>BQMI01000596.1:0-2696996 GCA_026005395.1 Asobara japonica | reverse complement strand
AACAGTCTCTACACGTATATCTAGATCGACTCACAATCGAATTCTGAGTCGATGTGTACCCTTAAAAAAACTACCCTTTTTTCAACGCCCTACGAGACATTTCCAAGATGGTGCCCGCGCCGATTGGAAAAAAACGTCTCTACAAATTTATCTAGATCGACTCAAAATCGAATTCTGAGTCGATCTGTACCCATACAAACTACCCTTTTTTTCCACCCCCTACTCGAAATAACCAACATGGCGGCCGCACCGACAAAAAAAAGTCTCTACACGTATATCTAGATCGACTCAAAGTCGATCTGTACCTATAAAAAACTACCCCTTTTTTCCACCCCCTTCTCGAAGTATCCAACATGGCGTAGGCGCCGATTGGAAAAAAACGTCTCTACAACTTTATCTAGAAGGACTCAAAATCGAATTCTGAGTCGATCTGTACCCTTTAAAGAGTACCCTTTTTCAACCTGCTACTAGAAATATCCAAGATGGCGGTCGCACCGACAAACAAAAAGTCTCTACACGTATATCTAGATCGACTCAAAATCGAATTCTGAGTCGATCTGTACCCATAAAAAAGTACCCTTTTTTTCTACCCCCTACTCGAAATATCCAACATGGCGGCCGCACCGACAAAAAAAAAGTCTCTACACGTATATCTAGATCGACTCAAAATCGAATCCTGAGTCGATCTGTGCCCTTAAAAAACTACCCCTTTTTCCACCCCTTACTCAAAATATCCAACATGGCGGCCGCGCCGATTGGAAAAAAAACGTCCATACAACTTTATCTAGAACGACTCAAAATCGAATTCTGAGTCGATCTGTACCTACAGACAACTACCGTTTTTTCCACCCCCTGCTCGAAATATCCAACATGGCGGCCGCACCGACAAAAAAAAAGTCTCTACACGCATATCTAGGTCGACTCAAAATCGAATTCTGAGTCGATCTGTACCCTTAAAAAACTACCCTTTTTTCAACCCCCTACTAGACATTTCCAAGATGGTGCCGACGCCGATTGGAAAAAAAACGTCTCTACAAATTTATCTAGATCGACTCACAATCAAATTTTGAGTCGATCTGTACCCATAAAGGACTACCCTTTTTTGCACCCCCTACTCGAAATATCCGACATTGCGGCCGCACCGACCAAAAAAAAAGTCTCTACACGTATATCTAGATCGACTCAAAATCGAATTCTGAGTCGATCTGTGCCCTCAAAAAACTACCCTTTTTTCCACCCCCTACTCGAAATATCCAACATGGCGGCCGCGCCGATTGGAAAAAAAACGTCTCTACAACTTTATCTAGAAGGACTCAAAATCGCATTCTGAGTCGATCTGTACCCTTCACAAAGTACCCTTTTTCAAACTCCAACTAGAAATATCCAAGATGGCGGCCGCACCGACAAAAAAAAAGTATCTACACGTATATCTAGATCGACTCAAAACCGAATTCTGAGTCGATCTGTACCCATAAAAAACTACCCTTTTTTTCCACCCCCTACTCGAAATATCCAACATGGCGGCAGCGCCGATTGGAAAAAAACGTCTCTACAACTTTATCTAGAACGACTCAAAATCGAATTCTGAGTCGATCTGTACCCTTTAAAGAGTACCCTTTTTCAACCTCCTACTAGAAATATCCAAGATGGCGGTCGCACCGACAAACAAAAAGTCTCTACACGCATATCTAGGTCGACTCAAAATCGAATTCTGAGTCGATCTGTACCATTAAAAAAATACCCTTTCGTCAACCGCCTACTAGACATTTTCAAGATGGCACTCGCGCCGATTGGAAAACAATGTCTCTACAAATTTATCTACATCGACTCACAATCAAATTTTGAGTCGATCTGTACCTATAGAAAACTAGCCCTTGTTTCCACCCCCTACTCGAAATATCCAACCTGGCGGCCGCGCCGATTGGAAAAAAAAGTCTCTACAACTTTATCTAGAACGACTCAAAATCGACTTCTGAGTCGATCTGTACCCTTCAAAAAGTACCCTGTTTCTATCTCCTACTAGAAATATCCAAGATGGCGGCCGCACCGACAAAAAAAAAAGTCTCTACACGTATATCTAGGTCGACTCAAAATCGAATTCTGAGTCGATCTGTACCCATAAAAAACTACCCTGTTTTTCTACCCCCTACTCGAAATATCCAACATGGCGGCCGCATCGATAAAAAAAAAGTCTCCACACGTATATCTAGATCGACTCAAAATCGAATTCTGAGTCGCTCTGTGCCCTTAAAAAACTACCCTTTTTTCCACCCCCTACTCAAAATATCCAACATGGCGGCCGCGCCGATTGGAAAAAAACGTCTATACAACTTTATGTAGAACGACTCAAAATCGAATTCTGAGTCGATCTCTACCCTTAAAAAAGTACCCTTTTTCAACCTCCTACTAGAAATATCCAACATGGCGGCCGCACCGACAAAAAACAGTCTCTACACGTATATTTAGATCGACTCAAAATCGAATCCTGAGTCGATCTGTACCCTTAAAAAACTACCCTTTTTTCAACCCCCTACCAGACATTTCCAAGATGGTGCCCGCGCCGATTGGAAAGAACCGTCTCTATAAATTTATCTAGATCGACTCACAATCAAATTTTGAGTCGATCTATACCCCTAAAAAACCACCCTTTTTTTCCACCCCCTACTCGAAATATCCAACATAGCGGCCGCACCGACAAAAAAAAAGTCTCTACACGTATATCTAGATCGACTCAAAATTGAATTCTGAGTCGATCTGTACCCATAAAAAACTACCCTTTTTTGCCACCCCCTACTCGAAATATCCAACATGGCGGCCGCGCCGATTGGAAAAAAACGTCTCTACAACTTTATCTAGAACGACTCAAAATCGAATTCTGAGTCGATCTGTACCCTTTAAAAAGTACCCTTTTTTCCACCCCCTAGTCAAAATATCCAACATGGCGGGAGCGCCGATTGGAAAAAAACGTCTATACAACTTTATCTAGAACGACTCAAAATCGAATTCTGTGTCGATCTGTACCCTTTAAAAAGTACCCTTTTTCAACCTCCTACTAGAAATATTCAAGATAGCGGTCGCACCGACAAAAAAAAAGTCTCTACACGCATATCTAGGTCGACTCAAAATCGAATTCTGAGTCGATCTGTGCCCTTAAAATACTACCCTTTTTTCCACCCCCTACTCGAAATATCCAAGATGGCGGCCGCGCCGATTGGAAAAAAAACGTCTCTACAAATTTATCTAGATCGACTCAAAATCGAATTCTGAGTCGATCTGTACCCATCAAGAAGTACCCTTGCTCTACCTCCTACTAGAAATATCCAAGATGGCGGCCGCACCGACAAAAAAAAAGTCTCTACAGGTATATCTAGATCGACTCAAAATCGAATTCTTAGTCGATCTGTACCCATAAAAAACTACCCTTTTTTTCCACCCCCTACTTGAAATATTCAGCATGGCGGCCGCACCGACAAAAAAAAAGTCTCTACACGTATATCTAGATCGACTCAAAATCGAATTCTGAGTCGATCGGTGCCCTTATAAAACTACCCTTTTTTCAACCCCCTACTAGACATTTCCAAGATGCTGCATGCGCCGATTGGAAAAAAAGTCTTTACACGTATATTTAGATCGACTCAAAATCGAATTCTGAATCGATCTGTACCCTTAAAAAACTACCCTTTTTTCCACCCCCTACTCGAAATATGCAACATGGCGGCCGCACCGCCAAAAGAAAAGTCTCTACACGTATATCTAGATCGACTCAAAATCGAATTCTGAGTCGATCTGTACCCATAAAAAACTCCCCTTCTTTTCCACCCCCTACTCGAAATATCCAACATGGCGGCCGCACAGACAAAAAAAGGTCTCTACACGTATATCTAGATCGACCCAAAATCGAATTCTGAGTTGATCTGTACCCTTAAAAAACTACCCTTTTTCAACCCCCTACTAGAAATATCCCACATGGCGGCCGCACCGACAAAAAACAGTCTCTACACGTATATTTAGATCGACTCAATATCGAATTCTGAGTCGATCTGTACCCTTAAAAAACTACCCTTTTTTCAACCCCCTACTAGACATTTCCAAGATGGTGCCCGCGCCGATTGGAAAGAACCGTCTCTATAAATTTATCTAGATCGACTCACAATCAAATTTTGAGTCGATCTATACTCATAAAAAACCACCCTTTTTTTCCACCCCCTACTCGAAATATCCAACATGGCGGACGCACCGACAGAAAAAACGTCTCTACACGTATATCTAGATCGACTCAAAATCGAATTCTGAGTCGATCTGTACCTATAGAAAACTACCCCTTTTTTCCACCCCCTACTCGAAATATCCAAGATAGCGGTCGCACCGACAAACAAAAAGTCTCTACACGCATATCTAGGTCGACTCAAAATCGAATTCTGAGTCGATCTGTACCCTTAAAAAACTACCCTATTTTCAACCCCCTACTAGACATTTCCAAGATGGCACTCGCGCCGATTAGAAAACAATGTCTCTACAAATTTATCTACATCGACTCACCATCAAATTTTGAGTCGATCTGTACCCATAAAAAATTACCCTTTTTTCCACCTCCTACTCGAAATATCCAACATAGCGGCCGCACCGATAAAAAAAAAGTCTCTACACGTATATCTATATCGACTCAAAATCGATTTCTGAATCGATCTGTACCCTTCAAAAAGTACCCTTTTTCTATCTCCTACTAGAAATATCTAAGATGGCGGCCGCACCGACAAAAAAAAAGTCTCTACACGTATATCTAGGTCGACTCAACATCGAATTCTGAGTCGATCTGTACCCCGAAAAAACTATCCTTTTTTCAAACCCCTACTGGACATTTCCAAGATGGCGCTCGGGCCGATTTGAAAAAAAATGTCTCTACAAATTTATCTACATCGACTCACCATCAAATTTTGAGTCGATCTGTACCTATAGAAAACTACCCCTTTTTTCCACCTCCTACTCGAAATATCCAACATGGCGGCCGCACCGACAAAAAAAAAGTCTCTACACGCATCTCTAGATCGACTCAAAATCGAATTCTGAGTCGATCTGTACCCTTAAAAAACTACCCTTTTTTCAACCGCCTACGAGACATTTCCAAGATGGTGCCCACCCCGATTGGAAAAAAACGTCTCTACAAATTTATCTAGATAGACTCAAAATCGAATTCTGAGTCGATCTGTACCCATAAAAAACTACCCTTTTTTTCCACCCCCTACTCGAAATATCCAACATGGCGGCCGCACCGACAAAAAAAATGCCTCTACACGTACATCTAGATCGACTCAAAATCGAATTCTGAGTGGACCTGTACCCATAAAAAACTACCCTTTTTTTCTACCCCCTACTCAAAATATCCCACATGGCGGCCGCACCGACAAAAAACAAGTCTCTACACGTATATCTAGATGGACTCAAAATCGAATTCTGAGTCGATCTGTACCTATAAAAAACTACCCTTTTTTTCCAGCTCCTACTCGAAATATCCAACATGGCGGCCCCGCCGATTGGAAAAAAACGTCTCTACAACTTTATCTAGAACGACTCAAAATCGAATTCTGAGTCGATCTGTACCTACAGACAACTACCCTTTTTTCCACCCCCTGCTCGAAATATTCAACATGGCGGCCGCACCGACAAAAAAAAAGTCTCTACACGTATATCTCGATCGACTCAAAATCGAATTCTGAGTCCATTTGTACCCATAAAAAACTACCCTTTTTTCCACCTCCTACTCGAAATATCCAACATGGCGGCCGCACCGACAAAACAAAAATCTCTACACGTATATCTAGATCGACTCAAAATCGAATTCTGAGTCGATCTGTACCCTTAAAAAACTACCCTTTTTTCAACCCCCTACTAGACGTTTCCAAGGTGGTGCCCGCGCCGATTGGAAAGAACCGTCTCGACAAATTTATCTAGATCGACGCACAATCAAATTTTGAGTCGATTTATACACATAAAAAACCACCCTATTTCCACCCCCTACTCGAAATATCCAACATGGCGGCCGCACCGACAAAAAAAAAAGTCTCTACACGTATATCTAGATCGACTCAAAATCGAATTCTGAGTCGATCTGTACCTATAAAAACTACCCTTTTTTCCACCCCTACTCGAAATATACAACATGGCGGCCGCACTGACAAAAAAAAGCCTCTACACGTATATCTAGATGGACTCAAAATCGAATTCTGAGTCGATCTGTACCCTTAAAAAACTACCCTTTTTTCAACCCCCTACTAGAAATATCCAACATGGCGGCCGCACCGACAAAAAAAAGTCTCTACACGTATATCTAGACCGACTCAAAATCGAATTCTGAGTCGATCTGTACCCATAAAACACTACCCTTTTTTCCACCTCCTACTCGAAATATCCAACATGGCGGCCGCACCGACAAAAAAAACAGTCTCTACACGTATATCTAGATCGACTCACAATCGAATTCTGAGTCGATGTGTACCCTTAAAAAAACTACCCTTTTTTCAACGCCCTACGAGACATTTCCAAGATGGTGCCCGCGCCGATTGGAAAAAAACGTCTCTACAAATTTATCTAGATCGACTCAAAATCGAATTCTGAGTCGATCTGTACCCATACAAACTACCCTTTTTTTCCACCCCCTACTCGAAATAACCAACATGGCGGCCGCACCGACAAAAAAAAGTCTCTACACGTATATCTAGATCGACTCAAAGTCGATCTGTACCTATAAAAAACTACCCCTTTTTTCCACCCCCTTCTCGAAGTATCCAACATGGCGTAGGCGCCGATTGGAAAAAAACGTCTCTACAACTTTATCTAGAAGGACTCAAAATCGAATTCTGAGTCGATCTGTACCCTTTAAAGAGTACCCTTTTTCAACCTGCTACTAGAAATATCCAAGATGGCGGTCGCACCGACAAACAAAAAGTCTCTACACGTATATCTAGATCGACTCAAAATCGAATTCTGAGTCGATCTGTACCCATAAAAAAGTACCCTTTTTTTCTACCCCCTACTCGAAATATCCAACATGGCGGCCGCACCGACAAAAAAAAAGTCTCTACACGTATATCTAGATCGACTCAAAATCGAATCCTGAGTCGATCTGTGCCCTTAAAAAACTACCCCTTTTTCCACCCCTTACTCAAAATATCCAACATGGCGGCCGCGCCGATTGGAAAAAAACGTCCATACAACTTTATCTAGAACGACTCAAAATCGAATTCTGAGTCGATCTGTACCTACAGACAACTACCGTTTTTTCCACCCCCTGCTCGAAATATCCAACATGGCGGCCGCACCGACAAAAAAAAAGTCTCTACACGCATATCTAGGTCGACTCAAAATCGAATTCTGAGTCGATCTGTACCCTTAAAAAACTACCCTTTTTTCAACCCCCTACTAGACATTTCCAAGATGGTGCCGACGCCGATTGGAAAAAAAACGTCTCTACAAATTTATCTAGATCGACTCACAATCAAATTTTGAGTCGATCTGTACCCATAAAGGACTACCCTTTTTTGCACCCCCTACTCGAAATATCCGACATTGCGGCCGCACCGACCAAAAAAAAAGTCTCTACACGTATATCTAGATCGACTCAAAATCGAATTCTGAGTCGATCTGTGCCCTCAAAAAACTACCCTTTTTTCCACCCCCTACTCGAAATATCCAACATGGCGGCCGCGCCGATTGGAAAAAAACGTCTCTACAACTTTATCTAGAAGGACTCAAAATCGCATTCTGAGTCGATCTGTACCCTTCACAAAGTACCCTTTTTCAAACTCCAACTAGAAATATCCAAGATGGCGGCCGCACCGACAAAAAAAAAGTATCTACACGTATATCTAGATCGACTCAAAACCGAATTCTGAGTCGATCTGTACCCATAAAAAACTACCCTTTTTTTCCACCCCCTACTCGAAATATCCAACATGGCGGCAGCGCCGATTGGAAAAAAACGTCTCTACAACTTTATCTAGAACGACTCAAAATCGAATTCTGAGTCGATCTGTACCCTTTAAAGAGTACCCTTTTTCAACCTCCTACTAGAAATATCCAAGATGGCGGTCGCACCGACAAACAAAAAGTCTCTACACGCATATCTAGGTCGACTCAAAATCGAATTCTGAGTCGATCTGTACCATTAAAAAAATACCCTTTCGTCAACCGCCTACTAGACATTTTCAAGATGGCACTCGCGCCGATTGGAAAACAATGTCTCTACAAATTTATCTACATCGACTCACAATCAAATTTTGAGTCGATCTGTACCTATAGAAAACTAGCCCTTGTTTCCACCCCCTACTCGAAATATCCAACCTGGCGGCCGCGCCGATTGGAAAAAAAAGTCTCTACAACTTTATCTAGAACGACTCAAAATCGACTTCTGAGTCGATCTGTACCCTTCAAAAAGTACCCTGTTTCTATCTCCTACTAGAAATATCCAAGATGGCGGCCGCACCGACAAAAAAAAAGTCTCTACACGTATATCTAGGTCGACTCAAAATCGAATTCTGAGTCGATCTGTACCCATAAAAAACTACCCTGTTTTTCTACCCCCTACTCGAAATATCCAACATGGCGGCCGCATCGATAAAAAAAAAGTCTCCACACGTATATCTAGATCGACTCAAAATCGAATTCTGAGTCGCTCTGTGCCCTTAAAAAACTACCCTTTTTTCCACCCCCTACTCAAAATATCCAACATGGCGGCCGCGCCGATTGGAAAAAAACGTCTATACAACTTTATGTAGAACGACTCAAAATCGAATTCTGAGTCGATCTCTACCCTTAAAAAAGTACCCTTTTTCAACCTCCTACTAGAAATATCCAACATGGCGGCCGCACCGACAAAAAACAGTCTCTACACGTATATTTAGATCGACTCAAAATCGAATCCTGAGTCGATCTGTACCCTTAAAAAACTACCCTTTTTTCAACCCCCTACCAGACATTTCCAAGATGGTGCCCGCGCCGATTGGAAAGAACCGTCTCTATAAATTTATCTAGATCGACTCACAATCAAATTTTGAGTCGATCTATACCCCTAAAAAACCACCCTTTTTTTCCACCCCCTACTCGAAATATCCAACATAGCGGCCGCACCGACAAAAAAAAAGTCTCTACACGTATATCTAGATCGACTCAAAATTGAATTCTGAGTCGATCTGTACCCATAAAAAACTACCCTTTTTTGCCACCCCCTACTCGAAATATCCAACATGGCGGCCGCGCCGATTGGAAAAAAACGTCTCTACAACTTTATCTAGAACGACTCAAAATCGAATTCTGAGTCGATCTGTACCCTTTAAAAAGTACCCTTTTTTCCACCCCCTAGTCAAAATATCCAACATGGCGGGAGCGCCGATTGGAAAAAAACGTCTATACAACTTTATCTAGAACGACTCAAAATCGAATTCTGTGTCGATCTGTACCCTTTAAAAAGTACCCTTTTTCAACCTCCTACTAGAAATATTCAAGATAGCGGTCGCACCGACAAAAAAAAAGTCTCTACACGCATATCTAGGTCGACTCAAAATCGAATTCTGAGTCGATCTGTGCCCTTAAAATACTACCCTTTTTTCCACCCCCTACTCGAAATATCCAAGATGGCGGCCGCGCCGATTGGAAAAAAACGTCTCTACAAATTTATCTAGATCGACTCAAAATCGAATTCTGAGTCGATCTGTACCCATCAAGAAGTACCCTTGCTCTACCTCCTACTAGAAATATCCAAGATGGCGGCCGCACCGACAAAAAAAAAGTCTCTACAGGTATATCTAGATCGACTCAAAATCGAATTCTTAGTCGATCTGTACCCATAAAAAACTACCCTTTTTTTCCACCCCCTACTTGAAATATTCAGCATGGCGGCCGCACCGACAAAAAAAAAGTCTCTACACGTATATCTAGATCGACTCAAAATCGAATTCTGAGTCGATCGGTGCCCTTATAAAACTACCCTTTTTTCAACCCCCTACTAGACATTTCCAAGATGCTGCATGCGCCGATTGGAAAAAAAGTCTTTACACGTATATTTAGATCGACTCAAAATCGAATTCTGAATCGATCTGTACCCTTAAAAAACTACCCTTTTTTCCACCCCCTACTCGAAATATGCAACATGGCGGCCGCACCGCCAAAAGAAAAGTCTCTACACGTATATCTAGATCGACTCAAAATCGAATTCTGAGTCGATCTGTACCCATAAAAAACTCCCCTTCTTTTCCACCCCCTACTCGAAATATCCAACATGGCGGCCGCACAGACAAAAAAAGGTCTCTACACGTATATCTAGATCGACCCAAAATCGAATTCTGAGTTGATCTGTACCCTTAAAAAACTACCCTTTTTCAACCCCCTACTAAACATTTCCAAGATGGTGCACGCGCCGATTGGAAAAAAAGTCTTTACACGTATATTTAGATCGACTCAAAATCGAATTCTGAGTCGATCTGTGCCCTTAAAAAACTATCCTTTTTTCCACCCCCTACTCGAAATATCGAAGATGGCGGCCGCGCCGATTGGAAAAAAACGTCTCCACAACTTTATCTAGAACGACTCAAAATCGAATTCTGAGTCGACCTGTGCCCTTAAAAAACTACCCTTTTGTCCACGACCTACTCGAAATATCCAACATGGCGGCCGCGCCGATTGGAAAAAAACGTCTCTACAACTTTATCTAGAACGATTCAAAATCGAATTCTGAGTCGATCTGTACCTACAGAAAACTACCCTTTTTTTCCACCCCCTACTCGAAATATGCAACATGGCGGCCGCACCGCCAAAAAAAAAGTCTCTACACGTATATCTAGATCGACTCAAAATCGAATTCTCAGTCGATCTGTACCTATACAAAACTACCCTTTTTCCACCCCCTACTCGAAATATCCAACATGGCGGCCGCACCGACAAAAAAAACGTCTCTACACGTATATCTAGATCGACTCAATATCGAATTCTGAGTCGATCTGTGCACTTAAAAAACTACCCTTTTTAACACCCCCTACTCGAAATATCCAACATGGCGGCCGCGCTGATTGGAAAAAAAACGTCTCTACAACGTTATCTAGAACGACTCAAAATCGCATTCTGAGTCGATCTGTACCTTTCAATAAGTACCCTTTTTCAACCTCCTACTAGAAATATCCAAGATGGCGGCCGCACCGACAAAAAAAAAGTCTCTACACGTATATCTAGATCGACTCAAAATCGAATTCGGAGTCGATCTGTACCCATAAAAAACGAACCCTTTTTTTCCACCCCCTACTCGAAATACCCAACATGGCGGCCGCACCGACAAAAAAAAAGCCTCTACACGTATATCTAGATCGACTCACAATCAAATTTTGAGTCGATCTATACCCATAAAAAACCACCCTTTTTTTCCACCCCCTACTCGAAATATCCAACATGGCGGCCGCACCCACAAAAAAAAAGTCTCTACACGTATATCTAGATCGACTCAAAATCGAATTCTGAGTCGATCTGTACCTATAGAAAACTACCCCTTTTTTCCACCCCCTACTCGAAATATCCAACATGGCGGCCGCGCCGATTGGAAAAAAACGTCCCTACAACTTTATCTAGGACAACTCAAAATCGAATTCTGAGTCGATCTGTACCCTTAAAAAAGTACCCTTTTTTCAACCCCCTACTAGACATTTCCAAGATGGTGCCCGCGCCGATTGGAAAAAAACGTCTCTACAAATTTATCTAGATCGACTCACAATCAAATTTTGAGTCGATCTGTACCCATAAAGAACTACCGTTTTTTTTCACCCCCACTCGAAATATCCAACATTGCGGCCGCACCGACAAACAAAAAGTCTCTACACGCATATCTAGGTCGACTCAAAGTCGAATTCTGAGTCGATCTGTACCATTAAAAAACTACCCTTTCTTCCACCCCCTACTAGACATTTCCAAGATGGCACTCGCGCCGATTGGAAAACAATGTCTCTACAAATTTATCTACATCGACTCACATTCAAATTTTGAGTCGATCTGTACCCATAGAAAACTAGCCCTTTTTTCCACCCCCTACTCGAACCATCCAACCTGGCGGCCGCGCCGAGTGGAAAAAAAAGTCTCTACAACTTTATCTAGAACGACTCAAATTCGAATTCTGAGTCGATCTGTACCCTTCAAAAAGTACCCTTTTTCTATCTCCTACTAGAAATATCCAAGATGGCGGCCGCACCGACAAAAAAAAATCTCTACACGTATATCTAGGTCGACTCAAAATCGAATTCTGAATCGATCTGTACCTATTAAAAACTACCCTTTTTTCCAGCCCCTACTCGAAATATCCAACATGGCGGCCCCGCCGATTGGAAAAAAACGTCTCTACAACTTTATCTAGAACGACTCAAAAGCGAATTCTGAGTCGATCTGTACCATTAAAAAAATACCCTTTCGTCAACCCCCTACTAGACATTTCCAAGATGGCACTCGCGCCGATTGGAAAACAATGTCTCTACAAATTTATCTACATCGACTCACAATCAAATTGTGAGTCGATCTGTACCTATAGAAAACTAGCCCTTGTTTCCACCCCCTACTCGAAATATCCAACCTGGCGGCCGCGCCGATTGGAAAAAAAAGTCTCTACAACTTTATCTAGAACGACTCAAAATCGACTTCTGAGTCGATCTGTACCCTTAAAAAACTACCCTTTTTTCAACCCCCTACTAGACATTTCCAAGATGGTGCCTGCGCCGATTGGCAAGAACCGTCTCTACAAATTTATCTAGATCGACTCACAATCAAATTTTGAGTCGATCTGTACCCATAAAAAACTACCCTTTTTTTCCACCTCCTACTCGAAGTATCCAACATGGCGGCCGCACCGACAAAAAAAAAGTCTCTACACGTATATTTAGATCGACTCAAAATCGAATTCTGAGTCGATCTGTACCCTTAAAAAACTACCCTTCTTTCAACCCCCTACTAGACATTTCCAAGATGGTGCCCGCGCCGATTGGAAACAACCGTCTCTATAAATTTATCTAGATCGACTCACAATCAAATTTTGAGTCGATCTATACCCATAAAAAAACCACCCTTTTTTTCCACCCCCTACTCGAAATATCCAACATGGCGGCCGCACCGACAAAAAAAAAGTCTCTACACGTATATTTAGATCGACTCAAAATCGAATTCTGAGTCAATCTGTACCCTTAAAAAACTACCCTTCTTTAAACCCCCTACTAGACATTTCCAAGATGGTGCCCGCGCCGATTGGAAAGAACCGTCTCTATAAATTTATCTAGATCGACTCACAATCAAATTTTGAGTCGATCTATACCCATAAAAAACCACCCTTTTTTTCCACCCCCTACTCGAAATATCCAACATGGCGGCCGCACCCACAAAAAAAAAGTCTCTACACGTATATCTAGATCGACTCAAAATGGAATTCTGAGTCGATCTGTACCTATAGAAAACTACCCCTTTTTTCCACCCCCTACTCGAAATATCCAACATGGCGGCCGCGCCGATTGGAAAAAAACGTCCCTACAACTTCATCTAGAACGACTCAAAATCGAATTCTGAGTCGATCTGTACCCTTAAAAAACTACCCTTTTTTGCCACCCCCTACTCGAAATATCCAACATGGCGGCCGCGCCGATTGGAAAAAAACGTCTCTACAAATTTATCTCCATCTACTCACAATCAAATTTTGATTCGATCTGTACCTATAGAAAACTACACCTTTTTTCGACCCCCTACTAGAAATATCCAACATGGGGGCCGCACCGACAAAAAAAAAGTCTCTACACGTATATCTAGATGGACTCAAAATCGAATTCTGAGTCGATCTGTACCTATAAAAAACTACCCTTTTTTTCCACCCTCTACTCGAAATATCCAACATGGCGGCCGCACCGCCAAAAAAAAAAGTCTCTCCACGTATATCTCGATCGACTCAAAATCGAATTCTGAGTCGATCTGTGCCCTTAAAATACTACCCTTTTTTCCACCCCCTACTCGAAATATCCAAGATGGCGGCCGCGCCGATTGGAAAAAAACGTCTCTACAAATTTATCTACATCGACTCAAAATCGAATTCTGAGTCGATCTGTACCCATCAAGAAGTACCCTTGCTCTACCTCCTACTAGAAATATCCAAGATGGCGGCCGCACCGAGAAAAAAAAAGTCTCTACAGGTATATCTAGATCGACTCAAAATCGAATTCTTAGTCGATCTGTCCCCATAAAAAACTACCCTTTTTTTCCACCCCCTACTTGAAATATCCAGCATGGCGGCCGCACCGACAAAAAAAAAGTCTCTACACGTATATCTAGATCGACTCAAAATCGAATTCTGAGTCGATCGGTGCCCTTATAAAACTACCCTTTTTTCAACCCCCTACTAGACATTTCCAAGATGCTGCATGCGCCGATTGGAAAAAAAGTCTTTACACGTATATTTAGATCGACTCAAAATCGAATTCTGAGTCGATCTGTACCCTTCAAAAACTACCCTTTTTTCCACCCCCTACTCGAAATATGCAACATGGCGGCCGCACCGCCAAAAGAAAAGTCTCTACACGTATATCTAGATCGACTCAAAATCGAATTCTGAGTCGATCTGTACCTACAGAAAACTACCCTTTTTTTCCACCCCCTACTCGAAATATGCAACATGGCGGCCGCACCGCCAAAAAAAAAGTCTCTACACGTATATCTAGATCGACTCAAAATCGAATTCTGCGTCGATCTGTACCTATAAAAAACTACCCTTTTTCCACCCCCTACTCGAAATATCCAACATGGCGGCCGCACCGACAAAAAAAACGTCTCTACACGTATATCTAGATCGACTCAATATCGAATTCGGAGTCGATCTGTGCCCTTAAAAAACTACCCTTTTTAACACCCCCTACTCGAAATATCCAACATGGCGGCCGCGCTGATTGGAAAAAAAACGTCTCTACAACTTTATCTAGAACGACTCAAAATCGCATTCTGAGTCGATCTGTACCCTTCAAAAAGTACCCTTTTTCAACCTCCTACTAGAAATATCCAAGATGGCGGCCGCACCGACAAAAAAAAAGTCTCTACACGTATACCTAGATCGACTCAAAATCGAATTCGGAGTCGATCTGTACCCATAAAAAACTACCCTTTTTTTCCACCCCCTACTCGAAATATCCAACATGGCGGCCGCACCGACAAAAAAAAAGTCGCTACACGTATATCTAGATGGACTCAAAATCGAATTCTGAGTCGATCTGTAGCTATAAAAAACTACCCTTTTTTTCCACCCTCTACTCGAAATATCCAACATGGCGGCCGCACCGCAAAAAAAAAAAGTCTCTACACGTATATCTAGATCGACTCAAAATCGAATTCTGAGTCGATCTGTGCCCTTACAAAACTACCCTTTTTTCCACCCCCTACTCGAAATATCCAAGATGGCGGCCCCGCCGATTGGAAAAAAACGTCTCTACAAATTTATCTAGATCGACTCAAAATCGAATTCTGAGTCGATCTGTACCCATCAAGAAGTACCCTTGCTCTACCTCCTACTAGAAATATCCAAGATGGCGGCCGCACCGACGAAAAAAAAGTCTCTACAGGTATATCTAGATCGACTCGAAATCGAATTCTGAGTCGATCTGTACCCTTCAAAAAGTACCCGTTTTCTATCTCCTACTAGAAATATCCAACATGGCAGCCGCACCGACAAAAAAAAAAGTCTCTACACGTATATCTAGATCGACTCAAAATCGAATTCTGAGTCGATCTGTACCCATCAAGAAGTACCCTTGCTCTACCTCCTACTAGAAATATCCAAGATGGCGGCCGCACCGACAAAAAAAAAGTCTCTACAGGTATATCTAGATCGACTCAAAATCGAATTCTGAGTCGATCTGTACCCATAAAAAACTACCCTTTTTTCTCCACCCCCTACTTGAAATATCCAGCATGGCGGCCGCACCGACAAAAAAAAAGTCTCTACACGTATATCTAGATCGACTCAAAATCAAATTCTGAGTCGATCGGTGCCCTTATAAACCTACCCTTTTTTCAACCCCCTACTAGACATTTCCAAGATGCTGCATGCGCCGATTGGAAAAAAAGTCTTTACACGTATATTTAGATCGACTCAAAATCGAATTCTGAGTCGATCTGTACCCTTAAAAAACTACCCTTTTTTCAACCCCCTACTAGACATTTCCAAGATGGTGCCTGCGCCGATTGGAAAGAACCGTCTCTACAAATTTATCGAGATCGACTCACAATCAAATTTTGAGTTGATCTGTACCCATAAAAACTACCCTTTTTTTCCACCTCCTACTCGAAATATCCAGCATGGCGGCCGCACCGACAAAAAAAAGTCTCTATGGTGCCCGCGCCGATTGGAAAAAAACGTCTCTACAAATTTATCTAGATCGAATCACAATCAAATTTTGAGTCGATCTGTGCCTATAAAAAACTACCCTTTTTGCCACCCCCTGCTCGAAATATCCTACATGGCGGCCGCACCGACAAAAAAAAAGTCTCTACACGTATATCTAGATCGACTCAAAATCGAATTCTGAGTCGATCTGTACCCTTAAAACACTAACCTTTTTTCAACCCCCTACTAGAAATATCCAACATGGCGGCCGCACCGACAAAAAAAAAAGTCTCTACACGTATATCTAGATCGACTCAAAATCGAATTCTGAGTCGATCTGTACCCTTAAAAAACTACCCTTTTTTCAACCACCTACTAGACATTTCCAAGATGGTGCCCACGCCGATTGGAAAAAAGTCTCTACAAGTATATTTAGATCGACCCAAAATCGAATTCTGAGTCCATCTGTACCCTTAAAAAACTACCCTTTTTTCAACCCCCTACTAGAAATATGGAACATGGCGGCCGCACCGACAAAAAAAAGTCTCTACACGTATATCTAGATCGACGCAAAATCGAATTCTGAGTCGATCTGTACCCATAAAAAACTACACTTTTTTTCCACATCCTACTCGAAATATCCAACATGGCGGCCGCCCCGACAAAAAAAGAGTCTCTACACGTATATCTAGATCGACTCAAAATCGAATTCTGAGTCAATCTGGAGCATTAAAAAGCTACCCTTTTTCAACCCCCGACTAGACATTTCCAAGATGGTGCCCGCGCCGATTGGAAAAACACGTCTCTACAACTTTATCTACATCGACTCACAATCAAATTTTGAGTCGATGTGTACCTATAGAAAACTACCCCTTTTTTCCACCGCCTACTCGAAATATCCAACATGGCGGCCGCACCGACAAAAAGAAAAGTCTCTACACGTATATTTAGATCGACTCAAAATCGAATTCTGAGTCGATCTGTACCCTTAAAAAACTACCCTTTTTCCACCCCCTACTCGAAACATCCAACATGGCGGCCGCACCGACAAAAAAAAAGTCTCTACACGTATATCTAGATCGACTCAAAATCGAATTCTGAGTCAATCTGGAGCATTAAAAAGCTACCCTTTTTCAACCCCCGACTAGACATTTCCAAGATGGTGCCCGCGCCGATTGGAAAAACACGTCTCTACAACTTTATCTACATCGACTCACAATCAAATTTTGAGTCGATCTGTACCTATAGAAAACTACCCCTTTTTTCCACCGCCTACTCGAAATATCCAACATGGCGGCCGCACCGACAAAAAGAAAAGTCTCTACACGTATATTTAGATCGACTCAAAATCGAATTCTGAGTCGATCTGTACCCTTAAAAAACTACCCTTTTTCCACCCCCTACTCGAAACATCCAACATGGCGGCCGCACCGACAAAAAAAAAGTCTCTACACGTATATCTAGATCGACTCAAAATGGAATTCTGAGTCGATCTGTACGCATCAAGAAGTACCCTTGCTCTACCTCCTACTAGAAATATCCAAGATGGCGGCCGCACCGACAAAAAAAAAGTCTCTACAGGTATATCTAGATCGACTCGAAATCGAATTCTGAGTCGATCTGTACCCATAAAAAACTACCATGTTTTTCCACCCCTTACTCGAAATATCCAACATGGCGGCCGCACCGACAAAAAAAAAAGTCTCTACACGTATATCTAGATCGACCCAAAATCGAATTCTGAGTTGATCTGTACCCTTAAAAAACTACCCTTTTTCAACCCCCTACTAAACATTTCCAAGATGGTGCACGGGCCGATTGGAAAAAAAGTCTTTACACGTATATTTAGATCGACTCAAAATCGAATTCTGAGTCGATCTGTGCCCTTAAAAAATTATCCTTTTTTCCACCCCCTACTCGAAATATCCAAGATGGCGGCCGCGCCGATTGGAAAAAAACGTCTCCACAACTTTATTTAGAACGACTCAAAATCGCATTCTGAGTCGATCTGTACCCTTCAAAAAGTACCCTTTTTCAACCTCCTACTAGAAATATCCAAGATGGCGGCCGCACCGACAAAAAAAACGTCTCTACACGTATATCTAGATCGACTCAAAATCGAATTCTGAGTCGATCTGTACCCTTAAAAAACTACCCTTTTTTCAACCACTTACTAGACATTTCCAAGATGGTGCCCGCGCCGATTGGAAAAAAACGTCTCTACAACTTTATCTACATCGACTCACAATCAAATTTTGAGTCGATCTGTACCTATAGAAAACTACCCCTTTTTTCCCCCGCCTACTCGAAATATCCAACATGGCGGCCGCACCGACAAAAAAAAAGTCTGTACACGTATATCTAGATCGACTCAAAATCGAATTCTGAGTCGATCTGTACCCATAAAGAACTACCCTTTTTTCAACCCCCGACTAGACATTTCGAAGATAGTGCCCGCGCCGATTCGAAAAAAACGTCCCTACAAATTTATCTAGATCGACTCACAATCAAATTTTGAGTTGATCTGTACCCATAAAAAACTACCCTTTTTTCTACCCGTTACTCGAAATATCCAACATGGCGGCCGCACCGACAAAAAAAAAGTCTGTACACGTATATCTAGATCGACTCAAAATCGAATTCTGAGTCGATCTGTACCCATAAAGAACTACCCTTTTTTCAACCCCCGACTAGACATTTCCAAGATGGTGCCCGCGCCGATTGGAAAAAAACGTCTCTACAAATTTATCTATATCGACTCACAATCAAATTTTGAGTCGATCTGTGCCTATAAAAAACTACCCTTTTTGCCACTCCCTGCTCGAAATATCCAACATGGCGGCCGCACCGACAAAAAAAAAGTCTCTACACGTATATCGAGATCGATTCAAAATCGAATTGTGAGTCGATCTGTACCCTTAAAAAACTACCCTTTTTCAACCACCTACTAGACATTTCCAAGATGGTGCCCGCGCCGATTGGAAAAAAACGTCTCTACACGTATATTTAGATCGACTCAAAATCGAATTCTGAGTTGATCTGTACCCTTAAAAAACTACCCTTCTTTCAACCCCCTACTAGACATTTCCAAGATGGTGCCCGCGCCGATTGGAAAGAACCGTCTCTACAAATTTATCTAGATCGAGTCACAATCAAATTTTGAGTCGATCTGTACCCATAAAAAACGACCCTTTTTTTCCACCTCCTACTCGAAATATCCAACATGGCGGCCGCACCGACAAAAAAAAAGTCTCTACACGTATATCTAGATCGACTCAAAATCGAATTCTGAGTCGATCTGTACCCTTAAAAAATTACCCTTTTTCAACCACCTACTAGACATTTCCAAGATGGTGCCCGCACCGATTGGAAAAAACTCGCTCCACGTATATTTAGATCGACTCAAAATCGAATTCTGAGTCGATCTGTACCCTTAAAAAACTACCCTTCTTTCAACCCCCTACTAGACATTTCCAAGATGGTGCCCGCGCCGATTGGAAAGAACCGTCTCTATAAATTTATCTAGATCGACTCACAATCAAATTTTGAGTCGATCTATACTCATAAAAAACCACCCTTTTTTTCCACCCCCTACTCGAAATATCCAACATGGCGGACGCACCGACAGAAAAAACGTCTCTACACGTATATCTAGATCGACTCAAAATCGAATTCTGAGTCGATCTGTACCTATAGAAAACTACCCCTTTTTTCCACCCCCTACTCGAAATATCCAAGATAGCGTTCGCACCGACAAACAAAAAGTCTCTACACGCATATCTAGGTCGGCTCAAAATCGAATTCTGAGTCGATCTGTACCCTTAAAAAACTACCCTATTTTCAACCCCCTACTAGACATTTGCAAGATGGCACTCGCGCCGATTAGAAAACAATGTCTCTACAAATTTATCTACATCGACTCACCATCAAATTTTGAGTCGATCTGTACCCATAAAAAATTACCCTTTTTTCCACCTCCTACTCGAAATATCCAACATAGCGGCCGCACCGATAAAAAAAAAGTCTCTACACGTATATCTATATCGACTCAAAATCGATTTCTGAATCGATCTGTACCCTTCAAAAAGTACCCTTTTTCTATCTCCTACTAGAAATATCTAAGATGGCGGCCGCACCGACAAAAAAAAAGTCTCTACACGTATATCTAGGTCGACTCAACATCGAATTCTGAGTCGATCTGTACCCCGAAAAAACTATCCTTTTTTCAAACCCCTACTGGACATTTCCAAGATGGCGCTCGGGCCGATTTGAAAAAAAATGTCTCTACAAATTTATCTACATCGACTCACCATCAAATTTTGAGTCGATCTGTACCTATAGAAAACTACCCCTTTTTTCCACCTCCTACTCGAAATATCCAACATGGCGGCCGCACCGACAAAAAAAAAGTCTCTACACGCATCTCTAGATCGACTCAAAATCGAATTCTGAGTCGATCTGTACCCTTAAAAAACTACCCTTTTTTCAACCGCCTACGAGACATTTCCAAGATGGTGCCCACCCCGATTGGAAAAAAACGTCTCTACAAATTTATCTAGATCGACTCAAAATCGAATTCTGAGTCGATCTGTACCCATACAAACTACCCTTTTTTTCCACCCCCTACTCGAAATAACCAACATGGCGGCCGCACCGACAAAAAAAAGTCTCTACACGTATATCTAGATCGACTCAAAGTCGATCTGTACCTATAAAAAACTACCCCTTTTTTCCACCCCCTTCTCGAAGTATCCAACATGGCGTAGGCGCCGATTGGAAAAAAACGTCTCTACAACTTTATCTAGAAGGACTCAAAATCGAATTCTGAGTCGATCTGTACCCTTTAAAGAGTACCCTTTTTCAACCTGCTACTAGAAATATCCAAGATGGCGGTCGCACCGACAAACAAAAAGTCTCTACACGTATATCTAGATCGACTCAAAATCGAATTCTGAGTCGATCTGTACCCATAAAAAAGTACCCTTTTTTTCTACCCCCTACTCGAAATATCCAACATGGCGGCCGCACCGACAAAAAAAAAGTCTCTACACGTATATCTAGATCGACTCAAAATCGAATCCTGAGTCGATCTGTGCCCTTAAAAAACTACCCCTTTTTCCACCCCTTACTCAAAATATCCAACATGGCGGCCGCGCCGATTGAAAAAAAACGTCCATACAACTTTATCTAGAACGACTCAAAATCGAATTCTGAGTCGATCTGTACCTACAGACAACTACCGTTTTTTCCACCCCCTGCTCGAAATATCCAACATGGCGGCCGCACCGACAAAAAAAAGTCTCTACACGCATATCTAGGTCGACTCAAAATCGAATTCTGAGTCGATCTGTACCCTTAAAAAACTACCCTTTTTTCAACCCCCTACTAGACATTTCCAAGATGGTGCCGACGCCGATTGAAAAAAAACGTCTCTACAAATTTATCTAGATCGACTCACAATCAAATTTTGAGTCGATCTGTACCCATAAAGAACTACCCTTTTTTGCACCCCCTACTCGAAATATCCGACATTGCGGCCGCACCGACCAAAAAAAAAGTCTCTACACGTATATCTAGATCGACTCAAAATCGAATTCTGAGTCGATCTGTGCCCTCAAAAAACTACCCTTTTTTCCACCCCCTACTCGAAATATCCAACATGGCGGCCGCGCCGATTGGAAAAAAACGTCTCTACAACTTTATCTAGAAGGACTCAAAATCGCATTCTGAGTCGATCTGTACCCTTCACAAAGTACCCTTTTTCAAACTCCAACTAGAAATATCCAAGATGGCGGCCGCACCGACAAAAAAAAAGTATCTACACGTATATCTAGATCGACTCAAAACCGAATTCTGAGTCGATCTGTACCCATAAAAAACTACCCTTTTTTTCCACCCCCTACTCGAAATATCCAACATGGCGGCAGCGCCGATTGGAAAAAAACGTCTCTACAACTTTATCTAGAACGACTCAAAATCGAATTCTGAGTCGATCTGTACCCTTTAAAGAGTACCCTTTTTCAACCTCCTACTAGAAATATCCAAGATGGCGGTCGCACCGACAAACAAAAAGTCTCTACACGCATATCTAGGTCGACTCAAAATCGAATTCTGAGTCGATCTGTTCCATTAAAAAAATACCCTTTCGTCAACCGCCTACTAGACATTTTCAAGATGGCACTCGCGCCGATTGGAAAACAATGTCTCTACAAATTTATCTACATCGACTCACAATCAAATTTTGAGTCGATCTGTACCTATAGAAAACTAGCCCTTGTTTCCACCCCCTACTCGAAATATCCAACCTGGCGGCCGCGCCGATTGGAAAAAAAAGTCTCTACAACTTTATCTAGAACGACTCAAAATCGACTTCTGAGTCGATCTGTACCCTTCAAAAAGTACCCTGTTTCTATCTCCTACTAGAAATATCCAAGATGGCGGCCGCACCGACAAAAAAAAAGTCTCTACACGTATATTTAGGTCGACTCAAAATCGAATTCTGAGTCGATCTGTACCCATAAAAAACTACCCTGTTTTTCTACCCCCTACTCGAAATATCCAACATGGCGGCCGCATCGATAAAAAAAAAGTCTCCACACGTATATCTAGATCGACTCAAAATCGAATTCTGAGCCGCTCTGTGCCCTTAAAAAACTACCCTTTTTTCCACCCCCTACTCAAAATATCCAACATGGCGGCCGCGCCGATTGGAAAAAAACGTCTATACAACTTTATGTAGAACGACTCAAAATCGAATTCTGAGTCGATCTCTACCCTTAAAAAAGTACCCTTTTTCAACCTCCTACTAGAAATATCCAACATGGCGGCCGCACCGACAAAAAACAGTCTCTACACGTATATTTAGATCGACTCAAAATCGAATCCTGAGTCGATCTGTACCCTTAAAAAACTACCCTTTTTTCAACCCCCTACCAGACATTTCCAAGATGGTGCCCGCGCCGATTGGAAAGAACCGTCTCTATAAATTTATCTAGATCGACTCACAATCAAATTTTGAGTCGATCTATACCCCTAAAAAACCACCCTTTTTTTCCACCCCCTACTCGAAATATCCAACATAGCGGCCGCACCGACAAAAAAAAAAGTCTCTACACGTATATCTAGATCGACTCAAAATTGAATTCTGAGTCGATCTGTACCCATAAAAAACTACCCTTTTTTGCCACCCCCTACTCGAAATATCCAACATGGCGGCCGCGCCGATTGGAAAAAAACGTCTCTACAACTTTATCTAGAACGACTCAAAATCGAATTCTGAGTCGATCTGTACCCTTTAAAAAGTACCCTTTTTTCCACCCCCTAGTCAAAATATCCAACATGGCGGGAGCGCCGATTGGAAAAAAACGTCTATACAACTTTATCTAGAACGACTCAAAATCGAATTCTGTGTCGATCTGTACCCTTTAAAAAGTACCCTTTTTCAACCTCCTACTAGAAATATTCAAGATAGCGGTCGCACCGACAAAAAAAAAGTCTCTACACGCATATCTAGGTCGACTCAAAATCGAATTCTGAGTCGATCTGTGCCCTTAAAATACTACCCTTTTTTCCACCCCCTACTCGAAATATCCAAGATGGCGGCCGCGCCGATTGGAAAAAAACGTCTCTACAAATTTATCTAGATCGACTCAAAATCGAATTCTGAGTCGATCTGTACCCATCAAGAAGTACCCTTGCTCTACCTCCTACTAGAAATATCCAAGATGGCGGCCGCACCGACAAAAAAAAAGTCTCTACAGGTATATCTAGATCGACTCAAAATCGAATTCTTAGTCGATCTGTACCCATAAAAAACTACCCTTTTTTTTCCACCCCCTACTTGAAATATCCAGCATGGCGGCCGCACCGACAAAAAAAAAGTCTCTACACGTATATCTAGATCGACTCAAAATCGAATTCTGAGTCGATCGGTGCCCTTATAAAACTACCCTTTTTGCAACCCCCTACTAGACATTTCCAAGATGCTGCATGCGCCGATTGGAAAAAAAGTCTTTACACGTATATTTAGATCGACTCAAAATCGAATTCTGAATCGATCTGTACCCTTAAAAAACTACCCTTTTTTCCACCCCCTACTCGAAATATGCAACATGGCGGCCGCACCGACAAAAAAAGGTCTCTACACGTATATCTAGATCGACCCAAAATCGAATTCTGAGTTGATCTGTACCCTTAAAAAACTACCCTTTTTCAACCCCCTACTAAACATTTCCAAGATGGTGCACGCGCCGATTGGAAAAAAAGTCTTTACACGTATATTTAGATCGACTCAAAATCGAATTCTGAGTCGATCTGTGCCCTTAAAAAACTATCCTTTTTTCCACCCCCTACTCGAAATATCGAAGATGGCGGCCGCGCCGATTGGAAAAAAACGTCTCCACAACTTTATCTAGAACGACTCAAAATCGAATTCTGAGTCGACCTGTGCCCTTAAAAAACTACCCTTTTGTCCACGACCTACTCGAAATATCCAACATGGCGGCCGCGCCGATTGGAAAAAAACGTCTCTACAACTTTATCTAGAACGATTCAAAATCGAATTCTGAGTCGATCTGTACCTACAGAAAACTACCCTTTTTTTCCACCCCCTACTCGAAATATGCAACATGGCGGCCGCACCGCCAAAAAAAAAGTCTCTACACGTATATCTAGATCGACTCAAAATCGAATTCTGAGTCGATCTGTACCTATACAAAACTACCCTTTTTCCACCCCCTACTCGAAATATCCAACATGGCGGCCGCACCGACAAAAAAACGTCTCTACACGTATATCTAGATCGACTCAATATCGAATTCTGAGTCGATCTGTGCACTTAAAAAACTACCCTTTTTAACACCCCCTACTCGAAATATCCAACATGGCGGCCGCGCTGATTGGAAAAAAAACGTCTCTACAACGTTATCTAGAACGACTCAAAATCGCATTCTGAGTCGATCTGTACCTTTCAATAAGTACCCTTTTTCAACCTCCTACTAGAAATATCCAAGATGGCGGCCGCACCGACAAAAAAAAAGTCTCTACACGTATATCTAGATCAACTCAAAATCGAATTCGGAGTCGATCTGTACCCATAAAAAACGAACCCTTTTTTTCCACCCCCTACTCGAAATACCCAACATGGCGGCCGCACCGACAAAAAAAAAGCCTCTACACGTATATCTAGATCGACTCACAATCAAATTTTGAGTCGATCTATACCCATAAAAAACCACCCTTTTTTTCCACCCCCTACTCGAAATATCCAACATGGCGGCCGCACCCACAAAAAAAAAGTCTCTACACGTATATCTAGATCGACTCAAAATCGAATTCTGAGTGGATCTGTACCTATAGAAAACTACCCCTTTTTTCCACCCCCTACTCGAAATATCCAACATGGCGGCCGCGCCGATTGGAAAAAAACGTCCCTACAACTTTATCTAGAACAACTCAAAATCGAATTCTGAGTCGATCTGTACCCTTAAAAAACTAAACTTTTTACAACCCCCTACTAGACATTTCCAAGATGTCACTCGCGCCAATTGGAAAAAAACGTCTCTACAAATTTATCTACATCTACTCACAATCAAATTTTGATTCGATCTGTACCTATAGAAAACTACACCTTTTTTCGACCCCCTACTAGAAATATCCAACATGGGGGCCGCACCGACAAAAAAAAAAGTCTCTACACGTATATCTAGATGGACTCAAAATCGAATTCTGAGTCGATCTGTACCTATAAAAAACTACCCTTTTTCTCCACCCTCTACTCGAAATATCCAACATGGCGGCCGCACCGCCAAAAAAAAAAGTCTCTCCACGTATATCTCGATCGACTCAAAATCGAATCCTGAGTCGATCTGTGCCCTTAAAATACTACCCTTTTTTCCACCCCCTACTCGAAATATCCAAGATGGCGGCCGCGCCGATTGGAAAAAAACGTCTCTACAACTTTATCTAGAACGACTCAAAATCGAATTCTGAGTCGATTTGTACCTACAGACAACTACCGTTTTTTCCACCCCCTGCTCGAAATATCCAACATGGCGGCCGCACCGACAAAAAAAAAGTCTCTACACGTATATCTAGATCGACTCAAAATCGAATCCTGAGTCGATCTGTGCCCTTAAAAAACTGCCCCTTTTTCCACCCCCTACTCAAAATATCCAACATGGCGGCCGCGCCGATTGGAAAAAAACGTCCATACAACTTTATCTAGAACGACTCAAAATCGAATTCTGAGTCGATCTGTACCCTTAAAAAACTAAACTTTTTACAACCCCCCACTAGACATTTCCAAGATGGCACTCGCGCCAATTTGAAAAAAACGTCTCTACAAATTTATCTACTTCTACTCACAATCAAATTTTGATTCGATCTGTACCTATAGAAAACTACCCCTTTTTTCCACCCCCTACTCGAAATATCCAATATGGCGGCCGCACCGACAGAAAAAAAGTCTCTACACGCATATCTAGGTCGACTCAAAATCGAATTCTGAGTCGATCTGTACCCTTAAAAAAGTACCCTTTTTTCAACCCCCTACTAGACATTTCCAAGATGGTGCCCGCGCCGATTGGAAAAAAACGTCTCTACAAATTTATCTAGATCGACTCACAATCAAATTTTGAGTCGATCTGTACCCATAAAGAACTACCGTTTTTTTTCACCCCCACTCGAAATATCCAACATTGCGGCCGCACCGACAAACAAAAAGTCTCTACACGCATATCTAGGTCGACTCAAAGTCGAATTCTGAGTCGATCTGTACCATTAAAAAACTACCCTTTCTTCCACCCCCTACTAGACATTTCCAAGATGGCACTCGCGCCGATTGGAAAACAATGTCTCTACAAATTTATCTACATCGACTCACATTCAAATTTTGAGTCGATCTGTACCTATAGAAAACTAGCCCTTTTTTCCACCCCCTACTCGAACCATCCAACCTGGCGGCCGCGCCGAGTGGAAAAAAAAGTCTCTACAACTTTATCTAGAACGACTCAAATTCGAATTCTGAGTCGATCTGTACCCTTCAAAAAGTACCCTTTTTCTATCTCCTACTAGAAATATCCAAGATGGCGGCCGCACCGACAAAAAAAAATCTCTACACGTATATCTAGGTCGACTCAAAATCGAATTCTGAATCGATCTGTACCTATTAAAAAGTACCCTTTTTTCCAGCCCCTACTCGAAATATCCAACATGGCGGCCCCGCCGATTGGAAAAAAACGTCTCTACAACTTTATCTAGAACGACTCAAAATCGAATTCTGAGTCGATCTGTACCATTAAAAAAATACCCTTTCGTCAACCCCCTACTAGACATTTCCAAGATGGCACTCGCGCCGATTGGAAAACAATGTCTCTACAAATTTATCTACATCGACTCACAATCAAATTGTGAGTCGATCTGTACCTATAGAAAACTAGCCCTTGTTTCCACCCCCTACTCGAAATATCCAACCTGGCGGCCGCGCCGATTGGAAAAAAAAGTCTCTACAACTTTATCTAGAACGACTCAAAATCGACTTCTGAGTCGATCTGTACCCTTAAAAAACTACCCTTTTTTCAACCCCCTACTAGACATTTCCAAGATGGTGCCTGCGCCGATTGGAAAGAACCGTCTCTATAAATTTATCTAGATCGACTCACAATCAAATTTTGAGTCGATCTATACCCATAAAAAAACCACCCTTTTTTTCCACCCCCTACTCGAAATATCCAACATGGCGGCCGCACCGACAAAAAAAACTCTCTACACGTATATTTAGATCGACTCAAAATCGAATTCTGAGTCAATCTGTACCCTTAAAAAACTACCCTTCTTTAAACCCCCTACTAGACATTTCCAAGATGGTGCCCGCGCCGATTGGAAAGAACCGTCTCTATAAATTTATCTAGATCGACTCACAATCAAATTTTGAGCCGATCTATACCCATAAAAAACCACCCTTTTTTTCCACCCCCTACTCGAAATATCCAACATGGCGGCCGCACCCACAAAAAAAAAGTCTCTACACGTATATCTAGATCGACTCAAAATCGAATTCTGAGTCGATCTGTACCTATAGAAAACTACCCCTTTTTTCCACCCCCTACTCGAAATATCCAACATGGCGGCCGCGCCGATTGGAAAAAAACGTCCCTACAACTTTATCTAGAACGACTCAAAATCGAATTCTGAGTCGATCTGTACCCTTAAAAAACTAAACTTTTTACAACCCCCTACTAGACATTTCCAAGATGGCACTCGCGCCAATTGGAAAAAAACGTCTCTACAAATTTATCTCCATCTACTCACAATCAAATTTTGATTCGATCTGTACCTATAGAAAACTACACCTTTTTTCGACCCCCTACTAGAAATATCCAACATGGGGGCCGCACCGACAAAAAAAAAGTCTCTACACGTATATCTAGATGGACTCACAATCGAATTCTGAGTCGATCTGTACCTATAAAAAACTACCCTTTTTTTCCACCCTCTACTCGAAATATCCAACATGGCGGCCGCACCGCCAAAAAAAAAAGTCTCTCCATGTATATCTCGATCGACTCAAAATCGAATTCTGAGTCGATCTGTGCCCTTAAAATACTACCCTTTTTTCCACCCCCTACTCGAAATATCCAAGATGGCGGCCGCGCCGATTGGAAAAAAACGTCTCTACAAATTTATCTACATCGACTCAAAATCGAATTCTGAGTCGATCTGTACCCATCACGAAGTACCCTTGCTCTACCTCCTACTAGAAATATCCAAGATGGCGGCCGCACCGAGAAAAAAAAAGTCTCTACAGGTATATCTAGATCGACTCAAAATCGAATTCTTAGTCGATCTGTCCCCATAAAAAACTACCCTTTTTTTTCCACCCCCTACTTGAAATATCCAGCATGGCGGCCGCACCGACAAAAAAAAAGTCTCTACAGGTATATCTAGATCGACTCGAAATCGAATTCTGAGTCGATCTGTACCCTTCAAAAAGTACCCGTTTTCTATCTCCTACTAGAAATATCCAACATGGCAGCCGCACCGACAAAAAAAAAAGTCTCTACACGTATATCTAGATCGACTCAAAATCGAATTCTGAGTCGATCGGTGCCCTTATAAAACTACCCTTTTTTCAACCCCCTACTAGACATTTCCAAGATGCTGCATGCGCCGATTGGAAAAAAAGTCTTTACACGTATATTTAGATCGACTCAAAATCGAATTCTGAGTCGATCGGTGCCCTTATAAAACTACCCTTTTTTCAACCCCCTACTAGACATTTCCAAGATGCTGCATGCGCCGATTGGAAAAAAAGTCTTTACACGTATATTTAGATCGACTCAAAATCGAATTCTGAGTCGATCTGTACCCTTAAAAAACTACCCTTTTTTCCACCCCCTACTCGAAATATGCAACATGGCGGCCGCACCGCCAAAAGAAAAGTCTCTACACGTATATCTAGATCGACTCAAAATCGAATTCTGAGTCGATCTGTACCTACAGAAAACTACCCTTTTTTTCCACCCCCTACTCGAAATATGCAACATGGCGGCCGCACCGCCAAAAAAAAAGTCTCTACACGTATATCTAGATCGACTCAAAATCGAATTCTGCGTCGATCTGTACCTATAAAAAACTACCCTTTTTCCACCCCCTACTCGAAATATCCAACATGGCGGCCGCACCGACAAAAAAAACGTCTCTACACGTATATCTAGATCGACTCAATATCGAATTCGGAGTCGATCTGTGCCCTTAAAAAACTACCCTTTTTAACACCCCCTACTCGAAATATCCAACATGGCGGCCGCGCTGATTGGAAAAAAAACGTCTCTACAACTTTATCTAGAACGACTCAAAATCGCATTCTGAGTCGATCTGTACCCTTCAAAAAGTACCCTTTTTCAACCTCCTACTAGAAATATCCAAGATGGCGGCCGCACCGACAAAAAAAAAGTCTCTACACGTATATCTAGATCGACTCAAAATCGAATTCGGAGTCGATCTGTACCCATAAAAAACTACCCTTTTTTTCCACCCCCTACTCGAAATATCCAAGATGGCGGCCCCGCCGATTGGAAAAAAACGTCTCTACAAATTTATCTAGATCGACTCAAAATCGAATTCTGAGTCGATCTGTACCCATCAAGAAGTACCCTTGCTCTACCTCCTACTAGAAATATCCAAGATGGCGGCCGCACCGACGAAAAAAAAGTCTCTACAGGTATATCTAGATCGACTCGAAATCGAATTCTGAGTCGATCTGTACCCTTCAAAAAGTACCCGTTTTCTATCTCCTACTAGAAATATCCAACATGGCAGCCGCACCGACAAAAAAAAAAGTCTCTACACGTATATCTAGATCGACTCAAAATCGAATTCTGAGTCGATCTGTACCCTTAAAAAACTACCCTTTTTCAACCCCCTACTATACATTTCCAAGATGGTGCCCGCTCCGATTGGAAAAAAAACGTCTCTACAAATTTATCTAGATCGACTCAAAATCGAATTCTGAGTCGATCTGTACCCATCAAGAAGTACCCTTGCTCTACCTCCTACTAGAAATATCCAAGATGGCGGCCGCACCGACAAAAAAAAAGTCTCTACAGGTATATCTAGATCGACTCAAAATCGAATTCTGAGTCGATCTGTACCCATAAAAAACTACCCTTTTTTCTCCACCCCCTACTTGAAATATCCAGCATGGCGGCCGCACCGACAAAAAAAAAGTCTCTACACGTATATCTAGATCGACTCAAAATCAAATTCTGAGTCGATCGGTGCCCTTATAAACCTACCCTTTTTTCAACCCCCTACTAGACATTTCCAAGATGCTGCATGCGCCGATTGGAAAAAAAGTCTTTACACGTATATTTAGATCGACTCAAAATCGAATTCTGAGTCGATCTGTACCCTTAAAAAACTACCCTTTTTTCAACCCCCTACTAGACATTTCCAAGATGGTGCCTGCGCCGATTGGAAAGAACCGTCTCTACAAATTTATCGAGATCGACTCACAATCAAATTTTGAGTCGATCTGTACCCATAAAAAACTACCCTTTTTTTCCACCTCCTACTCGAAATATCCAGCATGGCGGCCGCACCGACAAAAAAAAGTCTCTATGGTGCCCGCGCCGATTGGAAAAAAACGTCTCTACAAATTTATCTAGATCGAATCACAATCAAATTTTGAGTCGATCTGTGCCTATAAAAAACTACCCTTTTTGCCACCCCCTGCTCGAAATATCCTACATGGCGGCCGCACCGACAAAAAAAAAGTCTCTACACGTATATCTAGATCGACTCAAAATCGAATTCTGAGTCGATCTGTACCCTTAAAACACTAACCTTTTTTCAACCCCCTACTAGAAATATCCAACATGGCGGCCGCACCGACAAAAAAAAAAGTCTCTACACGTATATCTAGATCGACTCAAAATCGAATTCTGAGTCGATCTGTACCCTTAAAAAACTACCCTTTTTTCAACCACCTACTAGACATTTCCAAGATGGTGCCCACGCCGATTGGAAAAAAGTCTCTACAAGTATATTTAGATCGACCCAAAATCGAATTCTGAGTCCATCTGTACCCTTAAAAAACTACCCTTTTTTCAACCCCCTACTAGAAATATGGAACATGGCGGCCGCACCGACAAAAAAAAGTCTCTACACGTATATCTAGATCGACGCAAAATCGAATTCTGAGTCGATCTGTACCCATAAAAAACTACACTTTTGTTCCACATCCTACTCGAAATATCCAACATGGCGGCCGCCCCGACAAAAAAAAAGTCTCTACACGTATATCTAGATCGACTCAAAATCGAATTCTGAGTCAATCTGGAGCATTAAAAAGCTACCCTTTTTCAACCCCCGACTAGACATTTCCAAGATGGTGCCCGCGCCGATTGGAAAAACACGTCTCTACAACTTTATCTACATCGACTCACAATCAAATTTTGAGTCGATGTGTACCTATAGAAAACTACCCCTTTTTTCCACCGCCTACTCGAAATATCCAACATGGCGGCCGCACCGACAAAAAGAAAAGTCTCTACACGTATATTTAGATCGACTCAAAATCGAATTCTGAGTCGATCTGTACCCTTAAAAAACTACCCTTTTTCCACCCCCTACTCGAAACATCCAACATGGCGGCCGCACCGACAAAAAAAAAGTCTCTACACGTATATCTAGATCGACTCAAAATCGAATTCTGAGTCAATCTGGAGCATTAAAAAGCTACCCTTTTTCAACCCCCGACTAGACATTTCCAAGATGGTGCCCGCGCCGATTGGAAAAACACGTCTCTACAACTTTATCTACATCGACTCACAATCAAATTTTGAGTCGATCTGTACCTATAGAAAACTACCCCTTTTTTCCACCCCCTACTCGAAATATCCAACATGGCGGCCGCGCCGATTGGAAAAAAACGTCCCTACAACTTTATCTAGAACGACTCAAAATCGAATTCTGAGTCGATCTGTACCCTTAAAAAACTAAACTTTTTACAACCCCCTACTAGACATTTCCAAGATGGCACTCGCGCCAATTGGAAAAAAACGTCTCTACAAATTTATCTCCATCTACTCACAATCAAATTTTGATTCGATCTGTACCTATAGAAAACTACACCTTTTTTCGACCCCCTACTAGAAATATCCAACATGGGGGCCGCACCGACAAAAAAAAAGTCTCTACACGTATATCTAGATGGACTCACAATCGAATTCTGAGTCGATCTGTACCTATAAAAAACTACCCTTTTTTTCCACCCTCTACTCGAAATATCCAACATGGCGGCCGCACCGCCAAAAAAAAAAGTCTCTCCATGTATATCTCGATCGACTCAAAATCGAATTCTGAGTCGATCTGTGCCCTTAAAATACTACCCTTTTTTCCACCCCCTACTCGAAATATCCAAGATGGCGGCCGCGCCGATTGGAAAAAAACGTCTCTACAAATTTATCTACATCGACTCAAAATCGAATTCTGAGTCGATCTGTACCCATCACGAAGTACCCTTGCTCTACCTCCTACTAGAAATATCCAAGATGGCGGCCGCACCGAGAAAAAAAAAGTCTCTACAGGTATATCTAGATCGACTCAAAATCGAATTCTTAGTCGATCTGTCCCCATAAAAAACTACCCTTTTTTTTCCACCCCCTACTTGAAATATCCAGCATGGCGGCCGCACCGACAAAAAAAAAGTCTCTACACGTATATCTAGATCGACTCAAAATCGAATTCTGAGTCGATCGGTGCCCTTATAAAACTACCCTTTTTTCAACCCCCTACTAGACATTTCCAAGATGCTGCATGCGCCGATTGGAAAAAAAGTCTTTACACGTATATTTAGATCGACTCAAAATCGAATTCTGAGTCGATCTGTACCCTTAAAAAACTACCCTTTTTTCCACCCCCTACTCGAAATATGCAACATGGCGGCCGCACCGCCAAAAGAAAAGTCTCTACACGTATATCTAGATCGACTCAAAATCGAATTCTGAGTCGATCTGTACCTACAGAAAACTACCCTTTTTTTCCACCCCCTACTCGAAATATGCAACATGGCGGCCGCACCGCCAAAAAAAAAGTCTCTACACGTATATCTAGATCGACTCAAAATCGAATTCTGCGTCGATCTGTACCTATAAAAAACTACCCTTTTTCCACCCCCTACTCGAAATATCCAACATGGCGGCCGCACCGACAAAAAAAACGTCTCTACACGTATATCTAGATCGACTCAATATCGAATTCGGAGTCGATCTGTGCCCTTAAAAAACTACCCTTTTTAACACCCCCTACTCGAAATATCCAACATGGCGGCCGCGCTGATTGGAAAAAAAACGTCTCTACAACTTTATCTAGAACGACTCAAAATCGCATTCTGAGTCGATCTGTACCCTTCAAAAAGTACCCTTTTTCAACCTCCTACTAGAAATATCCAAGATGGCGGCCGCACCGACAAAAAAAAAGTCTCTACACGTATATCTAGATCGACTCAAAATCGAATTCGGAGTCGATCTGTACCCATAAAAAACTACCCTTTTTTTCCACCCCCTACTCGAAATATCCAAGATGGCGGCCCCGCCGATTGGAAAAAAACGTCTCTACAAATTTATCTAGATCGACTCAAAATCGAATTCTGAGTCGATCTGTACCCATCAAGAAGTACCCTTGCTCTACCTCCTACTAGAAATATCCAAGATGGCGGCCGCACCGACGAAAAAAAAGTCTCTACAGGTATATCTAGATCGACTCGAAATCGAATTCTGAGTCGATCTGTACCCTTCAAAAAGTACCCGTTTTCTATCTCCTACTAGAAATATCCAACATGGCAGCCGCACCGACAAAAAAAAAAGTCTCTACACGTATATCTAGATCGACTCAAAATCGAATTCTGAGTCGATCTGTACCCTTAAAAAACTACCCTTTTTCAACCCCCTACTATACATTTCCAAGATGGTGCCCGCTCCGATTGGAAAAAAACGTCTCTACAAATTTATCTAGATCGACTCAAAATCGAATTCTGAGTCGATCTGTACCCATCAAGAAGTACCCTTGCTCTACCTCCTACTAGAAAAATCCAAGATGGCGGCCGCACCGACAAAAAAAAAGTCTCTACAGGTATATCTAGATCGACTCAAAATCGAATTCTGAGTCGATCTGTACCCATAAAAAACTACCCTTTTTTCTCCACCCCCTACTTGAAATATCCAGCATGGCGGCCGCACCGACAAAAAAAAAGTCTCTACACGTATATCTAGATCGACTCAAAATCAAATTCTGAGTCGATCGGTGCCCTTATAAACCTACCCTTTTTTCAACCCCCTACTAGACATTTCCAAGATGCTGCATGCGCCGATTGGAAAAAAAGTCTTTACACGTATATTTAGATCGACTCAAAATCGAATTCTGAGTCGATCTGTACCCTTAAAAAACTACCCTTTTTTCAACCCCCTACTAGACATTTCCAAGATGGTGCCTGCGCCGATTGGAAAGAACCGTCTCTACAAATTTATCGAGATCGACTCACAATCAAATTTTGAGTCGATCTGTACCCATAAAAAACTACCCTTTTTTTCCACCTCCTACTCGAAATATCCAGCATGGCGGCCGCACCGACAAAAAAAAGTCTCTATGGTGCCCGCGCCGATTGGAAAAAAACGTCTCTACAAATTTATCTAGATCGAATCACAATCAAATTTTGAGTCGATCTGTGCCTATAAAAAACTACCCTTTTTGCCACCCCCTGCTCGAAATATCCTACATGGCGGCCGCACCGACAAAAAAAAAGTCTCTACACGTATATCTAGATCGACTCAAAATCGAATTCTGAGTCGATCTGTACCCTTAAAACACTAACCTTTTTTCAACCCCCTACTAGAAATATCCAACATGGCGGCCGCACCGACAAAAAAAAAAGTCTCTACACGTATATCTAGATCGACTCAAAATCGAATTCTGAGTCGATCTGTACCCTTAAAAAACTACCCTTTTTTCAACCACCTACTAGACATTTCCAAGATGGTGCCCACGCCGATTGGAAAAAAGTCTCTACACGTATATCTAGATCGACGCAAAATCGAATTCTGAGTCGATCTGTACCCATAAAAAACTACACTTTTGTTCCACATCCTACTCGAAATATCCAACATGGCGGCCGCCCCGACAAAAAAAAAGTCTCTACACGTATATCTAGATCGACTCAAAATCGAATTCTGAGTCAATCTGGAGCATTAAAAAGCTACCCTTTTTCAACCCCCGACTAGACATTTCCAAGATGGTGCCCGCGCCGATTGGAAAAACACGTCTCTACAACTTTATCTACATCGACTCACAATCAAATTTTGAGTCGATGTGTACCTATAGAAAACTACCCCTTTTTTCCACCGCCTACTCGAAATATCCAACATGGCGGCCGCACCGACAAAAAGAAAAGTCTCTACACGTATATTTAGATCGACTCAAAATCGAATTCTGAGTCGATCTGTACCCTTAAAAAACTACCCTTTTTCCACCCCCTACTCGAAACATCCAACATGGCGGCCGCACCGACAAAAAAAAAGTCTCTACACGTATATCTAGATCGACTCAAAATCGAATTCTGAGTCAATCTGGAGCATTAAAAAGCTACCCTTTTTCAACCCCCGACTAGACATTTCCAAGATGGTGCCCGCGCCGATTGGAAAAACACGTCTCTACAACTTTATCTACATCGACTCACAATCAAATTTTGAGTCGATCTGTACCTATAGAAAACTACCCCTTTTTTCCACCGCCTACTCGAAATATCGAACATGGCGGCCGCACCGACAAAAAAAAAGTCTCTACACGTATATCTAGATCGACTCAAAATCGAATTCTGAGTCGATCTGTACCCTTAAAACACTAACCTTTTTACAACCCCCTACTAGAAATATCCAACATGGCGGCCGCACCGACAAAAAAAAAAGTCTCTACACGTATATCTAGATCGACTCAAAATGGAATTCTGAGTCGATCTGTACGCATCAAGAAGTACCCTTGCTCTACCTCCTACTAGAAATATCCAAGATGGCGGCCGCACCGACAAAAAAAAAGTCTCTACAGGTATATCTAGATCGACTCGAAATCGAATTCTGAGTCGATCTGTACCCATAAAAAACTACCATGTTTTTCCACCCCTTACTCGAAATATCCAACATGGCGGCCGCACCGACAAAAAAAAAAGTCTCTACACGTATATCTAGATCGACCCAAAATCGAATTCTGAGTTGATCTGTACCCTTAAAAAACTACCCTTTTTCAACCCCCTACTAAACATTTCCAAGATGGTGCACGGGCCGATTGGAAAAAAAGTCTTTACACGTATATTTAGATCGACTCAAAATCGAATTCTGAGTCGATCTGTGCCCTTAAAAAACTATCCTTTTTTCCACCCCCTACTCGAAATATCCAAGATGGCGGCCGCGCCGATTGGAAAAAAACGTCTCCACAACTTTATTTAGAACGACTCAAAATCGCATTCTGAGTCGATCTGTACCCTTCAAAAAGTACCCTTTTTCAACCTCCTACTAGAAATATCCAAGATGGCGGCCGCACCGACAAAAAAAACGTCTCTACACGTATATCTAGATCGACTCAAAATCGAATTCTGAGTCGATCTGTACCCTTAAAAAACTACCCTTTTTTCAACCACTTACTAGACATTTCCAAGATGGTGCCCGCGCCGATTGGAAAAAAACGTCTCTACAACTTTATCTACATCGACTCACAATCAAATTTTGAGTCGATCTGTACCTATAGAAAACTACCCCTTTTTTCCCCCGCCTACTCGAAATATCCAACATGGCGGCCGCACCGACAAATAAAAAGTCCCTACACGTATATTTAGATCGACTCAAAATCGAATTCTGAGTCGATCTGTGCCCATAAAAAACTATCCTTTTTTCAACCCCCGACTAGACATTTCGAAGATGGTGCCCGCGCCGATTCGAAAAAAACGTCCCTACAAATTTATCTAGATCGACTCACAATCAAATTTTGAGTTGATCTGTACCCATAAAAAACTACCCTTTTTTCTACCCGTTACTCGAAATATCCAACATGGCGGCCGCACCGACAAAAAAAAAGTCTGTACACGTATATCTAGATCGACTCAAAATCGAATTCTGAGTCGATCTGTACCCATAAAGAACTACCCTTTTTTCAACCCCCGACTAGACATTTCCAAGATGGTGCCCGCGCCGATTGGAAAAAAACGTCTCTACAAATTTATCTATATCGACTCACAATCAAATTTTGAGTCGATCTGTGCCTATAAAAAACTACCCTTTTTGCCACTCCCTGCTCGAAATATCCAACATGGCGGCCGCACCGACAAAAAAAAAGTCTCTACACGTATATCGAGATCGATTCAAAATCGAATTGTGAGTCGATCTGTACCCTTAAAAAACTACCCTTTTTCAACCACCTACTAGACATTTCCAAGATGGTGCCCGCGCCGATTGGAAAAAAAACGTCTCTACACGTATATTTAGATCGACTCAAAATCGAATTCTGAGTTGATCTGTACCCTTAAAAAACTACCCTTCTTTCAACCCCCTACTAGACATTTCCAAGATGGTGCCCGCGCCGATTGGAAAGAACCGTCTCTACAAATTTATCTAGATCGACTCACAATCAAATTTTGAGTCGATCTGTACCCATAAAAAACGACCCTTTTTTTCCACCTCCTACTCGAAATATCCAACATGGCGGGCGCACCGACAAAAAAAAGTCTCTACACGTATATCTAGATCGACTCAAAATCGAATTCTGAGTCGATCTGTACCCTTAAAAAATTACCCTTTTTTCAACCACCTACTAGACATTTCCAAGATGGTGCCGGCACCGATTGGAAAAAAGTCTCTACACGTATATTTAGATCGACTCAAAATCGAATTCTGAGTCGATCTGTACCCTTAAAAAACTACCCTTCTTTCAACCCCCTACTAGACATTTCCAAGATGGTGCCCGCGCCGATTGGAAAGAACCGTCTCTATAAATTTATCTAGATCGACTCACAATCAAATTTTGAGTCGATCTATACCCATAAAAAACCACCCTTTTTTTCCACCCCCTACTCGAAATATCCAACATGGCGGCCGCACCGACAAAAAAAAGTATCTACACGTATATCTAGATCGACTCAAAATCGAATTCTGAGTCGATCTGTACCCATAAAAAACTACCCTTTTTTTCCACCCCCTACTCGAAATATCCAACATGGCGGCCGCGCCGATTGGAAAAAAACGTCTCTACAACTTTATCTAGAACGACTCAAAATCGAATTCTGAGTCGATCTGTACCCTTTAAAAAGTACCCTTTTTCAACCTCCTACTAGAAACATCCAAGATGGCGGTCGCACCGACAAACAAAAAGTCTCTACACGCATATCTAGGTCGACTCAAAGTCGAATTCTGAGTCGATCTGTACCATTAAAAAACTACCCTTTCTTCAACCCCCTACTAGACATTTCCAAGATGGTGCCCACGCCGATTGGAAAAAAGTCTCTACAAGTATATTTAGATCGACCCAAAATCGAATTCTGAGTCCATCTGTACCCTTAAAAAACTACCCTTTTTTCAACCCCCTACTAGAAATATCCAACATGGCGGCCGCACCGACAAAAAAAAGTCTCTACACGTATATCTAGATCGACGCAAAATCGAATTCTGAGTCGATCTGTACCCATAAAAAACTACACTTTTTTTCCACCTCCTACTCGAAATATCCAACATGGCGGCCGCCCCGACAAAAAAAAAGCTCTACACGTATATCTAGATCGACTCAAAATCGAATTCTGAGTCGATCTGGAGCATTAAAAAGCTACCCTTTTTCAACCCCCGACTAGACATTTCCAAGATGGTGCCCGCGCCGATTGGAAAAACACGTCTCTACAACTTTATCTACATCGACTCACAATGAAATTTTGAGTCGATCTGTACCTATAGAAAACTACCCCTTTTTTCCACCGCCTACTCGAAATATCCAACATGGCGGCCGCACCGACAAAAAAAAAAGTCTCTACACGTATATTTAGATCGACTCAAAATCGAATTCTCAGTCGCTCTGTACCCATAAAAAACTACCCTTTTTTTCCACCCCCTACTCGAAATATCCAACATGGCGGCCGCGCCGATTGGAAAAAAACGTCTCTACAAATTTATCTATATCGACTCACAATCAAATTTTGAGTCGATCTGTGCCTATAAAAAACTACCCTTTTTGCCACTCCCTGCTCGAAATATCCAACATGGCGGCCGCACCGACAAAAAAAAAGTCTCTACACGTATATCTAGATCGATTCAAAATCGAATTGTGAGTCGATCTGTACCCTTAAAAAACTACCCTTTTTCAACCACCTACTAGACATTTCCAAGATGGTGCCTGCGCCGATTGGAAAGAACCGTCTCTACAAATTTATCTAGATCGACTCACAATCAAATTTTGAGTCGATCTGTACCCATAAAAAACTACCCTTTTTTTCCACCTCCTACTCGAAATATCCAACATGGCGGCCGCACCGACAAAAAATAAGTCTCTACAGGTATATCTAGATCGACTCAAAATCGAATTCTGAGTCGATCTGTACCCTTAAAAAATTACCCTTTTTTCAACCACCTACTAGACATTTCCAAGATGGTGCCCGCACCGATTGGAAAAAAGTCTCTACACGTATATTTAGATCGACTCAAAATCGAATTCTGAGTTGATCTGTACCCTTAAAAAACTACCCTTCTTTCAACCCCCTACTAGACATTTCCAAGATGGTGCCCGCGCCGATTGGAAAGAACCGTCTCTACAAATTTATCTAGATCGACTCACAATCAAATTTTGAGTCGATCTGTACCCATAAAAAACGACCCTTTTTTTCCACCTCCTACTCGAAATATCCAACATGGCGGCCGCACCGACAAAAAATAAGTCTCTACACGTATATCTAGATCGACTCAAAATCGAATTCTGAGTCGATGTGTACCCATAAAGAACTACCCTTTTTTCCACCCCCTACTCGAAATATCCAACATGGCGGCCGCACCGACAAAAAAAAGTCTCTACCCGTATATCTAGATCGACTCAAAATCGAATTCTGAGCACCGACAAAAAAAAAAGCCTCTACACGTATATCTAGGCCGACTCAAAATCGAATTCTGAGTCGATCTGTACCCTTAAAAAACTACCCTTTTTTCAACCCCCGACTAGACATTTCCAAGATGGTGCCCGCGCCGATTGGAAAAAAACGTCTCTACAAATTCATCTATATCGACTCACAATCAAATTTTGAGTCGATCTGTGGCTATAAAAAACTACCCTTTTTGCCACTTCCTGCTCGAAATATCCAACATGGCGGCCGCAGCGACAAAAAAAAAGTCTCTACACGTATATCTAGATCGATTCAAAATCGAATTGTGAGTCGATCTGTACCCTTAAAAAACTACCCTTTTTCAACCACCTACTAGACATTTCCAAGATGGTGCCCGCGTCGATTGGAAAAAAGTCTCTACACGTATATTTAGATCGACTCAAAATCGAATTCTGAGTCGATCTGTACCCTTAAAAAACTACCCTTTTTTCAACCCCCTACTAGACATTTCCAAGATGGTGCCCGCGCCGATTGGAAAGAAACGTCTCTACAAATTTATCTAGATCGACTAACAATCAAATTTTGAGGCGATCTATACCCATAAAAAACCACCCTATCTTTCCACTCCCTACTCGAAATATCCAACATGGCGGCCGCACCGACAAAAAAAAAGTCTGTACACGTATATCTAGATCGACTCAACATCGAATTCTGAGTCGATCTGTACCTATAAAAAACTACCCTTGTTTTCCAGCCGCTACTCGAAATATCCAACATGGCGGCCGCACCGACAAATAAAAAGTCTCTACACGTATATCTAGATCGATTCAAAATCGGATTCGGAGTCGATCTGTACCTATAAAAAACTACCCTTTTTTTCCACCCCCTACTCGAAATATCCAACATGGCGGCCGCACCGACAAAAAAAATGTCTCTACACGTATATCTAGATCGACTCAACATCGAATTCTGAGTCGATCTGTACCTATAAAAAACTACCCTTTTTTCCACCCCTACTCGAAATATCCAACATGGCGCCCGCACCGACAAAAAAAAAAGTCTCTACACGTATATCTAGATCGACACAAAATCGAATTCTGAGTCGATTTGTACCCTTACAAAACTACCCTTTTTCAACCCCCCACTAGACATTTCCAAGATGGTGCCCGGGCCGATTGGAAAAAAACGTCTCTACAAATTTATCTAGATCGACTCACAATCAAATTTTGAGTCGATCTGTACCCATAAAAAACTACCCTTTTTTTCCACCCCCTACTAGAAATATCCAACATGGCGGCCGCACCGACAAAAAAAAAGTATCTACACGTATATCTAGATCGACTCAAAATGGAATTCTGAGTCGATCTGTACCTATAAAAAACTACCCTTTTTGCCACCCCCGGCTCGAAATATCCAACATGGCGGCCGCACCGACAAAAAAAAAAGTCTCTACACGTATATCTAGATCGACTCAAAATCGAATTGTGAGTCGATCTGTACCCTTAAAAAAATACCCTTTTTCAACCACCTACTAGATATTTCCAAGATGGTGCCCGCGCCGATTGGAAAAAAGTCTCTACACGTATATTTAGATCGACTCAAAATCGAATTCTGAGTCGATCTGTACCCTTGAAAAACTACCCTTTTTTCAACCACCTACTAGACATTTCCAAGATGTGCCCACGCCGATTGGAAAAAAGTCTCTACAAGTATATTTAGATCGACCCAAAATCGAATTCTGAGTCCATCTGTACCCTTAAAAAACTACCCTTTTTTCAACCCCCTACTAGAAATATCCAACATGGCGGCCGCACCGACAAAAAAAAGTCTCTACACGTATATCTAGATCGACTCAAAATCGAATTCTGAGTCGATCTGTACCCTTAAAAAACTACCCTTTTTTCAACCACTTACTAGACATTTCCAAGATGGTGCCCGCGCCGATTGGAAAAAAACGTCTCTACAACTTTATCTACATCGACTCACAATCAAATTTTGAGTCGATCTGTACCTATAGAAAACTACCCCTTTTTTCCCCCGCCTACTCGAAATATCCAACATGGCGGCCGCACCGACAAATAAAAATTCCCTACACGTATATTTAGATCGACTCAAAATCGAATTCTGAGTCGATCTGTACCCATAAAAAACTATCCTTTTTTCAACCCCCGACTAGACATTTCGAAGATGGTGCCCGCGCCGATTGGAAAAAAACGTCTCTACAAATTTATCTAGATCGACTCACAATCAAATTTTGAGTCGATCTGTACCCATAAAAAACTACCCTTTTTTCTACCCCCTACTCGAAATATCCAACATGGCGGCCGCACCGACAAAAAAAAAGTCTGTACACGTATATCTAGATCGACTCAAAATCGAATTCTGAGTCGATGTGTACCCATAAAGAACTACCCTTTTTTCCACCCCCTACTCGAAATATCCAACATGGCGGCCGCACCGACAAAAAAAAAGTCTCTACACGTATATCTAGATCGACTCAAAATCGAATTCTGAGTCGATCTGTACCCATAAAAAACTACCCTTCTTTTCCACCTCCTACTCGAAATATCCAACATGGCGGCTGCACCGACAAAAAAAAAAGCCTCTACACGTATATGTAGGCCGACTCAAAATCGAATTCTGAGTCGATCTGTACCCTTAAAAAACTACCCTTTTTTCAACCCCCGACTAGACATTTCCAAGATGGTGCCCGCGCCGATTGGAAAAAAACGTCTCTACAAATTTATCTATATCGACTCACAATCAAATTTTGAGTCGATCTGTGCCTATAAAAACCTACCCTTTTTGCCACTCCCTGCTCGAAATATCCAACATGGCGGCCGCACCGACAAAAAAAAAGTCTCTACACGTATATCGAGATCGATTCAAAATCGAATTGTGAGTCGATCTGTACCCTTAAAAAACTACCCTTTTTCAACCACCTACTAGACATTTCCAAGATGGTGCCCGCGCCGATTGGAAAAAAACGTCTCTACACGTATATTTAGATCGACCCAAAATCGAATTCTGAGTTGATCTGTACCCTTAAAAAACTACCCTTTTTCAACCCCCTCCTAAACATTTCCAAGATGGTGCACGGGCCGATTGGAAAAAAAGTCTTTACACGTATATTTAGATCGACTCAAAATCGAATTCTGAGTCGATCTGTGCCCTTAAAAAACTATCCTTTTTTCCACCCCCTACTCGAAATATCCAAGATGGCGGCCGCGCCGATTGGAAAAAAACGTCTCCACAACTTTATTTAGAACGACTCAAAATCGCATTCTGAGTCGATCTGTACCCTTCAAAAAGTACCCTTTTTCAACCTCCTACTAGAAATATCCAAGATGGCGGCCGCACCGACAAAAAAAACGTCTCTACACGTATATCTAGATCGACTCAAAATCGAATTCTGAGTCGATCTGTGCCCATAAAAAACTATCCTTTTTTCAACCCCCGACTAGACATTTCGAAGATGGTGCCCGCGCCGATTCGAAAAAAACGTCCCTACAAATTTATCTAGATCGACTCACAATCAAATTTTGAGTTGATCTGTACCCATAAAAAACTACCCTTTTTTCTACCCGTTACTCGAAATATCCAACATGGCGGCCGCACCGACAAAAAAAAAGTCTGTACACGTATATCTAGATCGACTCAAAATCGAATTCTGAGTCGATCTGTACCCATAAAGAACTACCCTTTTTTCAACCCCCGACTAGACATTTCCAAGATGGTGCCCGCGCCGATTGGAAAAAAACGTCTCTACAAATTTATCTATATCGACTCACAATCAAATTTTGAGTCGATCTGTGCCTATAAAAAACTACCCTTTTTGCCACTCCCTGCTCGAAATATCCAACATGGCGGCCGCACCGACAAAAAAAAAGTCTCTACACGTATATCGAGATCGATTCAAAATCGAATTGTGAGTCGATCTGTACCCTTAAAAAACTACCCTTTTTCAACCACCTACTAGACATTTCCAAGATGGTGCCCGCGCCGATTGGAAAAAAACGTCTCTACACGTATATTTAGATCGACTCAAAATCGAATTCTGAGTTGATCTGTACCCTTAAAAAACTACCCTTCTTTCAACCCCCTACTAGACATTTCCAAGATGGTGCCCGCGCCGATTGGAAAGAACCGTCTCTACAAATTTATCTAGATCGACTCACAATCAAATTTTGAGTCGATCTGTACCCATAAAAAACGACCCTTTTTTTCCACCTCCTACTCGAAATATCCAACATGGCGGGCGCACCGACAAAAAAAAGTCTCTACACGTATATCTAGATCGACTCAAAATCGAATTCTGAGTCGATCTGTACCCTTAAAAAATTACCCTTTTTTCAACCACCTACTAGACATTTCCAAGATGGTGCCGGCACCGATTGGAAAAAAGTCTCTACACGTATATTTAGATCGACTCAAAATCGAATTGTGAGTCGATCTGTACCCTTAAAAAACTACCCTTCTTTCAACCCCCTACTAGACATTTCCAAGATGGTGCCCGCGCCGATTGGAAAGAACCGTCTCTATAAATTTATCTAGATCGACTCACAATCAAATTTTGAGTCGATCTATACCCATAAAAAACCACCCTTTTTTTCCACCCCCTACTCGAAATATCCAACATGGCGGCCGCACCGACAAAAAAAAAGTATCTACACGTATATCTAGATCGACTCAAAATCGAATTCTGAGTCGATCTGTACCCATAAAAAACTACCCTTTTTTTCCACCCCCTACTCGAAATGTCCAACATGGCGGCCGCGCCGATTGGAAAAAAACGTCTCTACAACTTTATCTAGAACGACTCAAAATCGAATTCTGAGTCGATCTGTACCCTTTAAAAAGTACCCTTTTTCAACCTCCTACTAGAAACATCCAAGATGGCGGTCGCACCGACAAACAAAAAGTCTCTACACGCATATCTAGGTCGACTCAAAGTCGAATTCTGAGTCGATCTGTACCATTAAAAAACTACCCTTTCTTCAACCCCCTACTAGACATTTCCAAGATGGTGCCCACGCCGATTGGAAAAAAGTCTCTACAAGTATATTTAGATCGACCCAAAATCGAATTCTGAGTCCATCTGTACCCTTAAAAAACTACCCTTTTTTCAACCCCCTACTAGAAATATCCAACATGGCGGCCGCACCGACAAAAAAAAGTCTCTACACGTATATCTAGATCGACGCAAAATCGAATTCTGAGTCGATCTGTACCCATAAAAAACTACACTTTTTTTCCACCTCCTACTCGAAATATCCAACATGGCGGCCGCCCCGACAAAAAAAAAGCTCTACACGTATATCTAGATCGACTCAAAATCGAATTCTGAGTCGATCTGGAGCATTAAAAAGCTACCCTTTTTCAACCCCCGACTAGACATTTCCAAGATGGTGCCCGCGCCGATTGGAAAAACACCTCTCTACAACTTTATCTACATCGACTCACAATGAAATTTTGAGTCGATCTGTACCTATAGAAAACTACCCCTTTTTTCCACCGCCTACTCGAAATATCCAACATGGCGGCCGCACCGACAAAAAAAAAAGTCTCTACACGTATATTTAGATCGACTCAAAATCGAATTCTCAGTCGCTCTGTACCCATAAAAAACTACCCTTTTTTTCCACCCCCTACTCGAAATATCCAACATGGCGGCCGCGCCGATTGGAAAAAAACGTCTCTACAAATTTATCTATATCGACTCACAATCAAATTTTGAGTCGATCTGTGCCTATAAAAAACTACCCTTTTTGCCACTCCCTGCTCGAAATATCCAACATGGCGGCCGCACCGACAAAAAAAAAGTCTCTACACGTATATCTAGATCGATTCAAAATCGAATTGTGAGTCGATCTGTACCCTTAAAAAACTACCCTTTTTCAACCACCTACTAGACATTTCCAAGATGGTGCCTGCGCCGATTGGAAAGAACCGTCTCTACAAATTTATCTAGATCGACTCACAATCAAATTTTGAGTCGATCTGTACCCATAAAAAACTACCCTTTTTTTCCACCTCCTACTCGAAATATCCAACATGGCGGCCGCACCGACAAAAAATAAGTCTCTACACGTATATCTAGATCGACTCAAAATCGAATTCTGAGTCGATCTGTACCCTTAAAAAATTACCCTTCTTTCAACCACCTACTAGACATTTCCAAGATGGTGCCCGCACCGATTGGAAAAAAGTCTCTACACGTATATTTAGATCGACTCAAAATCGAATTCTGAGTTGATCTGTACCCTTAAAAAACTACCCTTCTTTCAACCCCCTACTAGACATTTCCAAGATGGTGCCCGCGCCGATTGGAAAGAACCGTCTCTACAAATTTATCTAGATCGACTCACAATCAAATTTTGAGTCGATCTGTACCCATAAAAAACGACCCTTTTTTTCCACCTCCTACTCGAAATATCCAACATGGCGGCCGCACCGACAAAAAATAAGTCTCTACACGTATATCTAGATCGACTCAAAATCGAATTCTGAGTCGATGTGTACCCATAAAGAACTACCCTTTTTTCCACCTCCTACTCGAAATATCCAACATGGCGGCCGCACCGACAAAAAAAAAGTCTCTACACGTATATCTAGATCGACTCAAAATCGAATTCTGAGCACCGACAAAAAAAAAAGCCTCTACACGTATATCTAGGCCGACTCAAAATCGAATTCTGAGTCGATCTGTACCCTTAAAAAACTACCCTTTTTTCAACCCCCGACTAGACATTTCCAAGATGGTGCCCGCGCCGATTGGAAAAAAACGTCTCTACATATTCATCTCTATCGACTCACAATCAAATTTTGAGTCGATCTGTGCCTATAAAAAACTACCCTTTTTGCCACTTCCTGCTCGAAATATCCAACATGGCGGCCGCAGCGACAAAAGAAAAGTCTCTACACGTATATCTAGATCGATTCAAAATCGAATTGTGAGTCGATCTGTACCCTTAAAAAACTACCCTTTTTCAACCACCTACTAGACATTTCCAAGATGGTGCCCGCGTCGATTGGAAAAAAGTCTCTACACGTATATTTAGATCGACTCAAAATCGAATTCTGAGTCGATCTGTACCCTTAAAAAACTACCCTTTTTTCAACCCCCTACTAGACATTTCCAAGATGGTGCCCGCGCCGATTGGAAAGAAACGTCTCTACAAATTTATCTAGATCGACTAACAATCAAATTTTGAGGCGATCTATACCCATAAAAAACCACCCTATTTTTCCACTCCCTACTTGAAATATCCAACATGGCGGCCGCACCGACAAAAAAAAAGTCTGTACACGTATATCTAGATCGACTCAACATCGAATTCTGAGTCGATCTGTACCTATAAAAAACTACCCTTGTTTTCCAGCCGCTACTCGAAATACCCAACATGGCGGCCGCACCGACAAATAAAAAGTCTCTACACGTATATCTAGATCGATTCAAAATCGGATTCGGAGTCGATCTGTACCTATAAAAAACTACCCTTTTTTTCCACCCCCTACTCGAAATATCCAACATGGCGGCCGCACCGACAAAAAAAATGTCTCTACACGTATATCTAGATCGACTCAACATCGAATTCTGAGTCGATCTGTACCTATAAAAAACTACCCTTTTTTCCACCCCTACTCGAAATATCCAACATGGCGCCCGCACCGACAAAAAAAAAGTCTCTACACGTATATCTAGATCGACACAAAATCGAATTCTGAGTCGATTTGTACCCTTACAAAACTACCCTTTTTCAACCCCCCACTAGACATTTCCAAGATGGTGCCCGGGCCGATTGGAAAAAAACGTCTCTACAAATTTATCTAGATCGACTCACAATCAAATTTTGAGTCGATCTGTACCCATAAAAAACTACCCTTTTTTTCCACCCCCTACTAGAAATATCCAACATGGCGGCCGCACCGACAAAAAAAAAGTATCTACACGTATATCTAGATCGACTCAAAATGGAATTCTGAGTCGATCTGTACCTATAAAAAACTACCCTTTTTGCCACCCCCTGCTCGAAATATCCAACATGGCGGCCGCACCGACAAAAAAAAAAGTCTCTACACGTATATCTAGATCGACTCAAAATCGAATTGTGAGTCGATCTGTACCCTTAAAAAAATACCCTTTTTCAACCACCTACTAGATATTTCCAAGATGGTGCCCGCGCCGATTGGAAAAAAGTCTCTACACGTATATTTAGATCGACTCAAAATCGAATTCTGAGTCGATCTGTACCCTTAAAAAACTACCCTTTTTTCAACCACCTACTAGACATTTCCAAGATGGTGCCCACGCCGATTGGAAAAAAGTCTCTACAAGTATATTTAGATCGACCCAAAATCGAATTCTGAGTCCATCTGTACCCTTAAAAAACTACCCTTTTTTCAACCCCCTACTAGAAATATCCAACATGGCGGCCGCACCGACAAAAAAAAGTCTCTACACGTATATCTAGATCGACGCAAAATCGAATTCTGAGTCGATCTGTACCCATAAAAAACTACACTTTTTTTCCACCTCCTACTCGAAATATCCAACATGGCGGCCGCCCCGACAAAAAAAAAGTCTCTACACGTATATCTAGATCGACTCAAAATCGAATTCTGAGTCAATCTGGAGCATTAAAAAGCTACCCTTTTTCAACCCCCGACTAGACATTTCCAAGATGGTGCCCGCGCCGATTGGAAAAACACGTCTCTACAACTTTATCTACATCGACTCACAATCAAATTTTGAGTCGATCTGTACCTATAGAAAACAACCCCTTTTTTCCACCGCCTACTCGAAATATCCAACATGGCGGCCGCACCGACAAAAAAAAAAGTCTCTACACGTATATTTAGATCGACTCAAAATCGAATTCTGAGTCGATCTGTACCCTTAAAAAACTACCCTTTTTCAACCCCCTACTAAACATTTCCAAGATGGTGCCCACGCCGATTGGAAAAAAGTCTCTACAAGTATATTTAGATCGACCCAAAATCGAATTCTGAGTCCATCTGTACCCTTAAAAAACTACCCTTTTTTCAACCCCCTACTAGAAATATCCAACATGGCGGCCGCACCGACAAAAAAAAGTCTCTACACGTATATCTAGATCGACTCAAAATCGAATTCTGAGTCGATCTGTGCCCTTAAAAAACTATCCTTTTTTCCACCCCCTACTCGAAATATCCAAGATGGCGGCCGCGCCGATTGGAAAAAAACGTCTCCACAACTTTATCTAGAACGACTCAAAATCGCATTCTGAGTCGATCTGTACCCTTCAAAAAGTACCCTTTTTCAACCTCCTACTAGAAATATCCAAGATGGCGGCCGCACCGACAAAAAAAAAGTCTCTACACGTATATCTAGATCGACTCAAAATCGAATTCTGAGTCGATCTGTACCCTTAAAAAACTACCCTTTTTTCAACCCCCTACTAGACATTTCCAAGATGGTGCCCGCGCCGATTGGAAAAAAAGTCTCTACACGTATATATTTCGATCGACTCAAAATCCAATTCTGAGTCGATCTGTACCCTTAAAACACTAACCTTTTTTCAATCCCCTACTAGAAATATCCAACATGGCGGCCGCACCGACAAAAAAAAAGTCTCTACACGTATATCTAGATCGACTCAAAATCGAATTCTGAGTCGATCTGTGCCCTTAAAAAACTACCCTTTTTTCCACCCCCTACTCGAAATATCCAAGATGGCGGCCGCGCCGATTGGAAAAAAACGTCTCTACAAATTTATCTAGATCGACTCAAAATCGAATTCTGAGTCGATCTGTACCCTTAAAAAACTACCCTTTTTTCAACCACTTACTAGACATTTCCAAGATGGTGCCCGCGCCGATTGGAAAAAAACGTCTCTACAACTTTATCTACATCGACTCACAATCAAATTTTGAGTCGATCTGTACCTATAGAAAACTACCCCTTTTTTCCCCCGCCTACTCGAAATATCCAACATGGCGGCCGCACCGACAAATAAAAATTCCCTACACGTATATTTAGATCGACTCAAAATCGAATTCTGAGTCGATCTGTACCCATAAAAAACTATCCTTTTTTCAACCCCCGACTAGACATTTCGAAGATGGTGCCCGCGCCGATTGGAAAAAAACGTCTCTACAAATTTATCTAGATCGACTCACAATCAAATTTTGAGTCGATCTGTACCCATAAAAAACTACCCTTTTTTCTACCCCCTACTCGAAATATCCAACATGGCGGCCGCACCGACAAAAAAAAAGTCTGTACACGTATATCTAGATCGACTCAAAATCGAATTCTGAGTCGATGTGTACCCATAAAGAACTACCCTTTTTTCCACCCCCTACTCGAAATATCCAACATGGCGGCCGCACCGACAAAAAAAAAGTCTCTACACGTATATCTAGATCGACTCAAAATCGAATTCTGAGTCGATCTGTACCCATAAAAAACTACCCTTCTTTTCCACCTCCTACTCGAAATATCCAACATGGCGGCTGCACCGACAAAAAAAAAAGCCTCTACACGTATATGTAGGCCGACTCAAAATCGAATTCTGAGTCGATCTGTACCCTTAAAAAACTACCCTTTTTTCAACCCCCGACTAGACATTTCGAAGATGGTGCCCGCGCCGATTGGAAAAAAACGTCTCTACAAATTTATCTATATCGACTCACAATCAAATTTTGAGTCGATCTGTGCCTATAAAAAACTACCCTTTTTGCCACTCCCTGCTCGAAATATCCAACATGGCGGCCGCAGCGACAAAAAAAAAGTCTCTACACGTATATCTAGATCGATTCAAAATCGAATTGTGAGTCGATCTGTACCCTTAAAAAACTACCCTTTTTCAACCACCTACTAGACATTTCCAAGATGGTGCCCGCGTCGATTGGAAAAAAGTCTCTACACGTATATTTAGATCGACTCAAAATCGAATTCTGAGTCGATCTGTACCCTTAAAAAACTACCCTTCTTTTCCACCTCCTACTCGAAATATCCAACATGGCGGCTGCACCGACAAAAAAAAAAGCCTCTACACGTATATGTAGGCCGACTCAAAATCGAATTCTGAGTCGATCTGTACCCTTAAAAAACTACCCTTTTTTCAACCCCCGACTAGACATTTCCAAGATGGTGCCCGCGCCGATTGGAAAAAAACGTCTCTACAAATTTATCTATATCGACTCACAATCAAATTTTGAGTCGATCTGTGCCTATAAAAAACTACCCTTTTTGCCACTCCCTGCTCGAAATATCCAACATGGCGGCCGCAGCGACAAAAAAAAAGTCTCTACACGTATATCTAGATCGATTCAAAATCGAATTGTGAGTCGATCTGTACCCTTAAAAAACTACCCTTTTTCAACCACCTACTAGACATTTCCAAGATGGTGCCCGCGTCGATTGGAAAAAAGTCTCTACACGTATATTTAGATCGACTCAAAATCGAATTCTGAGTCGATCTGTACCCTTAAAAAACTACCCTTTTTTCAACCCCCTACTAGACATTTCCAAGATGGTGCCCGCGCCGATTGGAAAGAAACGTCTCTACAAATTTATCTAGATCGACTAACAATCAAATTTTGAGGCGATCTATACCCATAAAAAACCACCCTATTTTTCCACTCCCTACTCGAAATATCCAACATGGCGGCCAAACCGAAAAAAAAAAGTCTGTACACGTATATCTAGATCGACTCAACATCGAATTCTGAGTCGATCTGTACCTATAAAAAACTACCCTTTTTTTCCAGCCGCTACTCGAAATATCCAACATGGCGGCCGCACCGACAAATAAAAAGTCTCTACACGTATATCTAGATCGATTCAAAATCGGATTCGGAGTCGATCTGTACCTATAAAAAACTACCCTTTTTTTCCACCCCCTACTCGAAATATCCAACATGGCGGCCGCACCGACAAAAAAAATGTCTCTACACGTATATCTAGATCGACTCAACATCGAATTCTGAGTCGATCTGTACCTATAAAAAACTACCCTTTTTTCCACCCCTACTCGAAATATCCAACATGGCGGCCGCACCGACAAAAAAAAAAGTCTCTACACGTATATCTAGATCGAGTCAAAATCGAATTCTGAGTCGCTTTGTACCCTTACAAAACTACCCTTTTTCAACCCCCGACTAGACATTTCCAAGATGGTGCCCGGGCCGATTGGAAAAAAACGTCTCTACAAATTTATCTAGATCGACTCACAATCAAATTTTGAGTCGATCTGTACCCATAAAAAACTACCCTTTTTTTCCACCCCCTACTAGAAATATCCAACATGGCGGCCGCACCGACAAAAAAAAGTATCTACACGTATATCTAGATCGACTCAAAATGGAATTCTGAGTCGATCTGTACCTATAAAAAACTACCCTTTTTGCCACCCCCTGCTCGAAATATCCAACATGGCGGCCGCACCGACAAAAAAAAAAGTCTCTACACGTATATCTAGATCGACTCAAAATCGAATTGTGAGTCGATCTGTACCCTTAAAAAACTACCCTTTTTCAACCACCTACTAGATATTTCCAAGATGGTGCCCGCGCCGATTGGAAAATAGTCTCTACACGTATATTTAGATCGACTCAAAATCGAATTCTGAGTCGATCTGTACCCTTAAAAAACTACCCTTTTTTCAACCCCCGACTAGACATTTCCAAGATGGTGCCCGCGCCGATTGGAAAAAAACGTCTCTACAACTTTATCTACATCGACTCACAATCAAATTTTGGGTCGATCTGTACCTATAGAAAACTACCCCTTTTTTCCACCGCCTACTCGTAATATCCAACATGGTGGCCGCACCGACAAAAAAAAGACTCTACACGTATATTTAGATCGACTCAAAATCGAATTCTAAGTCGATCTGTACCCTTAAAAAACTACCCTTTTTTCAACCCCCTACTAGACATTTCCAAGATGGTGCCCGCGCCGATTGGAAAGAACCGTCTCTACAAATTTATCTAGATCGACTCACAATCAAATTTTGAGTCGATCTATACCCATAAACAACCACCCTTTTTTTCCACCCCCTACTCGAAATATCCAACATGGGGGCCGCACCGACAAAAAAAAGTCTCTATGGTGCCCGCGCCGATTGGAAAAAAACGTCTCTACAAATTTATCTAGATCGAATCACAATCAAATTTTGAGTCGATCTGTGCCTATAAAAAACTACCCTTTTTGCCACCCCCTGCTCGAAATATCCAACATGGCGGCCGCACCGACAAAAAAAAAGTCTGTACACGTATATCTAGATCGACTCAAAATCGAATTCTGAGTCGATCTGTCCCCTTAAAACACTAACCTTTTTTCAACCCCCTACTAGAAATATCCAACATGGCGGCCGCACCGACAAAAAAAAAAGTCTCTACACGTATATCTACATCGACTCAAAATCGAATTCTGAGTCGATCTGTACCCTTAAAAACTACCCTTTTTTCAACCACCTACTAGACATTTCCAAGATGGTGCCCACGCCGATTGGAAAAAAGTCTCTACAAGTATATTTAGATCGACCCAAAATCGAATTCTGAGTCCATCTGTACCCTTAAAAAACTACCCTTTTTTCAACCCCCTACTAGAAATATCCAACATGGCGGCCGCACCGACAAAAAAAAGTCTCTACACGTATATCTAGATCGACGCAAAATCGAATTCTGAGTCGATCTGTACCCATAAAAAACTACACTTTTTTTCCACCTCCTACTCGAAATATCCAACATGGCGGCCGCCCCGACAAAAAAAAAAGTCTCTACACGTATATCTAGATCGACTCAAAATCGAATTCTGAGTCAATCTGGAGCATTAAAATGCTACCCTTTTTCAACCCCCGACTAGACATTTCCAAGATGGTGCCCGCGCCGATTGGAAAAACACGTCTCTACAACTTTATCTACATCGACTCACAATCAAATTTTGAGTCGATCTGTACCTATAGAAAACTACCCCTTTTTTTCACCGCCTACTCGAAATATCCAACATGGCGGCCGCACCGACAACAAAAAAGTCTCTACACGTATATTTAGATCGACTCAAAATCGAATTCTCAGTCGCTCTGTACCCATAAAAAACTACCCTTTTTTTCCACCCCCTACTCGAAATATCCAACATGGCGGCCGCGCCGATTGGAAAAAAACGTCTCTACAACTTTATTCAGAACGACTCAAAATCGAATTCTGAGTCGATCTGTACCCTTCAAAAAGTACCCGTATTCTATCTCCTACTAGAAATATCCAACATGGCAGCCGCACCGACAAAAAAAAAGTCTCTACACGTATATCTAGATCGACTCAAAATCGAATTCTGAGTCGATCTGTACCCTTAAAAAACTACCCTTTTTCCACCCCCTACTCGAAATATCCAACATGGCGGCCGCACCGACAAAAAAAAAGTCTCTACACGTATATCTAGATCGACTCAAAATGGAATTCTGAGTCGATCTGTACGCATCAAGAAGTACCCTTGCTCTACCTCCTACTAGAAATATCCAAGATGGCGGCCGCACCGACAAAAAAAAAGTCTCTACAGGTATATCTAGATCGACTCGAAATCGAATTCTGAGTCGATCTGTACCCATAAAAAACTACCATGTTTTTCCACCCCTTACTCGAAATATCCAACATGGCGGCCGCACTGACAAAAAAAAAAGTCTCTACACGTATATCTAGATCGACCCAAAATCGAATTCTGAGTTGATTTGTACCCTTAAAAAACTATCCTTTTTCAACCCCCTACTAAACATTTCCAAGATGGTGCACGCGCCGATTGGAAAAAAAGTCTTTACACGTATATTTAGTTCGACTCAAAATCGAATTCTGAGTCGATCTGTATCCTTAAAAAACTACCCTTTTTTCAACCCCCTACTAGACATTTCCAAGATGGTGCCCGCGCCGATTGGAAAAAAAGTCTCTACACGTATATTTAGATCGACTCCAAATCCAATTCTGAGTCGACCTGTACGCTTAAAAAACTAACCTTTTTTCAACCCCCTACTAGAAACATCCAACATGGCGGCCGCACCGACAAAAAAAAGTCTCTACACGTATATCTAGATCGATTTCAAATCGGATTCGCAGTCGATCTGTACCCATAAAAAACTACCCTTTTTTCCACCTCCTACTCGAAATATCCAACATGGCGGCCGCACCGACAAAAAAAAAGTCTCTACTCGTGTATCTAGATCGACTCGAACTCGAATTCTGAGTCGATCTGTACCCTTAAAAAACTACCCTTTTTTCAACCCCCTACTAGAAATATCCAACATGGCGGCCGCACCGACAAAAAAAAGACTCTACACGTATATTTAGATCGACTCAAAATCGAATTCTAAGTCGATCTGTACCCTTAAAAAACTACCCTTTTTTCAACCCCCTACTAGAAATATCCAACATGGCGGCCGCACCGACAAAAAAAAAGTCTCTACACGTATATCTAGATCGACTCAAAATCGAATTCTGAGTCGATCTGGACCCTTAAAAAACTACCCTTTTTTCAACCCCCTACTAGACATTTCCAAGATGGTGCCCGCGCCGATTGGAAAGAACCGTCTCTACAAATTTACCTAGATCGACTCACAATCAAATTTTGAGTCGATCTATACCCATAAAAAACCACCCTTTTTTTCCACCCCCTACTCGAAATATCCAACATGGCGGCCGCAGCGACAAAAAAAAAAGTCTCTACACGTATATCTAGATCGACTCAAAATCGAATTCTGAGTCGATCTGTAGCTATAACAAAATACCCTTTTTTCCACCCCCTACTCGAAATATCCAACATGGCGGCCGTGCCGATTGGAAAAAAACGTCTATACAACTTTATCTAGAACGACTCAAAATCGAATTCTGAGTCGATCTGTACCTACAGAAAACTACCCTTTTTTTCCACCCCCTCCTCGAAATATCCAACATGGCGGCGGCACCGACAAAAAAAAAATCTCTACACGTATATCTATATCGACTCAAAATCGAATTGTGAGTCGATCTGTGCCCTTAAAAAACTACCCTTTTCCACTCCCTACTCGAAATATCCAACATGGCGGCCGCACCGACAAAAAAAAAAGTCTCTACACGTATATCTAGATCGACTCAAAATCGAATTCTGAATCGACCTGTACCCATAAAAAAACTACCCTTTTTTCCACCCCCTCCTCGAAATATCCAACATGGCGGCGGCACCGACAAAAAAAAAAGTCTCTACACGTATATCTAGATCGACTCAAAATCGAATTCTGAGTCGATCTGTACCCATAAAGAACTACCCTTTTTTTTCCACTCCCTACTCGAAATATCCAACATGGCGGCCGCACCGACAAAAAAAAAGTCTCTACACGTATATCTAGATCGACTCAAAATCGAATTCTGAGTCGATCTGTACCCATAAAAAACTACCCTTCCTTTTCACCTCCTACTCGAAATATCCAACATGGCGGCGGCACCGACAAAAAAAAAGTCCCTACACGTATATCTAGATCGACTCAAAATCGAATTCTGAGTCGATCTGTACCCATAAAGAACTACCCTTTTTTTCCACCTCCTACTCGAAATATCCAACATGGCGGACGCACCGACAAAAAAAAGTCTCTACACGTATATCTAGATCGACTCAAAATCGAATTTTGAGTCGATCTGTACCCATAAAAAACTACCCTTCTTTTTCACCTCCTACTCGAAATATCCAACATGGCGGCGGCACCGTCAAAAAAAAAAGTCCCTACACGTATATCTAGATCGACTCAAAATCGAATTCTGAGTCGATCTGTACCCTTAAAAAACTACCCTTTTTTCAACCCCCGAATAGGGATTCATAGTCGAACGGGAGTTTCGTCAAAGAAACGGCTGTACAAATTGAGGTTTTCCGTGGTTTTCCTTCAATTGTAGATTGACCCAAGCGATGTAAAGTCTGGTAGGCATTGCATTTATTGGGTCAAACTAAGTGAATGCTGTACAGTTTGGGAAGAATTCGGTTTCCATCGGCACCGTGGGGGGGTCGCCATATATGCATAATCGCATCGAAGCGTAAATAAAAAAAAATAAACGGTTTCTCAATTTTTCGAAGATTTAAAAAAATTTCAAAATCATGGATTTTTTTATTTTTAAAAATCGAAAAAGGATCTTAGGTAGAAACTAGGAGTTTTTTGTGTGGCCTCAATGAGTTACTCATTTAGCACCCCTTTGTAACGTTAAGATATCCACAAGTTATTGCAATGGCGCAGAAAATCAAAAATGGAAATTTCATCATATCTCCACGTTTCAGAGTTTCGCTAATCATTCTAAAGCATTGTTAATAAAATGTCTGTATGTATGCGTGTATGTGTGTTTAAGCGTACGTATGTGCCTCCAATTTTTGGATAACGATTTCTTGCAAAGGAATCACCCGATTCGATATTTTTGTTTCTCAATCGATGCGTCTTCACGCAACTGAGAACTGATTAGATTTAAAACAATTTATGCACTAGTTTCCTTTTTTTTCCAAACAAGAAGCATCAAAATCGCCAAAAGGTTTAAGCAATCATTATTTGAAGGAAAATTGTGATCAAGCTCATCAATGTCGCAATTGGAGTCTTTAGCGTACCTTAGCTTCGATAAAAATGTGACGCACTTTCATGTAGTCAATTATTAGTCATTGGTTGACCCCAGCGCTGCGAAATTTTAATGCTAATTCAAAGTTTTTTATTCAGTCTAGATCCAAAGTTGTCCGACTACTTCCGGCGCATGCGTGTTTGTCCGCATTTGCACAGGGAACTCTGAATACGCGATGCGCAGTGCGATTGGCGAGTGCGTCACGTGAAATAGTCGTAGGTAGCGACACCTGATGTATTCCAGTATTCACAATTACGTGATTCCTATTTTGTTCTCTGAACCCAGTTTTTGAACACTTAATTCAGGGGTCGCCAAATCTAGGAATGGGAAACAGAAATTACAAATCGGGGAATTTATTTGTGCTCCCAACGGCGGGAAGCACACTTCCATCCCACTAGTTTGTTTTCTAGTTGGGCATTGTACGCGATAATTCGATCAGATCATGTTCCTTCATCTATACCGGTCGAATTCCAGTTCGTCAACCAGTTGAAAGAATGGGCTTTTGGCAGGAAACAAGCGTAGATACATCACCATTGTTTCTTATTGGATAAAATATTAATCCCATGCGGTAACTTCTGCGATGATATCAACCCGCTATTCAGATATTGATGGTGTAAACAAAATCGATATGCGCGCTCCGGTCTCGAAGTTAATTTGCGCGGGAATTATGAAACTATTCCAAAAGATTTTCTCCTTCTACAGTTAATTAACCATATTGTGGGCAATAGCGGTATTTAATTTTACGAAAAATTCTCGCTAATGAAGTTTCGCCAACGTTTCAAGTTCTATTTGAAATTTATCAATATTATTAAGTTCCAAATGAATGAACAACTCCAATTCTTTCATTTTCAGTGAACTATGGACGGATGGCTAGAAGAGAACTCGGTAGAGATGGAGGTGACAGACACCGCAGAAGAAGAAATAATCGTGTTGGATGATGATTTTCCAGACTTCAACGATGATCGATTCATCATTCAGTCTGACAACAGCGTTGAACAAAGTTCTGGGGGAGGATCAATTGCAGACTCGGATGACCATTCAGCAAATCCTGGAGATAATCGGCCTATCGATTCTGCAGAGAGTAGTGAAGATCGATGGCCCAATTTTCTTTTGAACCGATCTCAGACTGCGTCACAATGCTCATAATGGTTGCCCTTTCTGTCTGGCAACAGCTAGACCCTAATAACCGAAGCTCGATCTACTGCTATTATGATGATGTAGAAAATGGTGGCATTGCTTTAGATCGCACGGATGCCAATATCAGGCGAGATGCGGAAGTAGCAGCCACCAATGTTACTAAAGAACGTGGTGTTCGGAGCATCTCGGCTTTGACTATCATTCCAGGAATGGATCTTTGCAAGTGTCAACTCGTAAAGCCCTTACATTGTTTATGGAAACGAAATTTCGTAAGACTATATGAGATTGCCACTACTCCAGATAGTAGGACTGAGCACTTGACTGGTGGAGACATCAGGACCATCAGCAGCAGAATGGAGCAAGTCAAACCACCAACGACGCTGGCCAGACTACCACGACCTCTTGAGTTATTTACCAAATTCAAAGGTACGGAGTACCGTAATTTGACTTGGCTTTACTAGTTGCCGTGTGCTCAAGACTGTTTGAGTGAAGAACGAATCCAATATTCGCCGAAGCCACGTACATCCTGAATCAAGACTCCATTCTACAGGAGGACCTCATTCGTGTTGACACCTTGATAGATGGATTTCGATGGAATTCCGAGAGGCTATGTGGTGATCGTTTCCGGACCTACAGTCTGCATTTACTAAAATATATTGTTCGTTGTGTGCGAGAGTTGGGTCCGTTGTGGGTGGCTTCTGGATTCTGGCAGAATCGTCTAGTGAAGGATTACCTAACCGATCCGACTGACCGTGCAGACCAAATTGCCCACCGCATGCTCTTGGCCCCGATGATCAACAAGTGGTTTGATCGACCTCTGTCACCTACTGTGCTTGATATCCTACGGGAATGTCTTTACAAAGCACGCTGGTATGATCAGGCAGCCAACGCGACAGGAACTTTCGTCCTTGGGCGCAACGGTGTACAGAGTAATCTCAATGCCCAAGAGTTAGCAGTCCTAACAGCAGCTGGTTATGGAGATATTGATATCGATCTACCAATCAATCGACTTCACTATCTTAATATTAACGAAATATCAACCTAAAAATGACAGGCCTGTTCAATATGATAACTCTGTTATCCATGTGACTCCCATTGATGTCGACTATGACATTCAACTCATTCGAATTATATACATTATAGAATGGGCCCGTGATGGGCATGAAATGCGAGGCGTTTTTGGATTGAGATTTGCGATAGTTGAAGCGGCTTTCAATACAACATACATGAAGATGGTAGAAGAGACTGACGAGCTGATCTACATGCCTTACACGTGTATCAAGGCACCAGCAGTGTTGGTTAAAGCATTAGATAAGATTTACGTTTCCCCTATACCAAACCGCTGGCATATTGATTGAAATTGATAATGTATATTTTGTACATAAATTTCGTAAAATAACCATGTCAAAAGCATCAAGGCTGTCCAAGGGTGTCAAGGGTGTCCAAGGGTCTCAAGAGTCTCCAAGGGTGTCGAGAGTGTCCAAGGGTGTCAAGGAGTGCAGGGTGTCAAAGGCGTCAAGGCTGTCCGAGGGTGTCAAGGGTCTCAAGAGTCTCCAAGGGTGTCGAGGGTGTCCAAGGGTGTCAAGAGTCTCCAAGGCTGTCAAGGAGTGCAGGGTATCAAAGGGTGTCAAGAGTCTCCAAGGGAGTGCAGGGCATCCAAGGGTGTCAAGAGTCTCAAGGGTGTCAAGAGTGTCCAAGGGTGTCAACAGTCTCCAAGGGTGTCCAAGGGTGTCAAGAGTCTCCAAGGGTGTCAAGGGTGCCCAAGGGTATCAAGAGTCTCCAAGGATGTCAAGGGTGTCCAATGGTATTGTGACGTGACATTTCCGGGGGGAAGGAAATGCCCGCACCTTCGGCCTCTCTTCCCCACAACACCCGATTCTTCCCCTTCCAACTCGAATTGGGCGCCAGTACATTTTTACGGAAAATGTACAAACCGAGTGCTTCTAACGCAACTTACCTATAACGTAACGTAAACTTATCACTATCAATCTATTACTTATCGACACAAAAAAGAAAACGGGAGAAGGATGGTCAGGGAAGGGTAAGGAGTAGGGACGGAGGAGCGGCATGTTCCACGCTGCTCAGGATGTGGGTTATGGCAGAGAGGGTCGGGTTCTGGATTGGGACCGTAACAAAGCTCAAAACGTACGCAATCAATGTGGAGGAACTTCAGTACTTTATTCCGCAAATATACATAACGATAACTACAAATCTTCTAGTAAGTTGGCTGGAGTTGTCCCCGAACATCAGTAACTATACCCCTTTTGGAGAGAGGAATATCGATTACGCCTCCAATAGAGCGAGAGATAGTCTAATCGAGAGAGCTGCTTAATACATCCGAAACGGACGAGGGTTATGACGTATGGGCTTAATTCGCGATATGGGTATCGCGGAACGGTGAATTGATCACTGCGTCACTCCAGAACTCATACGTAAACATAGGCGAAACCAGAGGTCCAAGCTCCGAGATTTTCCTACGCGTAATAATATCGGAAATACGACATAAATTCCGAAATACTCCTAAGATCACGTGCCATCATCGGACACGGAGAAATAATCTCCGAAATTTCTCGAAAACCACGTGTGACCATGTTCGGAACAGAGGATTAACCTCCGAGATTTTTCCTAACGTGACGTGCATTACGACCGAAAGCGGAGATTTAATCACCAACATTTTGTCTTAATTACCCGTAACCGTGTCCGTAACACACACTTAATCCCCAAATTGGTACGAGGATCGCGCGTGGTAAGCCGAGAAGGAATTCACGCATTTTTCCTAAAATCCCCTGATCCTATAAAGCGGACAAAGGAAAGTCTTTCCCGATTTCCTCCGTATTTCCATGAAACGAAAAAGGGGCAGGGGTAATCCTCCCGAATTCATCCCCGAGTGGATCCCGCAATCCCGTAAGACGAAAATCGAGCAGGGATAACCTTGCCGGATTTATCCTCGGATTTATCCCGAGATCCCGAAATATGATATTCGAACCAGGGATAACATTTACGAATTATCCCCGAGCTTATCCCGAAATCCCGTAATATGGTAATCGAATCAGGGATAACATTTATGAATCATCCCCGAATCTAGCCCGAAATCCCGCAATACGATAAACGGACCAGGGTAATCTTTTCGGATTTATCCCCGAACATATTCCCAAGTCCCCTAATCATGCAATCACACCCAGGGTAACACTGGTAAATTATCCCCGAAATACTAACATCCTATGCAGGGAGAGCTTGTCCGAGGTTATTCCCGAAACACTAATAATGTACGCAGAGATAGTTTTTCTGAGACTATCCCCGAAACACCATTGTACCACACAGGGATAATGTTTCCGAAATTATCCCCGAAGCTCAATTATATCATGCAGGGATAATAGCTCTGAAACTATCCCCGAAACACTATTATTTTACGCGGGGATAATTATTCCGGAATTATCCCCGAAACTCTGTTATATAAAAAAAGGAGAACAAAGATAAATTTGGAATCTTTTGTGGAATTCGTGAAAGTTTATGGCGACCGCATTGTTGGAGGTTTGTCACCATAGGTGATATCATCCAACAACACTCGGGACAATCGGCATTGCCATTGTCTGACAATGCCGTCCTGATGTCGCCCGATTTTTCGAAGTCTAATACTTCGATCCATTGGAATATACGCGCGGAACAGGAATAGCTATTCAAAATTATCCTCGAAACTCTACGATTTTAGGCAGGGATAATTCTCGAATTATCCCCAAAACTCTATTATTTTGACACACAGGGATAATTGTGTTGGAATCCCGAAAACAAGGGTGCCAAGGGTGGGCTCCCTCTAACAGCCTATGAAGCAAACATGAACACTGACGATAACACAATTGTATCCCACGCGGAAAACCCCCAAAAGGGAAATTCCGCCGTCGGTTCCGATCAGGTGAAAGCCCTGGTGGCCGGCGCTGGGTCCTCGAGTTGTGGGAAGAGTCGACCATTCCTTGATTGTCCCCGCGTGGCCCACTTGGCCCCAAATGCTACAAGTGGATTACAAACTACGATGAAGACGACATGGGATCAGCAGGAAAATGATCTGGCAACACTCGTGAATTTTCTTACCGACAAAAATCGAAGAACGATAAAAATGAATAAAAATTACCGATAAAAATGAATAAGAATCAACGAAGAGATCCGAAATCTTGCTCGAAAGATCCAAACATCCGCGAAGCGGATAAGAGCCATGACGGAAAGTGGAGGATTCAAAACGTGCTCTAACAGTACCCATGAATGTGGAGGAGCTGGTGAGTAATGAGACTTCACCAACTGGAAACAGGGCCACGGACGAAGTATCCAATCCGGAGATGGAAGATGATGAAAGTGTTTGGGAGAAGAGCAAGAGACGAAGGAAAAAACAGAGGCCGTCCCAAAACCCCCCAGGAGTTACGCAGAGTAAACCTAAGCCCAAGAAGAAAACAGCTATCCGACCGGATGCGCTGATTATTCGTCCGACCGGTACGGAGATGTACTCGGAAATTTTGGGCCGAATAACGAAAGACCAGAGTGTCCATGCGGCTAGCGCATGCGTGGACAAAATACGCAAAACAGCCGCAGGAGATGTTCTGTTAATTCTTGCCAGAGGAAAGAAAGAGCAAACCATTGAGCTGGAGAAGGCCCTGGTTAGAGCCCTCAAAAATGACGCAAAAGTCCTCAATAAAGGACCACAAGAAGAACTGGAAATAAAAGACCTCGATGAGGTCACAACCAAAGAGGATATTCTCGATGCCTTGAGAAGAGCTGACGGCGCGGATAGTGACGTCCCACTGAGTGCCATCAGGAGCCTTCGGAAGTCATACAGAGGAACACAAACAGCTACAGTAATACTTCTTACAGCTACGGCAAGGAACGTATTGAGCAAGGGCAGTAAAATACGAATAAGCCTAGTATATGCCCGTATTGTGACACTGGTAAGGCCCATGAAGTGCTTCAAGTGTTGGCAGTACGAGCATCTTGCCGTTAATTGCAAGAGCTCCATTGATCGATCAGACCTGTGTCATAAATGCGGCGGAAAAGGACATAGAAGCTCCCATTGTAAAGTGTCTCCGAAATGCGTTTTATGCGTAGAACTGGAGCCCACGAAAGACCATGCCCATGTAACTGGTAGCATCAAATGTCCAGTCTATCAGGGTGCACTCCAGAAGATCCGTACACAGCCATAGTGCGAGTCAACTGGTGAACCTTGCTCACTGCGCAACAGCACACGATCTGCTTACAGGGCAGATCCTGCCGAACCTTAGAGGAATCTACATTCCCAAAACTGGGTGACAGATACTGGCAATAAAGCCGTCATTTGGTCCTGCGGTGGTTTACCGTTTGAAGCATACGATGGTGTCGAACAGTATATAGCTGTTATGCACCACCAAGCCTTTGTTATGAAGACTTCACAACATTTCTAGATAGACTCGTGATGGATGCAAAACAGCATTTCCCGGTGGCCATTGCGGGAGATTTCAATTCCTGGGCAGTTGACTGGGGTAGCAAGGAGACGAATCAGCGAGGACGTACTTTACTAGAAGCCTTCTCGACTTTAGATGTTGTCCTATTGAACAATGGAAGTGAACCAACATTTCGCAGAGGGCAAGCGAGCTCAATTATAGATCTCACCTTTGTCAGCAGTAGCCTGCTGAAAGGAAATTGTGCATGGGAGGTATGTGAGATCTATACTGCCAGTGATCATAGAGCGGTGCTCTGGGAGATGTCTGTTGACCGGAGGTCCGAGCCCACATCAGAAAGAACAAACGGAGTCGGCTGGAATGTGAGAAAATTCGACATTATCACCTTCCTTGTAGCACTGAAGACTGACCCCGTAAACGGTAGCAATACAGCAGAAAAAGTAGACGGAGTCATGCGGAGAGTCACCGACGCCTGTGATGCCACTATGTCCAGGAAATTTAGTGGAAACTGACGGCCACCGGTGTATTGGTGGAGCGATTAAATCGCGTCCCTCCGCAAGGAATGTTTCGCAGCGAGAAGATCCTGGCAACGCGCAAGGAAGAAGTCCAATCCTGAAAGCCTGGAAGTGAAGTTTAAAGCCGCTAAGCGTAAACTCACCAAGGCCATAAAGCTTCGCAAACGAGTCTGTTGGAACGAGCTTTTGGAGGAAGTGGATAAGGATCCTTGGGGCAGACCGTACAAGGTGGTCATCGCGCGATTTAAGAGTCAACCGATGCCATCACCGACCTGCCCTGAGCTCCTGGAGAGGATTGTGGCTGTCTTATTTCCTCAACAAACGAATATTACGTTTGTTGAGGACGTATGTGAAGAATGGTATCAACAACGAAATTCCACCGATTACAGCTGATGAACTATTGCAGGCCTGTAATAGAGTGGACAACAACAAGGCCCCTGGTCTCGATGGTGTGCCAAACATAGCACTGAAGGCCGCCATTAATGCAGCACCTGGAATCTTTCTCGATATGTACAATGCTTGCATTCAGGAAGGTGTCTTCCCCAGCAGATGGAAGCAACAGAGACTTGTACTGCTTCCTAAGGGAAAAAAGCCTCCGGACGAACCGTCATCATATCGTCCACTCTGTATGCTGGATACTGCGGGCAAGATCCTGGAGCGCATTATACATCAGAGAATTGAGGCAGTGGTGGAACCCCTATTGGCCGAAGCACAATACGGCTTCAGACGACGACGATCTACGTTGGATGCTATAGACCTGGTGGTGAAAACAGCGAAGAGAGCGATTGAGGGCGGATGATGGAAAGTAGGTACGAAACAATACTGTTCGGTTGTGACTCTGGACGTCAAGAACGCTTTCAACGCGGTACGGTGGGATTCCATTTTGGCGGCATTATCGAAGCTATAAGTATGACACAGAAATAGGCCCCAAAACATATAAGGTGACTGGGGGTGTACCTTCGGTGGAATATCGTGTACAAGGAATTGCTGAAACTAGTACTGCCGACGGGGGCAAAGCTCGTCGTGTTTGCAGATGACGTGGCTATAACCATAGTGGAAAAACATCTATTCACGCTTCAGCTGATTTTCGATAATGTTTTTAGAAGATACGGAAATGGATGGACTCGATCGGTCTACAACTTGCAGAGTATAAGACTGAGGCACTACTCATCACGAGCCGAAAGAAATTGGAGACAATCACGCTGCAAGTCGGCGAGCACAAAATAACTTCCCAGCCCTATATACGGTACCTAGGAATGATGATTGATGCCCGGCTCAGTTTTAGACAACAAACCGAACATGCAAGCAGTAAGGCGGGTGGAGTGAGGACTGCCCTTGCAAGACTCATGCCGAACATTGGAGGGCGAAAACAGAGGAGAAGACTCTTGTTATCATCAGTTGTCACATCGGTATTAACATATGGTATCCCCATATGGACAGATGCCCTACGAAGTCAAGCAGCACGACGGCAAGTTGTTCCAGTCTACAGGCTGAGTGCCCTGAGGGTGGCTGGCGCATACCGGACAGTATCCAACGAAGCAGTGTGCGTCATTGCTGGGATGATACCTATCGAAGTTCTAGCGGAGGAGCGTGGGCGACTCTACACACGCAAAACATCAACTGAGCTGAGCCCAGTAGAACTGAGGAGAGAACGTCACCACAGCATCCAGCGATGGCAGCTACAGTGGGACGCCTCGAGCAAAGGCCGGTGGACTCATCGACTTATTCCGGAGTTGAATGTTTGACTTGACCGATCACATGGACAAGTCAATTACTACCTAACCCAGATGCTCTCAGGACACGGGTGCTTTCGGGAATATCTTCACAAATTCAAGCATGAAGATTCCTCGGATTGCCCAAAGTGTCAGGGAATTCAGGGAAACGCGGAACATGTTCTCTTTGCATGTCCGCGTTTCGACGTCCAACGGTCTAGATGGGAAATAGCGTAGGCAAACCCATTAATGTTGGAAATCTTATGGAAGTTATGCTGTCATCAGAGGCAGCATGGAACGCGACAAGCGAGTTCGCAATGGAGGTTCTGCAGGAGCTGCGCCGCGAGGAGCAGCTTCGGAAAAATCCAGATTGAATGGAGAATCTTCTTACCGTGAACGACCGAAAAGGATTCGCTACTGAGGAAGCCGCGGCTGTCGTCCCCTACGCAACGAAGTATTGCTCCGCAGATGTTCCGTCGTGATTTCGGGATACTGGGATATCGAAAGGTTGTCCTCCTACTAGTGTAGGCCAAGGGGTATTGTCCCTTGTTTTTGTTTTTTTTTTCTGTATTTGTACTTTTAATTTGTAAGTTTTTTTTGGTTTGTTTTCAATAAAGATTTAAAAAAAAAGGGGGGAAAGAGAAAGAAGGAAGCGTGAGGAAGGAGGTTGGCTTCCTTCTTTCTCTTTTTTCTTTAAATAAAAAAAAACATGTACACATACTCATATACATACATGTTCACATACACATACACATACACATACATGTTCATGGGAGAAACCTAACTCCCGAAACCAATGGTGCCAAGGGTGGGCTCCCTATAACAGCCTACATATTAAAGAAGAAACCATGGCCAGTACAACCATTGGAAAAATGATTACGGTGCAGGGGAGGGATACCCCAGTACCGGCGGATGAGAGTGCCGAAGCAGGCTCGAGCTCGTCGAGATTCGACTACTGCAGCCCTCAAGAGGTGGACCACTTGGCCTCTGATGGGTCTACTACCCCAAGTGAAGAACTTCTGAAGAAAAGGCAAGCTGAAATGGTTAAGATTGATAACCTTCTAAAAGACTTGTTGGAGTATATCACTCCGAAGGCAAACGTTCACAAGCACATTAAGTTGCAGGTCAATAAGATGAAAAGCAGTTATGACCGTTTCGTGGCATTTGACAAAAAAGTGATCCCACAACCAATGGTGCAGACTGCTGACGCCCAAACTTCACCTCACCTAAGTGGGCAGCCGAAGAGAAAAGATATCTCACCTCTGGAGGAGAGAAAACTTCCACGACAGGTGAAAAGAAGGAAGGAAATGACCTTGGAGAACTCTGAGACTGCAAACTCAACCGAGGCCACAGAGAATGACCGAGTAGTTCGAAACCCTACTATCCAGAACGTTACCTCGGATACGGGCGAAAGTTCCAGTTGGACAAAGGTCCAAAGGCAGGGAAAAGTGGCGAAGACACACCAGAATCAGCCTCGGACGAAGAAGAAAGCAGTAATCCGCCCTGATGCGCTAATTATTCGTCCCACGGGGAAGGATACGTACGCTGAAATATTAGGACGTATAAAGAAGGACCAAGGTGTCTACGCGGCTAGCTCATGCGTGGACAAAATCCGTAAAACAGCCTCCGGAGATGTTCTTTTAATTCGAGCGAGAGGAAAGAAGGACGAAGGTGTTGAGCTGGAGAAGGCACTAGTTGGAGCCCTCCAAAACGAAGCTAAGGTGCTCAATAAGGGACCTCAACAGGAACTCGAAATCAAAGACCTCGATGACGTCACTACCAAAGAAGACATACTTGATGCCCTGAGGAAAGCTGATGGCGCAGATAGTGATATCTCATTGAGTGCCATCAAGTCTCTTCGCAAGGCCTACAGAGGAACACAATCTGCTACGGTGGTACTCCCTGACGCTACTGCAAGAAATATACTGAGTAAGGGTAGTAAAATACGAATAAGCCTGGTATATGCTCGCATCGTGACAGTGGTAAGGCCCATCAAATGCTTCATGTGTTGGCACTACGAGCATCTTGCCGTCAACTGCAAGAGCTCCATTGACCGATCAGACCTGTGTTACAAATGCAGCGAAAAAGGGCACAGAAGCGCCGATTGTAAAGCGTCTCCAAAATGCGTTCTATGCGTAGAACTGGAGCCCATGAAAGACAATGCCCATGTAACTGGTAGTATCAAATGTCCAGTCTACCAGGGTGCACTCCAGACGATCCGTACACAGTCATAGTGCGGGTGTTACAGGTGAACCTGGCTCACTGCACCACAGCACACGATCTGCTGACGCAGACGGTTCGAGACCTGAAAATTGATGTTGCCGTCATTTCGGAACCTTACAGGAACCTATATACCCGAAACTGGGTTACTGATACTAGTAATAAAGCCGTCATTTGGTCCTGCGGTGCTCTGCCGCTTGAAGCATATGACGGAGACCAACAGTCTGGATTCGTTGTGGCCAAGGTGAATGGTATCTATCTTTATAGCTGCTATGCACCACCAAGCCTTTGCTATGAAGACTTCACAGCATTCCTAGATAGACTCGTCGTGGATGCACAACAGCATTCCCCAGTGGCAATTGCGGGAGACTTCAACTCTTGGGCAGTCGACTGGGGCAGCAAGGAGACGAATCAACGAGGACGGGCTTTACTGGAAGCCATGTCGACCCTAGATGTTGTCCTATTGAACGATGGAAATAAACCGACATTTCGCAGAGGACAAGCGAGCTCATGTATAGATCTCACCTTCGTCAGCAGCAGCCTGATGAAAGGAAACTGTGCATGGGAAGTATCCAAGATCTACACTGCCAGTGATCATCAGGCAGTACTCTGGGAGGTGTCGGTTGATTGGAGATCCGCACCCACACCGGAAAGAACAAATCGGGTCGGCTGGAATGTGCGAAAATTTGACATTGCCACCTTCCTTATGGCACTGAAGACTGCCCGATTAGAAAGTAAGAATGCCACAGGAAAAGTAGACGAAACCATGCGGAGAGTCACCGACGCCTGCGATGCCACTATGCCCAGGAAATTTAGTGGAAACCGACGGCCACCGGTGTATTGGTGGAGCGGTGAAATCGCGACCCTCCACAGGGAATGTTTCGCAGCGAGGAGAGCTTGGCAACGCGCAAGGAAGAAGTCCAACCCCGAAAGTCTCGAAGTGGAGTTTAAAGCCGCTAAGCGTAAGCTTACTAAGGCCATAAAGGTTCGCAAACGAGACTGCTGGAACGAACTGTTGGAGGAACTGGAGAAGGATCCTTGGGGCAGACCGTAAAAGGTGGTTATGACGCGGCTCAAGAGCCAGCCGATGCCATCACCAACCTGTCCTAGGCTCCAAGAGAGAACTGTCTCAGTCTTATTCCCCCAGCAAATGAGTGTGACTGAAAAGCAGGTGGAGGGTGCTATTATCGACGGAATACCGCCGATTACAGCTGAGGAACTATTGCAGGCCTGTAGTAGAGTGGGCAACAACAAGGCCCCCGGTCTCCATGGTGTGCCAAATATAGCGTTGAAAGCCGCCATCAATGCAGCACCCGGCATGTTCCTCGGAATGTATAATACATGCATCCAGGAAGGTATTTTCCCCAGCAGATGGAAGCAACAGAGACTCGTGCTTATCGCCAAGGGGAAAAAGCCACCGGACGAGCCATCATCATATCGTCCACTCTGTATGCTGGATACGGCGGGCAAGATCCTGGAACGCATTATACATCAGAGAATTGAGGCAGTGGTGGAACCCCTATTGGCCGAAGCTCAATACGGTTTCAGACGACGACGCTCCACGTTGGATGCTATAGACCTGGTGGTCAAAACAGCAAAAGAAGCACTCGATGGCAGGCGATGGAAAGGAGGTACGAAGCAGTATTACTTGGTTGTTACCCTGGACATCAAAAATGCCTTCAACTCGGTACGGTGGGATCCCATCCTCGCGGCATTGTCAAAGCTGCAAGTACCGGCATATTTGCAAAAGATGGTAGGTAATTACTTTACCGACAGAGTACTCAGATATGACACAGAGGTTGGTCCTAGAAGATATAGGGTGACTGGGGGGGGGGTACCTCAAGGCTCAGTGTTGGGTCCTCTTTTGTGGAATATCGTATATGACGACTTGCTCAAAATAGCATTACCGGCGGGGGCCAAACTCGTAGCTTTTGCGGATGACGTAACCTTTTGCGGATGACGTAACACCTTTCCACGCTCCAGCTCATTTTCGAGAATGTTTTTAACAAGATACGACAATGGATGGACTCGATTGGGTTACAACTTGCGGAGCATAAGACTGAGGCACTCCTCATTACGAGCCGGAAGAAAATCGAGACAATTACACTGCAAGTCGGTGAGCACGAAATAATTTCCCAGCCCTACATACGGTACCTGGGAATTATGATTGATGCCCGACTTAGTTTTAGACAGCAAGCTCAACATGCAAGCAGTAAGGCAGGAGCAGTGAAGACTGCTCTTGCAAGACTTATGCCAAATATTGGAGGCCAAAACAGAGGAGAAGGCTCCTGCTATCATCAGTTGTCACGTCGGTATTAACATATGGTATTCCTATATGGAGTGATGCATTACGAAGCCAAGCATCTCGGCGGCAAATTGTTCCAGTCTACAGACTGAGTGCCCTTAGAGTGGTCAGCGCATACCGCACAGTATCGGACGATGCTGTGTGTGTCATTGCTGGGATGCTACCTTTTGAAGTGCTAGCGGAAGAGCGTAGGCGACCCTACACACGCAAAACATCAACTGAGCTGAGCTCAGTGGAACTGAGGACAGAAGAACGAAACCACAGCATCCAGCGATGGCAGCTGCAGTGGGACGCCTCGAGCAAAGGCCGGTGGACTCACCGACTTATTCCGAAGCTAGATGTTTGGCTTGACCGATCACATGGACAAGTCAATTACTACCTAACCCAGATGCTCTCAGGACACGGGTGCTTTCGGGAATATCTTCACAAATTTAAGCATGAGGATTCTCCGGATTGTCCAAAGTGTCCGAGAATGAAGGAAAACGCGGAACATGTTCTCTTTGCATGTCCGCGTTTCGACGTCCAACGGTCTATATGGGAAAATAGCGTAGGCAAACCCATTAATGTTGGAAATCTTGTGGAAGTCATGCTGTCATCAGAGGCAGCATGGAACGCGACAAGCGACTTCGCAATGGAGGTTCTGCAGGAGCTGCGCCGCGAGGAGCAGCTTCGGAAAAACCCAGAGTAAATGGAGGATCTTCTTACCGTGAACGACTGGAAAGGATTCGCTACTGAGGAAGCCGCGGCTGTCGTCCCCTACGCAACGAAGTATTGCTCCGCAGATGTTCCGTCGTGATTTGGGGATACTGGGATATAGAAGGTTATCCTTCTACTAGTGTAGGCCAAGGGGTATTGTCCCTTGTTTTTGTTTTTTTTCCTGTATTTGTACTTTTAATTTGTCAGTTTTTTTTGGTTTGTTTTCAATAAAGATTTTAAAAAAAAAGGGAGGAAAGAGAAAGAAGGAAGCGTGAGGAAGGAGGTTGGCTTCCTTCTTTCTCTTTTTTTCTTTTTATATAAAAAAAAAAAAAAAAAAAAAAAAAAAAAAAAAAAACACATACATGTTCACATACACATACACATACACATACATGTACATACTCATACTCATACACACATGGGACATGTGACGTGGAACATATGAAAACTAATTCATAATTATTCAATGGAGAACCACTGGTCAAAGGGGCGGAGCTACGCTCTGATTTGCTCATTTAAAAAGTGAGTAACTCGGTGGGGGGCCTCGAAGAGAAAAGTGGAAAAGGAACTTTCGACTTCAAATTTTGCCCTGTTCCCAACCTCAAATTTAGAGTGCGCAGTTGCGAGACACCCTGTATATATTGTTATTAACAATTTCAATGGTTTATAATGATCTATTGCATAAACTATTAGACTTAGCGGAAATTTATATAAGAAAAGTTCTTCCTCATATAAAAATACGTACTTTATGTAGAATGCCTTGTTTCCATACTTTGCATAATTAAGCAGGTATAGCAGTCTCCACAATTAGGTATGTAATAAGTGAACGAATGGACCTAGCGCTGTCATGACGGTCTCAATCAAAGCGTTTTCATGCAAGATCGAGCGAATCACATTTTGGATGGCATTTGTACAGTATATGCAATGTTATTAGCAATTGCAATTGTTTATACTGTTCTACTGGCTAAAATATTAAAGTTTTTGTTTTGCAGCCGCATCCTTATTGGCGTCTCACTCTGACTCAAATAACACGCATAAGTCTCATCCTCATGCACACCATGCGTCTACTCAAGTATTCATAATTATCTGCTTCATAAATGAGTCAGTTTGGAATTCTCGAATAGGCATGTTTTCGTTATGATAATAACAGCGGTCACACTGATTAACCGTAGTGTATTGGAGAAGAACAAATTTAGTAGGGTGTGCTGAAAAACCAAATCGGGAAGTTTTGTTTGTTCCCCGAGTGGGACACACACATGCACACACCACTAGTTAAGGGGTTATAATTCAAACTAAAGTGATCTCGTGCTGAAATTATTAGTCGCATGTTCGATTATTGATATCACTGTTAGGTTTGCTCATCACCATGATTGCGTTTTTATGCTGAGCTGAAATACCAAATCGGGAAATTTTATAAATAACGTACCATTGTTCATCATTGAAAAAGCTGGCGATACTAATATGATTGTTCTAATTATTTTACAGCCCACCCACCTCCCCCCCCCCCCCGCGCTAACTCTAGTGAAGTCGTCAAATGCGGAGCATCCCTGTTCAACATATATTTTTCAGATATTTGAGTTACATCTTCCATCCTGCGCCTTCCTCAGTCCATAGTATTTTTCATCGATGGTGGATAACAGACTACTATTTCCTACCATACCGACACTGTTTTATCGGTAAGCTGATGACGTCATGCAAGGACGCCAACTTTAGAACAAATAAACGGGATTTGGGCTTGACCCTCTACGGGTCGAACGAATAACTTCCCGATCGTTCCCTCGTATATGTTATATACAAAATTTTGGTTTGTGTCTCAAATTGTGAATGTTTTAAACTTTTCAAAATTAGCAAATATGTGAAATTTTATAATGCTTAGAATATAAAGAGATTTTTAAAAAATATATTCTTTCTTGCGATAGAGTTAGATAAACAATTTAATTTGTGAAAAACTATGAGTGTTAGCATAACAAGTCATAAAAAATCAAATGTGTACTTTTACGTGTGGAATAACTGCCATTTAACAACACAATCCGTATCTCTAATTGTTGTCGTGATAGAGGGACATGAACCATTCCATTTGGTAATAACAATTGACTATGGGTGTTGGCAAAAAAAGTCATAAAACATCGAATGTGTATTTTTGCGTGTGGAACGACTTTCATTGGACACTTTATTCGGTACCTCGTATTATTTTCACGATCGAGCGATGTAAACAGTCGTTTTTGTTAAGAACAATCAACTGGGGGTGTTAGCCAAAAAAGTGTAAAACATCGAATATGTATTTTTACGTATGGAACGATTTTCATTTAACACATTGTTGCGTATCTCTAACCGTTCTTGCGATATAGGGATCTAAATAATTGAATTAGTTAATAACAATAAACGATCGGTGGCAGCCAGAAAATTTATATAACATCAAACATATATTTTTGTGTGTGGAAAAAATTTGATTGAATAATTTTTTCCGTATCTCCAAGCGTTCTTACGACGCAGTGATATAAACAATTCATTTGTTAATAACTATAAAATCGCTGGATCGATTATGCTCAAAATCTAATCAGGGCTAAGTGAGGCGGAAACCTATCCAATGAGTATAAAAAAACCTAAATCGCATAATTTATCTAGGAGAAATCGTTCGACAAAATTTTGCTCACATACGCATACACACACAGACAAACATCTCGCTCAAAATGTTTGGAAACGTTTCTAGGGGTCATGAAACGTGGAGATCGACCGAAATTTTCAATTTCGATTTTCCGACCCGTAACAATAACTTCCCTAAGATCGGGAAGTTAATAAAAACGTAAATGGGAAGAGCATACACGATCTATATGGTAAAAGTAAGGTCAATTTCCCCATAATTTTGGGCATTGCCATTTTACTGGATTATTCTTGTGCGGAGTACTGGAGGGGGTAGTTGTGTCATGAATACTGACGGGACTGCTCTCAGCCAACTTTCGCAGATGTCGGAGATTTTTTGCAAATTGAGTTGGCCGATACGTTGCCGCGTATTTCGATTTTTTTTAACTTCCGGATTTTCGGGAAATTATAGTAATCACCCCGAAATCCAACTTTTTTTGTTTCGTCCTGTGACTGGTGTTTTAAGTATACGAAACTGAAACCCACGAAATTCTGAACCGAAGTATGTGCCTGTGTGTGTGCGTGTTTTTTTTTTAACTTCCCGATAGGGAAGTTATAGTAATCACCACGAAATCGAACTTTGTCATTTCGGCCTGTAACTAGGGTTTTAAGTATACCAAAATGATCCTCAACGAATTCTGAACAAATGTCTGTGTGTGTGTGTGTGTCGGTATGTTTGTGCACAAAAGTTTGATCCTAGGTATCTCGCGAACGAATGAAGCTATTGAGGTTTTCAAGGTCGCAATCGAAAGATCTCCATGCAGAATCGAGGGGATTAGATTTTGGATCAAATGGAGGCACTATACAGATTGTTATTAACAATTTCAATTGTTTATCACGTTTTCCTGCCTAAACTATCATAGTTAGCAGAAAATTTCTAAAAGAAAAGTTATTCCTCATGCAACAGTACACATTTTATGTAGTATAACATTTTTTCCTAATTTGCATAATTAAGGAGGTATGGGCGTTTGAAAAATTATTTAGGCCATTAGGGTCTGAATCGGAGTGTTCTAATGTAACTCGGAGAGGATTAGATTTTGAATGCAATTGACCGTATATATATTGTTATAAACAATTCCAATTGTTTATAACGCTCTATGGCGAAAATCGTATCGGCTAGCGGAATGATCACTGAACAATAGTTGTTACGCATGCAAAAACACATATTTTATGTTGAATTACTTTCGTCCGTAATTCGCATATTTAAGGAGGTATGGCCGTTTAACCAATTACGTACATCATACGAGAAGAAAGAACGTAGCTGTTCATAACTTCTCAATGAACCAATGACGAAACCGAATCATTATGTCCTTTTTTTCGAATGATACTGGTAAGCTTGTGTATAAAACTAGTGCAATCCAATTTTTCAATTGCTAGAACCGAATTCTGATTTTTGATATCGCCGTTGTGTTTGCTCATCACCATGGTTGCGTTCTCATGCTGTGCTTAAATACCAAATCGGGAAGTTTTGTTTGGGCCCTGCATGGGGGCACAACTCGTACACCACTCGTCTTTTTTTTTGTTTTGTTGTTTTAAGAAAAAAAGAGAAAGAACGAAGCCAACCTCCTTCCTCACGCTTCCTTTTTTCTCTTTCCTCCGTTTTTTCTATTAAATCTTTATTGAAAACAAAACAAAAAAATTACAAATGAAAAGAACAAAATAAAGAAACAACAAGGGACTATACCCCTTGGCCTAAGCTAGTAGAAGACAAGCTTCTATTTTCCAGTATCCCCAGATCACGACGCAACATCTGCGAAGCAGTATATGCAATATTATTAACAATTGTAATTGTTCATACTGTTCCACTGGGTCCAATATTAAAGTATTACCTTCCTAAAAGAGAATTACTCCTGATAGGAAAATACACCTTTTAAGTGTAATGACTTTTTTCCATAATTTGCATTATTAAGGAGATATGGTTGTCTGAGCAATTCGAAATACGGGAACAATGCATATCACCATACAAAAGCGCACATTCAGTATGAGCTTGTCAATATAGGTTAGAACATATCCCGAGTTGAACTAGAATATACTTTTCGAATGAATATAGCGACAATTGCGGGAATGATGTCAAAGAGCGCGAGAGTACAGAAGTAGAGAGGACGAACCTACGCGGATGAATTCCAGTTGAATAGTTTTATGGGGCTTAAAAATCAAAATAAATCGATCGCGTGCAGTAATTGGTAATCCCAAGTTCAATTATTGATATCACTGTTGGGTTTGCTCATCACCGTGGTTGCGTTCTTATGCTATGCTGAAACAATACCACATCGGCAAATTTTCTTTGTGACCCGTATGGGCCATACACTTTTGCACACCACTAGTTCAGTGGAAAAATCGAATTTCTCGCTTCCAGGTTTACGCAAAAAAATATTGAATTCTCTCTCATTGATTCCGTTTCCATCTCTGTAACAAAAATTATGAAAAGTGGCTCGAGAATGTACAATTACAGTGGTATCGCCCCTTAACAGATCGTGGCCAATCTGCAGTCGTTGCAGAACAATTGTAATTACAATGGCCGTTAATGTTACTCCCATCAATTTCAACCGCTCCCTTGCATTATCAGTAATTAAGTATTAGTCAGTTCATCATTGAACTAAATTTATAGTTCAGTAATATTTTTCTTGATCCAAATCAGCACGAATCTGCTCCTGATGGTGACTACTGTGTTTGAGTGTCGCTGATTCATAATCCAGTGCCTTTGTATATAGTTTGGGACTGTCAAGTGCATTCAAATTTAGGTTTGGCTTGGTCCGAAGTGTTCCACTCACACATCTAGTCGCACAGAAAGTTGACGTTTTTTTGGCGTTTACCTGAAAGTGGCACCAACATTACATTCACTTTTTTCATTCACCGAAGAGTGTGTTGGGTATGCCCGACGTGCCAAAACTGGTCAACTAGATCCGACAGCTCAAGGCCCGAGGGCTTCTTGACCCTTTTTTGGATGACGAGGCAGCCAACACGTTCCTCGGGAGTGCTCACGGTTCAGTTCGAGGTACCCACATGGAAAAAATATATATCCAGAAATATTAATAAGTTATATCCGGATATATGTGGCATATATGCCTATACGGATCTGTACGGATATATTTTAGATACAATTCCGGAAAAATAACTATTTCTGCCCTCCGGCCACAAAGCGGTAACTTTCGGGCCGCTGCGCTAAACGAGGTTCGTCGAGCTTTCCGGCTTCGTCGAGCAGAAAAATAGTATACACACCTCGGCCAGCAAGTAAGAAAGTCTCAGATCACATTTAGTTGATGGCCGAGGCGAAGCCGAGGTCAACAATAATGTGATCTGAGACATTCCTTACTTTGCTGGCTTAGGTATTTAATCTACTATATCTCAGGTATAATTTTTGGCTTATATTTTTTCCTAAGCGGATACGCGCAGTATTTTTCACACTCCTCAACACGAGCAGAAGTTCCATCTCTGCCCGAAGGGTGGAACGAGTACACTCCGTCCACGGGAGGATTTTTATGCAATAGGGCGGAAAATACGCAGTTTCTGGCCGGCTTTCAGGCAGGAAAGCATAAATTTTCGTGCGAGGGGTGGGAAAAATACAATTCCCACATATCGGTAGGTAAAAGTTTTTGTTTTGCTCTGTGATGACAGGCCGAAAAGTCAATACTTGCTAACTAAGGGTGGAGGGGAGTGACGTCCGAAGATTGAAAGTGCTAAAAAGAAGCATAAGTTACCTGGTTAAGTGGTACGGCAACGTAAGGATTTTGTCTGCTTATGTAATGCGGACTTCCTGGTATTCTGACCTTCCTTTTTTTCATATAGAAGAAGCCAATCCCGACGGCGAAGCCAACACCTCCCAAAAATCCAACGATGCATCCGCCAACAACTGCTCCAATAGGCACACTGGCAGCTATAACACTCTTTGGTAGTACATTAGATTGAGTTTCCCCATCCCAGTCCTCATAGCAGTCTCTAGCTTCTGTATGGCTACCCCGGCACATTCCAGGGCTCGCATCTATACAAATGCGTTTCCTACTTTGCTGTCCTCTAGAATCACAAGCATTCCAGTGGCCCCAAGTATCCCACCCTTTGAGCGATTCGCAACTTGGCATTTCACAAATATCCCTCGTAAAACTCAGACCGTCACAAGAACCTTCTAGACATTTTCTAGACCTGCTTCGTACTCCCACTCCACAGGACACCGAGCATGGTGACCACTCGGTCCAGCAGGACCACTCTTTATCCTCAGAACTCTTACTGCATGCATGAACATTACACATTCTACTCTGCGTTGATGGAAGGCCCTCACAAGGAACGGTTTCACATTGTTTAACTCGATGTTGAGTACCCCCGCCGCAGTTTTTGGTGCAGGGATACCAGGTAGACCATTCAGACTGCGAGTCATCGTCACCGTTCAATGTATTACGATTCATCCTTGAGCACGTGCCACTATTGCAGAACCTCACCTCCTCCTTAGCTAATTGTGACTTTACACTGCTGGGGTCCTCAGTATGGGCCTTGCAACTGAATCTAAATCGTGTCTCCATGTATCCACCATTCGGCAAAATTGTAGCGTTGGTAGGCAGCCAGGGAGTCCAGGTGGAGTATCTCTTGGTCTCCACACAAAGATGGGTATTGCAGTCCTCCTTTTGGTAATTGCATCCCGAGCAGTCTAAAAGTCTTTCCCGAGAAATTGGCTTGTCACATGTTCGTTCCCTCATGCGAATTCCTCCATTGCAGGGTTTTGAACATGTGTCCCACGGTCCCCAGGAGGACCACTGAGCATGCTGAATTTTTGCTAGAACTGGGCAAGGTGGCACTTCGAGACAAACTATTTCGTCATGGTCGTGACCCACACAGACTCGTCCGTTGAATGCTGGAGCTGGGTTTGAACAAGTTCTTCTGCGGGTTTTTATGGCAAATCCACAAGTTTGAGAGCAAGCCGACCAGGCAGACCACGCAGTCCAGCCACCATGAATCGTACAATTGGAGACTTTAATCTTGGGACCGGAACAGGTAGAACCACCATTCTGCATTGGGGGATTGTTACACTCTCGAATTTGGCATTGGCAAATATCCGCTGCGGGGTCTGATACGTCGAGGTATGAATCAGGATGGGAACGGGGATAGAGAGAGGCGTCGAAAAAGACTGTATGGTGGCAAGCGGTCCAAGCGCCCCAAGTACTCCAGCCGCCGTCAACGGGATCGGTGAGTACTGGACAACGAGTCACTTCCTGTTTCCAGTGATTGGCAAGATGGTTTTCCGATGGTGCTGGACCACATTTCATCAGGTGTTCGTTCCAACCGCAGTACGGCTCTTGTGCGTTAAGACACGTTACGCGGTTCTTATGGCGATGACACTGCGATGACGAAATTCTAAATAATGTGATGATTTGGTCAGTTCAGTGAAGAATACATTTAGTAGATTTCTTATGCAGTAAGTACAAACATCACCGAAAGCTAGAAACACGTGACCTGAAGCTTACTTAGACGTTAAATAGACATTTATTCCCCATATCCTGGCTTTAGAATTGACTTTTCTTCAATGCCAAAAAAAATCCTAAAGCTGGCAGAGCTTGATTCCAACCTTGTATGCTTTTTACTGACAATGTGTGACGAAAGCCGATAGCTTCTTTCACGTCTCAAATGACTAAAAAAATTATCAACACCTATCACCATCCGGGCATTTAGAAGTAAGCGCATGCAAGTATTTGTTTTTGCCAATGAAATATTTAAAAATCAAATACGTCCGAAAAGATACATTGCCAAATGTTAACGAAATGAAACTGAATTAATTTACGCTATTAAATGATGATTACGTTTAATTTTTTGACGATTGCCGGTTAGTCACATACTTGATGTTCACTGTAGCTACGTTCTTACTATAACCGGAGGTGTCACATGAACAATTATGGTAGTAATGATACCAAAATGACGATGTATAAAAAAAACTTTTTCCCTATTTTCTATCATTTATTTCAAAATATTAAGGTATTTCGGGGGGAATGGACTGTAGGAGGTGGGGCGGGGGATACACAATGGTTCTCCCGAAAAATCCAATCCCTGAACGATGAATCTCAATTTTTATAAAGTGCCTAATTACGATTCTAGAACATATATTAAAAATCAACGAATTCATCAAGAAATAATATATGTATCAAAGAGTTTTGCAATACATTTTTCAAGAATTAATGAAATTGAAAAATTTTTGCAGAAAATAAGGCAACCGCGATGTTTCGCAGACTTGGTAACGTATACGCGTAACCACCAATTTTTTGACCTTCGGTGTGACACAATACCAACAGTGTGACCTAATCTGAGAAAAAGCTTGAGTGCAATCGTTCGCAAAAAATGATCTTAAGTGAATGTCAACATAAAAGGTTTGCAACATAATAAGTTGTGTCGGCTTATATAAAAAATTCTCTATAATCAAACTATTTTCAAATTCCATGAGGTTTCAATTCTTCCAGGCATGTATGACATATTTGTACCACCTGAAGTAATAAACTCAACGCGCGCTTGAGTAAGTGGATATCGGTATAAGTATATGCCGAATGGTGTATTTGCATAATAAATTCATTGCTTTAGTTTCAAATTTATTTTGATATTTGAATTAAATTCCGTTATTTATTTATGTTTAAACTAGTTTACTTATTCCGGAATGGGTGGTTTCACACGGTCGATTCAATAATCTCTGCATACTAGGGGAAAACTCGAAACATTCGACTAATAAAGTTTGTGGGTTACTAGGTAAATTTGTTGTGCACCGATCCGTTTACCTCCAGAGCTATTTAAATCACCCGCGATAGCCCCTCACTCGAGCCGTAGCTGCGACGTTGCCATAAATTCCGGCGGCGCGTGCCAAAATCCTATTTTTTTTCGCTTTTTAATAATTCTTCATAAACAAAGCTCTGAAGCGATATGGTTTTGTATGTGAAAAAATTACTTCCGATCATTGAATGTAGGGAAAAAGTTCCGTCACTTTGCCTGCTGGATTTTTTGTTCTATCACCCGTTTCTTCGATACCCACACGAACACGAGTTAAATGACCGATTTTGCAAAAATTAACAAAAAATAACCTATGCGCCCCAGGCGTCTAGAAATATGCACACGACTTTGGAATAATTTAGAGAAGGTATATAAAAAATTTTAAAAATGGCTGCTGAATTTCATCACTCTTATGTTACGCCCGAAATACCTTAAAGAAGGATTGAGATGAATTTCACATGGAGTAGTATATACTCGATAGGTTATAGAGAATCGATTAATGGGGTCATTTGGTAAATCTGGACTGCATGCAAGTTCCCCATTGAGGAATAGGTCAACAAGTGAAAATAACTTAATTGCTGCCATAACATTCGGGTTATGTTGTTTTTACCTCAAGAGACCAGTTTCCATTCCAACATACAAGCTCTGTGAGTCCTTCAAAAACTGCAGGGCCATAGCTGGAGAGGGAAGTGGTCCCCACACCTCGACAATGCACGTCCCATGTGTTCGTGGTAGAACGGAGATTTTTTTAATGAGGCCCTCAGCAGTAGCAACATATAGTATTGTGACACTCCGATGAACTTTGGTTGGTACCACATCAATAGCAATATAAGTGAATCTCTCCAGTGTTGTTGTGTGCAAGGGTGACACAGTAATCCCCTGTATAGCATCGTCCATCAGTTGATATCTTTGATTATCCATTATTTGATGGGGGGCTACATTCACTGGTACACCACAGTGTTGTTGATAATGATTAGGCACTCGTTTTTTTTCCCAGGCAGCACCCGAGTGTTCTTGATGCTTGAACGGACCATCGAATGATGAAGATATCGCTGTCATATTGAAGGCACAAACAGCTGAACCAGCTATGGCATTGCTGAGGTGAAAAAATTAAATTTTCATGGTCATCTTAATCATCAGAGCTTGATACATACGGTTATGGGAATAGATCAATTAGTCATGATTTTGTAGTAGCATAGAAAAATTACAACGGAGCCGTTGTGTCGAATAAAAATATAACAAATATATGTGGCGCAAGACGAATATGAAATACTTCACTGAGGACTCCTGCGTATGGCTCCGCAATATTCAAGTACAACGCCAGAAAAACGAAATTGATTGTTTTTTGAGAAAAACACAAGGTTTTGGAAACCCTCGAGCTCGATCAAATCATGAATTTTATTACAGAAAAAGTTATACCTGGGAGTTGTGAAGGTGGCATATATGAGGCTTTCGTCTGAATTATAAACTGCTCCCTGGATCTCATCGTAGTAAAACGGAAATTCACCGGGAAGTGAGCAGTTTAGTCGTGCCTTGTTGAAAGTCGTCCAAGTATCTCGCATGAGGGTTTGGCCACCTGAGTCGTTCTTGCAGACTCGAGCGATTCGCGAATAAATTTTCTAACGAATCAAAAATGAATGAACAATTATTGTCAGAGAAAAACTATTTTTTTACGCTTATGTTTTCGGTAGTGAATAGATCAACTAGTCGGAATAGAATTTGCCATAAAAGATGCATTTTTACGAATGGTAATAATCGTGTGCTTACAGATTTGGGCCTTGGCACACGATGTCCTTCCTTCGCGATTGTGAGAGATTTGGTTCCGATATAGCAACGGCTGTACAAATTTAGATTTGCCGTCGTTTTCCGTCAATTACTGATTCCACCGAGCAATAATAGGGTGTCACTATTCGCACCAATATACGGGTGATTCTACGGGCCATACGGGGTCGTTCGGTATTTGACGGGCAACCCGTCGTTTAATCTAGAACTACGAGGTAGAAACTCTCTCACGGGTTATTTTACGGGGTGAATATGACCACCCTGAACTATCTAAACTGAATAAAATTGTCTGTCCAGTTTATCTATACGGGATTTGCCCGTATAGACCTGTACTTTTGGCTACGTGTGAAGAATAAGAAGGATAATCTTAAAAATTCAATATCTCCAAAACTAATCGATGAGTTTGAACAAATATACTGTATTTCGTGGTTTCGAACCCAGAATCACATTGCCGTAAGCAAAAATAGATATTTTTTCTTGAAAATTTTCCATAAAATGTTGTACATTTTTATATTTTTTGATTGAAAAATCTCGATCCAATCGAGCCAAGCCAGTACTTTCCTTACCCGAATAACATGAAACTGTTTTTTAGGCAAATAACAAAGCGTCAAGTAAGGTATCTGCATTTTTGACGAGTAACTCGGAATGCAGGATTGGTACAAGAATTTCTACAGGAACTTTTTTGAGAACGTATCATGCTTTACAAAAACAATTGAAAATTGCATAATCTCTGTTGGTGTTGACATTGACGAAATTCAGTATATTTTTTTAAACTGATCGATTAGTTCTGGAAATATTGAATTTTTACCATTATACTTCTTACTCTTCACATGTAGCCAAAACTACGAGTCTATATGGGCAAATCCTATAGAGACTAGTGGTGTGCAAATGTGTGTGCCCCATACGGGGCACAAATAAAATTTCCCGATTTGGTCTTTCAGCACAGCATAAGCATGCAACCATGGTGATCATCTCGGTTTCCGATCGTGTGGTTCCGAAGTTTTGATCCTAGGTTTCTCACGAACAAATGAAGCTATCGAGACCGTCAGTATTGGAATCGAAGCGTTTTCATGTAACTTAAAGGGGATTAGATTTTGGGTGAAATTGGTGTAGTATGTATATTGTTATTAACTATTTTAATTGTTTATCACGTTCTATTGCATAAACTATTAGAGTTAGCGCCAAATTTATGTGAGATAAGTTGTTCCCCATATAAAAGTGCGTATTTTATGTAGAATGTTTTTTTCGCAAATTTGCACAATTAAGGAGGTATGACCGTCTCAACAATTATGTATGTAATGAGTGAATGAATGAATCCAGAGCTGTCATGGAGGTCTCAATCGAAGCGTTTCCGTGCAAAATCGAGCGAATTGCATTTTGGATGACATTCGTGGAGTATATATGCAATGTTACTAACAATTGCAATTGTTTATACGGTTCCACTGGGTAAAATATTAAAGTTAGCGGGAGACTTGTCTGAAGAAGTGAAATGACTTTTTTCCATAATTTGCATAATTAACGAGGTATGGTCGTCCAAGCAATTTGCAATACGGAAACAATGCATATCACCAGGGTCGTTCATTATACAAAAATGCACATTCAGTATAACTTTTTTCAATATAGGTTAAAACATATCGCGAGTTGAACTAAAATGTACTTGGCGAATGAATATGTCGACAATTGCGGGAAAGATGTCAAAGAGTGGGATAATTAGGAACGTACAGAGGTAGAGAGGGGAACTAGGCGGACGAATTCCAGTTGAATATTTCTATGCGGCTTAAAAATCAAACTAAAGCGATCGCGTACAGTAATTATTAGTCACAAGTTCAATTATTGATATCACTGTAGCGTTTGCTCATCACCATGGTTGCATGCTTATGCTGTGCTGAAATACCAAATCGGGAAGTTTTGGTTGTGCCCCGTATGGGGCACACATATTTCCATACCCCTAGTTTTTTATTTTGATAACTATTGTTGTCATCACTTTTTAAAATGCGTATGGGAAAAATTGCATCTTGGAAATTGAGCGAGGACGGTTTTTTAAGTCGAATCGTCTGTAGTGGATTATAGTACAATTACGTTTTGACCATTTTTAACTTCCGAACAGGATGAGTTATTGTAATAACGCGGAAAATGAAATGTCTGAGAATCATGAAATTTTTACATTTCTCGACGTTTCACGTGCTCCTGATGCATTTTCAGCGCGGGTTATGTGTGTGTGTGTCTGTATGTATGTGCATCCGTATATGATGTTGAAACTAGCAGACGCAGAAACGTGGCGAATAAGCACCGTTCAGCCTCAGCGGTGGGACGCCAGGCGAGAGACTGCCATGAAGCGCGCGGTCGCCTAGCTCAAGTAATAACCGAATGAGTTTGTTAGACAAATAGATAAAAGTTGTGTAGGCCCTCTCGGTATGTTTTTTGTTTTTTTGAAGTGAAACTTCTTATGGGAGGGTATTGAAATTCGGATCGGCAACCTTTTCTGTGAGGGAAGTAGGTGGTGGAGGTAACACGTAGCGTCGAGACAGTGGGGGCCGTGACGCGCTTGCCTTAGGTACCCGTAGTTAAAATTACAATGCTTAGGCGGCGTGACGATCGCCGAACGCAGCTGTTCGAGCTCCATGAAGTTAGCCCTTACTTATTAAAAATTTATTATTACGACCATCAGGATTCATTGATAGGGGAATGATAGACAATGATTCATTATAAAAACAATTTGATTGAGTATATTTTTTTTTAATGATAGCCGCCCTTTTTTACAATTTAATGATAGAAACTACTACTTTGGCTCTTGCTGCGCAGAATCATTTGATGGAAATTGATAGACACTTGGCCGAAGTCTATCAATTCGATAAATTGACGTAAAGTAAGAAAAACCTAATGAGGATCAAGGGGAGCGGGGTGATCTCCCATCGCTGGCCACAAAGAGGATAGACTAAAGTTGAGCGAGAGGCTCAGATCTCCGGGATTGCTTGACGCCACATCAGCCACAACACCAACGCTAGTTATCACCCCGTGTGAGGTAGGGCGCCACTGACACTTGGGGGAGCCGTCATTCATGGGGAGGGATGAAAGGGTTGAAAGGCTTACAAAGAACACAATTTAATTTGAACATTCCACTCATATATTGGTTTATCAGGTTTTACAAACATTGAATATGTTGTTGAAATCTATCACACACACACACACACAGAGACTATACTCTTTCCGCTTCTTCACTGCTGACTTAAACACATCATTATCCTTACACTCTCGACAAGATCTCGACAGCGCAACCGATAGATCAATATCACCATCATCTGACAGATCAACAGCATCTTCGCCCAACTGCAACGCTTCTGGACTCCTCGCCAGGAACCAATATTGACCCCACTGCTAAACATTTGAGCACGGGGGTTCAATGGTACAATGACACTGGCTCCATGGTTGAATTCATCATAATCATTGGCAAGATGTAGAGAGATGATCGCCCACATTTTCAATTGTTCCCAATCATGGTTTACCTCCCAAACCCCGGGTATAATTGTTTGACGTACAAAGATGACATGGTTCAGTACCTTCAGAAAACAGAAAACAAAGGAAAAACTAACATAATCAGATGAGAACTAATAATGAGGGGTGAATACTTCCACGCCAACAAGTATAATTGACAGCATACCTCTGATAATTGATGACATCCTCCGAACTGATTCCTGGGTTGTTGTTGCACACCAACGTAGCTGGTTGTTGGTGATGCTGATGAGTCTGGCTGTTGATCTGAGGGTCACTCCAGATCAATGAATTTGGACCTACAACGCTCTGGACCAATGAAGCTAGGTGTTGAGGATGCTGGTGAGTCAGGTAATAGGCCCAAAGGTTGTTCCAGGTTAATGCATCTGGACCTAAAAAGCTGTGGACCAACGAAGCTAGCTGTCGGGGATACTGGTGAGTCAGATCATAGACTCAAAGGATGTTCCAGATTAATGAATCTGGACCTACAAAGTGCTGGACCAACGAAGCTAGATGTCGGGGGTGTTGGTGAGTTTGACAACAACTGATGCCACAGTTTCTCCTTATCAACGAAGCTCGACCAACGAGCCTCTGGGACAATGAAGCTGATTTCTGGTGATGCTAAAACCATTGGTGATACCGATAAGTCTCCCAGTTGATCCTCCGATCGCTTGAGACAAGCGAAGCTGGTTCCCAGTTATACTGGTGATTCTACCATCTGAGATCCTTCATCATGAGTTAAAGATTCTTCTTCTTCTTCTGAACCTAATACAATCACCGAGGCAGCATCACCCCCATCAACAATCAGACAATTCGCCTCATCATGGTTCTCGTTGAGAGTATTCACTCTGTTAACCAGATCTTCCGCAAATACAGCGAAATCCTCCGTCAGAAGGCAGTGATGAATCTTATAGGAATCACTCACAACCAGATGACCAGGGGGGTCCAACATCAGGATGGGCGACCGATTAGCGTCAGGATCGGCACTCATCATGTTGAGGTGATATTGAGCCATCGATACCTTTTTGCGCTAAGAAACTCCTGTGAACTTTACGGTTGACCGTTGGCAAATAGATGAAGGCCAGAGTTTGAAGCCTGCTCCTTTAATATCCATCTGCCCCCCCCCCCCAGAACTGAAGCAACGTGAGCAAAAATCGTATGAAGAATGGGGGTCGTTTGTCAAATCGAAAACCCAAATGGTTTTTTTTTTCTTATTGGAGACCTTGGAATGGGCCTAAGTTTATTGCGTTTGAGGTCATTGTGACTCCACAAAAAAAGGATGCCATGATTCATACCTTGAAGTGCATCTCTCCCATTTCACGGTTACGCATAGGATTATAAAATTTAAGAGGTTTCTTTTTTGACTCATAGTTCATAGCCTAGTTGAGATTTTCTCTCACATATGAAGAACATTGAATTTTTCCAACATCCAGATAACAGGATCCCTTGCAAGATCATACTCCCCTATTACGCATGGTATAATAAAAGGTGAGAGGTTTTTCACTATGAGTTTCGTAGAGTAGTCAAGATTTTCTCCCAAATTACTTAGGTATGAAGCACATGTAAAATCTTTCAAATCTAAATAAGAGCATACTAAGAATAAATCTTAAAAGGTTTTTTTACCCAAGAGGTTATATATCAACCGATTTTTTTCTTAAATTTCTGACACGTCAATAATTTTTCCAAATACTTGCTAATAATGGTTGAGTCACTTCACATTTTTCCATAAATCATGTGACCCTCTTCTCAACCAATCACAGTATTTTCTGGAATTTTCCCCTCATGGACACAACACTGTGTGCAACAATATAAAAAGCTACCATCGTTTTTCTCACCAGTTCTTCCGTCACTATCCATCGGGAATAACATGGAGGCTCATTCATGTGTAAGACTTTTGAAGTCCTTCAAAGACGCGTATGGGCGCGTGAAAAAGGAAAGGAGACCGGCGGATATTCAAATTTGGCTCAATAATCTCAGAAGTTATGAGGGAAGTAAATCAATTCTTAAGAATAAGTGTCAAACAAAGTGAGATATCACGGCTCACTCATATGGTGGGGCGATTGAGAACATTTCAAGCACAATTTAAAGCCTTGGAAGTCATTGGCCAAGCTTTGCACAGAAATTTCTCTCTCGCAACTGAACCTTCAGTGGAACTACATGGCCTCAGTTTTGTACAAAGTATAACATCAGTCTTTCGTACTAATAGTAAAAAGCGCAGTGAAATAGAGTTGCAGCAACACGTACCATCTGCATTGAAACTCAATAATAACTATCATGTAAGTTGAAGCTTGAGTTACTCAGTATTTTTCCACCTGGGGAAAAATTACTTCCAAGAGTACCACTCATTCTATTATCTCATGCATTCTATCCGTATTGCCAATCAAACTTTCAACTCATTAATCAAGTCTGTCAATCAATAATATGGGCAAACTAGTCAGTCGCACATTTAGGCCACGAATAGGTTTTTTTCAATACAGTCACCTAAGCAACAATTAAACTCACCACGTGCACACCTAACCTATCTACGACGAAGTCAAGCAACTTGAGTGACTTAATTGCAATATTGAGTCATTCTCACGTATTAATTATTGGAAATCTAAATTATCTTCAATAATTGCAATCATCACGTGCGCGCCTAACCTAGAATTGAATCATTTAGTTTCTTAAGGAAGGTAAATGCAGACCTTAGTCAATTGTAAAGATTGATCAGTCATGTCATATACTTTTCGTAATTGACCCCACCGTGGGCAATCATAACCTAACAATCCATTCCCTTATTCAACCCAATTGATCAATATTCACTCATTTCATTCTCACATTAATCACAATATGCAATAATTATCAATAATAATTGTTCATCCCATCGTCAAACTCCAGAGTGGTTATTTCTACCTTTTTTGCTTCTGAATGGAAGCATTGTCGAGGGTCCATTTTCACATTTTCTAATTTCATGTGGAAATGCTTTAGAATGGTCTGAAACGTAGAAATACAAAATTTGAGGCCGCCGTCTGTCTATGAAGATCTCATTTTTGGTACCTCGATTAATTAATTTGAACATTTCCACGGGTAAAATTGATTTAAAAATCTCAAATTTTCTCCAATTCACTCCAATTGATTCATTTCTTTTTGGTTTGTGCTCCACATCTCCTTCAATATTGAACCGATTCATTTTTTTAAATCTTCTTCATCACGCCATTTATAAGAGGGAACCAAGAAACATATGCGTCCTTAGAAGGCTTTCGAGTTATTTCAATTTTTATGTTTTTTCACTTAAAATTTTTTTTCGCGCATCTCCTCCTACAGTAGCTGTCATAAAGACTTGAAAGTTTACACAAATGTTCCGTTCGGTATCTGATAATTCGGTGGCCTTGAACAAGTGGACTGTACAATTAATTTCGGTTATGGTTTTACCCGTGAATGCGAGAGAGAGGTTTTGGATGGGTGATTTACTCGTATTTTAACGACCGTTTCAGGAAGTAAAATATGAGAAAACATGACGGAACTCGGGCGCGAATTTGTGGCCAAAAGTCACGTTAATGAACTCAACAAAATTATCAGTGCCGTCACAAACAGTTCACAAACAGGCACGTGTAATTGTCAATTGTTCTCAAAAAAATGTTCACAAAGTTCCAAAAAACCTGGGACGCGATTTGTGTACGATGAAAACCAATACACTCGCGACTGGGACATGAGACTAACACCATAATTGTTAACGCAAAAACTGTGCACGTGAGAATGACTGGGAAAATCTGGGAAGAATGGGTACGCTTAGAAAACTCGTTGAATCGCTCGGAGACTTGAGACGGAATGAACGATTCCCCAATTTGCCGCGTGCGAAAAGCCGGGGAGTTTTCTGGTGAGTAGGCCCGGGAAGTGCTGCCATCCGGGCCCGGAAAAGCAGCATACGCAACAGTATCTAAATGTGAAAGTGGTTTGGATTTTTGAAAATTTTCATTATTTTCTGAGATATTTAATTTTTACTGGAAATCCATTTTATTCACTATTACAAAAACTAGGGAACGGATTTTGATTTATTTTTTTCAAAAGATTTATTTCAATGGTATCTATGGAATGCAATTGGGAAATATAAGGATGGACTCATAAAGATTCGAGTTATTCCAATTTTTCTGATTCATATGCAAAATTTTGGTCAGCACATCTCCTCCTAGAGTTCTTGGCATACAGACTTGAAATCTTACACAAATGTTCCATTTGTTATCTATATGTGCAACTGGTTTGGATTTTTGAAAATTTTCTGAGATTAGTTTCTGAGATATTCATTTTTTACTAGAAATTCATTTTATTCAATATCTCACAAACTAATGAACGGATTTTGATTTTTGCTTGCGAATGGAAGCATTGTCGAGGGCCCATTTTCACATTCCTAATTTCATGTGGTAATGGTCTAGAATGGGCTGAAACGGAAAAATACAAAATTTGAGGCCGCCGTCGATCTGTGAACATCTCATTTTTGGCACCTCGATTTACTAATTTGAACAGTTAAATGGGTAAAATTGATTTAAAAAATCTCAAATTTCCTCTCATAATTGGTATTGAGTCCCTCGTGCACCATACCAAATTTCAGCTCGATCGAAGCCTAAGTTTTTGAGAAAACTTGATTCATTTTTTTTTTAGTTTTTGCTGCATATCTTCTTCAATATTGAACCGATTCATTTTTTTTTAAATCTTCCCCATCACGCCATCTATAAGAAGGAATCAAAAACACATAGGCGTCAGTAGAAAGTTTCCGACTTTTATGTTTTTCACTTAAAATTTTTCTTCGCGCATCTCCTCCTATAGTTGTTGTCATAGAGACTTGAAATTTCACACAAATGTTCCATTTGGTATCTGTATGTGCAAATGGTTTGGATTTTTGAAAATTTTCATTATTTTCTGAGATATTCCATTTTTACCAGAAATTCATTTTATTCAATATCTCAAAAATTAATGAACGGATTTTGATTTCTTTTTCAACACATTCAGCTCAATAGTATCTATGGAATGTAATTGGGAACTGTATTCCGGTAACCAAAAAGATTCGAGTTACTTCAATTTTTCTGGTTGCCATGCAAAATTTTTGTTCGCACGTCCCCTCCTACAGTTCTTGTCATAGAGACTTGAAATGTTACATAAATGTTCCATTTGGTACCATTTCAAACCCGGTGACCATTCGGAAGCATACTACCAATGAAATGGGTGGAAATAAAAAGGCAACGTTAAACGAAATAAAAATAGCCGCTATGCATTCAAATGTGGGCATTCGACGACCGTCTGCTTGTTTTTATTAATAAAGATTTTTCATTTTCTCCACAGTTCATGATTTTATGTGCTAACTCTGTCATACCAAGTTAATACAATATTTTTGCGTTTCACCATCACTTTATCACTCACCAAAATGAAGTCATTAATATTCACCCATTGTTTGCTGGTTACCCCAAGAATTTTGAATTGTTGAAAGCATAAGAAATTACGCAGAAGATTTGGAAAAATGGAAAATTGCTCAAAATCATCCAAACTTTTCTACAATGTTTGCAAATTTTCTATAATTTTCTAAATCTTTGCAACAGTTTCCAAAATCTTTTACCATGTTTTCAAATTCACCCAAATTCTCAAACGTAAAGTTTCAGTTTTTTCAAATGTTTCAGAACTTTAAACGATTTGTCGAGATTTTTCAATCGTTTAAAATTTTTCACGAATATCCAAAATATTGAAAATTTTCCAAAATTTACCTACATCTATCGAAATTTAAGTAAATTTTTAACAAGTTTTTAAAATTCTTCCAAATTTGTACAAAATTTCTCGTATTCCTGGCTGATGCCCTGTCATTCAAATTTGATGGCGCGTGCGCATGAGTTCTGCAAGAGAGAGAACGCTTAGAGAGTTCGCCCGCGTTCAATGACGTCACGGTGGCGAGGGGGCGGCAAGCTCGTCGGGGCGTGAACCGGGTTATCTTTGAAAATTAATATTTCGTGATCTAGAAGAGGGGAAAAAAAAGTTTTAAATATTTTTTGTTCAGAATTAGTTACGGAATGTGTGTATGAAAACAGAAAAATTTAATCTGTTTTTTTTTACCATTATAATTCAATGGCAAAAATAAATCATCTGAAAATTTATGACAATCATCCTCAAAAAAAGTGGAAAAAAACGAAATGCTGAATTATACTGCCCTGCACATGGGAACATCATTATTTTTTGGTAAATAATGATTTTTCATTTTTTTTACTTTTTTTGAAAATGGAGCCTCGGTGCTGGAGCTTTCCCCCCCCCCCCCCCCCCCTAAAACCTTAACCAAGGGGTGGAGAGACAGTATTTGTAAGACCTGTTTAAAGTTGACATTAATTTTCATGCCAAAAGTCAAAATGTAAAACCGACGCATTTCGTCAATATTCGGGTTTGCTCGGATTGAGGCGAGGTGACTACCGTTGAGGCATTAGCTCGGGCTATTCCTGTTCAAAAGTCAACATGTTCCTAACGTTTTTGAGTTTCAACCGTTTATCAACGCCAACCAACTTCGGTTCAAGTAACTAAATTTCATCTTTTCACTTGTGTGTTAGAGATTCGAGTTCTGAATTTACGCCTCAGGGCTTGAATTGTCTAATGATAGTAATCAAATGTGTATTTCTTGGCGAAGAACAACTTTCATTTAACACTTTTTTTCGTATCTCAGATCGTTCTTGCGATAGAGCGATATAAACAATTCAATTTGTTCATAACAAGTGAACGGATAATTTGTTGACAACATCACACCTTTCAGACCTGGAAACCACTGAAACGCGTCAAGCGAAAAAAAAAGGAATCCTTCGAGTGGTTCCGCTGGAAACGTTAAACGAAGTTTTTTGTTTACACACATACACACACATATGCGCACACACATACAGACACTTCTCTGAAATCACTTCAGGATGATGCAAAACGTCGAGAAGCGTGAAAATTTCATCGACCTCGCACTTTTCATTTTCGGGGTCATTACAATAACTTCCCTAGATCGGATTAACTATGGGTGTTAGGAAAAAAGTCATAAAATATCAAATGTGTATTTTTTCATGTGGAACAACTTTCATTCAACAATTTGTTTCGTTTCTCCAACCGCTTTTGCGATAGAGCGATCTAAACAATTGAATTTCTTAGATAACAATTACTATCGGTGTCAGAAAAAAAAGTTATAAAACATTAAATCTGTATTGTTACGTGTGGAATGATTTTCATTCGACACTTCGTTCAGTAGCTCTATTTATTCTTGCGATCAAACGATATTAACAATTGATTTTGTTAATAACAATTAAGTATGGGTGTCAGCGAAGTCATGAGACATCGAGTGTGTATTTTTACGTGTGGAACAAGTTCCATTCAACACATTCTTTCGTATCTCTAACCGTTCGTACGATAGAGCGATCTGAATAATTGAATTTGTTAATAATAATGAACTATCGGTGTCAGCAAAAAAAGTTATAAAACATTAAATGTGTATTGTTACATGTGGAACAACTTTCGTTGGGCACTTTATTCCGTATCTTAATTATTCTCGCGATCAAGGGATATAAACAATCGATTTTGTTAATAACAATTAACTATGGGTGTTAGCGAAAAAAGTCATAAAATATTAAATGTGTATTTTTATCTGTGGAACAACTTCCATTTCATATATTCTTTCGTATCTCTATTTGTTCTTGCGATATAACGATATAAACAATTGAATTTGTGAATAACAATGAACAATCGGTTTCAGCAAAAAAAGTTATAAAACATGAAATATGTATTTGTGTGTGTCGAACAAATTTGATTGAATAATTTTCTGCGTATCTAAAATCGTTCTCACGATGCACCGATATAAACAGTTCATTTGTTAATAACTATAGAACCGCTGGGTCGATTATGTTCAAAATCTAGTCGGGGCTGAGTTAGGCGGAAAGCTATGCAATAAGTATAAAAAAACCCAAATCGCATAATTTGTCTGGGAGAAATCGTTCGACAAAATTTTTCTCACATACGCACACACACACACACAGACAATCTCGCTCAAAATGGTTGCAAACGTTTCTGGGGGTCATGAAACGTGTAGATCAAGTGAAATTTCCAGTTTCGATTTTCCGACCCATACCAATAACTTCCCGAAGATCGGGAAGTTGATAATAATGAATACTCATAACAAATAACAATAATAAATTATAATTATAAATAATTGATTTAGCTCGTCAAAATAATAAATGGTCAATTGTTAGTCTTCAGACATCGCTGCTCATGCAGAAATATATTGTTCGTGATTTTTATAAAATATTCAATTTTTTTTAGCTTTATAGAATAATATTTACTGCCTCAACGAGAATGAAATTTCAATATTTCAAGATTTTCAGCAATTTCAAAGTTCTCCTATCAAAGTGCTCATCCGACTACCTCCAGATTCTTATTCAATAAGCATTTGGGTTGAACGACAGACTTGTTCAATAATATTCAATACTGCCTCAGAGACATTGAAATTTTTCACTCTTTAGCGCTTTACCTAGAGGTTCAATGACCAGATGCTGCTCATGTGACAGTTTTTTCGTACCATCATAAGAATGAAATACAAGTAGTTTGCAGTCTGTGGGACCATTTTTACTACTGCCTCATTAAGAGATGGCATTTTTTGGTTCGAATGAAATTAGCAAAATTATGGATTTTTTAAATTTATCTTGTGAAAAACGAATTTCAGGGAAAAATATCAGAAAAGCTTTTTTGTGAAGGACAAAATTTTACATAAAAAATGTTCTGTGATATTTTTCGCTAATGTAGTTTGTTGATGAGATAACTCAATAATAAAAGAAGTATTTTGTCCTCAAGAGACAATTGCTCCTCCTTTTCTCTGTTTTCTGTTCGAGATTCCCATGTTTGATGAAAATATAAATGTTTACATAATTACCAGTTCAATTTCTACAGTTCTAGGTATACCGTTATTTTATAAAACTCAAAGTAGAAGTATATTACGTTGCATTTCGGAAAATGCAGGGTCAATTCAAATAAAGTATACTAATTGGAATCCCCTCTATCGGATACCCTTTCGGGTTTTTACATTTGTTCCCTTCCCATTGCCGCTGTACCGCACTCGAACCTGGAAACCTAGAGCTTTTCTAAATCGATCCTCCCAAGCCGGGTATCGAACCCAGGTCTTCCACGTGCCAATTCGCCTGCTCTAACCGCGCATCCATCGTCGGCGGTTATGAAGATTATATTTTATTATCGATTGTCTTTCTCCGAATTTTCCGAGGTCAACGGGAGAGGCGATTTCTTTGTTTCACTTATGTAGATAATTCAGTGTACTCTGTCTTCGGTTTTACCCCCACTATTCCATGTTCCTACGGATTTTATATATTCTCTCAGTCATTAGTCATCAATTCGATATCAACAGAATGATTTGGTTAGTGCGTCCAAACCAAAACAAATTCATCGCTGACAAAGTTTATTTGGGAAAAATCAACAAAATAAAATAAAATAATAATTATCATCGAATAACACAATACAATTATTATTATTGAATTTTCATAAAATGAAATACTCATTATCATCGATAATTTGATCAATTAATGAACCAGGAATAAGCGAAAAGTAAATTGAACGAGAAGGAGAAGACGGGAAGGTAATTATCATTGTAACTCAATTAAAAGTGAATCATTATATACACTCAAGGAAAAAAGGATTGATTCAGTACAGTTTTCTTAGTTGAACCAAATCGTTTTGGATCAAACCGAGAATCGAGTTGATTCCAGTCGCCAACGACGGGGCAGAGCACTCTGAGTTGAAAGGCCGTCAATTCGTTGAACCGTTTAAGGGGGTTCTCCACCCTTTCTTGTTACTTTTCATGTTTTCATTGATTTCTAAGCAACTATCGTTCGGATTGTCGAAAACGAAATGACGCTTTTGCATCTCATCATTCTTCAATTACGTATGGAGATTCATCACTATGCAACAATTTTTCCCTGTTTTTCTCTCACTTTTCGATAAGTTTAAACAATTCCGAAAAAAAATCCACAAAGATGATGGAAAAATACAAAAATTTCGTGAGTCGTTGATTTATAAGAAAACACAAAAACATTATATTCTGCGGGGTCAATCCAAGCAATAGCTTGCTAGAAATAAAGAAAACTTGAAAGTGGACGAACGGAGTCTTTAAGATTTCTAGCCCGCTATTGCTTGGATTGACACCCCAAAATATAACGTTTTTGTGTTTTTTTATAAGCCAATGAATCACGATTTTTGTTTGGTTTTCCGATCATTATTGTGCATTTTTGTGGAATTGCTTAAACTTATCAAAAAGCTGAGGAAAAAGCGGTGAAAAAATGTTGTATACTGATGAAACTGCATACGGTATTGAAGAACGATAGAATGGAAAAGCGTTATTTCGTTTTTCGACAATCCGCTTAATAGTTTGCCAGATACCTATGAAAACGTAGAGCGTGGGGAAATACCTTAATTGGACTCGCAGCCGAGTTGATCCAATCCCAATTTCCGAGCTGGATCAGTCCGTTTCCTCATTCGATTTGAATCAGTCCCATTCTTGGAGTGAATCAAACCATTTTCCGACCTGATTCAACTCGGAAAGGTACTGATTCGATTGGGTAACGCATTGCCGCTTTTTGTAGTGAATCATTCCTTTTTCCGAACTGATCCAGTCCAATCACCCTGATGGATCAGACCAAGAGTTGAAGTCTGGGTCTGTAGAAAACTCAGAGGTCAACTCCCATTTTTATCCCGAAATCCAGAGTTCTAATTTGAGTTTGTAGAGGAAACCCAGAGTCAACTTTGCGTTTCATTTGTCAATATATTATCCAGTGACTACATTATATAAAATTTTGTGTAATATATTATCCAGTGACTACATTATATAAAATATCCAGTGATATTATCAGAAGTGATCACACGTGTTACTGCTTATTCCAGTGATTCGGAACAACTCTACATCATGATTGCGACGCGTATTGGTCAAGCAACAGATAACTTCGGAGGCGAGTTGCTACCAACCATCCAAGATACTTTGGCGGTTTATTTTTATTACCATGGGGTAAAGGGTTGGACGCAGAAGGACGCAATAACAGAGGTCACTGATAAGGTCAATAATTTTTGGATGAAGACTAGAGGTCAAGGAAGTAGTCCTGAATTATCGAGCTATCATTAGAAATACAAAACGTGGAGGTCAAAGCCAACTGAATAGAGAAGCGGATTTCTCCAGATCTATTCGTAAACTGCTCGATATTAGTTGTGAGAACGCTGCAAGTTTGATGAAAGACGAGGCGACAAAATTATTTTTGAAAGATCAACAGTCGAAGAGAAACACCACACTCACTAGTTTACTCAAAGTCTATCATAATTTAAAGAGGAGAAACAAGGAATATCGAAAGGTAAAAGGAAAAAGAATGAAAACGTTAACGATGATGCAGTGCCTTAGACTTCAACGAAGGAACTTGATAACGATCCAATTAATTTACTAACTAAAGGAATAAGTAATCTCAGTTCGAGCAAAGGATCGATCACGAGTGCTGAAGCTTTGACTAGTAATTGATCTTCATTTTCGGACTTGGCTGACGAATTGCCTGAACCTCCTAAAGCATAACGGAAGAAATTTTCTCCTGGAGTGATTAGTGTTTTGGATCGAGCTGATCTCAGCAATGCGGAGGCATTCATGGTTATAGGAAGAATGATCGGTGAAAGTAATGAAGAAAATTTGAATAATACATCATTATCTACTAGTACCATGAGAAGACGTAGAATAGAGCAACGTACACGACAGGCATCGAATATAAGGGCTGAGTTCACGGTTGACATGCCTTTAATTATTCATATTGATGGTAAACAGCTTCCATCCTTACCTCACAATGAGCCTAATGATGAGAATGAACCGAAAAAAGAATTTAAAAAGAAAGAAGAGAGAATTGCAGTCGTAGTTACTGGTAAAGGGATCGAAAAATTGGTAGACCTACCAAAAATTGTTCGAGGCACAGGAAAATTAATTGCTTCTACTAGTTTTTCTTTGATTGATAAGTGCCATAATAACCATTCAATATCTACTTTTGACTGTGTTTTACTGAGACGGTACCCTCCTTGTGGTATGATTGCATTTGTTGTTCTTCAACAATTTTTTTTTTTTAAATACGCAGACAGGTGGAGGCTACAGTCGCGCATTTATGGAAAAGACATACTTTCCCAGCATTCATCATTAATCGGCGGAATTGCACACACGCTTTTCTCTAAATTGTGACATCAAGTCTGCAATAATGAAGAATTTCTTTTCGGAAATCAAATATGTAATGACACCCGCGGTATAGCACTCAAAGAACTTCTCTCGAGTCTCCACACTCATTGTATCTGTACCAAAGTATTTTGAGTCAGGCATAGGGCCTACATAGTTTTGGGTGTCACTTCGATTGAAACAATGTGGAAAATAGCCCTTCATAATATCTCCTAGTTCAAAAGCTTCTAGTAACTTGGCAAGCGCCGTACGATAATAATTTAAGCGCTCAATGAATTTATTATCGCCAAAATCCATTAAAAGTATATTTGTACCATTAATAATAGTATTCATTTGACCATCAATGCTCTTCAGAGCGTTTCTTAAGATAAATTATGCATTATAGCCTTTTCAATATGCGCTATACATATAACTTTTTATATATTTTACCCATTGAGGTGATGTACTCCATAAACTTTGTGACAGGGTGTTCGTCGAAGACATGTTCCCTATGCTTGCAATGGTGACAAAGACTTTTGATGTGAGCAGCATTCGCACCAATAGCTTCCCCGCTCATATACACACATTTGTCACAAACTGTTTGGAGAACACACGGTGTCGTTCTTCGTGTATATAACGTTCTCTGCTCCCTACCATTTTATGATCCTGCCGTGTTTCAAAATCGTAAAAAAACAAACGCTACACGTTTTTTGGGCTCATTCATTGCTGTTTTCCTAGGTTTCACCGCAGGCATAGAACACAAATGTCTGAAGTCTCTATGTTTTTGGCATATCGTAGAGTAGTACGTTTAACACTTGTGATACTTTCCAGCAATGATGAACACATTACACCCTTTACACGTTTGCATATTTTTACAAACGGTTCGGTTTTTACCACTATAGAAGCCCACTCGTTTGTATTCATCCAAACATAATTGACCATGAAATTCGCGTCTGAAGTTATTGCACACTACTTTATCGAGGCATCTATCATCACATGGAGGGTTCTTCCAACACCGGTCGCAGGTTCTATCACAACGATGAGGCTCCGAACTGTATGGTTTTTGGCAGTCTACACCATAATACTTGCATCCAAAGAATGACGATAAACATAGAATTGGCTCGTAATACTTATATTCATCCTAGTACACAATGGATAGTGTATACTGAGAAGGGATATTATGATGAGTCAGCTCTGATGTTCCGTCGTAGAGGACCGGCCGATCTTTGCCATTCTGCATGAGGGAATAGACTTTCATCACATACCCTTCTCTTGCCAAATACCTCTAATTAGTCCGAATCTCATCCAGACCATAGCCATGATCAGGTACCTTCACACCAGCAGCCTAGGTCAGCTGTTCTGCCGCCAAAACCTGTCTGGAACTTTTATGATGTGTCATTGACTTCCACATTTTATCTACATCACCGCCCACAAGTGATGGCGGCAAGCATAATCCATCATCGTTATTAATATTCATGACACATTTTGAACTGAGATTCCGTCTCGATGTTCGAGGCAGATAACTTGCCCGACCCACTGGTGCTTCAGCTACATGAAGCTTGATCCAAAATGTATCAGCACAGTCGAAACTCGTGGCGCTTTGAGCGATAGAGCTGACGAGATTCCACAGATCTTGGAATTCGTAACCATTAATGGTACAAGGACTTAGCCACGCATTGTCCTCTTGCATGTTCGCGAAATTGAAAGATAGACACATACGGTTGGTACCAGATCCTCCCGCCTCTATGACGTTGGAGTACATCTCGCTCAACCCAGTCTACAGGATCGAAATTTTGTGGTACTGGGCTGATTTTGAATTCCATTACATGTGTATCAAGTTCGAAGCGGGACAGCCTTTCCTTCCATCTACTCGTATCTGATCGTATCATTCTCAAGGGCGATGATGAATCTGCACTGATATTTGCTTGCCGTATTCCTGCAATTGGATATTGCAATGACCCCGAAAATAAAACGTGTCAGATCGATGGGATTTTCATGTTTCTCGACATTTGACATCATCCTGATACGATTCCCGAGAAGTGTCCGTATGTATCTGCTTGTGTGTGTGTTTTTTTTTATAAGAAAACAAGAGAAAGAAGGAAGCCAACCTCCTTCCTCACGCTTCCTTCTTTCTCTTTCGTCCCTTTTAAAAAAATCTTCCCGTCCGCCCTCAATCACTCTCTTCGCTGTTCTCACCACGAGGCCAATGGGATCCAACGTAGATGGCCGTCGTCTGAAACCATATTGACCGTCGGCCAACAAGGGTTCCACCGCTGCCTCAATGCTCTCGTGTACTATGTGCTCCAGAATCTTGCCCGCCGTATCCATCATACAGAGTGGACGATATGATGATGGCTCGTCCGGTGGCTTTTTCCCCTTGTGGAGAAGGACGAGTCTCTGTTGGTTCCATGTGCTGGGGAAAATAGGTTCCTGGATGCACGCATTATCCACTTCGAGAAACATTCCGGTATTGCATTGATGGCGGCGCTCAACACAATATTTCCCACACCATCGAGACCGGGGGCCTTGTTGTTGCCCACTCCACTACAGACCTGCAATAGTTCCTCAGCTGTAATCGACGGTTTTTCGGCGATCATAGCGCCCTCCATCTGCTTTTCAGCCACACTTGCTTGTTGGGGGCATAAGACTGAGACAATTCGTCCAGACGCCGAGGGCAGGTCGGTGATAGCATCGGCTGGCTCTTGAGTCGCGTCATAACAACCTTGTACGGTCTGCCCCAAGGATCCTTTTCCACTTCCTCCAAAAGCTCATTCCAGCAGTCTCGTTTGCGAAGCTTACTAGTCTTGGTGAGCTTACGCTTAGGCGCTTTATACTTTAGTTCAAGGCTTTCGGAATTGGATTTCTTACTTGCACGTTGCCAAGATGTTCTCCCTGCAAAGCATTCCCTGCGAAGCATAGCTATTTCATCGCTCCACCAATACACCGGTGGCCGTCGGTTTCTACTGACTTTCCTGGGCATACTCGCGTCGCAGGCATCGGTGACTCTCTGCATGACTCGATCCACTTTTTCGGTGGCATTTCTACCACTTACTGAGTCGATCTTTAATGCCACAAGAAAACTGGTGATGTCGGATTTTCTCACATTCCAGCCGATTTTGTTTGTTTTGTTCGATGCGGGTGCGGACCTCCAATCAACCGACATATCCCAGAGTAACGCTCGATGATCACTTGCCGCATAAATCTCGGCTACCTCCCATGTGCAATTGCCTTCCAGCAGGCTACTGCTGACGAAAGTGAGATCTATAATTGAGCTCGCCTGTCCTCTGCGAAATGTCGGCTCGTTTCCGTCGTTCAATAGGGCGACATCTAGAGTCGACATGGCTTCCAATAAAGCCCGTCCGTATACTGAGAAAATTGTTCAGCATGGTATTCATCATTTTGTAAGTCTGTCGGTAATGCCTTAGCTATATACGAATCAGTCTGTTCCGGCATCTCATCATAAATCTTTAGGAAATATTTATGAAACGGAGAATCTTTCCTGGCTTTATTATCATGTAACGTTTCATCATCGAAATCATCTTTGTAAACATCTGCATGATCTAGAGGTTTCTTCTCCTTACTTTCGTCATTTTCCTCTGTCCTTGCTCCGGTGGCTTGATCTTCGTTATGCTCTTTAGAGAAATCTGGAAATTTCCTAAAATGAGGAATTTTATATTTCATTCTCATAATGGTCACTAAACATCGAAAATATTCCCCTGCTTCTTCCAAAGTTTTATAATGGATAAATTTCGACGTTGTCTCCGCAACAAATTGCCGTTGATCCCTCGTTTTTAAATATTTTTTGGCTTTCCGGCGAATTGTATTGAAGGTGTGAGTGGAGCAAATATAACAGATCATATCATGCACCGGTTCACCAAGCTCTAATTTTCCATATAGTTTTCGTAAGTATCAATTTACATCCATTTGATGTATACCTAAAATGATTGGGAAAATCAACGCTATGCTGAAGTCGGTTTCCATTTTCTAAAAAATTACTTTGCATTGAGTATACTGATTCACATCACGCACAAAGGAGCTTAGTGGATATGTCATGTCTTGTATTGCGTGGCTATCGGATAAAAATTAAAGTAAGGGCAAGGGTGCGTATTCATCATTGCTCGGTAATATAGGAGCGTAGAACAAGATCATTGTCTGTGTATCATCTAACCGTTTTACAACAGAAGCCGTTGCATCATAGTATGCAAGAATTGGACCGTTTTTAAGTTAGGTCAGCTGACGTTCCGCATAAATAATGTAAATGAAGCGTCTCATATAATTACATAAATCCTCATAATTTATGACCTTCCCATCTAGGATCAATTTCATATTTCTTATTCAACTCATGAAGGCCAACTAAGGGATGTGGATGTAATCTTTGCCTCAGTCTATGTTCACTCCTTATTTTTACAATAACTTGGACACTCGGAGCTTTGTTCCTATTTTCTCCTGCTTTTCTCATCGAATGTGATTTGTTGATTTTTTCTGCTGCTACAAGAGACGGTGCTATACCATTTCACATGTTTTTGCAAAAATTTTCCGTGCACCCCCTCTGATGAACCGTCAATAAATTTTTGTCTATCTCTGTGAATAATATTTGATGTCTGCCACACCGCTACTTTAGGGTTCTTGAATTTCATCGGTAACTCTGCAGTGGAGATACGTGCAGTCAGAATTGTGACATTTCAACATTGTCCAGAAATGATATGGAGTTCGTGTAGTCCGTTTTCCATAAAACCGATGGTGGCAATCGTCAAATATACATCCTTTATATACATGTCGTTTCTGCAGATGGTTCACGAAGGCGTCCGACCAGCCTGCCTTCAAACAACGTGTCCCTGAGCAATACTTATGCCAGAAAGATGCTGGTAATGTGAAGCTCTTATTGCGAATTGCGATATGCCTGTTATTTTTCTTATGGTGTGTCTTTCTTATTTCTGGTATAGTTGTGGTTTTTCTAGCTTCCCGTGGATTTGAATATTGCAGTGAGAATGGTCCATCAACATCCCCAACCAAATTTCAGCGCTTGACTAACTAGCGTCCGAATCCCTAGTCCTATTCATATCACCCATTATGTTGGAAAGAGGTACATCGATAAATTCAGCATAATCTGAAAACTTTTACATTGAATCCGCCAAGGGTACCTTTTGGGGGTCGTCTTCAATGACATCAGTTACAGACCAGGCAGCCACTTCCGTGTGTTGAATTCTATCCGCTGAATGAGGTACGCTATTATTCGCACAATCTGGGAATTGGAGAGATTTTAGAGAATTTACGTCTTCAGTACATGAGAATGAGTCATTCATAAGAGCACTTTCATCAGCTGAAGGATCCAGACTTATTGGTGATTTGCAATCCCCAGGCGGATTCGTGACACGGTTCAGAACTTCATTATTCTCATATATCCAATTGGCAGCATCGCGTATTGCTTCTAGGCATGCCGTTGGGCCGACTGCCCCTGTTTTAGGACGATCCTTTTTCACTTCCTTATGATGCCCTCCGATGGTTTTCTGCGTCTTACTCTGTCCGTGCATTCACCTTCAGTGCTTTTGTACTGCAATTGTATTTCACACCTATTGCATTTTCTTGCAAGCTACCATGCAGCTCTGATGTACTTTTCTCGGTTAGCATCTTGACAACGCTTCGCGTGTTTTTGAATAATTCGCTGGCCACTATGAGGAAAAATGTGCATGCAAACTTGGCAGATGATAAATCCTTATATTGCTCAGCTTTCTGTAAATCCCTAAGATCAATGCCCTTCCAATAGAGCGTGTTCGACCTCTTCGATGGTGACTTTTCGGAGCCACATCGAATAACACATGTGCAATCCAACAAAACCGTCAAAATTACAAGAAAAGGGGACAAACGCACCTTAATGCTAACTGAGATAATCAATACATGCAAAATATATACAGCTCACAACGAAGAAAAATTAACCATAAATGTCCTTTAACTAACGTAAGCATTAAAGGTATTGAATTCCTTAGAAATTTAAATCATATCGAAACTCAATATAAACTGAAAAGAGATATAATACAAGCATTTGAGTGAGAATGCGAAAGAAAATGAAAAAGAGTATTCGAAATTCAGTATAACAATGTTGCAAAGCATTGAGTCCTGTTATGTATTGCCTTATGGTATTGAAAGATGGGATATGAAGGCTTGTCTGTTGGCTTTGTTCATTTGTAACTCTGAAATCCGTATGAAGACATGTAGTGCAATCTTGAAAAAAAAGGCAGAAAAAATACTCACTATATCGCACGATGTATTTTCAGCCTGCATTGAAAAAAAAAACGCGCATTTGTACATTGGAACGGGTGATTCTGCAGGTAATTCACCATTACGGTTATGGGAATGGAAAAGGTATTGTTAATATATGTGACAAAAACAAATGCTGTCAATAATTGTCAATACAATTTCTCAGATTCTGCCTTACGGCGCAAAAAGCTCCCGGAGAAGCGTCTGTTCCACATAACATATGATTTGTTAAGTCAAAACAGTTTAATGCCAGGAAAAGTAGATGTTTTCATACGCAAATAAATGCCTCGGTGGAATGAAACACTTTTTACGAATCATACATTTTTCTAATGGATAGTTTCAATATTTATGAAATACCTCAACAATATTAATTACCATTACATTAATGTATTTCTGGCAGATCAATCCCTTCAATATACATAACGAATTACTCTTTGCTGTGGATTTTTTTTCGTTTAATAAATACTTTTTCGACATGTGTCATTTTTTTCTGGGTATGATAATGAGATACCTCATACGCTCCAAATTGTTTCCCTTATAATTTCTGCCCCACAATTGCGGGGAAAAATAGCAGAATGGTAGTTCGATGATTTAATAGTTCGGAGCTAATTGGAGCTGTCAAAGAAAATTGGGAGTTAATGTCATTTTTGAGAAAAGCGTGCTGAAGCTACCTTTTTTGCAAGTTCGCCGGAAAATAACCTGAAAACCGCTCGAAATTTCAGTTACGATATCGCATAATTCGAAGCCCATTCGGCGCTAATTTCAGCTATCGAAAAAAAAAGTTTTGAGCTATCGTTATTTTTCTGTTGGTACAGCCTTTTTTGCAAATTACCCGAAAAATGGGTTGAACAGTGAAGAAAAGGAAGATTTGATTTCCGACGTGAGAAAAGTTGAACTTGATTCGGAGCTAATTAGAGTTGATAGAACATTTGCTGCTCATAATTTGTAAAACAAGCAGGTCGTCCTCGGCCCCCCCCTCCCCATTCGAATGTGTCAAATATGTCACCGTTTTTTTTGTTTCCCCAATTTCATTGGGGGTAAGCTTCCGAATGTTCCGATTGCACACAAGATGATAATGTTCCAGTATTGAAAAATCTTTTTCCAGGCGAACGGAAGCAAAAACAGGAATATCTCATATTACCCAAAATAATTCTCTCAATGCGGTTGAACCAGTTCATAGCTCTCGTTAAGGCTTGAATTTTGGCAAAAAAATCGGATGAATACGTATCGAGAAATGAAGTAATGAAAAAACCGTAAAAATAAAAAAATTCAAATCTAGAAAATTAATGATGCGATTGAATCGCCATTCAATAGGGCTCTTCGCCATAACAAAACGAACCTCTGTTCCAAATTTCAAGTTTTTATCACAATTGTTCCGGACGCTGGAGTGCGAACAAACACAAAAAGTAAAACCAAAGTCAAAAGTTAAAAAATAGGAATATCTGATATTACCCAAACTAATAGACCCAATGTTTTTCAACCATATCAGAGATCTCGTCAAGGCACACCTTTTGAAAAAAAAAAACAACAAAATCGGTTGAATAATTATCGAGAAACAAAATAACAACCGTGAAAACGAAAAAATTAAAATCTCGAAAACTAATGATCCGATCAAATCACTATTCAATAGGGTTCTTCACCACAACAAAAGGAGGCTTTGTTCCAAATTTCAAGCTCTTATCTCAATTTTTGCGGACGCTAGCGTGCGTCCAAAGAAAAAAAGTAAAACCAAAATCAAAAGTTAAAAAATAGGTATATCTCATTGTACCCAAACAAATTGACTCAATGTTTTGCAACCATATTATAGATCTCGTTAAGACACATATTTTGAAAAAAAAGAACAATCGGTTGAATAATTATCGAGAAATAAAACAAAAACCGCGGAAACGTAAAAATTAAAATCTGGAAAACTAATCATACGATCAAATCGCTGTTTAACAGAGTTCTTCACTATAACAAAAGGAATCTTTGTTTTAAATTTTGAGTTTTTATATCAATTTTTGGGGACGCTAGAGTGCGTACAAAGGCAGAAAGCAGAAAAAACAGAAAAATTGAAATATCTCCAATTTCTTGTGAGGAACCTACTAGATGGTCTTCCACCTCTCCCTAGTTCTAGTTGAGATGCGCATTGTGAAAAAAAAAAATTAAAAAATATTAATTATTTTCTGAGATATGAACCATCGGAGGAAAAAACGAAAGAAGCGATTTCTAAGAAACTTACCGGCCGATTTCAATGAACTTGCGCTCACAGGTAGATGCGTTCAATACCAATAACTGACAATATTTTCAGATTTTATTCTCAAAATTTAGTCCTTTTTATGTTAAATTTTGTAAGTGAAGATTTTTGAAAAAAATTGATACATACAGACACTATGCTCAAACTTTGTATTTTTACGTTTCAAACCCTTATATATCATTTATAAGCATAATTAGCAAAAGTCAAAATTGAACGATTGCAATGCTTCCATTCGGCATACATACATGTTTTCCAAAAATGATGGTAGCTCAATTTTTTTTACAGCTTCAATTAACTCTAAATGAGCCTCAAATTCTCTGACATCGAAAATCAAATTTTGTCCATCGTTCAAGGCATTTTCCGGCCAACTTGCAAAAAAGCTGTAAATTATTAGATAATCGAACGTCCCTTCCCCTATTTTTAACTCTTGTTTTCCGACTCTATGGAAAATCTTGAGTCGTTAGAAATAAACAAGCTACCAGTAACATCGAGCGGAATTCAATTCCATTTGTTGCCTCAATTTGAGCAGAATCAATTTTGCCCGTTGCATTAATTAGAGCTTTTTTATAAGTCATTTTGAATGCCGAGAAAGAAGTTTCGAGCTTACCTTCGACAGCTCAAAAATAGTGAGTTACCGCTAGGTTTCTCGCATGTAAGTAATAAAATTTTCAAACATCCACAGAATCAAAATTTGTTTGTTGCATCCATTATAACTCTTAACCATTTTTTTTTGTTACCAACCCTGGGTTATCCAAAAAAAAAGGGTTTAGCCGGATAAGTACGGTCAATCTGCCCCCGGTGAATTTCAAGGTGGCAATTTTTTCACGTTTGTCATCACAAAAAAAAATTTCCACCAAATTTCAGATCATTACCTACACTCTCGAGTTTTTTATGAGTGAAAAACGGCTTTTTTCGAGATCTTTTGCCATTTGTATCGAAGAAATCTTTGGAAAATCTGAAAAAAATCTCGAAAATAACAAATGCTACAACGTTGGTAAAAATATTTTTTTCAATTTTTTTCAATGAAAATTCAATTTTTACTCATCAATCATTTGTTTTAATGAATGATATCTATATCTATCAATTTTTTCACCACTTTGAAACAAATTTATAAATTACTAGTCAAAATTATCTACAAACAACGCAGAAAAAAATTTGAAAAATCCAGCTGGGCCGTATTCAAAAATAATAAAAACGAAAAATTTCATCGTATTTCCTGATAAATTGAGAGATAAATCGTAGTTTGCCTTGAATGAACATGACTCCGACTGCAATAATTACTTTGTCTGTTGAATAATGTGAAAAGTGAATCATTTTCGAGTTGTTTACTATTGACTTCATATTTTACACTATGTCACAACGTGAAATGGATTAAATCTTATATATCTGGTCTTGTGTATTTGAAAAGGCAGACTTCGATGATAGTCGATTACAATTAATCCTTGCATTGAATTTTTTCACTCCAATTCGCGATCGCAGAAGCGATTTTCTCCCTCTGGCGTTGGATCAATGAAATACTGTTTGCGGAAAACTGAGGCCGAAAATATCTCTGTCTTACTCACTCCTATTGTTTTTCTGCGCCAGTTAATGATTCGTGATTTCTCCGTTCAGCGCCCGCGGCGGTTTTGCGATCGCGAATTGTATATGCCATGAAAGTAACATGACCCTTTGAATCGATAAGAAAATTGTTGTCGCTAGCGCTGTTGGTAACAATGCGGAGTATCGCAGTGGCGTCAACGGAGATTCGTAGAACTAAAGGGAGCTTGATAGGTGAGACTTATCTATTGACTCGTTAGTGAGCGCTGAACGGATAAATCGCAAATCACTAACGTGTGCAGGAAAACAGTAGGAGTGAGGGAGACAGAGATATTTTCGACCTCAGTTTTCTGCGAGATAGTATTTGATTGAATCGACACCAGAAGGAGAAAAATTGCTTTTGTGATTGCGAATTCGAGCAAAAATTCAATGATTAAGGAATTTCGGGCGCAGACAGACTGTAGGCGATGGGAGGAGGGGGGGGGGGAGACACAATGATTTTTCTGAAAAATCCAACCCCTGAACAATGAATCTCAACTTTTATAAAATGCCTAAGTGGATTCTATGTCCACACCTTGCGATTCTAAAAAATATATTGATAAATGGGCTGTGGCTTTGACCCTCCGCGGGCCAAAATTATAACTCCCCGATGTCTGCGTGTGTGCGTGTACTTTCTTTGCAATCTCTCAGTCTTCTCACCATAGAGCTCTCTAAATGATTTCAATCGTTTATAACGCTCTAACGCCGAAACGGTTAAAGATACGAAAAAAGCCAGACGACATAAAATATGTATTTTTTTATAAGGAACAACATTTATTGGATACATTTTCGCGGATCTACAATATTTCGTGAGATACGGCGTTATGAACAATTGCAATTGTTAATGACAATAGAAACCAGCTGACGTATATGGAGCAAAAACTAATCAGCTCTAAGTTGCGGCAAGTCGCTTCGATTGCGTCATACAGGACCTTGATCGGATAATTTGTTCACGAGAAATTGTTCCGGGAAATTTTTGGTTACATACGTACATCGGCACACACACACACATACAGACATTTTGTTTTAAAGAGTCTAGAAACGTCAGAAATACCATGAAACGTGGAGATCCGATGGGAAATCGATTTTTGATTTTCGGGGGCAAAACAATAACTTCCCTCGGGGGAAGTTAAAAATCAACGAATTCATCCAGATATATTTATATTTTTCAAATAATTTTTTTATATTTTTCAAATAATTTTGCAATGCATTTTTCATGAAGTAATGAAATTGATAAAATTTTGAAGGAAACGTAGCAACAGCGCTGTTTCACCGAGTTGGTAACCCTTAACCGCGAATTTTTGAAGGGTCGGTGTGACAGAATACCAACAGTGTGACATAACTCCAGAAAAAGCTTGAGTGCAATCGTTTGTCAGAAATTATCTCAAGTTAAAGTTAACATCAAAGATTTGCAAATCGTGTTGGCTTATACAGGAATTCTCTGTAATTGACCTATTTTTAAACCCCATGAATTTTTGATTCTTTCAGGCATGAATTACATATTTTTTTTAACACTTGGAATAATGAACTCAAAACCCACTCGAGTAAGTGGATCTCTGTATCAGAATATGCCGAATGGTCTATTTGCGTCATTTCATTTATTTATTTTCAAATTTATTGCTATATTTGCAGTGAATTCCTTTATCTATTAATGTTTAAACTAGTTCATTTATTTCAGAACGGGTGGTTGCATAGTACAGGTCGGTTCAATAATCTCAGCATACTAGAGGAAAAAATTCGAACTTTCGACGCGTATAATTTCTGAATTACTAGATGAATTTGGTGCTCAATGAATGAATAAATATAAAGTTGGATTTTATACGTAAATATATGTAATAATGGTCTTTTATTTGTGATTACATTAGGTTCATGCATCTGTTTACCTCCAGAGCCATTTCAATAACCCGCGATAGCCGTAGCTGTGACGCTGCCGTCAATTCGGGCGGCGCGCACGAAATAGTATGTTTTGTTCGTTTTTTAATAATTGTTCATAAACCAAGCTCTGGAGCTATATGGTTTTTAGACAAAAAATGATTTCCAATCATTGAATGTGGAAAAAAAATTGCGTCACTTTGGCTACTGGATTTTTCTGTTTTATCATCCCTTTCCTGCATTCCCATAAAAACACGGGTTAAATGTCGTATTTTGCAAAAATGAATAAAAAAGCTATGCTCCCCAGGACTCTGAAAATTTACACACGACTGTAGAATAATTTAGAATGTATTATAAAAATTTCAAAAAATTGGCTGCTGAACTTTATTACCCTCATATCGCACCCGAAATACCTTAATTTGAATCGACTGTCATCGAAGTCTGCCTTTTTAAATACACAAGACTAGATATATAAGATTAAATCCATTTCACGTTTTTAACCCTCTGTCGTGAAAGTCTGAATTAGTCATAATTTTTGCGCCGGAGAAGGGATGACGAATCACAGGCTATGACGTGAGCCATCAAGCCCCCACTCCCCAGCGCTGGCGGCGTTCCGCAATGACAGTAGTGCGTGACAGCCTATACGTGGGGTTTGTTGTGCGCCCGCTGTTTTCCAATTTTCCCATTTTTTTGCAGTCCCCACATTATTGTTTTTCCATTACTTTTCATATTTTCCTATTGAGTAATTAGGGACTCATCATTATGCCAAAGCGGACAGCAAAAAAAAATTGACATCGGTGAGAAAAAACCAAAAACTAAACCAACAAAGAACAAAAATGAAACTGAGGAAAAAAAATTGATGAACATGAGGACTATTATAGCGACAGCTCCTATCTTTCGCTCAGTGAAGATGAGGCAGAAAATGCAAACTATACAAATGCCTGCGATTTTATGAATTATGGAGGTAAAAGTTCTGATCGAATTGAAGATGAGGATTGGTCCAGAACAATTACAAAAACTACAATTGAAGAATTTTGCAGTGACATTGGACCTCTGCACGACCTACCGTTGAATGCGAGGAAAGACAATATTTGGAATTGTTCCTGAACGACGATTTTTATCTTTGGCAGCACAACAGGCGAATTTATATGCTGAGCAGGAACAACTAAATCGCCCCAATTTACGCTGGACCCCCGTGACATCTCGCGAAATGTAATCATTTGTAGGTATTCTCATTTACATAGGTATCGTACGTTTACCGGAATTAGATAAGTATTTCAATTCAAAATTTGTTACTTGCCCAATAGTTCGAAATTCTATGACCTATCATAGGTTCCGTTGAATCCAACAGTATCTCCATTTCAATGACAATACCCAAATGCCTCAGGCTGATTCAAGTAATCGTGATAAACTTTACAAAATCCGCCCAGTCTTGAATATTATTGATAAGTTCAAAAATTGATATCGCCCTGATCGTGAAGTTTCTGTGGATGAGACCATGATTGCATACAAAGGTCACTTTTCAGCCAAACAGTACATGAAAGACAAACCAACACCTTGGGGTCTGAATTTTTGGGTCATTGCTGAAAGTAAAACCGGCTATACTCTAGATGCCCATCCCTATCTCGGTAAAAAAGAGGGTAATAAAGAGTTATTACTTGGCGAACAAGTGGTGTTGTAGTTGTCAAATTTTTTCGGGGAAAAAAATCACCATTTATATTGTGATAATTTCTATACGACTATCAAATTACTGGAGAAATTGGCAGATAACAAAATTTATGGATGTGGTACAATTAGGACTAATCGGAAGGAATGGCCAGCGCAGTTCAAAAATCCCAAAAGTTTTAAGATGAAAAGGGGGGAGTCCCAACAAATGCAGGGTGGACCACTGACGGCAACTGTGTGGCAGGACAATCGTCCAGTTTCCACGATATCTTCGAATTGTAATGCGAGCAAAAGTATCTCTGTCAGAAAATACTCCAAACCTGAGAAAAAATACGTGGACATTTCTTGTTCTTTGCCGGTAGCAAATTACAACAAATTTATGGGAGGAGTGGATCTTTCCGATCAGAATAGGACCTATTACACAGTCTCTCGTCTAAGTAAAAAGTGGTGGAAGGATTACTTCCATTTTGTTCTAGATCTTTGCATCGTCAACAGCTTCATCATATTTAATCATTCCCAGGCAAAGCCCAGTATCCAGTGGATTTTCCGTCAAAAACTGGCGGAACAGATGATTGGGGATTTTTCTAGTCGAAAACAGAGACCTGCAGTTAGACACAACGACGTCTTTGAGCCTAATGGAAGACCCAACTCTCATTTTTTGGCCAAGATTGATGGAAGACCACGTTCATGTGCAGTATGTGCAACAAGTTAAAAGCGAACAAAGGGAGGAAATTACATTCAAACATCGTAGGAATGTCTTCAATGTGCCATACCACATTGAAGCTTGAAGCTAATATAATAATATTATAATATAATAAAAAATAATAAAATAATAATGAACATAACAAAGTTGAAACAGATTATTATAATATTGTTATATTTCAGGTTATGGTTTATGGATACTTTATTATGTTTCCGAGTTATTCAAAGTATATATTTGATCCAGTTCAATTCAATAAAAGAAGGAACTGCATGATGAAGATGAGGTTTCAATAAAAAACATTGACACCAAAACAATTGAAGTCGAGTTTTCCTATATAGTCTGTAAGTTTTATAGAAAGTAATAATTGATATGCGTTACGTGTCCCCGACATTTTTGAATGCTAATAAATGATCAATATACCTAAATTAGAACTCAAAATCCATAAGATTCAGTATCCAAATTTTGTATAGAGCGTAGTTCACCCTTCCTATGTGATTTTATTTAGTCGGTAATGTTTGACAAGAACCCTGTGCTAGCGACGGCACTGTCTGTCAAGCCATGTGGGGATCATAAACTCGGCCCTACGCTCCGCCCGTCTGGATGACCGCAGAGTGGGGGAAACGCCCATTCACGACAGAGGGTTAAATAGTGTAAAAAATGAAGTCTATAGTAAAGAACTCGAAAATGGTTCACTTTTCTCATTTTTGAATAGACAAAGTAATTAGGGCAGGCGGAGTCATATTCATTCAAAGCAAATAACGGTTTATCTCCCAAATGACTAGTAAATACGATGGGATTTTTTGGTTTTTATTTTTTTTTCAATAGGGCCCAGCTGGATTTTTCAATTTTTTTTCACCGTTGTTTGTAGATAATTTTGCGTAGTAATTCATGATTTTTTTTTCATAGTGGTGAAAAAATTGATAGATATAGATATAATTTATTGAAACAAAGAATTGATGAGTGAAAATTGGAATCTTCATTGAAAAAAATTGAAAACAATAATTTGAAGCATTTGTTATTTTTGAGAATTTTTTCAGATTTTTCAGAGATTTCTTCGATACAAATGGCAAAAAATCTCGAAAAAAACAGTTTTTCACTCATAAAAAATTAGGGGCCGTAGATAATGATCTGAAATTTGGTGGAATTTTTAACTTCCCGATAGGGGAAGTTATTGTTTTGCACCCGAAAATGAAAAATTGATTTTGCATTATATCTCCACGTTTCAAGGTGTTTCGAACATTTTTAGCCCATTTTTCACAAAAGGTCTGTATGTGTGTTACTAGGTACGCATGTGGCCAAAAATTATGTCCAGCGATTTTTCGTGAACGAATAATGCGATCGAGGTCCCTGAATGAGGAACCTTCATTTGGGCCTTCATGAACGGTCCGATGCATCGTGTCAAGTAATATCGAAAAATACTATCTTGTTGAAATATCATTTATTCATTAAAAACAATATTTGGAATAATTGTCCAAGATAAATGCGCAACGTTTCGGTCACACAAAGTGACCTTCATCAGGTGCTTTGCTATAAATTCCCCTAAAATAAAAAATTATAATAATGTCATTTCATTCTCCCGAAAAATATAAGTGACGATGATTTATATACATTTTGTTGGATAATAATAAAAATGAAAACATACCATATCTATTCTACGTTGATTTTGTGAGACGATGCAACGGACCGTTCATGATGGCCCAAATGAAGTTTCCATTCTAGACCTGATTAGATTTTGGGTGGAAATGGTCCAGTCTTTATATGGTTATTAACAATTTCAATTATTTATAACGCTATAGTGCATGAATTATTGGTGTTAGCAGAAAATGTATATAACAAAAGTTATTCCGTATGCAAAAATACACATTTTATGTTTTATGCGGTTTTTGTGTAAGTTGCATAATTAAGGAGCTACGGACATTTAAAAAATAACCTATTTATAAAGTATACGAATGACGCCATTGACGTCATCATTGCCGGAATTGTGGGTTTTCGTGTGTGTGTGTGTGTGTGTGTGTGCGTGTGCGTGACGATGCATGTATGTGGTCAAAATTTTCGGTCAACGATTTCTTGCGAAGGAATCATTTGCTCGAATTTGTTGATGACGCAAACGGAAGAGTTTCATGTAACTTAGACCGGTTTAGATTTTGGATGGAATTGGTCCAGTACTGCTATTAACAATTTGAATTGGTTATAATGTTCTACTGAATGAACTATCAGAGTTAGCCCAAAATTCACATAAGAAAAGTTGTCCCCCATTGTTGCGAATTGCCACTGTCAAGATGGCCGCAGCTCTCGGAGAGGAAATTGTCAAAAAGGGCGCCGGACTCTTGAGCCGGCACTGATGAGCCAATGGGAGTGCGCTCACTACCAAGGGCCCATCAGCTAACAATGTCGGCTCTCTCCTTCTTCATCGAACATACTATAGATGCATGCATCGACAAATTCCACGCTTTTTTAACGGCCACTAGGGTTCTCTATCACTTGATGAGCGTGCATGTGCACATTTTTCACGGGGGACAACAGGAACAATTATTGAGTTTTTTGAGTTAAGTCATCACATTAAAATCATCGAGAAATTCATCACAGAGTGCTGATCATCACACGAAGCACAAAACTCATTCTAATTTGTGTAGAGATAAGAAACTGAGAAGGACATAATTCGAAACAGGTACATTATTTAGTTATTAAAACCTTAGTGAGAATTACTCAAGCGTTACCAGTGCGATAAAAATATATCATACATCTTATATCAAGTTTTCTGGGCACCAGTATCAAATTTCAAGACCACGTGAATAGTGAGTAAAAAAGATTAGTAATGATCGCCACATAGCAGAAATCAAATAACTTCACATAAATTCATGGAAGAGGGACAGAGATACATCACCACATGTGAAGTAGTGATAATACAAAATTAGTATAGGAAATTTAAGTCACCCAGCTGGGATATTGGAGCATTAATTCACCACCATTTGTAAATGCACCCACCATGAGGCTTCCCTTTAGCAGAGGTGGATTGCCATCACGGGAGCAGTTCAAAATTTATCATTTTCCTGTAATATCATCAACCCAATCATTACAATGGAATAATCAACTGAGCTACATCACCTGTAGTGCAAACTGGGTACCATAAAGTGGAGCGATTAATCACCGGAAAACTCACCAGTTAAACAATGAGTGTAAATAGTGTTGAGTTCGTTTAATAGTAATATTGACGGTTAATCAATTAACGAACTTTACATCGAGAGTAAATCATTTAGAAGGTTGCTGTGAGAAGCATTACTGTTAATATTCATAGTTTTTCAATTCAATGAGTTAATTTAAGGATTTTTTAATAAACGACTGTGGAACATCAACCGTGAATGATCATAATCATTTGCCCAAAATGTCACCACCAATTTCAGGTCAACAATCCGGCTCATATTTTTTGCACTAATCAAAACTACAGTCCACTTTATTGAACAGCTAAATGAAGGTAAGAAGTTGTGGAGAAATTTCACTTCATTCCCATAATACCCATACAAAAATACGTATTTTATGTACAATGACTTTTTCCGAAAATTTGCATACTTAAGGAGCTATGGCCGTCTGAACAATTATGTATGTAATAAGTGAATGAGTGAACCCAGCGCTGTCATGAAGGCCTCAATCGAAGCATTTTCGTACAGAATCGAGCGGATTACATTTTGGATGGCATTCGTGCGGTGTATGCAATGTTATTAACAATTGCAATTGTTTATACCGTTCCGCTGGGTGAAATATCAAAGTCATTGTTTGTATTGCGGCCGCATCTCTATTGGTGACTCCCTCCCACTGAAGTGACGCGCATAAGTCGCATCCTCATGCTCACCATGCGTCTAAAAAACTCAAAAATTCATAATTATGTCTTTCTTAAATGAGTCAGTTCAGAATTGTCAAATTTGCAACTGTTCATCATGACACTAAGAGGGGTCACAGTGATTAACCAGGGTATATTGGAGAAGAATACATTTAGTACGCTGTGCTGAAATACGAAATGGGGACGTTTTTCTGTGCCCCGAATGGGGCACCTACATGCTCAAAACTCTAGTTTCTTTTTTGATCGATGAGTCTTCATGTAACTTAGTACTGATTAGATTCTGGAAAGAATCCATTCCGCAGTTTTCAATGATTTCCAGAAAATCGAAAGCCCAAAAATTGCAAATCGGTAAAAATACGTATTTCATGTGGAATGCCTTTTTACGATCATTTTATAATTAAGGCGGCATGGCAGTCTCAATAATTATGTATGTGATGACTGAATGAATGAATCCAGCGGTGTCATGAAGATCTCAATCGGAGTATTTCCGTGCAGAATCGAGCGGATTACAATCTGCATGGCATTCGTGTAGTATATGCAATGTTATTCAAAATTGCCATGATTTATACTGTTCCACTGGGTAAAATATCAAAGTGAACGGGGAACTTATTTCAAGAAATGAGTCCTTTTATGAAAATACACATTCTATGAAGAATTACTTTTCCATAATTTGCATCATTAAGGAGGTATGGCCGTCTCAAAATTTATGTATGTAATAAGTGAATGAATGAACCCAGCGTTGTCATGAAGGTCTCAATCACAGTATTTCTATTCAGACTCCAACGAATTACATTTTACATGGCATTTGTGGAGTATATGCAAAGTTATTAACAATTGCGATTGGTTATACTGTTCCACGGGGTAAAATTTGAAAGTTATCGTCTTTATTGCGGCCGCCCTTCTATTGGCCTCACACTGCCAGTCATGTAACGCCCATAAGTCTCATCCTCATGCTCACCATGCATTTACTCAAATATTCATCATTATCTACTTCATTAATGACTCAGTTTAGAATTCTCAAATCTGCACGTTTTCAGCATGACACTACTAATTACCCGGGGTATATTGGGGAAGAATATGGTTAGTACGCTGTGCTGAAATACCCAATCGAGAAGTTTTGTTTGTGCCCACAGAGGAACACCAATAGTTTTTTTTTGTGGTGATAAACATGTAAAAAAATTAGCACCTTGAAATTCGTCGGGGGCAGATTTACCGTACTTATCCCGCTGGACCCTTTTTATGAATAAACGAGATGTGGATATGACCCTCTACGGGTCGAGCCAATAACTTCCCGAGCGTTCCGCCATATACAGGGTCCCGCAACTGTGCACTCTAAATTTGAGGGTGGGAAGAGGGCAAAATTTGGGGTCGAAAGTTCCTTTTCCACTTTCCTCTCCGAGGCCCCCCCATCCAGTTACTCAATTTTTAAATGAGCGAATCAGAGCGTAGCTCCGCCCCCTTGACCAGTGGTTCTCCATTGAATAGTCATGAATTAGTTTTCACATGTCCCATGTGTGTATGAGTATGTGTACATGTATGTGTATTAGGGTGGTCCTTAAAACCCATGTGGTGGAATTTTCATCGCGTCGCCCCTTCATTTTGCTCTAAACAAATATTTAAAAAAGTGGTCAAAATCTCAGAGCCCTATCTCGACAGGAAGTAGGGTCGGTAACAATGAACAGTTTTGCCTTCAAATAACATGGAGTTTTTTCACAATTTCTTGCGATTTTTTTTCCGTGCCCCACAAAAGCTAAAAAAATCCAAAAACCATGCGATTTGCATATCAAGTACTACTACTTGGTTTACTAATTTTGAGTAATATCAAATCAGATACTTAACGCATTGAAAAAATGGAAAACAAAATTTTAATTCAAAATTTGGTAAAAATTTTTTTTTCCTATTTTAATAATTCCGGTAGGTTTTTTTGAATTCTAAAACATATGAAGATGAAAATTTGTGCAAGTCTCTAATGTTTATCTAGTTTTCCATAATTTTCATTCTTACAGCTAATTTTTACCTTGTTTTTTTTTATTTTCATTAAATAAGATTGATATGTTTAAAAATGTATGTTATAATCTTATTGTTTAAAACATAGTTGCCTCATCGGAGGAAACTACTACTTTGCCCATTTTCATCGTGAGGTTTTCCAAATTTTGCTGTTAAAAATGAGTAAATTAACTTTCCGCCGCTAGAGGTGTTGTTAGTAAACCTACAGAAATAATCTCTCAGTATAACCTGAGGGATTTACGTGAATCTAGTGATATTTTGCTCCTTCTCATATCCCCCAACCTCAAAATATGTTTCATCCTAACTAATTTCCACAAATCCCTCAACAAATCGATTTAAATCCATCCGAACTCCTCCGCCTCCACCTCTTGGAAACCATTCTCATTATTATCTGACAACTTAACTCACTACATGACCGACCAAACCTCATAGTACAGCTACGTCCCGCTAGAGGGATAGCGGCCGTCAAAACACAAGTTGGAACCTCTAACCAGTCAGTACTCAGTGCTATCATTGAAGAAGAAGATATTTTTCTCCATTCATTGTTTGCAAATTGCTGTCTTATATAAAATGCACTCTCCAATGAGATTGCATGAGAACATTTTTTTAATTGGTGATGTAGACACCCAAATTTATGGGAATAACTTACCCTCAAACTTACAAGTGTTGAAAGTTTTATTTTTCACCATGCGTCACATTAAACTGTCTTTACGGGATAGTGCAATATTACTGGTAAAAGAAGTAACAGTTTTTTGGGATAAAGCCCGATTATCAACACAATTTCGAGCTCGATGTGTTGGGAAATTGGAAAAGCTGTATGATGAGTGTCCTTCAACATTTCTCGACTCAAGTGCATAGATTAATAATTACGGGAATTTTTCTTTCTGTTTTGCATAAATAATTGATTTTCTTTTTATAAACAAAAGCAAACCTGGCTATTTAGGAGTCGAATTTGAAAAAAGTGACTCGTCATTGTTATTCTGTACATTTTTTCAGAAACTTTAAAGAAAAATTCTCGTTAGCTCAAAAATTGGAGGCCCTGGACCATTTAAAAAAATTTAAGCGTTTATGGGGCAAATTAACAATGAACAATATTTTTGTTGGGCCTGATAATTCGTGTTTAGACATAACTAATTGATCTTCAACATGTGAGTAGACTCAGCCAAATGGCCCACGACTCTCCAAACTCATAGTAACCTCTCCTTAAACTCTTACAGAATCTGTTGAAGCGTGAAATAGTGGACAGATTACCAATTGTTTTAAGTAATGGCGATATTAAGCAACTCTTGGGGGTACCAGAACTGGAGAATGGGACGGGCCTATCTCAAGCGCAGACTATTTTTGATGTACTGAATGATTGGGGTCTCATTGACAATGTTAAGGCCATTTGTTGTGACACAACTGCCTCCAACTTGGGACGGATAAATGGAGCAGCGGCTCAATTGGAGCAAATGTTAGAAAGAGATCTCCTCTATTTCCCTTGTCGACATCATATTTATGAATTGATCTTGAGGGCTGCTTTTGAAGCGAGAATGCCGGGAACTTCTGGTCCAAATGTACTTCTCTTCGAAAAATTCCAAGATGCCTGGATGGAGTTCGATAAGACGAAATATAAAACTGAAATGGATAATGAAAAGGTTAAGAATGTCATATCGAGTCATGTTGAGGGTATCAATCGTTTCGTCGAAGAAGCCTTGGAAAATAAACAGCCCAGGGATGATTACAAGGAGCTGCTAGATCTCACAAGAGTATTCATGGGCGTAGTACCAGTTGATCAGGTCACGTTTCGATACCCAGGAGCCGTTGATCACGCACGGTGGATGGCAAAGGCCATATACTGTTTGAACATTTATCTTTTCCGTGAACAATTTAAATTGACGGTAAAAGAAGAGAAATCACTTTCTGAGATATGTACTTTTATAGTCATGATATATGTAAAGGCCTGGTTTACTGCACCTCATGCTCCCCAAGCTCCGAATCACGACTTACAGTTCATTAAAAAACTAGATGACTATAAATCTATTGATGCCAAAATATCTCAAGCGGAGATTCAAAAATTAAAGGTTCATTTATGATATTTAAATCCGGAAACAGCGGCCATGGCATTTTTTGACGGAGATTTATCGATTGATGTGAAGAAAAAGATGATATTTAAGATGCAGTCCAGTGAGAATTCAAATGAAGATTATTTCCATCGAGCACAGCTAAATTTAAAAGAGATTGACAATTTCCATAAGAAACAAATGGACAGTTTTGTCACTGCACAATCCCTGAATTTTTTGAAAGGTTTAAAATCAGCCAAGAGTTTCTAAAGATCGATCCCTCAATATGGCCTCAAGATCCAAATTTTCAGGCAGGAGTGAAAATTGTGAAAAACTTGAAAGTAGTGAACGATACTGCAGAACGAGCAGTCCATTTAATGGAAAGTTATAACAATATTTTACCGAAGAACGAAGATCAGAAGCAATATATACTGCAGATAACGTCAGAATATCGAAAAAAATTGGCGATTCCAGAAAACAAACAGTGATGCAGGATTTTTGATTATGAATCTGTTTTTATATCATTGTATCATATTTTTGTATCATATTTTTTGTATCATGTATATTTTGTATTATATTTTTCTCTTCTTTGAATTTTTATATTAAATGAATATTGAATGAATAAGTTTATATTTTTCAAAATATGGCTAGCTGTAAGTATGAAAATGATGGAAAAGTACATAGACATCAAGGACTTCATGACTCATGAAACCTACATGAATCATTGAAACGAAAAAAAAAATTACCACCGACATTTTTAAAAAAATTTTTTCTACCATCTTTTAAATGTGTTAAGTATCTGATTTGATGTTATTCGAAATTAGTAAACCAAGTAGTAGTACTTGACATGCAAATCGCATGGTTTTTGGATTTTTTTAGCTTTTGTGAGGCACGGAAAAAAAATTGTGAAAAAACCCCATGTTGTTTAAAGGGAAAACTGTTTATCGTTACCGGCACCACTTCCTGTTGAGATAGGGCCCTGAGATTTTGACCACTTTTTTAAATATTTACTTAGAGCTACATGAAGGGGCGACACGTTGAGAATTTCACCACATGGGTTTTAAGGATTACCCTAATGTGTATGTGTATGTGTGTACATGTGAAAAAAAAATAAAGATAGATTGAAAATTTAAGAGAAAAAAATCCCGATAGTCCCAGTCCGGATTCGAACCCGAGACTCCCAGTTACGCGCCGGGTACTTTTCCAACTAAGCTACCGGGCATATAGAGACTTTCTATCCTCAAATTTGATCAGTAACCACCACCTCCCCGTCTGAAGGCATTTATTAAATTAAATTAAAGATAGATCGAATATATATTCCAAAAATAGCGCAATGGCGAAGGTTCTACAAACATGTAAATTGATCATTTGGGACGAATGCACAATGGCTCACAAAACGTCACTAAAGGCACTGGATAGGACACTCAAAGATCTTCGTGATAACCGAAAATTTTTTGGTGGTGCAATGATTCTGTTATCCGGTGATTTTCGGCAGACTCTTCCGGTTATTCCCCGATCCACTGCCGCTGATGAGCTATTCAGCATGGAAATATTACATGTTGGTGCCTCATTGATTTGCATGTTTAGTGGTAAGTTTAACGCAGAATGTGCAGTTCGTCCACCTTCTAATAAAGTTGCTGCTATTCCAGATGAAGCCAATGCTAGGGCAACTGCATGCTGTGATCTAATCTTCGCCAAAATCAATGAAATCAAAAAAGTCTTTCCCGTCCCTCCAGGAGCATCTAGAAAGTAAACACCACAGGTTCCATTGTTCACAGCTGTCATCAAAGAATCGTACGCTATCAATTGTTGTGGATTCAACTGTGAAAATTTTCTACGTACTTCTTCAGCTAGTGATTCAGTATCATAATGTTGTTCTCTTTTATAATTCATGGTTGAATGCATCGTGCATTGGGCGATTAGGTGATATCATACCCAAATGCAACAACACTTTATTCCCCATCAATAAACACATATCTTCGATCTTGATCAGTGCTTCGTTGTGCATTTCTGCGTTCATTTCCAATGTTGGATTTGATTTCTGCTGGCGCACACACGATGCAAAATATCTTCAGACATGTGGTCCTTATATGTGGCCCACAAATTTTGTGGAGCCGAAGGAAAACATGTACATAGAATGATCGCAAATAACGTGCGAATTTGATTTGGTGATGACGATATAACTGAATCCCTGAGTGTATTATCCCAATGTGAATCGTTCTCAAGCAACTGTAAAAGCTGACTTGCCTCACGATAAGTTTCACACAGATGCCCATTAATGGTTCTCAGATATTGAAACGACGTCGGACCATGAACGTTTACCAACAGTAATCGAAGATAGTAACATTCAGCGTTACTTGGGTGCACAGTGTAGATGCGGCCAAGAGCATCTGAAGAAAATACTTGAATGTCCTTCAACTGGTATCCCTTGTTTCCGACGTTGGAATGATTTCGATGCTGCATTCCATGTATAATAGCGTGGCATTTCAGTATACATTAGAGTGCTAGCAAAATGATCTGTTTGGCAAACAGAGAAAAAACTTGTCAACGTTGTCGACGGCGCCTGAGCTGCTATGTTCTCTGCATTTTGTGGATTAAAATACACTCGTTGCCCATTTTCGAGATGTACTGTGAAATGTTGAACTGCAGGGTATCTTTCGTGGATAGGAAACGAAAAGATACGCCAAATCGACTCATTACTGCTCACATAGCGACCCATCTGATACTGAGATACTTCGTCTTTCTCATTTTGAACTCCGAAAATGGCCATGTCACTCCCTTTATTTACATATTTACATATGTACTTGATCGACTTAACTGAGTTACAGTATTCCACATTGATGTGAGCTTCAACTGTCTTGGATAAAATAGGCGAATATGGCACAATCCACCGATTATCCACATGAACATCTCGTCCTTTGACTTTCACAACCGTAGATCGTCCATTCTCTGCAATTGATTGCCGACGATACAATGGGTATCCATCATTGCCTGTTTCTGAAATCAGGTGTCTGGGGTATCGCTTGGAACACATGCCATTGACCATACATGGTGATTCATCGTTGAAAATTCCGCAAGGCCCATGGATCATATTCTTAGTAACCACTGCATGTAATTTATGGTCAACAGCTGGATCGGGTATTTCGGCTGAGATAATGGAACCGATTTCATCCGGTCTGATTTTGTCGACCAACCAAATCAAGATATGGGTATGTGGCAATCCACGTTTTTGCCATTCAACGGAGTACATCCAACAACGAGCCTGGCCATACACACGATGTTTGACGATGAAATCCATTAGTGACTTCAATTTTTGTTTAAAAACTCTGGCAATGATGTCATGCCTGTCAACTGATTTTTGGCCAGTTAGTAATTCTCTCGTAATTTCTACCCACAGAGGGTTACTCTGTCATCTTAGATGTAAATGTTATAAATAGGTCCGGCCGGCCATAATATCGTACATACGACATCGCATCTTGCGCATACTCATGCATATGGCGAGGACTTCCGATGTAAGTCGCTGGCAAAATTGTCATCTTTCCCAAATTATTGAGATCACCGTCGGCGTGGATTGCATCGCGGAGGTGAATGTACTGTTCAGATCGTAGCTGTTTTTGGTTCAAACGAATACATGTTAATCGTTCAGTCTCGATTTTCACATACATGTCAACGGCGAACTGATGGAAGAGGCTGCAGCACTTCAAAATGTGATTCTCTTCGCTTTCGCGGATCATAAGTCTGTATGAATAAAAATTCTTAGCACTGACTTTTTTGTTGGATTCGGCTTCTGTAAAGAATGAAAGTATGCTAATTTTGGGCCAATATAAAAATTATTTGGCGCAACGATTTTTCATGACATCGTATTTTCATTCCAATAAGTGTAGAGAGTAGGAAAATGCAATAGAATAATTTCTCATATTGTCTATACTTTCACAATTTCTCAAATATTTAACATTTTCGATTTCAATTCTCGATTTAAATGTTCGATTCAGTAGCGAAGTGGTCAACTGAGCCAACTCGATTCGTAGGTAAAGTTCAGTTTTCGCTATCCAAATCGAGTTGGCTCAGTTGACTACTTCGCTACTAAATTTTCAAATGTTCATTTCAATTTCACTCTTCATCTTGCATATCAACGCTAATTACAATGTCAATTTCGTTTGTAAATTTTAAATTTAAATTCAAAATTTTGTATTCGAATTACAATTTCAAATTTCAATTTCAATTTTCAATTTCAATTTTCAATTTCAATTTTCAATTTCAATTTTCAATTTCAATTTTCAATTTCAATTTTCAATTTCAATTTTCAATTTCAATTTTCAATTTCAATTTTCAATTTCAATTTTCAATTTCAATTTTCAATTTCAATTTTCAATTTCAATTTTCAATTTCAATTTTCAATTTCAATTTTCAATTTCAATTTTCAATTTCAATTTTCAATTTCAATTTTCAATTTCAATTTTCAATTTCAATTTTCAATTTCAATTTTCAATTTCAATTTTCAATTTCAATTTTCAATTTCAATTTTCAATTTCAATTTCAATTTCAATTTTCAATTTCAATTTTCAATTTCAATTTCAATTTCAATTTCAATTTCAATTTCAATTTTCAATTTCAATTTTCAATTTCAATTTTCAATTTCAATTTTCAATTTCAATTTTCAATTTCAATTTTCAATTTCAATTTTCAATTTCAATTTTCAATTTCAATTTTCAATTTCAATTTTCAATTTCAATTTTCAATTTCAATTTTCAATTTCAATTTTCAATTTCAATTTTCAATTTCAATTTTCAATTTCAATTTTCAATTTCAATTTTCAATTTCAATTTTCAATTTCAATTTTCAATTTCAATTTTCAATTTCAATTTTCAATTTCAATTTTCAATTTCAATTTTCAATTTCAATTTTCAATTTCAATTTTCAATTTCAATTTTCAATTTCAATTTTCAATTTCAATTTTCAATTTCAATTTTCAATTTCAATTTTCAATTTCAATTTTCAATTTCAATTTTCAATTTCAATTTTCAATTTCAATTTTCAATTTCAATTTTCAATTTCAATTTTCAATTTCAATTTTCAATTTCAATTTCAATTTCAATTTTCAATTTCAATTTTCAATTTCAATTTTCAATTTCAATTTTCAATTTCAATTTTCAATTTCAATTTTCAATTTCAATTTTCAATTTCAATTTTCAATTTCAATTTTCAATTTCAATTTTCAATTTCAATTTTCAATTTCAATTTTCAATTTCAATTTTCAATTTCAATTTTCAATTTCAATTTTCAATTTCAATTTTCAATTTCAATTTTCAATTTCAATTTTCAATTTCAATTTTCAATTTCAATTTTCAATTTCAATTTTCAATTTCAATTTTCAATTTCAATTTTCAATTTCAATTTTCAATTTCAATTTTCAATTTCAATTTTCAATTTCAATTTTCAATTTCAATTTTCAATTTCAATTTTCAATTTCAATTTTCAATTTCAATTTTCAATTTCAATTTTCAATTTCAATTTTCAATTTCAATTTTCAATTTCAATTTTCAATTTCAATTTTCAATTTCAATTTTCAATTTCAATTTTCAATTTCAATTTTCAATTTCAATTTCAATTTTCAATTTCAATTTTCAATTTCAATTTTCAATTTCAATTTTCAATTTCAATTTTCAATTTCAATTTTCAATTTCAATTTTCAATTTCAATTTTCAATTTCAATTTTCAATTTCAATTTTCAATTTCAATTTCAATTTCAATTTTCAATTTCAATTTTCAATTTCAATTTTCAATTTCAATTTTCAATTTCAATTTTCAATTTCAATTTTCAATTTCAATTTTCAATTTCAATTTTCAATTTCAATTTTCAATTTCAATTTTCAATTTCAATTTTCAATTTCAATTTTCAATTTCAATTTTCAATTTTCAATTTCAATTTTCAATTTCAATTTTCAATTTCAATTTTCAATTTCAATTTTCAATTTCAATTTTCAATTTCAATTTTCAATTTCAATTTTCAATTTCAATTTTCAATTTCAATTTCAATTTCAATTTTCAATTTCAATTTTCAATTTCAATTTTCAATTTCAATTTTCAATTTCAATTTTCAATTTCAATTTTCAATTTCAATTTTCAATTTCAATTTTCAATTTCAATTTTCAATTTCAATTTTCAATTTCAATTTTCAATTTCAATTTTCAATTTCAATTTTCAATTTCAATTTTCAATTTCAATTTTCAATTTCAATTTTCAATTTCAATTTTCAATTTCAATTTTCAATTTCAATTTTCAATTTCAATTTTCAATTTCAATTTTCAATTTCAATTTTCAATTTCAATTTTCAATTTCAATTTTCAATTTCAATTTTCAATTTCAATTTTCAATTTCAATTTTCAATTTCAATTTTCAATTTCAATTTTCAATTTCAATTTTCAATTTCAATTTTCAATTTCAATTTTCAATTTCAATTTTCAATTTCAATTTTCAATTTCAATTTTCAATTTCAATTTTCAATTTCAATTTTCAATTTCAATTTTCAATTTCAATTTTCAATTTCAATTTTCAATTTCAATTTTCAATTTCAATTTTCAATTTCAATTTTCAATTTCAATTTTCAATTTCAATTTTCAATTTCAATTTTCAATTTCAATTTCAATTTCAATTTTCAATTTCAATTTTCAATTTCAATTTTCAATTTCAATTTTCAATTTCAATTTTCAATTTCAATTTTCAATTTCAATTTTCAATTTCAATTTTCAATTTCAATTTTCAATTTCAATTTTCAATTTCAATTTTCAATTTCAATTTTCAATTTCAATTTTCAATTTCAATTTTCAATTTCAATTTTCAATTTCAATTTTCAATTTCAATTTTCAATTTCAATTTTCAATTTCAATTTTCAATTTCAATTTTCAATTTCAATTTTCAATTTCAATTTTCAATTTCAATTTTCAATTTCAATTTTCAATTTCAATTTTCAATTTCAATTTTCAATTTCAATTTTCAATTTCAATTTTCAATTTCAATTTTCAATTTCAATTTTCAATTTCAATTTTCAATTTCAATTTTCAATTTCAATTTTCAATTTCAATTTTCAATTTCAATTTTCAATTTCAATTTTCAATTTCAATTTTCAATTTCAATTTCAATTCAATTTCAATTTTCAATTTCAATTTTCAATTTCAATTTTCAATTTCAATTTTCAATTTCAATTTTCAATTTCAATTTTCAATTTCAATTTTCAATTTCAATTTTCAATTTCAATTTTCAATTTCAATTTTCAATTTCAATTTCAATTTCAATTTTCAATTTCAATTTCAATTTCAATTTTCAATTTCAATTTTCAATTTCAATTTTCAATTTCAATTTTCAATTTCAATTTTCAATTTCAATTTTCAATTTCAATTTTCAATTTCAATTTTCAATTTCAATTTTCAATTTCAATTTTCAATTTCAATTTTCAATTTCAATTTTCAATTTCAATTTTCAATTTCAATTTTCAATTTCAATTTTCAATTTCAATTTTCAATTTCAATTTTCAATTTCAATTTTCAATTTCAATTTTCAATTTCAATTTCATTCAATTTTCAATTTCAATTTTCAATTTCAATTTTCAATTTCAATTTTCAATTTCAATTTTCAATTTCAATTTTCAATTTCAATTTTCAATTTCAATTTTCAATTTCAATTTTCAATTTCAATTTTCAATTTCAATTTTCAATTTCAATTTTCAATTTCAATTTTCAATTTCAATTTTCAATTTCAATTTTCAATTTCAATTTTCAATTTCAATTTTCAATTTCAATTTTCAATTTCAATTTTCAATTTCAATTTTCAATTTCAATTTTCAATTTCAATTTTCAATTTCAATTTTCAATTTCAATTTTCAATTTCAATTTTCAATTTCAATTTTCAATTTCAATTTTCAATTTCAATTTTCAATTTCAATTTTCAATTTCAATTTTCAATTTCAATTTTCAATTTCAATTTTCAATTTCAATTTTCAATTTCAATTTTCAATTTCAATTTTCAATTTCAATTTTCAATTTCAATTTTCAATTTCAATTTTCAATTTCAATTTTCAATTTCAATTTCAATTTCAATTTCATTTCAATTTCAATTTTCAATTTCAATTTTCAATTTCAATTTTCAATTTCAATTTTCAATTTCAATTTTCAATTTCAATTTTCAATTTCAATTTTCAATTTCAATTTTCAATTTCAATTTTCAATTTCAATTTTCAATTTCAATTTTCAATTTCAATTTCAATTTCAATTTTCAATTTCAATTTTCAATTTCAATTTTCAATTTCAATTTTCAATTTCAATTTTCAATTTCAATTTTCAATTTCAATTTTCAATTTCAATTTTCAATTTCAATTTTCAATTTCAATTTTCAATTTCAATTTCAATTTCAATTTTCAATTTCAATTTTCAATTTCAATTTTCAATTTCAATTTTCAATTTCAATTTTCAATTTCAATTTTCAATTTCAATTTTCAATTTCAATTTTCAATTTCAATTTTCAATTTCAATTTTCAATTTCAATTTTCAATTTCAATTTTCAATTTCAATTTTCAATTTCAATTTTCAATTTCAATTTTCAATTTCAATTTTCAATTTCAATTTTCAATTTCAATTTTCAATTTCAATTTTCAATTTCAATTTTCAATTTCAATTTTCAATTTCAATTTTCAATTTCAATTTTCAATTTCAATTTTCAATTTCAATTTTCAATTTCAATTTTCAATTTCAATTTTCAATTTCAATTTTCAATTTCAATTTTCAATTTCAATTTTCAATTTCAATTTTCAATTTCAATTTTCAATTTCAATTTTCAATTTCAATTTTCAATTTCAATTTTCAATTTCAATTTTCAATTTCAATTTTCAATTTCAATTTTCAATTTCAATTTTCAATTTCAATTTTCAATTTCAATTTTCAATTTCAATTTTCAATTTCAATTTTCAATTTCAATTTTCAATTTCAATTTTCAATTTCAATTTTCAATTTCAATTTTCAATTTCAATTTTCAATTTCAATTTTCAATTTCAATTTTCAATTTCAATTTTCAATTTCAATTTTCAATTTCAATTTTCAATTTCAATTTTCAATTTCAATTTTCAATTTCAATTTTCAATTTCAATTTTCAATTTCAATTTTCAATTTCAATTTTCAATTTCAATTTTCAATTTCAATTTTCAATTTCAATTTTCAATTTCAATTTTCAATTTCAATTTTCAATTTCAATTTTCAATTTCAATTTTCAATTTCAATTTTCAATTTCAATTTTCAATTTCAATTTTCAATTTCAATTTTCAATTTCAATTTTCAATTTAATTTCAATTTCAATTTTCAATTTCAATTTTCAATTTCAATTTTCAATTTCAATTTTCAATTTCAATTTTCAATTTCAATTTTCAATTTCAATTTTCAATTTCAATTTTCAATTTCAATTTTCAATTTCAATTTTCAATTTCAATTTTCAATTTCAATTTTCAATTTCAATTTTCAATTTCAATTTTCAATTTCAATTTTCAATTTCAATTTTCAATTTCAATTTTCAATTTCAATTTTCAATTTCAATTTTCAATTTCAATTTTCAATTTCAATTTTCAATTTCAATTTTCAATTTCAATTTTCAATTTCAATTTTCCTTGTGTCCTTGTGTCGTTCTTGGTGACCATGCGCTTGGACTGTACGACTTTGCTGTATTCTCAACCTGTTCATCTGAGGTTCATTATCAGTCACTCTTAATCTAGGATCACGACCATTTTCATTGAAGTTCTCTCGCTCTTTATCAGTTTGCTTTAAACGAAAAGTTGATTACCGTTGTGTTGCATGACTGCGACGACCTATGTCCGCTCGTCGTTTTCTTGGCATTGGTAATAAACACTAAAACGGTACAGGATTAATCTTAGAGGATTATTTCACTAATCATAAATACTAAAAAGCTTGTTTTTACGGAATTATTTCACTCTTACAAAAAACAAATTGTACTTATCTCAAAAACGCGGCTTCACTACGCAGATATTGCTGTATTTTTTGTATTCCTGTACACTAATACACTAATACTATAATATGCGGTTAGAGAAATGACATAAACAGATACGATCACAACCCCAAAATATTGTTCAAAACATCAAAACAAATGATAGGCAGTACTCACCAGAATTTCATAGAATTCTCGAATATACAAAATCGGATTTATTTACCATTGCTTCCATATTTACTGTAATTTTTTTACTTTCTGACCACATATATGATCAAAGGAATGAAATTAAAAAAATCGTTTAAATCGGTTGACTCATTTTCGAGTTTTAGCGTTACAAAGTCATAGCAATTCATTTTTATATAAATAATAATAATGATAATAATATATATATATATATATATATAGAATATATAGATAGATAGATAGATAGATAGAAGATAGATAGATAGATAGATAGATAGATTAGATATTTCATTAATTGTTATTACCTTGCCACAATTTATGTACTCAACAGCGATCTCACGAAGGAGAAAATAAACATGATCCTTAGTTTCAAAACTGCCGACGAATTGGGGGTCATTCAGCCACCTTGAAAATCGTCAATAAATTATGTTCTTCGTATTCTTGCACACAAATGTTTCGTATGTGAGAAAAAATGCGGTCAGGAGTTGCTGTTGTCGATGAGAATGCATATCCATTGTAAATTACCTGGAATCATATTGATGGGTTCTTAAATTTGGTGAGGCCAGTGTTCGATAAATGGCAGCATCAGCACCAGAAAAATCTGTAGGAGCACCCGCAAAGAGTCCAGCGTTCCCTCTGGCAAGAAGCGCAGTCACATTTGCATGGGGCGAATACGGACACATCGCCACACCGGAAACAGTGCTCGTTACCATTTTAATATTCTCAATCTATAAACATACGATGAATGTTCATTAACCTTTATGTGGCACTGTGTGGGAATCTCCGGGTACTTTCGCTTTTTATTTTTGGGAGGTTAACGTCGTGAGCGATAAGACGATAAACCATGGTAGTTTTCCTATTAAATGTACTCTGATTCTACATGCAAATCGGTAAGTACGTGATTTACTGAGAACCTTCATCCTTGACCTCTGAATGTTGAAATTGTGCACAGCATCACATCGAATTTTGGAGAATATATAACCATTATCGGCATGTTGGAATCTTGCTATCTCTTATCTCCAGGATAAATTGTTAATTTGAACTAGTAATAAGCTGAATATGTTCACCTTATTCTCTCGAAAGTGGATAAATACAGGCGTATTACTTAATACTCAGGCGTTAAAGTTTTTGTCGCCAAATAAAACCCCTAGACTCTCCAACTTTTCGGTTTGGTATACGCTAGACCTAAAACCCCGAGTTCAGCCCGAAATCTTTGGCGAAGTACCGTTCCACTCAGTGCACACACACGTGGACAGACTATGCACAGATATATATGCGAGCAGTTAACGCTGAGCGTAGTAGATCGTTCCAACCGCGCACAGCACGTCACTCAGTAGTTTTGCCGAATCCCTGCCCTCGAATTGCCCCGAATAGTGTTGGCGTGGATGGGCAGAGGTTATTGGCAGTGTCCCCATGGAACAGGGATTTCAAAAATCGATCGTTGACGCTAATGAAAACACCACCAGGAACAGCAATTCACCGATCGTATGCCTAATACCGAATTACCTAGTTTTCCTGTCTGAAAATGTTTCTCTTACTTTTGGTTGACTCTTTGTTATTAATATTGCCAATATTGTAATGTTTGTAGATGACATGTTTATGTTGAATGTTTTTGGTGGACGGGCTCTTCTAAAGAACAAGCAGGCGGTCCTCGGGTCCCCTCATTCGAATATGCCAAATATGTCACCGTTTTTGCTTCCGAATGGAAGCATTGCAATCGGTTCATTTTCACTTTCGCTAATTAAGCTTGTAAATAAATATATAATGGTTTGAAACATTAGAATACGAAGTTTGAGCATAATGTCGGTATGTATCATTTTTTTACGAAAATGGTCACTTACAAAATTTAACATAAAAAGGACTAAATTTTGAGAGTAAAATGTGAAAAAAGTTCTCAGTTATTGGCATTGGGTACATCTAGCTGTGGGCGCAATTTCCGGGAAATCTACCGGTAAGTTTCTTAGAAATTGACTTTTTTTGTTTTTTCGTCGATCGTTCATATCTCTCAAACTAATGAATATTTTGGATTTTTTTTTCAAAATGTGAGTCTGAACGAGTTTCAGGGAATGGTCGAAGAACATGTAGTAGGTTACTCACAAGAAATTGGAGATATTTGAATTTTTCCGTTTTTCTTTTGCTTTTTGGTTTGTACGCACTCTAGCGTCCCGGAAAAGTGAGATAAAAACTCGAAATTTGGAAAAAAGATTCCTCCTGTTGTGGTGATGAACACTGTTGAATGGCGATTTGGTCGTATCATTAGTTTCCTAGATTTCAATTTTTTCGTTTTCACGGTTTTATTTTATTTCTCGATAATTATTCAACCGATTTTGTTTTTTTTTCTCAAAGTGTGTGCCTTAACGAGATCTATAATATGGTTGCAAAACATTGAGTCAATTAGTTTGGGTACAATGAGATATTTCTATTTTTTAACTTTTGACTTTGGTTTTACTTTATGTGTTTGTTTGCACTCTAGCGTCCGCAAAAATTCAGATAACAACTTGAAATTTGGAACAAAGGTTCCTTTGGCTGTGATGAAGAACCGTATTCAATGGCGACTTGATCGTATCATTAGTTGTACAGATTTCAATTTTTTGTTTTCGCGATTTTTATTTTATTTCTCGATAATTATTCAACCGATTTCGTTATTTCTTTTTCAAAAAAGGTCTGCCTTGACGAGATCTATGATATGGTTGAAAAACATTGAGTCCATTAGTTTCGGTAATATGAGATCTAAAAAAAAACAAAATGAATTCTGTTTATAAAAACGCCAAGTAACCATTTAATTGTGTTGCTGATGACCTCTCTGGTATCTGAAAGAAATATAAAAGAAGTGCCAAGTGAAATATACTTATGGGCAGAAAAATTAGTACAGGCAAGACCAAGATACTTGGTGCGGTTGGCAGAACGGACCAACATGACGACCACAACTCGCTCGCTGAGTAGGTACTAACACTCAGTGAGATTCTTATTGTAATTTGTATAGCTAGACTCCCTGTTTGCTGGCTATTATTGAGTGATACTCAGCAGTGATCATTGATGAGCCAAAAAAGGCCGCGCCAAGTATCTTGGTCTTGCCTGTGCTAATTTTTCTGCTCATAAGTATATTTCACTTGGCGCTTCTTTTAAACAAAATTCATTTTGTTTTTTTCTAGATTTCACTACTTTTGAAAAAAAAAGTCAAATAGACGATTCTCCCATATTGGAATATATTTTCTAATACGAATGCATGCTATATGCTTCACCATAGTTAGCGGGGGTGTGGAAGATAATTAAAACAATCATATTGGTATCGCTTCCTTTTTCAATGGTGAACAATGGTACGTTATTTATGAAACCTTGGTATGCGTAGTATTTGCAGAAACAAATTATGAAAAAATAACCTATGATTGTGGGGGGGAATTGTTGCAAAAAATCGGTAAAACCCAGTTGTGCAGAGAATTCAATGGTGAACAATAGTAAAATATTATTATTGCTAAACAATTTTTTTAACTATGGCCAAGTGCAATTATTAATTATTAGAGTGGTCTTTGGAAGGTCGACCCATTTTTCCGAGTTTTGCCACATTCAGGAAGGCCACCATCACCTTAGATAACAATTCAAATTGTTAATTAACTAATCATGATTTCCTCTCCCTCCTTCCGCGCGTATATTCCATTGAATACATATGCAAAAATGGTCCAACGTTATCTTCGATTTGAACGTCAATATGGTGTTTATGAACTTCCCGATCTAGGGAAGTTATTGTAATGACCCCGAAAATAAAAAGTGATCCATGAAATTTTCACATTTCTCGACGTTTCCATCATCCTGAAGTGATTTCAGAGAGGTGTCTGTATGTGTGTGTGTGTACACAAAAATTTTGTTTAACGTTTCCGGCGGAAACGCCGGAGGGGTTTCCTTTTTTTTTCATTAACGCGTTTCATTGGTGTCCAGGTCTGAAAGCAGTGATTTTTTCAACAAATAATTCGTTCACTTGTTATTAACAAATTCAATGGTTTATATTGCTCTATCGCAAGGACGGTTTGAGGTACGAAAAACAGTGTCTAAAGAAAGTTGTTCCCCGCCACGAAATACACATTTGACGTTTAATGCCTTTTTTTGCTAACACCCGTAGTTAATTGTTAATAACAAACAAGAGGTGAATTGTTCGGGTCCCCCATTTGAATGTATTCCGGAGATGTATTCATTATGGAATTTTATTTCCATTTCTACCAATGCCATTAGCAGATAGCTTCCGAATGTTTTCCTGAATTATTAATTGTGAGAAATGGGATGAAGTTTGTCCTTATAGTGGTAATCAGTCAACCTGGTCCGTCATTTCATTTTGCCTCACTCTCCCCTAGGGTAAGCTACCCAATAGATGTACGGGATCCAATAGATGTACGGGATCCAATAAATGTACGGGGTCCAATAGGTGGACGGTCGTCCTTTGAATAGGAAAATACGCGAAGCAATGACATTTTTGAACACGCAAAGAAAATGAATTTAATTTATGTTACCAGTGTCCAAGAACCCCCCATTTAACCTCACTTTTAAGAATTAGATTGATTCATTGGGTCAATTGATCAATTAATATCTCTATCTGTTCCTACAGTTAACGTTTAACAAGAATTTTATGAGAAAAACAGAAAAAGGGCAATAACTCGAAATTTTAGCGGGAACGCGTATATGTTTTTCCATTGAATGAGATAGTTGGTATCGAGACGAAAATTTTCAAAAAAAAAGAATTAAATTTGGTTGCGTCGTTTTCGAGATATTCACCAATAACGATTTATAAACAAATCCTTATGTCTCAAAAACTAATTGACCGATCGAGCTCAAATTCAATAGGGATCATTACTACCATAAGCCCCAACTTCGTGCCCAATTACAAGTAAAAATCTCTTTTGGTCATACAGTTATCGTGTGAACAAGAATTTTATGAGAAAAACAGATAAGAACTGATTGAAATAGATGGCATCGAGACTAATAGTTTCAAAAAAAAAATAATTGAATTTGGTGGCGTAGTTTTCGAGATATTCACAAAAAACGATGTATAAACAAATTTTCATATCTCAAAAACTAATGGACCGATCAAGCTGAAATTGTGCACAGACCTTCACCAAACTATTGCCAATTATCTCACAAATTTCATATTTTTTGAAATTTTTTTAGTCCTTTATTCATTTCTAAAAATTGATTTCAGAAAATGACCCAGCCGAGGGTTGAACGGACATACTTTTTCTACAAACATCACATCTTTACGTTTCAGACCATTCTGCATCATTTCCAAGCAAAATTAGAAAATGTCAAAATTGAAGTATTGCATAGCTTCCTTTCGGAAGCAAAAAGATTGTTTATATCGCAGCGGCGTGAGAACGGTTGAAGATATGAAACAAATTAAGTAATGAAAATTGTTCCACACACAAAAATACACACTTGATGTTCAATGACTTTTTTTGCCAACACCCGTAGTTAATTGTTAGTAACAAATGGTATTGTTTATTTAACTACTTCATATTAAGAATCATAAATTTTTTTAATATTTGAGACATCGACGGAAATTGTGAATATAATATATTTTAATATAATATACGGCGGAACGATCGGGAAGTTATTGGTTCGACCCGTAGAGGGTCACACCCACATCCCGTTTATTGTTTAACGCATCAAACTCAAAATTTGGAGTTGATTTTGACAGCTAACGTCAGTCACTAGAGCGCATTCTCCGATTTCGGCCTCTGTTAGTTGGCCCACGTGGCCTTACCCCCACTCCTCGTTCAGCATAGACTTGCGAACCGTAGAACCCATCATTAACAATTGGGTATTTGCATGATTTTGCTAGTCATAAACTTTGGATATTTTTACATTCTATATAATTTAAAACAATTTTTGAAAACAACAAAAATCGATTTTGTTCATAAAAATTTAAATAATTCGATAAATAAAAAAAGCAGAAATTCAAATGAATAAGTAGCTCCATCTCGTATATGTGACGTCACGATGCCTATTTCATTTCAAATTTTCAGCGCCAACCCCGTAAGCACGTAACAAGTCTAAACAATCGTTGTGTTAATTTTTTTGTGTGAAAAAAAAGGAGTTGGTTTTAACTAATATTTAAATAAATAGCTGTAATAAAATATACAAACAGGCTAGCTGTTGCCCCTTTCATTTCTGCTCATACAAAATCAGAGTTTGTTTCGAGATAAGTTGCGACCATGAATGCATCAACTCGTGGTAAATTATGGGGCCGTGCTTCACTAAAACCCGGATCCACTTTTCGTCGAGGTATTTTTATTGATTTGTTAATAATCACTAACTAAACTGTCAAACTGATGCTTCTCAAAAGTCTTAGTATAACAACACTGACATGTTCATGACCTCCAAACACATTGACTTTAAAATTAGAAAAACATTTCACATAAATTCCCTTAAATTTTGATTCTTTTCCGTAAAATCTGGCGTTAAAAATATGATGTATGAGACTTAAAAAAACAATTAATTTTCATTTGTTTAGCACTATAAAATATTATACATGACTCATTGTTCATTCAAATATAAGCGCTACAAACAACACAATGACGCCACGCCAATCACATCACGTGACTTTTATGTAACTTAGGACCAGTTTTGTTCATGAAATTATTCAAATCTTTATGAACAAAATCGATTTTTGTTTTTTTTTTTAATTTTCAAAAATTATATAGAATGTAAAAATAGACAAATTTATGAATAGCAAAATTATGCAAATACCCAATTGCGCTTGACCATAGTTAACAAATTATTTTAGCGTTAATAATTTTTTCCCATTGAATTCTCTATCCAACTAATTTTTTTCATATTTTTTGCACCAATTATAGGTCCTTTTTTAACTTCCCGAATATTCTGGGGGTTTAAGTATACCAAAATGATGCCCAACAAATTTTGAATCGATGTCTGTATGTCTGTATGTATGTGTGTGTCCGAAATTTTGATCCTAGGTTTCTCACGAACGAATGAAGCTATCGAGACCGTCAATATTGAAATTGAAGCATTTTCATGTAACTCAGAGGGGATTAGATTTTGGGTGCAATTGGTGTAGTATGTATATTGTTATTAACAACTTTAATTGTTTATCACGTTCTATTGCATAAACTATTAGAGTTAGAGCAAAATTTATATGAGAAAATTGTTCCCCATATAAAAATGCGTATTTTATGTAGAATGACTTTTTTCGCAAATTTGCATAATTAAGAAGGTATGACTGTCGCAACAATTATGTTTGTAGTGAGTGAACGAATGAACGTCATGAAGGTCTCAATCGAAGCATTTCGGTTCAGAATCGAGCGGATTGCATTTTGGATGACATTCGTGGAGTATATATGCAATGTTATTAACAACTGCAATTGTTTATACGGTTCCACTGGGTAAAATATTAAAGTTAGCGGGAAACTTATCTCAAGAAAAGTATTTCTTATATGTAAATACATCTTCTACATGAAATGACTTTTTTCGATAATTGGCCTAATTAAGGGGGTTCGGTCGTCCGAGCAATTTGAAATACGGGAACAATCCATATCGCCAGGGTCGTTCCATATACAAAAATACACACTCAATATGACTTTTTTCAATATAGGTTAAAACATATGGCGAGTTGAACTAGAATGTACTTGGCGAATGAATATGTCGACAATTGCGGGCAGGATGTCAAAGAGTGGGATAACTAGGAACGTACAGAAGTAGAGAGGGTGACTAGGCGAACGAATTCCAGTTGAATATTTTTATGCGGCTTTAAAAAACTAAATGGATCGCGTGCAGTAATTATTAGTCACAAGTTCAATTATTGATATCACTGTTGAGTTAGCTCATCACTATGGTTGCATGGTTATGCTGTGCTGAAATACCAAATCGGGAAGTTTTGTTTGTGCCCCGTATGGTGCACACACATTTGCACACTACTAGTTATAATTTGTTTTTTCGAAAACTACGCATACGAAAATTATATAAAAAACGTACCATTGAAAAAGGAAGCGATACCAATATGCTTTTCATAATTATCTTCCAATCCCCCGCTAACTATGGTGAATCACTTAGCCGTGGAAATGAACTGCGGCGCCATACCGTGGCCGAGTCATCTAGCGGTTTGGGGGTCGGCCAAACGCCGAGAACTGAGCCTCTACTTTATTCAGTCAATTCTCTTTGGCGCGTACAACCTGATGTGAATGCCAACTTCAGGTTACAGGCAACTTGCATACTTGATTCCGTGTTAAGAACTTGTAAGTCGCGAAAAATGTAAATAAGACAAACTGAGTGGTATTCATCTACGTTAATAAAAATCCAAAAAATAAAGTAGGGATACGAGTGGAACGGGCATACGCGATTTATATGATAAAAGTGCGGTTCTTTTCCGCGTAATTAGTGCCGATTTTCTGAATGGGATGTTTTTATCAAGGCGTAGTGGTGTGGGTAGTTGGAAAGTGTGTAGATACGTAGCAGCTCTCGGCCGGTTGGTCTGTTGCTGAGATGAGATGAGAAGATAAGAGGGAATGGACAAGTAGGTGAAAAAAATGGGCACTTGGCCGATACGCTGCCGCGTATCTCGATATTCCTATGTTTTAACTTTCACTTTGGTTTTACTTTGTGTTTGTTCGCACTCTGGGGTCCGCAAACATTGTGATAAAGACTTGAAATTTGAAACAGAGGTTGGTTTTGCTATGGCGAAGAACCTTATTGAATGGTGATTCAATCGCATCATTAATTTTCTAGATTTCAATTTGTTCATTTTTACGGTTTCCTCATTACTTCATTTCTCGATAAGTATTCATCCCATTTTTTTTCCAAACATGAAAGAGGTTTTTCAATACTGGAACATTTTCATTTTGTGTGCAATCGGACCGGTCGGAAGTATACCACCAATGAAATTGGGGGAAATAAAAACAAGTACGTCGTTTTCGGTTCCCCGCCATTCAAATGCGTTAAATATGTCACCGTTTTTTTTATTTTCCCCGAATTTCATTGGTGGTAAGCTTCCGAATGGTCCAATTGCAGACTAAATGGAAATGTTCCAGTATTGAAAAATCTTTTTCCAGGCGAACGGAAGCAAAAACAAGAATATCTCATATTACCCAAAGTAATTCTCTCAATGCCGTTGAACCAGTTCATAGATCTCGTTAAGGTTCATATTTTGGAGAAAAAATCGGATGAATACGTTTCGAAAAATGAAGTAATAAAAAAACCGTAAAAATGAAAAAATTGAAATCTGGAAAATTAATGATGCGATTGAATCGCCATTCAATAGGGTTCTTTGCCGTAACAAAAGGAACCTCTGTTCTAAATTTCAAGTTTTTATCACCATTTCTGCGCACGCTAGAGTGCGAACAAACGCAAACAGCAAAGAAAACTGTATAAAAATGAAAAATTGAAATATCTTCAATTTCTTGTGAGCAACCTACTAGATGTTCTTCAACCATTCCCTGGATCTAGTTGAGATGCACATTTTGATAAAAAAAGAAATTAAAAAATATCCATTAGTTTCTGAGATATGAGGGATCGAAGAAAAGCCGACAAAAGTCGATTTTTAAGAAACTTATGGACAGATTTCACTAAAATTGCGCCCACAGCTATATGCACTCAATGCCCATAATTCATATTTTTTCAAATTTTATTCTCAAAATTCAGTCCGTTTTATGGTCAATTTTGTAAGTGAAGATTTTCGAAAACAATTGATACATACAGACACTATACTCAAACTTTCGTATTTTTACGTTTCAAACGATTATATATCGTTTACAAGCATAATTAGCGAAAGTGAAAATTGACCGATTGCAATGCTTTCATTTGGAAGCAAAAACGTATGTGATCTTCAGCAAATTTGGATAGTGGAAATATTTATATCGCAAAAAGCGGAGGAAGAATTGAACAGCACCAACTAAAATGAGATTTATGACTGTCTATTGTTTAATTTATTCATTAATAATAGAATAATATTCTTTGACGGCTGTTTATATCCATAACAGCTTCGGAGTATCTGTATGTCTAATGGAACGCTGCACATTCATAATAATCAATGTACACACATCTCATTCAGGAAATCCAATTAGTGTATACACGTGTGATAAATTCCATTATTTCGTTGAAAACTCGCGCTGAAAAACACGTGCATTATCCAATGAAATATGACGGTCTTTAATTGTGGAGTTGATGATACTGCAATGAACACCTTCCAAGAATTTGAATTGTGTGAATATGTTGCTGGTAGTACAGTAAACAATTCCGCACGTTCATAGAACTTTTAGTTTAATTCGTTGGGGATAGTAGCTTTGGCCCGTGAGTATTACAGGATGTCTTCCGAGCGAGTGAGGACGAGAATGGGGAGCAAATCTGGCTCCTCATTTCTAGGTTTGCGGAAGTGCCCGAATGTTGCCGACGCGAATGCGTGTGGTCGGGTATCAATCACACAAAAGTGTAATTGTATCAGTAGACAGTTTGAAATGTGAGCTACGGTGAAAACGGGCGCCACAGAACTTTGATTAGAAGCCGCTTGGAAAGAGCTGCGGAAGAACATCTCGTATACAGCAGAATACGAAAAATTGAACCAAACACAGCTCAGCAAAAACCGAGAAAAAAAACGGCTAATGTAGGCTGAACGACAAGGTAGAACAAAAAAAACAGCTCAGAAATGGCTGAGAAATGAAACAGCTCAAATGAAGCTGATTGGAAACACCTGTTCAAAAAAGACCTCAAAAACCGCTCGAGGAAAGCTAAGGAAAAAAATACCTCGAGAAAAGCTTAGAAAAAATACAGCTTCAATGAAGCTGGAGTTTGTCAAATAGCTAAATGGTAAGTAGACAAACGCAATGAATCTTAATAGTAATAAAAAGAAAGAGAAACGGAAGATTAAGAAATTACTTTCGCCATTAACTTCGCCAAGAGATTATACCGATTTAAGACTATGGGTTGCTCAATTCAATTGTAGTTAGTAAAAGATCAATCCGATAGTATTTACTATCGCGCGAAGTAGAAAAGATCGTTTCACTGTTAAAATAGTTTTTCCGCTGGATAAATTGTTACGGGTTCTTAAATCCCGTGGTTGACCAACCGTGGTTCCCGTTCGGTTGGTGATCAGCGTCTGACTTATTCGGAAAGCATATCAGGCTTGATGGCCCCCAGAGATTCAGGAAATTAAGGGGGGGGGGGGGGGGGGCAAGTTCGGTTCCTAAGGTGTTTTGACCTTCGTTACGCTGTGAGTTTTGCTGAATGAGAAATTTTAACTTACAAGTTTCCTTTCTCAATTTAATTTCTTGAGGCACGCCTTACTGTTGCTAGGGTCTTTTAACTTTCATTGCGTTGCACATTTTTGCTGAACGATCGTCGAAAACCTCACCGTAGAAACGATGAGCTAAATGAGGTCGATTTTCTTGCTTAATACGTAAATCGTACAAAGTGAATAATGGATCAACCTACTGCCGCGTTAATACTTAAGTAAAAATACTTAAGTTAACTTACATTGTAATTAGCAAGCAAATTTTTATGAAACCCTATCCTGGAAATAACAGAAATATTTGCACAGAGCAGATGACAAGAAATAATTGAATTTAAATTGAGAAAAACGAATTAAATTAATTGAAATTCAATTGAACATTCAATAACTCCAAATTACGATAAATTTATACCTGCCGTCTGTTCAGTAGCAAATAATGATGCGATTTCAATGTTTTCATTTTCAAATGTTCACAAAGCAAATCAGTAAACTATAACGGGCCATATGAGGATTTCGTCGCCGAGCCCCAAATCTTTTTAACCCGGGGAAAGTCCAGTTCCCTACTCGACTCCGGTGGTCAGTAGGGAGCTGCCACCTAACGGCCAATCTCGCGACGTCCGGTGACCGCCTCATGCACATTTCACTTATTCCCGAACCGGCCCACGAGCAGCACCTCAGTACCGCCGCGAACCACCCGCGAACTTCGCATGAACCCCAACGACAATAGCTCAGGAAGTCCCATGAATTTTAATTATCTTGGCCCCTCGTGGTTCCGGAGTCCCGCAAATTTAGATCGAAACATTAGGAAGATTTCGACAAGCTAATTAATTGATTCGACGTCACTCTCCAGACAATGCCGGTTGTCTCCTTCATTCGCGTGTGTTGTGGGACTCGTGCTTACGTTACCCGCCGCGAATATTAAAACGAACTAAGTCGGAGACTAATTCCCTGCGCTTTCGCCCATTAGCAATACGCGTGGGTTTTCGTCCTTGAAAAAAAAGGGACTTGGGATATCCGAGTGATAATTTGCGATACGTGAAGCGGGTTAAAGCGATGCCATCACTCTGGAGACAATGCCGGTTATCTCGCTCGCTCGCGTGTGTTTTGAAATTCGAGCTGATGTCACCCCGCGAAAAATTTGAGATAAATAATTCGGGGATTAATTCTCTGTTTTTGGGGGCATTTTATTACGCGTGGGTTTTAGAGACCATTCGGTCATTAATTCCCTGCTTCTTACACATTTTATTACGAAAAGGCGTGTATGAAAGGGCAAATATTCCAGTGATAATGGTGAATAGCCGCGCCCCGTCGGAGTATTGACACTCTCGAGACAATGCCGGTTGTCTCGCCTGTTCGCGTGTGTTTTTGGTTTCGGGGTCATGTGATAAGCCACGAAATTTCGAAGGAATAAATCGGGGATTACCCCGGTGTTTGCAACTTACTGCTACGCGTGATTGAGTGTTCGCAATCGAGAAGAGAAACGATTCGGGGATTAATTCTGCGTCTTTCGCGCATTATTAGTACGCGTGGGTTTCGATCATGAAATGAAAGGGGCCGTAAAAATTTTATAGGGATACTTCGCGATGTCCGCGGCCCGTCTGAGTGGCGATGTCACTCTCGAAAAAATGCCGTGTATTCTGGTGATTCGCGAGTGTATTTCGAATTCGGGGTGATTGCATCAACCACGAGGTTCGGGAGGAATAAATTGGGGATTGATTTGCCTGCTTTCGCAACTTTTTGCCTCGAGATTTTCATCCCCGGAACCCGTTTTGATTGTCGGAAATTTCCCTACTATTTCACGTTTACGGGTTACTCGAGGTTAATTCGAGTACCATTTGGAGCAATACCTCTCGCAACTCCAAAGAGTTGTCGAACTTACGTTATGCGAGCTCGACTAAATGCCTCGCGACCGGATTAGAAAAGAGGACTGGGTCGTGATTCGGGAGGGGTATCGACGTAGTTTCATGGAGGCTTATCGAGCCCCCTCTCGACCTAAAAGTCGACGCAATGATAGCCCGGTCGCCAAAAATATTTTTCTGGGCTAGAGGCGGATAAGACACCATTTTCTGGGCCATTTGTAGCCTCGAAAATAGGTGTTTTTCAGAAAATCACCCAGTGCCTGGAAAAGAGTCTCTGCAACGTCCGCGCTACCATTTTCCAGGTTGTGGGCATTATTTTCATGTCAAGTGGCAGCATGCAACCACACCTAGAACGTGCAAGTGGCTGTAGCCCCGCCGGCACCTAGCGGGAATTTTATTTATATTTCTGTTGCATTTTGACGTCAAATTATTGCGGGCTAAATGAATTTGAATTTCGACTGTGCCGAGTCGACCGACATGCCCAAACGCCTAAATAGACATGTATCCAGGCATAAAGAGAGTGATTTTTTATATTTACGCCGGAATCCACCCCGATTGTACAATCTCTCATTAGTGCTGCAACGAAATTTGTGATGGAAGCAAACCCACCTGCGGATTCTAAATTCCAAGATTTTTATGAAAGTGATGATAATCTTTTGCGTAATTTTGATTTGGAAGCAAAACAGTTTTATGATAAATAGGTACCCCTAAAATCTCGACGAAAATATGAAAAATGCTACAACAATTTTATGGATTGAAGGAAATCATCACAGTCAAATTCTTTTGATGAATCTGTTTTAATGGGGTATTTTGTATTTTTGAGCAAATGAAAATGTCCTACTACCCTTTGGTCGATTCATCTCATGTTATCGTTGAGACCAGCTGTGGACACTTCAAAATATGTTCAAATTACCGCCTGGTTGAAAAGAAATGAAGTAGGCTATCGACCAAGGAAATGGAAAATATTGATGCCGGAGCAGATCAAAGATTTTCTCGAGAATGCTCCTGACCTTCATTATCTTCTAACTAAGGTAAGTTAATCTAATCTGTCATGATGTGCAATATATAGGGGAAGACTGAAGAAAACTGCGATTCGCGCAAAGTTTCATATTTTTTTCACTCTTCGGCATTTTGTATGGATTCTGAAGTTTGCAATTAATGTTGCAAGTTTTTTGAATAAAAGATGTTTCTCCAAATGTTATTATGACCCAAATTCTACGACTTGGGAAGTAAGCGAGAATGGGGCAAAGCAGACACTATAAGGAACAAAATTTTTTTGAAAACAGATAATATTGGGAAAATATAAAAGAACTTTCGATTCACAATTTTTATTTTCAAAAATTGGATTTAAAATTTTTGAAAATTTTAGGCTCTCTTTATTTAATTGTTTATCTATAATTCCAAAATTTTGGACCTCCTAAAGTGGAGACGTCAAAATTGAAATATTGACAACAATAAAATTTGAAAAATATGCCAATTATAACATGGAAAAAATTGAAAGAATTGAGTATGTACACGAATGTCAGAATTATAACAAGCAGGTGGTCGTCGGGTCCCCCATTCGAATGTGTCAAATATGTCACCGTTTTTTTATTTCCCCCAATTTCATTGGTGTTAAGCTTCCTAATGGTCCGATTGCACACAAAATGAAAATGTTCCAGCATTGAAAATCCATATCATAGATCTCGTGAAGGCACACATTTTGAAAAAAAACAACAAAATCGGTTGAGCAATTATCGAGAAATAAAATAAAAACCGTGAAAACGAAAAAATTGAAATCTAGAAAACTAATGAGACGATCAAATCGCCATTCAATAGGGTTCTTCACCACAACAAAAGGAACCTTTGTTCCAAATTTCAAGTCTGTATCACAATTTTTGCGGACGCTAGAGTGCGAACAAGCACACAAAGTAAAACCAAAATCCAAAGTTGAAATAAACGGGATGTGGGTATGACCCTCTACGGGTCGAACCAATACCTTTCCGATCTTTCCGCCGTATATATTATATCCACAATTTCCGTCCATGTCTCAAATTGTAGAATTTATATTGTTTTCGAAATTTCTAAATATTGAAAAAAATTATAATTCTTAATATGAAGTAGTTAGCTAAACAATACAATTTGTTGAGAACAATTAACTATGAGTGTTGACAAAAAAGTCAAATGTGTATTTTGATGTGTGAAACGCCTTGCAATACACCCTTTGTTTCGTAGCTCGAAGCGTTCTTGCGATAGAGCGATCTAAACAATTAACTTTGTTAATAACTATTAACTATCGGTGTTAGCAAAAAACGTTATACAATATGAAATATGTATTTTCGTGTGAGGAACAATGTTCATCAACTAATTTGTTTCGTTTCTTCAACCGTGCCCACGCCGCTGCGATATAAACAATCTTGTTTGTTACTAACTGTTGCGAACTGTCAAAATGGCAGCAGCTCTTGGAGAAGAAATTGTCAGAAGGGGCGCCGGGCCCTTGAGCCGGCACTGATAAGCCAATGGGAGTGCGCTCACTACCACGGGCCCATCAGCTAGCAATGCCGGCCCTCTCTTTCTTTATCGAACATGCTATAGATGCATGCATCGATATATCCCGCGCGTTTTAACGGGCATTACGGTTCTATCACTTGTTGAGCGTACACATGCACATTTTTCACGGGTCACAAAAGGAACAATCATTCAGTTTTTTGAGTTAAGCCACGTGGCACAAATCAAATAACTGCACATAAATTCATGGAAGAGGGACAGAGATACATCACCACATGTGAAGCAGTGATAATAGAAAATTAGTACAGGAAATGTAAGTCATCCAGCTGGGATATTGGAGCATTAATTCGCCATTATTTGATAATGCACCCACCGTGAGGCTTCCCTTTAGTAGAGGTTCATTGAGTAGCTAAAGCTATTGGGAGCGAAAAAAGTGGGATTGCCATCACGAGATCAGTTCAACATTTATCATTTTCCTGTAATATCATCAACCCAATCATTACAATGGAATAATCAACTGAGCTCCATCACCTGTAGTGGAAACTGGGTATCATTAATTGGAGCGATTAATCACCGGAAAACTCACCAGTTAAACAATGAGTGTCAATAGTGTTGAGTGCGTTTAATAGTAATATTGACCGTTAAATAACGAACTTTGCATCGGGAGTAAATCATTTAGAAGGTTGCTGTGAGAAGCATTGTTGTTAATATTCACAGTTGTTCAATTCAATTAGTTAATTTAAGGATTTTTTAATAAACGCCTATGAAACATCAACCGTGAATGATCATAATCATTTGCCCAGAATGTCACCACCAATATCAGATCACCAATCCGGCTCCTATTTTTTGCACTTATCAAAACTACAGTCCACTTTATTGAACAGCTAATTGAAGGTAAGAAATTGTGGAGATATTCCTCTTCATTTCCATAACACTAACAATTAACTACAGGTTTTATCAAAAAAAAGGCATAAAACGTGAATTGCGTATTTCGTGGCGGGGAACAGCTTTCATTGAACACTTTTTTTCATATCTCAACCCGTTCTTGCGATAGAGCGATATAAACAATTGAATTTCTTAGTAACAATTGAACGAATTATTTTTCGCATAAATCGTTCCTTTCAGACCTGAAGAATAGTAAGTCGCAACGATCAAAAAAAAAATAAATAGGACGTGAGTGTGACCCTCGACGCGTCGCATCTAAAACTTCCCGATAATATGCGTGTGACGATACACGTATGAAGTCAGGTTATAAATCCATTACGCAAATTAGAGTATTGATCGATTATTCCAATTTTCTATCGATAGCTCGTGATATTTGATGCCTAGCTAAAAACGTAATACAACATGATATATGTAGTATCACGAGGGGAACAATTTTTGTTTGACACTTTTTGTCGTCTGGATCACCGTCCTCGAGACACAGCGTTATAAAGAATTGAAATTGTTAATAATAATTGAAGTAATTGTGTTTCAACATTGACACTACTTTCCGCCCTAGACAATAGCCAGAAGTAATTTCCAGTGAAAGGAGAACCAAATTGATCAGCCGTTTACCGGGAACTCTCACTCACATACGCACACACGTCCGCCCACACACAAAACCCTCATCTAAAATTTGTCAGCATGATGTGCAACGTCGAGAAAAGTGGAAGTTTCCCATTTTTGAGACACTTCATTATCGGGTGATTACAATAACTTCCCTAAATCGGATAGTTAAAAATTTAATGCTACCTCTCCATAAGGTCCCAATGTTATGAAGTGCATTTTCACTCACCGAACAAATTCCATTTCATACTTTCGGCTGTATCTCTCACCGTTTCTGCGTCGTTAACAATAGGGCGTCGTGAACAATTCAATTGTTAATAACAATGTATATACTGCTCCCATTTTATCCAAAGGATTTAACCTCCTATTTTGCATGAAAATAATCGATCACAATACGTCGAACGACTTTGTCCGTTCACTCACCTGATTGACCGCTCAGACGACCGTACCGCCTTAATTGTGTAAATTACGCAAAAAAAGTCATTCAATATAAAATGTATGGAGAATAAGTTTCCTTATATAACTTTTCTCTGAACTGGATTCGTTCATGCAGTAGCCCGTTATGAACAACTGAATTTTTTAATAACAATCTAGAAAAAAAACAAAATGAATTTTGTTTAAAAAAACGCCAAGTAACCATTTTATTGTGTTGCTGATTATCTCTCTGGTATCTGAAAAAAATAATGAAATATGAAAGAAGCGCCAAGTGAAATATACTTATGAGCAAAAACATTAGTACAGGCAAGACCAAGATACTTAGCGCGGCCGTTTTTGGCTTGTTAATGATCACTGCTGAGTATCACTTAATAATAGCGAGGAAACAGTGAGTCTAGCTATACAAATTACAATAAGAATCCCACTGAGTATTAGTACCTACTACCCAACTAATTTTTTCATATTTTTTGCACCAATTACAGGTCCTTTTTTATAATTTGTTTTTGCGAAAACTACGCATACGAAAATGATATAAATAACGTACCATTGTTCACCATTGAAAAAGGAAGCGATACCAATATGATTTTCATAATTATCTTCCAATCCCCCTCTGACTATGGTTCACTTAGCCGTGGAAATGTACTGCGGCGCCATACCGTGGCCGAGTCATCTAGCGGTTTGGGGGTCGGCCAAACACCGAGAACTGAGCCTCTACTTTATTCGGTCAATTCTCTTTGGCACGTACAACCTGACATGAATGCCAACTTCAGGTTACAGGCAACTTGCAAACTTGATTCTGTGTGAAGAACTTGTGAATCGCCAAAAATGTAAATAAGAAAAATTCAGTGGTATGTATCTACGTTAATAAAAATCCAAAAAATAAAGTAGGGATACGAGTGGAACGGGCATACACGATTTATATGATAAAAGTGACGTTCTTTTCCGCGTAATTAGTGCCCATTCATTTTGAATGGAATTTTTTTATCAAGGCGTAGTGGTGGGAGTAGCTGGGAAGTGTATAGATACGCAGCAGCTCTCGGTCGGTTGGTCTGTTTCTGAGATGAGATGAGAAGACATGAGGGAATGGAGAAATAGGTGGAAAAATGGTTACTTGGTCGATACGCTGCCGCGTATCTCGATGTAGATGCTGCCCCAATTTCATCTCGACTCTTTGACCCTCCATTCTCCATAGAAATACGGTGATTGCCACCTTAACGATGACAGTGTTTTCATTCGATTACTTAATACAATAATTATTATTCAGACAACGATACCTTGTTTTGTTAAATCCCACACTTTATCTCCTGCCTCGTTTGAGATATGAGAGAAAAGTGTCATATTAGACATTTTTAACTTCCCGATCTAGGGAAGTTATTGTAATGACCCCGAAACCGAAAGTGAAATTTTCATGATATTTTCACTTTTCTCGACGTTTCACATCATCCTGAGTTGTTTTCCGAAAAGGATTTGTATGTGTGTGTGTTTTTTTTAGAATATGGAAGAAAATAATTCACGTGATCATGAACAAAAATCAGAAAGAACAAGTGGATGCAGTTACCAGGTACGTTATGTACCAATTTCTGCGTCACTAATTTCTGACTGTTTAAAAAACAGTGTGAAATAAAAAAGTTTATAATTTAAGTGTACTGTATCTGGTAGAACACTGGGGACCACTAGATATGGTACAACAATCGCTGCGGTATTTCCACGATCCGTAACTCGTGTAACTCCTGATGTTCACGTATCGTATTTTAATTTTCACAAACCGATTGTCAGAGTATTTAATATCGATAATGATATTTTTAAAAAACAACTGAGTGTGTCTACGGACACGCGTGAGGAACGAAGTTCCTATCGCATGTGTGGGTTATAATGCCCACCACGGTTCATGCGCACGCGAAGATGTTCCACTAACACATTATATTTCAGATATACTGTATCACATATACTGCTATTTCATTCCACCGTTTCCCATGAATTTCAAATATATAATAAATGGGATGTGAGTGTGACACTCGACGGGTCGCGTCTATAACTTTCCGATAGTGTGTGTGTGTGACGATACACGTATGAAGCCAAGTGGTATATCAGTAACGCAAATTCAACTATCAATCGATTATTACGATTTTTTATCGATATCTCGTAAAATATGATGCCTAGCAAAAAAAGTAATACAACATGAAATATGTAGTTTCACGTGCGGAACAACTTTTGTTTTATACTTTTTCTCGTATCTGTCATCGTTCTCGAAATACAGCGTTATAAACAACGAAAATGGTTAATTAAGCGAATCTCGTAAATTTGCGCAATTAAGGAAAAAAGTCATTAACTATAAAATATGTATCTTCATATGGGGAACAACATTCGTTTGACAGAAACGAATGTTCGTAGAGAAAAAACTTTTCCCGCCATCTTCCACGGTTACTGTCAATAAGAATGGAAGGAATTGTGTTTTAGACTTGACACTCTTGTCCGCTCTCCGCAATAGTCATATGTAACTTTTGAAAAAAAAAAAATTCAAATCGGCACAGCTGTTCAGAAGAAATCGTGTCACGAAAAAATGCTCACATGCGTACACACATACGCACACACACACACACACACGTTTCATTGAAAACGTCTCAGGATGATGCCAAACGTCGAGGAAAGTGAAAATTTCATCGATCTGACACTTTTCATTTTCGGGGTGATTACAATAACGTTCCCTATCGGGACGTTAATATATATGCTTATGATAATATTTCAAAGTTAAAAGGGGTTGGATTTGAATTCAAGGGTAAAGACGCTTCACATGTACAAAAACTCCACGGAATTGAGCTATAGGTATACTCGACGCAATGAGTCTGCCGTAGTGGGGACTGGGGAGCATGCACAGGGAGGGAGCGCTCGACTACGCAGGAGGCACAGAGTGCCTACGGCATGGTGGAAGGGGGCGTTAAACGGTGTTACGTTACGGTTTGCTCCGTCGAGCCCACCTGCGCCATACCGTGCGATGAGGAACTTCGTTCCAAAATTGATAGTTTTAATGTTAATAGTGAAGGGAATAAATGTAAATAAGGATTAAAGTACATACTTTCATGGATTTCAGTTTATTCGCCCTCTCAACTTCCTATTGTATTTATTCCAAGATAATTATTCTGAAGGAGTAAACTCCAGCCGCGCGTCGGAGGTGACACACATGGTTTTTTTTTCCAATCTCTCACTTTTCTCGTTCTAAATTATTTGAACTGTTTATAAGGCTCTAACGCCGCAAGGGTTAAAGATACAAAAAAAGTTAAACAACATAAAATATGTATTTTTTTATAAGGAACAACATTTACTATACACAGTTTTGGGTATTCATGATATTTCGTGACATACAGCATTATAAACTATTGAAATTGTTAATAACAATAGAAATAATGGTTTTTTCACTTTGACAGTCCTTTTCGGCCTGGGCATCACGGAGACGAATCGATCAAAAAAAAAGAGACACAAATTGCTTCATTGGTTCTTCTTGAAACGTTGAACAAAGTTATCATGTCCACAGACACACACACGCACACACATACACAGATCGTGTTAGAACTTGTCTAAGATAGTCAGAAACGTCATGAAACGTGAAGACATATTAAATAACTCGTCTAGATCGGAAAGTTCCTTAAATGAGCACTATTTTTTTTTTTTTTTTTTTTTTTTTGAAGTGAAACTTCTTATGGGAGGGTTTTGAAATCTCGATCGGCAACCTTTTTGGTGACGCTCGCTCTAACGTAGTAAGTAAGAGTGAGAGGCCTCCGGGAATCGAGCGAGAGTGAGACGGACTACCTTACGTCTCGTCTATCGGGCGAGAGTGAGAGGCCTTCGTGTATCGTGCGAGAATGAGACGGAAGACTTTCTGTCTTTCATGTCATTCTCTGCGTTCAGGCGGCGTCGCGATCGCGGAAAACAGCTGTTGGTTTCTAACACAGTGATCATAAGCAACGTATTTTGTTTTTGTGCGTGTCTTCATTACTTAAATCGAGAGTTTTGTGCAAATATGCCGAAGTCGGGTGCAGAAAGGACAAAAACGTGGCGGGAGAAAAAACGGGCGAGTGAAGGAATTGATCAGAATAGAAAACGGAAAAAAAGTAGAACTGAAATTGAACGAGATAGCAGGGAACGGAGGCAAACACGTGCTAACCTCTTACGTGACAGTATGGACGATAGTGTAAATAATCCAGAGAATGAACTATTAGCAACGACTTCGACTCATCCTCCTCCTGATTGTGATGTACATAGTGGTGATCGATTACAATATTCAGACTTTCATGAGTTTAAAACTGCACATAAGAACTTTCACCGTGATTTTATAAATAATCCATTCGGTTTTACGTGTTGTGTATGTGATAGATTATGGTTTAAAAATGACTTGAAGACTCTATCCATTGAAAATGAAATTCGTATTCAACAAAAATTTCCAGAATTCAGAAGTAATAATGAGCTGGCATGCACCAGCTGTCGCCAGGCTTTGAGGAGAGACAAAATTCCAACATTGTCGAAATTGAATGGCTTTGTATATCCCCTGATCCCTGCACATCTTCCGAAGTTAGATTTAGTGTCCGAGAGACTCATTTCTCCTAGAATTCCATTTATGCAAATTCGCAGATTGCGTCATGTGCATGGGCAATTTGGAATTTTCGGGCAGGTGATCAATGCTCCAGTGGATGTCAATACAATGGTCAATCACTTGCCCAGGAACATTGACGACGATCACTGTGTTTACGTTCATATCAAGAGAAAAAAAATTCATCGATCAAGGAATATCGACTACTTGACAGGTTTAATAAACAAGGGAAATATTAAAATATGGCTAAGATGCTTAGTACCGAGTCCATTGTATCAACTGTACGACATCAAAGTTGATGAATCTTTCTTTAATGAGGATTGTGTCGTTCATCAGATTCCACAAACCTATCATTTCGTTCATGAAGAGTCTACCAGAGAATGAAGGTGAAGCTGATTCAGCTTTAATTCATCATATTCATACTAATATTATTGTATCTTGAAAAAAGTATAATTATTATGATGAATAAATTAATATTTACTATCAAGAAGTGTTTGACACGTGATTAAAATGATTCCTCTCCCTCTAAACATAGAAAATTAAATAATCCTTGCCGATCCAATCATTCAGTTTCACTTCTATCGCGTGTCTTCATGACACACCATTTTTTTCCGTTTCCTGTGGTCAATATTTTTTTTTTACATTTTCTGGATAATCATTCTTAGTCTCGATTACTCCCGAATTTGCTCGAAAAGTAAATTCATATAATCCCGCAGTGCGCTGCTAATTTGGCGCATACCCATGGTGTGACCAGGTATTGCGATTTATGATAAATTATATATGAACGGAATACCAGAAAATATTGAACAGTGCACCCTACTCCTCCACCACCACTGTCGTAGTCTGATTATGCGCCGATTGCCATTATCCGGCTATGATGGATTACTCCCTATGCAGTGTTCTGCCTCCTTCTGCCCTAATATTTCTCCTATGCTCATCCCGCTTTAATTACCATCTTCCCCGCCCGCAGGCCTATAAGAAGTTTCATTTCAAAAATATTTTTTTCTAGACCTATCATTGAAGGCACCGAAAACCAGCATCACAAGCTTGCCGGTACGGACCGTGCGCCGTACTAAAGCGATCTTACTAAATGGGATCGATTGTATTTCACAGATTTCCCGTTGAATTAGTTAATCGATTTCATCCCATTTCCGTAAGAAAATCAAGAGCAAAATCATTTTAGGTGGATGCAGTTAAACTCTGGCTGATGTGGAGAGCGAGAGGAACTAAAGGCTTGGCGAGATCAGTAGATGTGGCAATGGAGATGGCGGATTACTTTTTTCATAGAATCAAGTCACGAGATGGTTTTCGCCTTACCATCCCAGAATACGAAGGTAACACTATTTGCTTCTGGTATATTCCCCCAAGCATGAGAAGACAAGACGAGAATGACAACTGGTGGCAGAAATTGTACAAAACCACACGAGAAATTAAAGAGCTGTTGGCATATTTCAACAATATGGCCGATCGAAAGACAAAGAATTAAAGAATTTGTGTATGTACAAAGAAAACAAAAAAGAGAAAGAAGGAAGCCAATCACCTTCCTCACGCTTGCTTCTTTCTCTTTCCTTCCTCTTTTCCATACTTTTCCTTTATTGAACAAACTTACAAAATTAACAAATAAAATATAAAGTGCAAAGGACAATACCCCTTGTCACATACAATACAGTTCGATTTCTCTCCACACCACGACGGAACATCTGCTGACCAATACTTCGTTGTGCAGGGGACGATAGCCGTGGCTTCTTCAGTAGAGAATCTTTTCCGGTTGTCTACGGCAAGAACATTCTCCGTTTACTCTGTTTTTTTCCGTAGCTGCTCCTCGCGGCGCAACTCCGCCAGAACCTCCATTGCAAACACGCTGGTCGCATGCCATGCTGCCTCTGATGATAGCATGACTTCCACAAGATTTTCAACATTTATGGGTTTGCCTGCGGTAGTTTCCCATTCACATCGTTGCAAGTCGAAACGCGGGCATGCAAAGAAAACATGTTCCGCATTTTCATGTATTCTCTCACACTTTGGGAAATCCGGGGAATCTTCATGTTTGAATTTGTGAAGATATTTCCGAAAGCATCCGTGTCCTGTGAGCATCTGGGTTAGATAATAGTTAACTTGCCCATGTGATCGGTCAAGCTAAACATCCAGCTTCGGTATTAGTCGATCAGAAAAAAATCAAAAAACTTTTTGAAAAAAAATGGGCCCAGGACACTTTTTGATGTGGCGTTCCGGCCACCAGAATAGACCAGTTCAATGACGACATTGATCGGCATGTCTTCGATTTCATTCATTGAAAAAAAAAGCAAATCCAAAAGAAGCGCCAAGCGGATAAATTGCATAGCATTCCCTGATGAAGTACTTAATTTGGACATAACATGCAAGTAAAAACAAGCCGGCGGTCCCCGGCTCCCCCATTCGAGTGTGTCAAATATGTCACCGTTTTCGTTTATTTCCCCCAATTTCATTGGTGGTAAGCTTTCGAATGGTCCGATTGTACAAAATCAAAATGTTGCAATATTGAAAGACCTTTTTCCAGACGAGCGGAAACAAAAACATGAATATCTCATATTACCCAAAGTAATTAACTTAATGTTGTTCAACTAGTTCATAGATCTCGTTAAGGCTCATATTTTGGAAATAAAATGGGATGAATACTTATCGAGAATGAAGTAATAAAAAAACCGTAAATATGAAAAAATTGAAATCTAGAAAATTAATGATGCGATTGCATCGCCATGCAATAGGGTTCTTCGCCATAATAAAAGGAACCTCTGTTTCGAATTTCAAGTTTTTATCTCAATGTTTGCGGACGTTAGAGTGCGAACAAACGCAAAAAATAAAACCAAAGTCAAAAGTGAAAAAACAGGAATATCTCATATTTGCCAAAATAATTGACTCGATGTTTTTCAGCCATATTATAGATATCGTTGAGGCACCCATTTTGAAGAAAAAACAACGAAATAAGTTCAATAAGTATCGAGAAATGAAATGAAAACCGTGAAAAAGAAAAAACTCAAATCTAGAAAAATAATGACACGATCAAATGGCGATCGAACAGGTTTCTTCACCACAACAAAGGAACCTCTGTTTCAAATTTCAAGTTTTTATCTCAATTTTTGCAAACGCTAGAGTGCACAAAGCAAAGATAACTGTAAAAAACAGAAAAATTGAAATATGTCCGATTTCTTGTGGGCAACCTGCTAGATGTTCTTCGACCATTCCCCGGATCTCGTTGAGACGCACATTTGGATAAAAAAGAAATTGAAAAATATTCGTTAGTTTCAAAGATATGAACAATCGAAGAAAAAAAGGAAAAAATCGATTTCTAAGAAACTTACCCGCAGATGTCACTGAAATTGCGCCCACAGGTAGACGTACTCAATACCAATAACTGACAGGTTTTTCAGATTTTGTCCTCAAAATCTAATCCTTTTTATGTTCCATTTTGTAAGTGAAGATTTTCGAAAAAAATTGACACATACAGACACTATGCTCAAACTTCTTATTTTTACGTTTCAAACCATTATATATCGTCTACAAGCATAATTAGGGAAAGTCAAAATTGACCGATGGCAATGCTTCCATTCGGAAGGAAAAAATAGGAATATCTTATATTACCCAAACTAATAGAACCAATGTTTGTCAACCATATCAAAGATCTCGTCAAGGCATACGTTTCGAAAAAAAACAACAAAAAAACCAGTTGAATAATTATCGAGAAATAAAATAATAACCTTAAAAACGAAAAAATTCAAATCTAGAAAACTAATGATATGATCAAATCGCTATTCAACAGGGTTCTTCACCACAACAAAAGGAATTGTTGCTTCAAATTTCAAGTTTTTATCTCAATTTTTCGACACGCTAGAGTGCGTACAAAAGCAAAAAGCGAAAAAAACAGACAAATTGAAATATCTTCAATTTCTTGTGAGCAACGTACTAGATGTTATTCAATCATTCTTTGGAGCTCGTTGAGGCGCACATTTCGATAAAAAGGAAATTAAAAAATATTCATTAGTTTCAGAGATATGAACGATCGAAGAAAAAACAAAAAAAGTGGATTTCTAAGAAACTTACCGGCAGATTTCACTGAAATTACGCCAACAGCTAGCTACACTCAATACCAATAACTTTTTCAGATTTTATTCTCAAAATTTAGTCCTTTTTATGTTCAATTTTGTAAGTGAAGATTTTTGAAAAAAATTGATACATACAGACACTATGCTCAAACTTCGTGTTTTTACGTTTCAAACCATTATATATCGTTTACAAGCATAATTAGCTTGCATTCGGAAGCAAAAATGGTGAAAACATGGCGTCAGGACCAACGGACTCGGCGCGGTTTTTGCAAAGAATCTAGTTAAGAAATAGACTTGGTGTTTTCCTCAGTTATTTATGTCTTCTAATCGCCAATACACTGATTTTTTATGAAGTATTTCGTTTTTGTAACTATTTCAAAACATCCGCGAAACTTTTTCAAACATTCTGACTAGGTTCATTGATAACTCTCCTCTGACTGCAAACGCAATCGTCAAAAGAGTAGATATCGTCACTAGGCCTTAAATCAATTTCCTAGCACTTGCGAATTAGTATTCTAATGTGAAATGCATGGTTGCAAAAAATCGCAAGGAAAGTGACTTTCAGTTGCGTGACGAACGAAATTCTGTGTTGTTGAGTTCCCAGGCAAGGGTTTATGGCTATGCCGTGGGTTTAAAAGTGGACACAATGACATTTAACCAAATGACGAACGATTTTTATAGTCGTGCGGGGACCATAGATCCTACACACTCAATGTCTGTTGGTATGCTCAGACCAAATAGCCATACCTCAATTAGAAGACATTTATTGAGCCTGAGGAGTGATTCACATGAGCCAGCAAAACCGCGCCAAGTCCGTTGGTCCTGACGCCATTTTGCCACCATACTTGTATGTTATGTCCAAATTGAGTACTTTATCAGGGAATGCTATGCAATTTCTCCGCTAGGCGCTTCGTTTTGATTTGTTTTTTTTTTTCAATGAATGAAATCGAAGACATGCCGATCAATGTCGTCATTGAAATGGTCTATTCTGGTGGCCGGTACGCCACATCAAAAAGTGTACTTGGCCTATTTTTTTGTCAGAAAGTTTTTTGATTTTTTTCTGATTTCACTATTTTTTTTATTTATGTATTTTAACGCCAATCGGCTTTTTACAAATGGAAATATTATAATTGATGTATTTCTTTGTATATTTTTATATAAGTGTTACTGATAATGTACGATAGAACAAAGTTTGAGAAGTAACTTTATAATAATTGCACATGAGGTTGGTCTCGTACGAAATACTCAGCAGGCCTGGAAGATCGAGATCGAGATCGCGAGAAACACACACTGGCAAACACATTTATTGATGTTCCGATTAAGACTAGAAGCTAAGCACCAATTATGCAGCTCAGTCAGGTCTGATTGCAATATACGACCATCTTCTTCTCTTGCAATTTCCCGATAGATTTTCAAATCATCAGTATACATGAAAAGTATGGGACCTAGGTGTGACCCTTGCGACACGCCAGATGTGATCTCAAACTCTTCAGAGACATAAGCATTTGCCCTAAGTTGATGTCTTCTGTCAGACAAATATTATTCTTCTGAAGGTCCACCTATTTTTTCCAAGGTTGGTCACATTCAGAAAGGCCACCATTACCTCAGATGACAATAGAAATTGTTAGTTAATTAATCATGATTGGTTAATTAATTTGCGTGCAATTTAGAAGTGGTGACGAAACTCCACAGTGGCCTTCTGAAGAACCACCTATTTTTTCATTTTGAATGACCACCCGATTTTTTCCAAGTTTTGTCACATTCGAAAAGGTTACCATCACCTCAGATGACAATAATAATTGTTGATTAATTAATTATGGTTTGTTAATCAACTTTTGTGTACGTCGTGACTAAACTCCAAAGTGCCCTTTCTGAACGCCCACTATTTTTTCCAAGTTTAGTGACATCCAGAAATGCTACCATCACCTCAGATAACAATTAAAATTGTTAATTAACTAATCCTGATTTCCTCTCCCCCCTTCCACGCGTATATGCCATTGAATCTGTAAAAATGGTCCAACGTTATCTCGGATTTGAAGGTGAATATGGTATTTATTGTTTCACGCATCAAACTCAAAATTTGGAGTTGATTTTGACAGCTACCCTCTGTCGCTCGAGCGCATTTTCGCATTTCCGCCTCACTTGGCCTCACCCCCACTCCTCATTCCGCATATACTCCAGAACCCATCAGTAAAAATTGTACTTGACCATAGTTAACACATTTTTTTAGCGTTCATAATATTTTACCATTGTGTACCATTAAATTCTCTACACAACTAATTTTTTTCGGATTTTTTTCATCAATCCCCCCCGCCAATTATAGGTCATTTTTTCATAAATTGTTTTTGCAAAAACTACGCATACCAAAAATATATAAGTAACATACCATTGTTCACCATCGAAAAAGGAAGAGATACCAATATGATTGTTTTATTTTGTGACGGAATCCGCGCGGAAATTCCGTCGACTAACCCCAACTGCCTTTTTCGAAAGGCGGAAGTACAATTCCGTACGTGACCCCGCCGGTCAGTAGGAAGCTGCCACCTATCGAGCGGATTGGGCTCGTCCGGTGATCAGCCTCATGGGCCGTTCATTTACCCACGGATCGCCACAAGAGGAACACCTTCGACATGCATACGTTGGTAAGTACTTAAGTGTACTATCCGTCGTAATGTCATTGCCCCTCGTGGCCCCGGGGCTACGCATTTCCCATTGTAGCGCCCAAAATGCTAATTTCGGGGATAATTGCGAACAATTATCCCTGTTCGGTGTAGTAAAATTTCGGGGATAATTCCGGATAATTATCCCTGCATGAAATTAATCAACTTTCGGGGATAATTCAGGATAATTATCCCTGCATAAAATTAGTCAAATCTCGGGGATAATTCCGAGCAATTATCCCTGCCTAAAATCAGTGAAATTTCGGGGATAATTCCGAGCTATTATCCCTGCCTAGGATTAAGCGAATTTCGGGGATAATTCCGAGTAATTATCCCGGTATAAAATTAGTAGAGTCGGGATAATTCCGGATAATTAGCCCACGGTTAAAATTACTAGAGTATCGGGATAATTCCGAGTAATTATCCCACAGTAAAATAACCACGATCCAGGGGATAATTTCGAATCATCATCCCCGTATGAAATAACCGGGTTTCGGGGATAATTTCGGGTAATTATCCCTGCGTGTCAAAATTAGCCTTTCGGGGATAAGCCCGGACAATTATCCCCGTATAAAATTAGCGGAATTTCGGGATAATTCCGCACAATTATCCCAGCATAAAAATAATTCAGTTTCGGGATAATTCCGCACAATTATCCCAGCATAAAAATAATCCAGTTTCGGGATAATTCCGGAGAATTATCCCAGTATAAAAATAATCCATTTTCGGGATAATTTCGCACAACTATCCCAGTATAAAATTAATCCAGTTTCGCGATAATTCCGGAGAATTATCCCAGTATAAAAATAATCCAGTTTCGGGATAATTCCGGAAAATTATCCCAGTATAAAAATTAATGAAGTTTCGGGGATAATTCCGAACAATTATCCCTGCATAGCAGTATCGAGATTCGGGACAATTCCGGATGTTTATCCTTGCATCAAATTAATCGAGTTTCGGGATAATTCCGGACAATTACCCCAGAGTTCAAATTTCTAGAGTATCGGGATGATTCCGCGTAATTATCCCTGTATAAAGTTAGTAAAGTTTCGGGATAATTTCGGATAGTTATCCCAGAGTAACATTATAAAGATTCGGGGTAATTTCGTAACCCTTATCCCAGGTTTCGGGCGTATAAATCGAAGGATTAAACTTCGAAAATTCGGGCGACATCGGCACGGCATTGTCAGACGATGACATCACCCTCAGAACAATGCCAATTGTCCCGAAAGTTGTTGGATGATGTCACCCATGACAACAAACATCCAGCAATTCGGTCGCATGAGTTTTCATGTATTTCCGTGAAAATACAGGAATTAATTTTACTCTCCTTTTCTTTTTTTTATAAACTAATGTTTCGGGGATAATTCGGGAATATTATCCCTACTTAAATTAATCGCGTTTCAGGGATAATGTGGGAAGACTATCCCTTCGTACTTTAATCGCGTTTCGGGGATGATTCGGAGATGATTATCCCGGCATAAGATCGCCAAATTTTGGGGATATTTCGGGAGTCTTCCCCTGTCATTTTTTTTGGTTATGGAATTTCGATCGGAAAGTCGATAAACTATTCGGGTTATTTAGAGGTATTTCTTTCGTTGCAAAATTATAGTATATCGACCGGAACGTCGATACACTATTCGAACCACGAACTGAGACTTCTTTTGGGTTTGTTATCGGATTCCGTTATTTTGACCGTAATGTCGATAAACTATTTGTTTCATTGAGGAATAATTTATTAGTGATAAAATCATAGTGTCTCGATCGCAATATCGATAAACTATTTCGAGTCACGGATCAATAGATTTTGTCGTAGATTTACGCGATTTCGACCGGAATGTCGGTAACCTATTTCGGCCGTTTCGCGATACCTTTGTTATAAAATTATGACGTCTCGATCGCGAACTCGATAACTATCGGTCGTGATTGACTGGAACTCCGATAGATTAATGAAGCTATAGATTTTGTCGGGAGTTAGGACCTATATGAGTCTCTCGACCAAAAGTCGACGAATTATTGGGGTAGAGGCCAATAGGTTTTTTTGAAAGTAAGTGATTTGGGTCAGACTAACCGTCTCGACCGAGAAGTCGATAAACTATCGCTTTATGTGCAGCTTCGAGTCGTTTTTGTGTCTCTTTTGATTTTTATGGGATAATTTTCGCGGTAAAATTGACACAGGTTTCGACCACGATGTCGGTAAACTAGTTAGTTTTAGGTTCGATCGGACTCTTAATTCGATTTGTTTCTGTCGGGTTGGAATATCCCTCCCGGTTAGTATTCTCTCTCTCCGAAGGAGTTATAATTTCTAGTGTTAGGGGAGAACTCCAGCCAAGTTCTTAGGAGATTTGTAGTTCTCGTTATGTATGTTGCGGAATAAAAATAATGCCATTCTCCCATTTTGATTGCGGACGTGTTTGAGCCTTGTTACGGTCCCAAAAATCCTGAAAGCGACTGTCTACCGTAACCCACATCCTGAGCAGCGTGGGATATGCCGCTCCTCCTTCCCTATCCTGACCATTCCCTTTCCGTCTAGAGTTAAGTCCCTGGCTTAGTTAGTAAGTTTGCGTTAAGTTCCGTTTAGTTGCGTTAGAAGCCCTCGTTTGTACATTTTCCGTAAAATGTACTGGCGTCCAATTTCAAGTCAGCAGGAGAGGTTAGAGGAATTAGAGGGAAGAGAGGCCGAAGGTGCGGGCATTTCTTTCCCCCCCCCCCCCGCCCCGCCGGAAATGTTACGTCACAATTTATCTTCCAACCCCGCCGCTAACTATGGTGAAGTTCGTTTGTCGGCTAACTACATACGAATGGATCCCGGGGTTTGCCTGACTCCAAATATCTCGGGGAAAGAATATGTTAATGATTATTAATTTTCTATTAGTATAATAATGCACTCCCAAATTCTAAAAATGATTTTCCTATGACCACTAAATTCTCCTTCATCGAAGGCATTTTGTAAAAAATATTTTTCAATGATGACTTCTGCTAAAATTGTCAATTTTGCAAAATAATTTATTGAATGATAACTAATGCTTCATAAATTGCAATGAATGTCTTTTAAATTGCACCAGATTACCACGTAATATTTATGAAGAAAAAAGGGAGAAAAGTCTGAAAAAAGAAAAAAAATTCTTCCAAGTGCACAGTGCCGTTTGTTTTAATTCCTTGCTCACAATTTATTTAATTTCACTTAAACGTAATTTTGTAATATAATGTTTTCACTTAAATTCACTTAACCTTAATGATAATTTTATAATATACTGCGATGTGATGTCAGCAAAGCCGCTCAGCTCAGTACTAATAACGTGACACATTAAGTGTGGACGTATTACATATATATATACTTTGGAGATAATAAATCTCGACAATTGACCGTAGCAAAGCACGTGTTTTGCCCGAAATAGGGCACTAAAAATTTTAAAGAGGGTGCCATTACAAAGCTGATAGCTACCTTATATGATAAAAGTCGGGTTAATTTTGGATTAATAATTTATTTGGATTAATATACTTTTGGAGGTGGTGGAGAGGGTATTTGTTTCCTGTATATGATACGTGTAGCGACCGGGCAGGTGCAGAGGGGCGATAGAGCGGGAGATTTGGTTTGAATTTGAATCAAAAAGTGAACTTGGCCCGATACGCTACCGCGTATCTGGATGTGTCCACCGGCCTTTGCTTGAGGCAATACTTCCTTGTGCAGGGGACGATAGCCGTGGCTTCTTCAGTCGAGAATCGTTTCCGGTCGTCTACGGCAAGAACATCCCCCGTTTACTCTGGTTTTTTCCGTAGCTGCTCCTCGCGGCGCAACTCCGTCAGAACCTCCATTGCAAACACGTTGGTCACACTCCATACTGCCTCTGTTGACAGCATGACTACCACAAGATTTTCAACGTTTATGGGTTTGCCTGCAGTAGTTTCCCATATACATCGTTGCAAGTCGAAACGCGGGCATGCAAAAAAAACATGTTCCGCATTTTCATGTATTCTCTCATACTTTGGGCAATCCAGGGAATCTTCATGTTTGAATTTGTGAAGATATTTCCGAAAGCATCCGTGTCCTGAGAGCATCTGGGTTAGATAATAGGTAACTTGCCCATGTGATCGGTCAAGCCAAATATCCAGCTTCGGTATTACTCGTGCGTCCACCGGCCTTTGCTTGAGGAGTCCCACAGTAGCTGCCATCGTTCAATGCTGTGGTTGCGTTCTTCCGTTCTCAGTTCCGCTTGGCTTAGGTTGGTTAATCTTCTGCGGGTATGAAAGCACCGACGTTCCTCCGCTCGCACTTCGATAGCTAGCATCCCAGCAATGACACACACAGCGTCGTTAGATACTGTACGATATGCGCTAACCACTCTAAGGGCACTCAGCCTGTAGACGGGAACAATTTGCCGCCGAGATGCTTGGCTTCGTAATGCATCCATATGTGAATACCGACGTAACAACTGATGATAGCAGGAGCCTTCTCCTGTGTTTTGGTCCCCCAATGTTTGGCATCAGTCTTGCAAGAACAGTCTTCACTGCTCCTGCCTTACTGCTTGCATGCTGCGCTTGCTGTCTAAAATTAAGTCGGGCATCAATCATAATTCATAGGTACCGTATGTAGGGCTGGGAGATTATTTTGTGCTGGCTGATTTCCAGCGTGATTGTCTGCAATTGCTTTCGGCTTGTGAGAAGGAGTGCTTCGGTCCTATGCTCCGCAAGTTGTAAACCGATTGTGTCCATCCATTGCCGTATCTCGTTGAAAACATTCTCGAAAATGAGCTGGAGCGTTAAAAGGTGCTTGCCCACGATGATTATGGCTACGTCATCCGCAAAAGCTAGGAGTTTGGCCCCCGTCGGTAATGCTATCTTGAGCAATCAAGATACGTGGTAGCGTATCGGCCCAAGTTCACTCTTTGATTCAAATTCAAACCAAATCTCCCGCTCTATCGCGCTCTCCACCTGCCCGGTCGCTACACGTATCATATGCAGGAAGCAAATACCCCCTCCACCACCTCCAAAAGTATATTAATCCAAATAAATTATATTCCGACCACCTCCTGAAAAACTAACCCGACTTTTATCATATAAAGTAGCTATCAGCTTTGTAATGGCGCCCTCTTTAAAATTTTTAGTGCCCTATTTCCGTTAAAACACGGGCTTTGCTACGGTCAATTGTCGAGATTTATTATCTCAAAAGTAGGGGAGGGCCGGGCAAAATGGAACAGCGGGGCAAAACGGAACGGGGGGGGCAAAATGGAACACTAGCGCAAACAACTCAGGAATGAATATGCAACACTTTTTGTTTTTCAGACAGTTAGGGGAAAAACACCTTTTCCAGACACTTTGTCTATTTTCACACATTTTTTCCAGGCACTTAGAAAGAGGGTGTTTGTTTTTCTAAGAGTCTCTGAAAATAAAAAAACCGTCTGAAAATGACATGTTGAGGTTACATTACGCATTTTTCCAAGGATTTCTTCATATTGTTTTCATTTCTGATTTCCAATTTGGGAGGAATGAAAATGAATGGTATAAATAGATTCGCGGTGTGAAAGATCAATCACATACTCTATTGTATTGAAAAAAAATACAAAATAACAACGGTAATTGTTGTGTTTGAATACGGCATACTACCGCGTTAGACTTGGACCGCGGCGGAGCACCACAGTAATGGGAGGTGGCGGGCTAGCTAAATTAATTGAAATGAGCATAACATCAAAACAATGTTTTTGGAGAAATTACAACCAGTCTTTGTTTGACATTGTCGTGTGTTGAAGATCAGTGCTCGTGTGACATCTCAATCAGCTAAGTATTTTTGTCGAATTTTGCTGAAAACTGAGATATTTATAATCTTGTTTCAGTAAATATCTGCAGTGAATGCAGGGTTATTTTAATTAAAAAAATATTTTTCGTCTAAGCTAGCAGAATGGTTGGCAAATATCGAAGAACAACGGATAGTCAATCGTGGTAATCCGATTCAATGCAAGAAGCTATTGAAGATATAAATGCAAACACATTGAGTTTTCGGCAAGCTGCAAAACGATATGGAGTTCCAGCAACCACTTTATTCAGACGTACCAAGGAGTACCAGGAGGATGGATCCATAGCAAATGCTGTAAAAAAAGGTAAGTCTATTGTTCTCATATTGTTCTGATTGTTTCTTCAAAATATGCTCCCATATTAATTTTTTCCTCCCACGCAAATCGTCAACTTTTCCCACTGAGAAGACAGTTTCTCATTGACAGAAGTATGAAATAATTGGAAGAATGACAATAGAACTGCTCATGGAATTTTATAGAAATAGTGGAAGAACCTCAGTGTCTTGGAGTCCTCTTATCTGCTGGTGTTATCCTCGTGGATTCACTCGTTGTCTTCTGGATGTTGCCAGGCACTTGTGGCGTTTTTAGCCTGCTAGATATCGTTAGTGACGTTTTTAGTCCGGTTTTAATGTAACTTTCCCTGGTATTTTTATAGAATTTTAATATGATGGATAATGAAACTCTGTCTTTCCACTTTGAAAGTCTTGATAATACTATGCCTATCATGAAACCTGCCGAGAATTAATTCATTATGGTTTGTTTTTTTTCCAGAGTTGGGACACTTCAAACCAGTCTTTACTGAAGAGCAAGAGAAGAAATTGACTAGTTATTTGCTTTGCATGGAGAATCGCCTGTATGGGCTCACACCTGGGGAAATAAGGGAACTTGGATATGAATTGGCCAAGAGGAATCAAATCAAACACCCATTTAATCAGGCGAAGCAGAGGGCCGGTCCAGATTGGTTGAGAGGATTCATGAAAAGAGGGAAACTGTTATCAATACGCAAGCCGGAAGCAACGTCTGCTGCTCGAGCCAAGCGGTTCAGTCGAGAAAAGGTCGGTGAATTTTTTGATGTGTTTGAGGAGATAATGGAGAATCGGCTTTGGAATGTTGATGAAGTTGGGATGCTGACTGTGCCAAAATGCCTGCCAAAAATCATTGGCAGAAAAGGCAAGAAACAAATGGGAACAAGGACTTCAGCTGAAAGAGGTCAGCTCGTCACAGTTGAGATGTGTGTTTCAGCAGCGGGGGAACATATGCCTCCCATGTTTGTTTATCCAGGGAATAAAAATGCTGCTATTCCCAATGACTACACAGTTGGCGCACCGCAAGGCAGCACATTCGTCAGGACGCCCAAGGGCTGGATAGACAAAGAAACTTTTTATATTTGGTTCAAAAAGTTTGTGGGTTTTGCTAGGGCATCAGTCGATGATCCGGTGGGATTGATATGTGATGGTCATCGATCACATAAATACAACCTGGAGGTACTTCAATATGCTGCTACTAACGGTGTAATTATCATTTGTCTTCCACCGCACTGCACTCACCGACTGCAACCATTAGACGTTACGTGCATGCGTCCATTGCAAACAGCCTATGCGAATGCTGTTGCCATCTGGCTCCGCTCACATGCCCCAAGAATTGTATGCCACCAACAAATTGCAGAGTTGTTTGGAGAGGCTCTTCAGCGAGCATCAATTCAGCGTAATGCTATCAGTGGTTTCAGAGCATGTGGGATTTTCCCATTGAACAGGAATATTTTCACCGATGACAATTTCCTCGCAGGAGAGCCACTAGGTGGAGTCAGGGATGCTCCAGGGGTAGCCAGAGGTCAAAAACATCCAGGGAATGAGGCGAACGCTGAGAACGCGGAGAAAGAGAGGAACGCTGAGGATGGCGAGGACAATGGATCAGAGTCTGATATCCCAACCCCCTACTGGAGGAATGAAGCCTACTGGGATGGCTCTGGTTTTCGGCCAGCCAATAGTCATCAGCTCTCTGAAGATTCATCATCAGATAAGTCCACCGAACTACTTAGGCCGCGGGCCAGTCATCGACGAGTTTATTGTCTTTCTTCGTCTGATGAGGATGTTGCAGGTGATGAGAATGGACAGTTTGACCACCTGAGTATTGGGGGGGAGATGACCAGGACGATGATGAGCCCAATGATGCTGGAGAAAAATTGTCGCAATCTCTAAGCGGACTCTCATTTCATGACTTCCCACCTTTGAACCTAGACACTGCTCAAAATACACAGTCTGGTGATGCAAACTCTGCTGGAGATACCTATGAAGCCGATGAGCCGAATGATGCTGGAGACGTATTGTCGCAACCTCTGAACTTTACATTTCCAAAAGCACCGTCACTGGATAAGCAATACACTTCTGATAATTCTGCAGGTGAGCAAGTGTATGATCGGTTGCCTTATTCCCATCCCCCAGAATCAACCGCCTCAGGAAGAAACACCAAGGGAATTATCGTGGTATCAGACGAGCCCCTCAGGAAGAGGATGAGAATTTTCTCTCAGTCGAGACCAGCTGAGGACAGACTTCCATCACCAATCTCACCAAGAGAATGGAGTCCACCTGAACGTTTCCATTCACCAATCTCGCTTACAGGTTCCCAATCCCCAATCTCACCAAGAGAATGGAGTCCACCTGAACGTTTCCATTCACCAATCTCGCCTACACGTTCCCAATCTCCAATCGCACCAAGAGATTTCAGTCCACCTGAACGTTTCTATTCCACCATCTCACCAAGAGATGTCAGTCCACCTGAACGTTTCCAATCATCAGAACTGGATGATCTGCGGTTATCAATGAGGTTAAGGCTAATTCAACGTGAAGCTGAACCTCAACCGAGCACATCTAGCAGAGGAGCTTTTGTCCATCATCCAGAGGATATTAAATCTATTAAACATGTAGACAATCCAACTACTCGTAGAGGTCGAGCTCGAGGTCGAGCAGAAGTTCTCACAAGAAAAGAGTATATTGATGGTTTAATTGAGAAGAAGGAGAAGAAGGAGAATCCTAAACCCAGAGGAAGGCCTAGAGGAAGGCCCAGAAGAAGCAGAAAACACCCCTAGTGAAGCGTTCAATAATCACAGTTCAATCAGGGTTCAATAAACTCATTAATTATGTTGGACAATTTTTGTATTAAAACTATTTTTTCAGATTAAATACTGTTCAAAGTCTTCTATCCTACTCGAGAGAGCGTTTCCGTAGTGTTCCATTTTCCCTGCGTTCCATTTTGCCCCCCCGTTCCGTTTTGCCCCGCTGTTCCATTTTGCCCGGCCCTCCCCTATATATTCATGTAATACGTCCACACTTAATATGTCACGTTGATAGTACTGACCTGAGCGGGTTTGTTAATGTCACATCACAGTATATTATAAAAGTATCATTAAGGTTAAGTGAATTTAAGTGAAAACATTATATTACAAAATTACGTTTAAGCGAAATTAAATAAATTGTGAGCAAGGAATTAAAACAAACGGCACTGCGCACTTGGAAGAAATTTTTGTATTTTTTCAAACTTTTCTCCCTTTTTTCTTCATCTATATTACGTGGTAATCTGGTGCAATTTAGAAGACATTCATTGCAATTTAGGAACCATTAGTTATTATTTAATAAATCATTTCGCAAAATTGACAATTTTAGCAGAAGTCATCATTGAAAAATATTTAAAAAAATGCCTTCGATGAAGGAGAATTTAGCGGTCATAGGAAAATCATTTTTAGAATTTGGGAGTGCATTATTATAATAATAAAAAATTATTAACAATAACCATATTCTTTCCCCGAGATATTTCGGGTCAGGCAAACCCCGGGATCGATTCGTAAGTAGTTAGCCGACAAACGAACTTCACCATAGTAAGCGGGGGGGGTTGGAAGATAAGTAAAACAATCATATTGGTATCTCTTCCTTATTCCATGGTGAACAACGGTATGTTACTTATAAATTTCTGGTATGCGTATTTTTTGCAAAAACAATTTATGAAAAAATTACCTATAATTAGCGGGGCGGGGGGGGGGGGGGATTGATGCAAAAAAGCTGAAAAAAATTAGTGGGGTAGAGAATTGAATGGTACACAATGGTAAAATATTATTACCGCTAAAAAAATGTATTAACTATGGTCAAGTGCAATTTTTACTGATGGGTTCTACAGTTCTGGAGTCTATGCTGAACGAGGAGTGAGGGTGAGGCCAAGTGAGAGAGGCGGAAATCCGAAAATGCGCTCGAGCGACAGACGTTAGCTTTCAAAACCGACTGCAAATTTTGAGTTTGATGCGTTAAACAATAAATACCATATTCACATTCAAATCCGAGATAACGTTGGACCATTTTCACAGATTCAATGGAATATACGCGTGGAAGGGGCGAGAAGAAATCAGGATGTTAATTAACAATTTTAATTGTTATCTGAGGTGATGGTAGCATTTCTGGATGTCACTAAACTTGGGAAAAATAGTGGGCCTTCAGAAAGGGCACTCTGGAGTTTTGTCACGACGTACACAAAAGTTGATTAACAAACCATAATTAATTAATCAACAATTATTATTGTCATCTGAGATGATGGTGGCCTTTCTGAATGTAACAAAACTTGGAAAAAATCGGGTGGTCATTCAAAAGACGACGTTGGAGTTTTGGCACCACCTAGAAGTGCACAAACGTTAATTAGAAAATCATGATTAATTAATTGACCATTTTAATTGCCATATGAGGTGATGGTGACCTTTTTGACTGTGACAAAACTTGAAAAAAATAGGTGGTCCTTCAGAAGGACACTGTGGAGTTTCGTCTCCACTTCGAAATTGCACGCAAAGTAATTATCAAATCATGATTAATTAACTAACAATTTCTGTTGTCATCTGAGGTGATGGTGGCCTTTCTGAATGTGACAAAACTTGGAAAAAATAGGTGGACCTTCAGAAGAATCATATTTGCCTGATAGAAGACATCAACTTAGGGCAAATGCTTATGTCTCTGAAGAGTTTGAGGTCCCATCTGGCGTGCCGCAAGGGTGACACCTAGGACCCATACTTTTCATGTATGCTGATGATTTGAAAATCTATCGGGAAATTGCAAGAGAAGAAGATGGCCGTATATTGCAATCGGACCTGAATGAGCTGCATAATCGGTGCTTAGCTTCTAGTCTTAATTTGAACATCACGAAATGTGCCAGTGTGTGTTTCTCGGGATCTCGATCTCGATCTTCCAGGCCTGCTGAGTATTTCCTACGAGACCAACCTCTCCTAATTGTTGAGAATATCGCAACAATTCGAGAACTCAAATTCGCTGAATATATTGATAAAACTATCACTAAAGCGTATCGTATACTTGGTCTAATTCTTCGCTCTGGAAGGAAGAGTTCATCAATCCCCACACACTAGTTCACCTTTACTCGACCCTCATTAGACCGATCTTCGAATATTGCACGATTGTGTGGTGCCCCTATTCTGCTGTCATTATCAAGAGACTCGAGAAAGTACAGAACAAATTCTGCCATTATCTGCTTTCGTGGCTTCGACGAAGAGGACAAGAGTCATCTAAGGGAGAGTTACTTCATGATCTTCGGCTGAATAGCCTAACTTGTCGACGTCTACGAAATGATCTGTCGTTTTGCCACAAAGTGGTAAAAGGACTGATCGAATCTCCTGACATACTTCAGAGTGTGGCTTTCTGCTGTCCAAGGCCTGGACTAAGAAATAATAATAACCGCTTATTTTATACTGTAAAAACCCGTAAAAATTATATCGAAAAAGGCCCGGGTAATAGAATCGCTGGATCAGTCAATAATTATTGTATGACACTAAGTCTTTTTGGGCGTTCATATCAAACTTTTGCGTCGAACGTTCAATCTCAGATCAAAGACTGATAAGCTGAAGTGACTCATGTTCAATTTTTATAAATTACTTCTCAAACTTTGTTATGTCGTACATTATCAGTAACTATTATATAAAAATCTACAAAAAAATACATGAATTATAATATTTCCGCTTGTATAAAGCCCATTGGCGTTAAAAGAAATAAATACAAAAAATAGTGAAATCAGAAAAAAATAAAAAAAAAAAATGGTGTGTCATGAAGACACGCGATAGAAGTGAAACTGAATGATTGGATAGGCAAGGATTATTTAATTTTTTATGTTTAGAGGGAGAGAAATCATTTTAATCACGTGTCAAACACTTCTTGATAGTAAATATTAACTTATTCATCATAATAATTATACTTTTTTCAAGATACAATAATATTAGTATGAATATGATGAATTAAATCTCAATCAGCTTCACCTTCATTCTCTGGTAGACTCTTCATGAACGAAATGATAGGTTTGTGGTAACTAAAATAGGTAATGAAGACTCTTGACTCCAAATTTTCGATGTAACGTGCGAAAACTGCATCGATCGTGGTACCATGGCGTGTAGTCGATTCAATTGGTGAATTGTTCATTTCCAATGACAATTTCTGTTGCAAGAACTGAATTAATGGCATGGAATCCTCTGAAGCAAAATTAACATTAAAATATCCACCTAGAATCATAGGTATTTTGTCCAGCTCTACTCCAACTTCTGCAGCCCCCACTGGAGTATACGGCAGCAAGTGAAGGTGAATAAACTCTATTATTTCCGCCATCTTCTGATTTGCTATAAGCATAATCCGCTGTCCGCTTTCTGTGCGACATTCAGCTGCACACATTTCTCCAACAGATGACAACCCAATTGAAAGCGATTCTAGTTGTTTCAAGTTCAGGTCCATATTGGGTGTCATGATGTTCGATCCATGAGCAGTATTGCAAAGTATTGCGACACCCCCTGCTCTCACATTATGTCTTTTGAACTGTACGACACAATTAAAATTGGGAACATCAATTTCTTGATCGTTTTCCTTCCACGTCTCTGAAAGTATCAATATATTAGACCGTAGAATCACCGGATCATTGAAATCTCCGCTATGAGCTCCTAAGCTTTGGCAATTGAGGGTTGTTATTGATAAGCCTGGTCTGCAGATGAACTCTCGGAGGATGTTAGTCAAAGTTATCAATGGATTTGTTGATAATCTTCTAAATTCTGATTGTAGCTTGTCCATTGATTGAGCTTTTTTCCGTCCATGATAAAATTTGTTCTTTCCATCCTTCGCAACGATGTACAATCCCTGTATACTTGTGACACGGGACAAGGCTACGTAAAGGAGTTGTTGTGAACGTGTCTTTTCGTATTCATAGACGATTTGATTTAACGTACCACCTTGAGACTTGTGGATAGTAATAGCACACGCTGATACCAATGGCAGATGATTTCTTTTGACGAAAATCGTTTCATTATTGTTCATATATATCATAGAAGTTCTTCGTGCAATGGGAACTGCCGTGTGGCTGATGTTGTTTGCTTCGATGAACGCAGCAGCTTTTCTCCGGATCTTCTGCCCCGTCTTTGGTGAATCTGGAAATTTCAGCCACACACGAGTTACTGCCCCTGCCTCATCAGTTCCGATATGAACTAGTTTACCAACTGCGCCGTTTGCTAAACCATCCGAGACATCCAGATTGGTTGTTATTATATACCATTTATCTAACACCAGTATTATCTCCAGTGTCTATTACCGTTTTTTTTATGCAATTTTTGTCGTACAAATGATTGTTGCTCAGCATTATGGCAGCCGGTGAATACATCAGTAGCTATTGAGACTGTTTTATTCTCTGCAGAATTAAGAATTGTCAAATTGTATTCGTTTACAGCATTATTTGTCAAATATAGCCGAATTCCATGTGGACAAAGACGATTTGCTTCCTCTCTTGTATAAAAACGAGATTCGATTAGGTGTATCTGTTCTTGACCCAATTCTTCGCCATTTCCAATTTTAGTTAATAAAGAGGAGAAATCAGCATTCGCTTGTCTCATGACTTTATCCAATTCATAGAATTTCAAGTCACGCCAAAGTGTTGGTGCTGCTATGCGTCGTTTTGTTGCTTGATAGATGGGTGTAGCACGCACTGGAGGAAACTGACACAAATCACCTATGAAAATGATATCCATTCCTCCAAAATTATCTTGGAAATTTCCTGTTATTTGTTTTAACCGTGCGTCAATTTGAGACAGCAATTCCGCTCCTACCATACTGACCTCATCAATGAGTATAACTTGGACGTATTTGAAGAGCATTCTGTACTGTTGAGCCACTTCAATTGATAATGGTAATAGTTTGGAAAGGGATATTTTCAATGCAGTGTGGATTGTCGTACCATCAATTGCTATTGCAGCCTTTCCTGTTGATGCACATGCGATGTAAGCATTGCAAAAACCATCATTATCTGTGAAGCGGTTGTAAATTTCCATGAGGAGTCTAATGAGGAATGTCTTCCCACATCCTGCTGGCCCAGTGAAGAAAACTTGGAGTGGTGATCGGTTTGATGAGAGGAGATTAGCAATCACATGCATCAGGAGTGCTTTCTGCCTCTGATTGGCCATTCTCATTAGTTCATAAAATTGTTCATTAGACATTAAATTATCCCTCTTCTCTGCGATAGCACCCAGTTTGTTAAGTGTTGCTAACCGCAGATCGTCGTTCATTATGTGGTCAGCGTTATACAATTCTTGAAAAGGATTTGCTTCAGGAAAAAGGCGACCTACGTTGTCTCCTTCAGCATCATCATCTTGATTTAATTCATCTTTACGACACAAGTCTCGGCATATCTCGATGGTTTTTTGGATATCTAAATTCGATGAGAATTCTTTATGTCGCTCCAAAATCAATATTTCGTTGTCGTCGTAAATCTGTATGAATTCAGTTTCTGCAAGAATTTCATTTTCTTCGTCTCGGAATGGAATATACAAAGTCACCATTTCCCGTTTGTATTCATTGAAATCATCAGTCATGTCGTAGTTTCTGTACCGAATAATCCGAGGTTCTTTCCTTCGTGTCCAATTTCCCTGATTATTCAGTGTGTAATGAGCAACAAACTGGGCCAAATTGACATCGTCTAGCTCTTCAGGTCTCTTTTCGTACTTGTCAAACCAATTTTCTTTCCATATGTTTGTTGCATCATCATCAGCATCCATTTCATTGAGTTCTTTCTGAGTTTTTCGAATTCTTTGTCTTTCGATCGGCCATATTGTTGAAATATAGGTAACAACTGAAGAAGACTTTGACATCGGTTCACGCAGAAGGTACCATGCAGCTTCCTGACTGGTAATTTCGACAGTATTTAGCATGTCAACGCTCATTTTCCTAGTAATTTCCACAATATCGAATTCTGGATGTTCATCCATTATTTCAGTGATGTTACGTTGGAAATTGCTAATTCCACGGTTCGTTTTATTGACGTATTCCACTACGTATGCAGCACATGAGTATTCTTCGGTGATAAATTGCACATCCATGTTTGATTTCAAAATATTGAAAATGAATGGGTTGAATGGATTATGCCACTTTTCCATGGGTTGACGTTTAACAAATACTCTGGGACGATTGATGCCAGCTCGAAGCACAGTCATGTAGTAATCATCTGATAGTGTTCCATTTCCCTGATAGATACTATCAATATCAGCATAGTCATTGTTCTCTAAGTTTGTTTTTATCGTGTTGTAATTTTATTTATACGTGTGCAATCCTGGTTCTTCTTGCTGCATTGGTGTCAGTATAGCTGTGTATCTGCATGGCATGAATGGAGCTTCAAATCTGCATTTTTGATGAGCGTTCGCAGCTATTTTTTTGTAACATGTGAACGTGTGCTTATGTGTCTGCAGTTTGATGTTCCCCGACGATTCTGAAGTGGCCACTGATAACAATGTATCAACTAGTTCAATAGCTTTTAGTCGGTCAGCGCCTAGTGGATCCGCTGGAGCATTCTCAAGCCATAGCAGAATGTGTGCATGGGGGCTCCCACGATGCTGGAATTCAATTCTTTTAAAATAATGGACAACACGATATTTCCCGAAGGGAGAAGACTTTTTGGACTGAAGTATGTTCATTATAACATTGATAAGCTTATTAAAATAGATGGCACATCTTACAGCATCTTCATTGATGAGTGTGCTTTTTTCAATATAATGGAGTTCCTGAACATCTTGTTCTGTAATTTCTGCTCCATTATTCTTCAATTTATATAATAATTGTAATAATGAGGGCCAACCAACTTCATTAGCACTCATAGTTAGGAATAACGTGGGTTTTCCGAGTTGTCTGATCATTGCGAATAAGTCTCCCTTTCTTTCAGCCCAATACCAAGTCGAGTTAGGGATACAACGTAGAAAAGCCAAGTTGCTTTCTATACAATGATTTATATACTCCTCTGATTGAATTTGTTCACGTGTAATTTTTGTGTCTTTACCTACGTGTTTAAAAGCAATGGATAGACTGTTACGGACTCTAAACCTCATAATTTTCATTGCCATATAGAGTAAATGATGAGGTGTAACCACACGTCGATCAGATCTCCTTAGCTCACTGCTGGCCATCATGAATGGAGTCACATTGAGATCTTCACTAAAGCGCCGGAATTGTCCGAGATAGATAGTAGGGAAAGATAACTGTACTGCATGCTCATCAAATAATAGACTGTGAGGGACATTCATTTCTCCAGGAGCAATCCTCAAATATTTATCGTCATTCCAGAGTAATGTGTGTTGCTGAGCGAACAGACTCTTCTCCATGGGGATGTCTTCACTCAGTTCATCTATAGGTATCTGATGAACGACACAATCCCCATTAAAGAAAGATTCATCAACTTTGATGTCGTACAGTTGATACAATGGACTCGGTACTAAACATCTTAGCGATATTTCAATATTTCTCTTGTTTATTAAACCTGTCAAGTAGCTTGATCGACGAATTTTTTTCTCTTGATATGAACGTAAACACAGTAATCGTCGTCAATGTTCCTGGGCAAGTGATTGACCATTGTATTGACATCCACTGGAACATTGATCACCTGCCCCAAAATTCCAAATTGTCCATGTACATGACGCAATCTGCGAATTTGCATAAATGGAATTCTAGGAGAAATGAGTCTCTCGGACACTAAATCTAACTTCGCAAGACGTGCAGGGATCGGGGGATATACAAAGCCATTCTATTTCGACAATGTTGGAATTTTGTCTCTCCTCAAAGCCTGGCGACAGCTGGTGCATGCCAGCTCATTATTACTTCTGAATTCTGGAAACTTTTGTTGAATACGAATTTCATTTTCAACGGATAAAGTCTTCAAGTCATTTTTAAACCATAATCTATCACATACACAACACGTAAAACCGAATGGATTATTTATAATATCACGGTGAAAGTTCTTATGTGCAGTTTTAAACTCATTAAAGTCTGAATATTGTAATTGATCACCACTATGTACATCACAATCAGGAGGAGGATGAGTCGAAGTCGTTGCTAATAGTTCATTCTCTGGATTATTTAGACTATCGTCCACACTGTCACGTAAGAGGTTAGCACGTGTTTGCCTCCGTTCCCTGCTATCTCGTTCAATTTCAGTTCTACTTTTTTTCCGTTTTCTAGTCTGATCAATTCCTTCACTCGCCCGTTTTTTCTCCCGCCACGTTTTTGTCCTTTCTGCACCCGACTTCGGCATATTTGCACAAAACTCTCGATTTAAGTAATGAAGACACGCACCAAAACAAAATACGTTCCTTATGATCACTGTGTTAGAAACCAACAGCTGTTTTCCGCGGTCGCGACGCCGCCTGAACGCAGGGAATGCCATGAAAGACAGAAAGTCTTCCGTCTCATTCTCGCACGATACACGAAGGCCTCTCACTCTCGTCCGATAGACGAGACGTAAGGTGGTCCGTCTCACTCTCGCTCGATTCCCGGAGGCCTCTCACTCTTACTTACGACGTTAGAGCGAGCGTCACCAAAAAGGTTGCCGATCGAGATTTCAAAACCCTCCCATAAGAAGTTTCACTTCAAAAATATTCAAATTCATTGGAGTTCTCAAAACAGCCCTAGCGGTCATAGTGGTGTAATGCACTCGGGAGTTTTCATTTATTTCCTTAGACTCCCCATCATGGAAGGCCCACAGAAGTAAGATTTTTCATGGCTCATAATGTGGCCTGTACAGAGTCTTCAGTACGAATAATTGTTCTATAGTAATCGATGCGTTAGTATTTGAAACCGAGGTTGCGTATTTCATTCTTGAATAATCTATTTAGTCTATAATGTATTGTTTTGTTGTTGTATTGAGTGTGCTGCTGTTAGACGTATTTGGGTCGATCAATTATAGTTCACTTCGAACGCTACTAATCGAGTAATACAATGGACTACCTGTTTCTTTGATATGCCTTTTAAAAACCGCGCCATGTCCGTTGGTCCTGACGCTGTTTTTCCACCAATTTTTTTTTCTGGATCAATTTTTCCGGTTTTTGACATGCATATTATGTGCATTAGTGACGTTAAGATTAACTGTAGAGCAATTCATGAGCTTGGCGTATTTTCATATTTGTTTGATTTTTTTAAATATGTAATGTCAAAGTTGTCGATTTGTAATAATCAAGTAATCATGCTAATTTGACAATCAAACATTATGAAAATGGAAAGTTGACAGTTAAAAATTGCTGACTGGAAATGAACGATTAAAAATCAAACATTGACAATTTAAATCGAAAATTTGGAAATTGATAATTTACAATTTCAAATTCACAATTAGAATTTGGGAATTACGATGATTTGACAATTAAGAATTGACAACTAAAAATTGAAGATTGAAAAGTGTCACTCAGAACTTGGCAATTAAGAGTTATGAAAAAGAACCACTAAGAATTGAAAATTGGAAATTAAAAATGAACAATTGGCAATTGAAGATTGAAAATTGACAATTAAAATTAACGATTTGAAAGTGAATGCTTATAATACAAAATTGTGCTAAATATAATTAATTGGCAATTAAAAATCGGCCTCTAATAATTGACAGTTCAAAACCAACAATTAAAAATTTACCAATAAAACTTGGCATCTTGGCACATTCGAAGTTGACAACGGTAAATTGAGATGGTAAAATCGGTAATTGAAACTGGGGATTGAGAGTTGAGCACTGAGAATTAACAATGCCGCCAACTTGGCAAACTGGATTGATAACCACGATTAAAAATTAACAATTGAACATTGTCAGTTGAAAGTTGCAGCATTGTTAATTCTCAGTGCTCAACTCTCAATCCCCAGTTTCAATTACCGATTTTACCATCTCAATTTACCGTTGTCAACTTCGAATGTGCAATTTCCAATTTTTAAAAATGACAATTGAAACTTATAATGGGAATATGGAAATTGACATTTGAAACTTATGAAAATTGACACTGACCATTAATAATTGAAAATTTACAGTTTACAAGCGATTTTGAATTCTCATTGAGCAATTCAAAATTGTCAACAATTGAGTTTTAATTCTTAATTTTCCATCATCTATGTTTAATTAGCAATTTTCAATCTTCAGAAGTCAATTACCAATTTTTAATTGACAATTTTCAATTGTCAACCTACAATCTTTAGGTTTCACTTAGGGAGTTTGGCAGGAGACCTTCCAAATTCTGTTGCCAGAGGGTTACAATGATAAAAGGGGAGGTACAACCCCACTTCACCATAGTTAGGGGGGGGGGTTGGAAGATAATTAAAACAATTAAACAATCATATTGGTATCTCTTCCTTTTTCAATGGTGAACAATGGTACGTTATTTATAAATTTTTTGGTATGCGTAGTTTTTGCAAAAACAATTTATGAAAAAATGACCTATAGTTAGCGGGGGGGATTGATGCAAAAAATCTGAATAAATTGGTTTTGTAGAGAATTCAATGGTACACAACGGTAAAATATTATTAACGCTAAAAAAATTTGTTGACTATGGTCAAGTGCAATTTTAACGGAGGGGTTCTACAGTTCCGGAGTCTATGCTGAACGAGGAGTGGGGGTAAGGCCAAGTGAGAGAAGCGGCACTCCGCAAATGCGCTCGAGCGACAGAGGTTAGCTGTCAAAATCACCTCCAAATTTTGAGTTTGATGCGTTGAACAATAGATACCATATTCACTCTCAAATCCGGGATAACGTTGGACCATTTTTACAGTTTCAATGGAATATACGCGTGGAAGGAGGGAGAGTAAATCAGGATGAGTTAATTAACAATTTTAATTGTTATCTGAGGTGATGGTAGCATTTCTGAATGTCACAACACTTGAAAAAAATAGGTGGGCCTTCAGAAAGAGCACTCTGGAGTTTTGTCACGACGTAAACATTCAAATTGGTAATTAATTATTCGTGATTTGCTAATAAACTTTGATCCACTTCTAGGTGGCGACAAAACTCCAGAGAACCCTCTGAAGGTCCACCTATTTTTTCCAAGTTTTGTCACATTCAGGAAACCAATCATCACCTTAGATGACAATGGAAATTGCTGATTAATTAATTATGGTTTGTTAATCTAGTTTTGTGTGCTTCTATGTCGTGAGGAAAACTCCAGAGTGGCCTTTCTGAAGGTCCACCTATTTTTTCCAAGTTTTGTCACATTCAGAAGGGTCACCGTCACCTCATATTAAGCATGATTTTCTAATTAACTTTTGTGTACTTTTAGGTGGTGACAAAACTCCAGAGTGGCCTTTTGAATGACCGCCGATGTTTTCCAAGTTTTGTTACATTCAGAAAGGCCGCCATCATCTCAGATGATGATTAAAATTGTTAATTAATTAATCATGATTTTCTAATTAACTTTTGGGCACTTGTAGGTGGTGACAAAACTCCAGAGTGGCCTGTAACGTGATTTTTTCTAGTGGGGTAGAAAAGCCCGTCACCTTCGCCCTACTTCCCCTATATCAAGGAATTTCGTCACAACAAAGAAAAAAAAAGATGGGCGCCAGATAATTTTTACCGGAATTATCAAACCTCAAACTCAAACGAACTACAAAATCCAAAACGGTTTCGAGTGCTCATACCAAACACCAGAGAATGCGAAAAACTTGATCTTCGGGGAAAGGTAACGGTACCCGGTTTGCTCAGTGTGCTAGGTTGTGGAGAGAGGGGTGGATTTCGAGTGGAAATGGGGTCATTAGGCTCATTACGCAACTAAAGGTAACCACACAAAAACAAAAAAAAACGAAAATGAAAACTCGAAATGAAAGTAAGCCTCCAATGAAGATAATCCACTAACCAAATTTTTATTTTTGAAAACTAATTAATCAAAAATTATTCATTCCGCCGTAGTTACATATCTCTCCAGGCGAAAAGGTCAAAATAACAATACTAATTCCAAGAAGCTCATAATAATACTCCGAACAAAGGAGTCGGAACCCCGAGGTGATTTTATTCGCGCAATATTTCTCTCCCATACTTTATTTCGAAAATAAGGGAACAATACTTTCGCAAGCACTACGTCATACCTACTAAGGATAGACGACAACAAGTTAATCCCAAAACATCGGACTGTAAGAATCCGATGGAAACGAAATAAATTTTCACTAAACGGACATCCCTAATCCTACTTGAGGAAGAGAGATAGACGAAAAACTCAGTGCGCGAAAATTTATTAGCCGGGGGAAACTTAAAAATCATTTTTAAGTTCGGACCGCTCTGACGCGAATACCGCTCCGCGAAAAAAACAATATCGGACCGGGGATATAAATCCTCCGGAAAACCGTAACGAAGGGAACACGACCAAAACGGTGGGTTTCGGATAAAATGTCCCCGACTTACACTTTTTTGTTTCTTAGCGGAGTCGGATGGGAAGCGGCGAATTCCCTACCCTAAATTTTGCCAGATTTTCAGGAATCTGGAGCCAGCAAAAAAGCCACTGGAAAATTTCCTTAAGTTATCTCCAAACTTCCTTCCATAAAACCCAGTGAAAATTCACTGGAAACATTCCCCAAATTTGTATTCCAAAATTCGCTCAATGAAAAACCAGTGAGAATTAACTGGAAAAACTCTCCAATTTATATGCAAAAATTCAGTGAGCGAAAAACCAGTGAAAATCCACTGGAAGCATTCCTTAAGTCCTATACAAAATTTTCATTCACAAAAAGACCAGTGAGAGTTCACTGGAGAAATTCCTTACATTCACTAAAAATTCACTCATTAAAAACCAGTGAGAAATCACTGGAGAACTTCCTTACATTCACTAAAAATTCACTCATTAAAAACCAGTCCGAGATCACTGGAGAACTTCCTTACATTCACTAAAAATTCACTCATTAAAAACCAGTGAGAGATCACTGGAGGAATTCCTTACATTCACTAAAAATTCACTCATTAAAAACCAGTGAGAATTCACTGGAGAACTTCCTTACATTCACTAAAAATTCACTCATTAAAAACCAGGGAGAATTCACTGGAAGAATTCCTCAAATTATGCCCAGGAATTCACTAAATAAAAAGCCAGTGGGAATTGACTGGAACAATTCCTTAGAGCCTACCAAAGTACTCACTCATTCAACACCACTGAGAATTCACTAGGGAAACGCCTTCATTTGTATCCCAAAATCCATTCCATAACAACTACTAAAAATTTATAACCAAAAATTCACTCAGCGAAAACCAGTGAGAATTCACTGGAAAAAGTCCTTAATTTATCTCCAAAAACTCATCCCATCCAAACCAGTGGGAATTCACTTGAAGAATTCCCCAATTTATACTCAAAAATTCACTCATGAAAAACCAGTGAGAATTCACTGGAGAAATTCTCCAAATTCTAACCAAAATTTCACTCAGTAAAAACCAGTGAGAATTCACTGGAGAACATCCCCAAATCATAACCGAAATTTCCCTCATTAAAAAAACCCGTGAGAATTCACTGAAGAAGTTCCTTCGTTTATTCACAAATTCACTAATTAAGTCAGAGCCAGTGAAAGTCCATGGGAATGGGCTCACAAACAGGTGGGAATTCTTATAAATTTTAGAACTAATGAGAACTCATTGGACTAACTACTAACCTCTATGAACTACACTGATCAAAAGCCAATGAATTTCCACTGGAAAACCCCATAAGTACATGGGAAAACCTCAAAATGAGGGCAAATGGAAGTTCATTGGAATAAAGCCCGATAACTCATCCACTCAGAGCCAATGATAATTTATTGGAATGGGTCCACAAATGGGTGGAAAATTCCTTAAAGCTTATAGCCAATGAAACTTCATTGAAAAAACCCATACGTACATGGGGAAACCTCAAAAATGAGGGCCGATGATAGTTCATTGGAATTGGTCCACACACAGGTGGAAAAATCATTAATATCTATAAATTACACGGATCAGAGGCCAATGAGAAATAATTGGAAAAACCCATAAATGCCCGAGAAAACCTCAAAGTTGAGGGCCAATGATATTTCATTGGAGTAACTCCACAAGAATTTAGTTTAAAATCGCAGCAAGTAACTCATAAATAAGAGCCAATGAATTTTCATAGGACGATATAATGGGAACTGATTCGACGAATTAATCAAGTTATGATAAGAAACTCACCAATGCGGCTTTCTGAGTGGTTTTTCCTCTTTTTCTCGCCATTTTTCGTTCGGCCCTTCTCAAAAATGAGTGTTTGTTGACACTTGTGTGTCTTCGTTCGATCTCAGATCGACTGACCTTACTCGCGCGTATTCAAGCAGACAAAGGTGTGAAAAATCGCGACCCGCCCTTCCTTTTGCCGAACCTTTCCGAAAGGGCGCGGACAATTTCGGGACTTTCAGCCCGCGAACTAAGCAAAATTTTAAATCTAACGTTTTGCATGACCTAAATTCTTACTTCATAATAACTCTACATCTTCGTTTTTTAACCGAATGGGTAGGGATTATTTTGATTACCGGGATTTTTGGCGCTTCTCGCGGGTGATTTCTCGGGGATTTTTCGAAGTTCGGAGACTTAAAATTCTCAAAAAACGCGCAAATTTCGCAGAACCGATAGCAACCTGGCAATTCGTCTGAACAATGGTTGCTTTTGTTCACAACGACCTTCCACCTAAACCAACAAACTTCTTCCAACCCTACTAAACTTTGAGCGCCGACATTTCAGTCGGACCTATCTCATTCCCGCGAGATTAACAATAGGGGTTTTTCCGTAGAGTCATCGGATGACTCATATCTCGGCCCTTCTTCGCGATGCCCTACGGGTCCCTCAAAAATAGACCAGGTAACCCCCAAAATTCCCTGTCCTCTCGATTATTCCCTTAGAAGTTTAATGCTAACATTCAACTATAGCCACCCGAAGGTGGACGCGAATCTTTCTCCGTCTCCCTTATGGGGCTCCTGGTTCCCGGATTTTCATCTCGTCCTATCATACTCCTACTTCCTAACGAGCAGCCCCACCTGATCGTTACAGGCCTTTCTGAAGGCCCACCTATTTTTCCAAGTTTTGTGACATTCAGAAATGCTACCATCACCGCAGATAACAATTAAAATTGTTAATTAACTAATCCTGATTTCCTCTCCCTCCTTCCACCCGTATATTCCATTGAATTTGTAAAAATGGTGTAACGTCATCTCGGATTTGAATGTGATAATGGTATTTATTGTTTAATGCATCAAACTTAAAATTTGGAGTTGATTTTGACAGCTAACCTCTGTCGCTCGAGCGCATTTTCGGATTTCCGCCTCTCTCACTTGGCCTTACCCCCACTCGTCGTTCAGGATAGACTCCGGAACTGTAGAACCCATCAGTAAAAATTGCACTTGACCATAGTTAACAAATTTTTTTAGCGTTAATAATATTTTACCATTGTGTAGCATTGAATTTTCTACACAACTAATTTTTTTCAGATTTTTTGCATCAATCCCCCCCGCTAACTATAGGTCACTTTTTCATAAATTGGTTTTGCAAAAACTACGCCTACCAAAAATTTATAAATAACGTAGCATTGTTCACCATTGAAGAAGGAAGAGATGACAATATGATGGTTCTAATTATCTTCCAACCCTCCCGCTACCTATGGTGAAGTTTGTTGTGTACCTTTTTATGGTTCCTGCAATAACGTTCAGGTGGCGGGTCCGTTGCCCGTGGAGCGCTAAAGCAGTCTGCTCTGTAAATGGGGGAGTTTTCAAATAAGCCGAAACACAGATTTGAATTCTAAAATCAATATTGGATTTACCGACGTCAGAATAGCCGAGTGGACTAGGCGCGCAGTCTTAGCGCTGCCGCTTCGGTACCTGGTTCAAATCCCCCATATAGGGCGAGAATTTTTTCGGGATGTCTGATGAGCGGGAGGTTACTCATAGAGTAGCCGCCTGTACCGACACAGGTTTTCTGTGGTTTCCTGTGTCTTATCATGCGAATGCGGTGCAGCGTATGGACCACACGCCCATATATCCATAAGGGATCGAAGGCGTTAAAGATTAAAAAAAAAAAAAAAAAAAAAAATATTGGATTTTAATCGAAGTTCAATTTCTCGTATTTAACAAACTTATAATTATTAGCGTTCTTTCTCGTAGCCAAATTTAATATAGGTTGACAATCAATCTTGTCTTTTCAACTCGAAGGAAAATTCTAACTCGGAAATCTTAAGCAACTATGTTTCGACTCGTTGTTATCGATTCGATATTGTTAGAGGAACTGACTTATGATTTTACCCAGCCCGTTTATCGCTAACCTTTCGAAGCATCCATGAGGCGTTAACGATTTAAGAGGGTAGAGGGGATCCAGCAAATCATCAATTAGGAAAGAGGCCCAAAAACGGTGGAGGCGGTAACAAGTTCGGCCAAGGAAGAGAGGGAGTCTCCGATGATTTCCCGCTGCGTGCGAAATCGATTTCTGCTGGGTATCAGCCCCCGGTGGTCAAAAAAAATACACATCACGTGATTGACCTGAGGTTTCAGACTGTAGAAAGATACCAGCTGCAAGAAGACCCACCTACTTACAAGGCTAGATCAATGCCTTCAATCGAAACACATTTTATGATAGCTTTACCGTGGTACATTTAGAATTGAGGAAAGAGGCATTAAACTTCAAAGGAGAACCTGCGCACAACTTCACTAATGTGAATTTTATGACAGGTAATCATTTGGAATAAATGACCCAAAACTATCAGAAATGGAAACAATAAAATATAAGGTACCTTTTCGGAGCGATTCTTTGAAGCGTCATGTTTAAATTGGAGGACAGTTATTTACTTTAGGGCCTGCAAATCCGCTATAGCTGTGGGGGGAATATGTTGATGAACACTTCATAAATACTTCTCTTTCTAAAAATATCGTTGACATAAAAATGTATATAAGTTAATTATAATACCCAATTATTATGATCATTCGGTAATTGGATTATGTGATCCATAATTTTACATTCGAGTAACTGATTAAAACTCCCATTCTGTTCTCTCATCTTGCATTCGAATTTTGCCTCTCTTATTCTAGTAAACTGGCTGATTATCTAGGGATCTTTAAATACAACTATATGAAACTAGCCAAGCCCGTTACAAGTTACAACCCCCCACTCAAGCTAATTGTACATACCCAAACCACATGTGTGCGCCTTATGCGAAAGTGGCTTCCTTACATTGAAAACTTCAAAAAACCTCTAACAGTACTTGATGTAATCGATAGTACATCCATAGTACATGATTGTACATTGTATAATTTTTTTGTACATCTCCTGTTTATTTATAAAAAAATAATGAAATGTTCGGCTGTTTTTAGCCGACACAATTTTCACGTTTCGATTTGCGTTGCTGACTTCCAATTTTCAATATTTTATTTTTAGTCATCAATTGCCAATATTTCATTGCTGATTTCCATTTGCCAATTTGTAATCTTCAAATGTCAATTTTCAATTCTGAGCATTCAATTTTTAATTGTCTATTTCTCATCTTTACTTTCCAATTAGTGATATTCAACTGAAAATTGACAATTGCCAAGTTGATCGGTAAAAAATTATCAATTAAAATTGACCGCTGAAAGCTGGTACTTTAAAATTGGCACTTAAGCCTATAGACTGGGAACTGACATCTCAAAATTGATAACTCCAAATGGACAATGAAAAATTGATAGTTCTAAATTGAAAAATGACTATGCGAAATCAGTAACTAAGAATGGTAGATTGAAAAATGACAGTTGAATAATGTCAAGCGGAAATAAATATTTAAACATGGGCGATTGCAGACTCAAAGTTGACAATGGTCAATTGAGAATGTAAAATCGATAATTGAAACTGGGAATTGAGAGTTGAGCACTGAGAATTAACAATGCTGCAACTTTCAACTGACAATGTTCAATTGTTAATTTTCAATCGTAGTTCGCAATTGCCAAGTTTTATTGGTAAATTTTTAATTGTTGGTTTTGAACTATCATTTACCAGATGTCGATTTTGAATGGACAATTTATTATATGAACTTTCAATCATCAATTTTGCATTATAAGAATTGAATTTTAAATTGCCAATTTTAATTGTCAATTTTCAATCTTCAATTCTCAATTGTCAATTTTTAATTTCCAATTATTAGTCGTTCTTTTCCATAACTCTCAATTGCCAAGTTCTGAGTGACAATTTACAATCTTCAATTTTCAGTTATGAATTCTCGATTGTCAAATCATCGTAATTCCCAATTTCTGATTGTGAATTTGAAATTATCAATTTTGTAATTTTCGATTTAAATTGTCAATGTTCGATTTTTAATTGTTCATTTAGAGTTAGTAATTTTTAATTGTTAACTTTTCATTTTTATAATGTTTGATTGTCAATTTATCATTATTCATTGATAATTACAAATCGACAACTGGAAATTGAAGTGTGTTAATTTCAAATTCAATTTGTCAGTAAAAAGTTACATTTCAGATTTTTCGTTAAATCACTTGCCTTGCACTACTGACACGATTCTCCTAATTATCTCAAAATTAACACATTCCTTAATATAAAAAACATTAGTTTTCTGGTCAGGAAAATCTGAATTTTGCACCTCGGGAATTAGTAATTAGATTTTCAATTACATTAGAAACATTAATTTGGACAAGACAAAGAACCGGGGTGATTGCAGGTTATGTGAAACCCAACAAGAGCCATATTTTTTAGACACAATTCCGAGTAATGAACAGCTGATTGGCCACTGCACATGCGCGGATCGCGTTATGGGGCAGGATCCATAACAAAATAATTAATTGTTTGTACAGACTCAACAACTTATGTACAAACAAACAAATTATGTATTTTGGAATGTACGAACGATTTTCTACAAAATCCATGGGTAATTCACTTCACTTAACTGATTTTATATTATATCTCGGCTAAAAACCCACGAACATTTCATTATTTTCTTATAAATAAACAGGAGATTTATTTTTGGTGAACCAAAACACTGAAATCCGCCACGTTTTGTAGTTCGGCAGGAGCCCACAAGGTGTCGCATTGTTATCTAGCGTCCTCATTTTTTTTCAAATTACCGACTGCGGGGTAATGTAGGAACTTCGCAATGCGAAGTCATTGCCCGGGTTGTCAACACAACGCGAAACATGTGACATTTAATCATAATGATATCGCGGAAATCCAGAAAATTGAGCATTGCCCGTTGCTATGAAACCGGATTTTGCACTAATTGACGATGAATGGGATATTGGACAGCTAATGGATACATTATATAATGTAACTAAGCATAATTTTCGCGCAGGAGTTTTGGTTTATTTTATATGAATTTTTATAATTGCATATAGTGTTAAAATAAACGGTCCCCAGATTCTTCTTCTTCACGAAAACGTTTTTAATGGCCGTTCCAGAAACTGGGTTAATAAGAATGCAATGTATAATATGTTCCATTCAGTAATATGCAGTGTTTCATAATAAACAGATATGAAATGTTTTCCATAAATCGGCTATGACAAAGTACCGGTACCATTCGGAAGCATACCACCAATGAAATTGGTGGAAATAAAGAGGCAACGTGAAACGAAATAAAAATAAACGGGATGCGGGTATAACCCTCCATGGGTCAAACCAATAACTTCCCGATCGTACCGCCGTATATATTATATTCATAATATGCGTCCCTGTCTCAAATTATGGACTTTATAAAGTTTTCCAATTTCTAAATATTAAAAAAAATTATAATTCTTGTTACGACGTAGTTAGAGCAACAATTGAATTTGTTAATTACTATTAACTATCGGTGTTAGCAAAAAAAGTTTTACCACATCAAATATGTATTTTTGTATGTGGAACAATTTTCATCAACTAATGGGTTTCATATCTTCAACATGAAATGTGTAATTCGTGGCGGAGAACAACTTCCATTGAACATTTTTTTTCGTATCTCAAACCGTTCTTGCGGTAAAGCTATATGAACAATTAAACTTGTTAGTAACAATTGAACGAATCAGTTTTCGCAAAAATCATTCCTTTCAGAAGTGGAGAACAGTAAGTCGCGTCGAATTTTGTTTTGGTTTGGAAACCAAACCAAAAAATTTACAAATCAAAAGACCAAAATAAAAGAAAAAAACCAGGGACAATACCCCTTGGCCTAAACTAGTAGAAGGACAACCTTCTATTTCCCAGTATCCTCAGATCACGACGGAACATCTGCAAAGCAATACTTCGTTGCGTAGGGGACGACAGCCGCGTCTTCCCCAGTAGCGAATCCTTTTCGGTCGTTCACGGTAAGAAGATCCTCCGTTTACTCCGAATTGTTCCGAAGCTGCTCCTCGCGGCGCAGCTCCTGCAGGACCTCCATTGCGAAATCGCTTGTCGCGTTCCATGCTGCCTCTGATGACAGCATAACCTCCACAAGATTTGCAGCGTTAATGGGTTTGCCTGAGCTCTTTTCCCATACAGATCGTTTTCCTAGAATCTCGGATAATTTGGGCAATCCGGGGAATTCGGATGCTTGAATTTGTGAAGATATTCTCGAAAGCATCCGTGACCTGAGAGCATCTGGGTCAAGTAGTAATTGACTTGTCCATGTGATCTGCCAAGCCAAACATCTAGCTTCGGAATAAGCCGATGAGTCCGCCGGCCTTTGCTCGAGGCGTCCCATTGTAACTGCTATCGCCGGATGCTGTGCTTACGTTCTTCTGTCTTCTGTTCCACTAGGCTCAGCTCAGTCGATGTTTTGCATGTGTAGAGTTACCTACGCTCTTCCGCTACAACTTCGAAAGGTAGCATCCCAGCAATGACGCACACAGCGTCGTTTGATACCGTGCGGTATGCGCTAACCACTTTAAGAGCACTCAGCCTGTAGACTGGAACAATTTGCCGCCGAGATGCTTGGCTTCACAATGCATCACTCCATATAGGAATACCATATGTTAATACCGACGTAACAACTGATGATAGCAGCAGCCTTCTCCTATGTTTTGGCCCTCCAATGTTTGGCATAAATCTTGCAAGGGCAGTCTTCACTGCTCCCGCCTTACTGCTTGGATGTTGGGCTTGCTGTCTAAAACTAAGTCGGGCATCAATCATAATTCCTAGGTACCGTATGCAGGGCTGGGAGGTTATTTTGTGCTGGCCGACTTGCAGCGTGATTGTCTCCAATTTGTTGAAAACATTCTCAAAAATGAGCTGGAGCCTGAAAAGGTGTTTGCCCACGATGATTATGGCTACGTCATCCGCAAAAGCTACGAGTCTGGCCCCCGTCGGTAATGCTATTTTTAGCAATTCGTCATATACGATATTCCACAAAAGAGGACCCAACACTGAGCCTTGGGGTACACCCCCAGTAACCTTATATGTTTCAGGACCTACTTCCGGGTCATATCTAAGGACTCTGTCGGTAAAGTAATTTGCTACCATCTTTTGCTCCAACCATCGTCTTCTCCAGTTGAATAGCCTGTTCCATCTTTCCTTTGGCAAGGATTAATAGAACATCTCCTGAGGCTGTTTTGCGAATTTTATCTGCGCATGTGCTAGCCGCATAAATGCTCTCATCTCTCTTTATTCGGCCTAGAATTTCAGAGTACATATCTTTAGCGGTCGGTCGCATCCGGTCGGGTGGCTATTTCCTTCTTTGACTGAAAATTGCTCTGCGTAGCTGCTGGGGGGGTTTGGAGCAAGTTACGTTTTTCCTTCGTCCCTTGCCTTTCTCCCAAACACTTTCATCATTTTTCGTTACGGAATTCGACGCTCCATCCGTGGCAAAGTTTCCGCCTACCAGAGTATCATTGCCCACCAGCTCCTCTAGATTCATGGGAGACGTTGTTAGAGTACTTTTGAACTGTTTGCCCGCTGTGTCATCGGGCGTTCTCTCCTTTCTTTTATCCCGTCTTATGGGCGCTTGTTGAGATGTTCCGGGTTTTTCCATGTCCTTATGGCCGCTCCCGAGCCTTACCTGATTCAATCTAGGACCTGGGGGGGGGGGGGGGGGGGGTGAGCCATGCCGCTGCTAGTAGGGGTGCTTTGCATTCACTTGTTTCTGTCATAGTTCTTTTCCGCTTTGAGGACGTTTGGATTTTCCTAGTAAGATTTCGGATCTCGTCATTTATAGTTCTTCGATTTTTATCCGTAAGAAAATTCACCAGCGTTGCCAGATCATTTTCCTGCTGATCCCATGCAGTCTTCACCGTATTTCGAAATCCACTGGTAGCATTTGGGGCCAAGTGGACCACCCGGGGACGATCAAGTGATGGTTGACTCTTCCCACAATCCGAGGAGCCAGCGCCGGCCACCAGGGCTTTCACCTGATCGGAACCGACGGCGGAACTTCCCTTTTGGCGGTTGTCCGCGTGGGATACGATTATGTGATCATCCCTGTTCATATTTGCTTCATGGGCTGTTGTAGGGAGCCCACCCTTGGCACCCTTGGTTTCGGGAGTTAGGTTTCTCCCTGTGTGTGTGTGTGTGATCAAAAACTTTGTTTAACGTTTCCAAAGAAACCAACCTAGAGATTTACGTTTTTTTTTATTGACGCGACTTACTATTCTCCAGGTCTGAAAGGAACGATTTATGCGAAAAATGATTCGTTCAATCGTTAATAACAAATTCAATTGTTTATATCGCTCTATCGCAAGAACGGTTGGAGATACGAAAAGCAGTGTTGGATGAAAGTTGTTCCCCGCCACGAAATACACATTTTACGTTTTATGACATTTGTTTACAACACCCGCAGTTAATTGTTAGTAACAAAAAAGATTGTTTATATAGCAGCGGCGTGAGAACGGTTGAAGATACGAAACAAGTTAGTTGATGAAATTGTTCCACACACAAAAATACATATTTGATGTGGTATAACTTTTTTTGCTAACACCGATAGTTTGGTGTTAATAAATTCAATTGTTTAGATTGCTCTATCACAAGTGCGGTTGGAGATACGAAACAAATTGTTCAATGATTCTCGCTCCCCACGTAATAATACACACTTGTGGTTTTATGACTTTTTCTGACAGTCATAATTCATTGTTATTAACAAAACGGAGTGTTTATATCGCTGCATCATGAAAACCGTTAAAGATACGAAACAAGTTAGTCAATAACAGTTGTTCCACATGCAAAAATACATATTTCATGTTGCATAATTTTTTTTGCCAACACCTGTGGCGACCAATTTATCCCACATTTAAAAGTACGCGATTTTGTAAGTCGCGTAACTCCGACTCTATTCGAGGATTTCCGTACGATCGGAAGGTCCCGGTCATCCTCGGCAATCCCTGGTTACTCAAGCCTATTCGGCAGTTGTCGGGTAAACCCGAACACACCAGAGCTGCCACCTAACATCCTTGATCTCACTCTCATTGATATAACAAGGGGTTAGCAAGTAACACGTTCCAGATCAGTAAAGAGGAAAGTAATCCGAATAAATCATACTCAAATTGCATCTGAGGAAGTTGAATATTAATACTAAAATCCTCTCCTTCATACACCGATAGTTAATAGTTATGAACAAATTCAACTGTTTAGATCGCTCTATCGCAAGAACGGTTGTAGATACGAAACAAAGGGTCTAATGCAAGTCGTTCCACACGGAAAAATACACAGTTGATGTTCCATGGCTTTTTGCCAACACCCATAGTTAATTGTTAGTAACAAATTGTATCGTTTATTGCACTACTTCATATTAAGAATTACAATTGTTGACTTTCCGATAGAAAGTTATTGTAATGACCCTGAAAATGAAAAGTGTCAGATCGCTGAAATTTTCACTTTTCTCGGCGTTTGGCATTATCCTGACACGTCTTCAATGAGATGTTCGTGTGTGTTTTTTTTTTTTTTTCACTCTTTCTTGTGTGTATGTGTGTGTGTGTATGTGTGTATGTGTTTTTTTTTCCTCCGTCCGTCTCATTTGTACGCCCCCGGTAGCAGCCGTGTAAGCATTCCTTCAGGGGGCGTACCGGACACCCACCCATGCGGCTGGGGCCGACTTTCGCCATTTTTAGGCCATCGTATTTCTAAACACAGGGTAAACCTCCAGAAACCCCTGTGCTACGATGGCCGGCGCCTATGATGGAATGCACCCCCCCGCCTGCGTCGGGTTAGGTTCCCGCTCGTCCGGGCGGTCTCATTTTATGGGTACCGCCGATAGCACACACGGAAGTTCCTGCATCGCTCGGAATCCATGAGAAAATATTTTGAAAAAATATTCTCCGGCGGCCGGGCGCGAACCTAGGACCTTCGGAGTAGTAGGCAGATACTCTACCACTACGCCAAAGCCCCGACTGGATGTGTGTGTATGTGTGTTTGTGTGTGTACGTATGTGAGCAAATCTTTGCCGAACGGTTTCTCGTAAACGGCTGGACCGATTAAATTTTTTTTTTCCAAAAATTACGTCTCGCCGAGGCGGTGTTCTGAAAGGATTTTTTTTAATCGGCCAGCTAGTTTTTTAGTAATTAACAAAAAAATCCGAGTTCAATTCTAGCAATTGAAAAATTGAATTACACTAGTTTTATACACAAGCTTACCAGCATCAATCGAAAAACAGGACATAATGATTCGGTTTTGTCATTGGTTCATTGCGAAGTTATGAATAGCTATGTTCTTTCTTCTGGTATGATGTACGTAATTCGTTAAACGCCCATACCTCCTTAAATATGCGAATTACGGAAACAAGTCATTCAACATAAAATGTGTATTTTTGCATGCGGAACAACTATTGTTGAGTGATCATTCCGCTAGCTGATACGATTTTCGCCATAGAGGGTTATAAACAATTGGAATTGTTTATAACAATATATATACGGTCAATTGCATTCAAAATCTAATTCTCTCCGAGTTATATTAGAACACTCCGATTCAGACCCTAATGGCCGGCATGGCTTCATTCTTTCACTTATTACATACATAATTTTTCAAACGCCCACACCTCCTTACTTATGCAAATTAGGAAAAAATGTTATAATACATAAAATGAGGACTGTTACATGAGGAATAACTTTTCTCTTAGAAACTTTTCGCTACCGTTGATAGTTTAGACAGTAGAACGTTATAAACAATTGAAATTGTTAATAACAATCTATATAGTGTTCCGATTCCGACCTTGAAAACCTCAATAGCTTCATTCGTTCACGAGAAACCTAGGATCAAACTTTTGTGCACACACATACACAAAGTCACACACACACACACACACAGACATTTGCTCAGAATTCGTTGGGATCATTTTGGTATACTTAAAACCCTAGTTACAGGCCGAAATGAAAAACTTGGATTTCGGGGTGATTACTATAACTTCCCTATCGGGAAGTTAACTAGTGATGTAAGCATGTGTGTGCCCCATCCGGGGCACAAAAAAAACTTCCCGATGTGGTATTTCAGCACAGCGTTCTAAATTTATTCTTCTCCAATATACCTTGGTTAATCAGTGTGACCCCTCTTGGTGTGATAATGAACAGCTGCAGATTGGACAATTCAAAATTGACTCATTTATGAACCAGATAATTATGAATATTTGAGTAAACGTATGGTGATCATGAGGATGCGACTTATGCGGGACACTTGAGTGGGAGTAAGTTCCCAATAGAGATGCGGCCGCAATACAAACAATGACTTTAATATTTTACGCAGCGGAACAGTATAAACAATTGTTGATAACATTGCATATACTGCGCGAATGCCATCCAAACTGTAATCCACTCGATTCTGCACAGAAATGCTTCGATTGAGGCCTTCATGACAGCGCTGGGTTCATTCATTCACTCATTACACACATAATTCTTCCGACGGCCATAGCTCTTCAATTACGCAAATTATTGAAAAAAGTCATTCCACATAACATACGTATTTTTGTATGGGGAACAACTTTTCTGATATGAATTTTGTGCTAACCCTAATAGTTCATGCAGTAGAACGTTATAAACAATTGAAATTGTTAATAACAATATACATACTGGACCAATTCCATCCAACATCCAATCCAGTCTAAGTTACATGAAACCCGTCCGTTTGAGTTCTCAACAACTTCGATCGAATGATTCGTTCACAAGAAATTGTTGACCAACAATTTTGACCATAAGCATACATCGTCATAATTGCAAGAGCCTCATTGACCGATCAGACCTGTGCTATAAATGCGGCGAAAAACGGCACAAAAGGTCTGATTGTGAAGCGTCTCCGAAATGGGTTCTATGCGTAGAACTGGAGCCCACGAAAGACCATGCCCATGTAACGAGGTTCGAGACCTGAAGATTGATGTTGCCGTCATTTCGGAACCTTACAGGACCTATATACCCACAACTGGGTTACCGATAGTAGCAATAATGGCGCCATTTGGTTCTGCGGTGCTCTACCATTTGAAGCATATAACAATGACGAACAGTCTGGATTTGTTGTGGCGAAGGTAAATGGTATCTATCTGTATAGCTGCTATGCACCACCAAGTCTTTCTTATGAAGACTTCACAGCATTCTTAGATAGGCTCGTGGTGGATGCGAAACAGCACTTCCCAGTAGCAATCGCAAGAGATTTCAATTCCTGGGCAGTTGACTGGGGCAGCAAGGAGACCAATCAGCGAGGACGGGCTTTACTGGAAGCCATGTCGACTCTAGATGTCGTCCTATTGAATGATGGAAATGAACGACGGAAACGAGCCGACATTTCGCAGAGGACAGGCGAGCTCAATTATAGATCTCACCTTCGTCAGCAGTAGCCTGCTCAAAGGCAATTGTGCATGGGAGGTATCCGAGATTTACACTGCCAGCGATCATCGAGCGGTACTCTGGGATGTGTCGGTTGATTGGAGGTCCGCGCCCACATCGACCAAAACAAACGAAACCGGCTGGAATGTGAGAAAATTCGATATCACCAGTTTTCTTGCGGCATTAAAGATCGACTCAGTAGGTGGTAGAAATGCCACCGAAAAAGTGGATGGAGTGTGGCAGCGAGTCACCGATGCCTGCGACGCGAGTATGCTCTGGAAAGTCAGTGGAAACCGACGGCCATCGGAGTATTGGTGGAGCGATGAAATAGCTATGCTTCGCAAGGAATGCTTCACAGCGAGAAGAACTTGGCAACGTGCAAGGAAGAAATCCAATTCCGAAAGCCTTGAACTAAAGTATAAAACGGCTAAGCGTAAGCTCACCAAGACCACTAAGCTTCGCAACCGAGACTGCTGGAACGAGCTATTGGAGGAAGTGGAAAAGGATCCTTGACGCAGATCGTACAAGGTGGTTATGACGCGACTCAAGAGCCAGCCGATGCCATCAGCAACCTGTCCCAGGCTTCTGGAAAGAATTGTCTCAGTCTTATTCCTGCAGAGTGAATGGAGGATCTTCTTACCTTGTACCGATCGGAAACGATTCGCTACTGATGAAGCCGCGGCTGGCGTCCCCTACGCAACGAAGTATTGCTCCGCAGATGTTCCGTCGTGATTTGGGGATACTGGGATATAGAAGGCTGTCCTTCTACTAGTGTACGCCAAGGGGTATTGTCCCTTGTTTTTGTTTTTTTTCTGTATTTTGTACTTTCAATTTGTAACTTTTTTGGTTTGTTTTCAATACAGATCTTTAAAAAAAAGGGAGGAAAGAGAAAGAAGGAAGCGTGAGGAAGGAGGTTGGCTTCCTTCTTTCTCTTTTTTCTTAAAAAAAAAAAAACCACACACACAGACATTTGTTCGGAAGTCGATGGGAAGCATTTCGGTATACTTAAAACCCTAGTTTGAATTGAACTAAACAAATTCGATTTAGGGGTCATTACAATAACCTCCCGAAAAATCGGGAAGTTAATAATTGATGAATTAAGAGTACGAATGAAAACTAGTAGTGTACAAATGTGTGCGCCCCATGCAGGGCACAAACAAAACTTTCCGATTTGGTATTTAAGCACAGCATGAGAACGCAACCATGGTGATGAGCAACCGCAACCACGATATCAAAAATCCGAGTTCAATTCTAGCAATTGAAAAATTGAATTACACTAGTTTTATACACAAGCTTACCAGCATCAATCGAAAAACAGGACATAATGATTCGGTTTTGTCATTGGTTCATTGCGAAGTTATGAATAGCTACGTTCTTTCTTCTGGTATGATGTACGTAATTCGTTAAACGCCCATACCTCCTTAAATATGCGAATTACGGAAACAAGTCATTCAACATAAAATGTGTATTTTTGCATGCGGAACAACTATTGTTGAGTGATCATTCCGCTAGCTGATACGATTTTCGCCATAGAGGGTTATAAACAATTGGAATTGTTTATAACAATATATATACGGTCAATTGCATTCAAAATCTAATTCTCTCCGAGTTATATTAGAACACTCCGATTCAGACCCTAATGGCCGGCATGGCTTCATTCTTTCACTTATTACATACATAATTGTTCAAACGCCCACACCTCCTTACTTATGCAAATTAGGAAAAAATGTTATAATACATAAAATGAGGACTGTTACATGAGGAATAACTTTTCTCTTAGAAACTTTTCGCTACCGTTGATAGTTTAGACAGTAGAACGTTATAAACAATTGAAATTGTTAATAACAATCTATATAGTGTTCCGATTCCGACCTTGAAAACCTCAATAGCTTCATTCGTTCACGAGAAACCTAGGATCAAACTTTTGTGCACACACATACACAAAGTCACACACACACACACACACAGACATTTGCTCAGAATTCGTTGGGATCATTTTGGTATACTTAAAACCCTAGTTACAGGCCGAAATGAAAAACTTGGATTTACATTCTTATACATACACATACACATTTACACACACACAAACACCAACTTAGAATTTGACGGGGATCATTTTGGTATACTTAAAACCCCAGTCACAGGATGAAGGGAAAAATATCGATTTCGGGGTCATTAAAATAACTTCCCGAAAAATCGAGAAGTTAACTCGTGGGATACCAGTGTGTGTGTGTCCGTTTGGAACACAAACCAAACTTTCCGATTTGTAATTTCTGTTCGCCAGTCTGTGGAAGTGAGGTGCCAATAGGGGTGCGAACGCGCGAGGGTTGAACCTATCATACTTCCTTCATTATGACAAATATGTAAAAAAACTGATAAGAAGGTAAATATGCATTTGCACTTAGAAAGCGAGTTCTGCTTAATACTTTTCCCATAGTACTTACTGCTTTTGGAATAGTGCATGGTAAATAATTCAATTGTTAGTAGTAAAAAAACAAGTGAGACGTCGTAGGATACCTGGTAGATGTGACACATGGAAACACTAATTTTGATCGAAATTGATCCAAAATTTCTCACGATTTCTCGAGAATTATTGGACTGTCTCAAATACTCATTTCTCAAAACTTTACCAAAGTTTCCCAAATTTTTAAGAAATTAAATTGATTTATTATTCGATTGATTATTCGGGAAGTTATTGTAATGACCCCGAAATCGAGATTTTTCCTTTCATCCTGTGACTGGGGTTTTAACTATACCAAAATGATGCCCAACAAATTTTGAATCGATGTCTGTGTGTGTGTGTGTGTGTATGTCTGTATGTATGTGTGTTTCCCAAATTCTGATCCTAGGTTCCTCACGAACGAATGAAGCTATCGAGACCGTCAATATTGGAGTCGAAGCATTTTCATGTAACTTAGAGGGGATTAGATTTTGGGTGAAATTAGTGTAGTATGTATATTGTTATTAACAATTTTAATTGTTTATCACGTTCTATTGCATAAACTATTAGAGTCAGCGCAAAATTCATATGAGAAAAGTTGTTCCCCATATAAAAATGCGTATTTAGTATGACTTTTTTCGCGCATTCGCATAATTAAGGGAGTTTGACCGTCTCAACAATTATGTCTGTAGTGAGTGAACGAATGAACACAGCGCTGTCATGAAGGTCTCAATCGAAGCATTTCCGTTCAGAATCAAGCGGATTGCATTTTGGATGTCATTCGTGACGTATGTATGCAATGTTATTAACAATTGTGTGTGATTGTGAAGTATCCAAGGAATTGGATCCGTTTTTTAATGAGTCAATGTACCATCCTGCATTACTCATTAAGGGCCATGTTCATGACAAGTCAAGGCATACAACTCAAAAGGTTAAAAACAATTATAATGACTCGATAAACATATACAATTTCGACGAAGCGGATCGTAATGAGCTGTATTCACGGATTTCGAATTTACCGCTGTTTTTGCCGCTGTTTTTAGCAGCGTGTATATTCAGGATAATGATGGTGTGCCCTCATTAGATATTAAAACTTATTTAGGGGACACTTTCAGATTTTCTAGTATGGAGGTAACTTCGGCAATCAGATCTCTTGCTAATAAGCCAACGGCTGGGATAGACCAGATTCCTAATAGCTTCGTCCGACTGAATTATTACGCTTTTACTACTCCACTCACTATGATTTGTAATAAATCCATTCATGACGGCACTTTTCCTGAGTGTTGGAAGGTTGCAAGGATCTACCCTATCTTTAAGTCTGGTAACAAGAACCTTATTGATAACTATAGACCTATAGCTGTGTTGAGTACTTTTTCTAAGGTCTACGAAATTTGTCTTTACAGAAGACTTTATAGTCTTTTCGCATCTCAATTATCTGATGCTCAACATAGCTTCGTGCCCACAAGGTCTACTGTAACTAATTTCACCCTACATACTCAATACATTAGCTCTGTCATCGCCGAAGGGGGTCAGCTAGATGTTATCTATACTGACTTCTCCAAAGCGTTTGACAGAGTTAACATCGGTATTCTATTGCAAAAAAAAATATTGTTATTGGTGTCCCTGGTCAGCTTCTTTCAGTCATAAATTCATACCTTCCCATAAGACCATGATAGATTTTGTGTTGTATCCTGCTCAGGTGTCTCCTCTAGACCCTATTATCCGAGTTCAGGAGTTCCCCAGGGCTCCAATTTGGGACCGCTACTTTTCAACATTTTTCTAAATGACATCACGGTGGATTTGAAATGTGGTACTTATATCTACGCAGATGATACAAAATTATATTTTTGCATAAAAGATTACTCAGATGCACTGATACTTCAAAACGATTTGAATATCTTCAGTAATTGGTGTTCATTGAACAAATTAGACCTAGACCCAAGCAAATGTTAGAAGATTTCGTTTACTCGTAAGTTATATCATATACCAACATCGTATGTAATAGATGGTACTCATTTAGAGGACATTTCAGCGTGCCGCGACCTTGGAGTAACCTTTGATCGTGAATTAACTTTTAATCCACATATAGATAACATCATCGTCTCTGCTAATAAAACATTAGCATATGTCACAAGAATGTCAAAGTTGTTCAAGGATACTGGGGTCATAAAATTGCTCTTTTGTAGCCTTGTTGTGCCAAAGCTCGAATACGCCTCTCTTGTCTGGTCACCCTTGTATGTATGCCACTCAAACAAGATAGATGCTATTCAGAAGAAATTCTTGAAATTTATGTCATGGAAAGAAGATGGGGTTTATCCAGAACAGGGATCTGACATGCTCAAGCTTTGTAGCCGTTTTGATATGCTGACACTAGCCGAAAGAAGGGAGGTGACCGCGATCCTGTTCATCATTAAACTTGTTAGAGGTTATATTGATTGTCCGCAGTTCCTTGAACAATTACCTTTCAAGTTCCCTTTGAGAGGTGTACGAAACCAAGTACCATTCTATCTGCCATTAACAAATGCTTCAGTCTTACTGACCTCCCCATTATATAAAGCGTGCAGTCTTGTCAACCAACTGGTCTTTTACTCCGGTGGAGGTATTGACATCATTTCTTCTCCTATGTGTGAGATCAAAAAATTGTCTCTTCAATTTGTAAAATCGCAGCGACCCCACTAATTCACGACTAATGCATTACTAACTTTCTAGCGAGTGTATCATAAGTCAATTCAAAGTAGGAGAATATTGGATTTAATTAATGATATTTGTTAAAAGTACTGAGCACCTGTGTAATTATGTAACTTTCTGCTAGTCCGATAATTGTTGAATGTATAAAAGTATATCACTAGCGCCACCATCTTTTTCTTCTTTTTTTTAAGACTTATTTCAATGTTTATTCCTTTTTACAACACTTATCGTTTATTTGTTTACAATCATGTAATAATTTGGTTCTGTAATTGGCTTTTCTGCTGTTGGACCTTAATAAAGAGAAAAAATGAAAATGAAACAATTGTAATTGTTTATAAGGTTCCACGGGGTAAAATGTCAAGGTTAGCGGGAAACTTATCTGAAGAAAACTATTCCTTATATGAAAATGCACATTTTATGTGGGAGGACTTTTTTCCATAATGTGCATAATTAAGGGGGTATGGCCATCTCAACAATTATGTATGTAATAAGTAAATGAACGGACTGAGCGCTGTCACGAAGTTCTCGATCGAAACCTCTCCATTCAGAATGGAGCGGATTACATTGTGGATGGCATTCGTGCAGTACATGCAATGTTATTAACAATTGCAATTGTTTAGACGATTCCACTGGATAAAATATTGAAGTTAGCGAGAAACCTATCTCAAGAAAACTATTTCTTATACGAAAATACATGTTTTACGTGAAATTACTTTCTTCGATAATTTGCATAATTAAGGAGGTATAGTCGTCCGAGCAATTTGAAATACGGGAACGATGCATATCACCAGGGTCTTTCCTTACACAACAATGCACATTCAGTATGACTTTTTTCAATATAGGTTAAAACATATCGCGAGTTCAACTAGAATATACTTGGCGAATGGATATGTCGACAATTGCGCGAAGGATGTCAAAGAGTGGGATAATTAACAACGTACAGAGGTAGAGAGGGTAACTAGGCGGACGAATTCCAGTTGAATATTTTTATGCGGCTTAAAAATCAAACTGAATCGATCGCATACATATATTATTAGTCGCAAGTTCAATTATTGATATCACTCTTGGCTTTGCTCATTACCATGGTTGCATTTTTATGCTGTGCTGAAATACCAAATCGGGAAGTTTTGTTTGTGCCCCGTATGGGGCACACACATTTGCACACCAGTAGTTTTTTTCACAATTAACAATTATTAACAGTTATGAACAATTTTAATTGTTTATAAGGCTGTATCTCGAGAGCGGTGACAAATACGTGAAAATGCGCCATACAAAAGTTGTTCCTCTGGTGAAACTATATATCTCATGTTTCGTTACTTTTTTTGCTAGGCATCATCTTTTACGAAATATCGATTAGATGGTTCACATAAAAAAGCTGCTGGGTCAATTTTCATCAGAAACTAATCCGATCTAAGCTCCATGACGACGCTCTACATAAAACCACTATGAACGAGATCATTGGTGAGAAATCGTTAGCCACAAATTCCGATTCCACATTTGCAAGCATACACGCGCACACACAGAGAGGCATTTGTTCAGAATTCGACTGGGAGCATTTCGGTATACTTAAAATACCGGTTACGGAGCGAAAAGACATAAATCGATTTAGGGGTTATGCCAGTAATTTCCCCAAAAATCGGGAAGTTAACTAGCCAACATTGAAAGAAACGTTAATTGTACATTCAGCCACTATTCACAATATCTAGTGCTATGTATACGAATCATGCTTATACTAATGCTATTCATAGTCGTAGGTGGAATTACCTCGCGCCAGGTGCATATCGGACTGAAGGCATTCGTACCACAGGTAAACAGGCTCTTTCCGTTACTGAGCAGTACTTTGATGAAGTTATGGCAGTCTTGAGAGGTCTGACCTTTATCCTGACAGATAGAGGCTTTGTCGGAGGATGCAGTCCATATCGCGTGCTCCAGGGGTGTCAACGAATTCAATGTGAGGCGATATAAATTGTCCCTGTAATTTAACAAAGAAAGAGGTGGTTCAAATTCTTTTACAGTAATAAATTCGACAGTAATTAATCACATCAAATCTTTAGAATGAAGGTGATCAAAGCTTTGCAACGGAATATTTTGTAGATTGTAGTTTTTTTCCCGCGAAAACAGCGGTCTGCACAAATATCACTCCATTCTGAATTGTAAGATATTTGCGAAAAATTCGTTGCTTCCAACTGGAGTGAATAATTGATTCCCTCTGCTTTAAATATTTTTGCCGTGAAACGGTCTGACCTTAGCAAATGTCCCCCGCAAGTAGTATTTCGAGTCAACAGTAAGTGTCAATGATACGACAAAGTCAAGTGCCGGCCACTATTCCATTGGTAGCTACTTGAACTCATTTTGTGTTTTATCGATTAAACACTTTTACTCACGGTCTCGTAGGCGATGAAGCTTCATCAATCCATGCTTCAATTATTTGCACTATCAAGTATGCAATGGTATCTCTTAGCATATATCAGCAGCCGCTCGATACTCAGCCAGCGGACCGTCTGTGGGTACTCGACAAATAAAGTACCTATGGATTTCATAAATAAACCTGGTATTGGTGCTGATCACGAGACGCTATAAAAAAGATGTCAAATTATTTCGGAAAATTATTTCGCTCCATTACACCAAGCAATGCATACAGCAGATATATATTTATATCTCTATCCTTTTCATTCGTATTGCGGGCGCACGTTCTATACGTAGCTACCCCTAGGTTAATCTAGCTTAACGTTAGCTGCTAGGCTGCTGTCGTGTGAGCGCCTCAGGGTCTGTCACCCCAATGTGAATTCCCTCAGAGCTCACGTTGAGCGAGTCAGATTGTTACTGAGCACCCCCCACCCCTCCGTTCCTATTATCGCAAAGTCAGACACTAAAATTGAGCCTTGTGTTGATGATGACATTGTTTCTCCAGACCGCTATAGACTCTTCCGCCGTGGTCGCAGTATGCCAGGCGGTAGGCTTGCCTTGTTTATTAATAGCTGCCCAAGACTAAGGTCCTTTGTACTTCTACGCTCTACTGAACGGGGAAACCGGGGCTGCCTGAGTATTTCTTATGCGAAGTCTCTAGTCATGGGGTCTTCCCGATTTTTGTAGCTGTGGTGCACAGATCATCGTATGCCCCTTTGTGGAGGGCACTGATTTCACAGTGTCGTTGCAACTCCATCTGCAAGATTACAGCTCGAAGGTCATTCTTGGGGATTTCAATGAAGATCAGTTATCCACTAGTACTGATTCCAACCTTATGCGGTCTCTTTGCTCTCACAATGGTCTCTGCCTTGTGCCGCATGGTGCCACTCACCATACTGCGGATTCCGACACCTGGCTGGACTTATGCCTTATAGATGATGACGGTACACTGCTGAGCTTCTGGAACACAGATGTACTATTTGTTGATGGTCATATCTTGATTACGGCTACCATCAGGGCTATTCTTCCTGATGCATCCTTGGCAGGGGAGATCCATTATAAGGACTTCTCCTCCTTGGATGCTGCGAAGCTGAATGCTCATGTGGTAGGTTGTGATTGGTCGGCCCTCGAGGATGGAGCATCTTGTCTGGAGGACATGGCCTTGTGTCCCTTCTCTCATCTCAATGAGGCTATCGAGGCTGCTGTTCCCACCAGGATTGTGAGGAAACTTTTTGCTCGCAAACCCTGGTTTACGGCATGTCTCGATGGTCTGGAGAGGGATCGTCTCTATAGGTTATACAGACGAGTTCGTACGGCCTGTGCTCTGTTTGACTATCGGGTTGCTCGTGATCTGGCGCACCGTGAAGTTGAGGGGGCGCGCCAGTTGTTTTTCCATGATAGGCTGATCTCCTGTACCACACCGGCTCAGATCTGGAAGGAGGTACGACACCCTGGGGTGGCTTTTCCTGCTGGAGAGTTGGGGGATTTTGATCCGGAAATGCTGAATGCCCTTTTTGCAGGAGTGTCGTTTGACCCAGAGGAACCAGCTGTTGTGGACTTCCTTGGGTCAATTCATCAAAACTGTTCTGCTGCTGTCTCGACTTTTTGCTTCAGGCCGGTCACGGCTGATAAAGTGATGAAGCCAGCCATGCACTTCACCACTGAGGCCAAAGCATCTGATGGCATTCCATAGATGGTAGTGGTGGCGGCTTTGCCTGTACTGGGACCCTTTCCGCGACTCCTCTTGTGCAAATCGTTTTTGTCGTCTTCCTTCTGGACCGTCTCGAAGAAATCCTTGATTGTTGCAAGGTGAGGAATACATCATCTGCTACTGACTACAGCCCAGTGGTTCTTCTGTGCTTTCTATCCAAAGTATCTGAGAGGCTGGCTGCTGTGCACATGATGGGTTTCCTTGCTGGTCAGGCTACCTTGGATCCGCTTCAGACAGGATTTCGCCCTCACATTAGTTCTCAGACGGCGCTGCTCAAGCTCATGGATGACATTCGTGTTGCCGCTGAGCGGCTGACGATGTGGCTTCTGTTTCAGTTTAGCAAGGCCTTTGACACTGTATGTCACTCGCTGCTACTTAGCCAGCTCGTTGCGGTTGGTTTCTCGTCTAGGGCCATCACATGGGTAGCATCTTACCTTATGGTCGTTCTCAGGCGACACTAATTGGTGCAACTAACATGTCATCCTTTCGTGGTTTGAATCGTGGGGTACCGCAAGGGTCCGTGTTGAGTCCATTGCTCTCTCTTTTCTTCATCAATGATGCTTGTGGAGATGTAGCTCATGGTGTTGATCACCTGATCTACGCTGATGATCTGCACGTGTATCTCCGAATTTCCGAGGTGTGAGGATGAGTCTGCCATCTCTATGATGAGTGATGTAGCAGATGGCGTTGGAGAGTGGGTTCGTTGCAACAGATTAAGGCTGAATGTTGCTAAAATGAAAGCAATTATCTTCGGCTTCCAGGCATATATTAATGAGGTCTGCTCGATGCCTGCGCTCCGTCTCTCATCATTGGGCGGCAGGTGGTGCCTTTCGAGACCTCGGTGCGCAGTTTGGGAGTGGTGCTGGACAGCAAGCTCATGTGGAGAAACTATGTGATCTCAATTTCACAGAAGGTCCACTCTCTCATCTACCTTGTCCAGGCATTATTGCCTCCTGTCGTGGGTTACTGCTGTCTTGTGTACAGTGGCCCGTTCGATGAACTGTCTGCCAAGATTCAGCGTCTCATCAACATGCGGGTTAGGTATGTCACAGGAGCTAGAAGAGATGAGCACATCACGCCGTATCGTGAGGAGTTGGGTTGGTTACGTTCTGAGGCTCACAGGGACTACTTTCACAGCTGCCTTACCTATGGCGTTTTATGCAGTCGCGAGCATACTTATCTTGCTTCTTTTTTCGTTGCCAACCGGAGTGTGAGACGGACGCGGGATGAGCTGCTTCGTCTTTATATCAAGCCTTTCAGGACGAAGTCTCGCAGGAACTCTTTTCATGTGACAGCGGCCTATCAGTGAAATGCTGTGGCCTCGTCTGTTCATGACTTGCCTTCCCTTCCTTCCTTCAGAATGGTTTTGAGAGCTTTTCTGGGGGACAATCCTTGATCCATGAGCATCTTCAATTTTCACCTAGTTTTTGCTGTCTATCCTTAAGCCTCTTCTTCCTTCACCTACCCTCCTTTATTTCGTTTGTTGCTCTCCTGATCTGAGAATGAATGAGCTGGTGTGCCGTGAAGAAGGCCCGCTACTATGTACGACTTTTAATGTTACTTTTATTTTATGTTTTTTTCTTCTAACCTCTTCTCCCTTTCCTTTTGTGTTCTTTGTTTTGGTTCATCTGCTGGCTTCTGCTTCAACGTATGCTTTACTACCCGGCGTCTATTATTATTCGTTCTCATTGTGAACTTCCCGACAGGGAAGTTATTGTAATAACCCCGAAATCGAACTTTTTTAATTCGGCCTGTAACTGATGTCTTAAGGGTACCAAAGTACTCCCCGAAAAATTCGTTGGCAATCATGTGTGTGTGTGGATGTATGCTTGTATGTATGTGCCCTAAATTAGGTCAACGATTTCTCACGAATGGATGCATGAGTCGAAATCAGCGAGGTCTCAATCGACGCGAATAAATGTAACTCAGCCCTGATTAGTTTTTGATGGATATTGGTTGAGAGTATATATTGCTATTAACAATTTCAATTGTTCATAACGCTATATGTCGTAAACGGTTGGAGTTAAGGAAAAAATTTGTGAATATAAGTTGTTCCTCATATGAAGATCCACATTTAATGTCTATTGACTTTTTCTCATAATGTGTATAATTAAGGTGGTAGAGCCGTTAAAAAAAATAATCCATCTGATGAGTGCATGCATGCAGGCTAGATGGCGACGGCGATCACAAAAATTGGACTCTATAAGTATACATGTATCGATTCAGGATATAATACTTGTTTGAGATTTTTGTGTATCAATGCTGCCAGGAACGTGAAGTCGAGTGAAGCTGGAGATACGGACTTATTGAGCTTTTTGAACGTAATTGTTTAATTCGTGGATTTAAAATTCTTCAATGAGACTCAAAGGCTGCAATCAGAGGTAAATGGGCTTCACGTGGAAGAGGAAGTTATTTCTTGATTATGAAAAAAATCACAAAAGGCAGGGACTAGGAGAAATGAAAACAAAATTCAGTAAATACTGAGTGAGAAGTCTCCTAAATTTTTGAAACAGACGTGATCTCGAAAACTCGAGTTACCAAATCGGGAAGTTTACATTGTGTCCTTCACTGAGTGCACAAAAACGTCCCACCCACTAGTTATTCCTTATTCTTATTGCTATTTTTGACTTCCCGATCTTAGGGAAGAAGTTATTGTTATGGGTCGGAAAATCCAACTTAGGAATTTCACTTGATCTCCACGTTTCATGACCCCTAGGAACGTTCCCAACGATTTTGAGGGAGATGTCTGTGTGTGTGTGTGTGTGTGTGTGTGTGTATGTGAGCACAATTTTGTCGAACGATTTCTCCCAGACAAATTATGCGATTTGGATTATTTTAAAGTCATTGGATAGGTTTCTGCCTAACTTAGCTCCGAGTAGATTTTGAACATAATCGACCCAGCAGTTTTATAGTTATTAACAAATGAATTGTTTATATCGCTGCGTCGTGACAGCCATTGAAGATACGAAAAAAAATATTCAATCAAATTGTTTTTTTGATATGTTTATTTAAAGTCGCTGTGTAACTTTCTTGGCTGCTACCCATAGTTTATTGTTATTAACAAATTCAATTGCTCAGATCGCTATATCGCAAGAACAGTTAGAGATACGCAACAATGTGTCAAATGAAAGTCGTTCCACACATAACAGTGCACATTTGTTTTTTTATCACATTTGAGTTTTTGAACTAACACTCATAGTTTTTCACAAATTGAATTGTTTATATAACTCTATCGCAAACAAGGATATATTTTTAAAAAATCTGTTTATATTCTAAGCATTATAAAATTTCACATATTTGGTAATTATGAAAAGTTAAAAACGTTCACAATTTGAGACACAAATCGAAATTTTGTACATAACATATACGGAAAAACGATCGGGAAGCTATTGGTTCGACCCGTAGAGGGTCCAACCTAAATCCCGTTTATGATTTTCAAAATTGGCTGGGTGTTCAAAATTCATCAGGTGAAGAAATTGAAATTTGAATTTTCTGCCCTCCGGCCAGAAAGCGGTAACTAAACGAAGTTACCGCTTTCCGGCTTCGTCGAGCAGAAAAATAGTATACACACCTCGGCCAGTAAGTAAGAAAGCCTCAGATCACATTACTGTCGACCTGGGCTTCGCCTCGGCCAACAACTACATGTGATCTGGGACATTCCTGACTTTGCTGGCCTAGGTATGTAATCTACTATTCTTAGCCCGCCATTTGGTCGCCGCAATGCGGATGTGCGCCACTCATCGACAGCCACCGAATAAACGTGAAAACGGGGCTAAAACTCACGTATCTTTCGCGGGTTGTGAACACAGTCTGACTCTCTCTCAATTCAACTCTCGTTGGGACCACATGCAGTCGAAAGTCCAAAGACTTGTCCTTGGTTTTTTTGATCTTATGACACGTGCAGTGAGTTAATGAGTGGCAGAACACACTCATCTGCAAGAACGAATCATTGACATCGATCATGTAAAACCAATCTTGAGTTACTTAGTATTTTTCCGCTTGGGGAAAATATCTTCTACGTGTACCACTCATATCATTATTTCAAGTATTACCTTTAAAAATGCCACTCGTGTTTCAAGTCAATAAATTCAGGACTAATAAAATAATATTGGCAGCTCAATCAATTGGCATCTCACGTTAAGGATAGGTCAAATTCATTACATTCGCCTATCCAATAATTGAACTCACCACGTGCACACATAACCTATACGTGGATTCGCTCAACTTATATAGTGCTCAATGGTCGCTCAACTTTCACATAATTTATACTCAAATAATTCAACATTTCTCAAACGAAAAACACTAATCTCTAATACTCATCATATTGTAAAATTGCCATATGTTAAGGTGCAGTCTCTCAGACTTCACTAAATCGAAAGTGTTTTTCTTTTCTAATTGAATAGTTTAATCGTAACTGAATATATATTACTTTTTTTTATAAGTAATTTGTTGATTTTATTCTCACCCAGACCATTCCCATCCGGTTCTACTCAAATACAGTCCACATATATCCCATCCTGATTTTAACATTTTGTGGTGCTTCGGGCAGGATTCTCCTGTGAAATACAATGGGTTGGTTGGTAGCATTTATAACACTATTAATGCGTTTTGAATTTTCACAGATCGATTCACGTAGACACTCAATCGAACACATAGTATTTCACCATCGACAACAACTCAACTCGATCCTCCTGCACTCATCAACACTCAGTTTAGTTAACCTAACTTTCTGGATCACTCACCCTCGGGAACCATTGAGCTATGGACCTTGATTAAATGGATTAATCCTCAACTCAACAGGACATCAGTCAGTCGAGGAGGACACTGAGGCCTACAGTGGTTGTTACCACTATTGAAGATCACAAATCCTCTCAGGATGTTTACGAGCCCTCATCTGAATCCGAGATGTCATATTTGCCAGTTCAAGACAAAAGGAAATCGGGCAAGGGCAAACGCACTCGGAGCACGCCCCCAACGGTCCTACCCACATCACTGCAGTTGAAACAACAAACTTAGCGATATCGAGTGCAAGAACTCGAACAAACACTTCAAGGCCTAAAAGACCATCCCGACCTCATATCTCACGAACTGGATTGTATTCTGGCAAACATCATGGAGGTGAGCCATCAGTTTGACGATGCTCACGGCTACATCGAGGAAAATTGGCCTGCGAAATTCATCAAGCATCCATACTTTGCTGAATAATGGTTCAAGAAAAAATCCAAACTCATTCGGCAAATTCAGCAGAAACTCCTCAGACTCAAACGAACAGCTCGTCCTCTAACCTCAGAACCTGAGCTTATAGCACCGTTGCACTCATCCAGCCTCCCAAAACTCACCGTTCCAACGTTCAATGGAGACATTGGACTCTGGACTCATTTCAAGGAACTGTTCACGAGTCGGGTTCTCAATGATCATCGCATCACATAAGTGTAGAAGCTGTTCAACCTTAGAGGACAGCTGGAAGGAAATCTTGCATCATTCATAACTGGTCTTCCAGCCAGCGGAGCTTTATTTCAAGCAGCTGGGAGCTGGTAGTTGCTGAGTATGATAATCTACGCTATCTCATCCAACATAAACTCACACGACTCCTGCAAGCACTATCAAACGCGCCTCTAAAAACATCAGCAGCATTTGCAGATTATGCTGCTGCACTCACTAAGGCTGCAATAGCTCTCCAATCCATGAGGTCATCAGAGCTACTATGGGCATAGATCGCGGTGCAAAAATCAGTCCAGCACATGGATAAGACCAGCAGGGAGTTGTGGGTGACAGCACTGGGAAAACCCAATACTCACCCCACTTGCAAAGAATTCCGGAACTTTATCAGCACGAGATCCCACACTCTTAAGCAAATCGAGAAGGCTGAGTCAACAAAACCACTTCGAGGACGAGTATTAGTCGATCATGGCGCCACGTCATCACCAACCTCTCGTTATCAGTGTGATTGCTGCCCCGAGAAGCACTTCATTGTATCATGCTCGAAATTCAGGAAACTCCGTGCCAAGGACAGAAGACCACTCATCAATCTCAAACGCCTTTGCTACAATTGCTTGGCTCGGCACAATGTCAGTGCCTGTCGCACTTCAATGCAATGCAGATTGTGTAACGCAAAACATCACACAATGTTGCATGAAGCTGATGCCAGAGCGACAGCTATAACCATCACTCCACCCACTTCAAACACTTCAGCATAGGATTCTGGTGCCATCATCCACGCTTTTAGCGCAAGCAATCACTCATTACGCAATCTACTGGCTACAGCGATGGCCAGCATTAGCAACGAGGATGCTACGTATCCTGTGCGACTCCTAGTTGACCCTGGTTCCGAACTCTCCTTCATCTCTGAGAACATCACTCAGTCCTGCAACCTAAAACGATCACACTCAACCCTGGACATCATTGGCATCGGCAGCCTTATTTCAACCAAAACTTGAAGTATTGTTAAAATTACTTTGCTATCAAACACCATTGACTCATCCATATCTATCCATGCTCACATACTGCGAATGATATCATCTATTCTTTCATCATTTACACTCGTATACACTCACAAGCTTGGCCACACCTACGAAATTTAAAAGTAGCTGACCCACACTTCTTAAAACCTCGTGAAATGGATCTTGTTATTGGAGCTGATTTTTATGGGTTAATTATCAAGCCAAACATTATTCATCATGGTCGATTTTCTCCAATTGCTCAATTGTCTATTTTTGGTTAGCTTGTTTTGGGCCCTGTCTCATCCTCGACAGCACATGTCCATCAAGCACTTCAAGTGAGTCAATCCTCAACCAATGCAGCAATTCAAGATCTCCTCACTAAATTTTGAGGTCAGGAGGAGCTTCCAAAGAAAATTTCACATCACCTCACTACAGAGGAAGAAGAATGTCAGAAATATTTTTGTGTAACTCATTCACGAGACTCTTCTGGAAGGTATGTAGTTCGCATTCCCCCCAAAGAATCTCTCACTTCATCAGGCAGCTCCTACTGCCTCGCGAAACTCTCGCTTCAGCGTGTGCTCAAACAAATTCGAAGGGACAGTGTCTATGGTACTCTCTACAACGGATTCATGCATGACTACGAGGCCTTGGGACACATGGTAAGAGCACCTCGCCAATCTCCAATCTTCTATCTACCTCACCATGGGGTCTTGAAACCTGATAGCGCCACCACCAAGCTCAGACTCGTATTCAATGGATCCTGTCACATCTCAACAGGCCTACCGATACACAAACTCATGCACACTGGACCCAAACTCCTTCTAGATGTCTTTCGTGAGCTCATCCGAATACGCCATTATAGACACTTGTTCGACACGGATATCACCAAGAAGTACCGGCAAATTCAAGTACATCCTGATGAATGGCTCCTTTAACGTATTCTCTCGGTTAATCAATACCTGGAAGAAACGCCGCCTCAACTCACAACTGTCAGTTATGGACTCAGGGCTGCTTCATTCCAGGCAGTACGAGCAGTCATTTAACTCGTTCAAGATGAAGGACACAAATTTCCACTGGCTGCCACACTAATCACTCAATATCGATATGTTGATTTCAGATTTGGTACATAAAATACAGTGGAAGAACTCATGGACATAGGGCAGCAACCCATAATCTTGTGCGCAGCGGGAAAATTACCGTTGGCAAAGGGGCACTCAACCAGTACTCAATTTTTTACCTTTGTGAATCCTCCTACTATTAAGACTTCAATTTCATGCGAGGATGGACTCACCAAACTTCTCGGTATGGAATCATCTTCCTTACAGGATCATTTTACATTCACGTCAAAAAAAGAACAACTCAGCGGGAGAATCTCTAAAAGAGTCATCCTCTCCGAAGTGGCACAAATCTTTGATGCACTCGGTTTCATCTCACCTGTTGTCATTCGAGCGAAAATTCTTCTTCAAGAACTCTGGTTACACAAACTCGGATTGAATGATGCACTCCCAATCACTCTTGTAGATAAGTGGTTTGTCATCAGAGAGGAATTTGTGCAACTAGCCAGTTTTTCAATTTCTCGCTGGTTCAACACAACCAATCATTCAACCATCGACCTCCATGGATTCTCAGATGCCTCACAGCTAGCACTGAGCGTAGTCGTCTACATCGTCACTCACACCACATCCAGAAAAACGTCAACGATTATATGTTCAAAAACCAAAGTGGCACCTCTCAAACGGCTAACCATCCCGAGGTTAGAACTCTCAGCAGCGTTGCTCCTCTCAAAGTTAGTGTCTCGAAAAAAAGCCACACTCATAACTCAACCCTCAAAAATTCATCTCTGGACGGACTCAAGCGTGACACTCGCGTGGCCAAAACTCATCCTTCAAAGTGGAAAGATTACGTGCGCAATCGAGTTATCATTATCCAAGATGTCACTGGTGATGCAGATTGGAGGCACATTTCGAGAACCTCCAACCCAGCAGATTGTGCATCAAGAGTCACTACAACTCAACAACTCAAGGATCATCCTCTTTGGTGGACGGGACCACCTTGGATCATCCAACCCATCTTCATGGCCAAAACGATGTGTTCAACCCGAAACTTTCAGTGCACAGGAAGCTCGGCCTGGGATTGCACAACTAGCTGCATCGTCACAACTCGAACATCATTGGGACTTCATCAACAAATTTTCATTACTTCATAAACTCGTCAAAATGTCAGCTCTCTGTCTAAGATTCAATTCCCAATCAACTCTGGTCACAATTCTGGCTTCAGTCAAGTGATACATACTCAGATACCTTACCCGTACGCACAATCGTGGGATTCGTGCACAACAATTGATGGGCCAATTACCTCTGTTTCGCACCTCATCTTCATGCCCATTCCTACACACTGGCGTTCATTATGCTGGCCCTTTGACCATATTCACTTGGAAAGGAAGCGGAGCTAAGACGATTAAGGCTTGGAATTGAGTGTTTGTATGTTTTACATCATCCGCAATGCACCTGGAAGTCGTCACTGACTATTCAACTGAAGGCTTCATACCATGCGACAGGAGATTTGTCTCTCGTAGAGGAATTCCTGACTGCCTGTATTAAGATCGTGGAACTAATTTCATCGGCGATAAAGCGCTCTCAACGGTCCTCTTCACTCAACGAACCCAAGAATCTGAACGACTCACCACTATAGTCTCATAGTCACATTATCCATTAATAACTACGCTACAAAATATATGGTCGAAAATAAATGCTAAAATAATTGATACAGAGACTGTTTCACGAAAATATTCAATTCACCATTTGTGGTGTTAATACTAATACTGCCTCAGGTACTTATCAGTCAAAATTTCAAAATTGCACGGGTAAATAAATATAATAAATAAATATACACAAGTAGGCAACAGAAAATCACAAACAGGTGTACGTATAAAATTTGACTAGATTTGTACGAGCAATTCTGGCATTAGTATATGGGAACTGCGACCCTAATTAAAATGCGAGTGTAGAATACGAATGTGGTAACGTTAGGAGTGGGGTGGGTCGTGCAAGATAAACCACCTGGGTAGTTTATCCAGAAGTGGGTACGTCAGGCTCGAAGAGAGGGAGCGGCACGCACTCTGATGGGCAGGTAATTCCAGGAAGCAGCTCCCTGAATTCTGAAAGATCGCGCAGGTATTTCCGTCCTTGCGAACGGAACCTTGAGCTCTGGGGCAGCGTCCCCCCTTCTAGGATTCCTCGACTGATGCTCCCCAAAAAGCTCTGCCAGGTCTGGTGGTTGACCCATGTGACGCGCCTTATATATAAAAATTGCAGAGAAATATTTGCATCGCATGTCCGTTGTGAGCCAGCCGAGTTCACGTCTAGAAGGAGAGACATGTTCGTCTTTTCGAAGACCGACCACATATCTGATACACGAATTCTGTAGTCGTTGGAGTCGTAGTTTTTGTTCATTTGTAATGTCCAAATAGACTACCGAGCAGTAATCGAGATGGGACAGGGCCAACGCAGACACCAGCCGCTTGCGTAGCCCATATGAGGTGCAGTGGCGAAAGAATCGCAGACTATACAGTGCACGATTGACTGTCTTTGCCACTGTATTGTCCTGGGGTTTCCACGTCATTTTTGAGTCAAACGTTACCCCCAGGTTTTTCACTTCGTCAACGAATGGGATGGGAACACCACCCACCTCAATGCTAGATAATCTTGTTGGAATACTATTAATGTATGAACTTGAGCCAAACAAAATAGCCTGAGTCTTATTTGCATTGAGTTTGAGAGCCGCGCTCCCAGCCCACTTGAGCACCCTATTGGCCACGCACGACAGAGCAGCGATGCCACGCTCTAATCCATCCCTGTCCACTCGCAGGTAGATCTGTAGGTCGTCGGCGTAAAAAAAGTGTTGAAGTCTGTCCTTGGGGTCTGTCGCAATGTCGTCTCCCCCTCGATTGTCAGAATATTTTGCAAATCGTTAATGTATAGAAAGAACAAGAGAGGCCCGAGAACCGAACCCTGCGGTACACCTAGATTGGTATGTAATCAGTCAGATTCACCCGCAGAATTCGTTACAACTTTCTGCTTCTTTCCATTGATATAGGAGGAAATCCAGCGTAGCATATGCCTCGAGAATCCCATGCCCTCCATAACCCTCAATAATCTGCTGGGCGAGATAGTATCAAACGCCTTCGAAAAATCGAAGAGCAGGAGTATAGTTAGTTTTTTGTTGTCAATGTTGTCACGTATGTCATCAGTCAACCTGATTAAGGCGGTTTGAGTACTATTGTACTGCTTGAAGCCAGCCTGCCTGGGGTTCAATATGTTCCGACTCACCAGATAGCCCTGGATCTTATCGTATACGATCCGTTCCAGAACCTTGGAGAGGAAGCACAACAGTGCAATCGGACGGAAGTCCGACGGCACTGATGGAGCCGTAGTTGTTTTGAGGGCGATCAACAGTGATTCCCTCCAAGGTCCGGGAAAAACACTGGCTGTCAGAGAGGCATTGATAAGCTGCACAAGACACGGGCCCAGAAATAGCAGAGCCCTAGCAATCACACTTTGTGGGATGCCGTCACAACCTCTGGCCTGCGTCTAAAAATGAGCAACAGCCACGACTACATCATTAATGTTAACTTCCGAGAGTCGGAACCCTCTGCCACTAGCGTTTGCTATTACCTCAGAGCACTCTCTCTCCACCTCTGCATTAGTAGTTGACACCGTAGCAAAGTGAAAATTGAGGTCATTCGGCTCAATTCCGTGTAAACCCTCGCTTTTTCGCGGCAGCAGGCCAAGCTGACGCAGCTCACGCCAGACACAGTTGGGATCAGTGTCCAACGCCTGTGAAATCTTGGCCTGCATGAAGGTATTCCTAGCCTCTTCGGCACGCACGTTAAACTGATCTCGTAACTGAGTATACTCATCACGGAACCGTTCTATCCTCGTGCGAAGATATCGTCTTAACGTCGCATCACGCTTGCGCCGCAGGTCAATCAGGTCAGTGTCCATCCAAGGATCAAAGCCCTTTCTAGGTCTGATAGTCTTGACTGGTGCTAGACTATCCATTACCCCTGCAATGTTTCCGCTTAGACATCTCAATGCGGTGTCCAAATTGAAACTATCACAGTAAAAATGACACCAGTCACACGCAGAAAGTGCATTCATCAACGACTCTGGTTCAATGCTCTTGTAGTCTCTATATGTGAACGGTTTTATATCAGGCTTGGCCACAAACAGCTTTATCTTGGCCGATATTGCGTCATGTCCGTTTTTGGCATATGGGGCTGGTTGTTTGTCGAAGGTCAGTACTGTGTCTTGTCTGTCTACTAAAATAACGTCTGTATGTGTATCAGCAGTTGAGTTAATATGTCTGGTGTGGTGAGTTGCCCCGTGCTCAATGTACTTGAGGGAGTGCTGCTCTATAAAACTGAGCAGAGCATCCCTCGTAGCACTGGGCTCAGCCATGGGTCTTATCAAGTCAGCGTTGAAGTCTCCCATAATAATTCGGTGGCTAAACTCCTCACCGCAAGATCGCAATTGTTCATTTAGTGTGCTGCCGTTCGCATAGAGACCAATATGGGGTGATCGATATACCACAGCAACAAATACGGGGACTGAGTTACCCTGTTGTACGGAACACATCTGGTACTCCGGTACGCCTGGTTTCACCAGACCAGTGGTGTCTGATGTACCCAGGATTTTTACCTTGAGATTGTTACGCACATAGAGAGCAACTCCAGCACCTTGAGTATTGCGATCCTGACGGATAATAATGAAGCCATCAAGGCGAACAAGATTGTCTTCCACTACCGGGCCCAGTTTGCCCTCCGCGATCCCAAAGAGATGGTAGGTGGGGTCATCTTTTAAAAATTGCCGGAACTCCTCAATATGCAATTTCAGGGAGTTTACGTTCAGGAAACCCACCCTCAGGTACCCGCCAGCTTTAGTCGCTGTCTCCCTCTCCACCCTCTTATGTCACTTATCCGTGGCCACGTTCAAGCACCCCCGATCACGAGCACGAGTGCCCGCACCGTGAGCACCCTCCTGCGGCCCCGGAGAAGCACCATGGTTCTGCGCGATTTTAATATTTTGAGAAGCAAGGAGTATCATCTGAAGATCCGAAGCCGACTCAAACACATGAGCATGCTTGTCCTTTGCATCTACTCTGGCCATGAACTTACCACCACGATGCCAGACAAACTTAAACCCAAGTTTTTTTGCTAAAACTTTGAATTGACAAAATTTACGGAACTTCTCCTTTGACAGAGCTTCGTTCACGAAAATTTTGCACTGCCTGACTCGTGCTCAAAGCTCATCACAGAGGAGCTCCGATTTCAAGTCTCCGCTCGAAAAAAGAGTAAACATGGATTTCGACTTCAACACCCTGCTAACCAAAGATGGGGTGGGGAGCGAGACAGCAATTCTGCTCACCGATTTGTTGGAATCTACGGAGGTAGATACCGTTGAGAGCGGACGGGCCGAGACAATGTCAGTCATTGTGACAGATGAGTCCAGGGTGGCCAATGCAGCAAAGGCAATCTGGTGGTACATACCAGTATTACCCTCTATATAATTCGTAAGAATTAATTCGCCGTCATTAACCATCCGGGACCCATCCGTCACCGACATTTGGGGAGCATGTGATACTATGGAGGGGGGCGAGGGTGAAGAGTGGTAGGGGGAACTGGGGTAGGGGGTTGGGGCACGTTACCCTGTTCGCTTATATCGTTATTAAAAATAATACTACTATTGGAAGCTAACATTTCAGGACCAGCCTCTGTTGAGCGCAGGCGAGCTAATTCCCCGGATAGACCACCGGTTATCTTTCTGAGCTCATGAAGCTCCGGTGTGATGTTCTCCAGCAAAGAACTCTGGTGCTTCAATGTAGCTTCTAGTGCTTCGATTTTATCATTTAGGTCCTTGAGTAGACCTGCATCTCCTGCTGTTGGAGATGAGAGTCTACCAAGGAGTTCATCAAATCGAGCATCCAGAGTCACATTTAATGAGCTCAGCAATGCAAACGACGGGTCCGTACCTGCAGAGTCATGTTTAGAGGCCCGCTCTGAATGACATGTACCTGAATTGCTCGCGTTCAGTTTTTCTCTAAATGCTGGAGAAGAAAGGACTCCTCGCGTCATAGCAGCCGGTCCTATTTTCTTCGTCACCGGGGCTGCAATGGTTTTTACGGAGGGTGCAGCAGGCGGCGACAGGCTGGAATTCCCCGCAGATCCAGTATGCCCTAACGTGGTGTTTCCCGCACTGCTGCTGTGCCTCTTGGACACATTCACTGCATCCCCTCCTCTCCTAATCCCGCAGGATATGCACCGATGGGTCACAGTTTTCCTGAGGGTGTTGATAATTTTTTGCAGGCAATTCTTATGGAAGTGCCTTTTGCAAATAGTGCACGATATGAGTGTGAAGCCATTTCGGGGGGCAGTACCACACTTCGTGCATTTCCCGTCCATTGCTCCTTCGACGAATCGGTTTGCAGGGCATGACTTCTGGTGTACCGAGGCGTCGCTGATGTTGTTTCCAACTGACACGCCACAGGAGTTAGACGTGTCACTGGGGGCGGCTAGAAGGGCGTGACAGGGTGTGGCCTCAGCGGTGATTGGCTCAGAGCTGTTGTTCGAGAGCGCGACTGCAGTGTATACTGTAGTCGTCGCAAGAGCTCTGCGTATTGATGGTCGGGAGTGTGGGGGGGATCCGGGCTTAACCTCAACCTGTCAGTGCTGTTCTTCCGATGCTCTCACTATACCCCACGACAGGGTACTCCAGATGTCGTGTCAATCGTTTCCGAGATAAAGGAGGAGAGTACATCAGGTGAGAAGGACAGTAGATGAAGAAGTTGAGGTTATGTAGAGCACGACAGGCGTTTTTATAGCTTTAAAAAGCTGAGTCACAACCAACAGTGAAGATTAATATCTCTAGGTGTCGGTTGCAACATTGTACATGCAACACGGCCGCCAGCAGAACCTTTGGAAGGAATGGTCAAGCCACTATTTACAACGACTGCAAACTGTGTCGAAGTGGAAACACCCTAACATGACATCAAAATTGGTACTCTTGTACTCATGACGGATGAAAGGTATCCTCCCAGTAAGTGGCCCTTGGCACGCGTCACTCAACTTCACCTGGGAAGCATAATCTCATCGGAGTTGTCTCATTCAAAACGGCTACCGCCGAACTCACTCGCCCGATCTCAAAACTCGCAGCTCTACCTGTGTAGTAATGATCACTTCATCAGCAACCTCGATGAGATCATCAGCAACCTCGATGAGATCATCAGCAACCTCGATGCTGATCGGGGAGAAAATTTTCAAAATTCATCAGCTTAAGAAATTCAAATTTGAATTTCTTAGCCCACCATTTGGTCGCCGCAAGGCGCATGTACGCCACTCATCGACAGCGAGCGAATAAACGTGAAAACGGGGGTGAAACTCACGTGTGCCTCGCCGGTTGTGAGCATACTCTCATGCTCTCTCAATTCAACTCTCGTTGGGACCACATGCACTCAAAAGGCCAAAGACTTTTCCTCGGTTTTTTTATGTTGTCACACATGTAGTAAGTTAATTGGTGCCAGAAAACATTCATCTGCAAGAACGAATCATTGATATCGATCATGTGAATCCAGTCTTGAGTTACTTAGTATTTTTCCACTTGGGGAAAAAAATCTTCTACACCTACCACTCACATAATTATCTCATGTATTACGTTTAAAAATGCCACTCGTGTTTCAAGTCAATAAATTCAGGACTATCGATCACTAATATTGGCATCTCACATTAAGAATAGGTCAAATTCATTACATTCACCTACCCAATAATTGAACTCACCACGTGGACACATAACCTATACTTGGATTCGCTGGACTAATATAGTGCTCAATGTTCACTTAACTTCCACACAATTTTCACTTAAACAATTCAACATTTCTCAAACAACACTAATCTCTAACACTCATCATATTCTCAAATTGTCATTTGATACAGATGCAGTCTGTCAGACTTCAGTAGATCGAAAGTGTTTTTCTTTTCTAATTAAATAGTTTAATTGTAACTGAATCTATATTACTTTTTCTCTATAATGAATTTATTAATTTTATTCTCAACCAGACCATTCCCATCCGGCTCTGCTCAAATATAGTCCAACTATATCCCCTCCTGATTTTAACACGGCGAAAGAGATGAAAATAAACTAGTAGTGTGAGCATGTGTGTGTACCCCTTTTGGGGCACAAACAAAACTGCTCGATTTGGTACTTTAGAGCAGCGTACTGGATTTGTTCTTCTCCAGCACGGTTAATCAGTGTCACCCCCATTAGGGTCATAACAAAAACTTGCAGATTTGAGAATTCTAAACTTACTTCTTGGTGAAGCACATAATTATGAATATTTGAGTAGACACATGGTGAACATGAGGACCAGACTTATGAGACTCATCCCCGTTACTTGAGTGTGACCCAATCGGAGTGCGACTGCTCGGAGGTTGAATCTGCCATACCTCGTTAATTATGATAATTATGGAACAAAGTCATCAGAAATTGAATGTACATTTTCACTTACAGAACAGGTTCCATTCAAAACTTTCTGTTGTATCTCTTACTGTTTTTTAAGCGTTATGAACAATTGAATTTGTGAATAACAATCTATATACTTCTCCAATTTTATATGAAAACTTTGACCCTACGTTCTCCATGCAAATACTGCAATTGCAACCCTAATGCCACTGCGACTTCATTCGTTCACTTATTATAATAATGATTGTCCAAACGACCATACCTCAATTATGCAAATTCTGGAAAAAAGTCATTAACTAGGAGTGTGCAAATGTGTATGCCCAATACGGGGCACAAACAAAAATTCCCGATTTGGTATTTCAGCACAGCATAAGAACGCGACCATGGTGATGAGCAAAGCCAACAATGATATCAATAATTGAACTTGCGACTAATAATATATGTACGCGATCGATTCAGTTTGATTTTCAAGTCCCATACAAATATTCAACTGGAATTGGTCCGCCTAGTTACCCTCTCTACCTCAGCACTTTCCCGCTCTTCGACATCCTTCCCGCAATTCTCGCCATATTCATTGACCAAGTGTATTCTAGTTCAACTCGCGATATGTTCTCTAAACATATGTTCTTTATGTGCATTTTCGTATATGGAACAACCCTGGTGTTATGTATTGTTCCCGTATTTTAATTGCTCAGACAATCATACCTCCTTAATCATGCAAATTATGGAAAAAAGCCATTACACATGAATGTCGAGGATATTGATAAATTCCGTTTCTAAATGTATGAGTCTACCTTTCAGAAACATGGAACGTATGGGACTTTTAGAAATACTTGCATCATAATATGATCGATTTTCATCGACGGAAGCTGCAGTATAATCGCCAAGTCCTATGGCTCAGTACGTCATCGATTTTTTCCGCTAATTAACTTCCCGATTACTCGGGAAGTTATTGTAATGCACCCAAAAACGATATTGTTGTTGCACTATCTAACTAGGGTTTTAAGTATACCAAAATGATCCCCGTCAAATTCTAAGTTGGCGTCTGTGTGTGTATATGTGTGTATATATGTATGTGTACAAAATTTTGCGCAACGATTTCTCATGAACGAATGAAGTTCGGAAAGTTTTCAAGGTCGCGTTCGAAGCGCTTCCATGTAAGTTAGAGCTGATTAGATGTTGGGTGAAATTAGTGCAGTATATATATTGTTATTGACAATTTCAATTGTTTATAATGTTCTATTGCATAAACTATCAGAGTGAGCGTAAAATTTATATAAGAAAAGTTGTTCCCCATATAAAAATACGTATTTTTTCTACAATTACTTCTTCGACAATTTGCACAATTAAGGAGGTATGACCGTCTCAGCAATTATGTCTGTAATGAGTGAATGAATGAACACAGCGCTGTCATGACAGTCCCAATCGACGCGTTTCCGTGCAAAACCGAGCGGATTACACTTTGGAAGGGATTTGTGCAGTGTATGCAATGTTATTAACAATTGTAATAGTTCCACCGGAAAAAATATTAAACTTATCGGGGAAAAACAGAATTATTCCTTATATGAAAATCCATCTTTTATGCATGATGACTTTTTTCCATAATTTGCATAAGTAAGGAGGTATGGTCGCCGGAGCAATTTCAAACATGGGCACAATGCATATGACCCGGATTGTTCCTTATACAAAAAGGCACATTCCGTATGACTTTAGGCCATATAGAACATATCGTGAGTTGAACTAGAATACACTGGGCCAATGAAAATGTCGGCAATTGCGGGAAGGATGTCAAACAGCGGGAAAGTACAGAGGTAGAGCGGGTAACTAGGCGCACGAATTCCAGTTGAATATTTTTATGCGGTTTAAAAATCAAACTAAATCGACCGCGTGCAGTAATTATTAGTCACAAGTTCAATTATTGATATCACTGTTGACTTTGCTCATCACCATGGTTTATGCATGCTTCTGGTGTGCTGAAATACCAAATCGGGAAGTTTTGTTTGTGCCTCGTATGGGGCACACACATTTGCACACCACTAGTTATCGTCTGAGGTGATGGTGGCCTTTTTGAGGTGAATGTGACAAAGCTTGGGAAACAAAGGTGGACCTTCAGAAGGGCTCTCCAAAGTTTTGGCACCACCTACAACTGCACAAAATTAATTAGACAATCATGATTAGTTAACCCGAGTCGAATATTTAGGCCTAATTCCCCCCTATTAGATCCTGTAGTTGGAAATCTCGACCTTATTTCCCTCTATTCCTCCTAAACTAGAATATGTCCACCTCCTTTCGACCTACCAAACCCTCAGAGACTTTCTTCCGTCTTCTTTCCCCCTCAAACGTCTATTGCCATCTTCCGCGCTTCTTCTGAACCTTTGAGCTTCGTTCAACCCTAGTAAGTGCTCCTGTCACCCTACTCCTCCTGTGTAACGCGAACTAAATAGAGCATTGCATTAACGTACAATAATAAATAACTATGGCCCTTCTAGTTGACATCGGTTCACAGCTCACTTTTTTGAAGTGAAACTTCTTATGGGAGGGTTTTGAAATCTCGATCGGCAACCTTTTTGGTGACGCTCGCTCTAACGTAGTAAGTAAGAGTGAGAGGCCTCCGGGAATCGAGCGAGAGTGAGACGGACTACCTTACGTCTCGTCTATCGGGCGAGAGTGAGAGGCCTTCGTGTATCGTGCGAGAATGAGACGGAAGACTTTCTGTCTTTCATGTCATATTCTGCGTTCAGGCGGCGTCGCGATCGCGGAAAACAGCTGTTGGTTTCTAACACAGTGATCATAAGCAACGTATTTTTTTTTGAGCGTGTCTTCATTACTTAAATCGAGAGTTTTGTGCAAATGTGCCGAAGTCGGGTGCAGAAAGGACAAAAACGTGGCGGGAGAAAAAACGGGCGAGTGAAGGAATTGATCAGAATAGAAAACGGAAAAAAAGTAGAACTGAAATTGAACGAGATAGCAGGGAACGGAGGCAAACACGTGCTAACCTCTTACGTGACAGTGTGGACGATAGTGTAAATAATCCAGAGAATGAACTATTAGCAACGACTTCGACTCATCCTCCTCCTGATTGTGATGTACATAGTGGTGATCGATTACAATATTCAGACTTTAATGAGTTTAAAACTGCACATAAGAACTTTCACCGTGATTTTATAAATAATCCATTCGGTTTTACGTGTTGTGTATGTGATAGAGTATGGTTTAAAAATGACTTGAAGACTCTATCCGTTGAAAATGAAATTCGTATTCAACAAAAATTTCCAGAATTCAGAAGTAATAATGATCTGGCATGCACCAGCTGTCGCCAGGCTTTGAGGAGAGACAAAATTCCAACATTGTCGAAATTGAATGGCTTTGTATATCCCCCGATCCCTGCACATCCTCCGAAGTTAGATTTTAGAACATCATGACACCCAATATGGACCTGAACTTGAAACAACTAGAATCGCTTTCAATTGGGTTGTCATCTGTTGGAGAAATGTGTGCAGCTGAATGTCGCACAGAAAGCGGACAGCGGATTATGCTTATAGCACTCTATATTTCACCAAATCAGAAGATGGCGAAAATAATAGAGTTTATTCACCTTCACTTGCTGCCGTATACTCCAGTGGGGGCTGCAGAAGTTGGAGTAGAGCTGGACAAAATACCTATGATTCTAGGTGGAGATTCTAATGTTAATTTTGCTTCAGAGGATTCCAAGCCATTAATTCAGTTCTTGCAACAGAAATTGTCATTGGAAATGAACAATTCACCAATTGAATCGACTACACGCCATGGTACCATGATCGATTCAGTTTTCTCACGTCACATCGAAAATTTGGAGTCAATAGTCTTCATTACCTATTCTAGTTACCACAAACCTATCATTTCGTTCATGAAGAGTCTACCAGAGAATGAAGGTGAAGCTGATTGAGATTTAATTCATCATATTCATACTAATATTATTGTATCTTGAAAAAAGTATAATTATTATGATGAATAAATTAATATTTACTATCAAGAAGTGTTTGACACGTAATTAAAATGATTCCTCTAAACATAGAAAATTAAATAATCCTTGCCGATCCAATCATTCAGTTTCACTTCTATCGCGTGTCTTCATGACACACCATTTTTTTCTATTTTTCGGAACCTCTCAAAATTCATCGGTTTCACTAACTGATTATTGTAATCGTACGTAATATGTCTTTTATGACGAGAAAAATGATGTGTTCATGATTTAAACTAATTTTATGATTTATTTCTGTATTTTTACCGGAACAGATAAAAATATGTCTGTATGTTCGCATATATGTCTGTATTTTCGCAGATGTCTCTCATACACATATGCAAATACTATAATTTTTTTCTACTGGATGTGAATTCTTTCATCATTTTTATCGTCATAAAAAACATATTATGTATGATTATGATAATCAATTAGTAAAAACGAGAAATTTTGAGATTTTTCGAAAAAAAATACGCAATTTAAAAAATTATTTTCTCATGATGTAAAGCGAATACAATAAAACGGATACTTAACTTTGTTCTTTGCAGTATGGCGAACGTTTTAAAGAAAAAAAATTAAAATCGAACGAAAATTGCGGACCGCGGATCTCTTTGAAGCTCAAAACACGACAATGAATGTTTGTTATTGGGATATGGGGCAAAATGGGTTGGGCCCGGAATTTTCATTACTTTTTTAGATATGCCCTTATATATCAGAACCCGATTGGTGGTTCCGAAGGCCCTGCGAGGACTTCGAAGTTTCACCGGGGCCACCCCTTAATCTCCTCGCACATGTGAATGATAATAGAAAAATATTAATCATCAGCTGTGCATTAACCCTAGAATTGATTGAGAGACATAATTAAAGATTGAGGATGATACATATTTATCCCATCTCAGATATAAATGACGTGCTATTCAGAATGAATAAATATAAAGTTACTCCAACTCTTTTTGATTAATTAGTATGCCAACATACAGTTCATTCCCAATTTTTATGCTTATACATACAGTGTCCAAGAACTCTACAGGGATAGCCAAGACATTATCTGTCACCTGAAATTTACGCAAAAAACAATCTGTTGTAACAATAATGTGATCACCTCTTGCCGTGAAACCTTCATCAACTTCAACTTCTCTAATTATTGTAAAATGTTCACCCCTACATTGGCAAGCTCCCACCAAACAATTGCAATTAACTACTGTTCTTACGAAGCAACAAATAGAGCCAAATTCGGACACCCATGTAGTGCAGTGTACTTAATAATAAATGATTCGGTCTGGAGAATATTCGTTTTATATTGGTGTGCAACGTATGGTTGGCCATTTTTTAGTAATCTTAAATCCTGTTGAGTGCTGGGATACACGGGATTTCCTGAACTGTTCGTAGCTGTCTGAATCATCTGTGGTATCCCAACTAGCTTTTTGTGGAAACCTACACTGTAGCGTCCTGTAAATAGATATTCAACGATTTTAACTTGTTTCTTTCGCCTATAACAAAAATCACGTATAGGTCCCTCTGACAACCTATCTACTAATTTCACCATGGAAATAATTTGTTGCTGTTTTTTTCCTATCTGAGTGTCCAGGTGCCAAGTGCCATGGACAAATTGCAAAAATTTTCCATTCAAATCTTTGTATTCGAAGCACGAGTAAGCCCACAAGGGTCCCAGATGAGATACTATGTTAGGTAAATGCAATAATTGATGCACATTCATTGTGCAAAACTGAAGACCATAAAGATGCTCGAATTGTCGAACAAATTTATGCAATAAATCTCGAGCCTGTGCAATCATTTCATGAGTAATTCCTCCTGAATTTAACAATGAGATAGCACCTACTAGGAGAAGATAATGCTCGTAAAAATCACTTCGTAAAATGCCTTGAAGTACTGGGACCGAGTAAAAAAAAACACATCTTCAGCTCTGATGCCTTCCAGTGAGTAACGTCCAGAACCAAGCGAGGCATGCGATGAACAAATTTAGGCGGCTTAATATGCAATAACCTCCCGTTAATTTGCCCCACAAAACCATGAAGTGAAAATGAAAATCTACTAAATTTTGCGTCAACGCATACATTTAGCAATTTTTGAACTATTCCTCCTTCTACACCATGCATCCTATCAATTGCCATCCCTCTGATGAAATCAGCCATCATTTTGGAAAAGGCTGTATGGCCTTTGATGCCCATCACAGGCACGCCAGGTGTCCCTCTGTCTGCAGGTTGTAGAGATTCATGGGTTGTTCGTGAACGTGATTCATCCTGATATGGGAATACGTAGACATGACCACCATTATCAGTGAGAACACTTCTGCCTTCAATATAGCACGATGAACATCCATTTTTCCCATTATAAGGAGTCATGTTCAAAAACATGGCTTTCGCCGGGAGATCGCATGTTCCCATAAGAACTACGCCCCTCACCATAATGGGCATTCCTCCTTGGTAATGGTACATTAATACCTTCGACAATTTGTTCTAATTGAGGTCTAAATTTATATATAAATAAATTTGATTCAGGTTTGTGTTTCCCAAATCATAATCCAACCAGCAAAGTATTTTCCATCAGTTTCCTTTTTTCAAATGGCAATTCATTTATAGTCAGATACAGAGGCCAAACACTGACTTTGGAGGATTTAAAGACGGGTACTCCATCAGTGTACCAGCTGAAAGCGATGTTGTTGGGATGGGCTAAGAAACCATTTTGCATCGACTCAATGTAGAGAGAGCCATCATAAATATCTCTTATCATTCCGTTATGATTGACAGGTCGTTGGAAACTGTAGAAATTATCTCGTTGGTACATTTCCTTCAGTTGGTTAATAAAGGACAATTCGATGAAGTATCCGTTTTTTGTCCTGGGACACGAGGGACATACATTATTTCCTGATTGTAATTCTCGGAAACATACCGTACAATAATAATGTTTTTTAATCGTGGTTTTATCCACACACCAATATTTTTTAAATGTTTTCAAGCTCATTTTGGCCAAACCTTGTTGTAAACAATGCGAGTTGATGGCCATTATGATATCCTTCACATAAAGCATATTGAGATTATGATGTAGGCAGAGGACAAGAATTATTAGCAGACTCTGACCAACTGTGACAGGTGCCCCTTGATATAGAGGGCGATGATTCTGCCAATCTGCGTTACCCCTAAGAAATTGCTCATCATCCGTTAGCTTATCATCTTCGTTATTCTCCTCTTCTCCTGAGCCTTCAAAATTCCCATCTTCTCCTGAATCTTCCTCTGGATCATCGAAAAATTGCAACTCGCCTCCACTGTCCGTAAAACTGAAGTCTTGCTCACTATCCGTAGAGTTTTCGTGCTCACTTTCACTGTGTCTCTCTTCACACATTTCTATACTTCCATCTCGTCTCTGAAGTTGCTCTTGGGAAGGAGTCGCTTCAAGTTCTCGATCACATCCGGAATTCGAGTGACAGGAAGTCTCATTTGAAACGTTCATTGGCTCTTCCACAGAAACACTAGCAGAATCATTGGCTCTAGAATAATAATGGAAATATGTGAATTAATATCGGTTCGTAGCATGGTCATAAAAAAATATAAGTGCATTTTTGGTTAGATCAGGTATCGAGAAATAAGTAATAAATGAAAAGAGATAGTAAAATTATATACGGTGTTCCACAGAGCAATGTGTGATTCACAAAAGATATTTAAAAAAAAATCGCTACGTTACTCTTTTTGACAAAAGATTCACCCCCTACTCTGTTATAATTTAGTCAGCTTGGATTAGTGCATTTCAGCAACGGCTAATTGTCGATTAATGTATTATAAATTTTTTACAGAAGTTTTCAGTAAGGATATGATTTCCCTAATAATGATATTTTTTTATGTATACAAAAAAGTGAGCTAGAAAACAGGTATTGTATAAATTGCGCTGTTTTGTAAAAAAATATTTATCGGTAATCTTTTATGACAGATATTCACTCCTCCAAGTACATAAATTGACAACAGAACGCATACTGAGTCAAATGCGCTAATTTCCTGACATCATTTCAATCATAAAATAATCCATTTCTGCAGCACAATACTCTCTATGGGTTAGGTTATATTGTTGAAAAACTGAGTCGGGGTTATTGGTCAAATTTGTCTTCAATTTCAAAAACTAATCTAATTGAAAAAGAAAATAAATGTTCACTTCATGAACCAGTGATTTTAACTTGATTATTCGTAGGGTCTTCGAATAACAGTCTATGTAGAGATTGAAAATGTTATCAACCACAGAATAATCCTTCTTGTTTTTTATTTTTCATAATGTTTTTCCTAATATTTTCAATTAAAAAACAAATTAACCCAATGCAATGTTCATCATTTAAGGGAGTCTGTTGATAATACTTACTCTACTGGCTCTATCCCTGCATCAGCACCTATGCGGCTCACAATTATGCGAAACTTGATTTAATGAAACCCTCAGCCTTTGCTTCCTACGTTTGGGTCCCAATTCATCCAACGATTTTCGTGACATTTTTTCCTTTGATGGAATTGTATTAACTGGTTAACAGGGATGTGAACTCACGCTTAGAGGCTTGTTACGAATCATCCCCCTCGTCTAAATTATGGGTTAGAAAATCAAGTGGAGAAAGAAATCACTGCGACTTTTTCTCATTATTTTCTTTTCACGCGTGGTTAAAGATAACCGATAAAAATCAGCGTAATGATCGAATGATTGGAAAAAAAGTTTCGTATTGAGCAATACAAATATATTGATTCAATTCTTAAATTCTGAAATACAGCGGCGAATAAACTCAACGTGAATCTTCTTATAAACTGTTGACAAGGCTGGAGACATGGAGTAAATATAGAGATAGATGTCAGTGAATGTAGAAATGAAATTAAATTTTTTTCTATGTTTAATTGTTCCATCTTTTTTTATTGTCATGAGGTACATTTCCATAGGTTTAAGGATATTCCACCTATATTGGCGAAGATGTACGAATTGCTTGAAATTTTAACATTATGTTTTTGAAGCGATAACAGATGCCTTCTAAATACAGTTCAAAATATACAAATTTGTTGAAATTTTGAAAATTTACTATTGAAGCAGCAATTATAAAACGATAGTAAACATTTCATGATGATTGACTAAAGTTTTTTTCATTAACTTGTTTAAACATTGTAATATTGATTCGCAAAATCAGATACAATATAATAATTTTCTATTGAAGACTCTTGTCATTTTGCACAACTGAATTTTCTCCCTGCCCCTTGACATCCTCTGACCCGTCTCTCTCCGAAGTATTGGCTGATGCCGTTGTCCCACACTTCTTTCGCCCCGACCAGAAGAATGTTTCGGCATCGTGATCAGCTGGGCAATACGAGTCACCAGAATCCTCCCTAATGCTCTGTTTTTCTTCAGGTGACATGCACTCCCAAGAAAACAATTTCGCCATGATTGATTCATCGCTGTTGCCCACATCTGACGCCTTTAAATGAGATTCAATTATTATTTCATTAATAAATGAATATTTTCATATTATTTTTACCATTCACCAACACTGACGGTCACCTTGGCATCCTTGACTGGATTACTGGTCTTCCGTGTGCGCACCTGTTTTTTTCCTGAGGAGCTCATCGCTCTAAAATGAACAAAACGCCCGAAATGTCGTGAAATTACATTTAAAGAATGAATACTAGTAGAGAATACCATAAGCTAACAAATAAGACTACTGAATGATCACAAATAAAAAGTGACGCCAGAAAAACGAATATTCCACCACGCCTTGTAATTTATTCTTTGAGTGGCTAGGGTATTATTTAAAATATGGAAAAAAGATCAAATTACTAGTGTGTGGATTGGGTTACAGAAAACCTCTGGATATACTTACGATCGTTAGAGACGGTTTTGGACTCGATGCAATTCGATCTTGAAAGAATATTTTTCACACGCGCAAAGCTGACATTTTCGTTGTGGAGGGCGAACGATGTGAGTGTCGAGAAGACCGTGAGCAGCGCTGTGGTCGGGTATGGTCGGACTTTTATAAGAATTGCCTTCGGCTTTCCATCTGCGGAGGCGCAAAACGGCTGGTTCGGGCGAGTTCGGCGCTGAAGCCCGAAGGCAATCCTTATAGAATTTCGACCATACAAAGAAGGGGCAGTGAACGAACGAGGGAATTGTGGGATTTACACTGCAGCACTGTTTAGGAAGGCGAACTGATGTACTTGAATAAATATCAGTCATCTTACAATTTTAATAACATAATTTTCATTTATGTTTCTTATATATGACTTATATGAATGAATTATATTTATCAATTTATTTATTTACTCATGGTTGAATTCTCGCGCTGAGTATCCAATCACACACGGTCGTATCGATCAACATCGATTATACGTTCGATGCATCGATAGAGTCAGCTCAAACTGACGCAACAGGAGGTAACTCCGTTGTAATATAATGTAATTACCGTGTTCATTACATCGTTTATTTGTCGATCAGTGCATGATTAAGATACGTTGGAATGTGACAAAAAAGTGTATAGTGTCCATGGTCCTATATTCATGTGAAGTGCAAGTGAAGTCAACATTTTTTTTACCTTAATGAGGTGATTACAAGATGCCGGCCCCAAGTCGTTCCAATGCCAAAGAATTGGCACCTGTGTGGTGGGTACATAGTAAAAAAAACAATGACATCCCGCTAAATATGATAGAAAATCGAAGAAAGATCGCCAAATCAACAGCATTACTAAAATAATATGGGAAGAAAATGGGTGTTGTGGACAGGCCAGAGAAGAAAACTGATTACAATTGGTCTTTCATAAACAAGCATAAATTTATTTAATTTAACAAAATGTCACACGTAAACAAAAGTTGCGGTTGGCTTGGTAGCCATCTTGGAAAAAAACCGCCTAATTCAGGCCAAACAAAAAAAGGGGAAAACGCTACAGTTATATTTCCCCAAATCCTAGTACTGAAGTGATAACCCCCCATACCCCCCGGTGGTGGTTTCTAACATACTCTCCCATCTTGAGTTGAAAATTCACGTTTCTCTTATTATCTAGAATATTCAACTCAATAACAAGATCAAATCAACGATTATCAAATTTAAACGCCTTTTTTTTTAGTTTTGCAATTTTAATGGAACTTTCACTGTCCGCCCACTTCTCATTGTTGCAGATTCTTTGAGCGGCTCGCTCAACAGACGATCCTCCGAATTGGCCCCAACTCTCTTGTGCTTCCTTTTGGGCTCGAGCACCTTCCAGGAGAATGGCACGTTCTTCTCTGCAGAACGGTCCTCTATCACATCGTCATTATATGATGGCTGATCCCCCACCATCTCAGTAGCCTCAGTGCCAGACAATTCGCATGGGAATAGCCTCTGAATGGGCCTTACAAGGATGTTCCTTTTATCAGCAACCCTAACCTTGGCCACTCGAACAATTCCGTCCTTTCCAGGGCACACTTCTACCGCACGAGCCAGGGGCCATTCCAGTCGCTTTTGGTTGTCAGCACCGAGAAACACCAAGTCTCCTACTTCAATGCTTCCATTGAACCTCGTTTCATAGCTTTTGCGGGCCAACTGCCCAAGATACTCCTTACGAAATCGGGCTCGAAGCTCGTTCCTTCATCTGTGTCGGTATTGGATGCGTTTTCTCAGGGTCGCAGCATCTACTTTATCAATGTCAGGCACTCCATGGTACCGCAAGTCACGAAGAAACATGTCTGGGGTGAGAGGTATCAACAGGATCCTCAGCTGGATAGGTCAATGACCGTGTGTTGATGACTGCCTCACAGTCATACCAGGTAGTCTGAAGTTCCTCATTCGAGAGTGAGACCCTCTTCAGGGTCTTCCTGAGTAAGTGTTTGACAACTCGTACGAGACGCTCCCACCATCCTCCCCACCAAGGAGCCGATGGTGGATTGAAACGCCATTCGATCCTCTGAGGCTTACCTCGTTCAGCAACCTCAGTCCAGTCTATCGCAAGCAGTTCTCTGTAGGCACCCACGAAATTGGTTCCGTTATCACAATAAATGATGGAAGGACGACCTCTGCGAGCTATGAAACGACTCAATGATTCTAGAAATGACTTGGTAGACAGGGATATTACCAATTTCAGGTGAACCGCCCGGTAAACAGCGCAAGTATACAGGACTACCCACCCTTGCTCCCATCCTTGAGGTACAAGTCACCAACTGACTGAACAGCACGTTGACATGAGATTATGCAGAAATCTTCTCGCAGCTTACTCATAACGATTCAATTAACCCATGGTTGAGTGTCATGTGATGAATATATATCAGCTTATAAACCAAGGGGTGATGCTGGTCTAGAATAACAGGACATTGAAATCTCAGGGTATCGTCTTTATTGGAAATGAGTTCAGGAATCGGAGAATCCATGACATTTGACGAACTAGCTGTGTGTAACGAAAAAATTTGGACATGTACCAAGGCACCTTTTTTTCTTGTTGTTAACCTTCAATATTGCTGACAGCATGACAGACAGTCATACACTTTACACGCGCCTTTTTGGAAGTCTTCTTGTTAGCAGTCTTCTTGACCTCTTTCTCAATTTCTACTTCGTCCATCTCGGTGGTGGATCTTGGCCACAATGTGGGAGGAAGCTTCAACCAGGCAGGTCCCTCATGCCAACGATATTCAAGTAGTTGCTTAGCTGTACATCCCCCTGACGGCCAGTCCGCTGGATTGATACAGTCAGGAATGTGGCGCCAAGATTCTATATTTGTGAGATTTCGAATTTCCTGAACGCGATCCCCCCGAAAGTACCCCATTCTTTATCTCATTGAATCCGGGCAAGCACTGTCGACGAGTCAGTCAGAAATATTGCGGCACTTGGGTGTACTCCAAGGCCGATACCACAGAAACCATGAGACGGGCTCCCACCGTCGCTGCCAACAATTCCACCCGAGGAATGGCCGGTTTGTCTTTGGGTGCTACTCGGGATCTTGCAATTACAAAGTGATTTTCGATTTTATCACCCATGTCCATTCTTGTAAAAATGACAGAAGCGTATGCCTCCTGGCTGGCATCTACAAAGGCATGCAGCGAGATCGGGGCAATTTTAGGCCCTCCCCCAAACGCCGATCTTGGTATTGCTAAATGCTTTAGCCAAGAAAGTTGGTCCAACCAATGATTGAAAGCATCTTTGGTATCCCCGTCCACACAGGTATCCCAACCTAACGCTGTAGACCATAGTTTTGCAGCAATACTTTGGGGCAAATAAGTACGGGGCTGATCATGCCAAGCGGATCAAAAATACTCTGCGTGACGGAAAGGATCGTTCGTTTAGTGACTTCAACTGGTCTCTCTCTACGAACACCTGCGTCAGCTAGTGACAACGTATCTGCTTCAGGATTCCAGACGAGACCCAGGACAGAGCTTGTCAATGATGACACCGCACTCCCTGAATGCTCCCATCCTCTCAAATCAAAACCACCAGTTTTCAGTGTCTTGGTAGCAATTTTCTGAGAATCCTGAATGTGTTCTGTTGGACGAACACTGGTGACACACTTATCCACGTAGAAGGATTCTCTCAATTTCTCTAAGACGATACATCACCTTCGGACTTGGTGTCTTCGGCAGCGCGCTTGAGATGAAGGTCAATTGTAGCTCCCAGTAAAAAAGGACTACTGGAGACTCCAAGAACAACTCTGAGATGACGATAGTGCTCAGTTAAGTCTGGGTTGGGTGTCGGGCTCCACAAAAAACTGAGTGAGTCTCTGTCCTCCGGAGCAATACTGATTTGCAGAAAGGCCTTACATATATCTGCTATGATTCCGATCTGTTTCTCTCGGACACGCATGAGCAAGGACGGGATCAGTTCAATCAGGTTTGACCCTGTCTCCAGGCATTCATTGAGAGAGTGTTCATTTTTTCCTTTTGCTGAAGTATCAAATACTGGCCTGATTCGTGTGGTTCTCTTTTATAACTGGTCGATGAGGCAGGTAATGACCTGGATTCTCGACCTCCTCTTCTGGAACCTTTTCTATAATTCCCTCCTTAAGCCAATCAAGAAGTACGTCCTCATAGTCCCTCACTAACCCCATTGTCTGTAATCGAGTTCTTGTCGTACCCAATCTTTTCCTAGCTAAGAAACGATTGTCGGGGAGGGAGAGGTGATTTTCCTTCCAGGGAAGGAAAACCTCTTAACGACCTTGTGCATTTATGTTGATGGTATCATGAAATTTCATCAGGACCTGTTCTTGGTGAGTTTCCTTAGAAACCTGTTGAATAGGATCCGTGATGCCTAATACGTCCAGCTCCCAAATCTGACTAACGTTGGCTTCTTGGCCGAACATTGAGCAGTATCTACTTTTACGGATCTACTTTTTCTGATTGAGGTCGAGAGGCTTTTTCCAGAAGTGTCCAGCCCAATAGGGTTTCTACTGCTGTGATGCCACTGTTAAGATCATGTAGCCTTCCAGTGTATAATCTACCTACAACATCAGCGCCAATCAACAATGCAATAGGCTGCTTACCCAGTCCCACATCTGTCAGTTGAACAGACTTCTGATGCAACTCTCCTATCCAAGGACCTTTAGAAATTCTGGGAATAACTTGACAAATAGTCTCTTGGTGGTATGCGAAAAAAATGCCCCCATATCTCCCATCCAGACTGTGAATGCGCACTCTATAGGCTGAATGCTCCTGGGCTTTGGTTTGGGAGCCTCCAAACAGGGAGTGTACCATGGTGCGACGTTCTTCCATCTCATATCCCAAGGCATCAGCTACGTGGCCTAAAATGTAAGAACGGTGTGAGCCTGTATCAATAACCGCGCGGACTACTTTCTCTTGATCACCATTCATCAACCTGACTTGAAGTGTTTGAAGGAAAACCTCAGGATCTGGTGATAAATTGGCCAGACTGTGTTCGACTACCTTATTTTCAGATTTTTCTCTAGTCGAAACAGTTGAGGTGGTCCCGGAAACATGTCGACACATCAATAGTACATGTTTCTTTCCACACCACGCACATTTCTCTTTGTAACTACAGGTTTTGCAGCTGTGATTAGTTTTGAGACAGTAAAAGCAGGCATTTTTTCTTTTTGCTATCTCCGTTGTCGCTGTTAAACTCATTTTCTTGGCGACTTCACAAGTTTCACTGGTATGAATCTCAGGGCAGAAAATGCACTTTACTAGTGAGGTATTTTTGGCTGCAAGTAAGCGAGCTGCCGTGGGTACCGGTTTAGCGTCCTCCTTCTGCTTGTTCTTGGGATTGTCCTTGTTGTCTTTACTAGTCACCCGATTTAACCCAAATCCCTCAATCGCCATAGAAATTCTCTGTTCTGAGTCTACTTTCAATTCCAAAAATTCCATGAATTTTGTCAGTCTAGTTTGAGTGTCAGGTATATTGAGCGTCGTACAATGACGTTGCCAAGCTCCAAGCAACTCTTCTGGTAATGATGACTCCACCAAGGGATAGAGCATGGCGGCACACCGCCAAAGGCTGGTGCAGTGCTCACCACATGTTACTCCGGAGAGCACCAGTCATGATGCCGCCAGTAACGAAAGTTTCTCAGCACAAAAATCACAGAACATATACGTAGAGGATAATGATAAGCAGTACACTGTGCTGCAGCCTCGGAAGTCAGCAACTACTCCTAATTTAAGTAATTCTAATCAGTCGATGGAGAAAATCCCAGCACCCTCATGACTTCCGAAAATAACAATCGCGATGGTTGTGAAGAAGGGAATAATGATCATGGGGATCAAAGTGATAACACTAGTACTGATGATGACGAGGAAGTCTTTAGGGATGGTAGTGAGGCCCTAAGTAAAACTGTACCTAACAAACAGAATATGGATGTTGGTGCTCGCATTATTGCAGGCCAACTTTCAGGAATTGGTGAGATTCTCGTTTTCATACGAAATTTGTACGATAATTATTCTCAGTTTCTTAGAGAAAATTGATGTCAGTGATAATTCATTTATGAGATATCTATGGAAAAATTCAGCGTGACTCTGGTAGAGGTCAAAGTAATGTCCTCTGAGTTATGTACAGGATCCCTCATAATCCCTTCAACAAAAGTATATTAACTGCTCAAAGAAGTTGAAAGAAATCCTAATCATTCCGGGAAACCTCTCCATATGCTTTAAATAGAAATTTTTATGTAAAAGATCTACTGAACCCATTCCAATTAATCTTCCATAGAGTTCGATAAGTTCAAACATATCTCGACATCTTTATTGTGCTCCAGTTTCATAGCTAAGTTGGTAAGAAGAAATAATTTACAATCATCAATTGAGAAAACAATCCAACCCGCGCGGATTGACACGAGCACCAATGTAATTTATTTATAAGTGCTTTGTTTACAAACACATCGTAGGCCTCCGTCATTGATTAGCACACTCAAAAATAGCATAAATAGACCGACGTTAAATAATAATAATGATAATAAATAAAAAAGAGAAAATCTATGAAAAAAGGGATAAGAGAATTCCTGGAAATTTTTTTTGATAGAAGAATATTAAAAGTATTGAAAGGATTTATTTATCTCAATTTGGTGGTGATATAAACTGTTATCAGTGGAGCATACTTGTAATTAACGAGCAAGTTAATGTATTATAAAATAATTGCTATTAGGAAAGAAAATATTCAAAACATCAGTCAGCAGGCATTGGAAGGACTTTATTTTGGTTTTTTAGTAAAAATAATGAAAGATTTAATCAAAAATTAATTTTCATGCTTCAAACGATTGCGAATATGCAATTCACTTCAAGATAATTATCATTGCAGGTGGAGATCGCTGAACATTGTGGTTTTCATATGAACAAGAACATAGTGACGTATATAGCGAAGTCGGCTGTGTGTGGCGGAATATTTTCATGGAAAACACTGGTCCGTGAAGCTTTGCTGGCTGTATACGGGTCAAACATAAGGAACTTTTGTGCACGTGGGATACGAGGTTCCACAAGATCAGCAATTAAAGGACAATTTTATAATGGATTATTTGGTAAACCAATTCGATTATTTCCATAATACTCACTAATGCCGTTATATATCTCCAAAATGATTGAATAAGAAGAATCTATAATACTCATCATTATGCCACTATCGTACGACAAGTCAACTTTGGAAACTTGACGCTCGCACGACGTAGCATAAAACAATATATATCACTTTAGCATGAATTTGGTTTTCTACGAATGAGCATTTACAGGGCGAGCCGGAGGCGTGATATGTACTCACTTAAAATCAAATTTAAGCCCTCGTGCTCTAATCCATTAATATCTGATCAGTTATGAGAACAATTAACATTGCTGCATGCATGTGACATTTTTATACAAAGTTTTATTAATGCTATTTATTAATTTTACAGCATGGGCTTCCCGCATTGTCACGATACAGTCATAAACATCAAAGATTTTGTTAATCAAATTAACAAAACTTCATCCAACAAACGAGAAAAAAAATCAGAAAATCTCAAAATCACCCTTACATATTCCGAAGAAACCACGACTGTGAAACTATTAGTTCAATGTTATATACCGTTTTGCTGTACTCATTAACGAAAAATTGAAATATACTGGGTTTAATTAAACGTGGCAAGGTACATCCTCATTCACCCTTCTTTCCCCCTGAATGTCCTCATTCAATAAACCTCCTTTCCCCCTAAATGTCCTCATCTGATAATCCTGCTTTCCCCCTCAACCCTCGTATTTGGGAAATAAGTCGAACGTTGAGGAGGAAAGCAGGGGGTGATTTCCAATATAAATAGGGCCTGATTTGCCCCTTTAACTCCTTCTCGACGTAGGATTTCAAGGGGGAAATTAGGCCTAAATATTCGCCTCGGGAATGAACAATTTTAATTGGTATCTGAGGTGATGGTGGCCTTCCTGAATGTGACAATACTTGGAAAAAATTGGTGGCTCTTCAGAAGAATCATATTTGTCTGATAGAAGACATCAAGTGAGGGCAAATGGTTATGGTTTTGGAGAGTTTGAGGTCAATTCTGGCGTCCCGCAAGGGTCACACCTAGGACCCATACTTTTCAACATTTTCGTAGACACAAACCTAACATCTAATTCCTTCATGTATGCTGACGATTTTGAAAATCTATCGGGAACTTTCAAGAGAAGAAGATGGCCATATATTGCAATCAGACCTGAATGAACTAATTGATAGACTATCAAAGATTTGGGGATTGTTATAGACAACAAACTGAAATTCGCTGAATATATTGACAAGACTGAAGCGGTTCGTATACTTGGTCTAGTTTTTCGCTCTGGAAGGGAGTTCACCAATCCCTATACACTAGTTCACGTGTACTCGACCCTCGTTAGACCGATCCTGGAATATTGCACGTTTGTGTGATGTCCATATACTGCTGTATTTGTCAAGAGACTGGAGAAAGTACAGAACAAATTCGACCATTATCTGTTATTGTGGCTTCGTCGACGAGGACAAGAGTGATCTAAGGGAGAATTACTTGATGATATTCAACTGAATAGCCTGACTCAGCGACGTCTACTAAATGTTCTGTTGTTTTTCTACAGAGAGGTACGCGGACTGATCGAATCTCCAAAGTGTGGACTTTTGCTGGCCTAAGCCTGGATTAAGGAATAATAACAGTCGTTTACTTTATACTGTGAAAACTAGTCAGAATTATATCCAAAAGGCCCGGGTAATAGAATTGCTGCATCAGTAAATGATTATGGTATGTCACTAAATTTTTTGGGGGGATCATACCAAAGTTTGGGTCGAATGTCAAATCTCTGATAGAAGACAGTGATGACTTGAAGTAACTCATGTGCAATTCACTTCCTATACTTTGTTAGCTCATACCCTATCAGTACCATTTACATAATATATTAATGTTTGTATAAAGCCGATTGGCGTTAAATAAATTAAAATAAAAGAAGACCACTCTGGAGTTTTGTGACCACCTAGAAGTGCACAAAAGTTAGTTAGCAAATCTTAATTAATTAACTATTTTAATTTTCTTATGAGGTGATGACCGACGGCTATGGCTGAGTGGTTAGAGCGCTGGTCTTTGGCACACGAGGTCCTCGGATCGAGTCCCCGCTTGGGGACTCTCCGATTGGGATAGTAGAGTGGAAATGTCCAGCGTTCGAGTTCATAGGGATTCATAGTCGAACGGGAGTTTCGTCAAAGAAACGGCTGTACAAATTGAGGTTTTCATGGCTTTCCTTTAATTGTAGATTGACCGAAGCGATGTAAAGTCTGGTAGGCATTGCATTTATTGGGTCAAAAATGCTAAGTGAATGCTCTACAGTTTGGGAAGAATTCGATTTCCATCGGCACCGTGGGTGGGTCGCCACATATGCATAATCGCATCGAAGCGTGAATAAAATATGACCTTTTTGAATGTGACGAAACTTGGAAAAATTGGTGGCCCTTTAAAACGCGACTCTGGAGTTGTGCCACCGCATGGAACTACACAAAGGTTGATTAACACAGCATAATTAATCAATTAACAATTATTATTCTCATCTGAAGTGATAATTGCTCTCTTGAGTATGACAAAACTTGTGAAAAATGGGCGGATCTTCAGAAGACCACTCTCGAGTGGTATCACTCATGATTTGTGAATTAACTTTTGTGCACTTCTGGTTGCAGACAAAACTCGACAGTAGGCTTTTGACGGTCCATCCATTTTTTCTAAGTTTCGTTACATTCAGAAAGGCCACCATCACCTCAGATACCAATTAAAATTGTTCATTTACTAATCATCATTTTCTAATTCATTTTGTGCACTTGTAAGTGGTGACAAAACTTTAGAGAGCCCTTCCAAGGTCCACCTATGGTTCCCAAATTTTGTCACATTCCAAAAGGCCACCATCGCCTCAGTTGATAATAATAATAATTGTTGATTAATTAATTATGGTTTGTCAATCAACGTTTGGGTACCAATACGTGGTGACAAAACTCCAGAGTGGCCTTTTGAAAGGCCGTTAATCTTTTCAAGTTTTGTCGCATTCAAAAAGCCACCATCGTTCAAATGACAATTAAAAGTATTAAATCATTAATCATAATTTGTTGATCAATGATTATACACTTCCAGGTGGCGACAAAACTTCAGAGAGCCCTTCTGAAAGTCTACTTTTTCTCCAAGCTCTATCACCTTCAGAAATGCTATCATCACCTCAGATAACAATTAAAATTGTTAATAAGTTAGTCATGCGTTATTAATTAACTTTCGTGCACTTCTATGTTGTGACAAAACCCGACAGTGGTCTTTTGAAGCTCGACCCATTTTTTCCAAGTTCTGTCACATTCAGAAAGACCACCATCAGCTCAGATAATAATTATTAGAATTATTAATCAACTAATCATGATTTCCTCTCCCCCCTGCCGCGGTTATATTCCATTGAATATGTAAAAATGGTCCAACGTTATCTCGGATGTGAACGTCATTATGGTATTCATTGCTTAGAGTATCAACCTCAAAATTTGGATTGATTTTGACAGCTAACGTCTGTCACTCGAGTGCATTTTCCGATTTCCCCCTCTCTCTTACCCTTATTGGCCTAACCCCCACTCCTCGTTCCGTATAGACTCGAGAACTGTAGAACTCATCATTAACAATTGCACTTAACCGTAACTAACAAATGTTTTTAGCGTTCATAATATTTTACTATTGTTCACCGTTCGATTTTCTTTGCAATCAATTTTTTCAGATTTTTCACATCAATTCCCCACGCCAATTATACGTCCTTTTTTCATAATTTATGTTTGCAAAAACTACGCATACCAAAAGTTTATAGATAACATACGATTGTTCACCATTGAAAAAGGTTGCGACACCAATATGATTGTTTTGATTATCTTATAACCCCCCGCTAACTATGGTGAAGTACAGTGTACTGTAGAAACTACTGATCATTGTACTAGTTTACCATGCGACAGTAAGGCCGAATGGATCCATGTGGATGATTCACGCATCACAAAAATGCGATGGCCAGGGAATTCAAAGATTGTGTGTTCTTCACACGAGTTTAAAAAAATGAGTGAAATCTCACGAAAAAAAAAACAAAAAAACTTTTGTTTTAAAAAAATCGGCCAAGTCAATTTATTGATTGATTTCGTCCTGCAGAGTAGCAATGTTGGAAACTTAAACAGAAAAAACTATTATTTCCTAAAAATACCAAAGAACCATTCCGATGCCTCATTGATGATCACCTGGGCATTTGAAAAAAAAACGAAATAAGGAGAGAAAGGCCAAGTGGGAAATGCTTACAAGAAAAAAGCAGTAGAGGCAGGCCTGAGGTAGTTGGCGCGGTTTTGTTGATTATCAAAGATCACTGCTCAGCAGCATTCGATCAATTCAATCTCTGTAGTACCCACAGGGAAGCCGTAAACAACAGCCAACAGTCGGTTACCTCATCATCTGTATCCTGTCAACCGCGCCAAGTACCCAAGTCCTGCCTCTACTGACTTTTGTGTGTGTGTATGGATGTATGTGTGCAAAATTTTGTGCAACGATTTCTCATGAACGGATGAAGTTATGGAAGTTCTCGAAGTGGCGTTCGAAGCGCTTCCATATAACTTAGACCTGATTAGATTTTGGATGCAATTGATGCAGTTTATATATTGTTAGTAACAATTTTAATTGTTTATAATGTTCTATTGCATAAACTATTAGAGTTAGCGTCAAATTTATATGAATAAATTTGTTCCCCATGTAAAAATACGTATTTCATGTGTGCTATAAGTTGGATGTTGATTTTCTTAATTTTGTCCGTTGAGTTTTGTAGGGTGGATGGATGAGGGATGAATAAAGGGGATGGGAAGTGTAGAAATAAATTCCAGTTGAACACGTGGATTGAGCCGCAAGGCAAACCGTTAATGTATTGGGATAAATCCCTTGGCTAAATTATTTACACTTTGTACAAAGCTATTCGGTGGTTGTATGCGATTAATTAAATACGATAATCGTCTGGTGCAATACGGTGAGTTACGGTTTGTGTCACGTTGGTGTACTGTGAAAAGGCGACGATCGCGAAATAATCACGTGTATCGTTGAATTTTAGCTTGGTCGAATTTAAACGTTGATTGAACACCACGTTGAATCGCGTTGAAAACTATTATTAGGCAATTCAAGCCCTGAGGCGTAAATTCAGAACTCGAATCTCTAACACACAAGGAAGAAGATATAATTTAGTCACTTGAACCGAAGTTAGTTGGCGTTGATAAAACGGTTGAAACTCAAAAACGTTGCGAACACGTTGACTCTTGAACAGGAACAGACCGAGCTAATGCCTCGACGTTAGTCACCTCGATTCAATCCGAGCAATCCCAAATATTGCCGAAATGCGTCGGTTATACATTTTGATTTTTATCAGGAACATTAATGTCAATTTTAAACAATGTGGGCTTACTTTTTCGTTAATGTGCATAATTAAGGAAGTATGCTCGTCTCAACGATTATGTATGTAATGAGTGAACAAATGAACTCAACGCTGTCATGACGGCCCAATCGAAGCGTTTCCGTGCAAAATCGATCGTATTACAATTTGGATGGGATTCATGCAGTATATGCGATGTTATTAACAACTGTAATTGTTTAGACTGTTCTACTGGGTAAAATATCAAAGTTATCAGGGAACTTCCACAAAGAGAATTATTCCTAATTTGAAAATACACCTTTTATATGGAATGACTTTTTTCCATAATCTGCATATGGGGGCGCAAGTTCTGCTATCTGTGTCAAAACGTGTTTTTAATTCTCGTTACAAAACGCTTCACAAAGACCGCTAGAAAAGCAATTTGGCAAGTAAATTTGCGCTCTGCATAGCCTCCACAAGTTCATTCGTCTGTTTGAACATTAACACCTGCCCGGCTATACCGATTTATCTCGAATAAAATTGGATAAAAACTAGGCGTGAAACTTAGTGAGGTTATGGTTTGTAACTGAGTCGAAATAATTCTTGCTAAATCCCGATGAGCCAACTGGAATCACTTCTAGAAACAGCAGATGATGAAAAAACTACTATCCCTGATGGTAACTTATTTATGATAAACGGATCTAATCTCCCATTATCTACGAGCTCACCTGAGGCCGCGTCCAGTCCAAAACAGCACAATAAACGAAAACGAAAATCTCCTTGAAATAAATCAGAAAATTGCTCATCTGACTTAGAAAACTGAGAAGATTTTGCGTACAAGCGCTTTAAAAATTTAGAACAATCAAAAAGGTCCCGTGTGAATGACGGAAACACAGATAATTCTTATCTGGATTTTCAAATGAAGGATAACCAACTCGTACATAATATCTCGCACCTCACCTGTCAAGATAAACATAACCTCGCAAACTAGTACCACACAATCAGCTGAAATGAGCGATTTTGAGAAAAAGACAGAGGACAACTTCGAAAGAATTACGATTTTAATTGAAAATTCCATAAAAATTACCTCCGAGGTGAAAGATGATTTGCGACCACTGAATATCCGCTTGAGTGAACGTATACAGGACATACAAGTCCAAATTGATATGCTTAAAACAGAAACAAATGGCAGATTTTTAGAGATTCAGGAATCTCAAGCTGCCCAAACGGCCAGCATTCATCACAATCCAATTATTGCGGGACTCCAGAAAAAGGTTGAGAGTATGGAAAGAGAGAATAAGAAGAGGAATATTGTTATCAGGGGGCTGAACACATCCTATGCATCTGATGAACTTACTGGAGGAAGTACGTCAAGTTCGGCTCCTCCCTATGAGAGAGAATAAAATATCAACGACAATAGTTGAATCAGATAAAAATCAAAAACTTTTTGAAAAAAATGGGCCAAGTCCATGTTTTGAGGTGGTGTACAGCACACTAGATAAGACCACTGAAATGGCAATATTCATTTCCATCTGGCTTTGACATTACATATTGAGAAAATCAAACAAATATGAAAATACGCGAAGCTCATTGCTCTGCAGTTAATCTTAACGTCACTAATACACATAATATGCATGTCAAAAACCGGAAAAATTGATCCAGAAGAAAAAAATTGGTGGAAAAACAGCGTCAGGACCAACGGACTTGGCGCGGTTTGTCCGAGGCACTCGAGTTTGTGTACCATGGTAATTTAAATATATTTTATTATGTTCTTTCGCCTATACCAGATTATCATGTACGATTGTACACATGTGGATGTTATTATGTATCAGCCCCTCCGACTACCAAACGTCATCCACCTGTATGAGCCCCTCCGACTACCACATGATTTATGTCGTGAATTTGACTGAATATGCTTGTCCGAATATAGCTATGGTTGTTGTAAATATTTCATGACCCTAGAGAATTAAAAATAAAGAATATTCAAATTCATTGGAGTTCTCAGAACATCCCCAGCGGTCATAGTGGTGTAATGCACTCGGTAGTTTTCAATTTTTTCCTTAGTCTCCCATCATGAAAGGTCCACTGAAGTAAGATCTTTCCTGGTCCATAATGTGGCTTGTACGGAATCTTTAGTACGAATAATTGTTCTATAGTAATCGGTGCGCTAGTATTTGAAACCGGGGTTGCGTATTCCATTTTTGAATAATCTATTGAGTCTATAGTGTATTGTTCTGCTGTTAAATGTATTCGGATCGATCAATTATAGTTCACTACGAACGCTACTAACCGAGTAATACAACGGACTACCTGTTTCTTTGATATGCCTTTTAAAAACCGCGCCAAGTCCGTTGGTCCTGACGCTGTTTTTCCACCAATTGTTTTCTTCTGGATTAATTTTTCCGGTTTATGACATGCATATTATGTGCATTAGTGACGTTAAGATTAACTGCAGCGCAATTCATGAGGTTGGCGTATTATCATATTTGTTTGATTTTTTCAATATGTAATGTCAAAGCCAGACGGCAATGAATATTGCGATTTCAGTGGTCTTATCTAGTGGGCTGTACACCACCTTAAGACATGGACTTGGCCCATTTTTTTCAAAAATCTTTGATTTTTTTCTGATTTCACTCATTTTTCGCCTTTGAGTGATCAAAAATGTTCTGCTTCAACGATACCATTCAACAGTATTTAGTTATACATGAATGACCGTTTTATACGTGATGTAACTCCTTACTAACAAATTGAATTTGAAATTACCAATCTTCAATTTGCAGTTGTCGATTTGTAATTATCAATTAATCATGATAAATTGACAATCAAACATTATGAAAATGGAAAGTTGACAATTAAAAATTGCTGACTGGAAATGAACAATTAAAAATCAAACATTGACAATTTAAATCGAAAATTAGAAAATTGATCATTTATAATTTCAAATTCACAATCAGAAATTGCGAATTACGATGATTTGACAATTAAGAATTGACAACTAAAAATTGAAGATTAAAAATTGTCACTCAGAAGTTGGCAATTAAGAGTTATAAAAAAGAACCACTAAGAATTGAAAATTGGAAATTAAAAATCGACAATTGAGAATTAAAGAGTGAAAATTCACAATTAAAATTCACAATTTGAAATTGAATGCTTATAATACAAAATGGATGATTAAAAGTTGCTAAATATAATTAATTGGCAATTACAAATCGACATCTGATAATTGACATTTCAAAACCAACAATTAAAAATTTACCGATAATACTTGGCTATTGATAACTACGATTGAAAATTAACAATTGAACATTGTCAGTTGAAAGTTGCAGCATTGTTAATTCTCAATGATCAACTCTCCCCAGTTTCAATTACCGATTTTACATTCTCAATTTACCGTTGTCAACTTCGAATGTGCAATCTTCAATTTTTAAATATGACAATTGAAACTTATAATGGGAATATGGAGATTGACAATTGAAACTTATGTAAATTGACACTGACTAGTAATAATTGAAAATTTACAGTTTACAAGCGATTTTGAATTCTCATTGATCAACTCAAAATTGTCAACAATCGAGTTTGAATTCTCAATTTCCCATCATCTAAGTTTAATTAGCAATTTTCAATCTTCAGTAGTCAATTACCAATTCTTAATTGACGATTTTCAATTGTCAACCTACAATCTTTAGGTTTCACTTAGGGAGTTTGGCAGGAGACCTTCCGAATTCTGTCGCCAGAGGGTTACAATGATAAAAGGGGAGGTAAAACCCCACTTCACCATAGTTAGCGGGGGGGGGGGGGGTTGGAAGATAATTAAAACATTCATATTGGTGTCTCTTCCTTTTTCAATGCTGAACAATGGTACGTTATTTATCAATTTTTGGTATGCGTAGTTTTTGCAAAAACAATTTATGAAAAAATGACCTATAGTTAGCGGGGGGGATTGATGCAAAAAATCTGAAAAAATTGGTTTTGTAGAGAATTCAATGGTACACAACGGTAAAATATTATTAACGCTAAAAAAATTTGTTGACTATGGTCAAGTGCAATTTTAACTGATGGGTTCTACAGTTCCGGAGTCTATGCTGAACGAGGAGTGGGGGTAAGGCCAAGTGAGAGAGGCGGAACTCCAAAAATGCGCTCGAGCGACAGACGTTAGCTGTCAAAATCACCTCCAAATTTTGAGTTTGATGCGTTGAACAATAGATACCATATTCCTATTCAAATCCGAGATAACGTTGGACCATTTTTACAGTTTCAATGGAATATACGCGTGGAAGGAGGGAGAGCAAATCAGGATTAGTTGATTAACAATTTTCATTCTTATCTGAGGTGACGCTAGCATTTTTGAATGTCACAATACTTGAAAAAAATAGGTGGACCTTCAGAAGGCCTCTCTGGAGTTTCGTCACCATCTAGAAGTGCACAAACGTTAATCCACAAATTATTTATTTATCTATTTTGACGCCAATCGGCTTTATACACACAGAAATATTATAATTCATGTATTTCCTTGTAGTTCTTCATATAATTGTTACTGATCATGTACGATATAACGAAGCTTGAGAAGTAACTTTATAATTGCAGGAGTCACTTCAGATTATCACAGTCTTTGATCTGAGATTCAACATTCGGCGCAAAAGTTTGATATGAACACCCAAAAAGATTCAGTGACATACAGTAATCATTTACTACTCCAGCGATGCTATTACCCGGGCCTTTTTGGATATAATTTTTACTGATTTTTACAGTATAAAGTAAACGGACATTATTATTTCTTAACGACCTTGGATAGCAGAAACCCACACTTTGAAGTATCTCAGGAGATTCGATCAGTCCGTTTACCACTTTATGGAAAAACGACAGATTATTCCGTAGACGTCGACAACTCATGGTATTCAGTTGAAGATCATGAAGTAGCTCTCCTTTAGATGACTCTTCTCCTCTTCGGCGAAGCCAGATAGCAGATAATGGCAGAATTTGTTCTGTACTTTCTCGAGTCTCTTGATAATGACAGCAGTATAGGAACACCAGACAATCGTGCATTATTCCAAAATCGGTCTAATGAGGGTCGAGTAACGGTGAATAGTGTAAGGGGATTGGTGAATTTTCCCTTCTAGAGCGAAGAACTAGACCAAGTATACGATACGCTTTAGTGATAGTCGTAGCAATATATTCAACGAATTTGAGTTTGTTGTCTATATCAATCCCCAAATCGTTAATAGTCTCAACAATTAGGAGAGGTTGGTCTCGTAAGAAACACTCAGCAGGCCTGGAAGATCGAGATCGAGATCGCGAGAAACACATACGGGCACATTTAATCAGATGATGACTAAAATTGTTAATTAATTAATCATGATTTTCTAATTAACTTTTTCGCACTTGTAGGTGGTGACAGAACTCCAGAGTAGCCTTTCTGAAGGCCCACCTATTTTTTCCAAGTTTTGTTACATTCAGAAATGCTACCATCACCTCAGATAACAATTAAAATTGTTAATTAACTCATCCTGATTTCCTCTCCCTCCTTCCACGCGTATATTCCATTAAATCTATAAAAATGATCCAACGTTATCTCGGATTTGAATGTGAATATGGTATTTATGGTTTAACGCATCAAACTTAAAATTTGGAGTTGATTTTGACAGCTAATCTCTGTCGTTCGAGCGCATTTTCGGCCCTCTCATTTGGCCTTACCCCCACTCTTCGTTCAGCATAGACTCCGCAACTGTAGAACCCATCAGTAAAAATTGCATTTGACCATAGTTAACAAATTTTTTTAGCGTTATTAATATTTTACCATTATGCACCATTGAATTTTCTACACAACTAATTTTTTTCAGATTTTTTGCATCAATCCTCCCCGCTAACTATAGGTCATTTTTTCATAAATTTTTTTTGCAAAAACTACGCATATACCAAAAATATATAAATAAAGTACCATTGTTCACCACTGAAAAAGGAAGAGATACCAATATGATTATTTTAATTATCTTCCAATCCTCCCGCTAACTATGGTGAAGTTACAACCCTCCACTCAAGCTAGTTGTACATACACAAACCACATGTGTGTGCCTTATGCGAAACTGGCTTCCTTACATTGAAAACTTCAAAAAACCTCTAACAGTACTTGATGTAATCGATAGTACATCCATAGTACGTGATTGTACATTGTTTAATTTTTTTGTACATCTCCTGTTTATTTATAAAAAAATAATGAAATGTTCGTGTTTTTAGCCGACACAATTTTCACGTTTCGATTTGAGTTGTTGATTTCCAAATTTCAATATTTTATTTTTAGTCACCAATTACTAGTATTTCATTGCTGCTTTACATTTGTCAATTTGTAATCTTCAAACGTCAATTTTCAATTGTGAGCATTCAATTTTTAATTGTCTATTTCTCATCTTTAATTTTCAATCAGTGATGTTCAACTGAAAATTTACAATTACCAAATTGATAGATAAAAAGTTAACAATTAAAATTGCCCGCTGAAAGCTGGTAATTTAAAATTGGTACTTAAGCCTAAAGATTCTAAACTGATATCTCAAAATTGATAACTCCAAATGGACAATTAATAATTGATATTTCTAAATTGAAAAATGGCTATGCGAAATCGGTAAGTAAGAACGCCAAGAAAAATGGCAGTTGAATAACGCCAATCGGAAATCAATATTTAAAAATTGAAGATTGCAAATTCAAAGTTGATAATGGTAAACTGAGAATATAAAATCGGTCATTGAAACTGGGCATTGAGAGTTGAGGACTGAGAATTAACAATGCTGCAACTTTCAACTGACAATGTTCAATTGTTACTTTTCAATCGTAGTTATCAATTGCGAAGTTTGATTGGTAAATTTTTAATTGTTGGTTTTGAACTGTCATTTACCCGATGTCGATTTTTAATTGGCAATTCATTATATCAACTTTTATTCATCAATTTTGCATTATAAGCATTCAATTTTAAATTGTGAATTGTAATTGTCAATTTGCAATCTTCAATTCTCGATTGTCGTTTTTTAATTTCCAATTTTTAATTGTTAGTCGTTCTTTTTCATAACTCTTAATTGCCAATTTCTGAGTGACAATTTTCAATCTTCAATTTTTAGTTGTCAATTCTTAATTGTCAAATCATCGTAATTCTCAATTTCTAATTGTGAATTTAAAATTGTAAATTATCCATTTTCTAATTTTCGATTTAAATTGTCAATGTTCGATTCTTAATTGTTTACTTAGAGTTAGCAATTTTTAATCGCTAAATTTTTCATTTTTATAATGTTTGATTGTAACTTTATCATTATTAATTGAAAATTACAAATCGACAACTGGAAATTGAAGATTGTTAATTTCAAATTCAATTTGTCAGTAAGCAGTTACATTTCAGATTTTTCATTAAATCACTTGCACTGCACTACTGACATGATTCTCCTAATTATTTAAAAATTAACACATTCTTTAATATAAAAAACCCGAATTTTCTGGTCAGGAAAATGTGAATTTTGCACCTGGGGAATTAGTAATTAGTTTTTAGTGATTAGTTTTACAATTACATTAGAAACATTAATGTGGATAAGAGAAAGAACCGGGGTAATTGCATGTTGTGTGAAACCCAACAAGAGCCATAATATATAATATAATTCGGAGTAATGAACAGCTGATTGGCCACTGCACATGCGCGGATCGCGTTACGGGGCAGAATCCATAACAAAATAATGAATTGTTTGTACAGACTTAACAACGTATGTACAAATAAACAAATGATGTATTTTGGAATGTACGAACGATTTTCTACAAAATCCAGAGGCAATTTACTTCACTCAACTGATTTTATATTATATCTCGGCTAAAAACCCACCACCATTTCATTATTTTCTTATAAATAAATAGGAGATTTATTTTTGGTCCACCAAAATACTGAAATCCGCCGTGTTTTGTAGTTCGGCAGGAGCCCACACGGTCTCGCATTGTTATCTAGCGTCCGCATTTTTTTTCAAATTACCGACTGCATGGTAATGTAGGAACTTCGCAATGCGAAGTCATTGACAGGGTTGCCAACACAACGCGAAACATGTCACACATAATCATAATGATATCACGAACATCCAGAAAATTGATTGCCCGTTGCTATGGACCCGGATTTTGCACTAATTGACAATAAAAAAATAAATTGAGGGGGACATTGGACAGCTAATGGCTACATTATATAATGTAACTAAGCCTAATTTTCGCCTACGAGTTTCGGCTTATTTCATATGATTTTTTATAATTTGGCGGTAGTGGAGGGGGTAAGTTCTGGGGCGTAAAGATACTCAGCGTATGCGGGCCGACTAGAGGGGAGAGAGAGGGAAATTCAAAAGAGACATTGACTTGGCCCGATACGCTATCGGGTATCTTGATTCAAAACCGTAGAAGCAAAACAAAAAATTTTAGTAGGTAAAAAAAAATCTTGCCAAGGGCACCACATTTTCGCGGGATCTACATTGATCGTGACCAGACTCAACTCGAGAACACTATTGCCCGGAAAATTCGAAAACAAGCTGAGAAGGCCAGAAATGAGGGTAAGGACGTAGTGCACTCTTCAAGAATTCTAAAAATAAATGATGTCAAGCATAGATGGGACGAGAACTTAGAGGAAATGGTTCCTCTAGTGGTGCCTTTACAACACAGCGCAAATCGACTACAGCGACAAGAACCTGCAAATATGAAAAAACCAATAGCACCGCACAAACTATTGTTCATCTTCTGGAATCTGAATGGATTTAGCAATCTGTTGCCGAGCGAACTTCTGAGAACGATGCGGATTTTCTAGGTGTATCGGAGATGTGGTTAGCGGTTAATGCAACATCTGTCCCGACCCGACTTCGAAATTGCAACTGCCAATGGAAGGAGGCGGTTCAACCCCAGGGGGCTGGCAGACCGAGTGGTGGTTTGGGCCTGTTTTCTAGTTATCAATCTACAACGTTAAGTATTTGTAAACATTGGATTTTCAATAGATATAAGATCACTGATTTGAATATTATTGTTGGAAACGCATACGACTGTGGCTATCGGAGGCTTGGTGGGTATGGGAGTGAATTCTTGGACCCCTTCTGCCGTTTTATTCAATGCCCTGGTGACTTCCACATTATTATGTGCCATCCGGGCCTGGGGTATGCTGCATTCTGAAGATCTTGAAAGAGCTCAGCTCAACTATTTTCAAAAAGTATTAAATCTGCCACAGTGTACTCCAGGTTGGGCAATTAGACTAGGAACAAATTCATTGTCCAAATTCAGCATAGAATGATGAGGCATACCTGCGATTGGTTGATCAAAAGTGTCAAGGAAAAAGACTCTTTCCTGCCAAGACCCTGCATTCACAGACTGGTCCGGCTGGCGGACACTGAATTAACCGGTAATCCGGCATACTGGGCCTCTCAGTTGAGAAACTTTATGTATAGTGAAGATTAATTGTGAAGAACTTTGGCCCGTGCTTGATTATGCCCTTCTCGAGGAGGCAACGCCCGAAATTTTTCGGCGGTATGAACAGATTTTGAAAATGGAGGACCATAAGCGATGGACTGAATCATCTTCATGTCAGCTAGTGCCTTCTGTCAAACTTGTGAATCATTGTTGGTACTCATCTTACCTGCCTCATAACCACAGTCGCCATGTCAAGACTTTGAAGGACTCGCTCACAGTGACATTGTTATTTCGTGTCCGAACCCTCAAACGAATAGTTATTGGAAGGAATGACTTGAATTATTTTATTTAGTGGTATTGTCAAATGTTATATTACCGTGCCCCTACGACGACCTGCTGTCGTGCAATGTCAAAGAGCAGCTGCGAGTATGTTGTCACACCTTCCTCACGGAATATGCTACTTCTTGATGCTAAATCTAGAAAATAAATACGATGTATGTACATTAAAGGAGGAACTATCGTGATTGCTTGTTTACATATTTACCGAAGGAAAATGCCTGGAATTAATTCATAAGTGGTCTTCCATGTTGATAAGGTAGCGAATATATGATGAATTTTATATTATATTGTCCTTTAAACTTTTCCTGCGCATCTGCATATTTTATTGTTCTATGTTATATGTTATAGTTTCGATTAGGAATAGTTACGGACAATACTATAAGGGTCAATAAATCTCGACACAATTTCGTCACCCAGGCAGCGAGCCACTACGAGTTGTCACGCAGGCAGTAAACAAAACAGAGCTAAAAATTCTAAGATATAGAGGGAGAGGACAGACTATCATTGCTTGGTAGAAGGTGAGTCAAGCAAGACTGACTAACGGCTCGCGTAAGTTCTTATTCATTAACGCTTATTTGTCCGACAAAAAGCCCGGCGAATAAAGATCTCTATACATACATGTACATGTGTGCGTCCGAATGAAATGGGTCCACTTGGAAGGTCCTAGTTTTCTAGATTTCAAGTTTTTCAATGTACGGAGCAAATTTATCATTTTGGCTTCCGAAAGAAAGCTTTGTAACCGCTCGATTTTTATTGTCCATTTTTCGGTGTTTAGGCCCCCAAATCAAAGCATTCGATTCAATTCAATTGAATTTTCCGCTCTTTTCCACACGTAGCCCTACGATTCCTTCCAAAAAATGGCAATTTGAACCTTGTAAGCCACGCTGATTAGTTAGAAACCACAATTTTTAGGTCTCGTCCGTACGTATGTATGTATGTGTGTGTGTGTGTATGTGATTAGACATTTTAGTTATTTCCTGAATGAATAACGTCCGCTCAAATTTCATGATTTTTTCAAGGGATGTAGAGTTTCATGAGTGCTATCATTTGGCAACAATTAAACTTTGATGGGTCGTTTCATTTGAAAGATATGGAGGTTTTTGTAAATTCCTGATTTTCAACGATTACTCAAAAACTAATTGTCCGAATTCATTCGATAGGGGCTCAAAAGATTCATCTCAATGTAATCTTGACCGAGTTCGGTAATGGTGACGATTACATCATTGGTTCTCGAGTTAGAGCCCTTCAAATATCCACTTTAAGCAGAACTTCTGATTTTTGTTAACTTTAGTTAATTTTCTCCTCAACTCTCCCATCGAATTTTGTGATTTTTAGGAAATATAGAGTTCAGAAAGCCATATCATTTGGCGTTAATTAAATTTCGATTGTTGTTATACTTTTGAAGATATCGATTCTCAAATAATCGCGAATCGTCCAATTGCACACAAAATAAAAATGTTCCAGTATTGAAAAAGCTTTTTCCAGGCGAACGGAATCAAAAACAGGAATAGCTCATATTACCCAAAGTGATTGACTCAATGTTATTCGACCGGTTCATAGATAACGTTAAAGCTCACATTTTGGAAAAAAAAGGGATGAATACTTATCGAGAAATGAAGTAATGAAACTACCGTAAAAATGAAAAAATTGCAATCTATAAAATTAATGATGCGATTGAATCGCTATTCAATAGGGTTCTTCACCATAATAAAAGGAACCTCGGTTCCAAATTTCAAGTTTTTATCTCAATTTTTGCGGTCGCTAGAGTGCGAATAAGAACAGAAAGGAAAACAAAGTCAAAAGTTAAAAAACAGCTATCATCCAAGTCCACCTCAGGAGCCCCGAATTTCTACTGATGAGACCGGTCCTAAGGAGTACATCAATTTTCATCAAGCTGGTGAGAAAATGCTCAATCAAGTGCGAGAAAGATTTTCACAATCTAGCACCACTAGATCACAAAAGCAGTTGATTCCCTCCGTAGTTCTAAAGTCCTGGAGTGTCAGAAGGACCAGTGAGTTTTTCGGTGCTACTCGATGGATGGTAAACAAGTAAAGAAGATAGTCGACCAAGACGGGATCCTAACAATTCCAGGGCCACGTGTAGGAAAAAAAATGAATGAGGAAACAGTTGAGAGTATCAGGGCTTTTTATATGCACGACTCGAACAGCAAGTTGTTGGGCGGTACTAAAGACTTCGTCTCTGTGAAGCAACCTGATGGGTCCAGACTACATCTACAAAAGCGTTTTCTGTACTGTCATTTGAGAGAATTACATCGGTTGTATTGTGCAGAGCCTTCCAATTCGAAAGTGACTTTCTCAGCTTTTACGAAATTAAGAGCAGAGCAGTGTATTTTGGCAGGACAACCCGAGACACATTGCGTTGGATGAAGGGAATCGAGTTTGTTTGAGGCGATTTTCTTTTTCTTTAAAATGTGATTTTTTTCCGAAGAAGTTAACACGTCAATCCAGGAAACGAAAACTAAGTTATTAATGATTAAAAAACGATTTCGTTAATCATCGTTTAAGATAGAAAGATTTAAAAAATTGAGTTACTTTTTCAGTTGACATCTAAAATAAAGCTACCATAGGCAGTTGGCAGCTGTTGATCATTTACTCACATAACCATCCAAATACTCTGTGCGAGGAACGAATTTTTGTTCTAAATATCGCTATCATACTCAATTTACGGAATATTACGATAAAAGTGTTAAATAATCCAATTTGAAGAAGGATTTTCAATGCATATCTCCGATTTGAAGCTAGATACCGGAAAATGTTATTGAATATTTTTTATAGTGCTCATTACGCTCTACAAAAACGGTTATTAGTAAGAATTGGCTTTTGTGCTTAGATTAAAGTGAAAATGTTGAAATATTCAATTTAATTAGATTCGATAGGGGAAAAAATAACGTATTGCATTCAAATTTCGAGGTCTCACGATGAAAATTTTTATGTGACCTCTTCAAACCTCAACACAAAACATATAAAAAAATTTAAAAAATCGAGAGCGTCCGAAAGGTTGAAGAAAAATACTTTAGTTTCTGTTATCGCTAAAATGGGGTTGGCACTGGTTTCCCATATGTGACGTTATTTTTATGTTGATGCTCAGAAAAAGCACGTACTTTTTTGTCTTGAACTTTTTTTTTGTGACGCATAGAACCGGAGTTATTCGTGATTTTAGTGAAAAAACAAAATTCCCCTATAAAGAATCCAGAGAGGAGTACTAAAATTCTAAAAAAATCAGGCATGGTTTTTTCCATGCCCAGAACCTGGGGAAAATTTTTGAAGGAAATCGTTGATGGTCGAAAAAATGAGTGGCCGGTTTGGCAAAGAATGCCCCATATGCAAATCTTCTCGTATTCAGGTCCCTACATATGCTCCCAGCCATCGTCATTTGTGTATCCTATGATTTTGGGTGTAAATGAGCAATACATGGTGAAGAGGACAATTTCCGTGATAGATCGCATACCGACGTACATATATGTGTCCTCTATGTCGGCCTACGTTAATTATTTTCGTTTATAGGTTATGTTAAGTGTTGTATAATGGTTGACCTTAGTTGGTAACGCCGTGCGTCAAGAAAATGCGTAATGCATTTGGTTATTTTCGATTATAATTATTGATGCCTACAGTAGTCTGTCATATGTAGTCTTAAGAAATTGCGGCCAATCGACTTGCAATCATAGGCAGAAAAGTTTATTCCAAGGGAAAGTGTGGGACAAGTGCTTTAGTTGTGCCCGACAAAGTCGGCGAAGCGCTGGCTAATATTTTTCTTGGAGTCACTGTCGCTGAGTGACTGCAAATGCCACAACTTCGATCTTACCGTAATTATCAAACATTGATTTGGCGGGAAGTTCATGATTATCTATTCTCATACAAGAAAACTGAAACAATTTGCCGGTATGTTCGAAGTTGTCATGATACTTTCTTTGCGAAGACAGAATTGGCGCGCACGGCTTTATGAAGCAATGCAAATATTTCTCGGTATGGCCCCCCCAAAGAGGTTTTATGTCAATGACAGACATGATAGTGCTGAGGATCAAAACCATACTGGGCAGGATTTGCAGAAAGAGTCGAGTTTCAATATTGATCACTCTATCCCTAGAACTATAACGGAATCCGGCGAGGACGAAGTACAGTCAGCGAGTACGCAATCTCCGTCGACGAGTGATGAGTTGAAGAATGTAACCGTATGTTTATCAAGTGACAGTGGAATACCGAACCACTTTCAGGCCACTGGAGAATCGATCTCAATCAAAGAATGTGACAAGCATACTAAAACTGCCAACTGCGGAGCCATCCAACACGACTATGAAGTAATCCCTAAATCGCCAGCGCCTCACGATTGCAATTCACACTTTCTTGACCTCACCACTTCAGCAGGGTTTACACGCAGTTTATCTTTTACACGTAGCATGAATTTGGAAAGTAAACACGATACCGTCCAATTTACCGAATTGAGCCCCGCGTTTCATATGAATATCGAGAATGTTCCGGTAATTTCGATAATATCCGACCACACCTACACGGAGGAAGACTTATTCGGCGTACCGGAGGATGAAAACCACAGCGCTAATCTAACTAAACAAACAAGTGAGCCTGTTCCTTCTAATGAGTCTTCGAACACTACCACTGATCGTGTCAACGATCTGTCTCAGTTAGCCATACACCGCAATGATATGAGCTGCGATACATTTGTTGATCTATTCGATTATGATTTCAACGACTTGGAGATATCTTCTGATTTAACGCCTGTAATGGAGCAGACAGGTGATACCGTTCCAGACGGAGAAGTGGAGGTGGAAAACCCCAAAAGATTTGCGCCGGCAACACCAACAACGGATATCAATAAGGATGAGTCGAGAATTCAAATTTGTTTGTGCGGTTATATGATCGCAGTCATTGTGACACAAATCTGGAGGGGGTGAAATATGCTGAAGTACGGAAGGCAATGACGCAATTTTTACAGGAAATACCATCGGATTTTGTGCAAATATCTCTTGTTACTGGGCCAAAATGCAGAAAAATAGCAGTATCATTGACTCGTAAAATTGCACCATCTGTAAAAACAATGATGACAAACGAACGATTCTGCCCATGAACTCTGAGTCGATGGGCGAATTTACGGGTATTATTACCTCTCAGGTAATTGGCGAAAAGGATCCCTGAAAGCCTATCTGATAGAGTAATGTGATAATAGCTACGTAAAACAGTAAGAAAAGAAATGAATGCCAAAGTCGGCAATATATAATTATAGGGAAACTTAGATAGGAACTGCTACCGGCGAGCTAACTTAGATGCATAGGATTATGTAGTAGTCACGTTAAATTTGAATGTTATAATGGTTAACGTTTTGTTGTTTTATGCATTGTTGTAAAAGTTCCATATAAAAGTTATATGTATTGTTATACTATAGTCTATGCATGTTAGATCATAGTCGACAATGATTATTGAAGGCAATGTGTTTTGGAGTTTCCATCTTGAACAATGTCGTAATTGCTATGCAAGCTAATTGCCTACTTTTCACATCAAATGAGGACAGCTATCATCATATTTCATTTCAAAGTGGCGAAGGAAAGATACACGGATGTTCAAATTTATATGCCCGCAACATTGAGACTGATCAGGGTTGTTGTAATGAAAGCAACTAGAAACCCCAAAAATGGTAAGGTCCTTTGTTCCACTCATTTTTTATAAATTTTTCGTGGGACCAGTCACCGGTGAATGTTCAAAACTTGACAAGGGTGTCTTCCCTTTGACCTAATCAGGCCGACCGTATATTTGCCAGAGATCGAGCGTGCACTGACGAGAACTTCCAGGAACCCTAAGATGGTGACGTCATTTGTTGAAATATTTGTTTATTAATTTGTGGTGGAATACGTCCCAGGTGGATGTTCAAAAGTTCACGAAAAACACCTGGCACTCCTTTGAACCAGTCCAGGGGACCTGAAATTTGGAAGAGATCAAGGGTGGAGTGAGGGAAACCTCTAGGAACCCCTAAACGGTGACGTCATTTGTGGAAATTTTTTAAAATTAATTTTCCGTTGGTTAAGTCCCCCGGGGGCGGGATGTTCAAACATTGGCCGAAACCTCCTTCCACCCCTTTGGCTCGATCAGGGGGAGCAGAAATTTGGCAGAGACGGAGGGTAGTGTGAGGGGGACCTCCAGAGACCCTCAAAATGATGAAGTCATTGGTCGGAATGATCATTCACCAGTTTTTCGTAGGATACGTCCCAGGCGAATGTTGGAACATTAACCAAAGTCCCCCTTCACCCCTTTCAACCAGTCAGGGGGACCTGAAATTTGGTCAACATGAAGGGTGGGTTGAGGGGATCCTCGAGGAATCCCAAAATGGTGACGTCATTTGTGGAAATGTTTTGTATTAAATCCCAAATTTGCCGACAACCCCTTTGAACTTATGAGGGGGAGCTAACATTTCGCCGTGATCAAGGGTGGGGTGAGGGAAACCTCGAAAATGGCGACATAATTAGTCGTTTTGAATAAAAAAAATGATTGCACTCTACTTGCTATTAACCTTTCCCCTCGCTCGCCTTGCAGTCAGCACTGTAGCGCCATCTATTGAGCCCCCATGGTCATGATAATTGACTATCATCCATGAGGTTCACCCCACGCACGCCCCTCTTCACACTGTTCACGTTAGGCATAATCTCCAACTGCGTTTGCTATAATTTGTCTGCTAACTTCCGCGTCATGGAATCACGCCGCCTACGGCCGCATTGCTTGTTGCTTTTTTGGAACATATGTTAAAAACTACGAAAATGAACGAATTTGAATATCAAGATTTTTTGTAGTTCTCAGTTCGGCCTTAAAAACACATTCTCATGTAAACTTGCCTAACTGCATTGGAAATCTAACTTCTTTCAAATTACTTCTTTGTTTTCCCATAGATACTGGAAGGGACGCTATAATCAGCAGAGGAGGCGTCCTCGTGGTGGTAGCGGCGCCGGTGATTGTGGGCCCTCTTTCAATTTCTTCTGTTGAAATTGATTTTTCTATCTTCTTGAGGGTAAATATCTTCACCTGTTAATATTCATTTGAAACATAATTTGAAACCGTCTTACATCCTCCGTAATTTATAGATAATTGAATGTTTCTTTCCCTGTTCTAGTTTGTTTCACCTGGTCTATAATTATACTTCATTATAAATGGTGAGTTGACTTTTTGCTCTTAAGTTAAGAGTTTAGTTGAGTTAAGTCAGCAGTCAAGGTAGAAAGTACAATATGATGATGACGGACAAATAACGAATTGATGGCTTTACTCTACAAAAAATTGAACTGAAAATTTTTGGCTTCGGTATCAACTTCCCTTAAAGTTACTGCCTTAGTACCTTAAGGTACTGCAGGTCACTAGGGCTTTCTTAAGGCTGTCTAATTTCACTAAATTAAATTTAATTCAATTTCAATTTCTAATCTAATTTAAATTCAATTTCATTTGAGAGATAATGTCTAAATTGTCATATTCATTTTCTTCCATTCTTCTTACAGATTTTTCGATGATTCTACGTGCCATATCAAGGATTCTTCAGTTGATAGTTTTCGACATCAGATTTTTCATCACTAAATCTTATTTAAATTAAATTAAATTAAGTAACAAAAATGTGAGTCCACACGAACTCACTTGTTAAAGTTGTTATTAAATGTTACCTCCAAGAGTATTATAAAAAAAGTCGAACCCGTATAAATTTTTTTAATAACGTTAATAAATGTAGTACAAAGAACTTATAAATGGTAACTACAAGAGTATTATATGCAAGGTTTTAAAAGCATTAAAATGCTTTTAAAATAGATTTTTGTACTGTGATTTTTACGTGAGTTGAAAATGTTATAACCATGGTTACTCTCTCGTCTGTCTATCCCCCCATCTTTCATTCTTAATAATTCTCTTCGTTTTTGCTTAGTTCTCTTTCTGTATGCAATTTTTATTTTGTAAATATTAATCTATTCGCTTGCTTGTTCACTTATTGAATTACGTACTTCTCAACACCAGCTCTTTTTCAGCTGTACAGTTCATTCTTCAACTTTCTTCCAGCTGTATTGCTTAAATATTCAGCTTCACTCAGCTGTTCATTTCATAATTCTCAGTTTTTCGCAAGCTGTATCTTCGGGTTTTTCTAGCTGTGATCTTTCTGTACTCAGCTCTCATAAGTTGCTTCTCTCAGCTCGTTCAAGCTGTTGTTCGAATCTTCAGCTATTCACAAGCTGTCATTTGCCATTATTATATTATTGTTAAGTGTGTAGCATTTCATACACACATCGTTATAATTGGATAAATTGAATAAGTTTAATCAATAAATTTTAAGCCTCAATCGTTGTATTTTATTCCATCATGCCCTTATTTAATCCCAATTTGATATTAACGAGGGGACGGGGCGGCTGGTTATCTGACGACGAAATTGACTACTATGCGTATTTACTACATCAAATTTCAGTTACTAGAGTTCCTGGAACCCATCAATCTCTGTAAGAAGCATGTACACTTGCTAGATAGTATGAGTGGAGAGTTAACAGATGCCGGCGCCGGAGAAATGCCGGGCGGCCATTGGATTTGTAAATTTTTCGATGGTATTTCTATTTACATTTATGATTCTGCTAATAGACGCAAACTGCACCCTAACCATATAAAATATTTGAAAGCCTATATCCTCTCTATCCAATTGAAACAGTGGGCGTAAAGTTTTGTAAAGTTCAACAGCAACAAAATTCATATGACTGTGGACTTTCTGCAATAGCTTTTGCAGTGTCACTTGCATTCGGGAATGATCCTCAAGTGATCAAATATGATTCGTCGAAAATGCGACCACATTTATTACACATCTTCGACTGTGGGTTAATTTCTCCGTTCCCTAGTCTCAGCGATTCTTCCGTTCAAATTCAGTATTCCAAATGGAACGCACTTAGCTCTGTTCCACTTGGAAATGCAAATAAAGATAACCTCCACGTGAATGGTCAGCGAACCACTGTGGAGAGTCATCATCAGACTATTCCGCAGTGCAATAATCGAAGCCAGCCTGGTAAAGGTCCATTGCACAGAAATAAAACGGAATCACACGTTGCTGATAACCATGACTCGCCCAATGTTAATTTTTCAGGGATATCTAAACTCATTTTCAATGATATATCGCCTGAAAATGATGAAGACAGTTTGACCAAAAAACGTCGTCGGGGTGTAAAGCCTCAGGTTTGTCCACTTGGGCTTGAGGGAATAGATGTCGTATGTAGATGTGAAGAACTTAAAAGTCAAGACATCGAATTTTTTGGTCAGTTATTATCAAATTATTCTGATTATCATCATCAAGATACGTTATTTCTTCAGAGGCCCACGCGAATTACACCCGTACTTCCTGCAAAGAAAAATATCCAGATTCTTTATAGTAATAATCACAAACAGGGAGGAAACTCTGGATGTTGAGTCTTTTTGGTTCTATGATGGCAAAGATATTTTCATTCATGACTCATTAAATGTGCGTTCATTACATGAAGATCACGAGAAATTTTTGGGCAGGTTCTATCCATTTTTTAAGATCTCAGATGATTCAGTAAGATTCATGGCAGTACAGAACCAATTGAACAGTGTTGATTGTGGAGCATTCGCCATAGCGTTTGCGGTGTCTCTATTATTTAGGCAAAAACCAGAATGTATCAAATATGATTACCCAATAATGCGTGAACACCTGATCAATATGTCTGAGACAATGCCGATTACCAAATTTCCTCATAATTTCAACATCAATCCACCGACAATTTTGTCGCTGGATGAAATTCGAAAGAAAGAACATAAGGCATATCAGCAACGTTGTAGTAGAGACAGAAAGGCTTCAGAAATTATTAATTGTGCTAAGAGTGCAAAAGAGTGGAACTCATCTCCACATATTATAACGACAAAAATAAATAATGTGCAGGAACGCTTAACGAAGAGTCAATTTGTTGCGTCATGTGAAGAGTCGAGTATTCAATCATAATGTATGACTCGGTTGAGAGCGTAGTTGAAGAGATGCCACAACGCGGTGAGATTAAGAAGAATGATCATTCTGTGAAAGAACATGGTAGCAAAAATGAAAATAAAAAAAAAATGGTGTGTCATGAAGACACGGGATAGAAGTGAAACTGAATGATTGGATCGGCAAGGATTACTTAATTTTCTATGTTTAGAGGGAGAGGAATCATTTTAATCACGTGTCAAACACTTCTTGATAGTAAATATTAATTTATTCAACATAATAATTATACTTTTTTCAAGATACAATAATATTAGTATGAATATGATGAATTAAATCTCAATCGGCTTCACCTTCATTCTCTGGTAGACTCTTCATGAACGAAATGATAGGTTTGTGGTAACTACAATAGGTAATGAAGACTCTTGACTCCAAATTTTCGATGTAACGTGAGGAAACTGCATCGATCGTGGTACCATGGCGTGTAGTCGATTCAATTGGTGAATTGTTCATTTCCAATGACAATTTCTGTTGCAAGAACTGAATTAATGGCTTGGAATCCTCTGAAGCAAAATTAACATTAAAATCTCCACCTAGAATCATAGGTATTTTGTCCAGCTCTACTCCAACTTCTGCAGCCCCCACTGCAGTATACGGCAGCAAGTGAAGGTGAATAAACCCTATTATTTTCGCCATCTTCTGATTTGGTGAAATATAGAGTGCTATAAGCATAATCCGCTGTCCGCTTTCTGTGCGACATTCAGCTGCACACATTTCTCCAACAGATGACAACCCAATGAAAGCGATTCTAGTTGTTTCAAGTTCAGGTCCATATTGGGTGTCATGATGTTCGTTCCATGAGCAGTATTGCAAAGTATGGCGACACCCCCTGCTCTCACATTATGTCTTTTGAACTGTACGACACAATTAAAATTAGGAATATCAATTTCTTGATCGTTTTCCACGTCTCTGAAAGTATCAATATATTAGACCGTAGAATCACCGGATCATTGAAATCTCCGCAATGAGCTCCTAAGCTTTGGCAATTGAGGGTTGTTATTGATAAGCCTGATCTACTGATGAACTCTCGGAAAATGTCAGTCAAAGTTATCAATGGATTTGTTGATAATCTTCTAAATTCTGATTGTAGCTTGTCCATTGATTGAGCTTTTTTCTGTCCATGATAGAATTTGTTCTTTCCATCCTTCGCAACGATGTACAAACCCTGTATATATTTGAACAGCATTCTGTACTGTTGAGCCACTTCAATTGATAATGGTAATAGTTTGGAAAGGTATATTTTCAATGCCGTGTGGATTGTCGTACCATCAATTGCTATTGCAGCCTTTCCTGTTGATGCACATGTGATGTAAGCATTGCAAAAACCATCATTATCTGTGAAGCGGTTGTAAATTTCCATGAGGAGGCTAATGAGGAATGTCTTCCCACATCCTGCTGGCCCAGTGAAGAAAACTTGGAGTGGTGATCGGTTTGATGAGAGGAGATTAGCAATCACATGCATCAGGAGTGCTTTCTGCCTCTGATTGGCCAATCTCATTAGTTCATAAAATTGTTCATTAGACATTAAATTATCCCACTTCTTTGCGATAGCACCCAGTTTGTTAAGTGTTGCTAACCGCAGATCGTGGTTCATTATGTGGTCAGCGTTATACAATTCTTGAAAAGGATTTGCTTCAGGAAAAAGGCGACCTACGTTGTCTCCTTCAGCATCATCATCTTGATTTAATTCATCTTCACGACACAACTCTCGGCATATCTCGATGGTTTTCTGGATATCTAAATTCGATGAGAATTCTTTATGTCGCTCCAAAATCAATATTTCGTTGTCGTCGTAAATCTGTATGAATTTAGTTTCTGCAAGAATTTCATTTTCTTCGTCTCGGAATGGAATATACAAAGTCACCATTTCCCGTTTATATTCATTGAAATCATCAGCCATGTCGTAGTTTCTGTACCGAATAATCCGAGGTTCTTTCCTTCGTGTCTAATTCCCCTGATTATTCAGTGTGTAATGAGCAACAAGCTGGACCAAATTGACATCTTCTAGCTCTTCCGGTCTCTTTTCGTACTTGTCAATGGAGCTTCAAATCTGCATTTTTGATGAGCGTTCGCAGCTATTTTTTTGTAACATGTGAACGTGTGCTTATGTGTCTGTAGTTTGATGTTCCCCGACGATTCTGAAGTGGCCACTGATATCAATGTATCAACTAGTTCAATAGCTTTTAGTCGGTCAGCACCTATTGGATCCGCTGGAGCATTCTCAAGCCATAGCAGAATGTGTGCATGGGGGCTCCCACGATGCTGGAATTCAATTCTTTTAAAATAATGGACAACACGATATTTCCCGAAGGGAGAAGACTTTTTGGACTGAAGTATGTTCATTATAACATTGATGAGCTTATTAAAATAGATGGCACATCTTACAGCATCTTCATTGATGAGTGTGTTCTTTTCAATATAATGGAGTTCCTGAACATGGAGTTGTGAAAATGGAGTTGTCTGATCATTGCGAATAAGTCTCTCTTTCTTTCAGCCCAATACCAAGTCGAGTTAGGGATACAACGTAGAAAAGCCAAGTTGCTTTCTATAAAATGATTTATATACTCCTCCGATTGAATTTGTTCACGTGTAATTTTTGTGTCTTTACCTACGTGTTTAAAAGCAATGGATAGACTGTCACGGACTCTAAACCTCAAAATTTTCATTGCCATATAGAGTAAATGATGAGGTGTAACCCCACGTCGATCAGATCTCCTTAGCTCACTGGTAGCCATCATGAATGGAGTCACATTGAGATCTTCACTATAGCGCCGGAATTGTCCGAGATAGATAGTAGGGAAAAATAGCTCTTCTGCATGCTCATCAAATGATAGCCTGTGAGGGACATTCATTTCTCCAGTAGCAATCCTCAAATATTTATCGCCATTCCAGAGTAATGTGTGTTGCTGAGCGAACAGGCTCTCCTCCATGGGGATGTCTTCACTCAGTTCATCTGTAGGTATCTGATGAACGACACAATCCGCATTAAAGAAAGATTGATCAACTTTGATGTCGTACAGTTGATACAATGGACTCGGTACTAAGCATCTTAGCCATATTTTAATATTTCTCTTGTTTATTAAACCTGTCCAGTAGCTTGATCGATGAATTTTTTTTCTCTTGATATGAACGTAAACACAGTGATCGTCGTCAATGTTCCTGGGCAAGTGATTGACCATTGTATTGACATCCACTGGAACATTGATCACCTGCCCCAAAATTCCAAATTGTCCATGCACATTACGCAATCTGCGAATTTGCATAAATGGAATTCTAGGAGAAATGAGTCTCTCGGGCACTAAATCTTAGTTCATTCTCTGGATTATTTACACTATCGTCCACACTGTCACGTAAGAGGTTAGCACGTGTTTGCCTCCGTTCCCTGCTATCTCGTTCAATTTCAGTTCTACTTTTTTTCCGTTTTCTATTCTGATCAATTCCTTCACTCGCCCGTTTTTTCTCCCGCCACGTTTTTGTCCTCTCTGCACCCGACTTCGGCATATTTGCACAAAACTCTCGATTTAAGTAATGAAGACACGCACAAAAACAAAATACGTTGCTGATGATCACTGTGTTAGAAACCAACAGCTGTTTTCCGCGATCGCGACGCCGCTTGAACGCAGAGAATGACATGAAAGACAGAAAGTCCTCCGTCTCATTCTCGCACGATACACGAAGGACTCTCACTCTCGCCCGATAGACGAGACGTAAGGTAGTCCGTCTCACTTTCGCTCGATTCCCGCAGGCCTCTCACTCCTACTTACTACGTTAGAGCGAGCGTCACCATAAAGGTTGCCGATCGAGATTTCAAAACCCTCCCATAAGAAGTTTCACTTCAAAAACCTCCTGATTTGAAGGAAAGAAAAGTTGTATTCACAGAGAACCCCAGGACTGTATCTGAGAAATTCGTTAAAAATGTGCGCAAAAATGAAGGCAACAAACAATCAACAACTTCACTCATGAGAATGCAAAATAACAAAAAATACTGCTATACACAAGAATATTAAGCGGGAAACAATTCCAACGAAGGTCTACCCTGAGCAACGCGTAGAAAAAACTGATGGATGTTATTAGCAACATCGCTAGAACTATTCCAGCTGACAGTAAGTTGGAAGCTCAAAAAAGAATCAAATGGTGTGTGGAACAACGCAAAAGTTACATAAGAAATTTGAACCGTTGGTCAGATATTCTTCGGAAGAATGCAGATCATCATCTCACTCAAATGAACTGTAAGAAAGCTGCAAACAAGGCAATTAATCTATATACTTCTACGAAATGATATATACTTTTAATGTATCTAACACATTGAAAATACAAATGTGCTCGAAGGGACAAGCCATGAATGTATTACCCCTAGTTAAAAATCGGAGGAATCATATACAATGGGTATGTGAGGAGTATTGTCATGTACCACAAAATCAACATTTATTACAAGACTATCAGAACTTTCTCGAAAATTTAGCAGTGCAAAGATTACGTAGTTTCCCAAAATTTTTAAAACGATATTTTGTGCAGCATTCGGTAGATAAGTCAGGTCATGCAGTCCTTTGTTACCTTGAACGGAATCCATGTAAATCGCTGTTCTGTTCTGTAGAAATGCTTTCATCTCATTTTCCTAACGTGACGAATATCAAACGAATATTGTATAACATCAACGAAGCATTTAAAAGATTACAGAATTTAGATGATGCTTTAGATTCAATGAACTTGGCCACGTTGTGGCAGATATCGAATAAAATGAAAAGGTCTGGACAATCTTTCGACACCAGTACAACAGGAAATGAAGCTTTAGATGAAGATAAAATACAAGTAAAATACAAAAGTGCCTTTGTCGCTCTGAACCAACGGGGTACGGCGGAATATGCTTGTATCTCCTGCCAAAAATTGCTTCCCAAGAGTTCCGTTCGAGTAATTACTAAGTTACGAGGTCCCATTGAATCTAAGTATTGGAATGATTTACAAAGTTTCATCAAAGAGCACACTTCGTTCTCTAGCGACTATGTATGCGACTTTTGTTTACGGAAATTCAGGGAAAATAAGTTACCACCAACTTGTATAATGAATCATCATGATGTCGGTGAAGTTCCAGAAGAAATACGGATTCTAAATGATTATGAAAGGATACTCATCCAGAGAGCAAAAGTATTTCAAGTCGTACAAAAAGCGGAAACCGTTCAAAAAAAAAATATACCGCATTCTGTGCGCGTACAAAAACTAGTGGGGCAAACATTCCATTTACCATTGCCAATGGAGGAAACTGTAGAGAAAGTTGCCTCAACCACTGATCCTATAAATAAAGATCATGAGTTGTACATTTTGATCAGAGGAATCCCTACTAAGTCGAAAATCGTTTGGCAACAGTTAGTCGATCTCGAGAAAGTATTTAATGCATTGAAATGGTTGCAACATAATACTACATTGTATGCCAATATTAAGTTGCCTGAAGCAGCTCAAAGTTGATGCAATGGTTGAAAGCTGACGATATTGAGTATTGTATTGAATCGAGAGAGAGCGATACCGAAGGTGATCCGGAAGCTCAGTCTAAGGTTCAATGTAAAAAGGGTGAAGGAGAAGATAACGCAGAAAAGATGGAATTTTCCCTCGCAACGAACAATGAATTGAATATGAATGTAAAATTATTGATGACAGATAAACCGGTTTTGAATAATGAAAATGAAGAAGGAGAAATGCGAGCATTATCGCCTAGTGAGGAGAATCGTATTAAAGCATCTCCTATGGTAATGCAAATTTTAGATCCGACGTCGCGGTTCGAACAATACACAATCTATCCTATGTATGATAAAAGAGTCAACGGTAAAGCACGTGATTTATATCAATGGAAAAAAGTTCGAGACGTCCCACTGAATTACAATATGGCGAGATTAGATTTACTTTGTTTTCCCGAATTATACCCGTATCGAGAAAACGGACCAGAAAACCAACAGTATTTATTTTATTTGTTGAATAATAATCATATTAGAAAAATCAACAGTGGCCTCTATCATACAGTGCATGTGACCAATGCAAAACAGAAATATACAGCCGAAAGTTATTTAGAGGGGATACGGAGCGGACACGTAGAAGGAAATATTCGAACGGCTTCGTAATTCGCAGCAGTATTGGCGAAGACCTCGGAATGGTTTCTCACAGTTAGCGCTGCAGAATGGAATTGGAAAGATTTGATTTTACATGTGCGTAGGATCAATGCTCCATATTTGGACAAATTATCCGATGGTGAAGTTATCGCAGCTGATCCAGTTTCAGTATCCCGCTATCTGGACATGAAATTCACTGCTTTACTCGATTTTCTCAAATTGGATAGTCATCCATTGACCATTACTTTTGGCGGAGGGAGTATCAAGGCCGAGGTATCCAGCATTTTCATTTATTAATATGGATCAAAAACTCACCAAATATTGGTATCAATCCGAATGAAGAAGTAGCAGAATTGATAATGAGATACGTTACTTGTAGAACACCCGATGCAAAAATTTCACCGACTTTACATCGCCGAGTCATAACACACCAAAACCATAAGCACAATAGCTACTGCTTACGCTCGAGAAAGGAGAAATCTGGGAAAACTATAACCAGATGTAGATTTGGTTTCCCTCGCCCTGTAACCGACACATTTATTTTGCGTGATCCTGGCATTTCGATTGCTGGACGAAAAAAATTGAGGACTGCATCGAGATTCTACGATCTTCCCCGAACTGAAAGCGGATTTCATACTAATGATTACAATCCTGCCATTCTGGTTGCATGGGAGGGGAATATGGATATCCAATTCATTGGCAAATCCTCATCACTTTTAACGCAATACTGTACTAAGTACTGAACAAACTATGAAGTTTCAAAATCGTCAACAGTCAGTAAGGAGGCAACATCGACAAAAACGGTGAGAAAAAAGTTATGGAATATTGGAATGCGGGCTCTTCAGCATCGCGATCTCGGAGCTCTTGAAGCTGCCGATACTCTGTTATCCATTTCGTTGTACGGAACTGATTCTAATACGATCATTAAATGGTTAGATGTGAGAATGGTCCGGAATGGCAAAGTGAAGGAACACGATAAAATTAGAAATCTGGATCAAGCCTCGACAGATATTTTTTGTCCATTGTTAATTGGCGATCATTACTCACAGCGACCGAAAGAGCTTGAGTCTACAACTCTGTATGAATTCTGCAAATGGTACGATATAGTTCGTAAAGAACCGAAAACCGAAGGTGTTGTATACTTCACTTTGAGGCCTTCTACATTTTTGAAAAGACGTGATCGAGGTTACTTGATAAACCATTGGAGATTTAACATTGATACGGAACCGAGAGCTACTTCTATACATTGTTACCACTGTTTAAACCATGGAGAAATACAGATGAGCTCAGGAAAAGCTTTTCCTCTTATTCAGAAGCGTTCGAGAAGGACAAAGAGTCTCCGGGAGAGGCATGCGAATATTCAACACACATGGAAGGTTATAAACGGGGAATCGATTATATTTTCGAAAAAAATCGTGAGCAACTTGAAAAGCCTAATGAGGAGACTGGTGAGTATACACCACTCTTGATATACAGATTGGATGTGATCCGAAAGAAGGCAAAATGGCTATGCAAGAATTCAACGACATTGATGAAAGGATAAAGGGTACTGTAGATATAAATGTCATGATATCACAAATGAATGTCGATCAAAAGAGAATATTTGAAAAAGTGAAAGGTATACTGACTTCTAAGAATGACATTTTACGTCTTTATATTAGTGGTGAAGGTGGAACAGGAAAAAGTTTCCTCATTGAAGTGATTCGATCTTGGATTAGGACGGAAATGAAACGAAAAACAGGAGTCACGGCCCCAACAGGTATCGCAGCTTTCAATATCGATGGTCTAACGATTCACAGATATTTTCAACTTCCAGTAGAACATAATGACACACCAAAATATGTACAATTATCTGATAATTTATTGAAATTAATGCGTGAAGAGATGGCTGACGTTGAACTCATCATAATCGATGAAATATCTATGATCTCGAACACTACATTGATGTATATCAACCAAAGACTTATAGAAATATTTGATTCAGTCGAAAAGAAAGATGGTTGGTTTGGTGGAAAACATATTCTCGTATTTGGAGATTTATTACAATTACCCCCTGTTCGCCAAGATCCTCCGTATATAAAAATGTCATCCAGTGAAGTGGAAAAACGGATGGGAACCATGTCAAGTATGAATATTTGGGCGGATTTATTCAGCTATGATGAGTTGACAATCAATATGCGCCACCAGAAGGACAAAGCTTATGGGGACTTCTTATCTCGTTTAAGAATTGGTACAATTACTGCTGAAGACATCGCATTATTGGAATCACGACCGTTCAATATTTGCTCATCAATGTGATTGTTTGAATACCATAATGTTGGAAGAGATTGCAACAGAAGAAATAGATCATCGCTGAAGACTCAGTAGATTGTCGAAACTTCCGACTCCGAAAGAAAGCAATGAACATTTTGGACAACGCGGAGAAAGATGACCGATCGTCAGCTGGATTGTCAAAAATTATAATCATCAAAATTGAAGCAAAGATTATGTTGAGGCGAAACATTGAGGTAACCATTGGTTTGGTTAATGGAATAATTAGAGTTGTCACAGCAGTCACCAAATCCATCGAGAATGCAGTAGAACATATGAAATTAATTACCATACAATTGGAAGCTGGCGTGCAATGTGAAATTGCACGTAAGGATGTAAAATTTGAAATCATGAGTGGATTGGAAACAATTTCCAATTCGATTGAGCTATGGAATCACAATTCACAAAAGCCAAGGCTTAAGTTTACAAAACGATATTTTCTTCGGGTCAAACCTATGTTGCTCTTTCAAGAATTACTACTATAGAAGGAGTTCATTTGATTAATTCTGATCCATCTTCGGCAAAAGCATCCATTTCAGCAATCGAAGAGTACAATTGACTCAGAACAAAATACAGACCTGACTTGGAACAAATTCCACTTCCCAATAAATACTGGCACAAGGTATGGGCCACTCAGTGGGCTTTTGAAAGTGGTTGTACTGATGAAATAGAAGTGAAAGATGAAAAAGCTGATCTTACTCCATCGATCAACGGCTTCTGCAATACTAGCGGCAGTTCCAGTTATGCGCATGCTATTCTCCAATGCATATTCCACTCGCCCACCATAAACCAAACACTTCTACGCACAGAAGAAGCGAAACGTACAGTGATCAATTGGCTCCATCAAGACTATATGCAACGAGCAAAACCTGTGAGTGCGATTGAAGTCTTGCAATTCGCTGGAACTCAACTTTGTTCCAATGCCGAGCAGGATTCAGTAATATTTCTAGACATTTTGTGTTAAAAAATGCTTGGCGTACAACAAGATGTACAATATGAAGTAACACATCTCAATCGATGCGAAGTATGTAATTATATGAAAGTTCATAGAGAGACTAATTTCAGTGTATCGTTGAATGACGGCAAAGAACCAGTTGCTCTAGCTGATCTGATCGAAAAATTATGTTCACGTTGGTACATTCAATAACATTGTTATACTTGTAAGCAGATAACTAAAATTTCACGTAAAACAAAAATAAGTATTACGAATGGGATACTGGTTGCTAAATTAGAGATCTTTTCGGTTAATAAGAAAAATGTCAACAAAAAAAACTAGTAAATGGAAACTGGAAGCCACTCCCACAACCACAGTTAATATTTGTGACAATTTATATAGCGTGAATAGCGCTGTGCTGCATAGCAACGTTAAGACTACCAATGATCATTATATGGCTCTATTGAGAGACAAAAAGAGTGAATGGTTACACGTAGATGATACGAGTATTACAAAAACCCGATGGCCTAGAAATTCCAAGGATGTTTATTTTTTGCTCCTGGAGCAAAGGAAATCCAAATCATATCCGAGTGCTATTGGATGTAATTCAGGGTATATATGATCAATAGGAAGTGTAAACATCGAATGATATTCGATTTTCATCTTGGAAAAATCAAAAAATACTTTTTTTTTTTGAAAAAACATTACGCCAAGTACACATTTCGATGCCTTGTATTCAATCAGAAAGTAATCTTGATACAATCGATGAAAAAAGGAGGAAAATCAAGAAACAGCGCCAAGCTCATTTGTATGAGGAATCATGGGTATATCTCGGGTTACTGCTCTGGATATAATGTTTATAAGGAAAAAACGGTGGAGAATGAGTGAAAAAAATATTCAAAAACGAGTCAGGACCAACATACTTGGCGCGGCTTTTAGAAGAACGAGTCTATTTCGAAATAGACGAGTCTAAACTTTTTCCTGCAGTCACTGTAAAATGCACCCGCTTATTGGGTGAAACTTGAGACTTCTCCATTCTATTGCACTTTACTTTATATAGTAAACTAGGATCAAATCAAAAAACGAAATATTTGTTTCGTCTAGAGTTTATTCTCTCGCTCATTTCAAGACTCTGGCCAAGGAATTTCAGTATCATCCTATTCTATTATATGTACAGAAATCTTATTGTAGTGGACTAAAGTGTACTTCAGAGCCTAAAGTCTTATTCCAAATCGCGAATTTCAGAGTGTTTTCGATTTAGACTATTCCCTTCGTAGTGGAGTAAAATCCATCGGAATTGTCCACTTTAGACCTTACTAAAGTAGGCGTGTCTATTCTTTTCCAGTGCGGATTACGTTAAATTAATTGAAACCGCTGTTAGATGACCATTTATCTTAACTTCGTGAACCGCGCCAAGTACGTTGGTCCTGACTCCTTTTTCAATATTTTTTTCACCGATTCTCCACCGTTTTGTCCTTATAAACATTATATCCAGAGCAGTAACCCGAGATATATCCATGATTCCTGATACAAAATGAGTTTGGCGCTGTTTCTCGATTTTCCTCCTTTTTTCATCGATGGTATCAAGATTACTTTCTCGTTGAATACAACGCATCAAAATGTGTTCTTGGCGTAATTTCTTTAAAAAAAGTATTTTGTGATTTTTTGAGATCCTTCTTTTCTTTCTCCCATTTCTCCCAGATTTCTCTTGTCCTTGCTATATGACCCCTGGTAAACTCTCCCTCCTTCTTTACAACTCCGATTGTCTCTTCTAACGTCTTTTTCATATCCCTTTGAAACTTTTCTATCATTAATTCTACGCAACTCACTATCTTTTTTCCCTCCTCGTTCGATACATCCTCTTTCCTTTTCTTTATCTCATCTTCGTCCCTCATTTCTTCATTTATTGCCCTCTTCCTCTTCTCCTCCTTTCTGCTTTCTCCGTCTGTATTTTCCCCCCGTCCGTTATCATTATTCCACAGGTCCTGTATGGTGTTACTTCTTTTTCTCTGTCTCCCTCTCTCCAGTCTCTCTCTTATAAGCTTTTGTGGACCAGGCAACCTCCCTCTTTTCTTCCTTCCCAGCAAACTATGCACACTACCTCCACTCGTCCCTCCCGTCTCTCCTTCCGATACTCCCGTAGCTTCCAAAACTTCTTCACCCGGCGACTCATACACAGTCTCCGACGTCAGAATATCCGAGTGGACTAAGTGCGCAGTCTTAGCGCTACCGCTTCGGTTCCTGGTTCAAATCCCCCATATAGGGCGAGAATTTTTTCGGAATGTCTGATGAGCGGGAGGTTACTCATAGAGTAGCCGCCTGTGCCGACACAGGTTTTCTGTGGTTTCCTGTGTCTTATCATGCCAATGCGGTGGAGCGTATGGACCACACGCCCATATATCCATAAGGGATCGAAGGCGTTAAAGATAAAAAAAAAAAAAAATACACAGTCTCCTTCTGCTTTCTCTCGTCTGCCCCCGTCCCCTTCTCCTTACTACCCCCTTCCTCCTCTGAACTGTTCACCTGACAGACCTTTCATATAGTACTCTACCAGTAATTCCCTTTAGTCATTCTTTCTTCTTTACCTACCTGCCTCCTTCTTTACCCACTTCCCCCTTCCTTTCACTCTCTTCTCTTCTCCGCCCCTCACCCTTCCCCTCTTTCCCTAACTCACTACTTTAATACTTTCGCAATAACCCTTCCTACTCCTTCCTATCTACCGCGCCTCCTGTTATTCCGCTTTTCCTCTGCACTATTGTTTTCCTTTCTCACTCCGAAATTTTTCTCACCTCATTCACACATCCCATTCACTCTAACGTCAAACTTTCCAAGTGCACTTTCCTTTCACTTCTCCTTGTAACACTTTTCCTTACCCACCCTCAATTTCTCCACCCTTTACCCTCCAAATTAACACCTCTAACACACAAACGTCCCCTAAAAACACTCGAAATCACTCCGCGCCAAAAACTACTTTTATCTACTTCTATCAGACCGGAAACGGAAGTCCCTTTTGTTGTGGTGAAGAACCGTATTAAATGGCGATTTGATCGTATCATTAGGTTTCTAGATGCCAATTTTTTCGTTTTTACGATGTTTATTTTATGTCTCAATAATTATTCAACCGACCTTGTTGTTTTTTTCTTCAAAATGTGTGCCTCACCGAGATCTATAATATGGTTGAGAAACATTTAGTCAATTAGTTCGGGTATTATGAGATATTCGTATTTATCAACTTTTGACTTCGTTTTTACTTCTTGTATTTGTTCGCACTCCAGCGTCCGAAAAAATTGTGATTAAAAACTTGAAATTCGAAACAAAGGTTCCTCTTGTTGTGGTGAAGAACCCTATTGAATGGGGATTTGATCGTAACATTAGTTTTCTAGATTTAATTTTGTTCGTTTTCACGGTTTTTACTTTATTTCTCGATAATTATTCAACCGAATTGTTGTTTTTTTTTCAAAAGGTGTGCCTCGACGAGATCCATGATATGGTTGAAGAACATTGAGTCTATTAGTTTGGGTAATATGAGATATTCCTGTTGATTAAGTTTTGCCTTTGGCTTTACTTTTTGTGTTTGTTCTCACTCTAGCGTCCGCAAAAATTGTGATAGAAACTTGAAGATTGGAACAAAGGTTTCTCTTGTTGTGATGAAGAACCCTATTGGATGGCGATTCAATCGCATCAGTAATTTTGTAGGTATCATTTTTTTTTCATTTTTACGGTTTTTTTATGGTTTCATTTCTCGATAAGTATTCATCCCATTTTTAACTTCCCGACAGGGAAGTTATTGTAATCACGCCGAAATCGAACTGTTTCATTTCGACCTGTAACTGGTGTATGAAGGGTACCAAAATGATCCCCAAAAATTCTGAGTCAATGTCTGTGTGTGTGTGTTTGTATATATGTGCCCTAACTTTTGGTCAACGATTTCTCACGAATGGATGCACCAATCGCAGCCATCGAGGTCTCAATCGACGCGCCTTCATGTAACTCAGCCCTGATTAGGTTTTGATCAATGTTGGTTCAGAATATATATTGTTATTAACAATTTCAATTGTTCATAGCGCTATATCTTGTAAACGGTTGGAGTTAGAGAAACAAATTTATTAACATAAGTTGTTCCTTATCCAAAGATCCACCTTTAATGGTTATTGACTTTTTCCCATAATGTGCATAATTGAGGTTGTAGAGCCGTTAGAAAAAAATAATTCATGTGATGAGTGCATGACTGGGGACTAGATGGCATCGGCCATCGCAAAAGTTGGTCTCTACAGCCTACATGGACCGATGCAGAATATAATACTTGTATACCATGTTTGTGTATCAATGCTGCCAGGAACGTAAAGTCGAGTGAAGCTGGAGGTACGGACTTGAACTTCTTCCACGTAGTTGTTGTAGATTCGTGGTTTTTAAATGCTTCAATGAGCCTGAAAGGATTCAATGAGAAATAAATAGCCTTCACGTGGAACAAGGAGTTATCTCTTGACTATGAAAAAAGTCATAAAAGGCAGCGACATATAGAGAAATGAAAACAAAATACTGAAGTGAGAAGTCTCGTAAATTTTTGAAACAGTCATAATCTCAAAAACTCGAGTTACCAAATCGGGAAGTTTGCATTGTGTCCTCACTGAGGGCACAAATACATCCCACCCACTAGTTTTTTCCAAGTAGTGAGCCGTAACGTGATCTATGGACTGGTTGAACAACATTGAGTCAATTACTTTGGCTAATATGAAATATTACTGTTTTTGCTTCCGTTCGCCTCAATTGTGCTAATTGTTGTAAATGGAATTCAAATGAGGAAAATTGTAAGATAAAGTAATCAATATAATGTATAAGGAGTTTACTACATTGAATAATTACCCTAAAACGTTTCTACAAAAAACCAAATTAATGATATTAAATTCTGCTCAGTGTGTCTGTGTGTGTGCGTGTGTATATCTCCGCTGGTTGCTGTATGTGAACAATAGAGAAAATAATGGTTTATAAGGGCGAAATTAGAAAAAGGTTTTTCAGTACTGGAACATTTTCATTTTGTGTGCAATCGGAACATTCGGGGGGAATGAAATTCAGGGGAATGCACAAAAACGATGCTTGTGTTACTTTTGTTGTTTACAATTCTTTTCACTAAAATCAAGTTTGATTCAGTTGAATGGTTTTTCGAAATGAGGATAAAAAATTAAAAACCTTTATTTTATTCTTTTGATTTTCTAATCCTTTCTTAATTTTTTCAAATGTTTTCTTTTATTGTTTGATTGCAAACATATAAACGAAAACATTATTCGACTGGCAGCAAATATGAAGAATTGGAAAGTTTGAATTTTTCCATTATTTAGAGACACTTCCATCAAGTTCGAATTTATAATCCGCCACTGAGAATGAAGATCCAATCATAATGCAGAATAAAAATGATACAGGCTAAATGGACGTTCAATGATCAATCAAAATATGCACATGACAGCTGAACACCACATGACCCCCATCGCTTTTATAGAATAGGACTCTGACCGCCCTCGCCATAGAGCGTTTTAAATAATTAAAATTCTTCACAACATTTCGAGGACTTGTTCTTCAAGATTGACACTGCTTGCCCGCCTGGACATCAGTGAGAGGTGATTTTTCGTTGAAGGTAGAAACAATAATTGCTCGAGTCGTTTACGAAGAACCGTTAAACAAAAAAATCCCTGACATGCGAACACATACAGACACAGTATATCGGATGACGGGGCTTTGGCGTAGTGGGTAGAGTGTCTGCCTACTATTCTAAAGGTCCCGCGTTCGATTCCCGCTCACTGCAAATATTTTTTCTGAAAAATATTTTCTCACGGACTCCGACCGATGGCAGGAATATTCCGTGTGTGCTATCGGCGGTATCCATGAAGTGAGACCGTGAGCCGGGACCGAACGCGACCCGTCGCGCGGGGGGGGGGAGGAAGGGTTCCATCGTATCACAGGGGTTTCTGGAGGTTTACCCTGTGATTAGAAATACGATGAGCTGAAATGGCGAAGTCGGCCCCAGCCGCAATGGGTGGGTACTCTGATCCATAGTATTGCCTCTAGTCCTCTATTCGCCTCAATTTCACCATTGAAGCCCCTCCTAACCCACGCACCACCCCCACAATCACCGACATCAATCAAACATCTTCGACCTCTTTCTAACCAAAAATGTCACTGTTATCAATGATCCTAAATCTTTGGACGAACTCAATTGGGTACAAGAATTGGGGGACAGCGAGTGGGGCAAAGGAATTGGGGGGCAGCGACACAATTTTTGTGTATTGATAGCTTTTTATTAGTAAGCAAAAAATTCTCAAAAAATTTGAGTAGACGTGCGAAAGGGTGCTCTTTGCAATGGATATAAAAAAACAATATGTAGAACATGAGGGACGAGGCTGAGAAACTACCTTAATAATACTCTTTGGAGCACGGTTTTGTTTTCAGAAGAAAGTATTCAGCAATTTATGGAATCAAAGTTATTGATTTGTTTTGCACTGTGTTTTACCATGGAGTGAATTTTCCGATAAAATATAGCTCAATCAAGATACGCGATAGCGTATCGGGCCAAGTCCATGTTTCTTTTGAATTTCCCTCTCTCACCCCTCCAGTGGGCCCGCATACGCTATGAGTATCTTTACGCCTCAGAACTTACCCCCTCCACTCCCACCAAATTATAAAAAATTCATATGAAACTAACCGAAATTCCTAGGCCAAAATTATGCTTAGTTACATTATAAAATGTATCCATTAGCTGTCGAACGTCACCTTCAATTTGTTTTTTTATCGTCAATTAGTGCGAAATTCGGTTCCATGGCAACGGACAATGCTCAATTTTCTGGATTTTCGCGATATCATTATGATTATGTGTGACATAGTTCGCATTGTATTCGCAACCCTGTCCATCAGTTCGCATTGTGAAGTTCCTACATTACCACGCAGTCGGTAATTTGAAAAAAAAAATGAGAACGTTAGATAAGAATGCGAGACTTTGTGGGCTCCTGCCGAACTTCAAAACATGGCGGATTTCAGTGTTTTCGCTAACCAAAAATAAACCTCCTGTCTATTTATGAAAAAATAATGAAATGTTCGTGTGTTTTTAGCGGAGACGTAAAATAAGTTAAGTGAATTAAATTACCCATGGATTTTGTAGGAAATCGTTCGTACATTCCAAAATATATAATTTGTTTGTTTGTACCTGCGTTGTTAAGTCTGTACAAACAATTAATTACTTAGTTATGGATCGTTGCCCGTAACGCGATCCGCGCATCAGCAGTGGCCAATCAGCTGTGCATTACTCCGAATTATGTCTAAAAAAATGGCTCTTGTTGGGTTCCACATAACCAGCAATCACTCCGGTTCTTTCCCTAATCGAAATTAATGTTTCTACTGTAATTGAAAAACTAATCACCTCTCCCCAGGTGCAAAATTGACATTGGAGGCGAAGCCGAGGATAATGGTGAGGTTAATTTTTAGATAATTAGGAGAATCGTGTCACTAGTGCAGTGCAAGTGACTTAACGAAAAATCTGAAATGTAACTTCTTACTGACAAATTTAATTTGAAATGAAAAATCTTCAATTTCCAGTTGTCGATTTGTAATTATCAGTTGATAATAAGAATTTATAAATGATAAATTGACAATCAAACATTATGAAAATGAAAAGTTAACAATTAACTATTGCAAACTGGAAATGAACAATAAACAATCGAACGTTGACAATTTAAATCGAAAATTAAGAAATTCGTAATTTACAATTAGAAATTGGGAGCTACGATGATTTGACAATCAGAAAAAATCGTACATGATAATCTGGTATAGGCGAAACTACATAATAAAATATATTCAACTTACCAGGGTACGCAAACTCGAGTGTGTCGGACAAACCGCGCCAAAAGTGCGTTGGTCCTGACGCTGTTTTTCCACCAATTTTTTCCTTCTGGATCAATTTTTCCGGTTTTTGACATGCATATTATGTGCATTAGTGACGTTAAGATTAACTGCAGAGCAATTAATGAGCTCGGCGTATTTTCATATTTGTTTGCTTTTTTCAATATGTAATGTCAAAGCCAGATGGCAATGAATATTGCCATTTCACTGGTCTTATCTAGTGGGCTGTACACCACCTCAAAACATGGGCTTGGCCCATTTTTTTCAAAAAGGTTTTTGAATTTTTTCTGATTATATATTCATTCATATACTTACGCTTTGCGTTCGTCAATTATGTTTTTTTAGCAAAATAAATACGAACGTAAATCGGATTCGGCTGTAGTCTCTTGTATCGCGATTGTAAATTGTAAATAATTTGCCTCCCAAGCGAGGGAAAAGTGGGGGACAAGGTTTTTCTGGAATTTCATTCCCCTACCCGCCATTTAGTCTCTTTTCCGAAGACTGGACTGTATATCCTTGAATCCTCTACCTTCAAATGTCAGCCGATCAAGTCCACCTCTGACATTGACCTGGCGGCCGAATCACTCACCACCGAAATCCAAAACTCCGTAAAACTAGCCACCTCCAAAAATCCCTCCTCCTCCCTACAAACAAATTGTTCCTCCAAGACAGCGTTGCCAACCCTCTCTTTTTCGGTTAATGGTATGGGGAGGGAGAAATAATGGTATTTCGGGGGAATAATGTTATCGTTTTTGAAGTGAAACTTCTTTGCGCTCGTTGGGCTGTAATTCCAATATTGAATGAAACGAAAAAGCGACAGGAAAAGAGAGGGGATGACGCGCGTGGTGGGAGAGTCGGGCGGAAGGAGACATGAGAGAGAAACGAAAAAACGACAGATTCGGAGTAAGAAAAACGAGAGAGGGAGCAGCATGGGTGAAGGGGCATTAACTCAAGATATTTAAATAATTTACAATCACGGGTTTTCATTTCATATTTTTCATACCACAAACCAATTGTATCTTTTCTTAAACATGGAAATATGGAACTGAATGAATGGATTTTTTATAAATATCCTTTTCATTAACCTAACACCTTTAAAAATTGCAAAATAATGAAGAATAGTGGCTCTGTTATCGGGGGAATATTTCTATCTCATAAAACTTGGTAGGCTGAGTAATTTCATTTCAAGTGCCCATCGAGATCCATGAAGTTTCATTTCTATCGCCTAGCTGTCTAGGCTGACAATTTTTTGAGATATATTGAGGACATTCTACAACTGTTATATTATGTATTTCTTAGTTGCAAACGAACAATATCCAAATGATCGAGATGCCGACTAAGACTACAACAAACTGAAAAACAAATTGAAATTCATAATTGAAAAAGCAAACGGAAATTTGACTGATTTTCATTTCATTTTCACTGTTACACCATGAACCATTTCGAAGTTTTTAGTTTTTAAATCGAAAAATTGTTTAAAAAATTTGGAAATTAAAAAAAAAAACAGAAATTCATTTAATTGTTTATTACTGTTGAAAAAAATATGTATTTTATAAGTCATTTAATTGATGTTTCCAACTGTAAATTTCTATTCATTCCATCGAAACAACAGCAAAAATTGAAAAAATGTAATCCGTTTCGTTATCATTTTGCTGTCTTTAATTTCTCACTAAAATGAAGTTTAATAGAGTTCAAACGGTTCCTCAAAAAGAGAAGCAAAAACTTAATAAACGAGTTGTACATAAGACCGTCGACGGTCGTATCATGAACTTCCCGATGTGTTAGTGCATGTGTCTGTGTGTGCGCGTATCTACCTTGAAAATTGGGGATCAATTAAACGCCATCGCCTTAATTATGATTGCTCCAGAAAAAAACTCATACAACACAAAAAGTTTGCTTCCACATGGGCATCAACTTTTATTCAGAACGTTCCCAACTAACCCTTACTGTTTATATAATAGAGCGATATAAACAATTAATAAGCGGGATGTAGGCTTGACCCTCTACGGGTCGAACCAATAACTTCTCGATCGTTACCCCGTATATGTACAACATTTCGATTGTGCTCAAATTGTGAACTTTTTAAACTTTTAAAAACTACCAAAATATGTGAAATTTTATAAAGCTTAAAATATAGAAAAGAGAAAATTTGGAAAAGAGATTTTGCAAAAATATATCCTTCCTTGCGATAGAGTTAGATAAACACTTCAATTTGTGAAAAACTATGAGGGTTAGCATCAAAAGTCACAAAATTAAATGTGTACTTTTACGTATGGAACACTTACATTTAACACCTCATTTCGTATCCATAATTATTGTCGCGAAAGAGCGACATAAACCATTAATTTGTTAATAACAATTAACTATGGTTATTGACAAAAACGTCATTAAACATCAGATGTGCATTTTATGTGTGGAACGACTTCCATTGGACACTCTTTTTCGTATCTCTAATCGTTTTCAGGATAGAGCGATATAAACAATCCATTGTGTTACATAATATCTAACTATGATTGTTGGCAAAAAAGTCATAAAAACAGCAAATGTGCATTTTTATGTGTGAAATGACTTTCATTGGACACTTTGTTCCGGATCTCTAAACGTTCTTCCGATAGAGCGCTATAACAAATCCATTTTGTTAATACAATTAACTATGGGTGTTGGCAAAAAAAGTCATAAAACATCAAATGTGTATTTTCTTGGCGGAGAAACAACTTTCATTTACACTTTTTTTTCGTATCTCAGATCGTTCTTGCGATAGAGCGATATAACAATTCAATTTGTTCATAAGAAGTGAACAGATAATTTTGTTGAAAAAATATCACACGTTTCAGACCTGGAAACCACTGAAAACGCGTCAATCGAAAAACAAAAGGGAATCCCTCGAGTGGTTCCGCCGGAAACGTTAAACAAAGGTTTTTTGTTTACACACATACACACGCCACACACAGACAAACACTATGTCCGGCTGTCGGGGCTTTGGCGTGACGGGGCTTTGGCGTGTCGGGGCTTGGGGGGCGTGTCGGGGCTTTGACGTGTCGGGGCTTGGCGTAGTGGTAGAGTATCTGCATACTACTGCGAAGGTTCTAGGTTCGCGCCCGCCGCCGGAGAATATTTTTTCCAAATATTTTCTCATGGATTCCGACCGATGCGGAACTGCCGTGGGTGCTATCGCGGTACCCTAAAATGGAGACCGCCCGGCCGAGGCGGGAACCTACCCACGCAGGGGGGGGGTGGGTTCCATCATAGGCGCCAGCCATCGTAGCACCGGGGTTTTCTGGAGGTTTACTCTGTGTTTAAAAATACGATGGCCTAAAAATTGGCGAAAGTCGGCCCCAGCCGCATGGGTGGGTGTCCGGGTACGCCGTAGAATGCTTCACGGCCGCTACCGGGGGTGTACAAATGAGAGGGACGGAGGGGGAAAAAAAACACATACAGACACTTCTCTGAAATCACTTCAGGAGTGATGCAAAACGTCCGATAACGTGAAAATTTTATCCATCTGGCACTTTTCATTTTCGGGGTCATTACAATAACTTCCCTAGATCGGGAAGTTAATAACAATTACCTATGGGTGTTAGGAAAAACGTCATAAAATATCAAATGTTTATTGAAGTGACACTTCTTATGGGAGGGTATTGAAATACGTATCGGCAGCTTTTCTGTGACGGAAGTAGGTGGTGGGGGGTAACGCGTAGCGTCGAGAGAGTGGGGGCTGTGACTCGCTTGCCCCAGGTACCTGTAGTTAAAATTACAATGTTTAGGCCGCGTGACGATCGCCAAACAGAGATGTTGGAGCTCCAGAAAGTTAGGCCCTGCTTATGAAAAATTTATTATTACGACCATTAGAATTCATTGATAGGCGAATGATAGACAATGATTGATTATAAAAACAATGACACTTGGGGAGGCCGTCAGGCTGAGCGAGAAGCCCAAATATAGCCTATCCGAGAATTCCATAGTCAGTAGGGGAGGCGGGCATTATACCGATAGGCTTGTTGGACCAATCACCACCGTTTACAATTACTAGTATCCATGATAATTTCAAAATTATATTCGTTCAAAGCCGATAAAATATGGGCGAGCACATTTGACGTGATTTCGATGTAAGAATTTGCGTCTAGAATTCAAGCTTTTTAACATTTTTTGTCACTACGATTGGCAAAAAATTACTGAATGTCAATGCGCAATTCATTAATCTCTCGTTGGGCATCCACTTTTTTGTGAAATCTCGGCCAGTGAATGAATTATTCATTATGTATCAGTCCGTGTAACAGTCCGCGTGTGTGTCTCGGTCCGATATATCATGTGTGATGTACCGATAGCTTGGTGTGTAGTGCTGCCGGTCGAGTGACAGCTGAGACCGGTGAATGAGTGAGCGTCCGGGCGGGCCGGGCAAATCAAAATAGGTTACCAAAGATTCTAATCATTATGTTAAAAATAAATGCGTTGGGCTTTTTGTATTTAATATCTTAAAGTGATAAACACAGTGGACAAAACATTATTTATTAAACACCCCGTGGGAGATGCGGCTAACCAGAGAAATTACCAACTTATCGGTACTAAAAACGGCATTATCGGTACACCACACCACTGCGCGCAGTACCGATAAATCGTAAATTTTTAATACATTGCATATTTAAATATTTTGAGTGCTAAACAATTCTTGGTTTTGCAATATATTGTAGAAAATGGTTCAATCAAAACCAATTCAATAGTTCATTGGCGCTTATTTGAGTTAGAAGTTGGACATATCTGTGTTTCCCCTTAGCCTATCGGTACAATGCCCGCCCCCCCCCCTAATATAGTCCTCCCATCTCTCCCCTCAAACCGAAAAGTCGAATTATTATTTCAGCTACTCCCTATGAAGTTTCACTTCTGTCGCGTGTCTTGATGACCCACCGTATTTTTTTACGTGTGTAACAACTTTCATGTGATACTTTGTTGCGTATCTCCAACCGTTTTTTGCGATAGAGCGATCTAAACAATTGAATTTCTTAATAACAGCTACTGTCGGTGTCAGAAAAAAAAGTTATAAAACATTAAATCTGTATAGTTACGTGCGGAATGATTGTCATTGGACACTTTGTTCCCTACCTCTATTTATTCTTGCGATCAAGCGATATAACCAATTGATTTTGTTAATAACAATTAACTATGGCTGTCAGCCAAGAAAGTCATAAAACATCGAGTGTCTATTTTTATGTGTGGAACAACTTCCATTGAACACATTCTTTCGTATCTCTAACCGTTCTTACGATAGAGCGATCTGAACAATTGAATTTGTTAATAATAATGAACTATCGGTGTCAGCAAAAAAAGTTATGGAACATTAAATGTGTATTGTTAAATGTGGAACAACTTTCATTGGACACTTTATTCCGTATCTCTAATTATTCTCGCGATCAAGGGATATAAACAATCGATTTTGTTAATAACAATGAACTATCGGTGTTAGCGAAAAAATTCATAGAACATGAAGTATGTATTTTTGTGTGTCGAACAAATTTGATTGGATAATTTTCTACGTATCTTTAATCGTTCGCACGATGCAGCGACCTAAACAATTCATTTGTTAATAACTATAGAACCGCTTGGTTGATTATTTTCAAATTCTAATCAGGGCTGAGTTACGCGGAAAGCTATCGAATCAGTATAAAAAAACCCAAATCGCATAATTTGTCTAGGAGAAAGCGTTCGACAAAATTTTGCTCACATACGGACACACACACACACACAGTCAAAAATCTCACTCAAAATAGTTGGAAACGTTTCTGGAGGTCATTGAACCGTGTTGATTAAGTGAAATTTCCAGTTTCGATTTTCTGACCTATACCAATAACTTCCCTAAGATCGGGAAGTTAACTAGTGGGGTGCAAATGTGTGCGCCCCATACGGGGCACAAACAAAACTTCCCGATTTTGTATTTCAGCACAGCATAAGAATGCAACCACGGCGATGTGCAAACCCAGCAGTGATATCAATAATTGAACTGAAAACTAATGATTACTGCACGCGATCGATTCAGTTTCATTTTCCAGCCCCATACAAACATTCAACTGGAATTCGTCCGCATAGTTACCCTTCTTACCTCTGTACTTTCTTAATTATCACGCTCTTCGACATCATTCCCGCAATTATCGACGTATCCGTTCGCCAAGTATATTCTAGTTGTATGAGAAACAACCCTGATGATATGCATTGTTCCCGTATGTTAAATTGCTCAGACGACCATACCTCCTTAATTATGCAAATTATGGAAAAACGTCATTACATATAAAAGGTGTATTTTCATATAAGGAATTCTCTGTTTCAAATTCTCTGTTGAGAAGTTTCCCAATAACTTTCATATTTTACCCAGTGGAACAGTATATAAACAATTACCATTGTTAATAACCCTGCATATACTGCACGAATCTCATCAAAGTGTAATCCACTAAATTTTGCACGGAAACGCTTCGATTGGGACCGTCATGACAGCGCTGTATTCATTCGTTCACTCATTACAGACATAATTTTTGAGACGGCCATACCTCCTTAATTATGCAAATTGTCGAAAAAAGCCATTCTATATAAAATACGTATTTTTATATGGGGAACAAGTTTCTCATATAAATTTTACGCTAACTCTAATAGTTTATGCAATAGAACATTATAAACATTGAAATTGTTAATAACAATGTATATACTGCACCAATTTCACCCAAATCGAATCCCCTCTAAGTTACATGAAAATGCTTCGATCCCAGTATTGACGATCTCGATAGCTTCATTCGTACGTGAGAAACCTAGGATCAAAATTCCGGAAACACACACGCATACAGACATAGACACACACACACACACATACATACATCGATTCAAAATTTGTTGGGCATCATTTTGGTATACTTAAAACCCCAGCCACATGATGAAAAAAAAAAATATCGATTTCGGGGGTCATTACAATAACTTCCCGAAAGTCGGGAAGTTAAAAATTGTTAATCTGTCGTATGTCCTGAGCTATGAACGTTATGAAAAAAGTCACAAATAATTACGTGTGTATTTTGGTATAAGGAACATTAATTGAATACTTTTTCTCCTCTCTCCAACCGCTCTCGCGATAGAGCGATATGAACAATTAACATTGTTAACCAGTGATGTGTCTTAGCCGTTTACCGGGCCGTTGACCGGGAACCGTTTCTCAAAGAATCACTCACATACGAACACACGCACACAGAACCCTCATCTTAAATCCGTCAGGATGATATGAAACGTTAAGAAAAGTGAAAATTTTCGATTTCTGAAATACTACATTATCAGGATTATTACAATACCTTCCCTGAATCGCGAAGTGAAAAACCATAGTTTTATTGTTTTCATTTCGTAATTCTCTTTTTAAGTTTTCAATAATTTTTGTTATTGTTTCATCGCAAACGTATAATCGAAAATGTTGTGCGACTACCAGCAAATATGAACAATTACAAAGTTTTTTTTTTTCATTATTTAGAGATCTAGAGACATCTCCATGAATTTCGAATTTGAATGATTAGCGTGCATTGTAATCGGCCAATGAGAGTCAATAGCCAAACAGGCAATCAAAATGTACGATAGGCATTGTTCAGACCAATGGCGTTCAATGGCCAATCACGATGTGAGAATGATAGCTGAGCGTCACCTAACCCTGATCTCTTTTATAGAATACCAGACTATGGAATTTTTTCCAATAAAGTTATGAAAAAAATAGTTCTTCAAAGACATTGCTCCCTCCTTTCCCACAAAAAAAATGTATACCATGATACCATGATCCTCATTATGGTATATGATATGGGACCTAGTTTCATGGTATAAATGCCATGATAATTGTATGGTTGGCCCCGAACCCTATGTAGGGATCACATAGGTGCACATACTGCGGATGATGGCATTGAAGGCTCGAGTTTTGGTGCATTGGGAGATTGATTTGTTGCTGAAACAGGGTTTTAGAGCAACAAAGGCGCCGATAGCTTCGCCCCGGGTAGCTGTTATATGCTTGGACCAGGAAAGTTTCTTGTCGAAGATTACGCCGAGGTATTTGGCTGAACGGCTCCATTTAATGGTGGTAGTGTTGACAATTGGCATAGGGGAGAGGGGGTGCGTTGGCGAGAGGAGAAGAAGACTGCTTCGGATTTGGTGTCGTTTATGTCGAAACGCCATTTCCAATACCAGTCCAGGACAGTCGAGATAAATTCGTTGAGGTGGCAAGTGCCTTGACTGAAGAAAGCTAACATCATCAGCGTATTGAACGGTGAAAATTTTATCGTTAGAGGGTAAGTCTTAGCAATATAGGTTGAAGAGGGAGGCTGAGAGTTTGGAGCCTTGGGGGACTTCGGCGGTGATTCGTTGGGGGTCTGAGATGCTTTTCCCAATACGCGCATTTATGTTCCTGTTGGTAAGCAAGGATTTGGTGACTCCAATAAGATATTGGGGAAAACTGAGCTAAATGAGTTTATAGATAAGTCGGTCATGCCAGACTCGGTCGAAGGCTTGTTTGCAGTCAAGAAGGAGCATGGAGGTGTGCGCTTTTGTTTAAGTTGTTTGAAATCTATTCAGAAACTCGGAGAAGTTGGTGGACCGTGCCATGCGGTTTGGGGAATCCATGTTCAAAGTCGAGGAGAATGTTGTTTCAGTCGATGAAGTTGTCAAGACACATAAGGACGATAGATTCAGCAACTTTGCTGAGGCTGCAGAGCACGCTGATGGGGCGGTGGTTTGCAGGGTTGGTAGGTGCTTCACCGAGTTTGGGGACGAAAATAACTGTGGCTGACTTCAGGATGTGGGGAAGTATTGGAAGCGCATCATTGCATTGATTACGTTGCAAAGGGCAACTATATGCTTGCGGGGGAGCATTTTCAGCGTGTTGTTGCTGATAGTGTCGTTGCCGGCGGCTTTGCGGTTTTTGAGGAAGAGGATGGTTTTGGAGACTTCTTCGGGGGAGGTTGGGACAAAGTCTTTGTTGGAGACTGTAACATTACCGACATTATTTTAAATACGGGTGTGGAAACTGGTGACTGTTTAGCGACTGGGAAATGGGGCGAATTGGGATTTAAGGGAATTTGTGAAACTATTTGCTTTTTCCCCGTCTAGTCCGAAGGAGTTACCATCTACAACCAGGGGAGAGCAGTGCGATTTGCGGTTGCGGAGAGATCTGATGAAGTTCCAGCAACTTCTTGAATGTTGTTCGGCTTCGGCGATGAAGGATTCAAAGGCTCAGTAGATTGTGGATAGGAGGGCGGCTTTTAGTTCTCTTTGGATTCAGTTGAATTGCCGGCAAAGGTGTGGGAGGCGAAACGACTGCCATCTACGGCGGATTTTGTCGTTCTCCTTGATCATGTGGATGGCCTTGGACGGTATGATAACTCGAACAATTGTCATACTATTGAAAACTAAACCTGAATCGATACACTAAATATCGATGTTTATCGATGTCAACCTGATTACCAATCGAATTCACAACGTTATCTGACTACAGAATCTGACTAAGCGATAAATGCATCACGATTGAGAAATATTATGACAGATAAATAAATTATGAAATATGGACGTCAACCTGATTACCAATCGAATTCACAACGTTATCTGACTACAGAATCTGACTACGCGATAAATGCATCACGATTGAGAAACATTATGACAGATAAATAGGGAATCGCCTTACGACTTTCGACGCTGACGATGTTCATTTTGGTGTATGCAGTGTCTTAGATAGGAGTGGTTGTATACAATCAGCATTCCAAAGGTTCAATAACTACGTTAATCAATAGCTTCCAGTGGTACAATGAATAGTTACACCCACTTCATTCAAGCAATTCTTGTTTGGCACAGTGGTTGTTTTTCTAAGTGTAAAATGCAGAATCCACAAGCCTCTTGAATTCTCCACCCATACGTTGAATCGCAAAAATCTAAATTTCTAACGACAATATGGGAATTTCATGATAGCCTATTGATTTTAATCGTTTTCAACTAGCCATCATAATGTTATTTTCGTCCATTTTCTAAAAGAAACGTGTTGCAAGTCTTACCTTCATAGGAAATGTGGTGAAAGTCCCCGGTGGCAGTTGCAATTGCCCACCCTTTTAAGATTACAATACAATGTAGCCACATAGTTGTTAATCGTTTGCCACAATAAATGTCTGCAACAGAAAAAAAATATAAAACATAAAAAACAATCAACAAAGTAGGCTGTATCCCATGAGGATACTTCCAGACGCCGCTGTATGCTTTGTCTGGATATTGATCAAATAAGTGAACACTTGCACAGTATATATCACAACGTAATAAAACGATATATTTCCGTATGCCTTGACAATATATAATAGTGTAATGGCCAGATCCTCACAATTCACAATTTCAAACATCGGAGTCCCCAAAATAAGATTGATTCGAGAACGATTGTGAGTGGACTGTATTGTAGATGCCGTTACATCGTGCAATGAGGACTCGATCAAAGGTACCTAGATCCTGTAGCCAAACGCGGTGATAATAATGTTATGGTAATCTCGGCTGCACCCTGGACCACCACGGATTGACAGCAGGCCATCTACAATTGCGGCACCGGATTACCTTGACTGATGGAGTGCAGGTCCTACTGCGTTGGATGGGCCATGGACCACTTCCTATTGCTTGAGCTGAATCTATACCGGACCCTACGTTGGAGCTGAATTTCGCAGTCACCAGTGCGCTGGTACTCAGACTACTATTCGAATTGGTTTATTTACACGGTATCAAGGATTGACGATTTGAAAACTCGTTGATTCATATTCGTCATATTGAATGTATACATCGAGATACGCGGCAGCGTATCAGCCAAGTAACCATTGTTTTCACCTATTTGTCCATTCCCTCTTGTCTTCTCATCTCATCTCAGAAACAGTCCAACCGGCCGAGAGCGGCTGCGTATCTATACAACTACCCCCACCACGACGCCTTGATAAAAACATTCCATTCAAAATGAATCGGCCCTAATTACGCGGAGAAGAACGTCCCTTTTATCATATAAATCTACCCTACTTTATTTTTTGGATTTCATTAACATAGATACATACACTGAATTTTTCTTATTTACATTTTTGGCGATTCACAAGTTCTTCACACAGAATCAAGTTTGCAAGTTGCCTGTAACCTGAAGTTGGCATTCACGTCAGGTTGTACGCGCCAAAGAGAATTGATCGAATAAAGTAGAGGTTCAGTTCTCGGCGTTTGGCCGACCATTTTGGCCGAAATTTTGTCGAACGATTTCTCCTAGACAAATTATACGATTTGGGTTTTTTATGCTCATAGGATAGGTTTCCGCCTAACTTAACCATGATTAGATTTTGAACACGATCGACCCAGCGGTTTTATCGTTATTAACAAATGAATTGGTTATATCGCCGCGTCGTCAGAACGATTGAAGATACGCAAAAAATTATTGAATCAAATTGGTTCCCCATACAAAAATACATATTTAATGTTATATAACTTTCTTGACTGGCAGCGACGGTTTATTGTTATTAACAAATTCAATTGTTTTGATCGCTATATCGCAAGAACGGTTAGAGATACGCAACAACAGGTCAAATGAAAGTCGTTCCACACGTAAAAATACACGTTCGATGTTTTAGACTTTGTTGGCTAACACTCATAGTTAACTGTTATGAACAAAAGCGATTATTTATATATTATTCATATCGATAGTGAGAATAATTCGAGATACGGAACAAAGTGTCCAACGACAGTTGTTCACACATCAAAATACACATTGGATATTTTATGACTTGTTTTGCCGACACCCATAGTTAATTGGTATTAACAAATCGAATGGTTTATGTCGCTCTATCACGACAATAATTAGAGATACGAAATGAGGTGTTGGATGAAAGTTGTTCCACACGTAAAAGTACACATTTGATTTACTATGAATTTTTATGCTAATACTCCTAGTTTTTTGACACTCAGTGTGTGACGCCGGTTTTCACGCACACTGGGCGTGCGCGAAAACCCGCCCTCGCCTTTCCTGTCAAACAACAATGTTCGTTACTCGGACAGAAAAACAAGGCAGTTTTGTATGCCCTTGTTACGAAAAGTCCTATTTCACAAATAGAATGGTTTCTGCCTCTATCGCCAGAACGGATATATTTGATAAAAATCTCTTTATATTTTGAGCATTATAAAATTTCACATATTTGTGTTGCACTGAGAGAACGATTTGGTTGTATCTACCTGACGGATTCGGTTGAAGGTGTTTTTCCGATTAGGTTCACATAACCGTACATTCATTAATAGCCAGAGCTAGTGGGCATTTGTTCCTGATCAAGTTTTCGTGGTGGGCAATTCCTAAATCGAGAGAAAGCCGATGGACCTTCTCAAATAGATCTGCAAATGCATTTGCATTTGATAAATCATCGCAGATTCGACCTTGAACTCCATGTAGTACCGAAATTTAGCGTTTTTTTTTGTCTTTTAATGCCCGCGCCATTCAGCAGAGTAAATGGTTTCTGACAGTAAGTTTTGACAATTTATTGTTCCACTGTTCTCTATTTTTGGCTGAATTTTTTTTTTGTTTACAATATTCGTTAGTCTACTTTTCATGATTTTTCAAAATTTGTCGCGCGTTTGGAAGTTCGATCGAAACATATTCCAGAATTATATCAGCATGTTTAAGTCAGTTGGTAGTTTAGTAGTTCTAGATTTTGCTATTTTAGTCAAGATTGTTCCGTGATATTGCTTCATTAATGTTGTGCGTTAGTGCCGTAACTGTTTCATGTATGACTTTTGCGGAATTTATGTCTTTAATTACCATTATGCAATTTCAATGTTTTAATTGTTTAAAGTCGTCTAATGTTTTTTGAAATTTCATCCAGCCTGCATTTAGATAATCTGATCATTTGTTTTCTATTTTAGGAATGTTGTGTTTGATTATTTTGAACAATACCAGTTTTTATTAAGTATCAGGTCTACTGTTGATGCGGCTGCTCTTGTGCTAGGGTTTTTTTTTTTTTTTCTACTCTTTCTCTATTCGTATTCACCCACGTAACCGCTGGTAGGCATTACTTCATTGGCAATACTACGGATCAGAGTACCCACCCATTGCGGCTGAGGCCGACTTCGCCATTTCAGCTCATCGTATTTCTAATCACAGGGTAAACCTCCAGAAACCCTGTGATACGATGGCGGGCGTCTACGATGGAACCCTCCCTCCCCCCCCCCCGCGCGACGGGTCGCGTTCGGTCCCGGCTCACTTCATGGATACCGCCAATAGTATACACGGAATGTTCCTGCCATCGGTCAGAGTCCGTGAGAAAATATTTTTCAGAAAAAATATTTGCAGTGAGCGGGAATCGAACGCGGGACCTTTAGAATAGTAGGCAGACACTCTACCCACTACACCAAAGCCCCGTCAAGGGCTTAGGTAGAGTTAGGTAGGTTACGTGCTAGGGTAGAGTGTGTGTCGGTTTGGATATTCTAGTGGTTATATATTGTTGGAGTTTTATGCCTGGTCTATCATTTCTAAAGCGATTCCATCGCCGCAAATTAGTACTTGTCCACCAAGCCGGAGGATCTTATCCAATTCCCTCGGTACAAATGGCAGTTGTTTATTTTTATGTCGCTTGTATCTGGTGTGTTGTATATGGAGGCTATTGTGATGCTCCCATTTCCATTGCCACTGAATCAAGCGTTGTGGTAGCTGTTGGCACTTCATCGTGTTTTAAATATTGTAATACGTATATTAATACGTATATAACCCGTGTAGACGTCGTTCCGTATCCCTCGTTGATAGTTCGTGTCTCTTATTGGCTCAATTTTCACTGCCTGAAGTTTGCCCGGTGCTTTCCGTTGCAGTTGAGGCAAGTAGGTCCCCTGTCTCGTTTTCTCGAGTACTCCGAAGTTCTGTGATTACCAGGGCATTTCACAGACGTGGGCTTATCAGGGCAGCCCCTCGAACTGGGACCAAACTGTTGTAACCGGTGGTACTGTGTGACGCCCTTCGTATTTCTGTATCGCTACCATCGGATTTCACAGTGAACGCAGATCATTATCTTTGAGATCCTGACGGCCATATCTTCAGTGTTGAATGACACTTGTAACATTTATTTTTAGGGAGCACACCCTTCACTGGACCTGGGTGGCTCCCAACCTACTCGGCGGCGATCCCCATCCCCTCTTTCTAACTACTTTTGGGCGCCAGGTGAATCTCTGATTCCCACATATCACCTAACTGGGCTCACCCCAGGCTTGCGCCATTTGGGTGAGAGGGTAACCCTAACTAAACTTATCTTCCGGATGATTAGACCAGGTCCGCTCTGGCGTATTGACAGTGCCCCAATGTCGGTAATTTGCTGAACCAGATCCGTTACTTGGGTGGGCTGAGATGGCGTTGTCTCTGATCCCACGTGGTCCTAATCTTCCGGGCTGGGTTCGGGGATGGAGGGGTTATATGAGCCTCGACCGCTCAGGCTGTAGGTTTTGGTAGAGAGGGCGGGATTCCGGTGGTCCTCGTACCGGGATGTTAACTCTACTTCTAAGTGTCATAAATACACAATGCAAAATACGTCCTTCGAGGGAGGGTACTCACGGAATAGGGTCTCTTTGGTAGATGATGGGGCGAAACCCTTGGGGCGGCGTTCTGGCTCGGCCATGTTCGGTCACGATACTCTCTGGGGCTCACACGGAGGTCCCAGGACACTCGGTGAACCGCCATTAATCCATTCGCTACGGGTCTCCTGAGTCGTCGGCTGGATGGGGAATATCCGATGATCCTGGTGCGTTCCGGTGATCAGTCGGGGACTGCAATCAGGTGATATCCCACCATGGGGTTCCGAGTGACACACAAGGGGGTGGTGTGAGACTCTACTCACCCTTGGGTCATACTCGGCGAACTAACATCGTGGCCTCATTCCACTCGCGTTAGGACTACTCCCTGCTCTTACGCGAGTAACGGTACATACCCACACACTCTCTCGAGCGCAACATCGTGGTCATTCCACTCGCGTTAGGACACTTGCTCTTACGCGAGTAACGGTACATACCTCTCGAGCGCACGACTGTTTAGCTCGACTTCTCCCTACGAAGTCCTCGCTCGACTCCCTCAACTCGACTTCTCCCAGTCCGACTGCTCCAGTCTGACTTTCCCGTTCGACACCTCCAGTCTTACACCCGTTCTCCGCTTCCGCCCTCGAAAGCGAGGTGGCGTTCACGTCGCCACACTTTGCATGTGACTCCTTTTCGGCTCGGGAGGCCTCTCAAAATCCTCCATGGTTGTTGGGTGAGTTGTCCATATGCTTATTGTTGTTAGGAGACGCATTTTTTCTTTCATTTCTCACCTGCGTGAGGTCATTAATTGCAGTGCCAGTGGCACTTTGTTGAGGTCTCTCGTTGAGGGTTTTGTTGCACCGGGTTTGCTCCCTGCTTCAGCCTTCTCGTCCCTGTTCGAGTGGCGCTCGCCGTCCTTCGTCTGTGGCTAAGTCCTCATGGGGATTTTAGACCCCGTACTCCATTGAGTTTCACTCATTCTGTTCTCAAATTCTAAAATTCACACTTTCTAAGCCCGTGAACTATGAAGCTTTATGAGGGGTAATGAATTACACCCTTGTTCCATTTTCTGAAGTGCGTGGAATCTCAACTTCATTCGGGGCTTCACCGAACCTTGATTACCCTTCTCACCAGTTCAGTTCGCACGTCCTTTATAGGTACGATTGAGCTCTGACATTTTGTGTGAAAGGCCAGTGCAAGTGGTTCTCTGTTCGTCGATGATTTATGCTTTTTTTCACAAATTATGTCGTCTCCTTGGTCCTCGCTTTTTGGTCGGTCTGTTTAGTACCGATCGTAGCCCCGTGCCAATGGGCCTTTCTTTAAAGTCCGCGCTTGTTAGTTGGTCTGCTCACAACCGACCGTAATCTGATCTGTGCGGACTAGCGACAGAGGTTAGGCTGTCAACATCAACTCCAAATTTTGAGTTTGATGCGTTAAACAATAAATACCATATTCACATTCAAATCCGAGATAACGTTGGACCATTTTTATAGATTCAATGGAATAACGCGTGGAAGGGGGGAGAGCAAATCAGGATTAGTTAATTAACAATTTTAATTGTTATCTGAGGTGATGGTAGCATTTCTGAGTGTCACAAAACTTGCAAAAAATAGGTGGGCCTTCAGAAAGGCCACTGTAGAGTTTTCCTCACGACGCAGAAGTACACAAAAGTTCATTAACAAACCAGAATTAATGAGTCAACAATTATTATTGTCATCTGAGGTGATGGTGGCCTTTCTGAATGTGACAAAACTTGGAAAAAATAGGTGGACCTTCAGAAAGGCTACTCTGGAGTTTTCGTCACGGCGTAGAAGATGTATCATAATTAGAAGATAAATAATTAATTAATTTCCATTGCCATCTGAGGTGATGACTGGTGTCCTGAATGTGACAAAACTTGGAAAAAATAGGAGGACCTTCAGAAAGGGTTCTCCGGAGTTTTGTCACCACCTCGAAGTGCACAAAAGTTAATTAGCAAATCATGAATAATTAATGGCCCGATAAATTCTGATAAATGATGCCCGAAAAATTCTGGGTCGATGACTGTGTGTGTTTGTATTGTGTGTGTGTGTATGTTTGTATGTATGTGTGTGTCTATGTGGCCCAAATTTTGGTCAACGATTTCTCACGAATGGATACACCAATCGAAGCCATCGAGGTCTCAATCGACGCCGCTTCATGTAACTTAGCGCTGATTAGTTTTTGATAGATATTGGTTCAGAATATATATTGTTATTAACAATTTTGATTGTCCATCACGCTATATCTCCTAAACGGTTGGAGTTAGGGAAAGAATTTGTTAACATAAATTGTTCCTCAGACAAAGATGCACATTTAATGTGTTTTGACTTTTTCGCATAGTGTCCATAATTAAGGTGGTAGAGCCGTTAGACAGAAATAATTCATGTGATGAGTGCATGAATGGCGGCTAGATAGCGTCGGCGATCGCCAAAATTGGTCTCTACAGTAAACATGGGCCGAGAATATAATAGTTGTATATCGCTTCTGTGTATCAATGCTGCCATGGAACGTGAAGTCGAGTGAAGTCCGAAATACGGACTTCTTAAACTTCTTCAACGTAGTTGTTGTATATTCGTTGTTTTAAAATGCTTCAATGAGACTTAAAGGCTTTAATGAGAAGTAAATGGCCTTCACGTGGAAGAGGGAGTTATCTCGTGATTATGAAAAGAATCACAAAAGACAGCGACATATAGAAGAAATGAAACAAAATCAGTAAATACTGAAGTGAGAAATTTCGTAAATGTTTGAAACAGATATGATCTCGAAAACTCGAGTTACCAAATCGGGAAGTTTGCATTGTGTCCCCACTGAGGGCACCTCCCTCTAGTTTTTCAAAGAATTTGCATCCCAATAAGAGATTTGTATGCTTTTGCTAATCGGCTTAGCCATCTTTCATCAGGAAATCAACCAAGGCTATTTTCCGATCCATGGGATCGGCACAATTTCTCATTTTTATGTTCAAATTTCTTATTGTTTGCAATATTCTTTTCAGATTGCATAACTTGTTTGATTCACATAGCTCGTTTTTTAGATCCTGCAGAGTATTGATGTCGCTCAGGAACCCAATTTCATCACTCCTTTCTTGGTCGTGCTCTGACCTTGGTTGTCGTGTTAGTGTTGTGTGGTCATTTGTGTTTGACGCCATTCCTTCTTGTCTCAGTGTGGCTCGTGATGTGTTTGCGGCGATGTGGGCTGTTTTTTCGTCTCCAGGGTTGTCCTCTTCGTGTGCTTCAGATAGGCGGAACACTCTTTAAAGTTCGTCGGATTCCCGCCGCAGTTGACACAGGTTGGCCCCACATCTCTCGTTCTCGTGCACTGGGTCGTAAGGTGCTCCCCAGGATATTTGACGCATGTTGGTTTTTCACGGCAGTTCTTTGAAATTGTGGAACTCCCTTTTTATTACAATATTTTTCCCAGTGTATTTTACAATACGCCAGGCTTTTGACCATTGATGCTTTCCCGGCCATCTCAGCTGTTTTGTACGACACCATATATGGGATAGTCGTACAGTGGTTCCTTCGTATGTCTCTGTTTAAGGAGTGCGCACCTCTCTGGCTCCACTTCCTTCTCCTTGAGGTCATCTCTTGCTATGTACGGGAAGTAGGTGTACTTCTGCGTGCCCAGACCGGCCGTAATGGACCGGTAGTCTTCTAATGTGGAGGGGTAAATTATTGTTCTCTGGGTGCGTATTTAAATAATACCTCTTCTTTACAGCCTTTTCTTATTCTTTGTCTGAATAGATTGTAACGTGACATTTCTCAAGGGGGGTTAAAATGCACCTTACCTTCGTCCTTTTTACCCTCAGCCTATCAAAATCCTTAACTAAAATTGGGCGCCAGATAGTTTTTTTGTCTTTCTTTTAGCCGAAACTACCAAAACGGATGAATATAACCTAAAACTTCAACAAATTTTCCTATGACTTATGGAGGTTAGGTTGAAAGGCAAAAGGTCATGGTTGCCGATTTGCTGAGAGGGTTGGTTGTGGAGAGAGGGGTGGGTTCCTGGTGGAAACGGGTTGATTAGGTGGTCGACAATGGTTATTAACAAAAAGGCTATAAATAACAATAATAAGACCAAACATTGTCCTTACTTGTTTGACTATTGAATCATTATAACCGAAATATAATACGAAATATTTTAACGGCAATTTATCAATCCAAGTTTTCTTAATCAAATTTATCAATTAAAGAATCCAGTAGGAATAACACACACGTAAATGATTATTAACGATTTTGAGATTAATACATTTCAAATAATACATTGCGTTGACAATTTTTCCTTTTCCTAACAAAACACACCCAAATTGATAAAAAAAAACGGATTAAACAATCCAACGTAACAAGTGGTTATCATTGACCTCAAAAAGATGATTTCTAGTAGTAACAATAATAAAGGGTATCATCATAATAATTCTTAAATTAACTGATTTTATTAGCAATTTCCAGTCCTAATTTCGGTGGAACCAGAAATTCGAATATTATTTCCCCTACTCTTAGGGGAAATAGCCACAAATTCCGGGAATTCGTGGAAAACTGTTGTTGCTCTGAGTACACTGAAGAGGGATACGTCGGTGCAAAAGAGATAGTTCTATAGGGAACTCGCGTTAGAGCGAGAGAGCGGGCGCGACAAGTTGAGCCACGTCCGATTTCTCCGATCGCATCGAAAAATCATATCTCGTGCGACAGAGAGGGTCGGATAGGGGAAATCGCATAAGAGCCAGAGCGATAGAACGATATCGCACAATCCACATTCTCGAGTACGTGATAAACCCACCAATTTCCCGTTTAGAATTTTCTAACTTTGAAAATTCACTTTTCTCGGCCCTTATTTGGCCGATTTGATTCAGACCGGTATCGGGGGAATCAGACACTATCCTAGATTCCCCATACCGAATAAAACAATCCCCCTGTACTTTTTGCCCTTTCAACTCGAGTTGAAAGGAAACGTATTTTCTCAATGGAGCCCTCTCGATTGAGACAATCAATGCGCACCGTATATATAGATATACGCGGCCGCATGACACGTGAGACGCAGATGAATTCCGATGTTACAAAAAAATTCGGATCTTCCGAATTTATTACACTAATTAGTTCGGAACAACGCCACTACCGGCGGACACTGTTCCCCTCCTATACTCTATAATCTCAGAAGTATGAATATACTTCTTTCAACCGGCGAGTTGAAGGGATCTGGAACTTTCCAATCGAGTTGTCTCGAGTGAAACAAAGCCTGTGAGTGAAAGTCCCATTTTCCATCGAACATTCCCTAACTCAGAAACTAAATATCCGAATTAGTTTGAATCCACAGCATTACGCGCGGAAAATATACAATTCCATTTAATCGGGTTACTATGATGGAACAATGATCAAACTCACCTGGATTATCGTCCGAGATTTCCGCGGCATCGTGGCATCCTTTTTGGCACTTTTCACGCACAAGCACTACATCAAACAAGTGCACCAGATTAAATTCCCAAACGAACTAGTGACCTATCGCTTGCGGGTCAGTAGCCTACTCGAAAATTTCGCCCTCTTTTCGGTCGATTCAATCGATCGATAGGGGGGGGGGGGGGGCCGGGGAAACCCCCCCCGCGAATTTTTACCTTTGGCCCCTAAGATTCGGGATCGCGGGATCCATTTCTCCCGGGTTTTGCGGTAGGCTTACCTCAATATAAAAAAACTATGACGTACCCTAAAACTTAAGCACCCTGGAAATCTGTCAGGAACGAGGGTTGCACTCGTCCGGTGCAGCCTTCCACCCCAAAATTTGCTCCGCAAAACCCTGTCCTGGTGCGCCAACATTCTTATTGGACCTGCAAAAATCCCTAAAACCCCTAACCTCATCTAACAACCCTTTATTTTTCCCCTGACTGTACTGGATGCCTCGGAATTTTGGCCCTGGTCCATAGTGCAGTCAGAATGCTTAATCGAACCGAAAAGTCCCTACCTGACCCCATCTGATCCCTCCAAAGATTTCTAAGGGTTCTCCTAACGGTGACCCCCAATGGCCGTTACAAGATTGTGATCCACTATCGCTTGAGTAATCACTATGGGTGGTTTCTTTAGTTTCTAGCGTGCTCGTGTCTTCGTTGTTCGAGTCCTCAGACGAGTCTGTGTCGAATAGCGATTTACATTTATTCTGGTCCTCATACGAAATTTTTCCTAGTATGGGCGGTTTGTGTATGCGCGCATCGCTGTTTGGGGATGTATTTGTTCTTTTATTCCTCACTATTGTGAAGTCGTCAGTTGATGTACCACTGGGGCTTTGTTGTGTTTGTGTGCTTCTACTGGGTTTCGCCATTCCTTCGTACTGTTCCTCTCTGATTTGGGGGCGCTCGTCACCCCTCTTTCCTGACTCCCTCTTTTTGGGCATTTTAGGCCCCGTATTCCGTAGAGTTCCATCCTTTCCAACGTCAGGTGATACTTTTTATTATCAATAGAATATGATTGCGGTTTAGCGGGGTAATAAATTATGATAGAAGAATAAGATCACCTCGATCGAGTCGATATTCTCGATTTCCAATCTTCGACCGAGCTCGATATTTTTCGAATCTATCCTTGATCTCGATCGAACTCTATATTCTTTCTGTGTCTCTATGTATCAATCGATATCTATGATATTTTTTTTTAATTCGGTGAATCTGACCATGTCCGGTTTGTATCAACAGTGAAAAACTATGCCCTTATATATTTGAAATGTGGGTACCCTAATTGCAGCTCATAAATCATTAATTACAATTTTGAGTATTCCTTCTTCATCGAGCGTCGTGATTGGCTCGCTTAGGTAGTAGACTAGCGAGCGCTGTCATTGACTCACACACGGAGTAACATTGGATTAATCGAGTTTCCAAAAGCGCGGACTATGGAGAGGCTCTATAACCCTACCGACCAGGCTCACGACTCGACACAGGTTGTCGACACTGCAAAAGTGCGATCTTAGGAGGGGTCCTAATTCAAGATCTAAGATCGTAAGTTCGGTGAAAGATCTGAAAATAAGATCTATTTTGGCTCTTCCGCAGGGATTTTAACAAAATTAAGACTTCTTATGGATCTTACACCTCCAATAAGATCTCTTGACGATCTTAAATTTTAAGATTGGAAATTCAAGATCTTAGTAGGATGTGAATTTAAAATCTCTGAGTATATTTGAGATTCCGCAACAATTAAGATCGGAAATCTAAGACTATTTTCGAGTCTTACACGAAATAAATAATTGATAACTAATGGCGCATTGTTGGTCGCTCGCAGGCTCGCTCCCATAGGCGAGTGCCTTTAAGTGGGTGCGACACGCTGAGGGGGTCGCACCAATAACTTCCCGGATTGTAATTTATTTCTTTGATTTTTAATGTGCTGACAGACCTCTGCAGTCTGTATAGCTTAGTTGCATGGTGTCGTACCTATCTGAAGTATACTAATTCATAACCGAAGTTTCAGCTGTCCAGGGTTCGTAATTGATGAACTGCGAGTCCGTAAATGAAGACGTCTCATGAGATGCAACGAGACAATTACTAAACGAGCTGATCAAATCAAATTGTGATTAACATTGCATATACTGCACGAATCCCATCCAAAATGTAATCCGCTCGATTCTGCACGGAAACGCGTCGATTGGGCCTATCATGACAGCGCTGTCTTCAGTCGTTCACTCATTACAGACATAATTGCTGACACGCCCATACCTCCTTAATTATGCAAATTGTCGAAAAAAGTCATTCCACATAAAATACGTATTTTTATCTGGGGAACAATTTTTCTTAAATAAATTTTATGCTAACTCTAATAGTTCATGCAATAGAACATCATAAACAATTGAAATTGTTAATAACAATATATATACGGCGCCGATTTCAGCCAAAATCTAATCAACTCTAAGTTACCCGAAGACGCATCGATTGAAAAAAAAAAATCAAATTGAACCATTCGTTTACGAGATATCGTTCGACAAAATTTTTCGCCCCGGACATACACCTTCACACACACACGCACACACATACATCATCGTAAAAATGATCGGGGAGTGTTGTGGAGACCTTGAAACGTGAAGATATGATGAAAATTCGATTTTCGGGGTAATTACAATAACTCCCCTCCGGGAAGTTAATAAATGTTGCAATAATTTGAATGGGTTTTTCCCAGGTAGTTTGACAGGGGTTCTTCCGGGTAGTTTCACAGGGGTTTCTCCGGGTAATTTTACATGATATTCCCCAGGTAGTTTGAGGCAGTTTTCCCCAGGTATTTTGATGGAGTTTTCCCCAGGTATTTTGATGGAGTTTTCCCCACGTAGTTTTATAGGATATTCCCCAGGCAATTTGACGCGGTTTTTCCCAGGAAGTTAGATGGAGTTTTCCCCAGGTAGTTTGACGGAGTTTTCTGTAGGTAGTTTGAGTGGGTTTTCCATAGGTCGTTTGACGAAGTTTTCCCCGGTAGTTTGACACGGTTTTCTCCGTATAGTTTTGTAGAATATTCCCCAGGTAGTTTGAGGCGGTTCTCCCCAAGGAATTTGATGCAATTTTCCCCGGGTAGTTTGACGGGGTTTTCTCCAGGTAATTTGACGGGGTTTTCTCCATGTAGTTTGACGGAGTGTTCTCCAGGTAGTTTAATGGAGTGTTCCCCAGGTGGGTTGATTGAGTTTTCCCCAGGTAGTTTGACAGAGTTTTCCCCAGGTAGTTTGACTGGGTTTTCTCCAGGTAATTTTATAGGATATTCCCCAGGTAATTTGACGCGGTTTCAAAACAGCAATAAAATGTCAACAAGTGACAAAAAAAACGATAAGCACAAAGAAATATTTAAAAATCTTGAAAAAATGCAAGACATTTTTTATTACAACACCGTTGTGCCCTTTAACAGGTGGAATTCCTAACCTTAAACTCTTGAATGTATTTGAATTGGATTGCGAAGATAAAAAGCGCGTATATCGGTTATTTTATCTAAATATGGATCATTTAAACTGTTCGATGTGCCCGGTGCAGTGTGGAAATGTGCAAGAGTTACACAGACACGTCAGAAGACGTCATAACTTAGATTCCACAATTCCGAGTAGAATGTGCATATAGAGGATGCGGTGCTACGTTTCAAAAGTGGAATTCGTACATAAAACACATCTCCCGGAATCACCCTCGGGATGCCCTTGATCTAGAAGCCCAGGAGAACGTTGAACATATGGACGTTGAAGCTCCAATTTTGAATGTGGTAGAAAATAATGCACAAGCACCCCCAGTACCCGAGGACGTAGGTATGATTATTATGAGGAAATAGGAGAAATGATTTAGTATCATAGCTCTTGAATAGGTTCTCGTTATTCAAGATATGTGAGGATCTCTAATACTTTGAAGGTACGTTTTTGTTTTTCTCAGATCATCAGTCAGTACTAAATAAAATAACCCGAGGTCATGTCTATGTGTTTTACCAGTGCCCGCACACATGAAAAAGTCTTTAGGGTTTCCTATGAAAATTCCTATAGGAAATCCTATAACGAATTGGGACAATCCTCGAGCATTTTCAGCTCTTATATTTTGGGCTCCTATAGAATTCTGGATTTCTATAGGATTTTGGGTTTCTATAGAATTTTGGTTTCCTAGAGGGGTTTTAATTTTTATAGGATTTTGGATTTTTATCGAATTAGTGGTTTCCTATCCGATTTTGGGTCCCCATAGGGCTCTGGATTCGTATAGAATTCAGAACAAAATTCTATAGGAATCCGAAATCATATAGGAATCAGAAATCATATAGGAACCCAGAATTCTCTAGAAACCTGAAATCCTATAGGATTGTCCCGATTCTCGATAGCATTTCCCACAGGAAATCCTATACGACTTTTTCATACGCGCGTATAGACTGATTTCCATTTTCTACGCTGGCGCCGTCACTATTTCGCTTTACTCCATCCTTTACCTTTTTGCTTCGAAATGGAAGCATTGCAATCGCTCAATTTTCACTTCCACCAATTATGCTTGTAAACGATATATAGTGGTCTGACACGTAAAAATACGAAGTTTGAGCATAGTGTCTGTATGTATCAATTTTTTTCGAAAATTTTCACTTACAAAATTCAACATAAAAAGGCCTAAATTTTGAGAATAAAATCTGAAAAAATTGTCAGTTATTGGTATTGAGTGTAGCTAGCTGTGAGCGCAATTTCAGTGAAATCTGCCGGTAAGTTTCTTAGAAATCCACTTTTTTTTTCTTCGATCGTTCGTATCTCTGAAACTAATGCATGTTTTTTAATTTCTGTTTTATCAAAATGTACGTCGCAACGAGCTCCAACGAATGGTCGAATAACATCTAGTACGTTGCTCACAAGCAATTGAAGATATTTCAATTTTTCAGTTTTTTTCGCTTTTTGCTTTTGGACGCACTCTAGCGTGTCGAAAAATTGAGATAAAACTTGACATTTGAAATAAAGATTCTTTTTGTTGTGGTGAAGAATCCTGTTGAATGGCGATTTGATCATATCATTAGTTTTCTAGATTTGAATTTTTTCGTTTTTACGGTTTTTATTTTATTTCTCGATAATTATTTAACCGATTTTGTCGTTTTTTTTTCAAAGTGTGTGCCTTAACGAGATCCATAAGATGGTTGCAAAATATTCAGTCACTTAGTTTTGGTACAATGAGATATTCCTATTTTTTAACTTTTCACTTTGGTTTTACTTTTTGCGTTTGTTCGCACTCTAGCGTCCGCAAAAATTGAGATAAGAACTTGAAATTTGGAACAAAGGTTCCCTTTGTTGTGGTGAAGAACCCTATTGAATGGGGATTTAATCGCATTATTAGTTTTCTAGATTTTAATTTTTTCGTATTCACGATTTTTATTTTTTTCTCGATAATTATTCAATCGATTTTGTTTCTTTTCTTTCAAAATGTGTGCCTTAACGAGATCTATGATATGGTTGGAAAGCATTGAGTCAATTAGGTTGGGTAATATAAGATATTCCTGTTTTTTAACTTTTGACTTTGGTTTTACTTTCTGTTCTTGTTCGCACTCTAGCGACCGCAAAAATTGAGATAAAAACTTGAAATTTGCAACAGAGGTTCCTTTTATTATGGTGAAGAACCCTATTGAATAGCGATTCGATCGCATCATTAATTATATAGAGTTCATTTTTTTCATTTTTACGGTTGTTTCATTACTTCATTTTTCGATAAGTCTTCATCCCTTTTTTTCCAAAATGTGAGCTTTAACGTTATCTAGAAACTGGTCGAATAACATTGAGTCAATTAGTTTGGGTAATATGAGCTATTACTATTTTTGATTCCCTTCACTTGGGAAAAGCTTTTGCAATACTGGAACATTTTTATTTTGTGTGCAATTGGACCCTTCGGAAATAAAGAAAAAAAGGTCACATATTTGACACATTCGAATGGGGGGGCCCGAGGACCGCCTGCTTATTTAATAAGTGAGCGGATTACAAATGAGAAAGACATTTTGGTGCACATACTCTGCCACGTACACTTGTTGCAAATCATAAATGTGTGCTTTGCTTACGAAATCCATACTGATAAAATTGGCCTTCCGGCCCGAATGATAGAATTGTTCATGACGAAATTCGACAAGTTTTATTCTGGTGAAAACACTCCAAAATTTCATTTCAGTCTCCACATATGTCGTTATATACGCTTGTTTGGTCCTGCGCGTCAGCGTGGTGTTTTGGTTTTGAGAGAGCTCATAACTACTCCAAGTCATTGGTACCTGTTGTACGTAACTTTAAAAATATGCCCTATACTCTAGCTTATCGACATCAAGCTCGACTCAGTTCTCGACTTACCACGAATTTTGGATATCTACCGAATACATTTCGGTATCCAGGTGATGAAATCCACTTGGTCAAACAGTTTCGCTTCAAAACCTCCCAAATGCACAATTGTTTTATGAGTATATTCCTGAACAAGATAGGGAGACTTGGCAGTCGTTGAGATCGGGAAGAGTGGAGAGGTATGGGACTGTATTTGAGCCCAATTCATCATTTTACTGCGAATCAATGAGGAGGAACTTCCAGCTTTTGGAGAGATCAAAGATTTTTTTTATACACGACCGGAAGATAATCATCATGTACACAAGTTTAACAACACTGTATTATAAGAATAACATTGAATGCTTATCGAGTGATTCGACCTATCGAGATTCATGATCAATTAATTCTCGTCACCTCATTGATCTTTCCACATGCAATTCCACGAATAACACACAATGACCATCAATATCTACTTTTGCTGGATAACGATCACACAGAATTTTCTGCGTAATTTGTTGGCTTAGAGTATACAATACTTCATTCTTTCAATGACGAGTGAAAAACCAAAACGGAAATTACATTTTAAACATTCATGCCTATTTATTAATTTTATGATATTCCATAGTACATACGCGAAATTGTAAAAAGAATTTTACATAGATCAGATGAATCATTAAACATTATCCAGATTGAATCGAACGCTCATGAATCTCTCATATTGTTTACTCTAAAAAATCATTGAAAAGACAGCACGGAATTCCAAAATAGTGACACGTTTTCAAGATAAATTTAGAATTGATGAAAGTCACAAAAATTTTGTATGATTATTGTTCGTTGGGGTACTGAATCTATTGCGATTAATTACTTTTTTCACGATTTTGAAGTGTTTTTTAACTTCCCGATAGGGAAGTTATAGTAATCACCCCGAAATCGAACTTTCTCATTTCGGCCTGTAACTAGGGTTTTAAGTATACCAAAATGATCCTCAACGAAATTCTGAACAAATGTCTGTTGTGTGTGTGTGTGCAGAAAGTTTGATCCTAGGTTTCTCGGGAACGAATGAAAGCTATTGAGGTCTTCAAGGTCGCAATCGAAACATCTCCATGCAGAATCGAGGGGATTAGATTTTGAATCAAATTGATGCACTATATAGATTGTTATTGACAATTTCAATTGTTTTTACCGTTCTATCTGCACTGCCTAAACTATCAAAGTTAGCGAAAAATTTCTGAAAGAAAAGTTTATTCCTCATGCAACAGTACACATTTTATGTAGTATAATATTTTTTCCTAATTTGCATAATTAAGGAGGTATGGCGTTTTGAAAAATTATATATCTAATAAGTGAAAGGATGAAGCCATGCCGCCCATTAGGGTCTGAATCGGGAGTGTTCTACTGTAACTCGGAGAGGATTAAATTTTGAATGCAATTGACCGTATATATATATTTTTATAAACAATACCAATTGTGTATAACGCTCGACGGCGAAATGGTATTAGCTAGCGGAATGATCACTGAACAATAATTGCTCCGCATGCAAAAATACAGATTTTATGTTGAATTAATTTTTTCCGTAATTCGCATATTTAAGGAGGTATGGCCGTTTAACCAATTACGTACATCATACGAGAAGAAAGAACGTAGCTGTTCATAACTTCTCAATGAACCAATGACAAAAACCGAATCATTATGTCCTTTTTTTACGAATGATATTGGTAAGCTTGTGTATAAAACTAGTGTTACTAGAAAAAAAAAAAACAAAATGAATTTGTTTTAAAAAAACTCCAAGTAACCATTTTATTGTGTTGCTGATTATCTCTCTGATATCTGAAAAAAATAAGGAAATATAAAAGAAGCGCCAAGTGAAATATACTTATGAGCAGAAAATTAGCACAGGGAAGACCAAGATACTTGGCGCGGCCCGTTTTGGCTTATCAATGATCAATGCTGAGTATCACTTAATAATAGCGAGCAAACAGAGAGTCTAGCTATATAAATTACAATAAGCATCTCACTGAGTATTATTACCTACTCAGCGAGCGAGGCGTCGCCTTCATGTTTGTCCGTTCTGCCAACCGCGCTAAGTATCTTGGTTTTGCCTGTGCTAATTTTTTCTGCTCATAAGTATATTTCACTTGGCGCTTCTTTTATATTTCATTATTTTTGTCAGATACCAGGGAGATAATCAGCAACACAATAAAATGGTTAATTGGCGTTCTTTTAAACAAAATTCATTTTGTTTTTTTTTCTAGATTTCACTACTTTTTTACAAAAAAAACTCAAATTGGCGGTTCGCCCATATTGAAATTTATTTTCCAATACGGATGCATGCTATATGCTTCACCATAGTTAGCGGGGGTGTGGAAGATAATTAAAACAATCATATTGGTATTACTTCCTTTTTCAATGGTGAACAATGGTACATAATTTATGAAACCGTGGTATGCGTAGTATTGGCAAAAACAAATTATGAAAAAATAACCTATGATTGTCGGGGGAAATTTTGCGAAAAATCGGTAAAAAATCAGTTGTGTAGAAAATTCAATGGTAAACAGTAGTAAAATATTATTATTGCTAAAAAAATTTGTTAACTATGCTCAAGTGCAATTATTAATTATTAGAGTGGTCTTTTCAAGGTCGACCCATTTTTCCGAGTTTTGTCACATTCAAAAGGTCACCATCACCTCATATGACGATGAAAATTGTTAATTAATTAATCATGATTTATTAATGAACGTTTGTGCACTTCTGAGTGGTGACAAAATTCGAGAGTGGTCTTTTGAAGATCCACCCATTTTTTTCAAGGTTTCCCACATTCAGAAAGGCCACGATCACCTTAGATAACAATTCAAATTGTTAATGAACTAATCATGATTTCATCTCCCTTCTTCCGCGCGTATATTCCATTGAATGCATATGCAACTAGTATACAAAAGTGTGTGCCCGATGCAGGGCACAAACAAAATTTCCCCATTTGGTATTTAAGCACAGCATGAGAACGCAACCGTGGTGATGAGCAAACGCAACCGCGATGTCAAAAATCCGAGTTCAATTCTAGCAATTGACAAATTGAATTACACTAGTTTTATACACAAGCTTACCAGTATCATTCGGAAGGAAGGACTTAATGGTTCGGTTTTGTCATTGGTTCATTGAGAAGTTGTGAACAGCTACGTTCTTTCTTCTCGTATGATGTACGTAATTGGTTAAACGGCCATACCTCCTTGAATATGCGAATTGTGGAAAAAAGTCATTCAACATAAAATGTGTATTTTTGCATGCGGAACAACTATTGTTGAGTGATCATTCCGCTAGCTGATACGATTTTCGCAATGGAGTGTTATAAACAATTGGAATTGTTTATCACAATAATATATACACGGTCAATTGCATTCAAAATCTAATCCTCGCCCGAGTTACATTAGAACACTCCGATTCAGACCCTCATGGCCTGCATGGCTTCATTCTCTCACTTATTACATACATAATTTTTCAAACGCTCATACCTCCTTAATTATGCAAATTAGGAAAAAAAGTCATATGACATAAAATGTGCACTGTTGCATGAGGAATAACTGTTCTTTCAGAAATTTTTCGCTACCTTTGATAGTTTAGGCAGTAGAACGTTATAAACAATTGAAATTGTTAATAACACTATATATAGTGCATCAATTTGATGCAAAATCTAATCTCCTCGATTCTGTATGGAGATGTTTCGATTGCGACCTTGAGAATCTCAATGGCTTCATTGGTTCGCGAGAAACCTACGATCCAACTTTTGTGCACACACATACGGACACACACACACACACAGACATTTGTTCCGAATTCGTTGGGGATCATTTTGGTATACTTGAAACCCTAGTTAGGGGTCGTCCATAAACTACGTAGTCATTTAAGGGTGGGGGGGGGTTCAGCGAAACTCTACGGCAGACTACGTGGGGGGGGGGGGGGTCCGAGCTATGACTACGTAGTTTTTTACTACCATATCTTTTTTTATAGTTTTGAAATAGCGCGGAAAATTGCAAGCACGAATCAAGCGATGAATAACAGATTTATTTCAACAAAATACGCTGTTTAGAAATTGCAAAATTCTTAAAAATGTGATGGATTTCATGAATCTCACAAAAGACATCACACAAATTTACATACCGTAATTTGACTCTTTGGGAATTATGAACTTAAATTTTCGACAAGCATCCTGGAGTTTCACAAATTTAAATGAATTAATGATAAAATAAACATTGAAAATTAGGAACATTTCGAAAAAAATCGCTAATTGAAATACCTCGTAATTTTTGACAATTCAAAATATTCGCTTTTCTAAATAAAAAAACATAATTTCTGTAAATCAAAAAATGTTAAGCAAAGTTTCTTTATTTTATGTTTCGTAGTTGAAAGTTTTTAAAAGAAAAGTCGGGTAATTTTAGCATTAGCATTCAGTCCCTGTCATTGTGGAAATTTATTCAAATTATTTTAATCACCCGTGTGTTTTGCTGAACTGCGCGAGCGTGCGCTTTGCGTTCTCAAGCGTCCGGTTCTGCGCAGGCCCTACAAGCGAGAGTCGACTGTAGTACCGGCGTGTTTTGTTTCCATTCGAATGCGAGTTCAAACCGGTACCTGCGTGCAATATATTATAAAAGTGCAATCTATGTCGCTGTATAATAGATTATTTGAAGCCTACAAAAAGTCTTACTTAGGAGAATTTTCGAAGTCAAAAATTCAGAAAGATGTGAATGAGTTGTGGAAAAATTTGAAAGAGAATAAAACGTTACTGAACGACAACACCGAAAAAAATCAAAGAGTTGCTGCAAACAAAAACTACCCAGCCAACAATGTGCCGGTAATTTGTCGGAAATTTGTCGTTGAATTATCCGATTTTTAACCGATATTTTGTCGGTAAACAGACGACAAAATTTAGGGATAACAATTGATCATCAATCTGCCAATTATCACAAAGGTATTCCTGGAAATTATCTGTAAAATTCAGTAGTAAATTTGAGCTAAAGATTTGCCGTTAATTTTTTCGGTAAATCGATCAGAAAATAATAGAAAAAATTTCCGGAAAAGTAATCCGATAAGTTTTACCGGAAATTAACGGATGAATTTCATCGCAAATTTTGGGGTAACTTTTACCCCAAATTTCCGGATAAATTTTCGGATAAATTTTACCGAAAATTTTCGTATAAATGTTACCAAAAATTTTTAAATAGAAATGCTTTGATTACGGCCTTCATAACCGAAAACTTCACGGAATTTAGCTATAGGCATACTCGATGCAATCAGTCTGCCGCAGGGTTGGGCGTATCGGTCAATTCTAGGGTTGTTTACTTTATACGTATAATACATGTCAATAATGTAAAAAACGTAGAAAACGTATTATACAGTTGCCCATGGTACCCATGGTGTACCCATGGCACATGCACTGTGGCCAACCTTTCCGACGTGAAATACCTGTGCTTTTTTCACAAAAAAAAGGGGTATTTTACATGTGTATTATACATCGAGTAATATACGTAGTGTATTATACATGCAGAAACTTCAGATATATTATACGTGTATAAAACCAGGTATAATACCTGAAGTATTATACTTACCCAACCCTGGTCTGCCGTAGTGGGGACTATGCAGGAGGCACAGAGTGTGTATGGCACGGTGGAGGGGGGCGTTAAACGGTGTTACGTTATGGTTTGCTCCGTCGAGTCCCCCTGCGCCATACCGTGCGATAAGGAACTTCGTTCCAAAATACGTATTTTATGTAGAATAACTTTGTTCGATATTTTGCATCATTAAGGAGGTACTAGTAAGACTCGACATAAGGAGAAATTACGTCTAAAAAACCTTATAATTAATGGGTACATGTGGGGAGGGGGAGAGCGGGATATAATCCCGTCGGTGCGTGCACCAATTATTTAAGGCAATTCCAATTATTGATATCACTATTGAGTTTGCTCGTCAGCAGGGTTGCCTGCGTATGCGTGGTATATTGGAGAAGAATAAAGGTAGTATGCTGGGCTCAAATACCCAATCAAAAAGTTTTGTTTATGCTTCGTATGGGGCACACACATATCCACACGGCTACCTAATGATTGGTATTGTTTCTACTGCTCCGCTGTGTAAAATACCAACGTTATTGGGAAATTTATCCGAAGACAATTATTCTTATATGAAAATACACATTTTTTCACTGATGCCTGAAAAGTGGTGATTTGGGGCCGCTTGTTCGGTCGATAAGGTGAAATTATCGTCTATGGCCGTCAAAACGCGTGAATCTGGGGCCATGGCCTTTTTCCATTACTTATCGGGCCATGGCCTTTTTCCATTACTTATCGGGCCATAGCCTCTCAAAAGCCCTACTTGAAGTGCGCCGATAACCGTCACTCTTCACAACCGAGAGGGGAAAATATTGCATAGTTCGGTCGGTGCGTGGCGCCACTGATTCCTAACCCCTCTCGTAGTTTCCAACTCGCGTACACAATATCAGATCAGCCAGTGTGTGTGAAATATCCGATCGTAGTGATTATTAACGTAAAAAATTTATTGACAAAAAAAATGGACGATTGGATCCCAGAAACCCCAGATGAAGTAAAATAGTTGGAATATTCAATTTGCCTTCTAGTATTTTTTTTACTTTTATTCTATTTTCTTTTGCTGTTGTGTTTTGTCCAGGTGGGGCGGGCTCCGCCCCCCCGCACCCCCCCTTTGCGCCCCTCCGCCCCCCCCCCCTTCCGCAGGTCAGGCATACGTGAAAAAAATAGCCTGTGTCACGCGGCCGATAACGTCGGTTCGCGAGTCGTGTGAGTTTGCCCCACTCGGTGTCGGTAAGGCATGGACGAGGCTCGACGAACCGCCACCTCGTGGGGCAAACTCACCCGCCTCGCAAACCGCCGTTTATCGGCCTTATGACACATTATGTATATATAATATATAATAGCTATTTATGTGGAATGACTTTTTTCCATAATTGGGGGTAGGATGGAGCACACGTATGCTCACACCACTAACTTAATCTTCAACAGTTATTCTAGTTAGAAGGGTGTGGCAGAGTAAGGGAGGGTTCAAAATTTTTAGAGGTGGGGCTGGGTGCAGAATAATAAATTAATGCCGTGGTTGAAATATGCTGGCATTTGGCTTTTAAAACAAATCGGAGAATGTTTATTTTCCCAAAATAAAAAATAATAAAAATTGGGGACTATTTATTTATGTGTACCCCAACTCCACCTCTCTAAATATTTTGAGCCTTTCCTGCAGGGGTGTATACTAACAGGTGACTCGCGTCTACTTGCGTCGTTGGCTAGCTCATGGCAGCTTATCTCTAGCGAAGAAATGTACTATTTCTTCCATTTTGACACACCCGAGTCCGGAGGTGCGAGCTTCGTAAGCGCATTTCCTCCTTCCGCGGCACTGACTGGTGTTGCGTGGGTTTTGATCTTATGGCGTTACGGTCTTACTTTTGACTATACACGGAGAAAAAAAACCTCTCAAAAATTAGTGTGACTTCTCTCTAACGCATGGACGAATCGGATGGGGTCTAAAAATGTAGACAATATGCTCTACAAATCAGGCGACCTCTCTCCGAATTCTCGTGCACAGCACCCGACTTTTTTTCGTGCATTAGAAACTAGTATGAGAAACCGTATTTCTATAGTCCTACTGCTGACAAACTAAGAGGCCTTCCTCAAATTTTAGGGTGCCACTCATTAAATTTTCATCAATCCCCCTTTACTGATTGCTTTAAATTGTCACATGACCTAGCCTAATTTCGGTTGTAAACCTATCATTTTTTATTGGTCCTTTTGTTGTTTTTACAATATGGCGGCCACCTCACTTTCCGTATGTTTCGTGTCCGTCGATGCATGTTGAGTGACATGTTGAGAATGACGTCCTCAGATATCCTCGTGCGTTGTCACACTAATTTTTAAATTACCAAGGTACTACTACTTTATACAGCGCCACCTACGAATTTCTGATTTGCTGTTTTGAATGAACAGAGAGTCAGAATTTAATTTGTTTGGCGCCACTCGATTTATCTCAGGGTTAGAGGGCAGCACACTAATTTGTGGAGAGATTTCTCATGAAATTGTAGCAGTTTTTCTTCTCCGTGTAGGATAGGATTACAGTTTGGCAGTGACGATTCACGCGATCCACGATGAATCCTGCCACAGGTAATTCCAATCTTGGATTGACCGTAGATGTACACTAAAGTTAGATGCATGCCAAAAGCATGGAGATATTTACCGCGGCCATGAAAAATAGAGACCAGGAGGCCGAACTGTAATAGGGGATCCGGCAGCGAATGCGGCCAAACAGTGTTCTGTCCGCTCATTACCATATTATAGAAGGTGACGCTGTTTTACCTCTACGTGATACTGATGCACGAATTACTGTTCCGAATATAATTGACTTCATTGTTATCAAATATCCCTCGAACAGCCCTTAATAACTTCTCTCAATGTTTATTAAATACGCAGTATCAAAATGAGAACTGTATATTCATTTGAGGATTGCAAAAGTGGTACAAACACAGACAGAATACGAAAGAAAATATACGGTGTACGCAACAAAGCGTTGTTTTTCATTTCCAAAGAAGGTAAGTGATTCCCGGAAATAAAAAAATTAAAAATTCATTGGCTCCAGACTTATGGGAGGAATATAAATTATATTCTGCATATCTTTGGGCCATTTCTCAAGGCAATCTCTGGCAAACCGGTCGATTGCCATTCGAGCCTCAGTCGATTGCGAAATCGACTTGTGCAGTATGTTGTTTACGTCTCCAGTACAGATTGATCGCTATTTCTGGAATGATCGACCCACGATTGACAAAATACCGAGTCGGCTGTCTGTCGACTGGTTTTAATTTTTTTTTCTTTTTTTTTGGACCATCGACGTGGATCGTGAGTTGGTTTGGGGGAAAAAATACATTCAAGTCGACTGGCAATCGACTCCGTACTTAGTCGATCCTGGGTCGACTATTTCAAATCAAAAACGACTTGCACTCGAAAACTAATTGAGATACTGCCCAAATCGATTCTGTAATCGATCCGTCCGCCAAGGATAATATATAAATTATATCGATTTGATGATATTGTCCATCTTTCTCGAGTCATCAGCTTTCAGTTTTATGGACAATGGAGTACTTTGTGAGCTACATTTGCATAAAACAGATATAAAAAAAAGAGTTTATAACGAGCTTGCCGAATGGATCGAACGAAAGTTTCACTGGAGCCTAAGACCAGTCCTTGCATCGCTAATCTCGCTGTAATTATATTTGTTATATGAGTAATTCCACCAATTATGTATACGAAAATAGGCTTCCAAATCTTTCAAGCATTTTTCATTTTTTGATCTAAACGTGTATGGAAAAACGTAAAAAATTAGTACCTAATGAACTCTCTAGCTCCATTCGCTGCAGATATTCCCGTTCGAAGTTTTTTTTTCTAAATGTACAAAGTGGTAGAAAAAAATTAACAAAAAATACGCTTTGTGTGAGAAGTTTCCTCGGCTTTCCGGAAGAAATGAGATTTTACTTTCCGACCTATGTTGACCCATAAAACTCGAAAATAAAGTATCACATGTAGATATGCGATCAAAAACTGTTTCTAATGGTTAATAATATTTAACTGATGAAACTATTTTATTAATTTACCGGTGAATCCATGACGCTATGTAGTCGTTACTTTTGGTGATCTATTGTCCCGCTTTTCTTCGCGTTAATCATACCCAAAATTTAAGAATGAAATAAATTTTTAACTTATAACAAAACTTTTGCTATTACACTGAAATTATACGATATTAAAAATGATACACTACTCTGTTAATAAGACTTTACCAAATAACGAGAAAACTAGCACATTGCTCAAGAAATTTCGTTGTAGATCGCAGCTAGCTCTCCATTGAAGATACATATCATAACTCATCTAGTTGCTGTACATTTTGGAATATTGGGAAAATCAATTTTTAAAAGAATTAAATTTGTGTTCTTCTTATCCCTACAAGATTGCATTTGTCCGAGCACCCCAAAAATGATCATCGTGTCAGGTAGAGGGGTAGTTTCCTGATAAGGAATAATTAACAATTGAAAACAGTTGTCTATATGTGAAAGTTCATTTTCGAGTTTTATGGGGGCATATAGGGCTGCAACTAAAAACTTGTATTTTTCCGACATTCTAAGAGAATTTCATTTCAAAAAAGCGGATTTTTGCTTATTTTCGTCCACCACTTTCTACATCTCTCAATGAAAATGACGAAGTTCCGAAGTTTAGGGAAAAAAATCAAACGGAAATATCTTTGCCAGTTGTAGTCCTAGAAAGATCAAATGATATGATCACATCAATATCCAATGACTTGGTTACTTTCAGACTGAACCCCTTCAACCCTCAGAGGCTACTTGCGCTACTTGATAAAGGTCGTCTCATCTATGCATCCGATCAAATGCTAAAACTACTGGAGATGATGGAAGAAACCATCTTGAAGTTGTGAATGAAGAGCCGGTTAATTGTGACATGAGTTTCCAAATGACTGATCCGTTACAAGAATTAGTGCTTGCGTTCATTGGCTGCGTTCAGCATCAGAAAGAGCTCACAAAGGCAGTAATAAGTTTCTACATTATAATTCTTGCTGAATTTCTGGCGAAGAGCTGCAATAACAAGTCCTATAAGGCCAGAGAGAACACTCGTAAAGCAAGAGAAAACGCCAAACTTCAAACGTTGGATATATCATATATTAATTGTTATTTCATAATTATAAGAAAAACCGTGATTTCTGTGTTACGAAATGAAGACAAGTTTATCATCCTGATTTTCTTCATTTATAAAGCACATTACATCATCGACTGTATATCATTACAGCAGTTGATATTATTTCATTAGAATCGTAATTGAGAGATTTAATTCTATCACAAGTTAGCCAGGACAGAACTTCGTTATTGTATAGAATCACAGCATTAAGTGAATCGCATATAACAATTTTCTTCCGGTCTTTACCATTTTCTCATATTTCAACAAATAATACACAGTGATGATATTGGACTGCTGCCCAATTGGATGGCATTTTGACCATTCTCAAATTTTTATACAAATATCGAAAATTACATTCCATACCCTCCATGGAGTACATTTTTTTAGAGCAAATAGAATTATGTAGATACATGAAATAAACTGTTATGAATTGTCTGCAATTAATGCTTACTTCTAATATATGCAGTTAATTCAGAATTACCGAAAAAGTTGATGTACAATAGAAGAAATCATGTAAACTCTTAAATAAATGACGTGTGATTCATTATGCCATACACATAATGCACCTCTACTCTCCAGGGAAACAAATATATACAATAAATTCCTAAATACTACAGATAATTAGTTTTTGAATTACGCATGTGCAATTAATTTGATATACAAAGCATTGTATTTACAAATGAGTGGATCGCACTGTCAGACCCATGCTGTATGATCCGCAGATGATAAGTTTATTAACTCAATTTCATCTCCACGGGTCACCCCTTGCACATACTCCAAAACCTCCCTATTGAAAAATGCAAACGATTTATTTCATTTTTTAATTCTACAACTTCAATTGCTTTACCTATGAAAAAGCATACCAACCTCAAAACCTCTCCACAAGCCTACTATTTTTTAGGGTCGGCTACATTGAAAATACATGGTAAATACAATTTGTTCTTGGATATGAAAGCCCTAGTTCGGCCTCCTGGTCTCTTACAGTGATTGGAGTCACTTTGATTCATGGTCTGAAGCCGAAGAGCCCAGTTGCCAAGACATTTTGAAAAATGTATTCCTGGAAATAACTTGGAACAATCGTATCGCACAGCCATCTTGAAAACTCCGAGAACATAGGTGTGTCGCGTATTTTCTGCCGACCGATATTTGCATTTGGGCGTTGAAAATCCGATCGCCGAATTTTCAGAAAATATTTCAGATACATCTATACTATAATTTTGAATTGTGGATTTCAGTACTGATAGAACCAATCTCGGTAGATCTGGATATATATGTATGCGGCCAATTCGAGTTCGCATCGTCAACATTGATGAAAGTTTGCCCTTGATGGTTGGGATTTATAAAGAAAATATAAAACCTGCGAGAACAAATGGGTTTCGTGAAGATTTCATTGATGAAACAAATGAAATATCAGATAATGGAGGCATTATGCTGAAAGAAAAGAATATTCAACTCGTACTGTGCTGTTTTATTATCCATGCTCCCACGAAAACCTTCATTTTAAACCACAACGGACACCAGAGATAAAACTGTTGTTCAAAATGTGATGAGAGAGGTATCACGAGAACGGACGACAACTATAGGAATCAAGCTGACGAAGAACACCATCACCACCCGCCGACGCTTGCATTACAACTCGATTTTCTAACACAAGTCTCGTTTGAATACATACACCTTTGTTTATGAGGTGCAATAAAACGTCAAACATGGGCGACAGTGGGCAGCGCACGAAATGTTTCGAAAAACGTTAAACTAAGCGGTCACGATATAGAAATGGTAAATGCACGATTGCATTATTTACGGTCGTATTATCCACATGAATTTGCACGAAGTCCAGGAAACATTACTGGTTATGCACATATGAAAAAGATTTACTGAATTACGCCAGTTAATTTCATACACAGGACCCGTGATCTATCATGGTATTTATAAATATTAAATCTATGAGCATTATTGATTCCATCATACCTCTCTACGTTGTCTGGTAGCTCCTTCACCTTCACAGTTCGACTTACGATTCGCAGAAATTGCCCTGGAAGAATGGATTCTAGGCTCTACTGATATTTATGGGGAAGCCTTTCCTTTATATTATATTCACCACCATTTCGGGCCATTAAATGGTTTTTCTGCCGTTTCTTACTAAAATAACATGCAAATATTACAAAAATTAGGCAGAAAACCACATTTATCACTGCAACACATCGCATGTAGAATCCATAAGAGATCGTCACAAAAGACCCACACTCTCGAAAGCCTGAACAGAATGGTGTACTTAGAGAATCTCAAGCGCATCTCAATGGACCTCTCTCACGAATTTTCGGACTGCAAAAAATTGCACAATTGAAATTATTGAAAACCGCAAAATTCATCTTCGGTGTTAACCGTGATGAAAATTGCCGTACTTTGAATGACTCCTCCATTTGTATAATTCGCCATGTAGTGAGCGCCCATGATCGCGGCGATTATGCATATGTGGGGGCACCGCGATCCCGATGGAAACCGCATGCTACCCAAATTGGACAGCATTCCCTTTGTTTGACCCAATGAATGGAATTCCTACCAGACTTAACATTGCTTGGGTCAATCTACAATTGAAGGAGAACCACGGAAAACCTCAATTTTTACAGCCATTTCTTTGACAAAACTCTCGTTCTATGAATCCCTATGACCTCGAACGCTGGACGATTCAACTCTACTATGCCAATCGGAAAGTGCATAAGCGGGGACTCGATCCGTTGACCTCGTGTGCCAAAGGCCAGCGCTCTGACCACTCGGCCATAGCCATCGGTATAATAGTACTATTTGATTGTTAATAAATTTGATTATGCGGGACCTTGATTCAATGGTGGTATCGACTCGACAAGCTGCCATCTACAGATGTATGTTTTAGCAGGTATAGTTATGATCATATTGGCTATATATTATCTATTATAATGCTTATTATAATGGATACAGGGATGAAGGGGTCCTTGTGTATTTTTAAGTGGTGTGTCATTTTGAAGAACGGGGGAAATATCAAAAGAATAACGTAAGACCGAACCGACGCGTTACCAGTTTATGCGGCGGATGCAGTAAATGCGCGTGCAACGCGCGCTACCGGACTCGTAATTAATAATGTGAATGAAATGTCCTTCGAGATGAACATAGGTGAACTTTATATGAATTCCTTCCTATCTACGTTGTCACAGCTACGATAACCACAAATTTTGATTTCGAAATCTCTGGCGCTACCAGTCACCGCCCGGACTGGTAGCGCGTCGGTTGTGTGTTACAGTTTTCGATAATTTCGATATGTAGGGTGTCCCACTACTGGTGACTTCAATTTTGAGGGTCAATAGGGAATGAAATTTGGAGTCGAAAGTTCCCCTTCCACTTTGCTGTCAGACGCACCTCCGCCGAGCTATTCAATTTTTGAATTGACTCATCACCGCGTTACTCCGCCCCCTTGGCCAGTGGTTATCCGCCCGATGATTTTTCGATTACAAAAATGGTCTTTTGGGATTTTTTTTCAGGGAAAAGTCAGGCGTAAATTCAGGGGAAGGTAGATAGTCAGTTCTACCCATAGGTTCACGAACTGTTCCAAGGGAACTTGCCAGTTCCGTGAAGGTTTCAGAAACCCTTTTGAGTTCATAAACGGTTCCGGGTACGCGGTCAGTTATAACCATTGTTCTAGGTGACCATGCTGACTCCAGAACTGTTCCACGCGGTTATGCCGGTTCCAGAACTGTTCTGGTCGCTCTTTCACGTTCAGGGACGGTTCTGAATACGCGGTCGTTTCTGGAAGCTGTTCCAGGAACAGACTCATGTTCTAGGCAACATGCCAGTTCCGGTCGCTCTTTCGCGTTCAGGGACGGTTCTGGAACATAGGTCTAGTCCGGAAACTGTCTCTGAGCGTGAAAAAGCGACCGGAACAGTTCTGGAACCAGCATGATTGCCAGGCACATGGGTCTGTTCCTGGAACAGCTGCCAGAAACGAGCGCGTACTCGGAACCGTCCCTGAACGTGAAAGAGCGACCGGAACAGTGCTGGAACCGTCATAACCGCGTGGAACAGTTCTGGAAACAGCATAGTCAGCTAGAACAATTGTTATAACTGACCGCGTACCCGGAGCCGTTTATGAACTCAAAAGGGTTTCTGGAACCTTCACGGAACTGGCAAGTTCCCTTCGAACAGTTCGTGAACCTATGCGTGGAACTGAACACCTACCTTCCCCTGAATTTCCCCCTGCCTCTTCCCTGAGAAAAAAACCACAAAAGACGATTTTTTTAATCCAAAAATGATCGGCCGGAGAACCACTGGCCAAGGGGGCGGAGTAACGCTGTGATTAGTCCATTCAAAAAATGAATAACTCTGCGGGGATGCGCCTGACAGCAAAATGGAAGGGGAAGTCGACTCCAAATTTCATCCCCTATTCACCCTCAAAATTAAAGTCACCAGTGGGAGACCCTGTATATTGATAGTTTCTTTCGTTTCTCCTTTCTACTATGAAAACTTGATTATAAATTTTGAAGCATCGGTAAATTTTACTAAACGTTGTTGAGGCTTCTTAGTGTCGGATTACATTGACGATATATGTATCAGACCATCTTTACTACACCAAGCAAAGAAAGGTGCATCTAATGAAACGGAACCTGTTTTACCAAATCAAATGTTTGGAGTCTTGCAAAAGGACTAGGTCCATGGTGGTGGTCTTCATCCACCTGATTCCTGTAATCCGCGTCAGTTCTTGGTACACCATTGACATCACACTTCGAACAATTATTACGTCCTGTGTGGTATTTGTGATTCAACACGAGCGCGCGGGCAGGGGCATCAGCAATAAAACACCGCACGATTACTGGAATCCTGACACCATGAAATAGAATTCCTCCATTTTCGATGATGCCATTGGTTTCGTCAATGAATTCTTCAAATAAATCATTGGCTGATGCAGGCTTATGCGCGCCTTTATAAATCCCAACAATTATTGGTGTGCTGTTATGAATATTAACGATTCGTATCTGAATAGGCCACATTACTACGTAGCCACATTTATCCAGGTTTGCGCCATCTGTACTGAAATCTAAGATCAAATGGTGAGGCACAGTTGATACTTCAATTTCTTCAAGAAAATTTAGAATGCTTTTCTCAACGCCCAAATGAAGATATTCTCCAGGCACAACGCTCCTTAAGGTTGTAAGTGCTTGAGGTGTTTGAACTAATGGTCGGTGATCAGTGGGCAAAGAAGAGAAACATTGATGTTCACGTAAAAGCCGTAAGATGGCCGTCCCTTTCGATTGTTCTAAATGTAATTCCAGAAATAAATTTCGCAATTTGTCCCGGGAACTGAGCTCTGTTACATCAGAACATAATGCGTCCTCATTCCCTAAACTTGACTCTGCATCATCAATATCGTAGGAATCGCGGGCTGTTGGTGAGAATCGACTCCTGCTTCCTACCGATGACCCCAATGAGTCCTCATCACTGTCTATCATTCCTGTGGAGTGAACAGAAACGTTGTGATGAGCCATGTGGAATAGTGAGTTCCGTCATGGCACGCGCAAAATCCATCTGCCGGCTTCGACAAAGGAAACTGTAATTTTATATTTCGGCTGCAACGACATGTAGCGTCTTCATACACATAGCGGCAAGTTGCATATTCGTAGCGAGGGTGTACAATGATGTCTAAGATGGGGAGAGAACCGAAAGGTACAAAGATTGCTAGGGCATTATCCAAAAAAATGCAGCTACGCTATCATACAACTATCCAATGGTACTCTTAACGTTTTGCTGGTATTTAAAAATACACTCTTCTTCTAATGAAAATGAAGGAATGAAGCATAGACAGTCGGATAGGGAACTCAATTCCCCATCTAACCACCCCCGGTTCGTCAATTAATATCTGCATAACAAAAAATTGAACCGCCAACCAATGTTGCCGCGCTATTAGATAGCAAACGGTCGTCTTGATGTGTGGCCTACAACCGGAGCTTTTTGGTATACAGACATTAAGGGATGAAGTGGGGGCTGTTCGAGAGGAACTTGAAGTTCCTACCGAACGTTCTTCACTTCATTCTTTAAGCCTAGTTAGAAGAAGGTATGTGTATGTTTAAGGAGCAAGCAAACTGTGAAGAAAAATCATCTGGTATCTGCATGATAGAGCAGCGACATTTGTCAGGAATTCGTTGTTTTTTATACAGGAATGTAGGCATGAAGAGGGAGTGTAGTATATGACCCCTTCTATAGTCCATATATGAAATGCCCTGACGCTTTAATCTATTACGAACGCCTCTCCGGTCCAGTCGTTAATTTCCTGTTTTATGTTAGAATGAAAACTCACATTTCCATATAAATATTATATCAATGCTGAATTTTCAAATATCCATTTCACTTATAAATTCATGGAAATCGAAGGAAGGTTCAATACTTTGGGGTTGAAACCCTGATGGACCCATCGATTGCAATTTGATTCGGGGGATCAACTTGTGCGCGCACTTGATCACAGCTCCGTCAAGTTAGACCTTGAAAATATTTGTGAATTACCAGCTTTTTATGAGCTAATTTTCTGGAAAACAAAAATTCCTGCAAGAATAATTTTCTGGAAAATGCGATTTTTCCAAACAGGGGCATCAAGCTAGGGGCCCAAAGGTTCCCCCCACATGAAATGAACATTGAGCATGGAAGCTTGATTTAAAAGCTGATTTTTTGAAGAAAGATATTTTTTTTCTAATTATTTTTGAGAAAACCAAGTATAGCACATTGGAGGTAGTCAATGCACACGTTGCATTTCCGGAAAAATGATAAAGAGGGCCATGAATCATTATCTGCTTTGCCCTATCACTCATGAAATTTTCTGCTCAATCATTAATTGGTTGATTCCTCATTAATGGTAATTAACTTTAATGACCCACTTTGCACTCACCCCCCACAACCTCTACAATGAGTGCAAATATCTCCCAGAATGATTGGTTTACGCTTCAACCCATAAAAAATTTTCTGCTCAATCATTAATTGGTTATTCCTATTTAGTGATAATTAACTTTAATGGCCCACTTTGCACTCACATCAACGACCTGTACAACGAGCGCAAATATCTCCCAGAATTAGCTGCTTTACAGTTCCACTCATCAACAATTTTCTGCTCAATCATTAATTGATCCATTGCTTATTAACGATAATTATTTTTAATGAACAAATTTACAATCACCCCCACGACCTATACACTCATTTTTTCATTTTTTTTTTGGAACACCAGTTACAAAGTCAAAAAAAAAGTTGATTTCGGGGTCATTACAATAACTTCCCGATAAATCGGGAAGTTAAAAATAGAGCCGCGGAGAAATGTCGCGTCGCCCCGCGACAATTGGGAGATTTTGGGATTTCCCCCGCCCAATGAAAATTCCTATCTCGTGTTGTTATAGAGATTAAGGAATGAAAGATGAAATGTTCGGTGGAGAATTAAATTCCCCATTTATCAACCACTTTTCATCCCTTAATCTCCGTATGAAAAGAATAGAACCGCGGGGAAATGTCGCGCCGCCGCGCCTATCAATTGGGAATTTCTGGATTTCCCCCGCCCGATGAAAATTCCTATCTCGTGTTGTTATAGAGATTAAGGAATGAAAGATGAAATGTTCGGTAGGGAATTATATTCCCCATTTATCAACCACTTTTCATCCCTTAATCTCCATATGAAACACATAGAGCCGCAGGGAAATGTCGCGGCGCCGCGCGTACTAATTGGGAATTTTTGGATTTCCCCCGTCTGATGAAAATTCCTATCTCGTGTTGTTATAGAGATTAAGGAATGAAAGATGAAATGTTCGGTGGGGAATTAAATTCCCAATCAACCAAATCATCCCAATTTATCAACCAATTCTCATCCTTTAATCTCCATATGAACAAAATATAATTGCGGAGGAATTGCCATATATTTCCATACCGAGTTGCCACATATTCCCCCGTTACTTAAAATTACACACTAATAAGAAGACAGTTAAACATTTTCACCTGGTTTTTCTTTTTTTCCTGACGTTGTCGCTCAAAATTCTAAGTGACACACTTTCCCTGATTTTCGATGCTTATTTTTGATTGATTTGCTTGGTCGCTTGATTGGTATGAAAAACATCCATTTTCGAGTTTCATTTGTTCTTTAATCCTAATTCTAAAGAAAGGAAAATAAATGGCAAAATATCGACCAAACATAATTCGTTCGACTATCTTCAATATGTTGATCAGTTATAGTTTTGAGAACTTGCGAGAACAGTATGGCAATGTCTAGGGCGCATTTGACGAGGAACATAAAACCACCAGTGTGACACGACGACTATATGCAATTCGCTTCCAGTTCCTGAGAGGGCTGCCAAAGAGCACAGAATTCATCTAAACAAAAAAGTTATGATTCCATCTCAAAAGTGATGGAAAGATTTGATGCCTTGAAAGATAAGTATAGAGGTAAATCACAAGTGGAGAATGTAATGAGGATCCAGCGAAGCGGAGAAAAAACTGAGGGAGTTCATCAACAAAGCTGTGGAAGCGATTTAAATATTTCAGCGACGGAGACATCGCTTTCATCGAGTGAGCTTCATTGCAGCAATTATGAGGTAACCCGAGTCACATATTTGCTTTATGAAATTTCGAAATCTTGGAAATTTAGGTACTTTTCGGAATTTTGGAAAAGTTGGTAATGTCGGAAATGTTGGTAATTTTGGTAATTTTGAAAATTGTGAAAGTTTTGGTAATGTTGGAAATTTTGGGAATTTTGAGAATTCTGGGAATTTTTGAAAGTTAGAAAATTTAGAAAATTTAGCAAATTTAGAAAATTTAGGAGAATTTAGAGAATTTGGAAAATTTGGAAATTTTGAAAATTTTGGAAATTTTGGTACTCTGGGAGTTTTAGAAATGTTGGTAATGTTGGAAATTTTGGTAATTTCGGAAATTTTGTCAATTCGGGAAATTTGAAATTTCGGAAATTTTGGCAATTTTGGAAATTTGGAACTATATTTTTGAAATTCGAACATTTTAGAATTTGAAATTTTGACATTTTTGAAGTTTTTTGAATTCTTGATCTTTTCGAAATTTCCCAATTTTGATATTCAAAGACTTTGGGAATGAAAATTTTTGAACTTTGAAATTGTTGAAATTTTGGAAATTTTTGAAAATACTAAAATTGTGGACATTTGGAAATTTTCGAAATTTTGCAATTTTTGGAATTTTTAAAATTCTAAAATTTGGAAATTGTGAGAATCAGAAATTTCTTAAATTTGAAATCTGGGAAAATTTATATTTTGGAATTTTTATATTTTGAAAATTTGATAAGTTGGAAATAGTATATTGTACCCCTAGGGGGCGAAATGACATTCGGCGAGCAAAAGTACCTTTACTCTCAAGGAGTACACGCTATTTTATGCCTCGAGGAAGCAAAATGCAATTCAATCGAGCGAAGCGAGGTTAGAATCGCGCACTTTGCTCGCTAGATGGATAAATTAATATTTTGGACATTTGGTATTTTGAAAATTTTGGGAATTTTTTTTTTTTTTTTAATTTTTGAAACTTGCAGACGACATGGTGTTGATGGCTAGGGATGGAGCAGCGATGGGGATGATGATGGATTTTATAGAAAAGAATATGCGGGAAAAAGATCTGGTTATAAATGTAGAGAAGACGAAGTTGATGGTTTTTAAAAATAGAGGGAGGGCATTGAAAAAGGAAAGAGTATGGAAGATAGCAGGGAGAACGGTGGAGGTAGTCAAAGAATTTTGCTACTTGGGGTACTGGTTTCAGGAAAATGGAAGTCAAGGAAGACAAGTAAGAGAACGTGTAGGGAAGGCAGCAAGGGTAATGGGTCAGGTGTGAGGTATCGGCAAAAGAAGATTCAGGAAGGACTGGAAGAGGAGAGTATGGCTCTTTGACACCCTGATTTGGTCGGTGATGAGCTATGGAGCAGAGATATGGGGGTGGGAGGAGTGGGAAAGAGTAGAGAAGATACAGGAAAGGTACTTGAAATGGGTATTGGGAGTAGGAAGGGGGACACCGGGGTATCTGATAAGAGAAGAGCTGAAAAGGAATAAACTATGGCTGAAAGCGGTGAAAAGAGCATGGATGTTTGAGGTAAAATTGAGAAGGGGAAAAGGGAGTAAGATAGCAAGAGATTTTGTTTTTTTTTTCCACTCTTTCTCTATTCGTATTCACCCACGTAACCGCTGGTAGGCATTACTTCATGGGCAATACTACGGATCAGAGTACCCACCCATTGCGGCTGGGGCCGACTTCGCCATTTCAGCTCATCGTATTTCTAGTCACAGGGTAAACCTCCAGAAACCCCTGTGATACGATGGCAGGCGTCTACGATGGAACCCTCCCTCCCCCCGCCCGCGCGACGGGTCGCGTTCGGTCCCGGCTCACGGTCTCACTTCATGGATACCGCCGATAGCACACACGGAATGTTCCTGCCATCGGTCGGAGTCGGTGAGAAAATATTTTTCAGAAAAAATATTTTGCAGTGAGCGGGAATCGAACGCGGGACCTTTAGAATAGTAGGCAGACTCTCTACCGACTACGCCACAGCCCCGTCCTTAGATAGCAAGAGAGTGCCTGAGAGAAATTGAAGGGCGGGAGGGTAGAAAGGAGGTGTCGAGGTGGGAAGAGGGGTCTAGAGAGGAAGGGTGAAGAAAGAGAGGGAGGGGGGAGAGAGCTAGAAAAGTTTGAAGAAGTGGAAAAAATGGAATTGGAAAGGCAGAGTGGAGAAAGATGGAAGAGGGTAATGGAGGCAAAGAATAGTTGGTATAAGGGGGTAGTGTCAGAAAGGATACCGAAGTATTTGGAGAATGAATGGGGGGAAGAGAGATGGAACAGAGTTGCGAGATTTAGATTAGGAGAAGGGATGAGAGGGGAAAGAAGCTGGGCGGAGGAAAGAATGGCAAAATGCAGGAAGTGTGGAAATAGACGGGAAACATGGAGGCATGTGATGGAGGAATGTTTGGGGGGGGGGGGAGGAGAGCCGCAGGAGTGTGTGAGATTCTCGGAGAGGATGGCTCCGGGGAAAAATGGATGGTGGAATGGGAGAAGCAGGGGAGAAAGGTGGAAGAAAGAAAGGAATGGGATGGAGGGTAAGTGGGAGGGAGATTTGCAGGGCGGGAAAAAGAGTTTTGAGAAATTTCCCCGACAAGACCGGAAACCGAAGTCCCACTCACACTTTGGTTACGATATAATTCAGTACGCTTTTGGTGAATTATGTTTTGTATATATAGGTATAGGCTCTTAGGATAAGGTACTTGATATAGTTTAGGTAAATAACATGTAAATGGATGGATGGGAAAGGATGGATGTAAGGATTGGGAATGGAAATGTAAAGAGGATGAAAGAAAGGCAAAAGAATGTAAACGAGAGGGTGGCGGAAAGGAAGTACATTGTAACCCCGAGGGGCGCAATAAACACATTTAAAAAAAATTTTTGAAACTTTTGAAATTTTCTGAAATATATTATTTTTGAAATTTTGGAAATTGTGAAAATTTTTGAAATTTTCAAATTTTCAAATTTTTCAAATTTTCAAATTTTTCAAATTTTTCAAATTTTCAAATTTTTCAAATTTTCAAATTTTTCAAATTTTCAAATTTTTCAAATTTTTCAAATTTTCAAATTTTTCAAATTTTTCAAATTTTCAAATTTTTCAATATTTCAAATTTTTCAAATTTTCAAATTTTTCAAATTTTTCAAATTTTCAAATTTTTCAAATTTTCAAATTTTTCAAATTTTCAAATTTTTCAAATTTTCAAATTTTTCAAATTTTCAAATTTTTCAAATTTCCAAATTTTTCAAATTTCCAAATTTTTCAAATTTCCAAATTTTTCAAATTTCCAAATTTTTCAAATTTCCAAATTTTTCAAATTTTTCAAATTTCCAAATTTTTCAATTTTTTCAAATTTTTCAAATTTTTCAAATTTTTCAAATTTTTCAAATTTTTCAAATTTTTCAAATTTTTGGACATTTTGAAATTTTGAAAATTTTTTAAACATGGAATTAGGGAAATTTGACATTTCTGAAAAATTCGTCATTTGAAATTTTAAAATTATTGAAATCTGGAACAACTTTTCTTAGAGAATTTTCGCACTAGCTCCAACCGTTCGTGAACTAAAGCGTTATGAACAATTAAAATTGTTTATAATAATATATAGGCTGCACCGATTTTCTCCAAAATCTAATCAACTCTAAGTTACATGAAAACCCTTCGATTGCGATCTTCATCATTTCAATGACGTTAGTCGTTCATGCACAATCCAGGGCCAAAATTTTGGCTACATACATACATACACAGACTTTCACTCGTAATTTGATGGGAAGCAATATACTTAAAACACTAGTTACAAAGTAAAAAAAAAATTGATTTCGGGGTCATTACAATAACTTCCCGAAAAATCGGGAAGTTAAAAACGCCCCCCCCCCCCCCCATTTAAATTATGCTAGCCGCAGAGCACATAGAAAGCACATAATTAGGGTGTAGTACAAACTATTTTTTGCATTTTATTTGTGGATGGCTGAAAGTGAGGAGTAAGAGAGTGGATGGACGCATTGTTGGATCTGTGGATGGGTAGGTGTGTAAACCGATGCGTGGGTGGGTGAATGAATTAGTGCACGGAGGATAGAGGAATTGATGAGTGGCTAGATAATTGGGTGGGTTGATGCATGGATTGCAGGGTAAGTGTGTAAAAGGGTAAGCAGAGGAGTGGGTGTGTGGACGGATGGCCTGGTGGGTTGGTGGGTGGATAGATGAAGCAAAATGGCCATTGCCTGAAAATATGTTCAGCATGATTTATTTTATCTGTGAGTTATTTTATGGTCTTTTTGTTAGTAGTCTGGGCGATGCAAAAATTGTTTAAAATAACCTTCTCACCGGGGGAGGGCGGTCCATTTTACCCCCATCGACCCTAACTTTATAAAATGAAGGACACGTAATATGGTTTTGCGTGGTAGTAATAATCAGAAACATTGAATAATAACTTTTTCCTTAGGAGTTCCATTTACCCCCCCCCCCCCACAAAATGTCAAAAATCGAAAAAATGAAATAAATGCGAAAGTCGACAACATTTTGGAAATGTCCATTTTGCTCCAAGTATCCGTGTTGCCCCGCACTCCATTACTGTGGCCCCTAAAAATTGAACTACCGTTGAATCAAACAATCATTTCACAATTTTCCACTGGTCATTACTGGTTCTGTTTTTGAGGCAATATTCAAACCAATGAACAGCTGAGTGCCCCCAATAGTTCCAGGCGCCTACTCACTGCGCCTGCGCGATCGTTATTAAAAATAAAATCAATTATTCCTAAATTCGGAAATGATGTTTTTTAGGTTTCCCAAATTATTTCATGTCGATCTAGAGTGATTCAGTTTTTTTTCGAAAAAAAACTGCTAACTATACGCGTATAAACAAAAAAATTATAATAAATAAAATATACGGTCCTAAATTATAACAATCTAATCCTAAATTATCCTCAATTGTTCCTGAAATGCCGAAATCGGTTTCATTGAAAAATTCGTTTTTCATCTGCTAACTATTCGTCCGTCGGTTGATCATTATAGTTAATCTCTACTTGACTGCTTATTCGATCAACCTTCATGAAGAATTGATCGACACTTGAGCGCGACTTGACATGCAAACATTTCCGCCGGAGAAAATGAAAAAAAGTAAACACCTCACAAAGTCATATATTTTGAGAATCCCGAAATAAATGACTTTTTGACCCACATATATATTTTCTCAGTGGACCAGCGATCAAGTAGTGGTCAAGTGCGCGCACAAGTTGATCCCCCGAATCAAGTGGCAATCAATGGGTCCATCAGGGTACAATTAATTACGATCGATTACCATCGACCAAATTTGGATAAATTTTGAAAAAAATTCAAAAAATTGTTTGAAAAAAATTTTCTTAAAAAATTGGGAAAGTTTTGTGAACATTAGAAAAAAATTGTTCAACATTTAACCCGTCAGTGCTCGCGTTATGAGACTTTCTCTCACCAAAATGTTGAAACGGTAGAAAACATAGCTTTAAATTAAGATATTGGATTCATACCTTTGTAATGCCTAAAGTAACTATCGCTCTGTCCTCTCATTTAAAAAAAAAGTCTTAAAAATTTGTTAACTAATTAAAAAATAAATACAATACAAAGTACTTCGGCTTGTATAGTATTTTTGCGAATCAATTAAATAATGTAGCAATGAAATGTTGTTACCCAAATTGACAAGTTACGAAAGTTTGAAAAAATTTTGATAGAGCATGCCGTAAGCGGTTGAATAAAAATTTAGCATTATGCTGCGCTACCTATGGATCATGCCTGAAATCGTAAAATGAAACTTTAAACGTAAGGTTCAGTTCTATATATTTTTTTTCAGCATTTCGATCTTTTTTTCTGACAAGTAAGCGTACAGAAAGTCAAAATACACAACAATTAGGTGTTATTTTATTCGCAATGCATAGTTGCTGCATAGTACTATATAATATTATATAATTATATAATATAGTATATATAATACTATATAATGCATAGTACGCCATTGCAGAATGTTGAAATAGATTTTGTATCAGAAATTTTCCCAACTGTCAAGCAAAATGTTCAAGTAAAAACAAAATTAGAACTAGTGGGATGGAAGTGTGTTTACCCACGTTGTGAGCACAAGCACAACTTCCCGACTTGTAAATTGTGTCGTATTCATAGACTTTCTGACACGTCAATTAAATATTGAAAGACTCGCTATAGAGAAAAAAATAGAAATCATGAAATTTTGAACACTGAAATACAACAGGGGTCACTATCTGCGTCTATGTAACGTGATCACACTGCGCATCGTGCATTCAGACTCTTCTGTGCCAACGCGGGCAAACACGCGTGCGCCGGTGGTAATTGGACAACTTCAGATCTAGACCGAATGTGAAAGTTTGAGAGTCATTAAAATTCCGTGGAACTCAAAATCAACCAATAACTAATAAATCACTACAGGAAAGTAAATCGAATTTTGATCGAAGCAAAGGTACGCCGAGAGACTCCAATTGCGACATTGATTACCTTGATCACGTTTTTCCTTCGTAAATCATGATTGATTAAAACTTTTAGCGATTTTCGTGTTTAAAAAAAACCCGGAAACTATTCCGGAATTTCTCTCCAAATCTAATCAGATCTCAACTACGCATTTTGTCCTTTCCGAAATGGCCAGCCCCATAAATTGTTATCCAAAATCTTCAGGGAACGAAGTTTTATCTGTGTTCAATACAATAGAGATACATTGGCTCCATTTCGTCACGAATTGATAAGCATTCAAGCACGTTGTAGTTCGAAGAACCAAAATTCCAACTATAAGTCTGCAATGACATTCCTTGTTATCCGTCTGGCGATCTCAACTCTAGAAAGTTTTCTTATTTGTACACTTCGATTGAATTTGCAGTTATGCGAATCGCTTGAGGAACTATTGCAGTTTAAACAAATGGTGTGAATTCCATCCATCTTGAATCCATTTAACCTAGGGGTTGGGTGGGAATGAATCGTGATTGTTTTCTTACAATGTTGCATGATACTTTGCCTGCTTTAGTATGGAAACATATGTCTGCTTCTATCGAGAAGGGATAAATATTAGTTCACGTTCTATTTTCTTTCAGATACAGCAATCACAGCACGAATCAGTCCATGAGACGTCAGCAAATTACATAGACCAGGAAACAACGGCTTTTGGGAGGAATCATTAGAATCAACGGAGCTCCGCAGAACAAGACAAAAACATAACACCAGCTGACCGTCCCGAGCTTATCGTAGATGGGATACTTAGTAGTGATGTGCCAAAGCTTCCGTCGCACCCACAGCCAGATTCCCGCTCTACTTCCAGGAACGGCAGTGCCGCCTCCCCTACTGCATCTTCCTCGCAAGCAAATGGTCAGCAGCGGAATGATAATCCGTTGCATCCACAGCCTGCGGCATCTGTTGTAATGCTGAACAACGAGCAACCACATCAAGAGCCTCACCATCCTCAACACGTTGCATCTCCTCTGCTGAGGAATGTTCTTCCACTAGCAAATATTGTGCCACAACATGGAGACCTCCCCCATAACCATCCTGATGGAATTGCTCCGCTGGGAGATCCTCAGCCACGCCATCAATTAGCTTTGCCTGACAATCAGCCTGTTCCACAATGTGGAATTAACAACGCAGCTCCACAACAATCTCAGCAGCTCCACAACAATGACGCCAGATATCAATTAGGTGGTGCTCCGTATCCAGGGTCTAATTTTTACCAACGGGAGGATCAACCTCAACAACCTCAACAATTTGCGACCGATAGGATTTGTCAGCAACACCCAGTCGCTTCATGGCATCACCAACAACGGTATGATCGAGCTCAGCAGCCTCAAGGGGGGATCGCCAACGCTGTTGCCCATGAACAGCTTCTTGGGGCTCATGTCCGAGGACACGCCGAAGGCCATCAAAACTATAATGATTCAAATCCAATAATGCCACCACTGAATATCAACCGCGCAGCTGCTTACCCACCTATCAATTACTTAGATTTTTAGGCCGATATAGCCAGACAACATCAAAATCTAGAGAGACGGCGTGATATCAATGACGACATCGGCAATGAGGAGAATATTAGACCGGGAGGATTCCGAGTGAATCGAGAATACGATTTTCAGGGACTAAGAGAGGATATAGTCCACCGTTTCCATCGCGTAGAGCGCGCATTCGAGCGTTTACGTCCACATAATGATGCTGGAAATCCTCCCGCGTTCCTAAAATTCGATTCCCAAGCAAGTATCGTTAATTTCGAAGATGCCTCTTGGGAAGATTACCAAAGCCTAGTGCAGTTTATGATGTATAAAAGCGGGAATACCTTTAAAACCGCAGCATTCGGAATCATCAGAGCTACTCTTTCCGATGATTTCATCCCAATCGTAACAGTAAAACGCGAGGAGCAGGGGAAGTCAAATTTGCGTAATACTCGTTTTTTGAAGGCTTGCTATTCCGTATTGCGGAGGATGAAAAATGTCGGTCTTCAAACCGACGATGTACTCTCATCTGCGATGACAGCTAGCCTGAAAACAGCCAAAAATCTTCGAAGGTATCACAATCGGAAAGTGAATCCTTAGACGTGAGGAAGAAATAAGTCCATTCAAATAGAGAAAGAAGTGCTTATAATATAATTTTCCGTATCGCCTTGTACTTTACTATACCACTTGACTCCCCACAGTAATGAACATTTTTCTCCAGATTTCTCTCTCAAAACTGGTAAAATACTGTAGGCTAGGGAGTTACATTGTTTACTTACCGGTGTAAAATATATTGTTAAAGTTTCCATAATAAATCAACCGGATTAAATTATTCTGTTTTTTACGATCATTTCCATAATTTAGTAATAGTCCAAGGGTGTCAAGGCTGTCCGAGGGTGTCCAAGGGTATGAAGGGTGTCAAGGGATTCCAAGGGTGCGCAGGGTGTCAAGGGGATCAAGGGTGTCCAACGGTGTCCGATATCTATCATAGTAAAGGAGAAAATTAATTTTGTACGAATCACGGGAAGTGTCTATATCACATATAGACCCCGGCCGATAGGACAAGCGCTGAGGTCTATATGGAGTATATGGAGGACACCGGACTTGAGAGATTAATGGAACAGTATAATAAATAAACAATATTGCAATTGTCCATGACGTTTCATATACTGCACGAATGGCATGCAAAATGTAATCCGCTCGATTCTGCACGGAAATGCTTCGATTGAGAACTTCATGGCAGCGCTGGATTCATTCATTCACTTATTACATAATATTACATATATTGTATGTTTTCATATAAAGAATACTTTTCTTTTGATAAGTTTCCCGCTACCTTCAATATTTTATCCAGTGGAACAGTATAAATGATTGCAATTGTTAATGGCATTGCACATACTGCGCAAATACAATCCAGAGATCATCACATATACACACGTAGAAAACTTTTGTTTTAAATAGTCTAGAAAGGTCAGAAATACCATGCAACGTAGAGATCTGATGAAAAATCGATTTTTCATTTTCGGGGCCAAAATAATAATTTCCCCTTATCCGGCCGTTAAAAAAATGGGAAAATGTTGCGAATTCTAATAAATGATTAGTTATCCTATCAACAATTAATAGCAATAATTAAGATTTAGATCGACAGATTTTTCAGTCTATCGGCAGATTGGAGTTGTCGATAGGATCATTTTTCAGGCTATCGACGGGCTCTCGATAGACTAAAAAATGATCCTATCGACAACTGAAGTTTGTCGATCGACCCTCGAGAGCCCGTCGATAGCCTGAAAGAGTGTTTCTCGACAACTCAAATCTGTCGATAACCCCTCGATAGACCGAAAAATAACCCTATCGACAAACCACGTTCCTCGATAGACCTTCGAGAGCCTGTCGATAGACCCAAAAACATATCAAAACATAAAAGAATTTACTCTCAAATTCGTTGAATTAGTTATTGATCGTTTTCAATTAACAATTATTTCAAATTCACCCCTTAAATTCCCTTTTTTAGCAATGTTATTTAGATTCCTAAGTCTATCGACACTCTATCGAGCGGCTATCGACAAGTGGAAATCGTTAAGGATGCGGACGCACATACACACACATAAACCTAAACACACTTGGGTATTGACTCAGTATTTTTTGGTGAACCTGTTGTTATCCTTACAACCCCAATTCCATAACAAAATAGAATATTTTGATGTGGGGGTCATCACAGTAACAATTTTTTGAGTAAATTTTCGGTCAAATTTATTCGAAAATTTTCAGTAAAATTTATGCGGAAACTTTCGGTAAAACTTATCCGAAAATGTTCGGTAACACTCACCCGAAAATGTTCGGTAAAATCTATCCAATCAGTTTTCCGGAAATTTGCAATTAATTTTCTGATTTACTGACCGAAACCATGAAGGATAAACCTTCAATGCAAGTTCACTCCTAAATTTTACCGATAATTTCCCGAAATACTTATCTGATGATTTGCAAATTGATGATCAATCGTTATCTCCGAAATTTGTCGTCCGCTTTTCGATAAAATGTCGACATAAATTATCAGTAAATTAACTGATATAAAATCCTATAAGTTGCTACGTTATCCGATCGTTTTGTTGCCTGGGTAAGAAAGATGGAGCTCGACTTAGTTTTTTTACAAATTATCAACAGGTACGTATGTTATGTTTTTACTTGTAGATTAATATTATGGAGAGGCGATGTTTGGAAAAAACATGGATTATTAAAAAATAGATGTTTTCAAAAACATCGATGTTGTGATGCGATGTTCGTGACGAAAACATCGCTTAAGGGTGTTGTTTCCAATTCAAAATTCAAAATTTAAATTTCAAATTCATCATTCAAAATGCGTTATGGTTAATATTCTGAGATATTTCACAGCTAACATATACCATTTAATATTTAAATAGTTAATTAACAAAATCACCAAACTTGTTTAGATGGGCTGAAAAACATCGAAAAATCGATTAATCGACAGTTGGCAACATCGAATGAAACCCATCGATGTCTCCGACAGAAAAATCGATGTTTCCGATTAACCGAAAAACATTGCCCATTCCTAGCCAATATTCACCCAATAATTATTATAATCATGAGTTGATGATATAAATGGACTACTTCTTGATTTGTCGGTCATTTCCGCCTTTTTATCTTATATTTAAATGCATCAATAGAAATTGAATTTCTGTAGAATAAAGACCGTAACTAATCTCCAAATAATGTTCATGGAATCCTTGAAAATGAGGCAAATAATTCGAAATCTATTGGTTCCAGAACTATGACTCCATCAGAATAAAGTAATACTATATTACATTAACTGATTTTTGTCAATGAGAATTTAGTAGTTAGGCAAGAGGGGTTCAACTCCAAATGCGTTTCTGCGCAGTTCTTCTGCGCAGCCCGTGCGCATCTCCCCCGCGCAGCCCGTGCGCGGTTGGTAAGGGGGGCGGCGTGGGGTGAGTGTGCAGTTGAGTCATAAGCGTTGGGCGGAGGGGGTGAAAGGTGTAGCCTGGACTAATACATGGGGAATGTGAGAAAAATAAGTGTCTCACGTTGCCACCGCAAGAGGCGTTTGAAGTTTACCGCGTGTGTAAACACCGGTTTTTCAAACGTCTCAAACGCAACTCCGTTAGCATCACGGATCGAATTGCCTTCCATAGAATGACAATGGAGTCCGTGAGATATTGTCCATTGTATTTTTCCTATGAGCAATGACGACGCTACGCATGGGCAAAACAATGAATCAATCTCTACTCCGTCATTAGTATTCTTACAAATTGACCAGAGTGCGGATCGCTCATTGCGGTGTCACTCACCTGTTCAAAAGTTTCACAGGTGTGTGTAAACACAATTCTACCCCCCCTCCCCCCCCCGAATAGTAGTAGTAGGTGTAATGGGTTTTGTGAGTGCAAGGAATTTGTAAAAAAATAGTGATCTAATGGAAAAAATTGGTGAGGTGTCCGTCCGTCCGTCTGTGTGTGTGTGTTTTTTTCCCCTTCCTCTTTTTCTTACTTTTTCCTTTATTGGACAAACTTACAAAATTAACAAATAAAACATAACGTGCAAAGGACAATACCCCTTGTCACATACAATACAGTTCGGTTGGTCCCCAGACCACGACGGAACATCTGCTGAGCAATACTTCGTTGTGTAGGGGACGATAGCCTTGGCTTCCTCAGTAGCGAATCTCTGATCTAGTTTACTCTGGATTTTTCCGCAACTGCTCCTCGCGGCGCAGCTCCTGCAAAACCTCCATTGCGAAGTCGCTTGTCGCGTTCCATGCCGCCTCTGATGACAGCATAACTTCCACACGATTTCCACTGTTGATGGGTTTGCCGGCGCTATTTTCCCATACAGCTCGTTGGACGTCGAAACGCGGACACGTAAAGAGAACATGTTCCGCGTTTTCCTTCATTCTCGGACACTTTGGGCAATCCGGAGAATCCTCATGCTTAAATTTGTGAAGATATTCCCGAAAGCACCCGTGTCCTGAGAGCATCTGGGTTAGGTAGTAATTGACTTGTCCATGTGATCGGTCAAGCCAAACATCTAGCTTCGGAATAAGTCGGTGAGTCCAGCGGCCTTTGCTCGAGGCGTCCCACTGCAGCTGCCATCGCTGGATGCTGTGGTTTCGTTCTTCTGTCCTCAGTTCCACTGAGCTCAGCTCAGTTGATGTTTTGCGTGTGTAGAGTCGCCTACGCTCTTCCGCTAGCACTTCAAAAGGTAGCATCCCAGCAATGACACACACAGCATCGTTCGATACTGTGCGGTATGCGCCGGCCACTCTAAGGGCACTTAGCCTGTAGACTGGACCAATTTGCCGCCGAGATGCTTGGCTTCGTAATGCATCACTCCATATAGGAATACCATATGTTAATACAGACGTGACAACTGATGATAGCAGGAGACTTCTCCTCTGTTTTGGCCCTCCAATATTTGGCATAAGTCTTGCAAGAGCAGTCTTCACTGCTCCTGCCTTACTGCTTGCATGTTGAGCTTGCTGTCTAAAACTAAGTCGGGCATCAATCATAATTCCCAGGTACCGTATGTAGGGCTGGGAAATTATTTCGTGCTCACCGACTTGCAGTGTAATTGTCTCTATTTTCTTCCGGCTCGTAATGAGGAGTGCCTCAGTCTTATGCTCCGCAAGTTGTAACCCAATCGAGTCCATCCATTGTCGTATCTTGTTAAAAACATTCTCGAAAATGAGCTGGAGCGTGGAAAGGTGTTTTGCCCACGATGACTATGGCTACGTCATCCGCAAAAGCTACGAGTTTGGCCCCCGCTGGTAATGCTATTTTGAGCAAGTCGTCATATACGATATTCCACAAACGAGGACCCAACACTGAGCCTTGAGGTACCCCCCCCAGTCACCCTATATGTTTTAGGACCAACCTCTGTGTCATATCTGAGTACTCTGTCGGTAAAGTAATTACCTACCATCTTTTGCAAATATGCCGGTACTTGCAGCTTCAACAATGCCGCGAGGATGGGATCCCACCGTACCGAGTTGAAGGCATTTTTGATGTCCAGGGTAACAACCAAGCAATACTGCTTCGTACCTCCTTTCCATCGCCTGCCATCGATTGCTTTTTTTGCTGTTTTGACCACCAGGTCTATAGCATCCAACGTGGATCGTCGTCGTCTGAAACCGTATTGAGCTTCGGCCAGTAGGGGTTCCACCACTGCCTCAATTCTCTGATGTATAATGCGTTCCAGGATCTTGCCCGCCGTATCCAGCATACAGAGTGGACGATATGATGATGGCTCGTGCGGTGGCTTTTTCCCCTTGGCGATAAGCACGAGTCTCTGTTGCTTCCATCTGCTGGGGAAAATAGCTTCCTGGATGCATGTATTATACATTTCGAGGAACATGCCGGATGCTGCATTGATGGCGGCTTTCAACGCTATATTTGGCACACGAGACCGGGGGCCTTGTTGTTGCCCACTCTACTACAGGCCTGCAATAGTTCCTCAGCTGTAATCGGCGGTATTCCGTCGATAATAGCACCCTCCACCTGCTTTTCAGTCACACTCATTTGCTGGGGGAATAAGACTGAGACAATTCTCTCCAGGAGCCTAGGACAGGTTGGTGATGGCATCGGCTGGCTCTTGAGCCGCGTCATAACCACCTTGTACGGTCTGCCCCAAGGATCCTTCTCCACTTCCTCCAACAGTTCGTTCCAGCAGTCTCGTTTGCGAAGCTTTATGGCCTTAGTAAGCTTACGCTTAGCGGCTTTAAACTCCACTTCGACACTTTCGGGGTTGGACTTCTTCCTTGCGCGTTGCCAAGCTCTCCTCGCTGCGAAACATTCCCTGCGAAGGGTCGCGATTTCACCGCTCCACGAATACACCGGTGGCCGTCGGTTTCCGCTAAATTTCCTGGGCATAGTGGCATCGCAGGCGTCGGTGACTCTCCGCATGGTTTCGTCTACTTTTCCTGTGGCATTCTTACTGTCTAATCGGGCAGTCTTCAGTGCCATAAGGAAGGTGGCAATGTCAAATTTTCGCAAATTCCAGCCGACTCCATTTGTTCTTTCCGGTGTGGGTGCGGATCTCCAATCAACCGACACCTCCCAGAGTACTGCCTGATGATCACTGCCAGTGTAGATCTCGGATACTTCCCATGCACAGTTTCCTTTCATCAGGCTGCTGCTGACGAAGGTGAGATCTATACATGAGCTCGCTTGTCCTCTGCGAAATGTCGGTTTATTTCCATCGTTCAATAGGACAACATCTAGGGTCGACATGGCTTCCAGTAAAGCCCGTCCTCGTTCATTCGTCTCCTTGCTGCCCCAGTCGACTGCCCAAGAGTTGAAGTCTCCCACAATTGCCACTGGGGAATGCTGTTTTGCATCCACGACGAGTCTATCTAGGAATGCTGTGAAGTCTTCATAGCAAAGGCTTGGTGATGCATAGCAGCTATAAAGATAGATACCATTCACCTTGGCCACAACGAATCCAGACTGTTGGTCTCCGTCATATGCTTCAAGCGGCAGAGCACCGCAGGACCAAATGACGGCTTTATTGCTAGTATCAGTAACCCAGTTTTGGGTATATAGGTTCCTGTAAGGTTCCGAAATGACGGCAACATCAACTTTCAGGTCTCGAACCGTCTGCGTCAGCAGATCGTGTGCTGTGGTGCAGTGAGCCAGATTCACCTGTAACACCCGCACTATGACTGTGTACGGATCTTCTGGAGTGCACCCTGGTAGACTGGACATTTGATACTACCAGTTACATGGGCATTGTCTTTCGTGGGCTCCAGTTCTACGCATAGAACGCATTTTGGAGACGCTTTACAATCGGCGCTTCTGTGCCCTTTTTCGCCGCATTTGTATCACAGGTCTGATCGGTCAATGGAGCTCTTGCAATTGACGGCAAGATGCTCGTAGTGCCAACACTTGAAGCATTTGATGGGCCTTACCACTGTCACGATGCGAGCATATACCAGGCTTATTCGTATTTTATTACCCTTACTCAGTATATTTCTTGCAGTAGCGTCAGGGAGTACCACCATAGCAGATTGTGTTCCTATGTAGGCCTTGCGAAGAGACTTGATGGCACTCAATGAGATATCACTATCTGCGCCATCAGCTTTCCTCAGGGCATCAAGTATGTCTCCTTTGGTAGTGACGTCATCGAGGTCTTTGATTTCGAGTTCCTGTTGAGGTCCCTTATTGAACACCTCAGTTTCGTTTTGGAGGGCTCCAACTAGTGCCTTCTCCAGCTCAACACCTTCGTCCTTCTTTCCTCTCGCTAGAATTAAAAGAACATCTCCGGAGGCTGTTTTACGGATTTTGTCCACGCATGAGCTAGCGGCGTAGACACCTTGGTCCTTCTTTATACGTCCTAATATTTCAGCGTACGTATCCTTCCCCGTGGGACGAATAATTAGCGCATCAGGGCGGATTACTGCTTTCTTCTTCGTCCGAGGCTGATTCTGGTGTGTCTTCGCCACTTTTCCCTGCCTTTGGACCTTTGTCCAACTGGAACTTTCGCCCGTATCCGAGGTAACGTTCTGGATAGTAGGGTTTCGAACTACTCGGTCATTCTCCGTGGCCTCGGTTGAGTTTGCAGTCTCAGAGTTCTCCAAGGTCATTTCCTTCCTTCTTTTCACCTGTCGTGGAAGTTTTCTCTCCTCCAGAGGTGAGATATCTTTTCTCTTCGGCTGCCCACTTAGGTGAGGTGAAGTTTGGGCGTCAGCAGTCTGCACCATTGGTTGTGGGATCACTTTTTTGTCAAGTGCCACGAAACGGTCATAACTGCTTTTCATCTTATTGACCTGCAACTTAATGTGCTTGTGAACGTTTGCCTTCGGAGTGATATACTCCAACAAGTCTTTTAAAAGGTTATCAATCTTAACCATTTCAGCTTGCCTTTTCTTCAGAAGTTCTTCACTCGGGGTAGTAGACCCATCAGAGGCCAAGTGGTCCACCTCTTGAGGGCTGCAGTAGTCGGATCTCGACGAGCTCGAGCCTGCTTCGGCACTCTCACCCGCCGGTACTGGGGTATCCCTCCCCTGCACCGTAATCATTTTTCCAATGGTTGTGCTGGCCATGGTTTCTTCTTTAATATGTAGGCTGTTATAGGGAGCCCAGCCTTGGCACCCTTGGTTTCGGGAGTTAGGTTTCTCCCATGTGTGTGTGTGTGTGTGTGCCTCTGTATGTCTTATTTTTCAAAGTGACGCAGTATTTTAAATCAAATTACCAAAACCCAAAAACATAAACATAAAAGATAAATAAATGAATGAATGAACTTTTTGAAAACGTGAAGTGATAATTTCCAAATGGGTAATTTTAAATTTTTAAATTAGTAATTTTCAAAAGTTTTAAAATCTAAAAAACAAGGTTTGTAATGAGTTAATTACAATTATAAAAAAAAATAAAGACAAAAAATGAATGAAATAAAAAAAGTGAAACAATAAATAAATTTTAAAAAAGTGTGTTTTTTCAAAAAAAGTTTGTGTCTATCAAAAGTGATGCATCGGGTGCCACCTACTGTTGACTATGCAATACCTCTTATGGTAATACCTCACACTGGTAACACCACACAATGGTAATACCATCCAATGGTAATACCATGCAACGGTAATACCATATAATGGTAATACCCTACAATGGTATTCAAACTACAAATGATACAGTCAGTAGTAGATGGCTTTCTGTGTAGAATTTCTGATTTGTAGACATGCTTTTTTAAATTCACATTCATGTGAATGCATAAAAAATAATTTGTTGAAGCTGAGTAAAGTATGTATTTTTAATTTTTCATAATTTTTAAAATTTCAAAGGTTCAAATTTCCAAATTTCAAATTTTCAAATTTCTATCAAAATTTGAAATTTGTCAAATTTTTCAAATTTCAAATTTTCAAATTTCAAATTTTCAAATTTCAAATTTTCAAATTTCAAATTTTCAAATTTCAAATTTTCAAATTTTCAAATTTCAAATTTTCAAATTTCAAATTTTCAAATTTCAAATTTTCAAATTTCAAATTTTCAAATTTCAAATTTTCAAATTTCAAATTTTCAAATTTCAAATTTTCAAATTTCAAATTTTCAAATTTCAAATTTTCAAATTTCAAATTTTCAAATTTCAAATTTTCAAATTTCAAATTTTCAAATTTCAAATTTTCAAATTTCAAATTTTCAAATTTCAAATTTTCAAATTTCAAATTTTCAAATTTCAAATTTTCAAATTTCAAATTTTCAAATTTCAAATTTTCAAATTTCAAATTTTCAAATTTCAAATTTTCAAATTTCAAATTTTCAAATTTCAAATTTTCAAATTTCAAATTTTCAAATTTCAAATTTTCAAATTTCAAATTTTCAAATTTCAAATTTTCAAATTTCAAATTTTCAAATTTCAAATTTTCAAATTTCAAATTTTCAAATTTCAAATTTTCAAATTTCAAATTTTCAAATTTCAAATTTTCAAATTTCAAATTTTCAAATTTCAAATTTTCAAATTTCAAATTTTCAAATTTCAAATTTTCAAATTTCAAATTTTCAAATTTCAAATTTTCAAATTTCAAATTTTCAAATTTCAAATTTTCAAATTTCAAATTTTCAAATTTCAAATTTTCAAATTTCAAATTTTCAAATTTCAAATTTTCAAATTTCAAATTTTCAAATTTCAAATTTTCAAATTTCAAATTTTCAAATTTCAAATTTTCAAATTTCAAATTTTCAAATTTCAAATTTTCAAATTTCAAATTTTCAAATTTCAAATTTTCAAATTTCAAATTTTCAAATTTCAAATTTCAAATTTTCAAATTTCAAATTTTCAAATTTCAAATTTTCAAATTTCAAATTTTCAAATTTCAAATTTTCAAATTTCAAATTTTCAAATTTCAAATTTTCAAATTTCAAATTTTCAAATTTCAAATTTTCAAATTTCAAATTTTCAAATTTCAAATTTTCAAATTTCAAATTTTCAAATTTCAAATTTTCAAATTTCAAATTTTCAAATTTCAAATTTTCAAATTTCAAATTTTCAAATTTCAAATTTTCAAATTTCAAATTTTCAAATTTCAAATTTTCAAATTTCAAATTTTCAAATTTCAAATTTTCAAATTTCAAATTTTCAAATTTCAAATTTTCAAATTTCAAATTTTCAAATTTCAAATTTTCAAATTTCAAATTTTCAAATTTCAAATTTTCAAATTTCAAATTTTCAAATTTCAAATTTTCAAATTTCAAATTTTCAAATTTCAAATTTTCAAATTTCAAATTTTCAAATTTCAAATTTTCAAATTTCAAATTTTCAAATTTCAAATTTTCAAATTTCAAATTTTCAAATTTCAAATTTTCAAATTTCAAATTTTCAAATTTCAAATTTTCAAATTTCAAATTTTCAAATTTCAAATTTTCAAATTTCAAATTTTCAAATTTCAAATTTTCAAATTTCAAATTTTCAAATTTCAAATTTTCAAATTTTCAAATTTCAAATTTTCAAATTTCAAATTTTCAAATTTCAAATTTTCAAATTTCAAATTTTCAAATTTCAAATTTTCAAATTTCAAATTTTCAAATTTTGAAATTTTCAAATTTTCGAATTTCAAATTTTCAAATTTCAAATTTTCAATTTTCAAATTTCAAATTTTCAAATTTCAAATTTTCAAACTTCAAATTTTCAAATTTCAAATTTTCAAATTTTCAAATTTCAAATTTTCAAATTTTCAAATTTTCAAATTTTCAAATTTTCAAATTTCAAATTTTCAAATTTCAAATTTTCAAATTTCAAATTTTCAAATTGGAAATTTTCAAATTGGAAATTTTCAAATTTCAAATTTTCAAATTTCAAATTTTCAAATTTCAAATTTTCAAATTTCAAATTTCAAATTTCAAATTTTCAAATTTCAAATTTTCCAATTTCAAATTTTCAAATTTTCAAATTTCAAATTTTCAAATTTCAAATTGTCAAATTTCAAATTTTCAAATTTCAAATTTCAAATTTTCAAATTTCAAATTTCAAATTTCAAATATTCAAATTTCAAATTTTCAAATTTCAAATTTTCAAATTTCAAATTCTTCAAATTTGCAATTTTTTCGAATTCCAATTTTTTCAAATTTCAAATTTTCAAATTTCAAATTTTCAAATTTCAAATTTTCAAATTTCAAATTTTCAAATTTCAAATTTTCAAATTTCAAATTTTCAAATTTCAAATTTTCAAATTTCAAATTTTCAAATTTCAAATTTTCAAATTTCAAATTTTCAAATTTCAAATTTTCAAATTTCAAATTTTCAAATTTCAAATTTTCAAATTTCAAATTTTCAAATTTCAAATTTTCAAATTTCAAATTTTCAAATTTCAAATTTTCAAATTTCAAATTTTCAAATTTCAAATTTTCAAATTTCAAATTTTCAAATTTCAAATTTTCAAATTTCAAATTTTCAAATTTCAAATTTTCAAATTTCAAATTTTCAAATTTCAAATTTTCAAATTTCAAATTTTCAAATTTCAAATTTTCAAATTTCAAATTTTCAAATTTCAAATTTTCAAATTTCAAATTTTCAAATTTCAAATTTTCAAATTTCAAATTTTCAAATTTTCAAATTTCAAATTTTCAAATTTCAAATTTTCAAATTTCAAATTTTCAAATTTCAAATTTTCAAATTTCAAATTTTCAAATTTTGAAATTTTCAAATTTTCAAATTTCAAATTTTCAAATTTCAAATTTTCAATTTTCAAATTTCAAATTTTCAAATTTCAAATTTTCAAACTTCAAATTTTCAAATTTCAAATTTTCAAATTTTCAAATTTCAAATTTTCAAATTTTCAAATTTTCAAATTTTCAAATTTTCAAATTTCAAATTTTCAAATTTCAAATTTTCAAATTTCAAATTTTCAAATTGGAAATTTTCAAATTGGAAATTTTCAAATTTCAAATTTTCAAATTTCAAATTTTCAAATTTCAAATTTTCAAATTTCAAATTTCAAATTTCAAATTTTCAAATTTCAAATTTTCCAATTTCAAATTTTCAAATTTTCAAATTTCAAATTTTCAAATTTCAAATTGTCAAATTTCAAATTTTCAAATTTCAAATTTCAAATTTTCAAATTTCAAATTTCAAATTTCAAATATTCAAATTTCAAATTTTCAAATTTCAAATTTTCAAATTTCAAATTCTTCAAATTTGCAATTTTTTCGAATTCCAATTTTTTCAAATTTCAAATTTTTTCAAAATTTCAAATTTTTTCAAAATTTCAAATTTTTTCAAAATTTCAAATTTTTTCAAAATTTCAAATTTTTTCAAAATTTCAAATTTTTTCAAAATTTCAAATTTTTTCAAAATTTCAAATTTTTTCAAAATTTCAAATTTTTTTCAAAATTTCAATTTTTTTTCAAAATTTTGATTTTTTTCAAAATTTCAATTTTTTTCAAAATTTTAAATTTTTTTTCAAAATTTCAATTTTCTTCAAAATTTCAAATTTTTTTCAAAATTTCAAATTTTTCCAAAATTTCAAATTTTTTCAAAATTTCAATTTTTTTCAAAATTTCAAATTTTTTCAAAATTTCAAATTTTTTCACAATTTTAAATTTTTTCAAAATTTTAAATTTTTTCAAAATTTCAAATTTTTTCAAAATTTCAAATTTTTCAAAATTTCAAATTTTTTCAAAATTTCAAATTTTTTCAAAATTTCAAATTTTTTCAAAATTTCAAATTTTTTCAAAATTTCAAATTTTTTCAAAATTTCAATTTTTTGCAAAATTTCAAATTTTTTCAAAATTTCAAATTTTTTCAAATTTTCAATTTTTTTCAAAATTTTAAATTTTTTTCAACATTTAAATTTTTTTTCAAAATTTCAAATTTTCAATTTTTTTCAAAATTTGATTTAAAAATAAATTTTGTATTCTGTGTGTGTGAAAAATCAGCTGAAAGTGAGTTTTTTCAGATTTTATTGAAAAATCACGGCGCCAGTAAATCAGAATCGCCAACCCTCACCCCCGATATATGAAGAAGCAGAGCAAAATGCAGAAAACGGTAGACGTCGCCATGACCGATTTACCTTACTCCGTGAGGAGAACTGTTGGGTACCGCGCAGCTTGCTGGACCAGCTACCAAGATCGCAAGCAGCGTTCGTGGTTAGGGAGGCAGTTGCACGATTACGTAGGGGTGAGAGCCCCCCCATAAATATCCTTATAGCTGGACTTGTCCTCCAGCTACGGGCTACCAATTGTGGGCAATTTATCTTGGCACCCTACTGCAACGACCTGGGGAATCTGGGCACGGTCTTGATCGACCTGGTGAGTATTTTAAGATTTCTACTGCAAATTTTATCGATGTGCCCGTCAAGGGGAGGGGGATTACACTCGCATCCATAGTGTTTTCTCTATTATTTTTTTCTCTTCTCAACGTCAATATCTCCTCATTACAGGCCTAAGCTGCTCCACATGATGCATCTGATCATTGGCTGGATCCAGTCATAATCATTTATTTATCATTTTTATTCTTGCTTTTATTTTTTTCTCACATGATTATCCAAGCAGCGATGGATCATTGCCCACCAGCCGGGAGGGAACCTAACATCGTCTGTGTGTGTGTTATTGATTAGTGCTTTTTTCTGCTCTTGTTCAAAATATAAACCTCATCAAACATGTATTTTTTTCATACTTTTTCTCAAAAATTAAAATTGATATTTTTTTTCTTTACAACAGTTTTTTACTTCATTTCTGCATGTTATTCCCTATAATCATTTCGTTTTCAGGGGGTGAGCCTTCAATTTAAATAGAATATTTTTCAACTCCGTTTTTTTAATATTCATTTTCTTTTATTTTTATATAACTTTTATTTTTTTATATACAAAAGAAGAACGGTATATAGTAATATTGATTATTTCATTATTTTTTTTGGTCAGTAATTTTCTTTATCACCGTTGATAAGAATGAATTCGCATGGATTGAAGTCATCAGCAAGGAAGCGAAGATAAAGAACACCACGATCTGCATCCATCTTAAGACTCTCGTATTCCTTGCTTTTCTCTAGGAGTCTTGACACTAGCCTCTTCGGGAGCCAGACACAGAATTCACCGTTCAACGATACCAGAATTTTGTCTCCAAATTTTTTGGTTTTAATAGTGCGAAATTCATCAACTTGATATTGACGATCAACTTCCAGCTCGCTGGAAGATGCCATAGGACATCTTCCGTTTTAAACTACTCATAGTTCACACACACACACACACACACACACACAAAATCAGTGTATGAAACGAAAAAAAAGGATTTTAACGAATAATTCACTTTTTTGTGCTAGGGTTGTGCTGATTGAAAGACGAAGGATCTCTGAAAGTCACAACATCCTGGAGTCCTACAATAAATTAAGAATTTTGGGGAAAATCGATTGAAAACCATGACTTTTTGTTCATCATCATCTGATTTTGGTAATGGAAGTACTCTTGAATTTGCACTGAATGCAAAAAGCATTATTTTCGGGTTATATTCACAGATGTCATTTGCAAATGATAGATCTTTCAGAGTTAAATTTCCTCCATTAGCGTAGTTGAGCAAAGAGCTGGCGGCTATGCTGACGAGAGACGAGGGTTGACGCTCCACAGTGAGATGATCTATGACTTTTCGAGGATCCCATCTCGTGCAAATTTCATGCGTGCACTGAATTTTGTTGAATCCTTCACCATCTTTTTTCAGGGCCCACTCATATTTCTTACACTGTTGCACATCATTTTCATGTGTATGATGATACTTACAATCATATTGACTCACACATCGTATTTTCTCAGTAATACGTACGTGGTTAATATTAGGAACGCTCTGTTCACCCTGTTTACGCACGTCACACAGACGCGTCTTCAACAATATTTCAAAAACACCGTACATGATGCTGCCGTCACCCGTTCTTCGCAAAGACTAGCCTTAAAGCGCTCACACATTATTTTATAGTCTATAGTCCCATAAAGAGTCGTGTGAGCATACATCAATGCAACCTGAAACTCGTCCAAAGCGATAAGACTCCACCATGATTCTAAGAAATCAGTCAGTGGGAAAAGTAGGAGAAAGACAAGCTGTGAGTTGATACTGCGTCAATGCAACCTGAAACTTACCCGAAGCGATAAGACTCCACCAGGATTCTAAGAAATGAGTCAGTGGGAAAAGTTGGAGAAAGCTGTGAGTTGATACTGCGTCAATGCAACCTGAAACGTTGTCAGAGTAATAAGACTGCAGCATGGTTGTAAACATGAGTCACTGGAAAATGTTTGGAGAAACATGAGCTGTGAGTTAATGCGACATGAGATGAGAAACTCTCATCAGAGTGGTATGACTTCATCAATATTCTGAGAAACGAACCAGACAAATATGAAATAATACAGCTAGGAAATGCGACGCTAACTTGAAACGATTCGGAGAAAGCTGCAAGTTGATATTGCGTCAATGCAACCTGAAACGTTGTTGGAGTGATAAGACTTCAGAATGGTTGTAAACATGAGTCATTGGGAAATGTTTGGAGAAACATGAGCCATGAGTTAATGCTACATGATATGAGAAACTCTCATGACAGTGATATGACTTCACCAATGTTCTGAGAAGTGAACCAGATAGATATGAAATAATAATACAGCTAGGAAATGCAACGCTAACTTGAAAAGATGTTTTTTTTTACCACAGTGTTGAGTTCTTTATAAAAGCCAACACCGAGACGTCTGTCGTCAGTCTGCATGTGGAGAAGCATTGGGTATGGACATTGTCTATCGATTGTGACATGCCTTCACAGACTTGAACGTGAATGAACAAGTGAATTACAAGTGCAGGGTTTCAATAGTGTGTGTATAAATGTGCAAAACATTAGATACACAATGGATGTGAACAAGTGTGCGAGAATGTTAGAGATTTTGGAAAATGCATATGCGCATGCTCCTGCTGTGCAATGTGATGGATGGGCGCAATCCTGCAAAAAGCACATCAAACATTTTCGTAAACTTCTGAAATCACCTGACATCTTATTTAGTGACAAGAGGCGTTTTGAAACCATGATTGTAACCCTCCACAATTATGATGAAAAATTTCAAATCAAAGGCAGAGTTCACTACGGTGGACGAGTGGGTGCTAAACATCCGGAGGAGGAGGAGGCTCGGGTCGTTTGGAAGAATGTGGAATCTGCCTTCCGCGACAGGATTCAAACTGGTGCTGTGATCAACCTAAGCCACAAAGATCTCAAATCCTTTTTGATGGATGCAAGATCTTTAGCCATTAGTCATTTTCGCCATACCCTAGAAAAACAGGGAAATATCAAGGCTAATGGAATCCTCGCATGCAAATTCCAAATTTTGAAAAATGGTGAAGTTCTTGAGGAGACGAAATACTTCAACACCAGGAATGAGGTAATTTTGCCCACCACTCACATTGAGGAGTGGTTTGATGAAAATTTAACGGACCGAATACTCGCCAAGGTTGAGGATTTTCAAGAGAAAGATTCCGGTTGGAAATTGAGTAGAATCATGAGTCTAACTGTCAACATGAACAGTTACAAACCTCTTTCGGCAGGATTGTGCACATACATGGAACTTCCAAGACACATCCAATTGAAGCGGGCTGTAGTGAACGTTATGAACAATGACGAGTGTTGCTTCGTATGGTCTGTCATTGCCGCTCTTCACCCTGTAGAGTTGCATCCTGAGCGCATCACCTCCTATCCCTGCCCCGTTAATGCAACTCTACCTAATGGCAGTAAGCTCAACTATTCCCGCCTCAAGTTTCCGATGCAGCTGAAGGATATCTTAAAGTTCGAATTGACGAATGGATTGTCGATCAATGTGTACGAGATTCACAATGATAACGAAATTGCACCCGTATATTTGAGTAAATGTTGGTCAATATGGCCTACGATTCATCTCTTATTGCTTTGTGGTAATGCAGCAGCAGCATAATGAACAACCCATTTATCATTTTACATGGATTCGAAATCTATCGCGTCTCGTGAGATCTCAAATTTCAAAGAGAAAAACTGTTATGTATTTTTGTGACCATTGTCTGACACATTTCATCACTCAGGAATCACTTAACAGGCATAAGGGAGACTGTTTCACACTCAACAATTGCAGAATGGTACTGCCCCAGGAGGGTGAAAATATCTTGAAATTTAAAAACCATCTGTTCACGGAGATGCCTCCTTTTGTTATCTATGCTGATTTTGAGTGCATTCTGTCTCCAATTGATGATATGATGATGATGATGGTTTGATGAGTCAAAACCATATACCTCACAGTGTAGGTTTCTACTTGCACTGTGACTATGATGACTCACGCTCAGAGTTTAAGATGAATCGTGGTCCAAATTGCATTGAATGGTTCATAGATGAATTATTGCGAATTGCCCGTGAGTTTGATGTGATTTTGAAGACAAAGGTACTGATGCTACCCCTCACCCTTAGCCAAGCCATTGATTTCAAGACTAATCCCAATTGTCATATTTGTGAGAAGCCATTTATAGGTACTGAAACGAGACACCGCGATCATTGTCACTTGACGGGTAAGTATCGCGGTCCAGGTCACCCAGGATGTAATGTCAATTATCAACACTCTCACATAATACCAGTCGTCTTTCACAATCTCTCAGGCTATGATTCACATTTTTTGGTCAGACCACTTGCTGCGCGACTTTCCAGTGGCATCGATTTACTGCCCATCAACAAAGAAAAGTATATCTCTTTCACGAAGCACGTTGATGGCACAGTTGTGAAACTTAGAGTCCTCGATTCTTTTCGCTTTATGGGTAGTAGTTTAGAGAAATTAGCTAGTTACCTCACTGTACAAAACAAGTCCATCACTCAAAAGTACTGCCATGCTGATATGGAGAAATTTCAGCGTTTGGCTAGAAAAGGAATTTTTCCCTATGAGTATGTAGACTCTTGGGAGAAACTAAGCGATCCACAATTACCTCCAATCAACAATTTCTACTCAAGATTGACTGATGAAAGTGTATCTGCTGAGGATTATGCGCATGCGCAAAGAGTCTGGCAAGTGTTTGATATTACATCTTTGGGTGAGTATTCAGACCTCTATTTGACTACAGATGTCCTACTTTTGGCAGACATTTTTCAAAATTTTCGACGTGTTTGCTCCACCGTTTATAAACTCGACCCCCTTCACTATTACACAGCACCAGGACTAGCATTAGATGCTATGCTCAAATGCACTGGTGTCAGTCTTGAGCTATTAACTGATGTTGAAATGCACTTGTTTGTGGAGAAGGGTATTCGAGGCGGTGTGGCGCAGTGCTGCAATCGGTACGCCCGTGCGAATAACAAGTACATGGCGGAAGAATTCGATCCCGCTAAGGAGACCTGCTATCTCATGTACTTTGACGTTAACAACTTGTATGGTGCAGCCATGTCACAGTTCTTACCATTAGGATCATGCAAATGGATTGATCCATCAATTGTCGATGTGCTCACACATCCAGATGACTCAGCAAAAGGATACATCCTTGAGGTGGACTTGGATTATTCCAAGGAACTTTTTGAGTCTCAGAAGGATTTACCCCTTTGCCCCGAACATGTTACTCCTCCTAATAAGAAGATCTCAAAACTAATGACAACTTTACTGCCAAAGAAAAATTATGTCATCCACTATAAGAATCTAAAGCAGCGTCTAACTTATGGTCTAACATTGACTAAAATTCATCGGGTATTGGAATTTGATCAGGCGCCATGGCTAAAACCATACATCGACCTCAATACAGACTTGAGAAAGCAATCCACCAACGATTTCGAGAAAAATTTCTTCAAATTGATGAATAATGCGGTCTTTGGTAAAACCATTGAGAATGTGAGGAAGCAAAAAGACGTGAAGTTGGTGACGAAGTGGGAAGGGAGATATGGAGCGAAAGCTCTAATTGCTCGACCCAGCTTGCACAGCTGCACCATTTCCAATGATGAGATGGTGATTATCCAATTGGATCGTACGAAGAGATTTTTCAACAAACCCATTTACATTCGTTTCTCAATTTTGGACATTTCAAAAACATTCATCTATGCTTTTCATTATGAGTATATTAAGGAAGTTTTCGGAGATCAGGCTAAGCTTATGTATACAGATACTGATAGTCTCCTGTATGAGTATAGAGTGCCCGACATTTATGAATGTATGAAACGTGATATTGATAAGTTTGACACGTCCGATTACCCAGCGGACAATGTTTATCAAATGCGAATAAGAGAGATATCTTGTGAATAAGAAAGTGCTCGGACTGATGAAGGATGAATGTAATGGGCGGGTTATGAGTGAGTTTATAGGCTTAAGAGCAAAATCATATGCATTCAAAATCCATGGGGATGAGAGAGTGAAGATGTGTGCCAAAGGAGTGAAACGGTCTGCTGTGAAAACAATAACCTTTGATGATTATAAAAACTGTTTGATGAACTACGAGGTTTTGTTCAAAGACCAGTATTTGATTAAGAGTATGTAACGTGACATTTTTAGGGGAGATCGAACGTACATTACCTTCGCCCTACTTTACCCTCAGCCTACCCATAACCTAATTAAAATTGTTGGACGCCAGGTACCCTTTATTTCCGTCGGGAGTACCAAACCGAAAAACGTAAACGTAACCTGAAACCTAACCTGACCTGAAACTTAAACCGAAACTGAAACGTAAACTGAACCTAAAACTCAACCTTTATTGGGTTAACCTAACCTAACTTAACATTTATGGGGTTAGGCTGAAGGGCAAAAGGGTAGCGGGTGCCGGTTTGCCCAGGGGGTTGATTCTGGAGAGAGGGGTGGATTTCTGGGAAGTGGGTCAATTAGGTGGCTCTCTAAACTAAAAGAAATTAAAAAAAACTCATACCAAACATTGTTCTTACATGTTCCACTATTGAATCAATCAAAATATGATACACAGGGGTTTACATACAAAACTTTTCAATCACGATTTTCGCCTTAAACTAATTCCTCAAATTATCGATACCCGTAATGATAAGAATACGACATGGTTCCCCATAAGATGGAGGAAACTCATGTTACAAGACGTAATCAAAAATCGGGTACTAATGGGTCTGATCTGCTACGATCAAATACCTATGGTAAGGACCCAAGACCCTAACTTCCCTTGATAGGGGACCAAAGTCAACACGGTTCATGATAAGGAACTCAGGAACCGTGAATGTCCCATAATCGAACCGAAAACTTAACCAATTCCTTTCGGAACGGACACCCAACACTCAATACCTTACTATCAGAACCAAAAAAAAAATGGACCAGTTCCATTCGGAACGGACACCTAACACATGGTATCTCAAGAGGAGAATTAAAATCTACCGGTTCCAATCGGAACGGACGCCTATCACGCTATACTTCAATATAGGAACTGAAAACATACCCGGCTCCATTAGGAACGGACACCTAACACTCGATATTGTAATGTGGGAACCAAAAATATGCCGGGTTCCCCTCGAAACGGATACCTAAAACTCCATATCGTAATATGGGAACCAAAAATATGCCGGGTTCCACTCGGAACGGATACCTAATCCTCCAAATCGTAATATGGGAATCGAAAATATGCCGGGTTCCACTCGGAACGGATACCTGACACCCCATATCGTGAAATGGGAACGGAAAATATGCCGGGTTCTACTCGGAACGGATACCTAACACTCCATATCGTGATATGGGAACCGAAAATATGCCGGGTTCCACTCGGAACGGATACCTAACACTCCATATCGTGATATGGGAACCGAAAATATGCCGGGTTCCACTCGGAATGGATACCTAACACTCCATATCATGATATGGGAACCGAAAATATGCCGGGTTCCACTCGGAACGGATACCTAACACTCCATATCGTGATATGGGAACCAAAAATATGCCGGGTTCCACTCGGAACGGATACCTAACACTCCATATCGTAATCTAGGAACCGAAAATATGCCGGGTTCCACTCGGAACGGATACCTAATACTCCATATCGTAATCTAGGAACCGAAAATATGCCGGGTTCCACTCGGAACGGATCCCTAACACTCCATATCGTGATATGGGAACCAAAAATATGCCGGGTTCCACTCGGAACGGATACCTAACACTCCATATCGTGATATGGGAACCGAAATATGCCGGGTTCCACTCGGAACGGATCCCTAATACACAATACCCCTCATGGAGAATCCAAAGTCAACCGGTTCCATTCGGAACCGGGCCCTAACACGGAACCTCACCCATGAGAACAAAAAAACAACCGGGTTCTATCCGAAACCGGAACCCAATGCACCATGCATAGAGCCCGAACACATTCCCTCCGCATGAAGGTTGCGGAGGACCGAATTTTAGAATTATAATAATTCTACACTTCGGAATAATTTTGAATGGAATTTCCAAACACACCAACCGATCGATATTCGGTTTGATGTGTTTATTGTCTACCCATGGTTAGTGCGTGACGTCACTGGGTAGACAATAGACCCGGCGCCGAAAAGACGGGCGGGACAAAAGGCATGAAATTCCTTTCGAAGCGAATTTCACACCTGAGTCTAAACTTTTACATTTTTCCCGACCTAATTAGAGTAATTAGGTCGGACGCGTCGCAAAACAAAATGAACCCCAAAAAAACTTAATTTAAGCACACCAAAAAAAAACAATCGATACTCATCCCCGAGCTAATCATCCGAATTAGCTCGGACCGCGTCTTTTAACAACACGGAAAATTATCTTCTTCCATAACTACGTTGTTATTCTTAATTTTATAGAAAAAAATACTCACCGGCATAGAAGTTCCGGACTTACGCGGCATGGCTCGCTGATACACCCACACTTTTCTCACCAACAAAAAAACTGGGTGGGACTTAGACACCTGTTGGGTGTTGGGTCCAAGCGCGAACTACTGACCTACTGCTTGTAGGTCAATAGGTCGGCTTCGGATTTCCCCCTCCCTTCGATTGATTGATCGAAGGGGGAAGTCGGGGAAAATCCGACTGCCGATCCCCTCAACAGTCATCCTCCCCGATGACTGTTACACCCTCCACCTTTACTGATCCGTATCCGGTTGAGAGCTATACGGGTCGTCCAGTTGGTGAAAAAAGAAAAAAACAAAGGCCCAAGAACCCACGCTCTAGATTAGGCGGGGAAAGGGAAAACAGAATACTCCATACCTGATTACACTGAGTTTATTTCGTCTCAGAAAAAAAACCACCTCTGACGAGATGAGAAGAACTCCAATGCTTATTCACATCAGTCTTATGGCTTGTAAGATTAAAGAAAAAGAAACTGATCTCAACACAAGAAATAATCAATAAGTGGGGTGGCACCTCATTGTGCATAAAAACAAAACAAAACAACCAAAAAGGTAAACCACCTCGGTTCTCCGAGGAATGTGTCGTAATTGAATAAATCTTGATGAAAACAAAAGTATAACAACAAAAAGGTAAATCAAGGCAAAAAATTTTTTTTTTTTTTTTTTTTTTTTTTTCCCGACTGATAAATGAAAATGAGAAGAACTTATGTAATTATCCATATCAGTCTTGTTGCTTGTAAAACAAAAAAAAAAGAAACCGATCGTAACACAAGAAATAATAATAATTTCTTGCTGCTGCAAGCCACGTCAGGTGGACCAATCGCGGTAGCTCCTGGCTACCGATGGAAAGAAAAAAGAAAAAAAATAATAATCCAAACAAAACGAAACAAAAAAAAAATAATAATAATTCCTTGCCGCTGCAAGCCACCTGGTGTGATGGAGGTTGTCCCTACTCAGCGTCCGTAGCTCCAACCATTGGATGAGTTTTCCTGGTTGCGGTCTTCCTCAGCTGTCAGCTCGAACAGTTGTCTGAGCAGGTGGCTCTTTTGCCGTTCCAGCCAACTCCGAGTATCCATAGGAGGCTGTAGTGACGAGCTTGGGGCGTACCAACCAGGGTGGATTAAAGTAGTGTAGATCGGTGATATAGTTATGATAACGCGGAGGGGGCTTGATACGGTTTTAGGTCTTGTATAGAGTGTACACCCTGATCGTTTCCCCGGAAATCTACCAGCTGATAGCGGACCGCTGAAATCTTTTTACCTATCGCATAGGGCCCGTCGAAAGGAGGGGCCAACGCAGCGGAAAATCGCCTAGCTTCATTGGATAACGGGTGGGATCGTTTCAATACAAGGTCCCCTTCCTTAAATTCATTAACGCGACGACGGAGGTTATAATGGTGGGCTTGTTGATTTGAGGATTCCGTCATGGCGTGAGTGAGGATTTTAGCTAAATGTTCCAACCTTTTCATCCTCTCTAACCAGTTTTGAGGATTGCCGGGCTGGACCTCAACGTCGCCTTCTAATTGGCGACGGAGGGATACCGCTGCGGGTGGATGTCGACCGAAATTGATAAAGGCTGGCGTGGTTTGAATCGCCGAATGTTCCGCGGTATTATATGCGAATTGGAATTCATGTAGATGAATGTCCCAATCTCGATGGTCGCTATCGATAAATGCCCTCAACATCATTTTGAGGACCCGATTCACCCTTTCCACAGGATTTGCTTGAGGGTGATAGGGAGGGGTTGTTTCGTGCCTAGCCCCGATACTGGCTAGGAGAGCCGCAACGTCGCGGTTGACAAATTCCGTCCCATTGTCAGTCAGGAGGACCCTGGGTGAGCCCCATCGGGAAATGATCAGCTTCTCCAGCTGCTCGGTAATCGTTTTACCGGTATCGCGGCGGAGAGGGACAATCTCAACCCATTTGGTGAAGAGATCCTGCATGACTAGTGCATAGGAATGACCCTTCCGGCGGGGAGTAAGAGGACCGACGATATCGGCTGCCACGGTCGTCCATGGACCCTGGATGGTGCGTCTGCCCATTTGCCCTCGAGGTAGAGCATTTTCTACCTTGCAACGTTGGCAAATATCGCAATGGCTGACGAAATTGACAACGTCTCTGAACATGTTCGGCCAATAGTACGAACTATAGAGACGTCGATAAGTTTTATCAACCCCCATATGTCCAGCCTGTGGTAGGTCATGGCATTGGGAGATAGCCTGCGGGCGTAGTTCCCGCGGAAGTACAAGTTTCCACGCATCTAGATCGACCATCTCCAAGGAGACAAAATCGGAAGTTCGATGCGTGTACAAGCGGCCGGCTGAGATCTTCCAATCCGGAAAGAGGTCAGGTGCTCGCTTGACGTTATGGTATTTCCGAGTATACCATTTATCCGCGGAGATTTTGGCCGCAGCTATTGTCTCATGATCCTCGCTTTCTCCTTCGGGGGCGCGGGACAGGGCATCGGGAACGTGGTGTAACGCACCTTTCCGATGAATGATGTTGAAATTATATTCAAGCAAGCCGAGTGCCCAGCGAGCGAGATGCCCCGTTGGGTTTCGGAGATTATGCAGCCAGCGAAGGCTGCTATGGTCCGTAATGACAGTGAAGGAATATCCTTCAAGGTAACATCGGAATTTGGCTATGGACCAAATGACCGCTAGACACTCGAGTTCCGTAACCGAGTACTTCTTCTCAGCGGATGTAAGCGCTCTACTAGCGTAGGCGATAACGCGTTCCTCTTCCTCAATTACTTGGGTGAGGACCGCTCCTAAACCAATGGTACTGGCATCAGTTTGGAGGGAGAATGGAAGCCCAAAATCGGGGCACGCCAGAGTAGGCGAACTCGTCAAGTGCTCTTTCAAACGGTTGAATGCGCCGTCTTGAGCCTCGCACCATTCCCACAACTGCGTCTTCTTGGTTAACCTGGTCAAAGGCTCCGCGATCGTTGCAAAGTGGGGAATGAACCTTCGGTACCAGGATGCCATACCGAGGAATCGTCTCAACTGCTTCACATTTCTAGGTTCCGGATATTCGAGAACAGGGACGATCTTATCCGGATCGACGTGTAAGCCGGAACTATTCACGATAAATCCTAGGTATTTTACCTCGGCGCAGCAAAATTCGCTTTTGTCACGGTTAATCGTGAGGTTAGCACTCCTGATCTTAGTCAGGACCTTCTCGAGAAGCACTAAGTGTTCCGTGAAGGACTCGGAAACGATGATGATATCATCGAGGTAGACAAATACCTTAGGGTACATGTCTTGGCCAATCAGCTTATCTAGAAGACGCTGGAACGTAGCCGGAGCATTTGTCAACCCATAAGGCATACGTAGGAAATGATAAGAACCGCGACCAGGAACCACAAAGGCTGTAATTTCCTGTGAGTCGGGATTAAGCGGAATCTGGAAATACGCCTGGCTCAGATCCAGAGTGGTAATGTAATTGGCCTGCCGCAATTCATCTAAAATGCCCGCCATATTGGGGATAGGATATGCATCCTTCTTTGTGACCGCATTGACTTTACGGAAGTCAATACAGAACCGATATTTACCATTTGGCTTTTTGACCATCACTATCGGATTACACCAATCACTCTGTGACGGAGTTATAATCTCATGTTCCAACATCTCTTTCACCTCTGTCCACATAATCTCCCGAATAGCGGGAGTAGTGTGGTAAGGTCGCTGACGGATGGGTGGATGGCCATTAACGTCGATACTATGGGACGTCAGTGGGGTGGTACCAAGTTTACCGCCTGGTTTCGGAAGGATCCTATCGAGAAGTTCCTGGAGCTGCTGCTCTTGGGGTTTCTCGATAGTACGAAGACCACAGCACACTACGAGGCGAGAAGCTCGATGTAGTGGTATGAACTCATGGCTAAGGGTCGGCTCGTTTCGATAATGCCAAGTTTGATCGAAAAAGTCGATAACGACTTGGGCAGATACTAGAAAGTCCATACCAAGGATGAAATCCTCGGCTAATGTTGGCATGACAAGTGTATCTAACCCCACCGTCTTACCTTCTAGGTCGATTTCGCATCGAGCGGTATGCTTAACCAGTTCGATCTTTCCCCCAGCAGTGATAATCCGTTTCGCGGGGATTTCAAAAAGGGGAATCTCTGCCTCCCCGAAAAGTGCAATACCTGCTATCCCGGCGAACGACCGAGTAGCTCCCGAATCGACTAAGGCACGAATCCTATAACTACTAATGACAATGTCAAGGTGGAAAGCTAATGGTGGTCTTTCATTAGCTAGGTTTATGCAAACATCATTCAGAGGCATTGATTCCGGGTGAATAAGATCACTAGGACTCGCTAATGTCGAGACCAGATCAATCGAGGGGACTCGAGATACTGGAGGTTCCTCCGCCGCCGCCTGCTGCGGAACAACAGACTCCTGAATTGAGTCGTTGTAGACCGGCATAGACTGAGTCGGGGCGGGAGGCGCGGCTACCGGATTCACGCACCTCAATTCCCGTTTCCCGACTTGCAATGCGGACAGTTCTGGGTCGTCACACCCGACATCCTGCATCGATAGCAGAAGAGCCGCCTAGGCTCAGTACACTCTCGGTGACGATGTCCTCTCCCGGAACAATTCCAACACTCGAAATTGGATCCAGTCTGGCGTGATGGTTCGGGGGTTTCACCGACAACATGGTTGGCGACCTGTGTCGGACGCCGTGTTGGGTTTCGGGGTTGGTGTGCGGAGTCCCGAGGGTATCTCTCCTGAGAGCGAGGTCTCGTGGAATTAGCGCCTGCTCGGGCTAAGTGCCTCGCAGGATTCCGTGGTGCCAACTCAAGACCATCTAGTCTACGAGGCACCTCGGTGGTATGAGCCTCGAGAAACTCGTTATCCGACGGTTCTCGGGAGAACTCCTCAGAGAGAGGGTCAATTTCCTCATCAAAACTGACAACCTTAGCGGAAGTCAGTTCTCCAGTCGCGTATTGTCGACGGAAAGATGGACGTCTCCCGGTATTAAAGGGACGATAGGCCAAGCTGGGGCAAACAGATTCCTCAGGCTTTGGAGGTTGGCGTCTCTCGACTGCCTTCTTCCTAATCGTTTCCATTTTCAACGCACGTCGTTCTAATGCCTCCATTGTCATGGTGGAATCCGGTGCAATGGCGTATTGATACACCGGAAGCAGCTTACGGTGGGTTTGATGAACTTGGTCCGCCTCGCTGACCAGAGGGTGAATTCGAGCGTAATACCCTCGGATGCATGCAAAAAACGACGTAATCGGTTCGTCCTGTCCTTGGTTCCTCATAGCTAATTCTTCTCGAATTGCTGTTTGGAAGTCAGGGTCAGTATAGGTGAAACGAAAGGAATCCTTGACGTGTTCCCACGTCTGGAATTCATGGATATGTCCACGATGCCAGATCAAAGCTGGACCGGCCAGAATAAAGGGGAGCGCACCAATAAGATGACCATCAGAGATTCTGATGAACTTGCGTCCTTCCTCTACGCGAGATAGGAATAGCTCCACATCCTCATGAGGATAACCGGAGAATTTAACATCCCATTTCTTCATCGCATGAAGTATAGTGGTGGGAGTTAATTTAGAACCGTGCCCTCTAACGAGATAGTCATCCTCGTCCTCCGAGAAATTAACCATTTCAGGTTGAATAACCCTACGGGGCGGATGAGGTCCAGGTGCTCGAGGAGGTTGAGGCTGACGCTGGAAATTATACCTCGCTTCATCAACTGGATGATAAGCGTGGAATGGGGGATCGACCCTACCATATCCCGTGGAGTTTTGCCCACGTGGCGGGAAAGCATACCCTCCTCGTAGGGGGGTACCACCGTTACGTGGATGGCCAACTAGATGTTCATTATCATCTAGTTGGAGAGGTTGCCTCGCAAAGTTGTAAGGATAGTAGCCCATTTCAGGGAGATTTTGACCCTGATAGGTGTTGGCATAAGGGCCACCTAACTGGGAACACTGCCTGTAGGCATCATGACTATAAAGGCCAACCAAAGGGTTGGATTGACTGCGCTGCTGAACACGATCATTCGATGCAGCTAGACCACCCTGATTGCTTTCAAGGGGAACCTGATTGTCTTCAGGAGTGCCGGTTATCGGATTTTGAGTTACTTGCCCACCCGTTATAGACGACTGTGAAGAGGCATCAGACGGATCCTCTTCTATAGTTGTATAACCATTTTCAGAGCCACACCGAGTGACCTTCACTTTCGGTTTGGAAGTCGCAACAGTGGTCTTTCGCGGGGCTCTCTTCTTAGGCACAGCAAGAGTAGCTGTGACACCATCTTCCGTTTGTATGGATTGATGGGTGACCGTTACCCTCGGATTCTCGGATTCTCCGGAAACTTCAGGTACGGAAGACTCGATAGGTACTATCGGAACGGGACGTCGTTTGTCCTCAGTCACTGGGATCTTCGCTGACCCAGGTGGACTCAACTCCGACTCATCACTATTCATGATGGTGGAAATAAAACTAATCCGAAAGGCAAGAAAATGTTCAATAAATTGAGAGACCGCTCATCCGGATTAATAGAACCGAACGGAATCGTTCGAAAGAAGAGTAAGAACCAGGTAGTGGAAAAACCCCTAATGCAAGAGCAAATGTTAGCTTTGCAACGAAAATTGACGGGGAAACCTGGAATGTATATTAATACAGATGGAACGATCAATGTATAATACTGTAAGACTGTATAAACTATACTATCTACTATGATTTTTTCTAAATCAATAATTCCAACCGAAATCCGAAAAGCAAACAAAAAAAAATAAAAAATAAAAACCCAAAAAAAAACTCACAAATTACCGAAGGACAATTACTCCAAACAAAACTCAAGTGAGGTTCCTAAACCGAAGCAGCGGTTGCTTGGAAGACCGATGAATAAGTGAGGTCCCTAAAGAGGACCACTCGCTTAAGTACGGAATCATAAGGAGGGGAGTTCCTCCCTCCCCTACTCAACCATACACCTACCACACAGCACTTAGGGGAAAACCAACTCGCAAGAGTGGAGGGGAGTGCGCAGCTCCGCGGCGCACCGGACTGCCACGTGTTTGCACGTGATATAAAAAAAAATACAAAAATATAAAAATAATAATAAAAAAAAATAAAAGAATAAAAGAAATCCTCTCATATTTATTCCGAAAAATAAGAGGCCAATATTCGAGTAAAATTCAAACAAAGAAATTTCCTCAATTCTTGAAATAAAATAGGCCATTGTCAAATGGAACAAAAGAAAATATAAATGAAGATTCTCTCTCTATTTCCTGTGAACAAAATAGAGCCGCTGACATCACCCCTGATGTCATCGGATGCCGCAAGATAAATTTATCTCGGGATTCGAATTCTTTCGAAAATACGGATTTAAATTTAGCCATCTCTATTGTATCGGACAATAGGGCGGAGAACAAAAGATAAATGTAAACATAGGCCAGGTGAGATCACCTCACACTGGAAAACACATGATAGATAAATTAAGGACAATGTTGGACAATATCTAACCCGAAACCTAACAAAAAAACGAAATTGCACCACCTAATTGCTCTGGCCCCACGTTGGGCGCCATTTGTAACGTGACATTTTTAGGGGAGATCGAACGTACATTACCTTCGCCCTACTTTACCCTCAGCCTACCCATAACCTAATTAAAATTGTTGGACGCCAGGTACCCTTTATTTCCGTCGGGAGTACCAAACCGAAAAACGTAAAGGTAACCTGAAACCTAACCTGACCTGAAACTTAAACGGAAACTGAAACGTAAACTGAACCTAAAACTCAACCTTTATTGGGTTAACCTAAACCTGAAACCTAACCTAACTTAACATTTATGGGGTTAGGCTGAAGGGCAAAAGGGTAGCGGGTGCCGGTTTGCCCAGGGGGTTGGTTCTGGAGAGAGGGGTGGATTTCTGGGAAGTGGGTCAATTAGGTGGCTCTCTAAACTAAAATACAAAACTAAAAGAAATAAAAAAAACTCACACCAAACATTGTTCTTACATGTTCCACTATTGAATCAATCAAAATATGATACACAGGGGTTTACATACAAAACTTTTCAATCACGATTTTCGCCTTAAACTAATTCCTCAAATTATCGATACCCGTAATGATAAGAATACGACATGGTTCCCCATAAGATGGAGGAAACTCATGTTACAAGACGTAATCAAAAATCGGGTACTAATGGGTCTGATCTGCTTCGATCAAATACCTATGGTAAGGACCCAAGACCCTAACTTCCCTTGATAGGGGACCAAAGTCAACACGGTTCATGATAAGGAACTCAGGAACCGTGAATGTCCCATAATCGAACCGAAAACTTAACCAATTCCTTTCGGAACGGACACCCAACACTCAATACCTTACTATCAGAACCAAAAAAAAAAATGGACCAGTTCCATTCGGAACGGACACCTAACACATGGTATCTCAAGAGGAGAATTAAAATCTACCGGTTCCAATCGGAACGGACGCCTATCACGCTATACTTCAATATAGGAACTGAAAACATACCCGGCTCCATTAGGAACGGACACCTAACACTCGATATTGTAATGTGGGAACCAAAAATATGCCGGGTTCCCCTCGAAACGGATACCTAAAACTCCATATCGTAATATGGGAACCAAAAATATGCCGGGTTCCACTCGAAACGGATACCTAATCCTCCAAATCGTAATATGGGAACCGAAAATATGCCGGGTTCCACTCGGAACGGATACCTGACACCCCATATCGTGAAATGGGAACCGAAAATATGCCGGGTTCCACTCGGAACGGATACCTAACACTCCATATCGTGATATGGGAACCGAAAATATACCGGGTTCCACTCGGAACGGATACCTAACACTCCATATCGTGATATGGGAACCGAAAATATGCCGGGTTCCACTCGGAACGGATACCTAACACTCCATATCGTGATATGGGAACCGAAAATATGCCGGGTTCCACTCGGAACGGATACCTAACACTCCATATCGTGATATGGGAACCAAAAATATGCCGGGTTCCACTCGGAACGGATACCTAACACTCCATATCGTAATCTAGGAACCGAAAATATGCCGGGTTCCACTCGGAACGGATACCTAATACTCCATATCGTAATCTAGGAACCGAAAATATGCCGGGTTCCACTCGGAACGGATCCCTAACACTCCATATCGTGATATGGGAACCAAAAATATGCCGCGTTCCACTCGGAACGGATACCTAACACTCCATATCGTGATATGGGAACCGAAATATGCCGGGTTCCACTCGGAACGGATCCCTAATACACAATACCCCTCATGGAGAATCCAAAGTCAACCGGTTCCATTCGGAACCGGGCCCTAACACGGAACCTCACCCATGAGAACAAAAAAACAACCGGGTTCTATCCGAAACCGGAACCCAATGCACCATGCATAGAGCCCGAACACATTCCCTCCGCATGAAGGTTGCGGAGGACCGAATTTTAGAATTATAATAATTCTACACTTCGGAATAATTTTGAATGGAATTTCCAAACACACCAACCGATCGATATTCGGTTTGATGTGTTTATTGTCTACCCATGGTTAGTGCGTGACGTCACTGGGTAGACAATAGACCCGGCGCCGAAAAGACGGGCGGGACAAAAGGCATGAAATTCCTTTCGAAGCGAATTTCACACCTGAGTCTAAACTTTTACATTTTTCCCGACCTAATTAGAGTAATTAGGTCGGACGCGTCGCAAAGCAAAATGAACCCCAAAAAAACTTAATTTAAGCACACCAAAAAAAAACAACCGATACTCATCCCCGAGCTAATCATCCGAATTAGCTCGGACCGCGTCTTTTAACAACACGGAAAATTATCTTCTTCCATAACTACGTTGTTATTCTTAATTTTATAGAAAAAAAAACTCACCGGCATAGAAGTTCCGGACTTACGCGGCATGGCTCGCTGATACACCCACACTTTTCTCACCAACAAAAAAACTGGGTGGGACTTAGACACCTGTTGGGTGTTGGGTCCAAGCGCGAACTACTGACCTACTGCTTGTAGGTCAATAGGTCGGCTTCGGATTTCCCCCTCCCTTCGATTGATTGATCGAAGGGGGAAGTCGGGGAAAATCCGACTGCCGATCCCCTCAACAGTCATCCTCCCCGATGCCTGTTACAAGTAATAAGCATGATGTGTATACAGTGAAACAACGGAAATTATCTTTAAGTTGGAATGATGATAAGAGAGTGCTCTCTGTAAATTCAACCGACACTGTACCTTGTGGCTATTGTTAATAAACAACTCATTATTAAGGAAAAACAATTATTTGATTTATTTGCCTCTAACATAAATCACAATTCATTTTCATTAATCCAACTGTTATGAGTATTGTTGAAGCCTAACCACTTAACAAAGACTTTCCGGAACGCTTGAGCACCTTCTCCATGAGATAAACGTCGGGATACTTGACTCTGGTAAGTTCCTCTTGGTAGAAGCCACCTTTGATAGGACTACCCTCATAATCGGAGAGTCGATACGTCACGGGTTCGGTATTCTGCACTTCAGTTACAGTGAATATTTCTGTTGTCCAATTGGGTGTGTACCCTTTCTCGAACACATTCTTGTACTTACTAATGCGCACTTTATCTCCAACTCTGAACGTGATTCTTCTGTTTGTGTGATTGGTCCCGAATCTCCCGTAGACATGTTGGAGGAGGTACTGCTCCTGATCAGCAGTGACATCTTTGGGTTTCATGCGAATTGTGCGATGTCTGGTGGCATTGTATGACTGCATAAGTTTCTCGATAATGGGAATCCACTTATAGGTTCCCTGCAGACTGAATTGTTTCCACATTTTCTCTTTGAGTGTACGATTGAAACGTTCGCAGATGGATGCCTTGAGATTACTGAATGTTGAGTACATGTTGATACCGTGATGCTTCATGAGATATTGAAATTCTCTGTTGTAGAATTCTTTGCCCTGATCCACATGCAGATTTTGAGGTATACGGCCTTGCTCTAATATGGATTCCATGGCTTTCGTCACATCTTCGCCATTTTTTGTCTTGGTGGGTACAGCCCATGCATACTTGGAAAAAATATCAATGACGGTCAACAGGTATTTATAGCCTTTATTCATGCGGGCATAGGCTCCCATTTCCATAAGATCGGCCTGCCAAGTGTCATCCACGCTGCGCATCTCCACCCGACGTCGTGGATAGTTCCGTCGAGCAGGTCTATGAAGCTCTTCCACCACCGCTACCCTTGCTCATTTTTTTCCAGTGCAACCAAACGAGTATCCAAATTTAAAATCATCTGAGCATTGCGCAAGGCCAAATCGTTATTTATATTCTTTTGAAGAATGGTGAATTGTTCCAATATTAATCGGTGCAGGCTCTCTAGCATGAATTTAATGTCAAACCCACTGTTGAGTGTTGTTGATAGTTCGAGATCAAGTTGATGAATGAGTTCAGAAATTTGCTGCAAATGTTCTTGTACATCCTCTTCATGTATACTATGCTCCTTCATCATATTCGAAAAATTCTTCTCAAAGGTCTGAATAATGTTCTGAATATCTTCAATCCTGTTGCCCACCGACGCTGTCACAGTGTACATAACACGAATTTCCTCTTTGACAACATTTCGTATTATTCCAGAAGATACAGCATCAGCATCATCCATAGCTATGCCGAGATTGGTGAGTCTCCGATTATCCATATCATAGTGTCCATCAACAGTCACTTTGAAGCCTTCACCAGGAGGACCACGCACACTGCTGCTAACAACACTCTTGGCATGATCCAGGGAACGTCCGAACAAGTCGACACTCATCGTGCAAATGATGCTTCACTACTGCCATTGTAGTCTAATAAATGATACAAGCCTCACGCAACTCTTCCACTATAGACATGATTTCATTGGTGTGACTGAGATTTCCCGCTGATTGTGATGCCATGAGCAGTCTCAACCGATCGACAAGTTCATTTGGATCATCCCAGTAGACGTAATCCATTGGTGCGTTCGATACGAGTATATTGCGTGGAAGAGTCATGCCTAGCTTCTCAGGTGTGTTCAGATTTCTAATGATTGTCTGATATTTCATGCTACGGCTTGTTCGAACGGGTCTATTGGTCTGATAGTAAGCGCGATGTGCATTGGTGCTGAGAATAATTTTTCCATAGGTATTTTTATCAGTCTCCGTGACGAGAGTTAAGTTCGGCGTTTTTTTTTAATACTAATTCAAGCAGCCCAGGAGTCAGTGGGTACGTGTCATTCTTTACAGTCATGAAATTCGCATCGAAGCTCACTATGGAATCACCAATTTTCAGACCCTCCTTCAAGTTGCGTATACCAAACTCCTTATCGAAATCCTGAGCTTCACGCTCCGTATTGAGCCGACTGAGATATCTCTGAAGAAGGTGTTGCGAGCTTAGAGGAGATTCCACCTTAATGGATGCAATACGCTCCTTTTCACTTAGGACTTTAATTGGGGAGATTTTTTTGCTTTCCCGTATAGATGTAGTGGCCATTGTTGGTTCATCGATGAGCACTTTAATTGGGGAGATTTTTTTTCTTTCCCGTATAGGTGTACTGACCATTGTTGGTTCATCGAATGACTCATCTCCAATAGCAGTGTCAAAGTCATGAGTCTGTAGCATGGAGGGGGCCTTTTTTTCTCATGCTTCACTTTAGGCACTTTCACTGGCTGAATCCCCACCAGCTTCTCAAGAGGAGCTACCATTGGCCTCAACAATTCACTCATTTTCTCTTGAGTGCCCTCTGTCCCTGATTTCAGCAGTTTATGCTTGCGACGAATAGCATTACTTGCCTCTGCTATACAACGCAAGACATTCGTCTCCTTCTCGAAAATCTTGCGCTGCATGTTGATACTTGGGGGCTCACTCAATAACTGGTATCCACATCCTTAGATTGAGTGTATTTATCGCCTCAGGAAAGAGTGGAACCCTTTGCGATAACGACCCTCCTGTAACTCACTATCCTTATCGATTACCACAAAACTGTGCTTGCCCTCTATCCAACACTTGGCACATAAGTTCTTGAATTCTTCAGAAGACATATCGCTGTTCACATGATCCTGATAGATGTGTTTCAAATTCCTATCATCTTGACGAAAGAGAATGAGCAGATTGGCATTGTCACGCACTAGGTGTTTAGGGACATGTGCATAAGTCTGACAGAGGTAGAAACTATCGACGTCCTTGTGTCGTCCCATGCAAAAGAATGCTCGCATATTATCTTGCTTTTCACATGCTGCATCGTCGAAGATCATGATAGAGTTTGAACGAGCGTCCTCTGGTAGAATTACGTCCTCATGCTCACTGAATGAATAATATCCCACACCTTTGATGGGGGCCAGTATTTTTCGCAGCAATTCATACTTGGGCTGATGGAGTGATTTTGAGTAGACGTAAATGTTTTCAAATCGTAGACCATTGGGGTGGACGATCAGCCCGAGTAGAGCATTCGTTTTACCACAATTGGAGGGACCGCAGATAACTGCACGCACACTGCTGGGTAACAGAGCACGATGACGTTTCTTCTCCCCTCTCTGAGTTGTAAGCTCATCAAAATTAGCTATTGGAAGCTTTGTCCTCTGTTCTGTAAACTTCATGATTACTGACTGACTAAACCAATATAAAGATCCACTATTTATAGTGCTCGATGCATGTTAAATTATAAGGGGGTAGTGCTAATGAATCAGGCTAACTAACCAAGTACTTCCTCCCCAAATGGTTTCGATAAAGCCAGAGTTCTATAAAGGAGGTGTATTCCTTGCCTCAGTCATCAGTTGTCATCTGGCCATGAGTGGATGTCAACGTAAGAGAGGTCGTGGACTAGTGAATAGGCTCATCAATAAGCTTCCCGTGGAATTACATCTACTGGGCTATAACTATTGGCCCTGGTACGAAACTGAAGGAGAGATTGGCTCGCGGCGATCCCGGCATTAATCTCCTAGACACAGCTTGCAAAGAGCACGACATAACCTACTCAGAACATCGAGAAAACCTCTCTGCACGTCACGCTGCTGATAAAATCCTCACGGAGAAAGCTTGGAAACGGGTCTTCGCAAAGGAAGCTGGTATTGCAGAAAAAGCAGCAGCTTGGGGCATCGCTAATACCATGAAGGTGAAAACCTCCCTCGGTATGGGGCTTAAAAGTCATGCAAAGAGAAAGGGGAGGAAGAAGACGGGGCGCAAACGTCGTGGAGGTGGGCATGGGAAGAGAGTAGTATTGAAACGCATCATCGACGCTGCCAAGTCTGCAATGCAACCAGGAGAAAATGCTATTAAAAGCGCGCTGAAAGGTGCACGCACACCGGTGAAGATGGGTGGTGGTACGAGACGTGTACGACTACCTCGTATTCTACCAGTGCCATCTAAAATTGGTGGGCTGCTGCCCTTCCTCATTCCTCTTTTCGCAGGTTTGAGTGCAACCGGAGCATTAGCAGGGGGCGATGCGGGTATCGCTAAAGCCATCAACGACTCGAATGCAGCAAAAAAAGCTCTTGCAGAGAGTGCACGCCACAATAAAAGCATGGAAGCTATTGCCTTGGGCAAAGGACTCTACTTGAAACCTTACAAGAAGGGTTTGGGTCTCCACTTGACAGATTACGGGAAGGGTCCTAGCTTAAGTGCTCAGAACATTAATAAGAAGAAAAAAAACGTGTAAAAAGCCCTCACTGATGCCGATCTCGTGAAGTACGCCAAAATCTTGAAGATTCCATACTTTCGTGGTGTATACATGAGAGATGAGATGCCCTCAAGGGGTCCCCGCGAATACGAGTCGGCAATCATTAATCTTGATGAGAAGGATGGGCCGGGAACACACTGGGTCGCCTACCGAAAGCATAAAAACAAAATTCTCTACTTTGATAGTTTCGGTAATCTCCGCCCACCACAAGATTTAATGAACTACTTCGGTGTTGGTAGCGTTGTTCAGTACAATCATCATCGATATCAGGATTATGACACAGTAGTATGTGGTCATCTGTGTCTGAAATTCCTCCAGGGCGACAAAGTTTTTTCCCTATAAAGTCTCAGTGAATTGCTGCGGCTACATCAGTTGAGTTTTCTCCAACGACAATGAGTGACGAATCGCTCACTTTGACCCTGACGGGCACCTCCTCAGTGCTGGAGAGCCACTACTTCCCTCCCATTGAATTGTCACCACTCAAGAGCTACACGCTGGGACTAGCGCAGTTGCTAACCTTCAATTCCATTCCCAACATCGACACGGGTAACAATAAATTCTATGTGGGTGATAGAGTAATTCACCTACGCACGGGAAGCTATGAAATCACAGACATTGAGACATACTTGGTTGAGAAGCTGAATGAGCATGACATAGCCATTAGCCTCAAGCCCAACAATAACACGCTCCAGAGCATGATCAAGTGTAGTGAGCCTGTGAATTTTGAAAAGGAAAACTCAATTGGCTCACTGTTAGGATTCACACGAAGAATCCTTCCGGCGCATATAATACACCAATCAGATTCTCCCGTGCGCATCCTCAAAATTAATTCCCTGCGCGTCGAGTGCAACATCACCGCTGGGGCATACAACAATACTGAACGAGTCCACACTATACATGAATTTTTCCCATCAGTTCCACCAGGATATAAGATTGTGGAAGTACCATCGAGCATCATTTACCTTCCTATCACCGTACAGGCAATAGATCATCTCCAAGTGAGACTTGTCGATCAGGATGGTCAATTGGTAAATTTTAGAGGTGAAGTGATTACAATACGCTTGCACATCAAGTCTTAATGGGTATTGTTTTCAATACCAAGTCCGGTGGGCGGTATAAAAGTGAGTCATCATTGCCAGGTCAAAGCAGTCGGCGAAAACCCCTCAAACCATTGACATTGCAGAACATCAAATTTCTGAAGAGCTTGGGACTCAAAGTACAAAAAAGAAGAAGACGTTGAGGGAGAGAGTGTGGGGTTTTTTCTGTCGCTGTGTCATCACCTACAAAGACAAAAAAAACAAAACATGGCGGCGGACATCCTAAAAGTTGAGAAACCCATTATGTTTGATGAATCCATTGCTCACTATGAGATTCATACACATCAGCCTTTTGCTTCTGCGACTTTCAATAACAATGATGAAATCCGCATAGCCGTCCAGCATCAAGATTTGTGTTTACTACCCTGTAAGAGTTCGCTGCATGTACACGGACGTTTGACTAAAGACAATGGAGCAGCTGTCACACACACGAGACTGGTGAACTGTGCTATCCTCCATATGTTCGAGGAGGTGCGCTATGAACTGAACGCCATTGTAATTGACAGAAGTAAAAATGTGGGTCTCACTACCCTAATGAAGAATTATATCTCGCAAACACCAAGTCAAGCTGCTCCCATGGAAAATGCAGGCTGGATACTCAACGACAATGAATCAACGATTGTCGATGCCGAGGGATATTTTGATATCTCCATACCACTGAGTATGCTGTTGGGTTTTGCTGAGGACTATGAAAGAATCATCGTTAATGCGAAACATGAGCTGATCCTTACACGAGGAACCACTGATGTGAATGCAATTGTACAAAATCCACCGGTTGGCACTGCACACGAAGTCATCAAGCTGTCCTTCGTGAAAGTCGAGTGGATGATTCCCTACATCAAGGTTGCCGATTCTAGGAAAATCTCATTGCTAAAGCACATTGCCAAGGATGCAGCAATTCCCATCAGTTTCCGCACTTGGGAGACTTATGAGTATCCCCTGCTGCCAGCCACTTCAAAACATGTCTGGGTGGTGAAGTGCTCAACGCAACTGGAGAAACCGGGCTACGTCATTCTCGGCTTCCAGACCAATCGCAAGAATCAAGCCACCAGAAATGCCAGTCGATTTGATCATTGCAATGTACGCGATGTGAAACTCTTTCTCAACTCACAGAGTTACCCTTATGGGAATCTCAATCTTGATATCGCGCACAATCAGTATGCTGTGCTCTACGACATGTACACCAATTTTCAAAGCTCATACTACGCTAAAGAGGCCGAGCCACTTCTTAGCAAATCGAATTTTTTGAACTACGCACCACTCATCGTGATTGACTGCTCCAAGCAAAACGAATACTTGAAATCCGGACCAGTGGATATTCGTCTGGAATTTGAATCTCGTTGGGATTTTCACCGCGCCGCAACACACGATATTGCTTCACAATTGTGAAATTGTCTATCAGGTGAATTATGTCACGGTAAAAGGTGAATGCGTGGTCGGGGGGATCAACACTGTCACCATAACGTCTCACAATAACACCAAAATCATCGCACTCCCAGGGTTTTCGATGACAGGTCTCGTAGCGTTTTATGAGCTCATGATCCCCATAGGTTTCAATAATGTTATGCACTAATCCCCAATCATCAGTGGTATCCTGCCCGAAATATTTCCTAATAATAGTGGTACAGTCGTATTCATGTGGTGGTACACTACGAAAAAATCTCAATTCATTCAGCCGCGATGGTTCCATGAAGATGACTGCGTCTTAAAACAATGAAGCATGCATAATGTACGACCATCGCGCATGCGCAAGCGAAGAAAGGGGGTGGGCTACAACTATAATTGCATGTAGGGAGGGGTGTAGCATTGAAACAATTCCGGGAAATTGTTTCTCAATACTGCCAATAACTAATGACGTAATCCGTTATGCCTATACATAAAATTCATGACATCTCCTCCATCGAATTCAGTCACTCTCGAAAGAGTGCAGTGATCAGATGGATGCCATAGTGGATGTGCACGGACTATGCGGTTATGAGAACATTTTCATTGTGAAGGAAGTGGCAATTGGCTACATAAATGATTCCGATAGCATTAATTGTATGCTCTTTAAACCACCGTACTCGGGTCGGGAATTACCCCGCCAAATACACCGCACAAATGCTTGGCTCATCAGTAACCATCATGGAATCACCTGGAATGCTGGTCAAATATCCTACTCCGACATTCATCGAGTGCTTCAAAGCGAATTGCCCAGGAAAACCATAGGTACTGTGTACGTGAAGGGTTTGCAGAATCAACAGTGGCTTCAAAAGATGCTCGGCACTGATCGATCAGTGGTGAACTTGGAGGATTTGCAGTGCCCAAAGTTGTCGATGCTCGAGACTCCCAAATGTTCCAATCACCTGACAAAATGTGAATCATCGCCATACGTTTGTGCTGTTGATAATGTAAGACGTTTGAAACGCTGGTACATGAAGAAGAACTATGTGCGCCCCCCTCCTAAACAATCTGAAAAGAAAAGTTGGTTGAGATAAAAAAAAAAAAAAAAAAAAAAGAAATCATCCTCATAAGGACATTGCGCACACGGGGATTGTTCTCATTTACTATTCAACAGTTGAGCGAATCGGATGAAAGATGGATAAACGTTCTCAAAATACGAAATCAAATGAGAGCCGCTGGCATCAGGAGCAGCAGCAGAAACGTACTCAGGAGAAATTTGAAAAATCTAAGACCCTGGAAGGCAGCAAGCCTTATAATAAAGAGGCCGGTCCAGGAAAATATGGTGCTATTGGCGCTGAACGTTATCAAAAATGAGTACTGTGAACATTTCTAAAAGCATAAAAAAAAACCGTTGCAGAAAAGCATTGTGAAATTTTATTGTAAACAAATTTGGCAAATATATGAGATATTCTTTATAATTTTTCCTGTGCATTCATATCACTTTGACCCCACCTCAAATGTAATCATCAGTCGGACATGTATCCCACTGTATTACCGAACGCGGAAAACGTCACCACCTCCAATTCAGCTACTCATCAGTCGGCTATGCAGCATACGCATATATCCCGCTAAATTACTGGCAGCGGAAAACGTAGCCACCTCTAAATCAGCTACCCATCAGTCGGTTATGCAGCGCACTGCATTACCCCCCCCCCTTACCAACCGCGCACGGGCTACGCGGGGGAGATGCGCACGGGCTGCGCAGAAGAGCTGCGCAGAAACGCATTTGGAGTTGAACCCCTCTTGCCTAACTACTGAATTTCCATATTTCACTAAGTTTCCACTCATTTTTATTTAGTCTTCTTTTTGTTTAGTGCAGTAATTATTCGAAAGAATTCCATTTCCTCGACTCTGCTATTATGGGAAAATTGTAAATACACAGCAAGTTCATTGTAGCGAACATTTGATCTATAAGAAGATTTAATTTAAATCTATTTTTTATAAGAATAATGAATTGCTTCTTAACACAAATGATCTCTTTTCTCAGAATTTGATCTCTTTGTTCTCGGTTATTCACAAAACTGTATGAAAATCGTCCAAACAACTATTACACCCTGAAGTGACTTGTTATTATGAATTTAATTTTCAGAGATGAATACGTGTGGATCACACGTCTAACACTGCATCCAGTTCCAACTCTACAGTCACTTCCAACAATACTTCAAGCGATTTTAGTGCTAGTGTTGAAATTCCGGTAGATTCAGAAGCCGATAGTCCTGTAAGACGTAAACGCTGAATCGGATGAAAGGAATTACCTACCCAAGTTGCAAACTGGAATCCAAAAAAATTAAATTAATCTTTCGCTTTTCAGAAAATAAGCGTAGGAGAATTGAGCGAATTGTGAGCAGTGATGCGAAAAGCGATACCGAATCTACAGTGATTGCAAGTTCGAGTCGAACCAGAGAATACAAAACTCCTATTCAAGACACTTTGAAGGCCAAAATCAGATTGATGACTTCAAAAAAAATCTTGAAGAAAATAAAAAACTACTCTCAAGAATTTCAAACAACGCAAAGCTCCAACGGAAATATAGATTGCAGAAAAAACAGGCACTCAGTAAAATTAGAACAGAAAATCCAGATGTAGTTAAAGCTTTGCATGTTAGTTGAAAATATTATGAAAAAAGCTGACCCTTCTAATGTAATTATTCATAATATTTTATCTTTTCCATTGTAGAGTCGAGGGATGCCAGGCAGACCTCGACTAGAAGATGACCAACCAGAACTGTTGAAAGCAATTATTGACATCGCGATGTTCGGGGGAGCTGCTGACAATCGCCGACGAACGGAGCTAGTTCAAAGTTGCAAAACCTTGGAGGACTTACATATGGAACTGGAAGCACAAGGTTTTAATTTATCGAAGAGTGGTGTCTATTTAAGACTTCTTCCTCGGAACTCTCGGACCGCGGACGGTAAGAGGCACGTCAGTGATGTACCAGTAAAGCTTTGCCGGGCCCAAGCTGATGGAAGAAAAGGACATCGTGATGGCAGATTTTGTACAGCATCTACAAAGTAAGTACTAACTCTTTATTACCACTTTTTTATGTAGAGCTTCCCACTTTCAGCTGTAACGGCGTTCTTTTCCATAGGTCTGTGGAACAACTGATTTCAATATTAGGCGCTAGACAGGTTGCCATTATCTCTCAAGATGATAAAAGTAGAGTACCTCTAGGCCTGACTGCTGCGAATAAGCAAGCACTTATTCTGATGCATTTGGAATACAAAATGATATTACCAGACCATGACTGGGTGGCAGCACCCCGTCATAAGTTGATTCCGAGCGTCCATGCTGGAATTAAAATCGAGAATGGCGAGATTGGTGATCCGAAATCAGTCACATATTCGGGGCCTACATACATTGCGATTCGTAGCGCTAAACATTGCTCCTCCACTGCAGACTCTCACGCATTTGATATCCAGAAGCTTGTACATCTAGAATCTTTCAATGAGATAATTTACGGTAAACACAATTTTGATATAAAATATTATTGGATTATAAAGTTGGGTTCAATTAAATTATTCTTGTCCTACAGACAGTGAAGAAGTGAAGCCTGTCCTATTCATCATGTCCGACGGAGGGCCGGATGAAAATCCACGCTACCAGAAAGTGATTGACTATGCAGTAACTCATTTTACAATGTACAATCTAGATGCACTATTTGTCATTACAAATGCTCCTGGGCGAAGTGCCTACAATCGCGTTGAGTCGGGAACTGTCGGGTCTAATACTACCTCACGACCATTTTGGCTCGCACCTGAAAAATAGTTCTGTAGTGGTAGACGAAGCACTTGGATTAAAACAATTTGAGTTCGCTGGAGAAACTCTTGCGGAGGTATGGAGCAAATTGGTAATTGACGGATATCCAGTAATCGCAGAGTATGTTAAGCCAGAATGTTTTGCTGAAAAACCAAAAATTGTAACACCCGAATGGTACAATTTACATGTGCAGGAGAGTCAATACTTACTGCAGGTTCGAATTATCATACTACAATCATAAATTAGATGTTGTTTTTTCAATTTTAACGTTAGTTCGGTCACCTGCGCCGGAAGCCACCACAGCAAATCTTTTATACTTAATGATAATTGCCCGCTAAGGAAAAAATTCGGAGCAAAATTGACTTTTTCATTCAAAGTGTTTAGTGAATTATAGTAATTTTAGTACAACTAATGAATTATTTTCAATGCACGAACTTCGTTTTCCCGTGTTAAATTTGACTGCGGAGTTTACGGTAATTTAACGGAAAAATAGGAAAAATTGAATAAATTAGAATTGAAAAAAAAATAATATATATAACATTTTATTTATATTAAATGAATGTTTTTTTTCTTTGTATTTTCAATTTCAATTTATTCCATATTTTTCATAATTTAGTGACTCATAACGTTTTAATGATTCTAGATCCTCAAATACGCTGACAGAACCTGCTGTGGAGATTGGAGGAGCAACATCAAAGATATTCTTCCAATAAGTAATGGTTTCTTACCACCTCCTTTTCCATTACGCAGGAATGATCAAGGAATAGTTATCATTCCTAACCCAGATGACCTTGAAGATAGGGATAGTTTTCCTGATCTTTGCCTCCGCCAATCGATCGGGCTAAAACCTGTTACTACAACAGGTTCAAGTATCCCTTACGATTTTTACTGCCCTTCAGTGCGTGACGAGATCGAAGGTATTAATCGAAAAGGCATTGAACATTTTAGTTGAATTTAATCTCCATTCAATTCTACCATTTCGACAGTTCTCAAAGTATATTAATAAAAACTTTACTTATTTAAAAAACTTTTTAACCCTTCAAACAGTTCTTATACTTGCACGATAACCTAATGGCTTTCCTTTATTTTTAGGAAGAACGTGTGATTTTTGTCAATCATATTTCGCATCAAAGAAGCAAAAGGCCATACATAGTAAAGCGATACATGGCCACAACATTACTGAGAAACAGCGGGCAACAAAAATGTTTCAAAGCGGGGCACAGAATTACTATGTGAGCTTGACACTCCAGAACCCGTAGGAGTATGGATCGAGGAAAACGACGTAGAAGTAGATGTATATGATGTACCTGAAGTAGCAGATGATAATGTCTTTCCTATTATAACCAATTTGCATGATTGGTTAGTCTCACCATTTAAAAATGACGATTTTTAACAAATTATGATTTGTTCCTATGATATAGCACCTGTGTATGCTTATACTACTATAAATATTTCTTTTATTCATATTTCTGCGATGATTTCACCAAATTTATGTTTAAAATAAAAATTTAAATATTTAAGTAAATAAAAAGCTCAATAATTATGTTTAAAATCAGTCTCTATTGAAGAACTTCCGTATTTATACAATGAAAATTAATTTAAAAAAAAAGGAAAAAAAACTACGTGTATTGTGGGGGGGGGGGGTCAATATTGGAATCGAAGCATTTTCATGTAACTTAGAGGGGATTAGATTTTGGGGGAAATTGGTGTAGTATTTATATTGTTATAAGCAATTTCAATTGTTCATAACGTTGTATTGCATAAACTATTAGAGATAGCGTAAAAATTGTATGAGAAAAGTTGTTCCCCACATAAAAATCCGTATTTTATGTATACTAACTTTTTTCGATATTTTGCATAATTAAGAAGGTATGACCGTCTCAACAATTATGTATGTAATGAGTGAACGAATGAACTCTGCGCAGTCATGACGGTCCCAATCGAAGTGTTTCCATGCAAAATCATGCGTATTACACTTTGAATGGGATTCGTGCAGTATACGCAATATTATTACCTTCCCGATCTTAGGGAAGTTATTGGTATGGGTCTGAAAATCGAAATTGGAAATTTCACTTGATCTCCACTTTCATGACCCCTAGAAACGTTTCCAACCATTTTGAGCGAGTTCACGTTGTTCAATCCTGAAGTGATTTCAGAGAAGTGTCTATATGTGTGTGTGTGTGTTTTTTTTTAAGAGAAAGAAGGAAGCCAACCACTTTCCTCACGCTTCCTTCTTTCTCTTTCCTTCCTCTTTTCCATACTTTCCCTTTATTAAACAAACTTACAAAATTAACAAATAAAATATAAAGTGCAAAGGACAATACCCCTTGTCACATACAATACAGGTCGATTTGCCCCACACCACGACGGAACATCTGCTGAGCAATACTTCGTTGTGTAGGGGATGATAGCCGTGGCTTCTTCAATAGAGAATCCTTTCCGGTGTTCTACGGCAAGAACATTCTCCGTTTACTCTGGATTTTTCCGTAGATGCTCCTCGCAGCGCAACTCCGTCAGAACGTCCATTGCCAATATGCTGGTCGCATTCTATGCTGCCTCTGATGACAGCATGACTTCCACATGATTCTCAACGTTTATGGGTTTGTCTGCAGTAGTTTCCCATATACATCGTTGCAAGTCGAAACGCGGGCATGCAAAGAAAACACGTTCCGCATTTTCATGTATTCTCTCACACTTTGGGCAATCCGGGAAATCTTCATGTTTGAATTTGTGAAGATATTCCCGAAAGCATCCGTATCCTGAGAGCATCTGGGTTAGATAATAGTTAACTTGCCCATGTGATCGGTCAACCCAAACATCCAGCTTCGGTATTACTCGATGAGTCCACCGGCCTTTGCTTGAGGCGTCCCACAGTAGCTGCCATCGCTCAATGCTGTGGTTGCATTCTTCAATTCTCAGTTCCGCTTGGCTCAGGTTGGTTGATCTTCTGCGGGTATAAAGGCACCGACGCTCCTCCGCTAGCACTCCGATAGGTAGCATCCCAGCAATGACACACACAGCGTCGTTAGATACTGTACGGTATGCGCTAACCACTCTAAGGGCACTCAGCCTGTCGACGGGAACAATTTGCCGCCGAGATGCTTGGCTTCATAATGCATCGGCCGATATAGGAATGCCATATGTTAATACCGACGTAACAACTGATGTTAGCAGGAGCCTTCTCCTCTGCTTTGGTCCTCCACTGTTCGGCATCAGTCTTGCAAGAGCAGTCTTCACTGCTCCTGCCTTACTGCTCGCATGCTGTCTAAAACTAAGTCGGGCATCGATCATAATCCCTAGGTACCGTATGTAGGGCTGGGAGGTTATTTAGTGCTGGCCGACTTGCAGCGTCATTGTCTCCAATTGCTTTCGGCTCGTGATAAGGCGTGCTTCGGTCTTATGCTCCGCAAGTTGTAAACCTATTGTGTCCATCCATTGCCGTATCTTCTTGAGCACATTCTCGAAAATGAGCTGGAGCGTAAAAAGGTGTTTGCCCACGATGATTATGGCTACGTCATCCGCAAAAGCTACGAGTTTGGCCCCCGTCAGTAATGCTATTTTGAGCAATTCGTCACATACGATATTCCACAAAAGAGGACCCAACACTGAGCCTTGGGGTACACCCCCAGTAACCTCATATGTTTTAGGACCTATTTCCGTGTCATATCTAAGGACTCTGTCGGTAAAGTAATTTGCTACCATCTTTTGCAAGTATGCCGGCACCACTAGCTTCGACAATGCCGCCAGGATGGAATCCCACCGCACTGAGTTGAAGGCATTCTTGATGCCCAGCGTAACGACCAAACAATATTGTTTCGTACCTCCTTTCCATCGCCCGCCCTCGATTGCTTTTTGGACCGTTTTGACTACCCGATTTATAGCATCCAACGTAGATCGTCGTCGTCTGCAGCCGTATTGGGCTTCGGCCAATAGGTGTTCCACCACTGCCTCAATTCTCTGATGTATAATACGCTCCAGGATCTTGCCCGCAGTATCCAGCATACAGAGTGGACGATATGATGACGGTTCGTCCGGAGGCTTTTTTCCCTTAGGAAGCAGTACGAGTCTCTGCTGCTTCCATCTGCTGGGGAAGATACCTTCCTGAATGCAAGCATGGTACATATCGAAAAAGATTCCAGGTGCTGCATTAACGGCGGCCTTCAGTGCTATGTTTGGCACACCATCGAGACCAGGGGCCTTGTTGTTGCCCACTCTACTACAGGCCGGCAATAGTTCATCAGCTGTAATCGGTGGAATTTCGTCGTTGATACCATTCTTTACATACGTCCCAGTAATATTCGATTGTTGGGGAAATAAGACAGACACAATCCTCTCCAGGAGCTCAGGGCAGGTCGGTGATGGCATCGGTTGACTGTTAAGTCGCGCCATAACCACCTTGTACGGTCTGCCCCCAGGATCCTTATCCACTTCCTCCAAAAGCTCGTTCCAACAGTCTCGTTTGCGAGGCTTTATGGCCTTGGTAAGTTTACGCTTAGCGCCTTTATACTTCACTTCCAGGCTTTCAGGATTGGACGTCATCTTTGCGCGTTGCCAGGATCTTCGCGCTGCGAAACATTCCCTCTGGAGGGTCGCGATTTCATCGCTCCAGCAATACACCGGTGGCCGTCAGTTTTCACTAAATTTCTTGGGCATAGTGGCATCGCAGGCGTCGGCGACTCTCCGCATGACTCCGTCTACTTTTCTGCGGTATTGCTACCATTTATGGGGTTAATCTTCAGTTCTATAAGGAAGGTGGTAATGTCGAATTTTCTCACATTCCAGCCGACTCCGTTTGTTCTTTCTGATGTGGGCGCGGACCTCCGGTCAACAGACACCTCCCAGAGTACCGCTCTATGATCACTGGCAGTATAGATCTCAGATACCTCCCATGCACAATTTCCTTTGAGCAGGCTACTGCTGACAAAGGTTAGATCTATAATTGAGCTCGCTTGTCCTCTGCGAAATGTTGGTTCACTTCCATCGTTCAATAAGACAACATCTAAAGTCGAGAAGACTTCTAGTAAAGCACGTCCTCGCTGATTCGTCTCCGAGCTACCCCAGTCGACTGTCCAGGAATTGAAATCTCCCGCAATGGCCACCGGGAAATGCTGTTTCGCATCCATCACGAGTCTATCTAGAAATGCTGTGAAGTCTTCATAACAAAGGCTTGGTGGTGCATAGCGGCTATAGAAATAGATACCATTCACCTTGGCCACAACAAATCCAGACTGTTCGACACCATCGTATGCTTCAAACGGTAAACCACCGCAGGACCAAATGACGGCTTTATTGCTAGTATCGGTCACCCAGTTTTGGGAATGTAGATTCCTGTAAGGTTCGGAAATGACGGCAACGTCAATCTTCAGGTCTCGAACCGTGTGCGTCAGCAGATCGTGTGCTGTTGCGCAGTGAGCAAGGTTCACCTGTAACACTCGCACCATGGCTGTGTACCGATCTTCTGGAGTGCACCCTGGTAGACTGGACATTTGATGCTAGCAGTTACCTGGGCATGGTCTTTCGTGGGCTCCAGTTCTACGCATAAAACGCATTTCGGAGACGCTTTACAATCGGAGCCTCTGTGTCCTTTTTCGCCGCATTTATAACACAGGTCTGATCGGTCAATGGAATTTGAAGCACTTCATGGGCCTTACCACTGTCACAAAATGGGCATATACTAGGCTTATTTGTATTTTACTGCCCTTGCTCAATACGTTCCGTGCCGTAGCCGTAGGAAGTATTCCTGTAGCTGTTTGTGTTCCTCTGTATGACTTCCGAAGGCTCCTGATGGCACTGAGTGGGGCGTCACTGTCCGCGCCGTCAGCTGTTCTCAAGGCATCGAGAATATCCTCTTTAGTTGTGACCTCATCGAGGTCTCTTATTTCCAGTTCTTCTTGTGGTCCTTTATTGAAGACTTTTGCGTCATTTTTGAGGGCTCCAACCAGGGCCTTCTCCAGCTCAATGGTTTGCTCTTCCTTTCCTCTGGCAAGAATTAACACAACATCTCCTGCGGCTGTTTTACGTATTTTGTCCACGCATGCGCTAGCCGCATATACATTCTGGTCTTTCTTTATTCGGCCCAAAATTTCCGAGTACGTACCGGTCGGACGAATAATCACCGCATCCGGTCGGATAACTATTTTGTTCTTCGGCTTAGGTTTACTCTGCGTTACTTCTGGGGGGTTTTGGGACGGCCTCCGTTTTTTCCTTCGTCTCTTGCTCTTTTCCCAAACACGTTCATCGTCTTCCATCTCCGGATTGGATACTTCGTCCGTGGCCCTGTTTCCACTTGGTGAAGGCTCATTACTCGCCAGCTCCTCCATATTGATGGGTACTATTAGAGCACTTTTGAGTTTCTTTCCTGCTGTGTCATTGGGCCGCGCCCTGTCCTTTCTTCTATCCCGTTTTGTTGGCGTAGCTTGGGATGTTCTCGGTCTTTCGATGGGATCATGGCCGCTCCGTTGATTTGCCTGGAACAATCTGCCACCTGGGGGTGTCAGCAATGCCGCTGCTGGCAAGGGTGTTTTGAATCCGTCCGTTTGAAGCATTCCCACTTCGCGGATGTTTGGATCTTCCGAGCAAGATTTCGGATCTTTACGTTGATCGTTCTTCGATTTTCATCGGTAAGAAAATTTACCAGCGTTGCCAGATCATTTTCCTGCTGATCCCATGTCTTCATCGTCGTTTGTAATCCACTTGTAGTATTTGGGGCCAAGTGGGTCACCCGGGGACAATCAAGTAATGGTCGGCTCTTCCCACAATCTGAGGAGCCAGCGCCGGTCACCAGGGCTTTCACCTGATTGGAACCGACGGCGGGATTTCCCTTTTGGGGGTTGTCCGCGTGGGATACAATTGTGTTATCATCACTGTTCATGTTTGCTTCATAGGCTGTTATAGAGAGCCCACCCTTGGCACCCTTGGTTTCGGGAGTTAGGTTTCTCCCCAACCTATCCCCCACCGATAGTTTATTGTTATTAACAAATTCAATTGTTTAGATCGCTATATTGCAAGAACGATTAGAGATACGCAAGAATGTGTTTAATGAAAGTCGTTCCACACGTAAAAATAAACATTTGATATTGTATTGCTTTTTTCCTAACACCCATAGTCAATTGTTATTAACTTCCCGATCTAGGGAAGTTATTGTAATGACCCCGAAAATAAAAATGGCCAGATACATGAAATTTTCACGTTTCTCGACGTTTTGCATCATCCTGAAGCGATTTCAGAGAAGTGTCTGCATGTCTGTGTGTGTGTGTTTTTTTTTTTTTTTTTTTTTTTTTCACTCTTTCTCTATTCGTATTCACCCACGTCCCCGCTGGTAAGCATTACTACATGGGCAATACTACGGATCAGAGTACCCACCCATTGCGGCTGGGGCCGACTTCGCCATTTCAGCTCATCGTATTTCTAATCACAGGGTAAACCTCCAGAAACCCCTGTGATACGATGGCGGGCGTCTACGATGGAACCCTCCCTCCCCCCCCCGCGCGACGGGTCGCGTTCGGTCCCGGCTCATGGTCTCACTTCATGGATACCGCCGATAGCACACACGGAATGTTCCTGCCATCGGTCGGAGTCCGTGAGAAAATATTTTTCAGAAAAAATATTTTGCAGTGAGCGGGAATCGAACGCGGGACCTTTAGAATAGTAGGCAGACACTCTACCGACTACGCCAAAGCCCCGTCACTCTGTCTGTGTGTGTGTGTGTGTGCATGTGTGAAAACACAAACCTTGTTTAACGTTTCCGGCGGGACCACCGTAGCGATTCACGTTTTTTTTTTTGATCGACGCGACTTACTGTTCTCTAGGTCTGAACGCAACGATTTACGCGAAAAATTATTCGTTCTATTGGTATTAACAAAGTCAATAGTTTATATCGCTCTATCGCAAGAACGGTTTGAGATACGAAAAAAAGTGTTCAATGAAAGTTGTTTCCCACCCCGAAATACACCTTTGACCTTATATGACTTTTTTTGACAACACACGTAGTTAATTGTTAGTAACAAAGAAGATTGTTTATATCGCAGCGGCGTGAAAATGGTGCCAGATGCAAAACAAATTAGTCAATGAAAATTGTTCCAAACACAAAAATACATATTTTATGTCGTATAACTTTTTTTGCTAACACCGATAGTTAATTGTTATTAACGAATTCAATTGTTCATATCGCTCTCTCGCAAGAACGGTTTAAGATACGAACAAAAGGCTACAATGCAGGTCGTTCCACACGTAAAAATACACATGTAATGTTCCATGAGTTTTGTGCCAACACCCATAGTTGATTGTTATTAATTAATGGTATTGTTTATCTAACTACTTCATATTACGAATTATAGTTTTTTTTAATATTTAGAAATTTTGAAAACTTTATAAAGCCCATAATTAAGACATGGACGCAAATTGTTGATATATCATATACGGTGGAACGATCGGGAAGTTATTGGTTCGACCCGTAGAGGGTCATACCCACATCCCGTTTATTAACAATTGTAATTGTTTATACTGTTCCACCGGGAAGAATACTGAAGTTATCGGGAAAATTCTCAAACAAGAATTATTCCTTATATGAAAATACACCTTTTATATGTAATGACTTTTTTCCATAATTTGCATAATTAAGGAGGTATGGTCGTCTGAGCAATTTGAAATACGGGAACAATACATATACCAGGGTTGTTCCTTAAACAAAAATGCACATTCAATATAAGCTTTTTCAATATAGGTTAGAACATATCGCTAGTTGAACTAGAATATACTTGGCGAATGAATATGTCGACAATTGCGGGAAGGATGTCAAAGAGTGGGATAATTAAGAAAGTACAGGGGAAGAGGGGGTAACTAGGCGGACGAATTCCAGTTGAATATTTTTATGGGGTTAAAGATCAAGCTAAAGTGATCGCGTGCAATAATTATTAGTCACAAATTCAAATATTGAGACCACTGTTGGGTTTGCTCATCACCATGGTTGCGTTCTTGGACTGTGCTGAAATACCAAATCGGGAAGTTTTGTTTGTGCCCCGTATGGAGCACACACATTTACACGCCTCTAGTTAGCAATTGTAATTGTTTATACTGTTCCAGCGGCGAAAATATTAAAGTTATCGGGAAACTTCTCAGAAGAGAATTATTCCGTATATGAAAATATAGCTTTTCTGTGTAATGACTGTGCATAATTAAAGGATAATTAAGTCATCGTGTGCAGTAATTATTAGCGACAATTTCAATTATTGATATCACTGTTGAGTTTGGTCATCACAATGAGTGCGTGTTTCCGCTGTACTGAAAAGCCAAATCAGGAAGTTTTGTTTGGAATCCCGTCCGGGACACACACATTTGCACACCACTAGTTATTAACAAAATGGATTGTTTATATCGCCTGATCCTGAAAACGATTAGAGATACGACAGAAAGTGTTCAATGAAAGTCGTTCCACACATAAAAATGCACATTTGATGTTGTATTACTTTATTTGCTAATTGTTCTTAACAAATTGTATTGTTTATCTAACTACTTAATATTAAGAAATATAAATTTTTTTAAGATTTAGAACTTCCGAAAACTTTATAAAGTCCATAATTTGAGACATAGACGGAAATTGTGGATATAATATATACAGCGGAACGATCAGGAAGTTATTGGCTCGACCCGTAAACGGTCATACCCACATCGTTTTTTTTGTCCAGGTCCGAAAGGAATGTTAAACTGGAATAGCAATTCCTTCAATTCTTTTAAAGAATTTCAAATGTTTCACACGTTGTATTACAAAAACCGTGGCAGATAGAGAAAACAGTTACCAACGAATGTTGTTCCCCACATGAAGATACATATTTTATGTGTAATTACTTTTTTCCGGAATTGTGCTAATTTAGGAGATATCGCTTAACTAAAAATTTTATTTGTTTATAACGCTGTATTTCGAGAACGATGACAGATACGAGAGAAAGTATTAAACAATAGTTATTCCGCTCGTATAACTACATATTTCATGTTGTATTATTTTTTCGCTATGCATCATATTTTCCGAGATATCGATAAAAAAATAATCTGCGAATTCATATCCCGTTCACCGATTTTCAGGAATATTTCAAGAAGGACTCACTGGACTCAACTCTACAAATCTGTTTACAACAAGTAAATGAAAAAGACAAACAGTACTTCAGAGACTGTTATAAAAACAATCGCAAACGTTGGTTCCATAACAAAAAGCTCTCCCGACTAGAGATAGTCTGGGTTAATAGGGCAAGAGCAAACTATTACCACCTCGCAGCTTCCCGCAAAAGGAAGAACTTCATAGATTCGGCCTAATGCGAGTGTGGTCACCCTAATGAAGAACTGGGTCATGTACTCTGGGATTGTCCTAGACACGATCAACCCAGACAAATTATGATATCATCATTACAAAGTTCCTCAATGACAGTCATCTAAATGTGTAAATCACCAAAATAGACGAGGGTATCCCGCAAAGTCCAATGAAATTCTGAAGTATGGCCATCACTGCTAATATGATTCATGTGTCTATTGATATTACCACATGTAAGCCAAGAATATATGAATGTAAGCTAAATATGTATGTCTGTATGCATATGTATATGGGGCACTCCATGTGAAATCGTCGGACCTGGGACTATCGGGATTTTTTTCTCTCAAATTTTCGATCTATCTTTAATTTAATTTTTTTTTCTGATGAAGTAAAAAAAAACAGATACGTATTTTTTTTTATAAACAATTGAGCTGAAATTATAAACAATAAGAAATATCTCAAAAACTACATTTTTGATTTCTCTGAAAATTGAATCACATATACTACAATATTTTCCGATCATTTTGCAATAAACTTCATTACGGGATCTTTTAAGGAGATTTTCTTATGATTTTTCAAAGTTCAGATGATAAGACGTGTTTACTGTGATCTGTGTCTTACTGGAATTTTTTTCATTTCTATCAATACTCCTAGAAATTCCAACCAGAAAATATCAAATTGAATTGAACAAACAAATACAATATTCTGACAATTTTTATAACCAATTGATCATATCTTTGAAACTACTGACATTAAGGAGAAGAATATGGAGTACCAAAATGTTCCTCATGGAATTTCGCTTCGAAAATGTATCCATGTTTTTTTACCCGGGAGAAGACTTTTCTGTACATTCAAGCAGCAAGACTAACCGAGTGCACATCGCGCATATTTTTGAACAAATGATCATATTCATGAAATTACCAATATCGATAAGAAGAAAATATAAAATACTAAAAATTTATCATGCGCCAGAAACATCGAGATAGCCGAATCGGTGGAGAGTCGAATTTCGATCCCAACAACTCAGGTTTGAATCCACGCCTCTGCTATCGCCACGAAAATATTTCAAAAACCGTTTTTTTTCATAATGAATAAAATGGAATCTGACAATAGTCAAAATAGAGACCTATGGTGGCTCAGTCGTCTAAGGCGCAGGGTTAGTAATTCTGTAAGCCAGGGTTCAAGCCCGAGCCTGGGCGATTGATACGAGCACCAATGTAATGTATTTATATGTGCTTTGTTCACAAACACACGGTAGACCCTCCATCGCGGATGAGCATGACTATAACATAGTAGCACAACCAACGACGATTAAACCAATAAAAAAAGAAAACATAAGGCAGAATAATAAATGTGTCCATTTATACTAAGTTAGTTGTCTATTATGACCCGGAAAGACTGATTGCTTTCACTTCAGTCGACTGTGACAGAGTTGACCAAATTCAACGTCACTATTGTCGGTATAAAAACAAAGACTGCATTGAAAAAGGGGGAGGAGGAGGAGGAGGGGAAGTCGGGGGAGGTTTCATTGAAAATACAACAATGAATCTATTTCATCTCAGTTCAAGTTTGATATCAAAACTGCGTACATCGAGTACTGCTCCTTTTCAAAGTCTTTTGGAATATTCAGCTTCCCGTCTGCAATTAGAATATTGAATGTTTGTTTTTTGTTAATACCAGGGGATTTCTTCCGATTTGTTCAGAGGATATCTGGTAAGTACACATACTTTCTTTTGGTAGAACAACAAACTCCATCACATACTCGTGAATTACCACCAATCAACCACACTAATTCTTCCCAAATAATTTGAGACCTCTTCATACATATGATAATATAGACTTTTATTTTAGAATGAAATTACTAGGGGTGAATCGAGTGCCACAGGACGACGATACCAGTGACTTAAATGATATGATCTCAAGATTAAAATCCAAGTATCACCATCAGAACTGTATTTGCATGGTACTATTATCCATATTTACAGCCTGAGTAGAGAAATGATCACTGCTGTCATAAATTTTTACGAGTCAGATAATATCAGTGCGTTACTTCCTGGAAAAAAGATTTTCTATCCGCGATGACACCTGAAGGGAGAGTCCATAAGCAGAAGCGACGTCTACTCGGTAATCTCAATGAACTGTACCGTGAATTCAAAGAACGCAATCCGGAACTGAGTGTTGGTATCTCCATGTTTTCCAGCCTACGACCTAAACACTGCATTTCTGTTGGACCAGCTGGGATGCATACCGTATGCGTATGCCCAATTCACCAAAGTTTTAAATTGATGATGATGAGTGAGTAAATGATTACAAAAATGGTTAGCAGATCTAGCATACCAGGTACCGTTACCTTTCCCCGAAGGTCAAGTTTTCGCATTTTCTTTTGGTTTAGTATAAGCGTTCGAAATATTGTTTGGATTTTAGATTCGTTTTCGGGTTTTTGGGTTTGAGGTTTGATAATTCCTGCAAAAATTATCTGGCGCCCATCTCTTTTTTTTTTTTTGTTTGTTTATTGAGGCGAAGTTACTTGATTTCGGGGAAGTAGGCCGAAGGTGACGGGCTTTTCTACCCCACTAGAAAAAGTCACGTTACAAATTATTTTGTGTAATTCGTCAATTTGGAATGGATATTTCATATGGGAAATGATGCTTGTATAGAGCATCCCACTACGTCAACATAATAAATCTCATTAACTTATTTCAGAACTTGATATGAACTCCATTCTTGAAGATATTGAGAGACCAACTGTTACTTATGAGAATGTACTCTGCCTACTTATGTGCAATCCGTCTTCATCCGAATGCTACTTGGGTGCTTGTCTCGAGTGTCCAGGAATCGGGGCGCTACGAGAAAAATTAACCACTGCGATGATGTCAACTTCCAATGAAAGGATATCATATAAAAAATGGGTAGCAAAACCTAGATGCACTTTGACGGAGGTCGAGGGTGACATACCTTCATTCATCAATGAAGTCTGCGATCAAGCAAAACTTCTACTGCCTCACGCTTACATAACAAAATAACAGTCGAGTTACTTGAGACATATTAAAGACAATTTGAAGCCCGATGAATGCATCATTACGTGCGATTTCGCGGAGAATTCCGTACGTTGTCTAAGATACTGCACCTGGGTTTCACTGGAACAACGACCAGGGGACTGTGTTCACAGTGGTCGTTTACTATCGCGATGTTCAGGAATTCCGACATAAACGTCTCTGTATCATATCAGACTGTTTGACTCACGACGCTGTTGCGGTTTATATGTACCTAAAACAGGTCAGAGCTTTCATCGAAACGTTTGTTCCTAACCCTTCAAAATTTTTCTACTTCTCATATGGAGCTCCTCAACAATTTAAAAACGGCAAAAATTTCACGAACATTTTGCACCCCATCCGAGATTTTGGAGTGCTTCCCGAGTGGAATTTTTTTACCACTGCCCATGGGAAAGGTCCATGCGACGGTATAGGAGGTATACTTAAGCGAACGGCAGCCCGTGCCAGGTTACAATTACCGCTCGATCGCCAAATCACAAAAGCTATGGACTTGTTCCAATAGGCTTCTCACCCTGGTAATGTTCCGACAATATCAGTGAAATTCGTTTCTCTTGATGTATATCGTGAAACTCTCAGTTTTCTCCAAACTCGATTTGACAGCATTAAAGCTCTAGCGAAAACTCTTCAAACACATCACGTTATACCGTACGGAGACGAAAGTTTGAAAGCCCGACGATACTGGTTTTGTAATCATTTTGAAATTCACTAACTCGTGAAATCTATCGTTACTAGACGAATTACCCAGAGGAAACGTAAAAAGGAATGAGGTTAACTCTTAGGCACAGTCTATCGAGGAGTGTTCTCACATTCTATATTTACCCCCATCATATCAGTAGTTTGAACCAAAAAACTATTTGGTTAGAAAAATTTGCGTGAAGGCTCGGTCAGTTTCTCTCTGCTTGCGAAATTTACTAAGAAACAATTTCGTATTCTATATTTTTTTCCGTAATGTCAGTAGTTTCAAAGATATGATCATTTGTTTATGAAAATTGTCAGAATATTGTATTTGTTTGTTCGTTAAATATTCACGGCGATTAAATTTTCTATTCAATTTGATATTTTCTGGTTGGAATTTCTAGGACTATTGATAGAAATGAAAAAAATTCCAGTAATACACACATCACAGAAAGAACGTCTTATCATCTGAACTTTGAAAAATCATAAAAAAATCACCTTAAAAGATCCCGTAATGAGGTTTGTTGTAAAATGATGGGAAAATATTGTAGTATATGTGATTCAATTTTCAGAGAAATCAAAAATGTAGTTTTTGAGATATTTCTTTTTGTTTATAATTTCAACTCAATTGTGTATAAAAAAAAAAATACGTACCTTTTTTTTTACCTCATCAATCGTTATGTGAAATTTGAGACAAATCCAGAACTAGTCGGTTCCGGGTCCGACGATTTCACATGGAATGCCCCATATATATATATATATACATATGCATACAGATATATATATTTAGCTTGCATTCATATATTCTTGGCTTACATGTGGTAATATCAATAGACAGATGAATCAGATTAGCAGTGATGGCCATACTTCAGAATTTCATTGGACTTTGCGGGATACCTTCGTCTATTTTGGTGATTTACACATTTAGATGACTGTCATTGAGGAACTTTGTAATAACCTTTATACTTTTATGGTCTAGGTTCTGGAGAAACGCTCGGCTTGAGTATGGATAGTACATTTGGTTTTTTTGTAATGATGATATCATAATTTCAAACCAATCGAAGATGCAGTTTGAAAATGTTGGTTGAGTTGGCATGGAATTGCCCATATGTATGTAAATGTATTGGTCTCTGTATGACTACGTATCTAGATATATGGGTATATACTTATATTCTATAATATAGCTGTATGAACTTGTAAAGTTTCGAGCTAATAAATAAAACAGAGATCTCGATAAAAATCGTAATAATCGATTAATAGTTGGAATCTGCATTACCGAGATACAATTTGACTTCATGCGTGCATCGTGGCACACACACATACATACACAGGGCCTGGCAACAGCAAGGGCTGTCGGCAACAACAAGGCCGCCATCAATGCAGCACCCGGAATGTTTCTCGAAGTGTATAATGCGTGCATCCAGGAAAGTATTTTCCCCAGCAGATGTAAAGATCACAGACTCGTAGTTCTCTCCAAGGGAAACCAGCGTCGGGACAAGCCGTCATCGTTTCGTCCACTCTGTATTCTCAATACGATGGGCGAAATTCTGGAGCGCATAATACACCAGAGAATCGAGGCAGCGAGTGAACCCCTGTAGGCCGATGTTACTAGTTGGATGTTATTGACCTCGTGGTGAGAACAGCAAAGAGAGGTACGAAACAATACTGTTTGGTGGTTACTCTGGACGTCAAGAACGTTTCCAACTCGGTACGATGGGATTGAATCTTGGCGGCACTATCGGAGCCATCAGTACCGGCATATCTCCAAAAGATAGTAGGTAATTACTTCACTGACAGAGTTCTTAAGTATGACACAGAAGTAGGCCCCGAAATATATAAGGTGACTGTGGGTGTATCTCAAGGCTCAGTGTTGGGGCCCCTTCTGTGGAATATCGTGTACGACGAAATGCTGAAACTGGCATTGCCGACGGGGGCAAAGCTCGTAGCTTTTGCAGATGACGTGGTTATTATCATCGTGGAAAAACACCTATCCACGCTTCAGCCCATCAATGAGAATGCGTTTAACAAGATACGGAAATGGATGGACTCGATTGGTCTACAACTTGCAAAGCATAGGACTGAGGCACTATTCATCACGAGCTGAACGAAACTGGAGATAATCACGCTGCAAGTCGGCGACCACGAAATAACCTCCCAGCCCGATATACCCCACCTACCTAGGAATTATGATTGATACCCGATTCAGTTCAGACACCAAGCCCAACAGGTAAGCACTAAGGCGTGTGCAGTGAGGACTTCCCTTGCAAGACTCATGCCGTACATTCGAGGGCCAAAACATAGGAGAAGGCAGTTATTATCATCAGTTGTCACGTCGGTGTCACCATGCGGTATCCGTAGATGGACTGATGCACTACGAAGTCAAGCAGCACGACTGCAAGTTGTTCCAGTATACACGCTAAGTGCCCTTAGAATGGCTGGCGTATACCGGACAGTATGCAACGAAGCAGTTGGGATTATACCTATCGAAGTTCTAGCGAAGGAGCGTAGGCGACTCTACACACGGAAAAGATCAACTGAGCTGAGCCTAGTGGAACTGAGGAGAGCAGAACGTAACCACAGTATCCAGCGATGGTGGCTACAGTGGGACGCCTCCAGCAAAGGCCGGTGGACTCATTGACTTATTCCGACGCTGGATGTTTGGCTTGGCCGATCACATGGACAAGTCAATTACTACCTAATCCAGATGCTCACAGGACATGGGTGCTTTCGGGAATATCTTCACAAATTCAAGCATGAGGATTCCTCGCATGGCCCAAACTGTCAGAGAATTCAGGAAGACGCGAAACATGGTCTCTCTGCGTGTCCGCGTTTCGACGTCCAACGATCTATATGGGAAAATAGCGCAGGCAAACCCATTAACGCTGGAAATCTCGTGGAAGTTATGCTGTCATCAGAGGTAGCATGGAACACGACAAGCGATTTCGCAATCGAGGTTCTGCTGTAGCTGCGCCGCGAGAAGCAGCTTCGGAAAAATCCAGAGTAAACGGTGGATCTTCTTACCGTCAACAACCGGAACGGATTCGCTACTGAGGAAGTATTGCTTCGCAGATGTTCCATCGTGATTTGGGGATACTGGGACATAGAAGGTTGTCCTTCTACTAGTTTAGGCCAAGGGCTATTGCCTCTGTTCCTGCCATCGGTCGGAGTCCGTGAGAAAATATTTTTCAGAAAAAATATTTGCAGTGAGCGGGATTCGAACGCGGGATCTTTAGAATAGTAGCTAGACACTCTACCCACTACACCAAAGCCCCGTCACCATGGGCTGTGTGTGTGTGTGTGTGGGTGGGTGTGTGTGTGTGTGTGTATGTATGTTGGTATGTATGTGCCCTACATTTTGGTCAAAGATTTCTCACGAAAAGATCCACCAATCGAGGCCATCGAGGTCTCAATCGACGTATCTGCATGTAACTCAGCCCTGATTACTTTTTGATGGATATTGGTTCAGAATATATATTGTTATTAACCATTTCAATTATTTATAACGCTATATCCCGTAAACGGTTCGAGGTAGGGGATAAGCCTTAAAGGCTTCAATGAGAAGTAAATGGCCTTCACGTAGAAGAGGGAGTTATCTCTTGACTATGAAAAAAATCACAAAACGCAGCCACATATAGAGAAATGAAAAAAAAAGTCAGCAAATACTGAAGTGAGAAGTCCCGTAAATTTTTGAAACAGCCCTGATCTCGAAAACTCGAGTTAGCAAATCGGCAAGTCTGCATTGTGTCCTCACTGAGGGCTCAAATACATCCACTAGCTACATGAATGATTCCAAACGACCCTACGTCCTTCATTATGTAAATTGGTCGTGAATTATGAAAGTCATTCAATATGAAATCTGTATTTCTACATGGCGAATAATTTTTATTTTCTAAATTTTTCATTAACTGTAGTCATTCACGCAGTAGAACGTTATGAACAATTGAATTTGTTAATAACCACCGGTCACCGGTTCTCCAATTTTATATAAATTCTTTAATCCCCCTATCTCCATGGAAATATTGCAATTACAACCTTAATAGCGAGCGTGAATTCATTCGTCCACTGAAAACAATACTGTCCAAACGATCATACCTCCGTAACAATGCCAATTATGGAAAAAGGGAAAATCAAGGTTAGTTGATGAACGATTGGACAAGGCTATTTGCCTTCTTGGTTGGGGTTTCATCACATCCAAAGGTTTTGACAGTTTATAAGAGAAGTTTTGAAACTCGAGGTTTTTTAAAAGACAATCAATCGTGCGATTAGTTGACATGATTCAAACAAATCTATGTTTAGCTGTTCGAAGGAGGACACTTAACCATACTTATTGTCTTCTCTTCGACGGTTGTCGCCATACAGTACTATGACTAATTCAGTTATGAATAATTAAAGAAACGGTTCCACCAATTTCAACCAAAAACAAATTGGTTCTAAGTTGCATGAAGACGATCTGATTTCGACCTTCATAACTTCGATCGGTTCAGCCGTTTTTGAAAAATCGTTGGGCAAAGATTTGGGTGCATACATACGCGCACTCTAGGGTGACCTTTCAAACGCCTTGGGTGGAATTTTAATCGTGCCGCCCCCTCATTTGACTCGAAAAAAATATTGAAAAATGTGTGCGAAGTCGCCACGCTCTAGCTCAACAGGAAGGCGTGCCGGTGGAGCGGTGTTTTTCTCCATTTAAATAACACAGGTTTTCAGTCAATTACCTGTGTTATTTTCTTGCGTGTTCCATAGGGGCGAAAAAAATATGATGCCTGCGGGAAGTATACGGGAAATAGAGTAACTTCGTGTAGAATTTTCAGGACCTATGCCAATCGATATTAGCCATCGAATAATTCATCTTTTTCAATTAAATAATACTTCTGGGACTCAATACTTGAAGATACACGAAAAGTTTCAATTTTTTCCATTCAGCGCTTTCACAGAATTTGTCAAAGATGATCTTTCATAACTTCTTGTTTTGTGTGGCCGGTGATGACATTCCGGTAGGCTTTTATTATCGGCAAGATATTTTGTCTCTGAGCTTCATCTTTCGTCAAGATGTTATTATAGGACTCCATCAAATGGACTGCTCTCTCAGCCGTATCATTCACGACCTTCAAGCCTGTTACAATTTGTAATCCCGCTCGTTAATCGTCGTCTTGATTCCACGTGGAAGGAATTTCTGTTTAATGCCAAATCTCTTGAAGAACTTCAAAGTTTATGGAGTCATGAAATTCTCCATTTCCTTGTAATACCAGCTATCAATATCTCTCAAGTTGGCCTCTACTCGATTGGAATAACCGTCATTTCAATATTCATCGCTCTTCATGTCTGTTATCATTTTCCTCGTAACATCAATCCTTCATCAAATAGATAGATAGAATAGATAGTCCTTCATCAAAGAAAGCCATAGCTGATATTTCAGGATTCATGTACCATAAGTGACTCCCGAATTTATTCAGTGTAAGCTGAGATATCCTTTCATCAATGGATCGATATATGGATCGACATAGAGTGTTTTTAGAAATTGGAGATCGTGGTTGGGAGCTCGAGCGGCATGTGGCACTGTGAATCAAGCGTCCACATATACCGAAACAATGGAAGCACAAATCTGGGAGAGTGATTTCCGTTCTAGAGCTGTTGAAGAAAATTCCTTACGCAGAAAATATATTTTTAAAGAATATATGGCTTTTGCCATCCAGCGAGCATGGTTAACTGCACCCGGCGAACGGAATTTTACGGTTTCAGCAGGAACAACTATGAGGAATATTTGGGTGAGATTTAGTAACTCTTCATAATCATCTCGGCGTTGACTGACTTTCAACGTTTCTTCTACAATATTATCGATCCTCTTAACATGCTCCGACAATACTTTCATCAATTTGTGGTTGTCCAATCCCGATTTATAGTTAGTCAGATTCAACTGATTTCACGATTCTTTCAATCTCTTGAAAAGAGGTACATTTGGACCAGAAGTCGGCGGCATTTCTACTTCAAAAGCGCTTCTCAGCACCATCTCATAAATATGTCGACGACATGGAAAATAAGGGAGTTTGGACTCCAACGTTTGCTCTAACTTAAGAGCCGCCCCATTGATGTGACCCAAGTTCGAAGCAGTGGTGTCGCAGCAAATAGCCTTCACTTTTTCATCGATACCCCAATCGATAAGTCTCTTGTAGATAGCTTCTGCTTGCAATTTACCTGATCCATCCTCCAGTTCTGGGATCCCTAACAATTGTTCGATATCACCGTTTGTGATCAACACGTTAGCGATCAAGTACTGCTACTACTCACTCATTGATAACATTGATGTTCCCTCGTGGACTTCTAGGTAGCGGTGGAGCAATTTCGATTTCGAAATTATCACAGGATATATTCGAATGAAAGCTAATACTCCTTTGACTGAGAGTATCCCCAGAAGCTTCACCACTTGACACCAACTCAACCAGATGGTCTTGAAAAAATTATCACAATTTTTCATGGAGAATATTAATGAAATTCGAATTTATTCATCACAACATCTAAAGGAATTCCATAATGAAGTAAATGTGCATTATTCCAGTATTACATGGTTATAGAAGAGAATATGAAAATATATTTTTTATCGAAGATTTCTTCAGCGGTGAAAGAAACCCACTCAATTTGTGTTCTCCCTTGAAATCACTCCTAGATGCGATAATTACTCTTTAAATCGGAGTTTCAAGTTCACTTTCAAAAACCATATTTTATCGCGTCATGATGGAATCACTAGAGATTGAAATCTATATGTCCTGATGGGAACGGATTTAAAAATAATGATAACTTACCCAAATTTCGAAGTTCTCGATGTTTCTTTTGATGTTTCTCGAATCTTGCTGCCGTAACCAACTCAGCTCTTTCTTGAGCCGTCTTAATATCACCAATATAGCCGACTCGACCATCTTTCCTCTGATTCGTCAAAAATTCTCTCCCCAACTCATCTATCATCTCATCAATATTTCCATGAGCAATAGCAAACAGATTACGAAGGCTAGAACTGAAACTTTCCTCTTTTTCCTGATTGTGTTTACCGGCTCTTTTTTGTAAATTGCGCCATTCATCGTAAAGACTTTTCAATTTCTCTACATATATTGCTTCTTTTTGAGTTGCTGGATGCGCTTTCTGCTAAAAAATTGATACCTCTTTGATGACAAGACCTGAGCTTTCATGGACACTTAATTTGACGTGTCGGAGATTAAAAGATAACGCTTTCAAGACTTGCAACTTTGAGGGTAACTTGTTACCATTAATTTGGGTATTGATATCACCGATTAAAAAAATATTTTTGCGTAATCTTGGGGGAGAAAACAGGTTGCATTTGATGGAATCTTTTGGAAATGTAACACAACAAGGTGGACTCAAGTTTCGTCGTGTGTTCCGTGAAGGTTGAGGGTATATTCGATTTCAGTGGTCCCTTATGGTATGAGCGGTCACTTGATTCTTTGGTGCGCAATTGCCATCAGTGCCTCCCGGAGAGGAAACCAACATCAGCACTTTGAATTGCAAACTTTGAAAAATTTCACTATTACACAATTCTATAACAGCGATTGAACTCGTAGACACAATTGACACATTTTTAATCCATTATATAGTGAAGAAGCGGGAGATCTGCAGTAGAGAATCTTTTCCCGAGTGGCGAGAAAACTTTCGCCTTATGCGGTTCAAAAAATCACCATCGGCATCTGTGATCAATAGCGATTTCGATCGAATGAGGTGGGTTCGACTCATTCATCACTGATTGAGTGAGTGAGAAAGCATTTCTAGCTGAATGGTTGCAGATACGGGAAAGTGCTGAATAAAAAATATTTCCCGCCAATAAATACGTACGTTCATGTTTATCACTTTTTTTTGTATCGCTCAGCTTTACAGAGATATCCAAGATTTACGATGCCTTTAAAGTGAAAATAGAGCTGTGGATTCACGTCATACGACTAAATTTATGTATTTTCTGCAGACAGACATTTTTTGTTTCATACTTTTTCGTGTATCTTCGAGTATTGGGTCCCAGAAGTATCATTTAATTGAAAAAGATGAATTATTCGATGGTTAATAACGATTGACTTAGGTACTAAAAACTCTACACGAAGTAACCCTATTTCCCGTGTACTTCCCGCAGGTATCATATTTTTTCCGCCTCTATGGAACACGCGAGAAAATAATACAGCGAATTGACTGAAAACCTGTGTTATTTAAATGGAAAAAAACCGCTCCACCGGCACGCCTTTCAGTTGAGCTTCGGCGTGGCGGCCTCGCACACATTTTGTACTATTTTTTTCGAGTCAAATGAGGGGGCGGCACGATTAAAATTCCGCCCAAGGCGTTTGAAGGACCACCCCTAGCACACACATACACAAACATTTGTGTAGAATTTGACGGGAAGCATTTTGGTATACTTAAAAGACCTATTCCGAATCGAAAGAAATATCGATTTCGGGGACATTACAATAAATCGCTTAAGAGTCCCATAACGAGTCCCAAAGACCGTTTACAACTGAATAATCGTATTCTCATTATGAACGAATAACATCCGTAACTGTGTTATATACAAAAGTACACATTCATTTCTCAAATAATGAACTTTTAAAATTTTTCAAAGCTTTCCAATATTGAAAAAAATTATGTTTTTTTGAATGTAAAGAGATTTTTCAAGAATATAACCTTCGTAGCGATAACGTTAAAGAAAAAAACAGTATCAAGTCTAAACATGACGGAAGTGAAACTTCTAGTATTCCTCTGTCACTCTCTTTGTATTTCATCCTCCCGGGTTTCTGTCTTCGGTGAGTTTGAAGATTCCTACTCATTTTTAACTTCTCAGTATAGGGAAGTTCTTGTAATGCTCCCAAAAATCAAAAAGTTTTTAACTTCCCGATAGGGAAAGTTATTGTAATGACCCCGGGCCGAAAAGTGTCAGATCAATGAAATTTTCACTTTTCTCGACGTTTGCCATCGTCCTGACACGTTTTCAATTAAATATCTGTCTGTGTGTGTGTGTGTGTGTGAGAGAGAGTATGCCTATGTATGTGGGCATTTTTTTGTGACACGGTTTCTCCTGAACAGCTGGACCGATTTTAATGTTTTTTTTCTTCCAAAAATTACATCGAGCCGTTGTGGAGAACGGAAAGGAGTGTCAAGTCTAAAACACAATTCCTTCAATCGTTATTAACAATTCCAATTGTTCAAAACGTTGCATTACAAAAACCGTGGGACATAGAGGAAAAAATTTCCAATACGAATGTCGTCCCCCACAGAAGGTCCCACAAAAATCAAAAACAAATTTTTTGAAAAAAATAGCCAAGTCCACGTTTTAACGCATTCTGTTTTGCACAATTTCGTTAACTCCGCTGGTTTGAAAAAATGCTAAAAATGAAAAAGAACGCTAAGTATGAATAAAATGAAAAAAAAAACAATTCAAAAAAAGAGTCGGGACCAACGTACTTGGTGCCATTTCTGAAAACGCCCCATGAGATGAGAGTAGCTATTCACTGTCGATATAGGTCCTACATTATACGACTAGGTTGAGCCTCGGTCCCCGGAAAAAAAATCATAGGTGACTCACTATAGCAGATTTATTGATCTGTGGAAACCTCATTAGCAAATGCTACAACTTAAATTTCCCTGATCGCAGGCTTGCACTTCTGAACAATTCTAGGTCTAATCCATGAAAGAATTCTGACTGATCGGAATAAAATATATAATCTCATAATCTGTAAATATCTCCTGCGGCAATATACTTTCTGATCCTGAAGTATGAGTCAGGATGCAGAACTTTCTAAGCTAAGTCCATGTTATAATGCAAAACCGCGCCAAGTACGTTGGTCCCGACGCTTTTATGAACTTTTTTTTAAATTTTATTTATACAAGCTTGGCGTTCTTTTTCATTTTTAGCATTTTTTCAAACCAGTGGAGCTAACGAAATTGTGTAAAACAGAATGCATGAAAACGTGGACTTGGCCATTTTTAAAAAAAAAATTGTTTTTGATTTTTGTGGGATGTCTTTGAATTTTTCAGAAAACTCATAATTATAAAACTTACATCTATCAAACATTGATTCTTGTCTATCACAGACCTGTAAACACCCTTCAAACGATGCCGATGGTTCAAATAATTAATTTAATCAAATAGGTTGATAACTTCCTGGTATCCGTGGCATCGCCCCCCTCCCGCACTCGCCACAGTCTACCGTGACAACTCCGAAAGTTTTTTTCGCAATGTATAATGTATAATGGATCCATTGAAGGCCGTTGATAGTCACCTATCAGTGACCTGCAAACTATTCTGCATCGTTTAATGCGTCATTGAATTTCCTGTTTTGGAATTTAGCAAAAAAAGCTGCTTTCCGTGAAATTTTTTCAATTTTTTGAGAAAATCATAACTATAAAACTTACATCTATCAAACATTGATTCTTATATGCCAAACACGTAACTGTAAAACTTACATGTATCAACCACTGATTCTTATATGCCAAAGACGTGTAGACGACCTTCAAACGATTCCAATGGTTCAAATAATTCATTTAATCAAATAGGTCGATAACTTCTAGGTGCCCGTGGCGCCCTCGCCCCCTCGCGGCAACCGACCATCATCACTCCAAAACTTATTCTCGCAATTAATGTGTAATAGATCCATTGAAGACAGTTCATAGTCTTCGATCAATAACCTGTCAATGACCTTCTATCAATAACAAACAACCCTGTATGGTTTAATGGGTCATTGAATTTCCTATTATGGAATTTAGCAAGAAAAAAGTTGCTAACTTCCGTGAGATGTTTATACATTTTTGAAAAGTCATAATTATAAAACATACAACTATCAAACATTGATTCTTGTCTATCACAGACCTGCAAACAAACTTCAAACGATTCCGATGGTTAAAATCATTAATTTAATCAAATAGGTCAATAACTGCCTTGTGCACGTGGCGCCGACCTCCCACTCGCCGCGCCTACCATGATAAGACCAAAACTTTTTTTTTGCAATTAATGTATAATAGATCTATTGAAGGTCGTTTATAGTCTTCTATCAATGACCTGCAAACGATTCTGTATCGTTTGATGGGGCATTGAATTTCTTATCATGAAAATTAGCAAAGAAAGTTGATAACTTCCGTGAAATTTTTTCAAATTTTTGAAAGAATCATAACTATAAAACTGACATCTATTAAACATTGATTCTTGGAGATCACCGATCTGCAAACAACCTTCAAACTATTCCCATAGTTCAAATAATTATCTGAATTATTGAATAGATCGATAACTTCCTAGTGCCCAGGTTGGGTCTGAGCTCTAGTTACAGATAGTTTGAGAAGATATAGTGAGGTATAATCTAGTGAGAATTACCAACCGCATAAGCGAAATGTATGCCCTAGACGGATGGATAATAATCGAAAACCCGAAAAATGTGCATAATAGCTCCTTGAATTCGAACGATAATTGCATCAGTGGGAAGCTCATACACGATTTATGTGATGTAGCTAAGACCAGTTTCTATCTAGATGATCGTGTAAACTAACAAAGATACATTGGAGATTGTGGAGGGGCAAATTGTGTGATGTATAGATACTTGCTCGCTCTGGGGGATCTTTCCTGGTCGTGAACTTGGCCGATACGCTCCCGCGTATCTCGATACATATTTTATGTTTAATGAGTTTTTCCATAATTGCGCTAATTTACGTGATTTCACTTAATTAACAATTTTCAGTGTTTATAACGCTGTAGTTCGAGAACGATGACAGATACGAGAAAAAGTATTTAACAAAAGTTGTTCCGCTCGTGCAACTACATATTCCATATTTTATTACTTTTTTTGCTAGGCATATTATTTTACGAGATATCGATAAAATATCGTCATAATCGATTAATAGTTGAATTTGCGTTACTGATATACAACTTGACTTCATACGTGTATCGTTACACACACGCACACACACACACACACACTATCGGAAAATTATAGCTGCGACTCGTCGAGGGTCACACTCACATCCCATTTATTTTTCATCGGATGTTTACCTTTCAAGGTTTTTCCAATATTTCTAGGCTATTTTAAACACAATTTCTATGTATGTGTGTGTGTGTGAGTGTATGAGTAGCTGGGTATGTATGTGGCCAAAATTTTTCGTTCACGATTTATCGCGAGTGAATTATGCGATCGAGGTTCTGAATGATTCAACCGAAGCGTCATTACGTAACATAGATCTTATTAGATTTACGATGGAATTGGTCCAGTACATATATTGTTATTAATTCCAATTAATTTCAATTATTTATAATGGTTTATAATGTTCTACTGCATAAACGCTTTGAGTTGGCGCAAAATTCATATGAAAAACGTTGCTCCCCATATAAAAATACGTATGTTATGTGAGATGACTTTCATCGATAATTTGCATAATTAAGCAGGTTTCGCCATTTCAAAAATAATGTATGTAACTAGCGCCGCTCCGGCCGCAAGCGGCCGGTTCGTTGATTACCATTCTATGTCAATTACTATTGATTTGCATTACAGTCCAATCGACGAAACAGTACTTATCGAATTTTATGAGTTGAAATTGACAATTAAAAGCGATTTTGAAAGTGAAAATGAAAATTGGAAGCTGAAAACAAAAGTTGAAATTAAAACTTAAAATTGAAAATTGCGCAATAATAATTATCCATAAGTAGCCTTTTGAGCCATTCCGGTTTTACAACTATCAGTACATACGCCGATTATTATCCTTCATTATGCAGCATCAATTTCTGTTTCAAGTACCATGAAATACCATTGTTAATACTAAGAATCACAGATCATGAGTATTAACGAAAAAACGTGCAGGTGATACTATGAGAGCTAGATAATATTCATATCAAAGTAGACATCTTTGGCTAAAGTTCAGCAATATGCCGTATAACTATGCGGTGGAAGGTCCAAATAGATACTTGGACAACTTATAATACAATACAATTGGAATATGAACCTTTATGGACGTTATTCGATTGATACATGTCGTAATAATAATTCGATGTACTCTTTGCATGGATGCATACACAACACGATTTAATTCCTCTCATATTTTCATGGTATTTTACACTTTGTACACAGGCTTATAACTCAATTTTAATTTACATCTTTGGAGATTCTTTACTTTGTTTATGAAGTATTATTGGCATTGCTTAATTATACATGTATGTGATCAGTGATTATATCGGAACCGACCAGCTCGACACGTGCCTCTCATGGCACGGTAGTCATCTTCGAACTGTGTCACACATATAATTCAGTGTATACGTGGTTTTTCACAATATTTAATTGTCTTTGGCTACCTAGATAAATTTTCAAAGAATCCCATGAACGAACACGGGACAATGCCACATATAATTGACCATGATTGAGCACATCTCGCCTGAGATCGATTGCAACTCTATCAAAGATTTGACCCTGAGATTTGTGGATAGTCATGGCGAAAGCTAACTTAACTGGAAGCTGTCGTCTCGAGAAAACGAAAGGACAGTGATTTTCCCTATATAATGTGATTCGATTTATGAAAACAATCTCACCTGCTTTATCTCCGGTGCAAATTTCACATTTCAGTAAACGATACCCTAACTCCAGTATTCTCAATCTAGTGCCATTGCATAATCCCTGATTAACAGACAGATTCCGAATGAGCATTAGAACTGCATTGTAAAATATTAATCGTAATTCATGAGGAGCGATTGATGACGGATTCAACGTCTCCAAATATTCTGGAAGAAGTGCATCAGCTATTTTACCATTATCACAACCGGTAAACGTATTGACGCTTGTATGTATTTCCTCAGTTCAAATATTGAGCAAGTCAACGACTCTTCTGTTGATATCTTCGACATCCACATTTATTGCCGATAAAATGACCCATTTTGACAGTTTTTAATAAACGCTATTTTCAATTACATCTTTGTATAAATCTTTGGCTATATCCGCATCCGGGTCAGCTATGCTGTTTTCAGGTAAATGTAAGTCGGAGTCATCAACATTAATAGTGCCATTTCTAACTGATAATAAAAATTGACAAACTTCTGTTTCCTGTGGTAAACTACGCATATTTTGGGTCACAGTAATTTACCAGTTCGGTTCGAGTAGCATTTCTTTTGACTGGCAGCCATTGTCGAAAATCACCCCCAAGTAACATTACTTTCTGACCAAATGGTTTGTTATTGTCCATAATATCTTGAAGGGTACGATCCACTAATTCGATTACACGCTCGAGGAGCCATAGGAGCTTCATCCCAAATAAAAACATCAACACTTCGTAAATAGTCCGCATCCTTTGATTGCGCTTTGATTGTTTGCGATGAATCATTATCAATTGCAGTTGGTAATTTGAACGTTCTATGTACGGTTTTACCGAACGGAAGTAGTGGGGCAGCAATCCCCGTAAATATGCTGATACTGGAGTTTTCCTCCTGCAGTAGAGTGTTAATAGAAACGTATGCCTTTGCATGAGCTCAAGATGCAGACATTCTCTGTACGAAATCCTGCGATAATGCGTATTTGAAATCTTCCCCATAATTGTTCCGGATGAATCAGATGACAATGAATCAGAATACGCACAAATAACAGACGCAATTGTCGCGGCATCATCCAAATTTCTGCTTCATCCATAGCATTTGCCCATTGATTATCATGTTCAGTCAAGCCTAATGAGAAACATGCTCCACCGTAAGTACCATGTCTGATACCATTAACAGTACGTAAGTCATCATAGCTTCCTGCACCTTTCACCCAAGTTAATAATAATCTGAGATGAAACAATTCCGTTTGAGTAGGGTGACTGAGTACATTCGACCAACAGTGTTGTGATATCGTTGATGTTTTTTCCAGACATTCTGCGTCGCGTGAAATGTATAGTGTTGGGGTATTTGCGCATACGTGAAGTTTCTCGCCTCTACATCTAGCTCACTCAATTTGAAATACTCTGCCAACTACCAACTTTTAGTCAATGCTCCCTGAATTGCATTTGAGTCGTCAATGTCATCAATCATAACAGATTGTCCATTTGGCAAATGAACTGGTAGTCTTATAACTGCGTGACTTCTACCACTGAGCGAAAGATTGAGTATTCGCGCGCAAGCTTCAGGAGGAAAGACATAGCGACTTTCCACATAATTTTTTATTTCGTCGTGGTCAATAACATTTTGAGCACTTGGATTGGGATCTGACCCTTGAATGATGACCGTGGCAGCATGACGACCCGTATAAATGCATTTATACAGGTCTTTGACTGCTTTAATACTCGAAACTACTTCGACGTTCAAGTGACAATCAAATTTCAGTAACAATTCTTTATTATGAGGTATTACGTCTCGATTCATGAAAAGGAAATCTCGTCGAGAGACAGCACCAGTATCTCGACGCCTTTAAGCAGGATACCCATTTTCATCCATAGTTGTGTTACTGTTAAATGGCTTTGGATACTTTTTGGAGCATTTTTTCTTAGCGTCCGTGCACCAACTGCCACATGGTGCATGAATCATGTTATTTTTCACAATTTCATGTAATCTCGGACACTCGTTTGGATCGGGAATTTCTGCCGAAATATACTCGGCCGGAGGTGTAATTTTTGAATTAGGTGCCAATGTCAATAATAAATGCATATGAGGCAAACCACGTTGTTGATACTCAATCACCCATACGTAGGCTTGAACTTCACCAAACAGTTTCTCTTTTACTATCGTATCAATCAACTCTTTCCTTTTTAGTTCAAAAACTCATGTAACTAAATCTGGTCTATCTGACGCAGTCTGATCCATGCCGAGATTTTCGGTAATTTCTATCCATTTTGGATTACAGGTTATTGTAATGAATAAATTTGGTCTACCAAAAATTTTAACGATCATCATTGATTCATGATATATTTCCATCATATGACGCGGTGATCCAGTATGAGATGATGGGAGAATTACAATCTTACCTATGCGACCGTTACTGCCTTCGACTCTTCCCCTTGAATATTCTGTTGAACCTGCATACGAATCAACCCGTAGAGTTTTTTGAATCCTTCGAGCATGGTCAAGACGAACTTTTTCAACTTTTACGTATTGATCTAGAGCCGATTGCTGGAGTAAACGACGCGCAATCAATAAATGATTTGTTTTCCCGTCTCGACTGGCCATCCTATACTTAATGTAAGCATTTCTAGTCACTCTTCGATTAATATTGACCATTGGAATGTCGTTAGACCAACCCAAAGTTCCATGTGGTAATAATAAAGAATATGTTCGTGATTCAATATCAGCATTCATTGAACTGACATATTGTAAATTCTTAGTTATCGTATTACGGATTGTAACGTATGATTCTGGAATATCTCCATCTGCAGTGAGTGGAAATACTGCTGCTACTTCATTCGTTCGTTGAAAATTATATCGTCGTTTCTCTTGTGTCTTGAACAAACGACAATTGTAATTCTGGTTCGATACCATTATTCTGTCGTTTCATCAACTCTATTTCATATTTCATCATAGTGTATGATTGCGCCTGCACATTAGAAATCCTCAAAGCGTTATCAATAACATTTAATACCTCAGCATCTAAATTTGAATGTACTTGTGTACAATAGTCTGTCGCCTCAGCTGGATCAACTCTGCAAAGTTGACCGTATGATGGCAAATCATCTTTGGTCGCATACAATGCAGTATTTATCTGGTAATAAATTTGTCCTTGAGTCTTAAAACAGTATGGGCCTGGATAACGATTAGTGAATTGCACTAAATTTGCAATGAAAATGAATTGTTATAATGAGGAATATTATCAAAAAAATGATTCGACTTGGGATGTGTACCACTGAATAGTCCTTTTAGAATCAACGGAGGTTCTGGCAACGGATTCAATATGACTTTTCCGTGATTGCAGCAAACTGTTGTTGCGATTACTATGAGGACTGCTTGTTGATGGAATTTCAGACGAAATATTCGATCTTGAAGACAACATAGATGCCATATGTGTAACATTGGGGGGTTGAGCTCTGGATACTAAGAATTGTTGTTCCTGAATGGAATTCAGTGAAGTTTGACTGCATGCATGGTTTGAATTTTCCCCATTTAAATTTGGTTCATCATAAAATATGTTTTCCGATTTGAAGTAGAGGATAAAAACGTCTCATCATCACAGAGTGAAGGAGATTCCAAGAAAGGTGGGTTAAGATTGACATTCGTGAGACGTCGATTTGGAAGTTTTCGGAAATAATTGTGATCTTCCAAAGACATAGTGAAATTTTGCTCAGTAATTTGAGAATTATCGTCTAGTGTCTGAAATGCTACACCCTGCACATTGTACGTTATGAGTGAAGTTGGGATTCGGGTTAATTTGTGATGTAGTAAATTTAATTCACTTCATTTCGATGTTTTTATTTTCATTTAATATTCGTTTCGCCATGTTTCATACAATATTGTGTTTTAGAAATTTATGAACATGAAAAATTTACATATATATTAGAAGCCGAGACACACTATATATTTGTAAAATGCAATTTGAACAATTGTGAAATCAATTATTATACTGTCAGGTATGTAATAGTGTAACTTATTTGTAATTAACCGTTTCGTCCTGTAAAACTCAATAATTTGACGAATTGAGTACTCCTTTTTGGACGATTAATAATTAGTAGATTACATACCTAGGCCAACAAAGTAAAGAATGTCTCAGATCACATTCAGTTGTTGGCCGAGGCGAAGCCGAGGTCGACAATAATGTGATCTGAGCCTTTCTTACTTGCTGGCCGAGGTGTGTATACTATTTTTCTGCTCGACGAAGCCGGAAAGCGGTAACTTCGTTTAGCGCAGCGGCCCGAAAGTTGCCGCTTTCTGGCCGGAAGGCAGAAATAATATTTCTACGATTCCAACGCTAATGTTATTGTAATCTGTTGAATCTCATAGAAATTCATGAATCGCTTGTCACTCGTGTTGTTAATCTCGTCATAATCTTATTAATCGTATTATAAATTTGTATAATTATCTTATTAATCTCAATATATTGTTATTGGTTTCCCATGAACTGTTATTCTCATGAATACTCTGTGTAATCTCATCAATCTTATGTCTTAGTGATCTCATATATTATACTATTTAGTCTCATAAACTGTTTTATTCTCAGAAATACTCAGTGTAATCTCATAAATCTCATGAGTTTGATTGGTCTCATATAAACATGTCCATTCTCATAAATAACCTGTGTAAGCTCATAAATGATTAGTTATGAATTGCAATTAGTTTTTTTTATCCTCGAGATCGCACCTCTGCTTGATGTCACCTGAAAAAGAGAAAAAAAATTGTGAGAATGATGAGCAATAAACAAATAGCAATTAGTCATGACGTTGGCCCCTTTATAGCGATTTAATGTGTCATAACGAAATAACGGTTCCAGCAAGATATTATGTAGAGTTCAATTCACAAAAAAATTCATATAATAGAATATAATCGGGGTACAATGTAAAGACTAAGTCGCTATTTTAATATGAACGGTAATGGATAAAGAATGAAAATGACGTAATATTAACATCAAGTTCAAATGTTTCTGAGCAAGAAAATATATCGTACAGAAATCATGCTCAAATGTATACGTTGAATAATTCAACCTTTCTTCTATTGTATTTCCATTATCTTTGCAATGTACTGTTTTCTTAGCGGAGTCTGGAAAAATTAAATTTTAGAAGATAAGTTAACTTCGTAAATTATTGCCTTCAATTGCTTTTAGTCGACTTAACTGAACTATTCCGAAAAAATAGTGTCACCTAAGGCTCGAGTGTATTATCTATCGAACGCAAACATTTTGTATTTTCATTTGGAATTATATGAAATCGTGATTGAATTTCTCTTTCCGGAGAAGTCAATAATACTCACGAAATAGGGATAAATAAATAGGACGTGAGTGTGACCCTCGACGGGTCGCATCTAAAACTTCCCGATAATATGTGTGTGACGATACACGTATCAAGCCATGTTGTAAATCCATTACGCAAATTAGACTATCGATCGATTATTTCAATTTTCTATCGATAGCTCGTAAAATGGGATGCCTAGCTAAAAACGTAATACAACATGGTATATGTAGTATCACGAGGGGAACAACTTGTGTTTGACACTCTTTCTCGTATGTATCACCGTTCTCGAAATAGAGCGTTATAAAGGATTGAAATTGTTAATAACAACAAATTCAACATTGACAATACTTTCCGCCCTGGACAACAGTCAGAGGTAATTTTGTGTCAAAGGAGAACCAAATTGATCAGGCCATTTACCGGCAACCGTTTCTCAACGAATCATTCACATACGAACACACGCCCACCCACACGCACACAAAACCCTCATCTCAAATTTGTGAGCATGATGTGAAACGTCGAGAAAAGTGAAAGTTTTCAATTTCTGAGACATACTTAATTATCGGGGTGATTACAATAACTTCCCTGCATCGGGAAGTTAAAAATTTAATTTTACCTGTCCATAAGGTCCCAATGTTATCAAGTGCATTTCCGCTCACCGAACAAGTTCCATTTCATACTTTCGGCTGTATCTCTCCTCGTTTTTGCGTTGTTAACAATAGGGCGTTGTGAACAATTCAACTGTTAATAACATTGTATATACTGCTCCCATTTTATCCAAAGGATTTAACCCTCTATTTTGCATGAAAATAATCGATCGCAACACGTCCGTCGTTCACTCGTTACCTGAATGACCGCTCAGACGACGATCCCTCTTTAATTATGTAAATTATGCAAAAACAGTCATGCAATATAAAGTGTGTATTTCTCCGTGGCGAATAAGTTTCCTTATGTAACTTTTCCCTGAACTGTATTCGTTCATGCAGTAACCCGTTATGAACAATTGAATTTGTTAATAACAATGTAGACACTGCCCCAATTTCATCTCGACTTTTTGGCCCTCCATTCTCCATAGAAATACCGTGATTGCAACCTTAATGACGACAGTGTTATCATTCGTTTAGTGAATACAATAATTATTATTCAGACGACCATATCTTCTTTTGTTAAATTCAACACTTCATCTCGTGCCTCGTTTCAGATATAAGAAAAAAGTCGCATATTAGACATTTTTTTTTAATGTAAGGAACAACATTGATTATACTTATATTTTTTCCAATCTCTAATTTTTCTCATCCTAAATCATTTCATCTGTTTATAACGATCTAACGCAGAAAGGGTTAAAGATACAAAACAGTTAGACGACATAAAATATGTATTTCTTTATAAGGAACAACATTTACTGGACGCATTTTTGGATTTTTAACTTCCCGATAGGAGAAGTTATTGTAATCACCCCGAAAATCAAAAGTAAAATTTTCACAAAATTTTCACTTTTCTCAATGTTTGACGACATACTGATGTCGTTGATGACTGATAAGTATTCTGAAACATGTGCGTGTGTGTCTTCGTGTTCCTGTGTGTATGTGTCCGTCTGTGGACATTGAAACTTTGTCGAACTTTTCCGGAAGAACCAATGAACCAATTTTGTTCTTTTTTTTGATCGATGCATCTCCATGGCGCCCAGGCCGGAAAGGAGTGTCACAGTGAAATAACAATCATTTCTATTGTTATTAGCAATTTCAATTGTTTATAACGCTGTGTCACACGAAATATCATAGCTACGCAAAGATGTCTTCAACAAATATTGTTCCTTATAACAAAATACATATTTTATCTTGCTTGACTTTTTTCGTATCTTTAAGCGTTTCAGCGTTGGAACGTTATAAACAATCCGTTAATCAGACATTATACGCTCGCATACACACACACACACACATACCTATACATTAATACATTAATAAAGGCGGGGCTTTGGGGTACTGGTAGAGTATCTGCCTACTACTCCGAAGATCCTAGGTTCGCGCCCGGCCGCCGGAGAATATTTTTTCAAAATATTTTCTCATGGATTCCGACCGATGCAGGAACTTCCGTGTGTGCTATCGGCAGTACCCATAAAATGAGACCGCCCGGCAGAGCGGGAACCTAACCCGACGCAGGGGGGAGGGGTGGGTTCCATCATAGGCGCCGGCCATCGTAGCACAGGGGTTTCTGGAGGTTTACCCTGTGTTTAGAAATACGATGGCCTAAAAATGGCGAAAGTCGGCCCCAGTCGGATGGGTGGGTGTCCGGTACGCACCCTGAAGGAATGCTTACACGGCCGCTACCGGGGGCGTACAAATGAGAGGGACGGAGGGAAAAAAATACATTAATACGAACACACAGACACACCTATACATTAACACTAACACCCAGCCAGACCTATACATTAACATATACACACAGTTACCTATACATTAACACACAGCCGCACATACCTATGCTGGGAGAAAACTAACTCGCGAAACCAAGGGTGCCAAGGGTGGGCTCCCTATAATAGCCTATGCAGCAAACATGAACAGTGATGATAACACAATTGTATTCCACGCGGACCACCCCCAAAAGGGAAATTCTGCCGTCGGTTCCGATCAGGTGAAAGCCCTGGTGGCCGGCGCTGGCTCCTCGGATTGTGGGAAGAGCCGACCATTACTTGATTGTCCCCGGGTCCCCACTTAGCCCCAAATGCTACAAGTGGATTACAAACTACGATGACGACGACATGAGCTCAGCAGGAAAATGATCTGGCAACGCTGGTGAATTTTCTTACCGATAAAAATCAAAGAACGATCAACGAAGAGATCCGAAATCTTGCTCGGAAGATCCAAAAATCCGCGAAGCGGATAAGAGCCATGACGGAAAGTGGAGGATTCAAAATACCCTTACCAGCAGCGGCATGACTGACACCCCCAGGTGCCAGATTGTTCCAGGCAAATCAAAGGAGCGGCCATGATCCCATCGAAATACCGGGAACATCCCAAGCTACGCCAACAATAGGGGATAAAAGAAGGGAGAGAACGCCGCCCAGTGACAAAGCAGGAAAAAAGCTCAAAAGTGCTCTAACAGTACCCATGAATGTGGAGGAGCTGGTGAGTAATGAGACTTCACCAAGTGGAAACAGGGCCACGGACGAAGTATCCAATTCGGAGATGGAAGATGATGAAAGTGTTTGGGAGAAGAGCAAGAGACGAAAGAAAAAACGGAGGCCGTCCCAAAACTCCCCAGGAGTTACGCAGAGTAAGCCTAAGCCGAAGAAGAAAACAGCTATCCGACCGGATGCGCTGATTATTCGTCCGACCGGTACGGAGATGTACTCGGAAATTTTGGGCCGAATAAAGAAAGACCAGAGTGTCTATGCGGCTAGCGCATGCGTGGACAGTTTACGCAAAATAGCCGCAGAAGATGTTCTGTTAATTCTTGCCAGAGGAAAGAAAGAGCAAACCATTGAGCTGGAGAAGGCCCTGGTTGGAGCCCTCAAAAATGACGCAAAAGTCCTCAATAAAGGACCTCAAGAAGAACTGGAAATAAGAGACTTCGATGAGGTCACAACCAAAGAGAATATTCTCGATGCCTTGAGAAGAGCTGACGGCGCGGACAGTGACGTCCCACTGAGTGCCATCAGGAGCCTCCGGAAGTGATACAGAGGAACACAAACAGCTACAGTAATACTTCCTACAGCTACGGCAAGGAACGTATTGAGCAAGGGCAGTAAAATACGAATAAGCCTAGTATATGCCCGTATTGTGACAGTGGTAAGGCCCATGAAGTGTTTCAAGTGTTGGCAGTACGAGCATCTTGCCGTTAATTGCAAGAGCTCCATTGACCGATCAGACCTATGTTATAAATGCGGCGAAAAAGGACACAGAAGCTCCGATTGTAAAGCGTCTCCGAAATGCGTTTTATGCGTAGAACTGGAGCCCATGAAAGACCATGCCCATGGAACGGGTAGCATCAAATGTCCAGTCTACCAGGGTGCACTCCAGAAGATCCGTACACATTCATAGTGCGAGTGTTACAGGTGAACCTGGCTCAATGCGCGACAGCACACGATCTGCTGAGGCAGACAGTTCGAGACCTGAAGATTGATGTTGCCGTCATTTTCGGAATCTTACAGGAACCTATATACCCAAAACTGGGTTGCCGATAGTAGCAATAAAGCCGCCATTTGGTCCTGCGGTGCTCTGCCGTTTGAAGCATATAACGGTGACCCACAGTCTGGATTTGTTGTGGCCAAGGTAAATGGTATCTATCTGTATAGCGGCTACGCGCCACCACGTCTTTGTTATGAAGATTTCACAGCATTCCTAGATAGGTTCGTGGTGGATGCGAAACAGCACTTCCCAGTAGCAATCGCAGGAGATTTCAATTCTTGGGTAGTTGACTGGGGCAGCAAGGAGACCAATCAGCGAGGACGGGCTTCACTGGAAGCCATGTCGACTCTAGATGTCCTCCTATTGAACGATGGAAATGAACCGACATTTCGCAGAGGACAAGGGAGCTCAATTATAGATCTCACCTTCTTCAGCAGTACCCTGCTCAAAGGCAATTGTGCATCGGAGGTATCCGAGCTTTATACTGCCAGCGATCATCGAGCGGTACTCTGGGATGTGTCGGTTGATTGGAGGTCCGCGCCCACATCGACCAAAACAAACGAAACCGGCTGGAATGTGAGAAAATTTGACATCACCAGTTTTCTTGCGGCATTAAAGATCGACTCAGTAGGTGGTAGAAATGCCACCGAAAAAGTGGATGGAGTCATGCAGAGAGTCACCGATGCCTGCGACGCGAGTATACCTAGGAAAGTCAGTGGAAATCGACGGCCACCGGTGTATTGGTGGAGCGATGAAATGGCTATGCTCGGCAAGGAATGCTTCGCAGCGAGAACAACTTGGCAACGTGCAAGGAAGAAATTTAATTCCGAAAGCCTTCAACTAAAGTATACAGCGGCTAAGCGTAAGCTCACCAATGCCATAAACCTTCGAAAACGAGACTGCTGGAACGAACTGTTGGAGGAAGTGGAAAAGGATCCTTGGGGCAGGCCGTACAAGGTGGTTATGATGCGACTCTAGAGCCAGCCGATGCCATCACCGACCTGTCCGAGGCTTCTGGAAAGAATTGTCTCAGTCTTATTCCCCCAACAAACGAGTGTGGATGAAAAGCAGATGGAGGGCGCGGAATACCGCCGAATACCCCCGACAGCTGAGGAACTGTTGCAGGCCTGTAGTAGAGTGGGCAACAACAATGGGGATTCCATTTTGGCTGCATTATCGAAGCTATCTGTACCGGCATATCTCCAAAAGATGGTAGGTAACTACTTCACCGACAGAGTTCTCAAGTATGACACAGAAGTAGGCCCCAAAACATATAAGGTGACTGGGGGTGTACCTCAAGTCTCAGTGTTGGGGCCCCTTCTGTGGAATATCGTGTACAACGAATTGCTGAAACTGGCACTGCCGACGGGGGCAAAGCTCGTGGCGTTTGCAGATGACGTGGCTATAACCACCGTGGAAAAACATCTATTCACGCTTCAGCTCATTTTCGCTAATGTTTTTAAGAAGATACGGAAATGGATGGACTCGATTGGTCTACAACTTGCAGAGCATAAGACTGAGGCACTACTCATCACAAGCCGAAAGAAATTGGAGACAATCACGCTGCAAGTCGGCGAGCACAAAATAACTTCCCAGCCCTATATACGGTACCTCAGAATTATGATTGATGCCCAACTCAGCTTTAGACAACATGCCCAACATGCAAGCAGTAAGGCGGGTGCAGTGAGGACTGCCCTTGCAAGACTCATGCCGAACATTGGAGGGCCAAAACAGAGGAGAAGACTCTTGTTATCATCAGTTGTCACATCGGTATTAACATATCCTATCCCCATATGGACAGATGCCGTACGAAGTCAAGCAGCACGACGGCAAGTTGTTCCAGTCTACAGGCTGAGTGCCCTGAGAGTGGCTGGTGCATACCGGACAGTATCCAACGAAGCAGTGTACGCCATTGCTGGGATGATACCTATCGAATTTCTAGCGGCGGAGCGTAGGCGACTGTACACACGCAAAACATCAACTGAGCTGAGCCCAGTAGAACTGAGGAGAGAAGAACGTAACCACAGCAGGCAGCGGTGGCAGCTACAGTGGGACGCCTCGAAAAAAGGCCGGTGGACTCATCGACTTATTCCGGAGTTGAATGTTTGGCTTGACCGATCACATGGACAAGTCAATTACTACCTAACCCAGATGCTCCCAGGACACGGGTGCTTTCGGGAATATCTTCACAAATTCAAGCATGAAGATTCCCCGGATTGCCCAAAGTGTCAGGGAATTCACGAAAACGCGGAACATGGTCTCTTTGCATGTCCGCGTTTCGACGTCCAACGGTCTATATTGAAAAATAGCGTAGGCAAACTCATTAATGTTGGAAATCTTGTGGAAGTTATGCTGTCATCAGCATGGAACGCGACAAGCGATTTCGCAATGGAGGTTCTGCAGGAGCTGCGCCGCGAGGAGCAGCTTCGGAAAAATCCAGAGTAAATGGAGGATCTTCTTACCGTGAACGACCAGAAAGGATTCGCTACTGAGGAAGCCACGGCTGTCGTCCCCTACGCAACGAATTATTGCTCCGCAGATGTTCCGTCGTGATTTGGGGATACTGGGATATAGAAGGTTGTCCTTCTACTAGTGTAGGCCAAGGGGTATTTTCTCTTGTCTTTGTTTTTTTTCTGTATTTTGTACTCTTAATTTGTAAGTTTTTTTTTTGGTTTGTTTTCAATAAAGATTTTTTTTTAAAAGGGAGGGAAGAGAAAGAAGGAACCGTGAGGAAGGAGGTTAGCTTCCTTCCTTCTCTTTTTTCTTTGAAAAAAAAAAAAAAAAAAAAACACATATATATGTATATGCGTATACATACACACCTATACATCCGCATACACACCTATACATCCGCATACACACCTATACATCCGCATACACAACTATCCATCCGCATCCACACATGCACAAACGTTAAAATAATTTAGAAACATCTATGCTGAGAAAAATGAGGGATCGTAGAGAAGGGTAAGAAATGTTACTACATAGGAAAAGATGTCCGATCCGAGACCTTTTAACTTCCCGATTTAGGAACTTATTGTAATCACCCCGAAAATCAAAAGTGAAATTTTCACGAACTTTTCACTTTTCTCGATGTTTGACGATGTGCCGACAAATATGTGTGTGTGCGCGCGTATGTATGAACGTATGTGAGCATATTTTGGTGACAAGGGTTCTCCTGAAGAACTGGACCTATTTGATTTTTTTTTTTTTTTTCAAAAATTACATCTAGCCGTTGCGGAGAGTGTAAAACGCAATTCCTTCAATCCTTATTAACAATTTCAATTGTTTAAAACGTTGTATTACAAAAACTGTGGAAGATAGAGGAAAAAGTTTCCAACGAATATTGTTCCCCATATGAAGATACATATTTTAGGTTAAATGAGTCTCTTTCAGAATTGCGCTAATTTACGAGATATCGCTCAATTAACAATGTTCTATGTTTATAACGCTGTATTTCGAGAACGATGGCAGATACAAGAAAAAGTACCAACCAAAAGTTGTTCCGCTCGTGAAACTACCTATTTCATGTTTTGATACTTTTTGTTGCTAGGTCTCATATTTTACGAGATATCGATAAAAATTGTAATACTCGATTGATAGTTGAATTTGCGTTACTGATATACAACTTGACTTCATTCGTATATCGTCACACACAGACCCACTATCGGGAAGTTATAGATGCGACCCGTCGTGGGTCACACTCACACCCCATTTCTTATGATATTTCGTGACATACAGCATTATAAAGCATTGAAATTGTTAATAACAATAGAAATAATTGTTATTTCACTTTGACAGTGCTTTCCGGCCTGGGTTCTTCAGGAAACGTTCGACAAAGTGTTTATGTCCACAGACACACACACACACACGCGCATCCATAGATCTTGTTGAAACTTGTCTGAGATGGTCAACAATGTCATGAAACGTGAAGACATATTAAATAACTTGTATAGATCGGAAAGTTCGTTAATTAAGCGATATCTCTTTAATTAGCGCAATTATGAAACAAGCAGGCGGTCCTCGGGTCCCCCCCTTCGAATGTGTCAAATATGTCACCTTTTTTTGTAATTCCCCCCAATTTCATGGGTGGTAAGCTTCCGAATGGTCCGATTGCACACAAAATGAAAATGTTCCAGTATTGAGAACTCTTTTTCCAGGCGAACGGAAGCAAAAACAGAAATATCTCATATTACCCAACGTAATTCTCTCAATGCTGTTGAACCAGTTGATAGATCTCGTTAAAACTCATATTTTGGGAAAAAAATCGGATGAATACGTATCGAGAAATGAAGTAATGAAAAAACCGTAAATCCAAATTGCAAATTTTTATCTCCATTTTTGCGGCCGCCAAAGTGCGTACAAACACAAAAAGTGAAACCAAAGTCAAAAATTAAAAAACAGGCATATCTTATATTACTCAACCTAATTGGGGCAATGGTTTTCACCATATCATCGATCTCGTTAAGGCACACGTTTTGAAAGAAAAAACATCAAAATCGATTGAATAATTATCGAGAAATGAAATAAAACCCGTGAAAACGAAAAAATCGAAATCGAGAAAACTAATGATACGATCAGATCGTCATTCAATAGGATACGTCACCACAACAGAAGGAATCTTTCTTCTGAATTTCAAGTGTTTATCTCAACTTTTGCGGACGCTACAGTGCGAACAAACACAAAAAGTAAAACCAAAGTCAAAAGTTGAAAAAGAGGAATATCTCATTGTACCCAAACTAATTGACTCAATGTTTTGCAACCACAGTATCGATCTTTGAAAAAAAAAGCAACAAAATCGGTTGAATAAGTATTGAGAAATAAAATAAAAACCGTGAAAACGAAAAAATTGAAATCTAGAAAACTAATTCTGCAATCAAATCGCCATTCTATAGGGTTCTTCATCACAACCAAAGGAACGTTTGTTCCAAATATGAACTTTTTATCTGAATTTTTGGGGACGCTAGAGTGCGTACAACGGCAGAAAGTAGAAAAAACACAAAAATTGTAATATCTCCAATTTCTTGTGAGCAACCTACTGGATGTTCTTCCACCATTCCCTGGATCTCATTGAGGCGCACATTTTAGTTAAAAAAAAATTAAAAATATTCATTAATTTCAGAGATATGAACGATCGGAGGAAAAAAAGAAAAATCGATTTCTAAGAAACTTACAGGCAGATTTCACTGAAATTGCGCCCACAGGTAGATGCACTCAACACCAATAACTGACAATTTTTTTAGATTTTACTCTCGGAATTTAGTCCTTTTTATGTTAAATTTTGTAACTGAAGATTTTTGAAAATAAACGGGATGTGGGTTTGGCCCTCTACGGGTCGAACCAATGACTTCCCGATCGTTCCCCCGTATATGTATAAAATTGCGGTTTGTGTCTCAAATTGTGAACGTTTTCAACTTTTCAAAATTACCAAATATGTGGAAATTTATTATTCTTACAACGCAGAAAAGAGAAAATTTTGGAAGAGATTTGCGAAATAGAGTTAGATAAACAATTCAATTTGTATAAAACTATGAGGGTTCGCGTAAAAAGTCACAAAATCAAATGTGTACTTTTACGTATGGAACAACTTTCATTTAACACCTCATTTCGTATCTCTAATTATTGTCGCGATAGAGCAACATAAACCATTCAATTTGTTAATAACAATTAACTATGGGTGTTGGCAAAAAAGGTCATTGAACAGCAAATGTGCATTTTTATGTGTGGAACGACTTTTATGGGACACTCTATTTCGTATCTCTAATCGTTCTCAAAATAGAGCGATATAAACATCAAATTAACTTTGGTTGTTGGCAAAAAAGCCATAAAACATCAAAGTGCATTTTTATCTGTAAAATGACTTTCATTGGACACTTTGTTCCGTATCTCTGAACGTTCTTCCGATAGAGCGCTATAAACAATCCATTTGGTTAATAACAATTAACTATGGGTGTTGGAAAAAAAAGTAATAAAACATCAAATATGTATTTCTTGGCGGAGAACAACTTTCATTTAACACTTTTTTTCGTATCTCAAATCAATTATATAAACAATTCAATTTGTTCATAACAAGTGAACGGATAATTTGTTGAAAAAATCACACCTTTCAGACCTGGAAACCACTGAAACGCGTCAATCGAAAAAAAAGGGAATCCCTGGAGTGGTTCCGCCGGAAACGTTAAACAAAGTTTTTTGTTTACACACATTCAGACACCCACACGCACACGCATACAGACACTTCTCTAAAATCACTTCAGGATTATGCAAAACGTCGAGAAACGTGAAAAGTTCATCGATCTGGCACTTTTCATTTTCGGGGTCATTACAATAACTTCCCTAGATCGGGAAGTTAAAAACGTAAATCGCTACGTTGGTTTCTTCGGAAACGTGAAACAAAGTTGTTGGTCACACAAACACACACACCCACATACAAACACTTGTCGGAAAATGACCCAGGATGATGTGACACGTCGAGAAAAGTGAAAACATCATGGAAATTTCACTTTCGATTTGCGGGGTCATTACAATAACTTCCCGAAAAATCGGGAAGTTAATAATTTGTTCATCGTCAATGGAATTTAAACTTGCTTGAAGTGCATTGTGCCTAACAACTACCAAACAAAAAGCGATATTTAATTCAACCGGTGATAGATCAGTCACGTCTTATGCCTATCTTCTTGTAAGATTTCATAAGTATATGCATACCCAAAATCTCTATTTAATGCCCTTCTGGACGTGTTTTATTAGTTTTTTTATTACTGTTCAATCAATGTTGTGACTTTCTGCCGTTCTGGATTTTTTTCCGATTGTTGGATTACTGTTCCATCACTGACTTATTCACATCGAAAAATCTCACCGCGATTTAGTTCTTTTCAGATGCAAAATTTAGTTAACATCACATAAATGACCTAAACGCCAAAAAAAGTCCTATGACAAAAATTTTCGATTTTTTAACTGAGATTAATATGTCTTCATTTTTAATCATATTTGTAAGTTTTTGCACTTCCGTCACTTGACCGTTACGGTGACGATATACTTTCTGATTAAAAAATACAAAACTTTGTGTGTGACAATCTTCCAAAGTTCCAATTTTTCCGTACACAACGACCATTTTCTGATGAAAAATGATGGACGACTGATATTTTATATGGGAAATTCAGAATTTTATATTCGGAAGTTGTCTATAACACGATTACGGTTCACGCGTATTGATAATTGGCAGGAAATATGTGGAAAAAAATGAAAATTTATGGCCATAGTAGTTGTCGGATAATTAGTGGAATGTCGTTATAATTCATAACCCCAAAATTTGAAATCATGCCATGTTTTGCAATCATTAGATTCAATAATATACCGATACTGCAAAATTAATTTGATGGAATGCTTTTGATAATAATTCATGTATTCATCAGTTTGTTATATTTTGTACATTCAATGAAGACAGTTTTGAGGTTAATTGTTCCAAAAATTGGAGAAGTTTTGACCAAAAATATATGGTCCCCAGGATTGTGAAAGAATGCAATAGTGGCAAGAATACATTACTTTTCTTTTTGCCAGTCAATTATAGATATGGAATATTCAAATCTACCTTCGATAATAATTCATATTGTAATATTATTACAAAAATTTTTAACGTATGTATGTGTACTTACATTGGTCAACACTGTATACAGCTGTAGATCATGTATATAGTTGTAGGCTGCTGAACTTTTTCATGTAAACTTACCCTAAAGTCCGATTCAAAACTCCCGATTTATTTTGATGATCGAATATTTTGAAAAATGTTTGACTAATTATGAAATGTTCAGTAAAAATCGCCAGAGTATTATAAATTTTAATGAAATTCCATTGTTTTCCAAGAAAAACATAATACTTACTGTATTTAGGAAATAATCCGAAGGTTGTGAAAAGTGGTACAACGGTAATACTTCCGTTAGTATTTCAATCATCAGATTCATATAAATAATAACAATATTTGACTTGTTATACGACATTATTGAACAAAACAAAATCGTTTTTGTTACGTTTTTATTGAGGAATACTTAATTGGTATGGTATAATTGGATAAACATAATTTCATTATTCCTTCATATACTTTGGTATCACAAAAATCATTTTTTGAATTTGTCTGAAAGATACAAAGTATAGATAATAAAAAGTTTTTCAATAAAACTAAACATACTGCATTATTGAGACTTTACTTTCTGAATCTAACGAATATACTCACATTTTTTCAGTCTCATTCGTCTCATATATGTATTTTTGACCTCAGGTTTTTTTGTCGGAAGTGTTGTTGACGTGAAGAGATCTTGAGGCGAGTTTCTATGTCAGAGCTTTGACGGAGTCATTTTGACGCGCGATTTTTACACATGGGCCCGTATTACTCATCATTTTACATGTCATAAATTTCAGTAATCGTATAAGTAAACAATAGAAAACTGACCGAGAATTTTATGTAAAAAATCGTAACTTTGTCAACGGATGTATAAAATTAAAATACATTTGAAATATGGAATTAATTTCATATTTATTCATGCTAAGAACATCTTTCAAAAAAATTAAGCATATGAAAAATTATCTTTGAATGTTTGACATTTTTGTCTGTTAACTTGAATCCATTATTTGATATTTATATGAAAATATAATTATAATAAAAATAATTGAGTGATTGAAAATTGTTTTTTGTCATTGATTGTGTCCAAAGGTACAGAAATAACAATGATAAAAAACTCGAATATTTATGAGAATTCGATATTTTTTAGGTAATAGAGCAAGTGAGATTGAAAGGAAGCCCTTCGGAAAAACATAGTTTTGCGCCGTAGCGACATTGGAACAGTTGGTTAAATAAATCAAAATTCCAAAAACATTCTATCATGAACTTTTAAAATGTGTCCTAAAGAATAATCAACTGAAATTGAAATGCAAAAACATGACTTAAAAATTGATGAAAAAAATCCATAAAGCAGAACTTTTTAAGAATTTAACATGAAAAAAATTCCTTTAAAAGAAAACTTTGATTTAAAAACATTTGCAAGTTTCAAATTTTAGACATTCCAGATCTAATAAATGAAGCTCCCATTCAACGAAAGTTTCAAGGGTTTCACAACTCTTGTAAACTTTTGAATCATGCAAACCAAAAATACAATGGAAAAGGTAAGTGATAAATCAAGTAAAAAAAATATTGAATAAACGGGATTCGGGTTTGATCCTCTACGGGTCGAACCAATAACTTCCCGATCGTTCCTCCGTATATGTTATATACAAAATTTTGTTTTTTGTCTCAAATTGTGAACGTTTTGGCATTTTCAAAATTACCAAATATGTGAAATTTTAAAATGCTTAAAATAAAAAGAGATTTTTAAAAAAGATATCCTGTCTTGCGATAGGGTTAGATGAACAATTCAATTTGTGAACTAGTGGTGTGCAAATGTGTGGCCCCCATACGGGGCACAAACAAAATTTCCCGATTTGGTATTACAGCACAGCATAAGCATGCAAGCAATTTGATGAGCAAACTCAACAGTGATACCAATCATTGAACTTGTGACTAATAATTAGTGCACGCGATCGATTTAGTTTGATTTTTAAGCCGCATAAAGATATTCAACTGGAATTCGTCCGTCTAGTTACCTTCTGTACCTTATCCCGCTCTTTGACATCCTTCCTGCCATTGTCGACATATTCATTCGCCAAGTATATTCTAGTTCAACTCGCGATATATTTTAACCTATATTGCAAAAAGTCATACTGAATGTGCCTTTTTGAATGAGGAACGACCCTGGTGATATGCATTGTTCCCATATTTCAAATTGCTCAGACGACCAGACTTCCTTAATTATGCAAATTAGGGAAAAAAGTCATTTCACGTGAAAGATGTATTTTCACATAAAAAACAGTTTTCGTGAACTGGTTTCCCGCTAACTTTAATATTTTACCCAGTGGAATCGTATAAATAATTACCATTATTAATAGCCTTGAATGTACTGCACGAATGCCATTCAAATTGTAATCCGTTCCGTTCTCAACGAAAATGTTTCAGTTGAGAATTTCATGACAGCGCGGGGTTCATTCATTTACTTATTACATACATAATTGTTGAGACGGCCATACCCCCTTAATTATGCAAATTATGAAAAAAAGTCATTCTACATAGAATGTGTACTTCCATATAAGGAATAGTTTTCTTCAAATAAGTTTCCCGCTAATTTTAAGATTTTCCCCAGTGGGAACCGTATAAATAATTGGAATTGTGAATAACATTGCATATATACTCCACGAATGTCATCCAAAATGCAATCCGCTCGATTCTGAACAGAAATGCTTCGATTGAGACCTTCATGACAGGGCTGTGTTCATTCGTTCACTCACTACAGACATAATGGTTGAGACAGTCATACCTCCTTAATTATGCAAATTTCCGAAAAAAATCATTCTACATAAATTACACACTTCTATATGGGGAACAACTTTCCTGATATAAATGTTGTCCTAACTCTAATAGTTTATGCAACAGAACGTGATAAACAATTAAAATTGTTAATAACAATACATATACTACACCAATTTCACCCAAAATCTAATCCCCTCTAAATTACAGGAAACTGCTTCGATTCCAATATTGGCGGTCTCCATAGCTTCATTCGTTCGTGAGAAACTCAGGATCAAAATTTCAGAAACACACATACATACAGACATACACACACACACACACACAGACATCGATTCAAAATCTGTTGGGCATCACTTTGGTATACTTAAAACCCCAGTCACAGGATGAAAGGAAAAATATCGATTTCGGGGTCATTACAATAACGTCCCGAATAATCGGGAAGTTAAAAACTATGAGTGTTAGCATAAAAAGTCATAAAAAATCAACTGTGTGCTTTTACGTGTGGAACAACTTTCATTCCACAACTCATTTCGTATCTCTAATGATTGTCGTGATAGAGCGATATAAACCATTCAATTTGTAAGTAACAATTAACTATGGGTGCTGGCAAAAAAAGTCATAAATCATCAAATGGCCATTTCTATGTGTTGAAAGACTTTGATTGGACACTTTATTGTGTATCTCCAATTATGCTCACGATGGAGCAATATGAACAATCAATTTTGTCAATAACAATTAACAATGGGCGTTAGCCAAAAAAGCCATAAAACATCGAATGTGTATTTCTACGTGTGCAACAACTTTCATTTGACATATTGTTGCGTATCTCTTGCAACATCTACCGATCTAAACAATTGAATTTGTTAATAACTATAAAATATCGGTGGCAGTCAAAAAAGTTATAAAACATTAAATATGTATTTTGGTGTGTTGAACAAATTTGATTGAATAATTTTTTTCGTATCTTCAATCGTTCTCACGGCGCAGCGATATGAACAATTTATTGGTTGATAACTGTAAAACCGCTAGGTCCATTATGTTCAAAATCTAAACAGGGCTAAGTTAGGCGGAAACCTATCCAATGAGTATAATTTGTCTGGGAGAAATCGTTCGACAAGATTTTACTCACATACACACACACATGCAGACCAACATCTCGCTCAAAATGGTTGGAAACGTTTCTAGGTGTCATGAAACGTGGAGATTAAGTGAAATTTCCAATTTCGATTTTCAGACCCATAACAATAACTTCCCTAAGATGGGGAAGTTAACAATCCACAATTTTAAGCAAATTTTTCAATTGCAAAAAACCCCAAAGTTCAAGATTTGCAAATATGGAAATTATCTAAAACAAAATAAATATTAATCAGTTAGAATTTGAAAATTTTGAAATTTTAGATATTGCAATCTCAACAGAAAATTCTGACGACAAACAAATTCGAATCCGAAACGTATATTGGGCATAATTCCTTACAATCCATTCTAATTAATACATAGTGATTATTACACAATGAGTAATAGATGCTGAGTAATACGTTGCAAAATTTTTTAACCCAACATACAATGATCATCAAGTCTCAATTGGTTTATTACACATTTTTTATTAAATTGTCATACATTTTGCTTTTTATTAATGAACCCCGCATTATCAATCGATTGTAGATCTTATTTCTTATTGAATATATTATTAGGTAATTGTATATTACACAATATCCTTGGCACATTGTCATACATCACAAAAAAATACTTTGAAGATGATATTCCACAATATCATTGGTACATTGCCATACATCACAAACAGATACTTTGAAGATGAGATACTCAATTAACCGCATAACTAATCAAAATTGTTTTCTTTAAAGAATTATTACAGAGATTTAAGATTTTATATACGTCTACGCATATCATGTATGATGTCATTACGACCAAAACGATTTTTGAATCTTAACTACCACTAATAGGAGTAGAAAAGAGCTTGTAATAATAATGATAATAACTATTAGTATTCTTATTTATTACCAAAATAAATAATTAGCAAGTTCAAAACTATGGTCACTGAAGTGTATTCCAGGCACAATTATTATTATCATCATCATCATTATTATCACTATCAACCTAAGCAGTCCCTCTTTTGTTCTAATGCAAACATATTCTGGCCATTATCAGCCTTTTCTGATATTTCGTTTTTCATAATATTGTCTCATAGAATATTTAAAACGATTCCTCAATCATAATATGAAAAGTGCAAAAATATACCTAATAATAGTAATAGGAAATAAGAATAATAATAAATTTTGTAAATATAAACTATCATTATTATTATTTCAAGATATGGTCACTGGACGGCCTTATTCAGTAATAATAATAATTCCTATAATTATTATTATTACTGTTATCAAAAATCTCATTATTAATAGTATTATCATCGTCATCATTTCTTATACTATTATTACACCACTATTACTACTATTTTCATCCTGAGAAGACTTAAACTTATTTGTACGACGCAAAATCACTTCCAATTATTCCGTCACTTATTATAGCTCTCGAAATTTTATCTGGTGTCAAAATGTAGAAATAAAATTGTGACTTTCTTTTAGAATTAATGACATTTCTGCCCTCCGGCCAGAAAGCGGTAACTTTTGGGCCGCTGCGCTAAACGAAGTTACCGCTTTCCGGCTTCGTCGAGCAGAAAAATAGTACATACACCTCGGGCAGCAAGTAAGAAAGCCTCAGATCACATTATTGTCGACCTCGGCTTCACCTCGGCCAACAACTAAATGTGATCTGAGCCATTCCTTACTTTGCTGGGCTAGGTATGTAATCTTCTATTTTTACCGGAACTCAATCTCCAATTTTAATAATGAGGCTTTGTGACAAAAAAATTTTACTCGATTCAAAAAGTCTACTCGCGAGAACGTAATATTCACCATTTGATTTCAAATTTATAAATAATTGATGGAAATGACCATTTTTTATGATATAGAAACTTAATAGTGAAAAACCATGAAGTACAAAAACGTTATAATGGAATAGAAGAAAGAATCTGATGTAAAATCGCATTGAAGTACGAAACAGAGATTGTGGTTAACATATAGGAGTATACAGGAAAATGTCAAGCATCGAGGGCAATGAGAGTGGTAGCACTGCTAGGGTGGATTACAAAAAATTTAAATTTTGCGGATTTTTAACAAATTTGAACACTATTTTAACAAATGATTTGCGGGTTAAAAGAAAAATTGAGTTTTGAAACTGGTATATTTTTAAATTCCCAATTTTAAATCACCTGAAACTACAAAAACTTCATTCGATGTTTCCCAAGTGTTAAGGCGCAGCTGAACGCAATAAAAGCAATCAACATACGGGAAACCTTTGCATGAATGGATTTCTACGGAAATAAAGTTCAGAAAATATGACACCTACTTTAGAAGTGGTAACTTTCATGAGAATCGGGTGACTCAATGCAAAAAAAATTATTTCATCAATTTATCAAAGATGAATGGATAATTCGATTGTGCCCTCCAGGTGCACCTGCAATCGACTATTTCAGGAAAAAAAAACCCAAACAAGAAAAACCTTTGTTAGTTTTTAATTCTCTTGGTCGAAGGTTCCCCATCGTCCTCGGAACTTGCGCCGTCATTTAAGTCACTGCGCTGACCTCCCAGAATTGGCATTGCTGCAGCTGATGGACGATCTCTTGGGACATATCCAGTGGCAGCAGCCATTGACACTGGTGTGCCTTCTGCCAGATTATTATTCTGTTCGAAAGTCGTGATGTTGACAACCAGTCGATAAAATAGATCAGTTATCCCACCATACCCCATATTACCAAGTACTTAGCGAACGAAAACTGATCTGACCCAATTGCCCACACCTGTAATCAGCAAAATGAAAAAAAAAACATTAGGAAAGAGAATTCTAAGAATCCTATTTACAGTGAAATTTTTGAAATTTGAAATTTTTAGAATTCAAAGTTTTTCAAATTTGATGTCTCTGAAATTTGAATTGTTTGAAATGTAAAATATTGGAAATCCTTGCAAATTGGACATTAGGGATTTTAATAATTTGAAATGTTGACGTTATTGGCAATATTCTTCAAGCTTGAGGTTATAAATCGAAATTTTTAAAAAATCATAAATTTTCAAATTAGCAATATTTCATTTAAAGCATTCAACCGACTAAATCTTTAAAATCAGACATTTCTGCCATTTACCATTTCCAAAATACAAATTTTTAACTTCCCGATTGTTCGAGAGGTTATTTTAATGACCCCGAAATCGATATTTTTGCTTTCATCCTGTGACTGGGGTTTTAAGTATACCAAAATGATGCCCAACAAATTTTGAATCGATGACTGTGTGTGTGTGTATGTCTGTATGTATGTATGTGTGTTTCCGAAATTTTGTTCCAAGGTTTCTCACGAACGAATGAAGCTATCAAGACCGTCAATATTGGAATCGAAGCGTTTGCATGTAACTTAGAGGGGATTAGATTTTGGGTGAAATTGGAGTAGTATGCATATTGTTATTAACAATTTTAATTGTTTATCACGTTCTATTGCATAAACTATCAGAGTTAGCGCAAAATTTATATGAGAAAAGTTGTTCCCCATATAAAAATGCGTATTTTATGTGGAATAACTTTTTTGGCAAATCTGCATAATTAAGGAGGTATGGTCGTCCGAGCAATTTGAAATACGGGAACAATGCATATCACCAGGGTCGTTCCTTATACAAAAATGCACATTCAGTATGACTTTTTTCAATATAGGTTAAAATATATCGCGAGTTGAACTAGAATATACTTGGCGAATGAATATGTCGACAATGGCAGGAAGGATGTCAAAGAGCGGGATAATTAGGAACGTACAGAAGTAGAGAGGGTAACGAGACGGACGAATTCCATGAATATTTTTATGCGACTTAAAAATCAAACTAAATCGATCGCGTCCAGTAATTATTAGTCACAAGTTCAATTATTGAAATCAGTGTCGAGTTTGCTCATCACCATGGTTGCATGCTTATGCTGTGCTGAAATACCAAATCGGGAAGTTTTGTTTGTGCCCCGTATGGGGGACACACATTTGCACACCACTAGTTCAATTTCAAAATGGTGAGGAAAATGAAAAAAATACACTTACGAACAGTCGATCCGACTGCTTGAGCAATATTCTGCAAAGTGATATCATGAATGGGAATTGGTGCAGGAATGTTTGCCTCCGGAATCGGCCCTAAAATCGTAGCAAGTTCTGGGTGCGCGAACGCAGGGTTCGCCAAAACTACGCCTGGTATGATTATCTCGATTATCTGGAATAAGAGACAAATAATTGATTAAATCAAAAGTGGTTAAAAAGGGAATCGATGAAAAAGCGATAAATTTACTGTAATATTTACTTACTTGACGAAACAGTGAGCCTTCAAATTGTACAGCGCGCTCCTGCCAGAACAGTACTACGATGTTACCTCCCTGGAAATGCCCTCACTCAAAAGGCATTTGAATAAATTCATCTTGGGTGGAGCAGCATTGAATTTGCGCCTTGCTTCGATTCTTCTCGTGATTCCGCCAATAATGATGCTGTTAAAAATGAATAAAAACGAAAAATAGTAACTTTGTTTTTCTATGTATATTTACAAATTTTAGGTAAGGGAAATAACAATCGCTATCAGAATTTGGTTGATTTGATATTGAATGACCATTGATATGAAATTGAAATTGAAAATGGAAATCATTAATTTGAGATTGATACGAAACTTTTAAATTCAGATGAATTATATTAAAACTTGCGATTTTCCCGTCAAAAATTCAAAATTGTCGATGAGAAATGAAAAAAAAGAGCTGCAAAAAATAAAAGTCTGAATGCCAATATTTAATGCCAATTAAACATTTTCCATTTCGATCTTCAATTTCATTTCGTTTCCATAGAAAAAAAGTTCGAAGCCACCCTCCCTTCCGGTATCCCTGCCCGCGCGTTTGCCATACACAATTACACACATAATATTTTAAGGAAAAATTATAATGAATAAAAAACACTTCAGGGAATAAATGTTAACATCATTTTCCTTTGGGTGAGCTCTTTCAAATAGCCTAATTTCAAACTATTACCATCAATTTTAAAACATGTGCTATCGCGAGCCTAGTTTAAGAATAAATGCATAAAGTAAAAAAATAACTTACCTGGAATTATCACCCGATTGGAGATTTTCCATCTCCTCCGTGGAAGTATAGGTTATTTCAGAGCTAGGCCTGTTCATTTTGGATAACGAACGTGCCTTTTTCAGATGTCGATCCACTGAAAATGGCGGAGGCTGGTCGGGAGCACGTCTACACTGGTCCAGCTTCATCTACGGAAATGCCGATATTGCCGCGTTCATCGACGCGCAAACCCGATGCGCAGTTGTGCGCAGAGGCTTCTTCATGAAAATCGACATGCAATCGATATTTTAGCGGGAAGACTAAAACAACCCAAAGTGTTCCATTTGTTATTGTCAATACTTTTTTTTTATTCTAGAAAAAGAAAATTCTTGAGGTTCGATTTTTATTCCATTTGCTGTTTTTGGAAATTCAAATTTTTCATACTCAAACCGTTGAAAATGACTGAAATTCTTCAAATTTGAGATTTTTGAAATTTAAAAAAGAATAACGAAATAACATACCGCGTTGCATTTCATTTTTTCCATGTTTCTATTTTCTGTTATTAATTTAAGATCATTGGCTCTGATTGTTGATTTTTAATCTTAAATTTTTGTATAAATCAAAAACTCAAAAATTAATTTCCTTCTAACTTCCCGATCTAGGGAAATTATTGTAATGCCCCCGAAAATGAAAAGTGCCAGATCGATGAAATTTTCATGTTTCTTGACCTTTGCCTGAAGTGATTTCAGAGAAGTGTCTGTATGTGTGTGTGTGTGTGTTCGTCCGTATGTGGCAAAATTTTTCGTTTACGTTGTCTTGGAAACGGATCCTGCGATTCGATTAATTTTTTTTAATCGTTGCGTCTCCGTGTAACTTAGAGCTGATGAGACTTTTGATCGAATCCATCGAGTAGTTCCCTTGTTTTTGTTTGTTTTGTTTGTGCCCCGAGTGGGGCGCACACATGCACACACCACTAGTTATTTATTTTTTTTCGCCAATTCATCGTGTTTTATATTTAATTGCATTTTATTAACTTCCCGACGAGGGAAGTTATTGTAATCATGTCGAAAATGAAATTTGAAATTCGCATGATATAAATACATTTCATGTGTGCCAGAATGATTTTCAGACGTTTTTATGAATATTAATCGAATGAAGCGATTCAACTTTTTTTTCCATAGACACGTCTTAGTGGTGGCCAGATCTGAAAGAAGTTTCAACCCGATCGTTCGTGCGGTTTTAAAGTTATTTAGAAAAAACGTATAAAAAATCGCAAATTTTTATCGAACGGTTTCTCAAAAACGAATGAAGCGATTCAACTTTTTTTTTTTCATCGACGCGACTCAGTGGGGGCCAGGTCTGAAAGGAGTTTGAACCCTATCGCCCGTGCGGTTTCAAAGTTATTTAGAAAAAACTTGTAAGAATCGCAAATTTTTATCGAACGGTTTCTCAAAAACAAATGGCGCGATTCAACTTTTTTTTTTCGTCGACACGTCTTAATGGTGTTCAGGTCTGAAAAAAGTTTCAACTCAATCGCATTTGCAGTTTTGAAGTTATTTAATTAAAACTTGTGAAAGAATCCTAAAAACTGACTTTTTCTAATTTTTGCTATTTTTTATAGGAAAACGATGAAATTTATTATTTTTTCATGTCATTCGATACATCTCTGTGTAATACATGCTTGACAAAAATTTGACTGATATTAACTAAGCGGTTGTGAAAATATTGCAACGCAAAATTATGCAAATTATAAATGAACATGCGGGTGTGACTCTTGATGGGTCGAACCAATAACTTAAATATTAGATTCTCATTATGCAATTTTTTACGGTAAAATACGAGTTGTAACCATAAGGATCGTGCACATTTACGTTTTTGCATAAATGGTAAAGTCGAATAGAATGAACACAATAAAATTTTATTAAATTCGAGCACAAACTTGAATAATTTTTTATTAAAAATGTACACAAATGCACACAAATGAATTTAAATGAAAATATTGTGCAAATATATTTTTTTTTATAAATAGTGAATTTCATGAAAGAGTTAAGGACGTTCACAAAAATAATATGCCGATTATTTTTGTGTATGCAATTAATTAAATAATGAATATCGTATATATAATTAATTGAATACCCGGACTTTGGAATCATGGGTGTTCTTGTTATGTTCATAAACGCACATTTTGTTGTATAAATGATACAACTTCACAATAAACAAACTCATGTGCCGATTGCTGAAAGTGACAGCTCTGTGAGGAATCGAAAGAAGTAAGTAAATTAATTAGTTTATTGTCCCTTTATTAATTATTTGTCATAATTTTTTATTTCGCACAGATAAATTATAAATTTATGGGAAATTTCAAAATATCTTTCCCACACTAATACTCCCCCGTCCCAGTGACTTTCTTGAAGATTTGAAAGTGCTTCAAAAAGGCAGAAGTAATACCTGGAATAACAGGTAAATGACAATTATCTATTAATCGAGGGTCATTTATATTTAGAAATGAAAAAAAAATAAGAATTTTCTTTTTATTAACAATTAAGAGAGTTATGAGTTATTGTGTGGACAACACATTTTCACTCGTAACTTGTGTGTTTTTTTATTTAAAAAAAATTATCAGGTATTTAATCGATGGAAAATGATCTCAGCTTTCATTACAGCCTAGATTTGTGATGATCGGACTCATAGTTTTGGAGTTATACGTGTTTATGTGATTTGTTGAAAAAACTGAAGGATTATCATTCTGGTCTTTCACATATTGTGTTAAAAATGTGTTTTTTAAATATCTCTCGAATTACTGGTGCGATGGTGACCAATCAAATTCCATTGGAAATGGGATAAAATTATCATCGATTTAGTTATTGGCACGGTCAGAGAATTGATTTTATAAAGAAGCTGATTGAACTTAAGTTAGACACTGACTCCGACTCGGACTTCAATAAATGTTGAAATGAAAATAAATTGAATTGCAATCAGTCCGAGTTACAATCAGCGTCCAAGTGAAAAGTGCAATCGCAGTCCGAGTAAGAGTCAATGTCAACAGCGCAGTTGATATCCAAGTCAGAGTTCAAGTCGCTGTTGCAATTAGAGTCATAGTTAAATTCAAGTCAGTGTCAATGTCCGAGTCATCGTCAATGTACAAGTCGAATGTGCAGTCAAAGTCTGAGTCGCAATCACTATGCAAATTTCGTTCACTTAAATTTTTCAGAAAATGAACTCTCCGGCAATTGTTATTGAGGAATCTATTCTTATGTAAAATTAATGAATTCGTGATCTTTTTTGGGAAAAACACATTTTCACTCATGAATTGTGTCATTTTTAACTTACAAAATTTCTCAGGTATGCAATAGATGGAAAGTGATCTTAGCTTCCATTTGAGAATGGATTTGTCATGATCGTATTGAAATTTCCAGAGTTATCCGTGTTTATGTGATTTTTTTTTTAACGTAAGTATTATCCCTCTGGGTTTTTCAAATATGGTGTTAAAAATTGGTTTTCTTGAGAATTTTTCTTGAACGATTAGTCCGATCTAAAACAATATAATGGCATTGAAAATGTCGGTGAAAATTTGAAAAAGAAAATTATATATTGTTGAGCACTTGTCGGCTGATCTGCTGATACGATGAAAATGTTTATATTGTTGTAAAATATTCGTCTACCAAAGGCAATTAAATTTTCAGACTAATATCAAAACTGTCTTATGAAGGCGATAAAATATTCGCAATGTCAATAACAAAGACTCTGTAGAAGGTGGCCGAAGGAATTTCAGACAAACTCGATAAGTACCTCATTGCTACATAGTACTCCATATCATTATGAGATCAAAACGCCAGTCGTCAAAAACATTGCGTGCAAAAACGAAAAAAAATGGTGGTGAAAAAAAAAGTTGAAAATGGCGGTTAAAGAGGTGGAGACTGCAAAGTTGTCTGAGAAAAAAAAGGCCCCAATTGAGTTCAACTCAAAACAAATACAAGGATCGACAGAGGATATGCATGCAACGATTAAGATTTAATCCAGAAAGACAGAAAATAGAGTGAGAATGCAAAAACTGAGAAGAATGAGAGAAGCAATGGAAGCACAAAACGATAAAAAAAAATAAGAAGAGAAGAAATCCTACGCGGAAAGACGACGAAAAAGAAAAATCAGAAAAAGGATGAAATACCTACGGAAAAAGACAGAAGACAAGCAAAAGGAAATAGAAAAAAATGCAACGAGGATGAAAAAAATTAGACAGAACAAACAATATATGATGAGTGAGTGCGTAAGGAATATTGTAAGAAACAGGATTCTGAGACAGAGGCAACAGTATATTAAGGAGGAAATTGCTAAGAATATACAAAGAAACCGAGTTTTGAGTCAGGATCCACTGTATAGAGGCAAATAAAAAAGTCTGAAACCTAATCGAATGCTGAGGATGAGCTTAGTTTAGACAACTCATGAGATGCAAAGAAATATACAACGCAATAATAAATTGCGAAGAATTTAATGTTATAAGATGCGCGCTAATGAACAAAATGCTAAAAATATGAAGATTCTCATAAAACTCAAGAAATATTGGAAGCAGGAAAATTTGAAAAATAAACACAGGATGAAACATAGAAGACAAAATGCATGGATTCAATCTGAAGAGTCAAAAGGACGGGCAAAAGCAAAACGGGAGAAGAGAGAAATGAATACATTTCAGTGGAGAGATAATCTTTACAATAAATTGATAAAAATAAGAGATGATCAAAAGGCAAAGCTAATGCTGAAATTCATTGAGTATCGCGCAGAAACACCATCATACATATGTTGTTGTTGTGGAGGCATCTTTTTCAAGAATTCAATTGTGAAATTGAATGAAACAAGAATTGTAAAAGCCAGCGGAGAAGAATTTCTAAATCAATTGCATAACTTTGCGTCAGGGTTTATTTGCCAAGCACGCAAAAGATCGGCATATAAGGGTGAAATACATAGACTATCAACCAGTAATGGCTTACAATTCAAGAAAATTCCGACCTCAGTTCAAGAATTGACGGATCTTGAAGAGAGAATGGTAGCACCAATCATTTATTTTATGCAGATTCGGGCTCTGAAAGCTTACGCATTGAATCCACAATTAGGTTTAAAAGGAAGTGTCGTGAATATTCCAATTGAAATAAATGATGTACTGCATGTATTACCTCGTAACTTCAATGAAATGCACACAATGTGAGATTGAAAAGACATGTTGATCATAAAAGTGATTATATGTTTGAATCTATAAGACCTCAGAAAGTGTGTGAGGCATTGAAATATTTACTTCATACGCCACTTTATAAAAAGTCTGAAATTAACATAAACAAAAACTACATTCAAAGTTATGAAAATGATGATGATGCCGTAATAGATTTCATAGTTGATAATAATGATCACAATATTGGAGAAGATCAAGAAAAATCAAATCAATGTAAAGAAGAACAAATTGTGAGTGATAAAATAGATTCACAAACAATCATTGATTTAAATCAAATTAATAATGATGAGGTTTTGCTCGTGGACAACAACGCTCAAGCAGCCGCTGGCTACGCACCGATGGTAAATATAATCGCCCCTGTTCAACATAAATATTTACCATGGCATAAACTTGATGATTTGGACGAGTTATGGTTTCCAAGGATATTTGCCGGACACGCATTCTTGTTACGTAAAGGTACTAGTTATTCTGATAGGATAAGACCAGAGGCAAGGCGTCATGATCGGAGATCATGTATACCTTCAAGAGTGTTATTCATGGCAAAAAAAAATCTAGAGATGCCATGTATATCTAGTGTAAATATATGTTTAAGACGCACAAAAAGAAATGCCAACATGAAAATTACTGCTAAAGATGTTTTGAATGAAAATTTGAAACACGAATTGATTGTGTTTGATGATGGATACCGTATGCTGAAACACATTCGATCGGCTCCTGCGTATTGCGAAAGTAAGAAGAAAGAATTATTGGCAATGATTCGACAATTGGGAAAACCAACTTTTTTTTTGACATTATCAGCAGCGGAAAGTTACTGGCCTGAATTAATACAAAGTCTAATGAAATGCAGCGAACAAGGGCATACGTTGTGTGCCTCAGAAGCATACAATTTGGATTATGATGTTAAAACTAATTTGAGAAGGAATGATCCAGTCACATATGCTGGATATTTCGATCGCAAAATTATGAAATTGATGTGGCTGTTAAGAGAGAAAAACAGCATATTCGGTAAATACGTTCTCGAAGATAGTTATGAACGCCTTGAATTCCAATGACGTGGTAGTCCACATGAGCATATACTTTTGTGGTTGAAAGATACACCGAAATATAGTGACAGCAACAACAATGCTAAGGCAAAGAAATTTACCGACTTTGTTGACCACTTCATTACTTGCAAGTATGATCCTGATAACTCTTATGTTCAATTACAGAAACCTAACCATAGTCATACTTGCTATAAAGGGCAAAAGAGTAAACAATGTAGGTTTGCAATTCCCTACCCCGTGATGAGACAAACAATGATTTTAAAACCGTGAGCAGAGAACGAATTGGCGGCTAAAGAATATAAACCTATTGAATGAATTCCTTAATGAATGAAGTCCATGCTCAGAGAATATCAATGCATTATGATGATATTCTTAAACAATTGAATATGACTGAGGAAGAATGTATTATAGCAATTCGAAGTACCTTACAACGCACACGTGTCTTTTGAAGCGATCAAGCCTTGAAGTGAGCATTAATCCTTACAATGAGGAAATCATACAATTATTTGAATCAAATATGGATTTACAAATTGTCATCGATGAATATGCGCTATTAAGTTATGTAACTAACTATATCAGTAAAATTGAAGGTGGATTGTCAAAATTACTGAGAGAGGCTGCTATAGATTGCGATAATGAAAATAAGAGAATCAAAGAAACATTTCGCAAAATTGCTAATGTATTTTTGAACAGTAATCTAATGTCGGCCCAGGAAGCAGCTTATCATGTACTATCATTGTCCTTATCTAAATCAAGTAGAAAAACTGTATTTATTAATAGTGGACCAACAACTGAACGTGTTCTAATATTGAAAAGTGATGAAACATTAAGAAAATTAGACACAGACTCAACCGCATTATACATGGATGAGGCATTTGAAAAAGATAGTACGAGGGACGCGGAATTAGGGAATATATGTTTGGCAGATTATGCAGCCAATTATTAACCGCACAAAAATAAATGATCGAAAGATGCTTCTGTTAATGACGAGAATATTGAAAACGATGATGAAATGACTACCTACACATGCAGAAAATAAGCAGCAACAATTCGTTACCGAAGATATCGACTTAAACAGGATCCAGGAAACTATTACCGAGAAAAAATATTATTGTCCATGCCTTGGTGGAATGAGAAACTCGAAGTTGAGCATGCCGATCATGAGCAAGTATATCTAAGAAACCGATAAGTTATAGCAGATAATCAAGCCAAATTTGCAATTATAAGTGATGAAGTAATAGATGCTGCACTAGAAGAAATTGAAGAAGACAATAAGGAAAAGAAGCAACGAGATGAAGATCATTACATTGCTGATGAAAATTCAATTTCCAAAAACATTGATATCGTACAGCAAGGTGGTACAGAAGATAGTGTAATAAGAAACCCAATAAACACAGTTCAAAAAATCAGATATACGTCCCCAACGACGCTAAATGAAGATGTGCTTCTTGATATGATGAAGGCATTGAATTGCAAGCAGAAAGAATTTGTTATGCATGTATTACACTGCTTTCAAACTGGTCAAATACCCATCAAAATCTTCCTTAGCGGCTCAGCGGGTGTAGGAAAGAGTACAGTGATCAACACACTGTATCAACTGATAACTAACTATTTTGATAACTTGCCCGGTGGAAATTTAGATAAAATTATAGTATTGCTTTGCGCCCCATCAGGAAAAGCAGTGTTTCTCATCAACGGAGTCACATTACATTCTGCATTTGTATTACCATGCAATCAATATGGCGTACAGATATCGGAATTGTCTAGTGACTTAGCGAATAATATTCGAGAGAAATTATCCAAGTTGCAACTATTAATCATTTATGAAATTTCAATGGTAGGCTCAAAGATACTTGGTCATGTTGATACGCGATTGAGGCCAATAAAGGATGTCAATGAACCTTTTGGAGGTATCTCAGTAATAACAGTAGGAGATTTGAATCAATTACCTCCTGTTCACGATAAGCCTGTATATCAAGTCTCCAGGAGTAATCAAATGGCTGCTTTCATAGACATAAAGCCTTTATGGGATAACTTTCAATTCTATGAATTGACCGAGATAATGCGTCAAAAAAATGATGGTTTATAAAGGCATTGAATAATCTAGCAAGTAGTAAAATGACAGACGGTGACATCAAGTTGATTCAATCGAGAGAAATATCGCATGACAGGCATGTGCCTACTACAGCGATGAGATTATACGCCACTAATAAAAATGTGAAAATTATAATGCCAAAAAGATTGCCAAGAGCACCAGTGAATTAATTATATCCCATGCAGAAAATACATTTGCAAAAAATGTAGATAAGGGGGCCAAAACATTTCTCAAAAAAATGATTGGGCGTGGCAAAAATTCGTATGAATTACCAGACAAGATCTCACTGAAATAGACATCAAATATATGATTATTAATAATATCGATGTAGAAGATGGGCTAGTGAATGGAGCATGTGAGATGCTGAAATCCATAACATTCAAGGAGAATACGAAAATACCTTCAATTCTATGGTTAGATTTCGAACTTCCAAGAGTTGGTTTGAAAGCAAGAACGCGTTTTCATGATTATATGAAAAGCAAGAATTTTGACAAAAGATTGACGCAGATCGAAAAAGCTTTAATTCGTGTTGATATGGCGGATAGTCAGAAATATCAACGCATTCGAAAGCAATTCCCCATCACCCCGGCTGAAGCTATAACAATTCATGAAAGCCAAGGCCAAACATACAATGAAGTATGTTTAGATTTTACGAAGCAAGAAAGACGTTTCACGCAATTGCTATACGTCGCGTTAAGCAGAGTGACGAAGTTGAATGGCTTGTACATTTTAGGAAAGTTCCAAGTCCGTGCAGTAAATAAGCTGGCTGTAAGTAACACAACTCCGGTTTCGAGTGAATTGTTTCGTCTAAGGAATACGAGACAGTTACAATTATCTTATGATAATTTGGAGCACGGAAACGGATTAAAATTCATTTATGAAAATGTTGGCACCCTACAAAATAAATTGAGCCATATTACCGAAGATCTGTGGTATCAACGTGGAGATGTACTGATTTTTAGTGAAACATTAACCAAACCGAAGGATGAATTGGATATTGAAAATTATCAAATTGCGTTCCGTTCCAATTATGATAAGACTAGTGGTGGGTTGGTTTGCTACGTTAAAAACCACCTGGAAATTGAAAATGTAATAGACGTATGTGAATTCAGTTCATCCACAAACGTGCAATTATTTGTTCTAAAAATAGCGGAATATTATTTGATATCCGGCTACAAAGCCCCGAAAACGACACGAACAATGTCCACAAAAAGTATAGAAAAAGTGATCAATCACATTCCCAATGGGAGTAAAAAAGTTATCATGGGAGACTTCAATTACAATGTCTACCATAGCAATAACGATCCAAACAACTATTTGGTAAATCATTTGAAGACGTATCAGTTGCAATCGAAATTGCCAACAGATAGTGTAACAACCAATTTGAATACACAAATTGACGTCATTTTCACAAATTTTGATGACCTTGTTGCTGGGGTTTATGAAACTTATTTCAGTTACCATAAACCAATCTATGCCCTTCTTCAAGAAGAACCGCCCACCAAAACACAGTCAGAATATATGGACAATATTGATATGAAAGATGTTCAAATAATGAAGTCTATTAAAAAAAAGAATCAAGTAATAAATGTTGATCGTCATGATAGGAAGAACCCCCAATCAAGAAATCTTGAAGCAGATGCTTGTATAATAATCGAGGATGAAAACACTCACAGAAATAATTATAACCAGGTTCCCTCTGTCAGAGCCGATCGAAACGATGATTATCAGTATGCTCCGCCCATACAAATATGTAGAAATGCAGCGAGAGTAGATTGCGAGTAAACATTTCGTCACATAAATTTCTTCCAAGAAATACTAAACAAATCATCAGATGGTCGCGGCATATTCAATTTCGCCCAGGATACTGCTTTTGTCCAGTACTTCTTACGAAATCTCCAACCAATTCCTAACAATGCAAATAATATTCAGATAATTTATAGTGGGAAAGTCGGAGGAAATAAAGCTGGTGAAAAACGGCCGGTAGGTCATTGGATTTGTACGAAATATGATGGAAATGGAAATGTACACATCTACGACAATATGAATTCGAAACAGTTACATAAAGATCAAATGGACTATTTGAAGACGTTATATCCATTCCCGATCAAATATATCCTTCATCAAGTTCAACAACAGCCGGATATAATTTCTTGTGGAGTGTTCGCTGTATATTTCGCAACATTACTGTATTACGGTGAAGAGCCAAGTAGATAAGCATATTATGATGAACGGACAATGAGAAACCGTGTTACTTCAATTTTCCTGCAACGACAATTATCGTGTTTCCCGGCTGAAGAATATCAAGCCTGATAATAAAAGGACAAACGAGAAAAAAAGACTAAAGATATAATGTACCAATCAGAATGCTAGATGAACAGATGAAAATTAATTAATTTATTAAACATTCCTTTATTAGGTATTAAAAAAGAAGGCAAACGGATTAGATATTACGGAGAGATACGATATACAGGGTATAACTTTATGAGTAGAAAACCTCCCATCCTACACTGTAAAATGAACTTATTAATATGACGAAAATGAACAAAATCCTTATTCAGCCAATTTTACAATAATTGAATAATTAACGGATACAAATGACAGGATCGGGTTATAGCGCGCAGTGGTAATTGGGAAAAATCGAAGAATGAATAACTGCACTGCGTTGAAGTCATGTACTCAGTACGAGCGCGAAGTGAAGTATATGTTCGGGTATGAGTACGAATATAAGTCCGAGTGTAAGTTAGAATATTAATTTAATTACGAAAACGAGTATAAGTCTAAAAATTAGTTGGAGTGTAAAATGGAGTATAAATCTAAGTACGCTCTGTAGTATAAATCCAAGTGCAAGGTGGATAAATTAGAGCGCGAGTTGTATAGGTCCGAGTGAGTTAAAGTATAAGCCTAAACGGAAACAGAACTGTTTTCAAATGTTTTTCGGTATGACTTCGGTAAAAGCAGTGCAGTTAATTCTTCGATTTTTTCCACTTATCACTGCGCGCTGTAATCCGATCCTCTCATTTGCATCCGCTAATTATTAAATTATTGTAAAATTGGCTAAATAAATATTTTTAAAAATTTGACTTGTATTGGGAAGGAAATTTTACTGTGGGGAACGGGAGGTTCTCCACGAATAAAGTTACACATGGTATAAGGTTGTATCTCACGCTTATGGGCGAGATTGGGTCCAATGAGAATTGGTAGTAATCAAAAATGAGAATATTGCCAATATAAAATCGCGGAGCGACATGAACGGAAACGGCGGTTCCACCTCATCGCCACGCAATGGCTCATCCGTCTTGCTGTTAGTTTGTCTGAGATACACGTCAATGATAGATTTGCAATAGTTGTAAGAAATTTTTGGTTTTGCATGGGATTAAGTCCGTTAAAGAGGAAGGGGGGGGGGGCGGTATGGCATTTTTCATGATTTTTAAATTTTTTTATCATTGCCTAATTCGATTGTATATATCTTGAAGATTAAAATTCCAGTCCATGCGAGTAAAATTGACGGTGATGCAGACAATCATCGAAGTGACGAGGCGAATTGAGAAGCTGAAAAAGAGTGTAAAGAAGCCCGAGTTATGCGAAGACAACAGTAACAAAGATGCTCTGGACATCATCGCTGATGGCCCTTCATTGTATAAACCTGGTAAACGATTCTATGGAAGTACAAAGAAGAATATGTATTCCATACGGATATTTCATCTTTAAACGCGTTTCACGAAAAATAACTTTTTCGGATGTGGTGTACATCAAATTCAAAAAATAATGAATCAATCGTTATGAAATTTTGTATACTTCTTTCAAAGAACAGCTTCAATCCGTCATATAGCCTATTTTTCATTTCCGTACTGAGGTTTCTCGAGACCTCAATAATGTCAGGCAGACCATGAAAACTCTCTAGACGGCCATGGATACAAACAACGATCTGCTCCGACAGGATTTACGTAAATTGGAATCCAGATTCACTGTCATCGAGACTGAGTTCAATAAGAGCACTGAAGCTGCATTGGAACGTGCTGACTCAGCCCTTGAAGCAGTTGGTGAGCTAAAAGACCAGCTATCCTTAGTCAACGCATCCCAAGCTTCGAACCTGAGTGGATCAGCACATGACCAACGTCTATCGGAGGTTGATGATCGTTGGTCGCGGAGACAGAATGCCATTGTGTTCGGAGTTCCTGAATCTCGCCTCAAGGAATCCGATCTGAGAAAGCAGGATGACCATGTTGTCATGAGAATCAGATCAGTGAAAATGTAGAGTCTATTAGCAACTTCCGACTAGGTAAATACTCGGATAGCCTCGTACATCCCAGGCCTATCAAGCTAATTTTATCGTCTGCTGCTAGTGTCCCATCCCTCATACGAAGTCACTTACGCCTGAAGAAGTCTCCAAATACCTCTACGCTTATGAAGTAGATGTCGATCTACCCAGATCAGACCGAACATCGACGGCTGAAAGCGAAGCAGCTGAAAGAAGAGCTTGCGGTGAAAAACTTAGCCCCGAGTAATGAGCACCTTCGCATTGTCACTAAATGGAGTGGTCAGCATTGTATCGGCTCCACCTCGTCAGCCCAATCAATCCACCATATCGGCTCCACCTCGTCAAACTCGCCAGCCCAATTAGTTCACCGTACCTGCCAGCCACATTGCTTCACAAGGGCGGTAAGCGCTGCTCTTGATCCTCATTGTCCTGGTGACGGGCGGCAGCAGTGCCTCAGTGTTCGCTATCAAAACGCCAGTGCTCTCAACTCTGAATATGTATGCATTTGGGTGCAATCTTCTTTGAAATCATCTATGATGATTGTGGAGAATATTAATGCGCGGTTTACGCTTATAGATGTGATTGGTGCCGATGTATCTCTTGACTTTTGTAATTTTGAACTATTTGTGATATTGATTCCACCTCTAATGACTGTAGAACTGTTAACTGACTTTCTCGACTACTTGTCTTTAAATGTATGTAGTGATAACAAAGTTTGTGTTCAAATCTCACATTGTCATCACCTCTGTATAGATTTTGCAATTGTCTGTGATCATGAACTATGCTACATGTTTTGTTGAATCACGTGAATGATATGAAAGAATCTACTGTACATATCACTTTATATTACTTTACATTAAGACATTCAATTTTCATAACTCTACCATCTTATTCTGTATCTCATTTATAGTTAACTATTTTTATGGATCTCAATGTATAGACTCTTTTTGATCCTGTTATTGGCCTTTAGGCTGTTGGATCTAAATAAACAAATATCGAATATTCATACACTATTTCACTACATAGTGACGTGGAATTGTTCCGGATTTTTTGAATACTCTTTTATAAACATTTTGACGGACATAAAACACAGGTTTTTACGTTGTTTTGACTTCAGAATCATGGCAAAAATGTAAATATCATTTAAAAAAAAAATCAACGTCACTTCCTCAAGAAACTCTTAAACTAACAAAATATATTTTTTTATATTTTTCAGACGATTGTACCTCTAGCTATCGTGTACACCGCAAATAATCTTTTTTTGGGATGATCTCCTAAAAACTTACGGCAACGGCTCATTTATTTATATTTTTCAATACAAATTTAACAGAATACTCTTGAAATGTTGTTCTTTAAGATATGTTCTCACAAATTTACTTTATCCTTACCAGATCGCGGAAAATAAATCTTAAAAAATTGCAGAATTAACGAAGAACCCCCTTAATAGATAAAGAAATTGCATCATGAGAATCTAGTCGGGAAGTTATTGGTTCGACCCGTCAAGCGTCACACCCGCCTGTTTATTTATTTCATTTTTACCTCTGAAGCGAATAACCTAAAGTATTCTATTTTTGGTTTGTTTTTTTTCATCATGATAATTCCTTTCTTTCATTGAGAATGTTGTTGGCGTTTTTTCAATAGAAAGATACATGAACAATTGCAAGACTGTATGATTTTATTCACTTTTTATTACAAAGTTCCATTATTTTAAGTGTTTATCATTTTCTCCTGATTTTTGAAGTGAAACTTCTTATGGGAGGGTTTTGAAATCTCGATCGGCAACCTTTTTGGTGACGCTCGCTCTAACGTAGTAAGTAAGAGTGAGAGGCCTCCGGGAATCGAGCGAGAGTGAGACGGACTACCTTACGTCTCGTCTATCGGGCGAGAGTGAGAGACCTTCGTGTATCGTGCGAGAATGAGACGGAAGACTTTCTGTCTTTCATGTCATTCTCTGCGTTCAGGCGGCGTCACGATCGCGGAAAACAGCTGTTGGTTTCTAACACAGTGATCATAAGCAACGTATTTGGTTTTTGTGTGTGTCTTCATTACTTAAATCGAGAGTTTTGTGCAAATATGCCGAAGTCGGGTGCAGAAAGGACAAAAACGTGGAGGGAGAAAAAACGGGCGAGTGAAGGAATTGATCAGAATATAAAACGGAAAAAAAGTAGAACTGAAATTGAACGAGATAGCAGGGAACGGAGGCAAACACGTGCTAACCTCTTACGTGACAGTGTGGACGATAGTGTAAATAATCCAGAGAATGAACTATTAGCAACGACTTCGACCCATCCTCCTCCTGATTGTGATGTACATAGTGGTGATCGATTACAATATTCAGACTTTAATGAGTTTAAAACTGCACATAAGAACTTTCACCGTGATTTTATAAATAATCCATTCGGTTTTGCGTGTTGTGTATGTGATAGATTATGGTTTAAAAATGACTTAAAGACTCTATCCGTTGAAAATGAAATTCATATTCAACAAAAATTTCCAGAATTCAGAAGTAATAATGAGCTGGCATGCACCAGCTGTCGCCAGGCTTTGAGGAGAGACAAAATTCCAACATTGTCGAAATTGAATGGCTTTGTATATCCCCCGATCCCTGCACATCTTCCGAAGTTTGATTTAGTGTCCGAGAGACTCATTTCTCCTAGAATTCCATTTATGCAAATTCGCAGATTGCGTCATGTGCATGGACAATTTGGAATTTTGGGGCAGGTGATCAATGTTCCAGTGGATGTAAATACAATGGTCAATCACTTTCCCAGGAACATTGACGACGATCACTGTGTTTACGTTCATATCAAGAGAAAAAAAATTCATCGATCAAGCTACTTGACAGGTTTAATAAACAAGAGAAATATTAAAATATGGCTAAGATGCTTAGTATCGAGTCCATTGTATCAACTGTACGACATCAAAGTTGATGAATCTTTCTTTAATGAGGATTGTGTCATTCATCAGATACGTATAGATGAACTGAGTGAAGACATCCCCATGGAGGAGAGCCTGTTCGCTCAGCAACACACATTACTCTGGAATGACGATAAATATTTGAGGATTGCTCCTGGAGGATCGATAAATATTTGAGGATCGCTCCAGTTTCACTTCTATCGCGTGTCTTCATGACACACCATTTTTTTTGTTTGTTTATCATTTTTTCCTGAATGTGAACTTGAACGATAAGCGCGCGAATTGTAAAAGGCAATGAGGAGTGAGAACCGAGAGCGAATGAGTATGTGAAATGAGCAATGGCGGTGCCAATGAAAATGTAAGGAAATCAGCTGAGCTGGACGGTCACATGACCTGATTCCTTTTAATTAATAGGATAAGTGAATGAATAAATCTAGCGCCGTCATGGCAGTCTTAGTCAAGGCATTTCCGTGCAGAATGGAGCGGATTACATTTTGCAAGGCATTCGTGCAGTATATACAATCTGATTGTAATCACCCCGAAATCGAGCTTTTTCATTTCGACCTGTAACTGGGGTCTTAAGTGTGCCAAAATGATCCCTGACAAATTCTGAGTCAATGTGCGTGTGTGTGTGTGTATGCTTGTATGTATGTGCCCGAATTTCTGCTTAACGAGTTCTCATGAATGGATACACCAATCGGAGCCATCGAGCTCTCAATCGACGTGTCTGAATGTAACTCAGCATAACCGACGGCGATGGCCGTGTGGTTAGAGCGCTGGTCTTTGGCACACGAGGGCCTGGGATCGAGTCCCCGCTCGGGAACTCTCCTTTCGGTATAGTAGAGTGGAATTCCCCGGACTCTAATTCATACGGATTCATCGTTGAACGGGAGTTTCGTAACAGAAACGGCTGTACAAATTGGGGTTTTCCATGGTTTTTCTTCCATTACTGGTTGACCCAAAGAATACAATGCTAATTAGGTATTGTATTTGTTGGTTGAAACCAGGATGAATGCTGTATAGTTGGGGAAAAGTCGGTTTCCACTGGCACCGCCGGGCGGTCACTACATATCCTAAAAAGAGAATCAAACGCGTAAATAGCAAAAATAAAAATGTAACTCAGCCCTGATTAGTTTTTGAGGGATATTGGTTGAGAATCCATATTGTTATTAACAATTTCAATTGTTCATAACGCGATATCTCGTAAACAGTTGGAGTTAGCGAAGAAAATTCATCAATATAAATTATTCCTCCTACCAAGGTCTACATTTAATATTTTATGACTTTTCCCATAATGTCCATAATTAAGGTGGTAGAGCCGTTAGAAGAAAATAATTCATGTGATGAGTGCATGAATGGAGACTAGATGGCGTCGGCGATCGCAAAAATTGGTGTCTACAGTAAACATGGACCGACTCAGAATATAATACTTGTATATCACTTTTGTGTATCAATGCTGCCATGGAACGTGAAGTCGAGTGAAGCTAGAGATACGGACTTATTGAACTTCTTCAACGTAGTTGTTGTATATTCGTGGTTTTAACATGCTTCAATGAGACTTAAAGGCTTTGATGAGAAGTAAATGGCCTTGACGTGGAAGAGGGATTGTGAAAAAAACCACAAAGGGCAGCGCCATATAGAGAAATGGAAAAAAAAATCAGTAAATAATGAAGTGAAAAGTCTCGTAAATGTTTGAAACAGACATGATATCGAAAACTCCAATTGCGAAATGGGGAAGTTTGCATTGTGCCCTCACTGAGGGCACAAATCGATCCCACTAATTTTGGTTTGTTTCGTTTTGTTTTCAATAAAGATTTATCAAAAAAGGGAGGAAAGAGAAAGAAGGAAGGGAACCTCCTTCCTCATGCTTCCTTCTTTCTCTTTCCTCCCTTCTTTTTCATTGAATCTTTATTGAAAACAAAACAAAAAATTTACAAATGAAAAGAACAAAATATAGAAAAAACAAGGGACAATACCCCTTGGCCTAGACTAGTAGAAAGACAACTTTCTATTTCCAAGTATCCCCAGATCACGACGGAACCTCTGCGAAGCAATACTTCGTTGCGTAGGGGACGACCGCCGCGGCTTCCTCAGTAGCGAATCCGTTCCGGTCGTTGACGGTGAGAAGATCCACCGTTTACTCTGGATTTTCCCGAAGCTGCTCCTCGCGGCGCAGATCCTGCAGAACCTCCATTGCGAAATCGCTTGTCGCGTTCCATGCTGCCTCTGATGACAGCATAACTTCCACGAGATTTCCACCGTTAATGGGTTTGCCTGCGCTATTTTCCCATATAGATCGTTAGACATCGAAACGAGGACATGCAAAGAGAACATGTTCCGCGTTTTTCTGAATTCTCTGACACTTTGGGCCATCCAGGGAATCCTCATGCTTGAATTTGTGAAGATATTCCCGAAAGCACCCGTGTCCGGAGGGCATCTGGGTTAGGTAGTAATTGACTGGTCCATGTGATCGGTCAAGCCAAACATCCAGCTCGGGAATAAGTCGATAAGTCCACCGGCCTTTGCTCGAGGCGTTCCACTGTAGCTGCCATCGCTGCATGCTGTGGTTACGTTCTTCTCTCCTCAGTTTCACTAGACTCAGCTCAGTTGATCTTTTCCGTGCGTCGCCTATGCTCCTCCGCTAGAACTTCGATCGGTATCATCCCAGCTGCTTCGTTGGATACTGTCCGGTATGCGCCAGCCACTCTAAGGGCACTTAGCCTGTATACTGGAACAACTTGCAGTCCTGCTGCTTGACTTCGTAGTGCATCAGTCCATCTACCGATACCGTATGGTAATGCCAACGTGAAAACTGATGATAACAAGAGCCTTCTCCTCTGTTTTGGCCCTCGCATGTTCGGCATGAGTCTTGCAAGGGCAGTGCTCACTGCATGCATGTTGGGCTTGTGGTCTAAAACTGAGTCGGGCATCAATCATAATTCCTTAGTGCTTACCTGTTGGGCTTTGTTACGAACCTAACGTTGAAAATCGTGTGAAAAAGTCAAACGGAAGGTGAGCCCCAGCAACGAATAGAGCGCAACAATAACACTGGGTGATTTTTTCGGAAAAGAGGGATCGGATTGTGTGGGATGAAACACTAAAGTGTAAGATGGTTTGTGACGTAGGGATTATAGTAGTTTCCATGAAGGAAAGTGACTGATTCACTATTTTCACTGTTAAACACTATCTATTTCCAAGAAGAAAAGTAACCAAGATGAAACCGAAAAAAAAGATAGAAATAATAGAAAATAAAAGCAAAAGGAGCAAAAATGAATAATACAAGTTGTGTGAGTTATAGTAGTAGTCGAAATACAAACGGGTGGGCGCCGATCACTCGGTGTCAGGTGACGGTTGAACTCCTCAATATTTCAGTATTTAAATCGGGGGGATTTGTAATTGTTGGTTAAAATCTCAATAGATGGGATTTGGGTGTGACCCTCTACGGGTGTAATCAATAACTTCCCGATGGTTCCCCCTTATATGTTATATACAAAATTTCGGTTTGTGTCTCAAATTGTGAACGTTTTAACCTTTTCAAAATTACCAAATATGTAAAATTTTATACTGCTTGACATACAAAGAGATTTTAAAGAAGTATATCCTTTCTTTCGATAGAGTTAGATAAACAATTCAGTTTCTGAAAAACTATGAGTGTTCCCATAAAAAGTCATAAAAAATTAAATGTTTACTTTTACCTGTGGAACAACTTTCATTGAACACCTCATTTCGTATCTCTAATTATTGTCGTGATCGAACGACATAAACCATTTAATTTGTTAATAACAGTTAACTATCGGTGTTGGCAAAGAAAGTGATACAATTTCAAATGTGCATTTTTATGTGTCTAACGACTTTCATTGGACACTTCGTTTCGTATCTGTAATCGTTTTCAGGATCGAGCGATATGAACAATCCATTTTGTTAATAACAATTAACTATGAGTGCTCGCGAAAAAAGTGATAAAACGTGGAATGTCAATTTTTTGCGACAAAATTTTGCTCACATACGCACACACACACACACACACAGACAAACATCTCGCTCATAATGGTTGGAAACGTTTCTAGGGGGCATGAAACGTGGAGATCAAGTGAAATTTCCAATTTCGATTTTCCGACCCATAACAATAACTTCCCTAAGATCGGGAAGTTAATAAGTGTAGAATGGATGAAAAAGGGAGAGAGAGAGTTGCTCAATGCTGAATGGAGTGAAAATAGTTTCGACGACTTTCAAATATCAATTTGGAGAGACAAAGGGGTAGTCAAAGAAATTGGGCTTTTCCTCATACTAGGAAAAAAACTGGTGCTGGCGGTCATGATTCCTCACGACTAGGAAGAGTAAAACTGGCTACTTTTTGGGGATCGGTGGTCTATTTTATTGACGTTGCAGGTCGTTCAAAAATGAGTGGGGGTTTAGCCTAGGACGAAGTTCAAAAAGTGGATACGTTTTCCTTGCGCGTGTAAGGCTGATATCGTACCCTAATTTTTACCCAGAGTTGCTATGGGCCTACAAATGATCCATGCCGAAATCAGGTGAACCTGGTGCATAAGACCACGTAAAAAAAAAATTGCAATTTTGGGAAAAACACCATAAAATGAAAGTATTTGATGCAGTAATGATACTGTATAAATTTGAGCCACTTCGAAAAATTCTAACTGGTCGCTCACGGAGTCTTAATTTCCCCATTTAATTAACACAGGGAAATCGTTTTTCACGGTTTGAAATGAAATTATTTGTTGCCCATTATGGGAGTCTCGATCATTGGGAATCTCTGATGATATGTTGAACTCATGTTCCAACAGCAGATCACCCTTTTTTTCTTCTCAGGAAGGGTTGAATTGAGTTTTATTCTTGGAAAAATGTTGAAATTAGAGTTTTTTAGGGAATAACCCTCGAAAAAACACCTGTAACGAAAAATGCCCGAGAACATTTTTTGTACCTCTTCAACTACTCTACAAAAAACTCTGCTCCCATATTTCTCTAAGGCGTGCTGACTGGGAGATATTGTTAGAATTATGAAAAATTGAACTTAAGGAGCATTTTCCGTCAAAACCTGGCGAGAGACTTTGTACAAATGGTAGATTCTTTTAAATGTAGGGCACATGGTTAATGCATATTCCGATATTCTCTAACAATACTCCGTAGACCACGTCAAAACGGATTTTTTCCTTTTTTCTCTACTCCTTGTTTTTTGGGAGATACTCTTGGAATAATTTTTAAAAAACTGAATTCTAGTAGATTAACTCATATCCATACGAAAAATTTGGAGTTAGAAATTCAATTTTTTCCACTAGCAGATCACCTGTCACACCTCTGGTGGTAAATGACACAATATTATCCTCTTTGCCGACTGCGCTATATATGCGATTGTGTGCTGTCGATAATAGTTGGCGCCATAATTACAAATATGATTATGATTGAATCCATCGTTTCAAGCAAAACAAAAAGTCAAGATTGCGTCCAGAATTCTTTGTAGTGTATATAGTGGTGGCAAAAATGCAGGAAAATGAAGATATTACGATTCAGTTCGTTGGACCCCCAAAAGCAGTGATTGAAGGGCGAAAACTGCCTACGAATCGCCAAGTGTTACAATTGTTTTTTCATAACCATCGCGTTTGTAACCTGACAATTCGACAAAGTGCGAGAGAAACTGTTGAAGATATCCAGGTGAAATGGAGTCAAGGAAATATTCCCTGGGGGGCTCGCAATATTCAATAGCCAAATTGGAGACGCTTTACTCAAATTGGAAATCTGTGGAAAAACGCCAGCAGGACGAATTCCTTAGCTCAGAAAATTAAAGTCAAAAACTTCCAAGACGACTTGGACAATTTGTTTGATATCGCGCTACGAGATGTTATAAATACATTGGGCGAGGAGGAGAAGCTCTTTTTATTGGCTCAACGAAATCCAAGTCGACGCGGTTTTCTGCCACGAAGTTCATCGGTGCTTTGCGAGTGTTTAACATGATCTTTTACAGAGTACCGAGACATTGAAGATGAGGGCACAAACGATTCGATAAATACCGGAAATTCAATTTCAAAACTCAACTCATCATCAGAAACGCTTCAAGATAGTGTGAAAGAAGGTCACGGGCAGGAACAAGGTATTGTATTACTTGTTTCCAGTATTATCTCCTGCGGTGATATATAATTTCGCGAGCACGTCTAAAAATTACGGTCGAAAAAACTTCGTCAAAAAAACTCGGAAAAGAGAACTTATTAAAAAAAACTTATCAAAAAAAACTTAACGAAAAGTCAAAAACTTGAAATAGAAAAACCTCAATTTACAATTAATATGACTCAATTTTGAATGAATTTTTAATTTTTAATTTTTAATTTTTAATTTTTAATTTTTAATTTTTAATTTTTAATTTTTAATTTTTAATTTTTAATTTTTAATTTTTAATTTTTAATTTTTAATTTTTAATTTTTAATTTTTAATTTTTAATTTTTAATGTTTAATTTTCAATTTTTAATTTTTAATTTTTAATTTTTAATTTTTACCGAGTTTTTCTGTGGTGAGTTGTTTAGACATGGACCCATAATTTCGTGATAGCGAATACCATTTTTCAGTTTCGACTCAATCGCTGCAAGGGGGCCAATCGTTCTCAAGCATCTTTTCCAGTCCATCTTACAGCCAATGGAGAAAACTCCTTCCAATTTTGAGGACGAGCTTCTCCAACCGCGGCCTAAAAAGATCAAACTTATTGACACGACTGTAGCGGCTGTGTGTGACAGAATAGGCATCAGCAACGCGTCAGCCACTCTCTTCACAGGAGCCATCTTCTGCAGTCTTGGTCTCGACGTAAATAATTATAAATTCCGTGAGAGTACATTTCGCCGCCACCGAAATGATCATCGCAAAAGAATGGTTCAACAACTGAAAATTGACTTGAAAGTGGGGAAATTTGTCCGTTTACATTGGGACGGAAAATTGCTTCCAAAAGTCTCCGGAGATTGTAAAATTGATCGATTGCCAATTACTGTGACTGGACTTGGGATGGAACCGTTGTTAGGTGCACCAGAATTCGATGCTGGGAAAGGAATTGACATGGCAGAAGCGATCATGCATATTGTGAATGAGTGGAATGTGACTGACAACGTGAAGGCGATTTGCTTCGATACCACAGGTTCCAATACAGGTAGAATAATTAAATAATTTTTATGCAGATATGCCCAGAATGAGAAAGATGTGATAGAAAGCCTATCGAAATCACTAAGGTTTGATTTTATGGAGCGCTTTCCAGGTATGTCCTTCTTACAAAGAAATCATGGATATTATATGAAAAAAGATGTTTATTTTGAGTTAGATATCAAGAAATTTTTCCCTTGTTCTCAGATTAAATGAAAAAAATCAGATTTTAATTCTTAATCAATGTCAACTTATTTCAATGGTTTTATTTTCCCGTAAAAAAGTGAGTCAAATTTTCAATTCTCGAAATTCTTGTTACAAATGAAGAAAGAGTGAACTGATGGAATGAAAAAATCGAGTTTTCCGAAAATTTTGTTAATCTTCCACTTTCCAAGATGTGAGTCACCTTATATTGTGTTTTAGTCCATTGAAAAGTATGAAAAGGTTCATTTCCACAAACACTTTGCATTGTGTGATACTATGCCTAAATTACTTATGCTTTTTTCATGCATTCCAATGGAGTAGAGTATTTATTACTTAAAAGGATCAGTGGGTTTCACACCCTTACAGCCTGGAGTTCGTACATTATAAACGATACCATCTTACAATTATTTAAGCAAAACATCATCATACACCGAACAGTAAAATTTCCGAACATCAAATAAAATTAAAATTGCAGTGTTTTTTTTTTTTTTTTTTTTTTTTTCACTCTTCAGCATTGGGGAAATACAACTAATAGTACTGACTTAATTAATGCACAATAGTAATTTGCATACGTATTCGACGAAAACATTTTTTTTTTTTATTTAAATTTGCGAGGCTTCCTTTAGAAATTGACAAACTTTCTTCAAAGTACAAGGGCAGGTGGTGGTGAGTGTATTCAGCCAGAACATCAGCGTAGTGTGATGTGTGTTGAAAATATTATTTCTCACATGGTCAAATGCTGGGCAGACAGTGAGAAAATGAAGTAAAGAATCCGGTTCTGGCTGTAGACACCTCGAACTCAAGTTTTTTATCAGCAAATAATTTTTTACCATCATTCCTCAAATCATAATAAACCTTGCGTGCTTCCAATGACCCTGTATGATGCCAAGCCCGAAACGCTTTGAGAGTCAATTTTTTGAAAGAATTGCAATCTTCGTCAAACCAACTTTTGTTTTGAATAGGTGATGTTAGCGATTTTGTTTGTTTCATTCCCACCGAGTTCGCAACGTGTTGAATGGTCGATATAAGAGTATCACTAATCTGATCTATTGTAGAATTTTTGTTCCATTGAACGTTGGGAGAGTTTAACATGCCTTTATGGTATTTCAGACTCAAATTATCACGCCATTTACAGCGGTTTGACGAATTTATCGAAAAATTACAGTTTTGAGAGGGAGCAACATCAACGATAACAGCTATTGGGAGGTGATCAGAGAAAGTGACAATAGGGATAACATAAAAATCTCTAATGAGAAGCAGATCATTGAGGTTTGTACATACGTAATCGATTGTTGACTCCCTATGATTTTCTTGAAAAGGAATATGTGTAATATTCGCTGGTATGTCACTTGGTGACCGCCCATTCAAAATTGCAAGGTTACATGACTCCAAAAAATCTTTAAGCTTAATTCCTTTTGGGCCAGGATCATGCTGATCCATTGATTGCCGCGAAGACAAGAAAGAGCAACCAGGGGGAAATACATCTGACTCGTAAACATTCAAATCGGCCATGGAACAGTTAAAATCACCTCCCAATAGAATTCGAAATTCTGGATATTTTAATGACAAAGCCTCTATCACAATATTCAGATCATTTAAACACGATTCATATATATTGACATAACTTGTCGAAGGCATGTAGATGTTACCCACAATGAAAGAATCTGTTTCTGTCTTTATTTTGATGAAAAGCCATCTGTTGTCACTCACTAGCACTTCAGGATGGAGAAGAAATTTGGGAACCGCTATCATCAAACCTCCTGAAGCTCTACCTCTAGCTGCCTCTCGAAGTCCCAGTTGCTCGAAGATGTTGTAGTTCAGCGTAAGAGCATTAGTATGCGCTCTTGACTTTTCGTGGCGCCAGGTTTCCGATAAACAGATGATGTCTCGATGTATCGTAGCTCCTGCCAACGCATCAATATTGCTAAGACCATAGATGTTCCAGAAAACAACGCGAAGCGTCAGGGGCGGTGGGGGTAGAAAAATTGGGATAGTGTCTGGAGAGTTCGGCTTAGGTATGTCGACGGTATAACGGGAGGAAGGGGGAAAAGATGCCAATTGACTGGGCGGAGGTTCTGTACAAAATTCCGCTATCGGAGGTAGAGGGGTTGGAGGGAAAGGAAGTGATTGCTAGGTTGATTTGACGCTCGTGTTTGGAATAGAATTCTTCCCTGGTTTGACGATAGGTTTGAAGAAAGAACTGGCAGAATTACTCGATGGAGTCTTGGATGGGTTGTGAGTGCGTGGAGGAGTTCTTTTTTTCTTAATAACTGAAGTAGGTCCCGATTGAGTTAATTTGGGTTCAGTAGCTTGTGGGGTCTGGGAGGCATCAGCTGGAATCACTTGATCGATAGAAGATTGAGGGGTCTCTTGAAAAGGCGGGGTCTGATGAGGAGAAGGGAGGTCACTAGGAAGAGCATCCTTCCTCAGTGGAGCTCCATTAACAAAAATAGTTGAGCCTTTGAGAACAGCTTCTTCCCCATTTTCCCGCAACTGCCTGCAGAGAACCAGATTTGACTTCCTGAGGTCTCTTTCCTCAGGGCTTAGGTCATTTGCTATTGCATATCCCAAGGCACGAATATCAGCCGCATGTTTGAAAATTTCCGATTTGTAGTGAAGAGAAACAAGCCTCAAGAGAACTGGACGATGCCCAGTTTGTCTACCTATCCTTGTCACAAAATCGATGACCGACTCAGGTAATTGTACGTTGACCTTGGTAAGAATATTGGTCAATGAGTCCATTAAATTGGTGTTGATATTGTCCGTGTCAGGAATTTTGAAAAATAATACATTATATTTTCTACTATTTGCTTTAAGATCAGCTATTTGACCCTTGAGCTCCACAATTTCCTGTTTCAATCCAGCACATTTTTGGTCCACCTCGATTTGAAGTTGTTTAATCACTTCGACTGATGTACCAATTGTGTCGGTTTTTGTTGTGAGAGCATCGACCGACACTTTATTATCGTCCATTTTAGTCAGCAACGCTGACAATGACGCGAGAGCACTATCTTGAACCATACTTGCACTTGAAAACAACAACACACCACTGTGGAGCACAAAACAATTGCTGGAAAATCACTAGCGTAAATTGTTATTATTGTTAATATAAATAACCGCACCTCTTTCCATATAGGCACGTAATTTTGAGAGACATTAACTGAACAACATTGTTTACAATAAGCGATTAGCTCCGTGCGGAGCTCTAGTAAACACGTCTGTTCGCTGTGACGATCCAATATGAACTCCTGCATTCCAATGGATTGAATAACCTTTCTTTCAGAGGATGTCATTCTGGAGCGTATGGATTACTAGTGCAGTGTCTGGCAAGACCCCTTCTACATCTTGCTTGTCGTCATCATATTGCAGAATTGATCCTCAGAAGTGCATACGAAGTCGACTGGAAGGGGACAAGTGGTCCGAATGTACTGATAGTCCAACGATTCCAGAAAGAGTGGAACGAGATTGATAAGAGCCAATATCAATCAGGTGTGGAAGATGATGAGATTTCTCTGATTTTGAATGCGAAGAAAGACCAAATTTTGGCTTTTATCACAGAGCAGTGGCAGGTACTATAACCGCATTGGACATTTCTCTCTATGCAGAATACACTCGCTATGCAGAATCCAATTTTCCAAAACAATTTTGTGAATGATTCTTCCAGATAGAGCTGATTATCGCGAATTTTTAGAATTGGCATGTATTTTCCTAGGTGCAGTACCTCCTGGGGGTATCCAGTTTAAGAAACCTGGAGCAAATCATGACGCTCGATGGCTGGCCAAAGCTATTTACTGCCTTAAAATGTTCTTTTTCAAAGGACAGTTTTTCAAGAATTCGCACAGTTCTCGAGACGTCAATGCTCTACGACAGATTTGCATCTTCATCGTCCTGTTCTATGCGGAAATCTGGTTCACTGCTCCTTCTTCTATAAGAGCTCCTCAGCCTGATTTATCATTCATGCAGAAATTGATCCAATTTCGTGAAACCAATGCTGCTGTGTCCAATGCAGCCTTAAATAAAGTAAAGCGACACTTGTGGTACCTGACAGAGGAACTCGTAGCTCTCGCAGTATTCGATCCCTCCGTTCCAGTTACGATTAAGCTGAAAATGGTTTATTCCATGAAAAAAAGAGAAAGCTCAAACGTGGACGTGAACCGCATTGAGTTGAGTAAAGGACAGCAGCAGTCTCCGCCTAAAAAGGACCTGAGTGACTTTGTGACAAAGAAATCAATGCGTTTGTTCGGAATGTGTGAACTGCCAAATGATTTTCTCAAGGAGAATCTGATTGAGTGGGAAAATGAGGAGAGTTTCACACAACGTTGCAAAGTTTTTGGACACATGAAGGTCGTTAATGACGTCGCGGAACGTGGAGTGCCACTTGCTGAAGCGTACACACGTTGGATCACCAAAGATGAAGAGCAATACCAGTATTTATTGCAAGCGGTCAGATGGCACCGGAAGAAGTTCCCGAATTCCAATAAGGAACATTTCATAAATGTTCATCTACCCGAATGACTTCTTTTCCCAGGTATCTTCGAAGGCTAGATTGCAGATAGACAACAAAAAACCAATTGAAAAAAAAACCATAGAGCTGTAGAAACTGATCAATTTAAAGGACGTCGTCTTAATATTCATTAGCCCGGATATTCCACCGTGCGTATATCGTGTGACAACAAGAAATGACAAAAAGTAGGAACATTAGAAAAAAAAAGTTTCACATCGAATTATTGTGCAATTACTGTTCTCTCCACGAAAATCTAATTTTTCCTCCTGTAAAAAACCGTAAGTTGCTTAATCTGAATTAAATCTAGATCTAGTGTAAAAAATTATTATCCGACTGAACCTGTTCGAATATGTCCCACCCCTCAAAGTCGTGAATGAGGCAAATTTACGCATTAAATGGACATCCTACATATACGGTGCACTTCTTTGAATCAGCCGACCGAGCCCGCTCTTCGGCTTGCCGTTTTTGGTGAAAAAACTGAACATTGTTAGAACATATTGTAATATGCATCAACCATGTGACCTACAAACCAAAAAATCTGACATTTGTTTAAAGTCTCTTCTCAAGTTTTGATGGAAAATGCTCCGTAAGTTCAATTTTTCATAACTTGAACAATATCTCCCAGTAACCAAGCCTTAGAGAAATATGTGAGAAGAGTTTTCTGTAGAGTAGTTCAAGAGGTACAAAAATAGGTTGTTTAAAATTAACATTAATTTCCATGCCAAAAATCAAAATGTAAAATCGACGCGTTTCGGCAATATTCGGGTTTGCTCGGTTTGAGCCGAGGTGACTAGCGCCGAGGCATTAGCTCGGTCTGTTCCTGTTCGAGCGTCAGCGTTTTAGCAACCTTTTTGAGTTTCAACGGTATTTCAACGCGAATCAACTTCGGTTCAATTGACTGAATTCAACCTTTCGCCTGTGTGTTAGGGATTCGAGTTCTGAATTTACGCCTTAGGGCTTGAATTTTCTAATAATAGTTTTCAACGCGATTCAACATAAGTGTTTAATCCATTATTAAATTCAACCAAGGTAACATTCACCGATACACGTGATTATTTCGCGATCGTCGCCTTTTCACGGTACACCAACGCGACACAAACCGTATCCCACCGTATTTCACCAGACAATTACCGTGTTTAAATCATCGCATACAATCACCGATTAACTTTGTATAAAGTGTAAATAATTTAGACAAGGAATTTATCCCAATATAGTAACGGTTTGCCTTGCGGCTCAATCCACGTGTTCAACTAGAATTTATTTCCACACTGCCCAGGTCCTTTATTCATCCCCGTCCATCCACCCTACAAAACTCAACAGACAAAATTTAGAAAAATCAACATCCAACTTATAATAAAGGTCTGGAACATTTTCCGTAAGAGTGGTTTTTTGAGAGTTATTCCCTAAAAAAGCTTAATGTCAACATTTTCCCAAGCATAAAACTCAATCCAACCCTTCCTGGGGAAAAAAAGTGTAATCTGCTGTTAGAACATGCGTTCGACATATCATCAGAGATTCCCAATGATCGAGACTCCCATAATGGGCAACAAATAATTTCAATCCCTTTCAAACCGTGAAAAAGCGATTTTCCTGTGTTAATGAAAGGGGGAAATTAAGACTCCGTGAGCGACCAGTTAGAATTTTTCTAAGTGGCTCAAATTTATACAGTATCATTACTGCATCAAATACTTGCATTTTATGGTGTTTTTCCCAAAATTGAAATTTTTTTTTTGACGTGGTCTATGGTGCATACATCGAGAAATTCTCTCATAAAGATGCCACTTTAATGATTGTGGGAATCATGGATTCTACCATGTCGCAATCCCACTCCGTTCAATCTTCGTTGGGTTGCTTCGTTATCACGTTCTTCATTATCTTCGTTATCCAAAACTGTACGCCAGCCGCCGTAGCGCGAGCGCTCCAGTTTTAAGGCTTTCAGCGGGGCAAGGGGGCCCCGCTCGGACCATCTGTGCGTCGCCTACGCACGAGTTGGGGTCAACTTCATGACCTTTTACATTCCTCATTTCTGATAGCCTAATTTTATCTGTTGTTTCCAGTTGTCTTCAGTTTCTCCCAGCTCGTGATGAGTAGTGCCTCAGTCTTATGCTTTGCAAATTGTAGACCAATCGAGTCCATCCATTTCCGTATCTCGTTAACGCATTCTCAATGATGAGCTGAAGCGTGAATAGGTGTTTTTCCACGATGATAATAGCCACGTCATCTGCCAAAGCCACGAGCTTTGCCCCCGTCGGCAATGCCAGTTTCAGCAGTTCGTCGTACACGATATTCGACAGAAGGGGCTCCAACCCATTGAGCATTGAGATACATGCCCAGTCACCTTATATATTTCGGGGCCTACTTCTGTGTCATACTTAAGAACTCTATCAGTGGAGTAATTACCTACTATCTTTTGGAGATATGCCGGTACTGATAGCTTCGATAATGCCGCCAAGATGCAATCCCATGGTACCGAGTTGAAAGCGTTGTTGCTGTCCAGACTAACAACCAAACAGTATTGTTTCGTACCTCTCTTCGCTGTTCTCACCACGAGGTCAATAACATCCAACGTAGATCGTCGTCGCCTGAAAGCATATTGACCGTCGGCCAACAGGGGTTCCACCGCTGCCTGGATTCTCGGGTGCATTATGCGCTCCAGAATCTTGCCCGCCGTTTTGAGCATACGGAGTGGACGATGCGATGACGGCTCGTCCCGAGGCTGGTTCCCCTTGGCGAGAAGTACGAGTTTCTGTTGTTCACATCTGCGGGGGAAAATACCTTCCTGGATGCACGCATTATACATTTCGAGAAACATTGCGGGTGCTGGATTGATGGCGGCTTTCAACGCTATATTTGGTACACCATCAAGACCGGGGGCCTTATTGTTGCCCACTCTACTACGGGCCCTGTTGGTGTATGTGTGTGTGTCACAATACACGCCTGAAGTCAAGTTGTTTATCAGTCACGCAAATTCAGCTATTAATCGATTATTACGATTTTTCATCTCCTAAATTAGCGCAATTCCGGATAAAAGTAATTAAACATCAAATATGTATCTTCATATAGGGAACACCATGCGTTGGAAACTTTTATCTCCCACGGTTTTCGTAATACAACGTTTTAAAGATTTGAAATTGTTTACAACATTTGGAGGAATTGTTATTTCAGTTTAACATTCTTTTCGGACCTGGATACCATAGAGACGCGTCGCTAAAAAAAAAATAAGCGGCATGTGGGTATGACCCGTTACGGGTCGAACCAATAGCTTCCCGATCGTTCCGCCGTATATATTATATCCACATTTTCCGCCCATGTCTCAAATTATGGACTTTAAAAAGTTTTCGAAATGTCTAAATATTAGAAAAATTTATAATTCTTAATATGAAGTAGGTGGATAAACAATACAATTTGTTAAGAACAATTAACTATGGGTGTTGGCAAAAAAATCACGGAACGTCAAATGTGTATTTTTAGGTGTGAAACGACGTGCATAATACCCTTTGTTTCGTATCTCGAAGCGCTCTTGCGATGGAACGATCTGAACAATTGAATTTGTTAGTAACTATTAACTATCGCTGTTAGCAAAAAAAGTCTAAAACATCGAACATATATTTTTACGTGTGGAACCACTTTGATTTAACACATTGTTGCCTATCTCCAACCATTCTTACTATATAGCGATCTAAACAATTGAATTTATTAATAACAATAAACTATCGGTGGCAGCCAAAAGAGTTATACAACATTAAATATGTATTTTTGCGTGTGGAACAAATTTGATTGAATAATTTTTTTCGTATCTTCAATCGTTCTCACGACGCAGCGATATAACCAATTCATTTGTTAATAACTATAAAATCGCTGGGTCGATTATGGTCAAAATCTAATCAGGGCTAAGTTAGACGGAAACCTATCCAATGAGTATGAAAAAAGCCAAATCGCATAATTTGTCTAAGAGAAATCGTTCGACAAAATTTTGCTCACATACGCACATACACACATACATACAAACATCTGGCTCAAAATGGTTGGAAACATTTCTAGGGGTCATGAAACGTGGAGATCAATTGAAATTTCCAATTTCGATTTTCCGACCCATAACAATAACTTCCCTAACATCGGGAAGTTAATAATCGAATCGCACGATCCGTTTCTGAGAAAACGTACAGGAAAAATTTTGCCACTTACGGACGAACACACACACACATACACACATACAGACACTTCTCTGCAATCACATCAGGATGATGCAAAACGTCGAGCAACGTCAGAATTTCATCGATCTGGTACTTTTCATTTTCGGGGTGATTGCAATAACTTCCCTAGATCGGGAAATTAATAATCGATCAATAGTCGAATTAGCTTCCCGAAGGGGAGTTATGGTAATCACCCCGACAATCGAAAATCGAATTTTCATCATATTTTCGCCTTTCAAGGTCTCCACCACACTCCCCGTTCATTTTTACGATGATGTATGTGTGTGCGTGTGTTTGTGTGTGTGTGTGTGTTTGTGTGTGTGTGTTTTTTTCTACTCTTGCTCTATTCGTATTCACCCACGTAACCGCTGTTAGGCATTACTTCATGGGCAATACTACGGATCAGAGTACCCACCCATTGCGGCTGGGGCCGACTTCGCCATTTCAGCTCATCGTATTTCTAATCACAGGGTAAACCTCCAGAAACCCCTGTGATAAGATGGCGGGCGTCTACGATGGAACCCTCCCTCCCCCCCCGCCCCGCGCGACGGGTCGCGTTCGGTCCCGGCTCACGGTCTCACTTCATGGATACCGCCGATAGCACACACGGAATGTTCCTGCCATCGGTCGGAGTCCGTGAGAAAATATTTTTCAGAAAAAATATTTGCAGTGAGCGGGAATTGAACGCGGGACCTTTAGAATAGTAGGCAGACACTCTACCTACTACGCCAAAGCCCCGTCTAAGTGTGTCTGTTTGTGTATGTGTGTGTGAAGGCGTCTGTCCGTGGCCTAAAATTTTGTGGAACAATATCAATCGAAGCCTTTTCGTGCAGAATGGAGCGGATTAAATTTTGGATGGCATTCGTGCAGTATATGCAACGTTATTACCAATTGCAATTGTTTATACTGTTGCGCTGGGTAAAATATTAAAGTCATCATTTGTATTGCGGCTGCATCGCTATTGGCGACTCACTTCCGCTCAAGTGACGCGCATAAGTCGCATCCTCATGCTCACCATGCGTCAACTCAAATATTCATAATTATCTGTTTCAAAAATGAGCCAGTTTAGAATTGGCAAATCTGCAACTGTGCATTATGACACTAAGAGGGCTCACACTGATTAACCAAGGTATATTGGAGAAGAATAAATTTAGTACGCTGTGCTGAAATACCAAATCGGGAAGTCTTTTTTGTGCTCCGAATGGGGCACACACATGCTCACACCACTAGTTTGCGTAATGGATTTACAATCTAGAAAAAAAACAAAATGAATTTTGTTTAAAAAAACGACACGTAACCATTTTATTGTATTGCTGATTATCTGTCTGGTATCTGAAAAAAATGATGAAATATAAAAGAAGCGCCGAGTGAAATATACTTATGAGCAGAAAAATTAGCACAGGCAAGACCAAGATACTTGGCGCGGTTGGCAGAACGGACCAACATGAAGACGACGACGCGCTCCCTGAGTAGGCACTAATACTCAGTGAGATTCTTATTGTAATTGGTGTACTGATACTCAGCAGTGGTCATTGATAAGCCAAAAATGGCCGCGCCAAGTATCTTGGTCTTGCCTGTGCTAATTTTTCTGCTCATAAGTATATTTCACTTGGCACTTCTGTTATATTTCATTATTTTTAACTTCCCGATGATGCCCAACAAATTTTGAATCGATGTCTGTATGTGTGTGTGTGTGTGTGTATGTCTGTATGTATGTGTGTCTCCGAAATTTTGATCCTAGGTTACTCGCGAACGAATGAAGCTATCGAGACCGTCAATATTGGAATCGAAGCGTTTGCATGTAACTTAGAGGGGATTAGATTTTGGGTGAAATTGGAGCAGTATGCATATTGTTATTAACAATTTTAATTGTTTATCACGTTCTATTGCATAAACTATTAGAGTTAGAGCAGAATTTATATGAGAAAAGTTGTTTCCCATATAAAAATGCGTATTTTATGTAGAATAATTTTTTTCGCAAATCTGCATTATTAAGGAGGTATGACTATCTCAACAATTATGTCTGTAGTGAGTGAACGAATGAACACAGCCCTGTCATGAAGGTCTCAATGGAAGCATTTTCGTTCAGAATCGAGCGGATTGCATTTTTGATGATATTCGTGGAGTATATATGCAATGTTATTAACAATTGCAATGGTTTATAAGGTTCCACTGGGTAAAATATTCAAGTTAGCGGGAAACTTATCTTAAGGAAACTATTTCTTATATGAAAATACATGGTTTACGTGAAAAGACTTTTTTCCATAATTTGCATAATTAAGGAGGTATGGTCGTCCGAGCAATTTGAAATACGGGAACAATGCATATCACCAGGGTCGTTCCTTATACAAAAATACACATTGAGAAAGACTTTTTTAGACCGAAAATATACTGAAAAAAGTCATTCTACATAAAATGGCTATTTTCATATAAGGAATAGTTTTCTTCAGATAAGTTTCCCGCTAACTTTAATATTTTACCCAGTGGAACTGTATAAACAATTGCAATTGTTAATAACATTGCATATATACTCCACGAATGTTATCCAAAATGCAATCCGCTCGATTCTGAACGGAAATGCTTCGATTGAGACCTTCATGATAGGGCTGTGTTCATTCGTTCACTCACTACAGACATAATTATTGAGACAGTCATACCTCCTTAATTATGGAAAGTTCCGAAAAAAATAATTCTAGATAAATTACGCACTTCTATATGGGGAACAACTTTCCTAATATGAATTTTGTGCTAACTCTAATAATTTATACAACAGAACGTGATAAAGAATTGAAATTGTTAATAACAATATACATACTACACCAATTTCACCCAAAATCTAATCCCCTCTAAGTTACATGACTAGTAGTGTGCAAATATGTGTGCTCCATATGGGGCACAAACAAAACCTCCCGATTTGGTATTTCAGCACAGCATCAGCATGCAACCAATTTGATGAGCAAACTCAACAGTGATGTCAATAATTGAACTTGTGACTAATAGTTACTGCATGCGACCGACTTCGTTTGATTTTTAAGCCGCATGAAGATATTCAACTGGAATTCGTCTGTCGAGTTACCCTCTCTACCTCTGTACGTTCCTAATTATCCCGCTCTTTGACATCCTTCCCGCAATTGTCGACATATTCATTCGCCAAGTATATTCTAGTTCAACTCGCGATATGTTTTAACCTATATTGAGAAAAGCCATACTGAATGTGCATTTTTAACTTCCCGATCCCAGAGGGAAGTTATTGTAATCACCCCGAAAATGAAAAGTGGAATTTTCAAGAAATTTTCACTTTTCTCGATGTTTGATATCATCCGGACACGATTTCAGAGAAGTGGCCGTATGTGTGTGTGTGTGTGTGTGTGGTCAAAACTTTGTTTAACGTTTCCGACGGGACCACTGAACCGATTTATCTTTTTTTTTTCTGTTCGACGCGTCCTGCTGGTCTCCAGGTCTGAAAGGACCGATTTGTCGAAAAACTGATTCTTTCAATTGTTATTAACAAATTGAATTGTTTATGTCGCTCTATCGCAAGAGGGGTTGGAGATACGAAAAAAAATGGTGAATCAAAGTTGTTTCCCGCAAAAAAATACATATTTAATGTCTTATGCCTTTTTTTATTAACACGCATAATTAATTAATTAATTGATTAATTAATTATCTTACACGGAAATTCGAACTTGAACTTTTCATTTTTTCTTCAATCGACGTGTTTCGCTAGTGTTCAGGTCTGGAAGGAGTAAAAATTTGATACAACAATTCCTTCAATTGTTATTAACAATTTCAATTGTTTAAAACGCTCTATCACGAGAACCCTTGAAGATAAACAAAAAAGTTTGTAATGAATCTTGTTGCTCACATGAAAATACACATTTTATATCTTATGTGTTTTTTGCGTAACTGTCATAATTAAGGTAATATCGTTTAATTAATTAAACACACACACACACATCGGGAAGTTATTGGTCTGGCCCGTCGAGGGCCACACCCACATCCCGTTTATTGGCGGAGGAACGACCCTGGTGATATTCATTGTTCCGGTACTTCAAATTGCTCGGACGACCATATCTCCTTAATTATGCAAATTATGGAAAAAAGTCATTTCACGTAAAAGATGTATTTTCGTATAAAAAAAAGTTTTCGTGAGATAGGTTTCCCGCGAACTTTAATATTGTACCCAGTTGAATCGTATAAACAATTACAATTGTTAACTAGTTGGGTGCAAATGTGTGTGCCCCGTACGGGGCACAAACAAAACTTGGCGATTTGGTATTTCAGCACAACATAAGAACGCAACCACTGTTGGGTGATGAACACACCCAACAGTGATATGAATAATTGAACTGGCATCCAATGATTACTGCACGCGATCCATTCAGTGTGATTTTTAAGTATACAAATATTCAACTCATCCGCATAGTGACCCTTCCTACCTCTGTACTTTCTCAATTATCGCGCTCTTTGATATCATTCCCGCAATTATCACCATATCCATTTGCCATGTATATTCTAGTTCAACTCGCGATATGTTCTAACCTATTTGGAAAAGTGTCACATTTAATGTGCATTTTTGTACAAGGAACAACCCTGGTGATATGCATTGTTCCCGCATGTTGAATTGCTCAGCCAACCATACCTCCTTAGTTATGGAAATTATGGAAAAAGTCATGATATATAAAAGGTGTATTTTTAACTTCCCGATAGGGAAGTTATAATAATCACCCCGAAATGGAACTTTTTGATTTCGGCCTGTAACTAGGGTTTTAAGTATACCAAAATGATCCCCAACGAATTCGGAACAAATGTCTGTATGTGTGTGTGGGTGTGTGCGTCTGTGTCTTTATGTGTACACCAAAGTTTGATCCTAGGTTTCTCGCGAACCAATGAAGCTATTGAGATACTCAAGGTCGCAATCGAAGCGTCGCCATGCAGAATCGAGGGGATTTTGGATCAAATCGAAGCACTATATATATTGTTATTAACAATTTCAATTGTTTATAACGCTCTACTGCCTAAACTATCCAAGTTAGCGAAAAATTTCTAAAGCAACAGCCATTACTCATGCAACAATACACATTTTATGTCATATGACTTTTTTTCTAATTTGCATAATTAAGGAGGCATGAGCGTTTGAAAAATTATGTATGTAATAAGTGAGAGAATGAAGCCATGCAGGCCATGAGGGTCTGAAGTGGAGTGTTCTCATGTAACTGTGTCTCAGTTGACCGTGTATATATATTGTTATAAACAATTCCAATTGTTTATAACGCTCTATCGCGAAAACCGTATCAGCTAGCGGAATGATTACTCACCAATAGTTCTTCCACATGCAAGACTACACATTTTATGTTGAAGGACTTTTTTCCGTAATTCGCATATTTAAGGAGGCATGGCCGTTTAAAAAATTACGCACATCATACGAGAAAAAAGAATGTAGCTGTTCATAACTTCTCAATGAACCAATGACAAAACCAAATCATTATGTCCATTTTTTCGAATGATACTGGTAGCTTGTGTATAAAACTAGTGTAATTCAATTTTTCAATTGCTAGAATGGACCTCGGATTTTTGATATCGCTGTTGCGTTTGCTCATCACCATGGTTGCGTTCTCATGCTGTGCTTAAATACCAAATCGGGAAATTTTGATTGTGTTCTGCATGGGGCACACACATTTGTACACCACTAGTTAATGATTGTAATTGTTTATACTGTTCGACCGTTGAAAATATTAAAGTTGTCGGGAAACTTCTGAAACGAGAATTATTCCTTATATGAAAATACACCTTTTATGTGTAATGACTTTTTTCCATAATTTGCATAATTAAGCAGGCATGTTCGTCACATCAATTTCAAAGATGGCACAATGCATATCACCCGGTCTGTTCCTTATAAAATGCACATCCAATATGACTTTTTTCAATATAGGTTAGAACATATCGCGAGTTAAAATATAATATATTTGGCGAGTGAATATGTCGACAATTGCTGGAAAACTATCGAAGTGCGGGATAACTAAGTAATTGCAGAGGTAGATGGGGTAACCAGGCGGAGGAATTCCAGATGAATAGTTTGATGGGCTTAAAAATCAAACTACAGTTAATCTGTGCAGTAATTATTAATCGCAATTTCAATTATTGACATCACTGTTAAGTTTGCTCATCACAATGATTGCGTGTTTATGCTGTACTGAAATACCAAATCGGGAAGTTTTTTCTGTGCCGTGCATCGAGCTCACACATTTGTACACCAAGGGTCATATAAGGAGTGATTCTCTCTTGAGAATTTTCCCGATAACTTTAATATTCTACCCAGTGGAACAGTATAAACAATTACGATTGTTAACAACCCTGCATATACTGCACGAATTCCATCCAAAGTGTTAACCGCTCGTTTTTGCGCGGAAACGTTTCGATCGGAATCGTCGTGACAGCGCTGTGTTCATTCGTTCACTCATTACAGACATAATTACTGAGACGGTCATACCTCCTTAATTATGCAAATTGTCGAAAAAAGTCATTCTGCATAAACTACGCATTCTTATATGGGGAACAACTTTTCTTATATAAATGTTACGCTAACTCCAATAGTTTATGAAATAGAACATTATAAACAATTGAAATTGTTCATAACAATATATATGCTGAACCAATGTTATCCAAAATCTAATGGGCTCTAAGTGACAAGAAGACGCTTCGACTTCGACATCGATGATCTGAATCGTGTGCCAAAATTTTAGCCAGATACGTACATACATACAGACAGACACACACACAGACATCGACTCAAAATTTGTTGGGCATCATTTTGGTATACTTAAAACCCCAGTCACAGGACGAAAATGAAAAATTTCGGTTTCGGGGTCATTACAATAACTTCCCGAAAATCGGGAAGTTAATAACATCAAGATACGCGATAGCGTATCGGGCCAAGTCTATGTTTCTTTTGAATTTCCCTCTCTCTCCCCTCCAGTCGGCCCGCATACGCGATGAGTATCTTTACGCCTCAGAACTTACCCCCTCCACTCCCACCAAATTATAAAAATTCATATAAAATTAAACGAAACTCCTAGGCGAAAATTATGCTTAGTTACAGTATATAATTTATCCATTAGCTGTGCAATGTCACCTTCAATTTGTTTTGTTATCGTCAATTAGTGTAAAATCCGGTTCCCTACCAACGGACAATGCTCAATTTTCTGGATTTTCAGTCAATCACTTCGCATGGCGAAGTTCCTACATTACCACGCAGTCGGTGATACTTTACCATAGTTAGCGGGGGGGGGGGGTTGGAACATAATTAAAATAAACGGGATGTGGGTGTGACCCTCTACGGGTCGAACCAATAACTTCTCGGTCGTTCTGCCGTATATGTTATATTCACAATTTCCGTCCATGTTTCAAATTATGGTCTTTATAAAGTTTTCGAAATTTCTAAATATTAAACAAATTTATAATTCTTAATATGAAGTAGTTAAATAAACAATACAATTGGTTATTAACAATTAACTAAAGGTGTTCGCAAAAAAATTCATTGAACAAGTGTGTATTTTTACGTGTGGCACGACTTGCATTACACCCTTTGTTTTGTATCTCCAACAGTACTTGCGATAGAGAGATCTAAACAATTGAATTCGTTAGTAACAATTAACTATCGGTGTTAGCGAAAAAACTTATACAACATAAAGTCTGTATTTTTGTGTGTGGAACAATTTTCATTTAGCAATTTTTTTCGTATCTGCAACCGTTCTTCCACCGCTGCGATATAAACAATCTTTTTTCTTACTAACAATTAACTACGGGTGTTATGAAAAAAGTCATAAAAGGTCAAATGTATATTTCGTGGCGGGAAACAACTTTCATTGAACACTTTTTTCCGTATCTCGATACTTTTAACCGTTCTTGCGATACAGCGAATAAACAAGGGAATTTATTAATAACAATTGAACGAATCGATTTTTGGAAAAATCCCTCCTTTCGGACCTGGAGAACAGTAAATCGCGTCGGTCAAAAAAAAAAGGAAATCCCTCCTTTGGCTCAGTCGGAAACGTTGGACAAAATTTTTTGTCCACACACACACATACACACACACGACGGGGCTTTGGCGTAGTGGGTAGAGTGTCTGCCTACTATTCTAAAGGTCCGGCGTTCGATTCCCGCTCACTGCAAATATTTTTTCTGAAAAATATTTTCTCACGGACTCCGACCGATGCCAGGAACATTCCGTGTGTGCTACCGGCGGTATCCATGAAGTGAGACCGTGAGCCGGGACCGAACGCAACGCGTCGCGCGGGGGGGGGAGGGAAGGTTCCATCGTATCACAGGGGTTTCTGGAGGTTTACCCTGTGATTAGAAATACGATGAGCTGAAATGGCGAAGTCGGCCCCAGCCGCAATGGGTGGGTACTCTGATCCGTAGTATTGCCCATGAAGTAATGCCTACCAGCGGTTACGTGGGTGAATACGAATAGAGAAAGAGTAGAAAAAAAAAACACAGACATTTGTTCAGAATTCGTTGGGCATCATTTCGGTATACTTAAAACCCCAGTCACAAGATGGAAGGAAAAATATCGATTTCGGGGTCATTCCAATTTCTTCCCGAATAATCGGGAAGTTAAAAATGCTTCGATCTCAATATTGACGGCCTCGATAGTTTCATTCGTTCGTGAGAAACCTAGGATCAAAAATTCGGAAACACACATACATACAGACATATACACACACACACACAAAAATCGATTCAAAATTTGTTGGGCATCATTTTGGTATACTTAAAACCCCAGTCCCAGGATGAAAGGAAAAATATCGATTTCGGGGTCATTACTATAACTTCCCGAATAATCGGGAAGTTAATAACGTACCATTGTTCACCATTAAGAAAAGAAGCGATACTAATATGATTGTCATAATTAACTTCCAATCCCCCGCTAATTATGGTGAATCACTTAGCCGTGAAAATGCACTGCAGCGCCATACCGTGGCCGAGTCATCTAGCGGTTTCGGGGTCGGCCAAACGCGGAGAACTGCGCCTCTACTTCACTCAATTCTCGTGGGCGCGGATTACCTGATTGCCAACTTCAGGGTACAGGTAACTTGCAAACTTAATTCTGACTGACAGGAAAAAATGTGAATCGCGAAGAATGTAAATACGGAAAATTGAGTGGAATGTATCTACGTTACAAAACATCCAAAGGATAAAGTGAAGACAGGAGTGTAACGGGCATATGCGACTTATATGATAAGGGTGACGATCTTTCCCGCGTAATTAGCGTCGATTCATTTTAAATTGGATCTTTTTATCAAATGGCGGCGGTAGTTGGGAAGCGTATAGATACGCAGCAACTCTCGGCCGGCTGAGACTGAGGTGAGACCACAAAAGGGACCAATAGGTAAAAAATGGTTACTTGGCCGATCCGCTGCCGCGTATCTCGACTGGAGTTCATACGTGTATCGTCACACACACACACACACATACACTATCGGGAAGTTTTCGATGCGACCCGTCGAGGTTCACACTCACGTTCCATCTGGTGAATTGCTACTGTGACCAGACTATTTTGTGTTCCGATTGTTGGCGTTTGTTTCCTGTGTATCCGAAACATTTATAATGGTATTAAGAGAGGCCGGTTCCTTTACAATAATTGCCGTGAAAGCTAAGCTCCAAGCTTTCGGTTTGACAGTAACTGGCAATAAAAATGAATTGATCTGTCGTTTGATGGAACATGATCCTTCCGGACACTGGAGAGAGGACGAACAAATAGAGGATGGTATTAATGCAGAACTGGAGCAACAACGGAGACAGGAACTTTTGGAACTTGAGCTTGAAATTACTCGTAGAGAACGTGATGTCGCAAAGCGGGAAGTCGCGGTTGCTGAACAAGAGCTAGCATTATTGCCGTTTAATGTTCTAGTGAATGAACAAAAAGATCGACTGGCTCCCTAAGCTATAGTAGCAGCTAATGTTGCAGTGCGCACTCCCCATCGCAATATTAAAGCAATCGCAGATCTATTGCCGGAGTTCAGTGGTTCCCATGATTCATTCTTCATATGGGAACAACAATTGGGCTTCCTCAAGACAAACTATAATTTGGATGACGTGTCAACGCTTTTAGTTGCAGGCCAGCGGCTCAAAGGTGGGGCATTAGAGTGGTTCCATTCAAACCCTGAGTCTGTGGGAATGACTCAGGAGCAGTTATTGGTGGATATGAAAGGTGTTTTTGATAATCGGCCGGCGAAACTTGAATTGCGGCGATTATTCGAGAGTCGACAGTGGAAGACTAGTGAGACTTTTGGCGAGTATTATCTGGCTAAATTGGCGCTCGCTAATCGCATTATGGTGGCAGAGGACGAACTTGTGGATTATTTGATTGATGGTATACCGGACCCAACACTGCAAAATCAAGCCCGGATGCAGAGGTTTTCCGCCAAGATACAGTTGCTCAAGGCTTTTGAGAAAGTATCGATGAAGCGTGATAGGCGTGAAGACCCAAAGGGGCGTCCAGTTTTGCCAAAGAGAGAAGTTCTCAAACCAGTCGCTCTCAACTGAGCAGCAATCGTCACGAGAAGATAAAGCAGATACGACCAGTGACGCATCGATGGTATGCAATTATTGCCAAAAAAGGGGACACATCAAATTTCAATGTCCACGATTATCGGCAGAAAAGCGGACGTGCTTTAAATGCGGCCAAGCCGGCCACCTATCGAAGGTGGCCCTATGAAGTCATCGCAAATCAGCAACGTTGAGAGGGAGCATGAAAAAACAGAGCCTGGACCAAGGAACGATGAGTATTTTAAGAAAATTGATTATGTGATGTACTCAGCAGACAATACAGAACAGTCCAGTGAATGAAAGACTCTATTAGACACTGCCAGTCCAGTCAGCTTTGTTAAACTCAAATATATACCGAGTGATTCCATAAATACCGCGGGTAACGTTAGAACGAAATTCACCGAAATTAATAGTAGTAGTCTGGTCATTCTGGGTACAGTAACAGTCGACATTAAATTTAGTTCGCAAGGGCGATTGTCGAAAATATGTTTACTTATTGTTGTTCTGGGGAGAGACTGTTTAAGTAAACTGGGCCTTGTACTGAGGGAGAAAAATGATGTTAATGAGAGTGTCGGAGAAATTATGAATATTGATATCGCGTGTCATCAAAGTCCGATTGATTCGTTGGTCATAAATTCAAAAACTCCGTTTGAGAAAACTACTTGAAACCTGAGCGGCCAGATGGTCCGGAGGTTTCCGCTGAATTTAAGTTAAACTTAACTAACCCTCAGCTGTTCCATTTTCAACCCCGCAGACTGTCTTATGCCGAGAAAAATAAAGTCCGAGAAATAATTGACGGATTATTGGAGCGGGAAATTATCCGGGCGAGTCGTTCAGAATATGCCTCTCTCATTGTATTGGTGAAAAAAAAGAATGGTGAAACGCGTATGTGCGTTGATTACCGAGCTCTAAACAAACTGACTCACCGGGATAACTACCCGTTACCATTGATCGAGGATTAATTAGATGTTTTGGATGGTAAGAAGTATTTCTCGACATTAGACCTAAAAGACGGTTTTCACCATATACGTGTTTCAGAAGAGGCGATCAAATATACTGCTTTTGTCACACCTATGGGCCAATACGAGTATGTTCGTATGCCATTCGGGCTGATAGGGGCACCCTCTGCCTTTCAAAGATGGGTCAATGATGTTCTCAGGGATTTTATAGAGAGAGGTGATGTTGTGGTTTACCTGGATGATATTTTGGTCGCGACAAATACCATTGAACACCATTTGAATGTTCTAGATGGCATCTTTCAAGTCCGTGCCCGTAGTAAATTACAATTGAGACTCGATAAGTGCACGTTTCTATTCACAGAAGTGGAGTATTTGGGCAATAGACTCGGGGCTGAAGGCATAAGGCCAACAGAAGGTGGTATTGATGCTATTGCCAATTTTCCTATACCACAAGACGTTAGGAGTGTAAAACGGTTTTTCGGTATGTGTTCGTATTTCCGAAAATTTATTGAGGGATTTTCCATTATACCTAAACCTCTAACAGACTTGACTCAGAGAAACGTGCAGTTTCTGTTTGCGGAACCGCAATTAAAGGCATTTGGACATTCAAAAGCAAAGCTAATCGAGTCACCAATCCTCTCAATCTATAATCCCCATGATGAAACAGAGTTACACACCGATGCAAGTTCACACAGGTTTGGTGCAGTTTTAATGCAGCGGAAATCTGACCTGAGGTTTCACCCTGTGTTTTACTTCTCGAAACGTGCCGCCGACGTGGAAAGTCGGTATCACAGCTTTGAACTTGAGACTCTAGCGATTATTTATGCACTGCGACGATTTCGGATTTATGGTCAAGGAATTGGATTTAAAATTATCACCGATTGTAAGTCTTTGAGGATGACGTTAGAAAAAAAGGAGATAAATCCGAGCATTTCCCGATGGGCGCTCGAGCTTCAGAACTTCGATTACCAAGTTGAACACAGGCCAGGGACTAGAATGCAGTCAATCTCTCTCTCAGTAAGGGTCGAAACTCGGAAATTGTAAAAATTCGAGGAATGCTTGAGAAATCTGAACATGCAATGGACGAAATGCGAAATGGGTTGGTTTTCCGTAAAGATAAGGGAAATTTGTTATTTTTTGTGCCGAAAAATATGGTAATCCATGTAATTAGGAAATATCACGATGAAACAGGACATTTGTCAGTCGAGAAAACATGCAGTGCAATAAAATGTAACTATTGGTTCCCAGCGATGACTGAACGGGTTAAAAATTATATTCAGGATTATTTGAAATGCATAGCCTTTAATCCCGTCCCTGGAAAAGTTGAAGGATTCCTTCACAGTATCCCGAAAGGACACTTGCCTTTCGGTACAATACATATTGATCACTGTGGGCCAATAGAAAAGGCATGTCTTGTTAAGAAGCATATTTTGGTAGGCGTAGATTCGTTCACGAAGTTCACCAAACTTTATGGTACCAAAACGACGTTTTCTACGGAAAGTATCAATGCTCTTCGTCAATTTTTTACAGATTATAGTAGACCAAAGTGTATTGTAGCAGACCGTGGGACTAGTTTTACGTCCGCAGAGTTTGATGAATTTCTTGACGAATAACGTTAAACACGTCTTGATTGCCACTGGCTCACCCAAAGCAAACGGACAAGTAGAACGAATCAACCCTGTACTTGGACCAATGTTGGGTAAATTGATCGATAATGGAGGATGTAGAGTATGCGTTGAACAATACGGTCCACAAATCGACAGGTGAAACACCCGCAAAATTACTTTTTGGGGTTGAGCAGCGCGGTAAGATATGTGATGAGATAAAAGATTATTTGGATGAATATTTTGCAACGAATACCCGAGATCTACATGAAATGCGTTCTGAAGCGGTCGAAAAAATGGTAAAATCGCAGAAATATAATGAAGAATATTTCAATAAGAAACGAAAAGAGTTCCATGAATATCAAATTGGTGATTATGTCATGATTCGTAATTTCGACAGTATGTCTGGTGCTCCCTAAAAACTAATACCGCAATTTAAAGGACCGTATTCTATTTCCCGAGTTCTGCGTAATGACCGATTTGTTATCTCTGATGTCGAGAATCACCAAGTAATTCAGCAGCCCTATTGTGGCGTTTGGGAAGCGGCGAATATGCGTCCGTCGTCTAATGTTGAGAATGAGTCGCGAGAAAAAGACAAATGAAAAAAAAACCCCAGTAGATGAACACTAAGCTTAGTATATTATGTAAAGTGTGTTGTTGACGTGTATTTATATGGAAAGTGATGGAACCAAACCAGTTAAATATTTGACAAATCGTGTGCAAAAGAAAAAATGAAGAAACCAAGTTCTGACATGTGAAGAAATGTACATTCTTATGATAGTTCGGGACGTACTATGGCCAGGAAAGCCGAACTGTAGTGTTAGAAATTAATCCGATGGGATTAGTACTAGTATAAGTGTCAATTGTATGTCCTTCACTACCTGAATTCCAAAACCGACTGACCGAGTGGGTCAGTCTGGCGTGAGCCCCCGAATTTGTAACACGCTTTTGATTTCCTCCTTAAAATAAATATATCCCTATACAATAATTTCGTGTTTCGCGCTTTATTTAAACTCATTTCTGACAAAAATACTAAACATTACACGTACATTTCCTTTAACTACTTAAAATTCACTGTATAGGGGTAATTTGATGCGCTGAACACGATGCAACATACGGCAAACCCTAACATTCGACCGTTCTCAAGTTATCATCGAAAGATCGCGAACTGTGAAAAACGTGCTTTTCTGGCCGTGAAACGCACGAATATGGCATAAACGGGGTTTCTTTCAAAAACACTACCGTAGACTTCCTTTATACACTTCAAATTCCCTGTATAGGGGTAATTCGATGTGCTGAACACAATGCAACATACGGCAAACGCTAACATTCGACCGTTCTCAAGTTATCGTCGGATTGCTCGACTTTCGAAAAAAAACATTTTCGGCCAAAACACTACCGTACATTTCCCTTAACCACTTCAAATTCACTGGATAGGGGTAATTCGATGCGCTAAACAGGATGCAACACACGGCAAACACTAACATTTCGACCGTTCTCAAGTTACCATCGAATTGCTCGATTTTCGAAAAAACAATTTTCTGGAACAAAATGGTGGGACAACGTTGGTTTCATACATCTTTCCCGTATTTCCAACGGCTCCGATGCTGCGGCATTAGCAACAATTGAAATTGTTAACTTTCAATTTAGGTTCATGTCTCAAATTATGGATTTTTTAAACTTTTAAAAATCTCCAACTATGAATTTCTTTTATATTAATGATAAACAATGCAATTTGTTAATAACGATTAATTATGGGTGTTGGCAAAAAAAGTCATGAGACATCAAATGTATATTTTGACGTGTGGAACGACTTCCATCGGATAGTTTGTTGCGTATCTCCAACCTTTCTTGCTGTAGAGCGATATAAACAATTGAATTTGTGCATAACAATCAACTATCGGTGTCAGCAAAAAAAGTTATACAACATCAAATATGTATTTTTTTGTGTGAAACAACCTTCATCAACTAATTAACTTCCCGGCTCTAGGGAAGTTAATGTAATCACCCCGAAAATGAGAAATTGGTTTTTCCTCATATTTACGCGTTTTCAGGTTCCTCCCACCTTTTTTAACCATATTCCAAAACATGTCTGTATCTATGTGTGGGTGTGTGTGTTTATGTGTCAATAGATGTGATCAAAATTTTCGATCACGATTTTCAAAAACGATTAGTGCAATCAGAGTGATCGAGGTCGCGATCGATCGGCCTTCATGTAACTTAGTGCTGACTGGATTTTGGTCCATATTGATCAAGCGGTTCTACGATTTTTTAGCATAGATTTAAGAAAGCAGATTCATAACGATAATTCTCATAATAGGAATAATGGAACTGAAATTAGAGTAATGAATGTTAATTTTCATACATTTTAGACTTCTTGGTCCTGGCAGGTAAACAAAATTATGAAAATTTGACATCACTCGAACGAAACAAAAAACTGACTAGAAGATCTGTGAAGTTTTGACAAAATCCTACGTGAAACCTAACCGTTTGGAACTGAACATCTATAATTACATGATTTTTCATCATGCGTCAGCATATAGCAACAATGCTAGTAACCAGACTATTAACATGGATTTTTATGAAATTAAAAAAAAAACAACATCATAAGTCTTCATACAACATTATGATTGTACTGGAGTCGAATGTGCATTGTATGCGAACGAACTTTGTCGGGAAGTTCTTTGTGCGGCCCGAGCGGGTCACATTCACTCCCACGCACCCGAATTCAGGAGAAAATATCATCGTCACTGCTACACAATATGGCGTATTCGAACGCACCCACCATGGGAGCCAGCCTGCGAGCGACCAGCAATGTACCCCTAGTTTGTATCTTAAACCGTTCTCACGATGCGTAACAATATAAACTATTCAATTTGTTAACAACTAATAAATGGCTAGGTCAATTATGTTCAAAATCTAATCAGGTCTAAGTTAGGCGGAAACTTATCGAATGAGTATAAGAAAACCCCAATCGGCTAATTTGTTCAACAGAAATCGTTCGACAAAATTTTGCTCATATACGCCTACATACAGAAACAAACTCGCGCTAAAAATGGCCGGACACGTTTCGAAGAGTCAGGAAACGTGGATATCAGGTCAAATGTCCGATTTTGATTGTCGGACCCAAAACAATAACTTCCCTCAAGATCGGAAAGTTGAATAAACGGGATGTGGGTTCGACCCTCTACGGGTCGAACCAATAACTTCCCCATCGTTCCCCCGTAAATGTACAAAATTTCGGTTTGTGTCTGAAATTGTGAACGTTTTAAAGTTTTCAAAATTACCAAATATGTGAAATTTTATAATTCTTAAAATATAGAAAAGAGAAAATTTGGAAAAGAGATTTTCCAAAAATATATCGTTCCTTGCGACAAAGTTAGATAAACAATTCAATTTGTGAAAAACTAAGAGTTTTAGCATAATTAGTCACAAAATCAAATGTGTACTTTTACATATGGAACAACTCTCATTTAACACCTCATTACGTATCTCTAATTATTGTCGTAATGGAGCGACATAAACCATTCAATTTGTTAATAACAATTAACTATAGGTGTTGGCAAAAAAAGTCATCCAACATCAAATGTGCATTTTTATGTGTGGAATGACTTTTATTGGACACTTTGTTCCGTATCTCTAAACGTTCTGCCGATAGAGCGCAATAAACAATTCAATTTGTTGATAACCAGTGCACGGATAATTTGTTGAAAAAATCACACCTTTCAGACCTGGACACCACTGAAACGACTCAATCGAAAAAAAGGGAAACCTTGGAGTGGTTCCGCCGGAAACGTTAAACAAAGTTTTTTGTTTACACACATATATACACACACACACGCACAGACATACAGACATTTCTCTCAAATCACTTCAGGATGATGCAAAACGTCGAGAAACGTGAAAATTTTATCGATCTGGCAGTTTGCATTTTCGGGGTCATTACAATAACTTCCCTAGATCGGGAAGTTGATAACAATTAACTATGGGTGTTAGGAAAAAAAGTCATAAAATATCAAATGTTTATTTTCACGTGTGGAACGACTTTCATTTTATACTTTCATTGAACCCTTTGTTTCGTGTCTCCAACCGTTTTTGCGATAGAGCGATCTAAACAATTGAATTTCTTAATAACAATTACTATCGGTGTCAGCAAAAAAAGTTATAAAACATTAAATCTGTATTGTTACGTGTGGAACGATTTTCGTTGGACACTTTGTTCCGTATCTCTATTTATTCTTGCGATGAAGCCATATAAACAATCGATTTGGTTAATAACAATTAACTATGGGTGTCAGCGAAAAAAGTCATAAAACATCGAGTGTGTATTTTTACGTGTGGAACAACTTTCATTGAACATATTCTTTCGTCTTCTCTCACCGTTTTTGCGATATAGCGATCTAAACAATTCAATTTGTTTATAACAATTAACTAGCGGTGGCAGCCAAAACAGATATATAACATTGAATATGTATTTTTGTGTGTTGAACAAATTTGATCGAATAATTTTTTTCGTATCTTCAATCGTTCTCACGGCGCAGCGGTATGAACAATTCATTTGGTAATAACTATAAAACCACTGGGTCGATTATATTCGAAATCTAATCAGGCCTAAGTTAGACGGAAACCTATCCAATAAGTATAAAAAAACCCAAATCGCATAATTTGTCTGGGCGAAATCGTTCGACAAAATTTTGCTCCCATACGCACACACACACACACACAGGTAAACATCTCACTGAAAATGGTTGGAAACGTTTCTAGGGGTCATGAAACGTGGAAATCAAGCGGAATTACCAATTTCGATTTTCAGACCCATAACAATAACTTCCCTAAGATCGGGAAGTTAAAAATGAGCATAAATTCCAGTAACCATCTGCATGGTTTCGAATTATGACCAAGCGATTACGAATACTGCAATCAATGTATTTAAGTAGAGAACCATGAATTTCGAATAAGGGAACTACTGAACTTACCAGTACTGCACTAAGTGGCACTTCAATCGAGTTTTGAGTAAGATATCACTGAACAACACATCATCCGAAAGGTGAACCATTGGCAATTCATTTTCCACAAGTATAAGTGAATCTCATAAAGTTCGTTATATTCATGCATGCGTAACCTGAATATTGCTCTTCCAATTACACATAAATATTAAGTGTAGTCTCATTCAGGTTTCTATTTGCTTTTCCCTGTACGTTCCTCTAAATGATATTTCCAGTAGTCACATACTAAAATTTGTATACCATTGATTATTTATTTCTTAATCTGGTATGACCATGATATACAAATAAATGAACCACGACACAGTTAAAGTACCGCAGTCGGATCCAGACTGACCATGAGATCGCTAGTGAAATATCTCGAGAGCTGAGGCAACCTCTCTATTTGCCTCCTTCCGCTGCTTCCTCGTAGAAGGCGAGACCGATACGAGTTTATCCTGACCAAAGTTCCAATGACCACCGCCAGAATGGCGCCAGCCGACAGCCTATATGCAGTGCGACTTAGTAATGAGTGCCTTCCGCTTCGGCTGATGAGAACTCTTAATTCAGTAGGTTCTGGCGAAGACGGGGCATTCAGCAAAGAGAAATATCCGTGAAGCTCTAGTCTATGGCGAGAACAACAATCAAAACTAGTGGTGTGCAAATGTGTGTGCTCCATACGGGGCACAAATAAAACTTCCCGATTTGGTATTTCAGAACAGCATAAACACGCAATCATTGTGATGACCAATCTCAACAGTGATATCAATAATTGAAACTGCGACTAAGAATTACTGCACACGATTACTTTAGTTTGATTTTTAAGCCCAAAAACCTATTCAACTGGAATATGTCCGCCTGGTTACCCCATCTACCTCTGTACTTGCTTACTTATCCCGCTCTTCGACATTTTTCCAACAATTGTCGACATATTAACTCGCCAAGTATATTTTAGTTTAAGTCGCGATATGTTCTATCCTATATTGAGCGAAGTTATATTGGAAGTGCATTTTTAACTTCCCGGTTTTTCGAGAAGTTGTTGTAAAGTTGATAAAACCCAGAAGTCGACTCTAAACTTCCCGATCTGAGGGAAGTTATTGGTATGGGTCTGAAAATCGAAATTCGAAATGGCACTTGATCTCCACGTTTAATGACCCCTAGAAACGTTTCCAACTATTTTGAGCGAGATGCTTGTCTCTGTGTGTGTGTGTGTGTGCGTATGTGAGCAACATTTTGTCGAACGATTTCTCCCAGACAAATTATGCGATTTGGGTTTTTCTACACTCATTGGATAGGTTCCCGCCTAACTTAGCACTGATTAGATTTTGAACATAATCGACCTAGCGGTTTTATAGTTATTAACAAATTAATTGTTTATATCGCTGCGTCGTGAGAACCATTGAAGACACGAAAAAAATTATTAAATCAAATTTGTTCCACACACAAAACTGCATATTTAATGTTGTATAACTTTTTTGGCTGCTACCGAGAGTTTATTGTTATTAACAAATTCAATTGTTTAGATCGCTATATCGCAAGAATGATTAGAGATACGCAAGAATGCGTTAAATGAAAGTCGTTCCACACGTAAAAACACACATTCGATGTTTAATGACTTTTTTGGCTAACACCCCTACTTGATTGTTATTAACAAAATCGACATCGTGAGAATAGTTCGAGATACGAAGTAAAGTGTCCAATCAAAGTCGTTCCACACCTAAAAATCCACATTGGTTGTCGTACAAGTTTTTTTGCTAACACCGATAGTTAATCGTTTTTAACAAATTCAATCGTTTAGATCGCTCTATCGCAAGTACGGTTGGAGGTACGAAACAAAGGGTTCAATGAAAGTTGTTCCATACGTAACCGTATACATTTGATTTTTTATGCCTTTATGCTAACACTCACAGTTTTTCACAAGTTCAATTGTTTATCTAACTCTATCGCAAGGAAGGATAGATTTTTAAAAAGTCTCTTTATATTTTACGCATTATCAAATTTCACATATTTGGTAATTTTGAAAACTTTAAAATTTTCACAATTTGAGACACAAAACGAAATTTTGTATATAACATATACGGGAGACCGATCGGGAAGTTATTGGTTCGATCCGTAGAGGGTCGAACCCAAATACCGTTTATTTTGGTTCCACAGGTGACTGGTATCGTAAGTGTACTGAAATGATCCCCGACAAATTCTGGATCGATGTATGTGTGTTTTTGTTTTTTTTTCTCCTCCGTCCCTCTCATTTGTACGCCCCCGGTAGCGGCCGTGTAAGCATTCCTTCAGGGGGCGTACCGGACACCCACCCATGGGGCTGGGGCCGACTTTCGCCATTTTTAGGCCATCGTATTTCTAAACACAGGGTAAACCTCCAGAAACCCCTGTGCTACGATGGCCGGCGCCTAAGATGGAACCCACCCCCCCCCCCCTGCGGCGGGTTAGTAGGATACTCTACCACTACGCCAAAGCTCCGACTGTATGTGTGTGTGTGTGTGTGTGTCCGTATGTGTGTGCACAAAAGTGTGATCCTAGGTTTCTCGCGAACGAATGAAGCTATTGAGGTTTTCAAGGTCGCAATCGGAATATCTTCATGCAGAATCGAGGGAATTAGATTTTGGATCAAATTGATGCACTATATAGATTGTTACTAACAATTTCAATTGTTTATAACGTTCTACTGCCTAAACTATCAAAGTTAGCTAAAAATTTCTGATAGAAAAGTTATTCTTCATGCAATAGTACACATTTTATGTAGTATAAAATTTTTTCCTAATTTGCATAATTAAGGCGGTATGGGCGTTTGAAAAATTATGTATGTAATATGTGAAAGAATGATGCCATGCCGGCCATTCGGGAAGGCATCTTAAGCTGGCAAGGACAAAGTAGCGAAAAGAAATCTGGTCAATTGTATTGCAATCTCTTAGTTTTTCGTGGATTTTTTTCGAAAAATTTAAATTTTTCTTATCATTTTTTTTGTTGTTTTTTAGGCCTTTGCCAACATTTTATCAAGCTGGCAAGGCCACCAAAAGGGTTAATTTATTGTTTTTTGATACATTTAGGGGTTTTCCAAAGTGGGGTATGCCATGCTGCAGTTTGCATCAACTCACAGATATTGAAAAAAAAATTAATTAACAATTTATATATGATGAACCTTAATTAATCTCTTAAGTATATCATAAGCATTCAAAAATACGAAATCATCATAACTTGACCTCCCCGAGTTTCCAAAAGTTCCGGACCCGATCCAAAGTGTAATTAACATCACTTACTTAATTATTTAATTAAGCGCATGTACGCCTAGTACTCCAGCGGCCATCTTGGTCCGAAAAAAACTCTGTAAATGAGGATATATATGCAGCTTGTCCTTCCAGACTTTGCAATAGTCCCAAAACCCATCCCAAGGATAATTGACATGACTTAATTAGTTAATTAATTAGACGCGTGTGTGGCCTGTACTCCAGCGCTCATTTGTACCTGCAAAAATCTCTCCAAGTCAGGGGAGAGCCTCAGCTCAGCCTTCCCTTTACGGCTCAAGATGGCCCCTGGAGTAGCTGCCGTACACGCGATTAATTAATTAACTAATCACATGTGTGATTAGGTGTTGATGACATTTGGGATCGGTTTTGGGACTTTGCAAAGTCTGGAGCGATGCTCTGAAACTATCCCCCGATTCACAGAATTTTTCGTGGACCAAGATGGCCGCTGGAGCACTGGCAATGCACGCGCCTAATTAATTAAGTCATGTTAATTATCCTTGGGATGGGTTTTGGGACTGTTGCAAAGTCTAGAGCTCTGCTCTGAACCTATCCCCCGACTCACAGAATTTTTCTGGGACCAAGATGGCGGCTGGAGTACTGGCCATACACGCGCCTAATTAATCAATTAATTGAGTCATGTTGATTATCCTTGGGATCGGTTTTGAGACTGTTGCAAAGTCTGGAGCGATGCTCTAAACCTATCCCCTGATTTACAGAATTTTTCTCGGACCAAGATGGCCGCTGGAGCACTGGCCATGCACGCGTCTAATTAATCAACTAATTAAATATGCGAATTACGGAAAAAAGTTATTCAACATAAGATGTGTATTTTTGCATGCGGAACAACTATTGTTGAGTGATCATTCCGCTAGCTGATACGATTTTCGCCATAGAGCGTTATAAACAATTGGAATTGTTTATAACAATATATATACACGGTGAATGGCATCCAAAATCAAATCCTCTCCGACTTACATTAGACCACTCCGATTCAGACCCTAATGGCATGCAGGCCTCATTCTTTCACTGATTACATACGTAATTTTTGAAACGCCCATACCTCCTTAATTATGCAAATTAGGAAAAACGTCATAACATATAAAATGTGTATTGTTGCATGGGGAATAACTTTTCTCTTAGAAATTTTTCGCTAACTTTGATAGTTTAGGCAGTAGAAGGTTATAAACAATTGAAATTGTTAATAACAATATATATACTGCATCAATTTGATCCAAAATCTAATCCCCTCGATTCTGCGGTCCCGGCTCACGGTCTCACTTCATGGATACCGCCGATAGCACACACGGAATGTTCCTGCCATGGGTCGGAGTCCGTGAGAAAATATTTTTCAGAAAAAATATTTGCAGTGAGCGGGAATCGAACGCGGGACCTTTAGAATAGTAGGCAGACACTCTACCCACTACGCCAAAGCCCTTGACTTGACTTGAAAATTGTTTATTAACATTTGTCATATATACATACTATGTACAGTATTAATATCTTAAGTGTTACGTTCTAGATCACCAGCCGTTGGCTTTATATCTAATTTGAAAGAAGTGTAAACTAATTTTTCATTATTACAGATATTTGTGATTATTTACATGATGACTCGATATAAGGAAAAATAACTTCTAAAAAACCTTACAAGTAATGGGTGCATGAGGGGCAGGAGAGAAAAGGATATATGGAAAGGTGGGACAAAACAGGTGGTCAGCGGGACCAATTGGATTTTATGTCAATATTGATGTTTTGGAGCTGGGGATTAGGATGGGATTGTAGCTTAAATTTAAATGTCTCATTTATTCTATCGATAAATTCGCCTATGGTTGTCATGCCGAGCGTTTCGTGTATTTCCACAATAGTCGTTCTTCTTTTAAAATTTCCTATTATTCGTAGGAATTTATTTTGAATCACTTGAAGATGATTCAAGTGCATTTTCGCAGCATTGTGCCAGGCAGGACAACCATAGGTGATAATGGGCCTAATTAACCCTTTGTAGAGAGTAAGTTTGAGGGATTGACTAAGCGCGGGTGATTTTAGCAAATTATATAATCTTACTAGGATAACTTTAGTCTTGACCTTGATTTCAGATATATGCTTTTTCCACAGGAGTTTGGAATCGATGTGTAAGCCTAAATACTTTACAGAGTCGGTTGGTGTGATCTTATCGCTACGAATAGTTAAAGTCGGCTTGGCCTTGGAGCTAGTAAATAAGATTGCTTCTGTTTTAGCAGCATTCACTTGAATTTTCCATTTCGTTAATTCACTGATTGTGAGAGAAGCAGCATTTTCTATTCTTCTAATAGCTTTGTTGATCGATTTGCTAGCTGAGTACAAAGCAATGTCATCAGCATAGCCTGCAATGGATACATTTCTCGGAATTCTGCTAAAAACAGAAGCAATGTACAAGTTGAATAAAACAGGCGAGAGAATAGACCCTTGTGGGACTCCCGCGACAATTTCTATTTTATCCGAAAGCGAAGTTTCGACTCGAACTCGGATATATCTATTTGAGAGATATGATAATAAAATTTTACATATATATTTAGGGACATTTAATCCTTCGAGTTTGTATATAAGGCCTGTGGGCCAAACAGAATCAAAGGCCTTCTCGCTGTCCAGGAGAAGAAGAACGGTATCTTCTTTCCGGTCTTTCGCGGATTTTATATCATTCGTAATTCTAACCAGCTGGTGGCAGGTCGAGTGTTCTGATCGAAAACCAAATTGATTGATAGGCATTAGTTGTAACTCTTCTATGGGTTTTTTGAGACGAGCTAAAATTATTCGCTCAAAGAGTTTAGCCAATACCGGTAGGAGGCTAATAGGCCTATAGCTCACCGGATGCGAAGGGGGCTTACCGGGCTTTAGAATCGGAATGACCACCGCTCCTTTCCAGAGTTCCGGGAAATATTGTCTGAGGAGGCATGCATTGTATATCTTTGTTAGTAAACTTATTGCTTTAATTGGGAGGTTTTTTAGTGCTATATTGGGAATATTATCCACACCCGGGGCAGATTTATTTTTTAATTTTTTGATAGCGGAAGAGATTTCACGGGGATTTGTCAGGGATTTAATGGGAGTTTCGATGCGGGCTTTGAGGATAGTTTTTCTCACATGACCTGTGACTTGTTGTTCAAAAGATTTGTTGCCTCGGGAGGCCGATATTTCGTGTATTGCTGCATAGTGTATGCAGAGTGTATTCGCCTTGTCGTGGTCTTCTGTGTGGAGTGTGTTGTTTGACTTTAGTGTGGGGATTTTTGTTTTAGTGGTGTTATTAACATATTTTGCTACGCGCCAAATAGAGTGATCTTTTAAGTTTATGTTTCTGAGTTTGTTGTCCCAAGATGATTGTTTCCATTCGGTTAATTTAAGTCTGATTTCTTTTATCAGCTGATTGAGTTCGGATTTAAGGTATCGATTTCGGGTTTTTTGCCATCTTGACCTAATGTAATTTTTTAGCTTTATTAATGAGGCTATTTCGGGTGGGATAGGAGTGTGGGTGGATTTGGTTGAGCGTTTGGGAGTGGAGGAATCCAGGGCTGTTTGAATGACTTGGGTGAAATGTGTTATGTGTTGATCTATTGCTTCAGTGTTGTTACAAGTCGGGTTTGGTGTAGAAATCTCATCATTTAAGATATCCTTGAACTTATTCCAGTCGGTTTTTGCGTAGTTTAAAATTTTTGATGATTCTGGTGAGGTTGGTCTGCCAAATAGGGAGAAAAACAATGGTAGGTGATCGGATGGGGATTCGGAAAGTGTGGTGAAATTTTTAATGATAGAGATGTTGTTAGTTAATAAAAGGTCAATAGTACTGGGAGTGTTTGAATTATGAGGGTAGTGTGTGGGAACGTCTGGAAAAAGCAGATTAATTTTTTGTTCCGTCAAAAAATTTGAGAGAATCTTACCTGATTCGTTTGGCCTAGCAGAGGTCCAAGCAGTGTCCTTCGCATTTAGGTCTCCAACAATAATTGTTGGAGTACTATCGGAAAGTAGGTGCCTCAATAGGTTTGTATCTATTGAGACATCCGGTGGATTGTAGATCGAGTAGATCTTCGTTTTTTTATTGTTTACTTGGACCTCTACTCCCACGTATTCGGTGAGCGACAGGAGATCATGCGGAAGAGTTCTATGTGACAAGGTTTTGTGGATCGCCACCGCAACACCACCACCTGCTTTGGCCGTTCTGTCTTCCCTGATCAGCGAGAAGTCTGGGAAGTTAATTTTCTTCGTTTTGCTGTTTAACTTAGTCTCTGAAATCAGACAAATTTTGATGTTATTTCTGTGGACGATGTATAATAACTCGTCCAGATTAGGTTTGAGCGCAAAAATATTAATTGCTAATATGTTGATTATGTTTGCTGGGGAATCGTAGGTGTGTTTGAGGAGGGTAAGAACAGGTGGACATAGGATGCGATGATTGTGATCCTATCAAATGGTGTAAGGGCTGTTTGGAGTTTAGAGCTCATCTCTTTTAGCTCTGAAAGGATTTCGGGAATTCCAAGGGTTGTTAGCTCGTCAAGGACTTGCTTTGCTGTAATTACATAGTTGATAGTTCTACTTAAATGAGATTCGGGAACATGTGTTTCCATTGGGATGGTCCTAGGTTCAGCAGTGGGTGCGATAAGATTCCTTCTCGAGGTTTCCACCGTCGGGAAGAAGGAAGCGTAGGTGGGCCTGGACGTATTGGCAGTAGAACTCGGAATTGGCACTGGGACTGCAGGAGACTGGAGGGACTGGATGTTCCTGTCCAGATTCTGGATCGTGGCCGAGTGAGGTGTAGTGGGCAGTTCCAATGGCGCTATGTTGGGCCTGGCCGATTGAGCTCGTTTTTTCTGAGTTTCCATGAATTTTAGGCGCATGGAACACTCTCTATAGCTGGCTGTGTGGGCGAGTCCGCAGTTTGCACACTTCAGGGTTTTGGAAGTGCAGACTTTTACGTCATGGTTTGACGCACACTTGACGCATCTCAGGTTCAGGTTGCAATGTTGGCTTGCGTGGCCAAATCTCTGGCACCTGAAGCATTGGGTAGGTTGCTGGGATTTTACATATTTTTCTACCTTATACGTGTGGTAGAAAATCGTTTTGATTTCAGCGAAGCTGCTCAAGGTTGTTTCCGGGCCAACCGTGATAGCGAAGATCGGTAATGGCCTGTTTTCTTTGGTGTCTCCGTCTTTGTTTACTTTCACGAACTGGCGAACGGAAAGTACGTTGATGCCGTGTTTTGATAACTCGGCTTGAATTTCGTCTTGTGAAAAACTGCTTGGAAGCCCTTTCAGAATATGTTTTTTCGGTCGCTCACTTTTAAGACCGAAAGTGAAGAAATTGATATCTTGCCTTTTCAGGATACTTGCGATTTTGTTGTAGTCCTCGAGCGTTCGTAGATGGACGATCGTGGTACTTCCATTAAATTTCATCTTGAAATTTTTATCTGTGGCGTTGCTCTGCAGAAAATTGATTAATTTTTTTGTCTCCATTTTTTCATTCTCGATGATTAATGGAGGGACAGAGGTTTGTTTTGGAGCCTCTTGAGGTCCATCAGAAGTGTCGGAGGGTCTGGCGAGGCGAGCGGGAACTGAACTCGCGCTAGTCGAAGGTTTCGAAACGGCTTTTTTCGTTTTTTTTGGGTCTTCCATCGGAGGACTCATTTTGGCTTTCCTTTTTGGAGCCAAGGGAATTTTGAGGTTTTTTAAGTTTGACACTTTTGTGCCAAAACTTTTACTCGATTTAGAATTTCACTGTACTATAAGCGCTGTACGTTAGAAATTTATATTTCGCAGAGAGCGGTAGACATGCGTCCGCACGACACCGACTCAAAACAAATACTGTCGCCAAAGCCCCGTCATCGACTGTTGTATGTGTGTGTGTGTCTATGTGTGACCAAAAACTTTTTTTAACGTTTGCGATGAAACCAACGTAGCGATTTGCGTTTTTTTTTTTAATCGACGCTACTTACTATTCTCCAGGTCTGAAAGTAAGGATTTATGAGGCAAATGATTCGTTCAATTGTTACTAACAAATTCAATTGTTTATATCGCTCTATCACAAGAACTGTTTGAGACACGTAAAAAGTTGTCCAATGAAAGTTGTTCCCTGCCACGAAAATACATATTCGATGTCGTATAACTGTTTTTGCTAACACCGATAGTTAATAGCTATTAACAAATTTAATTGTTTAGATCGCTTTATCGCAAGAACGGTTTGAGATACGAAAAAAAAAAAAAAAAAAAAAGTGTTATGTAAAAGTTGTTTCCCGCCGTGAAATACATATTTTACGTTTAATGACTTTTTTTTATAACACCCGTAGTTAATTGTTACTAACAAAAAATTTTGTTTATATCGCAGCAGCGTGAGAACGGTTGACCATACGAAACAAATTAGTCAATGAAAGTTGTTCCACACACGAAAATATATATTTCATGTTGTATAATTTGTTTTGCCAACAGCGATAGTTAATAGTTACTAACAAATTCAATTGTTCAGATTGGAAGAACGCTTCGAGATACGAAACAAAGGGTGTTATGCAAGTCGTTTCACACGTAAAAATCCACATTTGCCGTTCCATGACTTTTTTGACCACACCCATAGTTAATTGTTCTTAACAAATTGTATTGTTTACCCAACTATTTCATATTAAGAATTATAATTTTTTTCAATATTCAGAAATTTTAGAAACTTCATAAAGTCTATAATTTGAGACATGGACGGAAAGGGTGGATATAATATGTACGGCGGAACGATCGGGAAGTTGTTGGTTCGACCCGTAGAGTCATACCCACATCCCGTTTATTAACTTCCCGATAGGGGAAGATATTGTTTTGCCCCCGAAAATGAAAAATCAATTTTCCTTCAGATCTCCACGTTTCACGCTATTTCTGACTTTTCTAGACTATTTAAAACAAAATGTCTGTATGGATCAAGGTCGTATATAACGCAATCGAAGCGTCTTGCCCTAACTTAGAGCTGGGTAGTTGTTGTTCCATATATGTCTCCTGGTTCCTATTGTTATTAACAATTTCAATTGTTATAACGCTATATCTCACGAAGTACTATAGATATGCAAAAATGGGGCGAATGAATGTTGTTCCGTACAAAACCAGTGGTGTGCAAATGTGTGTGCCCCATACGGGGCACAAACAAAGCTTCCCTAATTGGTATTTTAGCACAGCATAACCATGCAACCATGGTGATGAGCAAACTCAACAGTGATATCAATAATTGAACTTGTGACTAATAATTACTGCACGCGATTGATTTAGTTTGAATTCTCAGCCGCATAAAAATATTCAACTGGAATTCGTCCGCCTAGTTACCCTCTCTACCTCTGTACGTTCCTAATTATCCCGCTCTTTGACATCCTTGCCACAATTGCCGACATATTCATTCACCAGGTATATTATAGTTCAACTTGCGATATGTTTTAGCCTATATTGAAAAAAGTCATACTGAATGTGTATTTGTAACTTCCCGATTTTTCGGGAAGTTATTGTAATGACCCCTAAATCGAGTTTGTTTATTTCAATTCGTAACTAGGGTTTTAAGTATACCGAAATGCTTCCCATCGAATTCCGAACAAATGTCTGTGTGCATGTGGGTGTGTATGTATGTGTCTGGCCAAAATTCTGGCGAACGATTTCTCACGAACCAATGGACCGATTGAAGTCATTAAGGTTGCAATCGATGCGGTTCCACATAGCTTGGAGGCCGTTAGATTTTGGATGAAATCAGTCCAGTATATGTATTGTTATTAACAATTTCAATTGTTTATAATGTTTTATTGCATAAACCATGAGAGTTAGCGTAAAGTTTATATAAGGAAAGTTGTTCCCCACATAAAAATACGTATTTTATGCAAAATGACTTTTTTCGATAATTTGCATAATTAACGAGGGATGATCGTCTGAACAATTATGTATGTAATAACTAAATGAATGAATCCAGCGCTGTCATGGAGGTTTCAACCGAAGCGTTTCCGCTCAGGATCAAGCCGATTATATTTTGGATGGCATTCGTGCAGTACACGCAATGTTATTAACAATTGCAATTGTTTATACGGCTCCACTGGGTAAAACATTCAAGTTAGCGGGCAACTTGTCTGAAAAAAACTATTCCTTATATGAACATAGACATTTTACGTGGAATGATTTTTTTACATAGTTTGCATAATTAAGGGGGTAAGGGCGTCCCAACAACTATGTATATAATAACTAAATGAATGAACCCATGAATGGAATGAATGGAAGTTTTCAAGGTCGCATTCGATGCGTTTCCATATAACTTAGAGCTGATTGGATTTTGGGTGAAGTTGGTGCAGTATATATATTGCTATTAACAATCTCAATTGTTTATAATGTCCTATGACATAAACTATTATAGTTAGCGTAAAATTTATATAAGAAAAGTTGGTCCGCATATGAAAATACGTATTTTATCTAGAATGGCTTTTTCGACAATTTGCATAATTAAGGAGGTATGACCGTCTGAGCAGTTATGTCTGTAATGAGTGGACGAATGAACACAGCGCTGTTATGACAGTCTCAATCGAAACGTTTCTGTGCAAAATCGGGCGGATTACACTTTGGATGAGATTCGTGCCGTATATGCAGGGTTATTACCAACTGTAATCAAGATATGCGATAGCGTATCGGCCCAAGTCCATGTTTCTTTTGAATTTCCCTCTCTCTCCCCTCCAGTCGCCCCGCATACGCTATGAGTATCTTTACGCCTCAGAACTTACCCCCTCTACTCCCACCAAATTATAAAAATTCATATAAAATTAAACGAAACTCCTAGGCGAAAATTATGCTTAGTTACATTATATAATGTATCCATTAGCTGTCCAATGTCACCTTCAATTTGTTTTTTTATCGTCAACTAGTGCAAAATCCGGTTCCATAGCAACAGACAATGCTCAATTTTCTAGTTTTTCGCGATATCATTATGATTATGTGTGACATCTTTCGCGTTGTGTTGGCAACCCTGTCAATCACTTCGCATTGCGAAGTTCCTACATTACCACGCAGTCGGTAATACTTCACCATAGTTAGCGGGGGGTTGGAACATAATTAAAACCATCATATTAGTATCTCTTCCTTTTTCAATGGTGAAGAATGGTACGTTATTTGGTATGCGTAGTTTTTGCAAAACCAATTTATTGATGTGCGGACGTATTGGCCTCTGCGGTTCAAAAATTTCACTTTGGCCCAAAACATGGGGTACCCTTCGTTTTTTCACAGTATTTGCAAGAGATTTTGGAGCACATTCATCAGATCTCCTGAAAAAACTTAAGAAACTTATGTCTTCTAAGTTGGAATTCAACACCCGCAGAAACTTCCTATTGCAATGTAGACGCGAAGGTTTGGTACCTAATTTTATAGCACATAAGTGCTCTTTAGATTTTCATTTCAACACATACACTAGTAATGTCAAGTTTCACCATTCCATTGTGAATTTACAGAAAAAGATCCTCAACATTTGTATTACAAATTGTACCTCATGTACAATTTTAAATGATATTACTGATCTTAACCGTAAATATTGTCAAATAACCGCGCCAAATTAACCAGTACCTACTTCGACCGTTAGATGGCATTTGATAAGATTTTTGGAAGATTATTTTTGAATTGACACGTGCTCTTGGCACATTTATAGGTTAACCCGGTCCAGGATAGAGTGGTAGATATTTACATTAATTATGAGACTTATTACTAGGTATTGATACATACATTATTATTTATAGTACAATATGTTGTTTTTAAACTGTCAACATTTTTATACCAGATTTATTTGTAGGAAACCAATTATGTAAATAAATAATAAAAATGAGCCCCTGATGATGAATCCGCAGAAGCATCCGAAACGTTGGGCAAGATATTCAACAAAAAATTTGATTTGAGTCAGCAAAAAAAGACAGCAGAGGCCAATACGTCCACACATCAATTTTTCAACGGTCAGAAATTCAACTTAAAAAAAAACCAATTTATGAAAAAATGACGTATAGTTAGCGGGGGGTGGGGGGGAGATTGATGCAAAAAATCTGAAAAAAATTAGTTGTGTAGAGAATTCAATGGTACATAATGGTAGAATATCATTAACGCTAAAAAAATTTGTTAACTATGGTCAAGTGCAATTTTTCCTGATGGGTTCTACAGTTGCGGAGTCTATGGTGAACGAGGAGTGGGGGTAAGGCCAAGTGAGAGAGGCGGAAATCCGAAAATGCGCTCGAGCAACAGAGGTTAGCTGTCAAAATCAAGTCCAAATTTGGAATTTGATGCGTTAAACAATAAATACCATATTCACATTCAAATCCCAGATAACGTTGGACCATTTTTACAGATTCAATGGAATCTATGCGTGGAAGGGGTAGAGGAAATCAGAATTAGTTAGTTAACAATTTTAATTGTTATCTGAGATGATTGCAGCATTTCTGAATGTTACAAAACTTGGAAAAAATAGGTGGACCTTCAGAAAGGCCTCTCTGGAGTTTCGTCACCACCTAGAAGCGCACAAACGTTAATCAACAAATTATTTACTTATTTATTTTAACGCCAATCGGCTTTATACAATATTCCAAGATCGGTCTAATGAAGATTGAGTAACGGTGAACTAGTGTATGGGGATTTGTGAACTCTCCCTTCCAGAGCGAAGCACTCGACCAAGTATACGATACGCTTTAGTGATAGTCTTATCAATATATTCAGCGAATTTGAGTTTGTTGCCTATAACAATCCCCAAATCGTTAATAGTCTCAACAATTAGAAGAGGATGGTCTCGTAAGAAATAATCAGCAGGCCTAGAAGATCGAGATCGCGAGAAACACATACTGGCACTTTTATTGATGTTCAGATTAAGACTAGTCGCTAAGTACCAATTATGCAGCTGCTTCAGATCTGATTCCAATATACGACCATCTTCTTCTCTTGCAATTGCCCGATAGATTTTTAAATCATCAGCATGCATGAAAAGTATGAGTCCTAGCTGTGACCCTTGCGGGACGCCAGCTGTGACCTCAAACTCTTCAGAGATATAAGCATTTACCCTACCTTGATGTCTTCTATCACACAAATATGATTCTTCTGAAAGTCCACCTATTTTTTCCAAGTTTCGTCACATTCAGAAAGCCCACCATCTGCTCCGATGACAATAATAATTGATAATTAATTATTTGTGGTTCGTTAATCAACGTTTGTGCACTTCTAGGTGGTGACGAAACTCCAGAGTGGCCTTCTGAAGTTCCACATATTTTTTCCATGCTCGATCATATTCAGATATGCTACCATCACCCCAGATAACAATTCAAATTGGTAATTAATTAGCCATGACTTGCTAATTAACTTTTGTGCACTTTTAGGTGGTGACAAAACTCCAGAGAGCTCCTTCTGAAGGTCCACCTATTTTTTCCAAGTTTTGTCACATTCAGAAAGACCACCATCCCCTCAGATGACAATAGAAATCGTTAATTAATTAGTCATGATTTGTTAATTATTTTGCCCGCGATTTCGGAGTATTGACGAAACTCCACAGTCACCTTCTGAAGGACTATAGACGGGGCTTTGGCGTAGTGGGTAGAGTGTCTGCCTACTATTCTAAAGGTCCCGCGTTCGATTCCCGCTCACTGCAAATATTTTTTCTGAAAAATATTTTCTCACGGACTCCGACCGATGGCAGGAACATTCCGTGTGTGCTATCGGCGGTATCCATTAAGTGAGACCGTGAGCCGGGACCGAACGCGACGCGTCGCGCGGGGGGGGGGGAGGGAAGGTTCCATCGTAGACGCCCGCCATCGTATCACAGGGGTTTCTGGAGGTTTACCCTGTGATTAGAAATACGATGAGCTGAAATGGCGAAGTCGGCCCCAGACGCAATGGGTGGGTACTCTGATCCGTAGTATTGCCCATGAAGTAATCCCTGACAGCGGTTACGTGGGTGAATACGAATAGAGCAAGAGTAGAAAAAAAAAAAAAAAAAACCTTCTGAAGGACCACCTATTTTTTTCAAGTTTTGTCACATTCAAAAGGTCACCATCACCTCATATGGCAACTAAAATTGTCAATTAATTAATCATGATTTTCTAATTAACTTTTATACACTTCTAGGTGGTGACAAAACTCCAGAGTGGCCTTTTGAACGAGCACCGATTTTTTCTAAGTTTTGTGACATTCAGAAATGCTACCATCACCTCAGATAACAATTAAAGTTGTTAATTAACTAATCCTGATTTCCTCTCCCCCCTTCAACGCTTATATTCATTGAATCGGTAAAAATAGTAGAACGCTATCTCGAATTTGAATGTGATTATGGTATTTATTGTTTAACGCATCAAACTCAAAATGCGGAGTTGATTTTTTTTTGTCGCTCGAGCGCATTTTACCTCTGGGTACTTAGCCGACAAAGTACACAAAGTATGAACAGTACTTGATGTAATCGAGTGTATATTATTGTACATTGTCTAGATTTGTTTGTACATCTCCTGTTTATTTATAAAAAAATTAATGAAATTTTCGTGTGTTTTTAGCCCGACACATAATACAAAATAAGTTAATAATGAAGTAAATTCCCCGTGGATTTTGTCGGGGATCGTTTGTACGTTCCAAAAAATATAATTTGTTTGTTTCTACATACGTTGTTACGTCTGTACAAACAATTAATTGTCTTGGTATACATCCTCGCCCCCCCCCCTCCGTATGACGATCCGCGCATCTGCAGTGGCAAATCAGCTGTTCATTACTTCGAATTATGTCTAAAAAATATGGCTCTTGTTGGGTTTCACATAACCAGCAATCACCCCAGTTCTTTTTCTAATCTAAACTAAGGTTTCTAATGTAATTGAAAAATAATCACCTTTCCCCAGGTGCAAAATTGACATTGGAGGCGAAGCCGAGGATCTTAAGCACGTGGGGGAGGGTGATTAGTTTTTCATGGCGTGCCTGAAACTGTTTTTTCTAGTCGAGCACTAAAATGGTGGTTGTCTCCTTCCTGACCAGAAAATGAATGTTTTTTTTATTAAATAATTCTAGACTTTGTTTGGACGAGTGGTATTTATGATGATTGAGTATTGGCTTTTACAGTCCCTACCTCACAAGTGTGAGGATTTATCATATATAGATATACTTTAAGAGTATATCTATTCCTGAGAGAGCATTACAATTCCGCAATGCTTCGCTCTCAGTTTTTAAGTAATTGAAAAATTTTCAATTGATTAATAATTAAATGAAAAAATCCAATCTGCAGAAATCAGAAACAAGGAATGCTCGAAGCGATCGACCGGGATTCGAACCCGGGTCTTCCCACTATCCGGGTGGTTGCTTTGGACCGCTAAGCTATCGAGACCTTCCTACATTTGCGATGTTCCGACTTGTGCACATTGAATTTATTAAGTAATGTGTTAATTTTTAGATAATTAGAAGACTCGTGTCAGTAGTGCAATGCAAGTGACTTAACGCAAAATCTGAAATGTAAGTTCTTACTAACAAATTCAATTTGAAATTAACAATATTCAATTTCCAGTTGTCGATTTGTAATTGTCAATTAAGAATGATAAATTGACAAGCAAACATTATGAAAAGGAAAAGTTGACAATTAAAAATTGCTGACTGGAAATGGACAATTAACAATCGAACATTGACAATTTAAATCGAAAATTAGAAAATTGATAATTTGCAATGTCAAATTCGCACAATTAAGAATTCATAACTGAAAATTGAAGATTGAAAATTGTCACTGAGAACTTCGCCATTAAGAGTTATGAAAAAGAACCACTAAAAATTGAAAATTAGAAATCAACAATTGAGAATTTTCAATGCATATGCCGAACTCTGAATATAACCTTCCCTACGTGTTTTCACATTTTGAAATATATATAGCTAGAATTCGGGATGTGTGATTGAGATTAAGTGCTGCAAATTGCAATTGCAATATAAAATTTGAAATTTAGGATTTAGGATTTGAAATTTGGGGTTGGGGGATTCAGAATTCGGATTTTGAGTTTCGAGATTGTGGATTAGATTAGCAGATGATGGGGTTAAGATTTCACTTTTGGAATTTTCCATTTGCATTTGAATTTGGAATTTGCCTCAGAATGTTTCGTGCATGGTGATTGAACTTCACCACAATTGTTTAAACAAATTGTTTTCTGAATATTTTCGCCGTAACAATTAATTGTTCATGGCAGGAGAACACGGGAAAAGAATATTATTCCAACTTTTTGTTGGATATGTTCAAGTACCCAGGTGTCTCTCTCACTTGGCCTTACCCCCACTTTTCGTTCAGCATAGACTCCGGAACTGTAGAACCCATCAGTAAAAATTGCACTTGACCATAGTTAACATTTTTTTCTAGCGTTAATAATATTTTACCATTATGTACCATTGAATTCTCTACACAACTAATTTTTTTCAGATTTTTTGCATCAATCCCCCCCGCTAACTATAGGTCATTTTTTCATAAATTCTTTTTGCAAAAACGACGCTGACCAAAGATTTATAAATATCGTACCATTGTTCACCATTGAAAAAGGAAGAGATACCAATATGATTGTTTTAATTATCTTCCAACCCCCCCCCCCCGCTAACTATGGTGAAGTGGAGTTGTACCCCCCTTTTATCATTGTAACCCTCTGGGGACAGAATTTGGAAGGTCTCGTGCGAAAGTCCCTAATTGAAACCTAAAGATTGTAGGTTGGCAATTGAAAATCGTCAGTTAAGAATTGGTTATTGACAACGGAAGATTGAAAATGCCTAATTAAACATAGATGATAGAAAATTCACAATTAAAACTCGAATGTTGACAATTTTGAATGCATAAATGAGAATTCAAAATCGCTTGTCAACTGTAAATTTTCAATTGTTAATAGTCAGTGTCAATTTTCATAGGTTTCAATTGTCAATTTCCAATCGTCAATTTTCGATTTTAATCGATTGTTCATTAGCAATCGACAATTGTGATTTTGTATCTTCATAATCTATAATTGTCAATTTTTAATTTTCAGTTTTCAAGTACTAGTTTGGAATGGTCAATTTATACTTGATCGTTTCAATCATCCATGCTTAGTCGCCAATTTGTAATTGTAAATTGTCGAGTTTTCGTTGTCAAATTTCACTTTCAGTTGTTCAACCGATAATTTTCACATTTCGATTTGAGTTGTTGATTTCCAATTTTCAATATTTTATTTTTAGTCATCAGTTACCAATTGTCAATTACCAACTTTTAATTGGGGACTGCCGTTTCCGGTGCGAAAGGTGTCGGGCGCGTGAGTATAGGAAGGATAGGTGTTTTAGATTTTTCATGCAGAAAAGTCAGGGAAAAAGTGAAGGGAAGTAAGGGAAGGGAGTAGGTGGTATTTCGGAGGAGAGAGAGAGTAAAGTTAGGATGGAAAAGTGTGTGAGGAAAGTGTGAAGCGTGAAATAAGAAGTAAGAGAAGAGTGAGGTTAGAAGGATCAGAGGGAGTGTGGGTGTAAGTGAGTGAGTACGTGTGGGATGTGTGAGTGTGGAGCAAGAGGCAACAGCGGAAGAGGGTGGAGAAAAAGGAAAGTTTCAAGACAGGTTGGGTAGGGTTCGCGAGAGCTGGAGGGGGGGGGGGAGATGGAGTGTGCGGTTAGGAGAAGGGGAAAATCAAACGGAGAAGATATAATGGGTATCGGAAATTTGGGTTTGTTGTTCGAGAAGTTAAGAAAGGAGATGAGGGGGCAGTGTGAAGAGATGGTAGCGCAGTGGAGAGGTGATGGAAGGGGAATGAGTGAGGAGTTGAGTGAAGGGGGAAAGGAATGTGAGGAGGAGAATGAGAGGAAGCGGGCAAAGATAGGGGAGATAGGTGATAAGGACAGAATGAAGGAAGATGATAAGAGAGAGGAAGTAGAGGTGATTGAAGAGAGGAGAGAAAGATAGGAGGTGAGTTTGGGTGAGAACGTTGGAGGAGATGAGATAGAAAAAGAAAGGGGTGAAATAGGCATAGAAGTGATGGTATCGATGATCAGTTCGCTGAAAAAGGAGTTGATGGGATGTTTGAGAGAGATGCAAGAGGTAAGAGAGGAAATTAAAGATGGTTTAAGGGGAATGAGTGAGGAGTTGAGTAAATGGGGGAAAGTATGGAAGGAGGAGAAGAAGAGGATATGGAAGAGGTTAGGAGAGAAGGGTGAGAATGGCAGGATGATGGAAGAAGAGAGGAGAGAGGAAGTGACAGAGATTGGAGAGAGGGTAGGAAGGTTGGAGGTACGTTCGGATGAGAAGGTGGGTGGAGATGAAGAGGGCGCTCAAAGGCAGGAGGTTGCGGTGGAATAGTGAAACAGAGTGGGGGTGTTGGAGGATAAACAGGAGAAGGAGGAAAGAGATAAGAGGAAGAGGAATGTGATAATAAGGGGTATGTCTATGATGAGTATGAGTAGTAGGGAAGAGGCGCAGGGGCTATTGAGCTCCTTAGGGGTCGAGGGAGTGATTGAGGACACAAGAGTGGGAGTGGGAATGGAAGGAATGAGAGGAAGTTAGTGTGGGTGAGTTTGAAAGATATGGATGCGAAGAGGGAAGTGAATGGTAGAAAAGAGAAAGCTGAAGGGGAGAAGAGAACCGATTGAAAACGACCTGACATGGAGGGAGAGAAGAAGTAAGTGGGCAATAGAAAGGAAAGCGAGGGAAGGGAGAGCTAGAGGTAAAGGGGTAAGGTATACAAGGGAGAGAGTATGGATTGAGGAGGAAGTATGGACATGGTGCGAATTAAAAGGGTGCTTAGTTAAGGAAGGACGGAAAGTGGCGATGGAAGGGGAGAGAGGAGGGAGAATAGCAGGTGAGAATGGGGGAGTGAGAAAGGAACCGATAGAGGCAGGGGGCAGAAGAGGAATGGGGTAGAATAGGAGGCTGGAGGGTTGAGGAGAGGAGGCGAGGGTTGGGGGGTTAGAGGGGCGTGTGGGTGGGACTCGAAGGGGACGATTGTGCAAAAAAGAACACGAGGAGCACGGAACCGGAGGCCCCCCTGATTCCCTGACTCATTATTCTGGTTTGATTATGGTTGATTTAGTTGGGTAAGAGAAGTATTAGAAGGTAAAGTGAAGATTAAGTTTAGGTTAAGGTTAGGTTAAGGTGGCCCTTTGTAAGAGTTTTGTAAAGGGGACGGAAGCCCTAAAAGTCCGTATGTTCAGGATTGATGTGTAAAGTTGGGAGAGGGGGCGGAAGTCATTGTAACCCTCAGGTCCTGGGATAACCCTGTTTATCCATAAACATATACATACATACCAACATTTAATTGTTGATTTCCATTTGTCAATTTGTAATCTTCAAACGTCAATTTTCAATTGTGAGCACTCAAGTTTTAATTGTCTATTTCTCATTTTCAATTTTCAATCAGTGATCTTCAACTGAAAATTGACAATTACCAAGTTGATAGGTAGAAAGATAACAATTAAAATTGCCCCCTGAAAGCTGGTAAGTTAAAATTGGCAAGCAAGCCGGAAGATTGGAAACGGATATCTCACAATTAATAACTCCAAATAGACAATTAGAAATTGAAGGTTCTAAATTGAAAATTGGCTATGCAAAATCGGTAAGTAAAAACGGTAGATTGAAAAATGACAGTTGAATACTGAGAATCGGAAATCAATATTTAAAAATTGAAGATTGCAAATTCAAAGTTGACAACGGTAAATTGAGAACGTAAAATCGGTAATTTAAACTGGGGATTGATAGTTGAGCACTGAGAATTAACAATACTGCAACTTTCAACTGACAATGTTCAATTGTTAATTTTCAATCGTAGTTATCAATCTTCAAGTTTTATTGGTAAATTTTTAATTGTTGATTTTGAACTGTCAATTATCAGATGTCGATTTGTAATTGCCAATTAATTATATTTAGAAACTTTTAACCATCCATTCTGTATTACAAGCATTCAATTTCAAATTGTTAATTTTGATTGTCACTTTTCAATCTTCAATTTTCCATTGTCGATTTTTAATTTCCAATTTTCAATTCTTAGTGGTTCTTTTTCATCACTCTTAATTGCCAAGCTCTGACTGACAATTTTCAATCTTCAATGTTTAGCTGCCAATTCTGAATGTCATATCATCATTATTCCCAATTTCTAACTGTGAATTGGAAATTGTCAATTATCAATTTTCTAATTTTCGATTCAAATTATCAGTGTTTGATTTCTAATTGTTGATTACCAGTCCGCAATTTTTAATTGTTAACTTTTCATTTTTATAACGTTTGCTTGTCAATTTAACATGATTAATTGATAATTACGAATCCACAACTGGAAATTGAAGATGGTTAATTTCAATTTCAATTTGTTAGTAAGAAGTGACGTCATGTATAAAACGGTCATTCATGTATAAATACATACTGTGAAATGGTAACGTTGAAGCACAACACTTTTGATCACTCAAAGGCGAAAAAATTAGTGAAATCAGAAAAACGTCAAAAACTTTTTGAAAAAAATGGGCTAAGTCCGTGTTTTGACGTGGTGTATAGCCCACTAGATAAGACCACTGAAATGGCAATATTCATTGCCATCTGGCTTTGACATTACATATTGAAATAATCAAACAAATATGAAAATTCGCCAAGCTCATGAATTGCTCTGCAGTTAATCTTAACGTCACTAATGCACATAATATGCATGTCAAAAACCGAAAAAATTGATCCAGAAGAAAAAAATTGGTGGAAAAACAGCGTCAGGGCCAACGGACTTGGCGCGGTTCTTAAAAGGCATATCCAAGAAACACGGAGTCCGTTGTATTACTCGGTTAGTAGCATTCGTAGTGAACTATTATTGATCGACCCGAAACGTCTGACAGCAGCATACTCAAAACAGCAGCAAAACAATACATTATAGACTAAATCGATTATCCAAAAATGAAATACGCAACCTCGGTTTAAAATACTAACGCACCGATTACTATAGAACAATTATTCGTACTAAAGGCTCTGTACAGGCCACATTATGGGCCATGAAAAATCTTACTTCAATGGACCTTTCATGATGGGGAGACTACGGGAAAAAATGAAAACTCCCGAGTGCATTAGACCACTATGACCGCTAGGGATGTTTTGAGAACTTCAATAAATTTGAATATTTTTTATTTCTAATTACCTACGGTGATGGAATATTTACAGCAACCATTGTGCTATCGATGGCAGGAACATTCCGTGTGTGCTATCGGCGGTATCCATGAAGTGAGACCGTGAGCCGGGACCGAACGCGACCCGTCGCGCGGGGGGGGGGGGGAGGGAGGGTTCCATCGTAGACGCCCGCCATCGTATCACAGGGGTTTCTGGAGGTTTACCCTGTGATTAGAAATACGATGAGCTGAAATGGCGAAGTCGGCCCCAGCCGCAATGGGTGGGTACTCTGATCCGTAGTATTGCCCATGAAGTAATGCCTAACGGCGGTTACGTGGGTGAATACGAATAGAGCAAGAGTAGAAAAAAAAAAAAAAAAATTTACAGCAACCATTGCTATGTTCGGACAAGCATATTCAGTCAAATTGACGACATGAATTATGAATCATGGTTCATACAGGTGTATGTCGTTTAGTAGTCGGAGGGGCTAATACATAATAACATCCACATGTGTCCAATCGTACATGATAATCTGGTATATGCGAAAGTACATAATAAAATATATTCAAATTACCATGGTACGCAAACTCGAGTGTGTCGGACAAACCGCGCCAAGTCCGTTGGTCCTGACGCTGTTTTTCCACCAATTTTTTTGTTCTGGATCAATTTTTTCCGGTTTTTGACATGCATATTATGTGCATTAGTGACGTTAAGATCAAATGCAGAGCAATTCATGAGCTTGGCGTATTTTCGTATTTGTTTGATTTTTTCAATATGTAATGTCGCAGCCAGATGGCAATGAATATTGCCATTTCAGTGGTCTAAACTAGTGGGCTGTATACCACCTCAAAATATGGACCTAGCCCATTTTTTTTCAAAAAGTTTTTGATTTTTTTTTGATTGTTTATATTCTTCCAATGAGTAAAATATTGAAGGTATCAGGAAACTTCTTAAGAGAGAATTATACCTTCTATGAAAATAGACCTTTTATATGTGATGACTTTTTTCCATAATTTGCATGATTAAGGAGGTATGGTCGTCTGAGCAACTGAACATACGGAAACAATGCATATCACCAGGGTTGTTCCTTATACAAAAATGCACATTCAATGTGACATTTTTCAATATAGGTTAGATATGTCGACAATTGCGGGAATGATGGCAAAGAGCGTGATAATTAAGAAAGCACAGATGTACGAAGGGTAACTATGCGGACGAATTCCAGCTGAAAGTAGTATAGCAACAGCGGTTCTGATCCAAAAAGCCGGAAGTGGCTTCAGAAAAGCGCGGGAAAATTGGGAATTGCTCTTGGGCGCTTCCGCAAGTCGTCAGTGAAGGGTCGGTGAGGGGGGTCCAAGATGACGCCGCGAGTGCATTTGCAGGTGGCTGCTAGGGGGCGCTGCGAGCGCGGTAAATTCAAATATATGGAGGACAGATGGACAGCGCACGGTCAGGTGAACGGGCAAATCCCTACCTTATCGGCACCCGGTAGTACAGCTACGAAAGCGCGGGAAAATTTACATACGGATGGGAAAGTGTATGTATGAAGGCAAGTGCACATCCTTCATTACCGACAGAGTCGGAAAAATGCGAAATCGGCTTTACCGACGAAGGTTGATTTTATGTGGAAAAATTTGAATATTCAAGGGGGTTTAATGAAAGTGATCATTTTCAAATATAATTATAGTTAGCCACATAGTAGCATATAAACTAGTAATAAGATAATTTATTAAAAATCATACATAGTAACTATTGAATAGTAATTTTCGTGATTTAGAATGTTATCGCATTATAGAATGCGGTGATTTTCAATTAGAGCTCTATTAATTAACCCCATTGTAATACGCTATTTTTTTACTCGAAAATTCACTTAGAGTAACGGAAACAGTTTTTCAAATCCGCTTACTCAGATTGAGACTGTATTAAATTTTTTTGAAAAGTGTATGGTGTTATAAACATGTTTAATTAGACGTATCACTGAGAACTCCAAAATAAAGTGAAACAATTATTAAATTCTGTATATAGACGTTAATGGTTTTTTAATTCAATAATTTTCAAAAGTGATTAAACACAAAATGAGATAATTGTACTAATTTTTTATAAACCTCTATTAATATCGCGAACTTTGGAGAACGTGAGAAGATTGCGTTGGTCAAGGAGTAATATGACCTGTTTACTTCCCGAATATCAGCTGGTACTGTTACGCTAGTTTTAATGATCCTTTTTTTCAAATGCTTATCACATGAGAAGTATATCCGAAACAAACAGCAGGATGACTCATTTAAAGAAATCAGTTCCTCATAGAGGATTGACCTGCACGCATCTTAAAAAGTGGTAGTGAATATCTTCACTAGTTATTAGCAAGTGGTTTGATATACAGGTGAGTAACGCCTGAATCATAGTTCATACTTCGAATGTCATATCACAATCATTCACAAAGTAGGATCTCTGAAATATACTAGTTTTCAAAGATCAATCTTATTATTTCAAATGATTGTTATGAGAGAAAAAAATCAACCTTTTGATTAAATTTTTCTGAATCCTATAGTAAAAAGGAGAAACGAAAGAAACTATCGAAAATCTCGAGTATATCTCGATCTGTATCGATACCGCATAGACCGTAAGACCGAAACCGAGTCCCCATCACAATCGATGTGGCTTTCCAACGGAATGCCTATACCACCGACTACTCATAACTGACAATTGCAACAATTACAGAAAATCAAAATACGTACAATCAAAATAAACTGAAGTACAATAACGTTATTCGTTATAGCTGCAATTGTCAGTTAAGTACCCGGGCGCCGTGATTATTCTTATCGATACTGTTATCGATACCGTGTGAATCGAAATCGACGCGTCACTACAATCCGGTGGAAACATTTAATTTCCAACTGAGGCCCACTGCACCGCACGAGACGCTACGCCCTCACGTTCGCATTAGTTTTTCTGAAAAAAAAAACGAAATCCGTTAATTAAAATGACATCACAACAAGTGAAAATGACATCAAGCAGAGCCATTGATCATTCCAATGCTGGAGCTTCACTAATGTAAGTATTTTTCATTTTTTTTCACATTTTTCTGAAAAAAAGTTCATCGAATAATATTAACGTCCCTTTTACTCCCACGTGCACTGCTGTTAGTATTCTGTAAAGAAAATTATCACTGATTAACGCTATTGCGTTGATGTTGCGTAGATGTCGTTTTTCTGTTAAAAATAGGTAAAAAATAAGCTTTTAGTACTTACTAATGGTTTGAAGATGAACTATTTGAGTCATTTATAGCCATTAGCCACTCATTCATCATTCATTACAAGGATTCGTTTATCCCACAGTGAATGATAGCGTAGATGTTGGATGCAAGTTCACTCGTCAGGGTTACTATAACCTTTAACACATTTTTCTCTGCAACGTATTATCAAATTAAATAAACTAAATCTAGCGTACAGCATTTAATTTTTTTTATATTTCCCTAGGAAAATCGTGGGTTATGTCGACAGCATTGAAGGACTGAGAGAACCGCCCAGATCCAATTCAAAATGGATTTTTAAATGTATTTTGAACAATAACAACAACAGAAGAGTCAGGATTCTTTTTCGAGGAGATAATACTCTCAAATATAACGGGACAATCGTAATGTACCAGGTAATTTCCAACTATTTTTATTTTTTTTTATTCCAATCATCTTTGAAATTTTTTCAGAAAGTTAAAAATTAAAGAACTTTGAAAATTATTCTAGAAGTTAAAAATGGAAGACATTCGAAAACTTGAATATTTTTCTCATATTTTTTGTGTTTATTTATTCAGATCGTCGAACTTAAGCTCGGAGATATTTTTATAGTGTGTTGAGCACATTCGGTTTGAAGAATTGATTCAAAAACCTCAAAAAAGGGCTGAACTGAAATAAAATCCGAAGATAAAAAAGTTGAAAAATTTCAAACATGCAGATTTCAGAAATTTAAAATTGTCAAAATCCCGAACAGTTCAACCGTTTTAGCTATTCTGAATAATGTCGAATTAAAAAATTCCCATTAAGGATATTCCACCTATATTGGCGAAGATGTACGAATTGCTTGAAATTTTGACATCATGTTTTTCAAGCGATAACAGATGCCTGTATGAAATTTGAGATCGATTCACAACACCGTTTTGTAGTTATTAATTATCAAATTTCTCAATTCACACGGCCTCTTATGGGAAAAATAAAAATTTCTGTAAATACAGTTCAAAATGTACAAATTTGTTGAAATTTTGAAAATTTACTATTGAAGCAGATATAAAACGATGGTAAAAATTTCATGACGATTGACTAAAATTTTTTTTCATTAATTTGTTCAAACAATATAATATTGATTCGCAAAATCAAATACAATATAATAATTTTCTATGGCTATCACTTCAACTAATTAACGGATTGAAATATTAATTGAAAATTATTGACGATAAATATCACGAATTATAGAAAGGGTCATAAACTTTTGTTTTGGCTATACCGGTTGAAAATCCTTAAAGAAAATTTTACCTTTTCTTGGTTCTATGCCAGATTTTCAGTCCTAATCTCAACCGTCAATCAAATTTTGGTAGAAATATTCATGTAGTATATCATAGTAAATTTTATGTAGTATTATAATATCTCGACTTGACCGACGGTTGTGGCCGTGCGGGTTAAAGCACTGGAATTGGGGGGCTGAGATCGCTGGTTCAAAACCGGCAGAGGCGGTATTTGGGGTTTTTTTCAGGCTTTAACTCACACGACACAACCGAGCGGGAGTTTCGGAAAAGAAACGAGCTGTACAAATCTGAGGTTTTTTCCAATGGTTTTCCCTCGATTCCAGTGACAAACTGGGCGAATGCTGTGCAGTGGGGTTAAAGGGGGGTGGGATGGGAACAGATCGTAAAGACCCGAAAGGGTATACGAATAGAATGGAGTTTATATTGTAGACATGGGGAATGTGTTATCTCAATTTAATTTCTCGACTTTGTAATTCAGTCATAGTCTTCCTAAAAAATTACCTCATCTTCGAAAAAGTATTCGCATTTTTCAATTCAATGTTTAATTAAAGAAAAGAGAAATTTAGATGAAAAATTTATAATTCTCGATTTGCCCCTGGATTGAGGACATAAAAATTTTATTGTTCTATTGATAGATTCTCAAAATTACTGGATGTGTCATAAAGGCGGCTGATGTCAAGTATCGTCGATCTGGTGACACCGTCAGTGACAAAGAGTTCCAATTTGGAGCAGGAAGCACATTAGAGGTTTTGGGGACCTTTGATGTTGCGAATGGTGCTCAGGCGCCAACGCTGGCTGCCATCACTTATCGTGCTATGGAAATGAAGGACGTTTCATTGGCTCGCGAACCGGTGCAGATTAGTGGCTGGTTTAAGGAAGTATTCAGGAGTATTCAACTACGAATGGTGCTAGCTATGGTTCGGGTATGATCTGCACCGATGTTCATCGAATGTCGGTTCATGTTGCCACGTTTATTCCCCGACCTGAGTTGACCGAGGGGAAAAAGATCTCAATCAACGGTACAATCGATCGTCGAGGCGAGGCGTTTGTGCTAAATGCCAGCACCATGGATCAGATCTCGATAGTTGCTGAAGCAACGGACATGACCGAAGATGAAATGGATGAGGCGGCAGAAGCACCTCCTCTGATTATCAGAAGAGAATCTGAATCTGAGATCAGTGATGCAAAAGGATAATGTTCTGAAATATTTTAATTGCCTTTAATTTTGTTTTTCTTCCTCAGTTGAAAAAATATTTCCACCGGTTTCATCCATTTTTCATATCAATCACGGTAATTTTTGATTGTTTTTTTCCACTTCCAGAAGCCCAAGCTCGAGTGAGTCCCTTCGCGGTGACTAGCTATATCGGATACAAACTACATCGACATTTCATAAGCACGGCGGAAAACCGTCCGGTTATTGGACAATAATAATATAATATTTCAATCATTCCAGACACGAAAAAAGTTACAGCAAATTGAGCCGTTAATAATGACAGGATCTTATCACCATATATATTGCTCTACCATAATTGATACACAGTTGACATATAACCCAATTTCTGAGCAACAAAACCGACACAAAAATTTGCTTACGAAACGTAAAATTCGAAATTGCTATGAAAAGCTGGAAAAACTATTTTCATCTTTATATACTCTCGAATAATGATTCAATAATGTCGAAATGCATTTTCATCATATCATTAGACGGAATTACTCTCATATTGAGTAAATGAAAAAAAAGTGGGTGATGATGTAGCTTCAGAGAATACGTATTTAGACAAAAAATATGTCAATCTACAACAAAAACCTTCAATTTTCTTCTTTTCACAAATGTCTTTGAGACGATTAATAATTACGTTATTTTGATAACTGAGAACTGCAAATTATGATAATATATTATTTAACAAGTAACAAGTAACAAGGAAAATTGCGAATGTAGGAAGGTCTCGATAGCTTAGCGGTCCAAAGCAACCACCCGCATAGTGGGAAGACCCGGGTTCGAATCCCGGTCGATCGCTTCGAGCATTCCTTTTTTCTGATTTGTGCAGATTGGATTTTTTCATATAAGTATTAATTAATTGAAAATTTTTCAATTAATTAAAAACTGAGAGCGAAACATTGCGAAATTGTAATGCTCTCTCAGGAATAGATATCCTCTTAAAGTATATCTATATATGATAAAATCCTCATACTTGTGAGGTAGGGACCGTATAAGCCAACACTCAATCATAATTATTTAACAAGGGGAAAACCCAGAGTATAGATGATTCTCTGGCAGAAACGACTGCAAACATAGTATTCAGATATATAATACATATTTACATCTAAATATAATAATAATATTTGAAAAATCTGATTACTTGACGGTGTAAAAGTAATTTTAAGAATGTACTCTGAGGTAAAGGAAAACTGCGGTTTTTTTCATTTTTTTCTGCTGTTTTTCTATCAAAATATATAACGTATATTTTGAAGAAAGAACTGATTGCTCAAGGATCTAAAAGTAATTTTAAGGATGTACTCTTCTTTTCATGTTGTTAATCGAAAAATTTGCAGTTTCTTTTCATTTTGTTGCAATTCAGTTTTCAGTTCACATGAAATAATTCGCCAAGATAGAAACAATATTCATTTTTATTTTTTCTGCATGAGAGATATATTTTTATCAACTGTTTGCTTGCCTTTGTATGCTCGGATTGTTTCAGTACTTGCCGAATTATTCGAAATGGTGATTTTAGTTTATAGTTTGTCGTCATACAACGTGTCTGCGGCCTCAATGACAAATGTACTATTGTTTTTATTACTAATATTTTCATCGTGCTGTGCTTTAACTTTAAAACTTTGATTACTATTTGATAATGTAAAACATGAGCCAAACGTGAAAGACTGTAATAGAAGGGCATGCATATAGATTGTGTTATGATTAGAAATGCATAATCCGATCATTCTAATGACGAAATGTTATTTATAAATTAGCTGACCAAGTTGATTAGGGTTCATGCGGATAATATTTTGTTAATATTGAAATGACAACGAAAAATTTCGGTTAAGATGTTTCTCAATAAAAACTATTCATGTCATTTTTGAATGCTATCCTTATCCTATTATGCTGTGTAATATCTAATCATTTTGTTGTAAATGACCAATCAAAAGCACTTAAAAAAAAAATGAATGTAATTTGAATGTACCGCGGGCGTTCGTGCTAGCGCCATCTCCAACGGCTTCGCGTGCACTGCATATATATCCATAACGGTCGCCATTTATCGATATCGACAAACATGCTAACCAGTCCAATGCAGCAGAAATTCGTCGTAAAACGATATCAAAAGAATTTCTAAAGATTGTGCATGGTACTTTCGAATCTATTGAACAAATTTAAGTGTGTGAAAGTAAGCATTGAATGTTCTGGCGTGAATTTTTCCTTCAACCCAAAATGTGAGTATCAATGACATAGATTACAACATTAACTGTCCAATAAATATATAGGTTAGGTTAGCAAATTATGACATATGTCAAATTCATGCGTAGAACATATGTCATAATCGGTTAGAATTTGTCGTAATTTGTCATTTTCTGCCAAAATTTGTCATATTATGTCAGAAATTGACATAATATGATCGAGATTTCGGAGAGGTAATCATATTATGTCATATTTTGTCCGACCCATATGTCATAATCTGATCGAATATGACATAATATGTCATCATATATCCGATTATGTCATATTCTGTTAAAATTTAACATAATATGTCATTCCACCACTTTGACATATTATGACATAATTTGACAAAATATGATCTAATTTTTTGTCATAATATGTCCGAATATGTCATATTTGACATTGTATGTCATAATTTTACATATTATGGCATTTTCTGATATATTCTGACAACCCAATTTCCACGAGGGTTTCTTAAGGGGTGACTCGGGTGAAACTTCGAAGTCCTCGCCGGGCCTTCGGACCTACCAATCGGGTTTTCATATATAAAGGCATATCCAAAAAAGTACGGGAAATTCCGGACCCAACCCATTTTGCCCCATATACCCCTAAGAGACATTGTTTTTCATGTTTTGAGCTTCAAAGTGCTCCTCGGTCCGCAATTTCCGTCCGATTTTAATTTAATTTTAATTTTAATTTTTTTAATCTTGATTTGGTCAAGATTTTAACAATTTTTATGATTTATTTCTGTATTTTTGCCTGAGCAGATTACTACATATACATATGTTCAGACATACATATATGTATGCATATATATGTATGTCTGGACTTTCTCCGATTTCTCTCATAGACAGATGCAAGTACTATAATTTTTTTGTACTGAATGTGAATTCTGTCATCATTTCTATCGTCATAAAAGACATATTACGTATGATTAGAATAATCAATTAGTGAAACTGAGAAATTTTGAGATATTTCGAAAAACTCAAAAAAAACACGCAAACTACAAAAAAACCATTTTCTGATGATGTAAAACGAATAGAATGAAACGGATACTTAACTTTGTTCTTTAGTGTATGAGGAATATTTTGAAAACACAAAATTAAAATCGAACGAAAATTGCGGACCGAGGAGCACTTTGAAGCTCAAAACACCAAAAACAATGTTTCCTATGGGTATATGGGGCGAAATGGGTTGGGTCCAGAATTTTCCTTACTGTTATGGATATGCCTTTATATATCGAAACCCGATTGGTGGGTCTGAAGGCTGCAATAGTAAGCAACGTTACTATTTTTTGCAGAAATCGTTCCTCCGCACGGTTGTCTCTTAATTCACTGCTTTATGACAGTAGAGCATTAGTCAACATTATCAGTATTGTTGTTGGAATAAATAGGATTTGGCGTTGGAAGTATATCAATCAGATGAGTATGCTTACTCATTAGTTCAATGGTTGTTAAGTGGAATTATCGACTGTTATGTTTTTTCAGTGTACAATTGCAGTCAATCAAGGGTGCCTCAAAGTTATGGGGTCCTTTGGTGGGAGCAGAGTCTTCTTCGCGAATTCATGGCCTCCTATGACCTCAAATTTTGGTCGTTCGCATAGGACTGCTTGGAAACAATGGGTTATGTGTAGCCATTGTTTATGAGCTCATGATTTGCTGAGCTTATGACTTCATTTTCTCATCTTAAATCATTTTCGAATACCATATACCCATACCGTATACCGATAAACAGTTTACTTGAACCTTACCCAATATCGATAATCAATGTTTACCGTAAATAGCAATAACTATACCAATACCAGGAACCAAAACGAAAATTACCAGAAATAAAAGCGCATTACCAGAATTATTACCTAGCATATACCAAGTATATTACAACATATTTATTTTACCCATATTTACGTCCATATTTAAAGGAACAACAATAAATATAATTTGGAAGCAATCAGTCGTTGATCAAATATTTTTTAACGAATCTGTCCACTTTTCTATAGCGCTATTTGGTTTTTCCCATTCCAAGTTCGACATTGTTATGAAGACAGAAATACCTAGAAAGAAAATTCAGCGTACCAAAGAAGAACAAGAAGAATTTCAATGAAAGAAACGTGCACAGAATGCTGCGTATCAACGTAAGTACCGGGCACAACGTCGTAGTGAACAGAACAATTCAAATCGTTCGCTTCTAGATTCGAATATCTCTGCTGCATCATCAGAAACGCAAGTTCACATTAATTATCAAATTAGCGGTGAAGAATTCCAAAAAGCCAGGCGAGACAAAAGGGCTGCGATTCAACGTAAATACCGTGCGAAACATCGTAATTCTAATCGTGCAATCTGCGATGACATTGCAAATAATGAATTTGGAATGTTTCATAATAATGCTATCGAGCACAATATATCTTCCGAGGACAATCAGATTAGCAATAATAATGATTCTCATACTCATAATGCGCCGATTTTAGTATGTCAAATCCCAGTCATCATCCCAGTAAACAACATTCATAGCACATATCCCTGCAGGGATGCATCTTCTGACAAAGGACTACCCGATCGAGTACCATTCGTGATACTTCTATCGAAAGTATTAAAGAGCACTATATTGGTCGAATGAGCGTTTCGTGTTGTCATTGTAATGCTAGGCATTTTGCCGCAGAAAAAGTCCGCAAAGATTCTTTTAATGATTGTTGTAGCCATGGTGAAGTTTTTCTTGAATCTCTACCCAATCCCCCAAGTATTCGACAAGATCTTTTTAACAATACTCACGAACAATCAAAGCATTTTCATGAACGCATACGCTGTTATAATAGTGCATTTGCATTTGCATCGTTCAATGCTAATTTAGTAGATTTCTCTGATCGACGCCCAGGGCCAGTTTGTTTTAAACTACATGGCCAAGTATATTATCAATTCAATAGAAGTTTATATCCAGACGCAAACGAGAATCCATCCTTTGGCCAATTGTTCATAATTGATAAAAATGAGGCGACTGATATACGATGCAATTTTACGTCTACATTAAATCGTGAAATAGTTGATGCGATAGACACTTGCATGTGTCAGTCCTATGTATTTGCTCAATCATATCAAATGATGCATGAAGAACTCGAATCCATGAGAAACATTCATTCAGGTAGAGAACCAGAAATGCAACTGATATTTTCACTCAAGCCTGGAATTGACAAGCGGCGCTATAATTTACAAACAATTAATGAAGCAGCTGCCATTTTTACAACAGGAGTTGATGGTGATATTCCTGAATCTTATCTGTCAGTGCGGAATAAAAAAACCAGAGATCTTCAGTTTATTAGTTCCATGGATGCTCATGTCCAACCGTTGGTTTACCCACTATTTTATCCTTTTGGTACCCATGGATGGAATGATAAACTACGTTGCGTGAATAAGGATAAAAGAGTATCAAGAGCGGCATATACCAAGTACCGAATGGCTGACCAAGACGATAATGTAATTTTAAAAGGCGGACGATTGGATCAACAATGGGTGGTTGACAGTTATGTCATAATTAAAAAAGATAGGTTGAATCAAAACCAGAAAACTCTTCGCTGTGATACTTACCAAGGCTTGAAAGATCATTTGGAACGTCGTGCAAATGACACGCATAGCCAAATTGAAAAATGGCTATTCTACCATCTACATTCAGAGCTTCACCCCGCAATATGCTGCAAAATTATCAAGATTCAATGGCTATTGTCTGAGTACACGGTAAACCAGATGAATTCATTACTATGACATACTAGACTATGGCTTATTGGCCTGAAATTCAAGAAAATTTGCTGCCCGGACAAACAGCATCTGATAGGCCAGATATTGTTTCACGAGTTTTCAATATTAAGAAAAATGAACTCATTGATGATGTTATAAACCATAAATTGTTCGGTGAAGTCGCAGCATATGTTTATGTAATTGAATATCAAAAACGTGGATTACCACACATGCATTTGTTGTTAACGCTGAAGAAAAAGTACAAAATACAGACTCCTGATATTTTTGATAACTATATATCGGCAGACATTCCTGATCGTTAGACAGACCCGATTTTGCACGATATAGTGGTTAAAAACATGATTCATGGACCATTTGGTAATTGGTGCAAAGATGAAAAAGGGAAATGTACAAAAAAATTTCCAAAAAAATTTCAAGCAAGTACTTCAATGGATGAAATACGGGTAGTTTTGAGCGTGCTAATGGGCAGATGACAGACAATGCATTCGTTGTTCCTTACAATGCTAAATTGTTGAAAAAATACGGATGCCATATTAACGTAGAAGTAGTGTCCAGCATCAAATCTGTCGAATATTTATATAAACACATATACAAAGGTCATGACTCAGCTTCTATTGTTGTAACCAGTGCTGAAAATAATGATGGAATTCATCACGATGAAATTCGTAATTTTTTAGATACGCGATATGTATCCCCAGTTGAAGCATGTGATCGAATATATGGTCGGCCGATACAGCACAAAAGTCATTCAGTCATACGATTACCAGTTCATCTACCTAACCAGCAAAGTATTATGATTAAAGACGTTGAAAATGAGGATGGTTTGAGAGCTGCTTTGGAAAAAACGAGTATGTTAGTTGACTATTTTGCTTTAAATGCACGCGATCCCGAAGCGAGAAATGACACGTACCGAGAGATCCCTTCTCATTACGTTTTCAAGAAGCAACCCAATTCGACTCAATATAAGTGGGAGAAACGCAAATCTCATTTCAATGTTATTGGACAATGTATTCTCATAATGATTAACGGTGCGAGTAGCTTCGAAAGAACAGTGAATGGACCGATATGTGATACATTTCAGGCTGCATGTTTGGCGTTAGGACTTATTGAAGATGATGAAGAATGGGATCGTGCTTTGACTGAAAGAGAAATTTGGATGATGCCACGTCAACTCAGACATTTATTTGAGCGTGTTCTAATGTACGGTCATCCCAATTATCCAGAACAATTATGGGATAAATTCAAAGATGCCCTATCTGAAGACTTTCAATGAAATTGTGATCAATCGCAGTCCCACAAGCGAGCTTACGCTAATATCAATGAGCTTCTCATGAAAGAAGGATCGAGTAGAGGGGCCTTTCCAACGACGCCGCAAGTATCTGAATATCAATGCGATCTAGGTGATTCCACAGATGACACAGTTCCAATTGAAAATCAGATAAGCATTGGTCAGAGGCAGTACGATCAGTTGAATGTGAAACAGAAAGAAATTGTGCACAAAATTCTCAATACAGATATATCAACTAATGAGCGATTGACCTGCTGTTTTTATATCGATGGTCTGGGTGGCTCGGGGAAAACTTTTGTTTATACAACTTTATACCATTTGCTGAAGGCTCAGGGAAAATCAATTTGTACTATGGCTTTTACTGGTATTGCAGCAATCTTACTTCCACAAGGCAAAGCAATGCATAAAACTTTCGGCATACCTGTTCCACTATTTCCACATTCTGTTTCGAACATTAAAAGTCAATCTAAGGATGCAGAATATTTGAGGAAAGTTGACTTTTTCATCTGTGACGAGGCACCTATGGCTCCTAGATCAGCAATAGAACTGATTGATCGAACAGTACGTGATTTAATGAATAATAACTTACCATTTGGTGGAAAAATTATGCTGTTTGGACGCGATTTCAGACAGTTATTACCAGTCACTCCGCATGCTACTAGATGCGAGTTGGTTAACTCATCAATGAAATTCAGTCCTTTATGGAGAAATTTCACTATTTTCTCATTATCAGAAAATATGCGAGCATTATCTGGAGAAGCAGAATTTGAAAAATCTCTTTTATTTTTAGGCAACGGAAAATTGAATGAAAATGACGATAATTTATTACCTCCAAAGCAATGTATACCATCCAATACAGACGATATCGTGGAGGTAATATTTAAGAAATGTATTTCTGTGCTAGCTGCGCGGAATGTTGACGTGGATGAAATCAATTGCAAAGCAATGAATCTTTTAGATGAGACAACTGAGCGCATTTATACAGCTATTGACAGTGTAGAAAACTGTGATAATGGCGATATCAATGATGCAATTTTACCAGAATATCTACATACTCTTAATCCTCCTAATTTTCCGCCACATGAGTTACGATTGAGGATCGATTCCATAGTTATGTTACTGCGAAATTTGAGTATTAATGAAGGGTTATGTAACGGAACCAGGTTACAAATTTTGGAACTTTCCAATGATCTATTACGTTGCCGAATATTGACTGGAGACAAAACGGGAGATATTGTATTCATTAATCGTGTAACATTATATTGCGAGAGCATCTTCCCGTTCACTTTCAAACGACGACAATTCCCAACCAGATTAGCATGTGCCATGACGATAAACAAAAGTCAAGGGCAAACTTTTGATATGATTGGCATAGATCTCCGTAAAGATGTTTTCAGTCATGGGCAATTATACGTGGCGTTGTCAAGATTTTGTTCCTGGGAATCTCTGAAAATTTTCTTGGGCGATAACAGAGAATGTAATTTGGTGAAAAATTTTGTGTATACAGAATTACACACCTAAAGAATTATACACTATTCAAATATGATTCTATTGCTTTCCTCCTGTCTTGACGGCCACTGCCCGAGGGGATTCTGTTATTTTCTTATGTTAAAATTTGCACTTTGCAGTTTGCGACTTTCATTACGATACTACGGAATTTCAAATGCGCGTGCGTAGCCCGCGCGAAAGGTCTCGTTTCATTAAATTTGAAAAAAATTTACAATAATCATACTCTTCAGGGGTTGTAATGCAGTAGTTAATGATGAGTTGTGAAATTGTTAATAATATTAAGTTGATACATTCTGTCTTCATGATAAGGACCCAAATGTGCATCAGATTATATTGTAAATTTAGTTCCTTTAAAAAGCTCAGGCAGATATAAATAAGTACATAAACATTATTAAAATTAATTAAAAATTCACATCAATCAAATTTCGAATTTTGAGTAAAACATGGCGAGACATGGGTATGATAAAATCACCCCAAGAAAAGAAGTGCCGCAGATATGGGTACAAATGTACCAATAATGATCGAAGAAGTGAGGAGAGCGGTGGAGTACACTCTGAATCATAGACTTCCAAACAGAGTGACTACTCTGAAAATGGGGGACGTTATTGGTGTTCTCAGGATCGAGGAGGAAAAAGTTTTTTTCGGTAAGGTGGATACACCAGTGTGTAATGGTGCTATAATAAATGAGATACGAGAGTCTTTTTAAGCAGAATGTATGCTAAATTTTCAACCTTTACCAACCCATATTTATCACAAACTTCTCCATTTTTTAAACAGTCATCATTTTTCAAAGATGTTTCACGAAGATGGGAAATTTTTGAGATACTTTTCAATGATTGTCAAAAATATTCTTATAATCATTTTTTTATTCACAGTATGGCACAGTATCAGTGGAATTTGTACAAAGGATCCTCTTGTCATCATCCCAACTTAAAGCTAATTTTGCTTTCTGATAAACGGTATGGACTATATGTTGAGTGATGATTGTGCTATATGATAGGATGTGACATAATTAATATATACTTATGGGATGTAATATATTTAATATTTTTCATTTTTCAGATTTCTAGATGAATCGCAATTTGGAAGCGGTCAAGCAGTCGTTGGACGCTTTAGAGAAAGACTGTTAGCCCTACTATATCCGTATTACATTTGCTGTTTCTCATTTATTATTAGTTAATTTACGAATAGTTTACAAGTTGATAATATACTGATCAATCGAGTGAGGTAAATATGAAGAAAAATAATTCCAGAATTTTTCTGGATCAGCTGATTCAAAATTATCATGTTCAGTATAAATTCAATCATTATTAACGCAAGGATTTTTGATGTAACGTCTTCAACTATTTTTTTAGCAGCTTGTAGCAACGCATTTTTAGTAGACTCCCGAAGAAAATCGACGACAATAATGGGAAAAATGGGTTCACCTTGGGCATTTTTTTTAATCACCCTACCCATACGGAAACAGGAGTTGATATCGTTAGCATCAAAATTGTACCCCAATATATTCCCAATTAAACTTACAGTATTGTCAATATTCTCATTTTCAATTATGGGAACCCCCGCAATATCGACACTGTATTTGTAGAGTCTTTGTTTCAAAGCTTCGAGTTCACGCGTTGATTTGTCCTCAATATTAGTTAATCGATCGTTATGATTTTTAATAGTCTTTTTATGTTTTGCGAGATTATTATTCAATTTATTGAGTTGTTTAGTGTTTTTCTTTAGGAGTCCAAGAATGTCTTTCAGGGAGACCTCATCTTCACACACACTATCAGACGATACATCGGACGAAGATGCTCCAGTGTCATTAGTTATTCGATTTGTAACACTCATTATGTCATAACACAATTAATCATAACATGTGAAATCATTGGGTAAATGTAGGCACCCGATGGTAATTGATAGATCTGCTTCTGTATTACCAATCAACTGATATGTTAGGGATCTAGGGGTTGTAATTACAGTCTAATTTACCGACCGTAGTTATCATAACCAAAGAATGACCAACGGCCGATCAGGAGAATTGTCGGTGATAATCGGTAACACTACATTCAACAGCAATATTACCGACGGGATAGTAGTGATGATAGATATAATTATATGCTGTATAAGAATAACCAGTTTGTTGAGAAGATGTAGATTAGCACCAGTAAAACGCTCTCAATAAGTCCGAAAAATTTATCTGTGGAGGTCCACTTGAATCAGTTCCCAGTTCCCCGAAGAAATTATTCAGCGATTAACGGTTGAGGAGCACGTGTAATAGTCACTACGATATCCCCTCCGGTGCACAGTATAATATTAATTAGCAGCAAAAACTATTTCACCAGGTCGTCAAATGCAGAGGGTTAGTTCCAAAAATAAATATTCCCCTCTGCAATCCTATTAATATCAATTAGTAGTCCACCAAATCATTTCAGATCACTGAAAACAGCCACTCAATAATTAACGGTTGAGCGCACGTGCACAGTCACAAACGTTATTCCCTTCATATACCGCACAATGGCAATTTGCACCACGATAAATTACGCCAAGGCGTCAAGTGCTTAAAGAGAAAGTTAATAGGGCTATTACTAATTCCCTTCACCTTAAAGTTACTCGGAACTTCATTAGATTTCATAGACACAGGATTTCACTGCTTATCGCCTGCCGCCATCTTGATCACCTCAATCACGTCATGTGTACGAATCATCATACGGTACGCATAGTAATTCATTGCGCTTAGATTTTTATTCGTTGATACGCCTGAAAATGCAAAATTAAATGAATTGTTAATGGAAACCAATAATAGCAATAATTAGTGTGTGAATATTGTACCTGTAATTGGATCGACCATCTTCAACGTAATGTCGTATCCCTTGGCAATAAATGATTCGATATTATAACGCATCGTACACACGATGTGTCTCGTTTACACGATGCATGATATTGCTTCTTCGCTGGACGACAATGGCTCGCGATTTAGTTGCATCGCCAACAATAATTGCAGCAACATCATTAACGGTGGGTGCATTGAATCTTCGCACATGTTCACCTGTTGGGCTACAATCCGCTCTTATGACAAATTTGTGCGTATCCGATGGCATTCGTTCCAATGTTGTTATGAACATATTAACCACCGCATTATTAGCGTAAAAAAATGCTTGCAACTTTGCAATAATTCGTCTCTTTAACTGTTGTGTTCCCTGTATATTGCACTGCACATTTAGCTGATCCACCATCGACGAAATGAAATATATTTGAAGAAATTGATGCGGTTCATCTGGTATTGGCACCATTGAACCATGCAAATGATGTATGTGTCCTTGTATCTGTAATTGCATACAATCATTTGTTGTAGAATACGGTGTAACTTCGTAGTTGTTATGTGTTGCAATTCATTGTGTTGGTGTGAGTGATTGGTTATGTGTGTTGTATCTTTTACCTTGCAAGTCGGCATGAAGCCGCCTTCTTGAATGATATTAGGTCCAAAGGAAGTCATGCGAAAGCAGTTATTGTATTCAAGGATGTGTTGAAGAAAATGACTGGAATGGCGATCACTTCCATCGACCAATGGTTTCAGTGGCTGTGGTGGTGTAAGTAATGGATCCTGTTTGACTTTTGCACTTGCGCAGCACAATCTAGCCGTTTCTCTTTTGAACGGTAACGCATTGCAATATCGGCATATAGTCGTCATTGGTCCAATATCTAAATTTTCATCATCACTGTAGTTCGCAGTGGGATCATTTTGGAATGCCAAGCGATTGTATGATGCCAATGATCTTCGTGTGCTCACGCGTTGTCTCAAGCGGGCATTTTCTCTTATTATATTCTCTCTTTCTTCGCTTAAGTTCTGTGAATACACATGTTGCTGGCTTGCATGTCTTGTGCGGCGGCCGATATGCGCACGTCGTCCTCTAGGCATCTTGGACTATGGATAGAGTGGTGAGTTTAACCTCAAATGCATGATCCACATCATTTACACAGTTCAACTTACCACCTTAAAGGCAAATGCCTGGTGTTGAAATTGAATAAAATTGAATAAAATTGAATATTTGCACAATACACGTGATTGATTTGATGGTTTCCAATTGCAATGTTCGGAAACGAATAACTTATTTTTCTTACTTTTTTTTCACAATTTCACAGTGAACACAATACCAGTCTGTCACATGAAATCAGGGGGTGGAAACGCAATGCATAGCGCCTATGTAGTTATTTGGCAGAGGTGCCCGCCATTGCTACCAATCCATTGACTAAGTTCTCTAGAAAGTGAGGTTGGCATAATCAGGGAACGACGCGGCCTATTTAAAAAACTGAAACCCGTTTTAGAATTTGTTTGGAATACACGTAATAGTAAATGAAACCCAAGAAATCGTGAAACAATCTTGTGGTTTCTAGAATTGAAGTGAAACCGAAGATTTGAGACGTTACTGATATTGTATGTTTTACTTTTTTATTGTAAAAAAACAACCTCTGTATTTCGAGTTTACAATTTTTATTAGCATGGGTGTGCCATGGGCGTTTTCTAGCATTTAGAGGTAAATTGCCAGTTTTCTACCATATACCGGTAAAAAACTCGAATTTGTCGAAAATGCCCATCCCTGCCTTCCTATATCAGACCTTACAGGCGTCAACAGATCGGGGGAACCAAATATTGCCGGGCTGGCGCCTAGTTATAGACAGGAGGGCTGGGAGTAATGGTTGCCCCAGAAAAAAAATGAAAGTTGGTTGCTAACGGACCCGCACTTGATCAAATAAATGTGGACGGAGAAGCCTGCGTTTCCACCCCCTGGAGGAAATTAACTGAGCAGAGAACAATGAGTAGCTGTGAAAGAATGTATCACGCACCGGCGCATCTACTTAAAATATTGGTTTGTAGTACATGCTCTGTATCAGAGATGGCGCTGCATGCGAAACATGATTTTCCCTCTTTTCTGTTGAAATTTTTCCTGAATTTTCTTCGCTATAAACCTCACGGAGCCCGAGACGTTTCCAATGAATGCAAAACCGTGGAAATTGGTTCGTACGTTTTGGAGTTATAGCGTCAGGAAGGAAAACCCGACTTATTTTTCTATAGTAGATTACCTATGGTCATGAAATCTTTACAACAACCATAGCTATATTCGGATAAGCATATTCAGTCAAATTGACGACATAAAGCATGTGGTAGTCGGAGGAGCTCATGTCGGAAGAGGTATATGTCGATTGGTAGTCGGACGGACTAATACATAATAACATCCACATGTGTACAACCGTACATGATAATCTGGTATAGGCGAAAGTACATAATAAAATATATTGAAATTACCATTGTACGCAAGCTCGAGTGGGTCGGACAAACCGCGCCACATCCGTTGGTCCTGACGCTGTTTTTTCACCAATCTTTTTCTTCTGGGTCAGTTTTTCCGGTTTGTGGCATGCATATTATGTGCATTAGTGACGTTAAGATTAACTGCAGAGCAATTCATCAGCTTGGCGTATTTTCATATTTGTTTGATTTTTTCAATATGTAATATCAAAGCCAGATGGCAATGAGTATTGCCATTTCAGAGGTCTTATCTAGTGGGCTGTACACCACCTCGAAAGATGGAATTGGCCCATTTTTTTCACAAATTTTATGATTTTTTTCGCCTTTGAGTGATCAAAAGTGTTCTGCTTCAACAATACCATTTCACAGTATTTATTCATACATGAATGACCGTTTTGTATATGATGTAACTTCTTAATAACAAAGTGAATTTGACATTAACAGTCTTCAACTTCCAGTCGTCGATTATCAATCAATCATGATAAATTGACAATCAAACATTATGAAACTGGAAAGTTAACAATTAAACATTGCTGACTGGAAATCAACAATTGAAAATCAAACATTGACAATTTAAATCGAAAATTAGAAAATTGATAATTTACCATTTCAAATTCACAATTAGAAATTGGAAATTACGATGAGTTGACAACTAAGAATTGACAAATAAAAATTGAAGATTGAAAATTGTCACTCAGACCTTTGCACTTAAGAGTTATGAAAAAGAACCACTAAGAATTGAAAATTGGAAATTAAAAATCGACAATTGGGAATTGAAGATTGAAAACTGACAATTTGAAATTGAATGCGTTTAAAATTCATAATGACGGAATTCAGATTTGAACTGGGCTCCGCAAGGCGCATGCGCGCCTCAACCGACAGCGACTGCGCGCCGGTGAAAACGCGGCTGGAACCCACATGTGCCGAGCCGGTTGCCGGCACATTTGTCACTTTCTTGCATTTGAACCCTTGATATATTCACATGCAAACAACTTGCTCAAGATGTTCATATTTTTTTCGGGTGTTAATTAATTTGAATCGAGTGCATTGAGTTTTCCAGAATTTCGACCCTTTCGACAACCAACTTCGTCAAAGCAGGTTTGGACCAATCACCTCCTTATTCAGCACATCATGGACCCTGAAGAGATGGAGCAGGATTCGACTCACAAGGATACTACCCACTCGAACAGGACAACGAGCCCTATGGTGGTTGTTACTACGATTGGACGTAGTAAATCATCAATCGAGAATGGCGAGCTCGTACCTGAATTTGATATGCCATATCTCCCATCTCAAGCCCACAAAACATCTGGGATGGGCAAAATCACACGGAGTACATCCCCGACGGTTCTATCCTCACCACTGCAGTTGAAGCGGCAAACTCAACGTCATCGAGTGCGAGAATTAGAAGAAGAGCTGCAGGGCCTAAAGGGTGGTACAGAAGATGATCTCACCTTTCACGAGCTTGACGGTATTATGACCAATGTCATGGAAGTGAACCACCAGTTCGACGACGCTCATGAATACATTGAGGAAAATTGGCCTGCTACATTTACTGATCATCCATATTTCTCAGAGGAATGGTTCAAAAGAAAATCCAAACTCGTGAGGAAAATCCAGCAAAAACTCCTTCGACTCAAGGCAACCTGTCGCCATCCAACATCACACAATCATCAACCACCTCAGCTGCACTCATCCAAACTTCCGGAATTGAGCAGTGGACTCCCTTCAAGGAACTATTTACTAGTCGAGTCATCAATGTCAATCACATTGCACCAGTGGAGAAATTATTCTACCTCAGAGGACAGCGGGAAGAGAACCGAGCAACCTTAATCTCTGGCCTTCCTGACAGTGGAACGTCATTCCAAGCAGCTTGGGAGATGTTAGTGGCCGAGTATGACAATCGTCGCTACCTCATTCAGCATCAACTCACCCTACTCCTGCAGGCACTACCAGCTGCCCCTCTGACCACAGCAGCCGCACTCGCAGATTATGCTGTTATCCTCGCCGAAGCCGCAAAAGCGCTCCACTCCATGGGATCATCAGAATTATTGTGGGAGTGGATGGTAGTGCATAATTCGGGCCAATATCTGGATGATACCAGCAGGAAGCTGTGGGAGACAGCCTTCGGAAAGACCACCACTCACCCCACTTTTGAAAGGTTTAGGGACTTTATTAGCACCAGATCCCACACGCTCAAGCAATGAGAGAAGCCAATTACCACCAAGCCACGTCGCGGAAGAGCAGTCGCTCATTACGGAGCCACTTCAACACCATCGTCACGATACCAATGTGAGTGCTGCCCCGTAAAACACTTCATCGTCTCGTGCTCGAACTTCAGGAAGCTCCCCATCAAGGAAAGACGACAACTCGTGCCTGTCGCACTTCAAAACAGTGCAGATTCTGCAACGCCAAACACCACACCATGTTGCGTGAAGGTGCTGCCAAAGAGACAACCACCACAACTTCACCCACTCCAACCACATCAGCATAGGATTCTGGTGCTGTCCTCGACCCGTTCAGCGCAGTCAACAACTCTTCAAGCACTCTGCTGGCTACAGCGTTGGCCAGGATCAATACCGAGAGTAATACCTTTTCTGTGCGTCTACTAGCTGATCCTGGCTCAGAACTATCCTTCATCTCCGAAAAAATAGTTCAGTCCTACAATTGCCGACGCTCACACTCAACCCTGGACATCATTGGCGTCGGCGGCCTGACTTCAACAAAAACTCGAGGTACTGTGCAAATTACGTTACTCTCAAATACTATTGATTCATCTATTTCAATGCATGCTCACATATTGCGAAAAGTATCATCCATTGTTTCATCCTCTTGTATATATTCGCGAACATGGCCGCAACCACCAAAACTTAAAGTTAGCTGATCCACTATTTCTGAAACCGCGCGAAATCGATCTTATTATCGGAGCAGATTATTATGGGTCAATTATAAAGCTGAACATTATTCGCCATAGTCGATTTTCTCCAAATGCACAATTGTCCATATTTGGTTGGCTTGTATTAGGTCCTGTCTCATCTTCGACAGCACATGCCCACCAAGCACGCCAAGTGAGTCAATCTTCAATCAATACAGATCTTCAAGATCTCCTCGTGAAATTTTGGGTTCAGGAGGAGCTTCCAGCTGATAACTCACACAACCTCAGTACTGAGGAAGAAGAATGCGAAAAACATTTCTGCTCGACTCATTCAAGAGACTCCACTGGGAGATACGTGGTTCGCATTCCTCTCAAGAAGCCCTTGACTTCATCAGGAAGTTCGAATCGTCTAGCAAAACTGTCACTTCAGCGTGTGCTAACCCGAATCCAAACGGACAATATATATGGTACTCTTCACAAGTACTTCACGCAAGAATACGAGGCCTTGGGTCACATGGCGAAAGCACCTCAGATAGAAGCAGCGAATCACTCTCCAATATTTTATCTGCCTCATCATGGGGTCTTGAAACCTGACAGTACTACTATCAAGCTCAGCGTAGTGTTCAATGGATCATGTCATACGGCCACGGGTCTACCAATAGACCAAGTCATGCATACCGGACCCAAACTCCTGTTAGATGTCTTTGATGTGCTCATCCGAATCCGCCATCACAGATATCTATTCGCCACTAACATTACCACAATGTACCGACAAATTCAAGTACATCCTGATGACTGGGACCTTCAGCGTATTCTCTCGGTTGATCAACACCTGAAAGAAACGGCATTCCAACTCACAACTGTCACCTATGGGCTCAGGGCTACTCCATTCCTGGCAGTACGAGCACTTATCCAGCTCGTCCAAGATGAAGGACACAACTTTCCCCTCTCTGCCCCACTAATCACTCACTATCGATATGTCGATGACATATTTGGAGGAGCAGACACATTGGAAGAACTTATGGACATAGCTCAGGAACTTAGCCTTTTGTGTGAAGCGTTTACTGTATAAACTATTAGAGCAATATTTTATCTGCCTCATCATGGGGTCTTGAAACCTGACAGTACTACTATCAAGCTCAGCGTAGTGTTCAATGGATCATGTCATACGGCCACGGGTCTACCAATAGACCAAGTCATGCATACCGGACCCAAACTCCTGTTAGATGTCTTTGATGTGCTCATCCGAATCCGCCATCACAGATATCTATTCGCCACTAACATTACCACAATGTACCGACAAATTCAAGTACATCCTGATGACTGGGACCTTCAGCGTATTCTCTCGGTTGATCAACACCTGAAAGAAACGGCATTCCAACTCACAACTGTCACCTATGGGCTCAGGGCTACTCCATTCCTGGCAGTACGAGCACTTATCCAGCTCGTCCAAGATGAAGGACACAACTTTCCCCTCTCTGCCCCACTAATCACTCACTATCGATATGTCGATGACATATTTGGAGGAGCAGACACATTGGAAGAACTTATGGACATAGCTCAGGAACTTAGCCTTTTGTGTGAAGCGGGAAAATTTCCGCTAGCAAAATGGCATTCAACCAGCAATCACTTCTTAACGTCTGCGAACTCTCCAATCATCAACACTCCAATTTCATTCGATGATGGACTCACCAAACTCCTCGGAATGAAATGGTCGTCCTCTCAGGATCATTTCACATTTACCTCAAAAGATGAACAATTCAGCGGAAAAATCTCAGAAAGAATCATCCTTTCCGAAGTGGCACAAATCTGTCATCCACTCGGCCTCATCTCACCTGCTGTCATTCGAGCCAAAATTCGCCTCCAAGAACTCTGGTTACACAAGCTCGGATGGGATGACGAACTACCGAAAAACCTTGTAGACAAGTGGTTTGTCATCAGAGAGGAATTCCGGACAATTTGAAATACTAAGATTAAACACCTGCAAAATTTCTGTTTTCAGACATTTCTTTTCCTGTATAGTTGTAATGTAATGATTGTTGGGTAATATTTGCTAGATGTGTCGAAAGGTGATCAATCCATTTCCAGTTTTGACCGCGTATTAATAATATCAATTAATACGAAACGAAAAAAAAAATTGTGAACTTTTCCTATACAACGCGTGCAATACAAGATTCCCTACTCCAATGGCCCGGCCGGCATGCGGAGGTTGAGCCGAGGCATCGCGACTCAATAACAACCTGGGGTGGGGTGGCAAGCGAAGTTTGAGCGGCGTGATTTCTACACGGGTTGGACCGTTATGACAGCGCTGGGTTCATTCATTCACTTATTACATAGATAATTGTTGAGACGGCCATAGTTTCCAAATTATGGAAATTCTCAAAAAAAGTCAGCCTACCTAACATAGGTATTTTTATATGTGCACCAACTTCCCTAATATTAATTTTACGCTCTAATATTTATACATATATATAGCTCTAATAGTTTATACAGTAGAGCATTATAAACAATTGAATTTGTTGATAACAATATATGTACTGAACCAATTCCATCCAAAAGCTAATTAGCTTTCAAGATCACCAAGACGCTTCGATTGCACCATACAGCATGTCGATCCCGTAATTAGATGGCGAAGGATCACAGGAGAAAGAATTTGACTACATACATACATCGTGACAGACACACATACATGTTGCGGAAAATCATCTAAAATGGTCAGGAATGTCATGAAACGTGGAGATATGTTAGAAAATCCATTTTCGTAAATCGAATCATTTCCATAGCTTCCCCTATCGGGCAAAAAATGTACATGAATAAATGTGCGTAGTAACATTTCGATTGAGAGATTTCGACCAGTGCTAGCTTTATTCATTCAGGTATTGCATGAATTAGTGTTCCAGCGGCTATACCAACTTAATTATGCAAATTATGAAAAAAAGGAATTCGAGATAGAATGTGTATTTTTATATGGGGAATAACTTATCTTATATAAATTTTCCGCTAACTAGTTTGCGCAGCAGAGCGTTATAAACAATTAAAATTGTTAATAACAATATATGCACTGCACGAATGTCATATGCATTGAATACCGCTCTAATGTGCGTGAAAACACTTCGGTTGCGACATTCCCAACAGCGATAACTTTATTCATTCAGTTATAACATGAATTAGTGTTACAGCGGCTATATCTCCTTAATTCTGCAAATTATGAAAAAAAGTAATTCGAGATAAAGTGTGTATTTTTACATTGGGAGTAACTTATCTCATATAAATTTTCGGCTAACTTGAATAGTTTGTGCAGTGAGTTTTATAAACAATTGAAATTGTTAATAACAATATATACGCTGGACCGATCATAGCCAAAAACTAATCAGATCTAAGTGGCTGGGGACCGCTTCGAACGCGATCTTAACAACTTCAATAACTTCAACCATTTGTGAGAAAGTTAAGCGCGAAATTTGGTCCACAAACAGACCTACACACACACACACAGAGACTGTTACTCAGAATTTGATGGGAAGTATTCCGGCATACTTGAAACCCCTGTAGGACGAATAACAACAAAGTTCGATTTCGGGGTGATTACAATAACTTCTCCTATTGGGAAGTTAACAAGCAGGGGCTAACTTGATGGAGCTCCAACAGATGTGTTCGGCGATCGTCACGCCGCCGAAACATTGTAACTTTAAGTACAGGTACCTAAGGCAAGCGAGTCACAACCCCCACTCTCTCGACGCTACGTGTTACTCCCACCGCCTACTTCCGTTACAGAAAAGGTTGCCGATCCGAATTTCAATACCCTCCCATAAGAAGTTTCACTTCAGTATACATTTTATGTCGAGTTAGTTTTTTTCATAATTTGCATAATTAACGAGGTACAGCCGCCGGAACAGTAATGAATGTAATAACTGAATGAATAAAGTTAGGGCTGTTCGGAATCTCTCAATCGAAGTAATTCTACGCACTATAGAGCGGTATTCAATGCAGATGAGATTCGTGCAGTGTATATATTGTTATTAACATCTCGATAGGAGAAGGTATTGTAATCACCCCGAAATCGAACTGTTTTGTTTTTCGTTCCAAGTATACCGAAATACTTCCCATCAAATTCTAAGTAACAGTCTCTGTGTGTGTATGTGTGTAGGTCTGTTTGTGGACAAAATTTCGCGCTCAACTTTCTCACAAATGGTTGAAGTTATTGAAGTTGTTAAGATCGCGTTCGAAGCGATCCCCAGCCACTTAGATCTGATTAGTTTTTGGCTATGGTCGGTCCAGCGTATATATTGTTATTAATAATTCCAATTGTTTATAAAACTCAGTGCACAAACTATTCAATTTAGTCGAAAATTTATATGAGATAAGTTATTCGCAATGTAAAAATACACACTTTATCTCGAATTACTTTTTTTCATAATCTGCAGAATTAAGGAGATATGGCCGCTGTAACACTAATTCATGTTATAACTGAATGAATAAAGTTATCGCTGTTGGGAATGTCTCAACCGAAGTGTTTTCACGCACAATAGAGCGGTATTCAATGCATATGACATTCGTGCAGTGCATATATTGTTATTAACAATTTTAATTGTTTATAACGCTCTGCTGCGCAAACTAGTTAGCGGAAAATTTATATAAGATAAGTTATTCCCCATATAAAAATACACATTCTATCTCGAATTCCTTTTTTCATAATTTGCATAATTAAGTTGGTATAGCCGCTGGAACACTAATTCATGCCATACCTGAATGAATAAAGCTAGCACTGGTCGAAATCTCTCAATCGAAATGTTACTACGCACATTTATTCATGTACATTTTTTGCCCGATAGGGGAAGCTATGGAAATGATTCGATTTACGAAAATGGATTTTCTAACATATCTCCACGTTTCATGACATTCCTGACCATTTTAGACGATTTTCCGCACCATGTATGTGTGTCTGTCACGATGTATGTATGTAGTCAAATTCTTTCTCCTGTGATTCTTCGCCATCTAATTACGGGATTGACATGCTGTATGGTGCAATCGAAGCGTCTTGGTGATCTTGAACGGTAATTAGATTTTGGATGGAATTGGTTCAGTACATATATTGTTATCAACAAATTCAATTGTTTATAATGGTTTACTGTATAAACTATTAGAGCTATATATATGTATAAATATTAGAGCGTAAAATTCATATTAGGGAAGTTGGTGCCCATATAAAAATACGTATGTTAGGTAGGCTGACTTTTTTTGAGAATTTCCATAATTAGGAAAGTATGGCCGTCTCAACAATTATCTATGTAATAAGTGAATGAATGAACCCAGCGCTGTCATGACGGTACAACCCGTGTAGAAATCACGCCGCTCAAACTTCGCTTGCCACCCCACCCCAGGTTGTTATTGAGTCGCAATGCCTCGGCTCAACCTCCGCTTGCCGGCCGGGCCATTGGAGTAGGGAATCTTGTATTGCACGCGTTGTATAGGAAAAGTTCACAATTTTTTTTTTCGTTTCGTATTAATTGATATTATTAATACGCGGTCAAAACTGGAAATGGATTGAATCACCTTTCGACACATCTAGCAAATATTACCGAACAATCATTACATTACAATTATACAGGAAAAGAAATGTCTGAAAACAGAAATTTTGCAGGTGTTTAATCTTAGTATTTCATATTGTCCGGAATTCCTCTCTGATGACCAACCACTTGTCTACAAGGTTTTTTGGTAGTTCGTCATCCTATCCGAGCTTGTGTAACCAGAGTTCTTGGAGGAGAATTTTGGCTCGAATGACAGCAGCTGAGATGAGGCCGAGTGGATGAAAGATTTGTGCCACTTCGGAAAGGATGATTCTTTCTGAGATTTTTCCGCTGAGTTGTTCATCTTTTGAGGTAACTGTGAAATGATCCTGAGAGGACGACCATTTCATTCCGAGGAGTTTGGTGAGTCCATCATCGAATGAAATTGGAGTGTTGATGATTGGAGAGTTCACAGACGTTAAGAAGTGATTGCTGGTTGAATGCCATTTTGCTAGCGGAAATTTTCCCGCTTCACACAAAAGGCTAAGTTCCTGAGCTATGTCCATAAGTTCTTCCAATGTGTCTGCTCCTCCAAATATGTCATCGACATATCGATAGTGAGTGATTAGTGGGGCAGAGAGGGGAAAGTTGTGTCCTTCATCTTGGACGAGCTGGATAAGTGCTCGTACTGCCAGGAATGGAGTAGCCCTGAGCCCATAGGTGACAGTTGTGAGTTGGAATGCCGTTTCTTTCAGGTGTTCATCAACCCAGAGAATACGCTGAAGGTCCCAGTCATCAGGATGTACTTGAATTTGTCGGTACATTTTGGTAATGTCAGTGGCGAATAGATGTCTGTGATGGCGGATTCGGATGAGCACATCAAAGACATCTAACAGGAGTTCGGATCCGGTATGCATGAGTTGGTCTATTGGTAGACCCGTGGCCGTATGACATGATCCATTGAACACTACGCTGAGCGTGATAGTAGTACTGTCAGGTTTCAAGACCCCATGATGAGGCAGATAAAATATTGGAGAGTGATTCGCTGCTTCTATCTGAGGTGCTTTCACCATGTGACCCAAGGCCTCGTATTCTTGCGTGAAGTCCTTGTGAAGAGTACCATATATATTGTCCGTTTGGATTCGGGTTGGCACACGCTGAAGTGAGTTTTGCTAGACCATTCGAACTTCCGGATGAAGTCAAGGGCTTCTTGAGAGGAATACGAACCAGGTAATCTCCCAGTGGAGTCTCTTGAATGAGTCGAGTAGAAATGTTTTTCGCATTCTTCTTCCTCAGTACTGAGGTTGTGTGAGTTATCAGCTGGAAGCTCCTCCTGAATCCAAAATTTCACGAGGAGATCTTCAAGATCTGTATTGATTGAAGATTGACTCACTTGGCGTGCTTGGTGGGCATGTGCTGTCGAAGATGAGATAGGACCTAATACAAGCCAACCAAATATGGACAATTGTGCAATTGGAGAAAATCGACTATGGCGAATAATGTTCAGCTTTATAATTGACCCATAATAATCTGCTCCGATAATAAGATTGATTTCGCGCGGTTTCAGAAATAGTTTAACTTTAAGTTTTGGTGGTTGCGGCCAAGTTCGCGAATGTATACAAGGTCATGAAACAATGGATGATACTTTTCGCAATATGTGAGCATGCATTGAAGTAGACGAATCGATAGGATTTGAGAGTAACGTAATTTGCACAGTACCTCGAGTTTTTGTTGAAGTCAGGCCGCCGACGCCAATGATGTCCAGGGTTGAGTGTGAGCGTCTGCAATTGTAGGACTGAACTATTTTTTCGGAGATGAAGGATAGTTCTGAGCCAGGATCAGCTAGTAGACGCACAGGAAAGGTATTACACTCGGTATTGATCCTGGCCAACGCTGTAGCCAGCAGAGTGCTTGAAGAGTTGTTGACTGCGCTGAACGGGTCGAGGATAGCACCAGAATCCTATGCTGATGTGGTTGGAGTGGGTGAAGTTGTGGTGGTTGTCGCTTTGGCAGCACCTTCATGCAACATGGTGTTGTGTTTGGCGTTGCACAACCTGCACTGTTTTGAAGTGCGACAGGCACGAGTTGTCGTCTTTCCTTGATGGGGAGCTGCCTGAAGTTCGAGCACGAGACGATGAAGTGTTTTTCTGGGCAGCACTCACATTGGTATCGTGACGATGGTGTTGAAGTGGCTCCGTAATGAGCGACTGCTCTTCTGCTACGTGGCTTGGTGGTAATTGGCTTCTCTAATTGCTTGAGCGTGTGGGATCTGGTGCTAATAAAGTCCCTAAACATTTCAAAAGTGGGGTGAGTGGTGGTCTTTCCCAAGGCTGTCTCCCACAGCTCCCTGCTGGTATCATCCAGATATTGGACTGAGTTATGCACTACCATCCACTCCCACAATAATTCTGATGATCCCATGGAGTGGAGCGCTTTTGCGGCTTCGGCGAGGATAGCAGCATAATCTGCGAGTGCAGCTGCTGTGGTCAGAGGGGCAGCTGGTAGTGCCTGCAGGAGTAGGGTGAGTTGATGCTGAATGAGGTAGCGACGATTGTCATACTCGGCCACTAACATCTCCTACGCTGCTTGGAATGACGCTCCACTGGCAGGACGGCCAGAGATTAAGGTTGCTGGGTTCTCTTCCAGCTGTCCTCTGAGGTAGAATAATTTCTCCACTGGTGCAATGCGATTGACATTGATGACCCGACTAGTAAATAGTTCCTTGAAGGGAGTCCACTGCTCAATTCCGGAAGTTTGGATGAGTGCAGCTGAGGTGATTGATGATTGTCTGATGTTGGATGGCGGCAAGTTGCCTTGAGTCGAAGGAGTTTTTGCTGGATTTTCCTCACGAATTTGGATTTCTTTTGAACCATTCCTCTGAGAAATATGGATGATCAATAAATTTAGCAGGCCAATTCTCCTCAATGTCTTCATGAGCGTCGTCGAACTGGTGGTTCACTTCCATGACATTGGTCATAATACCGTCAAGTTCGTGAAAGGTGAGGTCATGTTCTGTACCACCCTTTAGGCCCTGCAACTCTTCGTCTAATTCTTGCACTCGATGACATATCAAATTCAGGTACGAGCTCGCCATTCTCGATTGATGATTTACTACCTCCAATCGTAGTAACAACCACCATAGGGCTCGTTGTCCTGTTCGACTGGGTAGTATCCTGGTGAGTCGAATCCTGCTCCATCTCTTCAGGGTCCATGATGTGCTGAATAAGGAGGTGATTGGTCCAAACCGGCTTTGACGAAGTTGGTTGTCGAAAGGGTCGAAATTCGGGAAAACTCAATGCACTCGATTGAAACTAATTAACACCCGAAAAAAATATGAACATCTTGAGCAACTTGTTTGCATGTGAATATATCAAGGGTTCAAAGGCAAGAAAGTGAAAAATGTGCCGGCAACCGGCTCGGCACATGTGGGTTCTAGCCACATTTTCACCGGCGCGCAGTCGCTGTCGGTTGAGGCGCGCACGCGCCTTGCGGAGCCCAGTTGAAATCTGAATTCCGTCATTATGAATTTTGAACGCATTCAATTTCAAATTGTCAGTTTTCAATCTTCAATTCCCAATTGTCGATTTTTAATTTCCAATTTACAATTCTTAGTGGTTCTTTTTCATAACTCTTAAGTGCAAAGTTCTGAGTGACAATTTTCAATCTTCAATTTTTATTTGTCAATTCTTAGTTGTCAACTCATCGTAATTTCCAATTTCTAATTGTGAATTTGAAATGGTAAATTATCAATTTTCTAATTTTCGATTTAAATTGTCAATGTTTGATTTTTAATTGTTGATTTCCAGTCAGCAATGTTTAATTGTTAACTTTCCAGTTTCATAATGTTTGATTGTCAATTTATCATGATTGATTGATAATCGACGACTGGAAGTTGAAGACTGTTAATGTCAAATTCACTTTGTTAGTAAGAAGTTACATCATATATAAAACGGTCATTCATGTATCAGTAAATACTGTGAAATGGTATTGTTGAAGCAGAACACTTTTGATCACTCAAAGGCGAAAAAAATCAAAAAATTTGTGAAAAAAATGGGCCAATTCCATCTTTCGAGGTGGTGTACAGCCCACTAGATAAGACCTCTGAAATGGCAATACTCATTGCCATCTGGCTTTGATATGACATATTGAAAAAATCACACAAATATGAAAATACGCCAAGCTGATGAATTGCTCTGCAGTCAATCTTAACGTCACTAATGCACATAATACGCATGCCACAAACCGGAAAAACTGATCCAGAAGAAAAAAATTGGTGAAAAACCAGCGTCAGGACCAACGGATATGGCGCGGTTTATCCGACACACTCGAGCTTGCGTACAATGGTAATTTCGATATATTTTATTATGTACTTTCGCCTATACCAGATTATCATGTACGGTTGTACACATGTGGATGTTATTATGTATTAGTCCGTCCGACTACCAATCGACATATACCTGTATGAGCCCCTCCGACTACCACATACTTTATGTCGTCAATTTGACTGAATATGCTTGTCCGAATATAGCTATGGTTGTTGTAAACATTTCATGACCATACGTAATCTACTCTAGAAAAATAAGTCGGGTTTTCCTTTCTGACGCTATAACTCCAAAACGTACGAACCAATTTCCACGGTTTTGCATTCATTGGAAACGTCTCGGGCTCCGTGAGGTTTGTAGCGAAGAAAATTCAGTAAAAATTTCAACAGAAAAGCGGGAAAATCATTTTTCGCAAGCAGCGCCATCTCTGATACAGAGCATGTACTACAGACCAATATTTTAAGTAGATGCGCCGGTGCGTGATACATTCTTTCACAGCTACTCATTGTTCTCTGCTCAGTTAATTTCCTGCAGGGGGTGGAAACGCAGGCTTCTCGCTCCACTTTTATTTGATCAAGTGCGGTTCCGTTAGCAACCAACTTTCATTTTTTTCTGGGGCAACCATTACTCCCAGCCCTCCTGTCTATAACTAGGCGCCAACCCGGCAATATTTGGTTTCCCCCGATCTGTTGACGTCTCTAAGGTCTGATATAGGGAGGCAGGGATGGGCATTTTCGACAAATTCGAGTTTTTTACCGGTATATGGTAGAAAACCGGTAATTTACCTCTAAATGCTAGAAGACGCCCATGGCACACCCATACTAATAAAAATTGTAAACTCGAAATACAGAGGTTGTTTTTTTACAATAAAACAGTAAAACCTACAATATCAGTAATGTCTCAAATCTTCGGTTTCACTTCAATTCTAGAAACCACAAGATTGTTTCACGATTTCTTGGGTTTCATTCACTATTACGTGCATTCCAAACAAATTCTAAAACGGGTTTCAATTTTTTAAATAGGCCGCGTCGTTCCCTGATTATGCCAACCTCACTTTCTAGAGAATTTAGTCAATGGATTGGCAGCAATGGCGGGCACCTCTGCCAAATAACTACATAGGCGCTATGCATTGCGTTTCCACCCCCTGATTTCATGTGACAGACCGGTATTGTGTTCACTGTGGAATTGTGAAAAAAAAGTAAGAAAAATAAGTTATTCGTTTCCGAACATTGCAATTGGAAACCATCAAATCAATCACGTGTATTGTGCAAATTTTTATTCAATTTCAACACCAGGCAGTTGCCTTTAATGGTGGTAAGTTGAACTGTGTAAATGATGTGGATCATGCATTTGAGGTTAAACTCAGAACTCTATCCATAGTCCAAAATGCCTAGAGGACGACGTGCGCATATCGGCCGCCGCACAAGACATGCAAGCCAGCAACATGTGTATTCACAGAACTTAAGCGAAGAAAGAGAAAATATAATAAGAGAAAATGCCCGATTGAGACAACGCGTGAGCACACGAAGATCATTGGCATCATACAATCGCTTGGCATTCCAAAATGATCCCACTGCGAACTACAGTGATGATGAAAATTTAGATATTGGACCAATGACGACTATATGCCGATATTGCAATGCGTTACCGTTCAAAAGAGAAACGGCTAGATTGTGCTGCGCAAGTGCAAAAGTCAAACAGGATCCATTACTTACACCACCACAGCCACTGAAACCATTGGTCGATGGAAGTGATCGCCATTCCAGTCATTTTCTTCAACACATCCTTGAATACAATAACTGCTTTCGCATGACTTCCTTTGGACCTAATATCATTCAAGAAGGCGGCTTCATGCCGACTTGCAAGGTAAAAGATACAACACACATAACCAATCACTCACACCAACACAATGAATTGCAACACATAACAACTACGAAGTTACACCGTATTCTACAACAAATGATTGTATGCAATTACAGATACAAGGACACATACATCATTTGCATGGTTCAATGGTGCCAATACCAGATGAACCGCATCAATTTCTTCAAATATATTTCATTTCGTCGATGGTGGATCAGCTAAATGTGCAGTGCAATATACAGGGAACACAACGGTTAAAGAGACGAATTATTGCAAAGTTGCAAGCATTTTTTTACGCTAATAATGCTGTGGTTAATATGTTCATAACAACATTGGAACGAATGCCATCGGATACGCACAAATTTGTCATAAGAGCGGATTGTAGCCCAACAGGTGAACATGTGCGAAGATTCAATGCACCCACCGTTAATGATGTTGCTGCAATTATTGTTGGCGATGCAACTAAATCGCGAGCCATTGTCGTCCAGCGAAGAAGCAATATCATGCATCGTGTAAACGAGACACATCGTGTGTACGATGCGTTATAATATCGAATCATTTATTGCCAAGGGATACGACATTACGTTGAAGATGGTCGATCCAATTACAGGTACAATATTCACACACTAATTATTGCTATTATTGGTTTCCATTAACAATTCATTTAATTTTGCATTTTCAGGCGTATCAACGAATAAAAATCTAAGTGCAATGAATTACTATGCGTACCGTATGATGATTCGTACACATGACGTGATTGAGGTGATCAAGATGGCGGCAGGCGATAAGCAGTGAAATCCTGTGTCTATGAAATCTAATGAAGTTCCGAGTAACTTTAAGGTGAAGGGAATTAGTAATAGCCCTATTAACTTTCTCTTTAAGCACTTGACGCCTTGGCGTAATTTATCGTGGTGGAAATTGCCATTGTGCGGTATATGAAGGGAATAACGTTTGTGACTGTGCACGTGCGCTCAACCGTTAATTATTGAGTGACTGTTTCCAGTGATCTGAACTGATTTGGTGGACTACTAATTGATATTATTAGGACTATTTATGAGAGCAGAGGGGAATATTTATTTTTGCATCTAACCCTCTGCATTTGACGACCTGGTGAAATAGTTTTTGCTGCTAATTACTATTATACTGCGCACCGGAGGGGATATCGTAGTGACTATTACACGTGCTCCTCAACCGTTAATCGCTGAATAATTTCTTCGGGGAACTGGGAACTGATTCAAGTGGACTTCCACAGATAAATTTTTCGGACTTTGAGAGCGTTTTTGTGGATTATGTTATGTATCTACTGGTGCTAATCTACATCTTCTCAACAAACTGATTATTCTTATGCAGCATATAATTATATCTATCATCACTACTATCCCGTCGGTAATAGTGCTGTTGAATGTACTGTTACCGATTATCACCGACAATTCTCCTGATCGGCCGTTGGTCATTCTTTGGTTATGATAACTACGGTCGGTAAATAAGACTGTAATTACAACCCCTAGATCCCTAACATATCAGTTGATTGGTAATACAGAAGCAGATCTATCAAGAAGCAGATCCATCGGGTGCCTACATTTACCCAATGATTTCACATGTTATGATTAATTGTGTTATGATATAATGAGTGTTACAAATCGAATAACTAATGACACTGACGCATCTTCGTCAGATGTGTCGTCTGATAGTGAGTGTGAAGATGAGGTCTCCCTGAAAGACATTTTTGGACTCCTAAAGAGAAACACTAAACAACTCAATAAATTGAATAATAATCTCGCAAAACATAAAAAGACTATTAAAGATCATAATGATCGATTAACTAATATTGAGGACAAATCAACGCGTGAACTCGAAGCTTTGAAACAAAGACTCTACAAAAACAGTGTCGATATTGCGGGGGTTCCTATAATTGAAAATGAGAATATTGACAATACTGTAATTTTAATTGGGAATATATTGGGGTACCATTTTGATGCTAAGGATATCAACTCCTGTTTCCGTATGGGTAGGGTGATTAAAAAAAATGCCCAAGGTGAACCCATCTTACCCATTATTGTTGTCGATTTTCTTCGGGAATCTACTAAAAATGCGTTGCTACATGCTGCTAAAAAACTGAAAAGGACCATTACAACAGCTGACCTTGGATGGACCGATATGAAAATGGTCTCGAAAATTTATCTCAACGAGAGGCTGACGTTGTTACTAAGGGCTTCTTACTTGAAGCAACGAGATGAAAACAAGGTAACCTCTTCAAATTCGTTTGGACAGGAAACAATGGATTGGTTCATGCTAGAGTGGATGATGCTTCTCCGTTATTGAGCTTCCATTCTATTGATGACATCTATACAGGCCTGGGTGTGAGAAGTAATTCTGATTCGTACACTCCATTACCTAATGTACCCGTGAAGCCGGGATCAATCTCAGCATCTACTACGACAGATCACCTACCGGAAAGCCCAAGGAAGCGTAAACCTTCTGTGGGAGAGGACAACGATGGACCATTCAGCACTCGCAAAAACAGAGGTCGACCTAAAATCGAGGGTAGGAAGAAACTTTTTCCCAATAGCAACTAATGATTGATCTGGTGGATTCTGACGAAGTTATGACTGCCTCCCAACGGACCAGTAATACACTCAGGCTTGCCCATGTGAACGCGCAATCTCTTTTAGCTCATTTTGTTGATTTTCTTTTATTAATTAATAGATTTAATTTTGACATTATCTGTATATCTGAAACTTTTCTGAAGCCACATTCTAATGACTGCCGTGTTCAGATTCCAGGCTTCAACATCCTGCGTATCGACAGAATTGGCAAAGACTGTGGTGGAGTCTCTATTTATGTTCGTGCGGCCTTCTGTACGAGACTGGTTATCAAGATTAGCGTTGCTGGGATGGCCGCGGCTGTAGTTGGTGTGGTTTATCGTCCACCTAAACTGACGTTCCCAGTAGAGTTATGGAAGGCGCTCTCTCTCGTCTTGCTCCTTTTTATGCGAATGTGGTTGTTATGGGGGATTTCAACATAAACCTGATTAATCCATGTACAGTAGAGAGTAGGCATCTGATTAAGTAATGTCAACTTCTAGATCTCATGATCCTTCCGTTTAATCCAGCGCATCATGTTTTGGTTGGTAACTCAAGTAGGATCATCTCCTTTTCCCAATGCTCCACTGTACTTTCTGGCCATGATCTTGTTGAGGTTACTTTGAACATCTCTTGTCCGAAAAATGAGCCCAGAACATTTGATTATCGTGACCTATCTCGCCTTGACAGGTCAAAGTATATTTATGATCTGGCTCAATGTGACTGGGCCAAGTTTTATCAGTTCAAGTCGGTTGATGATAAGGTCAATTTTTTTAATGAATCTCTGCTTGGCACACTAAACAAGCATGCCCCTCTGACTCGTGTAACTGTTAAAAGGCAACCGGCTCCATGGCTGTCTTCGGAGACTAAGGAGCTTATGAGTGAGCGCGATAGAATCAGGTCAAGGTACAAGAGGAATGGGGAAGTAAGTGATTGTTCTATATTTATCAAGCTACGGAGAGAGTCTCATCAGCGGCGCAAAGGCGAGGTATTACTTGGGCCTCTTCAGGGAGACTAAGGATGCAAGAAAGACTTGGAACACCATTAAGTCATTAGGGGTGGGGAATCTGAAACAAGCCAGCGAAAAACTTGCAGTTGATATACAAGATTTGAGTAATTTCTTTGGATCTTGGGGTAAATCTACGCTTGAACAAGCACGTCGCAATAATGTTGTTGGTCTCCCTGATATGGCCTCCTATATTATGTCACCTGACTTACGTGAGCTCAGTCGTACTAAAGGGCTTTGCGATCTCTAAAATTAAACCTAAAGACCTTTACGATAATCTCCGCTACTCGAGATCGCGCTCTGAAGGTCCTGATAACATCTCGAGGGATATTATTGAATTGTCATTGCCTTATTGCGCGGACTAATATTACACATTTTCAATTTCTCTATTGAGAAGTGTGTGTTTCCCAGCTGTTGGAAGGAAGTTCTGATTCGTCCCATACCGAAGGTCAGGAACCCAGGTGAGTGCTCGGACTACCGTCCAATTTCTCTTACCTGTTTCCTGGCTAAAGTTTTCGAAAAAATTGTATCCATTCAGCTTGTTGGATTTCTTGAGGAGTTCAACATGCTGAATGATTTCCAGTCGGGATTTAGGGGTGGAAGAAGCACAGCAACAGCTTTGGTTGGTATACTTGATGCTGTGAGGCTGGCAGTGGATGAGAGAATGGTGATACTTCTGGTTCTCTTTGACTACTTTAAGGCTGTTGACACTGTAGAGCACAAACTGTTGCTGGACAAGCTCAGACTAATGGGGTTTTCCAGTGCCACTTGTGACTGGATTAAGTCCTACCTCAGCTGTCGAAGACAACGTATTCTGGGTGGGAACGGAACGTGCTCTAAATGGGATAATATGTCTCGGGGGGTACCACAGGGGACTATCTTCGGTCCTCTGTTCTTCATTTGCTTCACTAATGATATTGCCCTCTCTCGTGTCCACTCGAAGCACTTGCTATATACTGACGATCTTCAAATTTATGTCCACTGTCTGCCTGAGGAGCTTGATCGAGCCAGTGAAAAAATTAATTTTGACGTGGAGGCTATCTGTAGATGCTCGGATGAGACTGCCCTGTCTTTGAACGCACGTAGGGCTCAGTCTATTATACTGGGTTCGTCTGAGCACATCAATATGCTGTCCCGGATGTGCTTACCTAAGGTGCAAGTCGGGGGGGGGGGGGGGGGTAGAAATTGAGTTCTCTACCTCTGTTAAAAGTTTGGGAGTTAATTTAGTCACAACGAGGGCTCTATCCTCTGTCTGTCAGTTGTGCCGGTGAGAGAGTGCATTCCATTCATCCTAGGTAAGAGCTTGATTAGGTCTTTGATATGCGCCCGCATTGACTATTGCTGTATTGTCATGACGGGTTGTTCGGATAAAATCAATTATAACTTGAGAAAACTAATCAATAATGGGATAAGATTCGTTTATAACTTAAGGCGGGATGAGTCTATCAGTCCTCGTTTTATCGCGTTAAAGTGGCTTACGCCTAAGTTCCAAAGAATATATTTTTTGGGGAGGATCACATTTGTTATTCTAAAAACTAGAACACCGCAATATCTAGCTGATAAGTTAATTTATAAGACAAATGTCAGGGATAAAACTGCGAGAAGTTCGAAATGTGATTTACTTATCAGATATGCTAGAACTAACACTGGAACTAGCTCTTTTACAGTAGCATCTGCCTCTCTTTGGAACTCGATCCCTGAAGAGATTAGAAATACTAACACCACCCACACCTTCTGCGCTACTTTTTATCAATACCTCCTTGACAAACCGAAAAATGAGATTCTTGTAAATTATATTTTAAAATCGTGAGATCATTTTTATCTATATGATCTGTAGCCTCTTCAGTTAATCAATTATTTTGGTTAACTTATGCAACTCGTCGCCTAAGTCCCCTGAGTGAGTTGGTTACTGAACAATATGTTGATGTATTACTTGTATTTATTAGTGTTAGGTATTTCAATTATGTGTATTATTTCTCCACCGTGGCCTTGACCTGGTTATTCTGAGCTAATCACAATGGTTTGTAGACCATCTTTCTGTTTCACTGACTCACTGTCTGCTTAATTTGTGGTAATATAATGTTGTGACTAATTAGTGATTTTTGTGAAATTGGACTGTGTACTTTGTAAATGTTCTTGGTTAGTCCTTAGGGGGCTCTTTGCCCTAGGACTTAATAAAGACGCAATACATACGCAATACATACATGAGGAGAATGTCATTCTGAAGTGCCGTCGGCTATTCCAGCAATTCGCTGTCGACCTGTATGTCAAAGACGAGACCGAACGCCTACCCTTCATCCGATTCAATCAGGCAAAGCTACGATCTGAGGACTATATACACTTGCGTGATGCTATTCATTGCCATGGTGATGTTCAGAATATTGGACGGCTGACGATGCTCCCATCATCTTATATCGGAAGCTCACGCCACATGCACGAATACGCTCAAGACGCTATGACGTACGTACGAAATTATGGAACTCCGGATTTATTTATTACGTTCACATGCAATCCGAAATGGACGGACAACCAACGGGAGTTGGAACCGGACCAAAAACCGCAAGATTGCCATGACATAATCGCCAGAGTATTTCAGCAAAAACTCAAGGTTATGATGGATGTGCTTACTAAGTATCGAGTTTTTGGTGACACACGTTGGTATATGTACTCGGTGGAATGACAGAAGCGTGAACTACCGCATGCTCATATCTTAATTTGGTTGCTAAACAAAGTACATTCAAATTAAGTGGATGACATCATACACGACATGGTGACGACACAGATGGTGCATGGACGGTGCGGTGCATTAAATCCATTATCGCCTTGCATGGCTGATGGAAAGTGCACAAAACGATCCAATCGATTCCAATCGAAGCGTTTCCTTGTAAATACGAGCAAATTACACTTTGGATGGGATTCGTGCAGTATATGCAATGTTATTAACATTTGTAATTGTTTATACTAATCCACCGGGGAAAATATTAAAGTTATGGGGAAACTTCTCAAAACAGAATTATTCCTGATATGAAAATACACCTTTTATGTGTGATGACTTTTTTTCATAATTTGCATAATTAAGGAGGTATGGTCGTCATATCAATTTGTAAGATGGGGATAATGCATATCACCCTGTTTGTTCCTTATACAAAAATGTACATCCAATATGACTAGTTTCAATATAGGTTAGAACCTATCGCGAGTTAAACTAGAATATATTTGGCGAGTGAATATATCGACAGCTGCTGGAAAACTGTCGAAGAGCGGGCTGACTATGTAAGTACAGAGGGTAGATGGGGTAACCAGCCGGACGAATTCCAGTTGAATAGTTTGATGGGCTTACAAATGAAAACTAAAGTGAACATGTGCAGGAATTATTAATCGCAATTTCAATTATTGATATCACTGTTAACTTTGGTCTTCACAATTATTGCGTGTTTATGCTGTACTGAAATACCAAATGGGGAAGTTTTGCTTGTTCCCCGTATGGGGCACCCACATTTACGCACCATTCGTTTCAAGAAATGAACGGGATGTGGGTATGGCCCTCTGCGGGTCGAAACAATAACTTCCCGATCGTTCCGCCGTATATATTATATAGACAATTTCCGTCCATGTCTCCAATTATGGACTTTATAAAGTTTTCCAAATTTCTAAATATAAAAAAAAATTATGATTCTTGATATGAAGTAGTTAGATAACCAATACAATTTGTTAAGAACAATTAACTATGGGTGTTTCCAAAAAAGTCATGCATTACACCCTTTATTTCATATCTCGAAGCGTTCTTGCGATAGAGCGATGTAAACAATTGAATTTGTTCATAACTATTAACTATCGGTGGTACTAAAAAAAGTTATACAACATGAAATATGTATTTTCGTACGTGGAACCAATTTCATTGACTAATTTGTTTCGCATTTTTAAACGTTTTCATGATGCAGCGATACAAACAATCATTTTTGTTAATAACAATTAACTATGACTGTTGGAAGAAAAAGTCATAAAACGTCAAATGTGTATTTTTACGTGTGGAACGACTTTTATTAGACAATTTCTTTCGCATCTTCAACCGTACTTGCCATAGAGGGATCTAAACAATTGAATTTAGTAATAAGTATTAACGATCGGTGTTAGCAAAAAAAGTTATACGACACCAAATATGTACTTTTGTGTGTCGAACAATTTTCATCAACTAGTTTGTTTCGTATCTGCAACCGTTCTCGCGCCACTGCGATATCAACAATCTTTTTTGTTACTCACAATTAACTACGGGTGTTATGAAAAAAAGTCATAACACGTCAAATGTTTATTTTGTGGCGAGGAACAACTTTCAGGAAACCCTTTTTTTTCGTATCTCAAACCGTGCTTGCGATTGAGCAATATAAACAATTGAATTTGTTAGTAACAATTGAACGAATTATTTTTCGAATAAATCGTTCCTTTCAGACCTGGAGAATAGTAAGTCGTATCGGACAAAAAAAAAATAGTGGTGCGTAAATGTGTGTGACCCATACGGGACACAAACAAAACTTCCCGATTTGGTATTTCAGCACAGCGCACTAAATTCATTCTTCTCCAATACACTCCGGTTGATTACTAGTGTTATACCGGAAACGTGTAGATTTGAGAATTCCAAACTGCCCGACTAGAAATTTAAGTCTTACATGGCCCAGGTACGGTTTGCCCAGTCCTTCTACTGTCCAGTCCTTCTACGGTTACCTTGTACGGCCCTAATAAAGAATGAAATGCTTTGGGTGTATCTTAGCCGGACAGGTAACCAGATCTGGACCTGGTAAGGGTAACTTTTCCCAGGCCTCACCAGGAAGCCTTGGTATGCCCTCGTCCGTCTACCTTGGATGGCTCTCATGAAGAAGGAAATGCTTCGAATGTGGAATGGTAAATATCTAAATTGAATTCCCAATTTGAAGAATATAAAAATGTTGCATTCGAAAAACTTGAACTAAAAAAAATCATTTGTGAAAGGCTATAGCGTGCAAACCTTAAATGTCAAGTTTTCGACGTGACAAATGTTGAAAATTACACATTACAAAAGATTCAACATTCAAAAATGAATTACTATCAGTATCATGTATTTTAGCTTTACTATCAGTACGTCACTAGACGATCATTGAATACTCTGCTCCCCAGAGACAAGGATGCGGCTTTATACAGTGTTGAGGCATAGTTCCGCTGCGAAAAATTTCGGCCATCTAGCAGCCATGACTAGAGCGACGCAACAACTTCCCGATACCCTTTGATTGTACATTATTGGATTATTTTTGCTACTTATTTTGTGCACATACACAGATGCTCCCGTAAATCGGCTCGTTCCGAAAATTCAGTAATTTTGTTGATGTCTTTAGCAACAATCTGCAATATCTCACTAATTATGCGAGATGACATATGCGTGAAAAGACATATAACCTGAAATATACATTTTCACACGTGGAGCAACTTTTATCATACATATTTTTTGGTCACTCGAACGGTTCTCCCGAAAGATCGTGATAATCAATTAAAATTGTTTATAGCAATTAATGCAGTGAACCGAAATCTAAAAGTGAAATTAAAGTTCTTGATGAAATAAGGTTAGAATTGTATTTACGTAATACCACCAAATATTGACCTTGTACGATGCTAATAAGGTAGACGCACTGTAATTTAATAAGTACTCTCAAACTACCGTATGAGAAGATTCCCTTCGGCAATGATCGGTTCTGATGCCACATGGCCCGAAAGGATCCGATGATACAGAGCATTTCTTTTCTCCGTCCGATAGTACTAACAGAACTACGTTAGTACTAATAGAAATAACCTCAAATTTCCTCTGGACACGGCCGCCGGGTACCTGCGTTCCATGGCCCAGATAAGGTGGAGCCACGGCACCTGGTCAAGATTGCCATGTTCCCACCGGATGTCACAAGGTTTACGTCCTGATAACCACACAAAGTCTGGGCCAGGACTTTGTCCGGAGCACCGGTTGAAGCATTGGTTTTGATTCAGGCCCGTCTGCCGGATATTGGCCCTCCATGGCCCAGATGAGGTGGAGCCACAGCAACCTGGTCAAGATTGCCGTCTTTCCACTGGATGTCAAAAGTTTGACGTCCGGATAACCGTATAAAGCCCGGGCCAGGATTTTGTCCTGAGCACCGGATGAAACACTGGTTTTGATTCAGGCACGTCTGCCGGATATTGTGCGTTCCATGGTCCAGATGAGGTGGAGCCACAGCAACCTGGTCAAATTGCCGTGTTCGCACCTGATGTCACAAGTTTTACATCCGGATAACCGTACAAACCGCGGGCCAGTCATTGATGAAGCAGGTAATGATGAATATTTGAGTACATCCATGGTGGGCATGAGGATGCGACTTATGGGCGCTACTTGATTGGGAGTGAGACGCCAATAGGAGTGCGTTGTCACGATGCAGCAGTATAAATAATTGCAATTGTTAATAACTTTGCATATACTCCACGAATGCCATCAAAGAATTAAATCGCTCGATGCTGAACGGAAATGCTGCGATTGAAACCTTCATGATAGCGCTGGATTCATTCATTCACTTATTACATGCATAATTGTTGAGACCCCCATATCTCCTTAATTATGAACATTATAAAAAAAAGTTATTCTACATAAAATGTGTATTTTTATATGAGCAACAACTTTTCTCATATAAATTTGCGCTAACTCTAATGGTTTATGAATAAGCGTTGATTAACGCGATTTGCAGTTTTTGGCCTTGCGATTTTCTGGAAATTATTGATAACTGCTGAATGGATTCCTTCCAGAATCCAATCAGCACAAAGTTACACGAAGACTCATCGATCTAAAAAAAAACCATGTGGGTCACCTCCGACGCGCGACTGGAGTGTACTTCTTCAGAATAATTATCTTGGAATATATATAATAGGGGGTCGGGAGGGTAAATAAACTGAAATCCATGAAAGTATATACTTTAATCCATATTTATTGACATTTATTCCCTTCACTATTAACATTAATATTATCAATTTTAAATATCATTATCGTTATTAAATACTCTGACAATCGGTTTGTCAAAACTAAAATATGATACGTGAACATCAGGAGTTACGAATCGTGAAAATACCGCATTGATTATATTCATCTTTGATATCTAGTGGTCCCCACTGTTCTAGGAGTTACAGTACACTTTGATTATAAACTTTTTTATTTCACACTGTTTTTGAAACAGTCAGAAATTAGTGACGCAGAAATTGGTACATAACCTACCTGATAACTGCATCCACTTTTTTTCTGATTTTTGTTCATGATCCCTTGAATTATTTTCTGCCATATTCTACACTATTTCATTAACTTTTGTCACTAACTTCTGTCACTTCCTCAGTATAAATATAAATAAATATCAGAATAGCTCTCTACATGAAAATAAAACACCAAACCTCTGAAATTTCATAAACTGACTGATATTGAAACCAGCCTAACCTTCCCCGTCAGATAGTATGCACATTACTCTCTGAGTTGCGCAAATACGGTACGCAGAAGACAGTGTAACGACTTCACTTTTAGTTAACACTTGATTTCACTGCTCGCCTTTTTTTCGTACGGCGGGTTGTAAATCAATTCTAACGGAGTAAACTCCAAAAAATAGTGGTTGGCAAATGTGTGTGCCCCGTACGGGGCACAAACAAAACTTCCCGATTTGATATTTCAGCACAGCATAAACACGCAATCATTGCGATGACCAAAGTGAACAGTGATATCAATAATTGAAATTGCGATTAATAATTCCTGCACATGTTCACTTTAGGTTGATTTTTAAGCCCATCAAACTATTCAACTGGAATTCAACTGGTTACCCCATCTACCTCTGTACTTACTTAGTTAGCTCGCTCTTCGACAGTCTTCCAGCAATTGTCGACGTATTCACTCGCCAAATATATTCTACTTTAACTCGCGATTGGTTCTAACCTATATTGAAACAAGTCATATTGGATGTGCATTTTTGTATAAGGAACAACCAGGGTGATATGCATTGTCCCCATCTTACAAATTGATCTGACGACCATACCTCCTTAGTTATGCAAATGATGGAAAAAAGTAATTACACATAAAAGGTGTATTATCATATAAGGAATCATTCGCTTTTAAGAAGTTTCCCGATAACTTTAATATTTTCCCCGGTGGAACAGTATAAACAATTACAATTGTTAACTAGTGGTGTACAAATGTGTGTGCCCCATGCAGGGCACAAAAAAAACTTCCCGATTTGGCATTTAAGCACTGCATGAGAACGCAACCATGGTGATGAGCAAACGCAACGACGATATCAAACATCCGAGTTCAATTCTAGCCATTGAAAAATTGAATTACACTAGTTTTATACACAAGCTTACCAGTATCATTCGAAAAAAAGGACGTAATGATTCGGTTTTGTCATTGGTTCATTGAGAAGTTATGAACAGCTACGTTCTTTCTTCTCGTATCATGTCCGTAATTGGTTAAACGGCCATACCTCCTTCAATATGCGAATTACGGAAAAAAGTCATTCAACATAAAATGTGTACTTTTCAATGCGGAACAACTATTGTTCAGTGATTATTCCGCTAGCTGATACGATTTTCGCCATAGAGCGTTATAAACAATTGGAATTGTTTATAACTATATATATATACGGTCAATTGCATTCAAAATCTAATCCTCTCCGAGTTACATTGGAACACTCAGATTCAGACCCTAATGGGCGGCATGGCTTCATCCTTTCACTTATTAGATATATAATTTTTCAAACGCCCATACCTCCTTAATTATGCAAATTAGGAAAAAATATTATACTACATAAAATGTGTACTGTTGCATGAGGAATAACTTTTCTTTCAGAAATTTTTCGCTAACTTTGATAGTTTAGGCAGTAGAACGGTAAAAACAATTGAAATTGTCAATAACAATCTATATAGTGCATAAATTTGATCCAAAATCTAATCCCCTCGATTCTGCATGCAGCTGTTTCGATTGCGACCTTGAAAACCTCATTGGCTTCATTCCTTCGCGAGAAACCTAGGATCAAACATTTGTGCACACACATACAGACACACACACACAGACATTTGTTGTGACGGGGCTTTGGCGTGACGGGGCTTTGGCGTAGTCGGTAGAGTGTCTGCCTACTATTCTAAAGGTCCCGCGTTCGATTCCCGCTCACTGCAAAATATTTTTTCTGAAAAATATTTTCTCACGGACTCCGACCGATGGCAGGAACATTCCGTGTGTGCTATCGGCGGTATCCATGAAGTGAGACCGTGAGCCGGGACCGAACGCGACCCGTCGCGCGGGGGGGGGGGGGAGGGAGGGTTCCATCGTAGACGCCCGCCATCGTATCACAGGGGTTTCTGGAGGTTTACCCTGTGATTAGAAATACGATGAGCTGAAATGGCGAAGTCGGCCCCAGCCGCAATGGGTGGGTACTCTGATCCGTAGTATTGCCCATGTAGTAATGCTTACCAGCGGGGACGTGGGTGAATACGAATAGAGAAAGAGTGAAAAAAAAAAAACACAGACATTTGTTCAGAATTTGTTGGGGATCATTTGGTATACTTAAAACCCTAGTTACAGGCCGACACGAAAAAGTTCAATTTCGGGGTGATTACTATAACTTCCCTATTGCGAAGTTAATAACATTGCACGAATCCCATCCAAAGTGTAATTTGCTCGATTTTGCTCGAATCATTACATATATAACTGTTGAGACGGTCATACCTCCTGAATGATGCAAAATATCGCAAGGAGTTACTCTACATAAAATACGTATTTTCGTATGTTTATGCAACCGATAGTTTATGCAATAGAACATAATAAGCAATTGAAATTCTTAATAATAATATATATACTGCACCAATCTCATCCAAAATCTAATCAGTTCTAAGTTATGCGGAAACGCTTTGAACGCGACCTTGACATCTTCCAAGACTTCATTTGTTCATGAGAAATCGTTGCGCAAAATTTTGTACACATACATACATACACACACACACGCCAACTCAGAATTTGACGGGGATCATTTTGGCTTAGAACCCTAGTCACATAAACGGGATGTGGGTATGACCCCCTGCAGGTCGAACCAATAATTTCTCGATCGTTCCGCCGTATATATTACAAGCCTGAATGCGCGCCTTGCGCGCTGAATTACGATTTGATATTTGAAGTAACAATGTATTTTCCGAAGTTGAAGATACTGTTAATCATTGACTCCGAAAAAAATAAGAGCTTTCAATTTTCGAATTTGAATCTTTTGGTTTTTCTGTAATTATCGCGTGCATATAAAATTTGGCAACACTGGACAGAATATGTAAAACACTCGAAACTTAATAAATTAGCAGAACGTCAAAAAGTATTCTGTGTATATGATTTTCAATAACTAAGTACATAAGCTATGACAACTTGAACAATTGTCATACTTTTGAAAACTAAAGCCGAATCGATATCCCAAATATCGATGTTTATCGATGCTGCGGCGATTATCGACTAACTTGACGATGGTATCTGACTAATCTGAACAAGCAATAAACCAATGACGATTGAAAAATAAATCATGTCACGACTTTCGAGATATTTCGACTCTAACGTTGTTCATTTATGTGTATGCGCTTTCTTGAATAGACATCCACAATTTCCGTGCTATGTCTCAAATTATGGACTTTATAAAGTTTTCGAAAGTTCTAAATATTAAAACATTTATGATTCTTACTATGAAATACTTAGATAAACAATACAATTTGTTAAGAGCAATTAACTATGGGTGCTGGGAACAACGTCATGGAACGTCAAATGTGTATTTTTACGTGTGGAACAACTTGCATTCCACCTTTTGTTTCGTATCTCCGACCATTCTTGCGATGGAGTGAACTAAACAATTGAATTTGTTAATAACTATTAACTATCGGTGTTAGCAAAAGAAGTTATGCAACATGAAATATGTATTTTTGTGTGTGGAACAATTTTCACCAACTAATTTGGTTCATATCTTTAACCGTTCTCACGTCGCTGCGATATAAACAATCTTTTTTAACTTCCCGATGTAAGGAAGTTATTGTAATGACCCCGAAAATCGAAAGTGAAATTTTCATGATATTTTCACTCTTCTCGACGTTTCACATCATCCTGAGTCGTTTTCCGAAAAGTGTTTGTATGTGTGTGTATGTGTGACCAAAACTTCGTTTAACGTTTCCGGCGGAACCACCGGAAGGATTTTCTTTTTTAACTTCCCGATCTAGGGAAGTTATTGTAATGACCCCGAAAATGGAAAGCACCAAATCGATGAAATTTTCAGTTTTCTCGACGTTTCACATCATCCTGAGTCGTTTTCCGAAAAGTGTTTGTATGTGTGTGTGTGTGTGACCAAAAACTTCGTTTAACGTTTCCGGCGGAACCACCGGAAGGATTCGCTTTTTTAACTTCCCGGTCTAGGAAAGTTATTGTAATGACCCCGAAAATGGAAAGTACCAGATCGATGAAATTTTCACGTTTCTCGACGTTTTACATCATCCTGCAGTGATTTCAGAGAAGTGTCTGTATGTATTCTTTTTTTTTTTCCTCCGTCCCTCTCATTTGTACGCCCCCGGTAGCGGCCGTGTAAGCATTCCTTCAGGGGGCGTACCGGACACCCACTCATGTGGCTGGGGCCGACTTTCGCCATTTTTTGGCCATCGTATTTCTAAACACAGGGTAAACCTCCAGAAATCCCTGTGCTACGAAGGCCGGCGCCTACGATGGAACCCACCCCCCTCCCTGCGTCGGGTTAGGTTCCCGCTCGGCCGGGCGGTCTCATTTTATGAGTACCGCCGATAACACACACGGAAGTTCCTGCATCGGTCGGAATCCATGAGAAAATATTTTGAAAAATATTCTCCGGCGGCCGGGCGCGAACCTAGGACCTTCGGAGTAGTAGGCAGATACTCTACCACTACGCCAAAGCCCCGACTGGGTGTGTGTGTATGTGTGTGTGTGTGTGTGTGTGACGATGTATGTACGTGGTGAAAATTTATGATCAACGATTTCTCGTGAACGAATCATTCGATCCAAGTTGTTGATCACTCAATCTAAAGGGTTTTATGTAACTTAGACCGGATTAGATTTTGGATGGACATAGTCCAGTACTTATATTGTTATTAACAATTTCAATCAATCATAACGCTATAGTACATGAATTATTGGTGTTAGCGGAAAATGCAAATAACAAAAGTTATTGCACATGCAAAAATACACATTTTATTTTAAATGTATTTTTCATGTAATTTGCATAATTGAGGAGGTTCGGCCATTTGAAAAATAATCTATTTACAACGTACACCAATAAAGCCATTGACGTCATCAATGCCGGAATTGTGGGTTTTCATGTGTGTGTGTGTGTGGGTGGGTGTGATGATGTATGTATATGGTCAAAATTTTTGGCTAACGATTTCTTGTGAACGAATCATTCAATCGAAGTTATTGATGACTTAATCCGAAGAATTTTATGTAATTCAGACCGGATTAGATTTTGGATGGAATTGGTCCAGTACTTATATTGTTATTAATAATTTCGATTGTTTATAACGCTATAGTGCATGAATTATTGGTGTTAGCGGAAATGTATATCACAAAAGTTATTGCCCATGGAAAAATACACATTTTATTTTTTATGCGTTCCCTTGTGTCGTTTGCATAAATAAGGAGGTAAGGCCATTTGAACAATAATCTATTTATAAAGTGCACGCATGAAGCCATTGACGTTATCAATGCCGAAATTGTGGGTTTTCATATGTGTGTGTGTGTGTGTGTGTGTATGCGTGTGTGACTATATCTGTATGTGGTCACAAATTTATTGTCAAGGATTTCTTGTGCAAAAATCATTCGATCGAGGTTGTTGATAACTCAATCGAAAGGTTTTCATGTAACTTAGACCGGATAAGATTTTGGATCGAATGGATTGGGCTATTTTGGAGTTTTTTAACTTCCGATGGGGGAAGTTATTGTTTTGCCCCCGAAAACGAAAAAGCGATTTTCCATCAGATCTCCACGTTTCATGGTATTTCTGAGCATTCTAGCCTTTTTAAAAGAAAAGGTCCATATGTGTGTATGTGTGTGTGTGCGTGTGACGATGTGTGCTTATGGTCAAATTTGTTGGTCAACCATTTATTGTGAACGAATCTTCGATCGAAATTGGTTTTTTTTTTATGTTTATTTAACGTCGCTATATTTATGCTCTCTACCCAAGTGCTAATCAGCGACGGAGGTCTACGATGTGTTTGTAAACAAAGCACTTATAAATAAATTACATTGGTGCTCGTGTCAAATCAGCACGGCTAGGATTCGAACTCAGGACCTCTGAGTTACGAATCCGTCGCCGTAACCAACCGAGCCATCGTAGGCCTCAATCGAAATTGTTGATGACTCAAACGGAAGGGTTTCATGTAACTTAGACCGGATTACATTTTGGATGGATTTGGTCCAGTATGTGGGGCATTGTTTGTCAAACCGGCCACTCATTTTTTTCGACCATCAGCGATTCGAAATTTTTTCCCAGGTTCTGGGCATGGAAAAAACCATCCCTGATTTTTTTTGGAATTTTAGTACTGCTCTCTCTATTTTTTATAGGAGAATTTTGTTTTTTCACTAAAACAACGAATAACTCCGGTTCTATGCGTCACCAAAAAACCAGTTCAAAATAAAAAAGTACGTCCTTTGTCTGAGCATCAACGTAAAAATAACGTCACATATGGGACACCAGTGCCAACCCCATTTTAGCGATAACAGAAACTAAAATATTTTTTTTCAACCTTTCGGACGCTGTCGATTTAAAAATTTTTCTATATGTTTTGTGTTCATCTTTCAAGAGGTCACACAGAAATTTTCATCGTGGGACCTCGAAATTTGAATGCAATACGTTATTTTTTCCCCTATCGAATTTAATTAAATTGCATATTTCAACATTTTTACCTTAATCTAAGCACAGAAGCCAATTCTTACTAATAACCGTTTTTGTAGAGCGTAATGAGCACTATAAAAAATATTCAATAACATTTTCCCGTATCTAGCTACAAATCGGAGATATGCATTGGAAAATCCTTCCTCAAATTGGATTATTTAACACTTTTATCGTAATATTCCGTAAATTGAGTATGATAGCGATATGTAGAACAAAAATTCGTTCCTCGCACAGAGTATTTGGATGGTTATGTGAGTAAATGATCAACAGCTGCCAACTTCCTATGGTAGCTTTATTTTAGATGTCAACTGAAAAAGTAAGTCAATTTTTTCAATCTTTCTATCTTAAACAATCATTAACGAAATCGTTTTTTAATCATTATTTACTTAGTTTTCGTTTCCTACATTGACGTGTTGACTTCTGAGGAAAAAAATCACATTTTTAAGAAAAAGAAAATCGCCTCAAACAAACTCGGTTCTCTTGATCCAACACGAATGAATGAACCTTCTGGATGCCTGGAAAGCTCTTCAGTGACTTGGGCATGATCAATTGAAGAACTGAAGAAAATCTTGGTTGTCTGGAAGTATTGCACAGCCCATTGGAACAGAGCCTCTTCCGTCAGGATCTGATCTGCGGAGGAGTGGGCTTGAAGACTGGCTTGTGTTGCAGCTCTCTTCAGATTCGCCCTAATCCCATCGGAAAGCCCTTTCCCATGCGCAGTGGAAAAGAAATGCCACTCAGCATTTATTCCATGGTCATTGGAATGTTGAATCAAGTTAGCAACGTAGAAACAGTTTTTGAAGTGTTGAGCTGCTCCGTCAGTGAAATATATTGCTTTGGTAATTTTGAACTGACTTACCAAATACTCTATAATCACTTTTTGAAACGTCCAAGCGGCGACTGTGTTGTGTTCACGATTATCGGATATTATGGCGATGAACCCGTGCTGAAGTTCGTTTTCACGCTTATAATAATACACAACAGTGATAATTGTGCACTGATTGTTGTTTCAGTGGAACGATTGAATTACGTTCTGAGCAATGAATGGATAGTTTTCTGCGAAGTCCATTTGGATAAGAAACTTTCCTTCGCCCAGATTCTCTGTTCTAAAATCTACGTATTGAGAATGTTGTTTCGTAATATAATCATGTGTTTTGAGTTTTACAATTCTGTCGCCCAAACTCTCAATGAATGCCCTCTCCTGACAATACTTCCTCTATCATTGTTGCTCGATCCGTTTCGGTCCATAAGTGAAAGCGCACTTGATCAATTTCATTTTTGTCGAACACTTGTTGGAGGAATTCTATTAAAAGTTCAGATTTAGGACAGCCTGGACATTCCCCAAGATAACACTCAGGTGATGGATCGGCACATGTGATCAAAGCAATCAAATCTCTGTACGAGAGTAGTTGATTATCAGTATTTTCCGTTAGGTGAGGAAAATCCAGAGCGTTTAAACATGAGTTTCAAATTTTCGTGGTATACGCACAGACATACGCAATGTGTCCCGGGTTGTCTTGCCAAAATACACTGCTCTGGTCTTAATTTCGCAAAAGCTGAGAAACTCACTTTCGAATTGGAAGGCTCTGCACAATACAACCGATATAATTTTCTCAGATTGCAGTACAGAAAACGCTTTTGTAGATGTAGTCTGGACCCATCAGGTTGCTTCACAGAGACGAAGTCTTTAGTACCCCCCAACAACTTGCTGTTCGAGTCCTGCATATAAAAAGCCCTGATACTCTCAACTGTTTCCTCGTTCATTTTTTTCCCTACACGAGGCCCTGGAATTGTGAGGATCCCGTCTTGGTCGACCATCTTCTTTACTTGTTTTACCATCCATCGCGTAGCACTGAAAAACTCACTGGTTCTTCGGACACTCCAGGACTTTGGAACTACGGAGAGAATCAACTGCTTTTGTGATCTAGTGGTGCCAGCTTGTGAAAATCTTTCTCGCAATTGATTGAGCAGTTCCTCACCAGCTTGATGTAAGTTGATGTACTCCTTAGGACCGGTCTCATCATTAGGAATTCGGGGCTCCTGAGGTGGAGTTGGATGATAGCTTTCCTCACTTGTATTAGTAGTTAGACTGAAAGAACCTGAACCAGTGATTGTCGTTGATTGAGATCCGATGGAATATGGTTGGCTGAAACTGAGTTTCTGAGACCCCGATACCTCAAAAGAAACAGATTTAAGTTTTTCGATGGGAGTATGATTCATTGAAACCTCATTAATAATTTCATTAGTTGGGGATTGATCAGCACCAGTTTCGTCGTTGGATTCACTTTCCGGTAGATCATGATTTTTTTACGTCTCCTCAAAAAGTCCATCCAATAGGGAGTTGATCAACACCAGCTCCGTCGCGCGACCCTCCTAGAAATATTGAACGAAATATAATGTCAATCTATCGGTAAGAAATTTCGAACGCTTCGATATACACTGTTAGAAACGTACACATGAAATTTCAGGACGAAATTCGCGGAATTTCTAACAATTACCCTTTCACAGGAAATTATCTTCTAGTTTTCAATTAAAATGCAATTTACATTGGTTGTCAATAAAATTCCAATATTAAAGTCGGTATGACAATGAAAAGCATTGAGTATTTTGATATCATTTCCTTGAATTCATTACTCATGAAAAATTCAACTGAAAACTCCGGTGACATTTTTTTCAATTTTTAATTCACTGAAAATTCAATATAAAATCAATAGAAAATAAGGCTTAATTTTGACATCAAGCTTGGAAATTAGTGATGACATTGAATTTTTAGTGATAACTGAGTACCTGGAAAATTCCATTGTTCTGATTTTCAAGCTCAAAATGAGATTCAACGTCTGATTCGACCTTAAATTGAATTAAATTTTGAAATCTTGAAAATTTTAACGAAGTTATGCTCGAATATTTAGAAAATTGCTAACAATGTATTGAGGCATGTTGCACATTTGTACTCACCTGCAGAGACACCTGTGGAATCCACATTCTCCTGAATATTTGCTGCATCGAAGTCTTCCACCGCAATTGGTCTCAAGAGTCTGGTCGGCGTTCCACTCAATGTCTGTCGACAAGATGTACAAATTTTCTTTCCCTTTCAAGCGGGAATTTGGGTGGTGAAAGCCTGGAGGCTAGGCGTAGTGCCTTTTTTTATAAAATGATCCTTCAATTTCGCTGGATTACAACATCTGTCGCGGAACACCATAGTAATTTTCTAATAGTATAAACTGGAACACTTCCAAGTTAATATCGCAATTGATTCCGATAATTTCGAGGTTATGGTGCCTCTACGCATACTAAAAGGCGCAATCTACTGCGTTTCTATGAAGCGATGAATTTTCCAGCGCGTAATTCAAAAATTGCAAGTTATGAAAATGTTAGTCTTTTGATATTAAACGAATGGGGAAATGTCTGACATCGATATTCAGGTAATTGGAAGGCATGGAATAAAATGTAAAAACTTGTATACAAACCACTTTTTCATCGTATTCCATCCTCCAAGAAAGGTTTTTACTTTAAAAACTTCTATCATACTCGATTCACTCAAGATTCTGATTGAAGTGATGAATAACTCAATTTGAAGAAGGATTTTCAATGCATTTCTCCGATTTGAAGCTAGATGCGGGAAAATGTTATTTAATATTTTTTGTAGTGCTCATTACGCTCTACAAAAACGGTTATTAGTAAGAATTGGCTTCTGTGCTTAGATTAAGGTGAAAATGTTGAAATATTGAATTTCATTAGATTCGATAGGGGAAAAAGTAACGTATTGCATTCAAATTTCGAGGTCCCACGATGACAATTTTTGTGTGACCTCTTGAAACCTCAACACAAAACATATAAAAAAATTTAAAAAATCGAGAGCGTCCGAAAGGTTGAAAAAAAATGTTTTAGTTTTTGTTATAGCTAAAATGGAGTTGGCACTGGTTTCCCATATGTGACGTTATTTTTATGTTGATGCTCAGAAAAAGGACGTACTTTTTTGTTTTGAACTTTTTTTTTGTGGCGCATGGAACCGGAGTTATTCGTTCTTTTGGTGAAAAAACAAAATTCCCCTATAAAAAATAGAGAGAGGAGTACTAAAATTCTTTAAAAAATCAGGGATGGTTTTTTCCATGCCCAGAACCTGGGGAAAAATTTTGAAGGAAATCGCTGATGGTCGAAAAAATGAGCGGCCGGTTTGACAAGAATGCTCCCCTTGCGGATTATAAGAGATGCCTCCCATTTTCAGGTTTACTTTGCGCATTATTTCCCCTATTCACATCTAATTATACCCTCAATTACCAAACAAGACTTGCATATGATTGGGGGCAATTCGTTCAGACACTGGTTTTGTATGATGGGTCTAACCTGTTTGTTTATGATAGTGCGGGTCGCATGGAATATAAATTACTGAAACCTGGGGAAAAACAATACATAAGAAAACGTCATCCTTCGTTACCAAGTATCGATGTCGTTTTTCTACCGACTACTTTGCAGCCAGTTGGCATTAGTTTGCCCGGGGGGGTGGGGGGGGGGGGTGGTATGCTGCTGCCGTTGCTACAACAATTGCCTTAAGTGGTAATGCATTAAGTGTTCCTGAAACAGAGTATTCTCGGGATGTTGTAGAAATGCGAAATCACATGGAAATTATTATTCAACGACAACAGCTGTGGCTCTTTTTCAGCGACCTGATCAATGTCTTCCAAATGCATTTTTTGATATAAATGTATAGAATCGATTGGTTTGATATCGATATGCAAAATAGGAATCAAATGGATAATTTTTAAAAGCTTCTGTGCTGTTTCCCGAAATGTGTTCCAAGGGTATACTAATTGTATCAACAGAGAACTTATAGTTACAAGTGTGACATTTATCTCACACTATTATTTGATTTCCTCGTGGCACGTCATAGAGCGAATGTTGCAAGATGAGACCCATGAGTTTTGCATGATGAATCGTGGTGGGCTTCTTCTTTGACGAGACAATATTTATTCCATTAGCTCATTATTGTCATGAGTTATAGATATAATGAAAACAACGTTATTGTGAAATCCTCCGATTCGATATACGACGTAGATATGTGGTTTTGGCATTTGATAATTACTACAATTTTATATAAATCCAGCACACAGTATATATTGAACATCCCGAAATATGTTGGAGTACGTCATTCTGTTTCTCACCTGTACTTTCTGAGTATAATGATAACAATTACGTTGAATTGTCAGCATTCTCAATTTATTATTCGTGGAGGATTACGAAGGTATAATCCAACTTCTGGAACAGATTATACTATACAATTCTGTTACCTTTAATACGCAAAATCCAAAGGAAACAAAATATAATTTTGTTTTTGTCGTTCATCATTCCAGTTCAGCAGAATTTTAGCGAGTACGGGATGGTGACAGTTATTGGACCTACTTGCAGCCTGATCTACTTGCTAGTCAGATTCAGAAATGGGATGAACGATACCGAAATTCTCATCTCGACATAACAAGTCCAGAAATATAATACAGGTAACGTGTGTAGTTCGTTCTTGACGATTTTATTAAGATATTAGTACTGCACAAAATGCTTGGATTCAGTTTTTGTGGATAACATTTCAATGCAAAATTTTTCGAACCCGTATGTTAAAAGTACCGCCTAGGAATTTTGTGTTCTGGATTATCCAATCCATTATCCAATATGTTCTAGAATAATCCTGCACCTAAGGATCAATATTCTACAGGAGAAATTTAGTATTACATAATAAAAATGGGGTATTAGATTATCAGGGCAGTAATTTTAATGTGATGTATTCAGAAGGGTGGATCGAGGAAAACATCCTTTTGTGACTGACGTACAGATACCTCGGTTTCATGGACTGGTTCCATCTGTGACGAAAAATAACCTTCGGGACTATGCCAACGAGCTATTCCTTATTTTTTCTTATTAATTTCCGGCGTTTTCAAATTACATATTATATGACACTATATTTCATTATAGGCAATAAATTTCCTGATGAAGAATACCTTGAGCATTTGAAACCTCGGAACCGGGAGGAATTCTACTTTACCTACTCCGTGTGATGTCACAAAAGTGCGAGAGGAACAGGACAAGACAAGGGAAAGGCCACAACAGACAAGAGAAAACAAGAGTGTAAGCCAAATTATTATTTTGTTTCATTAGGGAAAAATAGATTGCCTCTTTCAATCGAAAATTTTCAAAGTTCAAAAATCTAAAATTTGAGGTTTTGAAATATGAAATTCATTTTGGATGAATGCATTTTGGTTCTAAACTATCCATTTGCTAAATGCTAGTAATTGTTTTCCTCAGTGTAGGTTTAATGGGAATCAATGGGAAGTTTTCACGAGGGTTGTGAAATTTCAAATTTCAAATTTCAAATTTGAAGTTTGCAATTTGAAATTTAAAATTTGGAATTTCAAATTTGGAAATTCAAATTTGGAATTTGAAATTTGAAACTGCGAAATTCGAAGTTTCAAATGTCAAATTTCAAACTACGAAGGCCAAATTTCAAATATCAAATTTCACAGTTAAAATTCCAAATTTCAAAAAGCCAATTCCACATTTAATATTTTCGGATTTGAAATTTATAATTTGAAATCTGCAATTCGCACTTACAGATTCCAAAATAAAAATCTAAAATGCGAAATTTGAAATAGAGAAATTTGACATTTGAAATTTGAATTAAGCCATTTAAATTTTGCAATTTAAAATTAACAGTTTGCAATTTGGAATTTGAAATTCCAAATTTTTAAATCGAAATTTGAAAATCGAAATCTGAAATTTGAAATTTGAATTTTAAAATTAGTTATTTGATATGTGCAATCAGCAATTCGACAATTAAAATATGAAATTCGAAAATTTAAATTCAAAATCTTGAACATTCGATTTTTTTTATACTTCATTTTTACATTGATTCGACCCTTTTTTGATCCGCTAATTCAAACAATATGAAAAGTGAAGATGAAATTGCAAATTAAGATTGACGATAGAAATTAAAAATTGATATTGAAATTGAAAATTAACATTGAAAATTGAACTTTAAAATTGAAATAAAAAATTAAAAGCCAAAATTGAAATTAGGAGTTGAAATAATAATAACAAATTGAAATGCGAGCATTGTGAAATTTCAACATTTAGCGCATCCCCATCGTACTTTATAAGGACGATAAGAATCTATCTCTCATATCGTAGCGTTCGGTAGCCCTACAGTAACGCTCTAGATTGCACCCCGTAGGTCGTGCGTTCGAATCCCCCCAGCTTAGGTTTCCGTAATAAGATTAGGTAGGATAATTGGGTACCGCCGCGGTAGTAGTGTTAGGTGAATGCGCAATTAGGCAGTGGATAGGAATAGTTATAAATAAAATGTGTCTTTTTATTTTTCTTTTCTTGCTTCAAACATTATGAAATTCAAGAGGGTTAGTGTTGCTTTTCCCTTTAATACTATTAACAATGCATATTCAAATCGTGAGAATGTGTGAAATAATTTTTTTTAATCCCAAAAAAGATATTCCTACCGCACCTCTTAAGTCCCATGCCGACTCCCATGAACTGGCATTAAAATATACGATCGAATGGGGATAAACCAAGCATCCCCATGACTACTCTTATTCGCTCTGATCGGAAAGTAATAGGGTAATACTTAATTGACAGCATACTCACTCAATTGTGAAATATGAAACTCTCCTGTATGAAAAAACAATGTGTAATAGTAGGTTAAACGCTATTCAAAGACCTCGCCACCCTTAACTCCTATCAGGTCTAAATAGCCCAGATTGACATTAACATTGTAATTAGATGTCAAGGGATTTAAGGTTACATCCACTTAATGCTTATTGCTTTTGCTGCCAGTCAAGTAATCGGAATTGAGGGCACATATCCTTAAATCCTATCGTTTCTAATTCCTACTACTGTCTGGCAAAAATCACTTTCATAAGTGCGAAATAATAGGACCTGAAAAGATAAACCCTTAATTCCCATTAAGTTGATCATCTCAATCTGACCTTTTCCGTCCTCATGGGATTTAATGGGGAAATGGCACTAACGCATCCTGTTTCGAATTACCCTTTTTTTCCAATAATTTTTAAGGGGTTTTTGTCTTTTTTTTTCCACCAGGGTAATTTTGAACGTATACAATTAGTTCTTTCTTGAAAATTTCGCCAAAAATACACCGAATAACAATTACGAACAACTTTTTTCAACTTTGACTTCCAAATAACAAATTTAGTCATTTGGTTATTAACTAGTGGTGTGTAAATGTGTCTGCCCCATACGGGGCACAAACAAAGCTTCCCTAATTGGTATTTCGGCACAGCATAACCATGCAACCATGGTGATGAGCAAACTCAACAGTGATATCAATAATTGAACTTGTGACTAATAATTACTGCACGCGATCGATTTAGTTCGATTTTTAAGCCGCATAAAAATATTCAACCGGAATTCGTCCGCCTAGGTACCCTCTCTACCTCTGTACGTTCCTATACTGTAGCGGACCAAGTGTAAAGTTCAACTCTACAATATTTCCAAAATTTTAGAGTTGGGATAGAGTTGAGTGAGAGTTCGTCTTTTTTATCAATTCTTAACACTTAATGAATAATGAAATGAGGTTTTGAGATGTCATCATCGTTTTCTCCACAATTAATGCTTTTCAAAGTTAAGAGTTGAATGTTTTTCTGAATTTTGGTATTATGCCAACTCTATCTCAACTTTATACCGGGATAGAATTGAATGTTGGACTTTGCGGTTACTTTGCCCCGACTCTATCCAAACTTTGTTTCGGAATAGAGTTCAAAATTGAACTTTAGGGTAACTTTCCCCCAACTCTATCAGAACTTTATACCGGGATATAGTTGAGTGTTGGAATTTGAGGTGACTTTCCCCCAACTCTATCCGAACTTTATACCGGGATAGAGTTGAATGTTGGACTTTGCGGTTACTTTGCCCCAACTCTATGCGAACTTTGTTTCGGAATAGAGTTGGAAATTGAACTTTAGGGTAACTTTCCCCCAACTCTATCAGAACTTTATACCGGGATATAGTTGAGTGTTGAAATTTGGGGTTACTTTCCCCCAACTCTATCCGAACTTTATACCGGGATAGAGTTGAATGTTGGACTTTGCGGTTACTTTACCCCAACTCTATCCGAACTTTGTTTCGGAATAGAGTTGAAAGTTAAATTTTAGAGTAACTTTCCTCCAACTCTATCCGAACTTTATACAAGGATAGAGGTGAGTGTTGGAATTTGGGGTTACTTTCCCCCAACTCTATCCGAACTTTATACCGGGATAGAGTTGAATGTTGGACTTTGCGGTTACTTTGCCCCAACTCTATCCGAACTTTGTTTCGGAATAGAGTTGAAAGTTAAATTTTAGGGTAACTTTCCTCCAAGTCTATCAGAACTTTATACCAGGATAGAGTTGAGGGTTGGAATTTGGGGTTATTTTCCCCCAACTCTATCCGAACTTTATACCGGGATAGAGTTGAACGTTGGACTTTGCCCCAACTCTATCCGAACTTTGTTTCGGAATAGGGTTGAAAGTTGAACTTTAGGGTAACTTTCCCCCAACTCTATCAGAAATTTATACCGGGATATAGTTGAGTGTTGGAATTTGGGGTTACTTTCCCCCAACTCTATCCGCACTTTATACCGGCATAGAGTTTAATGTTGGACTTTGCGGTTACTTTGCGCCAACTCTATCCGAACTTTGTTTCGGAATAGAGTTGAAACTTGAATTTTAGGGTAACTTTCCTCCAACTCTATCCGAACTTTATACCAGGATAGAGTTGAGTGTTGGAATTTGGGGTTACTTTCACCCAACTCTATCCGAACTTTATACCGGGATAGAGTTGAACGTTGGACTTTGCGGTTACTTTGCCCCAACTCTATCCGAACTTTGTTTCGGAATAGAGTTGAAAGTTGAACTTTAGGGTAACTTTTCCCCAACTCTATCAGCACTTTATACCGGGATATAGTTGAGTGTTGGAAATTGGGGTTACACTCCCCCAACTCGACCCGAACTTTATACCGGGATAGAGTTGAATGTTGGACTTTGCGGTTACTTTGCCCCAACTCTATCTGAACTTTGTTTCGGAATAGAGTTGAAAATTAAATTTTAGGGTAACTTTCCTCCAACTCTATCCGAACTTTATACCAGGATAGAGTTGAGTGTTGGAATTTGGGGTTACTTTCCCCCAACTCTATCCGAACTTTGTTTCGGAATAGAGTTGAAAGTTGAACTTTAGGGTAACTTTCCTCCAACTCTATCAGAACTTTATACCGGGATATAGTTGAGTGTTGGAATTTGGGGTTACTTTCCCCCAACTCTATCCGAACTTTATACCGGGATAGAGTTGAATGTTGGCCTTTGCCGTGACTTTGCCCCAACTCTATCCGAACTTTGTTTCGGAATAGAGTTGAAAGTTGAACTTTAGGGTAACTTTCCCCCACTCTATCAGAACTTTATACCAGGATAGAGTTGAGTGTTGGAATTTGGGGTTACTTTCCCCCAACTCTATCCGAACTTTATACCGGGATAGAGTTGAACGTTGGACTTTGCCCGAACTCTATCCGAACTTTGTTTCGGAATAGAGTTGAAAGTTGAACTTTAGGGTAACTTTCCCCCAACTCTATCAGAACTTTATACCGGGACATAGTTGAGTGTCGGAATTTGGGGTTACTTTCCCCCAACTCTATCCGAACTTTATACCGGGATAGAGTTGAATGTTGGACTTTGCGGTTACTTTGCCCCAACTCTATCCGAACTTTCTTTCGGAATAGAGTTGAAAGTTGAACTTTAGGGTAACTTTCCTCCAAGTCTATCAGAACTTTATACCGGGATGTAGTTGAGTGTTGGACTTTGCGGTTACTTTGCCCCAACTCTATCCGAACTTTGTTTCGGAATAGAGTTCAAAATTGAACTTTAGGGTAACTTTCCCCAACTCTATCGGAACTTTATACCGGGATATAGTTGAGTGTTGGAATTTGGGGTTACTTTCCCCCAACTCTACCCGCACTTTATACCGGCATAGAGTTGAATGTTGGACTTTGCGGTTACTTTGCCCCAACTCTATCCGAACTTTGTTTCGGAATAGAGTTGAAAGTTAAATTTTGGGGTAACTTTCCTCCGACTCTATCCGAACTTTATACCAGGATAGAGTTGAGTGTTGGAATTTGGGGTTACTTTCCCCCAACTCTATCCGAACTTTGTTTCGGAATAGAGTTGAAAGTTGAACTTTAGGGTAACCTTCCCCGAACTCTATCAGAACTTTATACCGGGATATAGTTGAGTGTTGGAATTTGTGGTTACTTTCCCCCAACTCTATCCGAACTTTATAACGGGATAGAGTTGAATGTTGGACTTTGCGGTTACTTTGCCCCAACTCTATCCGAACTTTGTTTCGGAATAGAGTTGAAAGTTAAATTTTGGGGTAACTTTCCTCCAACTCTATCCGAACTTTATACCAGGATAGAGTTGAGTGTTGGAAATTGGCGTTACTTTCCCCCAACTCTATCCGAACTTTATACCGGGATAGAGTTGAATGTTGGACTTTGCGGTTACTTTGCCCCAACTCTATCCGAACTTTGTTTCGGAATAGAGTTGAAAATTAAATTTAGGGTAACTTTCCTCCAACTCTATCCGAACTTTATACCAGGATAGAGTTGAGTGTTGGAATTTGGGGTTACTTTCGCCCAACTCTATCCGAACTTTATACCGGGATAGAGTTGAACGTTGGACTTTGCCCCAACTCTATCCGAACTTTGTTTCGGAATAGAGTTGAAAGTTGAACTTTAGGGTAACTTTCCTCCAACTCTATCAGAACTTTATACCAGGATAGAGTTGAGTGTTGCAATTTGGGGTTTCTTTCCCCCAACTCTATCCGAACTTTATACCGGGATAGAGTTGAATGTTGGACTTTGCGGTTACTTTGCCCCAACTCTATCCGAACTTTGTTTCGGAATAGAGTTCAAAATTGAACTTTAGCGTAACTTTCCCCCACTCTATCAGAACTTTATACCGGGATAGAGTTGAATGTTCGACTTTGAGGGTACTTTCCCCCAACTCTATCCGAACTTTATACCGGGATAGAGTTGAATGTTGGACTTTGCGGTTACTTTGCCCCATCTCTATCCGAACTTTGTTTCGGGATAGAGTTGAAAGTTGAACTTTAGGGTAACTTTCCTCCAAGTCTATAAGAACTTTATACCGGGATATAGTTGAGTGTTGGAATTTGGGTTTTTGAAAATTTTATTAGTTTTTTGAAAATTTATTTAAGAACATTTAGGTTTTTTATCAACTCTATTCCAACTAACAACACGGTTAGAGTTGAAAGTTGAACTTTGGGTTACTTTACCCCAACTCTATCCGATCTTTATACCCGGATAGAGTTGAGAGTTGTCCTTTGGGGTTACTTTGCCCCAACTGTATCCGAACTTTATACCGGAATAGAGTTGAATGTTGGACTTTGGGGTTACTTTACCCCAGCTCTATCCGAACTTTATACTGAGAGAGTCATAGTTGAGGATTAGTTAGAGTTAGAGTTGAGGATTGATCGTTGGGTTTTTAAAAAAATTATTGAATTTGTTTAAAATCCATTTAAGAACATTGAGGATTTGGTCAATTCTATCCCAACTCTACACACAGGTAGAGTTGAAACTTGAATTTTGGGGTTACTTTGCCCGAATTCTATCCGAACTTTATACCGGGATATAGTTGAATGTTGGAATTTGGAGTTACTTTCCCCCAACTCTATCCGAACTTTATACCGGGATAGAGTTGAATGTTGGACTTTGCGGTGACTTTGCCCCAACTCTATCCGAACTTTGTTTCGGAATAGAGTTGAAAGTTGAACTTTAGGGTAACTTTCCCCCACTCTATCAGAACTTTATACCGGGATAGAGTTGAATGTTCGACTTTGAGGGAACTTTCCCCCAACTCTATCCGAACTTTATACCGGGATAGAGTTGAATGTTGGACTTTGCGGTTACTTTGCCCCATCTCTATCCGAACTTTGTTTCGGGATAGAGTTGAAAGTTGAACTTTAGGGTAACTTTCCTCCAAGTCTATAAGAACTTTATACCGGGATATAGTTGAGTGTTGGAATTTGGGTTTTTGAAAATTTTATTAGTTTTTTGAAAATTTATTCAAGAACATTTAGGTTTTCGTCAACTCTATTCCAACTAACAACACGGTTAGAGTTGAAAGTTGAACTTTGGGTTACTTTACCCCAACTCTATCCGATCTTTATACCCGGATAGAGTTGAGAGTTGACCTTTGGGGTTACTTTGCCCCAACTGTATCCGAACTTTATACCGGAATAGAGTTGAATGTTGGACTTTGGGGTTACTTTACCCCAGCTCTATCCGAACTTTATACTGAGAAAGGTATAGTTGAGGATTAGTTAGAGTTAGAGTTGAGGATTGATCGTTGGTTTTTTAAAAAATTTATTGAATTTGTTTAAAATCCATTTAAGAACATTGAGGATTTGGTCAAGTCTATCCCAACTCTACACACAGGTAGAGTTGAAACTTGAATTTTGGGGTTACTTTGCCCGAATTCTATCCGAACTTTATACCGGATTAGGGTTGAAAGTGGAACTTTGGGCTTACTTTCCCCCAACTCTATCCGAACTTTATACCGGGATAGAGTTGAATGTTGGACGTTGCGGTGACTTTGCCCCAACTCTATCCGAACTTTGTTTCGGAATAGACTTGAAACTTGAACTTTAGGCTAACTTTCCCCCACTCTATCAGAACTTTATACCGGGATAGAGTTGAATGTTCGACTTTGAGGGTACTTTCCCCCAACTCTATCCGAACTTTATACCGGGATAGAGTTGAAAGTCAAATTTTAGGGTTACTTTCCCCCAACTCTATCCGAACTTCATACCGGGTTAGAGTTGAAAGTTAAACTTTAGGGTCACTTTTCCCGAACTCTTTCCGAACTTAATACCGGGTTGTAGTTGAGAATTGATCTTTGGGTTTTTGAAAAATTTTATTAGTTTTTTGAAAATTTATTTAAGAACATTTAGGTTTTGGTCAACTCTATTCCAACTAACAACACGGTTAGAGTTGAAAGTTGAACTTTGGGTTACTTTACCCCAACTCTATCCGATCTTTATACCCGGATAGAGTTAAGAGTTGACCTTTGGGGTTACTTTGCCCCAACTGTATCCGAACTTTATACCGGAATAAAGTTGAATGTTGGACTTTGGGGTTACTTTACCCCAGCTATATCCGAACTTTATACTGAGAGAGTTATAGTTGAGGATTAGTTAGAGTTAGAGTTGAGGATTGATCGTTGGGTTTTTAAAAAATTTATTGAATTTGTTTAAAATCCATTTAAGAGCATTGAGGATTTGGTCAATTCTATCCCAACTCTACACACAGGTAGAGTTGAAACTTGAATTTTGGGGTTACTTTGCCCGAATTCTATCCGAACTTTATACCGGGTTAGGGTTGAAAGTGGAACTTTGGGCTTACTTTCCCCCAACTCTATCTGAACTTTATACCGGGATAGAGTTGAATGTTGGACTTTGCGGTTACTTTGCCCCAACTCTATCCGAACTTTGTTTCGGAATAGAGTTGAAAGTTAAATTTTAGGGTAACTTTCCTCCAACTCTATCCGAACTTTATACCAGGATAGAGTTGAGTGTTGGAACTTGGGGTTACTTTCCCCCACTCTATCCGAACTTTATGCCGGGATAGAGTTGAATATTGGACTTTGCGGTTACTTTGCCCCAACTCTATCCGAACTTTGTTTCGGAATAGAGTTGAAAGTTGAACTTTAGGGTAACTTTCCTCCAACTCTATCAGAACTTTATACCGGGATATAGTTGAATGTTGGAATTTGGCGTTACTTTCCCCCAACTCTATCCGAACTTTATACCGGGATAGAGTTGAATGTTGGACTTTGCGGTGACTTTGCCCCAACTCTATCCGAACTTTGTTTCGGAATAGAGTTGAAAGTTGAACTTTAGGCTAACTTTCCCCCACTCTATCAGAACTTTATACCGGGATAGAGTTGAATGTTCGACTTTGAGGGTACTTTCCCCCAACTCTATCCGAACTTTATACCGGGATAGAGTTGAAAGTCAAATTTTAGGGTTACTTTCCCCCAACTCTATCCGAACTTCATACCGGGTTAGAGTTGAAAGTTGAACTTTGGGTTACTTTACCCCAACTCTATCCGATCTTTATACCCGGATAGAGTTAAGAGTTGACCTTTGGGGTTACTTTGCCCCAACTGTATCCGAACTTTATACCGGAATAGAGTTGAATGTTGGACTTTGGGGTTACTTTACCCCAGCTCTATCCGAACTTTATACTGAGAGAGTTATAGTTGAGGATTAGTTAGAGTTAGAGTTGAGGATTGATCGTTGGGTTTTTAAAAAATTTATTGAATTTGTTTAAAATCCATTTAAGAACATTGAGGATTTGGTCAATTCTATCCCAACTCTACACACAGGTAGAGTTGAAACTTGAATTTTGGGGTTACTTTGCCCGAATTCTATCCGAACTTTATACCGGGATATAGTTGAATGTTGGAATTTGGAGTTACTTTCCCCCAACTCTATCCGAACTTTATACCGGGATAGAGTTGAATGTTGGACTTTGCGGTGACTTTGCCCCAACTCTATCCGAACTTTGTTTCGGAATAGAGTTGAAAGTTGAATTTTAGGGTAACTTTCCCCCACTCTATCAGAACTTTATACCGAGATAGAGTTGAATATTCGACTTTGAGGGTACTTTCCCCCAACTCTATCCGAACTTTATACCGGGATAGAGTTGAATGTTGGACTTTGCGGTTACTTTGCCCCATCTCTATCCGAACTTTGTTTCGGGATAGAGTTGAAAGTTGAACTTTAGGGTAACTTTCCTCCAAGTCTATAAGAACTTTATACCGGGATATAGTTGAGTGTTGGAATTTGGGTTTTTGAAAATTTTATTAGTTTTTTGAAAATTTATTTAAGAACATTTAGGTTTTCGTCAACTCTATTCCAACTAACAACACGGTTAGAGTTGAAAGTTGAACTTTGGGTTACTTTACCCCAACTCTATCCGATCTTTATACCCGGATAGAGTTGAGAGTTGACCTTTGGGGTTACTTTGCCCCAACTGTATCCGAACTTTATACCGGAATAGAGTTGAATGTTGGACTTTGGGGTTACTTTACCCCAGCTCTATCCGAACTTTATACTGAGAGAGTTATAGTTGAGGATTAGTTAGAGTTAGAGTTGAGGATTGATAGTTGGGTTTTTAAAAAATTTATTGAATTTGTTTAAAATCCATTTAAGAACATTGAGGATTTGGTCAATTCTATCCCAACTCTACACACAGGTAGAGTTGAAACTTGAATTTTGGGGTTACTTTGCCCGAATTCTATCCGAACTTTATACCGGGTTAGGGTTGAAAGTGGAACTTTGGGCTTACTTTCCCCCAACTCTATCCGAACTTTATACCGGGATAGAGTTGAATGTTGGACGTTGCGGTGACTTTGCCCCAACTCTATCCGAACTTTGTTTCGGAATAGAGTTGAAAGTTCAACTTTAGGCTAACTTTCCCCCACTCTATCAGAACTTTATACCGGGATAGAGTTGAATGTTCGACTTTGAGGGTACTTTCCCCCAACTCTATCCGAACTTTATACCGGGATAGAGTTGAAAGTCAAATTTTAGGGTTACTTTCCCCCAACTCTATCCGAACTTCATACCGGGTTAGAGTTGAAAGTTAAACTTTAGGGTCACTTTTCCCGAACTCTTTCCGAACTTAATACCGGGTTGTAGTTGAGAATTGATCTTTGGGTTTTTGAAAAATTTTATTAGTTTTTTGAAAATTTATTTAAGAACATTTAGGTTTTGGTCAACTCTGTTCCAACTAACAACACGGTTAGAGTTGAAAGTTGAACTTTGGGTTACTTTACCCCAACTCTATCCGATCTTTATACCCGGATAGAGTTAAGAGTTGACCTTTGGGGTTACTTTGCCCCAAGTGTATCCGAACTTTATACCGGAATAAAGTTGAATGTTGGACTTTGGGGTTACTTTACCCCAGCTATATCCGAACTTTATACTGAGAGAGTTATAGTTGAGGATTGGTTAGAGTTAGAGTTGAGGATTGATCGTTGGGTTTTTAAAAAATTTATTGAATTTGGTTAAAATCCATTTAAGAGCATTGAGGATTTGGTCAATTCTATCCCAACTCTACACACAGGTAGAGTTGAAACTTGAATTTTGGGGTTACTTTGCCCGAATTCTATCCGAACTTTATACCGGGTTAGGGTTGAAAGTGGAACTTTGGGCTTACTTTCCTCCAACTCTATCCGAACTTTATACCGGGATAGAGTTGAATGTTGGACTTTGCGGTTACTTTGCCCCAACTCTATCCGAACTTTGTTTCGGAATAGAGTTGAAAGTTAAATTTTAGGGTAACTTTCCTCCAACTCTATCCGAACTTTATACCAGGATAGAGTTGAGTGTTGGAACTTGGGGTTACTTTCCCCCACTCTATCCGAACTTTATGCCGGGATAGAGTTGAATGTTGGACTTTGCGGTTACTTTGCCCCAACTCTATCCGAACTTTGTTTCGGAATAGAGTTGAAAGTTAAATTTTGGGGTAACTTTCCTCCAACTCTATCCGAACTTTATACCAGGATAGAGTTGAGTGTTGGAATTTGGGGTTACTTTCCCCCAACTCTATCCGAACGTTGTTTCGGAATAGAGTTGAAAGTTGAACTTTAGGGTAACCTTCCCCGAACTCTATCAGAACTTTATACCGGGATATAGTTGAGTGTTGGAATTTGGGGTTTCTTTCCCCCAACTCTATCCGAACTTTATACCGGGATAGAGTTGAATGTTGGACTTTGCGGTTACTTTGCCCCAACTCTATCCGAACTTTGTTACGGAATAGAGTTCAAAATTGAACTTTAGGGTAACTTTCCCCCAACTCTATCAGAACTTTATACCGGGACATAGTTGAGTGTTGGAATTTGGGGTTACTTTCCCCCAACTCTATCCGAACTTTATACCGGGATAGAGTTGAATGTTGGACTTTGCGGTTACTTTGCCCCAACTCTATCCGAACTTTCTTTCGGAATAGAGTTGAAAGTTGAACTTTAGGGTAACTTTCCTCCAAGTCTATCAGAACTTTATACCGGGATGTAGTTGAGTGTTGGACTTTGCGGTTACTTTGCCCCAACTCGATCCGAACTTTGTTTCGGAATAGAGTTCAAAACTGAACTTTAGGGTAACTTTCCCCAACTCTATCAGAACTTTATACCGGGATATAGTTGAGTGTTGGAATTTGGGGTTTCTTTCCCCCAACTCTATCCGAACTTTATACCGGGATAGAGTTGAATGTTGGACTTTGCGGTTACTTTGCCCCAACTCTATCCGAACTTTGTTTCGGAATAGAGTTGCAAATTGAACTTTAGGGTAACTTTCCCCGAACTTTATCAGAACTTCATACCGGGATATAGTTGAGTGTTGGAATTTGGGGTTACTTTCCCCCAACTCTATCCGAACTTTATACCGGGATAGAGTTGAATGTTGGACTTTGCGGTTACTTTGCCCCAACTCTATCCGAACTTTGTTTCGGAATAGAGTTGAAAGTAAAATTTTAGGGTAACTTTCCTCCAACTCTATCCGAACTTTTTACCAGGATAGAGTTGAGTGTTGGAATTTGGGGTTACTTTCCCCCAACTCTATCCGAATTTTATACCGGGATAGAGTTGAAAGTCAAATTTTAGGGTTACTTTGCCCCAACTCTATCCGAACTTTTTACCGGGTTAGAGTTGAAAGTTAAACTTTAGGCTTACTTTGCCCGAACTCTTTCCGAACTTCGTTTCGGAATAGAGTTGAAAGTTGAACTTTAGGGTAACTTTCCCCCACTCTATCAGAACTTTATACCGGGATAGAGTTGAATGTTCGACTTTGAGGGTACTTTCCCCCAACTCTATCCGAACTTTATACCGGGATAGAGTTGAATGTTGGACTTTGCGGTTACTTTGCCCCATCTCTATCCGAACTTTGTTTCGGGATAGAGTTGAAAGTTGAACTTTAGGGTAACTTTCCTCCAAGTCTATAAGAACTTTATACCGGGATATAGTTGAACGTTGGAATTTGGGTTTTTGAAAATTTTATTAGTTTTTTGAAAATTTATTTAAGAACATTTAGGTTTTGGTCAACTCTATTCCAACTAACAACACGGTTAGAGTTGAAAGTTGAACTTTGGGTTACTTTACCCCAACTCTATCCGATCTTTATACCCGGATAGAGTTGAGAGTTGACCTTTGGGGTTACTTTGCCCCAACTGTATCCGAACTTTATACCGGAATAGAGTTGAATGTTGGACTTTGGGGTTACTTTACCCCAGCTCTATCCGAACTTTATACTGAGAGAGTTATAGTTGAGGATTAGTTAGAGTTAGAGTTGAGGATTGATCGTTGGGTTTTTAAAAAATTTATTGAATTTGTTTAAAATCCATTTAAGAACATTGAGGATTTGGTCAATTCTATCCCAACTCTACACACAGGTAGAGTTGAAACTTGAATTTTGGGGTTACTTTGCCCGAATTCTATCCGAACTTTATACCGGGATATAGTTGAATGTTGGAATTTGGAGTTACTTTCCCCCAACTCTATCCGAACTTTATACCGGGATAGAGTTGAATGTTGGACTTTGCGGTGACTTTGCCCCAACTCTATCCGAACTTTGTTTCGGAATAGAGTTGAAAGTTGAACTTTAGGGTAACTTTCCCCCACTCTATCAGAACTTTATACCGGGATAGAGTTGAATGTTCGACTTTGAGGGTACTTTCCCCCAACTCTATCCGAACTTTATACCGGGATAGAGTTGAATGTTGGACTTTGCGGTTACTTTGCCCCATCTCTATCCGAACTTTGTTTCGGGATAGAGTTGAAAGTTGAACTTTAGGGTAACTTTCCTCCAAGTCTATAAGAACTTTATACCGGGATATAGTTGAGTGTTGGAATTTGGGTTTTTGAAAATTTTATTAGTTTTTTGAAAATTTATTTAAGAACATTTAGGTTTTCGTCAACTCTATTCCAACTAACAACACGGTTAGAGTTGAAAGTTGAATTTTGGGTTACTTTACCCCAACTCTATCCGATCTTTATACCCGGATAGAGTTGAGAGTTGACCTTTGGGGTTACTTTGCCCCAACTGTATCCGAACTTTATACCGGAATAGAGTTGAATGTTGGACTTTGGGGTTACTTTACCCCAGCTCTATCCGAACTTTATACTGAGAGAGGTATAGTTGAGGATTAGTGAGAGTTAGAGTTGAGGATTGATCGTTGGGTTTTTAAAAAATTTATTGAATTTGTTTAAAATCCATTTAAGAACATTGAGGATTTGGTCAATTCTAGCCCAACTCTACACACAGGTAGAGTTGAAACTTGAATTTTGGGGTTACTTTGCCCGAATTCTATCCGAACTTTATACCGGATTAGGGTTGAAAGTGGAACTTTGGGCTTACTTTCCCCCAACTCTATCCGAACTTTATACCGGGATAGAGTTGAATGTTGGACGTTGCGGTGACTTTGCCCCAACTCTATCCGAACTTTGTTTCGGAATAGACTTGAAAGTTGAACTTTAGGCTAACTTTCCCCCACTCTATCAGAACTTTATACCGGGATAGAGTTGAATGTTCGACTTTGAGGGTACTTTCCCCCAACTCTATCCGAACTTTATACCGGGATAGAGTTGAAAGTCAAATTTTAGGGTTACTTTCCCCCAACTCTATCCGAACTTCATACCGGGTTAGAGTTGAAAGTTAAACTTTAGGGTTACTTTGCCCGAACTCTTTCCGAACTTAATACCGGGTTGTAGTTGAGAATTGATCTTTGGGTTTTTGAAAATTTTATTAGTTTTTTGAAAATTTATTTAAGAACATTTAGGTTTTGGTCAACTCTATTCCAACTAACAACACGGTTAGAGTTGAAAGTTGAACTTTGGGTTACTTTACCCCAACTCTATCCGATCTTTATACCCGGATAGAGTTAAGAGTTGACCTTTGGGGTTACTTTGCCCCAACTGTATCCGAACTTTATACCGGAATAGAGTTGAATGTTGGACTTTGGGGTTACTTTACCCCAGCTCTATCCGAACTTTATACTGAGAGAGTTATAGTTGAGGATTAGTTAGAGTTAGAGTTGAGGATTGATCGTTGGGTTTTTAAAAAATTTATTGAATTTGTTTAAAATCCATTTAAGAGCATTGAGGATTTGGTCAATTCTATCCCAACTCTACACACAGGTAGAGTTGAAACTTGAATTTTGGGGTTACTTTGCCCGAATTCTATCCGAACTTTATACCGGGATATAGTTGAATGTTGGAATTTGGAGTTACTTTCCCCCAACTCTATCCGAACTTTATACCGGGATAGAGTTGAATGTTGGACTTTGCGGTGACTTTGCCCCAACTCTATCCGAACTTTGTTTCGGAATAGAGTTGAAAGTTGAACTTTAGGGTAACTTTCCCCCACTCTATCAGAACTTTTACCGGGATAGAGTTGAATTTTCGACTTTGAGGGTACTTTCCCCCAACTCTATCCGAACTTTATACCGGGATAGAGTTGAATGTTGGACTTTGCGGTTACTTTGCCCCATCTCTATCCGAACTTTGTTTCGGGATAGAGTTGAAAGTTGAACTTTAGGGTAACTTTCCTCCAAGTCTATAAGAACTTTATACCGGGATATAGTTGAGTGTTGGAATTTGGGTTTTTGAAAATTTTATTAGTTTTTTGAAAATTTATTTAAGAACATTTAGGTTTTCGTCAACTCTATTCCAACTAACAACACGGTTAGAGTTGAAAGTTGAACTTTGGGTTACTTTACCCCAACTCTATCCGATCTTTATACCCGGATAGAGTTGAGAGTTGACCTTTGGGGTTACTTTGCCCCAACTGTATCCGAACTTTATACCGGAATAGAGTTGAATGTTGGACTTTGGGGTTACTTTACCCCAGCTCTATCCGAACTTTATACTGAGAGAGTTATAGTTGAGGATTAGTTAGAGTTAGAGTTGAGGATTGATCGTTGGGTTTTTAAAAAATTTATTGAATTTGTTTAAAATCCATTTAAGAACATTGAGGATTTGGTCAATTCTATCCCAACTCTACACACAGGTAGAGTTGAAACTTGAATTTTGGGGTTACTTTGCCCGAATTCTATCCGAACTTTATACCGGGATATAGTTGAATGTTGGAATTTGGAGTTACTTTCCCCCAACTCTATCCGAACTTTATACCGGGATAGAGTTGAATGTTGGACTTTGCGGTGACTTTGCCCCAACTCTATCCGAACTTTGTTTCGGAATAGAGTTGAAAGTTGAACTTTAGGGTAACTTTCCCCCACTCTATCAGAACTTTATACCGGGATAGAGTTGAATGTTCGACTTTGAGGGTACTTTCCCCCAACTCTATCCGAACTTTATACCGGGATAGAGTTGAATGTTGGACTTTGCGGTTACTTTGCCCCATCTCTATCCGAACTTTGTTTCGGAATAGAGTTGAAAGTTGAACTTTAGGGTAACCTTCCCCGAACTCTATCAGAACTTTATACCGGGATATAGTTGAGTGTTGGAATTTGGGGTTTCTTTCCCCCAACTCTATCCGAACTTTATACCGGGATAGAGTTGAATGTTGGACTTTGCGGTTACTTTGCCCCAACTCTATCCGAACTTTGTTTCGGAATAGAGTTCAAAATTGAACTTTAGGGTAACTTTCCCCCAACTCTATCAGAACTTTATACCGGGACATAGTTGAGTGTTGAAATTTGGGGTTACTTTCCCCCAACTCTATCCGAACTTTATACCGGGATAGAGTTGAATGTTGGACTTTGCGGTTACTTTGCCCCAACTCTATCCGAACTTTCTTTCGGAATAGAGTTGAAAGTTGAACTTTAGGGTAACTTTCCTCCAAGTCTATCAGAACTTTATACCGGGATGTAGTTGAGTGTTGGACTTTGCGGTTACTTTGCCCCAACTCTATCCGAACTTTGTTTCGGAATAGAGTTCAAAATTGAACTTTAGGGTAACTTTCCCCAACTCTATCAGAACTTTATACCGGGATATAGTTGAGTGTTGGAATTTGGGGTTTCTTTCCCCCAACTCTATCCGAACTTTATACCGGGATAGAGTTGAATGTTGGACTTTGCGGTTACTTTGCCCCAACTCTATCCGAACTTTGTTTCGGAATAGAGTTGCAAATTGAACTTTAGGGTAACTTTCCCCGAACTTTATCAGAACTTCATACCGGGATATAGTTGAGTGTTGGAATTTGGGGTTACTTTCCCCCAACTCTATCCGAACTTTATACCGGGATAGAGTTGAATGTTGGACTTTGCGGTTACTTTGCCCCAACTCTATCCGAACTTTGTTTCGGAATAGAGTTGAAAGTAAAATTTTAGGGTAACTTTCCTCCAACTCTATCCGAACTTTATACCAGGATAGAGTTGAGTGTTGGAATTTGGGGTTACTTTCCCCCAACTCTATCCGAATTTTATACCGGGATAGAGTTGAAAGTCAAATTTTAGGGTTACTTTGCCCCAAATCTATCCGAACTTTTTACCGGGTTAGAGTTGAAAGTTAAACTTTAGGCTTACTTTGCCCGAACTCTTTCCGAACTTCGTTTCGAAATAGAGTTGAAAGTTGAACTTTAGGGTAACTTTCCCCCACTCTATCAGAACTTTATACCGGGATAGAGTTGAATGTTCGACTTTGAGGGTACTTTCCCCCAACTCTATCCGAACTTTATACCGGGATAGAGTTGAATGTTGGACTTTGCGGTTACTTTGCCCCATCTCTATCCGAAATTTGTTTCGGGATAGAGTTGAAAGTTGAACTTTAGGGTAACTTTCCTCCAAGTCTATAAGAACTTTATACCGGGATATAGTTGAGTGTTGGAATTTGGGTTTTTGAAAATTTTATTAGTTTTTTGAAAATTTATTTAAGAACATTTAGGTTTTGGTCAACTCTATTCCAACTAACAACACGGTTAGAGTTGAAAGTTGAACTTTGGGTTACTTTACCCCAACTCTATCCGATCTTTATACCCGGATAGAGTTGAGAGTTGACCTTTGGGGTTACTTTGCCCCAACTGTATCCGAACTTTATACCGGAATAGAGTTGAATGTTGGACTTTGGGGTTACTTTACCCCAGCTCTATCCGAACTTTATACTGAGAGAGTTATAGTTGAGGATTAGTTAGAGTTAGAGTTGAGGATTGATCGTTGGGTTTTTAAAAAATTTATTGAATTTGTTTAAAATCCATTTAAGAACATTGAGGATTTGGTCAATTCTATCCCAACTCTACACACAGGTAGAGTTGAAACTTGAATTTTGGGGTTACTTTGCCCGAATTCTATCCGAACTTTATACCGGGATATAGTTGAATGTTGGAATTTGGAGTTACTTTCCCCCAACTCTATCCGAACTTTATACCGGGATAGAGTTGAATGTTGGACTTTGCGGTGACTTTGCCCCAACTCTATCCGAACTTTGTTTCGGAATAGAGTTGAAAGTTGAACTTTAGGGTAACTTTCCCCCACTCTATCAGAACTTTATACCGGGATAGAGTTGAATGTTCGACTTTGAGGGTACTTTCCCCCAACTCTATCCGAACTTTATACCGGGATAGAGTTGAATGTTGGACTTTGCGCTTACTTTGCCCCATCTCTATCCGAACTTTGTTTCGGGATAGAGTTGAAAGTTGAACTTTAGGGTAACTTTCCTCCAAGTCTATAAGAACTTTATACCGGGATATAGTTGAGTGTTGGAATTTGGGTTTTTGAAAATTTTATTAGTTTTTTGAAAATTTATTTAAGAACATTTAGGTTTTCGTCAACTCTATTCCAACTAACAACACGGTTAGAGTTGAAAGTTGAATTTTGGGTTACTTTACCCCAACTCTATCCGATCTTTATACCCGGATAGAGTTGAGAGTTGACCTTTGGGGTTACTTTGCCCCAACTGTATCCGAACTTTATACCGGAATAGAGTTGAATGTTGGACTTTGGGATTACTTTACCCCAGCTCTATCCGAACTTTATACTGAGAGAGGTATAGTTGAGGATTAGTGAGAGTTAGAGTTGAGGATTGATCGTTGGGTTTTTAAAAAATTTATTGAATTTGTTTAAAATCCATTTAAGAACATTGAGGATTTGGTCAATTCTAGCCCAACTCTACACACAGGTAGAGTTGAAACTTGAATTTTGGGGTTACTTTGCCCGAATTCTATCCGAACTTTATACCGGATTAGGGTTGAAAGTGGAACTTTGGGCTTACTTTCCCCCAACTCTATCCGAACTTTATACCGGGATAGAGTTGAATGTTGGACGTTGCGGTGACTTTGCCCCAACTCTATCCGAACTTTGTTTCGGAATAGACTTGAAAGTTGAACTTTAGGCTAACTTTCCCCCACTCTATCAGAACTTTATACCGGGATAGAGTTGAATGTTCGACTTTGAGGGTACTTTCCCCCAACTCTATCCGAACTTTATACCGGGATAGAGTTGAAAGTCAAATTTGAGGGTTACTTTCCCCCAACTCTATCCGAACTTCATACCGGGTTAGAGTTGAAAGTTAAACTTTAGGGTCACTTTTCCCGAACTCTTTCCGAACTTAATACCGGGTTGTAGTTGAGAATTGATCTTTGGGTTTTTGAAAAATTTTATTAGTTTTTTGAAAATTTATTTAAGAACATTTAGGTTTTGGTCAACTCTGTTCCAACTAACAACACGGTTAGAGTTGAAAGTTGAACTTTGGGTTACTTTACCCCAACTCTATCCGATCTTTATACCCGGATAGAGTTAAGAGTTGACCTTTGGGGTTACTTTGCCCCAAGTGTATCCGAACTTTATACCGGAATAAAGTTGAATGTTGGACTTTGGGGTTACTTTACCCCAGCTATATCCGAACTTTATACTGAGAGAGTTATAGTTGAGGATTGGTTAGAGTTAGAGTTGAGGATTGATCGTTGGGTTTTTAAAAAATTTATTGAATTTGGTTAAAATCCATTTAAGAGCATTGAGGATTTGGTCAATTCTATCCCAACTCTACACACAGGTAGAGTTGAAACTTGAATTTTGGGGTTACTTTGCCCGAATTCTATCCGAACTTTATACCGGGTTAGGGTTGAAAGTGGAACTTTGGGCTTACTTTCCTCCAACTCTATCCGAACTTTATACCGGGATAGAGTTGAATGTTGGACTTTGCGGTTACTTTGCCCCAACTCTATCCGAACTTTGTTTCGGAATAGAGTTGAAAGTTAAATTTTAGGGTAACTTTCCTCCAACTCTATCCGAACTTTATACCAGGATAGAGTTGAGTGTTGGAACTTGGGGTTACTTTCCCCCACTCTATCCGAACTTTATGCCGGGATAGAGTTGAATGTTGGACTTTGCGGTTACTTTGCCCCAACTCTATCCGAACTTTGTTTCGGAATAGAGTTGAAAGTTAAATTTTGGGGTAACTTTCCTCCAACTCTATCCGAACTTTATACCAGGATAGAGTTGAGTGTTGGAATTTGGGGTTACTTTCCCCCAACTCTATCCGAACGTTGTTTCGGAATAGAGTTGAAAGTTGAACTTTAGGGTAACCTTCCCCGAACTCTATCAGAACTTTATACCGGGATATAGTTGAGTGTTGGAATTTGGGGTTTCTTTCCCCCAACTCTATCCGAACTTTATACCGGGATAGAGTTGAATGTTGGACTTTGCGGTTACTTTGCCCCAACTCTATCCGAACTTTGTTACGGAATAGAGTTCAAAATTGAACTTTAGGGTAACTTTCCCCCAACTCTATCAGAACTTTATACCGGGACATAGTTGAGTGTTGGAATTTGGGGTTACTTTCCCCCAACTCTATCCGAACTTTATACCGGGATAGAGTTGAATGTTGGACTTTGCGGTTACTTTGCCCCAACTCTATCCGAACTTTCTTTCGGAATAGAGTTGAAAGTTGAACTTTAGGGTAACTTTCCTCCAAGTCTATCAGAACTTTATACCGGGATGTAGTTGAGTGTTGGACTTTGCGGTTACTTTGCCCCAACTCGATCCGAACTTTGTTTCGGAATAGAGTTCAAAACTGAACTTTAGGGTAACTTTCCCCAACTCTATCAGAACTTTATACCGGGATATAGTTGAGTGTTGGAATTTGGGGTTTCTTTCCCCCAACTCTATCCGAACTTTATACCGGGATAGAGTTGAATGTTGGACTTTGCGGTTACTTTGCCCCAACTCTATCCGAACTTTGTTTCGGAATAGAGTTGCAAATTGAACTTTAGGGTAACTTTCCCCGAACTTTATCAGAACTTCATACCGGGATATAGTTGAGTGTTGGAATTTGGGGTTACTTTCCCCCAACTCTATCCGAACTTTATACCGGGATAGAGTTGAATGTTGGACTTTGCGGTTACTTTGCCCCAACTCTATCCGAACTTTGTTTCGGAATAGAGTTGAAAGTAAAATTTTAGGGTAACTTTCCTCCAACTCTATCCGAACTTTTTACCAGGATAGAGTTGAGTGTTGGAATTTGGGGTTACTTTCCCCCAACTCTATCCGAATTTTATACCGGGATAGAGTTGAAAGTCAAATTTTAGGGTTACTTTGCCCCAACTCTATCCGAACTTTTTACCGGGTTAGAGTTGAAAGTTAAACTTTAGGCTTACTTTGCCCGAACTCTTTCCGAACTTCGTTTCGGAATAGAGTTGAAAGTTGAACTTTAGGGTAACTTTCCCCCACTCTATCAGAACTTTATACCGGGATAGAGTTGAATGTTCGACTTTGAGGGTACTTTCCCCCAACTCTATCCGAACTTTATACCGGGATAGAGTTGAATGTTGGACTTTGCGGTTACTTTGCCCCATCTCTATCCGAACTTTGTTTCGGGATAGAGTTGAAAGTTGAACTTTAGGGTAACTTTCCTCCAAGTCTATAAGAACTTTATACCGGGATATAGTTGAGTGTTGGAATTTGGGTTTTTGAAAATTTTATTAGTTTTTTGAAAATTTATTTAAGAACATTTAGGTTTTGGTCAACTCTATTCCAACTAACAACACGGTTAGAGTTGAAAGTTGAACTTTGGGTTACTTTACCCCAACTCTATCCGATCTTTATACCCGGATAGAGTTGAGAGTTGACCTTTGGGGTTACTTTGCCCCAACTGTATCCGAACTTTATACCGGAATAGAGTTGAATGTTGGACTTTGGGGTTACTTTACCCCAGCTCTATCCGAACTTTATACTGAGAGAGTTATAGTTGAGGATTAGTTAGAGTTAGAGTTGAGGATTGATCGTTGGGTTTTTAAAAAATTTATTGAATTTGTTTAAAATCCATTTAAGAACATTGAGGATTTGGTCAATTCTATCCCAACTCTACACACAGGTAGAGTTGAAACTTGAATTTTGGGGTTACTTTGCCCGAATTCTATCCGAACTTTATACCGGGATATAGTTGAATGTTGGAATTTGGAGTTACTTTCCCCCAACTCTATCCGAACTTTATACCGGGATAGAGTTGAATGTTGGACTTTGCGGTGACTTTGCCCCAACTCTATCCGAACTTTGTTTCGGAATAGAGTTGAAAGTTGAACTTTAGGGTAACTTTCCCCCACTCTATCAGAACTTTATACCGGGATAGAGTTGAATGTTCGACTTTGAGGGTACTTTCCCCCAACTCTATCCGAACTTTATACCGGGATAGAGTTGAATGTTGGACTTTGCGGTTACTTTGCCCCATCTCTATCCGAACTTTGTTTCGGGATAGAGTTGAAAGTTGAACTTTAGGGTAACTTTCCTCCAAGTCTATAAGAACTTTATATCGGGATATAGTTGAGTGTTGGAATTTGGGTTTTTGAAAATTTTATTAGTTTTTTGAAAATTTATTTAAGAACATTTAGGTTTTCGTCAACTCTATTCCAACTAACAACACGGTTAGAGTTGAAAGTTGAATTTTGGGTTACTTTACCCCAACTCTATCCGATCTTTATACCCGGATAGAGTTGAGAGTTGACCTTTGGGGTTACTTTGCCCCAACTGTATCCGAACTTTATACCGGAATAGAGTTGAATGTTGGACTTTGGGGTTACTTTACCCCAGCTCTATCCGAACTTTATACTGAGAGAGGTATAGTTGAGGATTAGTGAGAGTTAGAGTTGAGGATTGATCGTTGGGTTTTTAAAAAATTTATTGAATTTGTTTAAAATCCATTTAAGAACATTGAGGATTTGGTCAATTCTAGCCCAACTCTACACACAGGTAGAGTTGAAACTTGAATTTTGGGGTTACTTTGCCCGAATTCTATCCGAACTTTATACCGGATTAGGGTTGAAAGTGGAACTTTGGGCTTACTTTCCCCCAACTCTATCCGAACTTTATACCGGGATAGAGTTGAATGTTGGACGTTGCGGTGACTTTGCCCCAACTCTATCCGAACTTTGTTTCGGAATAGACTTGAAAGTTGAACTTTAGGCTAACTTTCCCCCACTCTATCAGAACTTTATACCGGGATAGAGTTGAATGTTCGACTTTGAGGGTACTTTCCCCCAACTCTATCCGAACTTTATACCGGGATAGAGTTGAAAGTCAAATTTTAGGGTTACTTTCCCCCAACTCTATCCGAACTTCATACCGGGTTAGAGTTGAAAGTTAAACTTTAGGGTTACTTTGCCCGAACTCTTTCCGAACTTAATACCGGGTTGTAGTTGAGAATTGATCTTTGGGTTTTTGAAAATTTTATTAGTTTTTTGAAAATTTATTTAAGAACATTTAGGTTTTGGTCAACTCTATTCCAACTAACAACACGGTTAGAGTTGAAAGTTGAACTTTGGGTTACTTTACCCCAACTCTATCCGATCTTTATACCCGGATAGAGTTAAGAGTTGACCTTTGGGGTTACTTTGCCCCAACTGTATCCGAACTTTATACCGGAATAGAGTTGAATGTTGGACTTTGGGGTTACTTTACCCCAGCTCTATCCGAACTTTATACTGAGAGAGTTATAGTTGAGGATTAGTTAGAGTTAGAGTTGAGGATTGATCGTTGGGTTTTTAAAAAATTTATTGAATTTGTTTAAAATCCATTTAAGAGCATTGAGGATTTGGTCAATTCTATCCCAACTCTACACACAGGTAGAGTTGAAACTTGAATTTTGGGGTTACTTTGCCCGAATTCTATCCGAACTTTATACCGGGATATAGTTGAATGTTGGAATTTGGAGTTACTTTCCCCCAACTCTATCCGAACTTTATACCGGGATAGAGTTGAATGTTGGACTTTGCGGTGACTTTGCCCCAACTCTATCCGAACTTTGTTTCGGAATAGAGTTGAAAGTTGAACTTTAGGGTAACTTTCCCCCACTCTATCAGAACTTTTACCGGGATAGAGTTGAATTTTCGACTTTGAGGGTACTTTCCCCCAACTCTATCCGAACTTTATACCGGGATAGAGTTGAATGTTGGACTTTGCGGTTACTTTGCCCCATCTCTATCCGAACTTTGTTTCGGGATAGAGTTGAAAGTTGAACTTTAGGGTAACTTTCCTCCAAGTCTATAAGAACTTTATACCGGGATATAGTTGAGTGTTGGAATTTGGGTTTTTGAAAATTTTATTAGTTTTTTGAAAATTTATTTAAGAACATTTAGGTTTTCGTCAACTCTATTCCAACTAACAACACGGTTAGAGTTGAAAGTTGAACTTTGGGTTACTTTACCCCAACTCTATCCGATCTTTATACCCGGATAGAGTTGAGAGTTGACCTTTGGGGTTACTTTGCCCCAACTGTATCCGAACTTTATACCGGAATAGAGTTGAATGTTGGACTTTGGGGTTACTTTACCCCAGCTCTATCCGAACTTTATACTGAGAGAGTTATAGTTGAGGATTAGTTAGAGTTAGAGTTGAGGATTGATCGTTGGGTTTTTAAAAAATTTATTGAATTTGTTTAAAATCCATTTAAGAACATTGAGGATTTGGTCAATTCTATCCCAACTCTACACACAGGTAGAGTTGAAACTTGAATTTTGGGGTTACTTTGCCCGAATTCTATCCGAACTTTATACCGGGATATAGTTGAATGTTGGAATTTGGAGTTACTTTCCCCCAACTCTATCCGAACTTTATACCGGGATAGAGTTGAATGTTGGACTTTGCGGTGACTTTGCCCCAACTCTATCCGAACTTTGTTTCGGAATAGAGTTGAAAGTTGAACTTTAGGGTAACTTTCCCCCACTCTATCAGAACTTTATACCGGGATAGAGTTGAATGTTCGACTTTGAGGGTACTTTCCCCCAACTCTATCCGAACTTTATACCGGGATAGAGTTGAATGTTGGACTTTGCGGTTACTTTGCCCCATCTCTATCCGAACTTTGTTTCGGGATAGAGTTGAAAGTTGAACTTTAGGGTAACTTTCCTCCAAGTCTATAAGAACTTTATACCGGGATATAGTTGAGTGTTGGAATTTGGGTTTTTGAAAATTTTATTAGTTTTTTGAAAATTTATTTAAGAACATTTAGGTTTTCGTCAACTCTATTCCAACTAACAACACGGTTAGAGTTGAAAGTTGAATTTTGGGTTACTTTACCCCAACTCTATCCGATCTTTATACCCGGATAGAGTTGAGAGTTGACCTTTGGGGTTACTTTGCCCCAACTGTATCCGAACTTTATACCGGAATAGAGTTGAATGTTGGACTTTGGGATTACTTTACCCCAGCTCTATCCGAACTTTATACTGAGAGAGGTATAGTTGAGGATTAGTGAGAGTTAGAGTTGAGGATTGATCGTTGGGTTTTTAAAAAATTTATTGAATTTGTTTAAAATCCATTTAAGAACATTGAGGATTTGGTCAATTCTAGCCCAACTCTACACACAGGTAGAGTTGAAACTTGAATTTTGGGGTTACTTTGCCCGAATTCTATCCGAACTTTATACCGGATTAGGGTTGAAAGTGGAACTTTGGGCTTACTTTCCCCCAACTCTATCCGAACTTTATACCGGGATAGAGTTGAATGTTGGACGTTGCGGTGACTTTGCCCCAACTCTATCCGAACTTTGTTTCGGAATAGACTTGAAAGTTGAACTTTAGGCTAACTTTCCCCCACTCTATCAGAACTTTATACCGGGATAGAGTTGAATGTTCGACTTTGAGGGTACTTTCCCCCAACTCTATCCGAACTTTATACCGGGATAGAGTTGAAAGTCAAATTTTAGGGTTACTTTCCCCCAACTCTATCCGAACTTCATACCGGGTTAGAGTTGAAAGTTAAATTTTAGGGTTACTTTGCCCGAACTCTTTCCGAACTTAATACCGGGTTGTAGTTGAGAATTGATCTTTGGGTTTTTGAAAATTTTATTAGTTTTTTGAAAATTTATTTAAGAACATTTAGGTTTTGGTCAACTCTATTCCAACTAACAACACGGTTAGAGTTGAAAGTTGAACTTTGGGTTACTTTACCCCAACTCTATCCGATCTTTATACCCGGATAGAGTTGAGAGTTGACCTTTGGGGTTACTTTGCCCCAAGTGTATCCGAACTTTATACCGGAATAGAGTTGAATGTTGGACTTTGGGGTTACTTTACCCCAGCTCTATCCGAACTTTATACTGAGAAAGGTATAGTTGAGGATTAGTTAGAGTTAGAGTTGAGGATTGATCGTTGGTTTTTTAAAAAATTTATTGAATTTGTTTAAAATCCATTTAAGAACATTGAGGATTTGGTCAAGTCTATCCCAACTCTACACACAGGTAGAGTTGAAACTTGAATTTTGGGGTTACTTTGCCCGAATTCTATCCGAACTTTATACCGGATTAGGGTTGAAAGTGGAACTTTGGGCTTACTTTCCCCCAACTCTATCCGAACTTTATACCGGGATAGAGTTGAATGTTGGACGTTGCGGTGACTTTGCCCCAACTCTATCCGAACTTTGTTTCGGAATAGACTTGAAACTTGAACTTTAGGCTAACTTTCCCCCACTCTATCAGAACTTTATACCGGGATAGAGTTGAATGTTCGACTTTGAGGGTACTTTCCCCCAACTCTATCCGAACTTTATACCGGGATAGAGTTGAAAGTCAAATTTTAGGGTTACTTTCCCCCAACTCTATCCGAACTTCATACCGGGTTAGAGTTGAAAGTTAAACTTTAGGGTCACTTTTCCCGAACTCTTTCCGAACTTAATACCGGGTTGTAGTTGAGAATTGATCTTTGGGTTTTTGAAAAATTTTATTAGTTTTTTGAAAATTTATTTAAGAACATTTAGGTTTTGGTCAACTCTATTCCAACTAACAACACGGTTAGAGTTGAAAGTTGAACTTTGGGTTACTTTACCCCAACTCTATCCGATCTTTATACCCGGATAGAGTTAAGAGTTGACCTTTGGGGTTACTTTGCCCCAACTGTATCCGAACTTTATACCGGAATAAAGTTGAATGTTGGACTTTGGGGTTACTTTACCCCAGCTATATCCGAACTTTATACTGAGAGAGTTATAGTTGAGGATTAGTTAGAGTTAGAGTTGAGGATTGATCGTTGGGTTTTTAAAAAATTTATTGAATTTGTTTAAAATCCATTTAAGAGCATTGAGGATTTGGTCAATTCTATCCCAACTCTACACACAGGTAGAGTTGAAACTTGAATTTTGGGGTTACTTTGCCCGAATTCTATCCGAACTTTATACCGGGTTAGGGTTGAAAGTGGAACTTTGGGCTTACTTTCCCCCAACTCTATCTGAACTTTATACCGGGATAGAGTTGAATGTTGGACTTTGCGGTTACTTTGCCCCAACTCTATCCGAACTTTGTTTCGGAATAGAGTTGAAAGTTAAATTTTAGGGTAACTTTCCTCCAACTCTATCCGAACTTTATACCAGGATAGAGTTGAGTGTTGGAACTTGGGGTTACTTTCCCCCACTCTATCCGAACTTTATGCCGGGATAGAGTTGAATATTGGACTTTGCGGTTACTTTGCCCCAACTCTATCCGAACTTTGTTTCGGAATAGAGTTGAAAGTTGAACTTTAGGGTAACTTTCCTCCAACTCTATCAGAACTTTATACCGGGATATAGTTGAATGTTGGAATTTGGCGTTACTTTCCCCCAACTCTATCCGAACTTTATACCGGGATAGAGTTGAATGTTGGACTTTGCGGTGACTTTGCCCCAACTCTATCCGAACTTTGTTTCGGAATAGAGTTGAAAGTTGAACTTTAGGCTAACTTTCCCCCACTCTATCAGAACTTTATACCGGGATAGAGTTGAATGTTCGACTTTGAGGGTACTTTCCCCCAACTCTATCCGAACTTTATACCGGGATAGAGTTGAAAGTCAAATTTTAGGGTTACTTTCCCCCAACTCTATCCGAACTTCATACCGGGTTAGAGTTGAAAGTTGAACTTTGGGTTACTTTACCCCAACTCTATCCGATCTTTATACCCGGATAGAGTTAAGAGTTGACCTTTGGGGTTACTTTGCCCCAACTGTATCCGAACTTTATACCGGAATAGAGTTGAATGTTGGACTTTGGGGTTACTTTACCCCAGCTCTATCCGAACTTTATACTGAGAGAGTTATAGTTGAGGATTAGTTAGAGTTAGAGTTGAGGATTGATCGTTGGGTTTTTAAAAAATTTATTGAATTTGTTTAAAATCCATTTAAGAACATTGAGGATTTGGTCAATTCTATCCCAACTCTACACACAGGTAGAGTTGAAACTTGAATTTTGGGGTTACTTTGCCCGAATTCTATCCGAACTTTATACCGGGATATAGTTGAATGTTGGAATTTGGAGTTACTTTCCCCCAACTCTATCCGAACTTTATACCGGGATAGAGTTGAATGTTGGACTTTGCGGTGACTTTGCCCCAACTCTATCCGAACTTTGTTTCGGAATAGAGTTGAAAGTTGAACTTTAGGGTAACTTTCCCCCACTCTATCAGAACTTTATACCGGGATAGAGTTGAATATTCGACTTTGAGGGTACTTTCCCCCAACTCTATCCGAACTTTATACCGGGATAGAGTTGAATGTTGGACTTTGCGGTTACTTTGCCCCATCTCTATCCGAACTTTGTTTCGGGATAGAGTTGAAAGTTGAACTTTAGGGTAACTTTCCTCCAAGTCTATAAGAACTTTATACCGGGATATAGTTGAGTGTTGGAATTTGGGTTTTTGAAAATTTTATTAGTTTTTTGAAAATTTATTTAAGAACATTTAGGTTTTCGTCAACTCTATTCCAACTAACAACACGGTTAGAGTTGAAAGTTGAACTTTGGGTTACTTTACCCCAACTCTATCCGATCTTTATACCCGGATAGAGTTGAGAGTTGACCTTTGGGGTTACTTTGCCCCAACTGTATCCGAACTTTATACCGGAATAGAGTTGAATGTTGGACTTTGGGGTTACTTTACCCCAGCTCTATCCGAACTTTATACTGAGAGAGTTATAGTTGAGGATTAGTTAGAGTTAGAGTTGAGGATTGATAGTTGGGTTTTTAAAAAATTTATTGAATTTGTTTAAAATCCATTTAAGAACATTGAGGATTTGGTCAATTCTATCCCAACTCTACACACAGGTAGAGTTGAAACTTGAATTTTGGGGTTACTTTGCCCGAATTCTATCCGAACTTTATACCGGGTTAGGGTTGAAAGTGGAACTTTGGGCTTACTTTCCCCCAACTCTATCCGAACTTTATACCGGGATAGAGTTGAATGTTGGACGTTGCGGTGACTTTGCCCCAACTCTATCCGAACTTTGTTTCGGAATAGAGTTGAAAGTTCAACTTTAGGCTAACTTTCCCCCACTCTATCAGAACTTTATACCGGGATAGAGTTGAATGTTCGACTTTGAGGGTACTTTCCCCCAACTCTATCCGAACTTTATACCGGGATAGAGTTGAAAGTCAAATTTTAGGGTTACTTTCCCCCAACTCTATCCGAACTTCATACCGGGTTAGAGTTGAAAGTTAAACTTTAGGGTCACTTTTCCCGAACTCTTTCCGAACTTAATACCGGGTTGTAGTTGAGAATTGATCTTTGGGTTTTTGAAAAATTTTATTAGTTTTTTGAAAATTTATTTAAGAACATTTAGGTTTTGGTCAACTCTGTTCCAACTAACAACACGGTTAGAGTTGAAAGTTGAACTTTGGGTTACTTTACCCCAACTCTATCCGATCTTTATACCCGGATAGAGTTAAGAGTTGACCTTTGGGGTTACTTTGCCCCAAGTGTATCCGAACTTTATACCGGAATAAAGTTGAATGTTGGACTTTGGGGTTACTTTACCCCAGCTATATCCGAACTTTATACTGAGAGAGTTATAGTTGAGGATTGGTTAGAGTTAGAGTTGAGGATTGATCGTTGGGTTTTTAAAAAATTTATTGAATTTGGTTAAAATCCATTTAAGAGCATTGAGGATTTGGTCAATTCTATCCCAACTCTACACACAGGTAGAGTTGAAACTTGAATTTTGGGGTTACTTTGCCCGAATTCTATCCGAAATTTATACCGGGTTAGGGTTGAAAGTGGAACTTTGGGCTTACTTTCCTCCAACTCTATCCGAACTTTATACCGGGATAGAGTTGAATGTTGGACTTTGCGGTTACTTTGCCCCAACTCTATCCGAACTTTGTTTCGGAATAGAGTTGAAAGTTAAATTTTAGGGTAACTTTCCTCCAACTCTATCCGAACTTTATACCAGGATAGAGTTGAGTGTTGGAACTTGGGGTTACTTTCCCCCACTCTATCCGAACTTTATGCCGGGATAGAGTTGAATGTTGGACTTTGCGGTTACTTTGCCCCAACTCTATCCGAACTTTGTTTCGGAATAGAGTTGAAAGTTAAATTTTGGGGTAACTTTCCTCCAACTCTATCCGAACTTTATACCAGGATAGAGTTGAGTGTTGGAATTTGGGGTTACTTTCCCCCAACTCTATCCGAACGTTGTTTCGGAATAGAGTTGAAAGTTGAACTTTAGGGTAACCTTCCCCGAACTCTATCAGAACTTTATACCGGGATATAGTTGAGTGTTGGAATTTGGGGTTTCTTTCCCCCAACTCTATCCGAACTTTATACCGGGATAGAGTTGAATGTTGGACTTTGCGGTTACTTTGCCCCAACTCTATCCGAACTTTGTTACGGAATAGAGTTCAAAATTGAACTTTAGGGTAACTTTCCCCCAACTCTATCAGAACTTTATACCGGGACATAGTTGAGTGTTGGAATTTGGGGTTACTTTCCCCCAACTCTATCCGAACTTTATACCGGGATAGAGTTGAATGTTGGACTTTGCGGTTACTTTGCCCCAACTCTATCCGAACTTTCTTTCGGAATAGAGTTGAAAGTTGAACTTTAGGGTAACTTTCCTCCAAGTCTATCAGAACTTTATACCGGGATGTAGTTGAGTGTTGGACTTTGCGGTTACTTTGCCCCAACTCGATCCGAACTTTGTTTCGGAATAGAGTTCAAAACTGAACTTTAGGGTAACTTTCCCCAACTCTATCAGAACTTTATACCGGGATATAGTTGAGTGTTGGAATTTGGGGTTTCTTTCCCCCAACTCTATCCGAACTTTATACCGGGATAGAGTTGAATGTTGGACTTTGCGGTTACTTTGCCCCAACTCTATCCGAACTTTGTTTCGGAATAGAGTTGCAAATTGAACTTTAGGGTAACTTTCCCCGAACTTTATCAGAACTTCATACCGGGATATAGTTGAGTGTTGGAATTTGGGGTTACTTTCCCCCAACTCTATCCGAACTTTATACCGGGATAGAGTTGAATGTTGGACTTTGCGGTTACTTTGCCCCAACTCTATCCGAACTTTGTTTCGGAATAGAGTTGAAAGTAAAATTTTAGGGTAACTTTCCTCCAACTCTATCCGAACTTTTTACCAGGATAGAGTTGAGTGTTGGAATTTGGGGTTACTTTCCCCCAACTCTATCCGAATTTTATACCGGGATAGAGTTGAAAGTCAAATTTTAGGGTTACTTTGCCCCAACTCTATCCGAACTTTTTACCGGGTTAGAGTTGAAAGTTAAACTTTAGGCTTACTTTGCCCGAACTCTTTCCGAACTTCGTTTCGGAATAGAGTTGAAAGTTGAACTTTAGGGTAACTTTCCCCCACTCTATCAGAACTTTATACCGGGATAGAGTTGAATGTTCGACTTTGAGGGTACTTTCCCCCAACTCTATCCGAACTTTATACCGGGATAGAGTTGAATGTTGGACTTTGCGGTTACTTTGCCCCATCTCTATCCGAACTTTGTTTCGGGATAGAGTTGAAAGTTGAACTTTAGGGTAACTTTCCTCCAAGTCTATAAGAACTTTATACCGGGATATAGTTGAGTGTTGGAATTTGCGTTTTTGAAAATTTTATTAGTTTTTTGAAAATTTATTTAAGAACATTTAGGTTTTCGTCAACTCTATTCCAACTAACAACACGGTTAGAGTTGAAAGTTGAATTTTGGGTTACTTTACCCCAACTCTATCCGATCTTTATACCCGGATAGAGTTGAGAGTTGACCTTTGGGGTTACTTTGCCCCAACTGTATCCGAACTTTATACCGGAATAAAGTTGAAAGTTGAACTTTAGGGTAACTTTCCTCCAACTCTATCAGAACTTTATACCGGGATATAGTTGAATGTTGGAATTTGGCGTTACTTTCCCCCAACTCTATCCGAACTTTATACCGGGATAGAGTTGAATGTTGGACTTTGCGGTGACTTTGCCCCAACTCTATCCGAACTTTGTTTCGGAATAGAGTTGAAAGTTGAACTTTAGGCTAACTTTCCCCCACTCTATCAGAACTTTATACCGGGATAGAGTTGAATGTTCGACTTTGAGGGTACTTTCCCCCAACTCTATCCGAACTTTATACCGGGATAGAGTTGAAAGTCAAATTTTAGGGTTACTTTCCCCCAACTCTATCCGAACTTCATACCGGGTTAGAGTTGAAAGTTAAATTTTAGGGTTACTTTGCCCGAACTCTTTCCGAACTTAATACCGGGTTGTAGTTGAGAATTGATCTTTGGGTTTTTGAAAATTTTATTAGTTTTTTGAAAATTTATTTAAGAACATTTAGGTTTTGGTCAACTCTATTCCAACTAACAACACGGTTAGAGTTGAAAGTTGAACTTTGGGTTACTTTACCCCAACTCTATCCGATCTTTATACCCGGATAGAGTTAAGAGTTGACCTTTGGGGTTACTTTGCCCCAACTGTATCCGAACTTTATACCGGAATAGAGTTGAATGTTGGACTTTGGGGTTACTTTACCCCAGCTCTATCCGAACTTTATACTGAGAGAGTTATAGTTGAGGATTAGTTAGAGTTAGAGTTGAGGATTGATCGTTGGGTTTTTAAAAAATTTAGTGAATTTGTTTAAAATCCATTTAAGAACATTGAGGATTTGGTCAATTCTATCCCAACTCTACACACAGGTAGAGTTGAAACTTGAATTTTGGGGTTACTTTGCCCGAATTCTATCCGAACTTTATACCGGGATATAGTTGAATGTTGGAATTTGGAGTTACTTTCCCCCAACTCTATCCGAACTTTATACCGGGATAGAGTTGAATGTTGGACTTTGCGGTGACTTTGCCCCAACTCTATCCGAACTTTGTTTCGGAATAGAGTTGAAACTTGAACTTTAGGGTAACTTTCCCCCACTCTATCAGAACTTTATACCGGGATAGAGTTGAATATTCGACTTTGAGGGTACTTTCCCCCAACTCTATCCGAACTTTATACCGGGATAGAGTTGAATGTTGGACTTTGCGGTTACTTTGCCCCATCTCTATCCGAACTTTGTTTCGGGATAGAGTTGAAAGTTGAACTTTAGGGTAACTTTCCTCCAAGTCTATAAGAACTTTATACCGGGATATAGTTGAGTGTTGGAATTTGGGTTTTTGAAAATTTTATTAGTTTTTTGAAAATTTATTTAAGAACATTTAGGTTTTGGTCAACTCTATTCCAACTAACAACACGGTTAGAGTTGAAAGTTGAACTTTGGGTTACTTTACCCCAACTCTATCCGATCTTTATACCCGGATAGAGTTAAGAGTTGACCTTTGGGGTTACTTTGCCCCAACTGTATCCGAACTTTATACCGGAATAGAGTTGAATGTTGGACTTTGGGGTTACTTTACCCCAGCTCTATCCGAACTTTATACTGAGAGAGTTATAGTTGAGGATTAGTTAGAGTTAGAGTTGAGGATTGATCGTTGGGTTTTTAAAAAATTTATTGAATTTGTTTAAAATCCATTTAAGAGCATTGAGGATTTGGTCAATTCTATCCCAACTCTACACACAGGTAGAGTTGAAACTTGAATTTTGGGGTTACTTTGCCCGAATTCTATCCGAACTTTATACCGGGATATAGTTGAATGTTGGAATTTGGAGTTACTTTCCCCCAACTCTATCCGAACTTTATACCGGGATAGAGTTGAATGTTGGACTTTGCGGTGACTTTGCCCCAACTCTATCCGAACTTTGTTTCGGAATAGAGTTGAAAGTTGAACTTTAGGGTAACTTTCCCCCACTCTATCAGAACTTTTACCGGGATAGAGTTGAATTTTCGACTTTGAGGGTACTTTCCCCCAACTCTATCCGAACTTTATACCGGGATAGAGTTGAATGTTGGACTTTGCGGTTACTTTGCCCCATCTCTATCCGAACTTTGTTTCGGGATAGAGTTGAAAGTTGAACTTTAGGGTAACTTTCCTCCAAGTCTATAAGAACTTTATACCGGGATATAGTTGAGTGTTGGAATTTGGGTTTTTGAAAATTTTATTAGTTTTTTGAAAATTTATTTAAGAACATTTAGGTTTTCGTCAACTCTATTCCAACTAACAACACGGTTAGAGTTGAAAGTTGAACTTTGGGTTACTTTACCCCAACTCTATCCGATCTTTATACCCGGATAGAGTTGAGAGTTGACCTTTGGGGTTACTTTGCCCCAACTGTATCCGAACTATATACCGGAATAGAGTTGAATGTTGGACTTTGGGGTTACTTTACCCCAGCTCTATCCGAACTTTATACTGAGAGAGTTATAGTTGAGGATTAGTTAGAGTTAGAGTTGAGGATTGATCGTTGGGTTTTTAAAAAATTTATTGAATTTGTTTAAAATCCATTTAAGAACATTGAGGATTTGGTCAATTCTATCCCAACTCTACACACAGGTAGAGTTGAAACTTGAATTTTGGGGTTACTTTGCCCGAATTCTATCCGAACTTTATACCGGGATATAGTTGAATGTTGGAATTTGGAGTTACTTTCCCCCAACTCTATCCGAACTTTATACCGGGATAGAGTTGAATGTTGGACTTTGCGGTGACTTTGCCCCAACTCTATCCGAACTTTGTTTCGGAATAGAGTTGAAAGTTGAACTTTAGGGTAACTTTCCCCCACTCTATCAGAACTTTATACCGGGATAGAGTTGAATGTTCGACTTTGAGGGTACTTTCCCCCAACTCTATCCGAACTTTATACCGGGATAGAGTTGAATGTTGGACTTTGCGGTTACTTTGCCCCATCTCTATCCGAACTTTGTTTCGGAATAGAGTTGAAAGTTGAACTTTAGGGTAACCTTCCCCGAACTCTATCAGAACTTTATACCGGGATATAGTTGAGTGTTGGAATTTGGGGTTTCTTTCCCCCAACTCTATCCGAACTTTATACCGGGATAGAGTTGAATGTTGGACTTTGCGGTTACTTTGCCCCAACTCTATCCGAACTTTGTTTCGGAATAGAGTTCAAAATTGAACTTTAGGGTAACTTTCCCCCAACTCTATCAGAACTTTATACCGGGACATAGTTGAGTGTTGAAATTTGGGGTTACTTTCCCCCAACTCTATCCGAACTTTATACCGGGATAGAGTTGAATGTTGGACTTTGCGGTTACTTTGCCCCAACTCTATCCGAACTTTCTTTCGGAATAGAGTTGAAAGTTGAACTTTAGGGTAACTTTCCTCCAAGTCTATCAGAACTTTATACCGGGATGTAGTTGAGTGTTGGACTTTGCGGTTACTTTGCCCCAACTCTATCCGAACTTTGTTTCGGAATAGAGTTCAAAATTGAACTTTAGGGTAACTTTCCCCAACTCTATCAGAACTTTATACCGGGATATAGTTGAGTGTTGGAATTTGGGGTTTCTTTCCCCCAACTCTATCCGAACTTTATACCGGGATAGAGTTGAATGTTGGACTTTGCGGTTACTTTGCCCCAACTCTATCCGAACTTTGTTTCGGAATAGAGTTGCAAATTGAACTTTAGGGTAACTTTCCCCGAACTTTATCAGAACTTCATACCGGGATATAGTTGAGTGTTGGAATTTGGGGTTACTTTCCCCCAACTCTATCCGAACTTTATACCGGGATAGAGTTGAATGTTGGACTTTGCGGTTACTTTGCCCCAACTCTATCCGAACTTTGTTTCGGAATAGAGTTGAAAGTAAAATTTTAGGGTAACTTTCCTCCAACTCTATCCGAACTTTATACCAGGATAGAGTTGAGTGTTGGAATTTGGGGTTACTTTCCCCCAACTCTATCCGAATTTTATACCGGGATAGAGTTGAAAGTCAAATTTTAGGGTTACTTTGCCCCAAATCTATCCGAACTTTTTACCGGGTTAGAGTTGAAAGTTAAACTTTAGGCTTACTTTGCCCGAACTCTTTCCGAACTTCGTTTCGAAATAGAGTTGAAAGTTGAACTTTAGGGTAACTTTCCCCCACTCTATCAGAACTTTATACCGGGATAGAGTTGAATGTTCGACTTTGAGGGTACTTTCCCCCAACTCTATCCGAACTTTATACCGGGATAGAGTTGAATGTTGGACTTTGCGGTTACTTTGCCCCATCTCTATCCGAACTTTGTTTCGGGATAGAGTTGAAAGTTGAACTTTAGGGTAACTTTCCTCCAAGTCTATAAGAACTTTATACCGGGATATAGTTGAGTGTTGGAATTTGGGTTTTTGAAAATTTTATTAGTTTTTTGAAAATTTATTTAAGAACATTTAGGTTTTGGTCAACTCTATTCCAACTAACAACACGGTTAGAGTTGAAAGTTGAACTTTGGGTTACTTTACCCCAACTCTATCCGATCTTTATACCCGGATAGAGTTGAGAGTTGACCTTTGGGGTTACTTTGCCCCAACTGTATCCGAACTTTATACCGGAATAGAGTTGAATGTTGGACTTTGGGGTTACTTTACCCCAGCTCTATCCGAACTTTATACTGAGAGAGTTATAGTTGAGGATTAGTTAGAGTTAGAGTTGAGGATTGATCGTTGGGTTTTTAAAAAATTTATTGAATTTGTTTAAAATCCATTTAAGAACATTGAGGATTTGGTCAATTCTATCCCAACTCTACACACAGGTAGAGTTGAAACTTGAATTTTGGGGTTACTTTGCCCGAATTCTATCCGAACTTTATACCGGGATATAGTTGAATGTTGGAATTTGGAGTTACTTTCCCCCAACTCTATCCGAACTTTATACCGGGATAGAGTTGAATGTTGGACTTTGCGGTGACTTTGCCCCAACTCTATCCGAACTTTGTTTCGGAATAGAGTTGAAAGTTGAACTTTAGGGTAACTTTCCCCCACTCTATCAGAACTTTATACCGGGATAGAGTTGAATGTTCGACTTTGAGGGTACTTTCCCCCAACTCTATCCGAACTTTATACCGGGATAGAGTTGAATGTTGGACTTTGCGGTTACTTTGCCCCATCTCTATCCGAACTTTGTTTCGGGATAGAGTTGAAAGTTGAACTTTAGGGTAACTTTCCTCCAAGTCTATAAGAACTTTATACCGGGATATAGTTGAGTGTTGGAATTTGGGTTTTTGAAAATTTTATTAGTTTTTTGAAAATTTATTTAAGAACATTTAGGTTTTCGTCAACTCTATTCCAACTAACAACACGGTTAGAGTTGAAAGTTGAATTTTGGGTTACTTTACCCCAACTCTATCCGATCTTTATACCCGGATAGAGTTGAGAGTTGACCTTTGGGGTTACTTTGCCCCAACTGTATCCGAACTTTATACCGGAATAGAGTTGAATGTTGGACTTTGGGATTACTTTACCCCAGCTCTATCCGAACTTTATACTGAGAGAGGTATAGTTGAGGATTAGTGAGAGTTAGAGTTGAGGATTGATCGTTGGGTTTTTAAAAAATTTATTGAATTTGTTTAAAATCCATTTAAGAACATTGAGGATTTGGTCAATTCTAGCCCAACTCTACACACAGGTAGAGTTGAAACTTGAATTTTGGGGTTACTTTGCCCGAATTCTATCCGAACTTTATACCGGATTAGGGTTGAAAGTGGAACTTTGGGCTTACTTTCCCCCAACTCTATCCGAACTTTATACCGGGATAGAGTTGAATGTTGGACGTTGCGGTGACTTTGCCCCAACTCTATCCGAACTTTGTTTCGGAATAGACTTGAAAGTTGAACTTTAGGCTAACTTTCCCCCACTCTATCAGAACTTTATACCGGGATAGAGTTGAATGTTCGACTTTGAGGGTACTTTCCCCCAACTCTATCCGAACTTTATACCGGGATAGAGTTGAAAGTCAAATTTTAGGGTTACTTTCCCCCAACTCTATCCGAACTTCATACCGGGTTAGAGTTGAAAGTTAAACTTTAGGGTCACTTTTCCCGAACTCTTTCCGAACTTAATACCGGGTTGTAGTTGAGAATTGATCTTTGGGTTTTTGAAAAATTTTATTAGTTTTTTGAAAATTTATTTAAGAACATTTAGGTTTTGGTCAACTCTTTTCCAACTAACAACACGGTTAGAGTTGAAAGTTGAACTTTGGGTTACTTTACCCCAACTCTATCCGATCTTTATACCCGGATAGAGTTAAGAGTTGACCTTTGGGGTTACTTTGCCCCAACTGTATCCGAACTTTATACCGGAATAAAGTTGAATGTTGGACTTTGGGGTTACTTTACCCCAGCTATATCCGAACTTTATACTGAGAGAGTTATAGTTGAGGATTAGTTAGAGTTAGAGTTGAGGATTGATCGTTGGGTTTTTAAAAAATTTATTGAATTTGTTTAAAATCCATTTAAGAGCATTGAGGATTTGGTCAATTCTATCCCAACTCTACACACAGGTAGAGTTGAAACTTGAATTTTGGGGTTACTTTGCCCGAATTCTATCCGAACTTTATACCGGGTTAGGGTTGAAAGTGGAACTTTGGGCTTACTTTCCCCCAACTCTATCTGAACTTTATACCGGGATAGAGTTGAATGTTGGACTTTGCGGTTACTTTGCCCCAACTCTATCCGAACTTTGGTTCGGAATAGAGTTGAAAGTTAAATTTTAGGGTAACTTTCCTCCAACTCTATCCGAACTTTATACCAGGATAGAGTTGAGTGTTGGAACTTGGGGTTACTTTCCCCCACTCTATCCGAACTTTATGCCGGGATAGAGTTGAATATTGGACTTTGCGGTTACTTTGCCCCAACTCTATCCGAACTTTGTTTCGGAATAGAGTTGAAAGTTGAACTTTAGGGTAACTTTCCTCCAACTCTATCAGAACTTTATACCGGGATATAGTTGAATGTTGGAATTTGGCGTTACTTTCCCCCAACTCTATCCGAACTTTATACCGGGATAGAGTTGAATGTTGGACTTTGCGGTGACTTTGCCCCAACTCTATCCGAACTTTGTTTCGGAATAGAGTTGAAAGTTGAACTTTAGGCTAACTTTCCCCCACTCTATCAGAACTTTATACCGGGATAGAGTTGAATGTTCGACTTTGAGGGTACTTTCCCCCAACTCTATCCGAACTTTATACCGGGATAGAGTTGAAAGTCAAATTTTAGGGTTACTTTCCCCCAACTCTATCCGAACTTCATACCGGGTTAGAGTTGAAAGTTGAACTTTGGGTTACTTTACCCCAACTCTATCCGATCTTTATACCCGGATAGAGTTAAGAGTTGACCTTTGGGGTTACTTTGCCCCAACTGTATCCGAACTTTATACCGGAATAGAGTTGAATGTTGGACTTTGGGATTACTTTACCCCAGCTCTATCCGAACTTTATACTGAGAGAGGTATAGTTGAGGATTAGTGAGAGTTAGAGTTGAGGATTGATCGTTGGGTTTTTAAAAAATTTATTGAATTTGTTTAAAATCCATTTAAGAACATTGAGGATTTGGTCAATTCTAGCCCAACTCTACACACAGGTAGAGTTGAAACTTGAATTTTGGGGTTACTTTGCCCGAATTCTATCCGAAATTTATACCGGGTTAGGGTTGAAAGTGGAACTTTGGGCTTACTTTCCTCCAACTCTATCCGAACTTTATACCGGGATAGAGTTGAATGTTGGACTTTGCGGTTACTTTGCCCCAACTCTATCCGAACTTTGTTTCGGAATAGAGTTGAAAGTTAAATTTTAGGGTAACTTTCCTCCAACTCTATCCGAACTTTATACCAGGATAGAGTTGAGTGTTGGAACTTGGGGTTACTTTCCCCCACTCTATCCGAACTTTATGCCGGGATAGAGTTGAATGTTGGACTTTGCGGTTACTTTGCCCCAACTCTATCCGAACTTTGTTTCGGAATAGAGTTGAAAGTTAAATTTTGGGGTAACTTTCCTCCAACTCTATCCGAACTTTATACCAGGATAGAGTTGAGTGTTGGAATTTGGGGTTACTTTCCCCCAACTCTATCCGAACGTTGTTTCGGAATAGAGTTGAAAGTTGAACTTTAGCGTAACCTTCCCCGAACTCTATCAGAACTTTATACCGGGATATAGTTGAGTGTTGGAATTTGGGGTTTCTTTCCCCCAACTCTATCCGAACTTTATACCGGGATAGAGTTGAATGTTGGACTTTGCGGTTACTTTGCCCCAACTCTATCCGAACTTTGTTACGGAATAGAGTTCAAAATTGAACTTTAGGGTAACTTTCCCCCAACTCTATCAGAACTTTATACCGGGACATAGTTGAGTGTTGGAATTTGGGGTTACTTTCCCCCAACTCTATCCGAACTTTATACCGGGATAGAGTTGAATGTTGGACTTTGCGGTTACTTTGCCCCAACTCTATCCGAACTTTCTTTCGGAATAGAGTTGAAAGTTGAACTTTAGGGTAACTTTCCTCCAAGTCTATCAGAACTTTATACCGGGATGTAGTTGAGTGTTGGACTTTGCGGTTACTTTGCCCCAACTCGATCCGAACTTTGTTTCGGAATAGAGTTCAAAACTGAACTTTAGGGTAACTTTCCCCAACTCTATCAGAACTTTATACCGGGATATAGTTGAGTGTTGGAATTTGGGGTTTCTTTCCCGCAACTCTATCCGAACTTTATACCGGGATAGAGTTGAATGTTGGACTTTGCGGTTACTTTGCCCCAACTCTATCCGAACTTTGTTTCGGAATAGAGTTGCAAATTGAACTTTAGGGTAACTTTCCCCGAACTTTATCAGAACTTCATACCGGGATATAGTTGAGTGTTGGAATTTGGGGTTACTTTCCCCCAACTCTATCCGAACTTTATACCGGGATAGAGTTGAATGTTGGACTTTGCGGTTACTTTGCCCCAACTCTATCCGAACTTTGTTTCGGAATAGAGTTGAAAGTAAAATTTTAGGGTAACTTTCCTCCAACTCTATCCGAACTTTTTACCAGGATAGAGTTGAGTGTTGGAATTTGGGGTTACTTTCCCCCAACTCTATCCGAATTTTATACCGGGATAGAGTTGAAAGTCAAATTTTAGGGTTACTTTGCCCCAACTCTATCCGAACTTTTTACCGGGTTAGAGTTGAAAGTTAAACTTTAGGCTTACTTTGCCCGAACTCTTTCCGAACTTCGTTTCGGAATAGAGTTGAAAGTTGAACTTTAGGGTAACTTTCCCCCACTCTATCAGAACTTTATACCGGGATAGAGTTGAATGTTCGACTTTGAGGGTACTTTCCCCCAACTCTATCCGAACTTTATACCGGGATAGAGTTGAATGTTGGACTTTGCGGTTACTTTGCCCCATCTCTATCCGAACTTTGTTTCGGGATAGAGTTGAAAGTTGAACTTTAGGGTAACTTTCCTCCAAGTCTATAAGAACTTTATACCGGGATATAGTTGAGTGTTGGAATTTGCGTTTTTGAAAATTTTATTAGTTTTTTGAAAATTTATTTAAGAACATTTAGGTTTTCGTCAACTCTATTCCAACTAACAACACGGTTAGAGTTGAAAGTTGAATTTTGGGTTACTTTACCCCAACTCTATCCGATCTTTATACCCGGATAGAGTTGAGAGTTGACCTTTGGGGTTACTTTGCCCCAACTGTATCCGAACTTTATACCGGAATAAAGTTGAAAGTTGAACTTTAGGGTAACTTTCCTCCAACTCTATCAGAACTTTATACCGGGATATAGTTGAATGTTGGAATTTGGCGTTACTTTCCCCCAACTCTATCCGAACTTTATACCGGGATAGAGTTGAATGTTGGACTTTGCGGTGACTTTGCCCCAACTCTATCCGAACTTTGTTTCGGAATAGAGTTGAAAGTTGAACTTTAGGCTAACTTTCCCCCACTCTATCAGAACTTTATACCGGGATAGAGTTGAATGTTCGACTTTGAGGGTACTTTCCCCCAACTCTATCCGAACTTTATACCGGGATAGAGTTGAAAGTCAAATTTTAGGGTTACTTTCCCCCAACTCTATCCGAACTTCATACCGGGTTAGAGTTGAAAGTTAAATTTTAGGGTTACTTTGCCCGAACTCTTTCCGAACTTAATACCGGGTTGTAGTTGAGAATTGATCTTTGGGTTTTTGAAAATTTTATTAGTTTTTTGAAAATTTATTTAAGAACATTTAGGTTTTGGTCAACTCTATTCCAACTAACAACACGGTTAGAGTTGAAAGTTGAACTTTGGGTTACTTTACCCCAACTCTATCCGATCTTTATACCCGGATAGAGTTAAGAGTTGACCTTTGGGGTTACTTTGCCCCAACTGTATCCGAACTTTATACCGGAATAGAGTTGAATGTTGGACTTTGGGGTTACTTTACCCCAGCTCTATCCGAACTTTATACTGAGAGAGTTATAGTTGAGGATTAGTTAGAGTTAGAGTTGAGGATTGATCGTTGGGTTTTTAAAAAATTTAGTGAATTTGTTTAAAATCCATTTAAGAACATTGAGGATTTGGTCAATTCTATCCCAACTCTACACACAGGTAGAGTTGAAACTTGAATTTTGGGGTTACTTTGCCCGAATTCTATCCGAACTTTATACCGGGATATAGTTGAATGTTGGAATTTGGAGTTACTTTCCCCCAACTCTATCCGAACTTTATACCGGGATAGAGTTGAATGTTGGACTTTGCGGTGACTTTGCCCCAACTCTATCCGAACTTTGTTTCGGAATAGAGTTGAAACTTGAACTTTAGGGTAACTTTCCCCCACTCTATCAGAACTTTATACCGGGATAGAGTTGAATATTCGACTTTGAGGGTACTTTCCCCCAACTCTATCCGAACTTTATACCGGGATAGAGTTGAATGTTGGACTTTGCGGTTACTTTGCCCCATCTCTATCCGAACTTTGTTTCGGGATAGAGTTGAAAGTTGAACTTTAGGGTAACTTTCCTCCAAGTCTATAAGAACTTTATACCGGGATATAGTTGAGTGTTGGAATTTGGGTTTTTGAAAATTTTATTAGTTTTTTGAAAATTTATTTAAGAACATTTAGGTTTTCGTCAACTCTATTCCAACTAACAACACGGTTAGAGTTGAAAGTTGAACTTTGGGTTACTTTACCCCAACTCTATCCGATCTTTATACCCGGATAGAGTTGAGAGTTGACCTTTGGGGTTACTTTGCCCCAACTGTATCCGAACTTTATACCGGAATAGAGTTGAATGTTGGACTTTGGGGTTACTTTACCCCAGCTCTATCCGAACTTTATACTGAGAGAGTTATAGTTGAGGATTAGTTAGAGTTAGAGTTGAGGATTGATAGTTGGGTTTTTAAAAAATTTATTGAATTTGTTTAAAATCCATTTAAGAACATTGAGGATTTGGTCAATTCTATCCCAACTCTACACACAGGTAGAGTTGAAACTTGAATTTTGGGGTTACTTTGCCCGAATTCTATCCGAACTTTATACCGGGTTAGGGTTGAAAGTGGAACTTTGGGCTTACTTTCCCCCAACTCTATCCGAACTTTATACCGGGATAGAGTTGAATGTTGGACGTTGCGGTGACTTTGCCCCAACTCTATCCGAACTTTGTTTCGGAATAGAGTTGAAAGTTCAACTTTAGGCTAACTTTCCCCCACTCTATCAGAACTTTATACCGGGATAGAGTTGAATGTTCGACTTTGAGGGTACTTTCCCCCAACTCTATCCGAACTTTATACCGGGATAGAGTTGAAAGTCAAATTTTAGGGTTACTTTCCCCCAACTCTATCCGAACTTCATACCGGGTTAGAGTTGAAAGTTAAACTTTAGGGTCACTTTTCCCGAACTCTTTCCGAACTTAATACCGGGTTGTAGTTGAGAATTGATCTTTGGGTTTTTGAAAAATTTTATTAGTTTTTTGAAAATTTATTTAAGAACATTTAGGTTTTGGTCAACTCTATTCCAACTAACAACACGGTTAGAGTTGAAAGTTGAACTTTGGGTTACTTTAGCCCAACTCTATCCGATCTTTATACCCGGATAGAGTTAAGAGTTGACCTTTGGGGTTACTTTGCCCCAAGTGTATCCGAACTTTATACCGGAATAAAGTTGAATGTTGGACTTTGGGGTTACTTTACCCCAGCTATATCCGAACTTTATACTGAGAGAGTTATAGTTGAGGATTGGTTAGAGTTAGAGTTGAGGATTGATCGTTGGGTTTTTAAAAAATTTATTGAATTTGGTTAAAATCCATTTAAGAGCATTGAGGATTTGGTCAATTCTATCCCAACTCTACACACAGGTAGAGTTGAAACTTGAATTTTGGGGTTACTTTGCCCGAATTCTATCCGAACTTTATACCGGGTTAGGGTTGAAAGTGGAACTTTGGGCTTACTTTCCTCCAACTCTATCCGAACTTTATACCGGGATAGAGTTGAATGTTGGACTTTGCGGTTACTTTGCCCCAACTCTATCCGAACTTTGTTTCGGAATAGAGTTGAAAGTTAAATTTTAGGGTAACTTTCCTCCAACTCTATCCGAACTTTATACCAGGATAGAGTTGAGTGTTGGAACTTGGGGTTACTTTCCCCCACTCTATCCGAACTTTATGCCGGGATAGAGTTGAATGTTGGACTTTGCGGTTACTTTGCCCCAACTCTATCCGAACTTTGTTTCGGAATAGAGTTGAAAGTTAAATTTTGGGGTAACTTTCCTCCAACTCTATCCGAACTTTATACTAGGATAGAGTTGAGTGTTGGAATTTGGGGTTACTTTCCCCCAACTCTATCCGAACTTTGTTTCGGAATAGAGTTGAAAGTTGAACTTTAGGGTAACCTTCCCCGAACTCTATCAGAACTTTATACCGGGATATAGTTGAGTGTTGGAATTTGGGGTTACTTTCCCCCAAGTCTATCCGAACTTTATACCGGGATAGAGTTGAATGTTGGACTTTGCGGTTACTTTGCCCCAACTCTATCCGAACTTTGTTTCGGAATAGAGTTGAAAGTTAAATTTTGGGGTAACGTTCCTCCAACTCTATCCGAACTTTATACTAGGATAGAGTTGAGTGTTGGAATTTGGGGTTACTTTCCCCCAACTCTATCCGAACTTTGTTTCGGAATAGAGTTGAAAGTTGAACTTTAGGGTAACCTTCCCCGAACTCTATCAGAACTTTATACCGGGATATAGTTGAGTGTTGGAATTTGGGGTTACTTTCCCCCAACTCTATCCGAACTTTATACCGGGATAGAGTTGAATGTTGGACTTTGCGGTTACTTTGCCCCAACTCTATCCGAACTTTGTTTCAGAATAGAGTTCAAAATTGAACTTTAGGGTAACTTTCCCCCAACTCTATCAGAACTTTATACCGGGACATAGTTGAGTGTTGGAATTTGGGGTTACTTTCCCCCAACTCTATCCGAACTTTATACCGGGATAGAGTTGAATGTTGGACTTTGCGGTTACTTTGCCCCAACTCTATCCGAACTTTCTTTCGGAATAGAGTTGAAAGTTGAACTTTAGGGTAACTTTCCTCCAAGTCTATCAGAACTTTATACCGGGATGTAGTTGAGTGTTGGACTTTGCGGTTACTTTGCCCCAACTCTATCCGAACTTTGTTTCGGAATAGAGTTCAAAATTGAACTTTAGGGTAACTTTCCCCAACTCTATCAGAACTTTATACCGGGATATAGTTGAGTGTTGGAATTTGGGGTTTCTTTCCCCCAACTCTATCCGAACTTTATACCGGGATAGAGTTGAATGTTGGACTTTGCGGTTACTTTGCCCCAACTCTATGCGAACCTTGTTTCGGAATAGAGTTGCAAATTGAACTTTAGGGTAACTTTCCCCGAACTTTATCAGAACTTCATACCGGGATATAGTTGAGTGTTGGAATTTGGGGTTACTTTCCCCCAACTCTATCCGAACTTTATACCGGGATAGAGTTGAATGTTGGAATTTGCGGTTACTTTGCCCCAACTCTATCCGAACTTTGTTTCGGAATAGAGTTGAAAGTAAAATTTTAGGGTAACTTTCCTCCAACTCTATCCGAACTTTATACCAGGATAGAGTTGAGTGTTGGAATTTGGGGTTACTTTCCCCCAACTCTATCCGAATTTTATACCGGGATAGAGTTGAAAGTCAAATTTTAGGGTTACTTTGCCCCAACTCTATCCGAACTTTTTACCGGGTTAGAGTTGAAAGTTAAACTTTAGGCTTACTTTGCCCGAACTCTTTCCGAACTTCGTTTCGGAATAGAGTTGAAAGTTGAACTTTAGGGTAACTTTCCCCCACTCTATCAGAACTTTATACCGGGATAGAGTTGAATGTTCAACTTTGAGGGTACTTTCCCCCAACTCTATCCGAACTTTATACCGGGATAGAGTTGAATGTTGGACTTTGCGGTTATTTTGCCCCATCTCTATCCGAACTTTGTTTCGGGATAGAGTTGAAAGTTGAACTTTAGGGTAACTTTCCTCCAAGTCTATAAGAACTTTATACCGGGATATAGTTGAGTGTTGGAATTTGGGTTTTTGAAAATTTTATTAGTTTTTTGAAAATTTATTTAAGAACATTTAGGTTTTGGTCAACTCTATTCCAACTAACAACACGGTTAGAGTTGAAAGTTGAACTTTGGGTTACTTTACCCCAACTCTATCCGATCTTTATACCCGGATAGAGTTGAGAGTTGACCTTTGGGGTTACTTTGCCCCAACTGTATCCGAACTTTATAGCGGAATAGAGTTGAATGTTGGACTTTGGCGTTACTTTACCCCAGCTTTATCCGAACTTTATACTGAGAGAGTTATAGTTGAGGATTAGTTAGAGTTAGAGTTGAGGATTGATCGTTGGGTTTTTAAAAAATTTATTGAATTTGTTCAAAATCCATTTAAGAACATTGAGGATTTGGTCAATTCTATCCCAACTCTACACACAGGTAGAGTTGAAACTTGAATTTTGGGGTTACTTTGCCCGAATTCTATCCGAACTTTATACCGGGATATAGTTGAATGTTGGAATTTGGAGTTACTTTCCCGCAACTCTATCCGAACTTTATACCGGGATAGAGTTGAATGTTGGACTTTGCGGTGACTTTGCCCCAACTCTATCCGAACTTTGTTTCGGAATAGAGTTGAAAGTTGAACTTTAGGGTAACTTTCCCCCACTCTATCAGAACTTTATACCGGGATAGAGTTGAATATTCGACTTTGAGGGTACTTTCCCCCAACTCTATCCGAACTTTATACCGGGATAGAGTTGAATGTTGGACTTTGCGGTTACTTTGCCCCATCTCTATCCGAACTTTGTTTCGGGATAGAGTTGAAAGTTGAACTTTAGGGTAACTTTCCTCCAAGTCTATAAGAACTTTATACCGGGATATAGTTGAGTGTTGGAATTTGGGTTTTTGAAAATTTTATTAGTTTTTTGAAAATTTATTTAAGAACATTTAGGTTTTCGTCAACTCTACTCCAACTAACAACACGGTTAGAGTTGAAAGTTGAACTTTGGGTTACTTTACCCCAACTCTATCCGATCTTTATACCCGGATAGAGTTGAGAGTTGACCTTTGGGGTTACTTTGCCCCAACTGTATCCGAACTTTATACCGGAATAGAGTTGAATGTTGGACTTTGGGGTTACTTTACCCCAGCTCTATCCGAACTTTATACTGAGAGAGTTATAGTTGAGGATTAGTTAGAGTTAGAGTTGAGGATTGATAGTTGGGTTTTTAAAAAATTTATTGAATTTGTTTAAAATCCATTTAAGAACATTGAGGATTTGGTCAATTCTATCCCAACTCTACACACAGGTAGAGTTGAAACTTGAATTTTGGGGTTACTTTGCCCGAATTCTATCCGAACTTTATACCGGGTTAGGGTTGAAAGTGGAACTTTGGGCTTACTTTCCCCCAACTCTATCCGAACTTTATACCGGGATAGAGTTGAATGTTGGACGTTGCGGTGACTTTGCCCCAACTCTATCCGAACTTTGTTTCGGAATAGAGTTGAAAGTTCAACTTTAGGCTAACTTTCCCCCACTCTATCAGAACTTTATACCGGGATAGAGTTGAATGTTCGACTTTGAGGGTACTTTCCCCCAACTCTATCCGAACTTTATACCGGGATAGAGTTGAAAGTCAAATTTTAGGGTTACTTTCCCCCAACTCTATCCGAACTTCATACCGGGTTAGAGTTGAAAGTTAAACTTTAGGGTCACTTTTCCCGAACTCTTTCCGAACTTAATACCGGGTTGTAGTTGAGAATTGATCTTTGGGTTTTTGAAAAATTTTATTAGTTTTTTGAAAATTTATTTAAGAACATTTAGGTTTTGGTCAACTCTATTCCAACTAACAACACGGTTAGAGTTGAAAGTTGAACTTTGGGTTACTTTACCCCAACTCTATCCGATCTTTATACCCGGATAGAGTTAAGAGTTGACCTTTGGGGTTACTTTGCCCCAAGTGTATCCGAACTTTATACCGGAATAAAGTTGAATGTTGGACTTTGGGGTTACTTTACCCCAGCTATATCCGAACTTTATACTGAGAGAGTTATAGTTGAGGATTGGTTAGAGTTAGAGTTGAGGATTGATCGTTGGGTTTTTAAAAAATTTATTGAATTTGGTTAAAATCCATTTGAGAGCATTGAGGATTTGGTCAATTCTATCCCAACTCTACACACAGGTAGAGTTGAAACTTGAATTTTGGGGTTACTTTGCCCGAATTCTATCCGAACTTTATACCGGGATATAGTTGAATGTTGGAATTTGGAGTTACTTTCCCCCAACTCTATCCGAACTTTATACCGGGATAGAGTTGAATGTTGGACTTTGCGGTTACTTTGCCCCAACTCTATCCGAACTTTGTTTCGGAATAGAGTTGAAAGTTAAATTTTAGGGTAACTTTCCTCCAACTCTATCCGAACTTTATACCAGGATAGAGTTGAGTGTGGGAACTTGGGGTTACTTTCCCCCACTCTATCCGAACTTTATGCCGGGATAGAGTTGAATGTTGGACTTTGCCCCAACTCTATCCGAACTTTGTTTCGGAATAGAGTTGAAAGTTAAATTTTGGGGTAACTTTCCTCCAACTCTATCCGAACTTTATACTAGGATAGAGTTGAGTGTTGGAATTTGGGGTTACTTTCCCCCAACTCTATCCGAACTTTGTTTCGGAATAGAGTTGAAAGTTGAACTTTAGGGTAACCTTCCCCGAACTCTATCAGAACTTTATACCGGGATATAGTTGAGTGTTGGAATTTGGGGTTACTTTCCCCCAACTCTATCCGAACTTTATACCGGGATAGAGTTGAATGTTGGACTTTGCCCCAACTCTATCCGAACTTTGTTTCGGAATAGAGTTCAAAATTGAACTTTAGGGTAACTTTCCCCCAACTCTATCAGAACTTTATACCGGGACATAGTTGAGTGTTGGAATTTGGGGTTACTTTCCCCCAACTCTATCCGAACTTTATACCGGGATAGAGTTGAATGTTGGACTTTGCGGTTACTTTGCCCCAACTCTATCCGAACTTTCTTTCGGAATAGAGTTGAAAGTTGAACTTTAGGGTAACTTTCCTCCAAGTCTATCAGAACTTTATACCGGGATGTAGTTGAGTGTTGGACTTTGCGGTTACTTTGCCCCAACTCTATCCGAACTTTGTTTCGGAATAGAGTTCAAAATTGAACTTTAGGGTAACTTTCCCCAACTCTATCAGAACTTTATACCGGGATATAGTTGAGTGTTGGAATTTGGGGTTTCTTTCCCCCAACTCTATCCGAACTTTATACCGGGATAGAGTTGAATGTTGGACTTTGCGGTTACTTTGCCCCAACTCTATGCGAACCTTGTTTCGGAATAGAGTTGCAAATTGAACTTTAGGGTAACTTTCCCCGAACTTTATCAGAACTTCATACCGGGATATAGTTGAGTGTTGGAATTTGGGGTTACTTTCCCCCAACTCTATCCGAACTTTATACCGGGATAGAGTTGAATGTTGGACTTTGCGGTTATTTTGCCCCATCTCTATCCGAACTTTGTTTCGGGATAGAGTTGAAAGTTGAACTTTAGGGTAACTTTCCTCCAAGTCTATAAGAACTTTATACCGGGATATAGTTGAGTGTTGGAATTTGGGTTTTTGAAAATTTTATTAGTTTTTTGAAAATTTATTTAAGAACATTTAGGTTTTGGTCAACTCTATTCCAACTAACAACACGGTTAGAGTTGAAAGTTGAACTTTGGGTTACTTTACCCCAACTCTATCCGATCTTTATACCCGGATAGAGTTGAGAGTTGACCTTTGGGGTTACTTTGCCCCAACTGTATCCGAACTTTATAGCGGAATAGAGTTGAATGTTGGACTTTGGGGTTACTTTACCCCAGCTCTATCCGAACTTTATACTGAGAGAGTTATAGTTGAGGATTAGTTAGAGTTAGAGTTGAGGATTGATCGTTGGGTTTTTAAAAAATTTATTGAATTTGTTTAAAATCCATTTAAGAACATTGAGGATTTGGTCAATTCTATCCCAACTCTACACACAGGTAGAGTTGAAACTTGAATTTTGGGGTTACTTTGCCCGAATTCTATCCGAACTTTATACCGGGATATAGTTGAATGTTGGAATTTGGAGTTACTTTCCCCCAACTCTATCCGAACTTTATACCGGGATAGAGTTGAATGTTGGACTTTGCGGTGACTTTGCCCCAACTCTATCCGAACTTTGTTTCGGAATAGAGTTGAAAGTTGAACTTTAGGGTAACTTTCCCCCACTCTATCAGAACTTTATACCGGGATAGAGTTGAATATTCGACTTTGAGGGTACTTTCCCCCAACTCTATCCGAACTTTATACCGGGATAGAGTTGAATGTTGGACTTTGCGGTTACTTTGCCCCATCTCTATCCGAACTTTGTTTCGGGATAGAGTTGAAAGTTGAACTTTAGGGTAACTTTCCTCCAAGTCTATAAGAACTTTATACCGGGATATAGTTGAGTGTTGGAATTTGGGTTTTTGAAAATTTTATTAGTTTTTTGAAAATTTATTTAAGAACATTTAGGTTTTCGTCAACTCTATTCCAACTAACAACACGGTTAGAGTTGAAAGTTGAATTTTGGGTTACTTTACCCCAACTCTATCCGATCTTTATACCCGGATAGAGTTGAGAGTTGACCTTTGGGGTTACTTTGCCCCAACTGTATCCGAACTTTATACCGGAATAGAGTTGAATGTTGGACTTTGGGGTTACTTTACCCCAGCTCTATCCGAACTTTATACTGAGAGAGGTATAGTTGAGGATTAGTGAGAGTTAGAGTTGAGGATTGATCGTTGGGTTTTTAAAAAATTTATTGAATTTGTTTAAAATCCATTTAAGAACATTGAGGATTTGGTCAATTCTAGCCCAACTCTACACACAGGTAGAGTTGAAACTTGAATTTTGGGGTTACTTTGCCCGAATTCTATCCGAACTTTATACCGGATTAGGGTTGAAAGTGGAACTTTGGGCTTACTTTCCCCCAACTCTATCCGAACTTTATACCGGGATAGAGTTGAATGTTGGACGTTGCGGTGACTTTGCCCCAACTCTATCCGAACTTTGTTTCGGAATAGACTTGAAAGTTGAACTTTAGGCTAACTTTCCCCCACTCTATCAGAACTTTATACCGGGATAGAGTTGAATGTTCGACTTTGAGGGTACTTTCCCCCAACTCTATCCGAACTTTATACCGGGATAGAGTTGAAAGTCAAATTTTAGGGTTACTTTCCCCCAACTCTATCCGAACTTCATACCGGGTTAGAGTTGAAAGTTAAACTTTAGGGTCACTTTTCCCGAACTCTTTCCGAACTTAATACCGGGTTGTAGTTGAGAATTGATCTTTGGGTTTTTGAAAAATTTTATTAGTTTTTTGAAAATTTATTTAAGAACATTTAGGTTTTGGTCAACTCTATTCCAACTAACAACACGGTTAGAGTTGAAAGTTGAACTTTGGGTTACTTTACCCCAACTCTATCCGATCTTTATACCCGGATAGAGTTAAGAGTTGACCTTTGGGGTTACTTTGCCCCAACTGTATCCGAACTTTATACCGGAATAAAGTTGAATGTTGGACTTTGGGGTTACTTTACCCCAGCTATATCCGAACTTTATACCGGGATAGAGTTGAATGTTGGACTTTGCGGTTACTTTGCCCCAACTCTATCCGAACTTTCTTTCGGAATAGAGTTGAAAGTTGAACTTTAGGGTAACTTTCCTCCAAGTCTATCAGAACTTTATACCGGGATGTAGTTGAGTGTTGGACTTTGCGGTTACTTTGCCCCAACTCTATCCGAACTTTGTTTCGGAATAGAGTTCAAAATTGAACTTTAGGGTAACTTTCCCCAACTCTATCAGAACTTTATACCGGGATATAGTTGAGTGTTGGAATTTGGGGTTTCTTTCCCCCAACTCTATCCGAACTTTATACCGGGATAGAGTTGAATGTTGGACTTTGCGGTTACTTTGCCCCAACTCTATCCGAACTTTGTTTCGGAATAGAGTTGAAAGTTAAATTTTAGGGTAACTTTCCTCCAACTCTATCCGAACTTTATACCAGGATAGAGTTGAGTGTTGGAACTTGGGGTTACTTTCCCCCACTCTATCCGAACTTTATACCAGGATAGAGTTGAGTGTTGGAATTTGGGGTTACTTTCCCCCAACTCTATCCGAACTTTGTTTCGGAATAGAGTTGAAAGTTGAACTTTAGGGTAACCTTCCCCGAACTCTATCAGAACTTTATACCGGGATATAGTTGAGTGTTGGAATTTGGGGTTTCTTTCCCCCAACTCTATCCGAACTTTATACCGGGATAGAGTTGAATGTTGGACTTTGCGGTTACTTTGCCCCAACTCTATCCGAACTTTGTTTCGGAATAGAGTTCAAAATTGAACTTTAGGGTAACTTTCCCCCAACTCTATCAGAACTTTATACCGGGACATAGTTGAGTGTTGGAATTTGGGGTTACTTTCCCCCAACTCTATCCGAACTTTATACCGGGATAGAGTTGAATGTTGGACTTTGCGGTTACTTTGCCCCAACTCTATCCGAACTTTCTTTCGGAATAGAGTTGAAAGTTGAACTTTAGGGTAACTTTCCTCCAAGTCTATCAGAACTTTATACCGGGATGTAGTTGAGTGTTGGACTTTGCGGTTACTTTGCCCCAACTCTATCCGAACTTTGTTTCGGAATAGAGTTCAAAATTGAACTTTAGGGTAACTTTCCCCAACTCTATCAGAACTTTATACCGGGATATAGTTGAGTGTTGGAATTTGGGGTTTCTTTCCCCCAACTCTATCCGAACTTTATACCGGGATAGAGTTGAATGTTGGACTTTGCGGTTACTTTGCCCCAACTCTATCCGAACTTTGTTTCGGAATAGAGTTGCAAATTGAACTTTAGGGTAACTTTCCCCGAACTTTATCAGAACTTCATACCGGGATATAGTTGAGTGTTGGAATTTGGGGTTACTTTCCCCCAACTCTATCCGAACTTTATACCGGGATAGAGTTGAATGTTGGACTTTGCGGTTACTTTGCCCCAACTCTATCCGAACTTTGTTTCGGAATAGAGTTGAAAGTAAAATTTTAGGGTAACTTTCCTCCAACTCTATCCGAACTTTATACCAGGATAGAGTTGAGTGTTGGAATTTGGGGTTACTTTCCCCCAACTCTATCCGAATTTTATACCGGGATAGAGTTGAAAGTCAAATTTTAGGGTTACTTTGCCCCAACTCTATCCGAACTTTTTACCGGGTTAGAGTTGAAAGTTAAACTTTAGGCTTACTTTGCCCGAACTCTTTCCGAACTTCGTTTCGGAATAGAGTTGAAAGTTGAACTTTAGGGTAACTTTCCCCCACTCTATCAGAACTTTATACCGCGATAGAGTTGAATGTTCGACTTTGAGGGTACTTTCCCCCAACTCTATCCGAACTTTATACCGGGATAGAGTTGAATGTTGGACTTTGCGGTTACTTTGCCCCATCTCTATCCGAACTTTGTTTCGGGATAGAGTTGAAAGTTGAACTTTAGGGTAACTTTCCTCCAAGTCTATAAGAACTTTATACCGGGATATAGTTGAGTGTTGGAATTTGGGTTTTTGAAAATTTTATTAGTTTTTTGAAAATTTATTTAAGAACATTTAGGTTTTGGTCAACTCTATTCCAACTAACAACACGGTTAGAGTTGAAAGTTGAACTTTGGGTTACTTTACCCCAACTCTATCCGATCTTTATACCCGGATAGAGTTGAGAGTTGACCTTTGGGGTTACTTTGCCCCAACTGTATCCGAACTTTATACCGGAATAGAGTTGAATGTTGGACTTTGGGGTTACTTTACCCCAGCTCTATCCGAACTTTATACTGAGAGAGTTATAGTTGAGGATTAGTTAGAGTTAGAGTTGAGGATTGATCGTTGGGTTTTTAAAAAATTTATTGAATTTGTTTAAAATCCATTTAAGAACATTGAGGATTTGGTCAATTCTATCTCAACTCTACACACAGGTAGAGTTGAAACTTGAATTTTGGGGTTACTTTGCCCGAATTCTATCCGAACTTTTGTGACGTGACATTTCGCATGGGCAAAACATCATTCACCTTCGCGTCGCTTTTCCTTAGTGAAAAATAAAATAAAAAAAAAACTTACTTAACCTAAAGTCAAAATTTGGGCGCCAGTTGGTTTGTACGCCGAACCAACAACGCGAGAGTTTCTAACTTAACGCAAAATCCTCGAGACGCAAAATTTCTCTAAACGCAAAGTCTCAAAATATTCAAAATTAAAACGAAAAAGGAGTGAACGTCACTTACCGTAACCGCAAACTCGACTTATCTCGAATACCTAAACTAACTTAACTAAACTAGACCTAAGGAAAAGGAAGCGGTAAATCCCGCGCTGCTCAGGAGGTGCTTATGGTAGATGGGGGTGGGTCGAGATGTTAGGGGATAATTGGTCTCAAACACAAGAAAACAACCAAAATAAAACATACACCCGAAAAGTTAATTCTCAAAACTCTATATTTCTTCTCACCAAAATTTACAGAACTCAGAACTTTTGAATTATAATTACTTGGAGTACACGAAGCTTCTGTGATCACGTGAAGTTAGGCCGAATCCAAAAAAAAAAAATCAAATCGAACTGAAATTTCGATCGAACCTAAAACTAACTAGTTTACCGACATCGCGGTCGAGGTTTGTCTCAATTTTTCCCCGAAATTTATCCCATAATAATCCAACGAGACACAAAACGAACTCGGAACTGCACATAAAGCGATAGTTTATCGACTTCTCGGTCGAGACATTTATCCCAATCCAAATTAATTAATTTCAAAAAAACTTAGTTGCCCCTAATCCGATAATTCGTCGACTTTTGGTCGAGAGGGTCATAAAGGTCCTAAATCCCAACGAAATCTGTAACTTCATTAATCTATGTAGTTTTCCAGTCAACCGGGACCGATAGTTTATCGACTTTGCGGTCGAACTAATATAATCCCACAACAAAAAATAGTGATTAATATCCGAAATAGTTTACCCGAAATACTCGACTTTTAGAACAAAAGAAAACCCCATAATAACGCGAAATTAGCTTCAGCCGATGTTTCCGCGACAAAAATTTTATCCCGTAATTTTCAAAATAGTTTTTCGACGCTCCGGTCGAAACATAAGTTTTCACAAAAAAAAAACATCGCGACGAATAATCAAAATTATCCTGCCATGACTCGAAATAGTTTATCGACATTGCGGTCGAAATTACATAATTTTATCATAAACAAAAGCCTCACTCAAAGACTCGAAATAGTTTATCGACATTACGGTCAAAATCTCATAATTTCGCAACAAAATTACCGAATCGTGGCCGAATTATAATTTTACAACAAAATTGTCGAATCAAGGCCGAATTATAATTTTACACCAAAATAAATAACACTCAAGAGCGAAGATAGTTTATCGACATCTCGGTCGAGATAATATAATTTCGCAATAAACAAAAAAGATGTGAATTTTCCCTAAAATAATTTTTGGACCTCCCGGTCGAAGTTTCATAACCTTGTAACGAACAAAAAAAAATCCAATAATGAACCAAATGACATAATGATCTAACCCACAAAAAAAGAACACTCAATAGCGAAGATAGTTTATCGACATCTCGGTCGAGGTGCATGAATTTTCCAACAAGGAAATTGTCGATTATTAACCTCATTAGTTTTTCGACTTTCCGGTCGAGATTATTGTTTTACGACAAACTCACAAAAAAAGTCTTGAACAATAGTTCGAATTAGTTTTACGACGTTCCGGTCGAAATCGCGTAATTTTATAACAAAAAAACTTTGTCCCATAACAAAGCATAAATTCCCGAAACCCAAATAATTTTAATTTTCTATTATATCCACAGTGAATTTTCCGAGTCGCGAGCAATCATCTTTCTTCCTATTGTGTGACTCGATTATCGACCCGTCTATTTTCGCACCCAAATTTCCCGGAATTTGGACGAATAATACATTCCAAAGGAATGACGTAATCACTCTTACACGAGTGAATATTTTCCCTCCTTTGTCCCGTCTATGTCTGGTAATATGTTTTGCTCTTTTTTTTTTTTTTTTTTTTTGTTCACCACGCACATTTCAAAAAAAAAGAGAACAGAAAAAAAACGATTCGCACACGGTCCAAGTTCGCGCCGCGTAATTTTGAACATAACGAAAGGGGTTAAAAGTTTGGCCGAAACATAATCCACACGTATGGAACGCGACTCGAATTTCGGCACTGAATTTCTCCAAGAAAATTTTTTGAAAAAAAAAGAATAAAATGAAAACAAGGCGTAAGCCTACCTGAGGGTTTTTTTTTGTTTTTGATGGTCCCGGCGTCTTTTCTGTTCCAGTCGCGTGTGTTGTGTTGGCGCGCGGTTAAACACGAATGAACATCCCGCTAACGCTAGCTTACGCCGCGATACTTTCGGGGCGCTGTCGATCAGCGAGATGCGCAGTCGCGCGGCGGGATTATTCGAATCCCGTCACACTTTATACCGGGATATAGTTGAATGTTGGAATTTGGAGTTACTTTCCCCCAACTCTATCCGAACTTTATACCGGGATAGAGTTGAATGTTGGACTTTGCGGTGACTTTGCCCCAACTCTATCCGAACTTTGTTTCGGAATAGAGTTGAAAGTTGAACTTTAGGGTAACTTTCCCCCACTCTATCAGAACTTTATACCGGGATAGAGTTGAATGTTCGACTTTGAGGGTACTTTCCCCCAACTCTATCCGAACTTTATACCGGGATAGAGTTGAATGTTGGACTTTGCGGTTACTTTGCCCCATCTCTATCCGAACTTTGTTTCGGGATAGAGTTGAAAGTTGAACTTTAGGGTAACTTTCCTCCAAGTCTATAAGAACTTTATACCGGGATATAGTTGAGTGTTGGAATTTGGGTTTTTGAAAATTTTATTAGTTTTTTGAAAATTTATTTAAGAACATTTAGGTTTTCGTCAACTCTATTCCAGCTAACAACACGGTTAGAGTTGAAAGTTGAATTTTGGGTTACTTTACCCCAACTCTATCCGATCTTTATACCCGGATAGAGTTGAGAGTTGACCTTTGGGGTTACTTTGCCCCAACTGTATCCGAACTTTATACCGGAATAGAGTTGAATGTTGGACTTTGGGGTTACTTTACCCCAGCTCTATCCGAACTTTATACTGAGAGAGGTATAGTTGAGGATTAGTGAGAGTTAGAGTTGAGGATTGATCGTTGGGTTTTTAAAAAATTTATTGAATTTGTTTAAAATCCATTTAAGAACATTGAGGATTTGGTCAATTCTAGCCCAACTCTACACACAGGTAGAGTTGAAACTTGAATTTTGGGGTTACTTTGCCCGAATTCTATCCGAACTTTATACCGGATTAGGGTTGAAAGTGGAAGTTTGGGCTTACTTTCCCCCAACTCTATCCGAACTTTATACCGGGATAGAGTTGAATGTTGGACGTTGCGGTGACTTTGCCCCAACTCTATCCGAACTTTGTTTCGGAATAGACTTGAAAGTTGAACTTTAGGCTAACTTTCCCCCACTCTATCAGAACTTTATACCGGGATAGAGTTGAATGTTCGACTTTGAGGGTACTTTCCCCCAACTCTATCCGAACTTTATACCGGGATAGAGTTGAAAGTCAAATTTTAGGGTTACTTTCCCCCAACTCTATCCGAACTTCATACCGGGTTAGAGTTGAAAGTTAAACTTTAGGGTCACTTTTCCCGAACTCTTTCCGAACTTAATACCGGGTTGTAGTTGAGAATTGATCTTTGGGTTTTTGAAAAATTTTATTAGTTTTTTGAAAATTTATTTAAGAACATTTAGGTTTTGGTCAACTCTATTCCAACTAACAACACGGTTAGAGTTGAAAGTTGAACTTTGGGTTACTTTACCCCAACTCTATCCGATCTTTATACCCGGATAGAGTTAAGAGTTGACCTTTGGGGTTACTTTGCCCCAACTGTATCCGAACTTTATACCGGAATAAAGTTGAATGTTGGACTTTGGGGTTACTTTACCCCAGCTATATCCGAACTTTATACTGAGAGAGTTATAGTTGAGGATTAGTTAGAGTTAGAGTTGAGGATTGATCGTTGGGTTTTTAAAAAATTTATTGAATTTGTTTAAAATCCATTTAAGAGCATTGAGGATTTGGTCAATTCTATCCCAACTCTACACACAGGTAGAGTTGAAACTTGAATTTTGGGGTTACTTTGCCCGAATTCTATCCGAACTTTATACCGGGTTAGGGTTGAAAGTGGAACTTTGGGCTTACTTTCCCCCAACTCTATCCGAACTTTATACCGGGATAGAGTTGAATGTTGGACTTTGCGGTTACTTTGCCCCAACTCTATCCGAACTTTGTTTCGGAATAGAGTTGAAAGTTAAATTTTAGGGTAACTTTCCTCCAACTCTATCCGAACTTTATACCAGGATAGAGTTGAGTGTTGGAACTTGGGGTTACTTTCCCCCACTCTATCCGAACTTTATGCCGGGATAGAGTTGAATGTTGGACTTTGCGGTTACTTTGCCCCAACTCTATCCGAACTTTGTTTCGGAATAGAGTTGAAAGTTGAACTTTAGGGTAACTTTCCTCCAACTCTATCAGAACTTTATACCGGGATATAGTTGAATGTTGGAATTTGGCGTTACTTTCCCCCAACTCTATCCGAACTTTATACCGGGATAGAGTTGAATGTTGGACTTTGCGGTGACTTTGCCCCAACTCTATCCGAACTTTGTTTCGGAATAGAGTTGAAAGTTGAACTTTAGGCTAACTTTCCCCCACTCTATCAGAACTTTATACCGGGATAGAGTTGAATGTTCGACTTTGAGGGTACTTTCCCCCAACTCTATCCGAACTTTATACCGGGATAGAGTTGAAAGTCAAATTTTAGGGTTACTTTCCCCCAACTCTATCCGAACTTCATACCGGGTTAGAGTTGAAAGTTAAATTTTAGGGTTACTTTGCCCGAACTCTTTCCGAACTTAATACCGGGTTGTAGTTGAGAATTGATCTTTGGGTTTTTGAAAATTTTATTAGTTTTTTGAAAATTTATTTAAGAACATTTAGGTTTTGGTCAACTCTATTCCAACTAACAACACGGTTAGAGTTGAAAGTTGAACTTTGGGTTACTTTACCCCAACTCTATCCGATCTTTATACCCGGATAGAGTTAAGAGTTGACCTTTGGGGTTACTTTGCCCCAACTGTATCCGAACTTTATACCGGAATAGAGTTGAATGTTGGACTTTGGGGTTACTTTACCCCAGCTCTATCCGAACTTTATACTGAGAGAGTTATAGTTGAGGATTAGTTAGAGTTAGAGTTGAGGATTGATCGTTGGGTTTTTAAAAAATTTAGTGAATTTGTTTAAAATCCATTTAAGAACATTGAGGATTTGGTCAATTCTATCCCAACTCTACACACAGGTAGAGTTGAAACTTGAATTTTGGGGTTACTTTGCCCGAATTCTATCCGAACTTTATACCGGGATATAGTTGAATGTTGGAATTTGGAGTTACTTTCCCCCAACTCTATCCGAACTTTATACCGGGATAGAGTTGAATGTTGGACTTTGCGGTGACTTTGCCCCAACTCTATCCGAACTTTGTTTCGGAATAGAGTTGAAAGTTGAACTTTAGGGTAACTTTCCCCCACTCTATCAGAACTTTATACCGGGATAGAGTTGAATGTTCGACTTTGAGGGTACTTTCCCGCAACTCTATCCGAACTTTATACCGGGATAGAGTTGAATGTTGGACTTTGCGGTTACTTTGCCCCATCTCTATCCGAACTTTGTTTCGGGATAGAGTTGAAAGTTGAACTTTAGGGTAACTTTCCTCCAAGTCTATAAGAACTTTATACCGGGATATAGTTGAGTGTTGGAATTTGGGTTTTTGAAAATTTTATTAGTTTTTTGAAAATTTATTTAAGAACATTTAGGTTTTCGTCAACTCTATTCCAACTAACAACACGGTTAGAGTTGAAAGTTGAACTTTGGGTTACTTTACCCCAACTCTATCCGATCTTTATACCCGGATAGAGTTGAGAGTTGACCTTTGGGGTTACTTTGCCCCAACTGTATCCGAACTTTATACCGGAATAGAGTTGAATGTTGGACTTTGGGGTTACTTTACCCCAGCTCTATCCGAACTTTATACTGAGAGAGTTATAGTTGAGGATTAGTTAGAGTTAGAGTTGAGGATTGATAGTTGGGTTTTTAAAAAATTTATTGAATTTGTTTAAAATCCATTTAAGAACATTGAGGATTTGGTCAATTCTATCCCAACTCTACACACAGGTAGAGTTGAAACTTGAATTTTGGGGTTACTTTGCCCGAATTCTATCCGAACTTTATACCGGGTTAGGGTTGAAAGTGGAACTTTGGGCTTACTTTCGCCCAACTCTATCCGAACTTTATACCGGGATAGAGTTGAATGTTGGACGTTGCGGTGACTTTGCCCCAACTCTATCCGAACTTTGTTTCGGAATAGAGTTGAAAGTTCAACTTTAGGCTGACTTTCCCCCACTCTATCAGAACTTTATACCGGGATAGAGTTGAATGTTCGACTTTGAGGGTACTTTCCCCCAACTCTATCCGAACTTTATACCGGGATAGAGTTGAAAGTCAAATTTTAGGGTTACTTTCCCCCAACTCTATTCGAACTTCATACCGGGTTAGAGTTGAAAGTTAAACTTTAGGGTCACTTTTCCCGAACTCTTTCCGAACTTAATACCGGGTTGTAGTTGAGAATTGATCTTTGGGTTTTTGAAAAATTTTATTAGTTTTTTGAAAATTTATTTAAGAACATTTAGGTTTTGGTCAACTCTATTCCAACTAACAACACGGTTAGAGTTGAAAGTTGAACTTTGGGTTACTTTACCCCAACTCTATCCGATCTTTATACCCGGATAGAGTTAAGAGTTGACCTTTGGGGTTACTTTGCCCCAACTGTATCCGAACTTTATACCGGAATAGAGTTGAATGTTGGACTTTGGGGTTACTTTACCCCAGCTCTATCCGAACTTTATACTGAGAGAGTTATAGTTGAGGATTAGTTAGAGTTAGAGTTGAGGATTGATCGTTGGGTTTTTAAAAAATTTAGTGAATTTGTTTAAAATCCATTTAAGAACATTGAGGATTTGGTCAATTCTATCCCAACTCTACACACAGGTAGAGTTGAAACTTGAATTTTGGGGTTACTTTGCCCGAATTCTATCCGAACTTTATACCGGGATATAGTTGAATGTTGGAATTTGGAGTTACTTTCCCCCAACTCTATCCGAACTTTATACCGGGATAGAGTTGAATGTTGGACTTTGCGGTGACTTTGCCCCAACTCTATCCGAACTTTGTTTCGGAATAGAGTTGCAAATTGAACTTTAGGGTAACTTTCCCCGAACTTTATCAGAACTTCATACCGGGATATAGTTGAGTGTTGGAATTTGGGGTTACTTTCCCCCAACTCTATCCGAACTTTATACCGGGATAGAGTTGAATGTTGGACTTTGCGGTTACTTTGCCCCAACTCTATCCGAACTTTGTTTCGGAATAGAGTTGAAAGTAAAATTTTAGGGTAACTTTCCTCCAACTCTATCCGAACTTTATACCAGGATAGAGTTGAGTGTTGGAATTTGGGGTTACTTTCCCCCAACTCTATCCGAATTTTATACCGGGATAGAGTTGAAAGTCAAATTTTAGGGTTACTTTGCCCCAACTCTATCCGAACTTTTTACCGGGTTAGAGTTGAAAGTTAAACTTTAGGCTTCCTTTGCCCGAACTCTTTCCGAACTTCGTTTCGGAATAGAGTTGAAAGTTGAACTTTAGGGTAACTTTCCCCCACTCTATCAGAACTTTATACCGGGATAGAGTTGAATGTTCAACTTTGAGGGTACTTTCCCCCAACTCTATCCGAACTTTATACCGGGATAGAGTTGAATGTTGGACTTTGCGGTTATTTTGCCCCATCTCTATCCGAACTTTGTTTCGGAATAGAGTTGAAAGTTGAACTTTAGGGTAACTTTCCTCCAAGTCTATAAGAACTTTATACCGGGATATAGTTGAGTGTTGGAATTTGGGTTTTTGAAAATTTTATTAGTTTTTTGAAAATTTATTTAAGAACATTTAAGTTTTGGTCAACTCTATTCCAACTAACAACACGGTTAGAGTTGAAAGTTGAACTTTGGGTTACTTTACCCCAACTCTATCCGATCTTTATACCCGGATAGAGTTGAGAGTTGACCTTTGGGGTTACTTTGCCCCAACTGTATCCGAACTTTATAGCGGAATAGAGTTGAATGTTGGACTTTGGGGTTACTTTACCCCAGCTCTATCCGAACTTTATACTGAGAGAGTTATAGTTGAGGATTAGTTAGAGTTAGAGTTGAGGATTGATCGTTGGGTTTTTAAAAAATTTATTGAATTTGTTTAAAATCCATTTAAGAACATTGAGGATTTGGTCAATTCTATCCCAACTCTACACACAGGTAGAGTTGAAACTTGAATTTTGGGGTTACTTTGCCCGAATTCTATCCGAACTTTATACCGGGATATAGTTGAATGTTGGAATTTGGAGTTACTTTCCCCCAACTCTATCCGAACTTTATACCGGGATAGAGTTGAATGTTGGACTTTGCGGTGACTTTGCCCCAACTCTATCCGAACTTTGTTTCGGAATAGAGTTGAAAGTTGAACTTTAGGGTAACTTTCCCCCACTCTATCAGAACTTTATACCGGGATAGAGTTGAATGTTCGACTTTGAGGGTACTTTCCCCCAACTCTATCCGAACTTTATACCGGGATAGAGTTGAATGTTGGACTTTGCGGTTACTTTGCCCCATCTCTATCCGAACTTTGTTTCGGGATAGAGTTGAAAGTTAAACTTTAGGGTTACTTTGCCCGAACTCTTTCCGAACTTAATACCGGGTTGTAGTTGAGAATTGATCTTTGGGTTTTTGAAAATTTTATTAGTTTTTTGAAAATTTATTTAAGAACATTTAGGTTTTGGTCAACTCTATTCCAACTAACAACACGGTTAGAGTTGAAAGTTGAACTTTGGGTTACTTTACCCCAACTCTATCCGATCTTTATACCCGGATAGAGTTAAGAGTTGACCTTTGGGGTTACTTTGCCCCAACTGTATCCGAACTTTATACCGGAATAGAGTTGAATGTTGGACTTTGGGGTTACTTTACCCCAGCTCTATCCGAACTTTATACTGAGAGAGTTATAGTTGAGGATTAGTTAGAGTTAGAGTTGAGGATTGATCGTTGGGTTTTTAAAAAATTTAGTGAATTTGTTTAAAATCCATTTAAGAACATTGAGGATTTGGTCAATTCTATCCCAACTCTACACACAGCTAGAGTTGAAACTTGAATTTTGGGGTTACTTTGCCCGAATTCTATCCGAACTTTATACCGGGATATAGTTGAATGGAGTTACTTTCCCCCAACTCTATCCGAACTTTATACCGGGATAGAGTTGAATGTTGGACTTTGCGGTGACTTTGCCCCAACTCTATCCGAACTTTGTTTCGGAATAGAGTTGAAAGTTGAACTTTAGGGTAACTTTCCCCCACTCTATCAGAACTTTATACCGGGATAGAGTTGAATGTTCGACTTTGAGGTTACTTTCCCCCAACTCTATCCGAACTTCATACCGGGTTAGAGTTGAAAGTTAAACTTTAGGGTCACTTTTCCCGAACTCTTTCCGAACTTAATACCGGGTTGTAGTTGAGAATTGATCTTTGGGTTTTTGAAAAATTTTATTAGTTTTTTGAAAATTTATTTAAGAACATTTAGGTTTTGGTCAACTCTATTCCAACTAACAACACGGTTAGAGTTGAAAGTTGAACTTTGGGTTACTTTACCCCAACTCTATCCGATCTTTATACCCGGATAGAGTTAAGAGTTGACCTTTGGGGTTACTTTGCCCCAACTGTATCCGAACTTTATACCGGAATAAAGTTGAATGTTGGACTTTGGGGTTACTTTACCCCAGCTATATCCGAACTTTATACTGAGAGAGTTATAGTTGAGGATTAGTTAGAGTTAGAGTTGAGGATTGATCGTTGGGTTTTTAAAAAATTTATTGAATTTGTTTAAAATCCATTTAAGAACATTGAGGATTTGGTCAATTCTATCCCTACTCTACACACAGGTAGAGTTGAAACTTGAATTTTGGGGTTACTTTGCCCGAATTCTATCCGAACTTTATACCGGGATATAGTTGAATGTTGGAATTTGGAGTTACTTTCCCCCAACTCTATCCGAACTTTATACCGGGATAGAGTTGAATGTTGGACTTTGCGGTGACTTTGCCCCAACTCTATCCGAACTTTGTTTCGGAATAGAGTTGAAAGTTGAACTTTAGGGTAACTTTCCCCCACTCTATCAGAACTTTATACCGGGATAGAGTTGAATGTTCGACTTTGAGGGTACTTTCCCCCAACTCTATCCGAACTTTATACCGGGATAGAGTTGAATGTTGGACTTTGCGGTTACTTTGCCCCATCTCTATCCGAACTTTGTTTCGGGATAGAGTTGAAAGTTGAACTTTAGGGTAACTTTCCTCCAAGTCTATAAGAACTTTATACCGGGATATAGTTGAGTGTTGGAATTTGGGTTTTTGAAAATTTTATTAGTTTTTTGAAAATTTATTTAAGAACATTTAGGTTTTCGTCAACTCTATTCCAACTAACAACACGGTTAGAGTTGAAAGTTGAATTTTGGGTTACTTTACCCCAACTCTATCCGATCTTTATACCCGGATAGAGTTGAGAGTTGACCTTTGGGGTTACTTTGCCCCAACTGTATCCGAACTTTATACCGGAATAGAGTTGAATGTTGGACTTTGGGGTTACTTTACCCCAGCTCTATCCGAACTTTATACTGAGAGAGGTATAGTTGAGGATTAGTGAGAGTTAGAGTTGAGGATTGATCGTTGGGTTTTTAAAAAATTTATTGAATTTGTTTAAAATCCATTTAAGAACATTGAGGATTTGGTCAATTCTAGCCCAACTCTACACACAGGTAGAGTTGAAACTTGAATTTTGGGGTTACTTTGCCCGAATTCTATCCGAACTTTATACCGGGTTAGGGTTGAAAGTGGAACTTTGGGCTTACTTTCCCCCAACTCTATCCGAACTTTATACCGGGATAGAGTTGAATGTTGGACTTTGCGGTTACTTTGCCCCAACTCTATCCGAACTTTGTTTCGGAATAGAGTTGAAAGTTAAATTTTAGGGTAACTTTCCTCCAACTCTATCCGAACTTTATACCAGGATAGAGTTGAGTGTTGGAACTTGGGGTTACTTTCCCCCACTCTATCCGAACTTTATGCCGGGATAGAGTTGAATGGTGGACTTTGCGGTTACTTTGCCCCAACTCTATCCGAACTTTGTTTCGGAATAGAGTTGAAAGTTGAACTTTAGGGTAACTTTCCTCCAACTCTATCAGAACTTTATACCGGGATATAGTTGAATGTTGGAATTTGGCGTTACTTTCCCCCAACTCTATCCGAACTTTATACCGGGATAGAGTTGAATGTTGGACTTTGCGGTGACTTTGCCCCAACTCTATCCGAACTTTGTTTCGGAATAGAGTTGAAAGTTGAACTTTAGGCTAACTTTCCCCCACTCTATCAGAACTTTATACCGCGATAGAGTTGAATGTTCGACTTTGAGGGTACTTTCCCCCAACTCTATCCGAACTTTATACCGGGATAGAGTTGAAAGTCAAATTTTAGGGTTACTTTTCCCCAACTCTATCCGAACTTCATACCGGGTTAGAGTTGAAAGTTAAACTTTAGGGTTACTTTGCCCGAACTCTTTCCGAACTTAATACCGGGTTGTAGTTGAGAATTGATCTTTGGGTTTTTGAAAATTTTATTAGTTTTTTGAAAATTTATTTAAGAACATTTAGGTTTTGGTCAACTCTATTCCAACTAACAACACGGTTAGAGTTGAAAGTTGAACTTTGGGTTACTTTACCCCAACTCTATCCGATCTTTATACCCGGATAGAGTTAAGAGTTGACCTTTGGGGTTACTTTGCCCCAACTGTATCCGAACTTTATACCGGAATAGAGTTGAATGTTGGACTTTGGGGTTACTTTACCCCAGCTCTATCCGAACTTTATACTGAGAGAGTTATAGTTGAGGATTAGTTAGAGTTAGAGTTGAGGATTGATCGTTGGGTTTTTAAAAAATTTAGTGAATTTGTTTAAAATCCATTTAAGAACATTGAGGATTTGGTCAATTCTATCCCAACTCTACACACAGGTAGAGTTGAAACTTGAATTTTGGGGTTACTTTGCCCGAATTCTATCCGAACTTTATACCGGGATATAGTTGAATGTTGGAATTTGGAGTTACTTTCCCCCAACTCTATCCGAACTTTATACCGGGATAGAGTTGAATGTTGGACTTTGCGGTGACTTTGCCCCAACTCTATCCGAACTTTGTTTCGGAATAGAGTTGAAAGTTGAACTTTAGGGTAACTTTCCCCCACTCTATCAGAACTTTATACCGGGATAGAGTTGAATGTTCGACTTTGAGGGTACTTTCCCCCAACTCTATCCGAACTTTATACCGGGATAGAGTTGAATGTTGGACTTTGCGGTTACTTTGCCCCATCTCTATCCGAACTTTGTTTCGGGATAGAGTTGAAAGTTGAACTTTAGGGTAACTTTCCTCCAAGTCTATAAGAACTTTATACCGGGATATAGTTGAGTGTTGGAATTTGGGTTTTTGAAAATTTTATTAGTTTTTTGAAAATTTATTTAAGAACATTTAGGTTTTCGTCAACTCTATTCCAACTAACAACACGGTTAGAGTTGAAAGTTGAACTTTGGGTTACTTTACCCCAACTCTATCCGATCTTTATACCCGGATAGAGTTGAGAGTTGACCTTTGGGGTTACTTTGCCCCAACTGTATCCGAACTTTATACCGGAATAGAGTTGAATGTTGGACTTTGGGGTTACTTTACCCCAGCTCTATCCGAACTTTATACTGAGAGAGTTATAGTTGAGGATTAGTTAGAGTTAGAGTTGAGGATTGATAGTTGGGTTTTTAAAAAATTTATTGAATTTGTTTAAAATCCATTTAAGAACATTGAGGATTTGGTCAATTCTATCCCAACTCTACACACAGGTAGAGTTGAAACTTGAATTTTGGGGTTACTTTGCCCGAATTCTATCCGAACTTTATACCGGGTTAGGGTTGAAAGTGGAACTTTGGGCTTACTTTCCCCCAACTCTATCCGAACTTTATACCGGGATAGAGTTGAATGTTGGACGTTGCGGTGACTTTGCCCCAACTCTATCCGAACTTTGTTTCGGAATAGAGTTGAAAGTTCAACTTTAGGCTAACTTTCCCCCACTCTATCAGAACTTTATACCGGGATAGAGTTGAATGTTCGACTTTGAGGGTACTTTCCCCCAACTCTATCCGAACTTTATACCGGGATAGAGTTGAAAGTCAAATTTTAGGGTTACTTTCCCCCAACTCTATCCGAACTTCATACCGGGTTAGAGTTGAAAGTTAAACTTTAGGGTCACTTTTCCCGAACTCTTTCCGAACTTAATACCGGGTTGTAGTTGAGAATTGATCTTTGGGTTTTTGAAAAATTTTATTAGTTTTTTGAAAATTTATTTAAGAACATTTAGGTTTTGGTCAACTCTATTCCAACTAACAACACGGTTAGAGTTGAAAGTTGAACTTTGGGTTACTTTACCCCAACTCGATCCGATCTTTATACCCGGATAGAGTTAAGAGTTGACCTTTGGGGTTACTTTGCCCCAAGTGTATCCGAACTTTATACCGGAATAAAGTTGAATGTTGGACTTTGGGGTTACTTTACCCCAGCTATATCCGAACTTTATACTGAGAGAGTTATAGTTGAGGATTGGTTAGAGTTAGAGTTGAGGATTGATCGTTGGGTTTTTAAAAAATTTATCGAATTTGGTTAAAATCCATTTAAGAGCATTGAGGATTTGGTCAATTCTATCCCAACTCTACACACAGGTAGAGTTGAAACTTGAATTTTGGGGTCACTTTGCCCGAATTCTATCCGAACTTTATACCGGGTTAGGGTTGAAAGTGGAACTTTAGGCTTACTTTCCTCCAACTCTATCCGAACTTTATACCGGGATAGAGTTGAATGTTGGACTTTGCGGTTACTTTGCCCCAACTCTATCCGAACTTTGTTTCGGAATAGAGTTGAAAGTTAAATTTTAGGGTAACTTTCCTCCAACTCTATCCGAACTTTATACCAGGATAGAGTTGAGTGTTGGAACTTGGGGTTACTTTCCCCCACTCTATCCGAACTTTGTGCCGGGATAGAGTTGAATGTTGGACTTTGCGGTTACTTTGCCCCAACTCTATCCGAACTTTGTTTCGGAATAGAGTTGAAAGTTAAATTTTGGGGTAACTTTCCTCCAACTCTATCCGAACTTTATACCAGGATAGAGTTGAGTGTTGGAATTTGGGGTTACTTTCCCCCAACTCTATCCGAACTTTGTTTCGGAATAGAGTTGAAAGTTGAACTGTAGGGTAACCTTCCCCGAACTCTATCAGAACTTTATACCGGGATATAGTTGAGTGTTGGAATTTGGGGTTACTTTCCCCCAACTCTTTCCGAACTTTATATCGGGATAGAGTTGAATGTTGGACTTTGCGGTTACTTTGCCCCAACTCTATGCGAACTTTGTTTCGGAATAGAGTTCAAAATTGAACTTTAGGGTAACTTTCCCCCAACTCTATCAGAACTTTATACCGGGACATAGTTGAGTGTTGGAATTTGGGGTTACTTTCCCCCAACTCTATCCGAACTTTATACCGGGATAGAGTTGAATGTTGGACTTTGCGGTTACTTTGCCCCAACTCTATCCGAACTTTCTTTCGGAATAGAGTTGAAAGTTGAACTTTAGGGTAACTTTCCTCCAAGTCTATCAGAACTTTATACCGGGATGTAGTTGAGTGTTGGACTTTGCGGTTACTTTGCCCCAACTCTATCCGAACTTTGTTTCGGAATAGAGTTCAAAATTGAACTTTAGGGTAACCTTCCCCAACTCTATCAGAACTTTATACCGGGATATAGTTGAGTGTTGGAATTTGGGGTTTCTTTCCCCCAACTCTATCCGAACTTTATACCGGGATAGAGTTGAATGTTGGACTTTGCGGTTACTTTGCCCCAACTCTATCCGAACTTTGTTTCGGAATAGAGTTGCAAATTGAACTTTAGGGTAACTTTCCCCGAACTTTATCAGAACTTCATACCGGGATATAGTTGAGTGTTGGAATTTGGGGTTACTTTCCCCCAACTCTATCCGAACTTTATACCGGGATAGAGTTGAATGTTGGACTTTGCGGTTACTTTGCCCCAACTCTATCCGAACTTTGTTTCGGAATAGAGTTGAAAGTAAAATTTTAGGGTAACTTTCCTCCAACTCTATCCGAACTTTATACCAGGATAGAGTTGAGTGTTGGAATTTGGGGTTACTTTCCCCCAACTCTATCCGAATTTTATACCGGGATAGAGTTGAAAGTCAAATTTTAGGGTTACTTTGCCCCAACTCTATCCGAACTTTTTACCGGGTTAGAGTTGAAAGTTAAACTTTAGGCTTACTTTGCCCGAACTCTTTCCGAACTTCGTTTCGGAATAGAGTTGAAAGTTGAACTTTAGGGTAACTTTCCCCCACTCTATCAGAACTTTATACCGGGATAGAGTTGAATGTTCGACTTTGAGGGTACTTTCCCCCAACTCTATCCGAACTTTATACCGGGATAGAGTTGAATGTTGGACTTTGCGGTTACTTTGCCCCATCTCTATCCGAACTTTGTTTCGGGATAGAGTTGAAAATTGAACTTTAGGGTAACTTTCCTCCAAGTCTATAAGAACTTTATACCGGGATATAGTTGAGTGTTGGAATTTGGGTTTTTGAAAATTTTATTAGTTTTTTGAAAATTTATTTAAGAACATTTAGGTTTTGGTCAACTCTATTCCAACTAACAACACGGTTAGAGTTGAAAGTTGAACTTTGGGTTACTTTACCCCAACTCTATCCGATCTTTATACCCGGATAGAGTTGAGAGTTGACCTTTGGGGTTACTTTGCCCCAAGTGTATCCGAACTTTATACCGGAATAAAGTTGAATGTTGGACTTTGCGGTTACTTTGTCCCAACTCTATCCGAACTTTGTTTCGGAATAGAGTTCAAAATTGAACTTTAGGGTAACTTTCCCCCAACTCTATCAGAACTTTATACCGGGACATAGTTGAGTGTTGGAATTTGGGGTTACTTTCCCCCAACTCTATCCGAACTTTATACCGGGATAGAGTTGAATGTTGGACTTTGCGGTTACTTTGCCCCAACTCTATCCGAACTTTCTTTCGGAATAGAGTTGAAAGTTGAACTTTAGGGTAACTTTCCTCCAAGTCTATCAGAACTTTATACCGGGATGTAGTTGAGTGTTGGACTTTGCGGTTACTTTGCCCCAACTCTATCCGAACTTTGTTTCGGAATAGAGTTCAAAATTGAACTTTAGGGTAACCTTCCCCAACTCTATCAGAACTTTATACCGGGATATAGTTGAGTGTTGGAATTTGGGGTTTCTTTCCCCCAACTCTATCCGAACTTTATACCGGGATAGAGTTGAATGTTGGACTTTGCGGTTACTTTGCCCCAACTCTATCCGAACTTTGTTTCGGAATAGAGTTGCAAATTGAACTTTAGGGTAACTTTCCCCGAACTTTATCAGAACTTCATACCGGGATATAGTTGAGTGTTGGAATTTGGGGTTACTTTCCCCCAACTCTATCCGAACTTTATACCGGGATAGAGTTGAATGTTGGACTTTGCGGTTACTTTGCCCCAACTCTATCCGAACTTTGTTTCGGAATAGAGTTGAAAGTAAAATTTTAGGGTAACTTTCCTCCAACTCTATCCGAACTTTATACCAGGATAGAGTTGAGTGTTGGAATTTGGGGTTACTTTCCCCCAACTCTATCCGAATTTTATACCGGGATAGAGTTGAAAGTCAAATTTTAGGGTTACTTTGCCCCAACTCTATCCGAACTTTTTACCGGGTTAGAGTTGAAAGTTAAACTTTAGGCTTACTTTGCCCGAACTCTTTCCGAACTTCGTTTCGGAATAGAGTTGAAAGTTGAACTTTAGGGTAACTTTCCCCCACTCTATCAGAACTTTATACCGGGATAGAGTTGAATGTTCGACTTTGAGGGTACTTTCCCCCAACTCTATCCGAACTTTATACCGGGATAGAGTTGAATGTTGGACTTTGCGGTTACTTTGCCCCATCTCTATCCGAACTTTGTTTCGGGATAGAGTTGAAAATTGAACTTTAGGGTAACTTTCCTCCAAGTCTATAAGAACTTTATACCGGGATATAGTTGAGTGTTGGAATTTGGGTTTTTGAAAATTTTATTAGTTTTTTGAAAATTTATTTAAGAACATTTAGGTTTTGGTCAACTCTATTCCAACTAACAACACGGTTAGAGTTGAAAGTTGAACTTTGGGTTACTTTACCCCAACTCTATCCGATCTTTATACCCGGATAGAGTTGAGAGTTGACCTTTGGGGTTACTTTGCCCCAACTGTATCCGAACTTTATACCGGAATAGAGTTGAATGTTGGACTTTGGGGTTACTTTACCCCAGCTCTATCCGAACTTTATACTGAGAGAGTTATAGTTGAGGATTAGTTAGAGTTAGAGTTGAGGATTGATCGTTGGGTTTTTAAAAAATTTATTGAATTTGTTTAAAATCCATTTAAGAACATTGAGGATTTGGTCAATTCTATCCCAACTCTACACACAGGTAGAGTTGAAACATGAATTTTGGGCTTACTTTGCCCGAATTCTATCCGAACTTTATACCGGGATATAGTTGAATGTTGGAATTTGGAGTTACTTTCCCCCAACTCTATCCGAACTTTATACCGGGATAGAGTTGAATGTTGGACTTTGCGGTGACTTTGCCCCAACTCTATCCGAACTTTGTTTCGGAATAGAGTTGAAAGTTGAACTTTAGGGTAACTTTCCCCCACTCTATCAGATCTTTATACCGGGATAGAGTTGAATGTTCGACTTTGAGGGTACTTTCCCCCAACTCTATCCGAACTTTATACCGGGATAGAGTTGAATGTTGGACTTTGCGGTTACTTTGCCCCATCTCTATCCGAACTTTGTTTCGGGATAGAGTTGAAAGTTGAACTTTAGGGTAACTTTCCTCCAAGTCTATAAGAACTTTATACCGGGATATAGTTGAGTGTTGGAATTTGGGTTTTTGAAAATTTTATTAGTTTTTTGAAAATTTATTTAAGAACATTTAGGTTTTCGTCAACTCTATTCCAACTAACAACACGGTTAGAGTTGAAAGTTGAACTTTGGGTTACTTTACCCCAACTCTATTCGATCTTTATACCCGGATAGAGTTGAGAGTTGACCTTTGGGGTTACTTTGCCCCAACTGTATCCGAACTTTATACCGGAATAGAGTTGAATGTTGGACTTTGGGGTTACTTTACCCCAGCTCTATCCGAACTTTATACTGAGAGAGGTATAGTTGAGGATTAGTGAGAGTTAGAGTTGAGGATTGATCGTTGGGTTTTTAAAAAATTTATTGAATTTGTTTAAAATCCATTTAAGAACATTGAGGATTTGGTCAATTCTATCCCAACTCTACACACAGGTAGAGTTGAAACTTGAATTTTGGGGTTACTTTGCCCGAATTCTATCCGAACTTTATACCGGATTAGGGTTGAAAGTGGAACTTTGGGCTTACTTTCCCCCAACTCTATCCGAACTTTATACCGGGATAGAGTTGAATGTTGGACGTTGCGGTGACTTTGCCCCAACTCTATCCGAACTTTGTTTCGGAATAGACTTGAAAGTTGAACTTTAGGCTAACTTTCCCCCACTCTATCAGAACTTTATACCGGGATAGAGTTGAATGTTCGACTTTGAGGGTACTTTCCCCCAACTCTATCCGAACTTTATACCGGGATAGAGTTGAAAGTCAAATTTTAGGGTTACTTTCCCCCAACTCTATCCGAACTTCATACCGGGTTAGAGTTGAAAGTTAAACTTTAGGGTCACTTTTCCCGAACTCTTTCCGAACTTAATACCGGGTTGTAGTTGAGAATTGATCTTTGGGTTTTTGAAAAATTTTATTAGTTTTTTGAAAATTTATTTAAGAACATTTAGGTTTTGGTCAACTCTATTCCAACTAACAACACCGTTAGAGTTGAAAGTTGAACTTTGGGTTACTTTACCCCAACTCTATCCGATCTTTATACCCGGATAGAGTTAAGAGTTGACCTTTGGGGTTACTTTGCCCCAAGTGTATCCGAACTTTATACCGGAATAAAGTTGAATGTTGGACTTTGGGGTTACTTTACCCCAGCTATATCCGAACTTTATACTGAGAGAGTTATAGTTGAGGATTGGTTAGAGTTAGAGTTGAGGATTGATCGTTGGGTTTTTAAAAAATTTATTGAATTTGGTTAAAATCCATTTAAGAGCATTGAGGATTTGGTCAATTCTATCCCAACTCTACACACAGGTAGAGTTGAAACTTGAATTTTGGGGTTACTTTGCCCGAATTCTATCCGAACTTTATACCGGGTTAGGGTTGAAAGTGGAACTTTGGGCTTACTTTCCTCCAACTCTATCCGAACTTTATACCGGGATAGAGTTGAATGTTGGACTTTGCGGTTACTTTGCCCCAACTCTATCTGAACTTTGTTTCGGAATAGAGTTGAAAGTTAAATTTTAGGGTAACTTTCCTCCAACTCTATCCGAACTTTATACCAGGATAGAGTTGAGTGTTGGAACTTGGGGTTACTTTCCCCCACTCTATCCGAACTTTATGCCGGGATAGAGTTGAATGTTGGACTTTGCGGTTACTTTGCCCCAACTCTATCCGAACTTTGTTTCGGAATAGAGTTGAAAGTTAAATTTTGGGGTAACTTTCCTCCAACTCTATCCGAACTTTATACCAGGATAGAGTTGAGTGTTGGAATTTGGGGTTACTTTCCCCCAACTCTATCCGAACTTTGTTTCGGCATAGAGTTGAAAGTTGAACTTTAGGGTAACCTTCCCCGAACTCTATCAGAACTTTATACCGGGATATAGTTGAGTGTTGGAATTTGGGGTTACTTTCCCCCAACTCTATCCGAACTTTATACCGGGATAGAGTTGAATGTTGGACTTTGCGGTTACTTTGCCCCAACTCTATCCGAACTTTGTTTCGGAATAGAGTTCAAAATTGAACTTTAGGGTAACTTTCCCCCAACTCTATCAGAACTTTATACCGGGACATAGTTGAGTGTTGGAATTTGGGGTTACTTTCCCCCAACTCTATCCGAACTTTATACCGGGATAGAGTTGAATGTTGGACTTTGCGGTTACTTTGCCCCAACTCTATCCGAACTTTCTTTCGGAATAGAGTTGAAAGTTGAACTTTAGGGTAACTTTCCTCCAAGTCTATCAGAACTTTATACCGGGATAGAGTTGAGTGTTGGAATTTGGGGTTACTTTCCCCCAACTCTACCCGCACTTTATACCGGCATAGAGTTGAATGTTGGACTTTGCGGTTACTTTGCCCCAACTCTATCCGAACTTTGTTTCGGAATAGAGTTGAAAGTTAAATTTTGGGGTAACTTTCCTCCAACTCTATCCGAACTTTATACCAGGATAGAGTTGAGTGTTGGAAAGTGGCGTTACTTTCCCCCAACTCTATCCGAACTTTATACCGGGATAGAGTTGAATGTTGGACTTTGCGGTTACTTTGCCCCAACTCTATCCGAACTTTGTTTCGGAATAGAGTTGAAAATTAAATTTTAGGGTAACTTTCCTCCAACTCTATCCGAACTTTATACCAGGATAGAGTTGAGTGTTGGAATTTGGGGTTACTTTCCCCCAACTCTATCCGAATTTTATACCGGGATAGAGTTGAACGTTGGACTTTGCCCCAACTCTATCCGAACTTTGTTTCGGAATAGAGTTGAAAGTTGAACTTTAGGGTAACTTTCCTCCAACTCTATCAGAACTTTATACCAGGATAGAGTTGAGTGTTGGAATTTGGGGTTTCTTTCCCCCAACTCTATCCGAACTTTATACCGGGATAGAGTTGAATGTTGGACTTTGCGGTTACTTTGCCCCAACTCTATCCTAACTTTGTTTCGGAATAGAGTTGGAAATTGAACTTTAGGGTAACTTTCCCCCAACTCTATCAGAACTTTATACCGGGATATAGTTGAGTGTTGGAATTTGGGGTTACTTTCCCCCAACTCTATCCGAACTTTATACCGGGATAGAGTTGAATGTTGGACTTTGCGGTTACTTTGCCCCAACTCAATCCGAACTTTGTTTCGGAATAGAGTTGAAAGTAAAATTTTAGGGTAACTTTCCTCCAACTCTATCCGAACTTTATACCGGGATAGAGTTGAAAGTCAAATTTTAGGGTTACTTTGACCCAACTCTATCCGAACTTGATACCGGGTTAGAGTTGAAAGTTAAACTTTAGGGTTACTTTGCCCGAACTCTTTCCGAACTTAATACCGGGTTGTAGTTGAGAGTTGATCTTTGGGTTTTTGAAAATTTTATTAGTTTTTTGAAAATTAATTTAAGAACATTTAGGTTTTGGTCAACTCTATTCCAACTATCAATACGGTTAGAGTTGAAAGTTGAACTTTGGGTTCTGTTACCCCAACTCTATCCGATCTTTATACCCGGATGGAGTTGAGAGTTGACCTTTGGGGTTACTTTGCCCCAACTGTATCCGAACTTTATACCGGAATAGAGTTGAATGTTGGACTTTGGGGTTACTTTACCCCAGCTCTATCCGAACTTTATACTGAGAGAGTTATAGTTGAGGATTAGTTAGAGTTAGACTTGAGGATTGATCGTTGGGTTTTTAAAAAATTTATTGAATTTGTTTAAAATCCATTTAAGAACATTGAGGATTTGGTCAATTCTATCCCAACTCTACACACAGGTAGAGTTGAAACTTGAATTTTGGGGTTACTTTGCCCGAATTCTATCCGAACTTTATACCGGGTTAGGGTTGAAAGTGGATCTTTGGGCTTACTTTCCCCCAACTCTATCCGAACTTTATACCGGGATAGAGTTGAATGTTGGACTTTGCGGTTACTTTGCCCCAACTCTATCCGAACTTTGTTTCGGAATAGAGTTGAAAGTTAAATTTTAGGGTAACTTTCCTCCAACTCTATCCGAACTTTATACCAGGATAGAGTTGAGTGTTGGAACTTGGGGTTACTTTCCCCCAACTCTATCCGAACTTTATACCGGGATAGAGTTGAACGTTGGACTTTGCCCCAACTCTATCCGAACTTTGTTTCGGAATAGAGTTGAAAGTTGAACTTTAGGGTAACTTTCCCCCAACTCTATCAGAACTTTATACCCGGATATAGTTGAGTGTTGGAATTTGGGGTTCCTTTCCCCCAACTCTATCCGAACTTTATACCGGGATAGAGTTGAATGTTGGACTTTGCGGTTACTTTGCCCCAACTCTATCCGAACTTTGCTTCGGAATAGAGTTGAAAGTTGAACTTTAGGGTAACTTTCCCCCACTCTATCAGAACTTTATACCAGGATAGAGTTGAGTGTTGGAATTTGGGGTTACTTTCCCCGAACTCTATCCGAACTTTATACCGGGATAGAGTTGAATGTTGGACTTTGCGGTTACTTTGCCCCAACTCTATCCGAACTGTGTTTCGGAATAGAGTTCAAAATTGAACTTTAGGGTAACTTTCCCCCAACTCTATCAGAACTTTATACCGGGACATAGTTGAGTGTTGGAATTTGGGGTTACTTTCCCCCAACTCTATCCGAACTTCATACCGGGATAGAGTTGAATGTTGGACTTTGCGGTTACTTTGCCCCAACTCTATCCGAACTTTATACCGGGATAGAGTTGAACGTTGGACTTTGCCCCAACTCTATCCGAACTTTGTTTCGGAATAGAGTTGAAAGTTGAACTTTAGGGTAACTTTCCCCCAACTCTATCAGAACTTTATACCGGGATATAGTTGAGTGTTGGAATTTGGGGTTTCTTTCCCCCAACTCTATCCGAACTTTATACCGGGATAGAGTTGAATGTTGGACTTTGCGGTTACTTTGCCCGAACTCTATCCGAACTTTATACCGGGATAGAATTGAACGTTGGACTTTGCCCCAACTCTATCCGAACTTTGTTTCGGAATAGAGTTGAAAGTTGAACTTTAGGGTAACTTTCCTCCAACTCCATCCGAACTTTATAGCAGCATAGAGTTGAGTGTTGGAATTTGGGGTTACTTTCCCCCAACTCTATCCGAACTTTATACCGGGATAGAGTTGAACGGTGGACTTTGCCCCAACTCTATCCGAACTTTGTTTCGGAATAGAATTGAAAGTTGAACTTTAGGGTAACCTTCCCCCAACTCTATCAGAACTTTATACCGGGATATAGTTGAGTGTTGGAATTTGGGGTTACTTTCCCCCAACTCTATCCGAACTTTATACCGGGATAGAGTTGAATGTTGGACTTTGCGGTTACTTTGCCCCAACTCTATCCGAACTTTGTTTCGCAATAGAGTTCAAAATTGAACTTTAGGGTAACTTTCCCCCAACTCTATCAGAACTTTATACCGGGACATAGTTGAGTGTTGGAATTTGGGGTTACTTTCCCCCAACTCTATCCGAACTTCATACCGGGATAGAGTTGAATGTTGGACTTTGCGGTTACTTTGCCCCAACTCTATCCGAACTTTGTTTCGGAATAGAGTTGAAAGTTGAACTTTAGGGTAACTTTCCTCCAAGTCTATCAGAACTTTATACCGGGATGTAGTTGAGTGTTGGAATTTGGGGTTACTTTGCCCCAACTCTATCCGAACTTTGTTTCGGAATAGAGTTGGCAATTGAACTTTAGGGTAACTTTCCCCCAACTCTATCAGAACTTTATACCGGGATATAGTTGAGTGTTGGAATTTGGGGTTACTTTCCCCCAACTCTATCCGAACTTTATACCGGGATAGAGTTGAATGTTGGACTTTGCGGTTACTTTGCCCCAACTCTATCCGAACTTTGTTTCGGAATAGAGTTCAAAATTGAACTTTAGGGTAACTTTCCCCCAACTCTATCAGAACTTCATACCAGGATAGAGTTGAGTGTTGGAATTTGGGGTTACTTTCCCCCAACTCTATCAGAACTTTATACCGGGATATAGTTGAGTGTTGGAATTTGGGGTTTCTTTCCCCCAACTCTATCCGAACTTTATACCGGGATAGAGTTGAATGTTGGACTTTGCGGTTACTTTGCCCCAACTCTATCCGAACTTTGTTTCGGAATAGAGTTGCAAATTGAACTTTAGGGTAACTGTCCCCGAACTTTATCAGAACTTCATAGCGGGATATAGTTGAGTGTTGGAATTTGGGGTTTCTTTCCCCCAACTCTATCCGAACTTTATACCGGGATAGAGTTGAATGTTGGACTTTGCGGTTACTTTGCCCCAACTCTATCCGAACTTTCTTTCGGAATAGAGTTGAAAGTTGAACTTTAGGGTAACTTTCCTCCAAGTCTATCAGAACTTTATACCGGGATAGAGTTGAGTGTTGGAATTTGGGGTTACTTTCCCCCAACTCTACCCGCACTTTATACCGGCATAGAGTTGAATGTTGGACTTTGCGGTTACTTTGCCCCAACTCTATCCGAACTTTGTTTCGGAATAGAGTTGAAAGTTAAATTTTGGGGTAACTTTCCTCCAACTCTATCCGAACTTTATACCAGGATAGAGTTGAGTGTTGGAAAGTGGCGTTACTTTCCCCCAACTCTATCCGAACTTTATACCGGGATAGAGTTGAATGTTGGACTTTGCGGTTACTTTGCCCCAACTCTATCCGAACTTTGTTTCGGAATAGAGTTGAAAATTAAATTTTAGGGTAACTTTCCTCCAACTCTATCCGAACTTTATACCAGGATAGAGTTGAGTGTTGGAATTTGGGGTTACTTTCCCCCAACTCTATCCGAATTTTATACCGGGATAGAGTTGAACGTTGGACTTTGCCCCAACTCTATCCGAACTTTGTTTCGGAATAGAGTTGAAAGTTGAACTTTAGGGTAACTTTCCTCCAACTCTATCAGAACTTTATACCAGGATAGAGTTGAGTGTTGGAATTTGGGGTTTCTTTCCCCCAACTCTATCCGAACTTTATACCGGGATAGAGTTGAATGTTGGACTTTGCGGTTACTTTGCCCCAACTCTATCCGAACTTTGTTTCGGAATAGAGTTGGAAATTGAACTTTAGGGTAACTTTCCCCCAACTCTATCAGAACTTTATACCGGGATATAGTTGAGTGTTGGAATTTGGGGTTACTTTCCCCCAACTCTATCCGAACTTTATACCGGGATAGAGTTGAATGTTGGACTTTGCGGTTACTTTGCCCCAACTCAATCCGAACTTTGTTTCGGAATAGAGTTGAAAGTAAAATTTTAGGGTAACTTTCCTCCAACTCTATCCGAACTTTATACCGGGATAGAGTTGAAAGTCAAATTTTAGGGTTACTTTGACCCAACTCTATCCGAACTTTATACCGGGTTAGAGTTGAAAGTTAACCTTTAGGGTTACTTTGCCCGAACTCTTTCCGAACTTAATACCGGGTTGTAGTTGAGAGTTGATATTTGGGTTTTTGAAAATTTTATTAGTTTTTTGAAAATTAATTTAAGAACATTTAGGTTTTGGTCAACTCTATTCCAACTATCAATACGGTTAGAGTTGAAAGTTGAACTTTGGGTTCTGTTACCCCAACTCTATCCGATCTTTATACCCGGATGGAGTTGAGAGTTGACCTTTGGGGTTACTTTGCCCCAACTGTATCCGAACTTTATACCGGAATAGAGTTGAATGTTGGACTTTGGGGTTACTTTACCCCAGCTCTATCCGAACTTTATACTGAGAGAGTTATAGTTGAGGATTAGTTAGAGTTAGACTTGAGGATTGATCGTTGGGTTTTTAAAAAATTTATTGAATTTGTTTAAAATCCATTTAAGAACATTGAGGATTTGGTCAATTCTATCCCAACTCTACACACAGGTAGAGTTGAAACTTGAATTTTGGGGTTACTTTGCCCGAATTCTATCCGAACTTTATACCGGGTTAGGGTTGAAAGTGGATCTTTGGGCTTACTTTCCCCCAACTCTATCCGAACTTTATACCGGGATAGAGTTGAATGTTGGACTTTGCGGTTACTTTGCCCCAACTCTATCCGAACTTTGTTTCGGAATAGAGTTGAAAGTTAAATTTTAGGGTAACTTTCCTCCAACTCTATCCGAACTTTATACCAGGATAGAGTTGAGTGTTGGAACTTGGGGTTACTTTCCCCCAACTCTATCCGAACTTTATACCGGGATAGAGTTGAACGTTGGACTTTGCCCCAACTCTATCCGAACTTTGTTTCGGAATAGAGTTGAAAGTTGAACTTTAGGGTAACTTTCCCCCAACTCTATCAGAACTTTATACCCGGATATAGTTGAGTGTTGGAATTTGGGGTTCCTTTCCCCCAACTCTATCCGAACTTTATACCGGGATAGAGTTGAATGTTGGACTTTGCGGTTACTTTGCCCCAACTCTATCCGAACTTTGTTTCGGAATAGAGTTGAAAATTAAATTTTAGGGTAACTTTCCTCCAACTCTATCCGAACTTTATACCAGGATAGAGTTGAGTGTTGGAATTTGGGGTTACTTTCCCCCAACTCTATCCGAATTTTATACCGGGATAGAGTTGAACGTTGGACTTTGCCCCAACTCTATCCGAACTTTGTTTCGGAATAGAGTTGAAAGTTGAACTTTAGGGTAACTTTCCTCCAACTCTATCAGAACTTTATACCAGGATAGAGTTGAGTGTTGGAATTTGGGGTTTCTTTCCCCCAACTCTATCCGAACTTTATACCGGGATAGAGTTGAATGTTGGACTTTGCGGTTACTTTGCCCCAACTCTATCCGAACTTTGTTTCGGAATAGAGTTGGAAATTGAACTTTAGGGTAACTTTCCCCCAACTCTATCAGAACTTTATACCGGGATATAGTTGAGTGTTGGAATTTGGGGTTACTTTCCCCCAACTCTATCCGAACTTTATACCGGGATAGAGTTGAATGTTGGACTTTGCGGTTACTTTGCCCCAACTCAATCCGAACTTTGTTTCGGAATAGAGTTGAAAGTAAAATTTTAGGGTAACTTTCCTCCAACTCTATCCGAACTTTATACCGGGATAGAGTTGAAAGTCAAATTTTAGGGTTACTTTGACCCAACTCTATCCGAACTTTATACCGGGTTAGAGTTGAAAGTTAAACTTTAGGGTTACTTTGCCCGAACTCTTTCCGAACTTAATACCGGGTTGTAGTTGAGAGTTGATATTTGGGTTTTTGAAAATTTTATTAGTTTTTTGAAAATTAATTTAAGAACATTTAGGTTTTGGTCAACTCTATTCCAACTATCAATACGGTTAGAGTTGAAAGTTGAACTTTGGGTTCTGTTACCCCAACTCTATCCGATCTTTATACCCGGATGGAGTTGAGAGTTGACCTTTGGGGTTACTTTGCCCCAACTGTATCCGAACTTTATACCGGAATAGAGTTGAATGTTGGACTTTGGGGTTACTTTACCCCAGCTCTATCCGAACTTTATACTGAGAGAGTTATAGTTGAGGATTAGTTAGAGTTAGACTTGAGGATTGATCGTTGGGTTTTTAAAAAATTTATTGAATTTGTTTAAAATCCATTTAAGAACATTGAGGATTTGGTCAATTCTGTCCCAACTCTACACACAGGTAGAGTTGAAACTTGAATTTTGGGCTTACTTTGCCCGAATTCTATCCGAACTTTATACCGGGTTAGGGTTGAAAGTGGATCTTTGGGCTTACTTTCCCCCAACTCTATCCGAACTTTATACCGGGATAGAGTTGAATGTTGGACTTTGCGGTTACTTTGCCCCAACTCTATCCGAACTTTGTTTCGGAATAGAGTTGAAAGTTAAATTTTAGGGTAACTTTCCTCCAACTCTATCCGAACTTTATACCAGGATAGAGTTGAGTGTTGGAACTTGGGGTTACTTTCCCCCAACTCTATCCGAACTTTATACCGGGATAGAGTTGAACGTTGGACTTTGCCCCAACTCTATCCGAACTTTGTTTCGGAATAGAGTTGAAAGTTGAACTTTAGGGTAACTTTCCCCCAACTCTATCAGAACTTTATACCCGGATATAGTTGAGTGTTGGAATTTGGGGTTCCTTTCCCCCAACTCTATCCGAACTTTATACCGGGATAGAGTTGAATGTTGGACTTTGCGGTTACTTTGCCCCAACTCTATCCGAACTTTGCTTCGGATTAGAGTTGAAAGTTGATCTTTAGGGTAACTTTCCCCCACTCTATCAGAACTTTATACCAGGATAGAGTTGAGTGTTGGAATTTGGGGTTACTTTCCCCGAACTCTATCCGAACTTTATACCGGGATAGAGTTGAATGTTGGACTTTGCGGTTACTTTGCCCCAACTCTATCCGAACTGTGTTTCGGAATAGAGTTCAAAATTGAACTTTAGGGTAACTTTCCCCCAACTCTATCAGAACTTTATACCGGGACATAGTTGAGTGTTGGAATTTGGGGTTACTTTCCCCCAACTCTATCCGAACTTCATACCGGGATAGAGTTGAATGTTGGACTTTGCGGTTACTTTGCCCCAACTCTATCCGAACTTTATACCGGGATAGAGTTGAACGTTGGACTTTGCCCCAACTCTATCCGAACTTTGTTTCGGAATAGAGTTGAAAGTTGAACTTTAGGGTAACTTTCCCCCAACTCTATCAGAACTTTATACCGGGATATAGTTGAGTGTTGGAATTTGGGGTTTCTTTCCCCCAACTCTATCCGAACTTTATACCGGGATAGAGTTGAATGTTGGACTTTGCGGTTACTTTGCCCGAACTCTATCCGAACTTTATACCGGGATAGAATTGAACGTTGGACTTTGCCCCAACTCTATCCGAACTTTGTTTCGGAATACAGTTGAAAGTTGAACTTTAGGGTAACTTTCCTCCAACTCCATCCGAACTTTATAGCAGCATAGAGTTGAGTGTTGGAATTTGGGGTTACTTTCCCCCAACTCTATCCGAACTTTATACCGGGATAGAGTTGAACGGTGGACTTTGCCCCAACTCTATCCGAACTTTGTTTCGGAATAGAGTTGAAAGTTGAACTTTAGGGTAACCTTCCCCCAACTCTATCAGAACTTTATACCGGGATATAGTTGAGTGTTGGAATTTGGGGTTACTTTCCCCCAACTCTATCCGAACTTTATACCGGGATAGAGTTGAATGTTGGACTTTGCGGTTACTTTGCCCCAACTCTATCCGAACTTTGTTTCGGAATAGAGTTCAAAATTGAACTTTAGGGTAACTTTCCCCCAACTCTATCAGAACTTTATACCGGGACATAGTTGAGTGTTGGAATTTGGGGTTACTTTCCCCCAACTCTATCCGAACTTCATACCGGGATAGAGTTGAATGTTGGACTTTGCGGTTACTTTGCCCCAACTCTATCCGAACTTTGTTTCGGAATAGAGTTGAAAGTTGAACTTTAGGGTAACTTTCCTCCAAGTCTATCAGAACTTTATACCGGGATGTAGTTGAGTGTTGGAATTTGGGGTTACTTTGCCCCAACTCTATCCGAACTTTGTTACGGAATAGAGTTGGCAATTGAACTTTAGGGTAACTTTCCCCCAACTCTATCAGAACTTTATACCGGGATATAGTTGAGTGTTGGAATTTGGGGTTACTTTCCCCCAACTCTATCCGAACTTTATACCGGGATAGAGTTGAATGTTGGACTTTGCGGTTACTTTGCCCCAACTCTATCCGAACTTTGTTTCGGAATAGAGTTCAAAATTGAACTTTAGGGTAACTTTCCCCCAACTCTATCAGAACTTTATACCAGGATAGAGTTGAGTGTTGGAATTTGGGGTTACTTTCCCCCAACTCTATCAGAACTTTATACCGGGATATAGTTGAGTGTTGGAATTTGGGGTTTCTTTCCCCCAACTCTATCCGAACTTTATACCGGGATAGAGTTGAATGTTGGACTTTGCGGTTACTTTGCCCCAACTCTATCCGAACTTTGTTTCGGAATAGAGTTGCAAATTGAACTTTAGGGTAACTGTCCCCGAACTTTATCAGAACTTCATACCGGGATATAGTTGAGTGTTGGAATTTGGGGTTTCTTTCCCCCAACTCTATCCGAACTTTATACCGGAATAGAGTTGAATGTTGGACTTTGGGGTTACTTTACCCCAGCTCTATCCGAACTTTATACTGAGAGAGTTATAGTTGAGGATTAGTTAGAGTTAGAGTTGAGGATTGATCGTTGGGTTTTTAAAAAATTTATTGAATTTGTTTAAAATCCATTTAAGAACATTGAGGATTTGGTCAATTCTATCCCAACTCTACACACAGGTAGAGTTGAAACTTGAATTTTGGGGTTACTTTGCCCGAATTCTATCCGAACTTTGTTTCGGAATAGAGTTGAAAGTTGAACTTTAGGCTAACTTTCCCCCACTCTATCAGAACTTTATACCGGGATAGAGTTGAATGTTCGACTTTGAGGGTACTTTCCCCCAACTCTATCCGAACTTTATACCGGGATAGAGTTGAAAGTCAAATTTTAGGGTTACTTTCCCCCAACTCTATCCGAACTTCATACCGGGTTAGAGTTGAAAGTTAAACTTTAGGGTCACTTTTCCCGAACTCTTTCCGAACTTAATACCGGGTTGTAGTTGAGAATTGATCTTTGGGTTTTTGAAAAATTTTATTAGTTTTTTGAAAATTTATTTAAGAACATTTAGGTTTTGGTCAACTCTATTCCAACTAACAACACGGTTAGAGTTGAATGTTGGACTTTGCGGTTACTTTGCCCCAACTCTATCCGAACTTTGTTTCGGAATAGAGTTGAAAGTTAAATTTTAGGGTAACTTTCCTCCAACTCTATCCGAACTTTATACCAGGATAGAGTTGAGTGTTGGAACTTGGGGTTACTTTCCCCCACTCTATCCGAACTTTATGCCGGGATAGAGTTGAATGTTGGACTTTGCGGTTACTTTGCCCCAACTCTATCCGAACTTTGTTTCGGAATAGAGTTGAAAGTTGAACTTTAGGGTAACTTTCCTCCAACTCTATCAGAACTTTATACCGGGATATAGTTGAATGTTGGAATTTGGGGTTACTTTCCCCCAACTCTATCCGAACTTTATACCGGGATAGAGTTGAATGTTGGACTTTGCGGTGACTTTGCCCCAACTCTATCCGAACTTTGTTTCGGAATAGAGTTGAAAGTTGAACTTTAGGCTAACTTTCCCCCACTCTATCAGAACTTTATACCGGGATAGAGTTGAATGTTCGACTTTGAGGGTACTTTCCCCCAACTCTATCCGAACTTTATACCGGGATAGAGTTGAAAGTCAAATTTTAGGGTTACTTTCCCCCAACTCTTTCCGAACTTCATACCGGGTTAGAGTTGAAAGTTAAACTTTAGGGTTACTTTGCCCGAACTCTTTCCGAACTTAATACCGGCTTGTAGTTGAGAATTGATCTTTGGGTTTTTGAAAATTTTATTAGTTTTTTGAAAATTTATTTAAGAACATTTAGGTTTTGGTCAACTCTATTCCAACTAACAACACGGTTAGAGTGGAAAGTTGAACTTTGGGTTACTTTACCCCAACTCTATCCGATCTTTATACCCGGATAGAGTTAAGAGTTGACCTTTGGGGTTACTTTGCCCCAACTGTATCCGAACTTTATACCGGAATAGAGTTGAATGTTGGACTTTGGGGTTACTTTACCCCAGCTCTATCCGAACTTTATACTGAGAGAGTTATAGTTGAGGATTAGTTAGAGTTAGAGTTGAGGATTGATCGTTGGGTTTTTAAAAAATTTATTGAATTTGTTTAAAATCCATTTAAGAACATTGAGGATTTGGTCAATTCTATCCCAACTCTACACACAGGTAGAGTTGAAACTTGAATTTTGGGGTTACTTTGCCCGAATTCTATCCGAACTTTATACCGGGTTAGGGTTGAAAGTGGAACTTTGGGCTTACTTTCCCCCAACTCTATCCGAACTTTATACCGGGATAGAGTTGAATGTTGGACTTTGCGGTTACTTTGCCCCAACTCTATCCGAACTTTGTTTCGGAATAGAGTTGAAAGTTAAATTTTAGGGTAACTTTCCTCCAACTCTATCCGAACTTTATACCAGGATATAGTTGCGTGTTGGAATTTGGGGTTTCTTTCCCCCAACTCTATCCGAACTTTATACCGGGATAGAGTTGAATGTTGGACTTTGCGGTTACTTTGCCCCAACTCTATCCGAACTTTGTTTCGGAATAGAGTTGCAAATCGAACTTTAGGGTAACTTTCCCCCAACTTTATCAGAACTTTATACCGGGATATAGTTGAGTGTTGGAATTTGGGGTTACTTTCCCCCAACTCTATCCGAACTTTATACCGGGATAGAGTTGAATGTTGGACTTTGCGGTTACTTTGCCCCAACTCTATCCGAACTTTGTTTCGGAATAGAGTTGAAAGTAAAATTTTAGGGTAACTTTCCTCCAACTCTATCCGAACTTTATACCAGGATAGAGTTGAGTGTTGGAATTTGGGGTTACTTTCCCCCAACTCTATCCGAACTTTATACCGGGATAGAGTTGAATGTTGGACTTTGCGGTTACTTTGCCCCATCTCTATCCGAACTTTGTTTCGGGATAGAGTTGAAAGTTGAACTTTAGGGTAACTTTCCTCCAAGTCTATAAGAACTTTATACCGGGATATAGTTGAGTGTTGGAATTTGGGTTTTTGAACATTTTATTAGTTTTTTGAAAATTTATTTAAGAACATTTAGGTTTTGGTCAACTCTATTCCAACTAACAACACGGTTAGAGTGGAAAGTTGAACTTTGGGTTACTTTACCCCAACTCTATCCGATCTTTATACCCGGATAGAGTTAAGAGTTGACCTTTGGGGTTACTTTGCCCCAACTGTATCCGAACTTTATACCGGAATAGAGTTGAATGTTGGACTTTGGGGTTACTTTACCCCAGCTCTATCCGAACTTTATACTGAGAGAGTTATAGTTGAGGATTAGTTAGAGTTAGAGTTGAGGATTGATCGTTGGGTTTTTAAAAAATTTATTGAATTTGTTTAAAATCCATTTAAGAACATTGAGGATTTGGTCAATTCTATCCCAACTCTACACACAGGTAGAGTTGAAACTTGAATTTTGGGGTTACTTTGCCCGAATTCTATCCGAACTTTATACCGGGTTAGGGTTGAAAGTGGAACTTTGGGCTTACTTTCCCCCAACTCTATCCGAACTTTATACCGGGATAGAGTTGAATGTTGGACTTTGCGGTTACTTTGCCCCAACTCTATCCGAACTTTGTTTCGGAATAGAGTTGAAAGTTAAATTTTAGGGTAACTTTCCTCCAACTCTATCCGAACTTTATACCAGGATATAGTTGCGTGTTGGAATTTGGGGTTTCTTTCCCCCAACTCTATCCGAACTTTATACCGGGATAGAGTTGAATGTTGGACTTTGCGGTTACTTTGCCCCAACTCTATCCGAACTTTGTTTCGGAATAGAGTTGCAAATCGAACTTTAGGGTAACTTTCCCCCAACTTTATCAGAACTTTATACCGGGATATAGTTGAGTGTTGGAATTTGGGGTTACTTTCCCCCAACTCTATCCGAACTTTATACCGGGATAGAGTTGAATGTTGGACTTTGCGGTTACTTTGCCCCAACTCTATCCGAACTTTGTTTCGGAATAGAGTTGAAAGTAAAATTTTAGGGTAACTTTCCTCCAACTCTATCCGAACTTTATACCAGGATAGAGTTGAGTGTTGGAATTTGGGGTTACTTTCCCCCAACTCTATCCGAACTTTATACCGGGATAGAGTTGAACGTTGGACTTTGCCCCAACTCTATCCGAACTTTGTTTCGGAATAGGGTTGAAAGTTGAACTTTAGGGTAACTTTCCCCCAACTCTATCAGAACTTTATACCGGGATATAGTTGAGTGTTGGAATTTGGGGTTACTTTCCCCCAACTCCATCCGAACTTTATGCCGGGATAGAGTTGAATGTTGGACTTTGCGGTTACTTTGCCCCAACTCTATCCGAACTTTGTTTCGGAATAGAGTTGAAAGTTGAACTTTAGGGTAACTTTCCTCCAACTCTATCCGAACTTTATACCGGGATATAGTTGAGTGTTGGAATTTGGGTTTTTGAAAATTTTATTAGTTTTTTGAAAATTTATTTAAGAACATTTAGGTTTTCGTCAACTCTATTCCAACTAACAACACGGTTAGAGTTGAAAGTTGAACTTTGGGTTACTTTACCCCAACTCTATCCGATTTTTATACCCGGATAGAGTTGAGAGTTGACCTTTGGGGTTACTTTGCCCCAACTGTATCCGAACTTTATACCGGAATAGAGTTTAATGTTGGACTTTGGGGTTACTTTACCCCAGCTCTATCCGAACTTTATACTGAGAGAGGTATAGTTGAGGATTAGTGAGAGTTAGAGTTGAGGATTGATCGTTGGGTTTTTAAAAAATTTATTGAATTTGTTTAAAATCCATTTAAGAACATTGAGGATTTGGTCAATTCTAGCCCAACTCTACACACAGGTAGAGTTGAAACTTGAATTTTGGGGTTACTTTGCCCGAATTCTATCCGAACTTTATACCGGATTAGGGTTGAAAGTGGAACTTTGGGCTTACTTTCCCCCAACTCTATCCGAACTTTATACCGGGATAGAGTGGAATGTTGGACGTTGCGGTGACTTTGCCCCAACTCTATCCGAACTTTGTTTCGGAATAGACTTGAAAGTTGAACTTTAGGCTAACTTTCCCCCACTCTATCAGAACTTTATACCGGGATAGAGTTGAATGTTCGACTTTGAGGGTACTTTCCCCCAACTCTATCCGAACTTTATACCGGGATAGAGTTGAAAGTCAAATTTTAGGGTTACTTTCCCCCAACTCTATCCGAACTTTATACCGGGATAGAGTTGAATGTTGGACTTTGCGGTTACTTTGCCCCAACTCTATCCGAACTTTGTTTCGGAATAGAGTTGAAAGTTAAATTTTAGGGTAACTTTCCTCCAACTCTATCCGAACTTTATACCAGGATAGAGTTGAGTGTTGGAACTTGGGGTTACTTTCCCCCACTCTATCCGAACTTTATGCCGGGATAGAGTTGAATGTTGGACTTTGCGGTTACTTGGCCCCAACTCTATCCGAACTTTGTTTCGGAATAGAGTTGAAAGTTGAACTTTAGGGTAACTTTCCTCCAACTCTATCAGAACTTTATACCGGGATATAGTTGAATGTTGGAATTTGGCGTTACTTTCCCCCAACTCTATCCGAACTTTATACCGGGATAGAGTTGAATGTTGGACTTTGCGGTGACTTTGCCCCAACTCTATCCGAACTTTGTTTCGGAATAGAGTTGAAAGTTGAACTTTAGGCTAACTTTCCCCCACTCTATCAGAACTTTATACCGGGATAGAGTTGAATGTTCGACTTTGAGGGTACTTTCCCCCAACTCTATCCGAACTTTATACCGGGATAGAGTTGAAAGTCAAATTTTAGGGTTACTTTCCCCCAACTCTATCCGAACTTCATACCGGGTTAGAGTTGAAAGTTAAACTTTAGGGTTACTTTGCCCGAACTCTTTCCGAACTTAATACCGGGTTGTAGTTGAGAATTGATCTTTGGGTTTTTGAAAATTTTATTAGTTTTTTGAAAATTTATTTAAGAACATTTAGGTTTTGGTCAACTCTATTCCAACTAACAACACGGTTAGAGTTGAAAGTTGAACTTTGGGTTACTTTACCCCAACTCTATCCGATCTTTATACCCGGATAGAGTTAAGAGTTGACCTTTGGGGTTACTTTGCCCCAACTGTATCCGAACTTTATACCGGAATAGAGTTGAATGTTGGACTTTGGGGTTACTTTACCCCAGCTCTATCCGAACTTTATACTGAGAGAGTTATAGTTGAGGATTAGTTAGAGTTAGAGTTGAGGATTGATCGTTGGGTTTTTAAAAAATTTAGTGAATTTGTTTAAAATCCATTTAAGAACATTGAGGATTTGGTCAATTCTATCCCAACTCTACACACAGGTAGAGTTGAAACTTGAATTTTGGGGTTACTTTGCCCGAATTCTATCCGAACTTTATACCGGGATATAGTTGAATGTTGGAATTTGGAGTTACTTTCCCCCAACTCTATCCGAACTTTATACCGGGATAGAGTTGAATGTTGGACTTTGCGGTGACTTTGCCCCAACTCTATCCGAACTTTGTTTCGGAATAGAGTTGAAAGTTGAACTTTAGGGTAACTTTCCCCCACTCTATCAGAACTTTATACCGGGATAGAGTTGAATATTCGACTTTGAGGGTACTTTCCCCCAACTCTATCCGAACTTTATACCGGGATAGAGTTGAATGTTGGACTTTGCGGTTACTTTGCCCCATCTCTATCCGAACTTTGTTTCGGGATAGAGTTGAAAGTTGAACTTTAGGGTAACTTTCCTCCAAGTCTATAAGAACTTTATACCGGGATATAGTTGAGTGTTGGAATTTGGGTTTTTGAAAATTTTATTAGTTTTTTGAAAATTTATTTAAGAACATTTAGGTTTTCGTCAACTCTATTCCAACTAACAACACGGTTAGAGTTGAAAGTTGAACTTTGGGTTACTTTACCCCAACTCTATCCGATCTTTATACCCGGATAGAGTTGAGAGTTGACCTTTGGGGTTACTTTGCCCCAACTGTATCCGAACTTTATACCGGAATAGAGTTGAATGTTGGACTTTGGGGTTACTTTACCCCAGCTCTATCCGAACTTTATACTGAGAGAGTTATAGTTGAGGATTAGTTAGAGTTAGAGTTGAGGATTGATAGTTGGGTTTTTAAAAAATTTATTGAATTTGTTTAAAATCCATTTAAGAACATTGAGGATTTGGTCAATTCTATCCCAACTCTACACACAGGTAGAGTTGAAACTTGAATTTTGGGGTTACTTTGCCCGAATTCTATCCGAACTTTATACCGGGTTAGGGTTGAAAGTGGAACTTTGGGCTTACTTTCCCCCAACTCTATCCGAACTTTATACCGGGATAGAGTTGAATGTTGGACGTTGCGGTGACTTTGCCCCAACTTTATCCGAACTTTGTTTCGGAATAGAGTTGAAAGTTCAACTTTAGGCTAACTTTCCCCCACTCTATCAGAACTTTATACCGGGATAGAGTTGAATGTTCGACTTTGAGGGTACTTTCCCCCAACTCTATCCGAACTTTATACCGGGATAGAGTTGAAAGTCAAATTTTAGGGTTACTTTCCCCCAACTCTATCCGAACTTCATACCGGGTTAGAGTTGAAAGTTAAACTTTAGGGTCACTTTTCCCGAACTCTTTCCGAACTTAATACCGGGTTGTAGTTGAGAATTGATCTTTGGGTTTTTGAAAAATTTTATTAGTTTTTTGAAAATTTATTTAAGAACATTTAGGTTTTGGTCAACTCTATTCCAACTAACAACACGGTTAGAGTTGAAAGTTGAACTTTGGGTTACTTTACCCCAACTCTATCCGATCTTTATACCCGGATAGAGTTAAGAGTTGACCTTTGGGGTTACTTTGCCCCAACTGTATCCGAACTTTATACCGGAATAAAGTTGAATGTTGGACTTTGGGGTTACTTTACCCCAGCTATATCCGAACTTTATACTGAGAGAGTTATAGTTGAGGATTAGTTAGAGTTAGAGTTGAGGATTGATCGTTGGGTTTTTAAAAAATTTATTGAATTTGTTTAAAATCCATTTAAGAGCATTGAGGATTTGGTCAATTCTATCCCAACTCTACACACAGGTAGAGTTGAAACTTGAATTTTGGGGTTACTTTGCCCGAATTCTATCCGAACTTTATACCGGGTTAGGGTTGAAAGTGGAACTTTGGGCTTACTTTCCCCCAACTCTATCCGAACTTTATACCGGGATAGAGTTGAATGTTGGACTTTGCGGTTACTTTGCCCCAACTCTATCCGAACTTTGTTTCGGAATAGAGTTGAAAGTTAAATTTTAGGGTAACTTTCCTCCAACTCTATCCGAACTTTATACCAGGATAGAGTTGAGTGTTGGAACTTGGGGTTACTTTCCCCCACTCTATCCGAACTTTATGCCGGGATAGAGTTGAATGTTGGACTTTGCGGTTACTTTGCCCCAACTCTATCCGAACTTTGTTTCGGAATAGAGTTGAAAGTTGAACTTTAGGGTAACTTTCCTCCAACTCTATCAGAACTTTATACCGGGATATAGTTGAATGTTGGAATTTGGCGTTACTTTCCCCCAACTCTATCCGAACTTTATACCGGGATAGAGTTGAATGTTGGACTTTGCGGTGACTTTGCCCCAACTCTATCCGAACTTTGTTTCGGAATAGAGTTGAAAGTTGAACTTTAGGCTAACTTTCCCCCACTCTATCAGAACTTTATACCGGGATAGAGTTGAATGTTCGACTTTGAGGGTACTTTCCCCCAACTCTATCCGAACTTTATACCGGGATAGAGTTGAAAGTCAAATTTTAGGGTTACTTTCCCCCAACTCTATCCGAACTTCATACCGGGTTAGAGTTGAAAGTTAAACTTTAGGGTTACTTTGCCCGAACTCTTTCCGAACTTAATACCGGGTTGTAGTTGAGAATTGATCTTTGGGTTTTTGAAAATTTTATTAGTTTTTTGAAAATTTATTTAAGAACATTTAGGTTTTGGTCAACTCTATTCCAACTAACAACACGGTTAGAGTTGAAAGTTGAACTTTGGGTTACTTTACCCCAACTCTATCCGATCTTTATACCCGGATAGAGTTAAGAGTTGACCTTTGGGGTTACTTTGCCCCAACTGTATCCGAACTTTATACCGGAATAGAGTTGAATGTTGGACTTTGGGGTTACTTTACCCCAGCTCTATCCGAACTTTATACTGAGAGAGTTATAGTTGAGGATTAGTTAGAGTTAGAGTTGAGGATTGATCGTTGGGTTTTTAAAAAATTTAGTGAATTTGTTTAAAATCCATTTAAGAACATTGAGGATTTGGTCAATTCTATCCCAACTCTACACACAGGTAGAGTTGAAACTTGAATTTTGGGGTTACTTTGCCCGAATTCTATCCGAACTTTATACCGGGATATAGTTGAATGTTGGAATTTGGAGTTCCTTTCCCCCAACTCTATCCGAACTTTATACCGGGATAGAGTTGAATGTTGGACTTTGCGGTGACTTTGCCCCACCTCTATCCGAACTTTGTTTCGGAATAGAGTTGAAAGTTGAACTTTAGGGTAACTTTCCCCCACTCTATCAGAACTTTATACCGGGATAGAGTTGAATATTCGACTTTGAGGGTACTTTCCCCCAACTCTATCCGAACTTTATACCGGGATAGAGTTGAATGTTGGACTTTGCGGTTACTTTGCCCCATCTCTATCCGAACTTTGTTTCGGGATAGAGTTGAAAGTTGAACTTTAGGGTAACTTTCCTCCAAGTCTATAAGAACTTTATACCGGGATATAGTTGAGTGTTGGAATTTGGGTTTTTGAAAATTTTATTAGTTTTTTGAAAATTTATTTAAGAACATTTAGGTTTTCGTCAACTCTATTCCAACTAACAACACGGTTAGAGTTGAAAGTTGAACTTTGGGTTACTTTACCCCAACTCTATCCGATCTTTATACCCGGATAGAGTTGAGAGTTGACCTTTGGGGTTACTTTGCCCCAACTGTATCCGAACTTTATACCGGAATAGAGTTGAATGTTGGACTTTGGGGTTACTTTACCCCAGCTCTATCCGAACTTTATACTGAGAGAGTTATAGTTGAGGATTAGTTAGAGTTAGAGTTGAGGATTGATAGTTGGGTTTTTAAAAAATTTATTGAATTTGTTTAAAATCCATTTAAGAACATTGAGGATTTGGTCAATTCTATCCCAACTCTACACACAGGTAGAGTTGAAACTTGAATTTTGGGGTTACTTTGCCCGAATTCTATCCGAACTTTATACCGGGTTAGGGTTGAAAGTGGAACTTTGGGCTTACTTTCCCCCAACTCTATCCGAACTTTATACCGGGATAGAGTTGAATGTTGGACGTTGCGGTGACTTTGCCCCAACTTTATCCGAACTTTGTTTCGGAATAGAGTTGAAAGTTCAACTTTAGGCTAACTTTCCCCCACTCTATCAGAACTTTATACCGGGATAGAGTTGAATGTTCGACTTTGAGGGTACTTTCCCCCAACTCTATCCGAACTTTATACCGGGATAGAGTTGAAAGTCAAATTTTAGGGTTACTTTCCCCCAACTCTATCCGAACTTCATACCGGGTTAGAGTTGAAAGTTAAACTTTAGGGTCACTTTTCCCGAACTCTTTCCGAACTTAATACCGGGTTGTAGTTGAGAATTGATCTTTGGGTTTTTGAAAAATTTTATTAGTTTTTTGAAAATTTATTTAAGAACATTTAGGTTTTGGTCAACTCTATTCCAACTAACAACACGGTTAGAGTTGAAAGTTGAACTTTGGGTTACTTTACCCCAACTCTATCCGATCTTTATACCCGGATAGAGTTAAGAGTTGACCTTTGGGGTTACTTTGCCCCAACTGTATCCGAACTTTATACCGGAATAAAGTTGAATGTTGGACTTTGGGGTTACTTTACCCCAGCTATATCCGAACTTTATACTGAGAGAGTTATAGTTGAGGATTAGTTAGAGTTAGAGTTGAGGATTGATCGTTGGGTTTTTAAAAAATTTATTGAATTTGTTTAAAATCCATTTAAGAGCATTGAGGATTTGGTCAATTCTATCCCAACTCTACACACAGGTAGAGTTGAAACTTGAATTTTGGGGTTACTTTGCCCGAATTCTATCCGAACTTTATACCGGGTTAGGGTTGAAAGTGGAACTTTGGGCTTACTTTCCCCCAACTCTATCCGAACTTTATACCGGGATAGAGTTGAATGTTGGACTTTGCGGTTACTTTGCCCCAACTCTATCCGAACTTTGTTTCGGAATAGAGTTGAAAGTTAAATTTTAGGGTAACTTTCCTCCAACTCTATCCGAACTTTATACCAGGATAGAGTTGAGTGTTGGAACTTGGGGTTACTTTCCCCCACTCTATCCGAACTTTATGCCGGGATAGAGTTGAATGTTGGACTTTGCGGTTACTTTGCCCCAACTCTATCCGAACTTTGTTTCGGAATAGAGTTGAAAGTTGAACTTTAGGGTAACTTTCCTCCAACTCTATCAGAACTTTATACCGGGATATAGTTGAATGTTGGAATTTGGCGTTACTTTCCCCCAACTCTATCCGAACTTTATACCGGGATAGAGTTGAATGTTGGACTTTGCGGTGACTTTGCCCCAACTCTATCCGAACTTTGTTTCGGAATAGAGTTGAAAGTTGAACTTTAGGCTAACTTTCCCCCACTCTATCAGAACTTTATACCGGGATAGAGTTGAATGTTCGACTTTGAGGGTACTTTCCCCCAACTCTATCCGAACTTTATACCGGGATAGAGTTGAAAGTCAAATTTTAGGGTTACTTTCCCCCAACTCTATCCGACCTTCATACCGGGTTAGAGTTGAAAGTTAAACTTTAGGGTTACTTTGCCCGAACTCTTTCCGAACTTAATACCGGGTTGTAGTTGAGAATTGATCTTTGGGTTTTTGAAAATTTTATTAGTTTTTTGAAAATTTATTTAAGAACATTTAGGTTTTGGTCAACTCTATTCCAACTAACAACACGGTTAGAGTTGAAAGTTGAACTTTGGGTTACTTTACCCCAACTCTATCCGATCTTTATACCCGGATAGAGTTAAGAGTTGACCTTTGGGGTTACTTTGCCCCAACTGTATCCGAACTTTATACCGGAATAGAGTTGAATGTTGGACTTTGGGGTTACTTTACCCCAGCTCTATCCGAACTTTATACTGAGAGAGTTATAGTTGAGGATTAGTTAGAGTTAGAGTTGAGGATTGATCGTTGGGTTTTTAAAAAATTTAGTGAATTTGTTTAAAATCCATTTAAGAACATTGAGGATTTGGTCAATTCTATCCCAACTCTACACACAGGTAGAGTTGAAACTTGAATTTTGGGGTTACTTTGCCCGAATTCTATCCGAACTTTATACCGGGATATAGTTGAATGTTGGAATTTGGAGTTCCTTTCCCCCAACTCTATCCGAACTTTATACCGGGATAGAGTTGAATGTTGGACTTTGCGGTGACTTTGCCCCACCTCTATCCGAACTTTGTTTCGGAATAGAGTTGAAAGTTGAACTTTAGGGTAACTTTCCCCCACTCTATCAGAACTTTATACCGGGATAGAGTTGAATATTCGACTTTGAGGGTACTTTCCCCCAACTCTATCCGAACTTTATACCGGGATAGAGTTGAATGTTGGACTTTGCGGTTACTTTGCCCCATCTCTATCCGAACTTTGTTTCGGGATAGAGTTGAAAGTTGAACTTTAGGGTAACTTTCCTCCAAGTCTATAAGAACTTTATACCCGGATATAGTTGAGTGTTGGAATTTGGGTTTTTGAAAATTTTATTAGTTTTTTGAAAATTTATTTAAGAACATTTAGGTTTTCGTCAACTCTATTCCAACTAACAACACGGTTAGAGTTGAAAGTTGAACTTTGGGTTACTTTACCCCAACTCTATCCGATCTTTATACCCGGATAGAGTTGAGAGTTGACCTTTGGGGTTACTTTGCCCCAACTGTATCCGAACTTTATACCGGAATAGAGTTGAATGTTGGACTTTGGGGTTACTTTACCCCAGCTCTATCCGAACTTTATACTGAGAGAGTTATAGTTGAGGATTAGTTAGAGTTAGAGTTGAGGATTGATAGTTGGGTTTTTAAAAAATTTATTGAATTTGTTTAAAATCCATTTAAGAACATTGAGGATTTGGTCAATTCTATCCCAACTCTACACACAGGTAGAGTTGAAACTTGAATTTTGGGGTTACTTTGCCCGAATTCTATCCGAACTTTATACCGGGTTAGGGTTGAAAGTGGAACTTTGGGCTTACTTTCCCCCAACTCTATCCGAACTTTATACCGGGATAGAGTTGAATGTTGGACGTTGCGGTGACTTTGCCCCAACTTTATCCGAACTTTGTTTCGGAATAGAGTTGAAAGTTCAACTTTAGGCTAACTTTCCCCCACTCTATCAGAACTTTATACCGGGATAGAGTTGAATGTTCGACTTTGAGGGTACTTTCCCCCAACTCTATCCGAACTTTATACCGGGATAGAGTTGAAAGTCAAATTTTAGGGTTACTTTCCCCCAACTCTATCCGAACTTCATACCGGGTTAGAGTTGAAAGTTAAACTTTAGGGTCACTTTTCCCGAACTCTTTCCGAACTTAATACCGGGTTGTAGTTGAGAATTGATCTTTGGGTTTTTGAAAAATTTTATTAGTTTTTTGAAAATTTATTTAAGAACATTTAGGTTTTGGTCAACTCTATTCCAACTAACAACACGGTTAGAGTTGAAAGTTGAACTTTGGGTTACTTTACCCCAACTCTATCCGATCTTTATACCCGGATAGAGTTAAGAGTTGACCTTTGGGGTTACTTTGCCCCAACTGTATCCGAACTTTATACCGGAATAAAGTTGAATGTTGGACTTTGGGGTTACTTTACCCCAGCTATATCCGAACTTTATACTGAGAGAGTTATAGTTGAGGATTAGTTAGAGTTAGAGTTGAGGATTGATCGTTGGGTTTTTAAAAAATTTATTGAATTTGTTTAAAATCCATTTAAGAGCATTGAGGATTTGGTCAATTCTATCCCAACTCTACACACAGGTAGAGTTGAAACTTGAATTTTGGGGTTACTTTGCCCGAATTCTATCCGAACTTTATACCGGGTTAGGGTTGAAAGTGGAACTTTGGGCTTACTTTCCCCCAACTCTATCCGAACTTTATACCGGGATAGAGTTGAATGTTGGACTTTGCGGTTACTTTGCCCCAACTCTATCCGAACTTTGTTTCGGAATAGAGTTGAAAGTTAAATTTTAGGGTAACTTTCCTCCAACTCTATCCGAACTTTATACCAGGATAGAGTTGAGTGTTGGAACTTGGGGTTACTTTCCCCCACTCTATCCGAACTTTATGCCGGGATAGAGTTGAATGTTGGACTTTGCGGTTACTTTGCCCCAACTCTATCCGAACTTTGTTTCGGAATAGAGTTGAAAGTTGAACTTTAGGGTAACTTTCCTCCAACTCTATCAGAACTTTATACCGGGATATAGTTGAATGTTGGAATTTGGCGTTACTTTCCCCCAACTCTATCCGAACTTTATACCGGGATAGAGTTGAATGTTGGACTTTGCGGTGACTTTGCCCCAACTCTATCCGAACTTTGTTTCGGAATAGAGTTGAAAGTTGAACTTTAGGCTAACTTTCCCCCACTCTATCAGAACTTTATACCGGGATAGAGTTGAATGTTCGACTTTGAGGGTACTTTCCCCCAACTCTATCCGAACTTTATACCGGGATAGAGTTGAAAGTCAAATTTTAGGGTTACTTTCCCCCAACTCTATCCGACCTTCATACCGGGTTAGAGTTGAAAGTTAAACTTTAGGGTTACTTTGCCCGAACTCTTTCCGAACTTAATACCGGGTTGTAGTTGAGAATTGATCTTTGGGTTTTTGAAAATTTTATTAGTTTTTTGAAAATTTATTTAAGAACATTTAGGTTTTGGTCAACTCTATTCCAACTAACAACACGGTTAGAGTTGAAAGTTGAACTTTGGGTTACTTTACCCCAACTCTATCCGATCTTTATACCCGGATAGAGTTAAGAGTTGACCTTTGGGGTTACTTTGCCCCAACTGTATCCGAACTTTATACCGGAATAGAGTTGAATGTTGGACTTTGGGGTTACTTTACCCCAGCTCTATCCGAACTTTATACTGAGAGAGTTATAGTTGAGGATTAGTTAGAGTTAGAGTTGAGGATTGATCGTTGGGTTTTTAAAAAATTTAGTGAATTTGTTTAAAATCCATTTAAGAACATTGAGGATTTGGTCAATTCTATCCCAACTCTACACACAGGTAGAGTTGAAACTTGAATTTTGGGGTTACTTTGCCCGAATTCTATCCGAACTTTATACCGGGATATAGTTGAATGTTGGAATTTGGAGTTCCTTTCCCCCAACTCTATCCGAACTTTATACCGGGATAGAGTTGAATGTTGGACTTTGCGGTGACTTTGCCCCACCTCTATCCGAACTTTGTTTCGGAATAGAGTTGAAAGTTGAACTTTAGGGTAACTTTCCCCCACTCTATCAGAACTTTATACCGGGATAGAGTTGAATATTCGACTTTGAGGGTACTTTCCCCCAACTCTATCCGAACTTTATACCGGGATAGAGTTGAATGTTGGACTTTGCGGTTACTTTGCCCCATCTCTATCCGAACTTTGTTTCGGGATAGAGTTGAAAGTTGAACTTTAGGGTAACTTTCCTCCAAGTCTATAAGAACTTTATACCCGGATATAGTTGAGTGTTGGAATTTGGGTTTTTGAAAATTTTATTAGTTTTTTGAAAATTTATTTAAGAACATTTAGGTTTTCGTCAACTCTATTCCAACTAACAACACGGTTAGAGTTGAAAGTTGAACTTTGGGTTACTTTACCCCAACTCTATCCGATCTTTATACCCGGATAGAGTTGAGAGTTGACCTTTGGGGTTACTTTGCCCCAACTGTATCCGAACTTTATACCGGAATAGAGTTGAATGTTGGACTTTGGGGTTACTTTACCCCAGCTCTATCCGAACTTTATACTGAGAGAGTTATAGTTGAGGATTAGTTAGAGTTAGAGTTGAGGATTGATGGTTGGGTTTTTAAAAAATTTATTGAATTTGTTTAAAATCCATTTAAGAACATTGAGGATTTGGTCAATTCTATCCCAACTCTACACACAGGTAGAGTTGAAACTTGAATTTTGGGGTTACTTTGCCCGAATTCTATCCGAACTTTATACCGGGTTAGGGTTGAAAGTGGAACTTTGGGCTTACTTTCCCCCAACTCTATCCGAACTTTATACCGGGATAGAGTTGAATGTTGGACGTTGCGGTGACTTTGCCCCAACTTTATCCGAACTTTGTTTCGGAATAGAGTTGAAAGTTCAACTTTAGGCTAACTTTCCCCCACTCTATCAGAACTTTATAACGGGATAGAGTTGAATGTTCGACTTTGAGGGTACTTTCCCCCAACTCTATCCGAACTTTATACCGGGATAGCGTTGAAAGTCAAATTTTAGGGTTACTTTCCCCCAACTCTATCCGAACTTCATACCGGGTTAGAGTTGAAAGTTAAACTTTAGGGTCACTTTTCCCGAACTCTTTCCGAACTTAATACCGGGTTGTAGTTGAGAATTGATCTTTGGGTTTTTGAAAAATTTTATTAGTTTTTTGAAAATTTATTTAAGAACATTTAGGTTTTGGTCAACTCTATTCCAACTAACAACACGGTTAGAGTTGAAAGTTGAACTTTGGGTTACTTTACCCCAACTCTATCCGATCTTTATACCCGGATAGAGTTAAGAGTTGACCTTTGGGGTTACTTTGCCCCAACTGTATCCGAACTTTATACCGGAATAAAGTTGAATGTTGGACTTTGGGGTTACTTTACCCCAGCTATATCCGAACTTTATACTGAGAGAGTTATAGTTGAGGATTAGTTAGAGTTAGAGTTGAGGATTGATCGTTGGGTTTTTAAAAAATTTATTGAATTTGTTTAAAATCCATTTAAGAGCATTGAGGATTTGGTCAATTCTATCCCAACTCTACACACAGGTAGAGTTGAAACTTGAATTTTGGGGTTACTTTGCCCGAATTCTATCCGAACTTTATACCGGGTTAGGGTTGAAAGTGGAACTTTGGGCTTACTTTCCCCCAACTCTATCCGAACTTTATACCGGGATAGAGTTGAATGTTGGACTTTGCGGTTACTTTGCCCCAACTCTATCCGAACTTTGTTTCGGAATAGAGTTGAAAGTTAAATTTTAGGGTAACTTTCCTCCAACTCTATCCGAACTTTATACCAGGATAGAGTTGAGTGTTGGAACTTGGGGTTACTTTCCCCCACTCTATCCGAACTTTATGCCGGGATAGAGTTGAATGTTGGACTTTGCGGTTACTTTGCCGCAACTCTATCCGAACTTTGTTTCGGAATAGAGTTGAAAGTTGAACTTTAGGGTAACTTTCCTCCAACTCTATCAGAACTTTATACCGGGATATAGTTGAATGTTGGAATTTGGCGTTACTTTCCCCCAACTCTATGCGAACTTTATACCGGGATAGAGTTGAATGTTGGTCTTTGCGGTGACTTCGCCCCAACTCTATCCGAACTTTGTTTCGGAATAGAGTTGAAAGTTGAACTTTAGGCTAACTTTCCCCCACTCTATCAGAACTTTATACCGGGATAGAGTTGAATGTTCGACTTTGAGGGTACTTTCCCCCAACTCTATCCGAACTTTATACCGGGATAGAGTTGAAAGTCAAATTTTAGGGTTACTTTCCCCCAACTCTATCCGAACTTCATACCGGGTTAGAGTTGAAAGTTAAACTTTAGGGTTACTTTGCCCGAACTCTTTCCGAACTTAATACCGGGTTGTAGTTGAGAATTGATCTTTGGGTTTTTGAAAATTTTATTAGTTTTTTGAAAATTTATTTAAGAACATTTAGGTTTTGGTCAACTCTATTCCAACTAACAACACGGTTAGAGTTGAAAGTTGAACTTTGGGTTACTTTACCCCAACTCTATCCGATCTTTATACCCGGATAGAGTTAAGAGTTGACCTTTGGGGTTACTTTGCCCCAACTGTATCCGAACTTTATACCGGAATAGAGTTGAATGTTGGACTTTGGGGTTACTTTACCCCAGCTCTATCCGAACTTTATACTGAGAGAGTTATAGTTGAGGATTAGTTAGAGTTAGAGTTGAGGATTGATCGTTGGGTTTTTAAAAAATTTAGTGAATTTGTTTAAAATCCATTTAAGAACATTGAGCATTTGGTCAATTCTATCCCAACTCTACACACAGGTAGAGTTGAAACTTGAATTTTGGGGTTACTTTGCCCGAATTCTATCCGAACTTTATACCGGGATAGAGTTGAATGTTCGACTTTGAGGGTACTTTCCCCCAACTCTATCCGAACTTTATACCGGGATAGAGTTGAATGTTGGACTTTGCGGTTACTTTGCCCCATCTCCATCCGAACTTTGTTTCGGGATAGAGTTGAAAATTGAACTTTAGGGTAACTTTCCTCCAAGTCTATAAGAACTTTATACCGGGATATAGTTGAGTGTTGGAATTTGGGTTTTTGAAAATTTTATTAGTTTTTTGAAAATTTATTTAAGAACATTTAGGTTTTGGTCAACTCTATTCCAACTAACAACACGGTTAGAGTTGAAAGTTGAACTTTGGGTTACTTTACCCCAACTCTATCCGATCTTTATACCCGGATAGAGTTGAGAGTTGACCTTTGGGGTTACTTTGCCCCAACTGTATCCGAACTTTATACCGGAATAGAGTTGAATGTTGGACTTTGGGGTTACTTTACCCCAGCTCTATCCGAACTTTATACTGAGAGAGTTATAGTTGAGGATTAGTTAGAGTTAGAGTTGAGGATTGATCGTTGGGTTTTTAAAAAATTTATTGAATTTGTTTAAAATCCATTTAAGAACATTGAGGATTTGGTCAATTCTATCCCAACTCTACACACAGGTAGAGTTGAAACTTGAATTTTGGGCTTACTTTGCCCGAATTCTATCCGAACTTTATACCGGGATATAGTTGAATGTTGGAATTTGGAGTTACTTTCCCCCAACTCTATCCGAACTTTATACCGGGATAGAGTTGAATGTTGGACTTTGCGGTGACTTTGCCCCAACTCTATCCGAACTTTGTTTCGGAATAGAGTTGAAAGTTGAACTTTAGGGTAACTTTCCCCCACTCTATCAGATCTTTATACCGGGATAGAGTTGAATGTTCGACTTTGAGGGTACTTTCCCCCAACTCTATCCGAACTTTATACCGGGATAGAGTTGAATGTTGGACTTTGCGGTTACTTTGCCCCATCTCTATCCGAACTTTGTTTCGGGATAGAGTTGAAAGTTGAACTTTAGGGTAACTTTCCTCCAAGTCTATAAGAACTTTATACCGGGATATAGTTGAGTGTTGGAATTTGGGTTTTTGAAAATTTTATTAGTTTTTTGAAAATTTATTTAAGAACATTTAGGTTTTCGTCAACTCTATTCCAACTAACAACACGGTTAGAGTTGAAAGTTGAACTTTGGGTTACTTTACCCCGACTCTATTCGATCTTTATACCCGGATAGAGTTGAGAGTTGACCTTTGGGGTTACTTTGCCCCAACTGTATCCGAACTTTATACCGGAATAGAGTTGAATGTTGGACTTTGGGGTTACTTTACCCCAGCTCTATCCGAACTTTATACTGAGAGAGGTATAGTTGAGGATTAGTGAGAGTTAGAGTTGAGGATTGATCGTTGGGTTTTTAAAAAATTTATTGAATTTGTTTAAAATCCATTTAAGAACATTGAGGATTTGGTCAATTCTATCCCAACTCTACACACAGGTAGAGTTGAAACTTGAATTTTGGGGTTACTTTGCCCGAATTGTATCCGAACTTTATACCGGATTAGGGTTGAAAGTGGAACTTTGGGCTTACTTTCCCCCAACTCTATCCGAACTTTATACCGGGATAGAGTTGAATGTTGGACGTTGCGGTGACTTTGCCCCAACTCTATCCGAACTTTGTTTCGGAATAGACTTGAAAGTTGAACTTTAGGCTAACTTTCCCCCACTCTATCAGAACTTTATACCGGGATAGAGTTGAATGTTCGACTTTGAGGGTACTTTCCCCCAACTCTATCCGAACTTTATACCGGGATAGAGTTGAAAGTCAAATTTTAGGGTTACTTTCCCCCAACTCTATCCGAACTTCATACCGGGTTAGAGTTGAAAGTTAAACTTTAGGGTCACTTTTCCCGAACTCTTTCCGAACTTAATACCGGGTTGTAGTTGAGAATTGATCTTTGGGTTTTTGAAAAATTTTATTAGTTTTTTGAAAATTTATTTAAGAACATTTAGGTTTTGGTCAACTCTATTCCAACTAACATCACGGTTAGAGTTGAAAGTTGAACTTTGGGTTACTTTACCCCAACTCTATCCGATCTTTATACCCGGATAGAGTTAAGAGTTGACCTTTGGGGTTACTTTGCCCCAACTGTATCCGAACTTTATACCGGAATAAAGTTGAATGTTGGACTTTGGGGTTACTTTACCCCAGCTATATCCGAACTTTATACTGAGAGAGTTATAGTTGAGGATTAGTTAGAGTTAGAGTTGAGGATTGATCGTTGGGTTTTTAAAAAATTTATTGAATTTGTTTAAAATCCATTTAAGAGCATTGAGGATTTGGTCAATTCTATCCCAACTCTACACACAGGTAGAGTTGAAACTTGAATTTTGGGGTTACTTTGCCCGAATTCTATCCGAACTTTATACCGGGTTAGGGTTGAAAGTGGAACTTTGGGCTTACTTTCCCCCAACTCTATCCGAACTTTATACCGGGATAGAGTTGAATGGTGGACTTTGCGGTTACTTTGCCCCAACTCTATCCGAACTTTGTTTCGGAATAGAGTTGAAAGTTAAATTTTAGGGTAACTTTCCTCCAACTCTATCCGAACTTTATACCAGGATAGAGTTGAGTGTTGGAACTTGGGGTTACTTTCCCCCACTCTATCCGAACTTTATGCCGGGATAGAGTTGAATGTTGGACTTTGCGGTTACTTTGCCCCAACTCTATCCGAACTTTGTTTCGGAATAGAGTTGAAAGTTAAATTTTGGGGTAACTTTCCTCCAACTCTATCCGAACTTTATACCAGGATAGAGTTGAGTGTTGGAATTTGGGGTTACTTTCCCCCAACTCTATCCGAACTTTGTTTCGGAATAGAGTTGAAAGTTGAACTTTAGGGTAACCTTCCCCGAACTCTATCAGAACTTTATACCGGGATATAGTTGAGTGTTGGAATTTGGGGTTACTTTCCCCCAACTCTATCCGAACTTTATACCGGGATAGAGTTGAATGTTGGACTTTGCGGTTACTTTGCCCCAACTCTATCCGAACTTTGTTTCGGAATAGAGTTCAAAATTGAACTTTAGGGTAAATTTCCCCCAACTCTATCAGAACTTTATACCGGGACATAGTTGAGTGTTGGAATTTGGGGTTACTTTCCCCCAACTCTATCCGAACTTTATACCGGGATAGAGTTGAATGTTGGACTTTGCGGTTACTTTGCCCCATCTCTATCCGAACTTTGTTTCGGGATAGAGTTGAAAGTTGAACTTTAGGGTAACTTTCCTCCAAGTCTATAAGAACTTTATACCGGGATATAGTTGAGTGTTGGAATTTGGGTTTTTGAAAATTTTATTAGTTTTTTGAAAATTTATTTAAGAACATTTAGGTTTTCGTCAACTCTATTCCAACTAACAACACGGTTAGAGTTGAAAGTTGAACTTTGGGTTACTTTACCCCAACTCTATTCGATCTTTATACCCGGATAGAGTTGGGAGTTGACCTTTGGGGTTACTTTGCCCCAACTGTATCCGAACTTTATACCGGAATAGAGTTGAATGTTGGACTTTGGGGTTACTTTACCCCAGCTCTATCCGAACTTTATACTGAGAGAGGTATAGTTGAGGATTAGTGAGAGTTAGAGTTGAGGATTGATCGTTGGGTTTTTAAAAAATTTATTGAATTTGTTTAAAATCCATTTAAGAACATTGAGGATTTGGTCAATTCTATCCCAACTCTACACACAGGTAGAGTTGAAACTTGAATTTTGGGGTTACTTTGCCCGAATTCTATCCGAACTTTATACCGGATTAGGGTTGAAAGTGGAACTTTGGGCTTACTTTCCCCCAACTCTATCCGAACTTTATACCGGGATAGAGTTGAATGTTGGACGTTGCGGTGACTTTGCCCCAACTCTATCCGAACTTTGTTTCGGAATAGACTTGAAAGTTGAACTTTAGGCTAACTTTCCCCCACTCTATCAGAACTTTATACCGGGATAGAGTTGAATGTTCGACTTTGAGGGTACTTTCCCCCAACTCTATCCGAACTTTATACCGGGATAGAGTTGAAAGTCAAATTTTAGGGTTACTTTCCCCCAACTCTATCCGAACTTCATACCGGGTTAGAGTTGAAAGTTAAACTTTAGGGTCACTTTTCCCGAACTCTTTCCGAACTTAATACCGGGTTGTAGTTGAGAATTGATCTTTGGGTTTTTGAAAAATTTTATTAGTTTTTTGAAAATTTATTTAAGAACATTTAGGTTTTGGTCAACTCTATTCCAACTAACAACACGGTTAGAGTTGAAAGTTGAACTTTGGGTTACTTTACCCCAACTCTATCCGATCTTTATACCCGGATAGAGTTAAGAGTTGACCTTTGGGGTTACTTTGCCCCAACTGTATCCGAACTTTATACCGGAATAAAGTTGAATGTTGGACTTTGGGGTTACTTTACCCCAGCTATATCCGAACTTTATACTGAGAGAGTTATAGTTGAGGATTAGTTAGAGTTAGAGTTGAGGATTGATCGTTGGGTTTTTAAAAAATTTATTGAATTTGTTTAAAATCCATTTAAGAGCATTGAGGATTTGGTCAATTCTATCCCAACTCTACACACAGGTAGAGTTGAAACTTGAATTTTGGGGTTACTTTGCCCGAATTCTATCCGAACTTTATACCGGGTTAGGGTTGAAAGTGGAACTTTGGGCTTACTTTCCCCCAACTCTATCCGAACTTTATACCGGGATAGAGTTGAATGGTGGACTTTGCGGTTACTTTGCCCCAACTCTATCCGAACTTTGTTTCGGAATAGAGTTGAAAGTTAAATTTTAGGGTAACTTTCCTCCAACTCTATCCGAACTTTATACCAGGATAGAGTTGAGTGTTGGAACTTGGGGTTACTTTCCCCCACTCTATCCGAACTTTATGCCGGGATAGAGTTGAATGTTGGACTTTGCGGTTACTTTGCCCCAACTCTATCCGAACTTTGTTTCGGAATAGAGTTGAAAGTTAAATTTTGGGGTAACTTTCCTCCAACTCTATCCGAACTTTATACCAGGATAGAGTTGAGTGTTGGAATTTGGGGTTACTTTCCCCCAACTCTATCCGAACTTTGTTTCGGAATAGAGTTGAAAGTTGAACTTTAGGGTAACCTTCCCCGAACTCTATCAGAACTTTATACCGGGATATAGTTGAGTGTTGGAATTTGGGGTTACTTTCCCCCAACTCTATCCGAACTTTATACCGGGATAGAGTTGAATGTTGGACTTTGCGGTTACTTTGCCCCAACTCTATCCGAACTTTGTTTCGGAATAGAGTTCAAAATTGAACTTTAGGGTAAATTTCCCCCAACTCTATCAGAACTTTATACCGGGACATAGTTGAGTGTTGGAATTTGGGGTTACTTTCCCCCAACTCTATCCGAACTTTATACCGGGATAGAGTTGAATGTTGGACTTTGCGGTTACTTTGCCCCAACTCTATCCGAACTTTCTTTCGGAATAGAGTTGAAAGTTGAACTTTAGGGTAACTTTCCTCCAAGTCTATCAGAACTTTATACCGGGATGTAGTTGAGTGTTGGACTTTGCGGTTACTTTGCCCCAACTCTATCCGAACTTTGTTTCGGAATAGAGTTCAAAATTGAACTTTAGGGTAACTTTCCCCAACTCTATCAGAACTTTATACCGGGATATAGTTGAGTGTTGGAATTTGGGGTTACTTTCCCCCAACTCTACCCGCACTTTATACCGGCATAGAGTTGAATGTTGGACTTTGCGGTTACTTTGCCCCAACTCTATCCGAACTTTGTTTCGGAATAGAGTTGAAAGTTAAATTTTGGGGTAACTTTCCTCCAACTCTATCCGAACTTTATACCAGGATAGAGTTGAGTGTTGGAAATTGGCGTTACTTTCCCCCAACTCTATCCGAACTTTATACCGGGATAGAGTTGAATGTTGGACTTTGCGGTTACTTTGCCCCAACTCTATCCGAACTTTGTTTCGGAATAGAGTTGAAAATTAAATTTTAGGGTAACTTTCCTCCAACTCTATCCGAACTTTATACCAGGATAGAGTTGAGTGTTGGAATTTGGGGTTACTTTCCCCCAACTCTATCCGAATTTTATACCGGGATAGAGTTGAACGTTGGACTTTGCCCCAACTCTATCCGAACTTTGTTTCGGAATAGAGTTGAAAGTTGAACTTTAGGGTAACTTTCCTCCAACTCTATCAGAACTTTATACCAGGATAGAGTTGAGTGTTGGAATTTGGGGTTTCTTTCCCCCAACTCTATCCGAACTTTATACCGGGATAGAGTTGAATGTTGGACTTTGCGGTTACTTTGCCCCAACTCTATCCGAACTTTGTTTCGGAATAGAGTTGGAAATTGAACTTTAGGGTAACTTTCCCCCAACTCTATCAGAACTTTATACCGGGATATAGTTGAGTGTTGGAATTTGGGGTTACTTTCCCCCAACTCTATCCGAACTTTATACCGGGATAGAGTTGAATGTTGGACTTTGCGGTTACTTTGCCCCAACTCTATCCGAACTTTGTATCGGAATAGAGTTGAAAGTAAAATTTTAGGGTAACTTTCCTCCAACTCTATCCGAACTTTATACCGGGATAGAGTTGAAAGTCAAATTTTAGGGTTACTTTGACCCAACTCTATCCGAACTTTATACCGGGTTAGAGTTGAAAGTTAAACTTTAGGGTTACTTTGCCCGAACTCTTTCCGAACTTAATACCGGGTTGTAGTTGAGAGTTGATCTTTGGGTTTTTGAAAATTTTATTAGTTTTTTGAAAATTAATTTAAGAACATTTAGGTTTTGGTCAACTCTATTCCAACTATCAATACGGTTAGAGTTGAAAGTTGAACTTTGGGTTCTGTTACCCCAACTCTATCCGATCTTTATACCCGGATAGAGTTGAGAGTTGACCTTTGGGGTTACTTTGCCCCAACTGTATCCGAACTTTATACCGGAATAGAGTTGAATGTTGGACTTTGGGGTTACTTTACCCCAGCTCTATCCGAACTTTATACTGAGAGAGTTATAGTTGAGGATTAGTTAGAGTTAGACTTGAGGATTGATCGTTGGGTTTTTAAAAAATTTATTGAATTTGTTTAAAATCCATTTAAGAACATTGAGGATTTGGTCAATTCTATCCCAACTCTACACACAGGTAGAGTTGAAACTTGAATTTTGGGGTTACTTTGCCCGAATTCTATCCGAACTTTATACCGGGTTAGGGTTGAAAGTGGATCTTTGGGCTTACTTTCCCCCAACTCTATCCGAACTTTATACCGGGATAGAGTTGAATGTTGGACCTTGCGGTTACTTTGCCCCATCTCTATCCGAACTTTGTTTCGGGATAGAGTTGAAAGTTGAACTTTAGGGTAACTTTCCTCCAAGTCTATAAGAACTTTATACCGGGATATAGTTGAGTGTTGGAATTTGGGTTTTTGAAAATTTTATTAGTTTTTTGAAAATTTATTTAAGAACATTTAGGTTTTCGTCAACTCTATTCCAACTACCAACACGGTTAGAGTTGAAAGTTGAGCTTTGGGTTACTTTACCCCAACTCTATCCGATCTTTATACCCGGATAGAGTTGAGAGTTGACCTTTGGGGTTACTTTGCCCCAACTGTATCCGAACTTTATACCGGAATAGAGTTGAATGTTGGACTTTGGGGTTACTTTACCCCAGCTCTATCCGAACTTCATACCGGGTTAGAGTTGAAAGTTAAACTTTAGGGTCACTTTTCCCGAACTCTTTCCGAACTTAATACCGGGTTGTAGTTGAGAATTGATCTTTGGGTTTTTGAAAAATTTTATTAGTTTTTTGAAAATTTATTTAAGAACATTTAGGTTTTGGTCAACTCTATTCCAACTAACAACACGGTTAGAGTTGAAAGTTGAACTTTGGGTTACTTTACCCCAACTCTATCCGATCTTTATACCCGGATAGAGTTAAGAGTTGACCTTTGGGGTTACTTTGCCCCAAGTGTATCCGAACTTTATACCGGAATAAAGTTGAATGTTGGACTTTGGGGTTACTTTACCCCAGCTATATCCGAACTTTATACTGAGAGAGTTATAGTTGAGGATTGGTTAGAGTTAGAGTTGAGGATTGATCGTTGGGTTTTTAAAAAATTTATTGAATTTGGTTAAAATCCATTTAAGAGCATTGAGGATTTGGTCAATTCTATCCCAACTCTACACACAGGTAGAGTTGAAACTTGAATTTTGGGGTTACTTTGCCCGAATTCTATCCGAACTTTATACCGGGTTAGGGTTGAAAGTGGAACTTTGGGCTTACTTTCCTCCAACTCTATCCGAACTTTATACCGGGATAGAGTTGAATGTTGGACTTTGCGGTTACTTTGCCCCAACTCTATCCGAACTTTGTTTCGGAATAGAGTTGAAAGTTAAATTTTAGGGTAACTTTCCTCCAACTCTATCCGAACTTTATACCAGGATAGAGTTGAGTGTTGGAACTTGGGGTTACTTTCCCCCACTCTATCCGAACTTTGTGCCGGGATAGAGTTGAATGTTGGACTTTGCGGTTACTTTGCCCCAACTCTATCCGAACTTTGTTTCGGAATAGAGTTGCAAATTGAACTTTAGGGTAACTTTCCCCGAACTTTATCAGAACTTCATACCGGGATATAGTTGAGTGTTGGAATTTGGGGTTACTTTCCCCCAACTCTATCCGAACTTTATACCGGGATAGAGTTGAATGTTGGACTTTGCGGTTACTTTGCCCCAACTCTATCCGAACTTTGTTTCGGAATAGAGTTGAAAGTAAAATTTTAGGGTAACTTTCCTCCAACTCTATCCGAACTTTATACCAGGATAGAGTTGAGTGTTGGAATTTGGGGTTACTTTCCCCCAACTCTATCCGAATTTTATACCGGGATAGAGTTGAAAGTCAAATTTTAGGGTTACTTTGCCCCAACTCTATCCGAACTTTTTACCGGGTTAGAGTTGAAAGTTAAACTTGAGGCTTACTTTGCCCGAACTCTTTCCGAACTTCGTTTCGGAATAGAGTTGAAAGTTGAACTTTAGGGTAACTTTCCCCCACTCTATCAGATCTTTATACCGGGATAGAGTTGAATGTTCGACTTTGAGGGTACTTTCCCCCAACTCTATCCGAACTTTATACCGGGATAGAGTTGAATGTTGGACTTTGCGGTTACTTTGCCCCATCTCTATCCGAACTTTGTTTCGGGATAGAGTTGAAAGTTGAACTTTAGGGTAACTTTCCTCCAAGTCTATAAGAACTTTATACCGGGATATAGTTGAGTGTTGGAATTTGGGTTTTTGAAAATTTTATTAGTTTTTTGAAAATTTATTTAAGAACATTTAGGTTTTGGTCAACTCTATTCCAACTAACAACACGGTTAGAGTTGAAAGTTGAACTTTGGGTTACTTTACCCCAACTCTATCCGATCTTTATACCCGGATAGAGTTGAGAGTTGACCTTTGGGGTTACTTTGCCCCAACTGTATCCGAACTTTATACCGGAATAGAGTTGAATGTTGGACTTTGGGGTTACTTTACCCCAGCTCTATCCGAACTTTATACTGAGAGAGTTATAGTTGAGGATTAGTTAGAGTTAGAGTTGAGGATTGATCGTTGGGTTTTTAAAAAATTTATTGAATTTGTTTAAAATCCATTTAAGAACATTGAGGATTTGGTCAATTCTATCCCAACTCTACACACAGGTAGAGTTGAAACTTGAATTTTGGGCTTACTTTGCCCGAACTCTATCCGAACTTTATACCGGGATATAGTTGAATGTTGGAATTTGGAGTTACTTTCCCCCAACTCTATCCGAACTTTATACCGGGATAGAGTTGAATGTTGGACTTTGCGGTGACTTTGCCCCAACTCTATCCGAACTTTGTTTCGGAATAGAGTTGAAAGTTGAACTTTAGGGTAACTTTCCCCCACTCTATCAGATCTTTATACCGGGATAGAGTTGAATGTTCGACTTTGAGGGTACTTTCCCCCAACTCTATCCGAACTTTATACCGGGATAGAGTTGAATGTTGGACTTTGCGGTTACTTTGCCCCATCTCTATCCGAACTTTGTTTCGGGATAGAGTTGAAAGTTGAACTTTAGGGTAACTTTCCTCCAAGTCTATAAGAACTTTATACCGGGATATAGTTGAGTGTTGGAATTTGGGTTTTTGAAAATTTTATTAGTTTTTTGAAAATTTATTTAAGAACATTTAGGTTTTCGTCAACTCTATTCCAACTAACAACACGGTTAGAGTTGAAAGTTGAACTTTGGGTTACTTTACCCCAACTCTATTCGATCTTTATACCCGGATAGAGTTGAGAGTTGACCTTTGGGGTTACTTTGCCCCAACTGTATCCGAACTTTATACCGGAATAGAGTTGAATGTTGGACTTTGGGGTTACTTTACCCCAGCTCTATCCGAACTTTATACTGAGAGAGGTATAGTTGAGGATTAGTGAGAGTTAGAGTTGAGGATTGATCGTTGGGTTTTTAAAAAATTTATTGAATTTGTTTAAAATCCATTTAAGAACATTGAGGATTTGGTCAATTCTATCCCAACTCTACACACAGGTAGAGTTGAAACTTGAATTTTGGGGTTACTTTGCCCGAATTCTATCCGAACTTTATACCGGATTAGGGTTGAAAGTGGAACTTTGGGCTTACTTTCCCCCAACTCTATCCGAACTTTATACCGGGATAGAGTTGAATGTTGGACGTTGCGGTGACTTTGCCCCAACTCTATCCGAACTTTGTTTCGGAATAGACTTGAAAGTTGAACTTTAGGCTAACTTTCCCCCACTCTATCAGAACTTTATACCGGGATAGAGTTGAATGTTCGACTTTGAGGGTACTTTCCCCCAACTCTATCCGAACTTTATACCGGGATAGAGTTGAAAGTCAAATTTTAGGGTTACTTTCCCCCAACTCTATCCGAACTTCATACCGGGTTAGAGTTGAAAGTTAAACTTTAGGGTCACTTTTCCCGAACTCTTTCCGAACTTAATACCGGGTTGTAGTTGAGAATTGATCTTTGGGTTTTTGAAAAATTTTATTAGTTTTTTGAAAATTTATTTAAGAACATTTAGGTTTTGGTCAACTCTATTCCAACTAACAACACGGTTAGAGTTGAAAGTTGAACTTTGGGTTACTTTACCCCAACTCTATCCGATCTTTATACCCGGATAGAGTTAAGAGTTGACCTTTGGGGTTACTTTGCCCCAACTGTATCCGAACTTTATACCGGAATAAAGTTGAATGTTGGACTTTGTGGTTACTTTACCCCAGCTATATCCGAACTTTATACTGAGAGAGTTATAGTTGAGGATTAGTTAGAGTTAGAGTTGAGGATTGATCGTTGGGTTTTTAAAAAATTTATTGAATTTGTTTAAAATCCATTTAAGAGCATTGAGGATTTGGTCAATTCTATCCCAACTCTACACACAGGTAGAGTTGAAACTTGAATTTTGGGGTTACTTTGCCCGAATTCTATCCGAACTTTATACCGGGTTAGGGTTGAAAGTGGAACTTTGGGCTTACTTTCCCCCAACTCTATCCGAACTTTATACCGGGATAGAGTTGAATGGTGGACTTTGCGGTTACTTTGCCCCAACTCTATCCGAACTTTGTTTCGGAATAGAGTTGAAAGTTAAATTTTAGGGTAACTTTCCTCCAACTCTATCCGAACCTTATACCAGGATAGAGTTGAGTGTTGGAACTTGGGGTTACTTTCCCCCACTCTATCCGAACTTTATGCCGGGATAGAGTTGAATGTTGGACTTTGCGGTTACTTTGCCCCAACTCTATCCGAACTTTGTTTCGGAATAGAGTTCAAAATTGAACTTTAGGGTAACTTTCCCCAACTCTATCAGAACTTTATACCGGGATATAGTTGAGTGTTGGAATTTGGGGTTACTTTCCCCCAACTCTACCCGCACTTTATACCGGCATAGAGTTGAATGTTGGACTTTGCGGTTACTTTGCCCCAACTCTATCCGAACTTTGTTTCGGAATAGAGTTGAAAGTTAAATTTTGGGGTAACTTTCCTCCAACTCTATCCGAACTTTATACCAGGATAGAGTTGAGTGTTGGAAATTGGCGTTACTTTCCCCCAACTCTATCCGAACTTTATACCGGGATAGAGTTGAATGTTGGACTTTGCGGTTACTTTGCCCCAACTCTATCCGAACTTTGTTTCGGAATAGAGTTGAAAATTAAATTTTAGGGTAACTTTCCTCCAACTCTATCCGAACTTTATACCAGGATAGAGTTGAGTGTTGGAATTTGGGGTTACTTTCCCCCAACTCTATCCGAATTTTATACCGGGATAGAGTTGAACGTTGGACTTTGCCCCAACTCTATCCGAACTTTGTTTCGGAATAGAGTTGAAAGTTGAACTTTAGGGTAACTTTCCTCCAACTCTATCAGAACTTTATACCAGGATAGAGTTGAGTGTTGGAATTTGGGGTTTCTTTCCCCCAACTCTATCCGAACTTTATACCGGGATAGAGTTGAATGTTGGACTTTGCGGTTACTTTGCCCCAACTCTATCCGAACTTTGTTTCGGAATAGAGTTGGAAATTGAACTTTAGGGTAACTTTCCCCCAACTCTATCAGAACTTTATACCGGGATATAGTTGAGTGTTGGAATTTGGGGTTACTTTCCCCCAACTCTATCCGAACTTTATACCGGGATAGAGTTGAATGTTGGACTTTGCGGTTACTTTGCCCCAACTCTATCCGAACTTTGTATCGGAATAGAGTTGAAAGTAAAATTTTAGGGTAACTTTCCTCCAACTCTATCCGAACTTTATACCGGGATAGAGTTGAAAGTCAAATTTTAGGGTTACTTTGACCCAACTCTATCCGAACTTTATACCGGGTTAGAGTTGAAAGTTAAACTTTAGGGTTACTTTGCCCGAACTCTTTCCGAACTTAATACCGGGTTGTAGTTGAGAGTTGATCTTTGGGTTTTTGAAAATTTTATTAGTTTTTTGAAAATTAATTTAAGAACATTTAGGTTTTGGTCAACTCTATTCCAACTATCAATACGGTTAGAGTTGAAAGTTGAACTTTGGGTTCTGTTACCCCAACTCTATCCGATCTTTATACCCGGATAGAGTTGAGAGTTGACCTTTGGGGTTACTTTGCCCCAACTGTATCCGAACTTTATACCGGAATAGAGTTGAATGTTGGACTTTGGGGTTACTTTACCCCAGCTCTATCCGAACTTTATACTGAGAGAGTTATAGTTGAGGATTAGTTAGAGTTAGACTTGAGGATTGATCGTTGGGTTTTTAAAAAATTTATTGAATTTGTTTAAAATCCATTTAAGAACATTGAGGATTTGGTCAATTCTATCCCAACTCTACACACAGGTAGAGTTGAAACTTGAATTTTGGGGTTACTTTGCCCGAATTCTATCCGAACTTTATACCGGGTTAGGGTTGAAAGTGGATCTTTGGGCTTACTTTCCCCCAACTCTATCCGAACTTTATACCGGGATAGAGTTGAATGTTGGACCTTGCGGTTACTTTGCCCCATCTCTATCCGAACTTTGTTTCGGGATAGAGTTGAAAGTTGAACTTTAGGGTAACTTTCCTCCAAGTCTATAAGAACTTTATACCGGGATATAGTTGAGTGTTGGAATTTGGGTTTTTGAAAATTTTATTAGTTTTTTGAAAATTTATTTAAGAACATTTAGGTTTTCGTCAACTCTATTCCAACTACCAACACGGTTAGAGTTGAAAGTTGAGCTTTGGGTTACTTTACCCCAACTCTATCCGATCTTTATACCCGGATAGAGTTGAGAGTTGACCTTTGGGGTTACTTTGCCCCAACTGTATCCGAACTTTATACCGGAATAGAGTTGAATGTTGGACTTTGGGGTTACTTTACCCCAGCTCTATCCGAACTTCATACCGGGTTAGAGTTGAAAGTTAAACTTTAGGGTCACTTTTCCCGAACTCTTTCCGAACTTAATACCGGGTTGTAGTTGAGAATTGATCTTTGGGTTTTTGAAAAATTTTATTAGTTTTTTGAAAATTTATTTAAGAACATTTAGGTTTTGGTCAACTCTATTCCAACTAACAACACGGTTAGAGTTGAAAGTTGAACTTTGGGTTACTTTACCCCAACTCTATCCGATCTTTATACCCGGATAGAGTTAAGAGTTGACCTTTGGGGTTACTTTGCCCCAAGTGTATCCGAACTTTATACCGGAATAAAGTTGAATGTTGGACTTTGGGGTTACTTTACCCCAGCTATATCCGAACTTTATACTGAGAGAGTTATAGTTGAGGATTGGTTAGAGTTAGAGTTGAGGATTGATCGTTGGGTTTTTAAAAAATTTATTGAATTTGGTTAAAATCCATTTAAGAGCATTGAGGATTTGGTCAATTCTATCCCAACTCTACACACAGGTAGAGTTGAAACTTGAATTTTGGGGTTACTTTGCCCGAATTCTATCCGAACTTTATACCGGGTTAGGGTTGAAAGTGGAACTTTGGGCTTACTTTCCTCCAACTCTATCCGAACTTTATACCGGGATAGAGTTGAATGTTGGACTTTGCGGTTACTTTGCCCCAACTCTATCCGAACTTTGTTTCGGAATAGAGTTGAAAGTTAAATTTTAGGGTAACTTTCCTCCAACTCTATCCGAACTTTATACCAGGATAGAGTTGAGTGTTGGAACTTGGGGTTACTTTCCCCCACTCTATCCGAACTTTGTGCCGGGATAGAGTTGAGTGTTGGAATTTGGGGTTACTTTCCCCCAACTCTATCCGAATTTTATACCGGGATAGAGTTGAAAGTCAAATTTTAGGGTTACTTTGCCCCAACTCTATCCGAACTTTTTACCGGGTTAGAGTTGAAAGTTAAACTTGAGGCTTACTTTGCCCGAACTCTTTCCGAACTTCGTTTCGGAATAGAGTTGAAAGTTGAACTTTAGGGTAACTTTCCCCCACTCTATCAGAACTTTATACCGGGATAGAGTTGAATGTTCGACTTTGAGGGTACTTTCCCCCAACTCTATCCGAACTTTATACCGGGATAGAGTTGAATGTTGGACTTTGCGGTTACTTTGCCCCATCTCTATCCGAACTTTGTTTCGGGATAGAGTTGAAAATTGAACTTTAGGGTAACTTTCCTCCAAGTCTATAAGAACTTTATACCGGGATATAGTTGAGTGTTGGAATTTGGGTTTTTGAAAATTTTATTAGTTTTTTGAAAATTTATTTAAGAACATTTAGGTTTTGGTCAACTCTATTCCAACTAACAACACGGTTAGAGTTGAAAGTTGAACTTTGGGTTACTTTACCCCAACTCTATCCGATCTTTATACCCGGATAGAGTTGAGAGTTGACCTTTGGGGTTACTTTGCCCCAACTGTATCCGAACTTTATACCGGAATAGAGTTGAATGTTGGACTTTGGGGTTACTTTACCCCAGCTCTATCCGAACTTTATACTGAGAGAGTTATAGTTGAGGATTAGTTAGAGTTAGAGTTGAGGATTGATCGTTGGGTTTTTAAAAAATTTATTGAATTTGTTTAAAATCCATTTAAGAACATTGAGGATTTGGTCAATTCTATCCCAACTCTACACACAGGTAGAGTTGAAACTTGAATTTTGGGCTTACTTTGCCCGAACTCTATCCGAACTTTATACCGGGATATAGTTGAATGTTGGAATTTGGAGTTACTTTCCCCCAACTCTATCCGAACTTTATACCGGGATAGAGTTGAATGTTGGACTTTGCGGTGACTTTGCCCCAACTCTATCCGAACTTTGTTTCGGAATAGAGTTGAAAGTTAAATTTTAGGGTAACTTTCCTCCAACTCTATCCGAACTTTATACCAGGATAGAGTTGAGTGTTGGAATTTGGGGTTACTTTCCCCCAACTCTATCCGAACTTTATACCGGCATAGAGTTGAATGTTGGACTTTGCGGTTACTTTGCCCCAACTCTATCCGAACTTTGTTTCGGAATAGAGTTGGAAATTGAACTTTAGGGTAACTTTCCCCCAACTCTATCAGAACTTTATACCGGGATATAGTTGAGTGTTGGAATTTGGGGTTACTTTCCCCCAACTCTATCCGAACTTTATACCGGGATAGAGTTGAATGTTGGACTTTGCGGTTACTTTGCCCCAACTCTATCCGAACTTTGTGTCGGAATAGAGTTGAAAGTAAAATTTTAGGGTAACTTTCCTCCAACTCTATCCGAACTTTATACCAGGATAGAGTTGAGTGTTGGAATTTGGGGTTACTTTCCCCCAACTCTATCCGAACTTTATACCGGGATAGAGTTGAACGTTGGACTTTGCCCCAACTCTATCCGAACTTTGTTTCGGAATAGAGTTGAAAGTTGAACTTTAGGGTAACTTTCCCCCAACTCTATCAGAACTTTATACCGGGATATAGTTGAGTGTTGGAATTTGGGGTTACTTTCCCCCAACTCTATCCGAACTTTATACCGGGATAGAGTTGAATGTTGGACTTTGCGGTTAGTTTGCCCCAACTCTATCCGAACTTTGTTTCGGAATAGAGTTGAAAGCAAAATTTTAGGGTAACTTTCCTCCAACTCTATCCGAACTTTATACCAGGATAGAGTTGAGTGTTGGAATTTGGGGTTACATTCCCCCAACTCTATCCGAACTTTATACCGGGATAGAGTTGAACGTTGGACTTTGCCCCAACTCTATCCGAACTTTGTTTCGGAATAGAGTTGAAAGTTGAACTTTAGGGTAACTTTCCCCCAACTCTATCAGAACTTTATACCGGGATATAGTTGAGTGTTGGAATTTGGGGTTACTTTCCCCCGACTCTATCCGAACTTTATACCGGCATAGAGTTGAATGTTGGACTTTGCGCTTACTTTGCCCCAACTCTATCCGAACTTTGTTTCGGAATAGAGTTGAAAGTTAAATTTTAGGGTAACTTTCCTCCAACTCTATCCGAACTTTATACCAGGATAGAGTTGAGTGTTGGAATTTGGGGTTACTTTCCCCCAACTCTATCCGAACTTTATACCGGGATAGAGTTGAACCTTGGACTTTGCCCCAACTCTATCCGAACTTTGTTTCGGAATAGAGTTGAAAGTTGAACTTTAGGGTAACTTTCCCCCAACTCTATCAGAACTTTATACCGGGATATAGTTGAGTGTTGGAATTTGGGGTTACTTTCCCCCAACTCTATCCGAACTTTATACCGGGATAGAGTTGAATGTTGGACTTTGCGGTTACTTTGCCCCAACTCTATCAGAACTTTGTTTCGGAATAGAGTTCAAAATTGAGCTTTAGGGTAACTTTCCCGCAACTCTATCAGAACTTTATACCAGGACATAGTTGAGTGTTGGAATTTGGGGTTACTTTCCCCCAACTCTATCCGAACTCTATACCGGGATAGAGTTGAATGTTGGACTTTGCGGTTACTTTGCCCCAACTCTATCCGAACTTTGTTTCGGAATAGAGTTGAAAGTTGAACTTTAGGGTAACTTTCCTCCAACTCTATCAGAACTTTATACGGGGTTAAAGTTGAGAATTGATCGTTGGGTTTTTAAAAAATTTATTGAATTTGTTTAAAATTCATTTAAGAACATTGAGGATTTGATCAATTCTATCCCAACTCTACACACAGGTCGACTTGAAAGTTGACTGTTGGGGTTACTTTGCCCGAACTCTATTCGAACGTTATACCGGGCTAGAGTTGAAAGTGGAGCTTTGGGGTTACTTTACCCCAACTCTATCTGAACTTTATACCGGGAGAGAGTTGAATGTTGGACTTTGGGGTTACTTTGCCCCAACTGTATCCGAACTTTATACCGGAATAGAGTTGAATGTTGGACTTTGGGGTTACTTTACCCCAGCTCTATCCGAACTTTATACTGAGAGAGTTATCGTTGAGGATTAGTTAGAGTTAGAGTTGAGGATTGATCGTTGGGTTTTTAAAAAATTTATTGAATTTGTTTAAAATCCATTTAAGAACATCGAGGATTTGGTCAATTCTATCCCAACTCTACACACAGGTAGAGTTGAAACTTGAATTTTGGGGTTACTTTGCCCGAATTCTATCCGAACTTTATACCGGGATAGAGTTCAACGTTGGACTTTGCCCCAACTCTATCCGAACTTTGTTTCGGAATAGAGGTGAAAGTTGAACTTTAGGGTAACTTTCCCCCAACTCTATCAGAACTTTATACCGGGATATAGTTGAGTGTTGGAATTTGGGTTTACTTTCCCCCAACTCTATCCGAACTTTATACCGGCATAGAGTTGAATGTTGGACTTTGCGGTTACTTTGCCCCAACTCTCTCCGAACTTTGTTTCGGAATAGAGTTGAAAGTTAAATTTTAGGGTAACTTTCCTCCAACTCTATCCGAACTTTATACCAGGATAGAGTTGAGTGTTGGAATTTGGGGTTACTTTCCCCCAACTCTATCCGAACTTTATACCGGGATAGAGTTGAACGTTGGACTTTGCCCCAACTCTATCCGAACTTTGTTTCGGAATAGAGGTAAAAGTTGAACTTTAGGGTAACTTTCCCCCAACTCTATCAGAACTTTATACCGGGATATAGTTGAGTGTTGGAATTTGGGTTTACTTTCCCCCAACTCTATCCGAACTTTATACCGGCATAGAGTTGAATGTTGGACTTTGCGGTTACTTTGCCCCAACTCTATCCGAACTTTGTTTCGGAATAGAGTTGGAAATTGAACTTTAGGGTAACTTTCCCCCAACTCTATCAGAACTTTATACCGGGATATAGTTGAGTGTTGGAATTTGGGGTTACTTTCCCCCAACTCTATCCGAACTTTATACCGGGATAGAGTTGAATGGTGGACTTTGCGGTTACTTTGCCCCAACTCTATCCGAACTTTGTTTCGGAATAGAGTTGAAAGTTGAACTTTAGGGTAACTTTCCCCCAACTCTATCAGAACTTTATACCGGGATATAGTTGAGTGTTGGAATTTGGGGTTACTGTCCCCCAACTCTATCCGAACTTTATACCGGGATAGAGTTGAATGTTGGAATTTGCGGTTACTTTGCCCCAACTCTATCCGAACTTTGTTTCGGAATAGAGTTGGAAATTGAACTTTAGGGTAACTTTCCCCCAACTCTATCAGAACTTTATACCGGGATATAGTTGAGTGTTGGAATTTGGGGTTACTTTCCCCCAACTCTATCCGAACTTTATACCGGGATAGAGTTGAATGGTGGACTTTGCGGTTACTTTGCCCCAACTCTATCCGAACTTTGTTTCGGAATAGAGTTGGAAATTGAACTTTAGGGTAACTTTCCCCCAACTCTATCCGAACTTTATACCGGGATAGAGTTGAATGTTGGACTTTGCGGTTACTTTGCCCCAACTCTATCCGAACCTTGTTTCGGAATAGAGTTGGAAATTGAACTTTAGGGTAACTTTCCCCCAACTCTATCAGAACTTTATACCGGGATATAGTTGAGTGTTGGAATTTGGGGTTACTTTCCCCCAACTCTATCCGAACTTTATACCGGGATAGAGTTGAATGGTGGACTTTGCGGTTACTTTGCCCCAACTCTATCCGAACTTTGTTTCGGAATAGAGTTGAAAGTAAAATTTTAGGGTAACTTTCCTCCAACTCTATCCGAACTTTATACCAGGATAGAGTTGAGTGTTGGAATTTGGGGTTACTTTCCCCCAACTCTATCCGAACTTTATACCGGGATAGAGTTGAACGTTGGACTTTGCGGTTACTTTGCCCCAACTCTATCCGAACTTTGTTTCGGAATAGAGTTGAAAGTTGAACTTTAGGGTAACTTTCCCCCACTCTATCAGAACTTTATACCGGGATAGAGTTGAATGTTCGACTTTGAGGGTACTTTCCCCCAACTCTATCCGAACTTTATACCGGGATAGAGTTGAAAGTCAAATTTTAGGGTTACTTTGCCCCAACTCTATCCGAACTTCATACCGGGTTACAGTTGAAAGTTAAACTTTAGGGTTACTTTGCCCGAACTCTTTCCGAACTTAATACCGGGTTGTAGTTGAGAATTGATCTTTGGGTTTTTGAAAATTTTATTAGTTTTTTGAAAATTTATTTAAGAACATTTAGGTTTTGGTCAACTCTATTCCAACTATCAACACGGTTAGAGTTGAAAGTTGAACTTTGGGTTAATTTACCCCAACTCTATCCGATCTTTATACCCGGATAGAGTTGAGAGTTGACCTTTGGGGTTACTTTGCCCCAACTGTATCCGAACTTTATACCGGAATAGAGTTGAATGTTGGACTTTGGGGTTACTTTACCCCAGCTCTATCCGAACTTTATACTGAGAGAGTTATCGTTGAGGATTAGTTAGAGTTAGAGTTGAGGATTGATCGTTGGGTTTTTAAAAAATTTATTGAATTTGTTTAAAATCCATTTAAGAACATCGAGGATTTGGTCAATTCTATCCCAACTCTACACACAGGTAGAGTTGAAACTTGAATTTTGGGGTTACTTTGCCCGAATTCTATCCGAACTTTATACCGGGATAGGGTTCAACGTTGGACTTTGCCCCAACTCTATCCGAACTTTGTTTCGGAATAGAGCTGAGAGTTGAACTTTAGGGTAACTTTCCCCCAACTCTATCAGAACTTTATACCGGGATATCGTTGAGTGTTGGAATTTGGGTTTACTTTCCCCCAACTCTATCCGAACTTTATACCGGCATAGAGTTGAATGTTGGACTTTGCGGTTACTTTGCCCGAACTCTATCCGAACTTTGTTTCGGAATAGAGTTGAAAGTTAAATTTTAGGGTAACTTTCCTCCAACTCTATCCGAACTTTATACCAGGATAGAGTTGAGTGTTGGAATTTGGGGTTACTTTCCCCCAACTCTATCCGAAATTTATACCGGGATAGAGTTGAATGTTGGACTTTGCGGTTACTTTGCCCCAACTCTATCCGAACTTTGTTTCGGAATAGAGTTGGAAATTGAACTTTAGGGTAACTTTCCCCCAACTCTATCCGAACTTTATACCGGGATAGAGTTGAATGTTGGACTTTGCGGTTACTTTGCCCCAACTCTATCCAAACTTTCTTTCGGAATAGAGTTGAAAGTAAAATTTTGGGGTAACTTTCCTCCAACTCTATCCGAACTTTATACCAGGATAGAGTTGAGTGTTGGAATTTGGGGTTAGTTTCCCCCAACTCTATCCGAACTTTATACCGGGATAGAGTTGAACGTTGGACTTTGCCCCAACTCTATCCGAACTTTGTTACGGAATAGAGGTGAAAGTTGAACTTTAGGGTAACTTTCCCCCACCTCTATCAGAACTTTATACCGGGATATAGTTGAGTGTTGGAATTTGGGGTTACTTTCCCCCAACTCTATCCGAACTTTATACCGAAATAGAGTTGAACGTTGGACTTTGCGGTTACTTTGCCCCAACTCTATCCGAACTTTTTTTCGGAATAGAGTTGAAAGTTGAACTTTAGGGTAACTTTTCCCCAACTCTATCAGAACTTTATACCGGGATATAGTTGAGTGTTGGAAATTGGGGTTACTTTCCCCCAACTCTATCCGAACTTTATACCGGGATAGAGTTGAATGTTGGACTTTGCGGTTACTTTGCCCCAACTCTATCCGAACTTTGTTTCGGAATAGAGTTGAAAATTAAATTTTAGGGTAACTTTCCTCCAACTCTATCCGAACTTTATACCAGGATAGAGTTGAGTGTTGGAATTTGGGGTTACTTTCCCCCAACTCTATCCGAACTTTCTACCGGGATAGAGTTGAATGTTGGCCTTTGCGGTGACTTTGCCCCAACTCTATCCGAACTTTGTTTCGGAATAGAGTTGAAAGTTGAACTTGAGGGTAACTTTCCCCCACTCTATCAGAACTTTATACCAGGATAGAGTTGAGTGTTGCCATTTGGGGTTACTTTCCACCAACTCTATCCGAACTTTATACCGGGATAGAGTTGAACGTTGGAGTTTGCCCCAACTCTATCCGAACTTTGGTTCGGAATAGAGATGAAAGTTGAACTTTAGGGTAACTTTCCCCCAACTCTATCAGAACTTTATATCGGGATATAGTTGAGTGTTGGAATTTGGGGTTTCTTTCCCCCAACTCTATCCGAACTTTATACCGGGATAGAGTTGAATGTTGGCCTTTGCGGTGACTTTGCCCCAACTCTATCCGAACTTTGTTTCGGAATAGAGTTGAAAGTTGAACTTTAGGGTAACTTTCCCCCACTCTATCAGAACTTTATACCAGGATAGAGTTGAGTGTTGCCATTTGGGGTTACTTTCCACCAACTCTATCCGAACTTTATACCGGGATAGAGTTGAATGTTGGCCTTTGCGGTGACTTTGCCCCAACTCTGTCCGAACTTTGTTTCGGAATAGAGTTGAAAGTAGAACTTTAGGGTAACTTTCCCCCACTCTGTCAGAACTTTATACCAGGATAGAGTTGAGTGTTGGAATTTGGGGTTACTTTCCACCAACTCTATCCGAACTTTATACCGGGATAGAGTTGAACGTTGGACTTTGCCCCAACTCTATCCGAACTTTGTTTCGGAATAGAGATGAAAGTTGAACTTTAGGGTAACTTTCCCCCAACTCTATCAGAACTTTATATCGGGATATAGTTGAGTGTTGGAATTTGGGGTTTCTTTCCCCCAACTCTATCCGAACTTTATACCGGGATAGAGTTGAATGTTGGACTTTGCGGTTCCTTTGCCCCAACTCTATCCGAACTTTGTTTCGGAATAGAGTTGGAAATTGAACTTTAGGGTAACTTTCCCCCAACTCTATCAGAACTTTATACCGGGATATAGTTGAGTGTTGGAATTTGGGGTTACTTTCCCCCAACTCTATCCGAACTTTATACCGGGATAGAGTTGAATGGTGGACTTTGCGGTTACTTTGCCCCAACTCTATCCGAACTTTGTTTCGGAATAGAGTTGAAAGTAAAATTTTAGGGTAACTTTCCTCCAACTCTATCCGAACTTTATACCAGGATAGAGTTGAGTGTTGGAATTTGGGGTTACTTTCCCCCAACTCTATCCGAACTTTATACCGGGATAGAGTTGAATGTTGGACTTTGCGGTTACTTTGCCCCAACTCTATCCGAACTTTGTTTCGGAATAGAGTTGAAAATTAAATTTTAGGGTAACTTTCCTCCAACTCTATCCGAACTTTATACCAGGATAGAGTTGAGTGTTGGAATTTGGGGTTACTTTCCCCCAACTCTATCCGAACTTTCTACCGGGATAGAGTTGAATGTTGGCCTTTGCGGTGACTTTGCCCCAACTCTATCCGAACTTTGTTTCGGAATAGAGTTGAAAGTTGAACTTTAGGGTAACTTTCCCCCACTCTATCAGAACTTTATACCAGGATAGAGTTGAGTGTTGCCATTTGGGGTTACTTTCCACCAACTCTATCCGAACTTTATACCGGGATAGAGTTGAACGTTGGAGTTTGCCCCAACTCTATCCGAACTTTGTTTCGGAATAGAGATGAAAGTTGAACTTTAGGGTAACTTTCCCCCAACTCTATCAGAACTTTATATCGGGATATAGTTGAGTGTTGGAATTTGGGGTTTCTTTCCCCCAACTCTATCCGAACTTTATACCGGGATAGAGTTGAATGTTGGACTTTGCGGTTACTTTGCCCCAACTCTATCCGAACTTTGTTTCGGAATAGAGTTGGAAATTGAACTTTAGGGTAACTTTCCCCTAACTCTATCAGAACTTTATACCGGGATATAGTTGAGTGTTGGAATTTGGGGTTACTTTCCCCCAACTCTATCCGAACTTTATACCGGGATAGAGTTGAATGATGGACTTTGCGGTTACTTTGCCCCAACTCTATCCGAACTTAGTTTCGGAATAGAGTTGAAAGTTGAACTTTAGGATAACTTTCCTCCAAGTCTATCAGAACTTTATACCGGGATATAGTTGAGTGTTGGAATTTGGGGTTACTTTCCCCCAACTCTATCCGAACTTTATACCGGGATAGAGTTGAATGTTGGACTTTGCGGTGACTTTGCCCCAGCTCTATCCGAACTTTGTTTTGGAATAGAGTTGAAAGTTGAACTTTAGGGTAACTTTCCCCCACTCTATCAGAACTTTATACCGGGGTAGAGTTGAATGTTCGACTTTGAGGGTACTTTCCCCCAACTCTATCCGAACTTTATACCGGGATAGAGTTCAATGTTGGACTTTGCGGTTACTTTGCCCCAACTCTATCCGAACTTTGTTTCGGAATAGAGTTGGAAATTGAACTTTAGGGTAACTTTCCCCCAACTCTATCCGAACTTTATACTGGGATAGAGTTGAATGTTGGACTTTGCGGTTACTTTGCCCCAACTCTATCCGAACTTTGTTTCGGAATAGAGTTGAAAGTAAAATTTTGGGGTAACTTTCCTCCAACTCTATCCGCACTTTATACCAGGATAGAGTTGAGTGTTGGAATTTGGGGTTACTTTCCCCCAACTCTATCCGAACTTTATACCGGGATAGAGTTGAACGTTGGACTTTGCGGTTACTTTGCCCCAACTCTATCCGAACTTTGTTTCGCAATAGAGTGGAAAGTTGAACTTTAGGGTAACTTTCCCCCAACTCTATCAGAACTTTATACCGGGATATAGTTGAGTGTTGGAATTTGGGGTTACTTTCCCCCAACTCTATCCGAACTTTATACCGGGATAGAGTTGAATGTTGGCCTTTGCGGTGACTTTGCCGCAACTCTATCCGAACTTTGTTTCGGAATAGAGTTGAAAGTAGAACTTTAGGGTAACTTTCCCCCACTCTGTCAGAACTTTATACCAGGATAGAGTTGAGTGTTGGAATTTGGGGTTACTTTCCACCAACTCTATCCGAACTTTATACCGGGATAGAGTTGAACGTTGGACTTTGCCCCAACTCTATCCGAACTTTGTTTCGGAATAGAGATGAAAGTTGAACTTTAGGGTAACTTTCCCCCAACTCTATCAGAACTTTATATCGGGATATAGTTGAGTGTTGGAATTTGGGGTTTCTTTCCCCCAACTCTATCCGAACTTTATACCGGGATAGAGTTGAATGTTGGACTTTGCGGTTCCTTTGCCCCAACTCTATCCGAACTTTGTTTCGGAATAGAGTTGGAAATTGAACTTTAGGGTAACTTTCCCCCAACTCTATCAGAACTTTATACCGGGATATAGTTGAGTGTTGGAATTTGGGGTTACTTTCCCCCAACTCTATCCGAAGTTTATACCGGGATAGAGTTGAATGGTGGACTTTGCGGTTACTTTGCCCCAACTCTATCCGAACTTTGTTTCGGAATAGAGTTGAAAGTAAAATTTTAGGGTACCTTTCCTCCAACTCTATCCGAACTTTATACCAGGATAGAGTTGAGTGTTGGAATTTGGGGTTACTTTCCCCCAACTCTATCCGAACTTTATACCGGGATAGAGTTGAACGTTGGACTTTCCCCCAACTCTATCAGAACTTTATACCGGGACATAGTTGAGTGTTGGAATTTGGGGTTACTTTCCACCAACTCTATCCGAACTTTATACCGGGATAGAGTTGAACGTTGGACTTTGCCCCAACTCTATCCGAACTTTGTTTCGGAATAGAGATGAAAGTTGAACTTTATGGTAACTTTCCCCCAACTCTATCAGAACTTTATATCGGGATATACTTGAGTGTTGGAATTTGGGGTTTCTTTCCCCCAACTCTATCCGAACTTTATACCGGGATAGAGTTGAATGTTGGACTTTGCGGTTACTTTGCCCCAACTCTATCCGAACTTTGTTTCGGAATAGAGTTGAAAGTTAAATTTTAGGGTAACTTTCCTCCAACTCTATCCGAACTTTATACCAGGATAGAGTTGAGTGTTGGAATTTGGGGTTACTTTCCCCCAACTCTATCCGAACTTTATACCGGGAAAGAGTTGAATGTTGGACTTTGCGGTTACTTTGCCCCAACTCTATCCGAACTTTGTTTCGGAATAGAGTTGAAAGTAAAATTTTGGGGTAACTTTCCTCCAACTCTATCCGAACTTTATACCAGGATAGAGTTGAGTGTTGGAATTTGGGGTTACTTTCCCCCAACTCTATCCGAACTTTATACAGGGATAGAGTTGAACGTTGGACTTTGCCCCAACTCTATCCGAACTTTGTTTCGGAATAGAGTTGAAAGTTGAACTTTAGGGTAACTTTCCCCCAACTCTATCAGAACTTTATACCGGGATATAGTTGAGTGTTGGAATTTGGGCTTACTTTCCCCCAACTCTATACGAACTTTATACCGGGATAGAGTTGAATGTTGGACTTTGCGGATACTATGCCCCAACTCTATCCGAACTTTGTTTCGGAATAGAGTTGGAAATTGAACTTTAGGGTAACTTTCCCCCAACTCTATCCGAACTTTATACCGGGATAGAGTTGAATGTTGGACTTTGCGGTTACTTTGCCCCAACTCTATCCGAACTTTCTTTCGGAATAGAGTTGAAAGTAAAATTTTGGGGTAACTTTCCTCCAACTCTATCCGAACTTTATACCAGGATAGAGTTGAGTGTTGGAATTTGGGGTTACTTTCCCCCAACTCTATCCGAATTTTATACCGGGATAGAGTTGAACGTTGGACTTTGCCCCAAATCTATCCGAACTTTGTTTCGCAATAGAGTTGAAAGTTGAACTTTAGGGTAACTTTCCCCCAACTCTATCAGAACTTTATACCGGGATATAGTTGAGTGTTGGAATTTGGGGTTACTTTCCCCCAACTCTATCCGAACTTTATACCGGGATAGAGTTGAATGTTGGACTTTGCGGTTACTTTGCCCCAACTCTATCCGAACTTTGTTTCGGAATAGAGTTGGAAATTGAACTTTAGGGTAACTTTCCCCCACTCTGTCAGAACTTTATACCAGGATAGAGTTGAGTGTTGGAATTTGGGGTTACTTTCCACCAACTCTATCCGAACTTTATACCGGGATAGAGTTGAACGTTGGACTTTGCCCCAACTCTATCCGAACTTTGTTTTGGAATAGAGATGAAAGTTGAACTTTAGGGTAACTTTCCCCCAACTCTATCAGAACTTTATATCGGGATATAGTTGAGTGTTGGAATTTGGGGTTTCTTTCCCCCAACTCTATCCGAACTTTATACCGGGATAGAGTTGAATGTTGGACTTTGCGGTTCCTTTGCCCCAACTCTATCCGAACTTTGTTTCGGAATAGAGTTGGAAATTGAACTTTAGGGTAACTTTCCCCCAACTCTATCAGAACTTTATACCGGGATATAGTTGAGTGTTGGAATTTGGGGTTACTTTCCCCCAACTCTATCCGAACTTTATACCGGGATAGAGTTGAATGGTGGACTTTGCGGTTACTTTGCCCCAACTCTATCCGAACTTTGTTTCGGAATAGAGTTGAAAGTAAAATTTTAGGGTAACTTTCCTCCAACTCTATCCGAACTTTATACCAGGATAGAGTTGAGTGTTGGAATTTGGGGTTACTTTCCCCCAACTCTATCCGAACTTTATACCGGGATAGAGTTGAACGTTGGACTTTCCCCCAACTCTATCAGAACTTTATACCGGGACATAGTTGAGTGTTGGAATTTGGGGTTACTTTCCACCAACTCTATCCGAACTTTATACCGGGATAGAGTTGAACGTTGGACTTTGCCCCAACTCTATCCGAACTTTGTTTCGGAATAGAGATGAAAGTTGAACTTTATGGTAACTTTCCCCCAACTCTATCAGAACTTTATATCGGGATATACTTGAGTGTTGGAATTTGGGGTTTCTTTCCCCCAACTCTATCCGAACTTTATACCGGGATAGAGTTGAATGTTGGACTTTGCGGTTACTTTGCCCCAACTCTATCCGAACTTTGTTTCGGAATAGAGTTGAAAGTTAATCTTTAGGGTAACTTTCCTCCAACTCTATCCGAACTTTATACCAGGATAGAGTTGAGTGTTGGAATTTGGGGTTACTTTCCCCCAACTCTATCCGAACTTTATACAGGGATAGAGTTGAACGTTGGACTTTGCCCCAACTCTATCCGAACTTTGTTTCGGAATAGAGTTGAAAGTTGAACTTTAGGGTAACTTTCCCCCAACTCTATCAGAACTTTATACCGGGATATAGTTGAGTGTTGGAATTTGGGCTTACTTTCCCCCAACTCTATACGAACTTTATACCGGGATAGAGTTGAATGTTGGACTTTGCGGATACTTTGCCCCAACTCTATCCGAACTTTGTTTCGGAATAGAGTTGGAAATTGAACTTTAGGGTAACTTTCCCCCAACTCTATCCGAACTTTATACCGGGATAGAGTTGAATGTTGGACTTTGCGGTTACTTTGCCCCAACTCTATCCGAACTTTCTTTCGGAATAGAGTTGAAAGTAAAATTTTGGGGTAACTTTCCTCCAACTCTATCCGAACTTTATACCAGGATAGAGTTGAGTGTTGGAATTTGGGGTTACTTTCCCCCAACTCTATCCGAATTTTATACCGGGATAGAGTTGAACGTTGGACTTTGCCCCAAATCTATCCGAACTTTGTTTCGCAATAGAGTTGAAAGTTGAACTTTAGGGTAACTTTCCCCCAACTCTATCAGAACTTTATACCGGGATATAGTTAAGTGTTGGAATTTGGGGTTACTTTCCCCCAACTCTATCCGAACTTTATACCGGGATAGAGTTGAATGTTGGACTTTGCGGTTACTTTGCCCCAACTCTATCCGAACTTTGTTTCGGAATAGAGTTGGAAATTGAACTTTAGGGTAACTTTCCCCCAACTCTATCAGAACTTTATACCGGGACATAGTTGAGTGTTGGAATTTGGAGTTACTTTCCCCCAACTCTATCCGAACTTTATACCGGGATAGAGTTGAATGTTGGACTTTGCGGTTACTTTGCCCCAACTCTATCCGAACTTTGTTTCGGAATAGAGTTGAAAGTTGAACTTTAGGGTAACTTTCCTCCAAGTCTATCAGAACTTTATACCGGGATATAGTTGAGTGTTGGAATTTGGGGTTACTTTCCCCCAACTCTATCCGAACTGTATACCGGGATAGAGTTGAATGTTGGACTTTGCGGTTACTTTGCCCCAACTCTATCCGAACTTTGTTTCGGAATAGAGTTGAAAGTTGAACTTTAGGGGAACTTTCCCCCACTCTATCAGAACTTTATACCGGGATAGAGTTGAATGTTCGACTTTGAGGTTACTTTCCCTCAACTCTATCCGAACTTTATACCGGGATAGAGTTGAAAGTCCAATTTTAGGGTTACTTTGCCCCAACTCTATCCGAACTTCATACCGGGTTAGAGTTGAAAGTTAAACTTTAGGGTTACTTTGCCCGGACTCTTTCCGAACTTAATACCGGGTTGTAGTTGAGAATTGATCTTTGGGTTTTGAAAATTTTATTAGTTTTTTGAAAATTTATTTAAGAACATTTAGGTTTTGGTCAACTCTATTCCAACTATCAACACGGTTAGAGTTGAAAGTTGAACTTTGGGTTAATTTACCCCAAGTCTATCCGATTTTTATACCCAGATAGAGTTGAGAGTTGACCTTTGGGGTTACTTTGCCCCAACTGTATCCGAACTTTATACCGGAATAGAGTTGAATGTTGGACTTTGGGGTTACTTTACCCCAGCTCTATCCGAACTTCATACTGAGAGAGTTATCGTTGAGGATTAGTTAGAGTTAGAGTTGAGGATTGATCGTTGGGTTTTTAAAAAATTTATTGAATTTGTTTAAAATCAATTTAAGAACATCGAGGATTTGGTCAATTCTATCCCAACTCTACACACAGGTAGAGTTGAAACTTGAATTTTGGGGTTACTTTGCCCGAATTCTATCCGAACTTTATACCGGGTTAGGGTTGAATGTTGGACTTTGCGGTTACTTTGCCCCAACTCTTTCCGAACTTTGTTTCGGAATAGAGTTGAAAGTTAAATTTTAGGGTAACTTTCCTCCAACTCTATCCGAACTTTATACCAGGATAGAGTTAAGTGTTGGAATTTGGGGTTACTTTCCCCCAACTCTATCCGAACTTTATACCGGGATAGAGTTGAACGTTGGACTTTGCCCCAACTCTATCCGAACTTTGTTTCGGAATAGAGTTGAAAGTTGAACTTTAGGGGAACTTTCCCCCACTCTATCAGAACTTTATACCGGGATAGAGTTGAATGTTCGACTTTGAGGTTACTTTCCCTCAACTCTATCCGAACTTTATACCGGGATAGAGTTGAAAGTCCAATTTTAGGGTTACTTTGCCCCAACTCTATCCGAACTTCATACCGGGTTAGAGTTGAAAGTTAAACTTTAGGGTTACTTTGCCCGGACTCTTTCCGAACTTAATACCGGGTTGTAGTTGAGAATTGATCTTTGGGTTTTTGAAAATTTTATTAGTTTTTTGAAAATTTATTTAAGAACATTTAGGTTTTGGTCAACTCTATTCCAACTATCAACACGGTTAGAGTTGAAAGTTGAACTTTGGGTTAATTTACCCCAAGTCTATCCGATTTTTATACCCGAATAGAGTTGAGAGTTGACCTTTGGGGTTACTTTGCCCCAACTGTATCCGAACTTTATACCGGAATAGAGTTGAATGTTGGACTTTGGGGTTACTTTACCCCAGCTCTATCCGAACTTCATACTGAGAGAGTTATCGTTGAGGATTAGTTAGAGTTAGAGTTGAGGATTGATCGTTGGGTTTTTAAAAAATTTATTGAATTTGTTTAAAATCATTTTAAGAACATCGAGGATTTGGTCAATTCTATCCCAACTCTACACACAGGTAGAGTTGAAACTTGAATTTTGGGGTTACTTTGCCCGAATTCTATCCGAACTTTATACCGGGTTAGGGTTGAATGTTGGACTTTGCGGTTACTTTGCCCCAACTCTATCCGAACTTTGTTTCGGAATAGAGTTGAAAGTTAAATTTTAGGGTAACTTTCCTCCAACTCTATCCGAACTTTATACCAGGATAGAGTTGAGTGTTGGAATTTGGGGTTACTTTCCCCCAACTCTATCCGAACTTTAGCCCGGGATAGAGTTGAACGTTGGACTTTGCCCCAACTCTATCCGAACTTTGTTTCGGAATAGAGTTGAAAGTTGAACTTTAGGGTAACTTTCCTCCAACTCTATCAGAACTTTATACCGGGATATAGTTGAGTGTTGGAATTTGGGGTTTCTTTCCCCCAACTCTATCCGAACTTTATACCGGGATAGAGTTGAATGTTGGACTATGCGGTTACTTTGCCCCAACTCTATCCGAACTTTGTTTCGGAATAGAGTTGGAAATTGAACTTTAGGGTAACTTTCCCCCAACTCTATCAGAACTTTATACCGGGATATAGTTGAGTGTTGGAATTTGGGGTTACTTTCCACCAACTCTATCCGAACTTTATACCAGGATAGAGTTGAGTGTTGGAATTTGGGGTTACTTTCCCCCAACTCTATCCGAACTTTATACCGGGATAGAGTTGAACGTTGGACTTTCCCCCAACTCTATCAGAACTTTATACCGGGACATAGTTGAGTGTTGGAATTTGGGGTTACTTTCCACCAACTCTATCCGAACTTTATACCGGGATAGAGTTGCACGTTGGACTTTGCCCCAACTCTATCCAACTTTGTTTCGGAATAGAGATGAAAGTTGAACTTTAGGGTAACTTTCCCCCAACTCTATCAGAACTTTATACCGGGATATAGTTGAGTGTTGGAATTTGGGGTTACTTTCCCCCAACTCTATCCGAACTTTATACCGGGATAGAGTTGAATGTTGGACTTTGCGGTGACTTTGCCCCAGCTCTATCCGAACTTTGTTTTGGAATAGAGTTGAAAGTTGAACTTTAGGGTAACTTTCCCCCACTCTATCAGAACTTTATACCGGGGTAGAGTTGAATGTTCGACTTTGAGGGTACTTTCCCCCAACTCTATCCGAACTTTATACCGGGATAGAGTTCAATGTTGGACTTTGCGGTTACTTTGCCCCAACTCTATCCGAACTTTGTTTCGGAATAGAGTTGGAAATTGAACTTTAGGGTAACTTTCCCCCAACTCTATCCGAACTTTATACTGGGATAGAGTTGAATGTTGGACTTTGCGGTTACTTTGCCCCAACTCTATCCGAACTTTGTTTCGGAATAGAGTTGAAAGTAAAATTTTGGGGTAACTTTCCTCCAACTCTATCCGCACTTTATACCAGGATAGAGTTGAGTGTTGGAATTTGGGGTTACTTTCCCCCAACTCTATCCGAACTTTATACCGGGATAGAGTTGAACGTTGGACTTTGCGGTTACTTTGCCCCAACTCTATCCGAACTTTGTTTCGCAATAGAGTGGAAAGTTGAACTTTAGGGTAACTTTCCCCCAACTCTATCAGAACTTTATACCGGGATATAGTTGAGTGTTGGAATTTGGGGTTACTTTCCCCCAACTCTATCCGAACTTTATACCGGGATAGAGTTGAATGTTGGCCTTTGCGGTGACTTTGCCGCAACTCTATCCGAACTTTGTTTCGGAATAGAGTTGAAAGTAGAACTTTAGGGTAACTTTCCCCCACTCTGTCAGAACTTTATACCAGGATAGAGTTGAGTGTTGGAATTTGGGGTTACTTTCCACCAACTCTATCCGAACTTTATACCGGGATAGAGTTGAACGTTGGACTTTGCCCCAACTCTATCCGAACTTTGTTTCGGAATAGAGATGAAAGTTGAACTTTAGGGTAACTTTCCCCCAACTCTATCAGAACTTTATACCGGGATATAGTTGAGTGTTGGAATTTGGGTTTGCTTTCCCCCAACTCTATCCGAACTTTATACCGGCATAGAGTTGAATGTTGGACTTTGCGGTTACTTTGCCCCAACTCTATCCGAACTTTGTTTCGGAATAGAGTTGAAAGTTAAATTTTAGGGTAACTTTCCTCCAACTCTATCCGAACTTTATACCAGGATAGAGTTGAGTGTTGGAATTTGGGGTTACTTTCCCCCAACTCTATCCGAACTTTATACCGGGAAAGAGTTGAATGTTGGACTTTGCGGTTACTTTGCCCCAACTCTATCCGAACTTTGTTTCGGAATAGAGTTGAAAGTAAAATTTTGGGGTAACTTTCCTCCAACTCTATCCGAACTTTATACCAGGATAGAGTTGAGTGTTGGAATTTGGGGTTACTTTCCCCCAACTCTATCCGAACTTTATACAGGGATAGAGTTGAACGTTGGACTTTGCCCCAACTCTATCCGAACTTTGTTTCGGAATAGAGTTGAAAGTTGAACTTTAGGGTAACTTTCCCCCAACTCTATCAGAACTTTATACCGGGATATAGTTGAGTGTTGGAATTTGGGCTTACTTTCCCCCAACTCTATACGAACTTTATACCGGGATAGAGTTGAATGTTGGACTTTGCGGATACTATGCCCCAACTCTATCCGAACTTTGTTTCGGAATAGAGTTGGAAATTGAACTTTAGGGTAACTTTCCCCCAACTCTATCCGAACTTTATACCGGGATAGAGTTGAATGTTGGACTTTGCGGTTACTTTGCCCCAACTCTATCCGAACTTTCTTTCGGAATAGAGTTGAAAGTAAAATTTTGGGGTAACTTTCCTCCAACTCTATCCGAACTTTATACCAGGATAGAGTTGAGTGTTGGAATTTGGGGTTACTTTCCCCCAACTCTATCCGAATTTTATACCGGGATAGAGTTGAACGTTGGACTTTGCCCCAAATCTATCCGAACTTTGTTTCGCAATAGAGTTGAAAGTTGAACTTTAGGGTAACTTTCCCCCAACTCTATCAGAACTTTATACCGGGATATAGTTGAGTGTTGGAATTTGGGGTTACTTTCCCCCAACTCTATCCGAACTTTATACCGGGATAGAGTTGAATGTTGGACTTTGCGGTTACTTTGCCCCAACTCTATCCGAACTTTGTTTCGGAATAGAGTTGGAAATTGAACTTTAGGGTAACTTTCCCCCACTCTGTCAGAACTTTATACCAGGATAGAGTTGAGTGTTGGAATTTGGGGTTACTTTCCACCAACTCTATCCGAACTTTATACCGGGATAGAGTTGAACGTTGGACTTTGCCCCAACTCTATCCGAACTTTGTTTTGGAATAGAGATGAAAGTTGAACTTTAGGGTAACTTTCCCCCAACTCTATCAGAACTTTATATCGGGATATAGTTGAGTGTTGGAATTTGGGGTTTCTTTCCCCCAACTCTATCCGAACTTTATACCGGGATAGAGTTGAATGTTGGACTTTGCGGTTCCTTTGCCCCAACTCTATCCGAACTTTGTTTCGGAATAGAGTTGGAAATTGAACTTTAGGGTAACTTTCCCCCAACTCTATCAGAACTTTATACCGGGATATAGTTGAGTGTTGGAATTTGGGGTTACTTTCCCCCAACTCTATCCGAACTTTATACCGGGATAGAGTTGAATGGTGGACTTTGCGGTTACTTTGCCCCAACTCTATCCGAACTTTGTTTCGGAATAGAGTTGAAAGTAAAATTTTAGGGTAACTTTCCTCCAACTCTATCCGAACTTTATACCAGGATAGAGTTGAGTGTTGGAATTTGGGGTTACTTTCCCCCAACTCTATCCGAACTTTATACCGGGATAGAGTTGAACGTTGGACTTTCCCCCAACTCTATCAGAACTTTATACCGGGACATAGTTGAGTGTTGGAATTTGGGGTTACTTTCCACCAACTCTATCCGAACTTTATACCGGGATAGAGTTGAACGTTGGACTTTGCCCCAACTCTATCCGAACTTTGTTTCGGAATAGAGATGAAAGTTGAACTTTATGGTAACTTTCCCCCAACTCTATCAGAACTTTATATCGGGATATACTTGAGTGTTGGAATTTGGGGTTTCTTTCCCCCAACTCTATCCGAACTTTATACCGGGATAGAGTTGAATGTTGGACTTTGCGGTTACTTTGCCCCAACTCTATCCGAACTTTGTTTCGGAATAGAGTTGAAAGTTAATCTTTAGGGTAACTTTCCTCCAACTCTATCCGAACTTTATACCAGGATAGAGTTGAGTGTTGGAATTTGGGGTTACTTTCCCCCAACTCTATCCGAACTTTATACAGGGATAGAGTTGAACGTTGGACTTTGCCCCAACTCTATCCGAACTTTGTTTCGGAATAGAGTTGAAAGTTGAACTTTAGGGTAACTTTCCCCCAACTCTATCAGAACTTTATACCGGGATATAGTTGAGTGTTGGAATTTGGGCTTACTTTCCCCCAACTCTATACGAACTTTATACCGGGATAGAGTTGAATGTTGGACTTTGCGGATACTTTGCCCCAACTCTATCCGAACTTTGTTTCGGAATAGAGTTGGAAATTGAACTTTAGGGTAACTTTCCCCCAACTCTATCCGAACTTTATACCGGGATAGAGTTGAATGTTGGACTTTGCGGTTACTTTGCCCCAACTCTATCCGAACTTTCTTTCGGAATAGAGTTGAAAGTAAAATTTTGGGGTAACTTTCCTCCAACTCTATCCGAACTTTATACCAGGATAGAGTTGAGTGTTGGAATTTGGGGTTACTTTCCCCCAACTCTATCCGAATTTTATACCGGGATAGAGTTGAACGTTGGACTTTGCCCCAAATCTATCCGAACTTTGTTTCGCAATAGAGTTGAAAGTTGAACTTTAGGGTAACTTTCCCCCAACTCTATCAGAACTTTATACCGGGATATAGTTGAGTGTTGGAATTTGGGGTTACTTTCCCCCAACTCTATCCGAACTTTATACCGGGATAGAGTTGAATGTTGGACTTTGCGGTTACTTTGCCCCAACTCTATCCGAACTTTGTTTCGGAATAGAGTTGGAAATTGAACTTTAGGGTAACTTTCCCCCAACTCTATCAGAACTTTATACCGGGACATAGTTGAGTGTTGGAATTTGGAGTTACTTTCCCCCAACTCTATCCGAACTTTATACCGGGATAGAGTTGAATGTTGGACTTTGCGGTTACTTTGCCCCAACTCTATCCGAACTTTGTTTCGGAATAGAGTTGAAAGTTGAACTTTAGGGTAACTTTCCTCCAAGTCTATCAGAACTTTATACCGGGATATAGTTGAGTGTTGGAATTTGGGGTTACTTTCCCCCAACTCTATCCGAACTGTATACCGGGATAGAGTTGAATGTTGGACTTTGCGGTTACTTTGCCCCAACTCTATCCGAACTTTGTTTCGGAATAGAGTTGAAAGTTGAACTTTAGGGGAACTTTCCCCCACTCTATCAGAACTTTATACCGGGATAGAGTTGAATGTTCGACTTTGAGGTTACTTTCCCTCAACTCTATCCGAACTTTATACCGGGATAGAGTTGAAAGTCCAATTTTAGGGTTACTTTGCCCCAACTCTATCCGAACTTCATACCGGGTTAGAGTTGAAAGTTAAACTTTAGGGTTACTTTGCCCGGACTCTTTCCGAACTTAATACCGGGTTGTAGTTGAGAATTGATCTTTGGGTTTTGAAAATTTTATTAGTTTTTTGAAAATTTATTTAAGAACATTTAGGTTTTGGTCAACTCTATTCCAACTATCAACACGGTTAGAGTTGAAAGTTGAACTTTGGGTTAATTTACCCCAAGTCTATCCGATTTTTATACCCAGATAGAGTTGAGAGTTGACCTTTGGGGTTACTTTGCCCCAACTGTATCCGAACTTTATACCGGAATAGAGTTGAATGTTGGACTTTGGGGTTACTTTACCCCAGCTCTATCCGAACTTCATACTGAGAGAGTTATCGTTGAGGATTAGTTAGAGTTAGAGTTGAGGATTGATCGTTGGGTTTTTAAAAAATTTATTGAATTTGTTTAAAATCAATTTAAGAACATCGAGGATTTGGTCAATTCTATCCCAACTCTACACACAGGTAGAGTTGAAACTTGAATTTTGGGGTTACTTTGCCCGAATTCTATCCGAACTTTATACCGGGTAAGGGTTGAATGTTGGACTTTGCGGTTACTTTGCCCCAACTCTTTCCGAACTTTGTTTCGGAATAGAGTTGAAAGTTAAATTTTAGGGTAACTTTCCTCCAACTCTATCCGAACTTTATACCAGGATAGAGTTAAGTGTTGGAATTTGGGGTTACTTTCCCCCAACTCTATCCGAACTTTATACCGGGATAGAGTTGAACGTTGGACTTTGCCCCAACTCTATCCGAACTTTGTTTCGGAATAGAGTTGAAAGTTGAACTTTAGGGGAACTTTCCCCCACTCTATCAGAACTTTATACCGGGATAGAGTTGAATGTTCGACTTTGAGGTTACTTTCCCTCAACTCTATCCGAACTTTATACCGGGATAGAGTTGAAAGTCCAATTTTAGGGTTACTTTGCCCCAACTCTATCCGAACTTCATACCGGGTTAGAGTTGAAAGTTAAACTTTAGGGTTACTTTGCCCGGACTCTTTCCGAACTTAATACCGGGTTGTAGTTGAGAATTGATCTTTGGGTTTTTGAAAATTTTATTAGTTTTTTGAAAATTTATTTAAGAACATTTAGGTTTTGGTCAACTCTATTCCAACTATCAACACGGTTAGAGTTGAAAGTTGAACTTTGGGTTAATTTACCCCAAGTCTATCCGATTTTTATACCCGAATAGAGTTGAGAGTTGACCTTTGGGGTTACTTTGCCCCAACTGTATCCGAACTTTATACCGGAATAGAGTTGAATGTTGGACTTTGGGGTTACTTTACCCCAGCTCTATCCGAACTTCATACTGAGAGAGTTATCGTTGAGGATTAGTTAGAGTTAGAGTTGAGGATTGATCGTTGGGTTTTTAAAAAATTTATTGAGTTTGTTTAAAATCATTTTAAGAACATCGAGGATTTGGTCAATTCTATCCCAACTCTACACACAGGTAGAGTTGAAACTTGAATTTTGGGGTTACTTTGCCCGAATTCTATCCGAACTTTATACCGGGTTAGGGTTGAATGTTGGACTTTGCGGTTACTTTGCCCCAACTCTATCCGAACTTTGTTTCGGAATAGAGTTGAAAGTTAAATTTTAGGGTAACTTTCCTCCAACTCTATCCGAACTTTATACCAGGATAGAGTTGAGTGTTGGAATTTGGGGTTACTTTCCCCCAACTCTATCCGAACTTTAGCCCGGGATAGAGTTGAACGTTGGACTTTGCCCCAACTCTATCCGAACTTTGTTTCGGAATAGAGTTGAAAGTTGAACTTTAGGGTAACTTTCCTCCAACTCTATCAGAACTTTATACCGGGATATAGTTGAGTGTTGGAATTTGGGGTTTCTTTCCCCCAACTCTATCCGAACTTTATACCGGGATAGAGTTGAATGTTGGACTTTGCGGTTACTTTGCCCCAACTCTATCCGAACTTTGTTTCGGAATAGAGTTGGAAATTGAACTTTAGGGTAACTTTCCCCCAACTCTATCAGAACTTTATACCGGGATATAGTTGACTGTTGGAATTTGGGGTTACTTTCCACCAACTCTATCCGAACTTTATACCAGGATAGAGTTGAGTGTTGGAATTTGGGGTTACTTTCCCCCAACTCTATCCGAACTTTATACCGGGATAGAGTTGAACGTTGGACTTTCCCCCAACTCTATCAGAACTTTATACCGGGACATAGTTGAGTGTTGGAATTTGGGGTTACTTTCCACCAACTCTATCCGAACTTTATACCGGGATAGAGTTGAACGTTGGACTTTGCCCCAACTCTATCCGAACTTTGTTTCGGAATAGAGATGAAAGTTGAACTTTAGGGTAACTTTCCCCCAACTCTATCAGAACTTTATACCGGGATATAGTTGAGTGTTGGAATTTGGGGTTACTTTCCCCCAACTCTATCCGAACTTTATACCGGGATAGAGTTGAATGTTGGACTTTGCGGTGACTTTGCCCCGGCTCTATCCGAACTTTGTTTCGGCATAGAGTTGAAAGTTGAACTTTAGGGTAACTTTCCCCCACTCTATCAGAACTTTATACCGGGATAGAGTTGAATGTTCGACTTTGAGGGTACTTTCCCCCAACTCTATCCGAACTTTATACCGGGATAGAGTTGAAAGTCCAATTTTAGGGTTACTTTGCCCCAACTCTATCCGAACTTCATACCGGGTTAGAGTTGAAAGTTAAACTTTAGGGTTACTTTGCCCGAACTCTTTCCGAACTTAATGCCGGGTTGTAGTTGAGAATTGATCTTTTGGTTTTTGAAAATTTTATTAGTTTTTTGAAAATTTATTGAAGAACATTTAGGTTTTGGTCAACTCTATTCCAACTATCAACACGGTTAGAGTTGAATGTTGGACTTTGGGGTTACTTTACCCCAGCTCTATCCGAACTTTATACTGAGAGAGTTATAGTTGAGGATTAGTTAGAGTTAGAGTTGAGGATTGATCGTTGGGTTTTTAAAAAATTTATTGAATTTGTTTAAAATCCATTTGAGAACATTGAGGATTTGGTCAATTCTATCCCTACTCTACACACAGGTAGAGTTGAAACTTGAATTTTGGGGTTACTTTGCCCGAATTCTATCCGAACTTTATACCGGGTTAGGGTTGAAAGTGGAACTTTGGGCTTACTTTCCCCCAACTCTATCCGAAGTTTATACCGGGATAGAGTTGAATGTTGGACTTTGCGGTTACTTTGCCCCAACTCTATCCGAACTTTGTTTCGGAATAGAGTTGAAAGTTAAATTTTAGGGTAACGTTCCTCCAACTCTATCCGAACTTTATACCAGGATAGAGTTGAGTGTTGGAATTTGGGGTTACTTTCCCCCAACTCTATCCGAACTTTATACCGGGATAGAGTTGAATGTTGGACTTTGCGGTTACTTTGCCCCAACTCTATCCGAACTTTGTTTCGGAATAGAGTTGAAAGTTGAACTTTAGGGTAACTTTCCTCCAAGTCTATCAGAACTTTATACCGGGATATAGTTGAGTGTTGGAATTTGGGGTTACTTTCCCCCAACTCTATCCGAACTTTATACCGGGATAGAGTTGAATGTTGGACTTTGCGGTGACTTTGCCCCAACTCTATCCGAACTTTGTTTCGGAATAGAGTTGAAAGTTGAACTTTAGGGGAACTTTCCCCCACTCTATCAGAACTTTATACCGGGATAGAGTTGAATGTTCGACTTTGAGGTTACTTTCCCTCAACTCTATCCGAACTTTATACCGGGATAGAGTTGAACGTCCAATTTTAGGGTTACTTTGCCCCAACTCTATCCGAACTTCATACCGGGTTAGAGTTGAAAGTTAAACTTTAGGGTTACTTTGCCCGGACTCTTTCCGAACTTAATACCGGGTTGTAGTTGAGAATTGATCTTTGGGTTTTTGAAAATTTTATTAGTTTTTTGAAAATTTATTTAACAACATTTAGGTTTTGGTCAACTCTATTCCAACTATCAACACGGTTAGAGTTGAAAGTTGAACTTTGGGTTAATTTACCCCAAGTCTATCCGATTTTTATACCCGAATAGAGTTGAGAGTTGACCTTTGGGGTTACTTTGCCCCAACTGTATCCGAACTTTATACCGGAATAGAGTTGAATGTTGGACTTTGGGGTTACTTTACCCCAGCTCTATCCGAACTTCATACTGAGAGAGTTATCGTTGAGGATTAGTTAGAGTTAGAGTTGAGGATTGATCGTTGGGTTTTTAAAAAATTTATTGAATTTGTTTAAAATCAATTTAACAACATCGAGGATTTGGTCAATTCTATCCCAACTCTACACACAGGTAGAGTTGAAACTTGAATTTTGGGGTTACTTTGCCCGAATTCTATCCGAACTTTATACCGGGTTAGGGTTGAATGTTGGACTTTGCGGTTACTTTGCCCCAACTGTATCCGAACTTTGTTTCGGAATAGAGTTGAAAGTTGAACTTTAGGGTAACTTTCCTCCAACTCTATCAGAACTTTATACCGGGATATAGTTGAGTGTTGGAATTTGGGGTTTCTTTCCCCCAACTCTATCCGAACTTTATACCGGGATAGAGTTGAATGTTGGACTTTGCGGTTACTTTGCCCCAACTCTATCCGAACTTTGTTTCGGAATAGAGTTGGAAATTGAACTTTAGGGTAACTTTCCCCCAACTCTATCAGAACTTTATACCGGGATATAGTTGAGTGTTGGAATTTGGGGTTACTTTCCACCAACTCTATCCGAACTTTATACCAGGATAGAGTTGAGTGTTGGAATTTGGGGTTACTTTCCCCCAACTCTATCCGAACTTTATACCGGGATAGAGTTGAACGTTGGACTTTCCCCCAACTCTATCAGAACTTTATACCGGGACATAGTTGAGTGTTGGAATTTGGGGTTACTTTCCACCAACTCTATCCGAACTTTATACCGGGATAGAGTTGAACGTTGGACTTTGCCCCAACTCTATCCGAACTTTGTTTCGGGATAGAGATGAAAGTTGAACTTTAGGGTAACTTTCCCCCAACTCTATCAGAACTTTATACCGGGATATAGTTGAGTGTTGGAATTTGGGGTTACTTTCCCCCAACTCTATCCGAACTTTATACCGGGATAGAGTTGAATGTTGGACTTTGCGGTGACTTTGCCCCAGCTCTATCCGAACTTTGTTTCGGAATAGAGTTGAAAGTTGAACTTTAGGGTAACTTTCCCCCACTCTATCAGAACTTTATACCGGGATAGAGTTGAATGTTCGACTTTGAGGGTACTTTCCCCCAACTCTATCCGAACTTTGTACCGGGATAGAGTTGAAAGTCCAATTTTAGGGTTACTTTGCCCCAACTCTATCCGAACTTCATACCGGGTTAGAGTTGAAAGTTAAACTTTAGGGTTACTTTGCCCGAACTCTTTCCGAACTTAATACCGGGTTGTAGTTGAGAATTGATCTTTGGGTTTTTGAAAATTTTACTAGTTTTTTGAAAATTTATTGAAGAACATTTAGGTTTTGGTCAACTCTATTCCAACTATCAACACGGTTAGAGTTGAAAGTTGAACTTTGGGTTAATTTACCCCAACTCTATCCGATCTTTATACCCGGATAGAGTTGAGAGTTGACCTTTGGGGTTACTTTGCCCCAACTGTATCCGAACTTTATACCGGAATAGAGTTGAATGTTGGACTTTGGGGTTACTTTACCCCAGCTCTATCCGAACTTTATACTGAGAGAGTTATAGTTGAGGATTAGTTAGAGTTAGAGTTGAGGATTGATCGTTGGGTTTTTAAAAAATTTATTGAATTTGTTTAAAATCCATTTAAGAACATTGAGGATTTGGTCAATTCTATCCCTACTCTACACACAGGTAGAGTTGAAACTTGAATTTTGGGGTTACTTTGCCCGAATTCTATCCGAACTTTATACCGGGTTAGGGTTGAAAGTGGAACTTTGGGCTTACTTTCCCCCAACTCTATCCGAAGTTTATACCGGGATAGAGCTGAATGTTGGACTTTGCGGTTACTTTGCCCCAACTCTATCCGAACTTTGTTTCGGAATAGAGTTGAAAGTTAAATTTTAGGGTAACTTTCCTCCAACTCTATCCGAACTTTATACCAGGATAGAGTTGAGTGTTTTAATTTGGGGTTACTTTCCCCCAACTCTATCCGAACTTTATACCGGGATAGAGTTGAATGTTGGACTTTGCGGTTACTTTGCCCCAACTCTATCCGAACTTTGTTTCGGAATAGAGTTGAAAGTTGAACTTTAGGGTAACTTTCCTCCAAGTCTATCAGAACTTTGTACCGGGATATAGTTGAGTGTTGGAATTTGGGGTTACTTTCCCCCAACTCTATCCGAACTTTATACCGGGATAGAGTTGAATGTTGGACTTTGCGGTGACTTTGCCCCAGCTCTATCCGAACTTTGTTTCGGAATAGAGTTGAAAGTTGAACTTTAGGGGAACTTTCCCCCACTCTATCAGAACTTTATACCGGGATAGAGTTGAATGTTCGACTTTGAGGGTACTTTCCCTCAACTCTATCCGAACTTTATACCGGGATAGAGTTGAAAGTCCAATTTTAGGGTTACTTTGCCCCAACTCTATCCGAACTTCATACCGGGTTAGACTTGAAAGTTAAACTTTACGGTTACTTTGCCCGGACTCTTTCCGAACTTAATACCGGGTTGTAGTTGAGAATTGATCTTTGGGTTTTTGAAAATTTTATTAGTTTTTTGAAAATTTATTTAAGAACATTAAGGTTTTGGTCAACTCTATTCCAACTATCAACACGGTTAGAGTTGAAAGTTGAACTTTGGGTTAATTTACCCCAAGTCTATCCGATTTTTATACCCGGATAGAGTTGAGAGTTGACCTTTGGGGTTACTTTGCCCCAACTGTATCCGAACTTTATACCGGAATAGAGTTGAATGTTGGACTTTGGGGTTACTTTACCCCAGCTCTATCCGAACTTTATACTGAGAGAGTTATCGTTGAGGATTAGTTAGAGTTAGAGTTGAGGATTGATCGTTGGGTTTTTAAAAAATTTATTGAATTTGTTTAAAAGCCATTTAAGAACATCGAGGATTTGGTCAATTCTATCCCAACTCTACACACAGGTAGAGTTGAAACTTGAATTTTGGGGTTACTTTGCCCGAATTCTATCCGAACTTTATACCGGGTTAGGGTTGAATGTTGGACTTTGCGGTTACTTTGCCCCAACCCTATCCGAACTTTGTTTCGGAATAGAGTTGAAAGTTAAATTTTAGGGTAACTTTCCTCCAACTCTATCCGAACTTTATACCAGGATAGAGTTGAGTGTTGGAATTTGGGGTTACTTTCCCCCAACTCTATCCGAACTTTATACCGGGATAGAGTTGAACGTTGGACTTTGCGGTTACTTTGCCCCAACTCTATCCGAACTTTGTTTCGGAATAGAGTTAGAAATTGAACTTTAGGGTAACTTTCCCCCAACTCTATCAGAACTTTATACCGGGATATAGTTGAGTGTTGGAATTTGGGGTTACTTTCCCCCAACGCTATCCGAACTTTATACCGGGATAGAGTTGAATGTTGGACTTTGCGGTTACTTTACCCCAACTCTATCCGAACTTTGTTTCGGAATAGAGTTGAAAGTTGAACTTTAGGGTAACTTTCCCCCAACTCTATCAGAACTTTATACCGGGATATAGTTGAGTGTTGGAATTTGGGGTTACTTTCCCCCAACTCTATCCGAACTTTATACCGGGATAGAGTTGAATGTTGGACTTTGCGGTTACTTTGCCCCAACTCTATCCGAACTTTGTTTCGGAATAGAGTTCAAAATTGAACTTTAGGGTAACTTTCCCCCAACTCTATCAGAACTTTATACCCGGACATAGTTGACTGTTGGAAATTGGGGTTACATTCCCCCAACTCTATCCGAACTTTATACCGGGATAGAGTTGAACGTTGGACTTTGCCCCAACTCTATCCGAACTTTGTTTCGGAATAGAGTTGAAAGTTGAACTTTAGGGTAACTTTCCCCCAACTCTATCAGAACTTTATACCGGGATATAGTTGAGTGTTGGAATTTGGGGTTACTTTCCCCCAACTCTATCCGAACTTTATACCGGCATAGAGTTGAATGTTGGACTTTGCGCTTACTTTGCCCCAACTCTATCCGAACTTTGTTTCGGAATAGAGTTGAAAGTTGAACTTTAGGGTAACTTTCCCCCACTCTATCAGAACTTTATACCGGGATAGAGTTGAATGTTCGACTTTGAGGGTACTTTCCCCCAACTCTATCCGAACTTTATACCGGGATAGAGTTGAAAGTCAAATTTTAGGGTTACTTTGCCACAACTCTATCCGAACTTCATACCGGGTTAGAGTTGAAAGTTAAACTTTAGGGTTACTTTGCCCGAACTCTTTCCGAACTTAATACCGGGTTGTAGTTGAGAATTGATCTTTGGGTTTTTGAAAATTTTATTAGTTTTTTGAAAAATTAATTTAAGAACATTTAGGTTTTGGTCAACACTATTCCAACTATCAACACGGTTAGAGTTGAAAGTTGAACTTTGGGTTACTTTACCCCAACTCTATCCGATCTTTATACCCGGATAGAGTTGAGAGTTGACCTTTGGGGTTACTTTGCCCCAACTGTATCCGAACTTTATACCGGAATAGAGTTGAATGTTGGACTTTCGGGTTACTTTACCCCAGCTCTATCCGAACTTTATACTGAGAGAGTTATAGTTGAGGATTAGTTAGAGTTAGAGTTGAGGATTGATCGTTGGGTTTTTAAAAAATTTATTGAATTTGTTTAAAATCCATTTAAGAACATCTAGGATTTGGTCAATTCTATCCCAACTCTACACACAGGTAGATTTGAAACTTGAATTTTGCGGTTACTTTGCCCGAATTCTATCCGAACTTTATACCGGGTTAGGGTTGAATGTTGGACTTTGCGGTTACTTTGCCCCAACCCTATCCGAACTTTGTTTCGGAATAGAGTTGAAAGTTCAATTTTAGGGTAACTTTCCTCCAACTCTATCCGAACTTTATACCAGGATAGAGTTGAGTGTTGGAATTTGGGGTTACTTTCCCCCAACTCTATCCGAACTTTATACCGGGATAGAGTTGAACGTTGGACTTTGCGGTTACTTTGCCCCAACTCTATCCGAACTTTGTTTCGGAATAGAGTTAGAAATTGAACTTTAGGGTAACTTTCCCCCAACTCTATCAGAACTTTATACCGGGATATAGTTGAGTGTTGGAATTTGGGGTTACTTTCCCCCAACGCTATCCGAACTTTATACCGGGATAGAGTTGAATGTTGGACTTTGCGGTTACTTTGCCCCAACTCTATCCGAACTTTGTTTCGGAATAGAGTTGAAAGTTGAACTTTAGGGTAACTTTCCCCCAACTCTATCAGAACTTTATACCGGGATATAGTTGAGTGTTGGAATTTGGGGTTACTTTCCCCCAACTCTATCCGAACTTTATACCGGGATAGAGTTGAATGTTGGACTTTGCGGTTACTTTGCCCCAACTCTATCCGAACTTTGTTTCGGAATAGAGTTCAAAATTGAACTTTAGGGTAACTTTCCCCCAACTCTATCAGAACTTTATACCCGGACATAGTTGACTGTTGGGAATTGGGGTTACATTCCCCCAACTCTATCCGAACTTTATACCGGGATAGAGTTGAACGTTGGACTTTCCCCCAACTCTATCCGAACTTTATACCGGGATAGAGTTGAAAGTCAAATTTTAGGGTTACTTTGCCACAACTCTATCCGAACTTCATACCGGGTTAGAGTTGAAAGTTAAACTTTAGGGTTACTTTGCCCGAACTCTTTCCGAACTTAATACCGGGTTGTAGTTGAGAATTGATCTTTGGGTTTTTGAAAATTTTATTAGTTTTTTGAAAAATTAATTTAAGAACATTTAGGTTTTGGTCAACACTATTCCAACTATCAACACGGTTAGAGTTGAAAGTTGAACTTTGGGTTACTTTACCCCAACTCTATCCGATCTTTATACCCGGATAGAGTTGAGAGTTGACCTTTGGGGTTACTTTGCCCCAACTGTATCCGAACTTTATACCGGAATAGAGTTGAATGTTGGACTTTCGGGTTACTTTACCCCAGCTCTATCCGAACTTTATACTGAGAGAGTTATAGTTGAGGATTAGTTAGAGTTAGAGTTGAGGATTGATCGTTGGGTTTTTAAAAAATTTATTGAATTTGTTTAAAATCCATTTAAGAACATCTAGGATTTGGTCAATTCTATCCCAACTCTACACACAGGTAGATTTGAAACTTGAATTTTGCGGTTACTTTGCCCGAATTCTATCCGAACTTTATACCGGGTTAGGGTTGAATGTTGGACTTTGCGGTTACTTTGCCCCAACCCTATCCGAACTTTGTTTCGGAATAGAGTTGAAAGTTCAATTTTAGGGTAACTTTCCTCCAACTCTATCCGAACTTTATACCAGGATAGAGTTGAGTGTTGGAATTTGGGGTTACTTTCCCCCAACTCTATCCGAACTTTATACCGGGATAGAGTTGAACGTTGGACTTTGCGGTTACTTTGCCCCAACTCTATCCGAACTTTGTTTCGGAATAGAGTTAGAAATTGAACTTTAGGGTAACTTTCCCCCAACTCTATCAGAACTTTATACCGGGATATAGTTGAGTGTTGGAATTTGGGGTTACTTTCCCCCAACGCTATCCGAACTTTATACCGGGATAGAGTTGAATGTTGGACTTTGCGGTTACTTTGCCCCAACTCTATCCGAACTTTGTTTCGGAATAGAGTTGAAAGTTGAACTTTAGGGTAACTTTCCCCCAACTCTATCAGAACTTTATACCGGGATATAGTTGAGTGTTGGAATTTGGGGTTACTTTCCCCCAACTCTATCCGAACTTTATACCGGGATAGAGTTGAATGTTGGACTTTGCGGTTACTTTGCCCCAACTCTATCCGAACTTTGTTTCGGAATAGAGTTCAAAATTGAACTTTAGGGTAACTTTCCCCCAACTCTATCAGAACTTTATACCCGGACATAGTTGACTGTTGGGAATTGGGGTTACATTCCCCCAACTCTATCCGAACTTTATACCGGGATAGAGTTGAACGTTGGACTTTGCCCCAACTCTATCCGAACTTTGTTTCGGAATAGAGTTGAAAGTTGGACTTTAGGGTAACTTTCCCCCAACTCTATCAGAACTTTATACCGGGATATAGTTGAGTGTTGGAATTTGGGGTTACTTTCCCCCAACTCTATCCGAACTTTATACCGGCATAGAGTTGAATGTTGGACTTTGCGCTTACTTTGCCCCAACTCTATCCGAACTTTGTTTCGGAATAGAGTTGAAAGTTGAACTTTAGGGTAACTTTCCCCCACTCTATCAGAACTTTATACCGGGATAGAGTTGAATGTTCGACTTTGAGGGTACTTTCCCCCAACTCTAACCGAACTTTATACCGGGATAGAGTTGAAAGTCAAATTTTAAGGTTACTTTGCCACAACTCTATCCGAACTTCATACCGGGTTAGAGTTGAAAGTTAAACTTTAGGGTTACTTTGCCCGGACTCTTTCCGAACTTAATACCGGGTTGTAGTTGAGAATTGATCTTTGGGTTTTTGAAAATTTTATTAGTTTTTTGAACAATTAATTTAAGAACATTTAGGTTTTGGTCAACACTATTCCAACTATCAACACGGTTAGAGTTGAAAGTTGAACTTTGGGTTACTTTACCCCAACTCTATCCGATCTTTATACCCGGATAGAGTTGAGAGTTGACCTTTGGGGTTACTTTGCCCCAACTGTATCCGAACTTTATACCGGAATAGAGTTGAATGTTGGACTTTCGGGTTACTTTACCCCAGCTCTATCCGAACTTTATACTGAGAGAGTTATAGTTGAGGATTAGTTAGAGTTAGAGTTGAGGATTGATCGTTGGGTTTTTAAAAAATTTATTGAATTTGTTTAAAATCCATTTAAGAACATCTAGGATTTGGTCAATTCTATCCCAACTCTACACACAGGTAGATTTGAAACTTGAATTTTGCGGTTACTTTGCCCGAATTCTATCCGAACTTTATACCGGGTTAGGGTTGAAAGTGCAACTTTGGGCTTACTTTCCCCCAACTCTATCCGAACTTTATACCGGGATAGAGTTGAATGTTGGACTTTGCGGTTACTTTGCCCCAACTCTATCCGAACTTTGTTTCGGAATAGAGTTGAAAGTTAAATTTTAGGGTAACTTTCCCCAACTCTATCCGAACTTTATACCAGGATAGGGTTGAGTGTTGGAATTTGGGGTTACTTTCCCCCAACTCTATCCGAACTTTATACCGGGATAGAGTTGAACGTTGGACTTTGCGGTTACTTTGCCCCAACTCTATCCGAACTTTGTTTCGGAATAGAGTTGAAAGTTGAACTTTAGGGTAACTTTTCCCCAACTCTATCAGAATTTTATACCGGGATATAGTTGAGTGTTGGAAATTGGGGTTACTTTCCCCCAACTCTATCCGAACTTTATACCGGGATAGTGTTGAATGTTGGACTTTGCGGTTACTTTGCCCCAACTCGATCCGAACTTTGTTTCGGAATAGAGTTGAAAATTAAATTTTAGGGTAACTTTCCTCCAACTCTATCCGAACTTTATACCAGGATAGAGTTGAGTGTTGGAATTTGGGGTTACGTTCCCCCAACTCTATCCGAACTTTATACCGGGATAGAGTTGAACGTTGGACTTTGCCCCAACTCTATCCGAACTTTGTTTCGGAATAGAGTTGAAAGTTGAACTTTAGGGTAACTTTCCTCCAACTCTATCAGAACTTTATACCGGGATATAGTTGAGTGTTGGAATTTGGGGTTACTTTCCCCCAACTCTATCCGAACTTTATACCGGGATAGAGTTGAATGTTGGCCTTTGCGGTGACTTTGCCCCAACTCTATCTGAACTTTGTTTCGGAATAGAGTTGAAAGTTGAACTTTAAGGTAACTTTCCCCCACTCTATCAGAACTTTATACCAGGATCGAGTTGAGTGTTGGAATTTGGGGTTACTTTCCACCAACTCTATCCGAACTTTATACCGGGATAGAGTTGAACCTTGGACTTTGCCCCAACTCTATCCGAACTTTGTTTCGGAATAGAGTTGAAAGTTGAACTTTAGGGTAACTTTCCCCCAACTCTATCAGAACTTTATACCGGGATATAGTTGAGTGTTGGAATTTGGGGTTTCTTTCCCCCAACTCTATCCGAACTTTATACCGGGATAGAGTTGAATGTTGGACTTTGCGGTTACTTTGCCCCAACCCTATCCGAACTTTGTTTCGGAATGGAGTTGGAAATTGAACTTTAGGGTAACTTTCCCCCAACTCTATCAGAACTTTATACCGGGATATAGTTGAGTGTTGGAATTTGGGGTTACTTTCCCCCAACTCTATCCGAACTTTATACCGGGATAGAGTTGAATGTTGGACTTTGGGGTTACTTTGCCCCAACTCTATCCGAACTTTGTGTCGGAATAGAGTTGAAAGTAAAATTTTAGGGTAACTTTCCTCCAACTCTATCCGAACTTTATACCAGGATAGAGTTGAGTGTTGGAATTTGGGGTTACTTTCCCCCAACTCTATCCGAACTTTATACCGGGATAGAGTTGAACGTTGGACTTTGCCCCAACTCTATCCGAACTTTGTTTCGGAATAGAGTTGAAAGTTGAACTTTAGGGTAACTTTCCCCCAACTCTATCAGAACTTTATACCGGGATATAGTTGAGTGTTGGAATTTGGGGTTACTTTCCCCCAACTCTATCCGAAGTTTATACCGGGATAGAGTTGAATGTTGGACTTTGCGGTTACTTTGCCCCAACTCTATCCGAACTTTGTTTCGGAATAGAGTTGAAAGTTAAATTTTAGGGTAACTTTCCTCCAACTCTATCCGAACTTTATACCAGGATAGAGTTGAGTGTTGGAATTTGGGGTTACTTTCCCCCAACTCTATCCGAACTTTATACCGGGATAGAGTTGAATGTTGGACTTTGCGGTGACTTTGCCCCAGCTCTATCCGAACTTTGTTTCGGAATAGAGTTGAAAGTTGAACTTTAGGGGAACTTTCCCCCACTCTATCAGAACTTTATACCGGGATAGAGTTGAATGTTCTACTTTGAGGGTACTTTCCCTCAACTCTATCCGAACTTTATACCGGGATAGAGTTGAAAGTCCAATTTTAGGGTTACTTTGCCCCAACTCTATCCGAACTTCATACCGGGTTAGAGTTGAAAGTTAAACTTTAGGGTTACTTTGCCCGGACTCTTTCCGAACTTATTACCGGGTTGTAGTTGAGAATTGATCTTTGGGTTTTTAAAAATTTTATTAGTTTTTTGAAAATTTATTTAAAAACATTTAGGTTTTGGTCAACTCTATTCCAACTATCAACACGGTTAGAGTTGAAAGTTGAACTTTGGGTTAATTTACCCCAAGTCTATCCGATTTTTATACCCGGATAGAGTTGAGAGTTGACCTTTGGGGTTACTTTGCCCCAACTGTATCCGAACTTTATACCGGAATAGAGTTGAATGTTGGACTTTGGGGTTACTTTACCCCAGCTCTATCCGAACTTTATACTGAGAGAGTTATCGTTGAGGATTAGTTAGAGTTAGAGTTGAGGATTGATCGTTGGGTTTTTAAAAAATTTATTGAATTTGTTTAAAATCCATTTAAGAACATCGAGGATTTGGTCAATTCTATCCCAACTCTACACACAGGTAGAGTTGAAACTTGAATTTTGGGGTTACTTTGCCCGAATTCTATCCGAACTTTATACCGGGTTAGGGTTGAATGTTGGACTTTGCGGTTACTTTGCCCCAACCCTATCCGAACTTTGTTTCGGAATAGAGTTGAAAGTTAAATTTTAGGGTAACTTTCCTCCAACTCTATCCGAACTTTATACCAGGATAGAGTTGAGTGTTGGAATTTGGGGTTACTTTCCCCCAACTCTATCCGAACTTTATACCGGGATAGAGTTGAACGTTGGACTTTGCGGTTACTTTGCCCCAACTCTATCCGAACTTTGTTTCGGAATAGAGTTAGAAATTGAACTTTAGGGTAACTTTCCCCCAACTCTATCAGAACTTTATACCGGGATATAGTTGAGTGTTGGAATTTGGGGTTACTTTCCCCCAACGCTATCCGAACTTTATACCGGGATAGAGTTGAATGTTGGACTTTGCGGTTACTTTGCCCCAACTCTATCCGAACTTTGTTTCGGAATAGAGTTGAAAGTTGAACTTTAGGGTAACTTTCCCCCAACTCTATCAGAACTTTATACCGGGATATAGTTGAGTGTTGGAATTTGGGGTTACTTTCCCCCAACTCTATCCGAAGTTTATACCGGGATAGAGTTGAATGTTGGACTTTGCGGTTACTTTGCCCCAACTCTATCCGAACTTTGTTTCGGAATAGAGTTGAAAGTTAAATTTTAGGGTAACTTTCCTCCAACTCTATCCGAACTTTATACCAGGATAGAGTTGAGTGTTGGAATTTGGGGTTACTTTCCCCCAACTCTATCCGAACTTTATACCGGGATAGAGTTGAATGTTGGACTTTGCGGTGACTTTGCCCCAGCTCTATCCGAACTTTGTTTCGGAATAGAGTTGAAAGTTGAACTTTAGGGGAACTTTCCCCCACTCTATCAGAACTTTATACCGGGATAGAGTTGAATGTTCTACTTTGAGGGTACTTTCCCTCAACTCTATCCGAACTTTATACCGGGATAGAGTTGAAAGTCCAATTTTAGGGTTACTTTGCCCCAACTCTATCCGAACTTCATACCGGGTTAGAGTTGAAAGTTAAACTTTAGGGTTACTTTGCCCGGACTCTTTCCGAACTTATTACCGGGTTGTAGTTGAGAATTGATCTTTGGGTTTTTAAAAATTTTATTAGTTTTTTGAAAATTTATTTAAAAACATTTAGGTTTTGGTCAACTCTATTCCAACTATCAACACGGTTAGAGTTGAAAGTTGAACTTTGGGTTAATTTACCCCAAGTCTATCCGATTTTTATACCCGGATAGAGTTGAGAGTTGACCTTTGGGGTTACTTTGCCCCAACTGTATCCGAACTTTATACCGGAATAGAGTTGAATGTTGGACTTTGGGGTTACTTTACCCCAGCTCTATCCGAACTTTATACTGAGAGAGTTATCGTTGAGGATTAGTTAGAGTTAGAGTTGAGGATTGATCGTTGGGTTTTTAAAAAATTTATTGAATTTGTTTAAAATCCATTTAAGAACATCGAGGATTTGGTCAATTCTATCCCAACTCTACACACAGGTAGAGTTGAAACTTGAATTTTGGGGTTACTTTGCCCGAATTCTATCCGAACTTTATACCGGGTTAGGGTTGAATGTTGGACTTTGCGGTTACTTTGCCCCAACCCTATCCGAACTTTGTTTCGGAATAGAGTTGAAAGTTAAATTTTAGGGTAACTTTCCTCCAACTCTATCCGAACTTTATACCAGGATAGAGTTGAGTGTTGGAATTTGGGGTTACTTTCCCCCAACTCTATCCGAACTTTATACCGGGATAGAGTTGAACGTTGGACTTTGCGGTTACTTTGCCCCAACTCTATCCGAACTTTGTTTCGGAATAGAGTTAGAAATTGAACTTTAGGGTAACTTTCCCCCAACTCTATCAGAACTTTATACCGGGATATAGTTGAGTGTTGGAATTTGGGGTTACTTTCCCCCAACGCTATCCGAACTTTATACCGGGATAGAGTTGAATGTTGGACTTTGCGGTTACTTTGCCCCAACTCTATCCGAACTTTGTTTCGGAATAGAGTTGAAAGTTGAACTTTAGGGTAACTTTCCCCCAACTCTATCAGAACTTTATACCGGGATATAGTTGAGTGTTGGAATTTGGGGTTACTTTCCCCCAACTCTATCCGAACTTTATACCGGGATAGAGTTGAATGTTGGACTTTGCGGTTACTTTGCCCCAACTCTATCCGAACTTTGTTTCGGAATAGAGTTCAAAATTGAACTTTAGGGTAACTTTCCCCCAACTCTATCAGAACTTTATACCCGGACATAGTTGAGTGTTGGAATTTGGGGTTACATTCCCCCAACTCTATCCGAACTTTATACCGGGATAGAGTTGAACGTTGGACTTTGCCCCAACTCTATCCGAACTTTGTTTCGGAATAGAGTTGAAAGTTGAACTTTAGGGTAACTTTCCCCCAACTCTATCAGAACTTTATACCGGGATATAGTTGAGTGTTGGAATTTGGGGTTACTTTCCCCCAACTCTATCCGAACTTTATACCGGCATAGAGTTGAATGTTGGACTTTGCGCTTACTTTGCCCCAACTCTATCCGAACTTTGTTTCGGAATAGAGTTGAAAGTTGAACTTTAGGGTAACTTTCCCCCACTCTATCAGAACTTTATACCGGGATAGAGTTGAATGTTCGACTTTGAGGGTACTTTCCCCCAACTCTATCCGAACTTTATACCGGGATAGAGTTGAAAGTCAAATTTTAGGGTTACTTTGCCACAACTCTATCCGAACTTCATACCGGGTTAGAGTTGAAAGTTAAACTTTAGGGTTACTTTGCCCGAACTCTTTCCGAACTTAATACCGGGTTGTAGTTGATAATTGATCTTTGGGTTTTTGAAAATTTTATTAGTTTTTTGAGAAATTAATTTAAGAACATTTAGGTTTTGGTCAACACTATTCCAACTATCAACACGGTTAGAGTTGAAAGTTGAACTTTGGGTTACTTTACCCCAACTCTATCCGATCTTTATACCCGGATAGAGTTGAGAGTGGACCTTTGGGGTTACTTTGCCCCAACTGTATCCGAACTTTATACCGGAATAGAGTTGAATGTTGGACTTTCGGGTTACTTTACCCCAGCTCTATCCGAACTTTATACTGAGAGAGTTATCGTTGAGGATTAGTTAGAGTTAGAGTTGAGGATTGATCGTTGGGTTTTTAAAAAATTTATTGAATTTGTTTAAAATCCATTTAAGAACATCTAGGATTTGGTCAATTCTATCCCAACTCTACACACAGGTAGATTTGAAACTTGAATTTTGCGGTTACTTTGCCCGAATTCTATCCGAACTTTATACCGGGTTAGGGTTGAAAGTGCAACTTTGGGCTTACTTTCCCCCAACTCTATCCGAACTTTATACCGGGATAGAGTTGAATGTTGGACTTTGCGGTTACTTTGCCCCAACTCTATCCGAACTTTGTTTCGGAATAGAGTTGAAAGTTAAATTTTAGGGTAACTTTCCCCAACTCTATCCGAACTTTATACCAGGATAGAGTTGAGTGTTGGAATTTGGGGTTACTTTCCCCCAACTCTATCCGAACTTTATACCGGGATAGAGTTGAACGTTGGACTTTGCGGTTACTTTGCCCCAACTCTATCCGAACTTTGTTTCGGAATAGAGTTGAAAGTTGAACTTTAGGGTAACTTTTCCCCAACTCTATCAGAATTTTACACCGGGATATAGTTGAGTGTTGGAAATTGGGGTTACTTTCCCCCAACTCTATCCGGACTTTATACCGGGATAGTGTTGAATGTTGGACTTTGCGGTTACTTTGCCCCAACTCGATCCGAACTTTGTTTCGGAATAGAGTTGAAAATTAAATTTTAGGGTAACTTTCCTCCAACTCTATCCGAACTTTATACCAGGATAGAGTTGAGTGTTGGAATTTGGGGTTACTTTCCCCCAACTCTATCCGAACTTTATACCGGGATAGAGTTGAATGTTGGACTTTGCGGTTACTTTGCCCCAACTCTATCCGAACTTTGTTTCGGAATAGAGTTGAAAGTTGAACTTTAGGTTAACTTTCCGCCAACTCTATCAGAACTTTATACCGGGATATAGTTGAGTGTTGGAATTTGGGGTTACTTTCCCCCAACTCTATCCGAACTTTATACCGGGATAGAGTTGAACGTTGGACTTTCCCCCAACTCTATCAGAACTTTATACCGGGATATAGTTGAGTGTTGGAATTTGGGGTTACTTTCCCCCAACTCTATCCGAACTTTATACCGGGATAGAGTTGAATGTTGGACTTTGCGGTGACTTTGCCCCAGCTCTATCCGAACTTTGTTTCGGCATAGAGTTGAAAGTTGAACTTTAGGGTAACTTTCCCCCACTCTATCAGAACTTTATACCGGGATAGAGTTGAATGTTCGACTTTGAGGGTACTTTCCCCCAACTCTATCCGAACTTTATACCGGGATAGAGTTGAAAGTCCAATTTTAGGGTTACTTTGCCCCAACTCTATCCGAACTTCATACCGGGTTAGAGTTGAAAGTTAAACTTTAGGGTTACTTTGCCCGAACTCTTTCCGAACTTAATGCCGGGTTGTAGTTGAGAATTGATCTTTGGGTTTTTGAAAATTTTATTAGTTTTTTGAAAATTTATTGAAGAACATTTAGGTTTTGGTCAACTCTATTCCAACTATCAACACGGTTAGAGTTGAAAGTTGAACTTTGGGTTAATTTACCCCAACTCTATCCGATCTTTATACCCGGATAGAGTTGAGAGTTGACCTTTGGGGTTACTTTGCCCCAACTGTATCCGAACTTTATACCGGAATAGAGTTGAATGTTGGACTTTGGGGTTACTTTACCCCAGCTCTATCCGAACTTTATACTGAGAGAGTTATAGTTGAGGATTAGTTAGAGTTAGAGTTGAGGATTGATCGTTGGGTTTTTAAAAAATTTATTGAATTTGTTTAAAATCCATTTGAGAACATTGAGGATTTGGTCAATTCTATCCCTACTCTACACACAGGTAGAGTTGAAACTTGAATTTTGGGGTTACTTTGCCCGAATTCTATCCGAACTTTATACCGGGTTAGGGTTGAAAGTGGAACTTTGGGCTTACTTTCCCCCAACTCTATCCGAAGTTTATACCGGGATAGAGTTGAATGTTGGACTTTGCGGTTACTTTGCCCCAACTCTATCCGAACTTTGTTTCGGAATAGAGTTGAAAGTTAAATTTTAGGGTAACGTTCCTCCAACTCTATCCGAACTTTATACCAGGATAGAGTTGAGTGTTGGAATTTGGGGTTACTTTCCCCCAACTCTATCCGAACTTCATACCGGGATAGAGTTGAATGTTGGACTTTGCGGTTACTTTGCCCCAACTCTATCCGAACTTTGTTTCGGAATAGAGTTGAAAGTTGAACTTTAGGGTAACTTTCCTCCAAGTCTATCAGAACTTTATACCGGGATATAGTTGAGTGTTGGAATTTGGGGTTACTTTCCCCCAACTCTATCCGAACTTTATACCGGGATAGAGTTGAATGTTGGACTTTGCGGTGACTTTGCCCCAACTCTATCCGAACTTTGTTTCGGAATAGAGTTGAAAGTTGAACTTTAGGGGAACTTTCCCCCACTCTATCAGAACTTTATACCGGGATAGAGTTGAATGTTCGACTTTGAGGTTACTTTCCCTCAACTCTATCCGAACTTTATACCGGGATAGAGTTGAATGTTGGACTTTGCGGTTACTTTGCCCCAACCCTATCCGAACTTTGTTTCGGAATAGAGTTGAAAGTTAAATTTTAGGGTAACTTTCCTCCAACTCTATCCGAACTTTATACCAGGATAGAGTTGAGTGTTGGAATTTGGGGTTACTTTCCCCCAACTCTATCCGAACTTTATACCGGGATAGAGTTGAACGTTGGACTTTGCGGTTACTTTGCCCCAACTCGATCCGAACTTTGTTTCGGAATAGAGTTGAAAATTAAATTTTAGGGTAACTTTCCTCCAACTCTATCAGAACTTTATACCGGGATATAGTTGAGTGTTGGAATTTGGGGTTATTTTCCCCCAACTCTATCCGAAGTTTATACCGGGATAGAGTTGAATGTTGGACTTTGCGGTTACTTTGCCCCAACTCTATCCGAACTTTGTTTCGGAATAGAGTTGAAAGTTAAATTTTAGGGTAACTTTCCTCCAACTCTATCCGAACTTTATACCAGGATAGAGTTGAGTGTTGGAATTTGGGGTTACTTTCCCCCAACTCTATCCGAACTTTATACCGGGATAGAGTTGAATGTTGGACTTTGCGGTGACTTTGCCCCAGCTCTATCCGAACTTTGTTTCGGAATAGAGTTGAAAGTTGAACTTTAGGGGAACTTTCCCCCACTCTATCAGAACTTTATACCGGGATAGAGTTGAATGTTCTACTTTGAGGGTACTTTCCCTCAACTCTATCCGAACTTTATACCGGGATAGAGTTGAAAGTCCAATTTTAGGGTTACTTTGCCCCAACTCTACCCGAACTTCATACCGGGTTAGAGTTGAAAGTTAAACTTTAGGGTTACTTTGCCCGGACTCTTTCCGAACTTATTACCGGGTTGTAGTTGAGAATTGATCTTTGGGTTTTTAAAAATTTTATTAGTTTTTTGAAAATTTATTTAAAAACATTTAGGTTTTGGTCAACTCTATTCCAACTATCAACACGGTTAGAGTTGAAAGTTGAACTTTGGGTTAATTTACCCCAAGTCTATCCGATTTTTATACCCGGATAGAGTTGAGAGTTGACCTTTGGGGTTACTTTGCCCCAACTGTATCCGAACTTTATACCGGAATAGAGTTGAATGTTGGACTTTGGGGTTACTTTACCCCAGCTCTATCCGAACTTTATACTGAGAGAGTTATCGTTGAGGATTAGTTAGAGTTAGAGTTGAGGATTGATCGTTGGGTTTTTAAAAAATTTATTGAATTTGTTTAAAATCCATTTAAGAACATCGAGGATTTGGTCAATTCTATCCCAACTCTACACACAGGTAGAGTTGAAACTTGAATTTTGGGGTTACTTTGCCCGAATTCTATCCGAACTTTATACCGGGTTAGGGTTGAATGTTGGACTTTGCGGTTACTTTGCCCCAACCCTATCCGAACTTTGTTTCGGAATAGAGTTGAAAGTTAAATTTTAGGGTAACTTTCCTCCAACTCTATCCGAACTTTATACCAGGATAGAGTTGAGTGTTGGAATTTGGGGTTACTTTCCCCCAACTCTATCCGAACTTTATACCGGGATAGAGTTGAACGTTGGACTTTGCGGTTACTTTGCCCCAACTCTATCCGAACTTTGTTTCGGAATAGAGTTAGAAATTGAACTTTAGGGTAACTTTCCCCCAACTCTATCAGAACTTTATACCGGGATATAGTTGAGTGTTGGAATTTGGGGTTACTTTCCCCCAACGCTATCCGAACTTTATACCGGGATAGAGTTGAATGTTGGACTTTGCGGTTACTTTGCCCCAACTCTATCCGAACTTTGTTTCGGAATAGAGTTGAAAGTTGAACTTTAGGGTAACTTTCCCCCAACTCTATCAGAACTTTATACCGGGATATAGTTGAGTGTTGGAATTTGGGGTTACTTTCCCCCAACTCTATCCGAACTTTATACCGGGATAGAGTTGAATGTTGGACTTTGCGGTTACTTTGCCCCAACTCTATCCGAACTTTGTTTCGGAATAGAGTTCAAAATTGAACTTTAGGGTAACTTTCCCCCAACTCTATCAGAACTTTATACCCGGACATAGTTGAGTGTTGGAATTTGGGGTTACATTCCCCCAACTCTATCCGAACTTTATACCGGGATAGAGTTGAACGTTGGACTTTGCCCCAACTCTATCCGAACTTTGTTTCGGAATAGAGTTGAAAGTTGAACTTTAGGGTAACTTTCCCCCAACTCTATCAGAACTTTATACCGGGATATAGTTGAGTGTTGGAATTTGGGGTTACTTTCCCCCAACTCTATCCGAACTTTATACCGGCATAGAGTTGAATGTTGGACTTTGCGCTTACTTTGCCCCAACTCTATCCGAACTTTGTTTCGGAATAGAGTTGAAAGTTGAACTTTAGGGTAACTTTCCCCCACTCTATCAGAACTTTATACCGGGATAGAGTTGAATGTTCGACTTTGAGGGTACTTTCCCCCAACTCTATCCGAACTTTATACCGGGATAGAGTTGAAAGTCAAATTTTAGGGTTACTTTGCCACAACTCTATCCGAACTTTATACCGGGTTAGGGTTGAATGTTGGACTTTGCGGTTACTTTGCCCCAACCCTATCCGAACTTTGTTTCGGAATAGAGTTGAAAGTTAAATTTTAGGGTAACTTTCCCCCAACTCTATCAGAACTTTATACCCGGACATAGTTGAGTGTTGGAATTTGGGGTTACATTCCCCCAACTCTATCCGAACTTTATACCGGGATAGAGTTGAACGTTGGACTTTGCCCCAACTCTATCCGAACTTTGTTTCGGAATAGAGTTGAAAGTTGAACTTTAGGGTAACTTTCCCCCAACTCTATCAGAACTTTATACCGGGATATAGTTGAGTGTTGGAATTTGGGGTTACTTTCCCCCAACTCTATCCGAACTTTATACCGGCATAGAGTTGAATGTTGGACTTTGCGCTTACTTTGCCCCAACTCTATCCGAACTTTGTTTCGGAATAGAGTTGAAAGTTGAACTTTAGGGTAACTTTCCCCCACTCTATCAGAACTTTATACCGGGATAGAGTTGAATGTTCGACTTTGAGGGTACTTTCCCCCAACTCTATCCGAACTTTATACCGGGATAGAGTTGAAAGTCAAATTTTAGGGTTACTTTGCCACAACTCTATCCGAACTTCATACCGGGTTAGAGTTGAAAGTTAAACTTTAGGGTTACTTTGCCCGAACTCTTTCCGAACTTAATACCGGGTTGTAGTTGATAATTGATCTTTGGGTTTTTGAAAATTTTATTAGTTTTTTGAAAAATTAATTTAAGAACATTTAGGTTTTGGTCAACACTATTCCAACTATCAACACGGTTAGAGTTGAAAGTTGAACTTTGGGTTACTTTACCCCAACTCTATCCGATCTTTATACCCGGATAGAGTTGAGAGTGGACCTTTGGGGTTACTTTGCCCCAACTGTATCCGAACTTTATACCGGAATAGAGTTGAATGTTGGACTTTCGGGTTACTTTACCCCAGCTCTATCCGAACTTTATACTGAGAGAGTTATCGTTGAGGATTAGTTAGAGTTAGAGTTGAGGATTGATCGTTGGGTTTTTAAAAAATTTATTGAATTTGTTTAAAATCCATTTAAGAACATCTAGGATTTGGTCAATTCTATCCCAACTCTACACACAGGTAGATTTGAAACTTGAATTTTGCGGTTACTTTGCCCGAATTCTATCCGAACTTTATACCGGGTTAGGGTTGAAAGTGCAACTTTGGGCTTACTTTCCCCCAACTCTATCCGAACTTTATACCGGGATAGAGTTGAACGTTGGACTTTGCGGTTACTTTGCCCCAACTCTATCCGAACTTTGTTTTGGAATAGAGTTGAAAGTTGAACTTTAGGGTAACTTTTCCCCAACTCTATCAGAATTTTACACCGGGATATAGTTGAGTGTTGGAAATTGGGGTTACTTTCCCCCAACTCTATACGGACTTTATACCGGGATAGTGTTGAATGTTGGACTTTGCGGTTACTTTGCCCCAACTCGATCCGAACTTTGTTTCGGAATAGAGTTGAAAATTAAATTTTAGGGTAACTTTCCTCCAACTCTATCCGAACTTTATACCAGGATAGAGTTGAGTGTTGGAATTTGGGGTTACTTTCCCCCAACTCTATCCGAACTTTATACCGGGATAGAGTTGAATGTTGGACTTTGCGGTGACTTTGCCCCAACTCTATCCGAACTTTGTTTCGGAATAGAGTTGAAAGTTGAACTTTAGGGGAACTTTCCCCCACTCTATCAGAACTTTATACCGGGATAGAGTTGAATGTTCGACTTTGAGGTTACTTTCCCTCAACTCTATCCGAACTTTATACCGGGATAGAGTTGAATGTTGGACTTTGCGGTTACTTTGCCCCAACCCTATCCGAACTTTGTTTCGGAATAGAGTTGAAAGTTAAATTTTAGGGTAACTTTCCTCCAACTCTATCCGAACTTTATACCAGGATAGAGTTGAGTGTTGGAATTTGGGGTTACTTTCCCCCAACTCTATCCGAACTTTATACCGGGATAGAGTTGAACGTTGGACTTTGCGGTTACTTTGCCCCAACTCGATCCGAACTTTGTTTCGGAATAGAGTTGAAAATTAAATTTTAGGGTAACTTTCCTCCAACTCTATCAGAACTTTATACCGGGATATAGTTGAGTGTTGGAATTTGGGGTTATTTTCCCCCAACTCTATCCGAAGTTTATACCGGGATAGAGTTGAATGTTGGACTTTGCGGTTACTTTGCCCCAACTCTATCCGAACTTTGTTTCGGAATAGAGTTGAAAGTTAAATTTTAGGGTAACTTTCCTCCAACTCTATCCGAACTTTATACCAGGATAGAGTTGAGTGTTGGAATTTGGGGTTACTTTCCCCCAACTCTATCCGAACTTTATACCGGGATAGAGTTGAATGTTGGACTTTGCGGTGACTTTGCCCCAGCTCTATCCGAACTTTGTTTCGGAATAGAGTTGAAAGTTGAACTTTAGGGGAACTTTCCCCCACTCTATCAGAACTTTATACCGGGATAGAGTTGAATGTTCTACTTTGAGGGTACTTTCCCTCAACTCTATCCGAACTTTATACCGGGATAGAGTTGAAAGTCCAATTTTAGGGTTACTTTGCCCCAACTCTATCCGAACTTCATACCGGGTTAGAGTTGAAAGTTAAACTTTAGGGTTACTTTGCCCGGACTCTTTCCGAACTTATTACCGGGTTGTAGTTGAGAATTGATCTTTGGGTTTTTAAAAATTTTATTAGTTTTTTGAAAATTTATTTAAAAACATTTAGGTTTTGGTCAACTCTATTCCAACTATCAACACGGTTAGAGTTGAAAGTTGAACTTTGGGTTAATTTACCCCAAGTCTATCCGATTTTTATACCCGGATAGAGTTGAGAGTTGACCTTTGGGGTTACTTTGCCCCAACTGTATCCGAACTTTATACCGGAATAGAGTTGAATGTTGGACTTTGGGGTTACTTTACCCCAGCTCTATCCGAACTTTATACTGAGAGAGTTATCGTTGAGGATTAGTTAGAGTTAGAGTTGAGGATTGATCGTTGGGTTTTTAAAAAATTTATTGAATTTGTTTAAAATCCATTTAAGAACATCGAGGATTTGGTCAATTCTATCCCAACTCTACACACAGGTAGAGTTGAAACTTGAATTTTGGGGTTACTTTGCCCGAATTCTATCCGAACTTTATACCGGGTTAGGGTTGAATGTTGGACTTTGCGGTTACTTTGCCCCAACCCTATCCGAACTTTGTTTCGGAATAGAGTTGAAAGTTAAATTTTAGGGTAACTTTCCTCCAACTCTATCCGAACTTTATACCAGGATAGAGTTGAGTGTTGGAATTTGGGGTTACTTTCCCCCAACTCTATCCGAACTTTATACCGGGATAGAGTTGAACGTTGGACTTTGCGGTTACTTTGCCCCAACTCTATCCGAACTTTGTTTCGGAATAGAGTTAGAAATTGAACTTTAGGGTAACTTTCCCCCAACTCTATCAGAACTTTATACCGGGATATAGTTGAGTGTTGGAATTTGGGGTTACTTTCCCCCAACGCTATCCGAACTTTATACCGGGATAGAGTTGAATGTTGGACTTTGCGGTTACTTTGCCCCAACTCTATCCGAACTTTGTTTCGGAATAGAGTTGAAAGTTGAACTTTAGGGTAACTTTCCCCCAACTCTATCAGAACTTTATACCGGGATATAGTTGAGTGTTGGAATTTGGGGTTACTTTCCCCCAACTCTATCCGAACTTTATACCGGGATAGAGTTGAATGTTGGACTTTGCGGTTACTTTGCCCCAACTCTATCCGAACTTTGTTTCGGAATAGAGTTCAAAATTGAACTTTAGGGTAACTTTCCCCCAACTCTATCAGAACTTTATACCCGGACATAGTTGAGTGTTGGAATTTGGGGTTACATTCCCCCAACTCTATCCGAACTTTATACCGGGATAGAGTTGAACGTTGGACTTTGCCCCAACTCTATCCGAACTTTGTTTCGGAATAGAGTTGAAAGTTGAACTTTAGGGTAACTTTCCCCCAACTCTATCAGAACTTTATACCGGGATATAGTTGAGTGTTGGAATTTGGGGTTACTTTCCCCCAACTCTATCCGAACTTTATACCGGCATAGAGTTGAATGTTGGACTTTGCGCTTACTTTGCCCCAACTCTATCCGAACTTTGTTTCGGAATAGAGTTGAAAGTTGAACTTTAGGGTAACTTTCCCCCACTCTATCAGAACTTTATACCGGGATAGAGTTGAATGTTCGACTTTGAGGGTACTTTCCCCCAACTCTATCCGAACTTTATACCGGGATAGAGTTGAAAGTCAAATTTTAGGGTTACTTTGCCACAACTCTATCCGAACTTTATACCGGGTTAGGGTTGAATGTTGGACTTTGCGGTTACTTTGCCCCAACCCTATCCGAACTTTGTTTCGGAATAGAGTTGAAAGTTAAATTTTAGGGTAACTTTCCCCCAACTCTATCAGAACTTTATACCCGGACATAGTTGAGTGTTGGAATTTGGGGTTACATTCCCCCAACTCTATCCGAACTTTATACCGGGATAGAGTTGAACGTTGGACTTTGCCCCAACTCTATCCGAACTTTGTTTCGGAATAGAGTTGAAAGTTGAACTTTAGGGTAACTTTCCCCCAACTCTATCAGAACTTTATACCGGGATATAGTTGAGTGTTGGAATTTGGGGTTACTTTCCCCCAACTCTATCCGAACTTTATACCGGCATAGAGTTGAATGTTGGACTTTGCGCTTACTTTGCCCCAACTCTATCCGAACTTTGTTTCGGAATAGAGTTGAAAGTTGAACTTTAGGGTAACTTTCCCCCACTCTATCAGAACTTTATACCGGGATAGAGTTGAATGTTCGACTTTGAGGGTACTTTCCCCCAACTCTATCCGAACTTTATACCGGGATAGAGTTGAAAGTCAAATTTTAGGGTTACTTTGCCACAACTCTATCCGAACTTCATACCGGGTTAGAGTTGAAAGTTAAACTTTAGGGTTACTTTGCCCGAACTCTTTCCGAACTTAATACCGGGTTGTAGTTGATAATTGATCTTTGGGTTTTTGAAAATTTTATTAGTTTTTTGAAAAATTAATTTAAGAACATTTAGGTTTTGGTCAACACTATTCCAACTATCAACACGGTTAGAGTTGAAAGTTGAACTTTGGGTTACTTTACCCCAACTCTATCCGATCTTTATACCCGGATAGAGTTGAGAGTGGACCTTTGGGGTTACTTTGCCCCAACTGTATCCGAACTTTATACCGGAATAGAGTTGAATGTTGGACTTTCGGGTTACTTTACCCCAGCTCTATCCGAACTTTATACTGAGAGAGTTATCGTTGAGGATTAGTTAGAGTTAGAGTTGAGGATTGATCGTTGGGTTTTTAAAAAATTTATTGAATTTGTTTAAAATCCATTTAAGAACATCTAGGATTTGGTCAATTCTATCCCAACTCTACACACAGGTAGATTTGAAACTTGAATTTTGCGGTTACTTTGCCCGAATTCTATCCGAACTTTATACCGGGTTAGGGTTGAAAGTGCAACTTTGGGCTTACTTTCCCCCAACTCTATCCGAACTTTATACCGGGATAGAGTTGAACGTTGGACTTTGCGGTTACTTTGCCCCAACTCTATCCGAACTTTGTTTTGGAATAGAGTTGAAAGTTGAACTTTAGGGTAACTTTTCCCCAACTCTATCAGAATTTTACACCGGGATATAGTTGAGTGTTGGAAATTGGGGTTACTTTCCCCCAACTCTATACGGACTTTATACCGGGATAGTGTTGAATGTTGGACTTTGCGGTTACTTTGCCCCAACTCGATCCGAACTTTGTTTCGGAATAGAGTTGAAAATTAAATTTTAGGGTAACTTTCCTCCAACTCTATCCGAACTTTATACCAGGATAGAGTTGAGTGTTGGAATTTGGGGTTACTTTCCCCCAACTCTATCCGAACTTTATACCGGGATAGAGTTGAATGTTGGACTTTGCGGTTACTTTGCCCCAACTCTATCCGAACTTTGTTTCGGAATAGAGTTGAAAGTTGAACTTTAGGGTAACTTTCCTCCAACTCTATCAGAACTTTATACCGGGATATAGTTGAGTGTTGGAATTTGGGGTTACTTTCCCCCAACTCTATCCGAACTTTATACCGGGATAGAGTTGAACGTTGGACTTTCCCCCAACTCTATCAGAACTTTATACCGGGATATAGTTGAGTGTTGGAATTTGGGGTTACTTTCCCCCAACTCTATGCGAACTTTATACCGGGATAGAGTTGAATGTTGGACTTTGCGGTTACTTTGCCCCAACTCTATCCGAACTTTGTTTCGGAATAGAGTTGAAAGTTAAATTTTAGGGTAACTTTCCCCAACTCTATCCGAACTTTATACCAGGATAGAGTTGAGTGTTGGAATTTGGGGTTACTTTCCCCCAACTCTATCCGAACTTTATACCGGGATAGAGTTGAACGTTGGACTTTGCGGTTACTTTGCCCCAACTCTATCCGAACTTTGTTTCGGAATAGAGTTGAAAGTTGAACTTTAGGGTAACTTTTCCCCAACTCTATCAGAATTTTACACCGGGATATAGTTGAGTGTTGGAAATTGGGGTTACTTTCCCCCAACTCTATCCGGACTTTATACCGGGATAGTGTTGAATGTTGGACTTTGCGGTTACTTTGCCCCAACTCGATCCGAACTTTGTTTCGGAATAGAGTTGAAAATTAAATTTTAGGGTAACTTTCCTCCAACTCTATCCGAACTTTATACCAGGATAGAGTTGAGTGTTGGAATTTGGGGTTACTTTCCCCCAACTCTATCCGAACTTTATACCGGGATAGAGTTGAATGTTGGACTTTGCGGTTACTTTGCCCCAACTCTATCCGAACTTTGTTTCGGAATAGAGTTGAAAGTTGAACTTTAGGGTAACTTTCCTCCAACTCTATCAGAACTTTATACCGGGATATAGTTGAGTGTTGGAATTTGGGGTTACTTTCCCCCAACTCTATCCGAACTTTATACCGGGATAGAGTTGAATGTTGGCCTTTGCGGTGACTTTACCCCAACTCTATCTGAACTTTGTTTCGGAATAGAGTTGAAAGTTGAACTTTAAGGTAACTTTCCCCCACTCTATCAGAACTTTATACCGGGATATAGTTGAGTGTTGGAATTTGGGGTTTCTTTCCCCCAACTCTATCCGAACTTTATACCGGGATAGAGTTGAATGTTGGACTTTGCGGTTACTTTGCCCCAACTCTATCCGAACTTTGTTTCGGAATAGAGTTGAAAGCAAAATTTTAGGGTAACTTTCCTCCAACTCTATCCGAACTTTATACCAGGATAGAGTTGAGTGTTGGAATTTGGGGTTACATTCCCCCAACTCTATCCGAACTTTATACCGGGATAGAGTTGAACGTTGGACTTTGCCCCAACTCTATCCGAACTTTGTTTCGGAATAGAGTTGAAAGTTGAACTTTAGGGTAACTTTCCCCCAACTCTATCAGAACTTTGTTTCGGAATAGAGTTAGAAATTGAACTTTAGGGTAACTTTCCCCCAACTCTATCAGAACTTTATACCGGGATATAGTTGAGTGTTGGAATTTGGGGTTACTTTCCCCCAACGCTATCCGAACTTTATACCGGGATAGAGTTGAATGTTGGACTTTGCGGTTACTTTGCCCCAACTCTATCCGAACTTTGTTTCGGAATAGAGTTGAAAGTTGAACTTTAGGGTAACTTTCCCCAACTCTATCAGAACTTTATACCGGGATATAGTTGAGTGTTGGAATTTGGGGTTACTTTCCCCCAACTCTATCCGAACTTTATACCGGCATAGAGTTGAATGTTGGACTTTGCGGTTACTTTGCCCCAACTCTATCCGAACTTTGTTTTGGAATAGAGTTGAAAGTTAAATTTTAGGGTAACTTTCCCCAACTCTATCCGAACTTTATACCAGGATAGAGTTGAGTGTTGGAATTTGGGGTTACTTTCCACCAACTCTATCCGAACTTTGTTTCGGAATAGAGTTGAAAGTTGAACTTTAGGGTAACTTTTCCCCAACTCTATCAGAATTTTATACCGGGATATAGTTGAGTGTTGGAAATTGGGGTTACTTTCCCCCAACTCTATCCGAACTTTATACCGGGATAGTGTTGAATGTTGGACTTTGCGGTTACTTTGCCCCAACTCGATCCGAACTTTGTTTCGGAATAGAGTTGAAAATTAAATTTTAGGGTAACTTTCCTCCAACTCTATCCGAACTTTATACCAGGATAGAGTTGAGTGTTGGAATTTGGGGTTACTTTCCCCCAACTCTATCCGAACTTTATACCGGGATAGAGTTGAACGTTGGACTTTGCCCCAACTCTATCCGAACTTTGTTTCGGAATAGAGTTGAAAGTTGAACTTTAGGGTAACTTTCCTCCAACTCTATCAGAACTTTATACCGGGATATAGTTGAGTGTTGGAATTTGGGGTTACTTTCCCCCAACTCTATCCGAACTTTATACCGGGATAGAGTTGAATGTTGGCCTTTGCGGTGACTTTGCCCCAACTCTATCTGAACTTTGTTTCGGAATAGAGTTGAAAGTTGAACTTTAAGGTAACTTTCCCCCACTCTATCAGAACTTTATACCAGGATAGAGTTGAGTGTTGGAATTTGGGGTTACTTTCCACCAACTCCATCCGAACTTTATACCGGGATAGAGTTGAACCTTGGACTTTGCCCCAACTCTATCCGAACTTTGTTTCGGAATAGAGTTGAAAGTTGAACTTTAGGGTAACTTTCCCCCAACTCTATCAGAACTTTATACCGGGATATAGTTGAGTGTTGGAATTTGGGGTTACTTTCCCCCAACTCTATCCGAACTTTATACCGGGATAGAGTTGAATGTTGGACTTTGCGGTTACTTTGCCCCAACTCTATCCGAACTTTGTTTCGGAATAGAGTTGGAAATTGAACTTTAGGGTAACTTTCCCCCAACTCTATCAGAACTTTATACCGGGATATAGTTGAGTGTTGGAATTTGGGGTTACTTTCCCCCAACTCTATCCGAACTTTATACCGGCATAGAGTTGAATGTTGGACTTTGCGCTTACTTTGCCCCAACTCTATCCGAACTTTGTTTCGGAATAGAGTTGAAAGTTAAATTTTAGGGTAACTTTCCTCCAACTCTATCCGAACTTTATACCAGGATAGAGTTGAGTGTTGGAATTTGGGGTTACTTTCCCCCAACTCTATCCGAACTTTATACCGGGATAGAGTTGAACGTTGGACTTTGCCCCAACTCTATCCGAACTTTGTTTCGGAATAGAGTTGAAAGTTGAACTTTAGGGTAACTTTCCCCCAACTCTATCAGAACTTTATACCGGGATATAGTTGAGTGTTGGAATTTGGGGTTACTTTCCCCCAACTCTATCCGAACTTTATACCGGGATAGAGTTGAATGTTGGACTTTGCGGTTACTTTGCCCCAACTCTATCAGAACTTTGTTTCGGAATAGAGTTGAAAGTTGAACTTTAGGGTAACTTTCCTCCAACTCTATCAGAACTTTATACCGGGATATAGTTGAGTGTTGGAATTTGGGGTTACTTTCCCCCAACTCTATCCGAACTTTATACCGGGATAGAGTTGAATGTTGGCCTTTGCGGTGACTTTGCCCCAACTCTATCTGAACTTTGTTTCGGAATAGAGTTGAAAGTTGAACTTTAAGGTAACTTTCCCCCACTCTATCAGAACTTTATACCAGGATAGAGTTGAGTGTTGGAATTTGGGGTTACTTTCCACCAACTCCATCCGAACTTTATACCGGGATAGAGTTGAACCTTGGACTTTGCCCCAACTCTATCCGAACTTTGTTTCGGAATAGAGTTGAAAGTTGAACTTTAGGGTAACTTTCCCCCAACTCTATCAGAACTTTATACCGGGATATAGTTGAGTGTTGGAATTTGGGGTTTCTTTCCCCCAACTCTATCCGAACTTTATACCGGGATAGAGTTGAATGTTGGACTTTGCGGTTACTTTGCCCCAACTCTATCCGAACTTTGTTTCGGAATAGAGTTGGAAATTGAACTTTAGGGTAACTTTCCCCCAACTCTATCAGAACTTTATACCGGGATATAGTTGAGTGTTGGAATTTGGGGTTACTTTCCCCCAACTCTATCCGAACTTTATACCGGCATAGAGTTGAATGTTGGACTTTGCGCTTACTTTGCCCCAACTCTATCCGAACTTTGTTTCGGAATAGAGTTGAAAGTTGAACTTTAGGGTAACTTTCCCCCACTCTATCAGAACTTTATACCGGGATAGAGTTGAATGTTCGACTTTGAGGGTACTTTCCCCCAACTCTATCCGAACTTTATACCGGGATAGAGTTGAAAGTCAAATTTTAGGGTTACTTTGCCACAACTCTATCCGAACTTCATACCGGGTTAGAGTTGAAAGTTAAACTTTAGGGTTACTTTGCCCGAACTCTTTCCGAACTTAATACCGGGTTGTAGTTGAGAATTGATCTTTGGGTTTTTGAAAATTTTATTAGTTTTTTGAAAAATTAATTTAAGAACATTTAGGTTTTGGTCAACACTATTCCAACTATCAACACGGTTAGAGTTGAAAGTTGAACTTTGGGTTACTTTACCCCAACTCTATCCGATCTTTATACCCGGATAGAGTTGACAGTGGACCTTTGGGGTTACTTTGCCCCAACTGTATCCGAACTTTATACCGGAATAGAGTTGAATGTTGGACTTTCGGGTTACTTTACCCCAGCTCTATCCGAACTTTATACTGAGAGAGTTATCGTTGAGGATTAGTTAGAGTTAGAGTTGAGGATTGATCGTTGGGTTTTTAAAAAATTTATTGAATTTGTTTAAAATCCATTTAAGAACATCTAGGATTTGGTCAATTCTATCCCAACTCTACACACAGGTAGATTTGAAACTTGAATTTTGCGGTTACTTTGCCCGAATTCTATCCGAACTTTATACCGGGTTAGGGTTGAAAGTGCAACTTTGGGCTTACTTTCCCCCAACTCTATCCGAACTTTATACCGGGATAGAGTTGAATGTTGGACTTTGCGGTTACTTTGCCCCAACTCTATCCGAACTTTGTTTCGGAATAGAGTTGAAAGTTAAATTTTAGGGTAACTTTCCCCAACTCTATCCGAACTTTATACCAGGATAGAGTTGAGTGTTGGAATTTGGGGTTACTTTCCCCCAACTCTATCCGAACTTTATACCGGGATAGAGTTGAACGTTGGACTTTGCGGTTACTTTGCCCCAACTCTATCCGAACTTTGTTTCGGAATAGAGTTGAAAGTTGAACTTTAGGGTAACTTTTCCCCAACTCTATCAGAATTTTACACCGGGATATAGTTGAGTGTTGGAAATTGGGGTTACTTTCCCCCAACTCTATCCGGACTTTATACCGGGATAGTGTTGAATGTTGGACTTTGCGGTTACTTTGCCCCAACTCGATCCGAACTTTGTTTCGGAATAGAGTTGAAAATTAAATTTTAGGGTAACTTTCCTCCAACTCTATCCGAACTTTATACCAGGATAGAGTTGAGTGTTGGAATTTGGGGTTACTTTCCCCCAACTCTATCCGAACTTTATACCGGGATAGAGTTGAACGTTGGACTTTGCGGTTACTTTGCCCCAACTCTATCCGAACTTTGTTTCGGAATAGAGTTGAAAGTTGAACTTTAGGGTAACTTTCCTCCAACTCTATCAGAACTTTATACCGGGATATAGTTGAGTGTTGGAATTTGGGGTTACTTTCCCCCAACTCTATCCGAACTTTATACCGGGATAGTGTTGAATGTTGGACTTTGCGGTTACTTTGCCCCAACTCGATCCGAACTTTGTTTCGGAATAGAGTTGAAAATTAAATTTTAGGGTAACTTTCCTCCAACTCTATCCGAACTTTATACCAGGATAGAGTTGAGTGTTGGAATTTGGGGTTACTTTCCCCCAACTCTATCCGAACTTTATACCGGGATAGAGTTGAATGTTGGACTTTGCGGTTACTTTGCCCCAACTCTATCCGAACTTTGTTTCGGAATAGAGTTGAAAGTTGAACTTTAGGGTAACTTTCCTCCAACTCTATCAGAACTTTATACCGGGATATAGTTGAGTGTTGGAATTTGGGGTTACTTTCCCCCAACTCTATCCGAACTTTATACCGGGATAGAGTTGAATGTTGGCCTTTGCGGTGACTTTACCCCAACTCTATCTGAACTTTGTTTCGGAATAGAGTTGAAAGTTGAACTTTAAGGTAACTTTCCCCCACTCTATCAGAACTTTATACCGGGATATAGTTGAGTGTTGGAATTTGGGGTTTCTTTCCCCCAACTCTATCCGAACTTTATACCGGGATAGAGTTGAATGTTGGACTTTGCGGTTACTTTGCCCCAACTCTATCCGAACTTTGTTTCGGAATAGAGTTGAAAGCAAAATTTTAGGGTAACTTTCCTCCAACTCTATCCGAACTTTATACCAGGATAGAGTTGAGTGTTGGAATTTGGGGTTACATTCCCCCAACTCTATCCGAACTTTATACCGGGATAGAGTTGAACGTTGGACTTTGCCCCAACTCTATCCGAACTTTGTTTCGGAATAGAGTTGAAAGTTGAACTTTAGGGTAACTTTGTTTCGGAATAGAGTTAGAAATTGAACTTTAGGGTAACTTTCCCCCAACTCTATCAGAACTTTATACCGGGATATAGTTGAGTGTTGGAATTTGGGGTTACTTTCCCCCAACGCTATCCGAACTTTATACCGGGATAGAGTTGAATGTTGGACTTTGCGGTTACTTTGCCCCAACTCTATCCGAACTTTGTTTCGGAATAGAGTTGAAAGTTGAACTTTAGGGTAACTTTCCCCAACTCTATCAGAACTTTATACCGGGATATAGTTGAGTGTTGGAATTTGGGGTTACTTTCCCCCAACTCTATCCGAACTTTATACCGGCATAGAGTTGAATGTTGGACTTTGCGGTTACTTTGCCCCAACTCTATCCGAACTTTGTTTCGGAATAGAGTTGAAAGTTAAATTTTAGGGTAACTTTCCCCAACTCTATCAGAATTTTATACCGGGATATAGTTGAGTGTTGGAATTTGGGGTTACTTTGCCCCAACTCGATCCGAACTTTGTTTCGGAATAGAGTTGAAAATTAAATTTTAGGGTAACTTTCCTCCAACTCTATCCGAACTTTATACCAGGATAGAGTTGAGTGTTGGAATTTGGGGTTACTTTCCCCCAACTCTATCCGAACTTTATACCGGGATAGAGTTGAACGTTGGACTTTGCCCCAACTCTATCCGAACTTTGTTTCGGAATAGAGTTGAAAGTTGAACTTTAGGGTAACTTTCCTCCAACTCTATCAGAACTTTATACCGGGATATAGTTGAGTGTTGGAATTTGGGGTTACTTTCCCCCAACTCTATCCGAACTTTATACCGGGATAGAGTTGAATGTTGGCCTTTGCGGTGACTTTGCCCCAACTCTATCTGAACTTTGTTTCGGAATAGAGTTGAAAGTTGAACTTTAAGGTAACTTTCCCCCACTCTATCAGAACTTTATACCAGGATAGAGTTGAGTGTTGGAATTTGGGGTTACTTTCCACCAACTCCATCCGAACTTTATACCGAGATAGAGTTGAACCTTGGACTTTGCCCCAACTCTATCCGAACTTTGTTTCGGAATAGAGTTGAAAGTTGAACTTTAGGGTAACTTTCCCCCAACTCTATCAGAACTTTATACCGGGATATAGTTGAGTGTTGGAATTTGGGGTTTCTTTCCCCCAACTCTATCCGAACTTTATACCGGGATAGAGTTGAATGTTGGACTTTGCGGTTACTTTGCCCCAACTCTATCCGAACTTTGTTTCGGAATAGAGTTGGAAATTGAACTTTAGGGTAACTTTCCCCCAACTCTATCAGAACTTTATACCGGGATATAGTTGAGTGTTGGAATTTGGGGTTACTTTCCCCCAACTCTATCCGAACTTTATACCGGCATAGAGTTGAATGTTGGACTTTGCGCTTACTTTGCCCCAACTCTATCCGAACTTTGTTTCGGAATAGAGTTGAAAGTTAAATTTTAGGGTAACTTTCCTCCAACTCTATCCGAACTTTATACCAGGATAGAGTTGAGTGTTGGAATTTGGGGTTACTTTCCCCCAACTCTATCCGAACTTTATACCGGGATAGAGTTGAACGTTGGACTTTGCCCCAACTCTATCCGAACTTTGTTTCGGAATAGAGTTGAAAGTTGAACTTTAGGGTAACTTTCCCCCAACTCTATCAGAACTTTATACCGGGATATAGTTGAGTGTTGGAATTTGGGGTTACTTTCCCCCAACTCTATCCGAACTTTATACCGGGATAGAGTTGAATGTTGGACTTTGCGGTTACTTTGCCCCAACTCTATCAGAACTTTGTTTCGGAATAGAGTTCAAAATTGAGCTTTAGGGTAACTTTCCCGCAACTCTATCAGAACTTTATACCAGGACATAGTTGAGTGTTGGAATTTGGGGTTACTTTCCCCCAACTCTATCCGAACTCTATACCGGGATAGAGTTGAATGTTGGACTTTGCGGTTACTTTGCCCCAACTCTATCCGAACTTTGTTACGGAATAGAGTTGAAAGTTGAACTTTAGGGTAACTTTCCTCCAACTCTATCAGAACTTTATACGGGGTTAAAGTTGAGAATTGATCGTTGGGTTTTTAAAAAATTTATTGAATTTGTTTAAAATTCATTTAAGAACATTGAGGATTTGATCAATTCTATCCCAACTCTACACACAGGTCGACTTGAAAGTTGACTGTTGGGGTTACTTTGCCCGAACTCTATTCGAACGTTATACCGGGCTAGAGTTGAAAGTGGAGCTTTGGGGTTACTTTACCCCAACTCTATCTGAACTTTATACCGGGAGAGAGTTGAATGTTGGACTTTGGGGTTACTTTGCCCCAACTCTATCCGAACTCTATACCCGGATAGAGTTGGGATAAAGTAACCCCAAGGTTCAACTTTCAACTCTAACCGTGTTTAGAGTTGGGATAGAGTTCACCAAAACCTCAATGTTCTTCAATGAATTTAAAAAAAAATTCAATAAAATGTTTAAAAACCCAACGATCAATTCTCTACTCTAACCCGGTATAAAGTTCGGATAGAGTTGAGGCAAAGTAACCCCGAAGTTCGACATTCAATTATTCGGTTCTAAAGTTCTGATAGAGTTGGGGCCAAGTAACTCCAAAGTTCAACATTGAACTCTATCCCGGTGTAAAATTCGGATAGAGTTGGGGCAAAGTAACCCCAAAGTTCCACTTTCAGATCTAACCGTGTGTAGAGTTGGGATAGATTTGCCCTAAACCTCAATGTTCTTGAATAATTTTTGTTAAAAATTCAATGAAATTTTTAAAAACTCAAAGGTTAATTTTCTCTACTCTAACTCGTTATAAAGTTCCGATAGAGTTGATGTAACGTGAGCCCAAATTTCAACATTCGACTCTATCCGGTTATACAGTTCGGATAGAGTTGAGGAAAAGTAACCCCAAAGTTCAACTCTCAACTCGATCCTTTTAGAAAGTTCGGATAGAGTTGGAGCAACGTAACCCTAAAGTTCAACTATCAACTCTAACCCGGTATAAACTTCGGATAGAGTTGGAATGAAGTAACCCTGAAGGTCAACTTTCAACTCTAACCGTGTGTAGAGTTGAGACAGAGTTGGAATTTGAGTTGACCGGAAACTCAATGTTCTTAAATAAATTTGAGAATAAATTCGATAAAATTCTGGGAAACCCAAAAATGGACTCGATACTCTAACCCAGTATGAAGTCCGGGTAGGGTTGGGTGAGAGTTGATAATAACAATTCTCAACGTTAACCGCGTGTCAAGTTGGGATAGAATTGGGGCAAAGTAACTGCCAAGTTCAACTCTCAACTCTACCCCGGTATAAAGTTCGGATAGAGTTGGGGTAAAGTAACCCTAAAGTCCAACATGTAAATCTATCCCAATATGAAGTTCGCATAGAGTAGGGGCAAAGTGACCCCAAAGTTCAACTCTCAACTTTAACCGTGTGTAGAGTTGGGATAGGGTTGACTAAAACCTCAATGTTGTTAAATGAATTTGAAAAAAATTTAATAACATTTTTAATAACCCACAGATCAATTCTCAACTCTAATCCGGTATAAAGTTCGGATAGAGTTGGGGAAAAGTAACCCCAAAGTCGAAGATTCAACTGTCTCCCGGTATAAAGTTCGGATACAGTTGGGGCAAAGTAACCCCAATGTCCAACATTCAACTCTATTCCGGTATAAAGTTCGGATACAGTTGGGGTAAAGTAACCCCAAAGGTCAACTCTCAACTCTATCCGGGTATAAAGATTGGATAGAGTTGCGGTAAAGTAACCCAAAGTTCAACTTTCAACTCTAACCGTGTTGATAGTTGGAATAGAGTTCACCAAAACCTCAATGTTCTTAAATAAATTTGCAAAAAACTAATAAAATTTTTATAAACCCAAAGATCAATTCTCAACTACAACTCGGTATTAAGTTCGGAAAGAGTTCGGGCAAAGTAACCCTAAAGTTTAACTTTCAACTCTAACCCGGTATAAAGTTCGGATAGAGTTGGGGCAAAGGAACCCTAAAATTTGACTTTCAACTCTATCCCGGTATAAAGTTCGGATAGAGTTGGGGGAAAGTACCCCCAAAGTCGAACATTCAACTCTATCCCGGTATAAAGTTCTGATAGAGTGGGGGAAAGTTACCCTAAAGTTCCACTTTCAACTTTATTCCGAAACAAAGTTCGGATTGAGTTGGGGCAAAGTCACCGCAAAGTCCAACATTCACCTCTATCCCGGTATAAAGTTCAGATAGAGTTGGGGGAAAGTAACCCCAAAGTCGAACATTCAACTCTATTCCGGTATAAAGTTCGGACAGAGTTGGGGGAAAGTAACCCCAAAGTCCAACATTGAACTCTATCCCGGTATAAAGTTCGGATAGAGTTGGGGGAAAGTAACCCCAAAGTCCAACTTTCAACTTTAACCCGGTATCAAGTTCGGATAGAGTTGGGGGAAAGTAATCCTAAAGTGCGACATTCAGCTATATTCCGGTATAAAGTTCCGATAGAGTTGGGGGAAAGTAACCCCAAAGTCCAACTTTCGACTCTAACCATGTGTAAAGTTCAGATAGAGTTGGGCAAAACCTCAATGTTATTAAATAAAATTTTCAAAAATGCAAAAGTTTCCCTCTCAACTCTAATTTCGTGTAGAGTTGGGATGAAGTTAGGCATAAGAACAAAGATCAACTCTCAACTTTAATCGCGTGTAGAGTTGGGATAGAGTTCGCCATAAGTGCTTTACCGAAAAGTGCTTACTTGAAGAAAAAAAAAACAAAAATCAAATATTTAGTTTTACTCACTGTAGAATTGTTCATAAGATCCAAGTGCAACTCTCAACTTTTACATAATGCGAATTTGGGAAAGAATTGACCAACTCTCACTCAACTCTCACCGAACTCTAAAATCTTGGAAAAATGTTAGAGTTTACTCGACTTTCACCCAACTCTACAGTCGGTCCGTTAGGGTAATGATCCCGCTCTTTGACATCCTTGCCGCAATTGGCGACATATTGATTCACCAAGTATATTATAATTCAACTCGCGATATGTTTTAACCTATATTGAAAAAAAGTCATACTGAATGTGCATTTTTGTATAAGGAACGACCCTGGTGATATGCATTGTTCCCGTATTTCAAATTGTTCGAACGACCACACCTCCTTAATTATGCAAATTACGGAAAAAAGTCAGTCCACGTAAAAGATGTATTTTCATATAACAAATTGTTTTCTGCAGATAACTTTCCCGCTAACTTTAATATTTTACCCAGTGGAAGCGTATAACCAATTGCAATTGTCAATAACATTGCATGTACTGCACGAAGACCATCCAAAATGTAATCCGCTCCATTCTGAACGCAAAGGTTCCGATTGAAAACTTCATGACAGCACTGGTTTCATTTATTTACTTATTACATACATAATTGTTGAGACGGCCATACCCCCTTAATTATGCAAATTATGGCAAAAAGTCATTCTACATAAAATGTGTATTTTCATAAAAGGCATAGTTTTGTTCAGATAAATTTCCCTCTAACTTTAATATTTTAGCCAGTGGAACCGCATAAACAATTGCAATTGTTAATAACATTGCATATATGCTCCACGAATTTCATCCAAAATGCAATCCGCTCGATTCTGAACGTAAATGCTTCCATTGAGACCTGCATGACAGCGCTGTGTACATTCGTTCACTCATTACAGACATGATTGTTGAGAAGGTCATACCTCCTTAATTATGCAAATTTGAGAAAAAAATCATTCTACACAAATTACACATTTTTATATGGGGAACAACTTTTCCCATATAAATTGTGCGCTAACTCCAATAGTTTAGGCAATAGAACGTGATAAACAATTAAAATTGTTAATAACAATATACATACTACACAAATTTCACTCAAAATCTAATCCCCTCTAAGTTACATGAAAATGCTTCGATTCCAATATTGACGGTCTCGATAGTTTGATTCGTTCGTGAGAAACCTAGGATCAAAATTTCGGAAACTCACATACATACAGACATACACACACACCCACTCACACCCACTGTGACGGGGCTTTGGCGTAGTGGGTAGAGTGTCTGCCTACTATTCTAAAGGTCCCGCGTTCGATTCCCGCTCACTGCAAATATTTTTTCTGAAAATATTTTCTCACGGACTCCGACCGATGGCAGGAACATTCCGTGTGTGCTATCGGCGGTATCCATGAAGTGAGACCGTGAGCCGGGACCGAACGCGACCCGTCGCGCGGGGGGGGAGGGAGGGTTCCATCGTAGACGCCCGCCATCGTATCACAGGGGTTTCTGGAGGTTTACCCTGTGATCAGAAATACGATGAGCTGAAACGGCGAAGTCGGCCCCAGCCGCAATGGGTGGGTACTCTGATCCGTAGTATTGCCCATGTAGTAATGCTTACCAGCGGGGACGTGGGTGAATACAAATAGAGAAAGAGTGGAAAAAAAACCCACTCACACACACACACAGAGTCTTCGATTCAAAATTTGTTGGGCATCATTTTGGTATACTTAAAACCCCAGTCACAGGATGAAAGGAAAAATATCGATTTCGGGGTCATTATAATAAGTTCCCGAGTAAACAAAAAAAACAAAAATCAGTTCCTCGATAATTCAAGTTGGTTAATGATTTTTGACAATTCAAACATACCGATTAAATGACATTCTAAATCCTGTACATTCAATCGTTTGCCCATGAGTTTACAGCGTTTGTTAATGTCTGATACTAATTACCTTAATTAATAAACAATAAACCAATTTCGCATATTTACTTACGCCGACAAATATTAAAAAATCACTTTTTTCAAATGTTTTTTTTTTTTAATTCCAAGCAAATCGTTGGTAATATCCAAATTCATGACTATCAATGATTGATAACGCATTTTTCGTAGTATTATCAGTGATTGAAACTTTGTGGTTTTTCATTATTTAAAATGGCACTATATATGATGCGCGCGCATTGAAGGTCCCGTCTGTACTCCCCTTCTCGTTCAGTGACACAAGCATATGCCATTGTGACAAAAAAAATTGTTATTTAATTACGATACTATCATAATAATCCTGGACATGAATAGTAATAATAATACTAATAATAATCACAAATTAAGATTCAGGGGAACTTGGAGAAAGGATAACAACGTTGGTTGAGTAGTTAACCGATGCGACGTTTCGCTAATTATATTAGCTTCATCAGGCTCTGAAACAATTACAACAAACCACACAAAGAATTAGTTAATAATATTACCTGTGTAAAGAAAACTAATCTAACGTACACTACATTTGTTAAAAATCTGTCGCAAAAACAAGGATGAAACTCTGTTATCTTAACGTAATCAACGTCTAGTCAACTTATCTACATAGTCTCTCATGTGGAGGAACTAATAATAATAATACGTACAATGAACAAGAATCGAATTCATCATTAGATCTACGTAATTAATGATTTGATATATTCAACGGAGGTAGGTGTATTCTATTTATCAAATCAATGCATCGGAGCGATTGGAGCTACTAATTTGTGTTGCACACTGAGGAAAAAATCTGCCATCACGAACAGAGATTCTTGAGCCCACAATTTAATAATTTTACCCAATCTAAAAAATTAAAATAATTGCGCAGTATATTAATCCAATGAGTGCTCACTTTTCTCAAGAAATTATGATTCTGATCGAATTTTGATCAATATGACATCACGGAAAACCAACCAAAATGGAGCATTACTGATTCATTCATAATAACCTTGCTATTCGAGCAAAACTATACTTTCGTATCGGATATGATTCCCCATCAAATACATGAATATCTGCTAGAAGTGGGACTTATTAAATTGATATACTTCATAGTTGCTCGTATTTTTTGGATCAGTAAAAATGAAATTCATGACTCAAGAATTTCAGTTCATGACGTCAGAATTTGTTTTCACAGTGTACGCATTTTGTGCTTATTCGGCGGCATCTTGAATATCTATACATACATGAAGACTGATAGATGATAGTGGGCAAAACGCACGCCTTACGAAACTTTGAAAAGAGAAATTTCAGGAATCTCACAAATCTTAACCAGAAAAATGGCAAATTCCAGAAATTTTAAATTCCATAGTTACTATATTTTTAATGTCGACACATTTCACGAATTTCAGGAATAATGCATTCCAAAAATGTAAACGAATGTTTGAAACATCAACAATAAGAGAATTTTCACTTTGGCCAATGTTATGATTGGCGATGAAAAAAGTTGTGATTTTATTATTTTTGAAGTACAGAGTAAGAAATACTCAAACCTGAAAAATAAAAATTGTCTACTGATGCCCATCTTACCTAACCTTGCCAATCAGTGACAATGTCACTTCGAAATTCTTTAATTTTGTATTTACAGTGGTTATTCAATCATTTTTGACGTAAGGCTAAAAAAACCCACACATGAAAAACATATTTTTTGCGGGTGTCCACTTTGCCCCATTCTGCTATGAAAGTCTGCAATGTCAAAAATGAAAATTATATAATATTAAAGCGCCAAAATTCAAAAACTATAATTTTTCAAAAGTCCAAAACTGTCTAAATCTTTCAAAGCCTTGATATTCCTAAAATGCATACATAATGTGAAAAATGTAAAAAATTCTGAAAATATCAGCAATTTCGACGCCTCTACAAATTTTCGCGGTGTCCATTTTGCTCCGCACTTCCTTGCTGCAATATCATTGTTTCATTGACATGATTATTTCAATCTCTATAATTTGACATGATTATTCTAACACTTGATATTTGCCACAAAATTGTTTTGGAGTTTTGATGATATCATCGAAAAATATTGTTGAAAATGACACATTTCATAGACATATGTAGATCTCTGTTGAAAATTCAAAAATTTTTGCCATAGATTTTTCTTGCTAGCTATGTTCCTTTAACCTTACGGCAGCGATATATATTGATTTGTTAGACAAACTCAGTTTTTTAACCATCAATTAATCCCTCAGATCTACTTGAGTTATTTTATATGATGGGATTGAGTGCTAGGATCTCTACATGAAATAAAAATTCCGAAACAAATGCATAAGACTCTCGAAGGCATGGAGCTAACGAAGGGTGGAGTTACACGTTTTGGTCGCACCACTATCAACAGAATTGGACCTAAAAGAAACTTAATTACAAGGCATGGAATGATTGGGACAATTCCAAAGATCATGGATGCTACAATATATTTTCCTTCTGGGGGATAAAATTATTTTCAGACGCATGAATTGAGGTAAGAGTAATTTCAGTCAAGATCAAGATACGCGGTAGCGTATCGGGCCAAATCACTTTTTGATTTAAATCTCCCGCTCTCTCGCCCCTCTCCACCTGGCCCGTCGCTACACGTATCATATACAGGAGGCAAACCTACCTCCAAAAGTATATTATTTGAAATAAATATATCCCGACCACCTACGGCAAAACAAACGCGACTTTTATTATATAAAGTAGCTATCGGCTTTCTAATGCCACCCTCTTTTGAATTTTTGGTGCCCAATTTCGGTGAAAATACGTGCTTTGCTACGGGCATTTTCGAGATTTCCCGAATTTATTATCTCAAAAAATATATATATGTCATACGAGCATACTTAATGTTTCAAGTTGGTAGTACTGACCTAAGTCGGTTAACTTCACGTTTGTTTACAAAATTAAGTGAAATTATTAAATTGTGATCAAAGATTAAAATGAACATTTGTATAATCATAGTTTTACTATAGTAATAACTGAAAAAAAGGAAAGTCCCGGAGCCAGTGTGTGAATCGTATCAACATGGTGAAAAATTCCGGTGAGCTTCAGGTTATATTCATTTATTGAATTAATTTTTTCTTCATTCTTTATTTAATATATTCAAAGGCTGAAAGTAAGTTTTTTTTCAAGGATTTTCTTGAAAAGTCACATTTTTTTTTCAAGGATTTTCTAAAAAAGTCAAATATCTCGTTACCACGTGGTTTTATGGACACATTGTATTTGATTTTGTGTAGTGATTTCGTAGTGATGTTTTGTAGAGAATTTAATTTCTGATAAAAAAGGTCATTTGCCATTTTTCTCGAATTCTACGCATTCTCGAGATAAACTCAAAAATTCCCGAAATTGCTCAATTTGAATTTGCGAAATTTTTCATTTGTTGCAGGAGTAAAAATTGAAAACCAATTGGGCTCATTTCAGATCGAATGATGAACCAAATTCTCTGGGGCAGATCAATTCAGGGGCTAAAGGTAAGTGTTTTTTCAACGATTTTCTCAAATAGTCAAATTTTTTTTTTCAAGGATTTTCTTAAAAAGTCAAATATTTTGTTACCAAGTAGTTTTATGGGCACATTGCATAAGTTCTTTTTTGTAGAGAATTTAATTTATGATAAAAAAGATTCATTGCCATTTTTTTATAATTCTACTCATTCTTGAGATAAATTCAAAAATTCCCGAAATTGCTAATTTTTCACTTATTTGAGGAGTAAAAATCGAAAAACGACTGACTCAAGTAAGGATGTCACGATGGACGAAGTTCTCTCGGGCAGATGAATTCCAGAGGCTGAATGTAAGATTTTTTTTCACTGATCTTCTTGAACAGTCAAATATCTCGGTTTTTATTCATTAGCTCGAAACTTTAAAAGTTCATACAGCCATATAGTAGATTCGAAAAGTAATGCTTAGATAGATAACAGATTCTCATATATACATATATTTACTTACTACTAAGAAGAAACCTACGTGACTGGTTGATATTCTACTATAGTTACATTTGTTTGATGAGCCTTATAATAGTTCTTGGTAACATTTTGGTTTTGGCCAGATAATTGAGCTTTGGTTGTACCTATCACTTTGGTTTTTTCTACATGTTGAGTTGACATTCAGTGAGAAATTTAGTGAGGATTCTAAGGTTCCTTATATCTAGATCACGGAGAAAGTCTTGACTCGTGTCAGGGGAATAACATTGGTTTTTTTTGGAGTGCTATATACATGGATTGTCTCTGTTGTTCATGACGTGAACAGTCCCAGAGAACATGATCCAAATCTTGGTTCGGATGCCCACATTCGCAGTGGGCCGAGTCCGTGAATCTCTTCCGTTTGCGGGAAGCTGCGCGGTGATAATGATTACCTCTCGCCCTATTAATCCAGACTATTGCTGGTCGGGAGAGCTTTCTATCAGTAAACCAAGGCTTTCGGCTTTTTTTGTGGTATAAAATAAAATACTCTCTACCTTTATAGGCTGATTCCTCAATACATAAATCTAGGATTGAGTCTAGTGAATCCTTCTTAAAATATTCCTGATAATCTGAGACTGGAAGTTTAATTAGCAAATTGGGAGGGAAGTCGGTAGCTTCTCTGGCCAGTCGATCCGCGTCTTCATTGCCTTCAATTCCGGTGTGAGAAGGTACCCATTTGAATTTAAAAAAATACCGGCCGGAGTTGCTTTGTTCAAATTTCTCATAATTTTGCTTCGCTTGTAGGATGAAGTAATTTTCTCTGACTCTCTGGGTGGGACGTTATAGTGGTTGGAGGGCGCTGAGTGAGTCTGTAATGATTTGGTAATCTTTATCCGGAAATCGCATAGCTAGTTTTATTGCTTCAATGATCGCCAGACATTCAGCTGTGAAGACCGAGGCTTGGGGATCAATGCTTACAAAACTTGAGACATTGAGATCCGGGGCATACCAGGCTGACCCAACAGACGTTCCATTTGACTTCTTGCTTCCATCTGTATAGATTTTGATACTGTTAGATATTCTATTCTCTATGGCAAGGTCATGTTCTGTTGAGTCGACCTCTTTGGCCGGCGTTGACAGTATTGTATCGAATCCCTGTAGATACATGCTGAAATGCGTATCCTTCTTCATTCCGGTAATGAGTGGAATTAGTTCACGAATAGATTGGTTGAAAAGCCGTTCTTTTGGGTGGGGGAGAAATGCATTGTTTTCGATCAAGGTGGCCAGGGAGGATGCGAACTGAGAGCCTTGGTTAGAAATCGCTTTTATCAGAAAACTTTTACCCAAAAACGTGGCGCGTTTTTCTGATAGGGGGAGCTTACTCTCTGCCAGCAAAACATTGGTTGGAGTGGATATGCTGATGGCTGAGTACTGTAATCTTTCAAGGTTTATTTTGTCTTGTTTCAAGATCGGGAATGCGACGAAGGAACTATAATCTATAATGGAGCGAACAAAGTGTTTATAAAGGACAAGATTTCATTGAAATTGAAAATTGAAATTGAAAATTGAAATTGAAAATTGAAATTGAAAATTGAAATTGAAAATTGAAATTGAAAATTGAAATTGAAAATTGAAATTGAAAATTGAAATTGAAAATTGAAATTGAAAATTGAAATTGAAAATTGAAATTGAAAATTGAAATTGAAAATTGAAATTGAAAATTGAAATTGAAAATTGAAATTGAAAATTGAAATTGAAAATTGAAATTGAAAATTGAAATTGAAAATTGAAATTGAAAATTGAAATTGAAAATTGAAATTGAAAATTGAAATTGAAAATTGAAATTGAAAATTGAAATTGAAAATTGAAATTGAAAATTGAAATTGAAAATTGAAATTGAAAATTGAAATTGAAAATTGAAATTGAAAATTGAAATTGAAAATTGAAATTGAAAATTGAAATTGAAAATTGAAATTGAAAATTGAAATTGAAAATTGAAATTGAAAATTGAAATTGAAAATTGAAATTGAAAATTGAAATTGAAAATTGAAATTGAAAATTGAAATTGAAAATTGAAATTGAAAATTGAAATTGAAAATTGAAATTGAAAATTGAAATTGAAAATTGAAATTGAAAATTGAAATTGAAAATTGAAATTGAAAATTGAAATTGAAAATTGAAATTGAAAATTGAAATTGAAAATTGAAATTGAAAATTGAAATTGAAAATTGAAATTGAAAATTGAAATTGAAAATTGAAATTGAAAATTGAAATTGAAAATTGAAATTGAAAATTGAAATTGAAAATTGAAATTGAAAATTGAAATTGAAAATTGAAATTGAAAATTGAAATTGAAAATTGAAATTGAAAATTGAAATTGAAAATTGAAATTGAAAATTGAAATTGAAAATTGAAATTGAAAATTGAAATTGAAAATTGAAATTGAAAATTGAAATTGAAAATTGAAATTGAAAATTGAAATTGAAAATTGAAATTGAAAATTGAAATTGAAAATTGAAATTGAAAATTGAAATTGAAAATTGAAATTGAAAATTGAAATTGAAAATTGAAATTGAAAATTGAAATTGAAAATTGAAATTGAAAATTGAAATTGAAAATTGAAATTGAAAATTGAAATTGAAAATTGAAATTGAAAATTGAAATTGAAAATTGAAATTGAAAATTGAAATTGAAAATTGAAATTGAAAATTGAAATTGAAAATTGAAATTGAAAATTGAAATTGAAAATTGAAATTGAAAATTGAAATTGAAAATTGAAATTGAAAATTGAAATTGAAAATTGAAATTGAAAATTGAAATTGAAAATTGAAATTGAAAATTGAAATTGAAAATTGAAATTGAAAATTGAAATTGAAAATTGAAATTGAAAATTGAAATTGAAAATTGAAATTGAAAATTGAAATTGAAAATTGAAATTGAAAATTGAAATTGAAAATTGAAATTGAAAATTGAAATTGAAAATTGAAATTGAAAATTGAAATTGAAAATTGAAATTGAAAATTGAAATTGAAAATTGAAATTGAAAATTGAAATTGAAAATTGAAATTGAAAATTGAAATTGAAAATTGAAATTGAAAATTGAAATTGAAAATTGAAATTGAAAATTGAAATTGAAAATTGAAATTGAAAATTGAAATTGAAAATTGAAATTGAAAATTGAAATTGAAAATTGAAATTGAAAATTGAAATTGAAAATTGAAATTGAAATTGAAATTGAAATTGAAAATTGAAATTGAAAATTGAAATTGAAAATTGAAATTGAAAATTGAAATTGAAAATTGAAATTGAAAATTGAAATTGAAAATTGAAATTGAAAATTGAAATTGAAAATTGAAATTGAAAATTGAAATTGAAAATTGAAATTGAAAATTGAAATTGAAAATTGAAATTGAAAATTGAAATTGAAAATTGAAATTGAAAATTGAAATTGAAAATTGAAATTGAAAATTGAAATTGAAAATTGAAATTGAAAATTGAAATTGAAAATTGAAATTGAAAATTGAAATTGAAAATTGAAATTGAAAATTGAAATTGAAAATTGAAATTGAAAATTGAAATTGAAAATTGAAATTGAAAATTGAAATTGAAAATTGAAATTGAAAATTGAAATTGAAAATTGAAATTGAAAATTGAAATTGAAAATTGAAATTGAAAATTGAAATTGAAAATTGAAATTGAAAATTGAAATTGAAAATTGAAATTGAAAATTGAAATTGAAAATTGAAATTGAAATTGAAAATTGAAATTGAAAATTGAAATTGAAAATTGAAATTGAAAATTGAAATTGAAAATTGAAATTGAAAATTGAAATTGAAAATTGAAATTGAAAATTGAAATTGAAAATTGAAATTGAAAATTGAAATTGAAAATTGAAATTGAAAATTGAAATTGAAAATTGAAATTGAAAATTGAAATTGAAAATTGAAATTGAAAATTGAAATTGAAAATTGAAATTGAAAATTGAAATTGAAAATTGAAATTGAAAATTGAAATTGAAAATTGAAATTGAAAATTGAAATTGAAAATTGAAATTGAAAATTGAAATTGAAAATTGAAATTGAAAATTGAAATTGAAAATTGAAATTGAAAATTGAAATTGAAAATTGAAATTGAAAATTGAAATTGAAAATTGAAATTGAAAATTGAAATTGAAATTGAAAATTGAAATTGAAAATTGAAATTGAAAATTGAAATTGAAAATTGAAATTGAAAATTGAAATTGAAAATTGAAATTGAAAATTGAAATTGAAAATTGAAATTGAAAATTGAAATTGAAAATTGAAATTGAAAATTGAAATTGAAAATTGAAATTGAAAATTGAAATTGAAAATTGAAATTGAAAATTGAAATTGAAAATTGAAATTGAAAATTGAAATTGAAAATTGAAATTGAAAATTGAAATTGAAAATTGAAATTGAAAATTGAAATTGAAAATTGAAATTGAAAATTGAAATTGAAAATTGAAATTGAAAATTGAAATTGAAAATTGAAATTGAAAATTGAAATTGAAAATTGAAATTGAAAATTGAAATTGAAAATTGAAATTGAAAATTGAAATTGAAAATTGAAATTGAAATTGAAAATTGAAATTGAAAATTGAAATTGAAAATTGAAATTGAAAATTGAAATTGAAAATTGAAATTGAAAATTGAAATTGAAAATTGAAATTGAAAATTGAAATTGAAAATTGAAATTGAAATTGAAATTGAAATTGAAATTGAAAATTGAAATTGAAAATTGAAATTGAAAATTGAAATTGAAAATTGAAATTGAAAATTGAAATTGAAAATTGAAATTGAAATTGAAATTGAAATTGAAAATTGAAATTGAAAATTGAAATTGAAAATTGAAATTGAAAATTGAAATTGAAAATTGAAATTGAAATTGAAAATTGAAATTGAAAATTGAAATTGAAAATTGAAATTGAAAATTGAAATTGAAAATTGAAATTGAAAATTGAAATTGAAAATTGAAATTGAAAATTGAAATTGAAAATTGAAATTGAAAATTGAAATTGAAAATTGAAATTGAAAATTGAAATTGAAAATTGAAATTGAAAATTGAAATTGAAAATTGAAATTGAAAATTGAAATTGAAAATTGAAATTGAAAATTGAAATTGAAAATTGAAATTGAAAATTGAAATTGAAAATTGAAATTGAAAATTGAAATTGAAAATTGAAATTGAAAATTGAAATTGAAAATTGAAATTGAAAATTGAAATTGAAAATTGAAATTGAAAATTGAAATTGAAAATTGAAATTGAAAATTGAAATTGAAAATTGAAATTGAAATTGAAAATTGAAATTGAAAATTGAAATTGAAAATTGAAATTGAAAATTGAAATTGAAAATTGAAATTGAAAATTGAAATTGAAAATTGAAATTGAAAATTGAAATTGAAAATTGAAATTGAAAATTGAAATTGAAAATTGAAATTGAAAATTGAAATTGAAAATTGAAATTGAAAATTGAAATTGAAAATTGAAATTGAAAATTGAAATTGAAAATTGAAATTGAAAATTGAAATTGAAATTGAAAATTGAAATTGAAAATTGAAATTGAAAATTGAAATTGAAAATTGAAATTGAAAATTGAAATTGAAAATTGAAATTGAAAATTGAAATTGAAAATTGAAATTGAAAATTGAAATTGAAAATTGAAATTGAAAATTGAAATTGAAAATTGAAATTGAAAATTGAAATTGAAAATTGAAATTGAAAATTGAAATTGAAAATTGAAATTGAAAATTGAAATTGAAAATTGAAATTGAAATTGAAATTGAAATTGAAATTGAAAATTGAAATTGAAAATTGAAATTGAAAATTGAAATTGAAAATTGAAATTGAAAATTGAAATTGAAAATTGAAATTGAAAATTGAAATTGAAAATTGAAATTGAAAATTGAAATTGAAAATTGAAATTGAAAATTGAAATTGAAAATTGAAATTGAAAATTGAAATTGAAAATTGAAATTGAAAATTGAAATTGAAAATTGAAATTGAAAATTGAAATTGAAAATTGAAATTGAAAATTGAAATTGAAAATTGAAATTGAAAATTGAAATTGAAAATTGAAATTGAAAATTGAAATTGAAAATTGAAATTGAAAATTGAAATTGAAAATTGAAATTGAAAATTGAAATTGAAAATTGAAATTGAAAATTGAAATTGAAAATTGAAATTGAAAATTGAAATTGAAAATTGAAATTGAAAATTGAAATTGAAAATTGAAATTGAAAATTGAAATTGAAAATTGAAATTGAAAATTGAAATTGAAAATTGAAATTGAAAATTGAAATTGAAAATTGAAATTGAAAATTGAAATTGAAAATTGAAATTGAAAATTGAAATTGAAAATTGAAATTGAAAATTGAAATTGAAAATTGAAATTGAAAATTGAAATTGAAAATTGAAATTGAAAATTGAAATTGAAAATTGAAATTGAAAATTGAAATTGAAATTGACATTGCGCTATTTTTGGAAATATTACATGTTGATGCCTCATTGATTTGCATGTTTAGTGATAAGTTTAATGCAGAATGTGCAGTTCGTCCACCTTCTAATAAAGTTGCTGCTATTCCAGATGAAGCCAATGCTAGGGCAACTGCATGCTGTGATCTAATCTTCGCCAAAATCAATGAAATCAAAAAAGTCTTTCCCGTCCCTCGAGGAGCATCTAGAAAGTAAACACCACAGGTTCCATTGTTCACAGCTGTCATCAAAGAATCGTACGCTATCAATTGTTGTGGATTCAACTGTGAAAATTTTCTACGTACTTCTTCAGCTAGTGATTCAGTATCATAATGTTGTTCTCTTTTATAATTCATGGTTGAATGCATCGTGCATTGGGCGATTAGGTGATATCATACCCAAATGCAACAACACTTTATTCCCCATCAATAAACACATATCTTCGATCTTGATCAGTGCTTCGTTGTGCATTTCTGCGTTCATTTCCAATGTTGGATTTGATTTCTGCTGGCGCACACACGATGCAAAATATCTTCAGACATGTGGTCCTTATATGTGGCCCACAAATTTTGTGCAGCCGAAGGAAAACATGTACATAGAATGATCGCAAATAACGTGCGAATTTGATTTGGTGATGACGATATAACTGAATCCCTGAGTGTATTATCCCAATGTGAATCGTTCTCAAGCAACTGTAAAAGCTGACTTGCCTCACGATAAGTTTCACACAGATGCCCATTAATGGTTCTCAGATATTGAAACGACGTCGGACCATGAACGTTTACCAACAGTAATCGAAGATAGTAACATTCAGCGTTACTTGGGTGCACAGTGTAGATGCGGCCAAGACCGTCTGAAGAAAATACACTTGGATGTCCTTCAACTGGTATCCCTTGTTTCCGACGTTGGAATGATTTCGATGCTGCATTCCATGTATAATAGCGTGGCATTTCAGTATACATTAGAGTGCTAGCAAAATGATCTGTTTGGCAAACAGAGAAAAAACTTGTCAACGTTGTCGACGGCGCCTGAGCTGCTATGTTCTCTGCATTTTGTGGATTAAAATACACTCGTTGCCCATTTTCGAGATGTACTGTGAAATGTTGAACTGCAGGGTATCTTTCGTGGATAGGAAACGAAAAGATACGCCAAATCGACTCATTACTGCTCACATAGCGACCCATCTGATACTGAGATACTTCGTCTTTCTCATTTTGAACTCCGAAAATGGCCATGTCACTCCCTCTATTTACATATTTACAAATGTACTTGATCGACTTAACTGAGTTACAGTATTCCACATTGATGTGAGCTTCAACTGTCTTGGATAAAATAGGCGAATATGGCACAATCCACCGATTATCCACATGAACATCTCGTCCTTTGACTTTCACAACCGTAGATCGTCCATTCTCTGCAATTGATTGCCGACGATACAATGGGTATCCATCATTGCCTGTTTCTGAAATCAGGTGTCTGGGGTATCGCTTGGAACACATGCCATTGACCATACATGGTGATTCATCGTTGAAAATTCCGCAAGGCACATGGATCATATTCTTAGTAACCACTGCATGTAATTTATGGTCAACAGCTGGATCGGGTATTTCGGCTGAGATAATTGAATCGATTTCATCCGGTCTGATTTTGTCGACCAACCAAATCAAGATATGGGTATGTGGCAATCCACGTTTTTGCCATTCAACGGAGTACATCCAACAACGAACCTGGCCATACACACGATGTTTGACGATGAAATCCATTAGTGACTTCAATTTTTGTTTAAAAACTCTGGCAATGATGTCATGCCTGTCAACTGATTTTTGGCCAGTTAGTAATTCTCTCGTAATTTCTACCCACAGAGGGTTACTCTGTCATCTTAGATGTAAATGTTATAAATAGGTCCGGCCGGCCATAATATCTTACATACGACATCGCAGCTTGCGCATACTCATGCATATGGCGAGGACTTCCGATGTAAGTCGCTGGCAAAATTGTCATCTTTCCCAAATTATTGAGATCACCGTCGGCGTGGATTGCATCGCGGAGGTGAATGTACTGTTCAGATCGTAGCTGTTTTTGGTTCAAACGCATACATGTTAATCGTTCAGTCTCGATTTTTACATACATGTCAACGGCGAACTGATGGAAGAGGCTGCAGCACTTCAAAACGTGATTCTCTTCGCTTTCGCGGATCATAAGTCTGTATGAATAAAAATTCTTAGCACTGACTTTTTTGTTGGATTCGGCTTCTGTAAAGAATGAAAGGATGCTAATTTTGGTCCAATATAAAAATTATTTGGCGCAACGATTTTTCATGACATCGTATTTTCATTCCAATAAGTGTAGAGAGTAGGGAAATGCAATAGAATAATTTCTCATATTGTCTATACTTTCACAATTCCTCAAATATTTAACATTTTCGATTTCAATTCTCGATTTAAATGTTCGATTCAGTAGCGAAGTGGTCAACTGAGCCAACTCGATTCGTAGGTAAAGTTCAGTTTTCGCTGTCCAAATCGAGTTGGCTCAGTTGACTACTTCGCTACTAAATTTTCAAATGTTCATTTCAATTTCACTCTTCATCTTGCATATCAACGCTAATTACAATGTCAATTTCGTTTGTAAATTTTAAATTTAAATCCAAAATTTTGTATTCGAATTACAATTTCAATTTTCAATTTCAATTTTCAATTTCAATTTTCAATTTCAATTTTCAATTTCAATTTTCAATTTCAATTTTCAATTTCAATTTTCAATTTCAATTTTCAATTTCAATTTTCAATTTCAATTTTCAATTTCAATTTTCAATTTCAATTTTCAATTTCAATTTTCAATTTCAATTTTCAATTTCAATTTTCAATTTCAATTTTCAATTTCAATTTTCAATTTCAATTTTCAATTTCAATTTTCAATTTCAATTTTCAATTTCAATTTTCAATTTCAATTTTCAATTTCAATTTTCAATTTCAATTTTCAATTTCAATTTTCAATTTCAATTTTCAATTTCAATTTTCAATTTCAATTTTCAATTTCAATTTCAATTTCAATTTTCAATTTCAATTTTCAATTTCAATTTTCAATTTCAATTTTCAATTTCAATTTTCAATTTCAATTTTCAATTTCAATTCATTTCAATTTCAATTTTCAATTTCAATTTTCAATTTCAATTTTCAATTTCAATTTTCAATTTCAATTTTCAATTTCAATTTTCAATTTCAATTTTCAATTTCAATTTTCAATTTCAATTTTCAATTTCAATTTTCAATTTCAATTTCAATTTCAATTTTCAATTTCAATTTTCAATTTCAATTTTCAATTTCAATTTCAATTTCAATTTCAATTTCAATTTCAATTTCAATTTTCAATTTCAATTTTCAATTTCAATTTTCAATTTCAATTTTCAATTTCAATTTTCAATTTCAATTTTCAATTTCAATTTTCAATTTCAATTTTCAATTTCAATTTTCAATTTCAATTTTCAATTTCAATTTTCAATTTCAATTTTCAATTTCAATTTTCAATTTCAATTTTCAATTTCAATTTTCAATTTCAATTTTCAATTTCAATTTTCAATTTCAATTTTCAATTTCAATTTTCAATTTCAATTTTCAATTTCAATTTTCAATTTCAATTTTCAATTTCAATTTCAATTTCAATTTTCAATTTCAATTTTCAATTTCAATTTTCAATTTCAATTTTCAATTTCAATTTTCAATTTCAATTTTCAATTTCAATTTTCAATTTCAATTTTCAATTTCAATTTTCAATTTCAATTTTCAATTTCAATTTTCAATTTCAATTTTCAATTTCAATTTTCAATTTCAATTTTCAATTTCAATTTTCAATTTCAATTTTCAATTTCAATTTTCAATTTCAATTTTCAATTTCAATTTTCAATTTCAATTTTCAATTTCAATTTTCAATTTCAATTTTCAATTTCAATTTTCAATTTCAATTTCAATTTCAATTTTCAATTTCAATTTTCAATTTCAATTTTCAATTTCAATTTTCAATTTCAATTTTCAATTTCAATTTTCAATTTCAATTTTCAATTTCAATTTTCAATTTCAATTTTCAATTTCAATTTTCAATTTCAATTTTCAATTTCAATTTTCAATTTCAATTTCAATTTCAATTTTCAATTTCAATTTTCAATTTCAATTTTCAATTTCAATTTTCAATTTCAATTTTCAATTTCAATTTTCAATTTCAATTTTCAATTTCAATTTTCAATTTCAATTTTCAATTTCAATTTTCAATTTCAATTTTCAATTTCAATTTTCAATTTCAATTTTCAATTTCAATTTTCAATTTCAATTTTCAATTTCAATTTTCAATTTCAATTTTCAATTTCAATTTTCAATTTCAATTTTCAATTTCAATTTCAATTTCAATTTCAATTTCAATTTCAATTTCAATTTTCAATTTCAATTTTCAATTTCAATTTTCAATTTCAATTTTCAATTTCAATTTTCAATTTCAATTTTCAATTTCAATTTTCAATTTCAATTTTCAATTTCAATTTTCAATTTCAATTTTCAATTTCAATTTTCAATTTCAATTTTCAATTTCAATTTTCAATTTCAATTTTCAATTTCAATTTTCAATTTCAATTTTCAATTTCAATTTTCAATTTCAATTTTCAATTTCAATTTTCAATTTCAATTTTCAATTTCAATTTTCAATTTCAATTTTCAATTTCAATTTTCAATTTCAATTTTCAATTTCAATTTTCAATTTCAATTTTCAATTTCAATTTTCAATTTCAATTTTCAATTTCAATTTTCAATTTCAATTTTCAATTTCAATTTTCAATTTCAATTTTCAATTTCAATTTTCAATTTCAATTTTCAATTTCAATTTTCAATTTCAATTTTCAATTTCAATTTTCAATTTCAATTTCAATTTCAATTTCAATTTTCAATTTCAATTTTCAATTTCAATTTTCAATTTCAATTTTCAATTTCAATTTTCAATTTCAATTTTCAATTTCAATTTTCAATTTCAATTTTCAATTTCAATTTTCAATTTCAATTTTCAATTTCAATTTTCAATTTCAATTTTCAATTTCAATTTTCAATTTCAATTTTCAATTTCAATTTTCAATTTCAATTTTCAATTTCAATTTTCAATTTCAATTTCAATTTCAATTTTCAATTTCAATTTTCAATTTCAATTTTCAATTTCAATTTTCAATTTCAATTTTCAATTTCAATTTTCAATTTCAATTTTCAATTTCAATTTTCAATTTCAATTTTCAATTTCAATTTTCAATTTCAATTTTCAATTTCAATTTTCAATTTCAATTTTCAATTTCAATTTTCAATTTCAATTTTCAATTTCAATTTTCAATTTCAATTTTCAATTTCAATTTTCAATTTCAATTTTCAATTTCAATTTTCAATTTCAATTTTCAATTTCAATTTTCAATTTCAATTTTCAATTTCAATTTTCAATTTCAATTTTCAATTTCAATTTTCAATTTCAATTTTCAATTTCAATTTTCAATTTCAATTTTCAATTTCAATTTTCAATTTCAATTTTCAATTTCAATTTTCAATTTCAATTTTCAATTTCAATTTTCAATTTCAATTTTCAATTTCAATTTTCAATTTCAATTTTCAATTTCAATTTTCAATTTCAATTTTCAATTTCAATTTTCAATTTCAATTTTCAATTTCAATTTTCAATTTCAATTTTCAATTTCAATTTTCAATTTCAATTTTCAATTTCAATTTTCAATTTCAATTTTCAATTTCAATTTTCAATTTCAATTTTCAATTTCAATTTTCAATTTCAATTTTCAATTTCAATTTTCAATTTCAATTTTCAATTTCAATTTTCAATTTCAATTTTCAATTTCAATTTTCAATTTCAATTTTCAATTTCAATTTTCAATTTCAATTTTCAATTTCAATTTTCAATTTCAATTTCAATTTCAATTTCAATTTCAATTTCAATTTTCAATTTCAATTTCAATTTCAATTTTCAATTTCAATTTTCAATTTCAATTTTCAATTTCAATTTTCAATTTCAATTTTCAATTTCAATTTTCAATTTCAATTTTCAATTTCAATTTTCAATTTCAATTTTCAATTTCAATTTTCAATTTCAATTTTCAATTTCAATTTTCAATTTCAATTTTCAATTTCAATTTTCAATTTCAATTTTCAATTTCAATTTTCAATTTCAATTTTCAATTTCAATTTTCAATTTCAATTTTCAATTTCAATTTTCAATTTCAATTTTCAATTTCAATTTTCAATTTCAATTTTCAATTTCAATTTTCAATTTCAATTTTCAATTTCAATTTTCAATTTCAATTTCAATTTCAATTTCAATTTCAATTTCAATTTCAATTTCAATTTTCAATTTCAATTTTCAATTTCAATTTTCAATTTCAATTTTCAATTTCAATTTCAATTTCAATTTCAATTTTCAATTTCAATTTTCAATTTCAATTTTCAATTTCAATTTTCAATTTCAATTTTCAATTTCAATTTTCAATTTCAATTTTCAATTTCAATTTTCAATTTCAATTTCAATTTCAATTTCAATTTTCAATTTCAATTTTCAATTTCAATTTTCAATTTCAATTTTCAATTTCAATTTTCAATTTCAATTTTCAATTTCAATTTCAATTTCAATTTCAATTTCAATTTCAATTTTCAATTTCAATTTCAATTTCAATTTTCAATTTCAATTTTCAATTTCAATTTTCAATTTCAATTTTCAATTTCAATTTTCAATTTCAATTTTCAATTTCAATTTTCAATTTCAATTTTCAATTTCAATTTTCAATTTCAATTTTCAATTTCAATTTTCAATTTCAATTTTCAATTTCAATTTTCAATTTCAATTTTCAATTTCAATTTTCAATTTCAATTTTCAATTTCAATTTTCAATTTCAATTTTCAATTTCAATTTTCAATTTCAATTTCAATTTCAATTTCAATTTTCAATTTCAATTTTCAATTTCAATTTTCAATTTCAATTTTCAATTTCAATTTTCAATTTCAATTTTCAATTTCAATTTTCAATTTCAATTTTCAATTTCAATTTTCAATTTCAATTTTCAATTTCAATTTTCAATTTCAATTTTCAATTTCAATTTTCAATTTCAATTTTCAATTTCAATTTTCAATTTCAATTTTCAATTTCAATTTTCAATTTCAATTTTCAATTTCAATTTTCAATTTCAATTTTCAATTTCAATTTTCAATTTCAATTTTCAATTTCAATTTTCAATTTCAATTTTCAATTTCAATTTTCAATTTCAATTTTCAATTTCAATTTTCAATTTCAATTTTCAATTTCAATTTTCAATTTCAATTTTCAATTTCAATTTTCAATTTCAATTTTCAATTTCAATTTCAATAATTCAAGCTGCAGGGAAATGGAATGCAATCCATGTTATTGTTGAGTTAAAATGTTAAATGTACCTGTTAACGGATTAATCATTTTGATGTTAAAATGATAACCGTCTTCGCCTTGCCAAAAGATCAGAGGATATTGTAGTGCATGGTAGCTCCGGTGCGTTTCAGATACGCGTTTCAATGCAGTGCTGCGACGATGAAGAACGATGTCTCTAGACTGCAAATTTTCCCCGACAATAACCACGGCCACTTCGTCGATCGTTGGTGAATTGAATCTTCCTGCGTGCTCGTCTGCTGGAGTTTTAGCGGCCCTGAAAACGATATTATGATTGTCCGTTGGCATCCGATCCAAGGCAATTTTGAACAACTTAATCAATTCGTTATTCTGATGAAGAAACGTTTGTAGATCTTCGACAATTTCTCGTTTCGTGTGTGGGTTATGAGCACGACGTTGATTGACTTCACTTTCCGAATTACCCATGAAATAAATTTGTAAAAATTGATTATCCACATCTGGCGATGGCAACAACGCCCCTAATAAGTGGTATATTTGTCCTTGAATCTGCAATTAGAATATGCAATTGATTGGTTCTATTTATTCTAATTTTTTGTGCAATTATCCATGACGCGAAAAAAGCTTTAGTTGTAATGAGTACCTTGAAAGTAGGCATAAAATTTTCCTGTATAATATGAGAAGCGCCGAATGACGTCATTTGGAAGCAATTGTATTTTCTAATGTTCGTCAAAAAGTGTGTAGAGTTCGGGCTTGTTCCTGAAACAAATCCATGTAATGGCTCTGGTGGCGGTACTAATTGCGGCAATTTTACTTTTCCACCTGCACAACATAACCCAGGAGCTTCTTTGCTAAATTTGAACGCCTTACATTGTGGACAGACGCTTGAGATTTGTCCAATCATCACTGATTTGATGGGCAATGTAAGCTTCAGGCATTCTGGTATGTTTGCATTGTACATATGTGGCAATGCGGTGATCACGAGCTCTTTGACATTCTGAGTCCCACTAGTGTACAAGATTTTTATGACAAGTAGTAGGAACTGGAGCTCTATTTGGTGTGTGGGATAGGATAGAATCAGAAATATGGTTAATAAAGTGGTGGTATTTGTCAATTGGTGAGAGTTGTTCATAGTTTGGGGTATGAAAAGTATCGTTGAAAGTGTTTTCCAATTTTTGCTTCCGAATGGAAGCATTACAATCGGTCAATTTTCACTTTCGCTAATTATGTTTGTAAACGACATGTAATGGCTTGAAACGTAAAAATACGAAGTTTGAGCATAGTGTCTGTATGTATCAATTTTTTTCGAAAATTTTCACTTCCAAAATTTAGCATATAAGGTACTAAATTGTAAGAATAAAATCTGAAAAAATTATAAATTATTGGTATTGAGTGCATATAGCTGTGGGCGCAATTTCAGTGAAATCTGTTCGTAAGTTTCTTGGAAATCGACTTTTTCTGTTTTTTCTTCGATCGCTCATATCCCAGAAACTAATGGATATTATTCAATTCCTTTTTTATCAAAATGTGCGTCTCAATGAGATCCAGGGGATAGTTGAAGAACATCTAGTAGGTTGCTCACAAGAAATTGGAGATATTTCAATTTTTCTGTTTTTTACAGTTGTCTTTGCTTTTTAAGTTCCCGACGAGGGAAGTTATTGTAATCATGTCGAAAATGAAAATTGAAATTGGCATGATATAAACACGTTTCATGTGTACCAGAATCATTTTCAGACGTTTTTAGGAAGATGTTCGTGTGTGTGTGTGTGACAAAACTTTATCGAACGGTTTCTCAAAAACGAATGAAGCGATTCAACTTTTTTTTTTCATAGACGCGTCTTAGTGGTGGCCCGATATGAAAGAAGTTTTAACCCGATCGTCCGTGCGGTTGTAAAGTTATTTAGAAAAGACTTGTAAAAAATCGCAAATTTTTATCGAACGGTTTCTCGAAAACAAATGGCGCGATTCAACTTTTTTTTTTTCGTTGACGCGTCTTAATGGTGTTCAGGTCTGAAAAAAGTTTCAACTCAATCGCATTTGCAGTTTTGAAGTTATTTACTTAAAACTTGTGAAAGAATCCTAAAAACTGACTTTTTTTTTTATTTGTGCTATTTTTTATAGGAAAACGATGAAATTTAATATTTTTTCATGTCATTCTCTCTGTGTAATACATGCTTGACAAAAATTTGCCTGATATTAACTCAGCGGTTATCAAAATATTGCAACGTAAAAGTATGCAAATTATAAATGAACATGCAGGTATGACTGTTGATGGGTCGAACCAATAACTTAAATATTAAATTCTCATTATGCATTTTTTTACGGTAAAATACGAGTTATAACCATAAGGATCGTGCACATTTACGTTTTTACATAAATGGTAAAGTCGAATAGAAAGTGCACAATAAAATTTTATTAAATTCAAGCACAAACTTGAATAATTTTTTATTAAAAATGTACATAGTGTCCTTTTGCTCTGTGCACATGTTAACAATGGTGTACAAAAAATGGTACACTATAAGAAAAAATGTTTCGTCCAAATATTGTGCACATGAATGAATTTAAATGAAAATATTGTGCAAATATATGTTTTTTTTTTAATTAGAGAATTTCATGAAAGCGTTACGGATGTTCACAAAAATAATGTGCCGATTATTTTTGTATATGCAATTAATTAAATAATGAATATCGTATATATAATTAATTGAATACCCGGACTTTGGAATCATGGGTGTTCTTGTTATGCTCATAAACGCACATTTTGTTGTATAAATGATACAACTTCACAATAAACAAACTCATGTGCCGATTGCTGAAAGTGACAGCTCTGTGAGGAATCGAAAGAAGCAAGTAAATTAATTAGTTTATTGTCCCTTTATTAATTATTTGTCATGATTTTTTATTTCGCACAGATAAATTATAAATTTATGGGAAATTTCAAAATATCTTTCCCACACTAGTACTCCCCCGTCCCAGTGACTTTCTTGATGATTTGAAAGTGCATCAAAAAGACAGAAGTAATACCTGGAATAACAGGTAAATGACAATTATCTAATAATCGAGGGTCATTTATATTTGGACAACACATTTTCACTCGTAACTTGTGTATTTTTTTATAAAAAAAAAAATATCAGACATTTAATCGATGGAAAATGATCTCAGCTTGCATTACAGACTAGATTTCTGATGATCGGACTCATAGTTTTGGAGTTATACGTGTTTATGTGTTTTATTGAAAAAAGTGAAGGATCATCATTCTGGTTTTTCACATAGTGTGTTAAAAATGGGTTTTTTTGAAGTGAACCTTCTTATGGGAGGGTTTTGAAATGTCGATCGGCAACCTTTTTGGTGACGCTCGCTCTAACGTAGTAAGTAAGAGTGAGAGGCCTCCGGGAATCGAGCGAGAGTGAGACGGACTACCTTACGTCTCGTCTGTCGGGCGAGAGTGAGAGGCCTTCGTGTATCGTGCGAGAATGAGACGGAAGACTTTCTGTCTTTCATGTCATTCTCTGCGTTCAGGCGGCGTCGCCATAGCGGAAAACAGCTGTTGGTTTCTAACACAGTGATCATAAGCAACGTATTTTGTTTTTGTGCGTGTCTTCATTACTTAAATCGAGAGTTTTGTGCAAATATGCCGAAGTCGGGTGCAGACAGGACAAAACCGTGGCGGGAGAAAAAACGAGCGAGTGAAGGAATTGATCAGAATAGAAAACGGAAAAAAAGGAGAACTGAAATTGAACGAGATAGCGGGGAACGGAGGCAAACACGTGCTAACCTCTTACGTGACAGTGTGGACGATAGTGTAAATAATCCAGAGGATGAACTATTAGCAACGACTTCGACTCATCCTCCTCCTGATTGTGATGTACATAGTGGTGATCGATTACAATATTCAGACTTTAATGAGTTTAAAACTGCACATAAGAACTTTCACCGTGATTTTATAAATAATCCATTCGGTTTTACGTGTTGTGTATGTGATAGATTATGGTTTAAAAATAACTTGAAGACTTTATCCGTTGAAAATGAAATTCGTATTCAACAAAAATTTCCAGAATTCAGAAGTAATAATGAGCTGGCATGCACCAGCTGTCGCCAGGCTTTGAGGAAAGACAAAATTCCAACATTGTCGAACCTGAATGGCTTTGTATATCCCCCGATCCCTGCACATCTTCCGAAGTTAGATTTAGTGTCCGAAAGACTCATTTCTCCTAGAATTCCATTTATGCAAATTCGCAGATTGCGTCATGTGCATGGACAATTTGGAATTTTGGGGTAGGTGATCAATGTTCCAGTGGATGTCAATACAATGGTCAATCCCTTGCCCAGGAACATTAACGACGATCACTGTGTTTACGTTCATATCAAGAGAAAAAAAATTCATCGATCAAGCTACTTGACAGGTTTAATAAACAAGAAAAATATTAAAATATGGCTAAGACGCTTAGTACCGAGTCCATTGTATCAACTGTACGACATCAAAGTTGATGAATCTTTCTTTAATGAGGATTGTGTCGTTCATCAGATACCTATAGATGAACTGAGTGAAGACATCCCCATGGAGGAGAGCCTGTTCGCTCAGCAACGCACATTACTCTGGAATGACGATAAATGTTTGAGGATTGCTCCTGGAGAAATGAATGTCCCTCACAGTCTATTATTTGATGAGCATGCAGAAGAGTTATCTTTCCCTACTATCTATCCCTGACAATTCCGGCGCTTTAGTGAAGATCTCAATGTGCGTCCATTCATGATGGCTACCAGTGAGCTAAGGAGATCTGATCGACGTGGGGTTACACCTCATCATTTACTCTATATGGCAATGAAAATTATGAGTTTTAGCGTCCGTGACAGTCTATCCATTGCTTTTAAACACGTAGGTAAAGACACAAAAATTACACGTGAACAAATTCAATCAGACGAGTATATACATCATTGTATAGAAAGCAACGTGGCTGTTCTACGTTGTATCCCTACCTCGACTTGGTATTGGGCTGAAAGAAAGAGACTTATTCGCAATGATCAGACAACTCGGAAAACCCACGTTATTCCTAACTATGAGTGCTAATGAAGTTGGTTGACCCTCATTATTACAATTATTATATAAATTGAAGAATAATGGAGCAGAAATTACAGAACAAGATGTTCAGGAACTCCATTATATTGAAAAGAGCACACTCATCAATGAAGATGCTGTAACATGTGCCATCTATTTTAATAAGCTCATCAATGTTATAATGAACATACTTCAGTCCAAAAAGTCTTCTCCCTTCGGGAAATATCGTGTTGTCCATTATTTTAAAAGAATTGAATTCCAGCATCGTGGCAGCCCCCATGCACACATTCTGCTATGCCTTGAGAATGCTCCAGCGGATCCACTAGGTGCTGACCGACTAAAAGCTAATGAACTAGTTGATACATTGATATCAGTGGCCACTTCAGAATCGTCGGGGAACATCAAACTACAGACACATAAGTACACGTTCACATGTTACAAAAAAATAGCTGCGAACGCTCATCAAAAATGCAGATTTGAAGCTCCATTCATGCCATGCAGATACACAACTATACTGACACCAATGCAGAAAGAAGAACCAGGATTCCACACGTATAAACCACATTACAACACGATAAGAACAAACTTAGAGAACAATGACTATGCTGATATTGATAGTTTCTATCAGGGAAATGGAATACTATCAGATGATCACTACATGAATGTGCTTCGAGCTGGCATCAATCGTCCCAGAGTATTTCTTAAACGTCAACCCATGGAAAAGTGGCATAATCCATTCAACCCATTCATTTTCAATATTTTGAAATCAAACATGGATGTGCAATTTATCACCGAAGAATACTCATGTGCTGCATACGTAGTGGAATGCGTCAATAAAAGGAACCGTGGAATTAGCAATCTCCAACGTAACATCACTGAAATAATGGATGAACATCCAGAGTTCGATATTGTCGAAATTACTAGGAAAATGAGCGTTGACATGCTAAATACTGTCGAAATTACCAGTCAGGAAGCTGCATGGTACCTTCTGCGTGAACCGATGTCAAAGTCTTCTTCAGTTGTTACCTATATTTCAACAATATGGCCGATCGAAAGACAAAGAATTCAAAAAACTCAGAAAGAACTCAATGAAATGGATGGTGATGATGATGCAACAAACATATGGAAAGAAAATTGGTTTGACAATTACGAAAAGAGACCTGAAGAGCTAGAAGATGTCAATTTGGCCCAGTTTGTTGCTCATTACACACTGAATAATCAGGGGAATTGGACACGAAGGAAAGAACCTCGGATTATTCGGTACAGAAACTACGACATGGCTGATGATTTCAATGGATACAAACGGGAAATGGTGACTTTGTATATTCCATTCCGAGACGAAGAAAATGAAATTCTTGCAGAAACGAAATTCATACAGATTTACGACGACAACGAAATATTGATTTTGGAGCGACATAAAGAATTCTCATCGAATTTAGATATCCAGAAAACCATCGAGATATGCCGAGAGTTGTGTCGTGAAGATGAATTAAATCAAGCTCATGATTCTGAAGGAGACAACGTACGTCGCCTTTTTCCTGAAGCAAATCCTTTTCAAGAATTGTATAACGCTGACCACATAATGAACGACGATCTGCGGTTAGCAACACTTAACAAACTGGGTGCTATCGCAAAGAAGAGGGATAATTTAATGTCTAATGAACAATTTTATGAACTAATGAGAATGGCCAATCAGAGGCAGAAAGCACTCCTGATGCATGTGACTGCTAATCTCCTCTCATCAAACCGATCACCACTCCAAGTTTTCTTCACTGGGCCAGCAGCATGTGGGAAGACATTCCTCATTAGACTCCTCATGGAAATTTACAACCGCTTCACAGATAATGATGGTTTTTGCAATGCTTACATCGCATGTGCATCAACAGGAAAGGCTGCAATAGCAATTGATGGTACGACAATCCACACTGCATTGAAAGAATCCCTTTCCCAACTATTACCATTATCAATTGAAGTGGCTCAACAGTACAGAATGCTCTTCAAATACGTCCAAGTTATACTCATCGATGAGGTCAGTATGGTAGGAGCGGAATTGCTGTCTCAAATTGACGCACGGTTAAAACAAATAACAGGAAATTTCCAAGATAATTTTGGAGGAATGGATATCATTTTCATAGGTGATTTGCGTCAGTTACCTCCAGTGCGTGCTACACCCTTCTATCAACAACAAAACGACGCATAGCAGCACCAACACTTTGGCGTGACTTGAAGTTCTATGAATTGGATAAAGTCATGAGACAAGCGAATGCTGATTTCTCCTCTTTATTAACTAAAATTGGAAATGGCGAAGAATTGGATCGAGAACAGATACACCTAATCGAATCTCGTTTTTATACAAGAGAGGAAGCAGATCGTCTTTGTCCACATGGAATTCGGCTATATTTGACAAATAATACTGTAAACGAATACAATTTGACAATTCTTAATTCTGCAGAGAATAAAACAGTCTCAATAGCTACTGATGTATTCACCGGCTGCCATAATGCTGCGCAACAATCATTTGTACGACAAAAATTGCATAAAAAAACGGTAATAGACACTGGAGGTCGGCCCTACGAGATAATACTGGTGTTAGATAAATGGTATATAATAACAACCAATCTGGATGTCTCGGATGGTTTAGCAAACGGCGCAGGTGGTAAACTAGTTCATATCGAAACTGATGAGGCAGGGGCAGTAACTCGTGTGTGGCTGGAATTTCCAGATTCACCAAAGACGGGGCAGAAGATCCGCAGAGAAGCTGCTGCGTTCATCCAAGCAAACAACATCAGCCACACGGCAGTTCCCATTGCACGAAGAACTTCTACGATATATATGAACAATAATAAAACGATTTTAGTCAAAAGAAATCATCTGCCATTGGTATCAGCGTGTGCTATTACTATCCACAAGTCTCAAGGTGGTACGTTTAATCCAATCGTCTATGAATAACTCCTTTACGTAGCCTTGTCCCGTGTCATAAGTATACAGGGATTGTACATCGTTGCGAAGGATGGAAAGAACAAATTTTATCATGGACGGAAAAAAGCTCAATCAATGGACAAGCTACAATCAGAATTTAGAAGATTATCAACAAATCCATTGATAACTTTGACTGACATTCTCCGAGAGTTCATCAGCAGACCAGGCTTATCAATAACAACCCTCAATTGACAAAGCTTAGGAGCTCATAGCGGAGATTTCAATGATCCGGTGATTCTACGGTCTAATATATTCATACTTTCAGAGACGTGGAAGGAAAACGATCAAGAAATTGATGTTCCCAATTTTAATTGTGTCGTACAGTTCAAAAGACATAATGTGAGAGCAGGGGGTGTCGCAATACTTTGCAATACTGCTCATGGAACGAACATCATGACACCTAATATGGACCTGAACTTGAAACAACTAGAATCGCTTTCAATTGGGTTGTCATCTGTTCCAGAAATGTGTGCAGCTGAATGTCGCACAGAAAGCGGACAGCGGATTATGCTTATAGCACTCTATATTTCACCAAATCAGAAGATGGCGAACATAATAGAGTTTATTCACCTTCACTTGCTGCCGTATACTCCAGTGGGGGCTGCAGAAGTTGGAGTAGAGCTGGACAAAATACCTATGATTCTAGGTGGAGATTTTAATGTTAATTTTGCTTCAGAGGATTCCAAGCCATTAATTCAGTTCTTGCAACGTAAATTGTCATTGGAAATGAACAATTGACCAATTGAATCGATTACACGCCATGGTACCACGATCGATGCAGTTTTCTCACGTTACATCGAAAATTTGGAGTCAAGAGTCTTCATTACCTATTTTAGTTACCACAAACCTATCATTTCGTTCATGAAGAGTCTACCAGAGAATGAAGGTGAAGCTGATTGAGATTTAATTCATCATATTCATACGAAAATTATTGTGTCTTGAAAAAAGTATAATTATTATGATGAATAAATTAATATTTACTATGAAGAAGTGTTTGACACGTGATTAAAATGATTCCTCTCCCTCTAAACATAGAAAATTAAATAATCCTTGCCGATCCAAGCATTCAGTTTCACTTCTATCGCGTGTCTTCATGACACACCATTTTTTTAACTATCTCTCGAATTACTGGTGCGATGGTGACCAATCAAATTCCATTGGAAATGGGATAAAATTCTCATCGATTTAGTTATTGGCAGGGTCAGAGAGTTGATTTTATAAAAAAGCTGATTGAACTTAAGCTAGACACTGACTGCGACTCGGACTTCAATAAATGTTGAAATCCAAATAAATTGAATTGCAACCAGTCCGAGTTACAATCAGTGTCTAAGTGAAAAGTGCAATCACAGTCCGAGTAAGAGTCAATGTCGACAGCGCAGTTGATATCCAAGTCAGAGTTCAAGTCGCTGTTGCAATTAGATTCATAGTTAAATTCAAGTCAGTGTCAATGTCCGAGTCATCGTCAATGTACAAGTCGAATGTGCAGTCAGAGTCCGAGAAGCAATCAGTATCCAAATTCCGTTCACTTAAATTTTTCAGAAAATGAGCTCTCCGGCAATTGTTATTGGGGAATCTATTCTTATGTGAAATTAATGAATTCATGATCTTTTTGGGGAAGAACACATATTCACTCATAAATTGTGTTATTTTTAACGTACAAAATTTCTCAGGTATGCAATAGATGGAAAGTGATCTTACCTTTCATTTGAGAATGGATTTGTCATGATCGTTTTAAAATTTCCAGAGTTATTCGTGTTTATGTGATTTTTTTTTAAACGTAAGTATTATCCCGCTGTTTTTTTCAAATATGGTACTAAAAATTGGTTTTCTTGAGAATTTTTCTTGAACTATTAGTCCGATCTAAAAAAATATAATGGCATTGAAAATGTCGGTGAAAATTTGAAGAAGAAAATTATATATTGTTGAACACATGTCTGCTGATCTGCTGATACGATCAAAATGTTTATATTGTTGTAAAATACTCGTCTAACAAAGGCAATTAAATATTCAGACTAATATCAAAACTGTCTTATGAAGGCGATAAAATATTCGCAATATCAATAACAAAGACTCTGTAGAAGGTGGCAGAAGGAATTTCAGACAAACTCGATAAGTACCTCATTGCTGCATAGTACCCCATATCATTATGAGATCAAAACGCCCGTCGTCAAAAACATTGCGTGCAAAAATGAAAAAAAATGGTGGTGAAAAAAAAAGTTGAAAATGGCGGTTAAAGAGGTGGAGACTGCAAAGTTGTTTGTGAAAAAAAATGCCCCAATTGAGTTGAACTCAAAACAAATACAAGGATCGACAGAGGATATGCATGCAACGATTAAGATTTAATCCAGAGAATCAAGAGTTTGAAAGACAGAAAAATAGAGTGAGAATGCAAAAACTGAGAAGAATGAGAGAAGCAATGGTAGTACAAAACGATAGAAAAAATAAGAAGAGAAGAAATCCTGCGCGGAAAGATGACGAAAAAGAAAACAACAGAAAATGGATGAAATACATGAGGAAAAAGACAGAATACAAGCAAAAGGAAATAGAAAAAAATACAACGAGGATGACAAAAATTAGACAGAACAAAGAATATATGATGAGTGAGTGCGTAAAAAATATTGTAAGAAACAGGATTCTGAGACAGAGGCAACAGTATATTAAGGAGGAAATTGCTAAGAATATACAAAGAAACCGAGTTCTGAGGCAGGATCCAATGTATAGAGGCAAATAAAAAAGTATGAATATCGTACCTAATCGAATGTTGAGGACGAGCTTAGTTTACACAACTAATGAGATGCAAAGAAATATACAACGCAATAATAAATTGCGAAGAATTCAATGTTATAAGATGCGCGCTAATGAACAAAATGCTAAAAATATGAAGATTCTCATAAAACTCAAGAAATATTGGAAGCAGGAAAATTTGAAAAATAAACACAGGATGAAACATAGAAGACAAAATGCACGGATTCAATCGGAAGAGTCAAAAGGACGGGCAAAAGCAAAACGGGAGAAGAGAGAAATGAATACATTTCAGTGGAGAGATAATCTTCACAAAAATTGATAAAAATAAAAGATGATCCAAAGGCAAAGCTAATGCTGAAATTCATAGAGTATCGCGCAGGAACACCATCAGACATATGTGTTGTTGCGAAGCCATCTTTTTCAAGAATTGTATTGTGAAATTGAATGAAACAAGAATTGTAAAAGCCAGCGGAGAAGAATTTTTAAATCAATGGAATAACTTTGCGTTAGGGTTTATTTGCCAAGCATGCAAAAGATCGGCATATACGGGTGAAATACATAGACTATCAAACAGTAATGGCTTACAATTCAAGAAAATTCCGACCTCAGTTCAAGAATTGACGGATCTTGAAGAGAGAATGGTAGCACCAATCATTTATTTTATGCAGATTCGGGCGCTGTAACCTTACGCATTGAATCCAGAATTAGGTTTAAAAGGAAGTGTCGTGAATATTCCAATTGAAATAAATGATGTACTGCATGTAATACCTCGTAACTTCAATGAAATGCACACAATTCAAGTGAGATTGAAAAGACATGTTGATCATAAAAGTGATTATATGTTTGAATCTATTGCATTGAAATATTTACTTCATACGCAACTTTGTAAAAAGTATAAAAACAACATAAACAAAAACTACATTCAAAGTTATGAAAATGATGATGATGCCGTAATAGATTTCATAGTTGATCATAATGATCACAATATTGGAGACGATCAAGAAAAATCAAATCAATGTAAAGAGGAACAAATTGTGAATGATAAAATAGATTCACAAACAATCATTGATTTAAATCAAATTAATAATGATGAGGTTTTGCTCATGGACAACGACGCTCAAGCAGCCGCTGGCTACGCACCGATGGTAAATGTAATCGCCCCTGGTCAACATAAATACCGATTACCATGGCATAAACTTGATGATTTGGACGAGTTATGTTTTCCAAGGATATTTGCCGGACACGCATTCGAGTTACGTAAAGGTACCAGTTATTTTGATACGATAAGATCAGAGGCAAGGCGTCATGATGGGAGATCATGTATACCTTCAAGAGTGTTATTCATGGCAAACAAAATCTAGAGATGTCCTGTATATCTAGTGTAAATATACATATTCAATTTCGCTCGGGATACTGCTTTTGTCCAGTACTTCTTACGAAATCTCCAACCAATCCCTAACAATGCAAATAATATTCAGATAGTTTATAGTGGGAAAGTCGGAGGAAATAAAGCTGGTGAAAAACCGCCGGTAGGTCATTGGATTTGTACGAAATACGATGGAAATGGAAATGTACATATCTACGACAGTATGAATTCGAAACAGTTACATAAAGATCAAATGGACTATTTGAAAACGTTATATCCATTCCCGATCAAATATATCTTTCATCAAGTTCAACAACGGCCGGATATAATTTCTTGTGGAGTGTTCGCTGTATATTTTGCAACATTACTGTATTACGGTGAAGACCCAAGTAGACAGGCATATTATGATGAACGGATAATGAGAAGGCATGTTACTTCAATTTTGCTGCGACGACAATTATCGTGTTTCCCGGCTGAAGGCTATCGAGCCTGATAATAAAAGGAAAAACGAGAAAAAAAGACTAAAGATGTAATGTATCAATCAGAATGCAACATGAACAGATGAAAATTAATTAATTTACTATACATTTCTTTATTAGGTATCAAAGAAGAAGGCAAACGGAATAGATATTACGGAGAGATAGGATATATAGGGTATAACTTTATTAGTAGAAAACCTCCCATCCTACACTGTAAAATGAACTCATTAATATGACGAAAATGAACAAAATCCTTATTTAGCCAATTTTACAATTGTCTCAACAAACTTACAATCGTTTGTCTCGGAGATAGAATGCCATTGTGTTTGGAGTTCCTGAATCTCGCCTCAAGGAATCCGATCTGAGAAAGCAGGATAACCATGTTGTCATGAGAATCAGATCAGTGAAAATGTAGAGTCTATAAGCAACTTCCGACTAGGTAAATACTCGGATAGCCTCGTACATCCCAGGCCTGCCAAGCTAATTTTATCGTCTGCTGCTAGTGTCCCATCCCTCATACGAAGTCACTTACGCCTGAAGAAGTCTCCAAATACCTCTACGCTTATGAAGCAGATCTCGATCTACCCAGATCAGACCGAACATCGACGGCTGAAAGCGAAGCAGCTGAAAGAAGAGCTTGCGGTGAAAAACTTAGCCCAGAGTAATGAGCACCTTCGCATTGTCACTCTAAATGGAGTGGCCAGCATTGTATCGGCTCCACCTCGTCATCCTCGTCAGCCCAATCAATCCACCATATCGGCTCCACCTCGTCAAACTCCCCAGCCCAATTAGTTCACCGTACCTGCCAGCCAAATTGCTTCACAAGAGCGGTAAGCGCTGCTCTTGATCCTCATTGTCCTGGTGACGGGCGGCAGCAGTGCCTCAGTGTTCGCTATCAAAAGGCCGGTGCTCTCAACTCTGAATATGTGTGCATTTGGGTGCAATCTACTTTGAAATCATCTGTGACAATTGTGGAGAATATTAATGCGGGGTTTACGCTTATAGATATGATTGGTGACGATGTATCTCTTGACTTGTGTAATTTTGAACTATTAGTGATATTGATTCCACCTCAAATAATTGCACGTTTGCTGATGAACTGAATTTACATACGACTATTACATTTTCAATTTTCAGGTGGTTTTTCACATAGCAAATCAATCCACGACTAGTCTTATCATAATTGGAACGGAACGCAATTTGATAATTTTCAATATCCAATTCATCCTTCGGTTTGGTTAATGTTTCACTAAAAATCAGTACATCTCCACGTTGATAGCACAGATCTCCGGTAATATGGCTCAATTTATTTTGTAGGGTGCCGACATTTTCATAAATGAATTTTAATCCGTTTCCGTGCTCCAAATTATCATAAGATAATTGTAACTGTCTCGTACTCCTTAGACGAAACAATTCACGCGGAACCGGAGTTGTGTTACTTACAGCCAGCTTATTTACTGCAGGGACTTGGAACTTTCCTAAAATATACAAGCCATTCAATTTCGTCACTCTGCTTAACGCGACGTATAGCAATTGCGTGGAACGTCTTTCTTGCTTCGTAAAATCTAACCATACTTCATTGTATGTTTGGCCTTGGCTTGCATGAATTGTTATAGCTTCAGCCGGGGTGATGGGGAATTGCTTTCGAATGAGTTGATATTTTTAACTATCCGCCATATCAACACGAATTAAAGCTTTAGCGATCGGCGTCAATCTTTGGTCAATATTCTTGCTTTTCATTTCAAAACGCGTTCTTGCTTTCAAACCAACTCTTGGAAGTTCGAAATCTAACCATAGAATTGAAGGTATTTTCGTATTCTCCTTGAATGTGATGAATTTCAACATCCCACAGGCTCCATTCACTAGCCCATCTTCTACATCGATATTATTAATAATCATATATTTGATGTCTATTTTCAGTGAGATCTTGTCTGGTAATTCATACGAATTTTTGTCACGCCCAATCATTTTTTTGAGAAATGTTTTGACCCCTTATCTACATTTTCTGCAAATGTATTTTCTGCATGTGATATAATTAATTCACTGGTGCTCTTGGCAATCTTTTTGGCATTATAATTTTCCACATTTTTATTAGTGGCGTATAATCTCATCGCTGTAGTAGGCACGTGCCTGTCATGCGATATTTCTCTCGATTGAATCAACTTGATGTCATCTTCTGTCATGTTACTACTTGCTAGATTATTCAATGCATTTATAAACTCACCATCATTTTTTTGACGCATTATTTCGGTCAATTCATAGAATTGAAAGTTATCCCATAAAGGATTTACGTCTATGAAAGCAGCCATTTGATTACTCCTCGAGACTTGATATACAGGCTTATCTTTAACAGGAGCTAATTGATTCAAATCTCCTACTGTTATTACTGAGATACCTCCAAAAGGTTCATTGATACCCTTTATTTGCCTCAATCGCGTATCAACATGACCAAGTATCTTTGAGCCTACCATTGAAATTTCGTCTATGATTAATAGTTGCAACGTGGATAATTTCTCTCGAATATTATTCGCTAAGTCACTAGACAATTCCGATATCTGTACGCCATATTGATTGCATGGTAATACAAATGCAGAATGTAATGTGACTCCGTTGATGAGAAACGCTGCTTTTCCTGATGGGGCGCAAAGCAATACTATAATTTTATCTAAATTTCCACGGGGCAACTTATCAAAATAGTTATCAGTTGATACAGTGCGTTGATCACTGTACTCTTTCCTACACCCGCTGAGCCGCTAAGGAAGATTTTGATGGGTATTTGACAAGTTTTACAGCAGTGTAATACATGCATAACAAATTCTTTCTGCTTGCAATTCAATGCCTTCATCATATCAAGAAACACATCTTCATTTAGCGTCGTGGGGACGTATATCTGATTTTTTGAACTGTGTTTATTGGGTTTCTTATTACACTATCTTCTGTACCATCCTGCTGTACGATATCAATGTTTTTGGAAATTGAATTTTCATCAGCAATGTAATGATCTTCATCTCGTTGCTTCTTTTCATTATTGTCTTCTTCAATTTGTTCTAGTGCAGCATCTATTACTTCATCACTTATAATTGCAAATTTGGCTTGATTATCCGCTATAACTTGTCGGTTTCTTAGATATACTTGCTCATGATCGACATCCTCAACTTCGAGTTTCTCATTCCACCAAGGCATGGACAATAATATTTTTTCTCGGTAATAGTTTCCTGGATCCTGTTTAAGTCGATATCTTCGGTAACGAATTATTGCTGCTTATTTTCTGCATGTGTAGGTAGTCATTTCATCATCGTTTTCAATATTCTCGTCATTAACAGAAGCATCTTTCGACCATTTATTTTTGTGCGGTTGATAATTGGCTGCATAATCTGCCAAACATATATTCCCTAATTCCGCGTCCCTCGTACTATCTTTTTCAAATGCATCATCCATGTATAATGCGGTTGAGTCTGTGTCTAATTTTCTTAATGTTTCATCACTTTTCAATATTAGAACACGTTCAGTTGTTGGTCCACTATTAATAAATACAGTTTTTCTACTTGATTTAGATAAGGACAATGATAGTACATGATAAGCTGCTTCCTGGGCCGACATTAGATTACTGTTCAAAAATACATTAGCAATTTTTCTTTGATACTCTCATTGTCATTATCGCAATCCATCGCAGCCTCTCTCAGTAGTTTTGACAATCCACCTTCAATTTTACTGATATCGTTAGTTACATAACTTAATAGCGCATATTCATCGATGACAATTTGTAAATCCATATTTGATTCAAATAATTGTATGATTTCCTCATTGTAAGGATTAATGCTCACTTCAAGGCTTGATCTCTTCAAAAAGACACGTGTGCGTTGTAAGGTACTTCGAATTGCTATAATACATTCTTCCTCAGTCATGTTCAATTGTTTAAGAATATCATCATAATGCATTGATATTCTCTGAGCATGGAATTCATTCATCGAGGAACCAATAGGTTTATATTCTTTAGGCGCCAATTCGTTCTCTGCTAACAGTTTTAGAATCATTGTTTGTCTCATCACGGGGTAGGGAATTGCAAACCTACATTGTTTGTTCTTTTTCCCTTTATAGCAAGTATGACTATGGTTATGTTTCTGTAATTGAACATAAGGGTTATCAGGATCATACTTGCAAGTAATGAACTGGTCAATAAAGTCGGTAAATTTCTTTGCCTCAGCATTGTTGTTGCTGTCACTATCTTTCGGTGTATCTTTCAACCACAAAAGTATATGCTCATGTGGACTACCACGTCGTTGGAATTCAACGCGTTCATAACTATCTTCGAGAACGTATTTACCGAATATGCTGTTTTTCTGTCTTAACAGCCACATCAATTTCATAATTTTGCGATCGAAATATCGAGCACATGTGACTGGATCATTTCTTATCAAATTAGTTCTAATATCATAATCCAAATTGTATGCTTCTGAGGCAGACAACGTATGCCCTTGTTCGCTGCATTTCAGTAGATTTTGTATTAATTCAGGCCAATAACTTTCCGCTGCTGATAATGTCAAAAAAAAGTTGTTTTTCCCATTTGTCGAATCATTGCCAATAATTCTTTCTTCTTACTTTCCCAATACACAGGAGCCGATCGAATGTGTTTCAGCATACGGTATCCATCATCAAACGCAATCAATTAGTGTTTCAAATTTTCATTCAAAACATCTTTAGCCGTAATTTACATGTTGGCATTTCTTTTTGTGCGTCTTAAACATTTATTGCGTCTTAAACATATACATGACATCTCTAGATTTTTTTTTGCCATGAATAACACTCTTGAAGGTATACATGATCTCCGATCATGACGCCTTGCCACTGATCTTATCCTATCAGAATAACTGGTGCCTTTACGTAACTCGAATGCTTGTCCGGCAAATATCCTTGGAAAACATAACTCGTCCAAATTATCAAGTTTATGCCATGGTAATCGGTATTTATGTTGACCAGCGGCGATTATATTTACCATCGGTGCGTAGCCAGCGGCTGCTTGAGCATTGTTGTCCACGAGCAAAACCTCATCATTATTAATTTGATTTAAATCAATGATTGTTTGTGAATCTATTTTATCATTTACAATTTGTTCCTCTTTACGTTGATTTGATTTTTCTTGATCTTCTCCAATATTGTGATCATTAGATCAACTATGAAATCTATTACGGCATCATCATCATTTTCATAACTTTGAATGTAGTTTTTGTTTATGTTGATTTCATACTTTTTATAAAGTGGCGTATGAAGTTAATATTTCAATGCCTCACACACTTTCTGAGGTCTTATAGATTCAAACATATAATCACTTTTATGATCAACATGTCTTTTCAATCTCACTTGAATTGTGTGCATTTCATTGAAGTTACGAGGTAATACATGCAGTACATCATTTATTTCATTAGGAATATTAACGACACTTCCTTTTGAACCTAATTGTGGATTCAATGCGTAAGGCTTCAGAGCCCGAATCTGCCTAAAATAAATAATTGGTGCTACCATTCTCTCTTCAAGATCCATCAATTCTTGAACTGAGGTCGGAATTTTCTTGAATTGTAAGCCATTACTGATTGATAGTCTAGGTATTTCACCCTTATATGCCCTTATATGCATGCTTGGCAAATAAACCCTGATGCAAAGTTATTCAATTGATTTAAAAATTCTTCTCCGCTGGCTTTTGCAATTCTTGTTTCATTTAATTTCACAATTGAATTCTTGAAAAAGATGCCTTCGCAACAACAACATATGTATGATAGTGTTTCTGCGCCATACTCAATGAATTTCAGCATTAGCTTTGACTTTGGATCATCTTATATTTTTATAAATTTATTGTAAAGATTATCTCTCCACTGAAATGTATTCATTTCTCTCTTCTCCCGTTTTGCTTTTGCCCGTCCTTTTGACTATTCAGATTGAATCCGTGCATTTTGTCTTCTATGTTTCATCCTGCCTTTATTTTTCAAATTTTCCTGCTTCCAATATTTCTTGAGTTTTATGAGAATCTTTATGTTTTTAGCAATTTGTTCATTAGCGCGCATCTTATAACATTGAATTCTTCGCAATTTATTATTGCGTTGTATATTTCTTTGCATCTCATTAGTTGTGTAAACTAAGCTCATCCTCAACATTCGATTAGGTACGATATTCATACTTTTTTATTTGCCTCTATACATTGGATCCTGCCTCAGAACTCGGTTTCTTTGTATATTCTTAGCAATTTCCTCCTTAATATACTGTTGCCTCTGTCTCAGAATCCTGTTTCTTACAATATTTTTTACGCACTCACTCATCATATATTCTTTGTTCTGTCTAATTTTTGTCATCCTCGTTGCATTTTTTTCTATTTCCTTTTGCTTGTATTCTGTCTTTTTCCTCATGTATTTCATCCGTTTTCTGTTTTTTTCTTTTTCGTCATCTTTCCGCGCAGGATTTCTTCTCTTCTTATTTTTTCTATCGTTTTGTACTTCCATTGCTTCTCTCATTCTTCTCAGTTTTTGCATTCTCACTCTATTTTTCTGTCTTTCAAACTCTTGATGCTCTGGCTTAAATCTTAATCGTTGCATGCATATCCTCTGTCGATCCTTGTATTTGTTTTGAGTTGAACTCAATTGGGGCCTTTTTTTTCCTCAGACAACTTTGCAGTCTCCACCTCTTTAACCGCCATTTTCAAGTTTTTTTTTTCACCACCATTTGTTTTCATTTTTGCACGCAATGTTTTTGACGACTGGCGTTTTGATCTCATAATGATATGGAGTACTATGTAGCAATGAGGTACTTATCGAGTTTGTCTGAAATTCCTTCTGCCACCTTCTACAGAGTCTTTGTTATTGATATTGCGAATATTTTATCGCCTTCATAAGACAGTTTTGATATTAGTCTAAAAATTTAATTGCCTTTGTTAGACGGATATTTTACAACAATATAAACATTTTGATCGTATCAGCAGATCAGCAGACAGGTGTTCAACAAGACATAATTTTCTTTCTCAAATTTTCACCGACATTTTCAATGCCTTGAAAATTTTTTCAATAATTTTTTTTTTTCATTTCCAAATATAAATGACCCTCGATTAATAGATCATTGTCATTTACCTGGAATTCCAGGTATTACTTCTGCCTTTTTGATGCACTTTCAAATCATTAAAAAAGTCACTGGGACGGGGGAGTACTAGTGTGGGAAAGATATTGTGAAATTTCCCATAAATTTATAATTTATCTGTGCGAAATAAAAAATCATGACAAACAATTAATAAAGGGACAATAAACTAATTAATTTACTTACTTTTTTCGATTCCTCACAGAGCTGTCACTTTCAGCAATCGGCACATAAGTTTGTTTATTGTGAAGTTGTATCATTTATACAACAAAATGTGCGTTTATGAGCATAACAAGAACACCCATGATTCCAAAGTCCGGGTATTCAATTAATTATATATACGATATTCATTATTTAATTAATTGCATACACAAAAATAATCGGCACATTATTTTTGGGAACATCCTTAACTCTTTCATGAAATTCACTAATTATAAAAAAAAAAATATATTTGCACAATATTTTCATTTAAATTCATTTATGTGCACAATATTTGGACGAAACATTTTTTCTTATAGTGTACCATTTTTTGTACACCATTTTTAACATGTGCACAGAGCAAAGGGAAACTATGTACATTTTTAATAAAAAATTATTCAAGTTTGTGCTTGAATTTAATAAAATTGTATTGTGCACTTTCTATTCGACTTTACCATTTATGTAAAAACGTAAATGTGCACGATCCTTATGGTTATAACTCGTATTTTACCGTAAAAAAATGCATAATGAGAATTTAATATTTAAGTTATTGGTTCGACCCATCAAGAGTCATACCTGCATGTTCATTTATAATTTGCATACTTTTGCGTTGCAATATTTTGATAACCGCTGAGTTAATATCAGTCAAATTTTTGTCAAGCATGTATTACACAGAGAGAATGACATGAAGAAATATTAAATTTCATCGTTTTCCTATAAAAAATAGCACAAATAAAGAAAAAGTCAGTTTTTAGGATTCTTTCACAAGTTTTAAGTAAATAACTTCAAAACTGCCAATGCGATTGAGTGGAAACTTTTTTCAGACCTGAACACCATTAAGAGGCGTCGACAAAAACAAAAAAAGTTGAATCGCGCCATTTGTTTTTGAGAAACCGTTCGATAAAAATTTGCCATTCTTACAAGTTTTTTCTAAATAACTTCGAAACCGCAGGGGCGATAGGGTTTAAACTCCTTTCAGACCTGGCCCCCACTAAGCCGCCTCGATGAAAAAAAAAAGTTGAATCGCTTCATTCGTTTTTGAGGAACCGTTCGATAAAAATTTGCGATTTTTTACAAGTTTTTTCTAAATAACTTTAAAACCGCACGGACGATCGGGTTGAAACTTCTTTCAGATCTGGCCACCACTAAGACGCGTCTATGAAAAAAAAAAGTTGAATCGCTTCATTCGTTTTTGAGCAACCGTTCGATAAAGTTTTGTCACACACACACACACACGAACATCTTCCTAAGAACGTCTGAAAATGATTCTGGCACACATGAAACGTGTTTATATCATGCCAATTTCAATTTTCATTTCCGACATGATTACAATAACTTCCCTCGTCGGGTAGTTAAAAAATATGAGCCTTAACGAGATCTATGAACTGGTTGAACACCATTGCGAAAATTACTTTGGGTAATATGAGATATTCCTGTTTTTGCTTCCGTTCGCCTGGAAATAGTAATTTATGTCATAAGGCTGAAATCCGACGTTTTTCCAGACTGTGGTTGAGTCCGGTGCACGAGGCATGAGGTGGGATACGAGGCGCAGCCGAGTACACCCGAATCATGCCGAGTGCTTCGGACGAAAGGTAGCCTGGAAAGACTGAGGTTGAAGCCGAATGAGATACACTATTTTTTCTCACAAATACCCATCGAAGCAAGCAGAGCGGGAAGGGGCGAGCGAATGGGGAGGGGGTCCAGGGGGCGAAGCCCCCGGCGGGGGGTTGGTGGGGCGCAGCCCCCCCATTCAGCGAAACACCTAAATCAAAAGATACATCAATCATAAACGTTTTTAATTTGTTACTTTGATATGAACAACAAAACTTACTCATTTTCTAAACATAAATATATATTTCCAAGTAATAAAAATATATATATTCCGTAAATATGTAACATTATAAAAAATTTAATACTACTAGTTTGCAACTATTTAAAAATATAAACTAATCAACATCGGAACATTTTCCCTTTTGGCTATTTTGATACAGGAATGGAAATCAAGTGTGCAACTTTTCTTATCATATAAGTCAAGAACTAATAACCAGAATATAATTCATCTTTTTTTTGAACAAAAACAAAAAAAAACGCAATTTTACTATCTAAAAGTGTACATTTTTGGTTAAGCCCTAGTAACTTTAGTTAAGCCTTACTTCCTAACTAAGGGTTGAACGTAGTTTTTAGAGATCATTCATAGACTATGTGACGAAATAAAGGTGATCATGTTTTTTCAGTAGTCATCTCTTTCTAAAGTTTGATCAAGGGACTGTAGAGTGGCTGCGGGCCCCCCACCACATGCGCATTTCCCTTCAATGCGGTGAACAAATACCGCCAAAAACAGCCGGCAATGCATTGCACCATTAAAAATGCAGAAAAACATCAGTTTTCCTCCGGGAAGCCGACTGAAAAAAGGTCTAAAATGGTCATGAGTGAGAAAAAAGCTTTTTCAATACTGGGACATATTCATTTTGTGTGCAATCGGACCATTCGGAAGTTTACTACCAATGAAATTGGGGAAAATAAAAAAAACGGTGACATATTTGACACATTCGAATGGGGGCACCCGAGGACCACCTGCTTGTTTTTTTAAAGTTTCCCAGTCTGTTCTGACAGAAGTCAGCTTGAATGTTTTTTAATATAAATTTGTTTGTCAATAGTCACCTCTGTTATAACCGGAAAGTGATCTGACCCATAGCTCTCCTCCTCAACAAAGACCTTGATCTTGCTGGCTAGTGAAGTAGAGGATAGCACCAGGTCTATGTTGGATTCACTATACTCGTCCTGTCCAATAATCGTATCGGTATTATGGATGATGGTCTTATATTTATCGATGGAGATGAGAAGATTTTCACCTCCCTGCTTATTGTGTCTGCAATTCCATGCTTGGTGGTGAGCATTGAAATCACCCATAATCATCGACTGATGGGGTGCGCAGGCTAAATTACAAATTTCATTCCAGTTAGCTGGGGAAAGAGTTGTTTGGGGGGGAGGGTTTATAGAAGGAATAGAGATTAAATGGAGGGGAGGCATTTGTTATTCTAAAACCTATGGCTTCAATGAGTTTACTCGGGATGTTTGGATTTTGAATTTCCTCATAGGTGAGGTTTTTCCTAATTGCTACTAAGATGCCTCCTCCTGTATTTCGGTTTTTATAATCTCTGTCTTTTCTTATGACAAAATAACCTGGAATTCGACGCTCTTTAGCATCTTTTGGCTCGAGGTGAGTTTTAGCACATACAACAATAACAATGTCCTTATCTTTAACTATTTTCTTCAGCTCCGTCAGTCGAAGATCTAGGGAGCGGCAGTTCCAGTAGAAGATTTTAAGTGTTCGTCGGACTATTTGTGGGCCACTCAGTTGTTGCGTTGGAGTATTTAGAATCGGTCCTGGTTTTTCTTGGAAACTGTAAGTCGTGAAGTTAGAGGAACAAGCTAAATAAGTTAATGGTTGTATTGACGCAGCCATTTGGATATTTACCCCTCCATGTCGCTCTGAGAAACATTTGAGTACCCTCCTTGGTCTAGACTTATGTGGGCGTCTCTTTTAAGAATTTTTGGGCTCGATCCCTCATAGTCTTGGTGGGGAGGGCATGCCTACCATAGGCTATTTGATTGCGCGCCGCCCCGATATCTGCTCCTGTGGCTTGTATTTTGGACAGGATGTCTCCAACCATTTAGGGTAGCTTCTGATGACGTTGAAGATGGAGCGGAACGTTTTGATGGATGTTTCAATTCTTCTGCTATTTCCACAATGCCTCGTTCTTCCCTGGGTCGGGCGATCATCGTGCCGGGACTATCAATTGTTATTGGTGTGGGGAGGGAATAGCTATTGTGTCTAGTAGCTAGGCCTTGTGATTCTAGCTGAGACTCGTTAAGAGACTCGGCGTTTACCATGGGAGGCGAACTTGCGCCGGAGTCTGGAGGGGTTGAATTAGCTGTCCCCTCTTCAGGTGTATTACTAGGATAGTGGGGACTCATTTGTGTGTGTGGCTGATATAGTTCCTTGGTGGGGCCATTCTTCGCTATGTGCCCTTCCCTTTTGCAATTATAGCACGTGCTGATTTCGGAAGTCACAAGGACGAAAATTTCCTTACAAAGACCTTTATTGATATTTTCATTGGGAATTTCTCCATCTGCTCCGGGGCGACAAGTGCCTGTCTTGTATGTAAGAATAGGTGCGCATATTTTGAATTTTTAAACCTGTGTCTAACTTGAGTAATATTTCCAATTACCTCGATTCCTTTTTCTTTCAACACTTCGATGAGAAAGTCATCCTCAAAGTTGGGGAAAACATTGGAAAAAATAATTTTCTTATTTGGATTTACGTAAGGACGAATGGTGGTTTCCTTTTCGTTGATACTCAATTTTTTTCCAATTAGCTCATTAACGTGTCTCTCGCTCTTGAGCCAGACAAGGATTTTATTGTGACCAGTGGGGGCTGTACCGACCGAATTTGTGACATCAAAAATGTTGAATAGTGTATCTAAGTGGGCCTCATAATTTGCACCTTCAACTGTATCGATAACTATTCCATGTTCGAAGGGGGGCTTATGGTGTCCTTTTGCAACACCTGCGTAACTTATGGGAGTCTTATGGATCGGCACCAGGCCTCTGGGAGGGACGTGTTTCTTGAAGGTGTTTATGTTTGCCGCTAAACGTCACTGCCTTGCAGCCATGCACTGAACATTAACTAAGAGGTATAAAACCCTGACACTGGGAAAGTTTTTTTTTTTTTTTTTTTTTAATCACTAAAACACACTTGATTCTCCAGTTTGATATAAAAAACTATAAGTTGTGCGCGGAGCGCCCTAGAAACACGTGCGTTCGCTACCACTGCTCGAACCTCAAATATCTCGTTACCAAGTAGTTTTATGGACACATTGCATAAGCCGTTTTTTGTAGAGAATTTAATTTCTGATAATAAAGGTCATTTGCCATTTCTCTCTGAATCTACTCATTCTCGAGATAAATCCAAAAATTTCGAAATTGCTCATTTTATCGTTGTTTCAGGAGTAAAAAATGGAAAAACCAGTGGACCGATTCCGGATGTAACGATGGACCCAATTCGTTGGGGCAGATCAATTCAGGGGCTGAAGGTAAGTTTTTTTTCAAGGATTTTCTTAAAAAGTCAAATTTTTTTGTCAAGGATTTTGTTAAAAAGTCAAATGTTTTTTTCAAGGATTTTCTTAAAAAGTCACAAATTTTGTTACCAAGTGGTTTGATGGATACATTGCATCAGTCATTTTTTGTAGAGAATTTAATTGCTGATAGAAAAAGTCCTTTACCATTTTTGTCTAAACCTACTGATCCTCGTGATAAATCCATAAATTCCCGGAATTGCTCATTTTATCTTTGTTTCAGGAGTAAAAATGGAAAAATCAGTGGATCGATTCCGGATGTCACCATGGACCAACCTCTCTGGGGTAGATGAAGTCCAGAGGCTGAATGCAAGATTTTGTTTTCACTGATTTCCTTGAAAAGTCAAACATCTCGTTACCAAGTGATTTTATGGACACATTGAAGAAGTCATTTTTTGTACAGAATTTAATTTCTGATAAAAAAGGTAATTTGCGATTTTCCTCTAATTCTACTCATTCTCGAGATAATCCCACAAATTCCCGAAATTGCTGATTTTTCATTTCTTTCAGGAGTAAAAATAGAAAAATTATTGGACCAATTCCGAATGCGACGATGGAAATATCTCTCTTGCAGGCATATAAGGCAAATGCTTGTCATTTCTGTAACTATTGTTGTGATTTTTTTGTTTATTAATGAAATGAAATGATATGATATTATATTATATTATAACGCAATATTATATTATACGTCATTGTTTGTAGACAGTTTTATATATGACAATACAAGTTGAGATTTCTCATTCTGTTGGTTTTTTTAGTCTTCGCGCATATTCCTGTAAAAAAAACATGCAAACTATACAAGCCATTTTCGGTTGTTTGAACCATATTTAACAATTTACAATTAACAATTATCAATTACAATCCGTTGCTCATTTCGAATTCCACAATATTTGGGTGAGTACTAAAATCTCCGGCGCTCAAAATCTCCGCTGTCCAAAATCTCCGAAAAAATGGCGGAACCAGGACCGACTTAAGGTCGTGGTTCCATGGGGGGTATTGAATTTATATTAAATTCATTTAGCACTGTCTCAATTAAGTCCATTAATAAATAAATAAATAAATAAATAAATACCTAAATAAATAAATAAATGAATAATTAAATAAATAATTTAATGAATGATTAAATAAATAACTATATAAATAATTGAATAAATAATTTGATAAATAATCGAATGAATAATTAAATCAATAATTGAATAAATAATTAAATAAATAATTAAATAAATAATTAAATAAATAATTAAATAAATAATTAAATAAATAGTCAAAATTTTTCAAACTTTTCAATTTTTTTAAATTTTTTCAAAATTTAAAATTTTTCAAATTTTTCAAATTTTTCAAATTTTTCAAATTTTTCAAATTTTTCAAATTTTTCAAATTTTTCAAATTTTTCAAATTTTTCAAATTTGTAAATGTTTTAAAATTTTTCAATTTTCCAAATTTTTCAAACTTTTCAAATTTTTCAAACTTTTCAAATTTTTCAAATCTTTCAAATTTTTTAAAATTTTCAATTTTTTAAAGGTTCAGTTTATGCAATTTTCAAAATTTTGCAATTTTAAAATTTTTTGAAAGTTTTAACATTTGTAAAATTTTTTTAATTTTTCAAATTTTTTAAATCTTGAAAACTGTGTCAAATTTTTTTCTCCAAATTATTCAAATTTTTTGTGAAATTATTGAAATTTTTCAAAGTCGTAAAATTTTTCAAGTTCTTCAATTTTTCCAAATTTTGTAATTTTTAAAACTTTTAAATTTCTTAAAAGTAGTTAAAATTTTCCTATTTTTAAGTTTTGCTATTCAAAAATTTTTTTTACATCTTTTAAATTGTTAAAAATCCTGAAAATCTTTAAACATTTTCAAATTCATTAAATCTTTTGAATTTTTCAATTTTCATTTTTCTAATTTTCAAATTTTTCAAACTTTTTGATTTTACAATTTTTTGAAAGTTTCATCATTTTTAATGTTCTTTTAATTTTTCAAATTTTTAAAACCTGGAAAACTGTTTCAAATTTTTTAATTTTTCTCAAATTATTTAAATTATTCAAATTTCCAAAATTTAATTTTTTTTTTTCAAATTATTGAATTTTTAACAATTTTTTAAAAATTTTTAAAACTTTTCACTTACTTAAAATTTGTTCAATTTTTCGTTGCGATATCCGCCGTCCAAAATCGACGGAAAAACGGCGGAACCACGGCCAAGATATATCACTTAGAAATCTATAATTAATTTGATCAACTAATTTATTAATTTATTAATAATTAATACATAATTACTAAATCATTATTTTTTTTTGGTTTATGATTATGACGAGTAGGAGGCTGTGAAAAGTGAAACTATATAGTGGAAGCAATAAATCTTGAATACATCTTGAATGGAAAAATTGTTAATTGTTTCTTTTATTTTGTTTTTTTTTTATTTTCTATGAAAGTTCCACTTTGTTTGGACCAATATAAACTATTTCGAAAAAATGCAAGAATACATTAAAAACAAAATTGATTTTTTAAACAAGTAAAATGAGTTACCAAGATTCCAAAAGAATAATCAATTTTGAAAAAAACAATCAAAAATATTTTGAAACATGAAGAAGAAAATAAAAAGATTCCATGCAATTTCGCATTGAAAATTTTTCTTCTAATGTCTTTATTCATTCATTTATTCAAAAATTGAAAAAATCACCGAAAAATGTGTTGAATTGTAGAAAAACATTTGACAATTTCGAAAAAAAAATTCACAAATTTTTCATTTCAAAAAATGAAAGAGTGAAACATGCTGAACAAATTCCTGTTTGCGGTAGTATATACAAACCCCTACGAAATGTTAGTCACTGACTCACATGTTTTTTTGTTGTGTTTTTTTATTGATAACTCACATGTTATTTTGCCTTTTTTATGACAAATTTGAGGGAAGATTGAGGGGTTCGATCTAACGGCTGCATAGACCACGAGCCTTCTTCCATGTCCTTCTTCTTGGCCACCTTCCTTGGTTTCACTCTGTGAAGATCTTCATTCTTCCGCGTCTGTGGTTGGATTCCCGCATTCTCCTTATCATCTGAGCTCTGGTTCATAGTCATCTCCCAATTTTCGTCTTCAGATTGTTCGAACTCAACATCCGTGCCTGTCCTTGTCTCCAAAGGCAGAGGCTGCACAACTTCTGTAGCGATTGATGCGTCTACATGCTCTTCTGACTCTGCGAGTTTTGGTTTTATCGGTGAAAGAGGTTCCTTAGATGGAGCTTCAATCAACCCTATTTCACGCTGGTATTCTACAACAGTATTACGCAGTCAGTATTTACATTTTTAAATAGATGGAAAAATGCTGATCATTAAAAAATTCAATTTTTCCCTGAAAACATGGTCAATTCCCAGTAAAACTGTAACTTTTCGTTTTTTCAAAAAATTATTTTTTCCTCATCATAATTTGTGTACCCCTTCGCTACAGATATTGAAACCACCTCGAAGATATTGAATATAATTTGATTTTCTTTTATCATTTATTCTATATAATTGAGTTATTCACTTTGTTTGAAATTGATTGTTGTCGCCATTCTGTCGAGAAATTCAAATTTACGTAGTTTACCCTGGTGACGTAGGAGTTTTTGTTCGAAAGAGCACCTATTAACGTTCGTTTCATGAGTCACAATTAGTAGAGATTGTAATAATTATAACAGGGAACATGTATGCATTTTCATTGCGGTTTTTGCGCTCCTATATGATTCCTATAAAGAATTGGGACTTTTCTATCCTATATGATTTTCAAATTTGCGATCAAGTTTCGGAAAAAAAAATTGAAAAACATGTATGGTGCCTGTTGTTCCATACTATTACTAAAAAATAGGTTATTTTCAGCTCGGATCAATTTGAATGAATTTTATTTAATTCTCTGGTCATGTGTAAGTATGCCTGCCTTGTTTCTTTCGTCTAACGCTGGATGAAAAGAAATTGAATGAGTAGAAAATTAAGGCATTTGGATGTATTTGACTATAAATACATGTCAGGGTTTTTTTACATATACATGGGCCAACACCGATCAGTAGCAGTGTATATGTTATACTTTCTTATACTACCCCAAAAGATTCGCAATCCCTCAAAAATTTATCCGATTGAAGAATGGCACTCATGAGAAATTTTCGATCAGTGTATACACTCTGAAAAATGTGAGCTGATCCACTGGTTCATCGATTTTTCGCTTCAAAAATTCATAAGGTAAAATCCAGTAGAATAATCATGTTTAAATTGGCGTGATTATTTCTCACATCCCAATTCCAATTTCTCACATTCCATCAGCCAATAGACGTGCACCATTCGACGTTATTTTATACAGACAACATGGAACTTGAGTAAGAATTTCGAGGATTTTATTGAAGATTCTTCATGTTGCCTATATATATCGAAAACAAATGATTTTGGGTCGCGTAACAAAATTCCTGCGGGAAAATTCCCACCGACAAAGAACTGAACGCAAAATTTACCCTGTCGAAATTTCTTCAGTACAATAATTCCGATGACGAAACTTTCGGTGTTTTTTTGTGAAATATAACAAAAAATCTAGAACGAAAAAAATGTTGACAAAAAGTGAAATGTTGAAAAAAACGTTCTAATTTTTTAATTGAAAGAAAAAAATTCCAAAATATTTGAAAAATTAATCATTTTTAAAAATTTACATATTCTGAAGAACACTAAAACTTTTTCAAAATATTTCAAGAATTATAAGAATTTCTCCAAATTCAATATTTTTTAATAATTTAAAAAATTGCAAAAGAAATTAAGATGTTGAAAATTTTGACCTCTTTACATCGTAGAAATTTTCAAAATTTGCAGAATGTCAAATATTTCAAACACTTTCAAACATGTGAAAATAAAACTCAGATTTGTAAAAAATCTCAAAAAATTCAAAAGTTGTAATATTGGAAAAGTTGGAAAAAAAAAATTCCGAGAATTGAAAAAAAAAGTTCAACAATTAACTAATTTACATTTGAACAAATCAACAAATTTCATCAATTACATTTCCCGAAAAAATACATTTAAAAAATTTTGAATATTCTAATAATTTTAAAATTTTGAAAAATTACCACAATTTAAAAAAAAAAAGAAAAATTAACAATCGTGGAAAATGTTTAAATTTGCATTAATATGATTAAAAAATTTGAGATGACAATTTTCAACTTCCGGACAGGGGAAGTTATTGTAATGACTCAGACAATCAAAAGGGACATGACATTTTCACTTTCCTCGACGTTTGAGCCGATTTCAATTTTTGTTTTTCCAAAAATTATATCTCATTAAAGCAGCGAGATAATAACCATCGACGGAAAATGTTGGCGAAAAGTAAATTTATTCTAACGGATAATATGTCGGTAGGAATATTTGGCGCTCAGGAATTTGTCCGCGGGAAATATTGTTTTGGAAATTTTGTCGGCAGGAATTAAAGCGTGTCAACCACGAAGTCAAAGATCGGTTCTTCAATCGCATCATTTCCCAATTTAATATACACAAAAATGGAGAAAATAAAAAACCTCGAAAACACCACTGGTTCAGCACACATTTTTCAGAGTGTACACACTGCTCGAAAATTTGTCATGAATGCCATTTTTCAATTGGAGAACTTCTCAAATTCAGTGTGGTAATTACATTAAGTTCCTTAATGTATTTTCCACAGCCTATTAAGATTCGCTCACGTATGAATGCCCAGGGTAGAGGGTGCTTCCTGAATTCAGCATTCATCGTACGATTCCTCGACTCTGCTGGGTTGTTCGTACGTCTCACAGCATCGAAAATGCACCATTCACTGGGTTTACATTTGCGAAACCATTGTCGCTGGAGGTACTCGAAAAAGCTGTGCATTCTTGCTTTGACGTTTTCATCGGTAATTTTCATTTTTATTTGTTCGTACGCTTCCCCGATATCTGTCTCTGGTATCAAAGGGAGCGCCATTATAAGATTTAATGTTCGTTTGATACTTCGTCTTTCAAGTTTTTCTTCTTTCGATTCTTTACCCACTTCTCCTTTTTTCCGTTTCCTTATAGCGCCATATTTGAGAGCATTATGCCATAGTGCCTACCAAAAAATGTGTTCATTAACCCTGGGATGAGATGTTATATTGTTTAAAATAATCAGAATAAACTAAAAAATGCGGAAAAACTTTGCGCCATCTATCTTCCACGACAATCGGATCGAAAAAATATCATGCATACCTCAGAACAATTGAATTTTCATAAAAATCGAATGATGTACAAAGAAAATGGCCCATACAGTCTAAATATTTATAACATAGTTTATAAAAATGTGGATTTTGATGCACTCAGGGCATCCCCTGGTAATGGATGGTATAACCAATGTCCTCACATTTTTACAAAATACGTTATAAATATTAGGGTTCACACGTTTGGCATAATGGATTGAATGCTTCTTGATCCTATTTCAATTGATCTTGTCAACACATGTGAAATGAGTCTTTTGAGAAAAAAAAATTGAGTCTGTTAATATTTTCCAAAATATTGAGGGAAAACGAAATGTAAAAATATCCCCATATTTGCGGAACTACTGGATCGATCGAATTAAAATTGCGCATCAAAGTTGTTCTGAATGCTCCATACTATGAGCCGAAATTTATGATTTTTCGCATTTATCCTATAAATCATCTATTTTCTAATAATTTACGTTGAAAACAGAGTCTATCGCGGATATTTTGAACAATAACCTCCGATGCGTAAGCTTTCGGTCCTTCTACATCATTCATGACACAACAACATTCATGACATTCAACATAGCATGATGATTTCACTGTTAAAAAAGGTTATTTGAATTTTCCATGCCAAAGTACGGACTTCTATTGAGATATGTTCTCGCTTCTGGCGTGGATCCGCTCAAATATCTCACTAATTTATTCGGATTGATCTCATTTTTTTTTTAATTGAGCAAATTGTGGGAAAAGATTTAAGGAAAGAGATTTTCACTATGAACCTCGAAAATTCGCTCGCTTAGGTTTTTCGACTGTTTCAGAAACTAATTAGTTTTGTCACAGTATTTACAAAACGAAAGTCCACTTTATCCCGATAATCCCAACATGCAAAGGTTAAAAATCTCCGATTTCTTTTTCAGTGATGGAAAATTATAAATTTTTTTTTTGCCCGTTCATAATGAGTTATGCATAAGACTGTCCCTGCCTTCGGTAGTATTCTCACCACTACCTTCCGTGGTGCTGTCTCAAAATCGAGATGAATCATTGTCTTAACTTCCTTGAGTTCAGGCGCTAATGTTTCAAATGCGTACGTGAACACTGCATCGTAAGCCTCTTCGGTTTGTCGTTGCATTAGTGCATATATGATAGGAAGCGTCTGATGATAGAATACGAAGTAAATTAGTAAGCACAAAACATAGAATCCAATTAAGAATACGGAACTTTCATGCAGTCCTTATTTACGAGATAACCTCATGAATAGATTTATTACAACCTATTAAGAACAAGAAATTCATGGTAATCCTGTCTCAATACTTTCCAATAAATAAAAGGAAATTCGTCAATTTCAAACAGGAATTTGTCGCTCGCGACGCCAAAAAAGTTGTCCCGTCGATTCTACTGTTTCTATTGGATGCGTCTGTTCGGATTCGGTTAAAGCTGACCTATGATTGGCTCTCGAGTGCAGAGGCACTTCTGTGATGTCACATCCGTTGTCGAGTGATTTGAAAAACAATTATTTTAAATATTCCATAATTGAAAAATACACGACGAAATTGAAATTTTTCTTGCAATTTTTCTCGTTGTGGGTTATATACTTGCTAAAAAAAATTAAACAAAAATATGCAAGTTTCCTATTATGTTTCCTCAAACTGAGAATCTTGATATACTTGACATCAGAATCTTTTCAGAAAAATTCTAGGAGCGCATTATAGTCAAAAAAATTTAGATTTGTTGTACACGGGTGTATTGTCCATGAGCAAGCTATGCATGAACAAACACCAATCGATATTGAAAGACTTTCTGAATACAAAAATGAAGTTTCAATTGAGTACAAAAATTATAAAAGTTCCTTAGTCACACACAACATCCTCAAGAAATGTTTCCAAACAAATATTGGAAAAGAAATCGATTTTTCCCAATAACTGAAGAACCGTTCCAGATTACTGTAATACAGATTACTGTAAAACTTTTCGGCTTTTCTAGAATAATGTTCGCTGTTTAATTTATGGAAAAGTGATGACCGAAATGGCCGAATCACATGCGGACGAAATGCTGAAACTTTGTATTTTCACGTTTCAGATCATTTTACATTATTTCCAGGTGAAACTCAAAAATGTGGAAATGCAATGATTGTAGAGCTTCCATTCAGAAGAGAACAAGAATTCGTGGCGATGAAACTCAACGATTCGCCTTCTATAAAGAATTGACCTCCAGAGTTTGTCTTCTATCATATACTATATATGTATGATAAATAATCGAGGTCCATCATAACGGACGCTCATTCTCAAGCCGAAGTTCACTAATTACATAATTGAAGGGAATTTTCATCAAATTTCATTTGAAATTTGTTCAAAATCAATTGAAAAAAATTGGGCTAAACACTGCTTAATTTCTCCAGAGTAAAATCCACTGTAAATGCAGTGACTGTTAGTAAAAAAATATCTGTTTTTTGAAACATTAACTTTTTGAGTTGTTAGCTATTTAAAAACTCCGCGTTTGAAGCTTTTTTGTCAGTTTTTAATTTTCAATTTTTAATTTTTAATTTTTAATTTTCAATTTCTAATTTCTAATCTTCAATTTTTAATTTTTAATTTCCAATTTTCAATTGAAAACAAAATTGAAATTTGATATTTGTTGAAATTTGGAATTTAGAATTTGAAATTCGGAATTTAGAACTGGGAATTGGGAATTCGGAATCTGGAGTTTGGAATTGGGAATTGGGACTTGAGAATTGGGAATTTGGAGTTTGGACTTCGGAATTGGGAATTGGTTATTGGGAATTTGGAATTTGGAGTTTGTAATTGAATTTGAATTCGTTCAATAAAAAAAAAAATGAATTCGAATTTCAATTTGAATTCAAATTTTGGACGTTTTACAAATGAATTTTCACAAATTGAATAAATTTTTTGTTTAAATTTTAAATTAAAGTCAAAAAAATGTATTGCACTCCAAAGTGTTTAGTTCGCTTTATTAGTGCGAGATTTCAGAACAATAATCGACGTCTCCGCACTAATTGTGCAAGTTTCTCGCAAATATAGCGCGAAAACTCCGCAATTAATGCGTATTTCTCGCAGTTTTTGTGCGAACGCTTCGCATAAGTCCGCTCGCGTATCTTATGCTATGCGTAAGCTCCCCTTCACGTTTTCTCTGTGAACCGAATCGGGGATCGAAAATAGAGTAAAGCGTTTGAATAAGTAAAGATGTATGAATACAAGTGAACGCATAGGTGATCTACTCCCTTATGAAAATGGTGCCATGAACCACAGAAGGAAGAAAAATGAGGAAAACAAAATTAACTCGTTTTGAAATCTAGGTGAATTTTCAAATTCCAAATATTTTTTCCCTTCAGTCAAATTTAATGTCACATATCTAAGAATTATAGTAAGATTGTTCATGAAATTTCCAATTCTGTTTAACATTATAGTAGATTTTGTTACTGAGACTGTGAAGAACTCTTATACCTCTCGGGAAGAAAGACCGCGGTTTTCTGTCCTCGAAGTATACACTATCATTTACCACACGAGCGTATAGTGTATTACCCGTAGGGCGTAAAGGGATTTTCTGATTCATGTAGGTATAACTGTGGCCTTCGGCTCGGGTTATAAAGTCACATTCGTCAGAAAATCCCTCTACTCCCTAGGGATCCAATATACAATTTCTGCAGACTAACAGTATGAAAAAAAATTTCGTTCGCCACATGGTCGTAAAAATTTCCTGGCTCGTATAAATTTCCGGTATTCAGGACATAACATCTAATCAATGAATGCTGTTGAACATTATTTACTCGTCTCGTGCTGCATTAAAAGCATCTCGTGAAGTGAGATTATGAATTAAAACATTCTCGTTCATCTTGTCTCGACAAGCTCTGGTCTCTGCAGCACGAATGTCAGGGAAACAATTTTCATCGTGCTCTCGCATTCTGATGACCGTCTTATCCAGTTTTAGGATGGCTTGACCGGGGCAATGAAAATCACTCTTAATTCGAGGACACACGTTGAGACTGTTGAAGTAAAACATGTCGGTAGTAACTGATTCGACTTTGCATTGACGAGATTCAGTAGCGGGTAGTTCAAACAAAACAAGTCAATGTCACCTCACAATCGGCTTATCCATTGTTCCACAAAATTCAAGATTTTTTGAATCTAAATAAAATTGCTGAATAATCATTGCTAGGAACCGTATTTTTTCTCTTTGTGGCTGAATCGTTCGAGTTTTTGTTTATGGAGTGATCACTGCAGTGAGTTTTATAGAAAGAATCCTCAATTTAGAGTATCCTTGATATGGACATTTTCAATTGAAATTTTTTCGAATATTTCAAAATTTGAAAACTGCACAAATTTCAGAAAAGATCAAAATTTTATAAATTTCGGAAATTTCGGAAATTTCGGAAATTTAAGGATATTCGGGCAAGGTCGCAAAAAGAGGAAAAAATTCCCATTTTTTTTCTATACATTCTTTGACTTTTGCAGAAGCTGTGTGCAAAGGTTCAAATTTTTCCCAAGCCGCCATTAGCTGCAATTGTTTTTTAAAAAAGCATTATTTAACACGTAGTCTTATGGGAATAACGAAAAAGTTGAGAAAAAAATGCAAAAAATGAGGACAAAATTCTGAAATTATTCACACGGGTGGGACTTTACTTACGGAATGCATAAAAAAATATTTCATGACGATCGCAAGCATTGTTTATAAATAATATTTAAAAACATCCAAAATAATCGAATTTCGACGCGCGCAGATGGAGATCGCGGCAACATTGTGCAAGATGGTCGGGGAGAGGGTAAGCGCGGGTAGTACAAAAACGACTACGGTGAGGGTCCTTTGTGAGCTTTAAAATGATTTACTATGCACATTAATCAACATATAGTACATTTTTCGCCTCTCAAAACCATTTTGCTGACTGGTTAATCGGTCATTATATTGCTTTAATGTCAGACGTTTTCCTCGCCAAAGATATGCCGTCGTGTTTTGTCTCAATTTTCATTGAGGTTAGGGGTTCACGGGGAACAGGAAATGCACTTTGGGACATCAGATATGCCGGGAATTTCTGTTTATCAGTTATTCGGAATGTTTTTTTTTGGCACGCATTTTAATCGTGAAGTCGACCAATATTTGATTATAATTTTGAGAAAAAAGGAAAGTGTTGGGGATTGTTTACTCGAAGTGGTATATATGTATATATGGACTCGAGTGCGAACGAAAACTCCCGATTCCTCCCGACAATCCGACCAACTTTCAGCGCGGTCACCATATTGCCAGATTTATTGCACCGATGAATAAGTTTTCATTAATTCGAAAAACTACTTTACAAAAATATTTTAATAGGAATAACATTTAGAGAAAAAACAAGGAATTAAATAACGAATTATGAGATCAAATAAGCAATAATTTAGGATCAAATAATTAAATTTCAAAATCTCATTATTTTTTGTTCAGGGATTGGTTTTCTGCAAAAGACCAATAGATTCCCCTCCGCCTCAGCACCAACATGCCCACCTCGCCCGAATATCCTTAAGAAATTTCTAAAAACAAAAAAAAAATGGAAAAATTTGAAACGGTTCAAAGCCTGCCATAAATGGACAATTTTTGGGGGGTCTCCATTTTGACCCCAGTGTCCGTTTTGCCCCCCATAGTGAGGTCCTTACCCAACGGTTAGTCAACATTAAACTACCTTAATTGCATCTGAGTGGGACTCATTGAGGACACATCAAATTTAGCGATTTTGAATTTATGACGAAAATTATTTGTTTGTTCAATAATTTCTCGAAAACTCAACTATGACGGTAACAAGTGGTTTTATGAAAAAATGTTGTTTCAGAAAATACTGCTCTTTGACTATTTCATTTGTGACACAAAGAGAAAGAAGACCGCAAGCATTGTGGAATATATAAAAAAAAACCCGAAACAACAAACTGATTTCAGCAAAAATTCAATTACCGTGGGTGCACTAGTTTCCGGCCATGCCCCCCTTTCCGGCGTAGGGCTCCAACACGTTACATTTTTTGGACATAAGGCTAATAATTAGTACTTTAACGATTTATTTTGAACTCGAAGAACTATGAAGAAGAAAATATATAGGGTTTGAGTCAAAAAGGCAAAAAACGGTCAAATAACTGAGTGACCGGAAACTGATGCCGATTCCTTAACTAGCCGGAATCTAGTACACCCACGGTAGCCCTAAACAAAATCGTAAAATGGAAATTGTTAACTACTTACCTGGGATGACACTCACTTATTAATATTTTATTTGAAATGGTCGAGGAACACTATAAATGCCGTGAAACGGGGAAAAAATGTTTCACAGAAAATGTTTTTTTTTCGTGAGAAAAATATGTCTGAATTGAGGATGTATTTCATATTCAAAACCGATATTTGCGTTGTTTTATATATAACTTTTCTCAAAAACCATTAATTGAATTCTCATGAAAAATCAGGTATTTGCGGTTCATCGATACTCAACAACTTCCGAAATTTAATTCTCAATTAACCAGTCCTGTAATTTTTTTCTGAAAGTTTCGGTAATTTTCTAAATCTTTGGAGAACAACAGATAAAAAACTAAACGGCAATAAAACTTTATGAATGGTTGACTCATGTCAATCTACTTCATAAATAGCCAATGCTTCTGGTACGTGAAATGAGGCAATTTTCAATGATTCTTTTTTTGCGGTGAAAAAAGGAGCTACAAAGAAGGAAATTGATAAAAAAAATCATTCATACATATCTCCGTTCTTGCGTTGTCGTTTAAAAATATAACTAAAGCCATCTTAATCAATTGGTTTCTCGTGTGCTTGACGAATTGCTTTCGTGTTCACTGCTGAATAATTCGAAGGACCTGGCACTGCGGCCAAGACATCATCGACACTCATGATGAATTATGAACAATTTAATTTATTATTTATTAAACACTCGTATCATAAATTGCGAACAGCTATGAAATTAAAACTTTCCGAATTGCATGAATGAACTACGGGTTGACAATAAAAATGCAATCGTGCACCTTCGATGGGCATTGGATACTAACTGTCAAAAATTGAGTAGCGCTCGGACTTTGTTTACATGTACGGGCGGGCGGGAGGGGGGGGGGTGTTTACGTTGCTAACATTCGCTCAGCTAAGTATCGATAAACACGTATGCTCGTCGGAACATGAGAAACAATGTTGAATATCGCGTTTAATGATTAATGATTTCAGGAGAAAATAATTGGGGAAATATTTGTAGCCAATTTTGATCCAAGAAAACGAAAATAATTGGATATATTCTTCGAAAATTATGCATTACGGGTCACAATAGGTATATCAATACAGTAGGTATTCATATTTATACTTACCACATAAGCACAATATTTACACCAAAAGACACACGCACATACACGACAGTCAAAAAGGGTGATATTTTAAAAATCAATCACGCCACACGATTGAATTCCGCAAAAAGAATTTTCAAATTTGGATCAATTTCAATTTCAATTTCAAATTTCGACAATTTCTCGAAAACATGTTGCCAAAATTTCAATACATTTTTTTTTCTTTGATTTAATACCTTGTTTTTGGTCATTAGAGTTTTGTACCAAATTTCTGTTTTGTTTTCCCATTATGTTTTTCCATTACGTTCATTTACGTTTTTAAAATAAAATTGAAAAAATATGGTTGACTTTTGCAATAAAAAAAAATGTTCAATTTTGCCAAAATTCCACAACTTGAATAGAAAAATTCAAAATTTTAGCAATTTTAAAAAAACAATAATCTGAATTAGAAAAAAAAAATTATAGTTTTCAGAACTTTTAAAAATGTTATTCAATAATCTCTTTTTTTTCAATTTTTTTTTCCATTTTTTTAATATATTTTTTTTTTTTTTATAATGTTGAGGACTTTATTTGAATTTTTTTGTTGAACTCTGTGAAGAACGGTCCAAGATTTTTTGAATTTTAATTTTTCTTTTAATTTTTGCGAATTTTCCCATTATAAAAAGGACATACTGACAATATATCGATTATCTCTCGCAATATATCGAAAGTCTGTCACGCTGAAATGCGCGCGCAACCGCTCTGTTGATCATTATAGTCTCTATCTCTCTCTGCCTTTATATATATATATATGAGAGTTTCAATCGAAAAAATAAATCGGAATCGAGCTCGAAATTCAGATAAAGAAAGGTAGCCTGAACTAGTAATAATAAAAAAGAAAATTTGAAACTTGAATTTTCGTTTATTTGATTTTTTTTTCATAATACTCGAAAACTTTTAAAATTCGTTTGGAATTTTTTTTCCAATTTTTCTCAATATTTTTTTGAATTTTTCAAATCGAAAAAAAGAAATAATTTTTTGGTAATTGTTCAACGTTTGTTCAATTTTTTAGGCTTTTTTTATTTTTGTCGAAATATTTTTTTGCAAATTTTGGGAAATTTTCATGCTTGTTGACAATGTGTTTCAATTATTTCCTATTTTCCTAGCAATTAAAAATTTTTGGAAAAATTTCCATAATTTCTGGTTAGTTCGAAACAATTATATTTTCAATTTTGAAAATTTTGGAAATTTCAAAGTTTTGAAAATCGCAAAATTTACAAATCTCAAGAAATGTAAGAAATTTCAAATTCTTCCAAAATTTCAACAGTTTTGAAAATTCTAAAAATTTAGATTTGAAAATTTTTAAAACTTTCAAAAATCTTTAAAATTGCAAAATTTAAAAAATTGGAAAAATTGAAAAATTTTAAAAGATAAAAATTTTGTAAAAATCAAAACTTTTGAAAAATTTAATTTTTTTTTTAAATTTGAAAGAAATTTGAATAATTTGAAATATTTGAACAATTTAAAATATTTGAAAGATTTAATAACTTTAAAAATTTTTAGAAATTAAAAATGTCGAACATCTAAATAATTTGCAAAATTTGAAAAATTTGAGAAATTTGACATATTTGATAAAATTTGAGAAATTTAAAATATTTGCAAAATTTCATGAATTAAATTTTTTTTTTAATTTAAACATCTTTTTGCAATTTAAAAGATGCAAGAAATTTGAATAATTTGGAAAAAATGTAAAAATTTGAAACAGTGTTTGAGATTCTAAAAATTTAAAAGATTAAAAAAAAATTAAAAATATTGAAACTTTTAGAAATCTCTGAAATTGCAAAATTTTAAAAATTGGAACAATTGAAGAAATTCTTGAAAAATTTAAGAATCTGGAAAAATTGAAAAATTTAAAAAATTTGAAAAATTTAAAAAAATTTGAAAAAATTTGAAAAATTTGAAAAATTTGAAAAATTTGAAAAATTCAAAAAAATTTGAAAAAATTCGAAAAATTTGAAAAATTTGAAAAACTTGAAAAATTTGAAAAATTTGAAAAATTTGAAAAATTTGAAAAATTTGAAAAATTTGAAAAATTTGAAAAATTTGAAAAATTTGAAAAATTTGAAAAATTTGAAAAAGTTGAAAAATTGGAAAAATTTGAAAAATTTGAAAAATTTGAAAAATTTGAATAATTTGAAAAATTTGAAAAATTCGAAAAATTTGAAAAATGTGAAAAATTTCAAAAATTTTTAATTTTTAAAAAAATTAAAAAAATTGAAAAGTTTGGAAAGTTTATATATTTTGAAAAATTTATTTAATTATTTCTTCAATTATTTATTTAATTATTTATTCAATTATTCATTCAATTATGTATTTAATTATTTATTTAATTATTCATTTAATTAATTATTTATTTATTTATTTATTTATGTATTTATTTATTTATTTGTTAATGGAATTAATTAAGACAGTGCTAAATGAATTTAATATAGATTCAATACCCCCCATGGAACCACGACCTTACGTCGGCCCTGGTTCCGCCATTTTTTCGGAGATTTTGGACGGCGGAGATTTTGAGCGCCGGAGATTTTAGTACTCACCCCAATATTTGCCGCTCAAATCTGGGGAAAGTGGGGAATTGTCTAGGGACCCTAGATGTAACTAGTTGTTGTTACTACATTTGTGTACTCGAAAATTGTGCATTGCAGTGAATATTCATCAAACACTCAAATAAACAGGATAACATAATAAATACAGGTATGTAATTATCGCATGATTTTTTGACTCAGACACATTGGGGCCACAAAAAACTTGCCGATCTGCAATTTCCACACAAGAATTTTATTTCAGATTTTCATGAGAAGTCAAATATTCCTGTAAAAAGTTCTTCCACGAGAAAATTCCATAAATCATTGTTTGCAGAGAATTTAATTCTACCAAAAAAATTAAGTAATTTGCGAAATGCATCCAAATTCCTTCAAATTCCTGACGGACATACACGCACGTCTTGTTTTAGTTTATTTTTTAAATTTATTTTATTCTAACACGATTGTTTTTTTTTCTTTCTTGATTTTTTGAATTAAAATTGAGTTATCAGGGGCTTTTAATTATTAATTATACTTCTGTTAAATTTTTTTAAATTATTTTTTAATGGAGTTGGAAAAGTGGGCGTTTCATATTTTTAAATTTCTGGTATGGTTTGTTTAAACAAAATGATTTTTTTTCAAAATCCACTAACAGTTAGCGGGGCAACCCACCAAATCAATTATTAAATTTTGGAACAAAAACCTCCACAAAATGGCGATCGTAGGAGAGTGGGGGGTGTTTGTGGCGCGGGTTGTGCAAATCGGTTTCGCAGTCGCTGAGAAATATTTAATGGTTGTGGTAAAAATGCAATTTCAAGTGTCGGTCATATTTTACCATTGTTCACCATTAAATTCTGCAAACACAGTTTTTTTTATTTTTTAATAAAAATAAAAAAATGTAAAATAAGAATAAAAATAAAAAAACCCCGCCAACTGTTAGTGGATTTTGACAAAAATTCATTTTGTTTAAACAAACTATACCAAAAATTCATAAATGACGTACCATTGTTCACCATTGAATTGTGCATCGATACCAATAAGCATTTTTTAATTTACTCCCCAATCCCAAATCGAACATTCGCGCCAATTCATTTTTCCGTTGCGTGACTTTGCAAACTTGTTCATTCGTGTTCGAACGACGCTCCAAGATGAACCCCAACGATCGAGCTCTCGGTGGAGAAAATGCCGTAAGTTTTGATTAATTATTAATTAGTATCTATACCACACGTTTCGGTATTTCGAATTTAATAAATAGACGCATTTATGAATGAAAAATTAAATAAAGTGACGTGTTTTTATACAGTGAAGTAAATGTGTTGGGCCATAGATTTTGAGAAATTTCTTCGTACAATTGTTTCAAATCGAGTCAGTGTTTTTTGCTTCCGAATGGAAGCATTGCGATCGGTCAATTTCGACTTTTGCTAATTATGCTTGTAAACCATATATAATGGTTTGAAACGTAAAAATACGAAGTTTGAGCATAGTGTCTGTATGTATCAATTTTTGTCAAAAATCTTCACTTACAAAATTTGACATAACAAGCGGTGAATTGTTCGGGTCCCCCATTGCAATGTATTCCTGAGATGTATTTATTATGGAATCTTAGTTTCATTTCTACCAATGCCATTGGTAGATAGCTTCCGAATGTTTTCCTGAATTATTAATTGTGAGAGATGGGATGAAGTTTGTCCTTATAGTGGTAATCAGTCAACCTGGTCCGTCATTTCATTTTGCCTCACCCTCCCCCAGGGTAACCTACCCAATAGATGTACGGGATCCAATAGATGTACGGGATGCAATAAATGTACGGGATCCAATAGATGTACGGGGTCCAATAGGTGGACGGTCGTCTTTTGAATAGGAAAATACGCGAAGCAATGACATTTTTGAACACGCAAATAAAATGAATTTAATTTAAGTTACCAGTGTCCAAGAACCCCATTTAACCTCACTTTTAGGAATTAGATTGATTCATTGGGTCAATTGATCAATTAATATCTACATTTGTTCCTACAGTTAACGTTTAACAAGAATGTTATGAGAAAAACAGAAAAAGGGCAATAACTCGAAATTCGAGGGGGAACGGGTATATGTTTTTTGGTTGTGTGACGTTGGTATATTTCGTGTTGATAGATGGTATCGACACGAAAATTTTCAAAAAAAAGGAATTGAATTTGGTTGCGTCCTTTTCGAGATATTCACAAATAACAATTTATAAACAAATCCTTATATCTCAAAAACTAATGGACCGACCGAGCTGAAATTCAATAGAGATCATTACTACCACAAGCCCCAACCTCGTGCCAAATTACAAGTCAAAATCTCTTTTGGTCATACAGGTATCGTGTGAAAAAGCTCGAAATTTTAGTGGGAACGGGTTTGTGTTTTTTAACTGATTGAGATACATGGCATCGAGACTAATATTTTCAAAAAGAAAGAATTGAATTTGGTGGCGTAATTTTCGAGATATTCACAAAAAATGATTTATAAACAAATCCTCATACCTCAAAAACTAATGGATCGATCAAGCTGAAATTGTGCACAGACCTTCACCAAACTATTGCCACCTATCTCACAAAATTTCGAATTTTTTGAAATTTTTTTAGTCCTTTATTCATTTCATTTTCTAAAAATTGATTTCAGAAAATGACCCAGCCGAGGGTTGAACGGACATATTTTTTCTACAAACATCATATCTTTACGTTTCAGACCATTCTATATCATTTCCAGGCAAAATTAGAAAATGTCAAAATTGAACGATTGCATAGCTTCCTTTCGGAAGCAATAAAAAGAACTAAATTTTGAGAATAAAATCTGAAAAAATTGTCAGTTATTGGTATTGAATGCATCTACCTGAGAGCGCAAGTTCATTGAAATGGGCTGGTTAGTGCCTTAGAAATCGCTTTTTTCGTTTTTTCGTCCGATAGTTCATATCTCAAAAAATAATGAATATTTTTTAATTTTTTTTTTTTCAAAATGTGCATCTCAACTAGATCTAGGGAATGGTGAAAGACCATCTAGTAGGTTCCTTACAAGAAATTGGAGATATTTCAATCTTGCTGTTTTTTCTGCTTTCTGCCTTTGTACGCACTCTAGCGTCCCCAAAAATTCATATGAAAACTTAAAATTTGAAACAAAGATTCCTTTTCTCATAGTGAAGAACCCTGTTAAACAGTGATTTGATCGTATGACTAGTTTTCCAGATTTTAATTTTTTCGTTTCCACGGTTTTTGTTTTATTTCTCGATAACTATTCAACCGATTTTGTTCTTTTTTTCTTCAAAATGTGTGTCTTAACGAGATCTATAATATGGTTGTAAAACATTGAGTCAATTAGTTTGGGTACAATGAGATATTCGTATTTTTTAACTTTTGATTTTGGTTTTACTTTTTGTGGTTGTACGCACGCTAGCGTCCGCAAAAATTGAGATAAGAACTTCAAATTTGGAACAAAGGTTCCTTTTGTTGTGGTGCAGAACCCTGTTGAATGGTGATTTGATCGGATCATTGATTTTCTAGATGTCGATTTTTTCGTTTTCACGGTTTTTATTTTATTTCTCGATATCTATTCAATCGATTTTGTTTTTTTTTTTTTCAAAATGTGTGCCTTAACAAGATCTATAATATGGCGAAAACTATTGAGTCAATTAGTATGGATACAATGACATATTCCTATTTTTGCTTCCGAATGGAAGCATTGCAATCGTTCAATTTTCACTTTCGCTAATTATGCTTGTAACCGATATATAGTGGTCTGAAACGTAAAAATACGAAGCATTTTTGGGAAATCAGTAAATAACTATTAAAAATCACTAATTGAACCCAAATTTCACACTTACCACCTATTTCAGTCACTGCAGCGTGGTGTGAGAAATTTTCAACATCAACAACATAGTTCAATCTTTTTTGCGTAATTATTCGTTTGTTAGGATGATTTTAGAAGTTTTTGCGGATATATTTTGGGAATTCCTCATGTAACGTTTTGCGCATGCACAGGGCACATTCTTTTTTATTTTTGATAACTTTTAGGAATATTTCATTTTCTTTTGCGTCCAATTTTTTTCTTATTCTACTCGTCGTGATATTTCTCTAAACACAAAATATAGACATGGTTTGAACCAGTAGGCCAACGAGATTTTCTAATTTCATTCTCATTGACCATTATCCAGTCTGGTTTATTTATTCTCAACATATTTACATATTTATGCGTATTCCTGTTGGAAGACTGATGTAAAATTGCACTCATAACTTCATAAGTGTTACTATTAATCATAATTCTACTCAATGGAACTGAGGAAATTCGGATGTTGTTATTGTTATGCAATAATTGAAGGACCAACACATCTGATGCAGACAGTATTTCTACTTTACTTAAGAGTCCTCCCCATTTTTTACAGTGATTACAAAAACTTTTATCTCTCATTCTCGTGAACAGCTTAGAAAACAATTCTTCGAATTGCATATGGGTTTCAAATGTTTGGAGAACGCAAGAGAAAACATTCTGCCTTGTTTCATAAGACGACGTGTACATTCATGTCGTACATGTCTCCGAAACTTGGAGTTCATGTTGTACAAGTTCATTCAAATTCGTATCTTTCGAACATAGAGTATCGAGAAAAGAAACAGGATCTTGAGCATCATCTGAATCGCAGGGATCACCGGCAAATTTTCTGACGCTATCACATCATAGACGTCTTCAGCCGTGAGAGTGCCACGTATGTTTGACCACAATTGTATATGGTATTGCCTACATCAATAACTGCACTATATAAACTCAATCCTTGACTTTTATGGATTGTGATCCCATAACTAAGACATACGGGAAATTGGCGGCGGATTATAAAAGCAGCATCCATAACTTGGATTTTGGCTGCCACTCGTTCAATCTTGCAACATTCTTCAGAATCTAACTTGATAGTGACGAACTCTATTTCCTGAGAGTTCAGAAGCTTCGATATCGCTTGAACGGTAGCAATCGTTCCATTCACCAAACCTTTTGTCACATCAATATTCCTCCTAATCATGATTTTTGCACCAATATTGATTTTGATGGTCTTAGATAGTCCAGCAGTCTCGCTTGCATCATCCTGATAATTCTCAAGTAATTTCAAAGCTTCATTCTTGAATAATTTTGATCCACTGTGCTCATCCGTAGCGGTAAGGATGATTTCATCAGATTGTATGTGATATAACATACGATCATTAAAAATTTCACATTGCCGACGCGTTGCAAATAGACACACTGTACATGGTGATAAATCGTTGACGTATTGACATATTACATCCAATCTTCTATCGTAATTCAGTTTGTCATCATACTGCTTTTTCCGTGTTTCTAGGACATCGATATCGTGTGGAGTGACCTGTCCAATTCTTAAACGGGAAATGATGTCACCATAAGCTGTATCGGTTTTTTGTCTCATCTTCATTGCTAGTTCATCATAGGCGAATAAATTCGACCAAAGGTCAAATTTAGCCATTGAACCAACATGTTTCGCCATTTCATGTGTGGTTAATGTGATATATGTAGGATTTGCACGTACCGGCGGTAGTTGGAGTAGATCGCCAAGCAACAGTATATGTTTACCACCAAACCATCCATCATCGTCTTGAATGCCGGCGTTGAAGATTTCATTCAATCGAAAATTGGTGAACAAGAAGTTAATATTGGACACCATTGATATTTCATCAATTATTATCCATTGAACATTCTTGAAATTTCCTCGTAACACCTTCAATGCTTTATCCGATAACTGTCGATATTTCAAAATTCCCGATCCATGTTCCACCGGTAATTGTAATAACTTATGTAAAGTCAAGTCGTTAATGTTGAATGCAGCTAGTCCCCTCGGAGCAGATGTGGCTACATGGTAGGGCGTTTGTAATTGCATTCAGCGCTGAATAACTTCAATTAAAAAACTTTTACCAGTGCCACCTGCACCACTAACATATAGTCGTAGGATTTCTTTTCCTGCAGGTATAATGGCGTTTAGTACTCTTTGGAAAATACGAATTTGCTCAGCGTTCATTTTACTAATCATTTCATTCAAGTCTCCAAAAAACTCTTTAGTTTTATTATTCAAATCATGGAAATTTTGCATGGCTGGTTCTGCTTCGACCGGGTCACATCCCAGTAAAATTTCATCATCATCGTCGTCGGATTGTCCACCATCGGTCCCAGTCATTTCCCCTTCAATTCTCAATTTAATCTCAGTCGTTCATGATATTGATGAGCCTTCAATAAGTCATCTTTATGATACATAAAAGATTTAGTAAATGTCTTAAAATTCTCTTTCAATTCATCAGTGTCTCTCCATGGTTTAAACAAGCGTAATAAACTGAAATAATACTTTTCCGGTTCTATCTCAGGATTATTCTTATGATGATTGATCAGATAACCATTTTGCCGTTTACGTGAATATTTTTTGTTTGGCATCTCATAATATTCAGCATGTTTCCTCACGGGTTTTGTGTTGATGATATCAAACCATTTGGCAAAATCATATAAGGACAAAGACTGCAGTTCAACCGGCCGTGCCGGATAGTAATCGTCGATTAAGGAGTTATAGAAAATGGAAGTGGATTCGCAATCTAATGTCTCAATTTCTTCACGGGACTTCAGTCTCTTATTTCTGATCCGTCGAACGTCTAGCCATCTAATGACCGTTTCCGGATCTGTTCTATACAATGAGAAGCCCAGTAACGTATCAACAGTTTCAATTGCGCCGACTTCTCGATGACTCAAACTACGAAATGCAATGGTCCATAATAACTGGCGAACTGTTTTAGTTCGATTTATATCGTTAAGTGCTTCCGCATCCGAACCTGCGACTTCAGGTTTTGATGCGTACTTTGTGCAATACACTGTTAATAATCCTGATTGTTCTCCAATGAACTGAATATCCATATTGCCTTCTTTTGTTCGAGGCAAATCAAACAAACGGCATTTAGTTCTCAACTTTTTTCGATTGGCAACCGATACTGCAGTGTTCTGCAACACAAATTATTCTGTAACATTTCGTGAAAATCCAAAGCGACACACTTTAATTGATTTTGACGTTCCTTTCTTTTCTCGTTGACAATATTTTGTAGGACGATGAGTTTGATGAGTCGTAACTCGCCTGTACAAAGTAGGTGAGCGTAATTCAGAAGGAATTTGATATGTAACGTAGTTCATAATAAAGTCCTTTATTTCTTCACTTGGAATAACTCCTAAAATTGGAGCATTTTCGATCCAAATCATCATATGAAAATGCGGCATTCAACGACTTTGATATTCACGACGCCAGAAATAATGATCTATTTTACCTCTTGGCTGACTATCAGACAACATGAAATGAAGTATCGCGTTGAATTTGTCCCCTGAGGATAATTCGTCTGAATCTGGGCGGAGTGATCGTATACACTGAATTAAGTCATCCCACAACCATTCAGCGGCGCTTACTGTCAGAAACCATGTTGCTGGCCCATAACGCTGAATCATACAATTGAGATTGTTCCGTGGAAGTCGCCAATATTGCTCCGAATTCCGGACACGTTCAAATATTGCTTGAATTCGACCTTCTAATTCACCTTTATCCAATTTCTCCAAGCATTGTTTTGCATTAATACGTTCATTGGGGTTCATCACATTAAGTAAATGATAAATCCCACTATTTATTTGTCGTATGAAAGCATCATGTTGAAGAGAAAAAGATATTGTTGATTGAGTCAAAAGGGTGAATCAACAGAACGTAAACCGGTTTTGATATAGGTTGCATCAGTTAGTCTCTGTGACCTTACCTCGTGGATACCATTTTTACCATATGGATACAAGTAGGCGAAACACAATAAATCTAAATTTTTCAAGTGAAAATCTAGAGGATTATCTTTAACCTTCAGCATTTGATAAAGTTTAGTCGAGGATGCATACATTCTCTGATCGTGTAGAGGTTGAATTGTATATTTAGCATATGCTATATTTTCATTCTGCACCAGTGTTAACAGAGCTCGTTTCTTATCTGCACCGTCATCTTCTACGTCTCTCGATTCATGAGAGTCAGATACACATTGTTCTAACGGCACAGATTTTTCAACAGATCCAGGTTCCACCATGTATTCAACCTCGTTATGAGTCGATACAAATGTCAATAAATCTTTCGCACCGGTCGGTATTTCGATTCTATTATACAGTGGATTAATCTCTTCTAATTTTAATGAAGCTTAACCAAAATACTCCGCGAACTAAGATATATAATTCATGATCCTTGTTCAACGGCTCTTCATCAGGGCATATCTTTTTCAAAGTTTCCTCAAGGGGTAATAGTAGGAAGAACATTTGCCCTTTCATTTTCTGTACAGAACATGCGTGAGGAAGATTTTTATTTGCTATTGTTCCCCCACGTTGAACGACTTGAAATGATTTTGCTCTTTGAATCAACAGTTTTTCATAGTCATTCAAATTTTTGAGTTCTTCAGGAATTGCCCCAGCATCTAATTGATTTAGTACACAAGTTGGAGGCAATTGTTTTTGACGAAAATTAGTTAAACAATATCTACAAATGGAATTAGTCTGAAATATTTGTTTTCCTTGTGTAAGTTCATAATCATGATTAGCCACATCGAACAAGATTAATTTTTCCCAATTTGGATTTATCATATCAAGCGGAATTCGTAAAGTTGCAAGGCTGATTATGTCTCGTTCCTGACAGAGCGTTTGACAAGAAATACAAATATGTGATGGAGTATCTAGAGACCGCTGATTAAAAGCAATGAAGGCACTCCGAAATTTTTCCTGCAAGTAGTCTTCATCCAAACAGAGGTTATGATTAGCACAAAGTTGATGACCGTTTGATTTCATATCCTTTGTGATATCCTCTAACGAATTGACCTGAGACGTATCCAATGCTTTATCCAGACCATTCAATTTTGGAAATATGGCGATCATTCTGTAGATCAGGTCTTCTATATATTTTATACCAGGAAAGTGAGGTGATAACTGAAGAATACTTGAATACGTATTGCCACAACATTTATCAACATAACTCAGATGACCTAACTTGTAACCTTGATGAAATTTCTGTTGGAAAAGAATGAGAAATTGTTGAAATCTCCTCAATTATTGACATTTGACATTTTCAAGTAAATCTTTGAAACTAGTGATAATGCTTTCATCATGACGTACACGACAAACTTGGCTGCCCAACCAAGTTTTCATTTTCTTACTTTTTTTACCCTCCGTCTTGGTGTCAGTCATTAGTCGTAAAATATTCATTGCCTGACCTTTTTCAAGTAAATCTTTGAAACTAGTGATAATGCTTTCATCATGACGTACACGACAAAATTGGCTGCACAACCAAGTTTTCATTTTCTTACTTTTTTTACCCTTCGTCTTGGTGTCAGTCATTAGTGGTAAAATATTCATTGCCTGACCTTTTTCATTCATACTAATTACAAAATTCCCATCTTCTCCATCTTCAATAATCGGATTCTTCTCGAATTTCTCGAAAGTATATGAAGTCTCATAAAAGTATGCTTCATTAGATGCTGAATGTTTTTCATTGCCACAAAGGTCTCGTAATCGGCTTTTCAAGTTTTTATATCGCTTTGTTTCTTGCGATAAATAGAAATCTGCTTTCTTTGTAAGTACTTTCAAAGTGTGATACAAATTCTGAATGTATAATTTTCTTTGTAGCAATGTCCACTTAATCATTTTTTCAGCTTTCAATCTTTTTTCACTCAACTCCATACCCGTAAATTGTTCTGTCAAATTTAGGACATAAACCTCTGTGGAGAAATGTAGCTTCAATGAATTTTTTTTAATGTTGATTTTGCAATATTTTTTCTTTATCATCTGGCCAATTGTCATACCAAATTTTTTTTAGTTGTTAAAAGCTTCTTCTTATTAACCGAATATGCTTTCGATGGTTTACTTGAATCGGATACTCTCTTAATTGCAATGTCAATATGACTCTCTTCTTGGGATGAATTGCTATTCTGTAGTTCAATTTGGTCAGATTTTTTATATCGCTTTGTAGCGTTCGTTTTGGGAGAAATTGTGGCCGTCGAAAGCTTCCTTTTGCAGTGAGAACGGGCTGCCGTTGCAGTCTGTGGGTCATTGAAGTTTGATTCTTTCTCAATCACAGTTTGAGCACTAACACCTTCGCATGTTGATGGCACATTCTGAATTTCAATTCGGTTGAAGTTCCGACGTCGTTTCGATTTAATCATTCCCTGACCAATATCATCGACATTTGCTCTTTTCACGCTTACGTTTCGCTTCTGATTCTCTTCTGCGAATTGCATTCAGAGATAGTAAAGCTGAAGGAACATTACGATTTTCAATGGTAGGAAAGTACAATAATTCACCAGTTTGATATATTGTACACAAATGATCCCGCATCTTTGAATGAATATACTTAACGAGGTTGGGTTTTTGACGAAATATGAGAGTAATTGCATACGCAATGGCATAGACTCCACAATCTACGAAGTTCGTTTGACTTTCAACTTTGCAAAAAGTAACAGTACTATTTTCTACGTCATAAAATGGGAACAACTTCTGCAAAAATACTAGATGATCCCGATGCAAAGTTCTCATATTTAACGCATCATAAATGTAAATTCTGCTGCAATCATAATAACAGCAAATCCAGTGGTCATCAGAGGAAAAAAGTATGTGAATATGTTTTTCATTCAAGGACACAGGCTCTGTCCTCATTGGACACTGTATGAAAAGAGTATCTTTCAGTTCATAATCGGTATATTTTTTAACAATTCTGCTAAACTCTAACATGTGCTGGTCAGTTAGTTTGACTCCTTCTTGAATTTGATTCAACAACAGCTGTGAGTTATTCATTCTGTCCCTTTCTTGGGATTCGTCGCATTTCGAACTTACGGTCAAAATAGGAAAATAATTATTGTTTACGGTGGGCATTTCAATTCTGCACATCTTGATTCTTTCATTCGATCGTGATTGAGAGTTTTTTGCGGTGTAACTAACTTGGTTACAGTTTTCGTCAACAATTTTTGTTGCATTAGAAACTCGAATACATCTCCCTGATGAATTAAAAAAAGGCGTAATTTCTCCATTTCTGAACATTCTAACGATATGTGGACGCATCTGTTTCAAATCAAATGAAATTTTGGGTGAAATTTCAGAATGCAGGTTGCAAATGCTATTGCAAATACTCCACAATCATAAGCATTTGTTTGTTTGGGAACAGGTACAAAGATAATGCTTTTGGTTTCAAAAGGAGAGAAAGGATAGAGTTTTAAAAAAAAATTCAACCACTTGGGATGAACCTGTTTATTTTTCGTCCAGGTAGAATCCAAAATATCAATATTATTTGTATCGTAATAACTACAAACCCAATGATCTGAAGGCTCGTTCATATTATCCATATCATAATCCCCATCTCGAGAATGTAGTAATTGAATATGACTCTAGTTGGAAGTTATTGAATTAGATGTGGAATTTGTATCTTCCAACTCTCCTGAAAAGGGAAACCATATTGCAGGTTCATCAAACTTCCGAAATAATCCATGTGATCATCTTTTAACTTATTAGTTTCTCCCAAAATCCATTGGTAATCAGTTTGTTCCAATGGATTCATGTTTATTAGAATAAAGGAAGTAGTGGAAAGTTAGCTGTCGAAACAAGTGAAAAACTGCTATGACACGGAGACCGATTCTTTTTACGCACCAAAATTCAATTTAAAAAAAAAATGGTGACAAAAAACACTGCGAAAAGAAGCAGAACAACTGTTCATATTTATACAATAACAACGTTTGTTGAAATGGTGAAAGTTTTAAAAGTGAAATAACAACAAAATTCGTGGAGAGCTAGACTGCCCAAAGGAGAAAGAACAGTTAGTTATTTAAAGTGAGGTTTGCAGAATAACGGTTTTTAAAACTGGACTATTTATTGGAACCAGTACAATGACACTAGTGAATTTTCATCGAATTTGTAGAAAAAAAACTGCTGAAAGAAGAAGAATGACTACTAATGGAATAAGAGCTTTGTTCAAGCGAATACAGTAATTATCTGCACTTGTGAGTTCATGGAATGAAACTGCTCAAAGAAGCAGGGGAACAGTAAGATTTTCAAAACTGCTGAGGCTAGCAGAGTAATTTTGTTTACCACTGAGACAAATTTCCACTATTTATTGAGAAAAAAACATCCACTGTTCAATACAAAAAAATCACTGCACGAATTTGCAGGGGAAGAAAACTTCCACTAAAATACAGAGAAGTGACTGCAGGAATTTGCAGAAGAAAAAAACTTCTACTATTCGAATCTAGAAAATGACTGCAGGAATATTTGCAGGAATGAAAAAAATGCTGGATCGTCACTGAAGCAGTGAAGAAAGAAAAAGAAAGAAGAAAGAAAAAGGTTTGTTCCGAACCATTCGTTCGAAAGAATCAAGAGAAGGAAGAAAGTGAGCAAAAGAGGTTATGAAAGGGAAAGAAAGCGAGGAGAACGGTTGGAAATACAAAGGAAGAATGTATTTCACATTCTTCCTTTGGAAACAAAGGAAACACACCACGGCAACACACAAAACACTGTAACACGATGAGAAAACTGGGGCAACACTAGGCTGCAGTAAACGCTTCGACATGCAATGAAGAACAGTTTTTTGTATCGCGAGAAAGAGTTCGTGGTTAGGCAAGGGACGGTTCTGATGCCTTTAGGAACGTGATGCTATGTCCCATTCAAAGCTCTGGCAACTTACCGGACAAAGTACACAAAGTACGAAAAGGACTTTATGTACTCGATAGTACATCGTTACTACAAGATTGTACATTATTTGGTTTTGTTTGTACACCTTTTGTTTATTTATAAAAAAATGTACAATCATGTACTAACGATGTAAAATCGAGTACATAAAGTCCTTTTCGTACTTTGTGTACTTTGTCGGCTAAGTGCATGTAGGTCCCATTCAAACCCCCAATCAAAAAAATTAATGCTGGATTTTTTGTTTCTATTTTTTTTCAGCATTTTTCTAATCTATTTTTCAGATTTTATGTAGTTGCTTCTTCTTTCAACCTAAAAAAATCATTTTCAAGCTAAAAAAATCGAAAATCCTTTATTTTTAATCATGTTTTGTTCTTTATTTAGTTTAAACGACCTGTATTTTTTTGTTTATAACATTTTTATAGTATTATTATTATTATTAAGATGTCATATCTTTCTTAAACTTAATAAGTCTCAATAATTAACATTTTTTATTTTGATCTTACATAACAGCGTTTTTTGTTAAGAAAAAATATAATGTTACCAGTCTTTTTTTTTGCTTTTTGTTTTTTCTTTTTATTAATTAACCAATATAATTGATGAAGGTTAATGGCCTTCCTCCTCCCCGACCATATTCTCTGCCCCTTTGATAAGGACCTCCCCTGCCATGTCCTCTTTGTCCCCCTCCCCAGCTTTTTTGGTAAGATTGCCCCCTGCCTTTCCCTCCCCAGCCTCTTTGGTAAGATGGCCCCCTCTCTCCCCTTCCCCAGCCTTTTTGGTAAGATTGCCCCCTCCTTCCCCCGCACCGTCCTCGTTGCTTAAACTGCCCTCTCCCCCCTCCTCTCTGGCGACTTGGCAGTTCGCCTCTGTCGCTTTGCTCCTCAGAACTCTCGGATCCGTCCATCCTCCGTTGAAGTTTTTTGAATTCCGTCTTCCAGTAGCTCAAATATCGAAATCATTACCATTATTCGTTTGTGTTAAATTTAGAATAACAATGTAAGAAATTTCAGAAAAAATACCTACATTGCGTCCCTTGCGGCTTGATGCTTTCCTCCCCCTTTTGTTTTACTCTCGTCGTCCTCTTCGCCCCTGTTCCTTTTTTCCTCGTCGCCTTTCTCATTCTGACTTCTTTCCTCAGCTTGGCCATCATCAACCACCTCCCGTTCATTCTCTGGCTGTCCTAGTTGTCCTTTCAGTGTCTCTCTCAACAACTTCAGCTCAGCTCTCATTGCTGCTACCCTGTATGCCTCCACCTTTTCACCATCTTGCGTTTTCTTAATACCACCGCTTCCTTCGCCCTCTAACTTTCTCCCTTCCTTTTTTTCATCCCCCGTCCTTTTAACACCTCCACTGGCTCTGATCTTGTTGCCATCTTTGATGCTCGTACGATCTGAAAAAGAAACAGGTGAATTCGTCTCCTTAAGTTTCTTCTATTGGGTTTTTTTATAACTTTTTTTCAGGTTTATCCATTTAATTTTTGGAATTTTTCAATTTTCGGGTTAATTTTTCCCATCTTTTCCAGGTTTCTTTGATTTTTTATTAGGCTTTCATTATTTTTATTTTCAGGTTTTCGCCCAGGTTTGTTTGATATTTCAGGTTGTTTTTTTCACGATTTTTATTTTCAGGTATTTTTCCCTATTATTTTTTTTTCAGGCCTCATCCTTTTTTTAAGATTCATTTTCATTCTCAGATTTTTCTTCCAGGTTTGTATGATATTTTAGGTTGTTTTATTTAGGATTATTCCAACCGACCCCCAGTTACTTAGCCGACAATTGCACTCATTAACAGAATGGTTTTACTACATGATTGTACATCGTTAGCACATGATTGTACATGAAATTATTTCGTTTGCACATGCACTCATTAATTGTAATTAATTCTTCAATTTTGGAGCTTGATTTTAAGCGACAAAAAACAAACGAAAAATCTTAGTAAAGAAAAAGTATGGAATCATTTGTACATCGTTAGTACATCATTGCACAGGCATTATTATTGTTTGTACATTCACTCATTATTTTTAATTAATTTTTTAATGTGTACGAATGATTATTCCATATACTTTTTTTGTTCACTAAGATTTTTGTTTATTTTTCGGTTAACATCATGCTCCAAAATTCAAAAATTGATTAAAATTAAAGAGTGCATGTACAAATGAAATAATTTGTTCATGTACAATCATGTACTAACGAAGTACAATCATCATGTACTAAAACGATTGCCAATGTTGCCAACCCCAGAAGTTCTGATGATGAAAATGTAAGGGGGGGCAACATGATAACGAAATGTCCGGGTTGCCATTTTTATTTTAGAGAAATCGAGGGAAAGCGGGGTGGCCATGTATTAATATCTTTTTTTTTGCGAAGAAAACTGAAAATCCAGACATTTTCGTATATGAAAAAATATGAAGAATAAGAAGAGAATCCTCAAATCAATACTTCATGATTTTTTTCCGGGAAAATGAGAGAAATGAAAAAACAATGCGTGTAATCGTCGAAAACGAAATGTATAAAAAGCCGCAGTTGTGCGTACACATGACGCAAGCAGCTACTGGGGCTTCTGACATAATATATTATAGTAAACATAACCTATTCATGAAGCTAAAAACAATTATTGACGTCTGATTATGTAACTTTTGTGATTTAGATGTAATTGTCTATTCTTGTTCTAGAAAAAACGAAAGCCCTGTAAGTTCAGACAGTCACACACAATCACAGTCACACTTAGTCGCATACAGTTACACACAGTCGCACTCAATCACACACAGTTGCACAGTCATACAGTCACACACAGTCACGCATACTTACATACTATCAATTTTCAATTGAACTGCCTTATGCAAAAAAAAAATATTGTTACTTCTATAAGTCTGATTATGTAATAATTACATAATGTAATTCAAATTTGGTTTTCTTTCTTTTTTCGAAAATAAGTATAAAAATCGTACTGGAATATCGCGCCTTCAACAAAAGAAATATTAGTTTTCTGAAATAATTAACCCCTGTATGAATAAGATGAAAACATGTTTATAATATAACTTTTGCTGTGGAAAATAAAACATTGACCTTGAAGATTTGGTCTGTTCAATTATTTCTTCTGTATTGATGCACATCTTTGCATATGATTTCTAGGAATTGTTAAATTTGTATAACAATCTCCTAGATATTTATTCGTTTTTATTGTATTTGCTTTCTTTCATTTTAATTGTAGGTAATCTGGAGAAATTCTGTATTCCGGCGGAGGATTTTCAGGCTTACATCATTAATTGTTCTTACTTACTTGATTCATTTACTCTCTTTCTTCTGTTCTCAATTATTGTTTCTTAAATCATCTCTCCTATTGGATTTTCCGTTTTTGAATATCTAACGTCATTAACTTATTTTCTCTTTCTTTAGCCCTTTCTTTCATTGTTTTTTTTTTCATTTTTTTATATCAAACTTTGTTGTGTCTTTCCTCTTCATATTTACCATTCGATTTCACCACTTCTTCTATTTCAATTTCTCTTTCGTAGTCATATTTCTTTTGCTATTTTCAGATTCACAACTATTACTATTTGTCTCATTCATCCAGTTATTGAAAATTTTATTATTTACGTTCCTACATACAGCTTTCACACAGCTGTTTAATCAGTTGTTCATCTCAGCTGATAATCTCAGCTTGAAGGTAACTGTATATTGTTACTCGATTGTACAATCGAGTCTTTAGCTATTTCTCAGCAGTATTATTTACACAGACAGCTCCTCTCAGCTTTTAGTCAGCTGCAGAAACTGTTTTTCAGCTCTGTCTCAGCTGGGTTGTTCACATATTCAGCTCCTGTCAGCTACTCGTTTCGTCATTTTCAGCTTGTTCAAAGCTGTGCTTTCAGCTCCATTGACCTGCTAGTATATTCTATATTGAATCGTTTCATAATTAGGTTAAGAGAGTTCTTGTTTCACTCCGTTTGGGCTCTTATTTACATTTTCAGCTAGTCATAACCTAGGTAATTCCATCAATTGTACCGTATATATCACAGAGCACTATTGTTATTAATATTATTCTTTTCATTACCCCTTACATCGATACTGAATAAAATGAATAAATTAACGAAAGGATCGGTTGAACGCTACTTCAATCATGTATTCATTGCACCGTAATATAATATTAGCAAGCGGACGGTCAGGGTGGTTACCTGATGACGAGATTAATTATTTTGCATTTCTATTAAATCGAGATTTCAATTTCGAATTGCGAGCAACTTGGAGTCTGCTTATATCGGAGTATCGGTGACGTATTGAGTCCAATAAAAGACATATACAATTGTTGCATAGTATGATAGGAAATTTGGCGGACAAAGAAGCTGGAGAGATGCGTGGCGGGCATTTTATTTGCTCACATTTTGATGGCAATTCAATTTATATTTTTGGTTCTGATAACAGACGCAAACTCAGTCTAAGTCATATAAACGATTTGAAGGTATTATATCCATGTTACCCCATTGAGACAAAAGGTGTAACATTCTGTAGAGTTCAGCCGCAACAAAATTCGTATGATTGCGGAGTTTTTGCTATAGCTTTTGCAGTTTCGATTGTGTTCGGAGAAGATCCTGAAACGATTATCTATGATGTCACAAAAATGCGTACACATCTGTTGCACATGTTTGATAGTGGGGCAATCAGTCGATTTCCCACTTGCTTCAAAGCTTCGCCGAACGTTCAGTCTATTAAAGAACCATCAGTTTCCATGTATCAAAGAATGGACTATGAAACAGGTCCAGTTTTCAATAAGGAAAACGTTCAAGCAAATGATCAACAAAGAATGATCAAGCTTGAAACTACGCAACAGTGCAAGAATCTAGGCACAACTACTGCTGGTTCACCGTACACGACATAACAGTCATTACATGCAAAAAATGTCGTTGACAGCGGAAACACTGTATCTGATGTGAAGAAAGCTCAAGTCAAACGCATGTTCAATGAAATATCACCCGGTAAGTGTATCGACAATGAACCTTTAACTAAGAAATATCGTCAAAATGTGCAACCTCAACTTTTGCCACTTGACACTGAGTGGGTAAAACTAATTGATCGATATGAGCAACTGAAGTCTGAACACATAGAATTTTTCGGACTACTGTTGTCGAAAAATTCTGATTACGTTCCTCAGGACACGCTATTCTTACAGCGCCCAGACGGCATTACACCTATACCGAGTGCGAAGAAACATATACAAATTCTCTACTCCAATGATGACGAAGTAAAAAGAGAGTTTGGGCACTGGATATGTTCTTTTTATGATGGCAATAGGATTTTCATTTATGACTCTCCCAATCGGGGCTCATTACATAATTATCAAAAAACGTTTTTGCGTCGTTTGTATCCATTCGTTAATGTCGCAAATGATCCGGTACGATTTGTGTCAGTTCAGAAACAACAGAATGCTGTTGACTGTGGGGTATTGGCTATAGCGTTTGCAGTATCTTTGCTGTTTCGACAGAAACCAGAGTGTGTTGAATTTGATTATGCATTGATGCGTCAACACCTCTTACAGATGTTTCAAACACAGCAGATTAGCCCATTTCCTTACACTTCCAAATTCAAACTAGTGCCTATTTTACCTCTGAATGAGATTCGAAAAAAAGAACTTAAGGCATATCAGCAACGTTGCAGTAAGGACAAACAAGCTTCAAAAGTATGTGATTATGCTGGAATCGGGCTGAAAGATCCACAACCTTGTTCACCCATCAATCATACAGAGTTGAGCAATACAGGCGCATATTCTGCAAAGAGTCAGCCGACAACCTCATGTGAAGTGAGACGCGTTGAGATACCACCATCTGATTCCGTTGAGCATGAATCTAATGAACTGCAAAAACCCGATATAGTTATCAACAATCCTTATCCTAAAAGAAACCACTCAGATGGAAAAGTAAACAGCAATACCACTGACGCAAAGAAAAGAAACCTTACGTTCAACATAAAATCTGAAAATTGAACTAAAAATGTTGATAAACAAAAATGGTTGAAAATAGTGTAGCTGGTCCTGCGAAAAAGACAAAAAAAATAATTACTACTTCCACCCATAAAGAAGTTAAACTAGAATGTATTCCATTAAAATGCTGCCCTGACCAGTACATAGAGGAGTTGACGAGCCAAGTCTGCGAAGTCGATAAAACAAGTCTCGCTGAAAGTAAATTAGGAGCTCGAAGAATAGTGAAGTGTTCTATGGAACAAAGAAACAAATATTTGAAATACTTGATTCGTTGGTGCGATTCTTTGCGGAAGAATGCAGATCATCATCTTACTCAAATGAATACTAATAAAACAGAGAAAAAAGCATTTAATCTCTGCGGAAAATCAAGGCATACTGCATTCACAGAATAGTTCTTCTCTGAAATGATATATACTTTCATTATCCCAAAAGAGTTTAAAATAGAAATGAATTCGAGAGGATAAGCAATGAATATACTTCCTTCCATAAAAAATAGTAGGAATTGTAAACAATGGGTATGTGGAGAGTATTGTCGAGTGTCACAGAATGATCAAGTACTGGAAGATTATAGACAATTCCTCGAAAGGTTAGCCGTGCAAAAATTACGCACTTTTCAAGATTTTTTGGACAGTTGTTTTTTGAAACATTCGGCAACTAAGAAAGGACATCTGGTTCACTGTTACCTTGATAACAACCTATGTAAGTCACCATTTTGTTCTGTGGAATTATTAGCATCTCGTTTTCCAAATGTAAGGAATATCGAGAGACTTTTGTATCACGTCAAAAAAACCTTTGAAAAAGTGAGAGATTTGGATAATGCTCTAGACGTCAAGGATTTGTTAATAGTACGTGAAGTAGCGGATAGATATGACCGATCTTTTGAGACCAGTGCCAACCCGAATGATTGTGTGGATGAAGATACAAAGTGATTATAGAAGCGCTTTCATAGCCTTGAATGAACGCGGCGCTGCTGAATACGTTTGCATGTCTTGTTAGAAATTGCATCCTAGGAGTTCTGTCCGTGCGTTCAACAGATTACATGCCGGCATTAAAACAAAATATTGGAATGATTTGGAAAAGTTTGTTGAAAACGAAACATCACCATTCGCGAGTGAATATATATGTGATTATTGTTTAGGAAAATTCCGCAATAATAAATTGCCACCTATTTGTACATTGAATCATAATGATGTAGGTGGTGTTCCCCAAGAAATACGCAATTTAAATGATTATGGAAGGATACTTATTCAGAGAGCGAAAGTCTTTCAGGTTGTACAAAGAACAGGAACGGTTCAAAAAAAAATTACACCATTCCATGCGATTCCAAAAACTAATGGGACAAACATTCCATTTACCATTACCAATGGAAGAAACACTTGTTATGTCTGGAGAGTATCTCCCGTGTCATGACATGTGACATTTAACTCACTTGCTAAAAATTGTAGATTTTAATTTATTTTGACACTATTGGTTGTACAATTTTTTTTTTATCCGTTTCTTATCTTTTTGTAGCTAAATAAAAATCCACCATCACTTAACTCTGTTAAAATTGAGCTAAATTCCTTTTAATTAAATAAAATTTAGAGGTTCGTAACAGTTTATTTAATGGTTGTGCAAATCGTTATAAATTATACAATACTGATAGATAAAATTTAACAATGATATAATAATTTTTGCCCTTACTTTTTGGAATGTTTATAGGATACAGGTTTTATCTTGCGTGGATCCTTAGTTGTCCTTTCTATTTTGCCACCAGCTGAGTTGTTGAGCCCTTATGGTTACTTTATTCAGGACACCTTCTTCCACTTTGTTTTTCCAAAATTGTGAAGTTTTTTTTTTATTTTCGATTGTTTAATGTATTGATAAAACGTATGAAAACTATTTACTCAAAAGGTTGTGAGACTGTCTGTATTTTCACAAAAGTAACGATTATTCCTTTTAGATTTGGATAAGGCACTACTATCGATTGAAGGAAATAGTATCCCTGATCAGTTCCAACTGGCCGTTTTCTACCGTTTAGTTCGACACACCCAGGTTCAGAATCGGATTTTAAATAAGATCTTATTCCACTAGGTTGTTACTCAGTGTATCACTTGATTAAGTCTACCTTTTTTTGGAGACATGGGTGGGTTTTTATAGTCTACTGAGTTATTTCATAATACGTCTGAGTGGTGGAAAAGTAGCTTGCTTCGTTTGCAGATGCTCTCGATTTGATTGTTTCTCAATTTTTTTGGTTGGTTAATTGTTGGTTATTTGGGGTCAAACAGTGCTGACTTGGTTTAATTTCTCAAATTTTGTAATTGGGTTCATGATTGATTGCAGTTTTAATCTGGGTGCTCTTATTTCATCATTTGGTATTTTCACGGTGTCAGGGAATTTTGTTTTAAAATAATATTTTGAAGTTGTTCTATCATATGAGTTGTAGTGCCTTTTGTTATTTTCGAAAATATGGATGATAATATACTATAATTAATTTTAACAGAAATGTGTGTTATATTATTTGTATGGTGATAAAAAGAAATCATCATGTAAGGTGTTCACAGGTCGAGCGTGTGAATTCCATACATTGAGCGTCATATTACCGTGTTGGCTAATCCTTCTCTTCTTTATTCGGGTATTCGCGCTCGACCTGTGTGTCTTTGTCGCACCCGTTTGAGTGGTACGGAAGGAAAAATTTTTATATCTAATAAGTTATCTGAATAACGGAGTTAAATTATTTTGTTGATTTAAATGTCAACAATTTGGACATTACACACTTAATAAAATAGCGGCAACAACTGATCCAATCAACAAAGATTACGAGCTTCATATTTTAATTCAAGGACTTCCCTCTAAAAATAAAGTTGTCTGGCAAAAATTGGTTGATTAAGAGAAAGTGTTGAAAGCCTTAGAATGGTTGCAGTGTAATAATCCATTATATGCTAATATTAAATTGCCCAAATCAGCACAGAATTTGATGGATTGGTTGACCAATGGTGATGTTGAGTATGCATTGATGTTGAGATTGATTCGGAAACCGGCACTACAGATGACAAGAAAACCCAAAATGAAGATGAATGTGATAATAGCCAAACTGATGCTGGAAAGTAAAGATTTCCTTTCTCCAACGAACAATGGAAAATTAGTGAACGAGCTAACATCGATGATAGATGCGATAGTTGTCGATCAAGCAAGCAATGGCAAATTAAAACCCAATAATGAGAAATATTTTGAAGTAAATGAAGAGGATGGCCGTAAACCATCTCCGAAGATCACTCAACTTTTGGATTTGACGTCACATTTTGAACAATACACCATTTATCCAATGCATGATAAGAGAATCAATGAAATGTCATGTAATTTATATCAACTGAAGCAAATTCGGGATATTCCACTCAATTATAACATGGAAAAATTAGATTTACTCTGCTTTCCTGATTTATATCCCTATGGGACGAATGGGCAATTGGAGGAACGCAATGAACGCATTATGGATCAGGAATACATTAAAATGCGACTTGGCTGAAAAATACCACGATTCCGTTTGAATCAGCAGTATTTATCTTTTCTGTTAAATAATACAATGATTAGACAGTTGAATAGTGGCATTTATGCTACACTTAATATTACTAATGCACGTCAAAAATATACAGCTGAAAGTTATTTAGAGAGCATACGAAAAGATGACGTAAAAAAAATATGAATACGATTTTTGAACGCCTTCGTAATTCTGAACAATATTGGCGAAAACCCCGCAATAATTTGATGTGCATGGCTAGATATTGTGGACCTGCTACATGTCTTTTCACACTGTCTCGTGCTGAATGGAATTGGTAAGATCGAATTTTTCATGTACGAAAAGTTAATGCTCCTTATTTGGACAAATTATGTGATGGTGAAGTTATTGCAGCAGACCCGGTTTCAGTTTCCCGATTTCTTGACATGAAATTGCATGCAATGCTCGATTTTATTCGGCCAGACAGCCATCCTATTGGTGAGATTGTGCATTACTTTTGGCGAAGAGAGTATCAAGGACGCGCTGTTCAACATTTTCATTTATTAATATGGGTTAAAGACGCACCGATTATTGGTAGAAACACCAATGAAGAAGTCGCGAATTTCATACTGAAATATGTTTCGTGTACCACAAGGAGGCATAACACATCAAAACATAAACACAATAGTTATTGCTTGAGATCTAGAAAAGAGAAGTCTGGGAAAAGCACCGTCAGATGTCGATTCGGTTTTCCGCGTACGGTAACCGATACATTCATTCTTCCTGCAAAGTCCATAGCAGCACGAAAGAAACTAAAAACTAAATCTAGGCTATACGATCTTTCTCGAACCGAGAAAGAAATAAGTACCAATGATTACAATGCTGCCATTCTTCTGGCATGGGAGGGCAATATGGGCATTCAGTTCATTGGAGAAGACTTAGCCTTTCTAACGCAATACTGTACCAAATATTCAACGAAGTACGAGACCTCAAAATCTTCAACACTGATCTAAGAAGCCACGTCGACGAAAACTGTGCGACAAAAATTATGGAATCTCGGAATGCGTGCTCTTCACAATCGAGAAATTGGAGCTCTCGAAGCTGCCGATTCACTATTATCGATTTCATTACACGGCACCGATCCCGATACAACTATCCGATGGTTAGATGTACGAATGGTCCGACACAGAAAGGTGAAGAAATACGATGAAATATTAAAACTAGAAAAAGGGGCTACAGACATTTTTTGTCCATCATTGATTGATGATGATTATCCAAACCGAGCTAAAGCACTTGAATCAGTGTCTTTGCTTGAATTTTGCACATGGTACGATATAGTCAAAACGCAACCAAAAATTTCCGATGCACAATAATATCCACTAAATTCTTCTCTGTTCGTGAAAAAACGTAATCGAGAATATTTAGTGAATCATTGGAGACATAACATTAATACTGAACCGGAAAAATATTTCTATACCTTGCTCTTACTCTGCAAACCTTGGAGAGATACTGATGACCTGAAAAAAGGGTTTAAGACTTATGCAGAGGCCTTCATGAATCAAAAAGATTAACCTGCAGGAGGCGTGTAAATATTCCGACAAAATGGAAGAATTTCAAAGAGGAATTGATTATATTACTAAAAAAATTCGTGACGAACTTGACAATCCTAATGATGATAGTACGCCATCACCTGCAGCAGAGATCGGATGCGACCCGAAAGAAGGTCAATTGGCTATGAAAGAATTCAATGATATTGATGAAAAGGTAACGAAGACTGTAGATCTGGAGACAATGATATCACAAATGAATGCCGATCAAAAGAGAATATTTGATCAAGCCAAACGTACTCTTACTTCCGAAAATGAAAAATTACGTCTTTATGTCAGTGGTGAAGGCGGAACAGGAAAAAGCTGTCTATTAGAAGTTATTCGAACATGGATCAGTAAGTAATTGAATCAAAGAACTGCAGTTACAGCACCAACAGGAATTGCTGCTTTCAATATCAATAGATTGACTATCCATAGATATTTCCAACTGCCCATCAAGCATGATGATAATCCGAAATATGTACAATTATCTGATAATGTATTGAAAGTATTGCGTCAAGACACGCGTGATGTTGTACTCATCATAATCGATGAAATATCCATGGTATCTAATATTGTTCTCATGTATGTCTGTCAAAGACTCACGGAAATATTTGACACATTCGACCAAAAAGATGGTTGGTTTGGTGGCAACCATATTCTTGTATTTGGAGATTTATTACAGTTACCTCCAGTTCGTCAGCATCCACCATACATGAAAATGTCCGCAGACGAAGTAGCGACGAGGTTAGGATCAATGCCTCCTGAAGATATTTGGGCTGAGTTATTCAACTATGACGAGTTAAGGATCAATATGCCCCAGCAAAATGATCGAATCTATGGAGATCTCTTATCGCGGTTGAGAGTCGGTCAAATCACTTCTGAAGACATCACATTGTTAGAATGACGAAGAATCGATATTTCAACGGCGAGAACTATGTACCGAGTCCAACTTCTTTCTGCGTATGTAAGAAATTTACCGTCAGACGCAGTATGTTTGTTCCCAACACGTAAACAATGTGAATGCTTGAATGCCATAATGTTGGAAGAAATTGCAACCGAAGAAATAATACTTATGGCTGAAGATTCAATAGACTGCCGAGATTTCAAATTGAAGAGCAAAGCCATCAAAATGCTGAACAGAGTGGAAAAAGATGATCCATCATCTGCTGGTTTATCAAAGATTATAACTATTAAGGTACGAGGGAAAATTAGGATAAGGCGAAACATACATGTAAGTACTGGTTTAATTAATGGCACCATTGGTATTGTTACATCAGTATCCAGATCCATTGAGAAGGCAGCAGAATATGTAAATTCTATCACCATAAGATTAGAATCTGGCCAAGAATATGAAATTAAACGATTGGAGGTAAAATTTGAATTTATGAGTGGTGTATATATTACCAGGTGTCAATTTCCAAATTGTTTGAGTTACGGAATTACAATTCATGAAAGTCAAGGCTTGAGTTTACGTAATGCTGTCATCGATGTAGGGCAAACGATATTCGATTCTGGGCAAACATACGTTGCTCTCTCACGAGTAACTACTCTAAGAGGGGTTCATTTGATCAATTTTGATCCCTCTTCCGCTAAAGCATCCAGTACAGCCATTCAGGAATACAATAGACTCAGAGCAAAACACAGGCCTGATTTAGAACAAATTCCCCTTCCCGATAAAAATTGGCATAAAGTATGGGATGTGCAATGGGCTTTTGAAAGTGTTTCACCGGAGGAAAACGGAGTACAATAAACAGCCAGCATCATGTCATCTGTTCACGGACTCTGCAATTCAAACGGTAAAAGCGAATGCAATCATTCAAGGTATATTTCCATCGTCGACATTATGTCAAGCACTGTCGCTTCCCGCATGGAAATTTATATATGCGGAACATATATGTTCGAATACAAATGCCATCTATACGACTTATATCCCACATATAACCTGATAGAAGTGTATTATATGTGACATATATGTAATTAAGATTTTTATAATGTCATTTTTGGCCGAATTTATATATATTTATTTATATACATGTGACATATAAGTAAACTGAAATACTTCAAGATTATATGTTGGTTAGTATCCGGATATAATGATCCGTCGATATTTGAAATAAGTCGGGTATATGTGATTGATTATATGTTGAATAATATTTATTATATATGTTACATGTAGGTAACATGCGTTAGAGATATATTTATGCAAATATGATAACGAGAACCCGCGAATGTATTTGACATATATGTAATCATATATGTGCAATTAATGCCAAATATATCGTCCATATTTAAAAAAAAAACCGGCGAGTGCAAAACTAAATATATGTTACATATATGTCATATGAATGGAAAATATAGTTCATATATAATGCATATCTTCTCTATACATATAACGTGAGCTTACTGAGACATATCCTTTAAATATCCATTCAGTCGATCTGTGCATAGGGATTAAATCTCTAACTGCAATATCGTTTATTAAACTATATTATGGATTATCCGGATTGAAGAACAAAACAATGTATTAACATCCTCTCATTTTTAATAGCTAATTACTTCTTACATGAACTAGATATAAAGTTTATAATGATCTTCAACATCAATTATGAAGCGAAACAGGTAGCGTTTTTGGTTGATCATCTAAGACTAGTGAGACAAAAAACAATATGAAAGTCCCCCTAGAATCATTCAAATATCGTAGGAGGATGTTCTTCTCCTTATTGTTTAGAAGCAGCAGCTTGTGCTTCACCTCCTTTTCTCTCTCTTCTCAGTCCGTTTAACTTGACATTTATGGCGCGATTAATGTCCGCTCGCTTGATGTTTGGGAACTGTTTCCCAACTGTTACTGAAAAGAAAATGATTATAAACAATTACAAAAACCCTAGTATATTTATTCATTTCATACATAATGCATTATACGACCTATCAACAACCAACTGAGTTGTCTGGAGAAATTTACAAGGACTACCAAGAAATTCAGTCATATTTACATTCAAAATGATGCTGATCATACGTGGAGTTGAGATGAATTTTAGATGGCAATGATCATTCGAAAAAGACGATATAACGTTGATAAAACATTCGATTCCTTACAAAAACAAATAGTTCTCGGGCATTATGTTGGTGAATTCTGTCCTGTTGATCGAAATTAATAAGGAAGTAAAGAAGAAAAATGGGAATTTTTAGGGGAAAACTTTCCATGTTTGGAAGGAAATGAAATGAATGATTCTTCTCAGGCAAACGAGAGTCAACGTTGAACAGTGGGTTAGAATAATCAACCATTTGGAGTATCGACGATGATCATTATGAAGTAATGACAATGCGATTACTATCATCGTTCCCCATGAACCCTCTGCTCCACTTTATTCAATTCTCCCGTAAGATAGTGGGTGGTTGGTGACGAAATAGTGGTATAAATTAAAAAATCTAACTACTTACCATCAATAGCATCTAGGATGCGAGCATCCAATGCTTCGTGAACAGGGGGATTTTCTTCAGCCTTCCTAATCCTGCTTGTGCCCCCTTTCACGTTGCTTCTCAGTAAAACATCAGTCGGGAAGCAAGACATCATGAGGCTTGTGGGCATAGCTGTACCTGTTCTTTGGCTCACCAAATCTTTGGCTGCGTTCCATTGGATTAGAGTGATCCATACGCCGCTTCCCATTTGTCCAAATTTGCCCACCTGTTTCAAACATTTTCCAAATTTTGTTGAAAATCTAACAGGTGTGATAAATCTTTAATAAAAATAGTTTGTGGAGTTAGATCTTTTGCTATATCAAAGGATTTTCATTACAATGGTTTTATGCGATAACGATTTTCGTTCAATAAGCAGGGCGACAGAAACTTATAAAAAAAAATATTTTACCCCATTTGGCTGCTCCTCTTGGGGCTGCTGGCTTTTGACATATTTTAGTGTTGCCTGGAGCAATCCTTCCATTCTGGCCAGTCGTTCATCAAAGTTCCCATTATTCCGATTATTTTCTAAATTGACCAATAGTTGATTAAAACATCAATGCAAACTGTTGATGAGATTAAAATAGCCGTTCATACCATTAATATTGTTATCTTTGATCACTTCTTGTACATTATCGAGTATTGGAGAATTGCTACGCAATCCTCCCACAACTCCTCAGGATTTTGAGGATTTCTAGGCAACCCGGGTCTACCTGGAGTGATGATGTCGGGTGATCTGGTTGCATTTTTTGGAACATTTGAACAATGTCCTCGCTGTCGCTGAGGTGTTTCAAAGTCCTCAGATTGGGGTCCATCATCGTCACTCCCTGCACTTGATGAAGTAGGATCACTGGACTCTGATGTTTTTTTCTGTTTTTTCTGACAATGACAAACGTGAAAGATTTGAAATTAGAACGTCTTGAAGTAGTGTTTAAGCATGGAAAATATTATTCAATTCTAGAATTGCATTCTTTTCAACGAGACGTTCACCAATGACTTTCGCCCCCAGGCAAAAGACATATCATAACTAGTTCCAACTAATTGACCAATTCATTGCAGGTTTGAGACACCAAGATTTTTACCTTAGACTTATCTCCATTTCTGACATTACTGGATCTTTTTTCCCCTATTGTGCCATCCTGTAGCGACACTTCTGTGCTACGAGGGACTAAGCGCGGGGATTGTGCAAACGCATAGTTCACACTCTTCTTTTCTAGTAACCGAATCGTTGCTGGAAAATACATTGCTAAAACTCAAAATTTGTGAATGAATAAACGGAATAGAGCGAGAGAAATAGTTAGAGATGGCAATTCCAAAAATTGTATTATGGGAGGCAGGGACGCAATGACTGCGGAGGGGGGGGGGCCCAAATAGGTCAGTGGTATTTTTTTTTGCGAATTTGTTTTTGATGTGAAACATCTAATGCCGCGGGTGGGCTTGAAAAAATTTGCTCTCGTCATAGGCAACTTTCTCTAAAAAAAATATATAGTTATACTCCACGGCTTGCCCATCGCGCCCTCTCTGCCCTCGACGCAAAGGCGATGCGCGCAAGTTGTATTTACATATCGAGATACGCTACAGCGTTTCAAAAAAATTGGAAAATTTTTGGAACGATTTCTTAGAAATTTTGACAAAGTTTGTAAAAATTTTGAAAAGATGTGGACAAAATTTTTAAATTTTCAATAAATTTTGAAAAATCTTGGAAAGATTTAGGAAATTTAGAAAAATGTTGAATAAATACGAAAAATCGTTCGGGAAGAAATGTTTTTGGAAACATTTTTGCTACAAGTTGGAAGAAATTGGGAGCACTTTTTTAAAAATGTGAAAAAAAAAAGGAAATATTCACAAAAAACTTGGAAAAAGTTAGAACAAAATTGGAAAAAAATTGTAATAATTTTACAATACTGTGTAAAAATGTAGAAAAAGTTTGAAACAATTTTTTTAAACAGTTGAGAAAGTTTTGTGAAATTTAGGAAAAACTTTTCAACCATTTAAAAAAACTGAAAATTGTTCGAGAAATCGTAAAATTTTTGGGATCGATTCAGATCAAAATTAGTGTTTCCATGTTTCACATCTAACAGGTGTCTCATAACGCCTCACTTTTTTTTGGCTGTAATTCGTCTTCTACAGTTGAAAAATGAAGTTGTATAAAAATACTTTGTCATTTGTATGTATGTTGTTGTAAGGGATCAGACTAGTCTCTTACAGACACAATCTTCTTTAAAGAACATAACGAAATGTACAAAAAAGTCGTCTATAAAAATTTCGATATCTCTCGAAAACTCACGAATTAGTTGTAGGTTTTCGTTTCGACTAAGTTTTTTTGAAAATAGCTTAACAGTTGAGAGCGCTGACAAATTTTTCCTCAAAATATTTTTTGTAGAGGACTATAAGATGTACGGAAAAGGTTGTGAGTAAAAATCTGACACTGATTTTAGATGCCGAGTTATTCTCAAGAATGAAACTCGAAAAAAATTGAAAAAAAGATTTTGTTCATGAAATTTTCGGTGTGCTTTGTGTGCTCTATAACAAAGTTCGTGAGGAGAATCTTCGTCCTCCTGTTAGATAATATTACATTATTCTTCAGAAAAAAAACTCCAACCAAATGTTTAAAATGAAATTTAAAAAAATCCTTATAATTTACGTTGTCTTTTTACACAATTATTTTTCGAACTCGAATAACACTTCCAAAAAAAACTCAAAACATTTTGGTTTCATTGACCTATATTATCTCCTCTACTTACGTGCGACATCTAGGACGATGCCATCGTATAAAGGCCACCCTCCAGGTGGTGGATTTTTGCCAGTTCGCCATTCAATTATGTATGTTTCAGTTGGGTCCACATTTTCAGATATGAAAGCATCATAATTGAAACCTCTAATGTACTCGAGTGGTACACCCACAGTCATTAGCCCATGATCATCACCACCAACCCATTTTACCGTCGCAAAACGTAATCTTGCCTGATTGGTCATTCTGGAAAACAATCAAAAAAGTTAACGCAAACCAACAACCTAACAAAAAGTCAATACTGCATATTTTTTTTATTTTTTAATGAATACCGCATAAGTTTTAAACTTTTTAAAATAATACTCGGGTGGAAAAGTTCCCTTAATAATAATATAATTAATTGAAAAGTAGGGGTGTCATTATCGTTCAACCATGTTTTCGAGGTAATTTTGATGCAAAAGGAACAAAGGGTAAGCGGCATGTAAGGGGGGAGGAAATCACATCTCACTTGCATTAAAATTGCACATCAAAAAACATTCATTAAAATTAGAACATAGGTGCACAGCGATAATACCCCTACTTTCCGATTACTTCTAGTTTTGACATTACCACCAGGGTACTTAATGATCGTAGTAATTGGATTGATTGATCAATACAGAATCGATGGGAAATTCCATAATCGTATTTAGATGCCACTTGAAATTGTCTCAATGGAATATTATCGACAGAGTACTTACTTGTTCTCGCTGGAATTACAATAATTTAATTAATTCAAGTAATTCATTAGTTTTCCCTAATTTTTCACAGCTCATCAATTGTTGAAGAAAACGCCTTAGGAGGAATTGAGTCTACAAGCAAGGCGGTGAGTGTCCAACCTCGATTTCGCGGTTGTCAATGAAAATTAATTACTTGCTACTTATCTTATGAGTATCACTAATAAAAAACTTTCATTCAAACCGCATAATTTCTTATAGAAAATATGGCTTTCAAATGTCATGTGAGGTGAACAATCAAGTAAGGTTGATTGTAATTTAAAAATTGTAAAAAGTATCTAGGATGATCTAATTATATCATACAATCTACATTATTACAAAATTTGAGGAAAGATGGTGCAATATCTAGTCCCTGCAACAGAACTTATTAGAACCAATACGTTAATCATGAAAAGGAATCTTTCCCGATTTTCTTTTCATTAATGCCAACTTCAGCTCAGTCGTTCACTCTCATATAATTTCCATCAGGTATTCAAAACGCTGATGATCCCTAATCGGCTGTTCATTCCACTTAGCCACTTATTGTCATTGGATTCGTTAGTTTACTTGAAAAACTTTTCTCTTTCCATTTCCATATTATTTGGATTTGGAACAATTATGCCGGCCTTACAAAAAAAAGCACCCACCAATTCAAATCAATTTTTGCATAATTCCAAACCATATGAAGTTAACATTATATTTTTCTGCATTGTCTGCAACTTTTCCTCGTTTGGGGATTGGTATTACCCCTGCTGCGAACTTCCTCCTCATAACAAAGATTGGTGATTCCATGATGACATTTTTACCCTTTCCCTATTTTTTCCAGATTTTTCACCCTTATTTTTGTTTCGAAAAGTTGAGAGACATTTTGTTCGGAACGCTGAAAGGAGATATTTTCAAATACGCGTATTTAAGGTGCTGAAATCGTTCTCAGGACCTTTTTTGTAGCTTTCATTTTTTTTTTAATAAAAAAGCTCCTGAGGACGAGTTCACTATGTCCTCCATTATGTCGGATAATCTTCGTATTTCTTTATTTAAAACTTTATTTTGAATTGACATTTTTGATTTGCAGAAGTTTGAACGTTTTGTAAGTCAATGGAGAGATGTTTGGATGACTTTTCGTTTTAGATTCCAATATATGGATCTTGTATTGTGTCTATTCGTTTACTATTAGTATTAGAGATCTGAAAAAATAGATGGAGATTCCTAAAAAAAAAATGTAGAAACCAAAGGTGAAAATATGGAATGGTATCAAGACATAATGAAAGTTCTTATTTCATAAAAAATTATACTAATGCAAAAATGATTAGACATAGGTGGGAGATTCGTCATCGTTTTTGGATGATTTACCTTGTTCATTGTTTTTTTTCCAAATTGATGCATTTATTATATGTTTCGTAATCCTCGTCATTTTGTTGTAACAGCTTGCTGCACCAGTGATAAGCGACGATATGCAAGATCCAGTTCCTAGGGTGTCTGATGAAGCCATTGCAGAAGAGCATGTCCATCGAAGCACTGATCATGCGAGTACAACAAGCAATGAATCCCTAAGTGAAGACACTGAAGATGAGAGTTCTGTTCTTGGTGATCAATCCACCCACAATGAGATAAACAAGGCAAACCAGACAGACAATACCTCACCTTCGCCCCTGTCTGCATACTCTACAGAAGATTTGATCGCTGTACCATTAGCTGTAGCCATCAAATTACGACATGATTTGAGCTATTCAGCAACAGAAGATGCTGTGTTATTGGCCAAATTACTAACGGGAGCAAGAATCAGCTATGCAACGAAATACCATTGGAAAAAAATAGCTCATAGTCTTTGCGATTTCATGTCAATACATTATTTTTGTAATAAGTGTAACAGTTATATTGGGAAAGAAGTCGGAGTTCTTGAAGGGGAACAAACGGTTTTAAGTTGTCCTCAATGTGGGCAAATGGAAGATCTCAATACGAATTGGCGAAACGGAAACGTTGTACTATATTTGAATCTGAACAATCAAATACAGTATTTCTTAGAATTGAATCACAAAAAGCTCATTACACCAATAAATCGTCAGAAAAAGAATGAATATGCATTAGAGGACATATAAGAAAATAGTCTCAGGTGATACTGTTACAGTGAATTTTAATGTCGGCGGTACACCATTGTACAAAAGCGCTCCAACATCAATCTATCCGATTTTATGCACAATCAACGAGATACCTCCTCAAGAACGTGGAAAAAATATGATGTTATCGTGCTTATGGTGCGGGGAAGGTAAGCCGAAAGATATGAACGAATTTTTAAAGCCATTCGTGATGGAACTTGAAACTCTCCATACCAACGGTGTAGAATATACATATGAAGGCAAGAAGTATCGAAAAAACTGTCAAGTTCTTGTAGGAATATGTGATTCCGTAGCGAGACCTATGGTAAGGAACAGTACTCAGTTCAATGGAAAACATCATGGTTCATGGAAACCATGGATGTGGTCTTTGTTTACATGCCAGTATCGCTCTGGCACTGAGAATCATTAGAAATGGTGAAATGATTCATTCTAAACAGTACAAGAGACCTCAGAAACGTAAAAGTTTCATTGTATTATCCAAAGATGATGAAATTTTTGAAATTGAACAATTTGTCATACTCTCATATCATACTCATCAAGAATGCTACGCCATCGGACACTATTACCACAAAACGAGTTCGCCATTTCCTCGACATAGTCGACTGACTCACATGACATTTGTGAACACTCAATGTAATGATTTAGCTGCGCTGGAGGTATGTCACATCCAAGAAAAAGTAACACTACTCCACTTACCAAATCAAAACATTTCTGTCGCATGTGCTCACCCCAATAAGTTTGAATCGTGGAAATAATATATCAAAAGAAGTAATAAATTCGAAATTACATGAAAAAAATCACGCATCTCTTTCCATTCTTACTGTAACCCTCCCGGTTTTCATGTTTACTTATTAGTATAGAGAATACGTTCCTCTTCTATTACAATAACAAATTTGAATGGAGTAAGTGCTGTATCATTATCAGTTTAGTGGTAGAGTATCTGCCTACTACTCCAAAGGTCCTAGGTTCGCGCCCGACCGCCGCAGAATATTTTTTAAAAATATTTTCTCATGGATTCCGACCGATGCAGGAACGTTCCGCGTGTGCTAGTGGCGGTATCCATAAAATGAGAGCGCCCGGCCGAGCAGGAACCTAACTCGACACAGGGGGGGGGGGGTTCCACAAAAGGCGCAGGCCATCGTAGCACAGGAGTTTCTAGCGGGTGTTTAAAAATACGATGGCCTAAAAATGGCGGAAGTCGACCCCAGCCTCATGGGTGGGGGTCCGGTACGCCCTTGAGGGGATGCTTGAACGGCCACTACCCGGGGCATACAAATCAGAGGGACGGAGATAAGAAAACTAGTGGTGTGCAAATGTGTGTGTCCCGTACGAGGCCCAAACAAAACTTCCCGATTTGGTATTTCAGCCTACCTAGCTACATACACACACACACACACATATAGAGACAGACACAGACGGTGTTTTTAGAGATTCAGTTTTCCATTTGTTTGTCATTCACTCAAGTAAACGACCATATCGCCTTAATTATGCAAATTATGACAAAAAGTGATTGAACATTAAATGTGTATTTTTCCGTGAGAAATATTAGTGGTGTTGTAGATTTTCCGCTAACGTCAACCGTTTTCGCAATAGAGCGGTATGAACAATTGAAATTGGTTATAACAATATGAGTACTGCATCAATTTCACCCAAAATCTAATCCCCTCTAAGTTACATGAAAATGCTTAGATTCCAATCTTGACGGTCTCGATAGCTTCATTCGTTTGTGAGAAACCTAGGATCAAAATTTCGGTCATACATACACATACAAACATACACGGACACTCACACAGACATGACGGGGCTTTGGTGTAGTGGGTAGAGTGTCTGCCTACTATTCCAAAGGTTCCGCGTTCGATTCCCGCTCACTGCAAATATTTTTTCTGAAAAATATTTTCTCACGGACTCCGACCGATGGCAGGAACATTCCGTGTGTGCTATCGGCGGTATCCATGAAGTGAGACCGTGAGCCGGGACCGAACGCGACCCGTCGCGCGGGGGGGGGGAGGGTTCCATCGTAGACGCCCGCCATCGTATCACAGGGGTTTCTGGAGGTTTACCCTGTGATCAGAAATACGATGAGCTGAAACGGCGAAAGTCGGCCCCAGCCGCAATGGGTGGGTACTCTGATCCGTAGTATTGCCCATGTAGTAATGCTTACCAGCGGGGACGTGAGTGAATACAAATAGAGAAAGAGTGGAAAAAAAAAAAAAAAAAACTCACACAGACATCGATTCGAAATTTGTTGGGCATCATTTTGGTAAGGTTAAAACCCCAATCACAGGATTAATGGAAAAATATCGATTTCGGGGTCATTACAATAACTTCCCGAACATCGGGAAATTAAAAAATCCGGATATCAAATTTTTCCGATCCCACCTGCCGCATCAGATGTTTCACATCAAAACTGTTAAGAAAATTGCTGTAGAAATGTCTTATTCTGTCCTGATATTCCGCATGATCTTCTTAATAATGGCTGTATGCATATACCAAGCATATATGAAGGATATATCCGCATATAATTGACATATATTAGACGTATAAATTAAAAATCAAATGAATATATATCGAATATTTGTCACGTAGATGAAAACATATGCTGACATATATTTCACTCATAAGTTACAAATAAAAAGAATGCATGACGAATACTTGTCATATATATGAGAGCATATATGCGACTTCTATATATTTCTATGTTCCAAAATATATAATTGATATACGAGACAAATTTAAGAGATCTATCTGGAATATTTCATGAAATATATTATTGCATATATGATGCATCTACGCAAATAGTAAGGGACATTCATCTGCCATATATGAATGAATATATTGGCTGTATAAGTTCGTATAAAAATTGACATATAGTTGATATATATTTCACATACCACATTTTTAGCCGTGATATATTCGATGAGTGTCAAATATATGTCGAATATATGTCCACATATATGTTTTTTCCATGCGGGTTACACATTAACAAGAATGCACAGTAATGAATGAACTCTACCAGGACGATAAGCGTCCATCAAAAGCATTAAATGTCATTCAAGTTATCGAACTTACAGGTAGTACATTCCGTCAGAACGCTGAACAAGATCCAGTGATATTTCTAGAACATTTATGTACACAAATCACGGAGATGCAAAAAATATGCAACACGAGGTGACACATCTCAGTCGATGTCAAACACGTAATTATACAAAAACTTGTAATGAAACTAAGTTCGTAACTACTCTATCATTAAATAAACTGAAAAAACCTACATCTCTGAATGATTTGATGGAAAAATCATTGTCACAATGGTATGACATTTATGAATATTGTGTTAATTGTAAAAAAAAATTGGCATGTCTCGTAAAACCAAAATAAGCAATGCTACCAAGGTATTGATTATCAACATCAATATTTTTTGGCTTGACAAGAAAAGTGTCAGAAAGAAAGTTGGAAAATGGCAGCTCAAATCTGTTCCGTCAACTACAGTCTCTGTTTGTGGAAAATCGTATATTGTCAATAGTAGTGTAATGCATAATGAAGTTCAATGCAATGACCATTACACTGCTATCTTAAAAGGTAAGAAAAGTGAATGGGTACATGTAGACGATTTGACAGCCACCAAAATACGATGGTCAAGGAATTCCGAAGACATTTATATTTTATTCCTTAAGCAAAGTAATAGTTTAAAATAGTTCAACCAGATCGAACCATACTTCTTTGTTCAGTAATGTTGTATATTATAAGCATCTTTGACATGAATTATGTATAATACGTATACAAAATTTAAAAAATTAGTGAAATCAGAAAAACATCAAAAAACTTTTTGAAAAAAATGGGCTAAGTACACTTTTTGATGTCGTGTACCGGCCACCAGAACAGACCCATTCCATGGCCACTTTTATCGGCCTGCCTTCGATTTCATTAATTCAAAAAAGAAACGAATAAAAAAGAAGCGCCAAGCTGATAGCTTGCATAGCATTCCGTGATAAAATACTCAATTTGGACATAACATACAAGTAAAAAAAAAACAGAAAAATCGATCCAGAAGAAAAAAAAATGGTGGCAAAATACAGTGAATTTGAAGCGTTTAAGAGAAGTGTACGGTAGTGTTTTGGCACAAATTGTTTTTTTCGAAAATCGAGCAATTCGGTGATAACTCGAGAACGGTCGAATGTTAGCGTTTGCCGTATGTTGCATCGTGTTCAGCGCATCGAATTACCCCTATGCAGTGAATTTGAAGCATTTAAGGGAAGTGTACGGTAGTGTTTTGGAAAAAAATTGTTTTTTTCGACAAACGAGCAATTCGATGATACCTCGAGAACGGTCGAATGTTAGCGATTGCCGTATGTTGCATCGTGTTCAGCACAGCGAAATACCCCTATACAGTGAAGTTGAAGTGGTTACGGGAAGTGTACGGTAGTGTTTTTGAAGGAAAACCCGTTAATGCGATATTCGTGCGTTTCACGGGCAGAAAAGCACGTTTTTCACAGTCCTCACTATTTTGATCATAACTCGAGAACGGTCGAATGTTAGCGTTTGCCGTATGTTGCATCGTGTTCAGTACATCGAACTACCCCTATACAGTGAATTTGAAGCGTTTAAGGGAAATGAACGGTAGTGTTTTGGATGAAAATTGTTTTTTTAGAAAATCGAGCAATTCGATGATAACTCGAGAACGGTCGAATGTTAGCATTTGCCGTATGTTGTATCGTGTTCAGTACATCGAACTACCCCTATACAGTGAATTTGAAGCGTTTAGGAGAAGTGTACGGTAGTATTTTTGAAGGAAAACCCGTTAATGCGATATTCGTGCGTTTCACGGGCAGAAAAGCACGTTTTTCACAGTCCTCACTGTTTTGATCATAGCTCGAGAACGATGGAATGTTAGCGTTTGCCGCATGCTGCATCGTGTTCAGCGCATCGAATTACCCCTATGCAGTGAATTTGAAGCGTTTAAGGGAAGTGTACGGTAGTGTTTTGGAAGAAAATTGTTTTTTTAGAAAATCGAGCAATTCGATGATAACTCGAGAACGGTCGAATGTTAGCGTTTGCCGTATGCTGCATCGTGTTCAGCGCATTGAATTACCCCTATGCAGTGAATTTGAAGCGTTTAAGGGAAGTGTACGGTAGCGTTTTGGATGAAAATTGTTTTTTTAGAAAATCGAGCAATTCGATGATAACTCGAGAACGGTCGAATGTTAGCATTTGCCGTATGTTGTATCGTGTTCAGTACATCGAACTACCCCTATACAGTGAATTTGAAGCGTTTAGGAGAAGTGTACGGTAGTATTTTTGAAGGAAAACCCGTTAATGCGATATTCGTGCGTTTCACGGGCAGAAAAGCACGTTTTTCACAGTCCTCACTGTTTTGATCATAGCTCGAGAGCGATGGAATGTTAGCGTTTGCCGTATGCTGCATCGTGTTCAGCGCATCGAATTACCCCTATGCAGTGAATTTGAAGCGTTTAAGGGAAGCGTACGGTAGTGTTTTGGAAGAAAATTGTTTTTTTTAGAAAATCGAGCAATTCGATGATAACTCGAGAACGGTCGAATGTTAGCGTTTGCCGTATGTTGCATCGTGTTCAGCTCATCGAATTAATCATATACAGTGAATTTGAAGCGTTTAAGGGAAGTGTACGGTAGTGTTTTTGGCAGAAATTGTTTTTTTAGAAAATCGAGCAATTCGATGATAACTCGAGAACGGTCGAATGTTAGCGTTTGTCGTATGCTGCATCGTGTTCAGCGCATCGAATTACCCCTATACAGTGAATTTGAAGTGGTTTCGAGAAGTGTACGGTAGTGTTTTTGAAGGAAAACCCGTTTATGCGATATTAGTGCGTTTCACGGGCAGAAAAGCACGTTTTTCACAGTCCTCACTGTTTTGATCATAGCTCGAGAACGATCGAATGTTAGCGTTTGCCGTATGTTGCATCGTGTTCAGCACAGCGAATTACCCCTATACAGTGAATTTGAAGTGGTTGCGGGAAGTGTACGGTAGTGTTTTTGAAGGAAAACCCGTTAATGCGATATTCGTGCGTTTCACGGGCAGCAAAGCACGTTTTTCACAGTCCTCACTGTTTTGATCATAACTCGCGAACGGTCGAATGTTAGCGTTTGCCGTACGTTGCATTGTGTTCAGCACATCGAATTACCCATATACAGTGAATTTGAAGCGTTTGAGGGAAGTGTACGGTAGTGTTTCGGCAGAAATTGTTTTTTTCGAAAATCGAGCAATTCGGTGATAACTCGAGAACGGTCGAATGTTAGTGCTCGCCGTATGTTGCATCGTGTTCAGCACATCGAATTACCCATCTACAGTGAATTTGAAGCGTTTGAGAGAAGTGTACGGTAGTGTTTTGGCCGAAATTGTTTTTTTCGAAAATCGAGCAATTCGGTGATAACTCGAGAACGGTCGAATGTTAGTGCTCGCCGTATGTTGCATCGTGTTCAGCGCATCGACTGACCCCTATGCAGTGAATTTGAAGCGTTTAAGGGAAATGTACGGTAGGGTTTTGCATGAAAATTGTTTTTTTCGAAAATCGAGCAATTCGATGATAACTCGAGAACGGTCGAATGTTAGTGCGCGCCGTATGTTACATCGTGTTCAGCGCATCGAATAACCCCTATACAGTAATTTTGAAGGGGTTACGGGAAGTGTACGGTAGCGCTTTTGAAGGAAAACCCGTTAATGCGATATTCGTGCGTTTCACGGGCAGAAAAGGACGTTTTTCAAAGTCCTCACTGTTTTGATCATAACTCGAGAACGATCGAATGTTAGCGTTTGCCGTATGTTGCATCATGTTCAGCGCATCGAATTACCCCTATACAGTGAATTTGAAGCGTTTAAGAGAAGTGTACGGTAGTGTTTTGGCAGAAATTGTTTTTTTTCGAAAATCGAGCAATTCGATGATAACTCTCGAACGGTCCAATGTTAGCGTTTGCCGGATGTTGCATTGTGTTCAGCACATCGAATTACCCCTATACAGTGAATTTGAAGCGTTTGAGAGAAGTGTACGGTAGTGTTTAGGCAGAAATTTTTTTTTTCGAAAATCGAGCAATTCGGTGATAACTCGAGAACCGTCGAATGTTAGCGCTCGCCGTATGTTGCATCGTGTTCAGTGCATCGAATTACCCCTATACAGTGAATTTGAAGTGGTTACGGGAAGTGTACGGTAGTGTTTTTGGCCGAAATTGGTTTTTTCGAAAATCGAGCAATTCGATGATAACTCGAGAACGGTCGAATGTTAGCGTTTGTCGTATGCTGCATAGTGTTCAGCGCATCGAATTATCCCTACAAAGTGAATTTGAAGTGGTTTCGGGAAGTGTACGGTAGTGTTTTTGAAGGAAAACCCGTTTATGCGATATTCGTGCGTTTCACGGGCAGAAAAGCACGTTTTTCACAGTCCTCACTGTTTTGATCATAACTCGAGAACGGTCGAATGTTAGTGCTCGCCGTATGTTGCATCGTGTTCAGCACATCGAATTACCCCTATACAGTGAATTTGAAGTGGTTTCGGGAAGTGTACGGTAGTGTTTTTGAAGGAAAACCCGTTTATGCGATATTCGTGCGTTTCACGGGCAGAAAAGCACGTTTTTCACAGTCCTCACTGTTTTGATCATAGCTCGAGAACGATCGAATGTTAGCGTTTGTCGTATGCTGCATCGTGTTCAGCGCATCGAATTACCCCTATACAGTGAATTTGAAGTGGTTTCGGGAAGTGTACGGTAGTGTTTTTGAAGGAAAACCCGTTTATGCGATATTCGTGCGTTTCACGGGCAGAAAAGCACGTTTTTCGCAGTCCTCACTGTTTTGATCATAGCTCGAGAACGATCGAATGTTAGCGTTTGTCGTATGCTGCATCGTGTTCAGCGCATCGAATTACCCCTATACAGTGAATTTGAAGTGGTTTCGGGAAGTGTACGGTAGTGTTTTTGAAGGAAAACCCGTTTATGCGATATTCGTGCGTTTCACGGGCAGAAAAGCACGTTTTTCGCAGTCCTCACTGTTTTGATCATAGCTCGAGAACGATCGAATGTTAGCCTTTGCCGTATGTTGCATCGTGTTCAGCACAGCGAATTACCCCTACACAGTGAATTTGAAGTGGTTGCGGGAAGTGTACGGTAGTGTTTTTGAAGGAAAACCCGTTAATGCGATATTCGTGCGTTTCACGGGCTGAAAAGCACGTTTTTCACAGTCCTCACTGTTTTGATCATAACTTGCGAACGGTCGAATGTTAGCGGTTGCCGTATGTTGTATGGTGTTCAGTACATCGGGCTACCCCTATACAGTGAATTCGAAGCGTTTAGGAGAAGTGTACGGTAGTGTTTTTGGCAGAAATTGTTTTTTTCGAAAATCGAGCTATTCGGTGATAACTCAGCAACAGTCGAATGTTAGCGTTTGCCGTGTGTTGCATTGTGTTCAGCACATCGAATTACCCCTATACAGTGAATTTGAAGCGTTTGAGAGAATGTACGGTAGTGGTTTGGCAGAAATTGTTTTTTTCGAAAATCGAGCAATTCGGTGATAACTCGAGAACGGTCGAATGTTAGTGCTCGCCGTATGTTGCATCGTGTTCAGCGCATCGAATGACCCCTATGCAGTGAATTGGGAGCGTTTAAGGGAAATGTACCGTAGGGTTTTGGATGAAAATTGTCTTTTTCGAAAATCGAGCAATTCGATGATAACTCGAGAACGGTCGAATGTTAGCGGTTGCCGTATGTTGTATCGTGTTCAGTACATCGGGCTACCCCTATACAGTGAATTTGAAGCGTTTAAGAGAAGTGTACGGTAATTTTTGGCAGAAATTGTTTTTTTCGAAAATCGAGCAATTCGGTGATAACTCAAGAACGGTCGAATGTTAGCGTTTGCCGTATGTTGCATTGTGTTCAGCGCATCGAATAACCCCTATGCAGTGAATTTGAAGCGTTTAAGGGAAATGCACGGTAGGGTTTTGGATGAAAATTGTTTTTTTCGAAAATCGAGCAATTCGATGATAACTCGAGAACGGTCGGATGTTAGCGCTCGCCGTATGTTCCATCGTGTTCAGCGCATCGAATAACCCCTATACAGTGATTTTGAAGTGGTTACGGGAAGTGTACGGTAGTGCTTTTGCAGGAAAACCCGTTAATGCGATATTCGTGCGTTTCACGGGCAGAAAAGCACGTTTTTCACAGTCCTCACTCTTTTGATCATAACTCGAGAACGATCGAATGTTAGCGTTTGCCGTATGTTGCATCCTGTTCAGCGCATCGAATTACCCCTATGCAGTGAATTTGAAGCGTTTAAGGGAAGTGTACGGTAGTGTTTGGGAAGAAAATTGTTTTTTTCGAAAAACGAGCAATTCGATGATACCTCGAGAACGGTCGAATGTCAGCGTTTGCCGTATGTTGCATCGTGTTCAGCTCATCAAATTAATCATATACAGTGAATTTCAAACGTTTAAGAGAAGTGTACGGTAGTGGTTGTGGCAGAAATTGTTTTCTTCGAAAATCGAGCAGTTCGGTGATAACTCAAGAACGGTCGAATGTTAGCGTTTGCCGTATGTTGCATCGTGTTCAGCTCATCGAATTACCCCTATGCAGTGAATTTGAAGCGTTTAGGGGAAGTGTACGGTAGTGTTTTGGAAGAAAATTGTTTTTTTCGAAAATCGAGCAATTCGATGATAACTCGAGAACGGTCGAATGTTTGCGTTTGCCGTATGTTGCATCGTGTTCAGCTCATCGAACTAATCATATACAGTGAATTTCAAACGTTTAAGAGAAGTGTACGGTAGTGTTTAGGCAGAAATTGTTTTTTTCGAAAATCGAGCAATTCGGTGATAACTCGAGAACCGTCGAATGTTAGCGCTCGCCGTATGTTGCATCGTGTTCAGCGCATCGAATAACCCCTATACAGTGAATTTGAAGTGGTTACGAGAAGTGTACGGTAGTGTTTTTGAAGGAAAACCCGTTAATGCGATATCCGTGCGTTTCACGGGCAGAAAAGCACGTTTTTCACAGTCCTCACTGTTTTGATCATAACTCGCGAACGGTCAAATCTTAGCGATTGCCGTATGTTGCTTCATGTTCAGCGCATGGAATTACCCCTATACAGTGAATTTGAAGCGTTTAGGAGAAGTGTACGGTAGTTTTTTTTGGCAGAAATTGGTTTTTTCGAAAATCGAGCAATTCGGTGATAACACAAGAACAGTCGAATGTTAGCGTTTGCCGTGTGTTGCATTGTGTTCAGCACATCAAATTAATCATATACACTGAATTTCGAACGTTTAAGAGAAGTGTACGGTAGTGTTTTTGGCAGAAATTGTATTTTCGAAAATCGAGCAATTCGGTGATAACTCAAGAACGGTCGAATGTTAGCGTTTGCCGTATGTTGCATCGTGTTCAGCGCATCGAATTACCCCAATGCAGTGAATTTGAAGCGTTTAAGGGAAGTGTACGGTAGTGTTTTTGGCAGAAATTGTTTTTTTAGAAAATCGAGCAATTCGATTATAACTCGAGAACGGTCGAATGTTAGCGTTTGTCGTATGCTGCATCGTGTTCAGCTCATCAAATTAATCATATACAGTGAATTTCAAACGTTTAAGAGAAGTGTACGGTAGTGGTTGTGGCAGAAATTGTTTTCTTCGAAAATCGAGCAGTTCGGTGATAACTCAAGAACGGTCGAATGTTAGCGTTTGCCGTATGTTGCATCGTGTCCAGCACATCGAATTACCCCTATACAGTGAATTTGAAGTGGTTGCGGGAAGTGTACGGTAGTGTTTTTGAAGGAAAACCCGTTAATGCGATATTCGTGCGTTTCACGGGCAGCAAAGCACGTTTTTCACAGTCCTCACTGTTTTGATCATAACTCGCGAACGGTCGAATGTTAGCGTTTGCCGTACGTTGCATTGTGTTCAGCACATCGAATTACCCATATACAGTGAATTTGAAGCGTTTGAGAGAAGTGTACGGTAGTGTTTCGGCAGAAATTGTTTGTTTCGAAAATCGAGCAATTCGGTGATAACTCGAGAACGGTCGAATGTTAGTGCTCGCCGTATGTTGCATCGTGTTCAGCACATCGAATTACCCATATACAGTGAATTTCAAGCGTTTGAGAGAAGTGTACGGTAGTGTTTTGGTCGAAATTGTTTTTTGCGAAAATCGAGCAATTCGGTGATAACTCGAGAACGGTCGAATGTTAGTGCTCGCCGTATGTTGCATCGTGTTCAGCGCATCGACTGACCCCTATGCAGTGAATTTGAAGCGTTTAAGGGAAATGTACGGTAGGGTTTTGCATGAAAATTGTTTTTTTCGAAAATCGAGCAATTCGATGATAACTCGAGAACGGTCGAATGTTAGTGCGCGCCGTATGTTACATCGTGTTCAGCGCATCGAATAACCCCTATACAGTAATTTTGAAGGGGTTACGGGAAGTGTACGGTAGCGCTTTTGAAGGAAAACCCGTTAATGCGATATTCGTGCGTTTCACGGGCAGAAAAGGACGTTTTTCAAAGTCCTCACTGTTTTGATCATAACTCGAGAACGATCGAATGTTAGCGTTTGCGGTATGTTGCATCATGTTCAGCGCATCGAATTACCCCTATACAGTGAATTTGAAGCGTTTAAGAGAAGTGTACGGTAGTGTTTTGGCAGAAATTGTTTTTTTTCGAAAATCGAGCAATTCGGTGATGACTCTCGAACGGTCCAATGTTAGCGTTTGCCGGATGTTGCATTGTGTTCAGCACATCGAATTACCCCTATACAGTGAATTTGAAGCGTTTGAGAGAAGTGTACGGTAGTGTTTAGGCAGAAATTTTTTTTTTCGAAAATCGAGCAATTCGGTGATAACTCGAGAACCGTCGAATGTTAGCGCTCGCCGTATGTTGCATCGTGTTCAGTGCATCGAATTACCCCTATACAGTGAATTTGAAGTGGTTACGGGAAGTGTACGGTAGTGTTTTTGGCCGAAATTGGTTTTTTCGAAAATCGAGCAATTCGATGATAACTCGAGAACGGTCGAATGTTAGCGTTTGTCGTATGCTGCATAGTGTTCAGCGCATCGAATTATCCCTATCAAGTGAATTTGAAGTGGTTTCGGGAAGTGTACGGTAGTGTTTTTGAAGGAAAACCCGTTTATGCGATATTCGTGCGTTTCACGGGCAGAAAAGCACGTTTTTCACAGTCCTCACTGTTTTGATCATAACTCGAGAACGGTCGAATGTTAGTGCTCGCCGTATGTTGCATCGTGTTCAGCACATCGAATTACCCCTATACAGTGAATTTGAAGTGGTTTCGGGAAGTGTACGGTAGTGTTTTTGAAGGAAAACCCGTTTATGCGATATTCGTGCGTTTCACGGGCAGAAAAGCACGTTTTTCACAGTCCTCACTGTTTTGATCATAGCTCGAGAACGATCGAATGTTAGCCTTTGCCGTATGTTGCATCGTGTTCAGCACAGCGAATTACCCCTACACAGTGAATTTGAAGTGGTTGCGGGAAGTGTACGGTAGTGTTTTTGAAGGAAAACCCGTTAATGCGATATTCGTGCGTTTCACGGGCTGAAAAGCACGTTTTTCACAGTCCTCACTGTTTTGATCATAACTTGCGAACGGTCGAATGTTAGCGGTTGCCGTATGTTGTATCGTGTTCAGTACATCGGGCTACCCCTATACAGTGAATTCGAAGCGTTTAGGAGAAGTGTACGGTAGTGTTTTTGGCAGAAATTGGTTTTTTCGAAAATCGAGCTATTCGGTGATAACTCAAGAACGGTCGAATGTTAGCGTTTGCCGTATGTTGCATTGTGTTCAGCGCATCGAATAACCCCTATGCAGTGAATTTGAAGCGTTTAAGGGAAATGCACGGTAGGGTTTTGGATGAAAATTGTTTTTTTTCGAAAATCGAGCAATTCGATGATAACTCGAGAACGGTCGAATGTTAGCGCTCGCCGTATGTGCCATCGTGTTCAGCGCATCGAATAACCCCTATACAGTGATTTTGAAGTGGTTACGGGAAGTGTACGGTAGTGCTTTTGCAGGAAAACCCGTTAATGCGATATTCGTGCGTTTCACGGGCAGAAAAGCACGTTTTTCACAGTCCTCACTCTTTTGATCATAACTCGAGAACGATCGAATGTTAGCGTTTGCCGTATGTTGCATCGTGTTCAGCGCATCGAATTACCCCTATGCAGTGAATTTGAAGCGTTTAAGGGAAGTGTACGGTAGTGTTTGGGAAGAAAATTGTTTTTTTCGAAAAACGAGCAATTCGATGATACCTCGAGAACGGTCGAATGTTAGCGTTTGCCGTATGTTGCATCGTGTTCAGCTCATCAAATTAATCATATACAGTGAATTTCAAACGTTTAAGAGAAGTGTACGGTAGTGGTTGTGGCAGAAATTGTTTTCTTCGAAAATCGAGCAGTTCGGTGATAACTCAAGAACGGTCGAATGTTAGCGTTTGCCGTATGTTGCATCGTGTTCAGCTCATCGACTTACCCCTATGCAGTGAATTTGAAGCGTTTAGGGGAAGTGTACGGTAGTGTTTTGGAAGAAAATTGTTTTTTTCGAAAATCGAGCAATTCGATGATAACTCGAGAACGGTCGAATGTTTGCGTTTGCCGTATGTTGCATCGTGCTCAGCTCATCGAATTAACCATATACAGTGAATTTCAAACGTTTAAGGGAAGTGTACGGTAGTGCTTATGGCAGAAATTGGTTTTTTCGAAAATCGAGCAATTCGGTGATAACTCGAGAACCGTCGAATGTTAGCGCTCGCCGTATGTTGCATCGTGTTCAGCGCATCGAATAACCCCTATACAGTGATTTTGAAGTGGTTACGGGAAGTGTACGGTAGTGCTTTTAAAGGAAAACCCGTTAATGCGATATTCGTGCCTTTCACGGGCAGAAAAGCACGTTTTTCACAGTCCTCACTGTTTTGATGATAACTCGAGAAAGGTCGAATGATAGCGTTTGCAGTATGTTGTATCGTGTTCCGTACATCGAACTACCCCTATACAGTGAATTTGAAGCGTTTAGGAGAAGTGTACGGTAGTTTTTTTGGCAGAAATTGGTTTTTTCGAAAATCGAGCAATTCGGTGATAACACAAGAACAGTCGAATGTTAGCGTTTGCCGTGTGTTGCATTCTGTTCAGCACATCAAATTACCCCTACACACTGAATTTGAAGCGTTTAAGGGAAGTGTACGGTAGTGTTTTTGGCCGAAAATGTTTTTTTCGAAAATCGAGCAATTCGATGATAACTCTCGCACGGTCGAATGGTAGCGTTTGCCGTATGTTGCATCGTGTTCAGCTCATCAAATTAATCATATACAGTGAATTTCAAACGTTTAAGAGAAGTGTACGGTAGTGGTTGTGGCAGAAATTGTTTTCTTCGAAAATCGAGCAGTTCGGTGATAACTCAAGAACGGTCGAATGTTAGCGTTTGCCGTATGTTGCATTGTATTCAGCGCATCGAATAACCCCTCTGCAGTGAATTTGAAGCGTTTAAGGGAAATGTACGGTAGGGTTTTGATGAAAATTGTTTTTTTCGAAAATCGAGCAATTCGATGATAACTCGAGAACGGTCGAATGTTAGCGCTCGCCGTATGTTCCATCGTGTTCAGCGCATCGAATAACCCCTATACAGTTATTTTGAAGTGGTTACGGGAAGTGTACGGTAGTGCTTTTGCAGGAAAACCCGTTAATGCGATATTCGTGCGTTTCACGGGCAGAAAAGCACGTTTTTCACAGTCCTCACTCTTTTGATCATAACTCGAGAACGATCGAATGTTAGCGTTTGCCGTATGTTGCATCGTGTTCAGCGCATCGAATTACCCGTATGCAGTGAATTTGAAGCGTTTAAGGGAAATGTACGGTAGTGTTTTGGATGAAAATTGTTTTTTTTTCGAAAATCGAGCAATTCGATGATAACTCGAGAACGGTCGAATGTTAGCGTTTGTCGTATGCTGCATCGTGTTCAGCGCATCGAATTACCCCTATACAGTGAATTTGAAGTGGTTTCGAGAAGTGTACGGTAGTGTTTTTGAAGGAATACCCGTTTATGCGATATTAGTGCGTTTCACGCTCAGAAAAGCACGTTTTTCACAGTCCTCACTCTTTTGATCATAGCTCGAGAACGATCGAATGTTAGCGTTTGCCGTATGTTGCATCGTGTTCAGCACAGCTAATTACCCCTACATAGTGAATTTGAAGTGGTTGCGGGAAGTGTACGGTAGTGTTTTTGAAGGAAAACCCGTTAATGCGATATTCGTGCGTTTCACGGGCAGAAAAGCACGTTTTTCACAGTCCTCACTGTTTCGATCATAACTCGCGAACGGTCGAATGTTAGCGTTTGCCGTACGTTGCATTGTGTTCAGCACATCGAATTACCCATATACAGTGAATTTGAAGCGTTTGAGAGAAGTGTACGGTAGTGTTTTGGCAGAAATTGTTTTTTTCGAAAATCGAGCAATTCGGTGATAACTCGAGAACGGTCGAATGTTAGTGCTCGCCGTATGTTGCATCGTGTTCAGCACATCGAATTACCCATATACAGTGAATTTGAAGCGTTTGAGAGAAGTGTACTGTAGTGTTTTGGCAGAAATTGTTTTTTTCGAAAATCGAGCAATTCGGTGATAACTCGAGAACGGTCGAATGTTAGTGCTCGTCGTATGTTGCATCGTGTTCAGCGCATCGACTGACCCCTATGCAGTGAATTTGAAGCGTTTAAGGGAAATGTACGGTAGGGTTTTGGATGAAAATTGTTTTTTTCGAAAATCGAGCAATTCGGTGATGACTCGAAAACGGTCGAATGTTAGCGCTCGCCGTAAGTTCCATCGTGTTCAGCGCATCGAATAACCCCTATACAGTGATTTTGAAGGGGTTACGGGAAGTGTACGGTAGCGCTTTTGAAGGAAAACCCGTTAATGCGATATTCGTGCGTTTCACGGGCAGAAAAGGACGTTTTTCAAAGTCCTCACTGTTTTGATCATAACTCGAGAACGATCGAATGTTAGCGTTTGCCGTATGTTGCATCATGTTCAGCGCATCGAATTACCCCTATACAGTGAATTTGAAGCGTTTAAGAGAAGTGTACGGTAGTGTTTTGGCAGAAATTGTTTTTTTCGAAAATCGAGCAATTCGGTGATGACTCGAAAACGGTCGAATGTTAGTGCTGGCCGTATGTTGCATTGTGTTCAGCACATCGAATTACCCCTACACAGTGAATTTGAAGCGTTTAAGGGAAGTGTACGGTAGTGTTTTTGGCCGAAATTGGTTTTTTCGAAAATCGAGCAATTCGATGATAACTCTCGAACGGTCCAATGTTAGCGTTTGCCGTATGTTGCATCGTGTTCAGCTCATCGAATTAATCATATACAGTGAATTTCAAACGTTTAAGAGAAGTGTACGGTAGTGTTTTTGGCAGAAATTTTTTTTTCGAAAATCGAGCAATTCGGTGATAACTCAAGAACGGTCGAATGTTAGCGTTTGCCGGATGTTGCATTGTGTTCAGCGCATCGAATAACCCCTATTCAGTGATTTTGAAGTGGTTACCGGAAGTGTACGGTAGTGCTTTTGAAGGAAAACCCGTTAATGCGATATTCGTGCGTTTCACGGGCAGAAAAGCACGTTTTTCACAGTCCTCACTGTTTTGATCATAACTCGAGAACGGTCGAATGTTAGCGTTTGCCGTATGTTGCATCGTGTTCAGCTCATCGAATTAATCATATACAGTGAATTTCAAACGTTTAAGAGAAGTGTACTGTAGTGTTTTGGCAGAAATTGTTTTTTTCGAAAATCGAGCAATTCGGTGATAACTCGAGAACGGTCGAATGTTAGTGCTCGCCGTATGTTGCATCGTGTTCAGCGCATCGACTGACCCCTATGCAGTGAATTTGAAGCGTTTAAGGGAAATGTACGGTAGGGTTTTGCATGAAAATTGTTTTTTTCGAAAATCGAGCAATTCGATGATAACTCGAGAACGGTCGAATGTTAGTGCGCGCCGTATGTTACATCGTGTTCAGCGCATCGAATAACCCCTATACAGTAATTTTGAAGGGGTTACGGGAAGTGTACGGTAGCGCTTTTGAAGGAAAACCCGTTAATGCGATATTCGTGCGTTTCACGGACAGAAAAGGACGTTTTTCAAAGTCCTCACTGTTTTGATCATAACTCGAGAACGATCGAATGTTAGCGTTTGCCGTATGTTGCATCATGTTCAGCGCATCGAATTACCCCTATACAGTGAATTTGAAGCGTTTAAGAGAAGTGTACGGTAGTGTTTTGGCAGAAATTGTTTTTTTTCGAAAATCGAGCAATTCGGTGATGACTCGAAAACGGTCGAATGTTAGTGCTGGCCGTATGTTGCATTGTGTTCAGCACATCGAATTACCCCTACACAGTGAATTTGAAGCGTTTAAGGGAAGTGTACGGTAGTGTTTTTGGCCGAAATTGGTTTTTTCGAAAATCGAGCAATTCGATGATAACTCTCGAACGGTCCAATGTTAGCGTTTGCCGGATGTTGCATTGTGTTCAGCACATCGAATTACCCCTATACAGTGAATTTGAAGCGTTTGAGAGAAGTGTACGGTGTGTTTAGGCAGAAATTTTTTTTTTCGAAAATCGAGCAATTCGGTGATAACTCGAGAACCGTCGAATGTTAGCGCTCGCCGTATGTTGCATCGTGTTCAGTGCATCGAATTACCCCTATACAGTGAATTTGAAGTGGTTACGGGAAGTGTACGGTAGTGTTTTTGGCCGAAATTGGTTTTTTCGAAAATCGAGCAATTCGATGATAACTCGAGAACGGTCGAATGTTAGCGTTTGTCGTATGCTGCATAGTGTTCAGCGCATCGAATTATCCCTATAAAGTGAATTTGAAGTGGTTTCGGGAAGTGTACGGTAGTGTTTTTGAAGGAAAACCCGTTTATGCGATATTCGTGCGTTTCACGGGCAGAAAAGCACGTTTTTCACAGTCCTCACTGTTTTGATCATAACTCGAGAACGGTCGAATGTTAGTGCTCGCCGTATGTTGCATCGTGTTCAGCACATCGAATTACCCCTATACAGTGAATTTGAAGTGGTTTCGGGAAGTGTACGGTAGTGTTTTTGAAGGAAAACCCGTTTATGCGATATTCGTGCGTTTCACGGGCAGAAAAGCACGTTTTTCACAGTCCTCACTGTTTTGATCATAGCTCGAGAACGATCGAATGTTAGCGTTTGTCGTATGCTGCATCGTGTTCAGCGCATCGAATTACCCCTATACAGTGAATTTGAAGTGGTTTCGGGAAGTGTACGGTAGTGTTTTTGAAGGAAAACCCGTTTATGCGATATTCGTGCGTTTCACGGGCAGAAAAGCACGTTTTTCACAGTCCTCACTGTTTTGATCATAGCTCGAGAACGATCGAATGTTAGCCTTTGCCGTATGTTGCATCGTGTTCAGCACAGCGAATTACCCCTACACAGTGAATTTGAAGTGGTTGCGGGAAGTGTACGGTAGTGTTTTTGAAGGAAAACCCGTTAATGCGATATTCGTGCGTTTCACGGGCTGAAAAGCACGTTTTTCACAGTCCTCACTGTTTTGATCATAACTTGCGAACGGTCGAATGTTAGCGGTTGCCGTATGTTGTATCGTGTTCAGTACATCGGGCTACCCCTATACAGTTAATTCGAAGCGTTTAGGAGAAGTGTACGGTAGTGTTTTTGGCAGAAATTGGTTTTTTCGAAAATCGAGCTATTCGGTGATAACTCAGCAACGGTCGAATGTTAGCGTTTGCCGTGTGTTGCATTGTGTTCAGCACATCGAATTACCCCTATACAGTGAATTTGAAGCGTTTGAGAGAATGTACGGTAGTGGTTTGGCAGAAATTGTTTTTTTCGAAAATCGAGCAATTCGGTGATAACTCGAGAACGGTCGAATGTTAGTGCTCGCCGTATGTTGCATCGTGTTCAGCGCATCGAATGACCCCTATGCAGTGAATTGGGAGCGTTTAAGGGAAATGTACCGTAGGGTTTTGGATGAAAATTGTCTTTTTCGAAAATCGAGCAATTCGATGATAACTCGAGAACGGTCGAATGTTAGCGGTTGCCGTATGTTGTATCGTGTTCAGTACATCGGGCTACCCCTATACAGTGAATTTGAAGCGTTTAAGAGAAGTGTACGGTAGTTTTTGGCAGAAATTGTTTTTTTCGAAAATCGAGCAATTCGGTGATAACTCAAGAACGGTCGAATGTTAGCGTTTGCCGTATGTTGCATTGTGTTCAGCGCATCGAATAACCCCTATGCAGTCAATTTGAAGCGTTTAAGGGAAATGCACGGTAGGGTTTTGGATGAAAATTGTTTTTTTCGAAAATCGAGCAATTCGATGATAACTCGAGAACGGTCGAATGTTAGCGCTCGCCGTATGTTCCATCGTGTTCAGCGCATCGAATAACTCCTATACAGTGATTTTGAAGTGGTTACGGGAAGTGTACGGTAGTGCTTTTGCAGGAAAACCCGTTAATGCGATATTCGTGCGTTTCACGGGCAGAAAAGCACGTTTTTCACAGTCCTCACTCTTTTGATCATAACTCGAGAACGATCGAATGTTAGCGTTTGCCGTATGTTGCATCGTGTTCAGCGCATCGAATTACCCCTATGCAGTGAATTTGAAGCGTTTAAGGGAAGTGTACGGTAGTGTTTGGGAAGAAAATTGTTTTTTTCGAAAAACGAGCAATTCGATGATACCTCGAGAACGGTCGAATGTTAGCGTTTGCCGTATGTTGCATCGTGTTCAGCTCATCAAATTGATCATATACAGTGAATTTCAAACGTTTAAGAGAAGTGTACGGTAGTGGTTGTGGCAGAAATTGTTTTCTTCGAAAATCGAGCAGTTCGGTGATAACTCAAGAACGGTCGAATGTTAGCGTTTGCCGTATGTTGCATCGTGTTCAGCTCATCGAATTACCCCTATGCAGTGAATTTGAAGCGTTTAGGGGAAGTGTACGGTAGTGTTTTGGAAGAAAATTGTTTTTTTCGAAAATCGAGCAATTCGATGATAACTCGAGAACGGTCGAATGTTTGCGTTTGCCGTATGTTGCATCGTGCTCAGCTCATCGAATTAACCATATACAGTGAATTTCAAACGTTTAAGGGAAGTGTACGGTAGTGCTTATGGCAGAAATTGGTTTTTTCGAAAATCGAGCAATTCGGTGATAACTCGAGAACCGTCGAATGTTAGCGCTCGCCGTATGTTGCATCGTGTTCAGCGCATCGAATAACCCCTATACAGTGATTTTGAAGTGGTTACGGGAAGTGTACGGTAGTGCTTTTAAAGGAAAACCCGTTAATGCGATATTCGTGCGTTTCACGGGCAGAAAAGCACGTTTTTCACAGTCCTCACTGTTTTGATGATAACTCGAGAAAGGTCGAATGATAGCGTTTGCAGTATGTTGTATCGTGTTCCGTACATCGAACTACCCCTATACAGTGAATTTGAAGCGTTTAGGAGAAGTGTACGGTAGTTTTTTTGGCAGAAATTGGTTTTTTCGAAAATCGAGCAATTCCGTGATAACACAAGAACAGTCGAATGTTAGCGTTTGCCGTGTGTTGCATTGTGTTCAGCACATCAAATTACCCCTACACACTGAATATGAAGCGTTTAAGGGAAGTGTACGGTAGTGTTTTTGGCCGAAAATGTTTTTTTCGAAAATCGAGCAATTCGATGATAACTCTCGCACGGTCGAATGGTAGCGTTTGCCGTATGTTGCATCGTGTTCAGCTCATCGAATTAATCATATACAGTGAATTTCAAACGTTTAAGAGAAGTGTACGGTAGTGTTTAGGCAGAAATTGTTTTTTTCGAAAATCGAGCAATTCGGTGATAACTCGAGAACGGTCGAATGTTAGAGCTCGCCGTATGTTGCATCGTGTTCAGCACATCGAATTACCCATATACAGTGAATTTGAAGCGTTTGAGAGAAGTGTACGGTAGTGTTTTTGGCAGAAATTGTTTTTTTAGAAAATCGAGCAATTCGATTATAACTCGAGAACGGTCGAATGTTAGCGTTTGTCGTATGCTGCATCGTGTCCAGCGCATCGAATTACCCCTATACAGTGAATTTGAAGTGGTTGCGGGAAGTGTACGGTAGTGTTTTTGAAGGAAAACCCGTTAATGCGATATTCGTGCGTTTCACGGGCAGCGAAGCACGTTTTTCACAGTCCTCACTGTTTTGATCATAACTCGCGAACGGTCGAATGTTAGCGTTTGCCGTACGTTGCATTGTGTTCAGCACATCGAATTACCCATATACAGTGAATTTGAAGCGTTTGAGAGAAGTGTACGGTAGTGTTTCGGCAGAAATTGTTTTTTTCGAAAATCGAGCAATTCGGTGATAACTCGAGAACGGTCGAATGTTAGTGCTCGCCGTATGTTGCATCGTGTTCAGCACATCGAATTACCCATATACAGTGAATTTGAAGCGTTTGAGAGAAGTGTACGGTAGTGTTTTGGTCGAAATTGTTTTTTTCGAAAATCGAGCAATTCGGTGATAACTCGAGAACGGTCCAATGTTAGTGCTCGCCGTATGTTGCATCGTGTTCAGCGCATCGACTGACCCCTATGCAGTGAATTTGAAGCGTTTAAGGGAAATGTACCGTAGGGTTTTGGATGAAAATTGTTTTTTTTTCGAAAATCGAGCAATTCGATGATAACTCGAGAACGGTCGAATGTTAGTGCTCGCCGTATGTTGCATCGTGTTCAGCGCATCGAATGACCCCTATGCAGTGAATTTGAAGCGTTTAAGGGAAATGTACGGTAGTGTTTTGGCAGAAATTGTTTTTTTCGCAAATCGAGCAATTCGGTGATAACTCGAGAACGGTCGAATGTTAGTGCTCGCCGTATGTTGCATCGTGTTCAGCGCATCGAATGACCCCTATGCAGTGAATTTGAAGCGTTTAAGGGAAATGTACGGTAGTGTTTTGGCAGAAATTGTTTTTTTCGCAAATCGAGCAATTCGGTGATAACTCGAGAACGGTCGAATGTTAGTGCTCGCCGTATGTTGCATCGTGTTCAGCGCATCGAATAACCCCTATACAGTGATTTTGAAGGGGTTACGGGAAGTGTACGGTAGCGCTTTTGAAGGAAAACCCGTTAATGCGATATTCGTGCGTTTCACGGGCAGAAAAGGACGTTTTTCACAGTCCTCACTGTTTTGATCATAACTCGAGAACGGTCGAATGTTAGCGTTTGTCGTATGCTGCATCGTGTCCAGCGCATCGAATTACCCCTATACAGTGAATTTGAAGTGGTTACGGGAAGTGTACGGTAGTGCTTTTGCAGGAAAACCCGTTAATGCGATATTCGTGCGTTTCACGGGCAGAAAAGCACGTTTTTCACAGTCCTCACTGTTTTGATCATAACTGGAGAACGATCGAATGTTAGCGTTTGCCGTATGTTGCATCGTGTTCAGCGCATCGAATTACCCCTATGCAGTGAATTTGAAGCGTTTAAGGGAAGTGTACGGTAGTTTTTGGCAGAAATTGTTTTTTTCGAAAATCGAGCAATTCGGTGATAACTCAAGAACGGTCGAATGTTAGCGTTTGCCGTATGTTGCATTGTATTCAGCGCATCGAATAACCCCTATGCAGTGAATTTGAAGCGTTTAAGGGAAATGTACGGTAGGGTTTTGGATGAAAATTGTTTTTTTCGAAAATCGAGCAATTCGATGATAACTCGAGAACGGTCGAATGTTAGCGCTCGCCGTATGTTCCATCGTGTTCAGCGCATCGAATAACCCCTATACAGTTATTTTGAAGTGGTTACGGGAAGTGTACGGTAGTGCTTTTGCAGGAAAACCCGTTAATGCGATATTCGTGCGTTTCACGGGCAGAAAAGCACGTTTTTCACAGTCCTCACTGTTTTGATCATAACTGGAGAACGATCGAATGTTAGCGTTTGCCGTATGTTGCATCGTGTTCAGCGCATCGAATTACCCCTATGCAGTGAATTTGAAGCGTTTAAGGGAAATGTACGGTACTGTTTTGGATGAAAATTGTTTTTTTTCGAAAATCGAGCAATTCAATGATAACTCGAGAACGGTCGAATGTTAGCGTTTGTCGTATGCTGCATCGTGTTCAGCGCATCGAATTACCCCTATACAGTGAATTTGAAGTGGTTTCGAGAAGTGTACGGTAGTGTTTTTGAAGGAAAACCCGTTTATGCGATATTAGTGCGTTTCACGGGCAGAAAAGCACGTTTTTCACAGTCCTCACTGTTTTGATCATAGCTCGAGAACGATCGAATGTTAGCGTTTGCCGTATGTTGCATCGTGTTCAGCACAGCGAATTACCCCTACACAGTGAATTTGAAGTGGTTGCGGGAAGTGTACGGTAGTGTTTTTGAAGGAAAACCCGTTAATGCGATATTCGTGCGTTTCACGGGCAGAAAAGCACGTTTTTCACAGTCCTCACTGTTTCGATCATAACTCGCGAACGGTCGAATGTTAGCGTTTGCCGTACGTTGCATTGTGTTCAGCACATCGAATTACCCATATACAGTGAATTTGAAGCGTTTGAGAGAAGTGTACGGTAGTGTTTTGGCAGAAATTGTTTTTTTTCGAAAATCGAGCAATTCGGTGATAACTCGAGAACGGTCGAATGTTAGTGCTCGCCGTATGTTGCATCGTGTTCAGCACATCGAATTACCCATATACAGTGAATTTGAAGCGTTTGAGAGAAGTGTACTGTAGTGTTTTGGCAGAAATTGTTTTTTTCGAAAATCGAGCAATTCGGTGATAACTCGAGAACGGTCGAATGTTAGTGCTCGTCGTATGTTGCATCGTGTTCAGCGCATCGACTGACCCCTATGCAGTGAATTTGAAGCGTTTAAGGGAAATGTACGGTAGGGTTTTGGATGAAAATTGTTTTTTTCGAAAATCGAGCAATTCGGTGATGACTCGAAAACGGTCGAATGTTAGCGCTCGCCGTATGTTCCATCGTGTTCAGCGCATCGAATAACCCCTATACAGTGATTTTGAAGGGGTTACGGGAAGTGTACGGTAGCGCTTTTGAAGGAAAACCCGTTAATGCGATATTCGTGCGTTTCACGGGCAGAAAAGGACGTTTTTCAAAGTCCTCACTGTTTTGATCATAACTCGAGAACGATCGAATGTTAGCGTTTGCCGTATGTTGCATCATGTTCAGCGCATCGAATTACCCCTATACAGTGAATTTGAAGCGTTTAAGAGAAGTGTACGGTAGTGTTTTGGCAGAAATTGTTTTTTTCGAAAATCGAGCAATTCGGTGATGACTCGAAAACGGTCGAATGTTAGTGCTGGCCGTATGTTGCATTGTGTTCAGCACATCGAATTACCCCTACACGGTGAATTTGAAGCGTTTAAGGGAAGTGTACGGTAGTATTTTTGGCCGAAATTGGTTTTTTCGAAAATCGAGCAATTCGATGATAAGTCGAGGACGGTCGAATGTTAGCGTTTGCCGTATGTTGCATCGTGTTCAGCTCATCGAATTAATCATATACAGTGAATTTCAAACGTTTAAGAGAAGTGTACGGTAGTGGTTGTGGCAGAAATTGTTTTCTTCGAAAATCGAGCAGTTCGGTGATAACTCAAGAACGGTCGAATGTTAGCGTTTGGCGTATGTTGCATCGTGTTCAGCTCATCGAATTACCCCTATGCAGTGAATTTGAAGCGTTTAGGGGAAGTGTACGGTAGTGTTTTTGGCAGAAATTGTTTTTTTCGAAAATCGAGCTATTCGGTGATAACTCAGCAACAGTCGAATGTTAGCGTTTGCCGTGTGTTGCATTGTGTTCAGCACATCGAATTACCCCTATACAGTGAATTTGAAGCGTTTGAGAGAATGTACGGTAGTGGTTTGGCAGAAATTGTTTTTTTCGAAAATCGAGCAATTCGGTGATAACTCGAGAACGGTCGAATGTTAGTGCTCGCCGTATGTTGCATCGTGTTCAGCGCATCGAATGACCCCTATGCAGTGAATTGGGAGCGTTTAAGGGAAATGTACCGTAGGGTTTTGGATGAAAATTGTCTTTTTCGAAAATCGAGCAATTCGATGATAACTCGAGAACGGTCGAATGTTAGCGGTTGCCGTATGTTGTATCGTGTTCAGTACATCGGGCTACCCCTATACAGTGAATTTGAAGCGTTTAAGAGAAGTGTACGGTAATTTTTGGCAGAAATTGTTTTTTTCGAAAATCGAGCAATTCGGTGATAACTCAAGAACGGTCGAATGTTAGCGTTTGCCGTATGTTGCATTGTGTTCAGCGCATCGCATAACCCCTATGCAGTGAATTTGAAGCGTTTAAGGGAAATGCACGGTAGGGTTTTGGATGAAAATTGTTTTTTTCGAAAATCGAGCAATTCGATGATAACTCGAGAACGGTCGGATGTTAGCGCTCGCCGTATGTTCCATCGTGTTCAGCGCATCGAATAACCCCTATACAGTGATTTTGAAGTGGTTACGGGAAGTGTACGGTAGTGCTTTTGCAGGAAAACCCGTTAATGCGATATTCGTGCGTTTCACGGGCAGAAAAGCACGTTTTTCACAGTCCTCACTCTTTTGATCATAACTCGAGAACGATCGAATGTTAGCGTTTGCCGTATGTTGCATCCTGTTCAGCGCATCGAATTACCCCTATGCAGTGAATTTGAAGCGTTTAAGGGAAGTGTACGGTAGTGTTTGGGAAGAAAATTGTTTTTTTCGAAAAACGAGCAATTCGATGATACCTCGAGAACGGTCGAATGTCAGCGTTTGCCGTATGTTGCATCGTGTTCAGCTCATCAAATTAATCATATACAGTGAATTTCAAACGTTTAAGAGAAGTGTACGGTAGTGGTTGTGGCAGAAATTGTTTTCTTCGAAAATCGAGCAGTTCGGTGATAACTCAAGAACGGTCGAATGTTAGCGTTTGGCGTATGTTGCATCGTGTTCAGCTCATCGAATTACCCCTATGCAGTGAATTTGAAGCGTTTAGGGGAAGTGTACGGTAGTGTTTTGGAAGAAAATTGTTTTTTTCGAAAATCGAGCAATTCGATGATAACTCGAGAACGGTCGAATGTTTGCGTTTGCCGTATGTTGCATCGTGTTCAGCTCATCGAACTAATCATATACAGTGAATTTCAAACGTTTAAGAGAAGTGTACGGTAGTGTTTAGGCAGAAATTGTTTTTTTCGAAAATCGAGCAATTCGGTGATAACTCGAGAACCGTCGAATGTTAGCGCTCGCCGTATGTTGCATCGTGTTCAGCGCATCGAATAACCCCTATACAGTGAATTTGAAGTGGTTACGAGAAGTGTACGGTAGTGTTTTTGAAGGAAAACCCGTTAATGCGATATCCGTGCGTTTCACGGGCAGAAAAGCACGTTTTTCACAGTCCTCACTGTTTTGATCATAACTCGCGAACGGTCAAATCTTAGCGATTGCCGTATGTTGCTTCATGTTCAGCGCATGGAATTACCCCTATACAGTGAATTTGAAGCGTTTAGGAGAAGTGTACGGTAGTTTTTTTTGGCAGAAATTGGTTTTTTCGAAAATCGAGCAATTCGGTGATAACACAAGAACAGTCGAATGTTAGCGTTTGCCGTGTGTTGCATTGTGTTCAGCACATCAAATTAATCATATACACTGAATTTCGAACGTTTAAGAGAAGTGTACGGTAGTGTTTTTGGCAGAAATTGTATTTTCGAAAATCGAGCAATTCGGTGATAACTCAAGAACGGTCGAATGTTAGCGTTTGCCGTATGTTGCATCGTGTTCAGCGCATCGAATTACCCCAATGCAGTGAATTTGAAGCGTTTAAGGGAAGTGTACGGTAGTGTTTTTGGCAGAAATTGTTTTTTTAGAAAATCGAGCAATTCGATTATAACTCGAGAACGGTCGAATGTTAGCGTTTGTCGTATGCTGCATCGTGTTCAGCTCATCAAATTAATCATATACAGTGAATTTCAAACGTTTAAGAGAAGTGTACGGTAGTGGTTGTGGCAGAAATTGTTTTCTTCGAAAATCGAGCAGTTCGGTGATAACTCAAGAACGGTCGAATGTTAGCGTTTGCCGTATGTTGCATCGTGTCCAGCACATCGAATTACCCCTATACAGTGAATTTGAAGTGGTTGCGGGAAGTGTACGGTAGTGTTTTTGAAGGAAAACCCGTTAATGCGATATTCGTGCGTTTCACGGGCAGCAAAGCACGTTTTTCACAGTCCTCACTGTTTTGATCATAACTCGCGAACGGTCGAATGTTAGCGTTTGCCGTACGTTGCATTGTGTTCAGCACATCGAATTACCCATATACAGTGAATTTGAAGCGTTTGAGAGAAGTGTACGGTAGTGTTTCGGCAGAAATTGTTTGTTTCGAAAATCGAGCAATTCGGTGATAACTCGAGAACGGTCGAATGTTAGTGCTCGCCGTATGTTGCATCGTGTTCAGCACATCGAATTACCCATATACAGTGAATTTCAAGCGTTTGAGAGAAGTGTACGGTAGTGTTTTGGTCGAAATTGTTTTTTTCGAAAATCGAGCAATTCGGTGATAACTCGAGAACGGTCCAATGTTAGTGCTCGCCGTATGTTGCATCGTGTTCAGCGCATCGACTGACCCCTATACAGTTATTTTGAAGTGGTTACGGGAAGTGTACGGTAGTGCTTTTGCAGGAAAACCCGTTAATGCGATATTCGTGCGTTTCACGGGCAGAAAAGCACGTTTTTCACAGTCCTCACTCTTTTGATCATGACTCGAGAACGATCGCATGTTAGCGTTTGCCGTATGTTGCATCGTGTTCAGAGCATCGAATTACCCGTATGCAGTGAATTTGAAGCGTTTAAGGGAAATGTACGGTAGTGTTTTGGATGAAAATTGTTTTTTTTCGAAAATCGAGCAATTCGATGATAACTCGAGAACGGTCGAATGTTAGCGTTTGTCGTATGCTGCATCGTGTTCAGCGCATCGAATTACCCCTATACAGTGAATTTGAAGTGGTTTCGAGAAGTGTACGGTAGTGTTTTTGAAGGAAAACCCGTTTATGCGATATTAGTGCGTTTCACGGGCAGAAAAGCACGTTTTTCACAGTCCTCACTATTTCGATCATAACTCGCGAACGGTCGAATGTTAGCGTTTGCCGTACGTTGCATTGTGTTCAGCACATCGAATTACCCATATACAGTGAATTTGAAGCGTTTGAGAGAAGTGTACGGTAGTGTTTTGGCAGAAATTGTTTTTTTTCGAAAATCGAGCAATTCGGTGATAACTCGAGAACGGTCGAATGTTAGTGCTCGCCGTATGTTGCGTCGTGTTCAGCACATCGAATTACCCATATACAGTGAATTTGAAGCGTTTGAGAGAAGTGTACTGTAGTGTTTTGGCAGAAATTGTTTTTTTTCGAAAATCGAGCAATTCGGTGATAACTCGAGAACGGTCGAATGTTAGTGCTCGTCGTATGTTGCATCGTGTTCAGCGCATCGACTGACCCCTATGCAGTGAATTTGAAGCGTTTAAGGGAAATGTACGGTAGGGTTTTGGATGAAAATTGTTTTTTTCGAAAATCGAGCAATTCGGTGATGACTCGAAAACGGTCGAATGTTAGCGCTCGCCGTATGTTCCATCGTGTTCAGCGCATCGAATAACCCCTATACAGTGATTTTGAAGGGGTTACGGGAAGTGTACGGTAGCGCTTTTGAAGGAAAACCCGTTAATGCGATATTCGTGCGTTTCACGGGCAGAAAAGCACGTTTTTCACAGTCCTCACTGTTTTGATCATAACTCGAGAACGGTCGAATGTTAGCGTTTGCCGTATGTTGCATCGTGTTCAGCTCATCGAATTAATCATATACAGTGAATTTCAAACGTTTAAGAGAAGTGTACTGTAGTGTTTTGGCAGAAATTGTTTTTTTCGAAAATCGAGCAATTCGGTGATAACTCGAGAACGGTCGAATGTTAGTGCTCGCCGTATGTTGCATCGTGTTCAGCGCATCGACTGACCCCTATGCAGTGAATTTGAAGCGTTTAAGGGAAATGTACGGTAGGGTTTTGCATGAAAATTGTTTTTTTCGAAAATCGAGCAATTCGATGATAACTCGAGAACGGTCGAATGTTAGTGCGCGCCGTATGTTACATCGTGTTCAGCGCATCGAATAACCCCTATACAGTAATTTTGAAGGGGTTACGGGAAGTGTACGGTAGCGCTTTTGAAGGAAAACCCGTTAATGCGATATTCGTGCGTTTCACGGGCAGAAAAGGACGTTTTTCAAAGTCCTCACTGTTTTGATCATAACTCGAGAACGATCGAATGTTAGCGTTTGCGGTATGTTGCATCATGTTCAGCGCATCGAATTACCCCTATACAGTGAATTTGAAGCGTTTAAGAGAAGTGTACGGTAGTGTTTTGGCAGAAATTGTTTTTTTTCGAAAATCGAGCAATTCGGTGATGACTCGAAAACGGTCGAATGTTAGTGCTGGCCGTATGTTGCATTGTGTTCAGCACATCGAATTACCCCTACACAGTGAATTTGAAGCGTTTAAGGGAAGTGTACGGTAGTGTTTTTGGCCGAAATTGGTTTTTTCGAAAATCGAGCAATTCGATGATAACTCTCGAACGGTCCAATGTTAGCGTTTGCCGGATGTTGCATTGTGTTCAGCACATCGAATTACCCCTATACAGTGAATTTGAAGCGTTTGAGAGAAGTGTACGGTAGTGTTTAGGCAGAAATTTTTTTTTTCGAAAATCGAGCAATTCGGTGATAACTCGAGAACCGTCGAATGTTAGCGCTCGCCGTATGTTGCATCGTGTTCAGTGCATCGAATTACCCCTATACAGTGAATTTGAAGTGGTTACGGGAAGTGTACGGTAGTGTTTTTGGCCGAAATTGGTTTTTTCGAAAATCGAGCAATTCGATGATAACTCGAGAACGGTCGAATGTTAGCGTTTGTCGTATGCTGCATAGTGTTCAGCGCATCGAATTATCCCTATCAAGTGAATTTGAAGTGGTTTCGGGAAGTGTACGGTAGTGTTTTTGAAGGAAAACCCGTTTATGCGATATTCGTGCGTTTCACGGGCAGAAAAGCACGTTTTTCACAGTCCTCACTGTTTTGATCATAACTCGAGAACGGTCGAATGTTAGTGCTCGCCGTATGTTGCATCGTGTTCAGCACATCGAATTACCCCTATACAGTGAATTTGAAGTGGTTTCGGGAAGTGTACGGTAGTGTTTTTGAAGGAAAACCCGTTTATGCGATATTCGTGCGTTTCACGGGCAGAAAAGCACGTTTTTCACAGTCCTCACTGTTTTGATCATAGCTCGAGAACGATCGAATGTTAGCCTTTGCCGTATGTTGCATCGTGTTCAGCACAGCGAATTACCCCTACACAGTGAATTTGAAGTGGTTGCGGGAAGTGTACGGTAGTGTTTTTGAAGGAAAACCCGTTAATGCGATATTCGTGCGTTTCACGGGCTGAAAAGCACGTTTTTCACAGTCCTCACTGTTTTGATCATAACTTGCGAACGGTCGAATGTTAGCGGTTGCCGTATGTTGTATCGTGTTCAGTACATCGGGCTACCCCTATACAGTGAATTCGAAGCGTTTAGGAGAAGTGTACGGTAGTGTTTTTGGCAGAAATTGGTTTTTTCGAAAATCGAGCTATTCGGTGATAACTCAAGAACGGTCGAATGTTAGCGTTTGCCGTATGTTGCATTGTGTTCAGCGCATCGAATAACCCCTATGCAGTGAATTTGAAGCGTTTAAGGGAAATGCACGGTAGGGTTTTGGATGAAAATTGTTTTTTTCGAAAATCGAGCAATTCGATGATAACTCGAGAACGGTCGAATGTTAGCGCTCGCCGTATGTGCCATCGTGTTCAGCGCATCGAATAACCCCTATACAGTGATTTTGAAGTGGTTACGGGAAGTGTACGGTAGTGCTTTTGCAGGAAAACCCGTTAATGCGATATTCGTGCGTTTCACGGGCAGAAAAGCACGTTTTTCACAGTCCTCACTCTTTTGATCATAACTCGAGAACGATCGAATGTTAGCGTTTGCCGTATGTTGCATCGTGTTCAGCGCATCGAATTACCCCTATGCAGTGAATTTGAAGCGTTTAAGGGAAGTGTACGGTAGTGTTTGGGAAGAAAATTGTTTTTTTCGAAAAACGAGCAATTCGATGATACCTCGAGAACGGTCGAATGTTAGCGTTTGCCGTATGTTGCATCGTGTTCAGCTCATCAAATTAATCATATACAGTGAATTTCAAACGTTTAAGAGAAGTGTACGGTAGTGGTTGTGGCAGAAATTGTTTTCTTCGAAAATCGAGCAGTTCGGTGATAACTCAAGAACGGTCGAATGTTAGCGTTTGCCGTATGTTGCATCGTGTTCAGCTCATCGACTTACCCCTATGCAGTGAATTTGAAGCGTTTAGGGGAAGTGTACGGTAGTGTTTTGGAAGAAAATTGTTTTTTTCGAAAATCGAGCAATTCGATGATAACTCGAGAACGGTCGAATGTTTGCGTTTGCCGTATGTTGCATCGTGCTCAGCTCATCGAATTAACCATATACAGTGAATTTCAAACGTTTAAGGGAAGTGTACGGTAGTGCTTATGGCAGAAATTGGTTTTTTCGAAAATCGAGCAATTCGGTGATAACTCGAGAACCGTCGAATGTTAGCGCTCGCCGTATGTTGCATCGTGTTCAGCGCATCGAATAACCCCTATACAGTGATTTTGAAGTGGTTACGGGAAGTGTACGGTAGTGCTTTTAAAGGAAAACCCGTTAATGCGATATTCGTGCCTTTCACGGGCAGAAAAGCACGTTTTTCACAGTCCTCACTGTTTTGATGATAACTCGAGAAAGGTCGAATGATAGCGTTTGCAGTATGTTGTATCGTGTTCCGTACATCGAACTACCCCTATACAGTGAATTTGAAGCGTTTAGGAGAAGTGTACGGTAGTTTTTTTGGCAGAAATTGGTTTTTTCGAAAATCGAGCAATTCGGTGATAACACAAGAACAGTCGAATGTTAGCGTTTGCCGTGTGTTGCATTCTGTTCAGCACATCAAATTACCCCTACACACTGAATTTGAAGCGTTTAAGGGAAGTGTACGGTAGTGTTTTTGGCCGAAAATGTTTTTTTCGAAAATCGAGCAATTCGATGATAACTCTCGCACGGTCGAATGGTAGCGTTTGCCGTATGTTGCATCGTGTTCAGCTCATCAAATTAATCATATACAGTGAATTTCAAACGTTTAAGAGAAGTGTACGGTAGTGGTTGTGGCAGAAATTGTTTTCTTCGAAAATCGAGCAGTTCGGTGATAACTCAAGAACGGTCGAATGTTAGCGTTTGCCGTATGTTGCATTGTATTCAGCGCATCGAATAACCCCTCTGCAGTGAATTTGAAGCGTTTAAGGGAAATGTACGGTAGGGTTTTGATGAAAATTGTTTTTTTCGAAAATCGAGCAATTCGATGATAACTCGAGAACGGTCGAATGTTAGCGCTCGCCGTATGTTCCATCGTGTTCAGCGCATCGAATAACCCCTATACAGTTATTTTGAAGTGGTTACGGGAAGTGTACGGTAGTGCTTTTGCAGGAAAACCCGTTAATGCGATATTCGTGCGTTTCACGGGCAGAAAAGCACGTTTTTCACAGTCCTCACTCTTTTGATCATAACTCGAGAACGATCGAATGTTAGCGTTTGCCGTATGTTGCATCGTGTTCAGCGCATCGAATTACCCGTATGCAGTGAATTTGAAGCGTTTAAGGGAAATGTACGGTAGTGTTTTGGATGAAAATTGTTTTTTTTTCGAAAATCGAGCAATTCGATGATAACTCGAGAACGGTCGAATGTTAGCGTTTGTCGTATGCTGCATCGTGTTCAGCGCATCGAATTACCCCTATACAGTGAATTTGAAGTGGTTTCGAGAAGTGTACGGTAGTGTTTTTGAAGGAATACCCGTTTATGCGATATTAGTGCGTTTCACGCTCAGAAAAGCACGTTTTTCACAGTCCTCACTCTTTTGATCATAGCTCGAGAACGATCGAATGTTAGCGTTTGCCGTATGTTGCATCGTGTTCAGCACAGCTAATTACCCCTACATAGTGAATTTGAAGTGGTTGCGGGAAGTGTACGGTAGTGTTTTTGAAGGAAAACCCGTTAATGCGATATTCGTGCGTTTCACGGGCAGAAAAGCACGTTTTTCACAGTCCTCACTGTTTCGATCATAACTCGCGAACGGTCGAATGTTAGCGTTTGCCGTACGTTGCATTGTGTTCAGCACATCGAATTACCCATATACAGTGAATTTGAAGCGTTTGAGAGAAGTGTACGGTAGTGTTTTGGCAGAAATTGTTTTTTTCGAAAATCGAGCAATTCGGTGATAACTCGAGAACGGTCGAATGTTAGTGCTCGCCGTATGTTGCATCGTGTTCAGCACATCGAATTACCCATATACAGTGAATTTGAAGCGTTTGAGAGAAGTGTACTGTAGTGTTTTGGCAGAAATTGTTTTTTTCGAAAATCGAGCAATTCGGTGATAACTCGAGAACGGTCGAATGTTAGTGCTAGTCGTATGTTGCATCGTGTTCAGCGCATCGACTGACCCCTATGCAGTGAATTTGAAGCGTTTAAGGGAAATGTACGGTAGGGTTTTGGATGAAAATTGTTTTTTTCGAAAATCGAGCAATTCGGTGATGACTCGAAAACGGTCGAATGTTAGCGCTCGCCGTAAGTTCCATCGTGTTCAGCGCATCGAATAACCCCTATACAGTGATTTTGAAGGGGTTACGGGAAGTGTACGGTAGCGCTTTTGAAGGAAAACCCGTTAATGCGATATTCGTGCGTTTCACGGGCAGAAAAGGACGTTTTTCAAAGTCCTCACTGTTTTGATCATAACTCGAGAACGATCGAATGTTAGCGTTTGCCGTATGTTGCATCATGTTCAGCGCATCGAATTACCCCTATACAGTGAATTTGAAGCGTTTAAGAGAAGTGTACGGTAGTGTTTTGGCAGAAATTGTTTTTTTCGAAAATCGAGCAATTCGGTGATGACTCGAAAACGGTCGAATGTTAGTGCTGGCCGTATGTTGCATTGTGTTCAGCACATCGAATTACCCCTACACAGTGAATTTGAAGCGTTTAAGGGAAGTGTACGGTAGTGTTTTTGGCCGAAATTGGTTTTTTCGAAAATCGAGCAATTCGATGATAACTCTCGAACGGTCCAATGTTAGCGTTTGCCGTATGTTGCATCGTGTTCAGCTCATCGAATTAATCATATACAGTGAATTTCAAACGTTTAAGAGAAGTGTACGGTAGTGTTTTTGGCAGAAATTTTTTTTTCGAAAATCGAGCAATTCGGTGATAACTCAAGAACGGTCGAATGTTAGCGTTTGCCGGATGTTGCATTGTGTTCAGCGCATCGAATAACCCCTATTCAGTGATTTTGAAGTGGTTACCGGAAGTGTACGGTAGTGCTTTTGAAGGAAAACCCGTTAATGCGATATTCGTGCGTTTCACGGGCAGAAAAGCACGTTTTTCACAGTCCTCACTGTTTTGATCATAACTCGAGAACGGTCGAATGTTAGCGTTTGCCGTATGTTGCATCGTGTTCAGCTCATCGAATTAATCATATACAGTGAATTTCAAACGTTTAAGAGAAGTGTACTGTAGTGTTTTGGCAGAAATTGTTTTTTTCGAAAATCGAGCAATTCGGTGATAACTCGAGAACGGTCGAATGTTAGTGCTCGCCGTATGTTGCATCGTGTTCAGCGCATCGACTGACCCCTATGCAGTGAATTTGAAGCGTTTAAGGGAAATGTACGGTAGGGTTTTGCATGAAAATTGTTTTTTTCGAAAATCGAGCAATTCGATGATAACTCGAGAACGGTCGAATGTTAGTGCGCGCCGTATGTTACATCGTGTTCAGCGCATCGAATAACCCCTATACAGTAATTTTGAAGGGGTTACGGGAAGTGTACGGTAGCGCTTTTGAAGGAAAACCCGTTAATGCGATATTCGTGCGTTTCACGGACAGAAAAGGACGTTTTTCAAAGTCCTCACTGTTTTGATCATAACTCGAGAACGATCGAATGTTAGCGTTTGCCGTATGTTGCATCATGTTCAGCGCATCGAATTACCCCTATACAGTGAATTTGAAGCGTTTAAGAGAAGTGTACGGTAGTGTTTTGGCAGAAATTGTTTTTTTTCGAAAATCGAGCAATTCGGTGATGACTCGAAAACGGTCGAATGTTAGTGCTGGCCGTATGTTGCATTGTGTTCAGCACATCGAATTACCCCTACACAGTGAATTTGAAGCGTTTAAGGGAAGTGTACGGTAGTGTTTTTGGCCGAAATTGGTTTTTTCGAAAATCGAGCAATTCGATGATAACTCTCGAACGGTCCAATGTTAGCGTTTGCCGGATGTTGCATTGTGTTCAGCACATCGAATTACCCCTATACAGTGAATTTGAAGCGTTTGAGAGAAGTGTACGGTAGTGTTTAGGCAGAAATTTTTTTTTTCGAAAATCGAGCAATTCGGTGATAACTCGAGAACCGTCGAATGTTAGCGCTCGCCGTATGTTGCATCGTGTTCAGTGCATCGAATTACCCCTATACAGTGAATTTGAAGTGGTTACGGGAAGTGTACGGTAGTGTTTTTGGCCGAAATTGGTTTTTTCGAAAATCGAGCAATTCGATGATAACTCGAGAACGGTCGAATGTTAGCGTTTGTCGTATGCTGCATAGTGTTCAGCGCATCGAATTATCCCTATAAAGTGAATTTGAAGTGGTTTCGGGAAGTGTACGGTAGTGTTTTTGAAGGAAAACCCGTTTATGCGATATTCGTGCGTTTCACGGGCAGAAAAGCACGTTTTTCACAGTCCTCACTGTTTTGATCATAACTCGAGAACGGTCGAATGTTAGTGCTCGCCGTATGTTGCATCGTGTTCAGCACATCGAATTACCCCTATACAGTGAATTTGAAGTGGTTTCGGGAAGTGTACGGTAGTGTTTTTGAAGGAAAACCCGTTTATGCGATATTCGTGCGTTTCACGGGCAGAAAAGCACGTTTTTCACAGTCCTCACTGTTTTGATCATAGCTCGAGAACGATCGAATGTTAGCGTTTGTCGTATGCTGCATCGTGTTCAGCGCATCGAATTACCCCTATACAGTGAATTTGAAGTGGTTTCGGGAAGTGTACGGTAGTGTTTTTGAAGGAAAACCCGTTTATGCGATATTCGTGCGTTTCACGGGCAGAAAAGCACGTTTTTCACAGTCCTCACTGTTTTGATCATAGCTCGAGAACGATCGAATGTTAGCCTTTGCCGTATGTTGCATCGTGTTCAGCACAGCGAATTACCCCTACACAGTGAATTTGAAGTGGTTGCGGGAAGTGTACGGTAGTGTTTTTGAAGGAAAACCCGTTAATGCGATATTCGTGCGTTTCACGGGCTGAAAAGCACGTTTTTCACAGTCCTCACTGTTTTGATCATAACTTGCGAACGGTCGAATGTTAGCGGTTGCCGTATGTTGTATCGTGTTCAGTACATCGGGCTACCCCTATACAGTTAATTCGAAGCGTTTAGGAGAAGTGTACGGTAGTGTTTTTGGCAGAAATTGGTTTTTTCGAAAATCGAGCTATTCGGTGATAACTCAGCAACGGTCGAATGTTAGCGTTTGCCGTGTGTTGCATTGTGTTCAGCACATCGAATTACCCCTATACAGTGAATTTGAAGCGTTTGAGAGAATGTACGGTAGTGGTTTGGCAGAAATTGTTTTTTTCGAAAATCGAGCAATTCGGTGATAACTCGAGAACGGTCGAATGTTAGTGCTCGCCGTATGTTGCATCGTGTTCAGCGCATCGAATGACCCCTATGCAGTGAATTGGGAGCGTTTAAGGGAAATGTACCGTAGGGTTTTGGATGAAAATTGTCTTTTTCGAAAATCGAGCAATTCGATGATAACTCGAGAACGGTCGAATGTTAGCGGTTGCCGTATGTTGTATCGTGTTCAGTACATCGGGCTACCCCTATACAGTGAATTTGAAGCGTTTAAGAGAAGTGTACGGTAGTTTTTGGCAGAAATTGTTTTTTTCGAAAATCGAGCAATTCGGTGATAACTCAAGAACGGTCGAATGTTAGCGTTTGCCGTATGTTGCATTGTGTTCAGCGCATCGAATAACCCCTATGCAGTCAATTTGAAGCGTTTAAGGGAAATGCACGGTAGGGTTTTGGATGAAAATTGTTTTTTTCGAAAATCGAGCAATTCGATGATAACTCGAGAACGGTCGAATGTTAGCGCTCGCCGTATGTTCCATCGTGTTCAGCGCATCGAATAACTCCTATACAGTGATTTTGAAGTGGTTACGGGAAGTGTACGGTAGTGCTTTTGCAGGAAAACCCGTTAATGCGATATTCGTGCGTTTCACGGGCAGAAAAGCACGTTTTTCACAGTCCTCACTCTTTTGATCATAACTCGAGAACGATCGAATGTTAGCGTTTGCCGTATGTTGCATCGTGTTCAGCGCATCGAATTACCCCTATGCAGTGAATTTGAAGCGTTTAAGGGAAGTGTACGGTAGTGTTTGGGAAGAAAATTGTTTTTTTCGAAAAACGAGCAATTCGATGATACCTCGAGAACGGTCGAATGTTAGCGTTTGCCGTATGTTGCATCGTGTTCAGCTCATCAAATTGATCATATACAGTGAATTTCAAACGTTTAAGAGAAGTGTACGGTAGTGGTTGTGGCAGAAATTGTTTTCTTCGAAAATCGAGCAGTTCGGTGATAACTCAAGAACGGTCGAATGTTAGCGTTTGCCGTATGTTGCATCGTGTTCAGCTCATCGAATTACCCCTATGCAGTGAATTTGAAGCGTTTAGGGGAAGTGTACGGTAGTGTTTTGGAAGAAAATTGTTTTTTTCGAAAATCGAGCAATTCGATGATAACTCGAGAACGGTCGAATGTTTGCGTTTGCCGTATGTTGCATCGTGCTCAGCTCATCGAATTAACCATATACAGTGAATTTCAAACGTTTAAGGGAAGTGTACGGTAGTGCTTATGGCAGAAATTGGTTTTTTCGAAAATCGAGCAATTCGGTGATAACTCGAGAACCGTCGAATGTTAGCGCTCGCCGTATGTTGCATCGTGTTCAGCGCATCGAATAACCCCTATACAGTGATTTTGAAGTGGTTACGGGAAGTGTACGGTAGTGCTTTTAAAGGAAAACCCGTTAATGCGATATTCGTGCGTTTCACGGGCAGAAAAGCACGTTTTTCACAGTCCTCACTGTTTTGATGATAACTCGAGAAAGGTCGAATGATAGCGTTTGCAGTATGTTGTATCGTGTTCCGTACATCGAACTACCCCTATACAGTGAATTTGAAGCGTTTAGGAGAAGTGTACGGTAGTTTTTTTGGCAGAAATTGGTTTTTTCGAAAATCGAGCAATTCCGTGATAACACAAGAACAGTCGAATGTTAGCGTTTGCCGTGTGTTGCATTGTGTTCAGCACATCAAATTACCCCTACACACTGAATATGAAGCGTTTAAGGGAAGTGTACGGTAGTGTTTTTGGCCGAAAATGTTTTTTTCGAAAATCGAGCAATTCGATGATAACTCTCGCACGGTCGAATGGTAGCGTTTGCCGTATGTTGCATCGTGTTCAGCTCATCGAATTAATCATATACAGTGAATTTCAAACGTTTAAGAGAAGTGTACGGTAGTGTTTAGGCAGAAATTGTTTTTTTCGAAAATCGAGCAATTCGGTGATAACTCGAGAACGGTCGAATGTTAGAGCTCGCCGTATGTTGCATCGTGTTCAGCACATCGAATTACCCATATACAGTGAATTTGAAGCGTTTGAGAGAAGTGTACGGTAGTGTTTTTGGCAGAAATTGTTTTTTTAGAAAATCGAGCAATTCGATTATAACTCGAGAACGGTCGAATGTTAGCGTTTGTCGTATGCTGCATCGTGTCCAGCGCATCGAATTACCCCTATACAGTGAATTTGAAGTGGTTGCGGGAAGTGTACGGTAGTGTTTTTGAAGGAAAACCCGTTAATGCGATATTCGTGCGTTTCACGGGCAGCGAAGCACGTTTTTCACAGTCCTCACTGTTTTGATCATAACTCGCGAACGGTCGAATGTTAGCGTTTGCCGTACGTTGCATTGTGTTCAGCACATCGAATTACCCATATACAGTGAATTTGAAGCGTTTGAGAGAAGTGTACGGTAGTGTTTCGGCAGAAATTGTTTTTTTCGAAAATCGAGCAATTCGGTGATAACTCGAGAACGGTCGAATGTTAGTGCTCGCCGTATGTTGCATCGTGTTCAGCACATCGAATTACCCATATACAGTGAATTTGAAGCGTTTGAGAGAAGTGTACGGTAGTGTTTTGGTCGAAATTGTTTTTTTCGAAAATCGAGCAATTCGGTGATAACTCGAGAACGGTCCAATGTTAGTGCTCGCCGTATGTTGCATCGTGTTCAGCGCATCGACTGACCCCTATGCAGTGAATTTGAAGCGTTTAAGGGAAATGTACCGTAGGGTTTTGGATGAAAATTGTTTTTTTTTCGAAAATCGAGCAATTCGATGATAACTCGAGAACGGTCGAATGTTAGTGCTCGCCGTATGTTGCATCGTGTTCAGCGCATCGAATGACCCCTATGCAGTGAATTTGAAGCGTTTAAGGGAAATGTACGGTAGTGTTTTGGCAGAAATTGTTTTTTTCGCAAATCGAGCAATTCGGTGATAACTCGAGAACGGTCGAATGTTAGTGCTCGCCGTATGTTGCATCGTGTTCAGCGCATCGAATGACCCCTATGCAGTGAATTTGAAGCGTTTAAGGGAAATGTACGGTAGTGTTTTGGCAGAAATTGTTTTTTTCGCAAATCGAGCAATTCGGTGATAACTCGAGAACGGTCGAATGTTAGTGCTCGCCGTATGTTGCATCGTGTTCAGCGCATCGAATAACCCCTATACAGTGATTTTGAAGGGGTTACGGGAAGTGTACGGTAGCGCTTTTGAAGGAAAACCCGTTAATGCGATATTCGTGCGTTTCACGGGCAGAAAAGGACGTTTTTCACAGTCCTCACTGTTTTGATCATAACTCGAGAACGGTCGAATGTTAGCGTTTGTCGTATGCTGCATCGTGTCCAGCGCATCGAATTACCCCTATACAGTGAATTTGAAGTGGTTACGGGAAGTGTACGGTAGTGCTTTTGCAGGAAAACCCGTTAATGCGATATTCGTGCGTTTCACGGGCAGAAAAGCACGTTTTTCACAGTCCTCACTGTTTTGATCATAACTGGAGAACGATCGAATGTTAGCGTTTGCCGTATGTTGCATCGTGTTCAGCGCATCGAATTACCCCTATGCAGTGAATTTAAAGCGTTTAAGGGAAGTGTACGGTAGTTTTTGGCAGAAATTGTTTTTTTCGAAAATCGAGCAATTCGGTGATAACTCAAGAACGGTCGAATGTTAGCGTTTGCCGTATGTTGCATTGTATTCAGCGCATCGAATAACCCCTATGCAGTGAATTTGAAGCGTTTAAGGGAAATGTACGGTAGGGTTTTGGATGAAAATTGTTTTTTTCGAAAATCGAGCAATTCGATGATAACTCGAGAACGGTCGAATGTTAGCGCTCGCCGTATGTTCCATCGTGTTCAGCGCATCGAATAACCCCTATACAGTTATTTTGAAGTGGTTACGGGAAGTGTACGGTAGTGCTTTTGCAGGAAAACCCGTTAATGCGATATTCGTGCGTTTCACGGGCAGAAAAGCACGTTTTTCACAGTCCTCACTGTTTTGATCATAACTGGAGAACGATCGAATGTTAGCGTTTGCCGTATGTTGCATCGTGTTCAGCGCATCGAATTACCCCTATGCAGTGAATTTGAAGCGTTTAAGGGAAATGTACGGTACTGTTTTGGATGAAAATTGTTTTTTTTCGAAAATCGAGCAATTCAATGATAACTCGAGAACGGTCGAATGTTAGCGTTTGTCGTATGCTGCATCGTGTTCAGCGCATCGAATTACCCCTATACAGTGAATTTGAAGTGGTTTCGAGAAGTGTACGGTAGTGTTTTTGAAGGAAAACCCGTTTATGCGATATTAGTGCGTTTCACGGGCAGAAAAGCACGTTTTTCACAGTCCTCACTGTTTTGATCATAGCTCGAGAACGATCGAATGTTAGCGTTTGCCGTATGTTGCATCGTGTTCAGCACAGCGAATTACCCCTACACAGTGAATTTGAAGTGGTTGCGGGAAGTGTACGGTAGTGTTTTTGAAGGAAAACCCGTTAATGCGATATTCGTGCGTTTCACGGGCAGAAAAGCACGTTTTTCACAGTCCTCACTGTTTCGATCATAACTCGCGAACGGTCGAATGTTAGCGTTTGCCGTACGTTGCATTGTGTTCAGCACATCGAATTACCCATATACAGTGAATTTGAAGCGTTTGAGAGAAGTGTACGGTAGTGTTTTGGCAGAAATTGTTTTTTTTCGAAAATCGAGCAATTCGGTGATAACTCGAGAACGGTCGAATGTTAGTGCTCGCCGTATGTTGCATCGTGTTCAGCACATCGAATTACCCATATACAGTGAATTTGAAGCGTTTGAGAGAAGTGTACTGTAGTGTTTTGGCAGAAATTGTTTTTTTCGAAAATCGAGCAATTCGGTGATAACTCGAGAACGGTCGAATGTTAGTGCTCGTCGTATGTTGCATCGTGTTCAGCGCATCGACTGACCCCTATGCAGTGAATTTGAAGCGTTTAAGGGAAATGTACGGTAGGGTTTTGGATGAAAATTGTTTTTTTCGAAAATCGAGCAATTCGGTGATGACTCGAAAACGGTCGAATGTTAGCGCTCGCCGTATGTTCCATCGTGTTCAGCGCATCGAATAACCCCTATACAGTGATTTTGAAGGGGTTACGGGAAGTGTACGGTAGCGCTTTTGAAGGAAAACCCGTTAATGCGATATTCGTGCGTTTCACGGGCAGAAAAGGACGTTTTTCAAAGTCCTCACTGTTTTGATCATAACTCGAGAACGATCGAATGTTAGCGTTTGCCGTATGTTGCATCATGTTCAGCGCATCGAATTACCCCTATACAGTGAATTTGAAGCGTTTAAGAGAAGTGTACGGTAGTGTTTTGGCAGAAATTGTTTTTTTCGAAAATCGAGCAATTCGGTGATGACTCGAAAACGGTCGAATGTTAGTGCTGGCCGTATGTTGCATTGTGTTCAGCACATCGAATTACCCCTACACGGTGAATTTGAAGCGTTTAAGGGAAGTGTACGGTAGTATTTTTGGCCGAAATTGGTTTTTTCGAAAATCGAGCAATTCGATGATAAGTCGAGGACGGTCGAATGTTAGCGTTTGCCGTATGTTGCATCGTGTTCAGCTCATCGAATTAATCATATACAGTGAATTTCAAACGTTTAAGAGAAGTGTACGGTAGTGTTTTTGGCAGAAATTGTTTTTTTCGAAAATCGAGCTATTCGGTGATAACTCAGCAACAGTCGAATGTTAGCGTTTGCCGTGTGTTGCATTGTGTTCAGCACATCGAATTACCCCTATACAGTGAATTTGAAGCGTTTGAGAGAATGTACGGTAGTGGTTTGGCAGAAATTGTTTTTTTCGAAAATCGAGCAATTCGGTGATAACTCGAGAACGGTCGAATGTTAGTGCTCGCCGTATGTTGCATCGTGTTCAGCGCATCGAATGACCCCTATGCAGTGAATTGGGAGCGTTTAAGGGAAATGTACCGTAGGGTTTTGGATGAAAATTGTCTTTTTCGAAAATCGAGCAATTCGATGATAACTCGAGAACGGTCGAATGTTAGCGGTTGCCGTATGTTGTATCGTGTTCAGTACATCGGGCTACCCCTATACAGTGAATTTGAAGCGTTTAAGAGAAGTGTACGGTAATTTTTGGCAGAAATTGTTTTTTTCGAAAATCGAGCAATTCGGTGATAACTCAAGAACGGTCGAATGTTAGCGTTTGCCGTATGTTGCATTGTGTTCAGCGCATCGAATAACCCCTATGCAGTGAATTTGAAGCGTTTAAGGGAAATGCACGGTAGGGTTTTGGATGAAAATTGTTTTTTTCGAAAATCGAGCAATTCGATGATAACTCGAGAACGGTCGGATGTTAGCGCTCGCCGTATGTTCCATCGTGTTCAGCGCATCGAATAACCCCTATACAGTGATTTTGAAGTGGTTACGGGAAGTGTACGGTAGTGCTTTTGCAGGAAAACCCGTTAATGCGATATTCGTGCGTTTCACGGGCAGAAAAGCACGTTTTTCACAGTCCTCACTCTTTTGATCATAACTCGAGAACGATCGAATGTTAGCGTTTGCCGTATGTTGCATCCTGTTCAGCGCATCGAATTACCCCTATGCAGTGAATTTGAAGCGTTTAAGGGAAGTGTACGGTAGTGTTTGGGAAGAAAATTGTTTTTTTCGAAAAACGAGCAATTCGATGATACCTCGAGAACGGTCGAATGTCAGCGTTTGCCGTATGTTGCATCGTGTTCAGCTCATCAAATTAATCATATACAGTGAATTTCAAACGTTTAAGAGAAGTGTACGGTAGTGGTTGTGGCAGAAATTGTTTTCTTCGAAAATCGAGCAGTTCGGTGATAACTCAAGAACGGTCGAATGTTAGCGTTTGCCGTATGTTGCATCGTGTTCAGCTCATCGAATTACCCCTATGCAGTGAATTTGAAGCGTTTAGGGGAAGTGTACGGTAGTGTTTTGGAAGAAAATTGTTTTTTTCGAAAATCGAGCAATTCGATGATAACTCGAGAACGGTCGAATGTTAGCGCTCGCCGTATGTTGCATCGTGTTCAGCGCATCGAATAACCCCTATACAGTGAATTTGAAGTGGTTACGAGAAGTGTACGGTAGTGTTTTTGAAGGAAAACCCGTTAATGCGATATCCGTGCGTTTCACGGGCAGAAAAGCACGTTTTTCACAGTCCTCACTGTTTTGATCATAACTCGCGAACGGTCAAATCTTAGCGATTGCCGTATGTTGCTTCATGTTCAGCGCATGGAATTACCCCTATACAGTGAATTTGAAGCGTTTAGGAGAAGTGTACGGTAGTTTTTTTTGGCAGAAATTGGTTTTTTCGAAAATCGAGCAATTCGGTGATAACACAAGAACAGTCGAATGTTAGCGTTTGCCGTGTGTTGCATTGTGTTCAGCACATCAAATTAATCATATACACTGAATTTCGAACGTTTAAGAGAAGTATACGGTAGTGGTTGTGGCAGAAATTGTTTTCTTCGAAAATCGAGCAGTTCGGTGATAACTCAAGAACGGTCGAATGTTAGCGTTTGCCGTATGTTGCATCGTGTCCAGCACATCGAATTACCCCTATACAGTGAATTTGAAGTGGTTGCGGGAAGTGTACGGTAGTGTTTTTGAAGGAAAACCCGTTAATGCGATATTCGTGCGTTTCACGGGCAGCAAAGCACGTTTTTCACAGTCCTCACTGTTTTGATCATAACTCGCGAACGGTCGAATGTTAGCGTTTGCCGTACGTTGCATTGTGTTCAGCACATCGAATTACCCATATACAGTGAATTTGAAGCGTTTGAGAGAAGTGTACGGTAGTGTTTCGGCAGAAATTGTTTGTTTCGAAAATCGAGCAATTCGGTGATAACTCGAGAACGGTCGAATGTTAGTGCTCGCCGTATGTTGCATCGTGTTCAGCACATCGAATTACCCATATACAGTGAATTTCAAGCGTTTGAGAGAAGTGTACGGTAGTGTTTTGGTCGAAATTGTTTTTTTCGAAAATCGAGCAATTCGGTGATAACTCGAGAACGGTCCAATGTTAGTGCTCGCCGTATGTTGCATCGTGTTCAGCGCATCGACTGACCCCTATACAGTTATTTTGAAGTGGTTACGGGAAGTGTACGGTAGTGCTTTTGCAGGAAAACCCGTTAATGCGATATTCGTGCGTTTCACGGGCAGAAAAGCACGTTTTTCACAGTCCTCACTCTTTTGATCATGACTCGAGAACGATCGCATGTTAGCGTTTGCCGTATGTTGCATCGTGTTCAGCGCATCGAATTACCCGTATGCAGTGAATTTGAAGCGTTTAAGGGAAATGTACGGTAGTGTTTTGGATGAAAATTGTTTTTTTTCGAAAATCGAGCAATTCGATGATAACTCGAGAACGGTCGAATGTTAGCGTTTGTCGTATGCTGCATCGTGTTCAGCGCATCGAATTACCCCTATACAGTGAATTTGAAGTGGTTTCGAGAAGTGTACGGTAGTGTTTTTGAAGGAAAACCCGTTTATGCGATATTAGTGCGTTTCACGGGCAGAAAAGCACGTTTTTCACAGTCCTCACTATTTCGATCATAACTCGCGAACGGTCGAATGTTAGCGTTTGCCGTACGTTGCATTGTGTTCAGCACATCGAATTACCCATATACAGTGAATTTGAAGCGTTTGAGAGAAGTGTACGGTAGTGTTTTGGCAGAAATTGTTTTTTTTCGAAAATCGAGCAATTCGGTGATAACTCGAGAACGGTCGAATGTTAGTGCTCGCCGTATGTTGCGTCGTGTTCAGCACATCGAATTACCCATATACAGTGAATTTGAAGCGTTTGAGAGAAGTGTACTGTAGTGTTTTGGCAGAAATTGTTTTTTTTCGAAAATCGAGCAATTCGGTGATAACTCGAGAACGGTCGAATGTTAGTGCTCGTCGTATGTTGCATCGTGTTCAGCGCATCGACTGACCCCTATGCAGTGAATTTGAAGCGTTTAAGGGAAATGTACGGTAGGGTTTTGGATGAAAATTGTTTTTTTCGAAAATCGAGCAATTCGGTGATGACTCGAAAACGGTCGAATGTTAGCGCTCGCCGTATGTTCCATCGTGTTCAGCACAGCGAATTACCCCTACACAGTGAATTTGAAGTGGTTGCGGGAAGTGTACGGTAGTGTTTTTGAAGGAAAACCCGTTAATGCGATATTCGTGCGTTTCACGGGCTGAAAAGCACGTTTTTCACAGTCCTCACTGTTTTGATCATAACTTGCGAACGGTCGAATGTTAGCGGTTGCCGTATGTTGTATCGTGTTCAGTACATCGGGCTACCCCTATACAGTTAATTCGAAGCGTTTAGGAGAAGTGTACGGTAGTGTTTTTGGCAGAAATTGGTTTTTTCGAAAATCGAGCTATTCGGTGATAACTCAGCAACGGTCGAATGTTAGCGTTTGCCGTGTGTTGCATTGTGTTCAGCACATCGAATTACCCCTATACAGTGAATTTGAAGCGTTTGAGAGAATGTACGGTAGTGGTTTGGCAGAAATTGTTTTTTTCGAAAATCGAGCAATTCGGTGATAACTCGAGAACGGTCGAATGTTAGTGCTCGCCGTATGTTGCATCGTGTTCAGCGCATCGAATGACCCCTATGCAGTGAATTGGGAGCGTTTAAGGGAAATGTACCGTAGGGTTTTGGATGAAAATTGTCTTTTTCGAAAATCGAGCAATTCGATGATAACTCGAGAACGGTCGAATGTTAGCGGTTGCCGTATGTTGTATCGTGTTCAGTACATCGGGCTACCCCTATACAGTGAATTTGAAGCGTTTAAGAGAAGTGTACGGTAGTTTTTGGCAGAAATTGTTTTTTTCGAAAATCGAGCAATTCGGTGATAACTCAAGAACGGTCGAATGTTAGCGTTTGCCGTATGTTGCATTGTGTTCAGCGCATCGAATAACCCCTATGCAGTCAATTTGAAGCGTTTAAGGGAAATGCACGGTAGGGTTTTGGATGAAAATTGTTTTTTTCGAAAATCGAGCAATTCGATGATAACTCGAGAACGGTCGAATGTTAGCGCTCGCCGTATGTTCCATCGTGTTCAGCGCATCGAATAACTCCTATACAGTGATTTTGAAGTGGTTACGGGAAGTGTACGGTAGTGCTTTTGCAGGAAAACCCGTTAATGCGATATTCGTGCGTTTCACGGGCAGAAAAGCACGTTTTTCACAGTCCTCACTCTTTTGATCATAACTCGAGAACGATCGAATGTTAGCGTTTGCCGTATGTTGCATCGTGTTCAGCGCATCGAATTACCCCTATGCAGTGAATTTGAAGCGTTTAAGGGAAGTGTACGGTAGTGTTTGGGAAGAAAATTGTTTTTTTCGAAAAACGAGCAATTCGATGATACCTCGAGAACGGTCGAATGTTAGCGTTTGCCGTATGTTGCATCGTGTTCAGCTCATCAAATTGATCATATACAGTGAATTTCAAACGTTTAAGAGAAGTGTACGGTAGTGGTTGTGGCAGAAATTGTTTTCTTCGAAAATCGAGCAGTTCGGTGATAACTCAAGAACGGTCGAATGTTAGCGTTTGCCGTATGTTGCATCGTGTTCAGCTCATCGAATTACCCCTATGCAGTGAATTTGAAGCGTTTAGGGGAAGTGTACGGTAGTGTTTTGGAAGAAAATTGTTTTTTTCGAAAATCGAGCAATTCGATGATAACTCGAGAACGGTCGAATGTTTGCGTTTGCCGTATGTTGCATCGTGCTCAGCTCATCGAATTAACCATATACAGTGAATTTCAAACGTTTAAGGGAAGTGTACGGTAGTGCTTATGGCAGAAATTGGTTTTTTCGAAAATCGAGCAATTCGGTGATAACTCGAGAACCGTCGAATGTTAGCGCTCGCCGTATGTTGCATCGTGTTCAGCGCATCGAATAACCCCTATACAGTGATTTTGAAGTGGTTACGGGAAGTGTACGGTAGTGCTTTTAAAGGAAAACCCGTTAATGCGATATTCGTGCGTTTCACGGGCAGAAAAGCACGTTTTTCACAGTCCTCACTGTTTTGATGATAACTCGAGAAAGGTCGAATGATAGCGTTTGCAGTATGTTGTATCGTGTTCCGTACATCGAACTACCCCTATACAGTGAATTTGAAGCGTTTAGGAGAAGTGTACGGTAGTTTTTTTGGCAGAAATTGGTTTTTTCGAAAATCGAGCAATTCCGTGATAACACAAGAACAGTCGAATGTTAGCGTTTGCCGTGTGTTGCATTGTGTTCAGCACATCAAATTACCCCTACACACTGAATATGAAGCGTTTAAGGGAAGTGTACGGTAGTGTTTTTGGCCGAAAATGTTTTTTTCGAAAATCGAGCAATTCGATGATAACTCTCGCACGGTCGAATGGTAGCGTTTGCCGTATGTTGCATCGTGTTCAGCTCATCGAATTAATCATATACAGTGAATTTCAAACGTTTAAGAGAAGTGTACGGTAGTGTTTAGGCAGAAATTGTTTTTTTCGAAAATCGAGCAATTCGGTGATAACTCGAGAACGGTCGAATGTTAGAGCTCGCCGTATGTTGCATCGTGTTCAGCACATCGAATTACCCATATACAGTGAATTTGAAGCGTTTGAGAGAAGTGTACGGTAGTGTTTTTGGCAGAAATTGTTTTTTTAGAAAATCGAGCAATTCGATTATAACTCGAGAACGGTCGAATGTTAGCGTTTGTCGTATGCTGCATCGTGTCCAGCGCATCGAATTACCCCTATACAGTGAATTTGAAGTGGTTGCGGGAAGTGTACGGTAGTGTTTTTGAAGGAAAACCCGTTAATGCGATATTCGTGCGTTTCACGGGCAGCGAAGCACGTTTTTCACAGTCCTCACTGTTTTGATCATAACTCGCGAACGGTCGAATGTTAGCGTTTGCCGTACGTTGCATTGTGTTCAGCACATCGAATTACCCATATACAGTGAATTTGAAGCGTTTGAGAGAAGTGTACGGTAGTGTTTCGGCAGAAATTGTTTTTTTCGAAAATCGAGCAATTCGGTGATAACTCGAGAACGGTCGAATGTTAGTGCTCGCCGTATGTTGCATCGTGTTCAGCACATCGAATTACCCATATACAGTGAATTTGAAGCGTTTGAGAGAAGTGTACGGTAGTGTTTTGGTCGAAATTGTTTTTTTCGAAAATCGAGCAATTCGGTGATAACTCGAGAACGGTCCAATGTTAGTGCTCGCCGTATGTTGCATCGTGTTCAGCGCATCGACTGACCCCTATGCAGTGAATTTGAAGCGTTTAAGGGAAATGTACCGTAGGGTTTTGGATGAAAATTGTTTTTTTTCGAAAATCGAGCAATTCGATGATAACTCGAGAACGGTCGAATGTTAGTGCTCGCCGTATGTTGCATCGTGTTCAGCGCATCGAATGACCCCTATGCAGTGAATTTGAAGCGTTTAAGGGAAATGTACGGTAGTGTTTTGGCAGAAATTGTTTTTTTCGCAAATCGAGCAATTCGGTGATAACTCGAGAACGGTCGAATGTTAGTGCTCGCCGTATGTTGCATCGTGTTCAGCGCATCGAATGACCCCTATGCAGTGAATTTGAAGCGTTTAAGGGAAATGTACGGTAGTGTTTTGGCAGAAATTGTTTTTTTCGCAAATCGAGCAATTCGGTGATAACTCGAGAACGGTCGAATGTTAGTGCTCGCCGTATGTTGCATCGTGTTCAGCGCATCGAATAACCCCTATACAGTGATTTTGAAGGGGTTACGGGAAGTGTACGGTAGCGCTTTTGAAGGAAAACCCGTTAATGCGATATTCGTGCGTTTCACGGGCAGAAAAGGACGTTTTTCACAGTCCTCACTGTTTTGATCATAACTCGAGAACGGTCGAATGTTAGCGTTTGTCGTATGCTGCATCGTGTCCAGCGCATCGAATTACCCCTATACAGTGAATTTGAAGTGGTTACGGGAAGTGTACGGTAGTGCTTTTGCAGGAAAACCCGTTAATGCGATATTCGTGCGTTTCACGGGCAGAAAAGCACGTTTTTCACAGTCCTCACTGTTTTGATCATAACTGGAGAACGATCGAATGTTAGCGTTTGCCGTATGTTGCATCGTGTTCAGCGCATCGAATTACCCCTATGCAGTGAATTTAAAGCGTTTAAGGGAAGTGTACGGTAGTTTTTGGCAGAAATTGTTTTTTTCGAAAATCGAGCAATTCGGTGATAACTCAAGAACGGTCGAATGTTAGCGTTTGCCGTATGTTGCATTGTATTCAGCGCATCGAATAACCCCTATGCAGTGAATTTGAAGCGTTTAAGGGAAATGTACGGTAGGGTTTTGGATGAAAATTGTTTTTTTCGAAAATCGAGCAATTCGATGATAACTCGAGAACGGTCGAATGTTAGCGCTCGCCGTATGTTCCATCGTGTTCAGCGCATCGAATAACCCCTATACAGTTATTTTGAAGTGGTTACGGGAAGTGTACGGTAGTGCTTTTGCAGGAAAACCCGTTAATGCGATATTCGTGCGTTTCACGGGCAGAAAAGCACGTTTTTCACAGTCCTCACTGTTTTGATCATAACTGGAGAACGATCGAATGTTAGCGTTTGCCGTATGTTGCATCGTGTTCAGCGCATCGAATTACCCCTATGCAGTGAATTTGAAGCGTTTAAGGGAAATGTACGGTACTGTTTTGGATGAAAATTGTTTTTTTTTCGAAAATCGAGCAATTCAATGATAACTCGAGAACGGTCGAATGTTAGCGTTTGTCGTATGCTGCATCGTGTTCAGCGCATCGAATTACCCCTATACAGTGAATTTGAAGTGGTTTCGAGAAGTGTACGGTAGTGTTTTTGAAGGAAAACCCGTTTATGCGATATTAGTGCGTTTCACGGGCAGAAAAGCACGTTTTTCACAGTCCTCACTGTTTTGATCATAGCTCGAGAACGATCGAATGTTAGCGTTTGCCGTATGTTGCATCGTGTTCAGCACAGCGAATTACCCCTACACAGTGAATTTGAAGTGGTTGCGGGAAGTGTACGGTAGTGTTTTTGAAGGAAAACCCGTTAATGCGATATTCGTGCGTTTCACGGGCAGAAAAGCACGTTTTTCACAGTCCTCACTGTTTCGATCATAACTCGCGAACGGTCGAATGTTAGCGTTTGCCGTACGTTGCATTGTGTTCAGCACATCGAATTACCCATATACAGTGAATTTGAAGCGTTTGAGAGAAGTGTACGGTAGTGTTTTGGCAGAAATTGTTTTTTTTCGAAAATCGAGCAATTCGGTGATAACTCGAGAACGGTCGAATGTTAGTGCTCGCCGTATGTTGCATCGTGTTCAGCACATCGAATTACCCATATACAGTGAATTTGAAGCGTTTGAGAGAAGTGTACTGTAGTGTTTTGGCAGAAATTGTTTTTTTCGAAAATCGAGCAATTCGGTGATAACTCGAGAACGGTCGAATGTTAGTGCTCGTCGTATGTTGCATCGTGTTCAGCGCATCGACTGACCCCTATGCAGTGAATTTGAAGCGTTTAAGGGAAATGTACGGTAGGGTTTTGGATGAAAATTGTTTTTTTCGAAAATCGAGCAATTCGGTGATGACTCGAAAACGGTCGAATGTTAGCGCTCGCCGTATGTTCCATCGTGTTCAGCGCATCGAATAACCCCTATACAGTGATTTTGAAGGGGTTACGGGAAGTGTACGGTAGCGCTTTTGAAGGAAAACCCGTTAATGCGATATTCGTGCGTTTCACGGGCAGAAAAGGACGTTTTTCAAAGTCCTCACTGTTTTGATCATAACTCGAGAACGATCGAATGTTAGCGTTTGCCGTATGTTGCATCATGTTCAGCGCATCGAATTACCCCTATACAGTGAATTTGAAGCGTTTAAGAGAAGTGTACGGTAGTGTTTTGGCAGAAATTGTTTTTTTCGAAAATCGAGCAATTCGGTGATGACTCGAAAACGGTCGAATGTTAGTGCTGGCCGTATGTTGCATTGTGTTCAGCACATCGAATTACCCCTACACGGTGAATTTGAAGCGTTTAAGGGAAGTGTACGGTAGTATTTTTGGCCGAAATTGGTTTTTTCGAAAATCGAGCAATTCGATGATAAGTCGAGGACGGTCGAATGTTAGCGTTTGCCGTATGTTGCATCGTGTTCAGCTCATCGAATTAATCATATACAGTGAATTTCAAACGTTTAAGAGAAGTGTACGGTAGTGTTTTTGGCAGAAATTGTTTTTTTCGAAAATCGAGCAATTCGGTGATAACTCAAGAACGGTCGAATGTTAGCGTTTGCCGGATGTTGCATTGTGTTCAGCGCATCGAATAACCCCTATACAGTGATTTTGAAGTGGTTACGGGAAGTGTACGGTAGTGCTTTTGAAGGAAAACCCGTTAATGCGATATTCGTGCGTTTCACGGGCAGAAAAGCACGTTTTTCACAGTCCTCACTGTTTTGATCATAACTCGAGAACGATCGAATGTTAGCGTTTGCCGTATGTTGCATCGTGTTCAGCGCATCGAATTACCCCTATGCAGTGAATTTGAAGCGTTTAAGGGAAGTGTACGGTAGTGTTTTGGAAGAAAATTGTTTTTTTCGAAAATCGAGCAATTCGATGATAACTCGAGAACGGTCGAATGTTAGCGTTTGCCGTATGTTGAATCGTGTTCAGCTCATCGAATTAATCATATACAGTGAATTTCAAACGTTTAAGAGAAGTGTACGGTAGTGTTTTTGGCAGAATTTTTTTTTTTCGACAATCGAGCAATTCGGTGATAACTCAAGAACGGTCGAATGTTAGCGTTTGCCGGATGTTGCATTGTGTTCAGCGCATCGAATAACCCCTATTCAGTGATTTTGAAGTGGTTACCGGAAGTGTACGGTAGTGCTTTTGAAGAAAAACCCGTTAATGCGATATTCGTGCGTTTCACGGGCAGAAAAGCACGTTTTTCACAGTCCTCACTGTTTTGATCATAACTCGAGAACGATCGAATGTTAGCGTTTGCCGTATGTTGCATCGTGTTCAGCGCGTCGAATTACCGTTATGCAGTGAATTTGAAGCGTCTAAGGGAAGTGTACGGTAGTGTTTTGGAACAAAATTGTTTTTTTCGAAAATCGAGCAATTCGGTGATAACTCAAGAACGGTCGAATGTTAGCGTTTGCCGTATGTTGCATCATGTTCAGCGCATCGAATTACCCCTATACAGTGAATTTGAAGCGTTTAAGGGAAATGTACGGTAGGGTTTTGGATGAAAATTCTTTTTTTCGAAAATCGAGCAATTCGGTGATGACTCGAAAACGGTCGAATGTTAGCGCTCGCCGTATGTTCCATCGTGTTCAGCGCATCGAATAACCCCTATACAGTGATTTTGAAGGGGTTACGGGAAGTGTACGGTAGCGCTTTTGAAGGAAAACCCGTTAATGCGATATTCGTGCGTTTCACGGGCAGAAAAGGACGTTTTTCAAAGTCCTCACTGTTTTGATCATAACTCGAGAACGATCGAATGTTAGCGTTTGCCGTATGTTGCATCATGTTCAGCGCATCGAATTACCCCTATACAGTGAATTTGAAGCGTTTAAGAGAAGTGTACGGTAGTGTTTTGGCAGAAATTGTTTTTTTCGAAAATCGAGCAATTCGGTGATGACTCGAAAACGGTCGAATGTTAGTGCTGGCCGTATGTTGCATTGTGTTCAGCACATCGAATTACCCCTACACGGTGAATTTGAAGCGTTTAAGGGAAGTGTACGGTAGTATTTTTGGCCGAAATTGGTTTTTTCGAAAATCGAGCAATTCGATGATAAGTCGAGGACGGTCGAATGTTAGCGTTTGCCGTATGTTGCATCGTGTTCAGCTCATCGAATTAATCATATACAGTGAATTTCAAACGTTTAAGAGAAGTGTACGGTAGTGTTTTTGGCAGAAATTGTTTTTTTCGAAAATCGAGCAATTCGGTGATAACTCAAGAACGGTCGAATGTTAGCGTTTGCCGGATGTTGCATTGTGTTCAGCGCATCGAATAACCCCTATACAGTGATTTTGAAGTGGTTACGGGAAGTGTACGGTAGTGCTTTTGAAGGAAAACCCGTTAATGCGATATTCGTGCGTTTCACGGGCAGAAAAGCACGTTTTTCACAGTCCTCACTGTTTTGATCATAACTCGAGAACGATCGAATGTTAGCGTTTGCCGTATGTTGCATCGTGTTCAGCGCATCGAATTACCCCTATGCAGTGAATTTGAAGCGTTTAAGGGAAGTGTACGGTAGTGTTTTGGAAGAAAATTGTTTTTTTCGAAAATCGAGCAATTCGATGATAACTCGAGAACGGTCGAATGTTAGCGTTTGCCGTATGTTGCATCGTGTTCAGCTCATCGAATTAATCATATACAGTGAATTTCAAACGTTTAAGAGAAGTGTACGGTAGTGTTTTTGGCAGAATTTTTTTTTTTCGACAATCGAGCAATTCGGTGATAACTCAAGAACGGTCGAATGTTAGCATTTGCCGGATGTTGCATTGTGTTCAGCGCATCGAATAACCCCTATTCAGTGATTTTGAAGTGGTTACCGGAAGTGTACGGTAGTGCTTTTGAAGGAAAACCCGTTAATGCGATATTCGTGCGTTTCACGGGCAGAAAAGCACGTTTTTCACAGTCCTCACTGTTTTGATCATAACTCGAGAACGATCGAATGTTAGCGTTTGCCGTATGTTGCATCGTGTTCAGCGCGTCGAATTACCGTTATGCAGTGAATTTGAAGCGTTTAAGGGAAGTGTACGGTAGTGTTTTGGAACAAAATTGTTTTTTTCGAAAATCGAGCAATTCGGTGATAACTCAAGAACGGTCGAATGTTAGCGTTTGCCGGATGTTGCATTGTCTTCAGCACATGGAATTACCCCTATACAGTGAATTTGAAGCGTTTGAGAGAAGTGTACGGTAGTGTTTTTGGCAGAAATTGTTTTTTTCGAAAATTGAGCAATTCGGTGATAACTCAAGAACGGTCGAATGGTAGCGTTTGCCGTGTGTTGCATTGTGTTCAGCACATCAAATTACCCCTACACAGTGAATTTGAAGCGTTCAAGGGAAGTGTACGGTAGTGTTTTGGAAGAAAATTGTTTTTTTCGAAAATCGAGCAATTCGATCATAACTCTCGAACGGTCGAATGTTAGCGTTTGCCGTATGTTGCATCGTGTTCAGCGCATCGAATTACTCCTATGCAGTGAATTTGAAGCGTTTAAGGGAAGTGTACGGTAGTGTTTTGGAAGAAAATTGTTTTTTTCGAAAATCGAGCAATTCGGTGATAACTCAAGAACGGTCGAATGTTAGCGTTTGCCGTATGTTGCATCGTGCTCAGCGCATCGAATTATCCCTATGCAGTGAATTTGAAACGTTTAAGGGAAGTGTACGGTAGTGTTTTGGAAGGAAATTGTTTTTTTCGAAAATCGAGCAATTCGGTGATAACTCGAGAACGGTCGAATGTTAGCGTTTCCCGTATGTTGCATCGTGTTCAGATCATCGAATTAACCATATAGAGTGAATTTCAAACGTTTAAGAGAAGTGTACGGTAGTGTTTTAGGCAGAAATTGGTTTTTTCGAAAATCGAGCAATTCGATGATAACTCGAGAACGGTCGAATGTTAGCGGTTGCCGTATGTCGCATCGTGTTCAGCTCATCGAATTAATCATATACAGTGAATTTCAAACGTTTAAGAGAAGTGTACGGTAGTGTTTTTGGCAGAAATTGTTTTTTTCGAAAATCGAGCAATTCGGTGATAACTCAAGAGCGGTCGAATGTTAGCGTTTGCCGGATGTTGCATTGTGTTCAGCGCATCGAATAACCCCTATACAGTGATTTTGAAGTGGTTACGGGAAGTGTACGGTAGTGCTTTTGAAGGAAAACCCGTTAATGCGATATTCGTGCGTTTCACCTGCAGAAAAGCACGTTTTTCACAGTCCTCACTGTTTTGATCATAACTCGAGAACGATCGAATGTTAGCGTTTGCCGTATGTTGCATCGTGTTCAGCGCATCGAATTACCCCTATGCAGTGAATTTGAAGCGTTTAAGGGAAGTGTACGGTAGTGTTTCCGAAGAAAATTGTTTTTTTTCGAAAATCGAGCAATTCGGTGATACCTCAAGAACGGTCGAATGTTAGCGTTTGCCGTGTGTTGCATTGTGTTCAGCACATCAAATTACCCCTACACACTGAATTTGAAGTGTTTAAGGGAAGTGTACGGTAGTGTTTAGGCAGAAATTGTTTTTTTCGAAAATCGAGCAATTCGGTGATAACTCGAGAACGCTCGAATGTTAGCGCTCGCCGTATGTTGCATCGTGTTCAGCGCATCGAATAACCCCTATACAGTGATTTTGAAGTGGTTACGGGAAGTGTACGGTAGTGCTTTTGAAGGAAAACCCGTGAATGCGATATTCGTGCGTTTCACGGGCAGAAAAGCACGTTTTTCACCGTCCTCACTGTTTTGATCATAACTCGAGAACGATCGAATGTTAGCGTTTGCCGTATGTTGCATCGTGTTCCGCGCATCGAATTACCCCTATGCAGTGAATTTGAAGCGTTTAAGGGAAGTGTACGGTAGTGTTTTTGGCAGAAATTGTTTTTTTCGAAAATCGAGCAATTCGGTGATAACTCAAGAACGGTCGAATGTTAGCGTTTGCCGGATGTTGCATTGTGTTCAGCACATCGAATTACCCCTATACAGTGAATTTGAAGCGTTTAAGGGAAGTGTACGGTAGTGTTTTGGAAGAAAATTGTTTTTTTCGAAAATCGAGCAATTCGATGATAACTCGAGAACGGTCGAATGTTAGCGTTTGCCGTATGTTGCATCGTGTTCAGCTCATCGGATTAATCATATACAGTGAATTTCAAACGTTTAAGAGAAGTGTACGGTAGTGTTTTTGGCAGAAATTTTTTTTTTCGAAAATCGAGCAATTCGGTGATAACTCAAGAACGGTCGAATGTTAGCGTTTGCCGGATGTTGCATTGTGTTCAGCGCATCGAATAACCCCTATACACTGATTTTGAAGTGGTTACGGGAAGTGCACGGTAGTGCTTTTGAAGGAAAACCCGTTAATGCGATATTCGTGCGTTTCACGGGCAGAAAAGCACGTTTTTCACAGTCCTCACTGTTTTGATCATAACTCGAGAACGATCGAATGTTAGCGTTTGCCGTATGTTGCATCGTGTTCAGCGCATCGAATTACCCCTATACAGTGAATTTGAAGGGTTTAAGGGAAGTGTACGGTAGTGTTTTGGAACAAAATTGTTTTTTTCGAAAATCGAGCAATTCGGTGATAACTCAAGAACGGTCGAATGTTAGCGTTTGCCGGATGTTGCATTGTGTTCAGCACATCGAATTACCCCTATACAGTGAATTTGAAGCGTTTGAGAGAAGTGTACGGTAGTGTTTTTGGCAAAAATTGTTTTTTTCGAAAATCGAGCAATTCGGTGATAACTCAAGAACGGTCGAATGTTAGCGGTTGCCGTATGTTGCATCGCGTTCAGCGCATCGAATAACCCCTATACAGTGATTTTGAAGTGGTTACGGGAAGTGTACGGTAGTGCTTTTGAAGGAAAACCCGTTAATGCGATATTCGTGCGTTTCACGGGCAGAAAAGCGCGTTTTTCACAGTCCTCACTGTTTTGATCATAACTCGAGAACGGTCGAATGTTAACGTTTGCCGTATGATGCATCGTGTTCAGATCATCGAATTAACCATATACAGTGAATTTCAAACGTTTAAGAGAAGTGTACGGTAGTGTTTTAGGCAGAAATTGGTTTTTTCGAAAATCGAGCAATTCAGTGATAACTCAAGAACGGTCGAATGTTAGCGTTTGCCGTGTGTTGCTTTGTGTTCAGCACATTAAATTACCCCTACACAGTGAATTTGAAGCGTTCAAGGGAAGTGTACGGTAGTGTTTTGGCAGAAATTGTTTTTTTCGAAAATCGAGCAATTCGGTGATAACTCAAGAACGGTCGAATGTTAGCGTTTGCCGGATGTTGCATTGTGTTCAGCGCATCGAATAACCCTTATACAATGATTTTGAAGTGGTTACGGGGAGTGTACGGTAGTGCTTTTGAAGGAAAACCCGTTAATGCGATATTCGTGCGTTTCACCTGCAGAAAAGCACGTTTTTCACAGTCCTCACTGTTTTGATCATAACTCGAGAACGGTCGAATGTTAGCGCTCGCCGTATGTTGCATCGTGTTCAGCGCATCGAGTTACCCCTATGCAGTGAATTTGAAGCGTTTAAGGGAAGTGTACGGTAGTGTTTTGGAAGCAAATTGTTTTTTTCGAAAATCGAGCAATTCGGTGATAACTCGAGAACGGTCGAATGTTAGCGCTCGCCGTATGTTGCATCGTGTTCAGCGCATCGAATAACCCCTATACAGTGATTTTGAAGCGTTTAAGGGAAGTGTACGGTAGTGTTTTGGAAGAAAATTTTTTTTTTTCGAAAATCGAGCAATTCGATGATAACTCGAGAACGGTCGAATGTTAGCGTTTGCCGTATGTTGCATCGTGTTCAGCTCATCGAATTAATCATATACACTGAATTTCGAACGTTTAAGAGAAGTGTACGGTAGTGTTTTTGGCAGAAATTGTTTTTTTCGAAAATCGAGCAATTCGGTGATAACTCAAGAACGGTCGAATGTTAGCGTTTGCCGGATGTTGCAATGTGTTCAGCGCATCGAATAACCCCCATACAGTGATTTTGAAGTGGTTACGGGAAGTGTACGGTAGTGCTTTTGAAGGAAAACCCGTTAATGCGATATTCGTGCGTTTCACGGGCAAAAAAGCACGTTTTTCACAGTCCTTACTGTTTTGATCATAACTCGCGAACGGTCGAATGTTAGCGTTTGCCGTATGTTGCATCATGTTCAGCGCATCGAATTACCCCTATTCAGTGAATTTGAAGTGGTTACGGGAAGTGTACGGTAGTGTTTTTGAAGGAAAACCCGTTAATGCGATATTCGTACGTTTCACGGGCACAAAAGCGCGCTTTTCACAGTCCTCACTGTTTTGATGATAACTCGAGAAAGGTCGAATGTTAGCGTTTGCCGTATGTTGTATCGTGTTCAGTACATCGAACTACCCCTATACAGTGAATTTGAAGCGTTTAGGAGAAGTATACGGTAGTGTTTTTGGCAGAAATTGGTTTTTTCGAAAATCGAGCAATTCGGTGATAACTCAAGAACGATCGAATGTTAGCGTTTGCCGTGTGTTGCATTGTGTTCAGCACATCAAATTACCCCTACACACTGAATTTGAAGCGTTTAAGGGAAGTGTACGGTAGTGTTTTTGGCCGAAATTGTTTTTTTCGAAAATCGAGCAATTCGGTGATAACTCGAGAACCGTCGAATGTTAGCGCTCGCCGTATGTTGCATCGTGTTCAGCGCATCGAATGACCCCCATACAGTGATTTTGAAGTGGTTACGGGAAGTGTACGGTAGTGCTTTTGAAGGAAAACCCGTTAATGCGATATTCGTGCGTTTCACGGGCAGAAAAGCACGTTTTTCACAGTCCTCACTGGTTTGATCATAACTCGAGAACGATCGAATGTTAGCGTTTGCCGTATGTTGCATCGTGTTCAGCGCATCGAATTACCCCTATGCAGTGAATTTGAAGCGTTTGAGAGAAGTGTACGGTAGTGTTTAGGCAGAAATTGTTTTTTTCGAAAATCGAGCAATTCGGTGATAACTCGAGAACGGACGAATGTTAGCGCTCGCCGTATGTTGCATCGTGTTCAGCGCATCGAATAACCCCTATACAGTGATGTTGGAGTGGTTACGGGAAGTGTACGGTAGTGCTTTTGAAGGAAAACCCGTTAATGCGATATTCGTGCGTTTCACGGGCAGAAAAGCGCGTTTTTCACAGTCCTCACTGTTTTGATCATAACTCGAGAACGGTCGAATGTTAACGTTTGCCGTATGATGCATCGTGTTCAGATCATCGAATTAACCATATACAGTGAATTTCAAACGTTTAAGAGAAGTGTACGGTAGTGTTTTAGGCAGAAATTGGTTTTTTCGAAAATCGAGCAACTCAGTGATAACTCAAGAACGGTCGAATGTTAGCGTTTGCCGTGTGTTGCATTGTGTTCAGCACATCAAATTACCCCTACACAGTGAATTTGAAGCGTTCAAGGGAAGTGTACGGTAGTGTTTGTTTCGAAAATCGAGCAATTCGGTGATAACTCGAGAACGGTCGAATGTTAGCGCTCGCCGTATGTTGCATCGTGTTCAGCGCATCGAATAACCCCTATACAGTGATTTTGAAGTGGTTACGGGAAGTGTACGGTAGTGCTTTTGAAGGAAAACCCGTTAATGCGATATTCGTGCGTTTCACGGGCAGAAAAGCGCGTTTTTCACAGTCCTCACTGTTTTGATCATAACTCGAGAACGGTCGAATGTTAACGTTTGCCGTATGATGCATCGTGTTCAGATCATCGAATTAACCATATACAGTGAATTTCAAACGTTTAAGAGAAGTGTACGGTAGTGTTTTAGGCAGAAATTGGTTTTTTCGAAAATCGAGCAATTCAGTGATAACTCAAGAACGGTCGAATGTTAGCGTTTGCCGTGTGTTGCTTTGTGTTCAGCACATTAAATTACCCCTACACAGTGAATTTGAAGCGTTCAAGGGAAGTGTACGGTAGTGTTTTGGCAGAAATTGTTTTTTTCGAAAATCGAGCAATTCGGTGATAACTCAAGAACGGTCGAATGTTAGCGTTTGCCGGATGTTGCATTGTGTTCAGCGCATCGAATAACCCTTATACAATGATTTTGAAGTGGTTACGGGGAGTGTACGGTAGTGCTTTTGAAGGAAAACCCGTTAATGCGATATTCGTGCGTTTCACCTGCAGAAAAGCACGTTTTTCACAGTCCTCACTGTTTTGATCATAACTCGAGAACGGTCGAATGTTAGCGCTCGCCGTATGTTGCATCGTGTTCAGCGCATCGAGTTACCCCTATGCAGTGAATTTGAAGCGTTTAAGGGAAGTGTACGGTAGTGTTTTGGAAGCAAATTGTTTTTTTCGAAAATCGAGCAATTCGGTGATAACTCGAGAACGGTCGAATGTTAGCGCTCGCCGTATGTTGCATCGTGTTCAGCGCATCGAATAACCCCTATACAGTGATTTTGAAGCGTTTAAGGGAAGTGTACGGTAGTGTTTTGGAAGAAAATTTTTTTTTTTCGAAAATCGAGCAATTCGATGATAACTCGAGAACGGTCGAATGTTAGCGTTTGCCGTATGTTGCATCGTGTTCAGCTCATCGAATTAATCATATACACTGAATTTCGAACGTTTAAGAGAAGTGTACGGTAGTGTTTTTGGCAGAAATTGTTTTTTTCGAAAATCGAGCAATTCGGTGATAACTCAAGAACGGTCGAATGTTAGCGTTTGCCGGATGTTGCAATGTGTTCAGCGCATCGAATAACCCCCATACAGTGATTTTGAAGTGGTTACGGGAAGTGTACGGTAGTGCTTTTGAAGGAAAACCCGTTAATGCGATATTCGTGCGTTTCACGGGCAAAAAAGCACGTTTTTCACAGTCCTTACTGTTTTGATCATAACTCGCGAACGGTCGAATGTTAGCGTTTGCCGTATGTTGCATCATGTTCAGCGCATCGAATTACCCCTATTCAGTGAATTTGAAGTGGTTACGGGAAGTGTACGGTAGTGTTTTTGAAGGAAAACCCGTTAATGCGATATTCGTACGTTTCACGGGCACAAAAGCGCGCTTTTCACAGTCCTCACTGTTTTGATGATAACTCGAGAAAGGTCGAATGTTAGCGTTTGCCGTATGTTGTATCGTGTTCAGTACATCGAACTACCCCTATACAGTGAATTTGAAGCGTTTAGGAGAAGTATACGGTAGTGTTTTTGGCAGAAATTGGTTTTTTCGAAAATCGAGCAATTCGGTGATAACTCAAGAACGATCGAATGTTAGCGTTTGCCGTGTGTTGCATTGTGTTCAGCACATCAAATTACCCCTACACACTGAATTTGAAGCGTTTAAGGGAAGTGTACGGTAGTGTTTTAGGCAGAAATTGGTTTTTTCGAAAATCGAGCAATTCAGTGATAACTCAAGAACGGTCGAATGTTAGCGTTTGCCGTGTGTTGCTCTGTGTTCAGCACATTAAATTACCCCTACACAGTGAATTTGAAGCGTTCAAGGGAAGTGTACGGTAGTGTTTTGGCAGAAATTGTTTTTTTCGAAAATCGAGCAATTCGGTGATAACTCAAGAACGGTCGAATGTTAGCGTTTGCCGGATGTTGCATTGTGTTCAGCGCATCGAATAACCCTTATACAATGATTTTGAAGTGGTTACGGGGAGTGTACGGTAGTGCTTTTGAAGGAAAACCCGTTAATGCGATATTCGTGCGTTTCACCTGCAGAAAAGCACGTTTTTCACAGTCCTCACTGTTTTGATCATAACTCGAGAACGGTCGAATGTTAGCGCTCGCCGTATGTTGCATCGTGTTCAGCGCATCGAGTTACCCCTATGCAGTGAATTTGAAGCGTTTAAGGGAAGTGTACGGTAGTGTTTTGGAAGCAAATTGTTTTTTTCGAAAATCGAGCAATTCGGTGATAACTCGAGAACGGTCGAATGTTAGCGCTCGCCGTATGTTGCATCGTGTTCAGCGCATCGAATAACCCCTATACAGTGATTTTGAAGCGTTTAAGGGAAGTGTACGGTAGTGTTTTGGAAGAAAATTTTTTTTTTTCGAAAATCGAGCAATTCGATGATAACTCGAGAACGGTCGAATGTTAGCGTTTGCCGTATGTTGCATCGTGTTCAGCTCATCGAATTAATCATATACACTGAATTTCGAACGTTTAAGAGAAGTGTACGGTAGTGTTTTTGGCAGAAATTGTTTTTTTCGAAAATCGAGCAATTCGGTGATAACTCAAGAACGGTCGAATGTTAGCGTTTGCCGGATGTTGCAATGTGTTCAGCGCATCGAATAACCCCCATACAGTGATTTTGAAGTGGTTACGGGAAGTGTACGGTAGTGCTTTTGAAGGAAAACCCGTTAATGCGATATTCGTGCGTTTCACGGGCAAAAAAGCACGTTTTTCACAGTCCTTACTGTTTTGATCATAACTCGCGAACGGTCGAATGTTAGCGTTTGCCGTATGTTGCATCATGTTCAGCGCATCGAATTACCCCTATTCAGTGAATTTGAAGTGGTTACGGGAAGTGTACGGTAGTGTTTTTGAAGGAAAACCCGTTAATGCGATATTCGTACGTTTCACGGGCACAAAAGCGCGCTTTTCACAGTCCTCACTGTTTTGATGATAACTCGAGAAAGGTCGAATGTTAGCGTTTGCCGTATGTTGTATCGTGTTCAGTACATCGAACTACCCCTATACAGTGAATTTGAAGCGTTTAGGAGAAGTATACGGTAGTGTTTTTGGCAGAAATTGGTTTTTTCGAAAATCGAGCAATTCGGTGATAACTCAAGAACGATCGAATGTTAGCGTTTGCCGTGTGTTGCATTGTGTTCAGCACATCAAATTACCCCTACACACTGAATTTGAAGCGTTTAAGGGAAGTGTACGGTAGTGTTTTTGGCCGAAATTGTTTTTTTCGAAAATCGAGCAATTCGGTGATAACTCGAGAACCGTCGAATGTTAGCGCTCGCCGTATGTTGCATCGTGTTCAGCGCATCGAATGACCCCCATACAGTGATTTTGAAGTGGTTACGGGAAGTGTACGGTAGTGCTTTTGAAGGAAAACCCGTTAATGCGATATTCGTGCGTTTCACGGGCAGAAAAGCACGTTTTTCACAGTCCTCACTGGTTTGATCATAACTCGAGAACGATCGAATGTTAGCGTTTGCCGTATGGTGCATCGTGTTCAGCGCATCGAATTACCCCTATGCAGTGAATTTGAAGCGTTTGAGAGAAGTGTACGGTAGTGTTTAGGCAGAAATTGTTTTTTTCGAAAATCGAGCAATTCGGTGATAACTCGAGAACGGACGAATGTTAGCGCTCGCCGTATGTTGCATCGTGTTCAGCGCATCGAATAACCCCTATACAGTGATTTTGGAGTGGTTACGGGAAGTGTACGGTAGTGCTTTTGAAGGAAAACCCGTTAATGCGATATTCGTGCGTTTCACGGGCAGAAAAGCACGTTTTTCACAGTCCTCACTGTTTTGATCATAACTCGAGAACGATCGAATGTTAGCGTTTGCCGTATGTTGCATCGTGTTCAGCGCATCAAATTACCCCTATGCAGTGAATTTGAAGCGTTTAAGGGAAGTGTACGGTAGTGTTTTGGAACAAAATTGTTTTTTTCGAAAATCGAGCAATTCGGTGATAACTCAAGAACGGTCGAATGTTAGCGTTTGCCGTATGTTACATCGCGTTCAGCGCATCGAATAACCCCTATACAGTGATTTTGAAGTGGTTACGGGAAGTGTACGGTAGTGCTTTTGAAGGAAAACCCGTTAATGCGATATTCGTGCGTTTCACGGGCAGAAAAGCGCGTTTTTCACAGTCCTCACTGTTTTGATCATAACTCGAGAACGGTCGAATGTTAACGTTTGCCGTATGATGCATCGTGTTCAGATCATCGAATTAACCATATACAGTGAATTTCAAACGTTTAAGAGAAGTGTACGGTAGTGTTTTAGGCAGAAATTGGTTTTTTCGAAAATCGAGCAACTCAGTGATAACTCAAGAACGGTCGAATGTTAGCGTTTGCCGTGTGTTGCATTGTGTTCAGCACATCAAATTACCCCTACACAGTGAATTTGAAGCGTTCAAGGGAAGTGTACGGTAGTGTTTGTTTCGAAAATCGAGCAATTCGGTGATAACTCGAGAACGGTCGAATGTTAGCGCTCGCCGTATGTTGCATCGTGTTCAGCGCATCGAATAACCCCTATACAGTGATTTTGAAGTGGTTACGGGAAGTGTACGGTAGTGCTTTTGAAGGAAAACCCGTTAATGCGATATTCGTGCGTTTCACGGGCAGAAAAGCACGTTTTTCACAATCCTCACTGTTTTGATCATAACTCGAGAACGATCGAATGTTAGCATTTGCCGGATGTTGCATTGTGTTCAGCACATCAAATTACCCCTACACAGTGAATTTGAAGCGTTCAAGGGAGTGTATGGTAGTGTTTTGGAAGAAAATTGTTTTTTTCGAAAATCGAGCAATTCGATCATAACTCTCGAACGGTCGAATGTTAGCGTTTGCCGTATGTTGCATCGTGTTCAGCGCATCGAATTACCCCTATGCAGTGAATTTGAAGCGTTTAAGGGAAGTGTACGGTAGTGTTTTGGAAGAAAATTGTTTTTTTCGAAAATCGAGCAATTCGGTGATAACTCAAGAACGGTCGAATGTTAGCGTTTGCCGTATGTTGCATCGTGTTCAGCGCATCGAATTACCCCTATGCAGTGAATTTGAAACGTTTAAGGGAAGTGTACGGTAGTGTTTTGGAAGAAAATTGTTTTTTTCGAAAATCGAGCAATTCGGTGATAACTCGAGAAGGGTCGAATGTTAGCGCTCGCCGTATGTTGCATCGTGTTCAGCGCATCGAATAACCCCTATCCAGTGATTTTGAAGTGGTTACGGGAAGTGTACGGTAGTGCTTTTGAAGGAAAACCCGTTAATGCGATATTCGTCCGTTTCACGGGCAGAAAAGCACGTTTTTCACAGTCCTCACTGGTTTGATCATAACTCGAGAACGATCGAATGTTAGCGTTTGCCGTATGTTGCATCGTGTTCAGCGCATCGAATTACCCCTATGGAGTGAATTTGAAGCGTTTAAGGGAAGTGTACGGTAGTGTTTTGGAAGAACATTGTTTTTTTCGAAAATCGAGCAATTCGATGATAACTCGAGAACGGTCGAATGTTAGCGTTTGCCGTATGTTGCATCATGTTCAGCTCATCGAATTAATCATATACAGTGAATTTCAAACGTTTAAGAGAAGTGTACGGTAGTGTTTTTGGCAGAAATTTTTTTTTTCGAAAATCGAGCAATTCGGTGATAACTCAAGAACGGTCGAATGTTAGCGTTTGCCGGATGTTGCATTGTGTTCAGCGCATCGAATAACCCCTATACAGTGATTTTGAAGTGGTTACGGGAAGTGTACGGTAGTGCTTTTGAAGGAAAACCCGTTAATGCGATATTCGTGCGTTTCACGGGCAGAAAAGCACGTTTTTCACAGTCCTCACTGTTTTGATCATAACTCGAGAACGATCGAATGTTAGCGTTTGCCGTATGTTGCATCGTGTTCAGCGCATCGAATTACCCCTATGCAGTGAATTTGAAGCGTTTAAGGGAAGTGTACGGTAGTGTTTTGGAACAAAATTGTTTTTTTCGAAAATCGAGCAATTCGGTGATAACTCAAGAACGGTCGAATGTTAGCGTTTGCCGGATGTTGTATTGTGTTCAGCACATCGAATTACCCCTATACAGTGAATTTGAAGCGTTTGAGAGAAGTGTACGGTAGTGTTTTTGGCATAAATTGTTTTTTTCGAAAATCGAGCAATTCGGTGATAACTCAAGAACGGTCGAATGTTAGCGTTTGCCGTATGTTGCATCGCGTTCAGCGCATCGAATAACCCCTATACAGTGATTTTGAAGTAGTTACGGGAAGTGTACGGTAGTGCTTTTGAAGGAAAACCCGTTAATGCGATATTCGTGCGTTTCACGGGCAGAAAAGCGCGTTTTTCACAGTCCTCACTGTTTTGATCATAACTCGAGAACGGTCGAATGTTAACGTTTGCCGTATGATGCATCGTGTTCAGATCATCGAATTAACCATATACAATGAATTTCAAACGTTTAAGAGAAGTGTATGGTAGTGTTTTAGGCAGAAATTGTTTTTTTCGAAAATCGAGCAATTCAGTGATAACTCAAGAACGGTCGAATGTTAGCGTTTGCCGTGTGTTGCATTGTGTTCAGCACATCAAATTACCCCCACACAGTGAATTTGAAGCGTCCAAGGGAAGTGTACGGTAGTGTTTTGGAAGAAAATTGTTTTTTTCGAAAATCGAGCAATTCGGTGATAACTCAAGAACGGTCGAATGTTAGCGTTTGCCGGATGTTGCATTGTGTTCAGCACATCGAATTACCCCTATACAGTGAATTTGAAGCGTTTAAGGGAAGTGTACGGTAGTGTTTTGGAAGAAAATTGTTTTTTTCGAAAATCGAGCAATTCGATGATAACTCGAGAACGGTCGAATGTTAGCGTTTGCCGTATGTTGCATCGTGTTCAGCTCATCGGATTAATCATATACAGTGAATTTCAAACGTTTAAGAGAAGTGTACGGTAGTGTTTTTGGCAGAAATTTTTTTTTTCGAAAATCGAGCAATTCGGTGATAACTCAAGAACGGTCAAATGTTAGCGTTTGCCGGATGCTGCATTGTGTTCAGCGCATCGAATAACCCCTATACACTGATTTTGAAGTGGTTACGGGAAGTGCACGGTAGTGCTTTTGAAGGAAAACCCGTTAATGCGATATTCGTGCGTTTCACGGGCAGAAAAGCACGTTTTTCACAGTCCTCACTGTTTTGATCATAACTCGAGAACGATCGAATGTTAGCGTTTGCCGTATGTTGCATCGTGTTCAGCGCATCGAATTACCCCTATACAGTGAATTTGAAGGGTTTAAGGGAAGTGTACGGTAGTGTTTTGGAACAAAATTGTTTTTTTCGAAAATCGAGCAATTCGGTGATAACTCAAGAACGGTCGAATGTTAGCGTTTGCCGGATGTTACATTGTGTTCAGCACATCGAATTACCCCTATACAGTGAATTTGAAGCGTTTGAGAGAAGTGTACGGTAGTGTTTTCGGCAAAAATTGTTTTTTTCGAAAATCGAGCAATTCGGTGATAACTCAAGAACGGTCGAATGTTAGCGGTTGCCGTATGTTGCATCGCGTTCAGCGCATCGAATAACCCCTATGCAGTGATTTTGAAGTGGTTACGGGAAGTGTACGGTAGTGCTTTTGAAGGAAAACCCGTTAATGCGATATTCGTGCGTTTCACGGGCAGAAAAGCGCGTTTTTCACAGTCCTCACTGTTTTGATCATAACTCGAGAACGGTCGAATGTTAACGTTTGCCGTATGATGCATCGTGTTCAGATCATCGAATTAACCATATACAGTGAATTTCAAACGTTTAAGAGAAGTGTACGGTAGTGTTTTAGGCAGAAATTGGTTTTTTCGAAAATCGAGCAATTCAGTGATAACTCAAGAACGGTCGAATGTTAGCGTTTGCCGTGTGTTGCTTTGTGTTCAGCACATTAAATTACCCCTACACAGTGAATTTGAAGCGTTCAAGGGAAGTGTACGGTAGTGTTTTGGCAGAAATTGTTTTTTTCGAAAATCGAGCAATTCGGTGATAACTCAAGAACGGTCGAATGTTAGCGTTTGCCGGATGTTGCATTGTGTTCAGCGCATCGAATAACCCCTATACAATGATTTTGAAGTGGTTACGGGGAGTGTACGGTAGTGCTTTTGAAGGAAAACCCGTTAATGCGATATTCGTGCGTTTCACCTGCAGAAAAGCACGTTTTTCACAGTCCTCACTGTTTTGATCATAACTCGAGAACGGTCGAATGTTAGCGCTCGCCGTATGTTGCATCGTGTTCAGCGCATCGAGTTACCCCTATGCAGTGAATTTGAAGCGTTTAAGGGAAGTGTACGGTAGTGTTTTGGAAGCAAATTGTTTTTTTCGAAAATCGAGCAATTCGGTGATAACTCGAGAACGGTCGAATGTTAGCGCTCGCCGTATGTTGCATCGTGTTCAGCGCATCGAATAACCCCTATACAGTGATTTTGAAGTGGTTACGGGAAGTGTACGGTAGTGCTTTTAAAGGAAAACCCGTTAATGCGATATTCGTGCGTTTCACGGGCAGAAAAGCACGTTTTTCACAGTCCTCACTGTTTTGATGATAACTCGAGAAAGGTCGAATGATAGCGTTTGTCGTATGTTGTATCGTGTTCCGTACATCGAACTACCCCTATACAGTGAATTTGAAGCGTTTAGGAGAAGTGTACGGTAGTGTTTTTAGCCGAAATTGGTTTGTTCGAAAATCGAGCAATTCGATGATAACTCTCGAACGGTTGAATGTTAGCGTTTGCCGTATGTTGCATCGTGTTCAGCGCATCGAATTACCCCTATGCAGTGAATTTGAAGCGTTTAAGGGAAGTGTACGGTAGTGTTTTGGAAGAAAATTTTTTTTTTTCGAAAATCGAGCAATTCGATGATAACTCGAGAACGGTCGAATGTTAGCGTTTGCCGTATGTTGCATCGTGTTCAGCTCATCGAATTAATCATATACACTGAATTTCGAACGTTTAAGAGAAGTGTACGGTAGTGTTTTTGGCAGAAATTGTTTTTTTCGAAAATCGAGCAATTCGGTGATAACTCAAGAACGGTCGAATGTTAGCGTTTGCCGGATGTTGCAATGTGTTCAGCGCATCGAATAACGCCCATACAGTGATTTTGAAGTGGTTACGGGAAGTGTACGGTAGTGCTTTTGAAGGAAAACCCGTTAATGCGATATTCGTGCGTTTCACGGGCAGAAAAGCACGTTTTTCACAGTCCTTACTGTTTTGATCATAACTCGCGAACGGTCGAATGTTAGCGTTTGCCGTATGTTGCATCATGTTCAGCGCATCGAATTACCCCTATTCAGTGAATTTGAAGTGGTTACGGGAAGTGTACGGTAGTGTTTTTGAAGGAAAACCCGTTAATGCGATATTCGTACGTTTCACGGGCACAAAAGCGCGCTTTTCACAGTCCTCACTGTTTTGATGATAACTCGAGAAAGGTCGAATGTTAGCGTTTGCCGTATGTTGTATCGTGTTCAGTACATCGAACTACCCCTATACAGTGAATTTGAAGCGTTTAGGAGAAGTATACGGTAGTGTTTTTGGCAGAAATTGGTTTTTTCGAAAATCGAGCAATTCGGTGATAACTCAAGAACGATCGAATGTTAGCGTTTGCCGTGTGTTGCATTGTGTTCAGCACATCAAATTACCCCTACACACTGAATTTGAAGCGTTTAAGGGAAGTGTACGGTAGTGTTTTTGGCCGAAATTGTTTTTTTCGAAAATCGAGCAATTCGGTGATAACTCGAGAACCGTCGAATGTTAGCGCTCGCCGTATGTTGCATCGTGTTCAGCGCATCGAATGACCCCCATACAGTGATTTTGAAGTGGTTACGGGAAGTGTACGGTAGTGCTTTTGAAGGAAAACCCGTTAATGCGATATTCGTGCGTTTCACGGGCAGAAAAGCACGTTTTTCACAGTCCTCACTGTTTTGATCATAACTCGAGAACGATCGAATGTTAGCGTTTGCCGTATGTTGCATCGTGTTCAGCGCATCAAATTACCCCTATGCAGTGAATTTGAAGCGTTTAAGGGAAGTGTACGGTAGTGTTTTGGAACAAAATTGTTTTTTTCGAAAATCGAGCAATTCGGTGATAACTCAAGAACGGTCGAATGTTAGCGTTTGCCGTATGTTACATCGCGTTCAGCGCATCGAATAACCCCTATACAGTGATTTTGAAGTGGTTACGGGAAGTGTACGGTAGTGCTTTTGAAGGAAAACCCGTTAATGCGATATTCGTGCGTTTCACGGGCAGAAAAGCGCGTTTTTCACAGTCCTCACTGTTTTGATCATAACTCGAGAACGGTCGAATGTTAACGTTTGCCGTATGATGCATCGTGTTCAGATCATCGAATTAACCATATACAGTGAATTTCAAACGTTTAAGAGAAGTGTACGGTAGTGTTTTAGGCAGAAATTGGTTTTTTCGAAAATCGAGCAACTCAGTGATAACTCAAGAACGGTCGAATGTTAGCGTTTGCCGTGTGTTGCATTGTGTTCAGCACATCAAATTACCCCTACACAGTGAATTTGAAGCGTTCAAGGGAAGTGTACGGTAGTGTTTGTTTCGAAAATCGAGCAATTCGGTGATAACTCAAGAACGGTCGAATGTTAGCGTTTTCCGGATGTTGCATTGTGTTCAGCACATCGAATTACCCCTATACCGTGAATTTGAAGCGTTTGAGAGAAGTGTACGGTAGTGTTTAGGCAGAAATTGTTTTTTTCGAAAATCGAGCAATTCGGTGATAACTCGAGAACGGTCGAATGTTAGCGCTCGCCGTATGTTGCATCGTGTTCAGCGCATCGAATAACCCCTATACAGTGATTTTGAAGTGGTTACGGGAAGTGTACGGTAGTGCTTTTGAAGGAAAACCCGTTAATGCGATATTCGTGCGTTTCACGGGCAGAAAAGCACGTTTTTCACAATCCTCACTGTTTTGATCATAACTCGAGAACGATCGAATGTTAGCATTTGCCGGATGTTGCATTGTGTTCAGCACATCAAATTACCCCTACACAGTGAATTTGAAGCGTTCAAGGGAGTGTATGGTAGTGTTTTGGAAGAAAATTGTTTTTTTCGAAAATCGAGCAATTCGATCATAACTCTCGAACGGTCGAATGTTAGCGTTTGCCGTATGTTGCATCGTGTTCAGCGCATCGAATTACCCCTATGCAGTGAATTTGAAGCGTTTAAGGGAAGTGTACGGTAGTGTTTTGGAAGAAAATTGTTTTTTTCGAAAATCGAGCAATTCGGTGATAACTCAAGAACGGTCGAATGTTAGCGTTTGCCGTATGTTGCATCGTGTTCAGCGCATCGAATTACCCCTATGCAGTGAATTTGAAACGTTTAAGGGAAGTGTACGGTAGTGTTTTGGAAGAAAATTGTTTTTTTCGAAAATCGAGCAATTCGGTGATAACTCGAGAAGGGTCGAATGTTAGCGCTCGCCGTATGCTGCATCGTGTTCAGCGCATCGAATAACCCCTATCCAGTGATTTTGAAGTGGTTACGGGAAGTGTACGGTAGTGCTTTTGAAGGAAAACCCGTTAATGCGATATTCGTCCGTTTCACGGGCAGAAAAGCACGTTTTTCACAGTCCTCACTGGTTTGATCATAACTCGAGAACGATCGAATGTTAGCGTTTGCCGTATGTTGCATCGTGTTCAGCGCATCGAATTACCCCTATGCAGTGAATTTGAAGCGTTTAAGGGAAGTGTACGGTAGTGTTTTGGAAGAACATTGTTTTTTTCGAAAATCGAGCAATTCGATGATAACTCGAGAACGGTCGAATGTTAGCGTTTGCCGTATGTTGCATCGTGTTCAGCTCATCGAATTAATCATATACAGTGAATTTCAAACGTTTAAGAGAAGTGTACGGTAGTGTTTTTGGCAGAAATTTTTTTTTTCGAAAATCGAGCAATTCGGTGATAACTCAAGAACGGTCGAATGTTAGCGTTTGCCGGATGTTGCATTGTGTTCAGCGCATCGAATAACCCCTATACAGTGATTTTGAAGTGGTTACGGGAAGTGTACGGTAGTGCTTTTGAAGGAAAACCCGTTAATGCGATATTCGTGCGTTTCACGGGCAGAAAAGCACGTTTTTCACAGTCCTCACTGTTTTGATCATAACTCGAGAACGATCGAATGTTAGCGTTTGCCGTATGTTGCATCGTGTTCAGCGCATCGAATTACCCCTATGCAGTGAATTTGAAGCGTTTAAGGGAAGTGTACGGTAGTGTTTTGGAACAAAATTGTTTTTTTCGAAAATCGAGCAATTCGGTGATAACTCAAGAACGGTCGAATGTTAGCGTTTGCCGGATGTTGTATTGTGTTCAGCACATCGAATTACCCCTATACAGTGAATTTGAAGCGTTTGAGAGAAGTGTACGGTAGTGTTTTTGGCATAAATTGTTTTTTTCGAAAATCGAGCAATTCGGTGATAACTCAAGAACGGTCGAATGTTAGCGTTTGCCGTATGTTGCATCGCGTTCAGCGCATCGAATAACCCCTATACAGTGATTTTGAAGTAGTTACGGGAAGTGTACGGTAGTGCTTTTGAAGGAAAACCCGTTAATGCGATATTCGTGCGTTTCACGGGCAGAAAAGCGCGTTTTTCACAGTCCTCACTGTTTTGATCATAACTCGAGAACGGTCGAATGTTAACGTTTGCCGTATGATGCATCGTGTTCAGATCATCGAATTAACCATATACAATGAATTTCAAACGTTTAAGAGAAGTGTATGGTAGTGTTTTAGGCAGAAATTGTTTTTTTCGAAAATCGAGCAATTCAGTGATAACTCAAGAACGGTCGAATGTTAGCGTTTGCCGTGTGTTGCATTGTGTTCAGCACATCAAATTACCCCCACACAGTGAATTTGAAGCGTCCAAGGGAAGTGTACGGTAGTGTTTTGGAAGAAAATTGTTTTTTTCGAAAATCGAGCAATTCGGTGATAACTCAAGAACGGTCGAATGTTAGCGTTTTCCGAATGTTGCGTTGTGTTCAGCACATCGAATTACCCCTATACCGTGAATTTGAAGCGTTTGAGAGAAGTGTACGGTAGTGTTTAGGCAGAAATTGTTTTTTTCGAAAATCGAGCAATTCGGTGATAACTCGAGAACGGTCGAATGTTAGCGCTCGCCGTATGTTGCATCGTGTTCAGCGCATCGAATAACCCCTATACAGTGATTTTGCAGTGGTTACGGGAAGTGTACGGTAGTGCTTTTGAAGGAAAACCCGTTAATGCGATATTCGTGCGTTTCACGGGCAGAAAAGCAGGTTTTTCACAATCCTCACTGTTTTGATCATAACTCGAGAACGATCGAATGTTAGCATTTGCCGGATGTTGCATTGTGTTCAGCACATCAAATTACCCCTACACAGTGAATTTGAAGCGTTCAAGAGAGTGTATGGTAGTGTTTTGGAAGAAAATTGTTTTTTTCGAAAATCGAGCAATTCGAACATAACTCTCGAACGGTCGAATGTTAGCGTTTGCCGTATGTTGCATCGTGTTCAGCGCATCGAATTACCCCTATGCAGTGAATTTGAAGCGTTTAAGGGAAGTGTACGGTAGTGTTTTGGAACAAAATTGTTTTTTTCGAAAATCGAGCAATTCGGTGATAACTCAAGAACGGTCGAATGTTAGCGTTTGCCGGATGTTGTATTGTGTTCAGCACATCGAATTACCCCTATACAGTGAATTTGAAGCGTTTGAGAGAAGTGTACGGTAGTGTTTTTGGCATAAATTGTTTTTTTCGAAAATCGAGCAATTCGGTGATAACTCAAGAACGGTCGAATGTTAGCGTTTGCCGTATGTTGCATCGCGTTCAGCGCATCGAATAACCCCTATACAGTGATTTTGAAGTAGTTACGGGAAGTGTACGGTAGTGCTTTTGAAGGAAAACCCGTTAATGCGATATTCGTGCGTTTCACGGGCAGAAAAGCGCGTTTTTCACAGTCCTCACTGTTTTGATCATAACTCGAGAACGGTCGAATGTTAACGTTTGCCGTATGATGCATCGTGTTCAGATCATCGAATTAACCATATACAATGAATTTCAAACGTTTAAGAGAAGTGTATGGTAGTGTTTTAGGCAGAAATTGTTTTTTTCGAAAATCGAGCAATTCAGTGATAACTCAAGAACGGTCGAATGTTAGCGTTTGCCGTGTGTTGCATTGTGTTCAGCACATCAAATTACCCCCACACAGTGAATTTGAAGCGTCCAAGGGAAGTGTACGGTAGTGTTTTGGAAGAAAATTGTTTTTTTCGAAAATCGAGCAATTCGGTGATAACTCAAGAACGGTCGAATGTTAGCGTTTGCCGGATGTTGCATTGTGTTCAGCACATCGAATTACCCCTATACAGTGAATTTGAAGCGTTTGAGAGAAGTGTACGGTAGTGTTTAGGCAGAAATTGTTTTTTTCGAAAATCGAGCAATTCGGTGATAACCGAATGGTTACGGGAAGTGCACGGTAGTGCTTTTGAAGGAAAACCCGTTAATGCGATATTCGTGCGTTTCACGGGCAGAAAAGCAGGTTTTTCACAATCCTCACTGTTTTGATCATAACTCGAGAACGATCGAATGTTAGCATTTGCCGGATGTTGCATTGTGTTCAGCACATCAAATTACCCCTACACAGTGAATTTGAAGCGTTCAAGAGAGTGTATGGTAGTGTTTTGGAAGAAAATTGTTTTTTGCGAAAATCGAGCAATTCGGTGATAACTCAAGAACGGTCGAATGTTAGCGTTTGCCGTATGTTGCATCGTGTTCAGCGCATCGAATTACCCCTATGCAGTGAATTTGAAACGTTTAAGGGAAGTGTACGGTAGTGTTTTGGAAGAAAATTGTTTTTTTCGAAAATCGAGCAATTCGATGATAACTCGAGAACGGTCGAATGTTAGCGTTTGCCGTATGTTGCATCGTGTTCAGCTCATCGAATTAATCATATACGAATTTCAAACGTTTAAGAGAAGTGTACGGTAGTGTTTTTGGCAGAAATTTTTTTTTTCGAAAATCGAGCAATTCGGTGATAACTCAAGAACGGTCGAATGTTAGCGTTTGCCGGATGTTGCATTGTGTTCAGCGCATCGAATAACCCCTATACAGTGATTTTGAAGTGGTTACGGGAAGTGTACGGTAGTGCTTTTGAAGGAAAACCCGTTAATGCGATATTCGTGCGTTTCACGGGCAGAAAAGCACGTTTTTCACAGTCCTCACTGTTTTGATCATAACTCGAGAACGATCGAATGTTAGCGTTTGCCGTATGTTGCATCGTGTTCAGCGCATCGAATTACCCCTATGCAGTGAATTTGAAGCGTTTAAGGGAAGTGTACGGTAGTGTTTTGGAACAAAATTGTTTTTTTCGAAAATCGAGCAATTCGGTGATAACTCAAGAACGGTCGAATGTTAGCGTTTGCCGGATGTTGTATTGTGTTCAGCACATCGAATTACCCCTCTACAGTGAATTTGAAGCGTTTGAGAGAAGTGTACGGTAGTGTTTAGGCAGAAATTGTTTTTTTCGAAAATCGAGCAATTCGGTGATAACCGAATGGTTACGGGAAGTGTACGGTAGTGCTTTTGAAGGAAAACCCGTTAATGCGATATTCGTGCGTTTCATGGGCAGATAAGCAAGTTTTTCACAGTCCTCACTGTTTTGATCATAACTCGAGAACGATCGAATGTTAGCGTTTGCCGTATGTTGCATCGTGTTCAGCGCATCGAATTAACCCTGTACAGTGAATTTGAAGTGGTTATGGGAAGTGTACGGTAGTGTTTTTAAAGGAAAACCCGTTAATGCGATATTCGTGCGTTTCATGGGCAGAAAAGCACGTTTTTCACAGTCCTCACTGTTTTGATCATAACTCGAGAACGATCGAATGTTAGCGTTTGCCGTATGTTGCATCGTGTTCAGCGCATCGAATTACCCCTATGCAGTGAATTTGAAGCGTTTAAGGGAAGTGTACGGTAGTGTTTTGGAAGAAAATTGTTATTTTCGAAAATCGAACAATTCGATGATACCTCGAGAACGGTCGAATGTTAGCGTTTGCCGTATGTTGCATCGTGTTCAGCACACCGAATTACCCCTACACAGTGAATTTGAAGTGGTTACGGGAAGTGTACGGTAGTGTTTTTGAAGGAAAACCCGTTAATGCTATATTCGTGCGTTTCACGGGCAGAAAAGCACGTTTTTCACAGTCCTCACTGTTTTGATGATAACTCGAGGGAGGTCGAATGTTAGCGTTTGCCGTATGTTGTATGGTGTTCAGTACATCGAACTACCCCTATACAGTGAATTTGAAGCATTTAGGAGAAGTGTAAGGTAATGTTTTCGGCAGAAATTGTTTTTTTCGAAAATCGAGCAATTCAGTGATAACTCAAGAACGGTCGAATGTTAGCGTTTGCCGTATGTTGCATCGTGTTCAGCGCATCAAATTACCCCTGTACAGTGAATTTGAAGTGGTTATGGGAAGTGTACGGTAGTGTTTTTGAAGGAAAACCCGTTAATGCGATATTCGTGCGTTTCATGGGCAGAAAAGCACGTTTTTCACAGTCCTCACTGTTTTGATCATAACTCGAGAACGATCGAATGTTAGCGTTTGCCGTATGTTGCATCGTGTTCAGCGCATCGAACTACCCCTATACAGAGAATTTGAAGCGTTTAGGAGAAGTGTACGGTAGTGTTTTTGGCAGAAATTTGTTTTTTCAAAAATCGAGCAATTCGGTGATAACTCAAGAACGGTCGAATGTTAGCGCTCGCCGTAAGTTGCATCGTGTTCAGCACAGCGAATTACCGCTACACAGTGAATTTGAAGTGGTTACGGGAAGTGTACGGTAGTGTTTTTGAAGGAAAACCCGTTAATGCGATATCCGTGCGTTTCACGGGCAGAAAAGCACGTTTTTCACAGTCCTCACTGTTTTGATCATAACTCGCGAACGGTCGAATGTTAGCGTTTGCCGTATGTTGCATCGTGTTCAGCGCATCGAATTACCCCTATGCAGTGAATTTGAAGCGTTTAAGGGAAGTGTACGGTAGTGTTTTGGAAGAAATTTTTTTTTCGAAAATCGAGCAATTCGGTGATAACTCAAGAACGGTCGAATGTTAGCGTTTGCCGTGTGTTGCATCGTGTTCAGCGCATCGAATTACCCCTATGCAGTGAATTTGAAACGTTTAAGGGAAGTGTACGGTAGTGTTTTGGAAGAAAATTGTTTTTTTCGAAAATCGAGCAATTCGGTGATAACTCGAGAACCGTCGAATGTTAGCGCTCGCCGTATGTTGCATCGTGTTCAGCGCATCAAATTACCCCTGTACAGTGAATTTGAAGTGGTTATGGGAAGTGTACGGTAGTGTTTTTGAAGGAAAACCCGTTAATGCGATATTCGTGCGTTTCATGGGCAGAAAAGCACGTTTTTCACAGTCCTCACTGTTTTGATCATAACTCGAGAACGATCGAATGTTAGCGTTTGCCGTATGTTGCATCGTGTTCAGCGCATCGAATTACCCCTATACAGTGAATTTGAAGTGGTTACGGGAAGTGTACGGTAGTGTTTTTGAAGGAAAACCCGTTAATGCGATATTCGTGCGTTTCACGGGCAGAAAAGCACGTTTTTCACAGTCCTTACTGTTTTGATCATAACTCGCGAACGGTCGAATGTTAGCGTTTGCCGTATGTTGCATCATGTTCAGCGCATCGAATTACCCCTATACAGTGAATTTGAAGCGTTTAAGGGAAGTGTACGGTAGTGTTTTGGAAGAAAATTGTTTTTTCGAAAATCGAGCAATTCGGTGATAACTCAAGAACGGTCGAATGTTAGCGTTTGCCGTGTGTTGCATTGTGTTCAGCGCATCGAATTACCCCTATGCAGTGAATTTGAAGCGTTTAAGGGAAGTGTACGGTAGTGTTTTGGAAGAAAATTGTTTTTTTCGAAAATCGAGCAATTCGGTGATAACTCAAGAACAGTCGAATGTTAGCGTTTGCCGTATGTTGCATCGCGTTCAGCGCATCTAATTACCCCTGTACAGTGAATTTGAAGTGGTTACGGGAAGTGTACGGTAGTGTTTTTGAAGGAAAACCCGTTAATGCGATATTCGTGCGTTTCACGGGCAGAAAAGCACGTTTTTCACAGTCCTCACTGTTTTGATCATAACTCGAGAACGATCGAATGTTAGCGTTTGCCGTATGTTGCATCGTGTTCAGCGCATCGAATTACCCCTATGCAGTGAATTTGAAGCGTTTAAGGGAAGTGTACGGTAGTGTTTTGGAAGAAAATTGTTATTTTCGAAAATCGAACAATTCGATGATACCTCGAGAACGGTCGAATGTTAGCGTTTGCCGTATGTTGCATCGTGTTCAGCACACCGAATTACCCCTACACAGTGAATTTGAAGTGGTTACGGGAAGTGTACGGTAGTGTTTTTGAAGGAAAACCCGTTAATGCTATATTCGTGCGTTTCACGGGCAGAAAAGCACGTTTTTCACAGTCCTCACTGTTTTGATGATAACTCGAGGGAGGTCGAATGTTAGCGTTTGCCGTATGTTGTATGGTGTTCAGTACATCGAACTACCCCTATACAGTGAATTTGAAGCATTTAGGAGAAGTGTAAGGTAATGTTTTTGGCCGAAATTGGTTTTTTCGAAAATCGAGCAATACGATGATAACTCGAGAAAGGTCGAATGTTAGCGTTTGCCGTATGTTGTATCGTGTTCAGTACATCGAACTACCCCTATACAGTGAATTTGAAGCGTTTAGGAGAAGTGTACGGTAGTGTTTTTGGCAGAAATTTGTTTTTTCAAAAATCGAGCAATTCGGTGATAACTCAAGAACGGTCGAATGTTAGCGCTCGCGGTAAGTTGCATCGTGTTCAGCACAGCGAATTACCGCTACACAGTGAATTTGAAGTGGTTACGGGAAGTGTACGGTAGTGTTTTTGAAGGAAAACCCGCTAATGCGATATCCGTGCATTTCACGGGCAGAAAAGCACGTTTTTCACAGTCCTTACTGTTTTGATCATAACTCGCGAACGGTCGAATGTTAGCGTTTGCCGTATGTTGCATCATGTTCAGCGCATCGAATTACCCCTATACAGTGCATTTGAAGTGGTTACGGGAAGTGTACGGTAGTGTTTTTGAAGGAAAACCCGTTAATGCGATATTCGTACGTTTCACGGGCACAAAAGCACGTTTTTCACAGTCCTTACTGTTTTGATCATAACTCGCGAACGGTCGAATGTTAGCGTTTGCCGTATGTTGCATCATGTTCAGCGCATCGAATTACCCCTATACAGTGAATTTGAAGCGTTTAAGGGAAGTGTACGGTAGTGTTTTGGAAGAAAATTGTTTTTTCGAAAATCGAACAATTCGGTGATAACTCAAGAACGGTCGAATGTTAGCGTTTGCCGTGTGTTGCATCGTGTTCAGATCATCGAATTAACCATATACAGTGAATTTCAAACGTTTAAGAGAAGTGTACGGTAGTGTTTTAGGCAGAAATTGTTTTTTTCGAAAATCGAGCAATTCGGTGATAACTCGAGAACCGTCGAATGTTAGCGCTCGCCGTATGTTGCATCGTGTTCAGCGCATCAAATTATCCCTATACAGTGAATTTGAAGTGGTTACGGGAAGTGTACGGTAGTGTTTTTGAAGGAAAACCCGTTAATGCGATATTCGTGCGTTTCACGGGCAGAAAAGCACGTATTTCACAGTCCTTACTGTTTTGATCATAACTCGCGAACGGTCGAATGTTAGCGTTTGCCGTATGTTGCATCGTGTTCAGAGCATCGAATTGCCCCTATGCAGTGAATTTGAAGCGTTTAAGGGAAGTGTACGGTAGTGTTTGGGAAGAAAATTGTTTTTTCGAAAATCGAGCAATTCGGTGATAACTCAAGAACGGTCGAATGTTAGCGTTTGCCATGTGTTGCATTGTGTTCAGCACAGCGAATTACCCCTACACAGTGAATTTGAAGTGGTTACGGGAAGTGTACGGTAGTGTTTTTGAAGGAAAACCCGCTAATGCGATATTCGTGCGTTTCACGGGCAGAAAAGCACGTATTTCACAGTCCTTACTGTTTTGATCATAACTCGCGAACGGTCGAATGTTAGCGTTTGCCGTATGTTGCATCGTGTTCAGAGCATCGAATTGCCCCTATGCAGTGAATTTGAAGCGTCCAAGGGAAGTGTACGGTAGTGTTTTGGAAGAAAATTGTTTTTTTCGAAAATCGAGCAATTCGGTGATAACTCAAGAACGGTCGAATGTTAGCGTTTTCCGAATGTTGCGTTGTGTTCAGCACATCGAATTACCCCTATACCGTGAATTTGAAGCGTTTGAGAGAAGTGTACGGTAGTGTTTAGGCAGAAATTGTTTTTTTCGAAAATCGAGCAATTCGGTGATAACTCGAGAACGGTCGAATGTTAGCGCTCGCCGTATGTTGCATCGTGTTCAGCGCATCGAATAACCCCTATACAGTGATTTTGCAGTGGTTACGGGAAGTGTACGGTAGTGCTTTTGAAGGAAAACCCGTTAATGCGATATTCGTGCGTTTCACGGGCAGAAAAGCAGGTTTTTCACAATCCTCACTGTTTTGATCATAACTCGAGAACGATCGAATGTTAGCATTTGCCGGATGTTGCATTGTGTTCAGCACATCAAATTACCCCTACACAGTGAATTTGAAGCGTTCAAGAGAGTGTATGGTAGTGTTTTGGAAGAAAATTGTTTTTTTCGAAAATCGAGCAATTCGAACATAACTCTCGAACGGTCGAATGTTAGCGTTTGCCGTATGTTGCATCGTGTTCAGCGCATCGAATTACCCCTATGCAGTGAATTTGAAGCGTTTAAGGGAAGTGTACGGTAGTGTTTTGGAACAAAATTGTTTTTTTCGAAAATCGAGCAATTCGGTGATAACTCAAGAACGGTCGAATGTTAGCGTTTGCCGGATGTTGTATTGTGTTCAGCACATCGAATTACCCCTATACAGTGAATTTGAAGCGTTTGAGAGAAGTGTACGGTAGTGTTTTTGGCATAAATTGTTTTTTTCGAAAATCGAGCAATTCGGTGATAACTCAAGAACGGTCGAATGTTAGCGTTTGCCGTATGTTGCATCGCGTTCAGCGCATCGAATAACCCCTATACAGTGATTTTGAAGTAGTTACGGGAAGTGTACGGTAGTGCTTTTGAAGGAAAACCCGTTAATGCGATATTCGTGCGTTTCACGGGCAGAAAAGCGCGTTTTTCACAGTCCTCACTGTTTTGATCATAACTCGAGAACGGTCGAATGTTAACGTTTGCCGTATGATGCATCGTGTTCAGATCATCGAATTAACCATATACAATGAATTTCAAACGTTTAAGAGAAGTGTATGGTAGTGTTTTAGGCAGAAATTGTTTTTTTCGAAAATCGAGCAATTCAGTGATAACTCAAGAACGGTCGAATGTTAGCGTTTGCCGTGTGTTGCATTGTGTTCAGCACATCAAATTACCCCCACACAGTGAATTTGAAGCGTCCAAGGGAAGTGTACGGTAGTGTTTTGGAAGAAAATTGTTTTTTTCGAAAATCGAGCAATTCGGTGATAACTCAAGAACGGTCGAATGTTAGCGTTTGCCGGATGTTGCATTGTGTTCAGCACATCGAATTACCCCTATACAGTGAATTTGAAGCGTTTGAGAGAAGTGTACGGTAGTGTTTAGGCAGAAATTGTTTTTTTCGAAAATCGAGCAATTCGGTGATAACCGAATGGTTACGGGAAGTGCACGGTAGTGCTTTTGAAGGAAAACCCGTTAATGCGATATTCGTGCGTTTCACGGGCAGAAAAGCAGGTTTTTCACAATCCTCACTGTTTTGATCATAACTCGAGAACGATCGAATGTTAGCATTTGCCGGATGTTGCATTGTGTTCAGCACATCAAATTACCCCTACACAGTGAATTTGAAGCGTTCAAGAGAGTGTATGGTAGTGTTTTGGAAGAAAATTGTTTTTTGCGAAAATCGAGCAATTCGGTGATAACTCAAGAACGGTCGAATGTTAGCGTTTGCCGTATGTTGCATCGTGTTCAGCGCATCGAATTACCCCTATGCAGTGAATTTGAAACGTTTAAGGGAAGTGTACGGTAGTGTTTTGGAAGAAAATTGTTTTTTTCGAAAATCGAGCAATTCGATGATAACTCGAGAACGGTCGAATGTTAGCGTTTGCCGTATGTTGCATCGTGTTCAGCTCATCGAATTAATCATATACGAATTTCAAACGTTTAAGAGAAGTGTACGGTAGTGTTTTTGGCAGAAATTTTTTTTTTCGAAAATCGAGCAATTCGGTGATAACTCAAGAACGGTCGAATGTTAGCGTTTGCCGGATGTTGCATTGTGTTCAGCGCATCGAATAACCCCTATACAGTGATTTTGAAGTGGTTACGGGAAGTGTACGGTAGTGCTTTTGAAGGAAAACCCGTTAATGCGATATTCGTGCGTTTCACGGGCAGAAAAGCACGTTTTTCACAGTCCTCACTGTTTTGATCATAACTCGAGAACGATCGAATGTTAGCGTTTGCCGTATGTTGCATCGTGTTCAGCGCATCGAATTACCCCTATGCAGTGAATTTGAAGCGTTTAAGGGAAGTGTACGGTAGTGTTTTGGAACAAAATTGTTTTTTTCGAAAATCGAGCAATTCGGTGATAACTCAAGAACGGTCGAATGTTAGCGTTTGCCGGATGTTGTATTGTGTTCAGCACATCGAATTACCCCTCTACAGTGAATTTGAAGCGTTTGAGAGAAGTGTACGGTAGTGTTTAGGCAGAAATTGTTTTTTTCGAAAATCGAGCAATTCGGTGATAACCGAATGGTTACGGGAAGTGTACGGTAGTGCTTTTGAAGGAAAACCCGTTAATGCGATATTCGTGCGTTTCATGGGCAGATAAGCAAGTTTTTCACAGTCCTCACTGTTTTGATCATAACTCGAGAACGATCGAATGTTAGCGTTTGCCGTATGTTGCATCGTGTTCAGCGCATCGAATTAACCCTGTACAGTGAATTTGAAGTGGTTATGGGAAGTGTACGGTAGTGTTTTTAAAGGAAAACCCGTTAATGCGATATTCGTGCGTTTCATGGGCAGAAAAGCACGTTTTTCACAGTCCTCACTGTTTTGATCATAACTCGAGAACGATCGAATGTTAGCGTTTGCCGTATGTTGCATCGTGTTCAGCGCATCGAATTACCCCTATGCAGTGAATTTGAAGCGTTTAAGGGAAGTGTACGGTAGTGTTTTGGAAGAAAATTGTTATTTTCGAAAATCGAACAATTCGATGATACCTCGAGAACGGTCGAATGTTAGCGTTTGCCGTATGTTGCATCGTGTTCAGCACACCGAATTACCCCTACACAGTGAATTTGAAGTGGTTACGGGAAGTGTACGGTAGTGTTTTTGAAGGAAAACCCGTTAATGCTATATTCGTGCGTTTCACGGGCAGAAAAGCACGTTTTTCACAGTCCTCACTGTTTTGATGATAACTCGAGGGAGGTCGAATGTTAGCGTTTGCCGTATGTTGTATGGTGTTCAGTACATCGAACTACCCCTATACAGTGAATTTGAAGCATTTAGGAGAAGTGTAAGGTAATGTTTTCGGCAGAAATTGTTTTTTTCGAAAATCGAGCAATTCAGTGATAACTCAAGAACGGTCGAATGTTAGCGTTTGCCGTATGTTGCATCGTGTTCAGCGCATCAAATTACCCCTGTACAGTGAATTTGAAGTGGTTATGGGAAGTGTACGGTAGTGTTTTTGAAGGAAAACCCGTTAATGCGATATTCGTGCGTTTCATGGGCAGAAAAGCACGTTTTTCACAGTCCTCACTGTTTTGATCATAACTCGAGAACGATCGAATGTTAGCGTTTGCCGTATGTTGCATCGTGTTCAGCGCATCGAACTACCCCTATACAGAGAATTTGAAGCGTTTAGGAGAAGTGTACGGTAGTGTTTTTGGCAGAAATTTGTTTTTTCAAAAATCGAGCAATTCGGTGATAACTCAAGAACGGTCGAATGTTAGCGCTCGCCGTAAGTTGCATCGTGTTCAGCACAGCGAATTACCGCTACACAGTGAATTTGAAGTGGTTACGGGAAGTGTACGGTAGTGTTTTTGAAGGAAAACCCGTTAATGCGATATCCGTGCGTTTCACGGGCAGAAAAGCACGTTTTTCACAGTCCTCACTGTTTTGATCATAACTCGCGAACGGTCGAATGTTAGCGTTTGCCGTATGTTGCATCGTGTTCAGCGCATCGAATTACCCCTATGCAGTGAATTTGAAGCGTTTAAGGGAAGTGTACGGTAGTGTTTTGGAAGAAATTTTTTTTTCGAAAATCGAGCAATTCGGTGATAACTCAAGAACGGTCGAATGTTAGCGTTTGCCGTGTGTTGCATCGTGTTCAGCGCATCGAATTACCCCTATGCAGTGAATTTGAAACGTTTAAGGGAAGTGTACGGTAGTGTTTTGGAAGAAAATTGTTTTTTTCGAAAATCGAGCAATTCGGTGATAACTCGAGAACCGTCGAATGTTAGCGCTCGCCGTATGTTGCATCGTGTTCAGCGCATCAAATTACCCCTGTACAGTGAATTTGAAGTGGTTATGGGAAGTGTACGGTAGTGTTTTTGAAGGAAAACCCGTTAATGCGATATTCGTGCGTTTCATGGGCAGAAAAGCACGTTTTTCACAGTCCTCACTGTTTTGATCATAACTCGAGAACGATCGAATGTTAGCGTTTGCCGTATGTTGCATCGTGTTCAGCGCATCGAATTACCCCTATACAGTGAATTTGAAGTGGTTACGGGAAGTGTACGGTAGTGTTTTTGAAGGAAAACCCGTTAATGCGATATTCGTGCGTTTCACGGGCAGAAAAGCACGTTTTTCACAGTCCTTACTGTTTTGATCATAACTCGCGAACGGTCGAATGTTAGCGTTTGCCGTATGTTGCATCATGTTCAGCGCATCGAATTACCCCTATACAGTGAATTTGAAGCGTTTAAGGGAAGTGTACGGTAGTGTTTTGGAAGAAAATTGTTTTTTCGAAAATCGAGCAATTCGGTGATAACTCAAGAACGGTCGAATGTTAGCGTTTGCCGTGTGTTGCATTGTGTTCAGCGCATCGAATTACCCCTATGCAGTGAATTTGAAGCGTTTAAGGGAAGTGTACGGTAGTGTTTTGGAAGAAAATTGTTTTTTTCGAAAATCGAGCAATTCGGTGATAACTCAAGAACAGTCGAATGTTAGCGTTTGCCGTATGTTGCATCGCGTTCAGCGCATCTAATTACCCCTGTACAGTGAATTTGAAGTGGTTACGGGAAGTGTACGGTAGTGTTTTTGAAGGAAAACCCGTTAATGCGATATTCGTGCGTTTCACGGGCAGAAAAGCACGTTTTTCACAGTCCTCACTGTTTTGATCATAACTCGAGAACGATCGAATGTTAGCGTTTGCCGTATGTTGCATCGTGTTCAGCGCATCGAATTACCCCTATGCAGTGAATTTGAAGCGTTTAAGGGAAGTGTACGGTAGTGTTTTGGAAGAAAATTGTTATTTTCGAAAATCGAACAATTCGATGATACCTCGAGAACGGTCGAATGTTAGCGTTTGCCGTATGTTGCATCGTGTTCAGCACACCGAATTACCCCTACACAGTGAATTTGAAGTGGTTACGGGAAGTGTACGGTAGTGTTTTTGAAGGAAAACCCGTTAATGCTATATTCGTGCGTTTCACGGGCAGAAAAGCACGTTTTTCACAGTCCTCACTGTTTTGATGATAACTCGAGGGAGGTCGAATGTTAGCGTTTGCCGTATGTTGTATGGTGTTCAGTACATCGAACTACCCCTATACAGTGAATTTGAAGCATTTAGGAGAAGTGTAAGGTAATGTTTTTGGCCGAAATTGGTTTTTTCGAAAATCGAGCAATACGATGATAACTCGAGAAAGGTCGAATGTTAGCGTTTGCCGTATGTTGTATCGTGTTCAGTACATCGAACTACCCCTATACAGTGAATTTGAAGCGTTTAGGAGAAGTGTACGGTAGTGTTTTTGGCAGAAATTTGTTTTTTCAAAAATCGAGCAATTCGGTGATAACTCAAGAACGGTCGAATGTTAGCGCTCGCGGTAAGTTGCATCGTGTTCAGCACAGCGAATTACCGCTACACAGTGAATTTGAAGTGGTTACGGGAAGTGTACGGTAGTGTTTTTGAAGGAAAACCCGCTAATGCGATATCCGTGCATTTCACGGGCAGAAAAGCACGTTTTTCACAGTCCTTACTGTTTTGATCATAACTCGCGAACGGTCGAATGTTAGCGTTTGCCGTATGTTGCATCATGTTCAGCGCATCGAATTACCCCTATACAGTGCATTTGAAGTGGTTACGGGAAGTGTACGGTAGTGTTTTTGAAGGAAAACCCGTTAATGCGATATTCGTACGTTTCACGGGCACAAAAGCACGTTTTTCACAGTCCTTACTGTTTTGATCATAACTCGCGAACGGTCGAATGTTAGCGTTTGCCGTATGTTGCATCATGTTCAGCGCATCGAATTACCCCTATACAGTGAATTTGAAGCGTTTAAGGGAAGTGTACGGTAGTGTTTTGGAAGAAAATTGTTTTTTCGAAAATCGAACAATTCGGTGATAACTCAAGAACGGTCGAATGTTAGCGTTTGCCGTGTGTTGCATCGTGTTCAGATCATCGAATTAACCATATACAGTGAATTTCAAACGTTTAAGAGAAGTGTACGGTAGTGTTTTAGGCAGAAATTGTTTTTTTCGAAAATCGAGCAATTCGGTGATAACTCGAGAACCGTCGAATGTTAGCGCTCGCCGTATGTTGCATCGTGTTCAGCGCATCAAATTATCCCTATACAGTGAATTTGAAGTGGTTACGGGAAGTGTACGGTAGTGTTTTTGAAGGAAAACCCGTTAATGCGATATTCGTGCGTTTCACGGGCAGAAAAGCACGTATTTCACAGTCCTTACTGTTTTGATCATAACTCGCGAACGGTCGAATGTTAGCGTTTGCCGTATGTTGCATCGTGTTCAGAGCATCGAATTGCCCCTATGCAGTGAATTTGAAGCGTTTAAGGGAAGTGTACGGTAGTGTTTGGGAAGAAAATTGTTTTTTCGAAAATCGAGCAATTCGGTGATAACTCAAGAACGGTCGAATGTTAGCGTTTGCCATGTGTTGCATTGTGTTCAGCACAGCGAATTACCCCTACACAGTGAATTTGAAGTGGTTACGGGAAGTGTACGGTAGTGTTTTTGAAGGAAAACCCGCTAATGCGATATCCGTGCATTTCACGGGCAGAAAAGCACGTTTTTCACAGTCCTCACTGTTTTGATCATAACTCGCGAACGGTCGAATGTTAGCGTTTGCCGTATGTTGCATCATGTTCAGCGCATCGAATTACCCCTATACAGTGAATTTGAAGTGGTTACGGGAAGTGTACGGTAGTGTTTTTGAAGGGAAACCCGTTAATGCGATATTCGTGCGTTTCACGGGCAGAAAAGCACGTTTTTCACAGTCCTTACTGTTTTGATCATAACTCGCGAACGGTCGAATGTTAGCGTTTGCCGTATGTTGCATCGTGTTCAGCGCATCGAATTGCCCCTATGCAGTGAATTTGAAGCGTTTAAGGGAAGTGTACGGTAGTGTTTTTGGCAGAAATTGTTTTTTTCGAAAGTCGAGCAATTCGGTGATAACTCAAGAACGGTCGAATGTTAGCGTTTGCCGGATGTTGCATTGTGTTCAGCACATCGAATTACCCCTATACAGTGAATTTGAAGCGTTTGAGAGAAGTGTACGGTAGTGTTTAGGCAGAAATTGTTTTTTTCGAAAATCGAGCAATTCAGTGATAACTCGAGAACGGTCGAATGTTAGCGCTCGCCGTATGTTGCATCGTGTTCAGCGCATCGAATAACCCCTATACAGTGATTTTGAAGTGGTTACGGGAAGTGTACGGTAGTGCTTTTGAAGGAAAACCCGTTAATGCGATATTCGTGCGTTTCATGGGCAGAAAAGCAAGTTTTTCACAGTCCTCACTGTTTTGATCATAACTCGAGAACGGTCGAATGTTAGCGTTTGCCGTATGTTGCATCGTGTTCAGCGCATCGAATTACCTCTATGCAGTGAATTTGAAGCGTTTAAGGGAAGTGTACGGTAGTGTTTTGGAAGAAAATTGTTTTTTTCGAAAATCGAGCAATTCGGTGATAACTCAAGAACGGTCGAATGTTAGCGTTTGCCGTATGTTGCATCGCGTTCAGCGCATCGAATAACCCCTATACAGTGATTTTGAAGTGGTTACGGGAAGTGTACGGTAGTGCTTTTGAAGGAAAACCCGTTTATGCGAAATTCGTGCGTTTCACGGGCAGAAAAGCGCGTTTTTCACAGTCCTCACTGTTTTGATCATAACTCGAGAACGGTCGAATGTTAACGTTTGCCGTATGATGCATCGTGTTCAGATCATCGAATTAACCATATACAATGAATTTCAAACGTTTAAGAGAAGTGTACGGTAGTGTTTTAGGCAGAAATTGTTTTTTTCGAAAATCGAGCAATTCAGTGATAACTCAAGAACGGTCGAATGTTAGCGTTTGCCGTATGTTGCATCGCGTTCAGCGCATCGAATAACCCCTATACAGTGATTTTGACGTGGTTACGGGAAGTGTACGGTAGTGCTTTTGAAGGAAAACCCGTTAATGCGATATTCGTGCGTTTCATGGGCAGAAAAGCAAGTTTTCCACAGTCCTCACTGTTTTGATCATAACTCGAGAACGGTCGAATGTTAGCGTTTGCCGTATGTTGCATCGTGTTCAGCGCATCGAATTACCTCTATACAGTGAATTTGAAGCGTTTAGGAGAAGTGTACGGTAGTGTTTTTGGCAGAAATTTGTTTTTTCAAAAATCGAGCAATTCGGTGATAACTCAAGAACGGTCGAATGTTAGCGCTCGCCGTAAGTTGCATCGTGTTCAGCACAGCGAATTACCGCTACACAGTGAATTTGAAGTGGTTACGGGAAGTGTACGGTAGTGTTTTTGAAGGAAAACCCGTTCATGCCATATTCGTGCGTTCCACGGGCAGAAAAGCACGTTTTTCATAGTACTCACTGTTTTGATCATAACTCGCGAGCGGTCGAATGTTAGCGTTTGCCGTATGTTGCATCATGTTCAGCGCATCGAATTACCCCTATACAGTGAATTTGAAGTGGTTACGGGAAGTGTACGGTAGTGTTTTTGAAGGGAAACCCGTTAATGCGATATTCGTGCGTTTCACGGGCAGAAAAGCACGTTTTTCACAGTCCTTACTGTTTTGATCATAACTCGCGAACGGTCGAATGTTAGCGTTTGCCGTATATTGCATCATGTTCAGCGCATCGAATTACCCCTATACAGTGAATTTGAAGTGGTTACGGGAAGTGTACGGTAGTGTTTTTGAAGGAAAACCCGTTAATGCGATATTCGTGCGTTTCACGGGCAGAAAAGCACGTTTTTCACAGTCCTCACTGTTTTGATCATAACTCGCGAACGGTCGAATGGTAGCGTTTGGCGTATGTTGCATCATGTTCAGCGCATCGAATTACCCCTATACAGTGAATTTGAAGTGGTTACGGGAAGTGTACGGTAGTGTTTTTGAAGGAAAACCCGTTAATGCGATATTCGTACGTTTCACGGGCACAAAAGCACGTTTTTCACAGTCCTTACTGTTTTGATCATAACTCGCGAACGGTCGAATGTTAGCGTTTGCCGTATGTTGCATCATGTTCAGCGCATCGAATTACCCCTATACAGTGAATTTGAAGCGTTTAAGGGAAGTGTACGGTAGTGTTTTGGAAGAAAATTGTTATTTCGAAAATCGAGCAATTCGGTGATAACTCAAGAACGGTCGAATGTTAGCGTTTGCCGTGTGTTGCATTGTGTTCAGCGCATCGAATTACCCCTATGCAGTGAATTTGAAGCGTTTAAGGGAAGTGTACGGTAGTGTTTTGGAAGAAAATTGTTTTTTTCGAAAATCGAGCAATTCGGTGATAACTCAAGAACGGTCGAATGTTAGCGTTTGCCGTATGTTGCATCGCGTTCAGCGCATCGAATAACCCCTATACAGTGATTTTGAAGTGGTTACGGGAAGTGTACGGTAGTGCTTTTGAAGGAAAACCCGTTAATGCGATATTCGTGCGTTTCACGGGCAGAAAAGCGCGTTTTTCACAGTCCTCACTGTTTTGATCATAACTCGAGAACGGTCGAATGTTAACGTTTGCCGTATGATGCATCGTGTTCAGATCATCGAATTAACCATATACAATGAATTTCAAACGTTTAAGAGAAGTGTACGGTAGTGTTTTAGGCAGAAATTGTTTTTTTCGAAAATCGAGCAATTCAGTGATAACTCAAGAACGGTCGAATGTTAGCGTTTGCCGTATGACGCATCGCGTTCAGCGCATCGAATAACCCCTATACAGTGATTTTGAAGTGGTTACGGGAAGTGTACGGTAGTGCTTTTGAAGGAAAACCCGTTAATGCGATATTCGTGCGTTTCATGGGCAGAAAAGCAAGTTTTTCACAGTCCTCACTGTTTTGATCATAACTCGAGAATGGTCGAATGTTAGCGTTTGCCGTATGTTGCATCGTGTTCAGCGCATCGAATTACCCCTATGCAGTGAATCTGAAGCGTTTAAGGGAAGTGTACGGTAGTGTTTGGAAGAAAATTGTTTTTTTCGAAAATCGAGCAATTCGGTGATAACTCAAGAACGGTCGAATGTTAGCGTTTGCCGTATGTTGCATCGTGTTCAGATCATCGAATTAACCATATACAGTGAATTTCAAACGTTTAAGAGAAGTGTACGCTAGTGTTTTAGGCAGAAATTGGTTTTTTCGAAAATCGAGCAATTCGGTGATAACTCGAGAACCGTCGAATGTTAGCGCTCGCCGTATGTTGCATCGTGTTCAGCGCATCTAATTACCCCTGTACAGTGAATTTGAAGTGGTTACGGGAAGTGTACGGTAGTGTTTTTGAAGGAAACCCGTTAATGCGATATTCGTGCGTTTCACGGGCAGAAAAGCACGTTTTTCACAGTCCTCACTGTTTTGATCATAACTCGAGAACGATCGAATGTTAGCGTTTGCCGTATGTTGCATCGTGTTCAGCGCATCGAATTACCCCTATGCAGTGAATTTGAAGCGTTTAAGGGAAGTGTACGGTAGTGTTTTGGAAGAAAATTGTTATTTTCGAAAAACGAACAATTCGATGATACCTCGAGAACGGTCGAATGTTAGCGTTTGCCGTATGTTGCATCGTGTTCAGCACACCGAATTACCCCTACACAGTGAATTTGAAGTGGTTACGGGAAGTGTACGGTAGTGTTTTTGAAGGAAAACCCGTTAATGCTATATTCGTGCGTTTCACGGGCAGAAAAGCACGTTTTTCACAGTCCTCACTGTTTTGATGATAACTCGAGGGAGGTCGAATGTTAGCGTTTGCCGTATGTTGTATGGTGTTCAGTACATCGAACAACCCCTATACAGTGAATTTGAAGCATTTAGGAGAAGTGTAAGGTAATGTTTTTGGCCGAAATTGGTTTTTTCGAAAATGGAGCAATTCGATGATAACTCTCGAACGGTCGAATGTTAGCGTTTGCCGTATGTTGCATCGCGTTCAGCGCATCGAATTACCCCTATGCAGTGAATTTGAAGCGTTTAAGGGAAGTGGACGGTAGTGTTTTTGGCCGAAATTGGTTTTTTCGAAAATCGAGCAATTCGATGATAACTCTCGAACGGTCGAATGTCAGCGTTTGCCGTATGTTGCATCGTGTTCAGCGCATCGAATTACCCCTATGCAGTGAATTTGAAGCGTTAAAGGGAAGTGTACGGTAGTGTTTCTGAACAAAATTGTTTTTTTCGAAAATCGAGCAATACGATGATAACTCGAGAAAGGTCGAATGTTAGCGTTTGCCGTATGTTGTATCGTGTTCAGCACATCGAACTACCCCTATACAGTAAATTTGAAGCGTTTAGGAGAAGTGTACGGTAGTGTTTTTGGCAGAAATTTGTTTTTTCAAAAATCGAGCAATTCGGTGATAACTCAAGAACGGTCGAATGTTAGCGCTCGCCGTAAGTTGCATCGTGTTCAGCACAGCGAATTACCGCTACACAGTGAATTTGAAGTGGTTACGGGAAGTGTACGGTAGTGTTTTTGAAGGAAAACCCGCTAATGCGATATCCGTGCATTTCACGGGCAGAAAAGCACGTTTTTCACAGTCCTTACTGTTTTGATCATAACTCGCGAACGGTCGAATGTTAGCGTTTGCCGTATGTTGCATCATGTTCAGCGCATCGAATTACCCCTATACAGTGAATTTGAAGTGGTTACGGGAAGTGTACGGTAGTGTTTTTGAAGGAAAACCCGTTAATGCGATATTCGTGCGTTTCACGGGCAGAAAAGCACGTTTTTCACAGTCCTCACTGTTTTGATCATAACTCGCGAACGGTCGAATGGTAGCGTTTGGCGTATGTTGCATCATGTTCAGCGCATCGAATTACCCCTATACAGTGAATTTGAAGTGGTTACGGGAAGTGTACGGTAGTGTTTTTGAAGGAAAACCCGTTAATGCGATATTCGTACGTTTCACGGGCACAAAAGCACGTTTTTCACAGTCCTTACTGTTTTGATCATAACTCGCGAACGGTCGAATGTTAGCGTTTGCCGTATGTTGCATCATGTTCAGCGCATCGAATTACCCCTATACAGTGAATTTGAAGCGTTTAAGGGAAGTGTATGGTAGTGTTTTGGAAGAAAATGGTTTTTTCGAAAATCGAGCAATTCGGTGATAACTCAAGAACGGTCGAATGTTAGCGTTTGCCGTGTGTTGCATCGTGTTCAGATCATCGAATTAACCATATACAGTGAATTTCAAACGTTTAAGAGAAGTGTACGGTAGTGTTTTAGGCAGAAATTGTTTTTTTCGAAAATCGAGCAATTCGGTGATAACTCGAGAACCGTCGAATGTTAGCGCTCGCCGTATGTTGCATCGTGTTCAGCGCATCAAATTATCCCTATACAGTGAATTTGAAGTGGTTACGGGAAGTGTACGGTAGTGTTTTTGAAGGAAAACCCGTTAATGCGATATTCGTGCGTTTCACGGGCAGAAAAGCACGTATTTCACAGTCCTTACTGTTTTGATCATAACTCGCGAACGGTCGAATGTTAGCGTTTGCCGTATGTTGCATCGTGTTCAGAGCATCGAATTGCCCCTATGCAGTGAATTTGAAGCGTTTAAGGGAAGTGTACGGTAGTGTTTTGGAAGAAAATTGTTTTTTCGAAAATCGAGCAATTCGGTGATAACTCAAGAACGGTCGAATGTTAGCGTTTGCCATGTGTTGCATTGTGTTCAGCACAGCGAATTACCCCTACACAGTGAATTTGAAGTGGTTACGGGAAGTGTACGGTAGTTTTTTTGAAGGAAAACCCGCTAATGCGATATCCGTGCATTTCACGGGCAGAAAAGCACGTTTTTCACAGTCCTCACTGTTTTGATCATAACTCGCGAACGGTCGAATGTTAGCGTTTGCCGTATGTTGCATCATGTTCAGCGCATCGAATTACCCCTATACAGTGAATTTGAAGTGGTTACGGGAAGTGTACGGTAGTGTTTTTGAAGGGAAACCCGTTAATGCGATATTCGTGCGTTTCACGGGCAGAAAAGCACGTTTTTCACAGTCCTTACTGTTTTGATCATAACTCGCGAACGGTCGAATGTTAGCGTTTGCCGTATGTTGCATCGTGTTCAGCGCATCGAATTGCCCCTATGCAGTGAATTTGAAGCGTTTAAGGGAAGTGTACGGTAGTGTTTTTGGCAGAAATTGTTTTTTTTCGAAAGTCGAGCAATTCGGTGATAACTCAAGAACGGTCGAATGTTAGCGTTTGCCGGATGTTGCATTGTGTTCAGCACATCGAATTACCCCTATACAGTGAATTTGAAGCGTTTGAGAGAAGTGTACGGTAGTGTTTAGGCAGAAATTGTTTTTTTCGAAAATCGAGCAATTCAGTGATAACTCGAGAACGGTCGAATGTTAGCGCTCGCCGTATGTTGCATCGTGTTCAGCGCATCGAATAACCCCTATACAGTGATTTTGAAGTGGTTACGGGAAGTGTACGGTAGTGCTTTTGAAGGAAAACCCGTTAATGCGATATTCGTGCGTTTCACGGGCAGAAAAGCACGTTTTTCACAGTCCTCACTGTTTTGATGATAACTCGAGAAATGTCGAATGTTAGCGTTTGCCGTATGTTGCATCGTGTTCAGTACATCGAACTACCCCAATACAGTGAATTTGAAGCGTTTAGGAGAAGTGTACGGTAGTGGTTTTGGCAGAAATTGGTTTTTTCGAAAATAGAGCAATTCGGTGATAACTCAAGAACGGTCGAATGTTAGCGTTTGCCGTGTGTTGCATTGTGTTCAGCACATCGAATTACCCCTACACAGTGAATTTGAAGCGTTCAAGGGAAGTGTACGGTAGTGTTTTGGAAGAAAATTGTTTTTTTCGAAAATCGAGCAATTCGATGATGACTCTCGAACGGTCGAATGTTAGCGTTTGCCGTATGTTGCATCGTGTTCAGCGCATCGAATTACCCCTATGCAGTGAATTTGAAGCGTTTAAGGGAAGTGTACGGTAGTGTTTTTGGCAGAAATTGTTTTTTTCGAAAATCGAGCAATTCGGTGATAACTCAAGAACGGTCGAATGTTAGCGTTTGCCGTATGTTGCATCGTGTTCAGCGCATCGAATTGCCCCTATGCAGTGAATTTGCAGCGTTTAAGGGAAGTGTACGGTAGTGTTTTTGGCAAAAATTGTTTTTTTCGAAAGTCGAGCAATTCGGTGATAACTCAAGAACGGTCGAATGTTAGCGTTTGCCGGATGTTGCATTGTGTTCAGCACATCGAATTACCCCTATACAGTGAATTTGAAGCGTTTGAGAGAAGTGTACGGTAGTGTTTAGGCAGAAATTGTTTTTTTCGAAAATCGAGCAATTCAGTGATAACTCGAGAACGGTCGAATGTTAGCGCTCGCCGTATGTTGCATCGTGTTCAGCGCATCGAATAACCCCTATACAGTGATTTTGAAGTGGTTACGGGAAGTGTACGGTAGTGCTTTTGAAGGAAAACCCGTTAATGCGATATTCGTGCGTTTCACGGGCAGAAAAGCACGTTTTTCACAGTCCTCACTGTTTTGATCATAACTCGCGAACGGTCGAATGTTAGCGTTTGCCGTATGTTGCATCGTGTTCAGCGCATCGAATTACCCCTATGCAGTGAATTTGAAGCGTTTAAGGGAAGTGTACGGTAGTGTTTTGGAAGAAATTTTTTTTTCGAAAATCGAGCAATTCGGTGATAACTCAAGAACGGTCGAATGTTAGCGTTTGCCGTGTGTTGCATTGTGTTCAGCACAGCGAATTACCCCTACACAGTGAATTTGAAGTGGTTACGGGAAGTGTACGGTAGTGTTTTTGAAGGAAAACCCGTTAATGCGATATCCGTGCGTTTCACGGGCAGAAAAGCACGTTTTTCACAGTCCTCACTGTTTTGATCATAACTCGCGAACGGTCGAATGTTAGCGTTTGCCGTATGTTGCATCATGTTCAGCGCATCGAATTACCCCTATACAGTGAATTTGAAGTGGTTACGGGAAGTGTACGGTAGTGTTTTTGAAGGGAAACCCGTTAATGCGATATTCGTGCGTTTCACGGGCAGAAAAGCACGTTTTTCACAGTCCTTACTGTTTTGATCATAACTCGCGAACGGTCGAATGTTAGCGTTTGCCGTATGTTGCATCGTGTTCAGCGCATCGAATTGCCCCTATGCAGTGAATTTGAAGCGTTTAAGGGAAGTGTACGGTAGTGTTTTGGAAGAAAATTGTTATTTTCGAAAATCGAACAATTCGATGATACCTCGAGAACGGTCGAATTTAGCGTTTACCGTGTGTTGCATCGTGTTCAGCACAGCGAATTACCCCTACACAGTGAATTTGAAGTGGTTACGGGAAGTGTACGGTAGTGTTTTTGAAGGAAAACCCGTTAATGCGATATCCGTGCGTTTCACGGGCAGAAAAGCACGTTTTTCACAGTCCTCACTGTTTTGATCATAACTCGCGAACCGTCGAATGTTAGCGTTTGCCGTATGTTGCATCATGTTCAGCGCATCGAATTACCCCTATACAGTGAATTTGAAGTGGTTACGGGAAGTGTACGGTAGTGTTTTTGAAGGGAAACCCGTTAATGCGATATTCGTGCGTTTCACGGGCAGAAAAGCACGTATTTCACAGTCCTTACTGTTTTGATCATAACTCGCGAACGGTCGAATGTTAGCGTTTGCCGTATGTTGCATCGTGTTCAGCGCATCGAATTACCCCTATGCAGTGAATTTGAAGCGTTTAAGGGAAGTGTACGGTAGTGTTTTGGAAGAAAATTGTTTTTTTCGAAAATCGAGCAATTCGATGATAACTCTCGAACGATCGAATGTTAGCGTTTGCCGTATGTTGCATCATGTTCAGCGCATCGAGTTACCCCTATGCAGTGAATTTGAAGCGTTTAAGGGAAGTGTACGGTAGTGTTTTGGAAGAAAGTTGTTTTTTTCGAAAATCGAGCAATTCGGTGATAACTCGAGAACGGTCGAATGTTAGCGTTCGCCGTATGTTGCATCGTGTTCAGCGCATCGAATAACCCCTATACAGTGATTTTGAAGTGGTTACGGGAAGTGTACCGTAGTGCTTTTAAAGGAAAACCCGTTAATGCGATATTCGTGCGATTCACGGGCAGAAAAGCACGTTTTTCACCGACCGCACTGTTTTGATCATAACTCGCGAACGGTCGAATCTGAGCGATTGCCGTATGTAGTATCGTGTTCAGAACATCGAACTACCCCTATACAGTCAATTTGAAGCGTTTAGGAGAAGTGTACGGTAGTGTTTTTGGCAGAAATTGGTTTTTTCGAAAATCGAGCAATTCGGTGATAACTCAAGAACGGTCGAATGTTAGCGTTTGCCGTGTGTTGCATTGTGTTCAGCACAGCGAATTACCCCTACACAGTGAATTTGAAGTGGTTACGGGAAGTGTACGGCAGTGTTTTTGAAGGAAAACCCGTTAATGCGATATCCGTGCGTTTCACAGGCAGAAAAGCACGTTTTTCACAGTCCTCACTGTTTTGATCATAACTCGCGAACGGTCGAATGTTAGCGTTTGTCGTATGTTGCATCATGTTCAGCGCATCGAATTACCCCTATACAGTGAATTTGAAGTGGTTACGGGAAGTGTACGGTAGTGTTTTTGAAGGGAAACCCGTTAATGCGATATTCGTGCGTTTCACGGGCAGAAAAGCACGTTTTTCACAGTCCTTACTGTTTTGATCATAACTCGCGAAGGGTCGAATGTTAGCGTTTGCCGTATGTTGCATCGTGTTCAGCGCATCGAATTGCCCCTATGCAGTGAATTTGAAGCGTTTAAGGGAAGTGTACGGTAGTGTTTTGGAAGAAAATTGTTATTTTCGAAAATCGAACAATTCGATGATACCTCGAGAACGGTCGAATTTAGCGTTTGCCGTGTGTTGCATCGTGTTCAGCACAGCGAATTACCCCTACACAGTGAATTTGAAGTGCTTACGGGAAGTGTACGGTAGTGTTTTTGAAGGAAAACCCGTTAATGCGATATCCGTGCGTTTCACGGGCAGAAAAGCACGTTTTTCACAGTCCTCACTGTTTTGATCATAACTCGCGAACGGTCGAATGTTAGCGTTTGCCGTATGTTGCATCATGTTCAGCGCATCGAATTACCCCTATACAGTGAATTTGAAGTGGTTACGGGAAGTGTACGGTAGTGTTTTTGAAGGGAAACCCGTTAATGCGATATTCGTGCGTTTCACGGGCAGAAAAGCACGTATTTCACAGTCCTTACTGTTTTGATCATAACTCGCGAACGGTCGAATGTTAGCGGTTGCCGTATGTTGCATCGTGTTCAGCGCATCGAATTGCCCCTATGCAGTGAATTTGAAGCGTTTAAGGGAAGTGTACGGTAGTGTTTTGGAAGAAAATTGTTTTTTCGAAAATCGAGCAATTCGGTGATAACTCAAGAACGGTCGAATGTTAGCGTCTGCCGTGTGTTGCATTGTGTTCAGCACAGCGAATTACCCCTACACAGTGAATTTGAAGTGGTTACGGGAAGTGTACGGTAGTGTTTTTGAAGGAAAACCCGTTAATGCGATATCCGTGCATTTCACGGGCAGAAAAGCACGTTTTTCACAGTCCTCACTGTTTTGATCATAACTCGCGAACGGTCGAATGTTAGCGTTTGCCGTATGTTGCATCATGTTCAGCGCATCGAATTACCCCTATACAGTGAATTTGAAGTGGTTACGGGAAGTGTACGGTAGTGTTTTTGAAGGGAAACCCGTTAATGCGATATTCGTGCGTTTCACGGGCAGAAAAGCACGTTTTTCACAGTCCTTACTGTTTTGATCATAACTCGCGAACGGTCGAATGTTAGCGTTTGCCGTATGTTGCATCGTATTCAGCGCATCGAATTGCCCCTATGCAGTGAATTTGAAGCGTTTAAGGGAAGTGTACGGTAGTGTTTTTGGCAGAAATTGTTTTTTTCGAAAGTCGAGCAATTCGGTGATAACTCAAGAACGGTCGAATGTTAGCGTTTGCCGGATGTTGCATTGTGTTCAGCACATCGAATTACCCCTATACAGTGAATTTGAAGCGTTTGAGAGAAGTGTACGGTAGTGTTTTGGAAGAAAGTTGTTTTTTTCGAAAATCGAGCAATTCGGTGATAACTCGAGAACGGTCGAATGTTAGCGTTCGCCGTATGTTGCATCGTGTTCAGCGCATCGAATAACCCCTATACAGTGATTTTGAAGTGGTTACGGGAAGTGTACCGTAGTGCTTTTAAAGGAAAACCCGTTAATGCGATATTCGTGCGTTTCACGGGCAGAAAAGCACGTTTTTCACCGACCGCACTGTTTTGATCATAACTCGCGAACGGTCGAATCTGAGCGATTGCCGTATGTAGTATCGTGTTCAGAACATCGAACTACCCCTATACAGTCAATTTGAAGCGTTTAGGAGAAGTGTACGGTAGTGTTTTTGGCAGAAATTGGTTTTTTCGAAAATCGAGCAATTCGGTGATAACTCAAGAACGGTCGAATGTTAGCGTTTGCCGTGTGTTGCATTGTGTTCAGCACAGCGAATTACCCCTACACAGTGAATTTGAAGTGGTTACGGGAAGTGTACGGCAGTGTTTTTGAAGGAAAACCCGTTAATGCGATATCCGTGCGTTTCACGGGCAGAAAAGCACGTTTTTCACAGTCCTCACTGTTTTGATCATAACTCGCGAACGGTCGAATGTTAGCGTTTGTCGTATGTTGCATCATGTTCAGCGCATCGAATTACCCCTATACAGTGAATTTGAAGTGGTTACGGGAAGTGTACGGTAGTGTTTTTGAAGGGAAACCCGTTAATGCGATATTCGTGCGTTTCACGGGCAGAAAAGCACGTTTTTCACAGTCCTTACTGTTTTGATCATAACTCGCGAAGGGTCGAATGTTAGCGTTTGCCGTATGTTGCATCGTGTTCAGCGCATCGAATTGCCCCTATGCAGTGAATTTGAAGCGTTTAAGGGAAGTGTACGGTAGTGTTTTGGAAGAAAATTGTTATTTTCGAAAATCGAACAATTCGATGATACCTCGAGAACGGTCGAATTTAGCGTTTGCCGTGTGTTGCATCGTGTTCAGCACAGCGAATTACCCCTACACAGTGAATTTGAAGTGCTTACGGGAAGTGTACGGTAGTGTTTTTGAAGGAAAACCCGTTAATGCGATATCCGTGCGTTTCACGGGCAGAAAAGCACGTTTTTCACAGTCCTCACTGTTTTGATCATAACTCGCGAACGGTCGAATGTTAGCGTTTGCCGTATGTTGCATCATGTTCAGCGCATCGAATTACCCCTATACAGTGAATTTGAAGTGGTTACGGGAAGTGTACGGTAGTGTTTTTGAAGGGAAACCCGTTAATGCGATATTCGTGCGTTTCACGGGCAGAAAAGCACGTATTTCACAGTCCTTACTGTTTTGATCATAACTCGCGAACGGTCGAATGTTAGCGTTTGCCGTATGTTGCATCGTGTTCAGCGCATCGAATTGCCCCTATGCAGTGAATTTGAAGCGTTTAAGGGAAGTGTACGGTAGTGTTTTGGAAGAAAATTGTTTTTTCGAAAATCGAGCAATTCGGTGATAACTCAAGAACGGTCGAATGTTAGCGTTTGCCGTGTGTTGCATTGTGTTCAGCACAGCGAATTACCCCTACACAGTGAATTTGAAGTGGTTACGGGAAGTGTACGGTAGTGTTTTTGAAGGAAAACCCGTTAATGCGATATCCGTGCATTTCACGGGCAGAAAAGCACGTTTTTCACAGTCCTCACTGTTTTGATCATAACTCGCGAACGGTCGAATGTTAGCGTTTGCCGTATGTTGCATCATGTTCAGCGCATCGAATTACCCCTATACAGTGAATTTGAAGCGGTTACGGGAAGTGTACGGTAGTGTTTTTGAAGGGAAACCCGTTAATGCGATATTCGTGCGTTTCACGGGCAGAAAAGCACGTTTTTCACAGTCCTTACTGTTTTGATCATAACTCGCGAACGGTAGAATGTTAGCGTTTGCCGTATGTTGCATCGTATTCAGCGCATCGAATTGCCCCTATGCAGTGAATTTGAAGCGTTTAAGGGAAGTGTACGGTAGTGTTTTTGGCAGAAATTGTTTTTTTCGAAAGTCGAGCAATTCGGTGATAACTCAAGAACGGTCGAATGTTAGCGTTTGCCGTGTGTTGCATTGTGTTCAGCACAGCGAATTACCCCTACACAGTGAATTTGAAGTGGTTACGGGAAGTGTACGGCAGTGTTTTTGAAGGAAAACCCGTTAATGCGATATCCGTGCGTTTCACGGGCAGAAAAGCACGTTTTTCACAGTCCTCACTGTTTTGATCATAACTCGCGAACGGTCGAATGTTAGCGTTTGTCGTATGTTGCATCATGTTCAGCGCATCGAATTACCCCTATACAGTGAATTTGAAGTGGTTACGGGAAGTGTACGGTAGTGTTTTTGAAGGGAAACCCGTTAATGCGATATTCGTGCGTTTCACGGGCAGAAAAGCACGTTTTTCACAGTCCTTACTGTTTTGATCATAACTCGCGAAGGGTCGAATGTTAGCGTTTGCCGTATGTTGCATCGTGTTCAGCGCATCGAATTGCCCCTATGCAGTGAATTTGAAGCGTTTAAGGGAAGTGTACGGTAGTGTTTTGGAAGAAAATTGTTATTTTCGAAAATCGAACAATTCGATGATACCTCGAGAACGGTCGAATTTAGCGTTTGCCGTGTGTTGCATCGTGTTCAGCACAGCGAATTACCCCTACACAGTGAATTTGAAGTGCTTACGGGAAGTGTACGGTAGTGTTTTTGAAGGAAAACCCGTTAATGCGATATCCGTGCGTTTCACGGGCAGAAAAGCACGTTTTTCACAGTCCTCACTGTTTTGATCATAACTCGCGAACGGTCGAATGTTAGCGTTTGCCGTATGTTGCATCATGTTCAGCGCATCGAATTACCCCTATACAGTGAATTTGAAGTGGTTACGGGAAGTGTACGGTAGTGTTTTTGAAGGGAAACCCGTTAATGCGATATTCGTGCGTTTCACGGGCAGAAAAGCACGTATTTCACAGTCCTTACTGTTTTGATCATAACTCGCGAACGGTCGAATGTTAGCGTTTGCCGTATGTTGCATCGTGTTCAGCGCATCGAATTGCCCCTATGCAGTGAATTTGAAGCGTTTAAGGGAAGTGTACGGTAGTGTTTTGGAAGAAAATTGTTTTTTCGAAAATCGAGCAATTCGGTGATAACTCAAGAACGGTCGAATGTTAGCGTTTGCCGTGTGTTGCATTGTGTTCAGCACAGCGAATTACCCCTACACAGTGAATTTGAAGTGGTTACGGGAAGTGTACGGTAGTGTTTTTGAAGGAAAACCCGTTAATGCGATATCCGTGCATTTCACGGGCAGAAAAGCACGTTTTTCACAGTCCTCACTGTTTTGATCATAACTCGCGAACGGTCGAATGTTAGCGTTTGCCGTATGTTGCATCATGTTCAGCGCATCGAATTACCCCTATACAGTGAATTTGAAGCGGTTACGGGAAGTGTACGGTAGTGTTTTTGAAGGGAAACCCGTTAATGCGATATTCGTGCGTTTCACGGGCAGAAAAGCACGTTTTTCACAGTCCTTACTGTTTTGATCATAACTCGCGAACGGTAGAATGTTAGCGTTTGCCGTATGTTGCATCGTATTCAGCGCATCGAATTGCCCCTATGCAGTGAATTTGAAGCGTTTAAGGGAAGTGTACGGTAGTGTTTTTGGCAGAAATTGTTTTTTTCGAAAGTCGAGCAATTCGGTGATAACTCAAGAACGGTCGAATGTTAGCGTTTGCCGGATGTTGCATTGTGTTCAGCACATCGAATTACCCCTATACAGTGAATTTGAAGCGTTTGAGAGAAGTGTACGGTAGTGTTTAGGCAGAAATTGTTTTTTTCGAAAATCGAGCAATTCAGTGATAACTCGAGAACGGTCGAATGTTAGCGCTCGCCGTATGTTGCATCGTGTTCAGCGCATCGAATAACTCCTATACAGTGATTTTGAAGTGGTTACGGGAAGTGTACGGTAGTGCTTTTGAAGGAAAACCCGTTAATGCGATATTCGTGCGTTTCACGGGCAGAAAAGCACGTTTTTCACAGTCCTCACTGTTTTGATGATAACTCGAGAAATGTCGAATGTTAGCGTTTGCCGTATGTTGCATCGTGTTCAGTACATCGAACTACCCCAATACAGTGAATTTGAAGCGTTTAGGAGAAGTGTACGGTAGTGTTTTTGGCAGAAATTGTTTTTTTCGAAAATAGAGCAATTCGGTGATAACTCAAGAACGGTCGAATGTTAGCGTTTGCCGTGTGTTGCATTGTGTTCAGCACATCGAATTACCCCTACACAGTGAATTTGAAGCGTTCAAGGGAAGTGTACGGTAGTGTTTTGGAAGAAAATTGTTTTTTTCGAAAATCGAGCAATTCGATGATAACTCTCGAACGGTCGAATGTTAGCGTTTACGGTATGTTGCATCGTGTTCAGCGCATCGAATTACCCCTATGCAGTGAATTTGAAGCGTTTAAGGGAAGTGGACGGTAGTGTTTTTGGCCGAAATTGTTTTTTTCGAAAATCGAGCAATTCGATGATAACTCTCGAACGGTCGAATGTCAGCGTTTGCCGTATGTTGCATCGTGTTCAGCGCATCGAATTACCCCTAGGCAGTGAATTTGAAGCGTTTAAGGGAAGTGTGCGGTAGTGTTTTGGAAGAAAATTGTTTTTTTCGAAAATCGAGCAATTCGATGATAACTCTCGAACGGTCGAATGTTAGCGTTTGCCGTATGTTGCATCGTGTTCAGCGCATCGAATTACCCCTATGCAGTGAATTTGAAGCGTTTAAGGGAAGTGGACGGTAGTGTTTTTGGCCGAAATTGGTTTTTTCGAAAATCGAGCAATTCGGTGATAACTCAAGAACGGTCGAATGTTAGCGCTCGCCGTAAGTTGCATCGTGTTCAGCACAGCGAATTACCGCTACACAGTGAATTTGAAGTGGTTACGGGAAGTGTACGGTAGTGTTTTTGAAGGAAAACCCGTTCATGCCATATTCGTGCGTTTCACGGGCAGAAAAGCACGTTTTTCATAGTACTCACTGTTTTGATCATAACTCGCGAGCGGTCGAATGTTAGCGTTTGCCGTATGTTGCATCATGTTCAGCGCATCGAATTACCCCTATACAGTGAATTTGAAGTGGTTACGGGAAGTGTACGGTAGTGTTTTTGAAGGGAAACCCGTTAATGCGATATTCGTGCGTTTCACGGGCAGAAAAGCACGTTTTTCACAGTCCTTACTGTTTTGATCATAACTCGCGAACGGTCGAATGTTAGCGTTTGCCGTATGTTGCATCATGTTCAGCGCATCGAATTACCCCTATACAGTGAATTTAAAGTGGTTACGGGAAGTGTACGGTAGTGTTTTTGAAGGAAAACCCGTTAATGCGATATTCGTGCGTTTCACGGGCAGAAAAGCACGTTTTTCACAGTCCTCACTGTTTTGATCATAACTCGCGAACGGTCGAATGGTAGCGTTTGGCGTATGTTGCATCATGTTCAGCGCATCGAATTACCCCTATACAGTGAATTTGAAGTGGTTACGGGAAGTGTACGGTAGTGTTTTTGAAGGAAAACCCGTTAATGCGATATTCGTACGTTTCACGGGCACAAAAGCACGTTTTTCACAGTCCTTACTGTTTTGATCATAACTCGCGAACGGTCGAATGTTAGCGTTTGCCGTATGTTGCATCATGTTCAGCGCATCGAATTACCCCTATACAGTGAATTTGAAGCGTTTAAGGGAAGTGTACGGTAGTGTTTTGGAAGAAAATTGTTTTTTCGAAAATCGAGCAATTCGGTGATAACTCAAGAACGGTCGAATGTTAGCGTTTGCCGTGTGTTGCATTGTGTTCAGCACAGCGAATTACCCCTACACAGTGATTTTGAAGTGGTTGCGGGAAGTGTACGGTAGTGCTTTTGAAGGAAAACCCGTTAATGCGATATTCGTGCGTTTCACGGGCAGAAAAGCACGTTTTTCACAGTCCTCACTGTTTTGATGATAACTCGAGAAATGTCGAATGTTAGCGTTTGCCGTATGTTGCATCGTGTTCAGTACATCGAACTACCCCAATACAGTGAATTTGAAGCGTTTAAGGGAAGTGTGCGGTAGTGTTTTGGAAGAAAATTGTTTTTTTCGAAAATCGAGCAATTCGATGATAACTCTCGAACGGTCGAATGTTAGCGTTTGCCGTATGTTGCATCGTGTTCAGCGCATCGAATTACCCCTATGCAGTGAATTTGAAGCGTTTAAGGGAAGTGTACGGTAGTGTTTTGGAAGAAATTTTTTTTTTCGAAAATCGAGCAATTCGGTGATAACTCAAGAACGGTCGAATGTTAGCGTTTGCCGTATGTTGCATCGTGTTCAGCGCATCGAATTACCCCTAGGCAGTGAATTTGAAGCGTTTAAGGGAAGTGTGCGGTAGTGTTTTGGAAGAAAATTGTTTTTTTCGAAAATCGAGCAATTCGATGATAACTCTCGAACGGTCGAATGTTAGCGTTTGCCGTATGTTGCATCGTGTTCAGCGCATCGAATTACCCCTATGCAGGGAATTTGAAGCGTTTAGGAGAAGTGTACGGTAGTGTTTTTGGCAGAAATTGTTTTTTTCGAAAATAGAGCAATTCGGTGATAACTCAAGAACGGTCGAATGTTAGCGTTTGCCGTGTGTTGCATTGTGTTCAGCACATCGAATTACCCCTACACAGTGAATTTGAAGCGTTCAAGGGAAGTGTACGGTAGTGTTTTGGAAGAAAATTGTTTTTTTCGAAAATCGAGCAATTCGATGATAACTCTCGAACGGTCGAATGTTAGCGTTTACCGTATGTTGCATCGTGTTCAGCGCATCGAATTACCCCTATGCAGTGAATTTGAAGCGTTTAAGGGAAGTGGACGGTAGTGTTTTTGGCCGAAATTGTTTTTTTCGAAAATCGAGCAATTCGATGATAACTCTCGAACGGTCGAATGTCAGCGTTTGCCGTATGTTGCATCGTGTTCAGCGCATCGAATTACCCCTAGGCAGTGAATTTGAAGCGTTTAAGGGAAGTGTGCGGTAGTGTTTTGGAAGAAAATTGTTTTTTTCGAAAATCGAGCAATTCGATGATAACTCTCGAACGGTCGAATGTTAGCGTTTGCCGTATGTTGCATCGTGTTCAGCGCATCGAATTACCCCTATGCAGTGAATTTGAAGCGTTTAAGGGAAGTGGACGGTAGTGTTTTTGGCCGAAATTGGTTTTTTCGAAAATCGAGCAATTCGGTGATAACTCAAGAACGGTCGAATGTTAGCGCTCGCCGTAAGTTGCATCGTGTTCAGCACAGCGAATTACCGCTACACAGTGAATTTGAAGTGGTTACGGGAAGTGTACGGTAGTGTTTTTGAAGGAAAACCCGTTCATGCCATATTCGTGCGTTTCACGGGCAGAAAAGCACGTTTTTCATAGTACTCACTGTTTTGATCATAACTCGCGAGCGGTCGAATGTTAGCGTTTGCCGTATGTTGCATCATGTTCAGCGCATCGAATTACCCCTATACAGTGAATTTGAAGTGGTTACGGGAAGTGTACGGTAGTGTTTTTGAAGGGAAACCCGTTAATGCGATATTCGTGCGTTTCACGGGCAGAAAAGCACGTTTTTCACAGTCCTTACTGTTTTGATCATAACTCGCGAACGGTCGAATGTTAGCGTTTGCCGTATGTTGCATCATGTTCAGCGCATCGAATTACCCCTATACAGTGAATTTAAAGTGGTTACGGGAAGTGTACGGTAGTGTTTTTGAAGGAAAACCCGTTAATGCGATATTCGTGCGTTTCACGGGCAGAAAAGCACGTTTTTCACAGTCCTCACTGTTTTGATCATAACTCGCGAACGGTCGAATGGTAGCGTTTGGCGTATGTTGCATCATGTTCAGCGCATCGAATTACCCCTATACAGTGAATTTGAAGTGGTTACGGGAAGTGTACGGTAGTGTTTTTGAAGGAAAACCCGTTAATGCGATATTCGTACGTTTCACGGGCACAAAAGCACGTTTTTCACAGTCCTTACTGTTTTGATCATAACTCGCGAACGGTCGAATGTTAGCGTTTGCCGTATGTTGCATCATGTTCAGCGCATCGAATTACCCCTATACAGTGAATTTGAAGCGTTTAAGGGAAGTGTACGGTAGTGTTTTGGAAGAAAATTGTTTTTTCGAAAATCGAGCAATTCGGTGATAACTCAAGAACGGTCGAATGTTAGCGTTTGCCGTGTGTTGCATTGTGTTCAGCACAGCGAATTACCCCTACACAGTGATTTTGAAGTGGTTGCGGGAAGTGTACGGTAGTGCTTTTGAAGGAAAACCCGTTAATGCGATATTCGTGCGTTTCACGGGCAGAAAAGCACGTTTTTCACAGTCCTCACTGTTTTGATGATAACTCGAGAAATGTCGAATGTTAGCGTTTGCCGTATGTTGCATCGTGTTCAGTACATCGAACTACCCCAATACAGTGAATTTGAAGCGTTTAAGGGAAGTGTGCGGTAGTGTTTTGGAAGAAAATTGTTTTTTTCGAAAATCGAGCAATTCGATGATAACTCTCGAACGGTCGAATGTTAGCGTTTGCCGTATGTTGCATCGTGTTCAGCGCATCGAATTACCCCTATGCAGTGAATTTGAAGCGTTTAAGGGAAGTGTACGGTAGTGTTTTGGAAGAAATTTTTTTTTTCGAAAATCGAGCAATTCGGTGATAACTCAAGAACGGTCGAATGTTAGCGTTTGCCGTATGTTGCATCGTGTTCAGCGCATCGAATTACCCCTAGGCAGTGAATTTGAAGCGTTTAAGGGAAGTGTGCGGTAGTGTTTTGGAAGAAAATTGTTTTTTTCGAAAATCGAGCAATTCGATGATAACTCTCGAACGGTCGAATGTTAGCGTTTGCCGTATGTTGCATCGTGTTCAGCGCATCGAATTACCCCTATGCAGGGAATTTGAAGCGTTTAGGAGAAGTGTACGGTAGTGTTTTTGGCAGAAATTGTTTTTTTCGAAAATAGAGCAATTCGGTGATAACTCAAGAACGGTCGAATGTTAGCGTTTGCCGTGTGTTGCATTGTGTTCAGCACATCGAATTACCCCTACACAGTGAATTTGAAGCGTTCAAGGGAAGTGTACGGTAGTGTTTTGGAAGAAAATTGTTTTTTTCGAAAATCGAGCAATTCGATGATAACTCTCGAACGGTCGAATGTTAGCGTTCGCCGTATGTTGAATCGTGTTCAGCGCATCGAATTACCCCTATGCAGTGAATTTGAAGCGTTTAAGGGAAGTGGACGGTAGTGTTTTTGGCCGAAATTGGTTTTTTCGAAAATCGAGCAATTCGATGATAACTCTCGAACGGTCGAATGTCAGCGTTTGCCGTATGTTGCATCGTGTTCAGCGCATCGAATTACCCCTATGCAGTGAATTTGAAGCGTTTAAGGGAAGTGTACGGTAGTGTTTCTGAACAAAATTTTTTTTTTCGAAAATCGAGCAATACGATGATAACTCGAGAAAGGTCGAATGTTAGCGTTTGCCGTATGTTGTATCGTGTTCAGTACATCGAACTACCCCTATACAGTGAATTTGAAGCGTTTAGGAGAAGTGTACGGTAGTGTTTTTGGCAGAAATTTGTTTTTTCAAAAATCGAGCAATTCGGTGATAACTCAAGAACGGTCGAATGTTAGCGCTCGCCGTAAGTTGCATCGTGTTCAGCGCATCGAATTACCCCTATGCAGTGAATTTGAAGCGTTTAAGGGAAGTGGACGGTAGTGTTTTTGGCCGAAATTGGTTTTTTCGAAAATCGAGCAATTCGATGATAACTCTCGAACGGTCGAATGTCAGCGTTTGCCGTATGTTGCATCGTGTTCAGCGCATCGAATTACCCCTAGGCAGTGAATTTGAAGCGTTTAAGGGAAGTGTGCGGTAGTGTTTTGGAAGAAAATTGTTTTTTTCGAAAATCGAGCAATTCGATGATAACTCTCGAACGGTCGAATGTTAGCGTTTGCCGTATGTTGCATCGTGTTCAGCGCATCGAATTACCCCTATGCAGTGAATTTGAAGCGTTTAAGGGAAGTGGACGGTAGTGTTTTTGGCCGAAATTGGTTTTTTCGAAAATCGAGCAATTCGGTGATAACTCAAGAACGGTCGAATGTTAGCGCTCGCCGTAAGTTGCATCGTGTTCAGCACAGCGAATTACCGCTACACAGTGAATTTGAAGTGGTTACGGGAAGTGTACGGTAGTGTTTTTGAAGGAAAACCCGTTCATGCCATATTCGTGCGTTTCACGGGCAGAAAAGCACGTTTTTCATAGTACTCACTGTTTTGATCATAACTCGCGAGCGGTCGAATGTTAGCGTTTGCCGTATGTTGCATCATGTTCAGCGCATCGAATTACCCCTATACAGTGAATTTGAAGTGGTTACGGGAAGTGTACGGTAGTGTTTTTGAAGGGAAACCCGTTAATGCGATATTCGTGCGTTTCACGGGCAGAAAAGCACGTTTTTCACAGTCCTTACTGTTTTGATCATAACTCGCGAACGGTCGAATGTTAGCGTTTGCCGTATGTTGCATCATGTTCAGCGCATCGAATTACCCCTATACAGTGAATTTGAAGTGGTTACGGGAAGTGTACGGTAGTGTTTTTGAAGGAAAACCCGTTAATGCGATATTCGTGCGTTTCACGGGCAGAAAAGCACGTTTTTCACAGTCCTCACTGTTTTGATCATAACTCGCGAACGGTCGAATGGTAGCGTTTGGCGTATGTTGCATCATGTTCAGCGCATCGAATTACCCCTATACAGTGAATTTGAAGTGGTTACGGGAAGTGTACGGTAGTGTTTTTGAAGGAAAACCCGTTAATGCGATATTCGTACGTTTCACGGGCACAAAAGCACGTTTTTCACAGTCCTTACTGTTTTGATCATAACTCGCGAACGGTCGAATGTTAGCGTTTGCCGTATGTTGCATCATGTTCAGCGCATCGAATTACCCCTATACAGTGAATTTGAAGCGTTTAAGGGAAGTGTACGGTAGTGTTTTGGAAGAAAATTGTTTTTTCGAAAATCGAGCAATTCGGTGATAACTCAAGAACGGTCGAATGTTAGCGTTTGCCGTGTGTTGCATTGTGTTCAGCACAGCGAATTACCCCTACACAGTGATTTTGAAGTGGTTGCGGGAAGTGTACGGTAGTGCTTTTGAAGGAAAACCCGTTAATGCGATATTCGTGCGTTTCACGGGCAGAAAAGCACGTTTTTCACAGTCCTCACTGTTTTGATGATAACTCGAGAAATGTCGAATGTTAGCGTTTGCCGTATGTTGCATCGTGTTCAGTACATCGAACTACCCCAATACAGTGAATTTGAAGCGTTTAAGGGAAGTGTGCGGTAGTGTTTTGGAAGAAAATTGTTTTTTTCGAAAATCGAGCAATTCGATGATAACTCTCGAACGGTCGAATGTTAGCGTTTGCCGTATGTTGCATCGTGTTCAGCGCATCGAATTACCCCTATGCAGTGAATTTGAAGCGTTTAAGGGAAGTGTACGGTAGTGTTTTGGAAGAAATTTTTTTTTTTCGAAAATCGAGCAATTCGGTGATAACTCAAGAACGGTCGAATGTTAGCGTTTGCCGTATGTTGCATCGTGTTCAGCGCATCGAATTACCCCTAGGCAGTGAATTTGAAGCGTTTAAGGGAAGTGTGCGGTAGTGTTTTGGAAGAAAATTGTTTTTTTCGAAAATCGAGCAATTCGATGATAACTCTCGAACGGTCGAATGTTAGCGTTTGCCGTATGTTGCATCGTGTTCAGCGCATCGAATTACCCCTATGCAGGGAATTTGAAGCGTTTAAGGGAAGTGTACGGTAGTGTTTTGGAAGAAAATTTTTTTTTTCGAAAATCGAACAATTCGATGATAACTCTCGAACGGTCGAGTGTTAGCGTTTGCCGTATGTTGCATCGTGTTCAGCGCATCGAATTACCCCTATGCAGTGAATTTGAAGCGTTTAAGGGAAGTGTACGGTAGTGTTTTGGAAGAAAGTTGTTTTTTTCGAAAATCGAGCAATTCGGTGATAACTCGAGAACGGTCGAATGTTAGCGTTCGCCGTATGTTGCATCGTGTTCAGCGCATCGAATAACCCCTATACAGTGATTTTGAAGTGGTTCCGGGAAGTGTACGGTAGTGCTTTTAAAGGAAAACCCGTTAATGCGATATTCGTGCGTTTCACGGGCAGAAAAGCACGTTTTTCACAGTCCTCACTGTTTTGATCATAACTCGCGAACGGTCGAATCTGAGCGATTGCCGTATGTAGTATCGTGTTCAGAACATCGAACTACCCCTATACAGTCAATTTGAAGCGTTTAGGAGAAGTGTACGGTAGTGTTTTTGGCAGAAATTGGTTTTTTCCAAAATCGAGCAATTCGGTGATAACTCGCGAACGGTCGAATGTTAGCGTTTGCCGGGTGTTGCATTGTGTTCAGCACAGCGAATTACCCCTACACAGTGAATTTGAAGTGGTTACGGGAAGTGTACGGTAGTGTTTTTGAAGGGAAACCCGTTAATGCGATATTCGTGCGTTTCACGGGCAGAAAAGCACGTTTTTCACAGTCCTTACTGTTTTGAGCATAACTCGCGAAGGGTCGAATGTTAGCGTTTGCCGTATGTTGCATCGTGTTCAGCGCATCGAATTGCCCCTATGCAGTGAATTTGAAGCGTTTAAGGGAAGTGTACGGTAGTGTTTTGGAAGAAAATTGTTATTTTCGAAAATCGAACAATTCGATGATACCTCGAGAACGGTCGAATTTAGCGTTTGCCGTGTGTTGCATCGTGTTCAGCACAGCGAATTACCCCTAGACAGTGAATTTGAAGTGGTTACGGGAAGTGTACGGTAGTGTTTTTGAAGGAAAACCCGTTAATGCGATATCCGTGCGTTTCACGGGCAGAAAAGCACGTTTTTCACACTCCTCACTGTTTTGATCATAACTCGCGAACGGTCGAATGTTAGCGTTTGCCGTATGTTGCATCATGTTCAGCGCATCGAATTACCCCTATACAGTGAATTTGAAGTGGTTACGGGAAGTGTACGGTAGTGTTTTTGAAGGGAAACCCGTTAATGCGATATTCGTGCGTTTCACGGGCAGAAAAGCACGTATTTCACAGTCCTTACTGTTTTGATCATAACTCGCGAACGGTCGAATGTTAGCGTTTGCCGTATGTTGCATCGTGTTCAGCGCATCGAATTGCCCCTATGCAGTGAATTTGAAGCGTTTAAGGGAAGTGTACGGTAGTGTTTTGGAAGAAAATTGTTTTTTCGAAAATCGAGCAATTCGGTGATAACTCAAGAACGGTCGAATGTTAGCGTTTGCCGTGTGTTGCATTGTGTTCAGCACAGCGAATTACCCCTACACAGTGAATTTGAAGTGGTTACGGGAAGTGTACGGTAGTGTTTTTGAAGGAAAACCCGTTAATGCGATATTCGTGCGTTTCACGGGCAGAAAAGCACGTTTTTCACAGTCCTCACTGTTTTGATGATAACTCGAGAAATGTCGAATGTTAGCGTTTGCCGTATGTTGCATCGTGTTCAGTACATCGAACTACCCCAATACAGTGAATTTGAAGCGTTTAGGAGAAGTGTACGGTAGTGTTTTTGGCAGAAATTGTTTTTTTCGAAAATAGAGCAATTCGGTGATAACTCAAGAACGGTCGAATGTTAGCGTTTGCCGTATGTTGCATCATGTTCAGCGCATCGAATTACCCCTATACAGTGAATTTGAAGTGGTTACGGGAAGTGTACGGTAGTGTTTTTGAAGGAAAACCCGTTAATGCGATATTCGTGCGTTTCACGGGCAGAAAAGCACGTTTTTCACAGTCCTCACTGTTTCGATCATAACTCGCGAACGGTCGAATGGTAGCGTTTGGCGTATGTTGCATCATGTTCAGCGCATCGAATTACCCCTATACAGTGAATTTGAAGCGTTTAAGGGAAGTGTACGGTAGTGTTTTGGAAGAAAATTGTTTTTTCGAAAATCGAGCAATTCGGTGATAACTCAAGAACGGTCGAATGTTAGCGTTTGCCGTGTGTTGCGTTGTGTTCAGCACAGCGAATTACCCCTACACAGTGATTTTGAAGTGGTTGCGGGAAGTGTACGGTAGTGCTTTTGAAGGAAAACCCGTTAATGCGATATTCGTGCGTTTCACGGGCAGAAAAGCACGTTTTTCACAGTCCTCACTGTTTTGATGATAACTCGAGAAATGTCGAATGTTAGCGTTTGCCGTATGTTGCATCGTGTTCAGCGCATCGAATTACCCCTATGCAGTGAATTTGAAGCGTTTAAGGGAAGTGTACGGTAGTGTTTTGGAAGAAAATTTTTTTTTTCGAAAATCGAGCAATTCGGTGATGACTCAAGAACGGTCGAATGTTAGCGTTTGCCGTATGTTGCATCGTGTTCAGCGCATCGAATGACCCCTATGCAGTGAATTTGAAGCGTTTAAGGCAAGTGTACGGTAGTGTTTTGGAAGAAAATTGTTTTTTTCGAAAATCGAGCAATTCGATGATAACTCTCGAACGGTCGAATGTTAGCGTTTGCCGTATGTTGCATCGTGTTCAGCGCATCGAATTACCCCTATGCAGTGAATTTGAAGCGTTTAAGGGAAGTGTACGGTAGTGTTTTAGAAGAAAATTGTTTTTTTCGAAAATCGAGCAATTCGGTGATAACTCGAGAACGGTCGAATGTTAGCGTTTGCCGTATGTTGCATCGTGTTCAGATCATCGAATTAACCATATACAGTGAATTTCAAACGTTTAAGAGAAGTGTACGGTGGTGTTTTAGGCAGAAATTGGTTTTTTCGAAAATCGAGCAATTCGGTGATAACTCGAGAACCGTCGAATGTTAGCGCTCGCCGTATGTTGCATCGTGTTCAGCGCATCAAATTACCCCTATACAGTGAATTTGCAGTGGTTACGGGAAGTGTACGGTAGTGTTTTTGAAGGAAAACCCGTTAATGCGATATTCGTGCGTTTCACGGGCAGAAAAGCACGTTTTTCACAGTCCTCACTCTTTTGATCATAACTCGAGAACGATCGAATGTTAGCGTTTGCCGTATGTTGCATCGTGTTCAGCGCATCGAATTACCCCTATGCAGTGAATTTGAAGCGTTTAGGAGAAGTGTACGGTAGTTTTTTTGGCAGAAATTGGTTTTTTCGAAAATCGAGCAATTCGGTGATAACACAAGAACGGTCGAATGTTAGCGTTTGCCGTGTGTTGCATTGTGTTCGGCACATCAAATTACTCCTACACACTGAATTTGAAGCGTTTAAGGGAAGTGTACGGTAGTGTTTTTGGCCGAAATTGGTTTTTTCAAAAATCGAGCAATTCGATGATAACTCTCGAACGGTCGAATGTTAGCGTTTGCCGTATGTTGCATCGTGTTCAGCGCATCGAATTACCCCTATGCAGTGAATTTGAAGCGTTTAAGGGAAGTGTACGGTAGTGTTTTGGAAGAAAATTGTTTTTTTCGAAAATCGAGCAATTCGGTGATAACTCGAGAACGGTCGAATGTTAGCGTTCGCCGTATGTTGCATCGTGTTCAGCACAGCGAATTACCCCTACACAGTGAATTTGAAGTGGTTACGGGAAGTGTACGGTAGTGTTTTTGAAGGAAAACCCGTTAATGCGATATCCGTGCGTTTCACGGGCAGAAAAGCACGTTTCTCACAGTCCTCACTGTTTTGATCATAACTCGCGAACGGTCGAATGTTAGCGTTTGCCGTATGTTGCATCGTGTTCAGCGCATCGAATTACCCTATGCAGTGAATTTGAAGCGTTTAAGGGAAGTGTACGGTAGTGTTTTGGAAGAAATTTTTTTTTCGAAAATCGAGCAATTCGGTGATAACTCAAGAACGGTCGAATGTTAGCGTTTGCCGTGTGTTGCATTGTGTTCAGCACAGCGAATTACCCCTACACAGTGAATTTGAAGTGGTTACGGGAAGTGTACGGTAGTGTTTTTGAAGGAAAACCCGTTAATGCGATATCCGTGCGTTTCACGGGCAGAAAAGCACGTTTTTCACAGTCCTCACTGTTTTGATCATAACTCGCGAACGGTCGAATGTTAGCGTTTGCCGTATGTTGCATCATGTTCAGCGCATCGAATTACCCCTATACAGTGAATTTGAAGTGGTTACGGGAAGTGTACGGTAGTGTTTTTGAAGGGAAACCCGTTAATGCGATATTCGTGCGTTTCACGGGCAGAAAAGCACGTTTTTCACAGTCCTTACTGTTTTGATCATAACTCGCGAACGGTCGAATGTTAGCGTTTGCCGTATGTTGCATCGTGTTCAGCGCATCGAATTGCCCCTATGCAGTGAATTTGAAGCGTTTAAGGGAAGTGTACGGTAGTGTTTTGGAAGAAAATTCTTATTTTCGAAAATCGAACAATTCGATGATACCTCGAGAACGGTCGAATTTAGCGTTTACCGTGTGTTGCATCGTGTTCAGCACAGCGAATTACCCCTACACAGTGAATTTGAAGTGGTTACGGGTAGTGTACGGTAGTGTTTTTGAAGGAAAACCCGTTAATGCGATATCCGTGCGTTTCACGGGCAGAAAAGCACGTTTTTCACAGTCCTCACTGTTTTGATCATAACTCGCGAACGGTCGAATGTTAGCGTTTGCCGTATGTTGCATCATGTTCAGCGCATCGAATTACCCCTATACAGTGAATTTCAAGTGGTTACGGGAAGTGTACGGTAGTGTTTTTGAAGGGAAACCCGTTAATGCGATATTCGTGCGTTTCACGGGCAGAAAAGCACGTATTTCACAGTCCTTACTGTTTTGATCATAACTCGCGAACGGTCGAATGTTAGCGTTTGCCGTATGTTGCATCGTGTTCAGATCATCGAATTAACCATATACAGTGAATTTCAAACGTTTAAGAGAAGTGTACGGTAGTGTTTTAGGCAGAAATTGGTTTTTTCGAAAATCGAGCAATTCGGTGATAACTCGAGAACCGTCGAATGTTAGCGCTCGCCGTATGTTGCATCGTGTTCAGCGCATCAAATTACCCCTATACAGTGAATTTGCAGTGGTTACGGGAAGTGTACGGTAGTGTTTTTGAAGGAAAACCCGTTAATGCGATATTCGTGCGTTTCACGGGCAGAAAAGCACGTTTTTCACAGTCCTCACTGTTTTGATCATAACTCGAGAACGATCGAATGTTAGCGTTTGCCGTATGTTGCATCGTGTTCAGCGCATCGAATTACCCCTATGCAGTGAATTTGAAGCGTTTAGGAGAAGTGTACGGTAGTTTTTTTGGCAGAAATTGTTTTTTTCGAAAATCGAGCAATTCGGTGATAACACAAGAACGGTCGAATGTTAGCGTTTGCCGTGTGTTGCATTGTGTTCGGCACATCAAATTACTCCTACACACTGAATTTGAAGCGTTTAAGGGAAGTGTACGGTAGTGTTTTTGGCCGAAATTGGTTTTTTCAAAAATCGAGCAATTCGATGATAACTCTCGAACGGTCGAATGTTAGCGTTTGCCGTATGTTGCATCGTGTTCAGCGCATCGAATTACCCCTATGCAGTGAATTTGAAGCGTTTAAGGGAAGTGTACGGTAGTGTTTTGGAAGAAAATTGTTTTTTTCGAAAATCGAGCAATTCGGTGATAACTCGAGAACGGTCGAATGTTAGCGTTCGCCGTATGTTGCATCGTGTTCAGCACAGCGAATTACCCCTACACAGTGAATTTGAAGTGGTTACGGGAAGTGTACGGTAGTGTTTTTGAAGGAAAACCCGTTAATGCGATATCCGTGCGTTTCACGGGCAGAAAAGCACGTTTCTCACAGTCCTCACTGTTTTGATCATAACTCGCGAACGGTCGAATGTTAGCGTTTGCCGTATGTTGCATCGTGTTCAGCGCATCGAATTACCCTATGCAGTGAATTTGAAGCGTTTAAGGGAAGTGTACGGTAGTGTTTTGGAAGAAATTTTTTTTTCGAAAATCGAGCAATTCGGTGATAACTCAAGAACGGTCGAATGTTAGCGTTTGCCGTGTGTTGCATTGTGTTCAGCACAGCGAATTACCCCTACACAGTGAATTTGAAGTGGTTACGGGAAGTGTACGGTAGTGTTTTTGAAGGAAAACCCGTTAATGCGATATCCGTGCGTTTCACGGGCAGAAAAGCACGTTTTTCACAGTCCTCACTGTTTTGATCATAACTCGCGAACGGTCGAATGTTAGCGTTTGCCGTATGTTGCATCATGTTCAGCGCATCGAATTACCCCTATACAGTGAATTTGAAGTGGTTACGGGAAGTGTACGGTAGTGTTTTTGAAGGGAAACCCGTTAATGCGATATTCGTGCGTTTCACGGGCAGAAAAGCACGTTTTTCACAGTCCTTACTGTTTTGATCATAACTCGCGAACGGTCGAATGTTAGCGTTTGCCGTATGTTGCATCGTGTTCAGCGCATCGAATTGCCCCTATGCAGTGAATTTGAAGCGTTTAAGGGAAGTGTACGGTAGTGTTTTGGAAGAAAATTCTTATTTTCGAAAATCGAACAATTCGATGATACCTCGAGAACGGTCGAATTTAGCGTTTACCGTGTGTTGCATCGTGTTCAGCACAGCGAATTACCCCTACACAGTGAATTTGAAGTGGTTACGGGTAGTGTACGGTAGTGTTTTTGAAGGAAAACCCGTTAATGCGATATCCGTGCGTTTCACGGGCAGAAAAGCACGTTTTTCACAGTCCTCACTGTTTTGATCATAACTCGCGAACGGTCGAATGTTAGCGTTTGCCGTATGTTGCATCATGTTCAGCGCATCGAATTACCCCTATACAGTGAATTTCAAGTGGTTACGGGAAGTGTACGGTAGTGTTTTTGAAGGGAAACCCGTTAATGCGATATTCGTGCGTTTCACGGGCAGAAAAGCACGTATTTCACAGTCCTTACTGTTTTGATCATAACTCGCGAACGGTCGAATGTTAGCGTTTGCCGTATGTTGCATCGTGTTCAGATCATCGAATTAACCATATACAGTGAATTTCAAACGTTTAAGAGAAGTGTACGGTAGTGTTTTAGGCAGAAATTGGTTTTTTCGAAAATCGAGCAATTCGGTGATAACTCGAGAACCGTCGAATGTTAGCGCTCGCCGTATGTTGCATCGTGTTCAGCGCATCAAATTACCCCTATACAGTGAATTTGCAGTGGTTACGGGAAGTGTACGGTAGTGTTTTTGAAGGAAAACCCGTTAATGCGATATTCGTGCGTTTCACGGGCAGAAAAGCACGTTTTTCACAGTCCTCACTGTTTTGATCATAACTCGAGAACGATCGAATGTTAGCGTTGGCCGTATGTTGCATCGTGTTCAGCGCATCGAATTACCCCTATGCAGTGAATTTGAAGCGTTTAGGAGAAGTGTACGGTAGTTTTTTTGGCAGAAATTGTTTTTTTCGAAAATCGAGCAATTCGGTGATAACACAAGAACGGTCGAATGTTAGCGTTTGCCGTGTGTTGCATTGTGTTCGGCACATCAAATTACTCCTACACACTGAATTTGAAGCGTTTAAGGGAAGTGTACGGTAGTGTTTTTGGCCGAAATTGGTTTTTTCAAAAATCGAGCAATTCGATGATAACTCTCGAACGGTCGAATGTTAGCGTTTGCCGTATGTTGCATCGTTTTCAGCGCATCGAATTACCCCTATGCAGTGAATTTGAAGCGTTTAAGGGAAGTGTACGGTAGTGTTTTGGAAGAAAATTTTTTTTTCGAAAATCGAGCAATACGATGATAACTCGAGAACGGTCGAATGTTAGCGTTTGCCGTATGTTGCATCGTGTTCAGCTCATCGAATTAATCATATACAGTGAATTTCAAACGTTTAAGAGAAGTGTACGGTAGTGTTTTTGGCAGAAATTGTTTTTTTCGAAAATCGAGCAATTCGGTGATAACTCAAGAACGGTCGAATGTTAGCGTTTGCCGTATGTTGCATCGTGTTCAGCGCATCGAATTGCCCCTATGCAGTGAATTTGAAGCGTTTAAGGGAAGTGTACGGTAGTGTTTTTGGCAAAAATTGTTTTTTTCGAAAGTCGAGCAATTCGGTGATAACTCAAGAACGGTCGAATGTTAGCGTTTGCCGGATGTTGCATTGTGTTCAGCACATCGAATTACCCCTATACAGTGAATTTGAAGCGTTTGAGAGAAGTGTACGGTAGTGTTTAGGCAGAAATTGTTTTTTTCGAAAATCGAGCAATTCAGTGATAACTCGAGAACGGTCGAATGTTAGCGCTCGCCGTATGTTGCATCGTGTTCAGCGCATCGAATAACCCCTATACAGTGATTTTGAAGTGGTTACGGGAAGTGTACGGTAGTGCTTTTGAAGGAAAACCCGTTAATGCGATATTCGTGCGTTTCACGGGCAGAAAAGCACGTTTTTCACAGTCCTCCCTGTTTTGATCATAACTCGAGAACGATCGAATGTTAGCGTTTGCCGTATGTTGCATCGTGTTCAGCACATCGAATTACCCCTATGCAGTGAATTTGAAGCGTTTAAGGGAAGTGTACGGTAGTGTTTTGGAAGAAAATTGTTTTTTTCGAAAATCGAGCAATTCGATGATAACTCTCGAACGATCGAATGTTAGCGTTTGCCGTATGTTGCATCGTGTTCAGCGCATCGAATTACCCCTATGCAGGGAATTTGAAGCGTTTAAGGGAAGTGTACGGTAGTGTTTTGGAAGAAAATTGTTTTTTTCAAAAATCGAGCAATTCGATGATAACTCTCGAACGGTCGAATGTTAGCATTTGCCGTATGTTGCATCGTGTTCAGCGCATCGAATTACCCCTATGCAGTGAATTTGAAGCGTTTAAGGGAAGTGTACGGTAGTGTTTTGGAAGAAAATTGTTTTTTTCGAAAATCGAGCAATACGATGATAACTCGAGAACGGTCGAATGTTAGCGTTTGCCGTATGTTGCATCGTGTTCAGCTCATCGAATTAATCATATACAGTGGATTTCAAACGTTTAAGAGAAGTGTACGGTAGTGTTTTTGGCAGAAATTGTTTTTTTCGAAAATCGAGCAATTCGGTGATAACTCAAGAACGGTCGAATGTTAGCGTTTGCCGTATGTTGCATCGTGTTCAGCGCATCGAATTGCCCCTAGCAGTGAATTTGAAGCGTTTAAGGGAAGTGTACGGTAGTGTTTAGGCAGAAATTGTTTTTTTCGAAAATCGAGCAATTCAGTGATAACTCGAGAACGGTCGAATGTTAGCGTTTGCCGTATGTTGCATCGTGTTCAGCGCATCGAATTGCCCCTATGCAGTGAATTTGAAGCGTTTAAGGGAAGTGTACGGTAGTGTTTTTGGCAGAAATTTTTTTTTCGAAAGTCGAGCAATTCGGTGATAACTCAAGAACGGTCGAATGTTAGCGTTTGCCGGATGTTGCATTGTGTTCAGCACATCGAATTACCCCTATACAGTGAATTTGAAGCGTTTGAGAGAAGTGTACGGTAGTGTTTAGGCAGAAATTGTTTTTTTCGAAAATCGAGCAATTCAGTGATAACTCGAGAACGGTCGAATGTTAGCGCTCGCCGTATGTTGCATCGTGTTCAGCGCATCGAATAACCCCTATACAGTGATTTTGAAGTGGTTACGGGAAGTGTACGGTAGTGCTTTTGAAGGAAAACCCGTTAATGCGATATTCGTGCGTTTCACGGGCAGAAAAGCACGTTTTTCACAGTCCTCACTGTTTTGATGATAACTCGAGAAATGTCGAATGTTAGCGTTTGCCGTATGTTGCATCGTGTTCAGTACATCGAACTACCCCAATACAGTGAATTTGAAGCGTTTAGGAGAAGTGTACGGTAGTGTTTTTGGCAGAAATTGGTTTTTTCGAAAATAGAGCAATTCGGTGATAACTCAAGAACGGTCGAATGTTAGCGTTTGCCGTGTGTTGCATTGTGTTCAGCACATCGAATTACCCCTACACAGTGAATTTGAAGCGTTCAAGGGAAGTGTACGGTAGTGTTTTGGAAGAAAATTGTTTTTTTCGAAAATCGAGCAATTCGATGATAACTCTCGAACGGTCGAATGTTAGCGTTTGCCGTATGTTGCATCGTGTTCAGCGCATCGAATTACCCCTATGCAGTGAATTTGAAGCGTTTAAGGGAAGTGTACGGTAGTGTTTTTGAAGGAAAACCCGTTAATGCGATATTCGTGCGTTTCACGGGCAGAAAAGCACGTTTTTCACAGTCCTCACTGTTTTGATCATAACTCGAGAACGATCGAATGTTAGCGTTTGCCGTATGTTGCATCGTGTTCGGCACATCAAATTACTCCTACACACTGAATTTGAAGCGTTTAAGGGAAGTGTACGGTAGTGTTTTTGGCCGAAATTGGTTTTTTCAAATATCGAGCAATTCGATGATAACTCTCGAACGGTCGAATGTTAGCGTTTGCCGTATGTTGCATCGTGTTCAGCGCATCGAATTACCCCTATGCAGTGAATTTGAAGCGTTTAAGGGAAGTGTACGGTAGTGTTTTGGAAGAAAATTGTTTTTTTCGAAAATAGAGCAATACGATGATAACTCGAGAACGGTCGAATGTTAGCGTTTGCCGTATGTTGCATCGCGTTCAGCTCATCGAATTAATCATATACAGTGAATTTCAAACGTTTAAGAGAAGTGTACGGTAGTGTTTTTGGCAGAAATTGTTTTTTTCGAAAATCGAGCAATTCGGTGATAACTCAAGAACGGTGGAATGTTAGCGTTTGCCGTATGTTGCATCGTGTTCAGCGCATCGAATTGCCCCTATGCAGTGAATTTGAAGCGTTTAAGGGAAGTGTACGGTAGTGTTTTTGGCAAAAAATTTTTTTTCGAAAGTCGAGCAATTCGGTGATAACTCAAGAACGGTCGAATGTTAGCGTTTGCCGGATGTTGCATTGTGTTCAGCACATCGAATTACCCCTACACAGTGAATTTGAAGTGGTTACGGGAAGTGTACGGTAGTGTTTTTGAAGGAAAACCAGTTAATGCGATATTCGTGCGTTTCACGGGCATAAAAGCACGTTTTTCACAGTCCTCACTGTTTTGATCATAACTCGAGAACGATCGAATGTTAGCGTTTGCCGTATGTTGCATCGTGTTCAGCGCATCGAATTACCCCTATGCGGTGAATTTGAAGCGTTTAGGAGAAGTGTACGGTAGTTTTTTTGGCAGAAATTGGTTTTTTCGAAAATCGAGCAATTCGGTGATAACACAAGAACGGTCGAATGTTAGCGTTTGCCGTGTGTTGCATTGTGTTCGGCACATCAAATTACTCCTACACACTGAATTTGAAGCGTTTAAGGGAAGTGTACGGTAGTGTTTTTGGCCGAAATTGGTTTTTTCAAAAATCGAGCAATTCGATGATAACTCTCGAACGGTCGAATGTTAGCGCTCGCCGTATGTTGCATCGTGTTCAGCGCATCAAATTACCCCTATACAGTGAATTTGCAGTGGTTACGGGAAGTGTACGGTAGTGTTTTTGAAGGAAAACCCGTTAATGCGATATTCGTGCGTTTCACGGGCAGAAAAGCACGTTTTTCACAGTCCTCACTGTTTTGATCATAACTCGAGAACGATCGAATGTTAGCGTTTGCCGTATGTTGCATCGTGTTCAGCGCATCGAATTACCCCTATGCAGTGAATTTGAAGCGTTTAGGAGAAGTGTACGGTAGTTTTTTTCGCAGAAATTGGTTTTTTCGAAAATCGAGCAATTCGGTGATAACACAAGAACGGTCGAATGTTAGCGTTTGCCGTGTGTTGCATTGTGTTCGGCACATCAAATTACTCCTACACACTGAATTTGAAGCGTTTAAGGGAAGTGTACGGTAGTGTTTTTGGCCGAAATTGGTTTTTTCAAAAATCGAGCAATTCGATGATAACTCTCGAACGGTCGAATGTTAGCGTTTGCCGTATGTTGCATCGTGTTCAGCGCATCGAATTACCCCTATGCAGTGAATTTGAAGCGTTTAAGGGAAGTGTACGGTAGTGTTTTGGAAGAAAATTGTTTTTTTCGAAAATCGAGCAATACGATGATAACTCGAGAACGGTCGAATGTTAGCGTTTGCCGTATGTTGCATCGTGTTCAGCTCATCGAATTAATCATATACAGTGAATTTCAAACGTTTAAGAGAAGTGTACGGTAGTGTTTTTGGCAGAAATTGTTTTTTTCGAAAGTCGAGCAATTCGGTGATAACTCAAGAACGGTCGAATGTTAGCGTTTGCCGTATGTTGCATCGTGTTCAGCGCATCGAATTACCCCTATGCAGTGAATTTGAAGCGTTTAAGGGAAGTGTACGGTAGTGTTTTGGAAGAAATTTTTTTTTCGAAAATCGAGCAATTCGGTGATAACTCAAGAACGGTCGAATGTTAGCGTTTGCCGTGTGTTGCATTGTGTTCAGCACAGCGAATTACCCCTACACAGTGAATTTGAAGTGGTTACGGGAAGTGTACGGTAGTGTTTTTGAAGGAAAACCCGTTAATGCGATATCCGTGCGTTTCACGGGCAGAAAAGCACGTTTTTCACAGTCCTCACTGTTTTGATCATAAGTCGCGAACGGTCGAATGTTAGCGTTTGCCGTATTATGCATCATGTTCAGCGCATCGAATTACCCCTATACAGTGAATTTGAAGTGGTTACGGGAAGTGTACGGTAGTGTTTTTGAAGGGAAACCCGTTAATGCGATATTCGTGCGTTTCACGGGCAGAAAAGCACGTATTTCACAGTCCTTACTGTTTTGATCATAACTCGCGAACGGTCGAATGTTAGCGTTTGCCGTATGTTGCATCGTGTTCAGCGCATCGAATTACCCCTATGCGGGGGAATTTGAAGCGTTTAAGGGAAGTGTACGGTAGTGTTTTGGAAGAAAATTGTTTTTCTCGAAAATCGAGCAATTCGATGATAACTCTCGAACGATCGAATGTTAGCGTTTGCCGTATGTTGCATCGTGTTCAGCGCATCGAATTACCCCTATGCAGTGAATTTGAAGCGTTTAAGGGAAGTGTACGGTAGTGTTTTGGAAGAAAATTGTTTTTTTCGAAAATCGAGCAATTCGGTGATAACTCGAGAACGGTCGAATGTTAGCGTTTGCCGTATGTTGCATCGTGTTAACATCATCGAATTAACCATATACAGTGAATTTCAAACGTTTAAGAGGAGTGTACGGTAGTGTTTTAGGCAGAAATTGGTTTTTTCGAAAATCGAGCAATTCGGTGATAACTCGAGAACCGTCGAATGTTAGCGCTCGCCGTATGTTGCATCGTGTTCAGCGCATCAAATTATCCCTATACAGTGAATTTGAAGTGGTTACGGGAAGTGTACGGTAGTGTTTTTGAAGGAAAACCCGTTAATGCGATATTCGTGCGTTTCACGGGCAGAAAAGCACGTTTTTCACAGTCCTCACTGTTTTGATCATAACTCGAGAACGATCGAATGTTAGCGTTTGCCGTATGTTGCATCGTGTTCAGCGCATCGAATTACCCCTATGCAGTGAATTTGAAGCGTTTAGGAGAAGTGTACGGTAGTTTTTTTGGCAGAAATTGGTTTTTTCGAAAATCGAGCAATTCGGTGATAACACAAGAACGGTCGAATGTTAGCGTTTGCCGTGTGCTGCATTGTGTTCGGCACATCAAATTACCCCTACACACTGAATTTGAAGCGTTTAAGGGAAGTGTACGGTAGTGTTTTTGGCCGAAATTGGTTTTTTCGAAAATCGAGCAATTCGATGATAACTCTCGAACGGTCGAATGTTAGCGTTTGCCGTATGTTGCATCGTGTTCAGCGCATCGAATTACCCCTATGCAGTGAATTTGAAGCGTTTAAGGGAAGTGTACGGTAGTGTTTTTGGCAGAAATTTTTTTTTCGAAAGTCGAGCAATTCGGTGATAACTCAAGAACGGTCGAATGTTAGCGTTTGCCGGATGTTGCATTGTGTTCAGCACATCGAATTACCCCTATACAGTGAATTTGAAGCGTTTGAGAGAAGTGTACGGTAGTGTTTAGGCAGAAATTGTTTTTTTCGAAAATCGAGCAATTCAGTGATAACTCGAGAACGGTCGAATGTTAGCGCTCGCCGTATGTTGCATCGTGTTCAGCGCATCGAATAACCCCTATACAGTGATTTTGAAGTGGTTACGGGAAGTGTACGGTAGTGCTTTTGAAGGAAAACCCGTTAATGCGATATTCGTGCGTTTCACGGGCAGAAAAGCACGTTTTTCACAGTCCTCACTGTTTTGATGATAACTCGAGAAATGTCGAATGTTAGCGTTTGCCGTATGTTGCATCGTGTTCAGTACATCGAACTACCCCAATACAGTGAATTTGAAGCGTTTAGGAGAAGTGTACGGTAGTGTTTTTGGCAGAAATTGGTTTTTTCGAAAATAGAGCAATTCGGTGATAACTCAAGAACGGTCGAATGTTAGCGTTTGCCGTGTGTTGCATTGTGTTCAGCACATCGAATTACCCCTACACAGTGAATTTGAAGCGTTCAAGGGAAGTGTACGGTAGTGTTTTGGAAGAAAATTGTTTTTTTCGAAAATCGAGCAATTCGATGATAACTCTCGAACGGTCGAATGTTAGCGTTTGCCGTATGTTGCATCGTGTTCAGCGCATCGAATTACCCCTATGCAGTGAATTTGAAGCGTTTAAGGGAAGTGTACGGTAGTGTTTTGGAAGAAAATTGTTTTTTTCGAAAATCGAGCAATACGATGATAACTCGAGAACGGTCGAATGTTAGCGTTTGCCGTATGTTGCATCGTGTTCAGCTCATCGAATTAATCATATACAGTGAATTTCAAACGTTTAAGAGAAGTGTACGGTAGTGTTTTTGGCAGAAATTGTTTTTTTCGAAAGTCGAGCAATTCGGTGATAACTCAAGAACGGTCGAATGTTAGCGTTTGCCGTATGTTGCATCGTGTTCAGCGCATCGAATTACCCCTATGCAGTGAATTTGAAGCGTTTAAGGGAAGTGTACGGTAGTGTTTTGGAAGAAATTTTTTTTTCGAAAATCGAGCAATTCGGTGATAACTCAAGAACGGTCGAATGTTAGCGTTTGCCGTGTGTTGCATTGTGTTCAGCACAGCGAATTACCCCTACACAGTGAATTTGAAGTGGTTACGGGAAGTGTACGGTAGTGTTTTTGAAGGAAAACCCGTTAATGCGATATCCGTGCGTTTCACGGGCAGAAAAGCACGTTTTTCACAGTCCTCACTGTTTTGATCATAAGTCGCGAACGGTCGAATGTTAGCGTTTGCCGTATTATGCATCATGTTCAGCGCATCGAATTACCCCTATACAGTGAATTTGAAGTGGTTACGGGAAGTGTACGGTAGTGTTTTTGAAGGGAAACCCGTTAATGCGATATTCGTGCGTTTCACGGGCAGAAAAGCACGTATTTCACAGTCCTTACTGTTTTGATCATAACTCGCGAACGGTCGAATGTTAGCGTTTGCCGTATGTTGCATCGTGTTCAGCGCATCGAATTACCCCTATGCGGGGGAATTTGAAGCGTTTAAGGGAAGTGTACGGTAGTGTTTTGGAAGAAAATTGTTTTTCTCGAAAATCGAGCAATTCGATGATAACTCTCGAACGATCGAATGTTAGCGTTTGCCGTATGTTGCATCGTGTTCAGCGCATCGAATTACCCCTATGCAGTGAATTTGAAGCGTTTAAGGGAAGTGTACGGTAGTGTTTTGGAAGAAAATTGTTTTTTTCGAAAATCGAGCAATTCGGTGATAACTCGAGAACGGTCGAATGTTAGCGTTTGCCGTATGTTGCATCGTGTTAACATCATCGAATTAACCATATACAGTGAATTTCAAACGTTTAAGAGGAGTGTACGGTAGTGTTTTAGGCAGAAATTGGTTTTTTCGAAAATCGAGCAATTCGGTGATAACTCGAGAACCGTCGAATGTTAGCGCTCGCCGTATGTTGCATCGTGTTCAGCGCATCAAATTATCCCTATACAGTGAATTTGAAGTGGTTACGGGAAGTGTACGGTAGTGTTTTTGAAGGAAAACCCGTTAATGCGATATTCGTGCGTTTCACGGGCAGAAAAGCACGTTTTTCACAGTCCTCACTGTTTTGATCATAACTCGAGAACGATCGAATGTTAGCGTTTGCCGTATGTTGCATCGTGTTCAGCGCATCGAATTACCCCTATGCAGTGAATTTGAAGCGTTTAGGAGAAGTGTACGGTAGTTTTTTTGGCAGAAATTGGTTTTTTCGAAAATCGAGCAATTCGGTGATAACACAAGAACGGTCGAATGTTAGCGTTTGCCGTGTGCTGCATTGTGTTCGGCACATCAAATTACCCCTACACACTGAATTTGAAGCGTTTAAGGGAAGTGTACGGTAGTGTTTTTGGCCGAAATTGGTTTTTTCGAAAATCGAGCAATTCGATGATAACTCTCGAACGGTCGAATGTTAGCGTTTGCCGTATGTTGCATCGTGTTCAGCGCATCGAATTACCCCTATGCAGTGAATTTGAAGCGTTTAAGGGAAGTGTACGGTAGTGTTTTTGGCAGAAATTTTTTTTTCGAAAGTCGAGCAATTCGGTGATAACTCAAGAACGGTCGAATGTTAGCGTTTGCCGGATGTTGCATTGTGTTCAGCACATCGAATTACCCCTATACAGTGAATTTGAAGCGTTTGAGAGAAGTGTACGGTAGTGTTTAGGCAGAAATTGTTTTTTTCGAAAATCGAGCAATTCAGTGATAACTCGAGAACGGTCGAATGTTAGCGCTCGCCGTATGTTGCATCGTGTTCAGCGCATCGAATAACCCCTATACAGTGATTTTGAAGTGGTTACGGGAAGTGTACGGTAGTGCTTTTGAAGGAAAACCCGTTAATGCGATATTCGTGCGTTTCACGGGCAGAAAAGCACGTTTTTCACAGTCCTCACTGTTTTGATGATAACTCGAGAAATGTCGAATGTTAGCGTTTGCCGTATGTTGCATCGTGTTCAGTACATCGAACTACCCCAATACAGTGAATTTGAAGCGTTTAGGAGAAGTGTACGGTAGTGTTTTTGGCAGAAATTGGTTTTTTCGAAAATAGAGCAATTCGGTGATAACTCAAGAACGGTCGAATGTTAGCGTTTGCCGTGTGTTGCATTGTGTTCAGCACATCGAATTACCCCTACACAGTGAATTTGAAGCGTTCAAGGGAAGTGTACGGTAGTGTTTTGGAAGAAAATTGTTTTTTTCGAAAATCGAGCAATTCGATGATAACTCTCGAACGGTCGAATGTTAGCGTTTGCCGTATGTTGCATCGTGTTCAGCGCATCGAATTACCCCTATGCAGTGAATTTGAAGCGTTTAAGGGAAGTGTACGGTAGTGTTTTTGAAGGAAAACCCGTTAATGCGATATTCGTGCGTTTCACGGGCAGAAAAGCACGTTTTTCACAGTCCTCACTGTTTTGATCATAACTCGAGAACGATCGAATGTTAGCGTTTGCCGTATGTTGCATCGTGTTCGGCACATCAAATTACTCCTACACACTGAATTTGAAGCGTTTAAGGGAAGTGTACGGTAGTGTTTTTGGCCGAAATTGGTTTTTTCAAATATCGAGCAATTCGATGATAACTCTCGAACGGTCGAATGTTAGCGTTTGCCGTATGTTGCATCGTGTTCAGCGCATCGAATTACCCCTATGCAGTGAATTTGAAGCGTTTAAGGGAAGTGTACGGTAGTGTTTTGGAAGAAAATTGTTTTTTTCGAAAATAGAGCAATACGATGATAACTCGAGAACGGTCGAATGTTAGCGTTTGCCGTATGTTGCATCGCGTTCAGCTCATCGAATTAATCATATACAGTGAATTTCAAACGTTTAAGAGAAGTGTACGGTAGTGTTTTTGGCAGAAATTGTTTTTTTCGAAAATCGAGCAATTCGGTGATAACTCAAGAACGGTGGAATGTTAGCGTTTGCCGTATGTTGCATCGTGTTCAGCGCATCGAATTGCCCCTATGCAGTGAATTTGAAGCGTTTAAGGGAAGTGTACGGTAGTGTTTTTGGCAAAAAAATTTTTTTCGAAAGTCGAGCAATTCGGTGATAACTCAAGAACGGTCGAATGTTAGCGTTTGCCGGATGTTGCATTGTGTTCAGCACATCGAATTACCCCTACACAGTGAATTTGAAGTGGTTACGGGAAGTGTACGGTAGTGTTTTTGAAGGAAAACCAGTTAATGCGATATTCGTGCGTTTCACGGGCATAAAAGCACGTTTTTCACAGTCCTCACTGTTTTGATCATAACTCGAGAACGATCGAATGTTAGCGTTTGCCGTATGTTGCATCGTGTTCAGCGCATCGAATTACCCCTATGCGGTGAATTTGAAGCGTTTAGGAGAAGTGTACGGTAGTTTTTTTGGCAGAAATTGGTTTTTTCGAAAATCGAGCAATTCGGTGATAACACAAGAACGGTCGAATGTTAGCGTTTGCCGTGTGTTGCATTGTGTTCGGCACATCAAATTACTCCTACACACTGAATTTGAAGCGTTTAAGGGAAGTGTACGGTAGTGTTTTTGGCCGAAATTGGTTTTTTCAAAAATCGAGCAATTCGATGATAACTCTCGAACGGTCGAATGTTAGCGCTCGCCGTATGTTGCATCGTGTTCAGCGCATCAAATTACCCCTATACAGTGAATTTGCAGTGGTTACGGGAAGTGTACGGTAGTGTTTTTGAAGGAAAACCCGTTAATGCGATATTCGTGCGTTTCACGGGCAGAAAAGCACGTTTTTCACAGTCCTCACTGTTTTGATCATAACTCGAGAACGATCGAATGTTAGCGTTTGCCGTATGTTGCATCGTGTTCAGCGCATCGAATTACCCCTATGCAGTGAATTTGAAGCGTTTAGGAGAAGTGTACGGTAGTTTTTTTCGCAGAAATTGGTTTTTTCGAAAATCGAGCAATTCGGTGATAACACAAGAACGGTCGAATGTTAGCGTTTGCCGTGTGTTGCATTGTGTTCGGCACATCAAATTACTCCTACACACTGAATTTGAAGCGTTTAAGGGAAGTGTACGGTAGTGTTTTTGGCCGAAATTGGTTTTTTCAAAAATCGAGCAATTCGATGATAACTCTCGAACGGTCGAATGTTAGCGTTTGCCGTATGTTGCATCGTGTTCAGCGCATCGAATTACCCCTATGCAGTGAATTTGAAGCGTTTAAGGGAAGTGTACGGTAGTGTTTTGGAAGAAAATTGTTTTTTTCGAAAATCGAGCAATACGATGATAACTCGAGAACGGTCGAATGTTAGCGTTTGCCGTATGTTGCATCGTGTTCAGCTCATCGAATTAATCATATACAGTGAATTTCAAACGTTTAAGAGAAGTGTACGGTAGTGTTTTTGGCAGAAATTGTTTTTTTCGAAAGTCGAGCAATTCGGTGATAACTCAAGAACGGTCGAATGTTAGCGTTTGCCGTATGTTGCATCGTGTTCAGCGCATCGAATTACCCCTATGCAGTGAATTTGAAGCGTTTAAGGGAAGTGTACGGTAGTGTTTTGGAAGAAATTTTTTTTTCGAAAATCGAGCAATTCGGTGATAACTCAAGAACGGTCGAATGTTAGCGTTTGCCGTGTGTTGCATTGTGTTCAGCACAGCGAATTACCCCTACACAGTGAATTTGAAGTGGTTACGGGAAGTGTACGGTAGTGTTTTTGAAGGAAAACCCGTTAATGCGATATCCGTGCGTTTCACGGGCAGAAAAGCACGTTTTTCACAGTCCTCACTGTTTTGATCATAACTCGCGAACGGTCGAATGTTAGCGTTTGCCGTATTATGCATCATGTTCAGCGCATCGAATTACCCCTATACAGTGAATTTGAAGTGGTTACGGGAAGTGTACGGTAGTGTTTTTGAAGGGAAACCCGTTAATGCGATATTCGTGCGTTTCACGGGCAGAAAAGCACGTATTTCACAGTCCTTACTGTTTTGATCATAACTCGCGAACGGTCGAATGTTAGCGTTTGCCGTATGTTGCATCGTGTTCAGCGCATCGAATTACCCCTATGCGGGGGAATTTGAAGCTTTTAAGGGAAGTGTACGGTAGTGTTTTGGAAGAAAATTGTTTTTCTCGAAAATCGAGCAATTCGATGATAACTCTCGAACGATCGAATGTTAGCGTTTGCCGTATGTTGCATCGTGTTCAGCGCATCGAATTACCCCTATGCAGTGAATTTGAAGCGTTTAAGGGAAGTGTACGGTAGTGTTTTGGAAGAAAGTTGTTTTTTTCGAAAATCGAGCAATTCGGTGATAACTCGAGAACGGTCGAATGTTAGCCTTCGCCGTATGTTGCATCGTGTTCAGCGCATCGAATAACCCCTATACAGTGATTTTGAAGTGGTTACGGGAAGTGTACGGTAGTGCTTTTAAAGGAAAACCCGTTAATGTGATATTCGTGCGTTTCACGGGCAGAAAAGCACGTTTTTCACAGTCCTCACTGTTTTGATCATAACTCGCGAACGGTCGAATCTGAGCGATTGCCGTATGTAGTATCGTGTTCAGAACATCGAACTACCCCTATAAAGTCAATTTGAAGCGTTTAGGAGAAGTGTACGGTAGTGTTTTTGGCAGAAATTGGTTTTTTCGAAAATCGAGCAATTCGGTGATAACTCAAGAACGGTCGAATGTTAGCGTTTGCCGTGTGTTGCATTGTGTTCAGCACAGCGAATTACCCCTACACAGTGAATTTGAAGTGGTTACGGGAAGTGTACGGCAGTGTTTTTGAAGGAAAACCCGTTAATGCGATATCCGTGCGTTTCACGGGCAGAAAAGCACGTTTTTCACGGTCCTCACTGTTTTGATCATAACTCGCGAACGGTCGAATGTTAGCGTTTGCCGTATGTTGCATCATGTTCAGCGCATCGAATTACCCCTATACAGTGAATTTGAAGTGGTTACGGGAAGTGTACGGTAGTGTTTTTGAAGGGAAACCCGTTAATGCGATATTCGTGCGTTTCACGGGCAGAAAAGCACGTTTTTCACAGTCCTTACTGTTCTGATCATAACTCGCGAAGGGTCGAATGTTAGCGTTTGCCGTATGTTGCATCGTGTTCAGATCATCGAATTAACCATATACAGTGAATTTCAAACGTTTAAGAGAAGTGTACGGTAGTGTTTTAGGCAGAAATTGTTTTTTTCGAAAATCGAGCAATTCGGTGATAACTCGAGAACCGTCGAATGTTAGCGCTCGCCGTATGTTGCATCGTGTTCAGCGCATCAAATTACCCCTATACAGTGAATTTGCAGTGGTTACGGGAAGTGTACGGTAGTGTTTTTGAAGGAAAACCAGTTAATGCGATATTCGTGCGTTTCACGGGCATAAAAGCACGTTTTTCACAGTCCTCACTGTTTTGATCATAACTCGAGAACGATCGAATGTTAGCGTTTGCCGTATGTTGCATCGTGTTCAGCGCATCGAATTACCCCTATGCGGTGAATTTGAAGCGTTTAGGAGAAGTGTACGGTAGTTTTTTTGGCAGAAATTGGTTTTTTCGAAAATCGAGCAATTCGGTGATAACACAAGAACGGTCGAATGTTAGCGTTTGCCGTGTGTTGCATTGTGTTCGGCACATCAAATTACTCCTACACACTGAATTTGAAGCGTTTAAGGGAAGTGTACGGTAGTGTTTTTGGCCGAAATTGGTTTTTTCAAAAATCGAGCAATTCGATGATAACTCTCGAACGGTCGAATGTTAGCGCTCGCCGTATGTTGCATCGTGTTCAGCGCATCAAATTACCCCTATACAGTGAATTTGCAGTGGTTACGGGAAGTGTACGGTAGTGTTTTTGAAGGAAAACCCGTTAATGCGATATTCGTGCGTTTCACGGGCAGAAAAGCACGTTTTTCACAGTCCTCACTGTTTTGATCATAACTCGAGAACGATCGAATGTTAGCGTTTGCCGTATGTTGCATCGTGTTCAGCGCATCGAATTACCCCTATGCAGTGAATTTGAAGCGTTTAGGAGAAGTGTACGGTAGTTTTTTTCGCAGAAATTGGTTTTTTTCGAAAATCGAGCAATTCGGTGATAACACAAGAACGGTCGAATGTTAGCGTTTGCCGTGTGTTGCATTGTGTTCGGCACATCAAATTACTCCTACACACTGAATTTGAAGCGTTTAAGGGAAGTGTACGGTAGTGTTTTTGGCCGAAATTGGTTTTTTCAAAAATCCAGCAATTCGATGATAACTCTCGAACGGTCGAATGTTAGCGTTTGCCGTATGTTGCATCGTGTTCAGCGCATCGAATTACCCCTATGCAGTGAATTTGAAGCGTTTAAGGGAAGTGTACGGTAGTGTTTTGGAAGAAAATTGTTTTTTTCGAAAATCGAGCAATACGATGATAACTCGAGAACGGTCGAATGTTAGCGTTTGCCGTATGTTGCATCGTGTTCAGCTCATCGAATTAATCATATACAGTGAATTTCAAACGTTTAAGAGAAGTGTACGGTAGTGTTTTTGGCAGAAATTGTTTTTTTCGAAAGTCGAGCAATTCGGTGATAACTCAAGAACGGTCGAATGTTAGCGTTTGCCGTATGTTGCATCGTGTTCAGCGCATCGAATTACCCCTATGCAGTGAATTTGAAGCGTTTAAGGGAAGTGTACGGTAGTGTTTTGGAAGAAATTTTTTTTTCGAAAATCGAGCAATTCGGTGATAACTCAAGAACGGTCGAATGTTAGCGTTTGCCGTGTGTTGCATTGTGTTCAGCACAGCGAATTACCCCTACACAGTGAATTTGAAGTGGTTACGGGAAGTGTACGGTAGTGTTTTTGAAGGAAAACCCGTTAATGCGATATCCGTGCGTTTCACGGGCAGAAAAGCACGTTTTTCACAGTCCTCACTGTTTTGATCATAACTCGCGAACGGTCGAATGTTAGCGTTTGCCGTATTATGCATCATGTTCAGCGCATCGAATTACCCCTATACAGTGAATTTGAAGTGGTTACGGGAAGTGTACGGTAGTGTTTTTGAAGGGAAACCCGTTAATGCGATATTCGTGCGTTTCACGGGCAGAAAAGCACGTATTTCACAGTCCTTACTGTTTTGATCATAACTCGCGAACGGTCGAATGTTAGCGTTTGCCGTATGTTGCATCGTGATCAGCGCATCGAATTACCCCTATGCGGGGGAATTTGAAGCGTTTAAGGGAAGTGTACGGTAGTGTTTTGGAAGAAAATTGTTTTTCTCGAAAATCGAGCAATTCGATGATAACTCTCGAACGATCGAATGTTAGCGTTTGCCGTATGTTGCATCGTGTTCAGCGCATCGAATTACCCCTATGCAGTGAATTTGAAGCGTTTAAGGGAAGTGTACGGTAGTGTTTTGGAAGAAAATTGTTTTTTTCGAAAATCGAGCAATTCGGTGATAACTCGAGAACGGTCGAATGTTAGCGTTTGCCGTATGTTGCATCGTGTTAACATCATCGAATTAACCATATACAGTGAATTTCAAACGTTTAAGAGGAGTGTACGGTAGTGTTTTAGGCAGAAATTGGTTTTTTCGAAAATCGAGCAATTCGGTGATAACTCGAGAACCGTCGAATGTTAGCGCTCGCCGTATGTTGCATCGTGTTCAGCGCATCAAATTATCCCTATACAGTGAATTTGAAGTGGTTACGGGAAGTGTACGGTAGTGTTTTTGAAGGAAAACCCGTTAATGCGATATTCGTGCGTTTCACGGGCAGAAAAGCACGTTTTTCACAGTCCTCACTGTTTTGATCATAACTCGAGAACGATCGAATGTTAGCGTTTGCCGTATGTTGCATCGTGTTCAGCGCATCGAATTACCCCTATGCAGTGAATTTGAAGCGTTTAGGAGAAGTGTACGGTAGTGTTTTTGGCCGAAATTGGTTTTTTCGAAAATCGAGCAATTCGATGATAACTCTCGAACGGTCGAATGTTAGCGTTTGCCGTATGTTGCATCGTGTTCAGCGCATCGAATTACCCCTATGCAGTGAATTTGAAGCGTTTAAGGGAAGTGTACGGTAGTGTTTTGGAAGAAAATTTTTTTTTTCGAAAATCGAGCAATACGATGATAACTCGAGAACGGTCGAATGTTAGCGTTTGCCGTATGTTACATCGTGTTCAGCTCATCGAATTAATCATATACAGCGAATTTCAAACGTTTAAGAGAAGTGTACGGTAGTGTTTTTGGCAGAAATTGTTTTTTTCGAAAATCGAGCAATTCGGTGATAACTCAAGAACGGTCGAATGTTAGCGTTTGCCGGATGTTGCATTGTGTTCAGCGCATCGAATAACCCCTATACAGTGATTTTGAAGTGGTTACGGGAAGTGTACGGTAGTGCTTTTGAAGGAAAACCCGTTAATGCGATATTCGTGCGTTTCACGGGCAGAAAAGCACGTTTTTCACAGTCCTCACTGTTTTGATCATAACTCGAGAACGATCGAATGTTAGCGTTTGCCGTATGTTGCATCGTGTTCAGCGCATCGAATTACCCCTATGCAGTGAATTTGAAGCGTTTAAGGGAAGTGTACGGTAGTGTTTTGGAAGAAAATTGTTTTTTTCGAAAATCGAGCAATTCGGTGATAACTCGAGAACGGTCGAATGTTAGCGTTCGCCGTATGTTGCATCGTGTTCAGCGCATCGAATAACCCCTATACAGTGATTTTGAAGTGGTTACGGGAAGTGTACGGTAGTGCTTTTAAAGGAAAACCCGTTAATGCGATATTCGTGCGTTTCACGGGCAGAAAAGCACGTTTTTCACAGTCCTCACTGTTTTGATCATAACTCGCGAACGGTCGAATCTTAGCCATTGCCGTATGTAGTATCGTGTTCAGAACATCGAACTACCCCTATACAGTCAATTTGAAGCGTTTAGGAGAAGTGTACGGTAGTGTTTTTGGCAGAAATTGGTTTTTTCGAAAATCGAGCAATTCGGTGATAACTCAAGAACGATCGAATGTTAGCGTTTGCCGTGTGTTGCATTGTGTTCAGCACATCAAATTACCCCTACACAGTGAATTTGAAGCGTTTAAGGGAAGTGTACGGTAGTGTTTTTGGCCGAAATTGGTTTTTTCGAAAATCGAGCAATTCGATGATAACTCTCGAACGGTTGAATGTTAGCGTTTACCGTATGTTGCATCGTGTTCAGCGCATCGAATTACCCCTATGCAGTGAATTTGAAACGTTTAAGGGAAGTGTACGGTAGTGTTTTGGAAGAAAATTGTTTTTTTTCGAAAATCGAGCAATTCGATGATAACTCGAGAACGGTCGAATGTTAGCGTTTGCCGTATGTTGCATCGTGTTCAGCTCATCGAATTAATCATATACACTGAATTTCGAACGTTTAAGAGAAGTGTACGGTAGTGTTTTTGGCAGAAATTGTTTTTTTCGAAAATCGAGCAATTCGGTGATAACTCAAGAACGGTCGAATGTTAGCGCTCGCCGTATGTTGCATCGTGTTCAGCGCATCGAATAACCCCTATACAGTGATTTTGAAGTGGTTACGGGAAGTGTACGGTAGTGCTTTTGAAGGAAAACCCGTTAATGCGATATTCGTGCGTTTCACGGGCAGAAAAGCACGTTTTTCACAGTCCTCACTGTTTTGATGATAACTCGAGAAAGGTCGAATGTTAGCGTTTGCCGTATGTTGTATGGCGTTCAGTACATCGAACTACCCCTATACAGTGAATTTGAAGCGTTTACGAGAAGTGTACGGTAGTGTTTTTGGCCGAAATTTGTTTTTTCGAAAATCGAGCCATTCGATGATAACTCTCGAACGGTCGAATGTCAGCGTTTGCCGTATGTTGCATCGTGTTCAGCGCATCGAATTACCCCTATGCAGTGAATTTGAAGCGTTTAAGGGAAGTGTACGGTAGTGTTTTGGAAGAAAATTGTTTTTTTTCGAAAATCGAGCAATTCGATGATAACTCGAGAACGGTCGAATGCTAGCGTTTGCCGTATGTTGCATCGTGTTCAGCTCATCGAATTAATCATATACACTGAATTTCGAACGTTTAAGAGAAGTGTACGGTAGTGTTTTTGGCAGAAATTGTTTTTTTCGAAAATCGAGCAATTCGGTGATAACTCAAGAACGGTCGAATGTTGGCGTTTGCCGGATGTTGCATTGTGTTCAGCGCATCGAATAACCCCTATACAGTGATTTTGAAGTGGTTACGGGAAGTGTACGGTAGTGCTTTTGAAGGAAAACCCGTTAATGCGATATTCGTGCGTTTCACGGGCAGAAAAGCACGTTTTTCACAGTCCTGACTGTTTTGATCATAACTCGCGAACGGTCGAATCTTAGCGATTGCCGTATGTAGTATCATGTTCAGAACATCGAACTACCCCTATACAGTCAATTTGAACCGTTTAGGAGAAGTGTACGGTAGTGTTTTTGGCAGAAATTGGTTTTTTCGAAAATCGAGCAATTCGGTGATAACTCAAGAACGATCGAATGTTAGCGTTCGCCCTATGTTGCATCGTGTTCAGCACAGCGAATTACCCCTACACAGTGAATTTGAAGTGGTTACGGGAAGTGTACGGTAGTGTTTTTGAAGGAAAACCCGTTAATGCGATATCCGTGCGTTTCACGGGCAGAAAAGCACGTTTTTCACAGTCCTCACTGTTTTGATCATAACTCGAGAACGATCGAATGTTAGCGTTTGCCGTATGTTGCATCGTGTTCAGCGCATCGAATTACCCCTATGCAGTGAATTTGAAGCGTTTAAGGGAAGTGTACGGTAGTGTTTTGGAAGAAAATTGTTATTTTCGAAAATCGAACAATTCGATGATACCTCGAGAACGGTCGAATGTTAGCGTTTGCCGTATGTTGCATCGTGTTAAGCACACCGAATTACCCCTATGCAGTGAATTTGAAGCGTTTAAGGGAAGTGTACGGTAGTGTTTTGGAAGAAAATTGTTTTTTTCGAAAATCGAGCAATTCGGTGATAACTCAAGAACGGTCGAATGTTAGCGTTTGCCGTATGTTGCATCGTGTTCAGCGCATCGAATTACCCCTATGCAGTGAATTTGAAGCGTTTAAGGGAAGTGTACGGTAGTGTTTTGGAAGAAAATTGTTTTTTTTCGAAAATCGAGCAATTCGGTGATAACTCGAGAACGGTCGAATGTTAGCGTTTGCCGTATGTTGCATCGTCTTCAGATCATTGAATTAACCATATACAGTGAATTTCAAACGTTTAAGAGAAGTGTACGGTAGTGTTTTAGGCAGAAATTTTTTTTTTTCGAAAATCGAGCAATTCGGTGATAACTCGAGAACCGTCGAATGTTAGCGCTCGCCGTATGTTGCATCGTGTTCAGCGCATCAAATTACTCCTATACAGTGAATTTGAAGTGGTTACGGGAAGTGTACGGTAGTGTTTTTGAAGGAAAACCCGTTAATGCGATATTCGTGCGTTTCACGGGCAGAAAAGCACGTTTTTCACAGTCCTCACTGTTTTGATCATAACTCGAGAACGATCGAATGTTAGCGTTTGCCGTATGTTGCATCGTGTTCAGCGCATCGAATTACCCCTACGCAGTGAATTTGAAGCGTTTAAGGGAAGTGTACGGTAGTGTTTTGGAAGAAAATTGTTATTTTCGAAAATCGAACAATTCGATGATACCTCGAGAACGGTCGAATGTTAGCGTTTGCCGTATGTTGCATCGTGTTCAGCACACCGAATTACCCCTATGCAGTGAATTTGAAGCGTTTAAGGGAAGTGTACGGTAGTGTTTTGGAAGAAAATTGTTTTTTTCGAAAATCGAGCAATTCGGTTATAACTCAACAACCGTCGAATGTTAGCGTTTGCCGTATGTTGCATCGTGTTCAGCGCATCGAATTACCCCTATGCAGTGAATTTGAAGCGTTTAAGGGGAGTGTACGGTAGTGTTTTGGAAGAAAATTGTTTTTTTCCAAAATCGAGCAATTCGGTGATAACTCGAGAACGGTCGAATGTTAGGGTTTGCCGGATTGTTGCATCGTGTTCAGATCATCGAATTAACCATATACAGTGAATTTCAAACGTTTAAGAGAAGTGTACGGTAGTGTTTTAGGCAGAAATTGGTTTTTTCGAAAATCGAGCAATACGATGATAACTCGAGAACGGTCGAATGTTAGCGTTTGCCGTATGTTGCATCGTGTTCAGCGCATCAAATTACTCCTATACAGTGAATTTGAAGTGGTTACGGGAAGTGTACGGTAGTGTTTTTGAAGGAAAACCCGTTAATGCGATATTCGTGCGTTTCACGGGCAGAAAAGCACGTTTTTCACAGTCCTCACTGTTTTGATCATAACTCGAGAACGATCGAATGTTAGCGTTTGCCGTATGTTGCATCGTGTTCAGCGCATCGAATTACCCCTACACAGTGATTTTGAAGTGGTTACGGGAAGTGTACGGTAGTGTTTTTGAAGGAAAACCCGTTAATGCGATATTCGTGCGTTTCACGGGCAGAAAAGCACGTTTTTCACAGTCCTCACTCTTTTGATCATAACTCGCGAACGGTCGAATGTTAGCGTTTGCCGTATGTTGCATCGTGTTCAGCGCATCGAATTACCCCTATGCAGTGAATTTGAAGCGTTTAAGGGAAGTGTACGGTAGTGTTTTGGAAGAAAATTGTTTTTTTCGAAAATCGAGCAATACGATGATAACTCGAGAAAGGTCGAATGGTAGCGTTTGCCGGATGTTGCATCGTGTTCAGCTCATCGAATTAATCGTATACAGTGAATTTCAAAGGTTTAAGAGAAGTGTACGGTAGTGTTTTTGGCAGAAATTGTTTTTTTCGAAAATCGAGCAATTCGGTGATAACTCGAGAACGGTCGAATGTTAGCGCTCACCGTATGTTGCATCGTGTTCAGCGCATCGAATAACCCCTATACAGTGATTTTGAAGTGGTTATGGGAAGTGTACGGTAGTGCTTTTGAAGGAAAACCCGTTAATGCGATATTCGTGCGTTTCACGGGCAGAAAAGCACGTTTTTCACAGTCCTCACTGTTTTGATCATAACTCGAGAACGATCGAATGTTAGCGTTTGCCGTATGTTGCATCGTGTTCAGCGCATCGAATTACCCCTATGCAGTGAATTTGAAGCGTTTAAGGGAAGTGTACGGTAGTGTTTTTGGCAGAAATTGTTTTTTTCGAAAATCGAGCAATTCGGTGATAACTCAAGAACGGTCGAATGTTAGCGTTTGCCGGATGTTGCATTGTGTTCAGCACATCGAATTACCCCTATACAGTGAATTTGAAGCGTTTGAGAGAAGTGTACGGTAGTGTTTAGGCAGAAATTTTTTTTTTCGAAAATCGAGCAATTCGGTGATAACTCGAGATCGGTCGAATGTTAGCGCTCGCCGTATGTTGCATCGTGTTCAGCGCATCGAATAACCCCTATACAGTGATTTTGAAGTGGTTACGGGAAGTGTACGGTAGTGCTTTTGATGGAAAACCCGTTAATGCGATATTCGTGCGTTTCACGGGCAGAAAAGCACGTTTTTCACAGTCCTCACTGTTTTGATCATAACTCGAGAACGATCGAATGTTAGCGTTTGCCGTATGTTGCATCGTGTTCAGCGCATTGAATTACCCCTATGCAGTGAATTTGAAGCGTTTAAGGGAAGTGTACGGTAGTGTTTTGGAAGGAAATCGTTTTTTTCGAAAATCGAGCAATTTGGTGATAACTCAAGAACGGTCGAATGTTAGCGTTTGCCGGATGTTGCATTGTGTTCAGCACATCGAATTACCCCTATACAGTGAATCTGAAGCGTTTGAGAGAAGTGTACGGTAGTGTTTAGGCAGAAATTGTTTTTTTGGAAAATCGAGCAATTCGGTGATAACTCGAGAACGGTCGAATGTTAGCGTTTGCCGTATGTTGCATCATGTTCAGCGCATCGAATTACCCCTATACAGTGAATTTGACGTGGTTACGGGAAGTGTACGGTAGTGTTTTTGAAGGGAAACCCGTTAATGCGATATTCGTGCGTTTCACGGGCAGAAAAGCGCGTTTTTCACAGTCCTCACTGTTTTGATCATAACTCGCGAACGGTCGAATGTTAGCGTTTGCCGTATGTTGCATCGTGTTCAGCGCATCGAATTGCCCCTATGCAGTGAATTTGAAGCGTTTAAGGGAAGTGTACGGTAGTGTTTTGGAAGAAAATTGTTTTTTTCGAAAATCGAGCAATTCGGTGTTAACTCAAGAACGGTGGAATGTTAGCGTTTGCCGTATGTTGCATCGCGTTCAGCGCATCGAATAACCCCTATACAGTGATTTTGAAGTGGTTACGGGAAGTGTACGGTAGTGCTTTTGAAGGAAAACCCGTTAATGCGATATTCGTACGTTTCACGGGCAGAAAAGCGCGCTTTTCACAGTCCTCACTGTTTTGATCATAACTCGAGAACGGTCGAATCTGAGCGATTGCCGTATGTAGTATCGTGTTCAGAACATCGAACTACCCCTATGAAGTCAATTTGAAGCGTTTAGGAGAAGTGTACGGTAGTGTTTTTGGCAGAAATTGGTTTTTTCGAAAATCGAGCAATTCGGTGATAACTCAAGAACGGTCGAATGTTAGCGTTTGCCGTGTGTTGCATTGTGTTCAGCACAGCGAATTACCCCTACACAGTGAATTTGAAGTGGTTACGGGAAGTGTACGGCAGTGTTTTTGAAGGAAAACCCGTTAATGCGATATCCGTGCGTTTCACGGGCAGAAAAGCACGTTTTTCACGGTCCTCACTGTTTTGATCATAACTCGCGAACGGTCGAATGTTAGCGTTTGCCGTATGTTGCATCATGTTCAGCGCATCGAATTACCCCTATACAGTGAATTTGAAGTGGTTACGGGAAGTGTACGGTAGTGTTTTTGAAGGGAAACCCGTTAATGCGATATTCGTGCGTTTCACGGGCAGAAAAGCACGTTTTTCACAGTCCTTACTGTTTTGATCATAACTCGCGAAGGGTCGAATGTTAGCGTTTGCCGTATGTTGCATCGTGTTCAGATCATCGAATTAACCATATACAGTGAATTTCAAACGTTTAAGAGAAGTGTACGGTAGTGTTTTAGGCAGAAATTGGTTTTTTCGAAAATCGAGCAATTCGGTGATAACTCGAGACCCGTCGAATGTTAGCGCTCGCCGTATGTTGCATCGTGTTCAGCGCATCAAATTACCCCTATACAGTGAATTTGCAGTGGTTACGGGAAGTGTACGGTAGTGTTTTTGAAGGAAAACCAGTTAATGCGATATTCGTGCGTTTCACGGGCAGAAAAGCACGTTTTTCACAGTCCTCACTGTTTTGATCATAACTCGAGAACGATCGAATGTTAGCGTTTGCCGTATGTTGCATCGCGTTCAGCGCATCGAATAACCCCTATACAGTGATTTTGAAGTGGTTACGGGAAGTGTACGGTAGTGCTTTTGAAGGAAAACCCGTTAATGCGATATTCGTACGTTTCACGGGCAGAAAAGCGCGCTTTTCACAGTCCTCACTGTTTTGATCATAACTCGAGAACGGTCGAATCTGAGCGATTGCCGTATGTAGTATCGTGTTCAGAACATCGAACTACCCCTATGAAGTCAATTTGAAGCGTTTAGGAGAAGTGTACGGTAGTGTTTTTGGCAGAAATTGGTTTTTTCGAAAATCGAGCAATTCGGTGATAACTCAAGAACGGTCGAATGTTAGCGTTTGCCGTGTGTTGCATTGTGTTCAGCACAGCGAATTACCCCTACACAGTGAATTTGAAGTGGTTACGGGAAGTGTACGGCAGTGTTTTTGAAGGAAAACCCGTTAATGCGATATCCGTGCGTTTCACGGGCAGAAAAGCACGTTTTTCACGGTCCTCACTGTTTTGATCATAACTCGCGAACGGTCGAATGTTAGCGTTTGCCGTATGTTGCATCATGTTCAGCGCATCGAATTACCCCTATACAGTGAATTTGAAGTGGTTACGGGAAGTGTACGGTAGTGTTTTTGAAGGGAAACCCGTTAATGCGATATTCGTGCGTTTCACGGGCAGAAAAGCACGTTTTTCACAGTCCTTACTGTTTTGATCATAACTCGCGAAGGGTCGAATGTTAGCGTTTGCCGTATGTTGCATCGTGTTCAGATCATCGAATTAACCATATACAGTGAATTTCAAACGTTTAAGAGAAGTGTACGGTAGTGTTTTAGGCAGAAATTGGTTTTTTCGAAAATCGAGCAATTCGGTGATAACTCGAGACCCGTCGAATGTTAGCGCTCGCCGTATGTTGCATCGTGTTCAGCGCATCAAATTACCCCTATACAGTGAATTTGCAGTGGTTACGGGAAGTGTACGGTAGTGTTTTTGAAGGAAAACCAGTTAATGCGATATTCGTGCGTTTCACGGGCAGAAAAGCACGTTTTTCACAGTCCTCACTGTTTTGATCATAACTCGAGAACGATCGAATGTTAGCGTTTGCCGTATGTTGCATCGTGTTCAGCGCATCGAATTACCCCTATGCAGTGAATTTGAAGCGTTTAGGAGAAGTGTACGGTAGTTTTTTTGGCAGAAATTGTTTTTTTCGAAAATCGAGCAATTCGGTGATAACACAAGAACGGTCGAATGTTAGCGTTTGCCGTGTGTTGCATTGTGTTCGGCACATCAAATTACTCCTACACACTGAATTTGAAGCGTTTAAGGGAAGTGTACGGTAGTGTTTTTGGCCGAAATTGGTTTTTTCAAAAATCGAGCAATTCGATGATAACTCTCGAACGGTCGAATGTTAGCGCTCGCCGTATGTTGCATCGTGTTCAGCGCATCAAATTACCCCTATACAGTGAATTTGCAGTGGTTACGGGAAGTGTACGGTAGTGTTTTTGAAGGAAAACCCGTTAATGCGATATTCGTGCGTTTCACGGGCAGAAAAGCACGTTTTTCACAGTCCTCACTGTTTTGATCATAACTCGAGAACGATCGAATGTTAGCGTTTGCCGTATGTTGCATCGTGTTCAGCGCATCGAATTACCCCTATGCAGTGAATTTGAAGCGTTTAGGAGATGTGTACGGTAGTTTTTTTGGCAGAAATTGGTTTTTTCGAAAATCGAGCAATTCGGTGATAACACAAGAACGGTCGAATGTTAGCGTTTGCCGTGTGTTGCATTGTGTTCGGCACATCAAATTACTCCTACACACTGAATTTGAAGCGTTTAAGGGAAGTGTACGGTAGTGTTTTTGGCCGAAATTGGTTTTTTCAAAAATCGAGCAATTCGATGATAACTCTCGAACGGTCGAATGTTAGCGTTTGCCGTATGTTGCATCGTGTTCAGCGCATCGAATTACCCCTATGCAGTGAATTTGAAGCGTTTAAGGGAAGTGTACGGTAGTGTTTTGGAAGAAAATTGTTTTTTTCGAAAATCGAGCAATACGATGATAACTCGAGAACGGTCGAATGTTAGCGTTTGCCGTATGTTGCATCGTGTTCAGCTCATCGAATTAATCATATACAGTGAATTTCAAACGTTTAAGAGAAGTGTACGGTAGTGTTTTTGGCAGAAATTGTTTTTTTCGAAAATCGAGCAATTCGGTGATAACTCAACAACGGTCGAATGTTAGCGTTTGCCGTATGTTGCATCGTGTGCAGCGCATCGAATTGCCCCTATGCACTGAATTTGAAGCGTTTAAGGGAAGTGTACGGTAGTGTTTTTGGCAAAAATTGTTTTTTTCGAAAGTCGAGCAATTCGGTGATAACTCAAGAATGGTCGAATGTTAGCGTTTGCCGGATGTTGCATTGTGTTCAGCACATCGAATTACCCCTATACAGTGAATTTGAAGCGTTTGAGACAAGTGTACGGTAGTGTTTAGGCAGAAATTGTTTTTTTCGAAAATCGAGCAATTCAGTGATAACTCGAGAACGGTCGAATGTTAGCGCTCGCCGTATGTTGCATCGTGTTCAGCGCATCGAATAACCCCTATACAGTGATTTTGAAGTGGTTACGGGAAGTGTACGGTAGTGCTTTTGAAGGAAAACCCGTTAATGCGATATTCGTGCGTTTCACGGGCAGAAAAGCACGTTTTTCACAGTCCTCCCTGTTTTGATCATAACTCGAGAACGATCGAATGTTAGCGTTTGCCGTATGTTGCATCGTGTTCAGCACATCGAATTACCCCTATGCAGTGAATTTGAAGCGTTTAAGGGAAGTGTACGGTAGTGTTTTGGAAGAAAATTGTTTTTTTCGAAAATCGAGCAATTCGATGATAACTCTCGAACGATCGAATATTAGCGTTTGCCGTATGTTGCATCGTGTTCAGCGCATCGAATTACCCCTATGCAGGGAATTTGAAGCGTTTAAGGGAAGTGTACGGTAGTGTTTTGGAAGAAAATTTTTTTTTTCGAAAATCGAACAATTCGATGATAACTCTCGAACGGTCGAGTGTTAGCGTTTGCCGTATGTTGCATCGTGTTCAGCGCATCGAATTACCCCTATGCAGTGAATTTGAAGCGTTTAAGGGAAGTGTACGGTAGTGTTTTGGAAGAAAATTGTTTTTTTCGAAAATCGAGCAATACGATGATAACTCGAGAACGGTCCAATGTTAGCGTTTGCCGTATGTTGCATCGTGTTCAGCTCATCGAATTAATCATATACAGTGAATTTCAAACGTTTAAGAGAAGTGTACGGTAGTGTTTTTGGCAGAAATTGTTTTTTTCGAAAATCGAGCAATTCGGTGATAACTCAAGAACGGTCGAATGTTAGCGTTTGCCGTATGTTGCATCGTATTCAGCGCATCGAATTGCCCCTATGCAGTGAATTTGAAGCGTTTAAGGGAAGTGTACGGTAGTGTTTTTGGCAAAAATTGTTTTTTTTCGAAAGTCGAGCAATTCGGTGATAACTCAAGAACGGTCGAATGTTAGCATTTGCCGTATGTTGCATCGTGTTCAGCTCATCGAATTAATCATATACAGTGAATTTGAAGCGTTTGAGAGAAGTGTACGGTAGTGTTTAGGCAGAAATTGTTTTTTTCGAAAATCGAGCAATTCAGTGATAACTCGAGAACGGTCGAATGTTAGCGCTCGCCGTATGTTGCATCGTGTTCAGCGCATCGAATAACCCCTATGCAGTGATTCTGAAGTGGTTACGGGAAGTGTACGGTAGTGCTTTTGAAGGAAAACCCGTTAATGCGATATTCGTGCGTTCCACGGGCAGAAAAGCACGTTTTTCACAGTCCTCCCTGTTTTGATCATAACTCGAGAACGATCGAATGTTAGCGTTTGCCGTATGTTGCATCGTGTTCAGCACATCGAATTACCCCTATGCAGTGAATTTGAAGCGTTTAAGGGAAGTGTACGCTAGTGTTTTGGAAGAAAATTGTTTTTTTCGAAAATCGAGCAATTCGATGATAACTCTCGAACGATCGAATATTAGCGTTCGCCGTATGTTGCATCGTGTTCAGCGCATCGAATTACCCCTATGCAGGGAATTTGAAGCGTTTAAGGGAAGTGTACGGTAGTGTTTTGGAAGAAATTTTTTTTTTTCGAAAATCGAGCAATTCGGTTATAACTCAAGAACGGTCGAATGTTAGCGTTTGCCGTATGTTGCATCGTGTTCAGCGCATCGAATTACCCCTATGCAGTGAATTTGAAGCGTTTAAGGGAAGTGTACGGTAGTGTTTTGGAAGAAAATTGTTTTTTTCGAAAATCGAGCAATTCGGTGATAACTCGAGAACGGTCGAATGTTAGCGTTTGCCGGATTGTTGCATCGTGTTCAGATCATCGAATTAACCATATACAGTGAATTTCAAACGTTTAAGAGAAGTGTACGGTAGTGTTTTAGGCAGAAATTGGTTTTTTCGAAAATCGAGCAATACGATGATAACTCGAGAACGGTCGAATGTTAGCGTTTGCCGTATGTTGCATCGTGTTCAGCGCATCGAATAACCCCTCTGCAGTGATTTTGAAGTGGTTACGGGAAGTGTACGGGAGTGCTTTTGAAGGAAAACCCGTTAATGCGATATTCGTGCGTTTCACGGGCAGAAAAGCACGTTTTTCACAGTCCTCACTGTTTTGATCATAACTCGAGAACGATCGAATGTTAGCGTTTGCCGTATGTTGCATCGTGTTCAGCGCATCGAATTACCCCTATACAGTGAATTTGAAGCGTTTGAGAGAAGTGTACGGTAGTGTTTAGGCAGAAATTGTTTTTTTCGAAAATCGAGCAATTCGGTGATAACTCGAGAACGGTCGAATGTTAGCGCTCGCCATAGGTTGCATCGTGTTCAGCGCATCGAATAACCCCTATACAGTGATTTTGAAGTGGTTACGGGACGTGTACGGTAGTGCTTTTGAAGGAAAACCCGTTAATGCGATATTCGTGCGTTTCACGGGCAGAAAAGCACGTTTTTCACATTCCTCACTGTTTTGATCATAACTCGAGAACGATCGAATGTTAGCGTTTGCCGTATGTTGCATCGTGTTCAGCGTATCGAATTACCCCTATGCAGTGAATTTGAAGCGTTTAAGGGAAGTGTACGGTAGTGTTTTGGAAGAAAATTGTTTTTTTCGAAAATCGAGCAATTCGATGATAACTCGAGAACGGTCGAATGTTAGCGTTTGCCGTATGTTGCATCGTGTTCAGCTCATCGAATTAATCATATACAGTGAATTTGAAGTGGTTACGGGAAGTGTACGGTAGTGTTTTTGAAGGAAAACCCGTTAATGCGATATCCGTGCGTTTCACGGGCAGAAAAGCGTGTTTTTCACAGTCCTCACTGTTTTGATCATAACTCGAGAACGGTCGAATGTTAACGTTTGCCGTATGATGCATCGTGTTCAGATCATCGAATTAGCCATATACAGTGAATTTCAAATGTTTAAGAGAAGTGGACGGTAGTGTTTTTGGCAGAAATTGTTTTTTTCGAAAATCGAGCAATTCGGTGATAACTCAAGAACGGTCGAATGTTAGCGTTTGCCGGATGTTGCATTGTGTTCAGCACATCGAATTACCCCTATACAGTGAATTTGAAGCGTTTGAGAGAAGTGTACGGTAGTGTTTAGGCAGAAATTGTTTTTTTCGAAAATCGAGCAATTCGGTGATAACTCGAGAACGGTCGAATGTTAGCGCTCGCCGTATGTTGCATCGTGTTCAGCGCATCGAATAACCTCTATACAGTGATTTTGAAGTGGTTACGGGAAGTGTACGGTAGTGCTTTTGAAGGAAAACCCGTTAATGCGATATTCGTGCGTTTCACGGTCAGAAAAGCACGTTTTTCACAGTCCTCACTGTTTTGATCGTAACTCGAGAACGATCGAATGTTAGCGTTTGCCGTATGTTGCATCGTGTTCAGCGCATCGAATTACCCCTATGCAGTGAATTTGAAGCGTTTAAGGGAAGTGTACGGTAGTGTTTTTGGCAGAAATTGTTTTTTTCGAAAATCGAGCAATTCGGTGATAACTCAAGAACGGTCGAATGTTAGCGTTTGCCGGATGTTGCATTATGTTCAGCACATCGAATTACCCCTATACAGTGAATTTGAAGCGTTTGAGAGAAGTGTACGGTAGTGTTTAGGCAGAAATTGTTTTTTTGAAAATCGAGCAATTCGGTGATAACTCGAGAACGGTCGAATGTTAGCGCTCGCCGTATGTTGCATCGTGTTCAGCGCATCGAATAACCCCTATACAGTGATTTTGAAGTGGTTACGGGAAGTGTACGGTAGTGCTTTTGATGGAAAACTCGTTAATGCGATATTCGTGCGTTTCACGGGCAGAAAAGCACGTTTTTCACAGTCCTCACTGTTTTGATCATAACTCGAGAACGATCGAATGTTAGCGTTTGCCGTATGTTGCATCGTGTTCAGCGCATCGAATTACCCCTATGCAGTGAATTTGACGCGTTTAAGGGAAGTGTACGGTAGTGTTTTGGAAGGAAAACCCGTTAATGCGATATCCGTGCGTTTCACGGGCAGAAAAGCACGTTTTTCACAGTCCGCACTGTTTTGATCATAACTCGCGAACGGTCGAATGTTAGCGTTTGCCGTATGTTGCATCATGTTCAGCGCATCGAATTACCCCTATACAGTGAATTTGAAGTGGTTACGGGAAGTGTACGGTAGTGTTTTTGAAGGGAAACCCGTTAATGCGATATTCGTGCGTTTCACGGGCAGAAAAGCACGTATTTCACAGTCCTTACTGTTTTGATCATAACTCGCGAACGGTCGAATGTTAGCGTTTGCCGTATGTTGCATCGTGTTCAGCGCATCGAATTACGCCTATGCAGTGAATTTGAAGCGTTTAAGGGAAGTGTACGGTAGTGTTTTGGAAGAAAATTGTTATTTTCGAAAATCGAACAATTCGATGATACCTCGAGAACGATCGAATGTTAGCGTTTGCCGTATGTTGCATCGTGTTCAGCGCATCGAATTACCCCTATGCAGTGAATTTGAAGCGTTTAAGGGAAGTGTACGGTAGTGTTTTGGAAGAAAATTGTTTTTTTCGAAAATCGAGCAATTCGGTTATAACTCGAGAACGGTCGAATGTTAGCGTTTGCCGTATGTTGCATCGTGTTCAGATCATTGAATTAACCATATACAGTGAATTTCAAACGTTTAAGAGAAGTGTACGGTAGTGTTTTAGGCAGAAATTTTTTTTTTCGAAAATCGAGCAATTCGGTGATAACTCGAGAACCGTCGAATGTTAGCGCTCGCCGTATGTTGCATCGTGTTCAGCGCATCAAATTACTCCTATACAGTGAATTTGAAGTGGTTACGGGAAGTGTACGGTAGTGTTTTTGAAGGAAAACCCGTTAATGCGATATTCGTGCGTTTCACGGGCAGAAAAGCACGTTTTTCACAGTCCTCACTGTTTTGATCATAACTCGAGAACGATCGAATGTTAGCGTTTGCCGTATGTTGCATCGTGTTCAGCGCATCGAATTACCCCTACGCAGTGAATTTGAAGCGTTTAAGGGAAGTGTACGGTAGTGTTTTGGAAGAAAATTGTTATTTTCGAAAATCGAACAATTCGATGATACCTCGAGAACGGTCGAATGTTAGCGTTTGCCGTATGTTGCATCGTGTTCAGCACACCGAATTACCCCTATGCAGTGAATTTGAAGCGTTTAAGGGAAGTGTACGGTAGTGTTTTGGAAGAAAATTGTTTTTTTCGAAAATCGAGCAATTCGGTTATAACTCAAGAACGGTCGAATGTTAGCGTTTGCCGTATGATGCATCGTGTTCAGCGCATCGAATTACCCCTATGCAGTGAATTTGAAGCGTTTAAGGGAAGTGTACGGTAGTGTTTTGGAAGAAAATTGTTTTTTTCGAAAATCGAGCAATTCGGTGATAACTCGAGAACGGTCGAATGTTAGCGTTTGCCGGATTGTTGCATCGTGTTCAGATCATCGAATTAACCATATACAGTGAATTTCAAACGTTTAAGAGAAGTGTACGGTAGTGTTTTAGGCAGAAATTGGTTTTTTTCGAAAATCGAGCAATACGATGATAACTCGAGAACGGTCGAATGTTAGCGTTTGCCGTATGTTGCATCGTGTTCAGCGCATCGAATAACCCCTCTGCAGTGATTTTGAAGTGGTTACGGGAAGTGTACGCGAGTGCTTTTGAAGGAAAACCCGTTAATGCGATATTCGTGCGTTTCACGGGCAGAAAAGCACGTTTTTCACAGTCCTCACTGTTTTGATCATAACTCGAGAACGATCGAATGTTAGCGTTTGCCGTATGTTGCATCGTGTTCAGCGCATCGAATTACCCCTATACAGTGAATTTGAAGCGTTTGAGAGAAGTGTACGGTAGTGTTTAGGCAGAAATTGTTTTTTTCGAAAATCGAGCAATTCGGTGATAACTCGAGAACGGTCGAATGTTAGCGCTCGCCATAGGTTGCATCGTGTTCAGCGCATCGAATAACCCCTATACAGTGATTTTGAAGTGGTTACGGGAAGTGTACGGTAGTGCTTTTGAAGGAAAACCCGTTAATGCGATATTCGTGCGTTTCACGGGCAGAAAAGCACGTTTTTCACAGTCCTCACTGTTTTGATCATAACTCGAGAACGATCGAATGTTAGCGTTTGCCGTATGTTGCATCGTGTTCAGCGCATCGAATTACCCCTATGCAGTGAATTTGAAGCGTTTAAGGGAAGTGTACGGTAGTGTTTTTGGCAGAAATTGTTTTTTTCGAAAATCGAGCAATTCGGTGATAACTCAAGAACGGTCGAATGTTAGCGTTTGCCGGATGTTGCATTATGTTCAGCACATCGAATTACCCCTATACAGTGAATTTGAAGCGTTTGAGAGAAGTGTACGGTAGTGTTTAGGCAGAAATTGTTTTTTTCGAAAATCGAGCAATTCGGTGATAACTCGAGAACGGTCGAATGTTAGCGCTCGCCGTATGTTGCATCGTGTTCAGCGCATCGAATAAGCCCTATACAGTGATTTTGAAGTGGTTACGGGAAGTGTACGGTAGTGCTTTTGATGGAAAACTCGTTAATGCGATATTCGTGCGTTTCACGGGCAGAAAAGCACGTTTTTCACAGTCCTCACTGTTTTGATCATAACTCGAGAACGATCGAATGTTAGCGTTTGCCGTATGTTGCATCGTGTTCAGCGCATCGAATTACCCCTATGCAGTGAATTTGAAGCGTTTAAGGGAAGTGTACGGTAGTGTTTTGGAAGGAAATCGTTTTTTTCGAAAATCGAGCAATTTGGTGATAACTCAAGAACGGTCGAATGTTAGCGTTTGCCGGATGTTGCATTGTGTTCAGCACATCGAATTACCCCTATACAGTGAATCTGAAGCGTTTGAGAGAAGTGTACGGTAGTGTTTAGGCAGAAATTGTTTTTTTGGAAAATCGAGCAATTCGGTGATAACTCGAGAACGGTCGAATGTTAGCGTTTGCCGTATGTTGCATGATGTTCAGCGCATCGAATTACCCCTATACAGTGAATTTGACGTGGTTACGGGAAGTGTACGGTAGTGTTTTTGAAGGGAAACCCGTTAATGCGATATTCGTGCGTTTCACGGGCAGAAAAGCGCGTTTTTCACAGTCCTCACTGTTTTGATCATAACTCGCGAACGGTCGAATGTTAGCGTTTGCCGTATGTTGCATCGTGTTCAGCGCATCGAATTACCCCTATGCAGTGAATTTGAAGCGTTTAAGGGAAGTGTACGGTAGTGTTTTGGAAGAAAATTGTTTTTTTCGAAAATCGAGCAATTCGGTGATAACTCAAGAACGGTCGAATGTTAGCATTTGCCGTATGTTGCATCGCGTTCAGCGCATCGAATAACCCCTATACAGTGATTTTGAAGTGGTTACGGGAAGTGTACGGTAGTGCTTTTGAAGGAAAACCCGTTAATGCGATATTCGTACGTTTCACGGGCAGAAAAGCGCGCTTTTCACAGTCCTCACTGTTTTGATCATAACTCGAGAACGATCGAATGTTAGCGTTTGCCGTGTGTTACATTCTGTTCAGCACATCAAATTACCCCTACACACTGAATTTGAAGCGTTTAAGGGAAGTGTACGGTAGTGTTTTTGGCCGAAATTGTTTTTTTCGAAAATCGAGCAATTCGATGATAACTCTCGAACGGTCGAATGTTAGCGTTTGCCGTATGTTGCATCGTGTTCAGCGCATCGAATTACCCCTATGCAGTGAATTTGAAGCGTTTAAGGGAAGTGTACGGTAGTGTTTTGGAAGAAAATTGTTTTTTTCGAAAATCGAGCAATACGATGATAACTCGAGAACGGTCGAATGTTAGCGTTTGCCGTATGTTGCATCGTGTTCAGCGCATCGAATAACCCCTATACAGTGATTTTGAAGTGGTTCCGGGAAGTGTACGGGAGTGCTTTTGAAGGAAAACCCGTTAATGGGATATTCGTGCGTTTCACGGGCAGAAAAGCACGTTTTTCACAGTCCTCACTGTTTTGATCATAACTCGAGAACGATCGAATGTTAGCGTTTGCCGTGTGTTGCATCGTGTTCAGCGCATCGAATTACCCCTATGCAGTGGATTTGAAGTGTTTAAGGGAAGTGTACGGTAGTGTTTTGGAAGAAAATTGTTTTTTTTTCGAAAATCGAGCAATTCGGTGATAACTCAAGAACGGTCGAATGTTAGCGTTTGCCGGATGTTGCATTATGTTCAGCACATCGAATTACCCCTATACAGTGAATTTGAAGCGTTTGAGAGAAGTGTACGCTAGTGTTTAGGCAGAAATTGTTTTTTTCGAAAATCGAGCAATTCGGTGATAACTCGAGAACGGTCGAATGTTAGCGCTCGCCGTATGTTGCATCGTGTTCAGCGCATCGAATAACCCCTATACAGTGATTTTGAAGTGGTTCCGGGAAGTGTACGGTAGTGCTTTTGAAGGAAAACCCGTTAATGCGATATTCGTGCGTTTCACGGACAGAAAAGCACGTTTTTCAGAGTCCTCACTGTTTTGATCATAACTCGAGAACGATCGAATCTTAGCGTTTGCCGTATGTTGCATCGTGTTCAGCGCATCGAATTACCCCTATGCAGTGAATTTGAAGCGTTTAAGGGAAGTGTACGGTAGTGTTTTGGAAGGAAATCGTTTTTTTTCGAAAATCGAGCAATTTGGTGATAACTCAAGAACGGTCGAATGTTAGCTTTTGCCGGATGTTGCATTGTGTTCAGCACATCGAATCACCCCTATACAGTGAATCTGAAGCGTTTGAGAGAAGTGTACGGTACTGTTTAGGCAGAAATTGTTTTTTTGGAAAATCGAGCAATTCGGTGATAACTCGAGAACGGTCGAATGTTAGCGTTTGCCGTATGTTGCATCATGTTCAGCGCATCGAATTACCCCTATACAGTGAATTTGACGTGGTTACGGGAAGTGTACGGTAGTGTTTTTGAAGGGAAACCCGTTAATGCGATATTCGTGCGTTTCACGGGCAGAAAAGCGCGTTTTTCACAGTCCTCACTGTTTTGATCATAACTCGCGAACGTTCGAATGTTAGCGTTTGCCGTATGTTGCATCGTGTTCAGCGCATCGAATTACCCCTATGCAGTGAATTTGAAGCGTTTAAGGCAAGTGTACGGTAGTGTTTTGGAAGAAAATTGTTTTTTTTCGAAAATCGAGCAATTCGGTGATAACTCAAGAACGGTGGAATGTTAGCGTTTGCCGTGTGTTGCATTGTGTTCAGCACATCAAATTACCCCTACACACTGAATTTGAAGCGTTTAAGGGAAGTGTACGGTAGTGTTTTTGGCCGAAATTGTTTTTTTTCGAAAATCGAGCAATTCGATGATAACTCTCGAACGGTCGAATGTTAGCGTTTGCCGTATGTTGCATCGTGTTCAGCGCATCGAATTACCCCTATGCAGTGAATTTGAAGCGTTTAAGGGAAGTGTACGGTAGTGGTTTGGAAGAAAATTGTTTTTTTTCGAAAATCCAGCAATTCGGTGATAACTCAAGAACGGTCGAATGTTAGCGTTTGCCGTGTGTTGCATTGTGTTCAGCACATCGAATTACCCCTATGCAGTGAATTTGAAGCGTTTAAGGGAAGTGTACGGTAGTGTTTTGGAAGAAAATTGTTTTTTTTCGAAAATCGAGCAATTCGGTTATAACTCGAGAACGGTCGAATGTTAGCGTTTGCCGTATGTTGCATCGTGTTCAGATCATTGAATTAACCATATACAGTGAATTTCAAACGTTTAAGAGAAGTGTACGGTAGTGTTTTAGGCAGAAATTTTTTTTTTCGAAAATCGAGCAATTCGGTGATAACTCGAGAACCGTCGAATGTTAGCGCTCGCCGTATGTTGCATCGTGTTCAGCGCATCAAATTACTCCTATACAGTGAATTTGAAGTGGTTACGGGAAGTGTACGGTAGTGTTTTTGAAGGAAAACCCGTTAATGCGATATTCGTGCGTTTCACGGGCAGAAAAGCACGTTTTTCACAGTCCTCACTGTTTTGATCATAACTCGAGAACGATCGAATGTTAGCGTTTGCCGTATGTTGCATCGTGTTCAGCGCATCGAATTACCCCTACGCAGTGAATTTGAAGCGTTTAAGGGAAGTGTACGGTAGTGTTTTGGAAGAAAATTGTTATTTTCGAAAATCGAACAATTCGATGATACCTCGAGAACGGTCGAATGTTAGCGTTTGCCGTATGTTGCATCGTGTTCAGCACACCGAATTACCCCTATGCAGTGAATTTGAAGCGTTTAAGGGAAGTGTACGGTAGTGTTTTGGAAGAAAATTGTTTTTTTTCGAAAATCGAGCAATTCGGTTATAACTCAAGAACGGTCGAATGTTAGCGTTTGCCGTATGATGCATCGTGTTCAGCGCATCGAATTACCCCTATGCAGTGAATTTGAAGCGTTTAAGGGAAGTGTACGGTAGTGTTTTGGAAGAAAATTGTTTTTTTCGAAAATCGAGCAATTCGGTGATAACTCGAGAACGGTCGAATGTTAGCGTTTGCCGGATTGTTGCATCGTGTTCAGATCATCGAATTAACCATATACAGTGAATTTCAAACGTTTAAGAGAAGTGTACGGTAGTGTTTTAGGCAGAAATTGGTTTTTTCGAAAATCGAGCAATACGATGATAACTCGAGAACGGTCGAATGTTAGCGTTTGCCGTATGTTGCATCGTGTTCAGTGCATCGAATAACCCCTCTGCAGTGATTTTGAAGTGGTTACGGGAAGTGTACGGGAGTGCTTTTGAAGGAAAACCCGTTAATGCGATATTCGTGCGTTTCACGGGCAGAAAAGCACGTTTTTCACAGTCCTCACTGTTTTGATCATAACTCGAGAACGATCGAATGTTAGCGTTTGCCGTATGTTGCATCGTGTTCAGCGCATCGAATTACCCCTATACAGTGAATTTGAAGCGTTTGAGAGAAGTGTACGGTAGTGTTTAGGCAGAAATTGTTTTTTTCGAAAATCGAGCAATTCGGTGATAACTCGAGAACGGTCGAATGTTAGCGCTCGCCATAGGTTGCATCGTGTTCAGCGCATCGAATAACCCCTATACAGTGATTTTGAAGTGGTTACGGGAAGTGTACGGTAGTGCTTTTGAAGGAAAACCCGTTAATGCGATATTCGTGCGTTTCACGGGCAGAAAAGCACGTTTTTCACAGTCCTCACTGTTTTGATCATAACTCGAGAACGATCGAATGTTAGCGCTTGCCGTATGTTGCATCGTGTTCAGCGCATCGAATTACCCCTATGCAGTGAATTTGAAGCGTTTAAGGGAAGTGTACGGTAGTGTTTTTGGCAGAAATTGTTTTTTTCGAAAATCGAGCAATTCGGTGATAACTCAAGAACGGTCGAATGTTAGCGTTTGCCGGATGTTGCATTGTGTTCAGCACATCGAATTACCCCTATACAGTGAATTTGAAGCGTTTGAGAGAAGTGTACGGTAGTGTTTAGGCAGAAATTGTTTTTTTCGAAAATCGAGCAATTCGGTGATAACTCGAGAACGGTCGAATGTTAGCGCTCGCCGTATGTTGCATCGTGTTCAGCGCATTGAATAACCCCTATACAGTGATTTTGAAGTGGTTACGGGAAGTGTACGGTAGTGCTTTTGAAGGAAAACCCGTTAATGCGATATTCGTGCGTTTCACGGGCAGAAAAGCACGTTTTTCACAGTCCTCACTGTTTTGATCATAACTCGAGAACGATCGAATGTTAGCGTTTGCCGTATGTTGCATCGTGTTCAGCGCATCGAATTACCCCTATGCAGTGAATTTGAAGCGTTTAAGGGAAGTGTACGGTAGTGTTTTTGGCAGAAATTGTTTTTTTCGAAAATCGAGCAATTCGGTGATAACTCAAGAACGGTCGAATGTTAGCGTTTGCCGGATGTTGCATTATGTTCAGCACATCGAATTACCCCTATACAGTGAATTTGAAGCGTTTGAGAGAAGTGTACGGTAGTGTTTAGGCAGAAATTGTTTTTTTTCGAAAATCGAGCAATTCGGTGATAACTCGAGAACGGTCGAATGTTAGCGCTCGCCGTATGTTGCATCGTGTTCAGCGCATCGAATAAGCCCTATACAGTGATTTTGAAGTGGTTACGGGAAGTGTACGGTAGTGCTTTTGATGGAAAACTCGTTAATGCGATATTCGTGCGTTTCACGGGCAGAAAAGCACGTTTTTCACAGTCCTCACTGTTTTGATCATAACTCGAGAACGATCGAATGTTAGCGTTTGCCGTATGTTGCATCGTGTTCAGCGCATCGAATTACCCCTAGGCAGTGAATTTGAAGCGTTTAAGGGAAGTGTACGGTAGTGTTTTGGAAGGAAATCGTTTTTTTTCGAAAATCGAGCAATTTGGTGATAACTCAAGAACGGTCGAATGTTAGCGTTTGCCGGATGTTGCATTGTGTTCAGCACATCGAATTACCCCTATACAGTGAATCTGAAGCGTTTGAGAGAAGTGTACGGTAGTGTTTAGGCAGAAATTGTTTTTTTGGAAAATCGAGCAATTCGGTGATAACTCGAGAACGGTCGAATGTTAGCGTTTGCCGTATGTTGCATCATGTTCAGCGCATCGAATTACCCCTATACAGTGAATTTGACGTGGTTACGGGAAGTGTACGGTAGTGTTTTTGAAGGGAAACCCGTTAATGCGATATTCGTGCGTTTCACGGGCAGAAAAGCACGTTTTTCACAGTCCTCACTGTTTTGATCATAACTCGAGAACGATCGAATGTTAGCGTTTGCCGTATGTTGCATCGTGTTCAGCGCATCGAATTACCCCTACGCAGTGAATTTGAAGCGTTTAAGGGAAGTGTACGGTAGTGTTTTGGAAGAAAATTGTTATTTTCGAAAATCGAACAATTCGATGATACCTCGAGAACGGTCGAATGTTAGCGTTTGCCGTATGTTGCATCGTGTTCAGCACACCGAATTACCCCTATGCAGTGAATTTGAAGCGTTTAAGGGAAGTGTACGGTAGTGTTTTGGAAGAAAATTGTTTTTTTCGAAAATCGAGCAATTCGGTTATAACTCAAGAACGGTCGAATGTTAGCGTTTGCCGTATGATGCATCGTGTTCAGCGCATCGAATTACCCCTATGCAGTGAATTTGAAGCGTTTAAGGGAAGTGTACGGTAGTGTTTTGGAAGAAAATTGTTTTTTTCGAAAATCGAGCAATTCGGTGATAACTCGAGAACGGTCGAATGTTAGCGTTTGCCGGATTGTTGCATCGTGTTCAGATCATCGAATTAACCATATACAGTGAATTTCAAACGTTTAAGACAAGTGTACGGTAGTGTTTTAGGCAGAAATTGGTTTTTTTCGAAAATCGAGCAATACGATGATAACTCGAGAACGGTCGAATGTTAGCGTTTGCCGTATGTTGCATCGTGTTCAGTGCATCGAATAACCCCTCTGCAGTGATTTTGAAGTGGTTACGGGAAGTGTACGGGAGTGCTTTTGAAGGAAAACCCGTTAATGCGATATTCGTGCGTTTCACGGGCAGAAAAGCACGTTTTTTCACAGTCCTCACTGTTTTGATCATAACTCGAGAACGATCGAATGTTAGCGTTTGCCGTATGTTGCATCGTGTTCAGCGCATCGAATTACCCCTATACAGTGAATTTGAAGCGTTTGAGAGAAGTGTACGGTAGTGTTTAGGCAGAAATTGTTTTTTTCGAAAATCGAGCAATTCGGTGATAACTCAAGAACGGTCGAATGTTAGCGTTTGCCGTGTGTTGCATTGTGTTCAGCACATCGAATTACCCCTATGCAGTGAATTTGAAGCGTTTAAGGGAAGTGTACGGTAGTGTTTTGGAAGAAAATTGTTTTTTTCGAAAATCGAGCAATTCGGTTATAACTCGAGAACGGTCGAATGTTAGCGTTTGCCGTATGTTGCATCGTGTTCAGATCATCGAATTAACCATATACAGTGAATTTCAAACGTTTAAGAGAAGTGTACGGTAGTGTTTTGGAAGAAAATTGTTTTTTTCGAAAATCGAGCAATTCGGTGATAACTCAAGAACGGTGGAATGTTAGCGTTTGCCGTGTGTTGCATTGTGTTCAGCACATCAAATTACCCCTACACACTGAATTTGAAGCGTTTAAGGGAAGTGTACGGTAGTGTTTTTGGCCGAAATTGTTTTTTTTTCGAAAATCGAGCAATTCGATGATAACTCTCGAACGGTCGAATGTTAGCGTTTGCCGTATGTTGCATCGTGTTCAGCGCATCGAATTACCCCTATGCAGTGAATTTGAAGCGTTTAAGGAAGTGTACGGTAGTGGTTTGGAAGAAAATTGTTTTTTTCGAAAATCCAGCAATTCGGTGATAACTCAAGAACGGTCGAATGTTAGCGTTTTGCCGTGTGTTGCATTGTGTTCAGCACATCGAATTACCCCTATGCAGTGAATTTGAAGCGTTTAAGGGAAGTGTACGGTAGTGTTTTGGAAGAAAATTGTTTTTTTCGAAAATCGAGCAATTCGGTTATAACTCGAGAACGGTCGAATGTTAGCGTTTGCCGTATGTTGCATCGTGTTCAGATCATTGAATTAACCATATACAGTGAATTTCAAACGTTTAAGAGAAGTGTACGGTAGTGTTTTAGGCAGAAATTTTTTTTTTCGAAAATCGAGCAATTCGGTGATAACTCGAGAACCGTCGAATGTTAGCGCTCGCCGTATGTTGCATCGTGTTCAGCGCATCAAATTACTCCTATACAGTGAATTTGAAGTGGTTACGGGAAGTGTACGGTAGTGTTTTTGAAGGAAAACCCGTTAATGCGATATTCGTGCGTTTCACGGGCAGAAAAGCACGTTTTTCACAGTCCTCACTGTTTGATCATAACTCGAGAACGATCGAATGTTAGCGTTTGCCGTATGTTGCATCGTGTTCAGCGCATCGAATTACCCCTACGCAGTGAATTTGAAGCGTTTAAGGGAAGTGTACGGTAGTGTTTTGGAAGAAAATTGTTATTTTCGAAAATCGAACAATTCGATGATACCTCGAGAACGGTCGAATGTTAGCGTTTGCCGTATGTTGCATCGTGTTCAGCACACCGAATTACCCCTATGCAGTGAATTTGAAGCGTTTAAGGGAAGTGTACGGTAGTGTTTTGGAAGAAAATTGTTTTTTTCGAAAATCGAGCAATTCGGTTATAACTCAAGAACGGTCGAATGTTAGCGTTTGCCGTATGATGCATCGTGTTCAGCGCATCGAATTACCCCTATGCAGTGAATTTGAAGCGTTTAAGGGAAGTGTACGGTAGTGTTTTGGAAGAAAATTGTTTTTTCGAAATCGAGCAATTCGGTGATAACTCGAGAACGGTCGAATGTTAGCGTTTGCCGGATTGTTGCATCGTGTTCAGATCATCGAATTAACCATATACAGTGAATTTCAAACGTTTAAGAGAAGTGTACGGTAGTGTTTTAGGCAGAAATTGGTTTTTTCGAAAATCGAGCAATACGATGATAACTCGAGAACGGTCGAATGTTAGCGTTTGCCGTATGTTGCATCGTGTTCAGTGCATCGAATAACCCCTCTGCAGTGATTTTGAAGTGGTTACGGGAAGTGTACGGGAGTGCTTTTGAAGGAAAACCCGTTAATGCGATATTCGTGCGTTTCACGGGCAGAAAAGCACGTTTTTCACAGTCCTCACTGTTTTGATCATAACTCGAGAACGATCGAATGTTAGCGTTTTGCCGTATGTTGCATCGTGTTCAGCGCATCGAATTACCCCTATACAGTGAATTTGAAGCGTTTGAGAGAAGTGTACGGTAGTGTTTAGGCAGAAATTGTTTTTTTCGAAAATCGAGCAATTCGGTGATAACTCGAGAACGGTCGAATGTTAGCGCTCGCCATAGGTTGCATCGTGTTCAGCGCATCGAATAACCCCTATACAGTGATTTTGAAGTGGTTACGGAAGTGTACGGTAGTGCTTTTGAAGGAAAACCCGTTAATGCGATATTCGTGCGTTTCACGGGCAGAAAAGCACGTTTTCACAGTCCTCACTGTTTTGATCATAACTCGAGAACGATCGAATGTTAGCGCTTGCCGTATGTTGCATCGTGTTCAGCGCATCGAATTACCCCTATGCAGTGAATTTGAAGCGTTTAAGGGAAGTGTACGGTAGTGTTTTTGGCAGAAATTGTTTTTTTCGAAAATCGAGCAATTCGGTGATAACTCAAGAACGGTCGAATGTTAGCGTTTGCCGGATGTTGCATTGTGTTCAGCACATCGAATTACCCCTATACAGTGAATTTGAAGCGTTTGAGAGAAGTGTACGGTAGTGTTTAGGCAGAAATTGTTTTTTTCGAAAATCGAGCAATTCGGTGATAACTCGAGAACGGTCGAATGTTAGCGCTCGCCGTATGTTGCATCGTGTTCAGCGCATTGAATAACCCCTATACAGTGATTTTGAAGTGGGTTACGGGAAGTGTACGGTAGTGCTTTTGAAGGAAAACCCGTTAATGCGATATTCGTGCGTTTCACGGGCAGAAAAGCACGTTTTTCACAGTCCTCACTGTTTTGATCATAACTCGAGAACGATCGAATGTTAGCGTTTGCCGTATGTTGCATCGTGTTCAGCGCATCGAATTACCCCTATGCAGTGAATTTGAAGCGTTTAAGGGAAGTGTACGGTAGTGTTTTTTGGCAGAAATTGTTTTTTTCGAAAATCGAGCAATTCGGTGATAACTCAAGAACGGTCGAATGTTAGCGTTTGCCGGATGTTGCATTATGTTCAGCACATCGAATTACCCCTATACAGTGAATTTGAAGCGTTTGAGAGAAGTGTACGGTAGTGTTTAGGCAGAAATTGTTTTTTTCGAAAATCGAGCAATTCGGTGATAACTCGAGAACGGTCGAATGTTAGCGCTCGCCGTATGTTGCATCGTGTTCAGCGCATCGAATAAGCCCTATACAGTGATTTTGAAGTGGTTACGGGAAGTGTACGGTAGTGCTTTTGATGGAAAACTCGTTTAATGCGATATTCGTGCGTTTCACGGGCAGAAAAGCACGTTTTTCACAGTCCTCACTGTTTTGATCATAACTCGAGAACGATCGAATGTTAGCGTTTGCCGTATGTTGCATCGTGTTCAGCGCATCGAATTACCCCTAGGCAGTGAATTTGAAGCGTTTAAGGAAGTGTACGGTAGTGTTTTGGAAGGAAATCGTTTTTTTTCGAAAATCGAGCAATTTGGTGATAACTCAAGAACGGTCGAATGTTAGCGTTTGCCGGATGTTGCATTGTGTTCAGCACATCGAATTACCCCTATACAGTGAATCTGAAGCGTTTGAGAGAAGTGTACGGTAGTGTTTAGGCAGAAATTGTTTTTTTTGGAAAATCGAGCAATTCGGTGATAACTCGAGAACGGTCGAATGTTAGCGTTTGCCGTATGTTGCATCATGTTCAGCGCATCGAATTACCCCTATACAGTGAATTTGACGTGGTTACGGGAAGTGTACGGTAGTGTTTTTGAAGGAAACCCGTTAATGCGATATTCGTGCGTTTCACGGGCAGAAAAGCACGTTTTTTCACAGTCCTCACTGTTTTGATCATAACTCGAGAACGATCGAATGTTAGCGTTTGCCGTATGTTGCATCGTGTTCAGCGCATCGAATTACCCCTACGCAGTGAATTTGAAGCGTTTAAGGGAAGTGTACGGTAGTGTTTTGGAAGAAAATTGTTATTTTCGAAAATCGAACAATTCGATGATACCTCGAGAACGGTCGAATGTTAGCGTTTGCCGTATGTTGCATCGTGTTCAGCACACCGAATTACCCCTATGCAGTGAATTTGAAGCGTTTAAGGGAAGTGTACGGTAGTGTTTTGGAAGAAAATTGTTTTTTTCGAAAATCGAGCAATTCGGTTATAACTCAAGAACGGTCGAATGTTAGCGTTTGCCGTATGATGCATCGTGTTCAGCGCATCGAATTACCCCTATGCAGTGAATTTGAAGCGTTTAAGGGAAGTGTACGGTAGTGTTTTGGAAGAAAATTGTTTTTTTCGAAAATCGAGCAATTCGGTGATAACTCGAGAACGGTCGAATGTTAGCGTTTGCCGGATTGTTGCATCGTGTTCAGATCATCGAATTAACCATATACAGTGAATTTCAAACGTTTAAGACAAGTGTACGGTAGTGTTTTAGGCAGAAATTGGTTTTTTCGAAAATCGAGCAATACGATGATAACTCGAGAACGGTCGAATGTTAGCGTTTGCCGTATGTTGCATCGTGTTCAGTGCATCGAATAACCCCTCTGCAGTGATTTTGAAGTGGTTACGGGAAGTGTACGGGAGTGCTTTTGAAGGAAAACCCGTTAATGCGATATTCGTGCGTTTCACGGGCAGAAAAGCACGTTTTTCACAGTCCTCACTGTTTTGATCATAACTCGAGAACGATCGAATGTTAGCGTTTGCCGTATGTTGCATCGTGTTCAGCGCATCGAATTACCCCTATACAGTGAATTTGAAGCGTTTGAGAGAAGTGTACGGTAGTGTTTAGGCAGAAATTGTTTTTTTCGAAAATCGAGCAATTCGGTGATAACTCGAGAACGGTCGAATGTTAGCGCTCGCCATAGGTTGCATCGTGTTCAGCGCATCGAATAACCCCTATACAGTGATTTTGAAGTGGTTACGGGAAGTGTACGGTAGTGCTTTTGAAGGAAAACCCGTTAATGCGATATTCGTGCGTTTCACGGGCAGAAAAGCACGTTTTTCACAGTCCTCACTGTTTTGATCATAACTCGAGAACGATCGAATGTTAGCGCTTGCCGTATGTTACATCGTGTTCAGCGCATCGAATTACCCCTATGCAGTGAATTTGAAGCGTTTAAGGGAAGTGTACGGTAGTGTTTTTGGCAGAAATTGTTTTTTTCGAAAATCGAGCAATTCGGTGATAACTCAAGAACGATCGAATGTTAGCGTTTGCCGGATGTTGCATTGTGTTCAGCACATCGAATTACCCCTATACAGTGAATTTGAAGCGTTTGAGAGAAGTGTACGGTAGTGTTTAGGCAGAAATTGTTTTTTTCGAAAATCGAGCAATTCGGTGATAACTCGAGAACGGTCGAATGTTAGCGCTCGCCGTATGTTGCATCGTGTTCAGCGCATTGAATAACCCCTATACAGTGATTTTGAAGTGGTTACGGGAAGTGTACGGTAGTGCTTTTGAAGGAAAACCCGTTAATGCGATATTCGTGCGTTTCACGGGCAGAAAAGCACGTTTTTCACAGTCCTCACTGTTTTGATCATAACTCGAGAACGATCGAATGTTAGCGTTTGCCGTATGTTGCATCGTGTTCAGCGCATCGAATTACCCCTATGCAGTGAATTTGAAGCGTTTAAGGGAAGTGTACGGTAGTGTTTTTGGCAGAAATTGTTTTTTTCGAAAATCGAGCAATTCGGTGATAACTCAAGAACGGTCGAATGTTAGCGTTTGCCGGATGTTGCATTATGTTCAGCACATCGAATTACCCCTATACAGTGAATTTGAAGCGTTTGAGAGAAGTGTACGGTAGTGTTTAGGCAGAAATTGTTTTTTTCGAAAATCGAGCAATTCGGTGATAACTCGAGAACGGTCGAATGTTAGCGCTCGCCGTATGTTGCATCGTGTTCAGCGCATCGAATAAGCCCTATACAGTGATTTTGAAGTGGTTACGGGAAGTGTACGGTAGTGCTTTTGATGGAAAACTCGTTAATGCGATATTCGTGCGTTTCACGGGCAGAAAAGCACGTTTTTCACAGTCCTCACTGTTTTGATCATAACTCGAGAACGATCGAATGTTAGCGTTTGCCGTATGTTGCATCGTGTTCAGCGCATCGAATTACCCCTAGGCAGTGAATTTGAAGCGTTTAAGGGAAGTGTACGGTAGTGTTTTGGAAGGAAATCGTTTTTTTCGAAAATCGAGCAATTTGGTGATAACTCAAGAACGGTCGAATGTTAGCGTTTGCCGGATGTTGCATTGTGTTCAGCACATCGAATTACCCCTATACAGTGAATCTGAAGCGTTTGAGAGAAGTGTACGGTAGTGTTTAGGCAGAAATTGTTTTTTTGGAAAATCGAGCAATTCGGTGATAACTCGAGAACGGTCGAATGTTAGCGTTTGCCGTATGTTGCATCATGTTCAGCGCATCGAATTACCCCTATACAGTGAATTTGACGTGGTTACGGGAAGTGTACGGTAGTGTTTTTGAAGGGAAACCCGTTAATGCGATATTCGTGCGTTTCACGGGCAGAAAAGCGCGTTTTTCACAGTCCTCACTGTTTTGATCATAACTCGCGAACGGTCGAATGTTAGCGTTTGCCGTATGTTGCATCGTGTTCAGCGCATCGAATTACCCTATGCAGTGAATTTGAAGCGTTTAAGGGAAGTGTACGGTAGTGTTTTGGAAGAAAATTGTTTTTTTCGAAAATCGAGCAATTCGGTGATAACTCAAGAACGGTCGAATGTTAGCGTTTGCCGTATGTTGCATCGCGTTCAGCGCATCGAATAACCCCTATACAGTGATTTTGAAGTGGTTCCGGGAAGTGTACGGGAGTGCTTTTGAAGGAAAACCCGTTAATGGGATATTCGTGCGTTTCACGGGCAGAAAAGCACGTTTTTCACAGTCCTCACTGTTTTGATCATAACTCGAGAACGATCGAATGTTAGCGTTTGCCGTGTGTTGCATCGTGTTCAGCGCATCGAATTACCCCTATGCAGTGGATTTGAAGTGTTTAAGGGAAGTGTACGGTAGTGTTTTGGAAGAAAATTGTTTTTTTTCGAAAATCGAGCAATTCGGTGATAACTCAAGAACGGTCGAATGTTAGCGTTTGCCGGATGTTGCATTATGTTCAGCACATCGAATTACCCCTATACAGTGAATTTGAAGCGTTTGAGAGAAGTGTACGCTAGTGTTTAGGCAGAAATTGTTTTTTTCGAAAATCGAGCAATTCGGTGATAACTCGAGAACGGTCGAATGTTAGCGCTCGCCGTATGTTGCATCGTGTTCAGCGCATCGAATAACCCCTATACAGTGATTTTGAAGTGGTTCCGGGAAGTGTACGGTAGTGCTTTTGAAGGAAAACCCGTTAATGCGATATTCGTGCGTTTCACGGGCAGAAAAGCACGTTTTTCAGAGTCCTCACTGTTTTGATCATAACTCGAGAACGATCGAATCTTAGCGTTTGCCGTATGTTGCATCGTGTTCAGCGCATCGAATTACCCCTATGCAGTGAATTTGAAGCGTTTAAGGGAAGTGTACGGTAGTGTTTTGGAAGGAAATCGTTTTTTTCGAAAATCGAGCAATTTGGTGATAACTCAAGAACGGTCGAATGTTAGCTTTTGCCGGATGTTGCATTGTGTTCAGCACATCGAATTACCCCTATACAGTGAATCTGAAGCGTTTGAGAGAAGTGTACGGTACTGTTTAGGCAGAAATTGTTTTTTTGGAAAATCGAGCAATTCGGTGATAACTCGAGAACGGTCGAATGTTAGCGTTTGCCGTATGTTGCATCATGTTCAGCGCATCGAATTACCCCTATACAGTGAATTTGACGTGGTTACGGGAAGTGTACGGTAGTGTTTTTGAAGGGAAACCCGTTAATGCGATATTCGTGCGTTTCACGGGCAGAAAAGCGCGTTTTTCACAGTCCTCACTGTTTTGATCATAACTCGCGAACGGTCGAATGTTAGCGTTTGCCGTATGTTGCATCGTGTTCAGCGCATCGAATTACCCCTATGCAGTGAATTTGAAGCGTTTAAGGCAAGTGTACGGTAGTGTTTTGGAAGAAAATTGTTTTTTTCGAAAATCGAGCAATTCGGTGATAACTCAAGAACGGTGGAATGTTAGCGTTTGCCGTGTGTTGCATTGTGTTCAGCACATCAAATTACCCCTACACACTGAATTTGAAGCGTTTAAGGGAAGTGTACGGTAGTGTTTTTGGCCGAAATTGTTTTTTTTCGAAAATCGAGCAATTCGATGATAACTCTCGAACGGTCGAATGTTAGCGTTTGCCGTATGTTGCATCGTGTTCAGCGCATCGAATTACCCCTATGCAGTGAATTTGAAGCGTTTAAGGGAAGTGTACGGTAGTGGTTTGGAAGAAAATTGTTTTTTTCGAAAATCGAGCAATACGATGATAACTCGAGAACGGTCGAATGTTAGCGTTTGCCGTATGTTGCATCGTGTTCAGCGCATCGAATAACCCCTTTGCAGTGATTTTGAAGTGGTTCCGGGAAGTGTACGGTAGTGCTTTTGAAGGAAAACCCGTTAATGCGATATTCGTGCGTTTCACGGGCAGAAAAGCACGTTTTTCACAGTCCTCACTGTTTTGATCATAACTCGCGAACGGTCGAATGTTAGCGTTTGCCGTATGTTGCATCGTGTTCAGCGCATCGAATTACCCCTATGCAGTGAATTTGAAGCGTTTAAGGGAAGTGTACGGTAGTGTTTTGGAAGAAAATTGTTTTTTTCGAAAATCGAGCAATACGATGATAACTCGAGAAAGGTCGAATGGTAGCGTTTGCCGTATGTTGCATCGTGTTCAGCTCATCGAATTAATCGTATACAGTGAATTTCAAAGATTTAAGAGAAGTGTACGGTAGTGTTTTTGGCAGAAATTGTTTTTTTCGAAAATCGAGCAATTCGGTGATAACTCGAGAACGGTCGAATGTTAGCGCTCGCCGTAGGTTGCATCGTGTTCAGCGCATCGAATAACCCCTATACAGTGATTTTGAAGTGGTTACGGGAAGTGTACGGTAGTGCTTTTGAAGGAAAACCCGTTAATGCGATATCCGTGCGTTTCACGGGCAGAAAAGCGTGTTTTTCACAGTCCTCACTGTTTTGATCATAACTCGAGAACGGTCGAATGTTAACGTTTGCCGTATGATGCATCGTGTTCAGATCATCGAATTAGCCATATACAGTGAATTTCAAATGTTTAAGAGAAGTGGACGGTAGTGTTTTAGGCAGAAATTGGTTTTTTCGAAAATCCAGCAATTCGGTGATAACTCAAGAACGGTCGAATGTTAGCATTTGCCGTGTGTTGCATTGTGTTCAGCACATCAAATTACCCCTATACAGTGAATTTGAAGCGTGTGAGAGAAGTGTACGGTAGTGTTTAGGCAGAAATGGTTTTTTTTCGAAAATCGAGCAATTCGGAGATAACTCGAGAACGGTCGAATGTTAGCGTTTGCCGGATGTTGCATCGTGTTCAGCGCATCGAATAACCCCTATACAGTGATTTTGAAGTGGTTACGGGAAGTGTACGGTAGTGCTTTTGAAGGAAAACCCGTTAATGCGATATTCGTGCGTTTCACGGGCAGAAAAGCACGTTTTTCACAGTCCTCACTGTTTTGATCATAACTCGAGAACGATCGAATGTTAGCGTTTGCCGTATGTTGCATCGTGTTCAGCGCATCGAATTACCCCTATGCAGTGAATTTGAAGCGTTTAAGGGAAGTGTACGCTAGTGTTTTTGGCAGAAATTGTTTTTTTCGAAAATCGAGCAATTCGGTGATAACTCAAGAACGGTCGAATGTTAGCGTTTGCCGGATGTTGCATTGTGTTCAGCACGTCGAATTACCCCTATACAGTGAATTTGAAGCGTTTGAGAGAAGTGTACGGTAGTGTTTAGGCAGAAATTGTTTTTTTCGAAAATCGAGCAATTCGGTGATAACTCGAGAACGGTCGAATGTTAGCGCTCGCCGTATGTTGCATCGTGTTCAGCGCATCGAATAACCCCTATACAGTGATTTTGAAGTGGTTACGGGAAGTGTACGGTAGTGCTTTTGATGGAAAACCCGTTAATGCGATATTCGTGCGTTTCACGGGCAGAAAAGCACGTTTTTCACAGTCCTCACTGTTTTGATCATAACTCGAGAACGATCGAATGTTAGCGTTTGCCGTATGTTGCATCGTGTTCAGCGCATCGAATTACCCCTATGCAGTGAATTTGAAGCGTTTAAGGGAAGTGTACGGTAGTGTTTTGGAAGGAAATCGTTTTTTTTCGAAAATCGAGCAATTTGGTGATAACTCAAGAACGGTCGAATGTTAGCGTTTGCCGGATCTTGCATTGTGTTCAGCACATCGAATTACCCCTATACAGTGAATCTGAAGCGTTTGAGAGAAGTGTACGGTAGTGTTTAGGCAGAAATTGTTTTTTTGGAAAATCGAGCAATTCGGTGATAACTCGAGAACGGTCGAATGTTAGCGTTTGCCGTATGTTGCATCATGTTCAGCGCATCGAATTACCCCTATACAGTGAATTTGACGTGGTTACGGGAAGTGTACGGTAGTGTTTTTGAAGGGAAACCCGTTAATGCGATATTCGTGCGTTTCACGGGCAGAAAAGCGCGTTTTTCACAGTCCTCACTGTTTTGATCATAACTCGCGAACGGTCGAATGTTAGCGTTTGCCGTATGTTGCATCGTGTTCAGCGCATCGAATTACCCCTATGCAGTGAATTTGAAGCGTTTAAGGGAAGTGTACGGTAGTGTTTTGGAAGAAAATTGTTTTTTTCGAAAATCGAGCAATTCGGTGATAACTCAAGAACGGTCGAATGTTAGCGTTTGCCGTATGTTGCATCGCGTTCAGCGCATCGAATAACCCCTATACAGTGATTTTGAAGTGGTTACGGGAAGTGTACGGTAGTGCTTTTGAAGGAAAACCCGTTAATGCGATATTCGTACGTTTCACGGGCAGAAAAGCGCGCTTTTCACAGTCCTCACTGTTTTGATCATAACTCGAGAACGGTCGAATGTTAACGTTTGCCGTATGATGCATCGTGTTCAGATCATCGAATTAACCATATACAGTGAATTTCAAACGTTTAAGGGAAGTGTACGGTAGTGTTTTAGGCAGAAATTGTTTTTTTCGAAAATCGAGCAATTCGGTGATAACTCAAGAACGGTCGAATGTTAGCGTTTGCCGTGTGTTGCATTCTGTTCAGCACATCAAATTACCCCTACATACTGAATTTGAAGCGTTTAAGGGAAGTGTACGGTAGTGTTTTTGGCCGAAATTGTTTTTTTCGAAAATCGAGCAATTCGATGATAACTCTCGAACGGTCGAGTGTTAGCGTTTGCCGTATGTTGCATCGTGTTCAGCGCATCGAATTACCCCTATGCAATGAATTTGAAGCGTTTAAGGGAAGTGTACGGTAGTGTTTTGGAAGAAAATTTTTTTTTTCGAAAATCGAGCAATACGATGATAACTCGAGAACGGTCGAATGTTAGCGTTTGCCGTATGTTGCATCGTGTTCAGCGCATCGAATAACCCCTATACAGTGATTTTGAAGTGGTTCCGGGAAGTGTACGGGAGTGCTTTTGAAGGAAAACCCGTTAATGCGATATTCGTGCGTTTCACGGGCAGAAAAGCACGTTTTTCACAGTCCTCACTGTTTTGATCATAACTCGAGAACGATCGAATGTTAGCGTTTGCCGTGTGTTGCATCGTGTTCAGCGCATCGAATTACCCCTATGCAGTGGATTTGAAGTGTTTAAGGGAAGTGTACGGTAGTGTTTTGGAAGAAAATTGTTTTTTTTCGAAAATCGAGCAATTCGGTGATAACTCAAGAACGGTCGAATGTTAGCGTTTGCCGGATGTTGCATTATGTTCAGCACATCGAATTACCCCTATACAGTGAATTTGAAGCGTTTGAGAGAAGTGTACGGTAGTGTTTAGGCAGAAATTGTTTTTTTCGAAAATCGAGCAATTCGGTGATAACTCGAGAACGGTCGAATCTTAGCGCTCGCCGTATGTTGCATCGTGTTCAGCGCATCGAATAACCCCTATACAGTGATTTTGAAGTGGTTCCGGGAAGTGTACGGTAGTGCTTTTGAAGGAAAACCCGTTAATGCGATATTCGTGCGTTTCACGGGCAGAAAAGCACGTTTTTCACAGTCCTCACTGTTTTGATCATAACTCGAGAACGATCGAATCTTAGCGTTTGCCGTATGTTGCATCGTGTTCAGCGCATCGAATTACCCCTATGCAGTGAATTTGAAGCGTTTAAGGGAAGTGTACGGTAGTGTTTTGGAAGGAAATCGTTTTTTTCGAAAATCGAGCAATTTGGTGATAACTCAAGAACGGTCGAATGTTAGCGTTTGCCGGATGTTGCATTGTGTTCAGCACATCGAATTACCCCTATACAGTGAATCTGAAGCGTTTGAGAGAAGTGTACGGTACTGTTTAGGCAGAAATTGTTTTTTTGGAAAATCGAGCAATTCGGTGATAACTCGAGAACGGTGGAATGTTAGCGTTTGCCGTATGTTGCATCATGTTCAGCGCATCGAATTACCCCTATACAGTGAATTTGACGTGGTGACGGGAAGTGTACGGTGGTGTTTTTGAAGGGAAACCCGTTAATGCGATATTCGTGCGTTTCACGGGCAGAAAAGCGCGTTTTTCACAGTCCTCACTGTTTTGATCATAACTCGCGAACGGTCGAATGTTAGCGTTTGCCGTATGTTGCATCGTGTTCAGCGCATCGAATTACCCCTATGCAGTGAATTTGAAGCTTTTAAGGGAAGTGTACGGTAGTGTTTTTGGCAGAAATTGTTTTTTTCGAAAATCGAGCAATTCGGTGATAACTCAAGAACGGTCGAATGTTAGCGTTTGCCGGATGTTGCATTGTGTTCAGCACATCGAATTACCCCTATACAGTGAATTTGAAGCGTTTGAGAGAAGTGTACGGTAGTGTTTAGGCAGAAATTGTTTTTTTCGAAAATCGAGCAATTCGGTGATAACTCGAGAACGGTCGAATGTTAGCGCTCGCCGTATGTTGCATCGTGTTCAGCGCATCGAATAACCCCTATACAGTGATTTTGAAGTGGTTACGGGAAGTGTACGGTAGTGCTTTTGATGGAAAACCCGTTAATGCGATATTCGTGCGTTTCACGGGCAGAAAAGCACGTTTTTCACAGTCCTCACTGTTTTGATCATAACTCGAGAACGATCGAATGTTAGCGTTTGCCGTATGTTGCATCGTGTTCAGCGCATCGAATTACCCCTATGCAGTGAATTTGAAGCGTTTAAGGGAAGTGTACGGTAGTGTTTTGGAAGGAAATCTTTTTTTTCGAAAATCGAGCAATTTGGTGATAACTCAAGAACGGTCGAATGTTAGCGTTTGCCGGATGTTGCATTGTGTTCAGCACATCGAATTACCCCTATACAGTGAATCTGAAGCGTTTGAGAGAAGTGTACGGTAGTGTTTAGGCAGAAATTGTTTTTTTGGAAAATCGAGCAATTCGGTGATAACTCGAGAACGGTCGAATGTTAGCGTTTGCCGTATGTTGCATCATGTTCAGCGCATCGAATTACCCCTATACAGTGAATTTGACGTGGTTACGGGAAGTGTACGGTAGTGTTTTTGAAGGGAAACCCGTTAATGCGATATTCGTGCGTTTCACGGGCAGAAAAGCGCGTTTTTCACAGTCCTCACTGTTTTGATCATAACTCGCGAACGGTCGAATGTTAGCGTTTGCCGTATGCTGCATCGTGTTCAGCGCATCGAATTACCCCTATGCAGTGAATTTGAAGCGTTTAAGGGAAGTGTACGGTAGTGTTTTGGAAGAAAATTGTTTTTTTCGAAAATCGAGCAATTCGGTGATAACTCAAGAACGGTCGAATGTTAGCGTTTGCCGTATGTTGCATCGCGTTCAGCGCATCGAATAACCCCTATACAGTGATTTTGGAGTGGTTACGGGAAGTGTACGGTAGTGCTTTTGAAGGAAAACCCGTTAATGCGATATTCGTACGTTTCACGGGCAGAAAAGCGCGCTTTTCACAGTCCTCACTGTTTTGATCATAACTCGAGAACGGTCGAATGTTAACGTTTGCCGTATGATGCATCGTGTTCAGATCATCGAATTAACCATATACAGTGAATTTCAAACGTTTAAGGGAAGTGTACGGTAGTGTTTTAGGCAGAAATTGTTTTTTTCGAAAATCGAGCAATTCGGTGATAACTCAATAACGGTCGAATGTTAGCGTTTGCCGTGTGTTGCATTCTGTTCAGCACATCAAATTACCCCTACACACTGAATTTGAAGCGTTTAAGGGAAGTGTACGGTAGTGTTTTTGGCCGAAATTGTTTTTTTTCGAAAATCGAGCAATTCGATGATAACTCTCGAACGGTCGAGTGTTAGCGTTTGCCGTATGTTGCATCGTGTTCAGCGCATCGAATTACCCCTATGCAATGAATTTGAAGCGTTTAAGGGAAGTGTACGGTAGTGTTTTGGAAGAAAATTTTTTTTTTCGAAAATCGAGCAATACGATGATAACTCGAGAACGGTCGAATGTTAGCGTTTGCCGTATGTTGCATCGTGTTCAGCGCATCGAATAACCCCTATACAGTGGATTTGAAGTGTTTAAGGGAAGTGTACGGTAGTGTTTTGGAAGAAAATTGTTTTTTTTCGAAAATCGAGCAATTCGGTGATAACTCAAGAACGGTCGAATGTTAGCGTTTGCCGGATGTTGCATTATGTTCAGCACATCGAATTACCCCTATACAGTGAATTTGAAGCGTTTGAGAGAAGTGTACGGTAGTGTTTAGGCAGAAATTGTTTTTTTCGAAAATCGAGCAATTCGGTGATAACTCGAGAACGGTCGAATCTTAGCGCTCGCCGTATGTTTCATCGTGTTCAGCTCATCGAATAACCCCTATACAGTGATTTTGAAGTGGTTCCGGGAAGTGTACGGTAGTGCTTTTGAAGGAAAACCCGTTAATGCGATATTCGTGCGTTTCACGGGCAGAAAATCACGTTTTTCACAGTCCTCACTGTTTTGATCATAACTCGAGAACGATCGAATCTTAGCGTTTGCCGTATGTTGCATCGTGTTCAGCGCATCGAATTACCCCTATGCAGTGAATTTGAAGCGTTTAAGGGAAGTGTACGGTAGTGTTTTGGAAGGAAATCGTTTTTTTCGAAAATCGAGCAATTTGGTGATAACTCAAGAACGGTCGAATGTTAGCGTTTGCCGGATGTTGCATTGTGTTCAGCACATCGAATTACCCCTATACAGTGAATCTGAAGCGTTTGAGAGAAGTGTACGGTACTGTTTAGGCAGAAATTGTTTTTTTGGAAAATCGAGCAATTCGGTGATAACTCGAGAACGGTGGAATGTTAGCGTTTGCCGTATGTTGCATCATGTTCAGCGCATCGAATTACCCCTATACAGTGAATTTGACGTGGTGACGGGAAGTGTACGGTGGTGTTTTTGAAGGGAAACCCGTTAATGCGATATTCGTGCGTTTCACGGGCAGAAAAGCGCGTTTTTCACAGTCCTCACTGTTTTGATCATAACTCGCGAACGGTCGAATGTTAGCGTTTGCCGTATGTTGCATCGTATTCAGCGCATCGAATTACCCCTATGCAGTGAATTTGAAGCGTTTAAGGGAAGTGTACGGTAGTGTTTTTGGCAGAAATTGTTTTTTTCGAAAATCGAGCAATTCGGTGATAACTCAAGAACGGTCGAATGTTAGCGTTTGCCGTGTGTTGCATTCTGTTCAGCACATCAAATTACCCCTACACACTGAATTTGAAGCGTTTAAGGGAAGTGTACGGTAGTGTTTTTGGCCGAAATTTTTTTTTTCGAAAATCGAGCAATTCGATGATAACTCTCGAACGGTCGAGTGTTAGCGTTTGCCGTATGTTGCATCGTGTTCAGCGCATCGAATTACCCCTATGCAATGAATTTGAAGCGTTTAAGGGAAGTGTACGGTAGTGTTTTGGAAGAAAATTTTTTTTTTCGAAAATCGAGCAATACGATGATAACTCGAGACCGGTCGAATGTTAGCGTTTGCCGTATGTTGCATCGTGTTCAGCGCATCGAATAACCCCTATACAGTGATTTTGAAGTGGTTGCGGGAAGTGTACGGGAGTGCTTTTGAAGGAAAACCCGTTAATGCGATATTCGTGCGTTTCACGGGCAGAAAAGCACGTTTTTCACAGTCCTCACTGTTTTGATCATAACTCGAGAACGATCGAATCTTAGCGTTTGCCGTATGTTGCATCGTGTTCAGCGCATCGAATTACCCCTATGCAGTGAATTTGAAGCGTTTAAGGGAAGTGTACGGTAGTGTTTTGGAAGGAAATCGTTTTTTTCGAAAATCGAGCAATTTGGTGATAACTTAAGAACGGTCGAATGTTAGCGTTTGCCGGATGTTGCATTGTGTTCAGCACATCGAATTACCCCTATACAGTGAATCTGAAGCGTTTGAGAGAAGTGTACGGTACTGTTTAGGCAGAAATTGTTTTTTTGGAAAATCGAGCAATTCGGTGATAACTCGAGAACGGTGGAATGTTAGCGTTTGCCGTATGTTGCATCATGTTCAGCGCATCGAATTACCCCTATACAGTGAATTTGACGTGGTGACGGGAAGTGTACGGTGGTGTTTTTGAAGGGAAACCCGTTAATGCGATATTCGTGCGTTTCACGGGCAGAAAAGCGCGTTTTTCACAGTCCTCACTGTTTTGATCATAACTCGCGAACGGTCGAATGTTAGCGTTTGCCGTATGTTGCATCGTGTTCAGCGCATCGAATTACCCCTATGCAGTGAATTTGAAGCGTTTAAGGCAAGTGTACGGTAGTGTTTTGGAAGAAAATTGTTTTTTTCGAACATCGAGCAATACGATGATAACTCGAGAAAGGTCGAATGGTAGCGTTTGCCGTATGTTGCATCGTGTTCAGCTCATCGAATTAATCATATACAGTGAATTTCAAAGGTTTAAGAGAAGTGTACGGTAGTGTTTTTGGCAGATATTGTTTTTTTCGAAAATCGAGCAATTCGGTGATAACTCGAGAACGGTCGAATGTTAGCGCTCGCCGTATGTTGCATCGTGTTCAGCGCATCGAATAACCCCTACACAGTGATTTTGAAGTGGTTCCGGGAAGTGTACGGGAGTGCTTTTGAAGGAAAACCCGTTAATGCGATATCCGTGCGTTTCACGGGCAGAAAAGCACGTTTTTCACAGTCCTCACTGTTTTGATCATAACTCGAGAACGGTCGAATGTTAACGTTTGCCGTATGTTGCATCGTGTTCAGCGCATCGAATTACCCCTATACAGTGAATTTGACGTGGTGACGGGAAGTGTACGGTGGTGTTTTTGAAGGGAAACCCGTTAATGCGATATTCGTGCGTTTCACGGGCAGAAAAGCGCGTTTTTCACAGTCCTCACTGTTTTGATCATAACTCGCGAACGGTCGAATGTTAGCGTTTGCCGTATGTTGCATCGTGTTCAGCGCATCGAATTACCCCTATGCAGTGAATTTGAAGCGTTTAAGGGAAGTGTACGGTAGTGTTTTGGAAGAAAATTGTTTTTTTCGAAAATCGAGCAATACGATGATAACTCGAGAACGGTCGAATGTTAGCGTTTGCCGTATGTTGCATCGTGTTCAGCGCATCGAATAACCCCTCTGCAGTGATTTTGAAGTGGTTACGGGAAGTGTACGGGAGTGCTTTTGAAGGAAAACCCGTTAATGCAATATTCGTGCGTTTCACGGGCAGAAAAGCACGTTTTTCACAGTCCTCACTGTTTTGATCATAACTCGAGAACGATCGAATGTTAGCGTTTGCCGTATGTTGCATCGTGTTCAGCGCATCGAATTACCCCTATACAGTGAATTTGAAGCGTTTGAGAGAAGTGTACGGTAGTGTTTAGGCAGAAATTGTTTTTTTCGAAAATCGAGCAATTCGGTGATAACTCGAGAACGGTCGAATGTTAGCGCTCGCCGTATGTTGCATCGTGTTCAGCGCATCGAATAACCCCTACACAGTGATTTTGAAGTGGTTCCGGGAAGTGTACGGTAGTGCTTTTGAAGGAAAACCCGTTAATGCGATATTCGTGCGTTTCACGGGCAGAAAATCACGTTTTTCACAGTCCTCACTGTTTTGATCATAACTCGAGAACGATCGAATGTTAGCATTTGCCGTATGTTGCATCGTGTTCAGCGCATCGAATTACCCCTATACAGTGATTTTGAAGTGGTTACGGGAAGTGTACGGTAGTGTTTTTGAAGGAAAACCCGTTAATGCGATATCCGTGCGTTTCACGGGCAGAAAAGCACGTTTTTCACAGTCCTCACTGTTTTGATCATAACTCGAGAACGGTCGAATGTTAACGTTTGCCGTATGATGCATCGTGTTCAGATCATCGAATTAGCCATATACAGTGAATTTCAAATGTTTAAGAGAAGTGGACGGTAGTGTTTTAGGCAGAAATTGGTTTTTTCGAAAATCGAGCAATTCGGTGATAACTCAAGAACGGTCGAATGTTAGCATTTGCCGTGTGTTGCATTGTGTTCAGCACATCAAATTACCCCTATACAGTGAATTTGAAGCGTGTGAGAGAAGTGTACGGTAGTGTTTAGGCAGAAATGGTTTTTTTTCGAAAATCGAGCAATTCGGAGATAACTCGAGAACGGTCGAATGTTAGCGTTTGCCGGATGTTGCATCGTGTTCAGCGCATCGAATAACCCCTATACAGTGATTTTGAAGTGGTTACGGGAAGTGTACGGTAGTGCTTTTGAAGGAAAACCCGTTAATGCGATATTCGTGCGTTTCACGGGCAGAAAAGCACGTTTTTCACAGTCCTCACTGTTTTGATCATAACTCGAGAACGATCGAATGTTAGCGTTTGCCGTATGTTGCATCGTGTTCAGCGCATCGAATTACCCCTATGCAGTGAATTTGAAGCGTTTAAGGGAAGTGTACGGTAGTGTTTTTGGCAGAAATTGTTTTTTTCGAAAATCGAGCAATTCGGTGATAACTCAAGAACGGTCGAATGTTAGCGTTTGCCGGATGTTGCATTGTGTTCAGCACATCGAATTACCCCTATACAGTGAATTTGAAGCGTTTGAGAGAAGTGTACGGTAGTGTTTAGGCAGAAATTGTTTTTTTCGAAAATCGAGCAATTCGGTGATAACTCGAGAACGGTCGAATGTTAGCGCTCGCCGTATGTTGCATCGTGTTCAGCGCATCGAATAACCCCTATACAGTGATTTTGAAGTGGTTACGGGAAGTGTACGGTAGTGCTTTTGAAGGAAAACCCGTTAATGCGATATTCGTGCGTTTCACGGGCAGAAAAGCACGTTTTTCACAGTCCTCACTGTTTTGATCATAACTCGAGAACGATCGAATGTTAGCGTTTGCCGTATGTTGCATCGTGTTCAGCGCATCGAATTACCCCTATGCAGTGAATTTGAAGCGTTTAAGGGAAGTGTACGGTAGTGTTTTTGGCAGAAATTGTTTTTTTTCGAAAATCGAGCAATTCGGTGATAACTCAAGAACGGTCGAATGTTAGCGTTTGCCGGATGTTGCATTGTGTTCAGCACATCGAATTACCCATATACAGTGAATTTGAAGCGTTTGAGAGAAGTGTACGGTAGTGTTTAGGCAGAAATTGTTTTTTTCGAAAATCGAGCAATTCGGTGATAACTCGAGAACGGTCGAATGTTAGCGCTCGCCGTATGTTGCATCGTGTTCAGCGCATCGAATAACCCCTATACAGTGATTTTGAAGTGGTTACGGGAAGTGTACGGTAGTGCTTTTGATGGAAAACCCGTTAATGCGATATTCGTGCGTTTCACGGGCAGAAAAGCACGTTTTTCACAGTCCTCACTGTTTTGATCATAACTCGAGAACGATCGAATGTTAGCGTTTGCCGTATGTTGCATCGTGTTCAGCGCATCGAATTACCCCTATGCAGTGAATTTGAAGCGTTTAAGGGAAGTGTACGGTAGTGTTTTGGAAGGAAATCGTTTTTTTCGAAAATCGAGCAATTTGGTGATAACTCAAGAACGGTCGAATGTTAGCGTTTGCCGGATGTTGCATTGTGTTCAGCACATCGAATTACCCCTATACAGTGAATCTGAAGCGTTTGAGAGAAGTGTACGGTAGTGTTTAGGCAGAAATTGTTTTTTTGGAAAATCGAGCAATTCGGTGATAACTCGAGAACGGTCGAATGTTAGCGTTTGCCGTATGTTGCATCATGTTCAGCGCATCGAATTACCCCTATACAGTGAATTTGACGTGGTTACGGGAAGTGTACGGTAGTGTTTTTGAAGGGAAACCCGTTAATGCGATATTCGTGCGTTTCACGGGCAGAAAAGCGCGTTTTTCACAGTCCTCACTGTTTTGATCATAACTCGCGAACGGTCGAATGTTAGCGTTTGCCGTATGTTGCATCGTGTTCAGCGCATCGAATTACCCCTATGTAGTGAATTTGAAGCGTTTAAGGGAAGTGTACGGTAGTGTTTTGGAAGAAAATTGTTTTTTTCGAAAATCGAGCAATTCGGTGATAACTCAAGAACGGTCGAATGTTAGCGTTTGCCGTATGTTGCATCGCGTTCAGCGCATCGAATAACCCCTATACAGTGATTTTGAAGTGGTTACGGGAAGTGTACGGTAGTGCTTTTGAAGGAAAACCCGTTAATGCGATATTCGTACGTTTCACGGGCAGAAAAGCGCGCTTTTCACAGTCCTCACTGTTTTGATCATAACTCGAGAACGGTCGAATGTTAACGTTTGCCGTATGATGCATCGTGTTCAGATCATCGAATTAACCATATACAGTGAATTTCAAACGTTTAAGGGAAGTGTACGGTAGTGTTTTAGGCAGAAATTGTTTTTTTCGAAAATCGAGCAATTCGGTGATAACTCAAGAACGGTCGAATGTTAGCGTTTGCCGTGTGTTGCATTCTGTTCAGCACATCAAATTACCCCTACACACTGAATTTGAAGCGTTTAAGGGAAGTGTACGGTAGTGTTTTTGGCCGAAATTTTTTTTTTCGAAAATCGAGCAATTCGATGATAACTCTCGAACGGTCGAGTGTTAGCGTTTGCCGTATGTTGCATCGTGTTCAGCGCATCGAATTACCCCTATGCAATGAATTTGAAGCGTTTAAGGGAAGTGTACGGTAGTGTTTTGGAAGAAAATTTTTTTTTTCGAAAATCGAGCAATACGATGATAACTCGAGAACGGTCGAATGTTAGCGTTTGCCGTATGTTGCATCGTGTTCAGCGCATCGAATAACCCCTATACAGTGATTTTGAAGTGGTTCCGGGAAGTGTACGGGAGTGCTTTTGAAGGAAAACCCGTTAATGCGATATTCGTGCGTTTCACGGGCAGAAAAGCACGTTTTTCACAGTCCTCACTGTTTTGATCATAACTCGAGAACGATCGAATGTTAGCGTTTGCCGTGTGTTGCATCGTGTTCAGCGCATCGAATTACCCCTATGCAGTGGATTTGAAGTGTTTAAGGGAAGTGTACGGTAGTGTTTTGGAAGAAAATTGTTTTTTTTCGAAAATCGAGCAATTCGGTGATAACTCAAGAACGGTCGAATGTTAGCGTTTGCCGGATGTTGCATTATGTTCAGCACATCGAATTACCCCTATACAGTGAATTTGAAGCGTTTGAGAGAAGTGTACGGTAGTGTTTAGGCAGAAATTGTTTTTTTCGAAAATCGAGCAATTCGGTGATAACTCGAGAACGGTCGAATCTTAGCGCTCGCCGTATGTTGCATCGTGTTCAGCGCATCGAATAACCCCTATACAGTGATTTTGAAGTGGTTCCGGGAAGTGTACGGTAGTGCTTTTGGAGGAAAACCCGTTAATGCGATATTCGTGCGTTTCACGGGCAGAAAAGCACGTTTTTCACAGTCCTCACTGTTTTGATCATAACTCGAGAACGATCGAATCTTAGCGTTTGCCGTATGTTGCATCGTGTTCAGCGCATCGAATTACCCCTATGCAGTGAATTTGAAGCGTTTAAGGGAAGTGTACGGTAGTGTTTTGGAAGGAAATTTTTTTTTTCGAAAATCGAGCAATTTGGTGATAACTCAAGAACGGTCGAATGTTAGCGTTTGCCGGATGTTGCATTGTGTTCAGCACATCGAATTACCCCTATACAGTGAATCTGAAGCGTTTGAGAGAAGTGTACGGTACTGTTTAGGCAGAAATTGTTTTTTTGGAAAATCGAGCAATTCGGTGATAACTCGAGAACGGTGGAATGTTAGCGTTTGCCGTATGTTGCATCATGTTCAGCGCATCGAATTACCCCTATACAGTGAATTTGACGTGGTGACGGGAAGTGTACGGTGGTGTTTTTGAAGGGAAACCCGTTAATGCGATATTCGTGCGTTTCACGGGCAGAAAAGCGCGTTTTTCACAGTCCTCACTGTTTTGATCATAACTCGCGAACGGTCGAATGTTAGCGTTTGCCGTATGTTGCATCGTGTTCAGCGCATCGAATTACCCCTATGCAGTGAATTTGAAGCGTTTAAGGCAAGTGTACGGTAGTGTTTTGGAAGAAAATTGTTTTTTTCGAACATCGAGCAATACGATGATAACTCGAGAAAGGTCGAATGGTAGCGTTTGCCGTATGTTGCATCGTGTTCAGCTCATCGAATTAATCATATACAGTGAATTTCAAAGGTTTAAGAGAACTGTACGGTAGTGTTTTTGGCAGATATTGTTTTTTTCGAAAATCGAGCAATTCGGTGATAACTCAAGAACGGTCGAATGTTAGCGTTTGCCGTATGTTGCATCGCGTTCAGCGCATCGAATAACCCCTATACAGTGATTTTGAAGTGGTTACGGGAAGTGTACGGTAGTGCTTTTGAAGGAAAACCCGTTAATGCGATATTCGTACGTTTCACGGGCAGAAAAGCGCGCTTTTCACAGTCCTCACTGTTTTGATCATAACTCGAGAACGGTCGAATGTTAACGTTTGCCGTATGATGCATCATGTTCAGATCATCGAATTAACCATATACAGTGAATTTCAAACGTTTAAGAGAAGTGTACGGTAGTGTTTTAGGCAGAAATTGTTTTTTTCGAAAATCGAGCAATTCGGTGATAACTCAAGAACGGTGGAATGTTAGCGTTTGCCGTATGTTGCATCGTGTTCAGCGCATCGAATTACCCCTATGCAGTGAATTTGAAGCGTTTAAGGGAAGTGTACGGTAGTGTTTTGGAAGAAAATTGTTTTTTTCGAAAATCGAGCAATACGATGATAACTCGAGAACGGTCGAATGTTAGCGTTTGCCGTATGTTGCATCGTGTTCAGCGCATCGAATAACCCCTCTGCAGTGATTTTGAAGTGGTTACGGGAAGTGTACGGGAGTGCTTTTGAAGGAAAACCCGTTAATGCAATATTCGTGCGTTTCACGGGCAGAAAAGCACGTTTTTCACAGTCCTCACTGTTTTGATCATAACTCGAGAACGATCGAATGTTAGCGTTTGCCGTATGTTGCATCGTGTTCAGCGCATCGAATTACCCCTATACAGTGAATTTGAAGCGTTTGAGAGAAGTGTACGGTAGTGTTTAGGCAGAAATTGTTTTTTTCGAAAATCGAGCAATTCGGTGATAACTCGAGAACGGTCGAATGTTAGCGCTCGCCGTATGTTGCATCGTGTTCAGCGCATCGAATAACCCCTATACAGTGATTTTGAAGTGGTTCCGGGAAGTGTACGGTAGTGCTTTTGAAGGAAAACCCGTTAATGCGATATTCGTGCGTTTCACGGGCAGAAAATCACGTTTTTCACAGTCCTCACTGTTTTGATCATAACTCGAGAACGATCGAATGTTAGCGTTTGCCGTATGTTGCATCGTGTTCAGCGCATCGAATTACCCCTATACAGTGATTTTGAAGTGGTTACGGGAAGTGTACGGTAGTGTTTTTGAAGGAAAACCCGTTAATGCGATATCCGTGCGTTTCACGGGCAGAAAAGCACGTTTTTCACATTCCTCACTGTTTTGATCATAACTCGAGAACGGTCGAATGTTAACGTTTGCCGTATGATGCATCGTGTTCAGATCATCGAATTAGCCATATACAGTGAATTTCAAATGTTTAAGAGAAGTGGACGGTAGTGTTTTAGGCAGAAATTGGTTTTTTCGAAAATCGAGCAATTCGGTGATAACTCAAGAACGGTCGAATGTTAGCGTTTGCCGTATGTTGCATTGTGTTCAGCACATCAAATTACCCCTATACAGTGAATTTGAAGCGTGTGAGAGAAGTGTACGGTAGTGTTTAGGCAGAAATGGTTTTTTTCGAAAATCGAGCAATTCGGAGATAACTCGAGAACGGTCGAATGTTAGCGTTTGCCGGATGTTGCATCGTGTTCAGCGCATCGAATAACCCCTATACAGTGATTTTGAAGTGGTTACGGGAAGTGTACGGTAGTGCTTTTGAAGGAAAACCCGTTAATGCGATATTCGTGCGTTTCACGGGCAGAAAAGCACGTTTTTCACAGTCCTCACTGTTTTGATCATAACTCGAGAACGATCGAATGTTAGCGTTTGCCGTATGTTGCATCGTGTTCAGCGCATCGAATTACCCCTATGCAGTGAATTTGAAGCGTTTAAGGGAAGTGTACGGTAGTGTTTTTGGCAGAAATTGTTTTTTTCGAAAAACGAGCAATTCGGTGATAACTCAAGAACGGTCGAATGTTAGCGTTTGCCGTGTGTTGCATTCTGTTCAGCACATCAAATTACCCCTACACACTGAATTTGAAGCGTTTAAGGGAAGTGTACGGTAGTGTTTTTGGCCGAAATTGTTTTTTTCGAAAATCGAGCAATTCGATGATAACTCTCGAACGGTCGAATGTTAGCGTTTGCCGTATGTTGCGTCGTGTTCAGCGCATCGAATTACCCCTATGCAGTGAATTTGAAGCGTTTAAGGGAAGTGTACGGTAGTGTTTTGGAAGAAAATTGTTTTTTTCGAAAATCGAGCAATACGATGATAACTCGAGAACGGTCGAATGTTAGCGTTTGCCGTATGTTGCATCGTGTTCAGCGCATCGAATAACCCCTATACAGTGATTTTGAAGTGGTTCCGGGAAGTGTACGGGAGTGCTTTTGAAGGAAAACCCGTTAATGCGATATTCGTGCGTTTCACGGGCAGAAAAGCACGTTTTTCACAGTCCTCACTGTTTTGATCATAACTCGAGAACGATCGAATGTTAGCGTTTGCCGTGTGTTGCATCGTGTTCAGCGCATCGAATTACCCCTATGCAGTGGATTTGAAGTGTTTAAGGGAAGTGTACGGTAGTGTTTTGGAAGAAAATTGTTTTTTTTCGAAAATCGAGCAATTCGGTGATAACTCAAGAACGGTCGAATGTTAGCGTTTGCCGGATGTTGCATTATGTTCAGCACATCGAATTACCCCTATACAGTGAATTTGAAGCGTTTGAGAGAAGTGTACGGTAGTGTTTAGGCAGAAATTGTTTTTTTCGAAAATCGAGCAATTCGGTGATAACTCGAGAACGGTCGAATGTTAGCGCTCGCCGTATGTTGCATCGTGTTCAGCGCATCGAATTACCCCTATACAGTGATTTTGAAGTGGTTACGGGAAGTGTACGGTAGTGTTTTTGAAGGAAAACCCGTTAATGCGATATTCGTGCGTTTCACGGGCGGAAAACCACGTTTTTCACAGTCCTCACTGTTTTGATCATAACTCGCGAACGGTCGAATGTTAGCGTTTGCCGTATGTTGCATCGTGTTCAGCGCATCGAATTACCCCTATGCAGTGAATTTGAAGCGTTTAAGGGAAGTGTACGGTAGTGTTTTGGAAGAAAATTGTTTTTTTCGAAAATCGAGCAATACGATGATAACTCGAGAAAGGTCGAATGGTAGCGTTTGCCGTATGTTGCATCGTGTTCAGCTCATCGAATTAATCATATACAGTGAATTTCAAAGGTTTAAGAGAAGTGTACGGTAGTGTTTTTGGCAGATATTGTTTTTTTCGAAAATCGAGCAATTCGGTGATAACTCAAGAACGGTCGAATGTTAGCGTTTGCCGTATGTTGCATCGCGTTCAGCGCATCGAATAACCCCTATACAGTGATTTTGAAGTGGTTCCGGGAAGTGTACGGTAGTGCTTTTGAAGGAAAACCCGTTAATGCGATATTCGTGCGTTTCACGGGCAGAAAATCACGTTTTTCACAGTCCTCACTGTTTTGATCATAACTCGAGAACGATCGAATGTTAGCGTTTGCCGTATGTTGCATCGTGTTCAGCGCATCGAATTACCCCTATACAGTGATTTTGAAGTGGTTACGGGAAGTGTACGGTAGTGTTTTTGAAGGAAAACCCGTTAATGCGATATTCGTGCGTTTCACGGGCAGAAAAGCACGTTTTTCACAGTCCTCACTGTTTTGATCATAACTCGCGAACGGTCGAATGTTAGCGTTTGCCGTATGTTGCATCGTGTTCTGCGCATCGAATTACCCCTATGCAGTGAATTTGAAGCGTTTAAGGGAAGTGTACGGTAGTGTTTTGGAAGAAAATTGTTTTTTTCGAAAATCGAGCAATACGATGATAACTCGAGAAAGGTCGAATGGTAGCGTTTGCCGTATGTTGCATCGTGTTCAGCTCATCGAATTAATCGTATACAGTGAATTTCAAAGGTTTAAGAGAAGTGTACGGTAGTGTTTTTGGCAGAAATTGTTTTTTTCGAAAATCGAGCAATTCGGTGATAACTCGAGAACGGTCGAATGTTAGCGCTCGCCGTAGGTTGCATCGTGTTCAGCGCATCGAATAACCCCTATACAGTGATTTTGAAGTGGTTACGGGAAGTGTACGGTAGTGCTTTTGAAGGAAAACCCGTTAATGCGATATTCGTGCGTTTCACGGGCAGAAAAGCACGTTTTTCACAGTCCTCACTGTTTTGATCATAACTCGAGAACGATCGAATGTTAGCGTTTGCCGTATGTTGCATCGTGTTCAGCGTATCGAATTACCCCTATGCAGTGAATTTGAAGCGTTTAAGGGAAGTGTACGGTAGTGTTTTGGAAGAAAATTGTTTTTTTCGAAAATCGAGCAATTCGATGATAACTCGAGAACGGTCGAATGTTAGCGTTTGCCGTATTTTGCATCGTGTTCAGCTCATCGAATTAAGCATATACAGTGAATTTGAAGTGGTTACGGGAAGTGTACGGTAGTGTTTTTGAAGGAAAACCCGTTAATGCGATATCCGTGCGTTTCACGGGCAGAAAAGCGTGTTTTTCACAGTCCTCACTGTTTTGATCATAACTCGAGAACGGTCGAATGTTAACGTTTGCCGTATGATGCATCGTGTTCAGATCATCGAATTAGCCATATACAGTGAATTTCAAATGTTTAAGAGAAGTGGACGGTAGTGTTTTAGGCAGAAATTGGTTTTTTCGAAAATCGAGCAATTCGGTGATAACTCAAGAACGGTCGAATGTTAGCGTTTGCCGTGTGTTGCATTGTGTTCAGCACATCAAATTACCCCTATACAGTGAATTTGAAGCGTGTGAGAGAAGTGTACGGTAGTGTTTAGGCAGAAATGGTTTTTTTCGAAAATCGAGCAATTCGGAGATAACTCGAGAACGGTCGAATGTTAGCGTTTGCCGGATGTTGCATCGTGTTCAGCGCATCGAATAACCCCTATACAGTGATTTTGAAGTGGTTACGGGAAGTGTACGGTAGTGCTTTTGAAGGAAAACCCGTTAATGCGATATTCGTGCGTTTCACGGGCAGAAAAGCACGTTTTTCACAGTCCTCACTGTTTTGATCATAACTCGAGAACGATGGAATGTTAGCGTTTGCCGTATGTTGCATCGTGTTCAGCGCATCGAATTACCCCTATGCAGTGAATTTGAAGCGTTTAAGGGAAGTGTACGGTAGTGTTTTTGGCAGAAATTGTTTTTTTCGAAAAACGAGCAATTCGGTGATACCTCAAGAACGGTCGAATGTTAGCGTTTGCCGGATGTTGCATTGTGTTCAGCACATCGAATTACCCCTATACAGTGAATTTGAAGCGTTTGAGAGAAGTGTACGGTAGTGTTTAGGCAGAAATTGTTTTTTTCGAAAATCGAGCAATTCGGTGATAACTCGAGAACGGTCGAATGTTAGCGTTTGCCGTATGTTGCATCGTGTTCAGCGCATCGAATTACCCCTATGCAGTGAATTTGAAGCGTTTAAGGGAAGTGTACGGTAGTGTTTTGGAAGAAAATTGTTTTTTTCGAAAATCGAGCAATTCGGTGATAACTCAAGAACGGTCGAATGTTAGCGTTTGCCGTATGTTGCATCGCGTTCAGCGCATCGAATGACCCCTATACAGTGATTTTGAAGTGGTTACGGGAAGTGTACGGTAGTGCTTTTGAAGGAAAACCCGTTAATGCGATATTCGTACGTTTCACGGGCAGAAAAGCGCGCTTTTCACAGTCCTCACTGTTTTGATCATAACTCGAGAACGGTCGAATGTTAACGTTTGCCGTATGATGCATCGTGTTCAGATCATCGAATTAACCATATACAGTGAATTTCAAACGTTTAAGAGAAGTGTACGGTAGTGTTTAAGGCAGAAATTGTTTTTTTCGAAAATCGAGCAATTCGGTGATAACTCAAGAACGGTCGAATGTTAGCGTTTGCCGTGTGTTGCATTCTGTTCAGCACATCAAATTACCCCTACACACTGAATTTGAAGCGTTTAAGGGAAGTGTACGGTAGTGTTTTTGGCCGAAATTGTTTTTTTCGAAAATCGAGCAATTCGATGATAACTCTCGAACGGTCGAATGTTAGCGTTTGCCGTATGTTGCGTCGTGTTCAGCGCATCGAATTACCCCTATGCAGTGATTTTGAAGTGGTTACGGGAAGTGTACGGTAGTGCTTTTGAAGGAAAACCCGTTAATGCGATATTCGTGCGTTTCACGGGCAGAAAAGCACGTTTTTCACAGTCCTCACTCTTTTGATCATAACTCGAGAACGATCGAATGTTAGCGTTTGCCGTATGTTGCATTGTGTTCAGCACATCAAATCACCCCTACACAGTGAATTTGAAGCGTTCAAGGGAAGTGTACGGTAGTGTTTTGGAAGAAAATTGTTTTTTTCGAAAATCGAGCAATTCGGTGATAACTCGAGAACGGTCGAATGTTAGCGCTCGCCGTATGTTGCATCGTGTTCAGCGCATCGAATAACCCCTATACAGTGATTTTGAAGTGGTTACGGGAAGTGTACGGTAGTGCTTTTGAAGGAAAACCCGTTAATGCGATATTCGTGCGTTTCACGGGCAGAAAAGCACGTTTTTCACAGTCCTCACTCTTTTGATCATAACTCGAGAACGATCGAATGTTAGCGTTTGCCGTATGTTGCATCGTGTTCAGCGCATCGAATTACCCCTATGCAGTGAATTTGAAGCGTTTAAGGGAAGTGTACGGTAGTGTTTTGGAAGAAAATTGTTTTTTTCGAAAATCGAGCAATTCGATGATAACTCTCGAACGGTCGAATGTTAGCGTTTGCCGTATGTTGCATCGTGTTCAGCGCATCGAATTACCCCTATGCAGTGAATTTGAAGCGTTTAAGGGAAGTGTACGGTAGTGTTTTGGAAGAAAATTGTTTTTTTCGAAAATCAAGCAATTCGGTGATAACTCGAGAACGGTCGAATGTTAGCGTTTGCCGTATGTTGCATCGTGTTCAGATCATCGAATTAACCATATACAGTGAATTTCAAACGTTTAAGAGAAGTGTACGGTAGTGTTTTGGCAGAAATTGTTTTTTTCGAAAATCGAGCAATTCGGTGATAACTCAAGAACGGTCGAATGTTAGCGTTTGCCGGATGTTGCATTGTGTTCAGCGCATCGAATAACCCCTATACAGTGATTTTGAAGTGGTTACGGGAAGTGTACGGTAGTGCTTTTGAAGGAAAACCCGTTAATGCGATATTCGTGCGTTTCACGGGCAGAAAAGCACGTTTTTCACAGTCCTCACTGTTTTGATCATAACTCGAGAACGATCGAATGTTAGCGTTTGCCGTATGTTGCATTGTGTTCAGCACATCAAATCACCCCTACACAGTGAATTTGAAGCGTTTAAGGGAAGTGTACGGTAGTGTTTTTGGCCGAAATTGGTTTGTTCGAAAATCGAGCCATTCGATGATAACTCAAGAACGGTCGAATGTCAGCGTTTGCTGTATGTTGCATCGTGTTCAGCGCATCGAATTACCCCTATGCAGTGAATTTGAAGCGTTTAAGGGAAGTGTACGGTAGTGTTTTGGAAGAAAATTGTTTTTTTCGAAAATCGAGCAATTCGGTGATAACTCGAGAACGGTCGAATGTTAGCGTTTGCCGTATGTTGCATCGTGTTCAGATCATCGAATTAACCATATACAGTGAATTTCAAACGTTTAAGAGAAGTGTACGGTAGTGTTTTGGCAGAAATTGTTTTTTTCGAAAATCGAGCAATTCGGTGATAACTCAAGAACGGTCGAATGTTAGCGTTTGCCGGATGTTGCATTGTGTTCAGCGCATCGAATAACCCCTATACAGTGATTTTGAAGTGGTTACGGGAAGTGTACGGTAGTGCTTTTGAAGGAAAACCCGTTAATGCGATATTCGTGCGTTTCACGGGCAGAAAAGCACGTTTTTCACAGTCCTCACTGTTTTGATCATAACTCGAGAACGATCGAATGTTAGCGTTTGCCGTATGTTGCATTGTGTTCAGCACATCAAATTACTCCTACGCACTGAATTTGAAGTGTTTAAGGGAAGTGTACGGTAGTGTTTAGCCAGAAATTGTTTTTTTCGAAAATCGAGCAATTCGGTGATAACTCAAGAACGGTCGAATGTTAGCGTTGGCCGTGTGTTGCATTGTGTTCAGCACATCAAATCACCCCTACACAGTGAATTTGAAGCGTTTAAGGGAAGTGTACGGTAGTGTTTTTGGCCGAAATTGGTTTGTTCGAAAATCGAGCCATTCGATGATAACTCAAGAACGGTCGAATGTCAGCGTTTGCCGTATGTTGCATCGTGTTCAGCGCATCGAATTACCCCTATACAGTGAATTTGAAGCGTTTAGGAGAAGTGTACGGTAGTGTTTTTGGCAGAAATTGGTTTTTTCGAAAATCGAGCAATTCGGTGATAACTCAAGAACGGTCGAATGTTAGCGTTTGCCGTGTGTTGCATTGTGTTCAGCACATCAAATCACCCCTACACAGTGAATTTGAAGCGTTTAAGGGAAGTGTACAGTAGTGTTTTTGGCCGAAATTGTTTTTTTTCGAAAATCGAGCCATTCGATGATAACTCTCGAACGGTCGAATGTCAGCGTTTGCCGTATGTTGCATCGTGTTCAGCGCATCGAATTACCCCTATGCAGTGACTTTGAAGCGTTTAAGGGAAGTGTACGATAGTGTTTTGGAAGAAAATTGTTTTTTTTCGAAAATCGAGCAATAAGATGATAACTCGAGAAAGGTCGAATGTTAGCGTTTGCCGTATATTGTATCGTGTTCAGTACATCGAACTACCCCTATACAGTGAATTTGAAGCGTTTAGGAGAAGTGTACGAGTAGTGTTTTTGGCAGAAATTAGTTTTTTCAAAAATCCAGCAATTCGGTGATAACTCAAGAACGGTCGAATGTTGGCGCTCGCCGTATGTTGCATCGTATTCAGCACAGCGAATTACCGCAACACAGTGAATTTGAAGTGGTTACGGGAAGTGTACGGTAGTGTTTTTGAAGGAAAACCCGTTAATGCGATATTCGTGCGTTTCACGGGCAGAAAAGCACGTTTTTCACAGTACTCACTGTTTTGATCATAACTCGCGAGCGGTCGAATGTTCGCGTTTGCCGTATGTTGCATCATGTTCAGCGCATCGAATTACCCCTACACAGTGAATTTGAAGTGGTTACGGGAAGTGTACGCTAGTGTTTTTGAAGGAAAACCCGGTTAATGCGATATTCGTGCGTTTCACGGGCAGAAAAGCACGTTTTTCACAGTCCTTACTGTTTTGATCATAACTCGCGAACGATCGAATGTTAGCGTTTGCCGTATGTTGCATCGTGTTCAGCGCATCGAATTACCCCTATGCAGTGAATTTGAAGCGTTTAAGGGAAGTGTACGGTAGTGTTTTTGGCAGAAATTGTTTTTTTTTCGAAAATCGAGCAATTCGGTGATAACTCAAGAACGGTCGAATGCTAGCGTTTGCCGGATGTTGCATTGTGTTCAGCACATCGAATTACCCCTATACAGTGAATTTGAAGCGTTTGAGAGAAGTGTACGGTAGTGTTTAGGCAGAAATTGTTTTTTTCGAAAATCGAGCAATTCGGTGATAACTCGAGAACGGACGAATGTTAGCGCTCGCCGTATGTTGCATCGGGTTCAGCACAGCGAATTACCGCTACACAGTGAATTTGAAGTGGTTACGGGAAGTGTACGGTAGTGTTTTTGAAGGAAAACCCGTTAATGCGATATTCGTGCGTTTCACGGGCAGAAAAGCACGTTTTTCACAGTACTCACTGTTTTGATCATAACTCGCGAGCAGTCGAATGTTCGCGTTTGCCGTATGTTACATCATGTTCAGCGCATCGAACTACCCCTATACAGTGAATTTGAAGCGTTTAAGGGAAGTGTACGGTAGTGTTTTGGAAGAAAATTGTTTTTTTCGAAAATCGAGCAATTCGGTGATAACTCTCGAACGGTCGAATGTTAGCGTTTGCCGTATGTTGCATCGTGTTCAGCGCATCGAATTACCCCTATGCAGTGAATTTGAAGCGTTTAAGGGAAGTGTACGGTAGTGTTTTGGAAGAAAATTGTTTTTTTCGAAAATCGAGCAATTCGGTGATAACTCGAGAACGGTCGAATGTTAGCGCTCGCCGTATGTTGCATCGTGTTCAGCGCATCGAATTACCCCTATGCAGTGAATTTGAAGCGTTTAAGGGAAGTGTACGGTAGTGTTTTGGAAGAAAATTGTTTTTTTCGAAAATCGAGCAATTCGGTGATAACTCGAGAACGGTCGAATGTTAGCGTTTGCCGTATGTTGCATCGTGTTCAGATCATCGAATTAACCATATACAGTGAATTTCAAACATTTAAGAGAAGTGTACGGTAGTGTTTTAGGCAGAAATTTTTTTTTCGAAAATCGAGCAATTCGGTGATAACTCGAGAACCGTCGAATGCTAGCGCTCGCCGTATGTTGCATCGTGTTCAGCGCATCGAATTACCCCTATGCAGTGAATTTGAAGCGTTTAAGGGAAGTGTACGGTAGTGTTTTGGAAGAAAATTGTTTTTTTCGAAAATCGAGCAATTCGGTGATAACTCAAGAACGGTCGAATGTTAGCGTTTGCCGGATGTTGCAATGTGTTCAGCACATCGAATTACCCCTATACAGTGAATTTGAAGCGTTTGAGAGAAGTGTACGGTTGTGTTTAGGCAGAAATTGTTTTTTTCGAAAATCGAGCAATTCGGTGATAACTCGAGAACGGTCGAATGTTTGCGCTCGCCGTATGTTGCATCGTGTTCAGCGCATCGAATAACCCCTATACAGTGATTTTGAAGTGGTTACGGGAAGTGTACGGTAGTGCTTTTGAAGGAAAACCCGTGAATGCGATATTCGTGCGTTTCACGGGCAGAAAAGCACGTTTTTCACAGTCCTCACTGTTTTGGTCATAACTCGAGAACGATCGGATGTTAGCGTTTGCCGTATGTTGCATCGTGTTCAGCTCATCGAATTAATCATATACAGTGAATTTCAAACGTTTAAGAGAAGTGTACGGTAGTGTTTTTGGCAGAAATTTTTTTTTTCGAAAATCGAGCAATTCGGTGATAACTCAAGAACGGTCGAATGTTAGCGTTTGCCGGATGTTGCATTGTGTTCAGCGCATCGAATAACCCCTATACAGTGATTTTGAAGTGGTTACGGGAAGTGTACGGTAGTGCTTTTGAAGGAAAACCCGTTAATGCGATATTCGTGCGTTTCACGGGCAGAAAAGCGCGTTTTTCACAGTCCTCACTGTTTTGATCATAACTCGAGAACGGTCGAATGTTAACGTTTGCCGTATGATGCATCGTGTTCAGATCATCGAATTAACCATATACAGTGAATTTCAAACGTTTAAGAGAAGTGTACGGTAGTGTTTTAGGCAGAAATTGGTTTTTTCGAAAATCGAGCAATTCAGTGATAACTCAAGAACGGTCGAATGTTAGCGTTTGCCGTGTGTTGCATTGTGTTCAGCACATCAAATTACCCTTACACAGTGAATTTGAAGCGTTCAAGGGAAGTGTACGGTAGTGTTTTGGAAGAAAATTGTTTTTTTCGAAAATCGAGCAATTCGGTGATAACTCGAGAACGGTCGAATGTTAGCGCTCGCCGTATGTTGCATCGTGTTCAGCGCATCGAATAACCCCTACACAGTGATTTTGAAGTGGTTACGGGAAGTGTACGGTAGTGCTTTTGAAGGAAAACCCGTTAATGCGATATTCGTGCGTTTCACGGGCAGAAAAGCACGTTTTTCACAGTCCTCACTGTTTTGATCATAACTCGAGAACGATCGAATGTTAGCGTTTGCCGTATGTTGCATCGTGTTCAGCGCATCGAATTACCCCTATGCAGTGAATTTGGAGCGTTTAAGGGAAGTGTACGGTAGTGTTTTGGAAGAAAATTGTTTCTTTCGAAAATCGAGCAATTCGATGATAACTCTCGAACAGTCGAATGTTAGCGTTTGCCGTATGTTGCATCGTGTTCAGCGCATCGAATTACCCCTATGCAGTGAATTTGAAGCGTTTAAGGGAAGTGTACGGTAGTGTTTTGGAAGAAAATTGTTTTTTTCAAAAATCGAGCAATTCGGTGAGAACTCAAGAACGGTCGAATGTTAGCGCTCGCCGTATGTTGCATCGTGTTCAGCACAGCGAATTACCGCTACACAGTGAATTTGAAGTGGTTACGGGAAGTGTACGGTAGTGTTTTTGAAGGAAAACCCGTTAATGCGATATTCGTGCGTTTCACGGGCAAAAAAGCACGTTTTTCACAGTACTCACTGTTTTGATCATAACTCGCGAGCGGTCGAATGTTAGCGGTTGCCGTATGTTGCATCATGTTCAGCGCATCGAACTACTCCTATACAGTGAATTTGAAGTAGTTACGGGAAGTGTACGGTAGTGTTTTTGAAGGGAAACCCGTTAATGCGATATTCGTGCGTTTCACGGGCAGAAAAGCACGTTTTTCACAGTCCTCACTGTTTTGATCATAACTCGCGAACGGTCGAATGTTAGCGTTTGCCGTATGTTGCATCATGTTCAGCGCATCGAATTACCCCTATACAGTGAATTTGAAGTGGTTACGGGAAGTGTACGGTAGTGTTTTTGAAGGAAAACCCGTTAATGCGATATTCGTACGTTTCACGGGCACAAAAGCACGTTTTTCACAGTCCTCACTGTTTTGATGATAACTCGAGAAAGGTCGAATGTTAGCGTTTGCCGTATGTTGTATCGTGTTCAGTACATCGAACTACCCCTATACAGTGAATTTGAAGCGTTTAGGAGAAGTATACGGTAGTGTTTTTGGCAGAAATTGGTTTTTTCGAAAATCGAGCAATTCGATGATAACTCTCGAACGGTCGAATGTTAGCGTTTGCCGTATGTTGCATCGTGTTCAGCGCATCGAATTACCCCTATGCAGTGAATTTGAAGCGTTTAAGGGAAGTGTACGGTAGTGTTTTGGAAGAAAATTGTTTTTTTCGAAAATCGAGCAATTCGGTGATAACTCAAGAACGGTCGAATGTTAGCGTTTGCCGTATGTTGCATCGTGTTCAGCGCATCGAATTACCCCTATGCAGTGAATTTGAAGCGTTTAAGGGAAGTGTACGGTAGTGTTTTGGAAGAAAATTGTTTTTTTCGAAAATCGAGCAATTCGGAGATAACTCGAGAACGGTCGAATGTTAGCGTTTGCCGTATGTTGCATCGTGTTCAGATCATCGAACTAACCATATACAGTAAATTTCAAACGTTTAAGAGAAGTGTACGGTAGTGTTTTAGGCAGAAATTTTTTTTTTCGAAAATCGAGCAGTTCGGTGATAACTCGAGAACGGTCGAATGTTAGCGTTTGCCGTATGTTGCATCGTGTTCAGATCATCGAAGTACCCCTATACAGTGAATTTGAAGTGGTTACGGGAAGTGTACGGTAGTGTTTTTGAAGGAAAACCCGATATTCGTACGTTTCACGGGCACAAAAGCACGTTTTTCACAGTCCTCACTGTTTTGATGATAACTCGAGAAAGGTCGAATGTTAGCGTTTGCCGTATGTTGTATGGTGTTCAGTACATCGAACTACCCCTATACAGTGAATTTGAAGCGGTTAGGAGAAGTGTACGGTAGTGTTTTCGGCAGAAATTGGTTTTTTCGAAAATCGAGCAATTCGGTGATAACTCAAGAACGGTCGAATGTTAGCATTTGCCGTGTGTTGCATTGTGTTCAGCACATCAAATTACCCCTACACAGTGAATTCGAAGCGTTTAAGGGAAGTGTACGGTAGTGTTTTTGGCCGAAATTCGTTTTTTCGAAAATCGAGCCATTCGATGATAATTCTCGAACGGTCGAATGTCAGCGTTTGCCGTATGTTGCATCGTGTTCACGGCATCGAATTACCCCTATGCAGTGAATTTGAAGAGTTTAAGGGAAGTGTACGGTAGTGTTTTGGAAGAAAATTGTTTTTTTCGAAAATCGAGCAATACGATGATAACTCGAGAAAGGTCGAATGTTAGCGTTTGCCGTATATTGTATCGTGTTCAGTACATCGAACTACCCCTATACAGTGAATTTGAAGCGTTTAGGAGAAGTGTACGGTAGTGTTTTTGGCAGAAATTGTTTTTTTCAAAAATCGAGCAATTCGGTGATAACTCAAGAACAGTCGAATGTTAGCGCTCGCCGTATGTTGCATCGTGTTCAGCGTATCGAATTACCTCTATACAGTGAATTTGAAGTGGTTACGGGAAGTGTACGGTAGTGTTTTTGAAGGAAAACCCGTTAATGCGATATTCGTGCGTTTCACGGGCAGAAAAGCACGTTTTTCACAGTCCTCACTGTTTTGGTCATAACTCGAGAACGATCGAATGTGAGCGTTTGCCGTATGTTGCATCGTGTTCAGCGCATCGAATTACCCCTATGCAGTGAATTTGAAGCGTTTGAGAGAAGTGTACGGTAGTGTTTTGGAAGAAAATTGTTTTTTTTCGAAAATCGAGCAATTCGGAGATAACTCGAGAACGGTCGAATGTTAGCGTTTGCCGTATGTTGCATCGTGTTCAGATCATCGAATTAACCATATACAGTGAATTTCAAACGTTTAAGAGAAGTGTACGGTAGTGTTTTAGGCAGAAATTGTTTTTTTCGAAAATCGAGCAATTCGGTGATAACTCGAGAACCGTCGAATGCTAGCGCTCGCCGTATGTTGCATCGTGTTCAGCGCATCAAATTACCCCTATACAGTGAATTTGAAGTGGTTACGGGAAGTGTACGGTAGTGTTTTTGAAGGAAAACCCGTTAATGCGATATTCGTGCGTTTCACGGGCAGAAAAGCACGTTTTTCACAGTCCTCACCGTTTTGATCATAACTCGAGAACGATCGAATGTTAGCGTTTGCCGTATGTTGCATCGTGTTCAGCGCATCGAATTACCCCTATGCAGTGAATTTGAAGCGTTTAAGGGAAGTGTACGGTAGTGTTTTGGAAGAAAATTTTTTTTTTCGAAAATCGAGCAATTCGGAGATAACTCGAGAACGGTCGAATGTTAGCGTTTGCCGTATGTTGCATCGTGTTCAGATCATCGAATTAACCATATACAGTGAATTTCAAACGTTTAAGAGAAGTGTACGGTAGTGTTTTAGGCAGAAATTGGTTTTTTCGAAAATCGAGCAATTCGGTGATAACTCGAGAACCGTCGAATGTTAGCACTCGCCGTATGTTGCAACGTGTTCAGCGCATTGAATAACCCCTATACAGTGATTTTGAAGTGGTTACGGCAAGTGTACGGTAGTGCTTTTGAAGGAAAACCCGTGAATGCGATATTCGGGCGTTTCACGGGCAGAAAAGCACGTTTTTCACAGTCCTCACTGTTTTGGTCATAACTCGAGAACGATCGAATGTGAGCGTTTGCCGTATGTTGCATCGTGTTCAGCGCATCGAATTACCCCTATGCAGTGAATTTGAAGCGTTTAAGGGAAGTGTACGGTAATGTTTTGGAAGAAAATTGCTTTTTTCGAAAATCGAGCAATTCGATGATAACTCTCGAACGGTCGAATGTTAGCGTTTGCCGTATGTTGCATCGTGTTCAGCGCATCGAATTACCCCTATGCAGTGAATTTGAAGCGTTTAAGGGAAGTGTACGGTAGTGTTTTGGAAGAAAATTGTTTTTTTCGAAAATCGAGCAATTCGGTGATAACTCAAGAACGGTCGAATGTTAGCGTTTGCCGGATGTTGCATTGTGTTCAGCACATCGAATTACCCCTATACAGTGAATTTGAAGCGTTTGAGAGAAGTGTACGGTAGTGTTTAGGCAGAAATTTTTTTTTTCGAAAATCGAGCAATTCGGTGATAACTCGAGAACGGTCGAATGTTAGCACTCGCCGTATGTTGCATCGTGGTCAGCGCATGGAATAACCCCTATACAGTGATTTTGAAGTGGTTACGGGAAGTGTACGGTACTGCTTTTGAAGGAAAACCCGTTAATGCGATATTCGTGCGTTTCACGGGCAGAAAAGCACGTTTTTCACAGTCCTCACTGTTTTGATCATAACTCGAGAACGATCGAATGTTAGCGTTTGCCGTATGTTGCATCGTGTTCAGCGCATCGAATTACCCCTATGCAGTGAATTTGAAGCGTTTAAGGGAAGTGTACGGTAGTGTTTTGGAAGAAAATTGTTATTTTCGAAAATCGAACAATTCGATGATACCTCGAGAACGGTCGAATGTTAGCGTTTGCCGTATATTGCATCGTGTTCAGCACACCGAATTACTCCTACACAGTGAATTTGAAGTGGTTACGGGAAGTGTACGGTAGTGTTTTTGAAGGAAAACCCGTTAATGCGATATTCGTGCGTTTCACGGGCAGAAAAGCACGTTTTTCACAGTCCTCACTGTTTTGATGATAACTCGAGAAGGGTCGAATGTTAGCGTTTGCCGTATGTTGTATGGTGTTCAGTACATCGAACTACCCCTATACAGTGAATGTGAAGCGGTTAGGAGAAGTGTACGGTAGTGTTTTTGGCAGAAATTGGTTTTTTCGAAAATCGAGCAATTCGGTGATAACTCAAGAACGGTCGAATGTTAGCGTTTGCCGGATGTTGCATTGTGGTCAGCGCATCGAATAACCCCTATACAGTGATTTTGAAATGGTTACGGGAAGTGTACGGTAGTGCTTTTGAAGGAAAACCCGTTTATGCGATATTCGTGCGTTTCACGGGCAGAAAAACACGTTTTTCACAGTCCTCACTGTTTTGATCATAACTCGAGAACGATCGAATGTTAGCGTTTGCCGTATGTTGCATCGTGTTCAGCGCATCGAACTACCCCTATGCAGTGAATTTGAAGCGTTTAAGGGAAGTGTACGGTAGTGTTTTGAAAGAAAATGGTTTTTTTTCGAAAATCCAGCAATTCGGTGATAACTCAAGAACGGTCGACTGTTAGCGTTTGCCGTGTGTTGCATTGTGTTCAGCACATCAAATTACCCCTACGCACTGAATTTGAAGTGTTTAAGGGAAGTGTACGGTAGTGTTTAGGCAGAAATTGTTTTTTTCGAAAATCGAGCAATTCGGTGATAACTCGAGAACGGTCGAATGTTAGCGCTCGCCGTATGTTGCATCGTGTTCAGCGCATCGAATTACCCCTACGCAGTGAATTTGAAGCGTTTAAGGGAAGTGTACGGTAGTGTTTTGGAAGAAAATTGTTTTTTTCGAAAATCGAGCAATTCGGAGATAACTCGAGAACGGTCGAATGTTAGCGTTTGCCGTATGTTGCATCGTGTTCAGATCATCGAATTAACCATATACAGTGAATTTCAAACGTTTAAGAGAAGTGTACGGTAGTGTTTTAGGCAGAAATTGGTTTTTTCGAAAATCGAGCAATTCGGTGATAACTCGAGAACGGACGAATGTTAGCGCTCGCCGTATGTTGCATCGTGTTCAGCGCATCGAAGTAACCATATACAGTGAATTTCAAACGTTTAAGAGAAGTGTACGGTAGTGTTTTAGGCAGAAATTGGTTTTTTCGAAAATCGAGCAATTCGGTGATAACTCGAGAACCGTCGAATGCTAGCGCTCGCCGTATGTTGCATCGTGTTCAGCGCATCAAATTACCCCTATACAGTGAATTTGAAGTGGTTACGGGAAGTGTACGGTAGTGTTTTTGAAGGAAAACCCGTTAATGCGATATTCGTGCGTTTCACGGGCAGAAAAGCACGTTTTTCACAGTCCTCACCGTTTTGATCATAACTCGAGAACGATCGAATGTTAGCGTTTGCCGTATGTTGCATCGTGTTCCGCGCATCGAATTACCCCTATGCAGTGAATTTGAAGCGTTTAAGGGAAGTGTACGGTAGTGTTTTGGAAGAAAATTGTTATTTTCGAAAATCGAACAATTCGATGATACCTCGAGAACGGTCGAATGTTAGCGTTTGCCGTATATTGCATCGTGTTCAGCACACCGAATTACTCCTACACAGTGAATTTGAAGTGGTTACGGGAAGTGTACGGTAGTGTTTTTGAAGGAAAACCCGTTAATGCGATATTCGTGCGTTTCACGGGCAGAAAAGCACGTTTTTCACAGTCCTCACTGTTTTGATGATAACTCGAGAAGGGTCGAATGTTAGCGTTTGCCGTATGTTGTATGGTGTTCAGTACATCGAACTACCCCTATACAGTGAATGTGAAGCGGTTAGGAGAAGTGTACGGTAGTGTTTTTGGCCGAAATTGGTTTTTTCGAAAATCGAGCAATTCGGTGATAACTCAAGAACGGTCGAATGTTAGCGTTTGCCGGATGTTGCATTGTGGTCAGCGCATCGAATAACCCCTATACAGTGATTTTGAAATGGTTACGGGAAGTGTACGGTAGTGCTTTTGAAGGAAAACCCGTTTATGCGATATTCGTGCGTTTCACGGGCAGAAAAACACGTTTTTCACAGTCCTCACTGTTTTGATCATAACTCGAGAACGATCGAATGTTAGCGTTTGCCGTATGTTGCATCGTGTTCAGCGCATCGAACTACCCCTATGCAGTGAATTTGAAGCGTTTAAGGGAAGTGTACGGTAGTGTTTTGAAAGAAAATGGTTTTTTTTCGAAAATCCAGCAATTCGGTGATAACTCAAGAACGGTCGACTGTTAGCGTTTGCCGTGTGTTGCATTGTGTTCAGCACATCAAATTACCCCTACGCACTGAATTTGAAGTGTTTAAGGGAAGTGTACGGTAGTGTTTAGGCAGAAATTGTTTTTTTCGAAAATCGAGCAATTCGGTGATAACTCGAGAACGGTCGAATGTTAGCGCTCGCCGTATGTTGCATCGTGTTCAGCGCATCGAATTACCCCTATGCAGTGAATTTGAAGCGTTTAAGGGAAGTGTACGTTAGTGTTTTGGAAGAAAATTTTTTTTTTCGAAAATCGAGCAATTCGGAGATAACTCGAGAACGGTCGAATGTTAGCGTTTGCCGTATGTTGCATCGTGTTCAGATCATCGAATTAACCATATACAGTGAATTTCAAACGTTTAAGAGAAGTGTACGGTAGTGTTTTAGGCAGAAATTGGTTTTTTCGAAAATCGAGCAATTCGGTGATAACTCGAGAACCGTCGAATGTTAGGACTCGCCGTATGTTGCAACGTGTTCAGCGCATTGAATAACCCCTATACAGTGATTTTGAAGTGGTTACGGCAAGTGTACGGTAGTGCTTTTGAAGGAAAACCCGTGAATGCGATATTCGGGCGTTTCACGGGCAGAAAAGCACGTTTTTCACAGTCCTCACTGTTTTGGTCATAACTCGAGAACGATCGAATGTGAGCGTTTGCCGTATGTTGCATCGTGTTCAGCGCATCGAATTACCCCTATGCAGTGAATTTGAAGCGTTTAAGGGAAGTGTACGGTAATGTTTTGGAAGAAAATTGCTTTTTTCGAAAATCGAGCAATTCGATGATAACTCTCGAACGGTCGAATGTTAGCGTTTGCCGTATGTTGCATCGTGTTCAGCGCATCGAATTACCCCTATGCAGTGAATTTGAAGCGTTTAAGGGAAGTGTACGGTAGTGTTTTGGAAGAAAATTGTTTTTTTCGAAAATCGAGCAATTCGGTGATAACTCAAGAACGGTCGAATGTTAGCGTTTGCCGGATGTTGCATTGTGTTCAGCACATCGAATTACCCCTATACAGTGAATTTGAAGCGTTTGAGAGAAGTGTACGGTAGTGTTTAGGCAGAAATTTTTTTTTTCGAAAATCGAGCAATTCGGTGATAACTCGAGAACGGTCGAATGTTAGCACTCGCCGTATGTTGCATCGTGGTCAGCGCATGGAATAACCCCTATACAGTGATTTTGAAGTGGTTACGGGAAGTGTACGGTACTGCTTTTGAAGGAAAACCCGTTAATGCGATATTCGTGCGTTTCACGGGCAGAAAAGCACGTTTTTCACAGTCCTCACTGTTTTGATCATAACTCGAGAACGATCGAATGTTAGCGTTTGCCGTATGTTGCATCGTGTTCAGCGTATCGAATTACCCCTCTGCAGTGAATTTGAAGCGTTTAAGGGAAGTGTACGGTAGTGTTTTGGAAGAAAATTGTTATTTTCGAAAATCGAACAATTCGATGATACCTCGAGAACGGTCGAATGTTGGCGTTTGCCGTATGTTGCATCGTGTTCAGCACACCGAGTTACCCCTACACAGTGAAATTGAAGTGGTTACGGGAAGTGTACGGTAGTGTTTTTGAAGGAAAACCCGTTAATGCGATATTCGTGCGTTTCACGGGCGGAAAAGCACGTTTTTCACAGTCCTCACTGTTTTGATGATAACTCGAGAAAGGTCGAATGTTAGCGTTTGCCGGATGTTGCATTGTGTTCAGCACATCGAATTACCCCTATACAGTGAATTTGAAGCGTTTGAGAGAAGTGTACGGTAGTGTTTAGGCAGAAATTTTTTTTTTCGAAAATCGAGCAATTCGGTGATAACTCGAGAACGGTCGAATGTTAGCACTCGCCGTATGTTGCATCGTGTTCAGCGTATCGAATAACCCCTATACAGTGATTTTGAAGTGGTTACGGGAAGTGTACGGTAGTGCTTTTGAAGGAAAACCCGTTAATGCGATATTCGTGCGTTTCACGGGCAGAAAAGCACGTTTTTCACAGTCCTCACTGTTTTGATCATAACTCGAGAACGATCGAATGTTAGCTTTTGCCGTATGTTGCATCGTGTTCAGCGTATCGAATTACCCCTATGCAGTGAATTTGAAGCGTTTAAGGGAAGTGTACGGTAGTGTTTTGGAAGAAAATTGTTTTTTTCGAAAATCGAGCAATTCGATGATAACTCTCGAACGGTCGAATGTTAGCGTTTGCCGTATGTTGCATCGTGTTCAGCGCATCCAATTACCCCTATGCAGTGAATTTGAAGCGTTTAAGGGAAGTGTACGGTAGTGTTTTGGCAGAAATTGGTTTTTTCGAAAATCGAGCAATTCGGTGATAACTCGAGAACCGTCGAATGTTAGCGCTCGCCGTATGTTGCATCGTGTTCAGCGCATCAAATTACCCCTATACAGTGAATTTGAAGTGGTTACGGGAAGTGTACGGTAGTGTTTTTGAAGGAAAACCCGTTAATGCGATATTCGTCCGTTTCACGGGCAGAAAAGCACGTTTTTCACAGTCCTCACTGTTTTGATGATAATTCGAGAAAAGTCGAATGTTAGCATTTGCCGTATGTTGCATCGTGTTCAGCGCATCGAATTACCCCTATGCAGTGAATTTGAAGCGTTTAAGGGAAGTGTACGGTAGTGTTTTAGGCAGAAATTGGTTTTTTCGAAAATCGAGCAATTCGGTGATAACTCGAGAACCGTCGAATGTTAGCGCTCGCCGTATGTTGCATCGTGTTCATCGCATCAAATTACCCTTATACAGTGAATTTGAAGTGGTTACGGGAAGTGTATGGTAGTGTTTTTGAAGGAAAACCCGTTAATGCGATATTCGTGCGTTTCACGGGCAGAAAAGCACGTTTTTCACAGTCCTCACTGTTTTGATCATAACTCGAGAACGATCGAATGTTAGCGTTTGCCGTATGTTGCATCGTGTTCAGCGCATCGAATAACCCCTATACAGTGATTTTGAAGTGGTTACGGGAAGTGTACGGTAGTGCTTTTGAAGGAAAACCCGTTAATGCGATATTCGTGCGTTTCACGGGCAGAAAAGCACGTTTTTCACAGTCCTCACTGTTTTGATCATAACTCGAGAACGATCGAATGTTAGCGTTTGCCGTATGTTGCATCGTGTTCAGCGCATCGAATTACCCCTATGCAGTGAATTTGAAGCGTTTCAGGGAAGTGTACGGTAGTGTTTTGGAAGAAAATTGTTTTTTTCGAAAATCGAGCAATTCGATGATAACTCTCGAACGGTCGAATGTTAGCGTTTGCCGTATGTTGCATCGTGTTCAGCGCATCGAATTACCCCTATGCAGTGAATTTGAAGCGTTTAAGGGAAGTGTACGGTAGTGTTTTGGAAGAAAATTGTTTTTTTCGAAAATCGAGCAATTCGGTGATAACTCAAGAACGGTCGAATGTTAGCGTTTGCCGGATGTTGCATTGTGTTCAGCACATCAAAATTACCCCTATACAGTGAATTTGAAGCGTTTGAGAGAAGTGTACGGTAGTGTTTAGGCAGAAATTTTTTTTTTTCGAAAATCGAGCAATTCGGTGATAACTCGAGAACGGTCGAATGTTAGCACTCGCCGTATGTTGCATCGTGTTCAGCGCATCGAATAACCCCTATACAGTGATTTTGAAGTGGTTACGGGAAGTGTACGGTAGTGCTTTTGAAGGAAAACCCGTTAATGCGATATTCGTGCGTTTCACGGGCAGAAAAGCACGTTTTTCACAGTCCTCACTGTTTTGATCATAACTCGAGAACGATCGAATGTTAGCGTTTGCCGTATGTTGCATCGTGTTCAGCGCATCGAATTACCCCTATGCAGTGAATTTGAAGCGTTTAAGGGAAGTGTACGGTAGTGTTTTGGAAGAAAATTGTTATTTTCGAAAATCGAACAATTCGATGATACCTCGAGAACGGTCGAATGTTAGCGTTTGCCGTATATTGCATCGTGTTCAGCACACCGAATTACTCCTACACAGTGAATTTGAAGTGGTTACGGGAAGTGTACGGTAGTGTTTTTGAAGGAAAACCCGTTAATGCGATATTCGTGCGTTTCACGGGCAGAAAAGCACGTTTTTCACAGTCCTCACTGTTTTGATGATAACTCGAGAAGGGTCGAATGTTAGCGTTTGCCGTATGTTGTATGGTGTTCAGTACATCGAAATACCCCTATACAGTGAATGTGAAGCGGTTAGGAGAAGTGTACGGTAGTGTTTTTGGCAGAAATTGGTTTTTTCGAAAATCGAGCAATTCGGTGATAACTCAAGAACGGTCGAATGTTAGCGTTTGCCGGATGTTGCATTGTGGTCAGCGCATCGAACTACCCCTATGCAGTGAATTTGAAGCGTTTAAGGGAAGTGTACGGTAGTGTTTTGAAAGAAAATGGTTTTTTTTCGAAAATCCAGCAATTCGGTGATAACTCAAGAACGGTCGACTGTTAGCGTTTGCCGTGTGTTGCATTGTGTTCAGCACATCAAATTACCCCTACGCACTGAATTTGAAGTGTTTAAGGGAAGTGTACGGTAGTGTTTTGGAAGAAAATTGTTTTTTTCGAAAATCGAGCAATTCGGAGATAACTCGAGAACGGTCGAATGTTAGCGTTTGCCGTATGTTGCATCGTGTTCAGATCATCGAATTAACCATATACAGTGAATTTCAAACGTTTAAGAGAAGTGTACGGTAGTGTTTTAGGCAGAAATTGGTTTTTTCGAAAATCGAGCAATTCGGTGATAACTCGAGAACCGTGGAATGTTAGCACTCGCCGTATGTTGCAACGTGTTCAGCGCATTGAATAACCCCTATACAGTGATTTTGAAGTGGTTACGGCAAGTGTACGGTAGTGCTTTTGAAGGAAAACCCGTGAATGCGATATTCGTGCGTTTCACGGGCAGAAAAGCACGTTTTTCACAGTCCTCACTGTTTTGGTCATAACTCGAGAACGATCGAATGTGAGCGTTTGCCGTATGTTGCATCGTGTTCAGCGCATCGAATTACCCCTATGCAGTGAATTTGAAGCGTTTAAGGGAAGTGTACGGTAATGTTTTGGAAGAAAATTGTTTTTTTCGAAAATCGAGCAATTCGATGATAACTCTCGAACGGTCGAATGTTAGCGTTTGCCGTATGTTGCATCGTGTTCAGCGCATCGAATTACCCCTATGCAGTGAATTTGAAGCGTTTAAGGGAAGTGTACGGTAGTGTTTTGGAAGAAAATTGTTTTTTTCGAAAATCGAGCAATTCGGTGATAACTCAAGAACGGTCGAATGTTAGCGTTTGCCGGATGTTGCATTGTGTTCAGCACATCGAATTACCCCTATACAGTGAATTTGAAGCGTTTGAGAGAAGTGTACGGTAGTGTTTAGGCAGAAATTTTTTTTTTCGAAAATCGAGCAATTCGGTGATAACTCGAGAACGGTCGAATGTTAGCACTCGCCGTATGTTGCATCGTGTTCAGGGTATCGAATAACCCCTATACAGTGATTTTGAAGTGGTTACGGGAAGTGTACGGTAGTGCTTTTGAAGGAAAACCCGTTAATGCGATATTCGTGCGTTTCACGGGCAGAAAAGCACGTTTTTCACAGTCCTCACTGTTTTGATCATAACTCGAGAACGATCGAATGTTAGCTTTTGCCGTATGTTGCATCGTGTTCAGCGTATCGAATTACGCCTATGCAGTGAATTTGAAGCGTTTAAGGGAAGTGTACGGTAGTGTTTTGGAAGAAAATTGTTTTTTTCAAAAATCGAGCAATTCGATGATAACTCTCGAACGGTCGAATGTTAGCGTTTGCCGTATGTTGCATCGTGTTCAGCGCATCCAATTACCCCTATGCAGTGAATTTGAAGCGTTTAAGGGAAGTGTACGGTAGTGTTTTGGCAGAAATTGGTTTTTTCGAAAATCGAGCAATTCGGTGATAACTCGAGAACCGTCGAATGTTAGCGCTCGCCGTATGTTGCATCGTGTTCAGCGCATCAAATTACCCCTATACAGTGAATTTGAAGTGGTTACGGGAAGTGTACGGTAGTGTTTTTGAAGGAAAACCCGTTAATGCGATATTCGTCCGTTTCACGGGCAGAAAAGCACGTTTTTCACAGTCCTCACTGTTATGATGATAATTCGAGAAAAGTCGAATGTTAGCATTTGCCGTATGTTGCATCGTGTTCAGCGCATCGAATTACCCCTATGCAGTGAATTTGAAGCGTTTAAGGGAAGTGTACGGTAGTGTTTTAGGCAGAAATTGGTTTTTTCGAAAATCGAGCAATTCGGTGATAACTCGAGAACCGTCGAATGTTAGCGCTCGCCGTATGTTGCATCGTGTTCATCGCATCAAATTACCTTTATACAGTGAATTTGAAGTGGTTACGGGAAGTGTATGGTAGTGTTTTTGAAGGAAAACCCGTTAATGCGATATTCGTGCGTTTCACGGGCAGAAAAGCACGTTTTTCACAGTCCTCACTGTTTTGATCATAACTCGAGAACGATCGAATGTTAGCGTTTGCCGTATGTTGCATCGTGTTCAGCGCATCGAATAACCCCTATACAGTGATTTTGAAGTGGTTACGGGAAGTGTACGGTAGTGCTTTTGAAGGAAAACCCGTTAATGCGATATTCGTGCGTTTCACGGGCAGAAAAGCACGTTTTTCACAGTCCTCACTGTTTTGATCATAACTCGAGAACGATCGAATGTTAGCGTTTGCCGTATGTTGCATCGTGTTCAGCGCATCGAATTACCCCTATGCAGTGAATTTGAAGCGTTTCAGGGAAGTGTACGGTAGTGTTTTGGAAGAAAATTGTTTTTTTCGAAAATCGAGCAATTCGATGATAACTCTCGAACGGTCGAATGTTAGCGTTTGCCGTATGTTGCATCGTGTTCAGCGCATCGAATTACCCCTATGCAGTGAATTTGAAGCGTTTAAGGGAAGTGTACGGTAGTGTTTTGGAAGAAAATTGTTTTTTTCGAAAATCGAGCAATTCGGTGATAACTCAAGAACGGTCGAATGTTAGCATTTGCCGGATGTTGCATTGTGTTCAGCACATCGAATTACCCCTATACAGTGAATTTGAAGCGTTTGAGAGAAGTGTACGGTAGTGTTTAGGCAGAAATTTTTTTTTTCGAAAATCGAGCAATTCGGTGATAACTCGAGAACGGTCGAATGTTAGCACTCGCCGTATGTTGCATCGTGTTCAGCGCATCGAATAACCCCTATGCAGTGAATTTGAAGCGTTTAAGGGAAGTGTACGGTAGTGTTTTGGAAGAAAATTGTTTTTTTCGAAAATCGAGCAATTCGGTGATAACTCGAGAACGGTCGAATGTTAGCGTTTGCCGTATGTTGCATCGTGTTCAGATCATCGAATTAACCATATACAGTGAATTTCAAACGTTTGAGAGAAGTGTACGGTGGTGTTTTAGGCAGAAATTGGTTTTTTTCGAAAATCGAGCAATTCGGTGATAACTCGAGAACCGTCGAATGTTAGCGCTCGCCGTATGTTGCATCGTGTTCAGCGCATCAAATTACCCCTATACAGTGAATTTGAAGTGGTTACGGGAAGTGTACGGTAGTGTTTTTGAAGGAAAACACGTTAATGCGATATTCGTGCGTTTCACGGGCAGAAAAGCACGTTTTTCACAGTCCTCACTGTTTTGATGATAACTCGAGAAAGGTCGAATGTTAGCGTTTGCCGTGTATTGCATTGTGTTCAGCACATCAAATTACCCCTACACACTGAATTTGAAGCGTTTAAGGGAAGTGTACGGTAATGTTTTTGGGCGAAATTGTTTTTTTCGAAAATCGAGCAATTCGATGATAACTCTCGAACGGTCGAATGTTAGCGTTTGCCGTATGTTGCATCGTGTTCAGCGCATCGAATTACCCCTATGCAGTGAGTTTGAAGCGTTTAAGCGAAGTGTACGGTAGTGTTTCGGAAGAAAATTGTTTTTTTCGAAAATCGAGCAATTCGGTGATAACTCGAGAACCGTCGAATGCTAGCGCTCGCCGTATGTTGCATCGTGTTCAGCGCATCAAATTACCCCTATACAGTGAATTTGAAGTGGTTACGGGAAGTGTACGGTAGTGTTTTTGAAGGAAAACCCGTTAATGCGATATTCGTGCGTTTCACGGGCAGAAAAGCACGTTTTTCACAGTCCTCACCGTTTTGATCATAACTCGAGAACGATCGAATGTTAGCATTTGCCGTATGTTGCATCGTGTTCAGCGCATCGAATTACCCCTATGCAGTGAATTTGAAGCGTTTAAGGGAAGTGTACGGTAGTGTTTTGGAAGAAAATTGTTATTTTCGAAAATCGAACCATTCGATGATACCTCGAGAACGGTCGAATGTTAGCGTTTGCCGTATATTGCATCGTGTTCAGCACACCGAATTACTCCTACACAGTGAATTTGAAGTGGTTACGGGAAGTGTACGGTAGTGTTTTTGAAGGAAAACCCGTTAATGCGATATTCGTGCGTTTCACGGGCAGAAAAGCACGTTTTTCACAGTCCTCACTGTTTTGATGATAACTCGAGAAGGGTCTAATGTTAGCGTTTGCCGTATGTTGTATGGTGTTCAGTACATCGAACTACCCCTATACAGTGAATGTGAAGCGGTTAGGAGAAGTGTACGGTAGTGTTTTTGGCAGAAATTGGTTTTTTCGAAAATCGAGCAATTCGGTGATAACTCAAGAACGGACGAATGTTAGCGTTTGCCGGATGTTGCATTGTGGTCAGCGCATCGAATAACCCCTATACAGTGATTTTGAAATGGTTACGGGAAGTGTACGGTAGTGCTTTTGAAGGAAAACCCGGTTATGCGATATTCGTGCGTTTCACGGGCAGAAAAACACGTTTTTCACAGTCCTCACTGTTTTGATCATAACTCGAGAACGATCGAATGTTAGCGTTTGCCGTATGTTGCATCGTGTTCAGCGCATCGAACTACCCCTATGCAGTGAATTTGAAGTGGTTACGGGAAGTGTACGGTAGTGTTTTTGAAGGAAAACCCGTTAATGCGATATTCGTGCGTTTCACGGGCAGAAAAGCACGTTTTTCACAGTCCTCACTCTTTTGATGATAACTCGAGAAGGGTCGAATGTTAGCGTTTGCCGTATGTTGTATGGTGTTCAGTACATCGAACTACCCCTATACAGTGAATGTGAAGCGGTTAGGAGAAGTGTACGGTAGTGTTTTTGGCAGAAATTGGTTTTTTCGAAAATCGAGCAATTCGGTGATAACTCAAGAACGGTCGAATGTTAGCGTTTGCCGGATGTTGCATTGTGGTCAGCGCATCGAATAACCCCTATACAGTGATTTTGAAATGGTTACGGGAAGTGTACGGTAGTGCTTTTGAAGGAAAACCCGTTTATGCGATATTCGTGCGTTTCACGGGCAGAAAAACACGTTTTTCACAGTCCTCACTGTTTTGATCATAACTCGAGAACGATCGAATGTTAGCGTTTGCCGTATGTTGCATCGTGTTCAGCGCATCGAACTACCCCTATGCAGTGAATTTGAAGCGTTTAAGGGAAGTGTACGGTAGTGTTTTGAAAGAAAATGGTTTTTTTTCGAAAATCCAGCAATTCGGTGATAACTCAAGAACGGTCGACTGTTAGCGTTTGCCGGATGTTGCATTGTGTTCAGCACATCGAATTACCCCTATACAGTGAATTTGAAGCGTTTGAGAGAAGTGTACGGTAGTGTTTAGGCAGAAATTTTTTTTTTCGAAAATCGAGCAATTCGGTGATAACTCGAGAACGGTCGAATGTTAGCACTCGCCGTATGTTGCATCGTGTTCAGGGTATCGAATAACCCCTATACAGTGATTTTGAAGTGGTTACGGGAAGTGTACGGTAGTGCTTTTGAAGGAAAACCCGTTAATGCGATATTCGTGCGTTTCACGGGCAGAAAAGCACGTTTTTCACAGTCCTCACTGTTTTGATCATAACTCGAGAACGATCGAATGTTAGCTTTTGCCGTATGTTGCATCGTGTTCAGCGTATCGAATTACGCCTATGCAGTGAATTTGAAGCGTTTAAGGGAAGTGTACGGTAGTGTTTTGGAAGAAAATTGTTTTTTTCAAAAATCGAGCAATTCGATGATAACTCTCGAACGGTCGAATGTTAGCGTTTGCCGTATGTTGCATCGTGTTCAGCGCATCCAATTACCCCTATGCAGTGAATTTGAAGCGTTTAAGGGAAGTGTACGGTAGTGTTTTGGCAGAAATTGGTTTTTTCGAAAATCGAGCAATTCGGTGATAACTCGAGAACCGTCGAATGTTAGCGCTCGCCGTATGTTGCATCGTGTTCAGCGCATCAAATTACCCCTATACAGTGAATTTGAAGTGGTTACGGGAAGTGTACGGTAGTGTTTTTGAAGGAAAACCCGTTAATGCGATATTCGTCCGTTTCACGGGCAGAAAAGCACGTTTTTCACAGTCCTCACTGTTATGATGATAATTCGAGAAAAGTCGAATGTTAGCATTTGCCGTATGTTGCATCGTGTTCAGCGCATCGAATTACCCCTATGCAGTGAATTTGAAGCGTTTAAGGGAAGTGTACGGTAGTGTTTTAGGCAGAAATTGGTTTTTTCGAAAATCGAGCAATTCGGTGATAACTCGAGAACCGTCGAATGTTAGCGCTCGCCGTATGTTGCATCGTGTTCATCGCATCAAATTACCTTTATACAGTGAATTTGAAGTGGTTACGGGAAGTGTATGGTAGTGTTTTTGAAGGAAAACCCGTTAATGCGATATTCGTGCGTTTCACGGGCAGAAAAGCACGTTTTTCACAGTCCTCACTGTTTTGATCATAACTCGAGAACGATCGAATGTTAGCGTTTGCCGTATGTTGCATCGTGTTCAGCGCATCGAATAACCCCTATACAGTGATTTTGAAGTGGTTACGGGAAGTGTACGGTAGTGCTTTTGAAGGAAAACCCGTTAATGCGATATTCGTGCGTTTCACGGGCAGAAAAGCACGTTTTTCACAGTCCTCACTGTTTTGATCATAACTCGAGAACGATCGAATGTTAGCGTTTGCCGTATGTTGCATCGTGTTCAGCGCATCGAATTACCCCTATGCAGTGAATTTGAAGCGTTTCAGGGAAGTGTACGGTAGTGTTTTGGAAGAAAATTGTTTTTTTCGAAAATCGAGCAATTCGATGATAACTCTCGAACGGTCGAATGTTAGCGTTTGCCGTATGTTGCATCGTGTTCAGCGCATCGAATTACCCCTATGCAGTGAATTTGAAGCGTTTAAGGGAAGTGTACGGTAGTGTTTTGGAAGAAAATTGTTTTTTTCGAAAATCGAGCAATTCGGTGATAACTCAAGAACGGTCGAATGTTAGCATTTGCCGGATGTTGCATTGTGTTCAGCACATCGAATTACCCCTATACAGTGAATTTGAAGCGTTTGAGAGAAGTGTACGGTAGTGTTTAGGCAGAAATTTTTTTTTTCGAAAATCGAGCAATTCGGTGATAACTCGAGAACGGTCGAATGTTAGCACTCGCCGTATGTTGCATCGTGTTCAGCGCATCGAATAACCCCTATACAGTGATTTTGAAGTGGTTACGGGAAGTGTACGGTAGTGCTTTTGAAGGAAAACCCGTTAATGCGATATTCGTGCGTTTCACGGGCAGAAAAGCACGTTTTTCACAGTCCTCACTGTTTTGATCATAACTCGAGAACGATCGAATGTTAGCGTTTGCCGTATGTTGCATCGTGTTCAGCGCATCGAATTACCCCTATGCAGTGAATTTGAAGCGTTTAAGGGAAGTGTACGGTAGTGTTTTGGAAGAAAATTGTTTTTTTCGAAAATCGAGCAATTCGGTGATAACTCAAGAACGGTCGAATGTTAGCGTTTGCCGTATGTTGCATCGTGTTCAGCGTATCGAATTACCCCTATGCAGTGAATTTGAAGCGTTTAAGGGAAGTGTACGGTAGTGTTTTGGAAGAAAATTGTTTTTTTCGAAAATCGAGCAATTCGGTGATAACTCGAGAACGGTCGAATGTTAGCGTTTGCCGTATGTTGCATCGTGTTCAGATCATCGAATTAACCATATACAGTGAATTTCAAACGTTTGAGAGAAGTGTACGGTGGTGTTTTAGGCAGAAATTGGTTTTTTTTCGAAAATCGAGCAATTCGGTGATAACTCGAGAACCGTCGAATGTTAGCGCTCGCCGTATGTTGCATCGTGTTCAGCGCATCAAATTACCCCTATACAGTGAATTTGAAGTGGTTACGGGAAGTGTACGGTAGTGTTTTTGAAGGAAAACACGTTAATGCGATATTCGTGCGTTTCACGGGCAGAAAAGCACGTTTTTCACAGTCCTCACTGTTTTGATGATAACTCGAGAAAGGTCGAATGTTAGCGTTTGCCGTGTATTGCATTGTGTTCAGCACATCAAATTACCCCTACACACTGAATTTGAAGCGTTTAAGGGAAGTGTACGGTAATGTTTTTGGGCGAAATTGTTTTTTTCGAAAATCGAGCAATTCGATGATAACTCTCGAACGGTCGAATGTTAGCGTTTGCCGTATGTTGCATCGTGTTCAGCGCATCGAATTACCCCTATGCAGTGAGTTTGAAGCGTTTAAGCGAAGTGTACGGTAGTGTTTCGGAAGAAAATTGTTTTTTTCGAAAATCGAGCAATTCGGTGATAACTCGAGAACCGTCGAATGCTAGCGCTCGCCGTATGTTGCATCGTGTTCAGCGCATCAAATTACCCCTATACCGTGAATTTGAAGTGGTTACGGGAAGTGTACGGTAGTGTTTTTGAAGGAAAACCCGTTAATGCGATATTCGTGCGTTTCACGGGCAGAAAAGCACGTTTTTCACAGTCCTCACCGTTTTGATCATAACTCGAGAACGATCGAATGTTAGCATTTGCCGTATGTTGCATCGTGTTCAGCGCATCGAATTACCCCTATGCAGTGAATTTGAAGCGTTTAAGGGAAGTGTACGGTAGTGTTTTGGAAGAAAATTGTTATTTTCGAAAATCGAACCATTCGATGATACCTCGAGAACGGTCGAATGTTAGCGTTTGCCGTATATTGCATCGTGTTCAGCACACCGAATTACTCCTACACAGTGAATTTGAAGTGGTTACGGGAAGTGTACGGTAGTGTTTTTGAAGGAAAACCCGTTAATGCGATATTCGTGCGTTTCACGGGCAGAAAAGCACGTTTTTCACAGTCCTCACTGTTCTGATGATAACTCGAGAAGGGTCTAATGTTAGCGTTTGCCGTATGTTGTATGGTGTTCAGTACATCGAACTACCCCTATACAGTGAATGTGAAGCGGTTAGGAGAAGTGTACGGTAGTGTTTTTGGCAGAAATTGGTTTTTTCGAAAATCGAGCAATTCGGTGATAACTCAAGAACGGACGAATGTTAGCGTTTGCCGGATGTTGCATTGTGGTCAGCGCATCGAATAACCCCTATACAGTGATTTTGAAATGGTTACGGGAAGTGTACGGTAGTGCTTTTGAAGGAAAACCCGGTTATGCGATATTCGTGCGTTTCACGGGCAGAAAAACACGTTTTTCACAGTCCTCACTGTTTTGATCATAACTCGAGAACGATCGAATGTTAGCGTTTGCCGTATGTTGCATCGTGTTCAGCGCATCGAACTACCCCTATGCAGTGAATTTGAAGTGGTTACGGGAAGTGTACGGTAGTGTTTTTGAAGGAAAACCCGTTAATGCGATATTCGTGCGTTTCACGGGCAGAAAAGCACGTTTTTCACAGTCCTCACTCTTTTGATGATAACTCGAGAAGGGTCGAATGTTAGCGTTTGCCGTATGTTGTATGGTGTTCAGTACATCGAACTACCCCTATACAGTGAATGTGAAGCGGTTAGGAGAAGTGTACGGTAGTGTTTTTGGCAGAAATTGGTTTTTTCGAAAATCGAGCAATTCGGTGATAACTCAAGAACGGTCGAATGTTAGCGTTTGCCGGATGTTGCATTGTGGTCAGCGCATCGAATAACCCCTATACAGTGATTTTGAAATGGTTACGGGAAGTGTACGGTAGTGCTTTTGAAGGAAAACCCGTTTATGCGATATTCGTGCGTTTCACGGGCAGAAAAACACGTTTTTCACAGTCCTCACTGTTTTGATCATAACTCGAGAACGATCGAATGTTAGCGTTTGCCGTATGTTGCATCGTGTTCAGCGCATCGAACTACCCCTATGCAGTGAATTTGAAGCGTTTAAGGGAAGTGTACGGTAGTGTTTTGAAAGAAAATGGTTTTTTTTCGAAAATCCAGCAATTCGGTGATAACTCAAGAACGGTCGACTGTTAGCGTTTGCCGTGTGTTGCATTGTGTTCAGCACATCAAATTACCCCTACGCACTGAATTTGAAGTGTTTAAGGGAAGTGTACGGTAGTGTTTAGGCAGAAATTGTTTTTTTCGAAAATCGAGCAATTCGGTGATAACTCGAGAACGGTCGAATGTTAGCGCTCGCCGTATGTTGCATCGTGTTCAGCGCATCGAATTACCCCTATGCAGTGAATTTGAAGCGTTTAAGGGAAGTGTACGGTAATGTTTTGGAAGAAAATTGCTTTTTTCGAAAATCGAGCAATTCGATGATAACTCTCGAACGGTCGAATGTTAGCGTTTGCCGTATGTTGCATCGTGTTCAGCGCATCGAATTACCCCTATGCAGTGAATTTGAAGCGTTTAAGGGAAGTGTACGGTAGTGTTTTGGAAGAAAATTGTTTTTTTCGAAAATCGAGCAATTCGGTGATAACTCAAGAACGGTCGAATGTTAGCGTTTGCCGGATGTTGCATTGTGTTCAGCACATCGAATTACCCCTATACAGTGAATTTGAAGCGTTTGAGAGAAGTGTACGGTAGTGTTTAGGCAGAAATTTTTTTTTTCGAAAATCGAGCAATTCGGTGATAACTCGAGAACGGTCGAATGTTAGCACTCGCCGTATGTTGCATCGTGGTCAGCGCATGGAATAACCCCTATACAGTGATTTTGAAGTGGTTACGGGAAGTGTACGGTACTGCTTTTGAAGGAAAACCCGTTAATGCGATATTCGTGCGTTTCACGGGCAGAAAAGCACGTTTTTCACAGTCCTCACTGTTTTGATCATAACTCGAGAACGATCGAATGTTAGCGTTTGCCGTATGTTGCATCGTGTTCAGCGTATCGAATTACCCCTCTGCAGTGAATTTGAAGCGTTTAAGGGAAGTGTACGGTAGTGTTTTGGAAGAAAATTGTTATTTTCGAAAATCGAACAATTCGATGATACCTCGAGAACGGTCGAATGTTGGCGTTTGCCGTATGTTGCATCGTGTTCAGCACACCGAGTTACCCCTACACAGTGAAATTGAAGTGGTTACGGGAAGTGTACGGTAGTGTTTTTGAAGGAAAACCCGTTAATGCGATATTCGTGCGTTTCACGGGCGGAAAAGCACGTTTTTCACAGTCCTCACTGTTTTGATGATAACTCGAGAAAGGTCGAATGTTAGCGTTTGCCGGATGTTGCATTGTGTTCAGCACATCGAATTACCCCTATACAGTGAATTTGAAGCGTTTGAGAGAAGTGTACGGTAGTGTTTAGGCAGAAATTTTTTTTTTCGAAAATCGAGCAATTCGGTGATAACTCGAGAACGGTCGAATGTTAGCACTCGCCGTATGTTGCATCGTGTTCAGCGTATCGAATAACCCCTATACAGTGATTTTGAAGTGGTTACGGGAAGTGTACGGTAGTGCTTTTGAAGGAAAACCCGTTAATGCGATATTCGTGCGTTTCACGGGCAGAAAAGCACGTTTTTCACAGTCCTCACTGTTTTGATCATAACTCGAGAACGATCGAATGTTAGCTTTTGCCGTGTGTTGCATCGTGTTCAGCGTATCGAATTACCCCTATGCAGTGAATTTGAAGCGTTTAAGGGAAGTGTACGGTAGTGTTTTGGAAGAAAATTGTTTTTTTCGAAAATCGAGCAATTCGATGATAACTCTCGAACGGTCGAATGTTAGCGTTTGCCGTATGTTGCATCGTGTTCAGCGCATCCAATTACCCCTATGCAGTGAATTTGAAGCGTTTAAGGGAAGTGTACGGTAGTGTTTTGGCAGAAATTGGTTTTTTCGAAAATCGAGCAATTCGGTGATAACTCGAGAACCGTCGAATGTTAGCGCTCGCCGTATGTTGCATCGTGTTCAGCGCATCAAATTACCCCTATACAGTGAATTTGAAGTGGTTACGGGAAGTGTACGGTAGTGTTTTTGAAGGAAAACCCGTTAATGCGATATTCGTCCGTTTCACGGGCAGAAAAGCACGTTTTTCACAGTCCTCACTGTTTTGATGATAATTCGAGAAAAGTCGAATGTTAGCATTTGCCGTATGTTGCATCGTGTTCAGCGCATCGAATTACCCCTATGCAGTGAATTTGAAGCGTTTAAGGGAAGTGTACGGTAGTGTTTTAGGCAGAAATTGGTTTTTTCGAAAATCGAGCAATTCGGTGATAACTCGAGAACCGTCGAATGTTAGCGCTCGCCGTATGTTGCATCGTGTTCATCGCATCAAATTACCCTTATACAGTGAATTTGAAGTGGTAACGGGAAGTGTATGGTAGTGTTTTTGAAGGAAAACCCGTTAATGCGATATTCGTGCGTTTCACGGGCAGAAAAGCACGTTTTTCACAGTCCTCACTGTTTTGATCATAACTCGAGAACGATCGAATGTTAGCGTTTGCCGTATGTTGCATCGTGTTCAGCGCATCGAATAACCCCTATACAGTGATTTTGAAGTGGTTACGGGAAGTGTACGGTAGTGCTTTTGAAGAAAAACCCGTTAATGCGATATTCGTGCGTTTCACGGGCAGAAAAGCACGTTTTTCACAGTCCTCACTGTTTTGATCATAACTCGAGAACGATCGAATGTTAGCGTTTGCCGTATGTTGCATCGTGTTCAGCGCATCGAATTACCCCTATGCAGTGAATTTGAAGCGTTTCAGGGAAGTGTACGGTAGTGTTTTGGAAGAAAATTGTTTTTTTCGAAAATCGAGCAATTCGATGATAACTCTCGAACGGTCGAATGTTAGCGTTTGCCGTATGTTGCATCGTGTTCAGCGCATCGAATTACCCCTATGCAGTGAATTTGAAGCGTTTAAGGGAAGTGTACGGTAGTGTTTTGGAAGAAAATTGTTTTTTTCGAAAATCGAGCAATTCGGTGATAACTCAAGAACGGTCGAATGTTAGCGTTTGCCGGATGTTGCATTGTGTTCAGCACATCGAATTACCCCTATACAGTGAATTTGAAGCGTTTGAGAGAAGTGTACGGTAGTGTTTAGGCAGAAATTTTTTTTTTTCGAAAATCGAGCAATTCGGTGATAACTCGAGAACGGTCGAATGTTAGCACTCGCCGTATGTTGCATCGTGTTCAGCGCATCGAATAACCCCTATACAGTGATTTTGAAGTGGTTACGGGAAGTGTACGGTAGTGCTTTTGAAGGAAAACCCGTTAATGCGATATTCGTGCGTTTCACGGGCAGAAAAGCACGTTTTTCACAGTCCTCACTGTTTTGATCATAACTCGAGAACGATCGAATGTTAGCGTTTGCCGTATGTTGCATCGTGTTCAGCGCATCGAATTACCCCTATGCAGTGAATTTGAAGCGTTTAAGGGAAGTGTACGGTAGTGTTTTGGAAGAAAATTGTTATTTTCGAAAATCGAACAATTCGATGATACCTCGAGAACGGTCGAATGTTAGCGTTTGCCGTATATTGCATCGTGTTCAGCACACCGAATTACTCCTACACAGTGAATTTGAAGTGGTTACGGGAAGTGTACGGTAGTGTTTTTGAAGGAAAACCCGTTAATGCGATATTCGTGCGTTTCACGGGCAGAAAAGCACGTTTTTCACAGTCCTCACTGTTTTGATGATAACTCGAGAAGGGTCGAATGTTAGCGTTTGCCGTATGTTGTATGGTGTTCAGTACATCGAAATACCCCTATACAGTGAATGTGAAGCGGTTAGGAGAAGTGTACGGTAGTGTTTTTGGCAGAAATTGGTTTTTTCGAAAATCGAGCAATTCGGTGATAACTCAAGAACGGTCGAATGTTAGCGTTTGCCGGATGTTGCATTGTGGTCAGCGCATCGAATAACCCCTATACAGTGATTTTGAAATGGTTACGGGAAGTGTACGGTAGTGCTTTTGAAGGAAAACCCGTTTATGCGATATTCGTGCGTTTCACGGGCAGAAAAACACGTTTTTCACAGTCCTCACTGTTTTGATCATAACTCGAGAACGATCGAATGTTAGCGTTTGCCGTATGTTGCATCGTGTTCAGCGCATCGAACAACCCCTATGCAGTGAATTTGAAGCGTTTAAGGGAAGTGTACGGTAGTGTTTTGAAAGAAAATGGTTTTTTTTCGAAAATCCAGCAATTCGGTGATAACTCAAGAACGGTCGACTGTTAGCGTTTGCCGTGTGTTGCATTGTGTTCAGCACATCAAATTACCCCTACGCACTGAATTTGAAGTGTTTAAGGGAAGTGTACGGTAGTGTTTTGGAAGAAAATTGTTTTTTTCGAAAATCGAGCAATTCGGAGATAACTCGAGAACGGTCGAATGTTAGCGTTTGCCGTATGTTGCATCGTGTTCAGATCATCGAATTAACCATATACAGTGAATTTCAAACGTTTAAGAGAAGTGTACGGTAGTGTTTTAGGCAGAAATTGGTTTTTTCGAAAATCGAGCAATTCGGTGATAACTCGAGAACCGTGGAATGTTAGCACTCGCCGTATGTTGCAACGTGTTCAGCGCATTGAATAACCCCTATGCAGTGAATTTGAAGCGTTTAAGGGAAGTGTACGGTAGTGTTTTGGAAGAAAATTGTTATTTTCGAAAATCGAGCAATTCGGTGATAACTCAAGAACGGTCGAATGTTAGCGTTTGCCGGATGTTGCATTGTGTTCAGCACATCGAATTACCCCTATACAGTGAATTTGAAGCGTTTGAGAGAAGTGTACGGTAGTGTTTAGGCAGAAATTTTTTTTTTTCGAAAATCGAGCAATTCGGTGATAACTCGAGAACGGTCGAATGTTAGCACTCGCCGTATGTTGCATCGTGTTCAGCGCATCGAATAACCCCTATACAGTGATTTTGAAGTGGTTACGGGAAGTGTACGGTAGTGCTTTTGAAGGAAAACCCGTTAATGCGATATTCGTGCGTTTCACGGGCAGAAAAGCACGTTTTTCACAGTCCTCACTGTTTTGATCATAACTCGAGAACGATCGAATGTTAGCGTTTGCCGTATGTTGCATCGTGTTCAGCGCATCGAATTACCCCTATGCAGTGAATTTGAAGCGTTTAAGGGAAGTGTACGGTAGTGTTTTGGAAGAAAATTGTTATTTTCGAAAATCGAACAATTCGATGATACCTCGAGAACGGTCGAATGTTAGCGTTTGCCGTATATTGCATCGTGTTCAGCACACCGAATTACTCCTACACAGTGAATTTGAAGTGGTTACGGGAAGTGTACGGTAGTGTTTTTGAAGGAAAACCCGTTAATGCGATATTCGTGCGTTTCACGGGCAGAAAAGCACGTTTTTCACAGTCCTCACTGTTTTGATGATAACTCGAGAAGGGTCGAATGTTAGCGTTTGCCGTATGTTGTATGGTGTTCAGTACATCGAAATACCCCTATACAGTGAATGTGAAGCGGTTAGGAGAAGTGTACGGTAGTGTTTTTGGCAGAAATTGGTTTTTTCGAAAATCGAGCAATTCGGTGATAACTCAAGAACGGTCGAATGTTAGCGTTTGCCGGATGTTGCATTGTGGTCAGCGCATCGAATAACCCCTATACAGTGATTTTGAAATGGTTACGGGAAGTGTACGGTAGTGCTTTTGAAGGAAAACCCGTTTATGCGATATTCGTGCGTTTCACGGGCAGAAAAACACGTTTTTCACAGTCCTCACTGTTTTGATCATAACTCGAGAACGATCGAATGTTAGCGTTTGCCGTATGTTGCATCGTGTTCAGCGCATCGAACTACCCCTATGCAGTGAATTTGAAGCGTTTAAGGGAAGTGTACGGTAGTGTTTTGAAAGAAAATGGTTTTTTTTCGAAAATCCAGCAATTCGGTGATAACTCAAGAACGGTCGACTGTTAGCGTTTGCCGTGTGTTGCATTGTGTTCAGCACATCAAATTACCCCTACGCACTGAATTTGAAGTGTTTAAGGGAAGTGTACGGTAGTGTTTTGGAAGAAAATTGTTTTTTTCGAAAATCGAGCAATTCGGAGATAACTCGAGAACGGTCGAATGTTAGCGTTTGCCGTATGTTGCATCGTGTTCAGATCATCGAATTAACCATATACAGTGAATTTCAAACGTTTAAGAGAAGTGTACGGTAGTGTTTTAGGCAGAAATTGGTTTTTTCGAAAATCGAGCAATTCGGTGATAACTCGAGAACCGTGGAATGTTAGCACTCGCCGTATGTTGCAACGTGTTCAGCGCATTGAATAACCCCTATACAGTGATTTTGAAGTGGTTACGGCAAGTGTACGGTAGTGCTTTTGAAGGAAAACCCGTGAATGCGATATTCGTGCGTTTCACGGGCAGAAAAGCACGTTTTTCACAGTCCTCACTGTTTTGGTCATAACTCGAGAACGATCGAATGTGAGCGTTTGCCGTATGTTGCATCGTGTTCAGCGCATCGAATTACCCCTATGCAGTGAATTTGAAGCGTTTAAGGGAAGTGTACGGTAATGTTTTGGAAGAAAATTGTTTTTTTCGAAAATCGAGCAATTCGATGATAACTCTCGAACGGTCGAATGTTAGCGTTTGCCGTATGTTGCATCGTGTTCAGCGCATCGAATTACCCCTATGCAGTGAATTTGAAGCGTTTAAGGGAAGTGTACGGTAGTGTTTTGGAAGAAAATTGTTTTTTTCGAAAATCGAGCAATTCGGTGATAACTCAAGAACGGTCGAATGTTAGCGTTTGCCGGATGTTGCATTGTGTTCAGCACATCGAATTACCCCTATACAGTGAATTTGAAGCGTTTGAGAGAAGTGTACGGTAGTGTTTAGGCAGAAATTTTTTTTTTCGAAAATCGAGCAATTCGGTGATAACTCGAGAACGGTCGAATGTTAGCACTCGCCGTATGTTGCATCGTGGTCAGCGCATCGAATAACCCCTATACAGTGATTTTGAAGTGGTTACGGGAAGTGTACGGTACTGCTTTTGAAGGAAAACCCGTTAATGCGATATTCGTGCGTTTCACGGGCAGAAAAGCACGTTTTTCACAGTCCTCACTGTTTTGATCATAACTCGAGAACGATCGAATGTTAGCGTTTGCCGTATGTTGCATCGTGTTCAGCGTATCGAATTACCCCTATGCAGTGAATTTGAAGCGTTTAAGGGAAGTGTACGGTAGTGTTTTGGAAGAAAATTGTTATTTTCGAAAATCGAACAATTCGATGATACCTCGAGAACGGTCGAATGTTGGCGTTTGCCGTATGTTGCATCGTGTTCAGCACACCGAGTTACCCCTACACAGTGAAATTGAAGTGGTTACGGGAAGTGTACGGTAGTGTTTTTGAAGGAAAACCCGTTAATGCGATATTCGTGCGTTTCACGGGCGGAAAAGCACGTTTTTCACAGTCCTCACTGTTTTGATGATAACTCGAGAAAGGTCGAATGTTAGCGTTTGCCGGATGTTGCATTGTGTTCAGCACATCGAATTACCCCTATACAGTGAATTTGAAGCGTTTGAGAGAAGTGTACGGTAGTGTTTAGGCAGAAATTTTTTTTTTCGAAAATCGAGCAATTCGGTGATAACTCGAGAACGGTCGAATGTTAGCACTCGCCGTATGTTGCATCGTGTTCAGGGTATCGAATAACCCCTATACAGTGATTTTGAAGTGGTTACGGGAAGTGTACGGTAGTGTTTTTGAAGGAAAACCCGTTAATGCGATATTCGTCCGTTTCACGGGCAGAAAAGCACGTTTTTCACAGTCCTCACTGTTTTGATGATAATTCGAGAAAAGTCGAATGTTAGCATTTGCCGTATGTTGCATCGTGTTCAGCGCATCGAATTACCCCTATGCAGTGAATTTGAAGCGTTTAAGGGAAGTGTACGGTAGTGTTTTAGGCAGAAATTGGTTTTTTCGAAAATCGAGCAATTCGGTGATAACTCGAGAACCGTCGAATGTTAGCGCTCGCCGTATGTTGCATCGTGTTCATCGCATCAAATTACCCTTATACAGTGAATTTGAAGTGGTTACGGGAAGTGTATGGTAGTGTTTTTGAAGGAAAACCCGTTAATGCGATATTCGTGCGTTTCACGGGCAGAAAAGCACGTTTTTCACAGTCCTCACTGTTTTGATCATAACTCGAGAACGATCGAATGTTAGCGTTTGCCGTATGTTGCATCGTGTTCAGCGCATCGAATAAGCCCTATACAGTGATTTTGAAGTGGTTACGGGAAGTGTACGGTAGTGCTTTTGAAGGAAAACCCGTTAATGCGATATTCGTGCGTTTCACGGGCAGAAAAGCACGTTTTTCACAGTCCTCACTGTTTTGATCATAACTCGAGAACGATCGAATGTTAGCGTTTGCCGTATGTTGCATCGTGTTCAGCGCATCGAATTACCCCTATGCAGTGAATTTGAAGCGTTTCAGGGAAGTGTACGGTAGTGTTTTGGAAGAAAATTGTTTTTTTCGAAAATCGAGCAATTCGATGATAACTCTCGAACGGTCGAATGTTAGCGTTTGCCGTATGTTGCATCGTGTTCAGCGTATCGAATTACCCCTATGCAGTGAATTTGAAGCGTTTAAGGGAAGTGTACGGTAGTGTTTTGGAAGAAAATTGTTTTTTTCGAAAATCGAGCAATTCGGTGATAACTCGAGAACGGTCGAATGTTAGCGTTTGCCGTATGTTGCATCGTGTTCAGATCATCGAATTAACCATATACAGTGAATTTCAAACGTTTGAGAGAAGTGTACGGTAGTGTTTTAGGCAGAAATTGGTTTTTTTCGAAAATCGAGCAATTCGGTGATAACTCGAGAACCGTCGAATGTTAGCGCTCGCCGTATGTTGCATCGTGTTCAGCGCATCAAATTACCCCTATACAGTGAATTTGAAGTGGTTACGGGAAGTGTACGGTAGTGTTTTTGAAGGAAAACACGTTAATGCGATATTCGTGCGTTTCACGGGCAGAAAAGCACGTTTTTCACAGTCCTCACTGTTTTGATGATAACTCGAGAAAGGTCGAATGTTAGCGTTTGCCGTGTATTGCATTGTGTTCAGCACATCAAATTACCCCTACACACTGAATTTGAAGCGTTTAAGGGAAGTGTACGGTAATGTTTTTGGCCGAAATTGTTTTTTTCGAAAATCGAGCAATTCGATGATAACTCTCGAACGGTCGAATGTTAGCGTTTGCCGTATGTTGCATCGTGTTCAGCGCATCGAATTACCCCTATGCAGTGAGTTTGAAGCGTTTAAGCGAAGTGTACGGTAGTGTTTCGGAAGAAAATTGTTTTTTTCGAAAATCGAGCAATTCGGTGATAACTCGAGAACCGTCGAATGTTAGCGCTCGCCGTATGTTGCATCGTGTTCAGCGCATCAAATTACCCCTATACAGTAAATTTGAAGTGGTTACGGGAAGTGTACGGTAGTGTTTTTGAAGGAAAACCCGTTAATGCGATATTCGTCCGTTTCACGGGCAGAAAAGCACGTTTTTCACAGTCCTCACTGTTTTGATGATAATTCGAGAAAAGTCGAAAGTTAGCATTTGCCGTATGTTGCATCGTGTTCAGCGCATCGAATTACCCCTATGCAGTGAATTTGAAGCGTTTAAGGGAAGTGTACGGTAGTGTTTTAGGCAGAAATTGGTTTTTTCGAAAATCGAGCAATTCGGTGATAACTCGAGAACCGTCGAATGTTAGCGCTCGCCGTATGTTGCATCGTGTTCAGCGCATCAAATTACCCCTATACAGTGAATTTGAAGTGGTTACGGGAAGTGTACGGTAGTGTTTTTGAAGGAAAACACGTTAATGCGATATTCGTGCGTTTCACGGGCAGAAAAGCACGTTTTTCACAGTCCTCACTGTTTTGATCATAACTCCAGAACGATCGAATGTTAGCGTTTGCCGTATGTTGCATCGTGTTCAGCGCATCGAATTACCCCTATGCAGTGAATTTGAAGCGTTTAAGGGAAGTGTACGGTAGTGTTTTGGAAGAAAATTGTTTTTTTCGAAAATCGAGCAATTCGATGATAACTCTCGAACGGTCGAATGTTAGCGTTTGCCGTATGTTGCATCGTGTTCAGCGCATCGAATTACCCCTATGCAGCGAATTTGAAGCGTTTACGGGAAGTGTACGGTAGTGTTTTGGAAGAAAATTGTTTTTTTCGAAAATCGAGCAATTCGGTGATAACTCAAGAACGGTCGAATGTTAGCGTTTGCCGTATGTTGCATCGTGTTCAGCGTATCGAATTACCCCTACACAGTGAATTTGAAGCGTTTAAGGGAAGTGTACGGTAGTGTTTTGGAAGAAAATTGTTTTTTTCGAAAATCGAGCAATTCGGTGATAACTCGAGAACGGTCGAATGTTATTGTTTGCCGTAGGTTGCATCGTGTTCAGATCATCGAATTAACCATATACAGTGAATTTCAAACGTTTAAGAGAAGTGTACGGTAGTGTTTTAGGCAGAAATTGGTTTTTTCGAAAATCGAGCAATTCGGTGATAACTCGAGAACCGTCGAATGTTAGCGCTCGCCGTATGTTGCATCGTGTTCAGCGCATCAAATTACCCCTATACAGTGAATTTGAAGTGGTTACGGGAAGTGTACGGTAGTGTTTTTGAAGGAAACCCCGTTAATGCGATATTCGTGCGTTTCACGGGCAGAAAAGCACGTTTTTCACAGTCCTCACTGTTTTGATGATAACTCGAGAAAGGTCGAATGTTAGCGTTTGCCGTGTGTTGCATTGTGTTCAGCACATCAAATTACCCCTACACACTGAATTTGAAGCGTTTAAGGGAAGTGTACGGTAATGTTTTTGGCCGAAATTGGTTTTTTCGAAAATCGAGCAATTCGATGATAACTCTCGAACGGTCGAATGTTAGCGTTTGCCGTATGTTGCATCGTGTTCAGCGCATCGAATTACCCCTATGCAGTGAGTTTGAAGCGTTTAAGCGAAGTGTACGGTAGTGTTTCGGAAGAAAATTGTTTTTTTCGAAAATCGAGCAATTCGGTGATAACTCAAGAACGGTCGAATGTTAGAGTTTGTCGTATGTTGCATCGTGTTCAGCGCATCGAATTACCCCTATGCAGTGAATTTGAAGCGTTTAAGGTAAGTGTACGGTAGTGTTTTGGAAGAAAATTGTTTTTTTCGAAAATCGAGCAATTCGGTGATAACTCGAGAACGGTCGAATGTTATTGTTTGCCGTAGGTTGCATCGTGTTCAGATCATCGAATTAACCATATACAGTGAATTTCAAACGTTTAAGAGAAGTGTACGGTAGTGTTTTAGGCAGAAATTGGTTTTTTCGAAAATCGAGCAATTCGGTGATAACTCGAGAACCGTCGAATGTTAGCGCTCGCCGTATGTTGCATCGTGTTCAGCGCATCAAATTACCCCTATACAGTGAATTTGAAGTGGTTACGGGAAGTGTACGGTAGTGTTTTTGAAGGAAACCCCGTTAATGCGATATTCGTGCGTTTCACGGGCAGAAAAGCACGTTTTTCACAGTCCTCACTGTTTTGATCATAACTCGAGAACGATCGAATGTTAGCGTTTGCCGTATGTTGCATCGTGTTCAGCGCATCCAATAACCCCTATACAGTGATTTTGAAGTGGTTACGGGAAGTGTACGGTAGTGCTTTTGAAGGAAAACCCGTTAATGCGATATTCGTGCGTTTCACGGGCAGAAAAGCACGTTTTTCACAGTCCTCACTGTTTTGATCATAACTCGAGAACGATCGAATGTTAGCGTTTGCCGTATGTTGCATCGTGTTCAGCGCATCGAATTACCCCTATGCAGTGAATTTGAAGCGTTTAAGGGAAGTGTACGGTAGTGTTTTGGAAGAAAATTGTTTTTTTCGAAAATCGAGCAATTCGATGATAACTCTCGAACGGTCGAATGTTAGCGTTTGCCGTATGTTGCATCGTGTTCAGCGCATCGAATTACCCCTATGCAGTGAATTTGAAGCGTTTAAGGGAAGTGTACGGTAGTGTTTTGGAAGAAAATTGTTTTTTTCGAAAATCGAGCAATTCGGTGATAACTCAAGAACGGTCGAATGTTAGCGTTTGCCGTATGTTGCATCGTGTTCAGCGTATCGAATTACCCCTATGCAGTGAATTTGAAGCGTTTAAGGGAAGTGTACGGTAGTGTTTTGGAAGAAAATTGTTATTTTCGAAAATCGAACAATTCGATGATACCTCGAGAACGGTCGAATGTTAGCGTTTGCCGTATATTGCATCGTGTTCAGCACACCGAATTACTCCTACACAGTGAATTTGAAGTGGTTACGGGAAGTGTACGGTAGTGTTTTTGAAGGAAAACCCGTTAATGCGATATTCGTGCGTTTCACGGGCAGAAAAGCACGTTTTTCACAGTCCTCACTGTTTTGATGATAACTCGAGAAGGGTCGAATGTTAGCGTTTGCCGTATGTTGTATGGTGTTCAGTACATCGAACTACCCCTATACAGTGAATGTGAAGCGGTTAGGAGAAGTGTACGGTAGTGTTTTTGGCAGAAATTGGTTTTTTCGAAAATCGAGCAATTCGGTGATAACTCAAGAACGGACGAATGTTAGCGTTTGCCGGATGTTGCATTGTGGTCAGCGCATCGAATAACCCCTATACAGTGATTTTGAAATGGTTACGGGAAGTGTACGGTAGTGCTTTTGAAGGAAAACCCGGTTATGCGATATTCGTGCGTTTCACGGGCAGAAAAACACGTTTTTCACAGTCCTCACTGTTTTGATCATAACTCGAGAACGATCGAATGTTAGCGTTTGCCGTATGTTGCATCGTGTTCAGCGCATCGAACTACCCCTATGCAGTGAATTTGAAGCGTTTAAGGGAAGTGTACGGTAGTGTTTTGAAAGAAAATGGTTTTTTTTCGAAAATCCAGCAATTCGGTGATAACTCAAGAACGGTCGACTGTTAGCGTTAGCCGTGTGTTGCATTGTGTTCAGCACATCAAATTACCCCTACGCACTGAATTTGAAGTGTTTAAGGGAAGTGTACGGTAGTGTTTAGGCAGAAATTGTTTTTTTCGAAAATCGAGCAATTCGGTGATAACTCGAGAACGGTCGAATGTTAGCGCTCGCCGTATGTTGCATCGTGTTCAGCGCATCGAATTACCCCTATGCAGTGAATTTGAAGCGTTTAAGGGAAGTGTACGGTAGTGTTTTGGAAGAAAATTGTTTTTTTCGAAAATCGAGCAATTCGGTGATAACTCGAGAACCGTCGAATGTTAGCGCTCGCCGTATGTTGCATCGTGTTCAGCGCATCAAATTACCCCTATACAGTAAATTTGAAGTGGTTACGGGAAGTGTACGGTAGTGTTTTTGAAGGAAAACCCGTTAATGCGATATTCGTCCGTTTCACGGGCAGAAAAGCACGTTTTTCACAGTCCTCACTGTTTTGATGATAATTCGAGAAAAGTCGAATGTTAGCATTTGCCGTATGTTGCATCGTGTTCAGCGCATCGAATTACCCCTATGCAGTGAATTTGAAGCGTTTAAGGGAAGTGTACGGTAGTGTTTTGGAAGAAAATTGTTTTTTTCGAAAATCGAGCAATTCGGTGATAACTCAAGAACGGTCGAATGTTAGCGTTTGCCGTATGTTGCATCGTGTTCAGCGTATCGAATTACCCCTATGCAGTGAATTTGAAGCGTTTAAGGGAAGTGTACGGTAGTGTTTTGGAAGAAAATTGTTTTTTTCGAAACTCGAGCAATTCGGTGATAACTCAAGAACGGTCGAATGTTAGCGTTTGCCGGATGTTGCATTGTGTTCAGCACATCGGATTACCCCTATACAGTGAATTTGAAGCGTTTGAGAGAAGTGTACGGTAATGTTTAGGCAGAAATTTTTTTTTTCGAAAATCGAGCAATTCGGTGATAACTCGAGAACGGTCGAATGTTAGCGCTCGCCGTATGTTGCATCGTGTTCAGCGCAGCGAATAACCCCTATACAGTGATTTTGAAGTGGTTACGGGAAGTGTACGGTAGTGCTTTTGAAGGAAAACCCGTTAATGCGATATTCGTGCGTTTCACGGGCAGAAAAGCACGTTTTTCACAGTCCTCACTGTTTTGATCATAACTCGAGAACGATCGAATGTTAGCGTTTGCCGTATGTTGCATCGTGTTCAGCGCATCGAATTACCCCTATGCAGTGAATTTGAAGCGTTTAAGGGAAGTGTACGGTAGTGTTTTGGAAGAAAATTGTTTTTTTCGAAAATCGAGCAATTCGGTGATAACTCGAGAACGGTCGAATGTTAGCGTTTGCCGTATGTTGCATCGTGTTCAGATCATCGAATTAACCATATACAGTGAATTTCAAACGTTTAAGAGAAGTGTACGGTAGTGTTTTAGGCAGAAATTGTTTTTTTCGAAAATCGAGCAATTCGGTGATAACTCGAGAACCGTCGAATGTTAGCGCTCGCCGTATGTTGCATCGTGTTCAGCGCATCAAATTATCCCTATACAGTGAATTTGAAGTGGTTACGGGAAGTGTACGGTAGTGTTTTTGAAGGAAAACCCGTTAATGCGATATTCGTGCGTTTCACGGGCAGAAAAGCACGTTTTTCACAGTCCTCACTGTTTTGATCATAACTCGAGAACGATCGAATGTTAGCGCTCGCCGTATGTTGCATCGTGTTCAGCGCAGCGAATAACCCCTATACAGTGATTTTGAAGTGGTTACGGGAAGTGTACGGTAGTGCTTTTGAAGGAAAACCCGTTAATGCGATATTCGTGCGTTTCACGGGCAGAAAAGCACGTTTTTCACAGTCCTCACTGTTTTGATCATAACTCGAGAACGATCGAATGTTAGCGTTTGCCGTATGTTGCATCGTGTTCAGCGCATCGAATTACCCCTATGCAGTGAATTTGAAGCGTTTAAGGGAAGTGTACGGTAGTGTTTTAGGCAGAAATTGTTTTTTTCGAAAATCGAGCAATTCGGTGATAACTCGAGAACCGTCGAATGTTAGCGCTCGCCGTATGTTGCATCGTGTTCAGCGCATCAAATTATCCCTATACAGTGAATTTGAAGTGGTTACGGGAAGTGTACGGTAGTGTTTTTGAAGGAAAACCCGTTAATGCGATATTCGTGCGTTTCACGGGCAGAAAAGCACGTTTTTCACAGTCCGCACTGTTTTGATCATAACTCGAGAACGATCGAATGTTAGCGTTTGCCGTATGTTGCATCATGTTCAGCGCATCGAATTACCCCTATACAGTGAATTTGAAGTGGTTACGGGAAGTGTACGGTAGTGTTTTTGAAGGAAAACCCGTTAATGCGATATTCGTGCGTTTCACGGGCAGAAAAGCACGTTTTTCACAGTCCTCACTGTTTTGATGATAACTCGAGAAAGGTCGAATGTTAGCGTTTGCCGTGTGTTGCATTGTGTTCAGCACATCAAATTACCCCTACACACTGAATTTCAAGCGTTTAAGGGAAGTGTACGGTAATGTTTTTGGCTGAAATTGGTTTTTTCGAAAATCGAGCAATTCGATGATAACTCTCGAACGGTCGAATGTTAGCGTTTGCCGTATGTTGCATCGTGTTCAGCGCATCGAATTACCCCTATGCAGTGAATTTGAAGCGTTTAAGGGAAGTGTACGGTAGTGTTTTGGAAGAAAATTGTTTTTTTCGAAAATCGAGCAATTCGGTGATAACTCGAGAACGGTCGAATGTTAGCGTTTGCTGTATGTTGCATCGTGTTCAGATCATCGAATTAACCATATACAGTGAATTTCAAACGTTTAAGAGAAGTGTACGGTAGTGTTTTAGGCAGAAATTGTTTTTTTCGAAAATCGAGCAATTCGGTGATAACTCGAGAACCGTCGAATGTTAGCGCTCGCCGTATGTTGCATCGTGTTCAGCGCATCAAATTATCCCTATACAGTGAATTTGAAGTGGTTACGGGAAGTGTACGGTAGTGTTTTTGAAGGAAAACCCGTTAATGCGATATTCGTGCGTTTCACGGGCAGAAAAGCACGTTTTTCACAGTCCTCACTGTTTTGATCATAACTCGAGAACGATCGAATGTTAGCGCTCGCCGTATGTTGCATCGTGTTCAGCGCAGCGAATAACCCCTATACAGTGATTTTGAAGTGGTTACGGGAAGTGTACGGTAGTGCTTTTGAAGGAAAACCCGTTAATGCGATATTCGTGCGTTTCACGGGCAGAAAAGCACGTTTTTCACAGTCCTCACTGTTTTGATCATAACTCGAGAACGATCGAATGTTAGCGTTTGCCGTATGTTGCATCGTGTTCAGCGCATCGAATTACCCCTATGCAGTGAATTTGAAGCGTTTAAGGGAAGTGTACGGTAGTGTTTTAGGCAGAAATTGTTTTTTTCGAAAATCGAGCAATTCGGTGATAACTCGAGAACCGTCGAATGTTAGCGCTCGCCGTATGTTGCATCGTGTTCAGCGCATAAAATTATCCCTATACAGTGAATTTGAAGTGGTTACGGGAAGTGTACGGTAGTGTTTTTGAAGGAAAACCCGTTAATGCGATATTCGTGCGTTTCACGGGCAGAAAAGCACGTTTTTCACAGTCCTCACTGTTTTGATGATAATTCGAGAAAAGTCGAATGTTAGCATTTGCCGTATGTTGCATCGTGTTCAGCGCATCGAATTACCCCTATGCAGTGAATTTGAAGCGTTTAAGGGAAGTGTACGGTAGTGTTTTAGGCAGAAATTGGTTTTTTCGAAAATCGAGCAATTCGGTGATAACTCGAGAACCGTCGAATGTTAGCGCTCGCCGTATGTTGCATCGTGTTCAGCGCATAAAATTATCCCTATACAGTGAATTTGAAGTGGTTACGGGAAGTGTACGGTAGTGTTTTTGAAGGAAAACCCGTTAATGCGATATTCGTGCGTTTCACGGGCAGAAAAGCACGTTTTTCACAGTCCTCACTGTTTTGATGATAATTCGAGAAAAGTCGAATGTTAGCATTTGCCGTATGTTGCATCGTGTTCAGCGCATCGAATTACCCCTATGCAGTGAATTTGAAGCGTTTAAGGGAAGTGTACGGTAGTGTTTTAGGCAGAAATTGGTTTTTTCGAAAATCGAGCAATTCGGTGATAACTCGAGAACCGTCGAATGTTAGCGCTCGCCGTATGTTGCATCGTGTTCATCGCATCAAATTACCCTTATACAGTGAATTTGAAGTGGTTACGGGAAGTGTATGGTAGTGTTTTTGAAGGAAAACCCGTTAATGCGATATTCGTGCGTTTCACGGGCAGAAAAGCACGTTTTTCACAGTCCTCACTGTTTTGATCATAACTCGAGAACGATCGAATGTTAGCGTTTGCCGTATGTTGCATCGTGTTCAGCGCATCGAATAACCCCTATACAGTGATTTTGAAGTGGTTACGGGAAGTGTACGGTAGTGCTTTTGAAGGAAAACCCGTTAATGCGATATTCGTGCGTTTCACGGGCAGAAAAGCACGTTTTTCACAGTCCTCACTGTTTTGATCATAACTCGAGAACGATCGAATGTTAGCGTTTGCCGTATGTTGCATCGTGTTCAGCGCATCGAATTACCCCTATGCAGTGAATTTGAAGCGTTTAAGGGAAGTGTACGGTAGTGTTTTGGAAGAAAATTGTTTTTTTTCGAAAATCGAGCAATTCGGTGATAACTCGAGAACGGTCGAATGTTAGCGTTTGCCGTATGTTGCATCGTGTTCAGATCATCGAATTAACCATATACAGTGAATTCCAAACGTTTAAGAGAAGTGTACGGTAGTGTTTTAGGCAGAAATTATTTTTTTCGAAAATCGAGCAATTCGGTGATAACTCGAGAACCGTCGAATGTTAGCGCTCGCCGTATGTTGCATCGTGTTCAGCGCATCAAATTATCCCTATACAGTGAATTTGAAGTGGTTACGGGAAGTGTACGGTAGTGCTTTTGAAGGAAAACCCGTTAATGCGATATTCGTGCGTTTCACGGGCAGAAAAGCACGTTTTTCACAGTCCTCACTGTTTTGATCATAACTCGAGAACGATCGAATGTTAGCGTTTGCCGTATGTTGCATCGTGTTCAGCGCATCGAATTACCCCTATGCAGTGAATTTGAAGCGTTTAAGGGAAGTGTACGGTAGTGTTTTAGGCAGAAATTGTTTTTTTCGAAAATCGAGCAATTCGGTGATAACTCGAGAACCGTCGAATGTTAGCGCTCGCCGTATGTTGCATCGTGTTCAGCGCATCAAATTATCCCTATACAGTGAATTTGAAGTGGTTACGGGAAGTGTACGGTAGTGTTTTTGAAGGAAAACCCGTTAATGCGATATTCGTGCGTTTCACGGGCAGAAAAGCACGTTTTTCACAGTCCGCACTGTTTTGATCATAACTCGAGAACGATCGAATGTTAGCGTTTGCCGTATGTTGCATCATGTTCAGCGCATCGAATTACCCCTATACAGTGAATTTGAAGTGGTTACGGGAAGTGTACGGTAGTGCTTTTGAAGGAAACCCGTTAATGCGATATTCGTGCGTTTCACGGGCAGAAAAGCACGTTTTTCACAGTCCTCACTGTTTTGATCATAACTCGAGAACGATCGAATGTTAGCGTTTGCCGTATGTTGCATCGTGTTCAGCGCATCGAATTACCCCTATGCAGTGAATTTGAAGCGTTTAAGGGAAGTGTACGGTAGTGTTTTGGAAGAAAATTGTTATTTTCGAAAATCGAACAATTCGATGATACCTCGAGAACGGTCGAATGTTAGCGTTTGCCGTATATTGCATCGTGTTCAGCACACCGAATTACTCCTACACAGTGAATTTGAAGTGGTTACGGGAAGTGTACGGTAGTGTTTTTGAAGGAAAACCCGTTAATGCGATATTCGTGCGTTTCACGGGCAGAAAAGCACGTTTTTCACAGTCCTCACTGTTTTGATGATAACTCGAGAAGGGTCGAATGTTAGCGTTTGCCGTATGTTGTATGGTGTTCAGTACATCGAACTACCCCTATACAGTGAATGTGAAGCGGTTAGGAGAAGTGTACGGTAGTGTTTTTGGCAGAAATTGGTTTTTTCGAAAATCGAGCAATTCGGTGATAACTCAAGAACGGACGAATGTTAGCGTTTGCCGGATGTTGCATTGTGGTCAGCGCATCGAATAACCCCTATACAGTGATTTTGAAATGGTTACGGGAAGTGTACGGTAGTGCTTTTGAAGGAAAACCCGGTTATGCGATATTCGTGCGTTTCACGGGCAGAAAAACACGTTTTTCACAGTCCTCACTGTTTTGATCATAACTCGAGAACGATCGAATGTTAGCGTTTGCCGTATGTTGCATCGTGTTCAGCGCATCGAACTACCCCTATGCAGTGAATTTGAAGCGTTTAAGGGAAGTGTACGGTAGTGTTTTGAAAGAAAATGGTTTTTTTTCGAAAATCCAGCAATTCGGTGATAACTCAAGAACGGTCGACTGTTAGCGTTTGCCGTGTGTTGCATTGTGTTCAGCACATCAAATTACCCCTACGCACTGAATTTGAAGTGTTTAAGGGAAGTGTACGGTAGTGTTTAGGCAGAAATTGTTTTTTTCGAAAATCGAGCAATTCGGTGATAACTCGAGAACGGTCGAATGTTAGCGCTCGCCGTATGTTGCATCGTGTTCAGCGCATCGAATTACCCCTATGCAGTGAATTTGAAGCGTTTAAGGGAAGTGTACGGTAGTGTTTTGGAAGAAAATTGTTTTTTTCGAAAATCGAGCAATTCGGTGATAACTCGAGAACCGTCGAATGTTAGCGCTCGCCGTATGTTGCATCGTGTTCAGCGCATCAAATTACCCCTATACAGTAAATTTGAAGTGGTTACGGGAAGTGTACGGTAGTGTTTTTGAAGGAAAACCCGTTAATGCGATATTCGTCCGTTTCACGGGCAGAAAAGCACGTTTTTCACAGTCCTCACTGTTTTGATGATAATTCGAGAAAAGTCGAATGTTAGCATTTGCCGTATGTTGCATCGTGTTCAGCGCATCGAATTACCCCTATGCAGTGAATTTGAAGCGTTTAAGGGAAGTGTACGGTAGTGTTTTAGGCAGAAATTGGTTTTTTCGAAAATCGAGCAATTCGGTGATAACTCGAGAACCGTCAAATGTTAGCGCTCGCCGTATGTTGCATCGTGTTCATCGCATCAAATTACCCTTATACAGTGAATTTGAAGTGGTTACGGGAAGTGTATGGTAGTGTTTTTGAAGGAAAACCCGTTAATGCGATATTCGTGCGTTTCACGGGCAGAAAAGCACGTTTTTCACAGTCCTCACTGTTTTGATCATAACTCGAGAACGATCGAATGTTAGCGTTTGCCGTATGTTGCATCGTGTTCAGCGCATCGAATAACCCCTATACAGTGATTTTGAAGTGGTTACGGGAAGTGTACGGTAGTGCTTTTGAAGGAAAACCCGTTAATGCGATATTCGTGCGTTTCACGGGCAGAAAAGCACGTTTTTCACAGTCCTCACTGTTTTGATCATAACTCGAGAACGATCGAATGTTAGCGTTTGCCGTATGTTGCATCGTGTTCAGCGCATCGAATTACCCCTATGCAGTGAATTTGAAGCGTTTCAGGGAAGTGTACGGTAGTGTTTTGGAAGAAAATTGTTTTTTTCGAAAATCGAGCAATTCGATGATAACTCTCGAACGGTCGAATGTTAGCGTTTGCCGTATGTTGCATCGTGTTCAGCGCATCGAATTACCCCTATGCAGTGAATTTGAAGCGTTTAAGGGAAGTGTACGGTAGTGTTTTGGAAGAAAATTGTTTTTTTCGAAAATCGAGCAATTCGGTGATAACTCAAGAACGGTCGAATGTTAGCGTTTGCCGGATGTTGCATTGTGTTCAGCACATCGAATTACCCCTATACAGTGAATTTGAAGCGTTTGAGAGAAGTGTACGGTAGTGTTTAGCCAGAAATTTTTTTTTTCGAAAATCGAGCAATTCGGTGATAACTCGAGAACGGTCGAATGTTAGCACTCGCCGTATGTTGCATCGTGTTCAGCGCATCGAATAACCCCTATACAGTGATTTTGAAGTGGTTACGGGAAGTGTACGGTAGTGCTTTTGAAGGAAAACCCGTTAATGCGATATTCGTGCATTTCACGGGCAGAAAAGCACGTTTTTCACAGTCCTCACTGTTTTGATCATAACTCGAGAACGATCGAATGTTAGCGTTTGCCGTATGTTGCATCGTGTTCAGCGCATCGAATTACCCCTATGCAGTGAATTTGAAGCGTTTAAGGGAAGTGTACGGTAGTGTTTTGGAAGAAAATTGTTTTTTTCGAAAATCGAGCAATTCGGTGATAACTCAAGAACGGTCGAATGTTAGCGTTTGCCGTATGTTGCATCGTGTTCAGCGTATCGAATTACCCCTATGCAGTGAATTTGAAGCGTTTAAGGGAAGTGTACGGTAGTGTTTTGGAAGAAAATTGTTTTTTTCGAAAATCGAGCAATTCGGTGATAACTCGAGAACGGTCGAATGTTAGCGTTTGCCGTATGTTGCATCGTGTTCAGATCATCGAATTAACCATATACAGTGAATTTCAAACGTTTGAGAGAAGTGTACGGTAGTGTTTTAGGCAGAAATTGGTTTTTTTCGAAAATCGAGCAATTCGGTGATAACTCGAGAACCGTCGAATGTTAGCGCTCGCCGTATGTTGCATCGTGTTCAGCGCATCAAATTACCCCTATACAGTGAATTTGAAGTGGTTACGGGAAGTTTACGGTAGTGTTTTTGAAGGAAAACACGTTAATGCGATATTCGTGCGTTTCACGGGCAGAAAAGCACGTTTTTCACAGTCCTCACTGTTTTGATCATAACTCGAGAACGATCGAATGTTAGCGTTTGCCGTATGTTGCATCGTGTTCAGCGCATCGAATTACCCCTATGCAGTGAATTTGAAGCGTTTAAGGGAAGTGTACGGTAGTGTTTTGGAAGAAAATTGTTTTTTTCGAAAATCGAGCAATTCGGTGATAACTCAAGAACGGTCGAATGTTAGCGTTTGCCGTATGTTGCATCGTGTTCAGCGTATCGAATTATCCCTATGCAGTGAATTTGAAGCGTTTAAGGGAAGTGTACGGTAGTGTTTTGGAAGAAAATTGTTTTTTTCGAAAATCGAGCAATTCGGTGATAACTCGAGAACGGTCGAATGTTAGCGTTTGCCGTATGTTGCATCGTGTTCAGATCATCGAATTAACCATATACAGTGAATTTCAAACGTTTAAGAGAAGTGTACGGTAGTGTTTTAGGCAGAAATTGGTTTTTTCGAAAATCGAGCAATTCGGTGATAACTCGAGAACCGTCGAATGTTAGCGCTCGCCGTATGTTGCATCGTGTTCAGCGCATCAAATTACCCCTATACAGTGAATTTGAAGTGGTTACGGGAAGTGTACGGTAGTGTTTTTGAAGGAAAACACGTTAATGCGATATTCGTGCGTTTCACGGGCAGAAAAGCACGTTTTTCACAGTCCTCACTGTTTTGATCATAACTCCAGAACGATCGAATGTTAGCGTTTGCCGTATGTTGCATCGTGTTCAGCGCATCGAATTACCCCTATGCAGTGAATTTGAAGCGTTTAAGGGAAGTGTACGGTAGTGTTTTGGAAGAAAATTGTTTTTTTCGAAAATCGAGCGATTCGATGATAACTCTCGAACGGTCGAATGTTAGCGTTTGCCGTATGTTGAATCGTGTTCAGCGCATCGAATTACCCCTATGCAGCGAATTTGAAGCGTTTACGGGAAGTGTACGGTAGTGTTTTGGAAGAAAATTGTTTTTTTCGAAAATCGAGCAATTCGGTGATAACTCAAGAACGGTCGAATGTTAGCGTTTGCCGTATGTTGCATCGTGTTCAGCGTATCGAATTACCCCTACGCAGTGAATTTGAAGCGTTTAAGGGAAGTGTACGGTAGTGTTTTGGAAGAAAATTGTTTTTTCGAAAATCGCGCAATTCGGTGATAACTCGAGAACGGTCGAATGTTAGCGTTTGCCGTATGTTGCATCGTGTTCAGATCATCGAATTAACCATATACAGTGAATTTCAAACGTTTAAGAGAAGTGTACGGTAGTGTTTTAGGCAGAAATTGGTTTTTTCGAAAATCGAGCAATTCGGTGATAACTCGAGAACCGTCGAATGTTAGCGCTCGCCGTATGTTGCATCGTGTTCAGCGCATCAAATTACCCCTATACAGTGAATTTGAAGTGGTTACGGGAAGTGTACGGTAGTGTTTTTGAAGGAAAACACGTTAATGCGATATTCGTGCGTTTCACGGGCAGAAAAGCACGTTTTTCACAGTCCTCACTGTTTTGATGATAACTCGAGAAAGGTCGAATGTTAGCGTTTGCCGTGTGTTGCATTGTGTTCAGCACATCAAATTACCCCTACACACTGAATTTGAAGCGTTTAAGGGAAGTGTACGGTAATGTTTTTGGCCGAAATTGGTTTTTTCGAAAATCGAGCAATTCGATGATAACTCTCGAACGGTCGAATGTTAGCGTTTGCCGTATGTTGCATCGTGTTCAGCGCATCGAATTACCCCTATGCAGTGAGTTTGAAGCGTTTAAGCGAAGTGTACGGTAGTGTTTCGGAAGAAAATTGTTTTTTTCGAAAATCGAGCAATTCGGTGATAACTCAAGAACGGTCGAATGTTAGAGTTTGCCGTATGTTGCATCGTGTTCAGCGCATCGAATTACCCCTATGCAGTGAATTTGAAGCGTTTAAGGGAAGTGTACGGTAGTGTTTTGGAAGAAAATTGTTTTTTTCGAAAATCGAGCAATTCGGTGATAACTCGAGAACGGTCGAATGTTATTGTTTGCCGTAGGTTGCATCGTGTTCAGATCATCGAATTAACCATATACAGTGAATTTCAAACGTTTAAGAGAACTGTACGGTAGTGTTTTAGGCAGAAATTGGTTTTTTCGAAAATCGAGCAATTCGGTGATAACTCGAGAACCGTCGAATGTTAGCGCTCGCCGTATGTTGCATCGTGTTCAGCGCATCAAATTACCCCTATACAGTGAATTTGAAGTGGTTACGGGAAGTGTACGGTAGTGTTTTTGAAGGAAACCCCGTTAATGCGATATTCGTGCGTTTCACGGGCAGAAAAGCACGTTTTTCACAGTCCTCACTGTTTTGATCATAACTCGAGAACGATCGAATGTTAGCGTTTGCCGTATGTTGCATCGTGTTCAGCGCATCCAATAACCCCTATACAGTGATTTTGAAGTGGTTACGGGAAGTGTACGGTAGTGCTTTTGAAGGAAAACCCGTTAATGCGATATTCGTGCGTTTCACGGGCAGAAAAGCACGTTTTTCACAGTCCTCACTGTTTTGATCATAACTCGAGAACGATCGAATGTTAGCGTTTGCCGTATGTTGCATCGTGTTCAGCGCATCGAATTACCCCTATGCAGTGAATTTGAAGCGTTTAAGGGAAGTGTACGGTAGTGTTTTGGAAGAAAATTGTTTTTTTCGAAAATCGAGCAATTCGATGATAACTCTCGAACGGTCGAATGTTAGCGTTTGCCGTATGTTGCATCGTGTTCAGCGCATCGAATTACCCCTATGCAGTGAATTTGAAGCGTTTAAGGGAAGTGTACGGTAGTGTTTTGGAAGAAAATTGTTTTTTTTCGAAAATCGAGCAATTCGGTGATAACTCAAGAACGGTCGAATGTTAGCGTTTGCCGTATGTTGCATCGTGTTCAGCGTATCGAATTACCCCTATACAGTGAATTTGAAGCGTTTAAGGGAAGTGTACGGTAGTGTTTTGGAAGAAAATTGTTTTTTTCGAAACTCGAGCAATTCGGTGATAACTCAAGAACGGTCGAATGTTAGCGTTTGCCGGATGTTGCATTGTGTTCAGCACATCGGATTACCCCTATACAGTGAATTTGAAGCGTTTGAGAGAAGTGTACGGTAATGTTTAGGCAGAAATTTTTTTTTTCGAAAATCGAGCAATTCGGTGATAACTCGAGAACGGTCGAATGTTAGCGCTCGCCGTATGTTGCATCGTGTTCAGCGCAGCGAATAACCCCTATACAGTGATTTTGAAGTGGTTACGGGAAGTGTACGGTAGTGCTTTTGAAGGAAAACCCGTTAATGCGATATTCGTGCGTTTCACGGGCAGAAAAGCACGTTTTTCACAGTCCTCACTGTTTTGATCATAACTCGAGAACGATCGAATGTTAGCGTTTGCCGTATGTTGCATCGTGTTCAGCGCATCGAATTACCCCTATGCAGTGAATTTGAAGCGTTTAAGGGAAGTGTACGGTAGTGTTTTGGAAGAAAATTGTTTTTTTCGAAAATCGAGCAATTCGGTGATAACTCGAGAACGGTCGAATGTTAGCGTTTGCCGTATGTTGCATCGTGTTCAGATCATCGAATTAACCATATACAGTGAATTTCAAACGTTTAAGAGAAGTGTACGGTAGTGTTTTAGGCAGAAATTGTTTTTTTCGAAAATCGAGCAATTCGGTGATAACTCGAGAACCGTCGAATGTTAGCGCTCGCCGTATGTTGCATCGTGTTCAGCGCATCAAATTATCCCTATACAGTGAATTTGAAGTGGTTACGGGAAGTGTACGGTAGTGTTTTTGAAGGAAAACCCGTTAATGCGATATTCGTGCGTTTCACGGGCAGAAAAGCACGTTTTTCACAGTCCTCACTGTTTTGATCATAACTCGAGAACGATCGAATGTTAGCGCTCGCCGTATGTTGCATCGTGTTCAGCGCAGCGAATAACCCCTATACAGTGATTTTGAAGTGGTTACGGGAAGTGTACGGTAGTGCTTTTGAAGGAAAACCCGTTAATGCGATATTCGTGCGTTTCACGGGCAGAAAAGCACGTTTTTCACAGTCCTCACTGTTTTGATCATAACTCGAGAACGATCGAATGTTAGCGTTTGCCGTATGTTGCATCGTGTTCAGCGCATCGAATTACCCCTATGCAGTGAATTTGAAGCGTTTAAGGGAAGTGTACGGTAGTGTTTTAGGCAGAAATTGTTTTTTTCGAAAATCGAGCAATTCGGTGATAACTCGAGAACCGTCGAATGTTAGCGCTCGCCGTATGTTGCATCGTGTTCAGCGCATCAAATTATCCCTATACAGTGAATTTGAAGTGGTTACGGGAAGTGTACGGTAGTGTTTTTGAAGGAAAACCCGTTAATGCGATATTCGTGCGTTTCACGGGCAGAAAAGCACGTTTTTCACAGTCCGCACTGTTTTGATCATAACTCGAGAACGATCGAATGTTAGCGTTTGCCGTATGTTGCATCATGTTCAGCGCATCGAATTACCCCTATACAGTGAATTTGAAGTGGTTACGGGAAGTGTACGGTAGTGTTTTTGAAGGAAAACCCGTTAATGCGATATTCGTGCGTTTCACGGGCAGAAAAGCACGTTTTTCACAGTCCTCACTGTTTTGATGATAACTCGAGAAAGGTCGAATGTTAGCGTTTGCCGTGTGTTGCATTGTGTTCAGCACATCAAATTACCCCTACACACTGAATTTCAAGCGTTTAAGGGAAGTGTACGGTAATGTTTTTGGCTGAAATTGGTTTTTTCGAAAATCGAGCAATTCGATGATAACTCTCGAACGGTCGAATGTTAGCGTTTGCCGTATGTTGCATCGTGTTCAGCGCATCGAATTACCCCTATGCAGTGAATTTGAAGCGTTTAAGGGAAGTGTACGGTAGTGTTTTGGAAGAAAATTGTTTTTTTCGAAAATCGAGCAATTCGGTGATAACTCGAGAACGGTCGAATGTTAGCGTTTGCTGTATGTTGCATCGTGTTCAGATCATCGAATTAACCATATACAGTGAATTTCAAACGTTTAAGAGAAGTGTACGGTAGTGTTTTAGGCAGAAATTGTTTTTTTCGAAAATCGAGCAATTCGGTGATAACTCGAGAACCGTCGAATGTTAGCGCTCGCCGTATGTTGCATCGTGTTCAGCGCATCAAATTATCCCTATACAGTGAATTTGAAGTGGTTACGGGAAGTGTACGGTAGTGTTTTTGAAGGAAAACCCGTTAATGCGATATTCGTGCGTTTCACGGGCAGAAAAGCACGTTTTTCACAGTCCTCACTGTTTTGATCATAACTCGAGAACGATCGAATGTTAGCGCTCGCCGTATGTTGCATCGTGTTCAGCGCAGCGAATAACCCCTATACAGTGATTTTGAAGTGGTTACGGGAAGTGTACGGTAGTGCTTTTGAAGGAAAACCCGTTAATGCGATATTCGTGCGTTTCACGGGCAGAAAAGCACGTTTTTCACAGTCCTCACTGTTTTGATCATAACTCGAGAACGATCGAATGTTAGCGTTTGCCGTATGTTGCATCGTGTTCAGCGCATCGAATTACCCCTATGCAGTGAATTTGAAGCGTTTAAGGGAAGTGTACGGTAATGTTTTAGGCAGAAATTGTTTTTTTCGAAAATCGAGCAATTCGGTGATAACTCGAGAACCGTCGAATGTTAGCGCTCGCCGTATGTTGCATCGTGTTCAGCGCATAAAATTATCCCTATACAGTGAATTTGAAGTGGTTACGGGAAGTGTACGGTAGTGTTTTTGAAGGAAAACCCGTTAATGCGATATTCGTGCGTTTCACGGGCAGAAAAGCACGTTTTTCACAGTCCTCACTGTTTTGATGATAATTCGAGAAAAGTCGAATGTTAGCATTTGCCGTATGTTGCATCGTGTTCAGCGCATCGAATTACCCCTATGCAGTGAATTTGAAGCGTTTAAGGGAAGTGTACGGTAGTGTTTTAGGCAGAAATTGGTTTTTTCGAAAATCGAGCAATTCGGTGATAACTCGAGAACCGTCGAATGTTAGCGCTCGCCGTATGTTGCATCGTGTTCAGCGCATAAAATTATCCCTATACAGTGAATTTGAAGTGGTTACGGGAAGTGTACGGTAGTGTTTTTGAAGGAAAACCCGTTAATGCGATATTCGTGCGTTTCACGGGCAGAAAAGCACGTTTTTCACAGTCCTCACTGTTTTGATGATAATTCGAGAAAAGTCGAATGTTAGCATTTGCCGTATGTTGCATCGTGTTCAGCGCATCGAATTACCCCTATGCAGTGAATTTGAAGCGTTTAAGGGAAGTGTACGGTAGTGTTTTAGGCAGAAATTGGTTTTTTCGAAAATCGAGCAATTCGGTGATAACTCGAGAACCGTCGAATGTTAGCGCTCGCCGTATGTTGCATCGTGTTCATCGCATCAAATTACCCTTATACAGTGAATTTGAAGTGGTTACGGGAAGTGTATGGTAGTGTTTTTGAAGGAAAACCCGTTAATGCGATATTCGTGCGTTTCACGGGCAGAAAAGCACGTTTTTCACAGTCCTCACTGTTTTGATCATAACTCGAGAACGATCGAATGTTAGCGTTTGCCGTATGTTGCATCGTGTTCAGCGCATCGAATAACCCCTATACAGTGATTTTGAAGTGGTTACGGGAAGTGTACGGTAGTGCTTTTGAAGGAAAACCCGTTAATGCGATATTCGTGCGTTTCACGGGCAGAAAAGCACGTTTTTCACAGTCCTCACTGTTTTGATCATAACTCGAGAACGATCGAATGTTAGCGTTTGCCGTATGTTGCATCGTGTTCAGCGCATCGAATTACCCCTATGCAGTGAATTTGAAGCGTTTAAGGGAAGTGTACGGTAGTGTTTTGGAAGAAAATTGTTTTTTTCGAAAATCGAGCAATTCGGTGATAACTCGAGAACGGTCGAATGTTAGCGTTTGCCGTATGTTGCATCGTGTTCAGATCATCGAATTAACCATATACAGTGAATTCCAAACGTTTAAGAGAAGTGTACGGTAGTGTTTTAGGCAGAAATTATTTTTTTCGAAAATCGAGCAATTCGGTGATAACTCGAGAACCGTCGAATGTTAGCGCTCGCCGTATGTTGCATCGTGTTCAGCGCATCAAATTATCCCTATACAGTGAATTTGAAGTGGTTACGGGAAGTGTACGGTAGTGCTTTTGAAGGAAAACCCGTTAATGCGATATTCGTGCGTTTCACGGGCAGAAAAGCACGTTTTTCACAGTCCTCACTGTTTTGATCATAACTCGAGAACGATCGAATGTTAGCGTTTGCCGTATGTTGCATCGTGTTCAGCGCATCGAATTACCCCTATGCAGTGAATTTGAAGCGTTTAAGGGAAGTGTACGGTAGTGTTTTAGGCAGAAATTGTTTTTTTCGAAAATCGAGCAATTCGGTGATAACTCGAGAACCGTCGAATGTTAGCGCTCGCCGTATGTTGCATCGTGTTCAGCGCATCAAATTATCCCTATACAGTGAATTTGAAGTGGTTACGGGAAGTGTACGGTAGTGTTTTTGAAGGAAAACCCGTTAATGCGATATTCGTGCGTTTCACGGGCAGAAAAGCACGTTTTTCACAGTCCGCACTGTTTTGATCATAACTCGAGAACGATCGAATGTTAGCGTTTGCCGTATGTTGCATCATGTTCAGCGCATCGAATTACCCCTATACAGTGAATTTGAAGTGGTTACGGGAAGTGTACGGTAGTGCTTTTGAAGGAAAACCCGTTAATGCGATATTCGTGCGTTTCACGGGCAGAAAAGCACGTTTTTCACAGTCCTCACTGTTTTGATCATAACTCGAGAACGATCGAATGTTAGCGTTTGCCGTATGTTGCATCGTGTTCAGCGCATCGAATTACCCCTATGCAGTGAATTTGAAGCGTTTAAGGGAAGTGTACGGTAGTGTTTTGGAAGAAAATTGTTATTTTCGAAAATCGAACAATTCGATGATACCTCGAGAACGGTCGAATGTTAGCGTTTGCCGTATATTGCATCGTGTTCAGCACACCGAATTACTCCTACACAGTGAATTTGAAGTGGTTACGGGAAGTGTACGGTAGTGTTTTTGAAGGAAAACCCGTTAATGCGATATTCGTGCGTTTCACGGGCAGAAAAGCACGTTTTTCACAGTCCTCACTGTTTTGATGATAACTCGAGAAGGGTCGAATGTTAGCGTTTGCCGTATGTTGTATGGTGTTCAGTACATCGAACTACCCCTATACAGTGAATGTGAAGCGGTTAGGAGAAGTGTACGGTAGTGTTTTTGGCAGAAATTGGTTTTTTCGAAAATCGAGCAATTCGGTGATAACTCAAGAACGGACGAATGTTAGCGTTTGCCGGATGTTGCATTGTGGTCAGCGCATCGAATAACCCCTATACAGTGATTTTGAAATGGTTACGGGAAGTGTACGGTAGTGCTTTTGAAGGAAAACCCGGTTATGCGATATTCGTGCGTTTCACGGGCAGAAAAACACGTTTTTCACAGTCCTCACTGTTTTGATCATAACTCGAGAACGATCGAATGTTAGCGTTTGCCGTATGTTGCATCGTGTTCAGCGCATCGAACTACCCCTATGCAGTGAATTTGAAGCGTTTAAGGGAAGTGTACGGTAGTGTTTTGAAAGAAAATGGTTTTTTTTTCGAAAATCCAGCAATTCGGTGATAACTCAAGAACGGTCGACTGTTAGCGTTTGCCGTGTGTTGCATTGTGTTCAGCACATCAAATTACCCCTACGCACTGAATTTGAAGTGTTTAAGGGAAGTGTACGGTAGTGTTTAGGCAGAAATTGTTTTTTTCGAAAATCGAGCAAGTCGGTGATAACTCGAGAACGGTCGAATGTTAGCGCTCGCCGTATGTTGCATCGTGTTCAGCGCATCGAATTACCCCTATGCAGTGAATTTGAAGCGTTTAAGGGAAGTGTACGGTAGTGTTTTGGAAGAAAATTGTTTTTTTCGAAAATCGAGCAATTCGGTGATAACTCGAGAACCGTCGAATGTTAGCGCTCGCCGTATGTTGCATCGTGTTCAGCGCATCAAATTACCCCTATACAGTAAATTTGAAGTGGTTACGGGAAGTGTACGGTAGTGTTTTTGAAGGAAAACCCGTTAATGCGATATTCGTCCGTTTCACGGGCAGAAAAGCACGTTTTTCACAGTCCTCACTGTTTTGATGATAATTCGAGAAAAGTCGAATGTTAGCATTTGCCGTATGTTGCATCGTGTTCAGCGCATCGAATTACCCCTATGCAGTGAATTTGAAGCGTTTAAGGGAAGTGTACGGTAGTGTTTTAGGCAGAAATTGGTTTTTTCGAAAATCGAGCAATTCGGTGATAACTCGAGAACCGTCAAATGTTAGCGCTCGCCGTATGTTGCATCGTGTTCATCGCATCAAATTACCCTTATACAGTGAATTTGAAGTGGTTACGGGAAGTGTATGGTAGTGTTTTTGAAGGAAAACCCGTTAATGCGATATTCGTGCGTTTCACGGGCAGAAAAGCACGTTTTTCACAGTCCTCACTGTTTTGATCATAACTCGAGAACGATCGAATGTTAGCGTTTGCCGTATGTTGCATCGTGTTCAGCGCATCGAATAACCCCTATACAGTGATTTTGAAGTGGTTACGGGAAGTGTACGGTAGTGCTTTTGAAGGAAAACCCGTTAATGCGATATTCGTGCGTTTCACGGGCAGAAAAGCACGTTTTTCACAGTCCTCACTGTTTTGATCATAACTCGAGAACGATCGAATGTTAGCGTTTGCCGTATGTTGCATCGTGTTCAGCGCATCGAATTACCCCTATGCAGTGAATTTGAAGCGTTTCAGGGAAGTGTACGGTAGTGTTTTGGAAGAAAATTGTTTTTTTCGAAAATCGAGCAATTCGATGATAACTCTCGAACGGTCGAATGTTAGCGTTTGCCGTATGTTGCATCGTGTTCAGCGCATCGAATTACCCCTATGCAGTGAATTTGAAGCGTTTAAGGGAAGTGTACGGTAGTGTTTTGGAAGAAAATTGTTTTTTTCGAAAATCGAGCAATTCGGTGATAACTCAAGAACGGTCGAATGTTAGCGTTTGCCGGATGTTGCATTGTGTTCAGCACATCGAATTACCCCTATACAGTGAATTTGAAGCGTTTGAGAGAAGTGTACGGTAGTGTTTAGCCAGAAATTTTTTTTTTCGAAAATCGAGCAATTCGGTGATAACTCGAGAACGGTCGAATGTTAGCACTCGCCGTATGTTGCATCGTGTTCAGCGCATCGAATAACCCCTATACAGTGATTTTGAAGTGGTTACGGGAAGTGTACGGTAGTGCTTTTGAAGGAAAACCCGTTAATGCGATATTCGTGCATTTCACGGGCAGAAAAGCACGTTTTTCACAGTCCTCACTGTTTTGATCATAACTCGAGAACGATCGAATGTTAGCGTTTGCCGTATGTTGCATCGTGTTCAGCGCATCGAATTACCCCTATGCAGTGAATTTGAAGCGTTTAAGGGAAGTGTACGGTAGTGTTTTGGAAGAAAATTGTTTTTTTCGAAAATCGAGCAATTCGGTGATAACTCAAGAACGGTCGAATGTTAGCGTTTGCCGTATGTTGCATCGTGTTCAGCGTATCGAATTACCCCTATGCAGTGAATTTGAAGCGTTTAAGGGAAGTGTACGGTAGTGTTTTGGAAGAAAATTGTTTTTTTCGAAAATCGAGCAATTCGGTGATAACTCGAGAACGGTCGAATGTTAGCGTTTGCCGTATGTTGCATCGTGTTCAGATCATCGAATTAACCATATACAGTGAATTTCAAACGTTTGAGAGAAGTGTACGGTAGTGTTTTAGGCAGAAATTGGTTTTTTTCGAAAATCGAGCAATTCGGTGATAACTCGAGAACCGTCGAATGTTAGCGCTCGCCGTATGTTGCATCGTGTTCAGCGCATCAAATTACCCCTATACAGTGAATTTGAAGTGGTTACGGGAAGTTTACGGTAGTGTTTTTGAAGGAAAACACGTTAATGCGATATTCGTGCGTTTCACGGGCAGAAAAGCACGTTTTTCACAGTCCTCACTGTTTTGATCATAACTCGAGAACGATCGAATGTTAGCGTTTGCCGTATGTTGCATCGTGTTCAGCGCATCGAATTACCCCTATGCAGTGAATTTGAAGCGTTTAAGGGAAGTGTACGGTAGTGTTTTGGAAGAAAATTGTTTTTTTCGAAAATCGAGCAATTCGGTGATAACTCAAGAACGGTCGAATGTTAGCGTTTGCCGTATGTTGCATCGTGTTCAGCGTATCGAATTATCCCTATGCAGTGAATTTGAAGCGTTTAAGGGAAGTGTACGGTAGTGTTTTGGAAGAAAATTGTTTTTTTCGAAAATCGAGCAATTCGGTGATAACTCGAGAACGGTCGAATGTTAGCGTTTGCCGTATGTTGCATCGTGTTCAGATCATCGAATTAACCATATACAGTGAATTTCAAACGTTTAAGAGAAGTGTACGGTAGTGTTTTAGGCAGAAATTGGTTTTTTCGAAAATCGAGCAATTCGGTGATAACTCGAGAACCGTCGAATGTTAGCGCTCGCCGTATGTTGCATCGTGTTCAGCGCATCAAATTACCCCTATACAGTGAATTTGAAGTGGTTACGGGAAGTGTACGGTAGTGTTTTTGAAGGAAAACACGTTAATGCGATATTCGTGCGTTTCACGGGCAGAAAAGCACGTTTTTCACAGTCCTCACTGTTTTGATCATAACTCCAGAACGATCGAATGTTAGCGTTTGCCGTATGTTGCATCGTGTTCAGCGCATCGAATTACCCCTATGCAGTGAATTTGAAGCGTTTAAGGGAAGTGTACGGTAGTGTTTTGGAAGAAAATTGTTTTTTTCGAAAATCGAGCAATTCGATGATAACTCTCGAACGGTCGAATGTTAGCGTTTGCCGTATGTTGAATCGTGTTCAGCGCATCGAATTACCCCTATGCAGCGAATTTGAAGCGTTTACGGGAAGTGTACGGTAGTGTTTTGGAAGAAAATTGTTTTTTTCGAAAATCGAGCAATTCGGTGATAACTCAAGAACGGTCGAATGTTAGCGTTTGCCGTATGTTGCATCGTGTTCAGCGTATCGAATTACCCCTACGCAGTGAATTTGAAGCGTTTAAGGGAAGTGTACGGTAGTGTTTTGGAAGAAAATTGTTTTTTCGAAAATCGCGCAATTCGGTGATAACTCGAGAACGGTCGAATGTTAGCGTTTGCCGTATGTTGCATCGTGTTCAGATCATCGAATTAACCATATACAGTGAATTTCAAACGTTTAAGAGAAGTGTACGGTAGTGTTTTAGGCAGAAATTGGTTTTTTCGAAAATCGAGCAATTCGGTGATAACTCGAGAACCGTCGAATGTTAGCGCTCGCCGTATGTTGCATCGTGTTCAGCGCATCAAATTACCCCTATACAGTGAATTTGAAGTGGTTACGGGAAGTGTACGGTAGTGTTTTTGAAGGAAAACACGTTAATGCGATATTCGTGCGTTTCACGGGCAGAAAAGCACGTTTTTCACAGTCCTCACTGTTTTGATGATAACTCGAGAAAGGTCGAATGTTAGCGTTTGCCGTGTGTTGCATTGTGTTCAGCACATCAAATTACCCCTACACACTGAATTTGAAGCGTTTAAGGGAAGTGTACGGTAATGTTTTTGGCCGAAATTGGTTTTTTCGAAAATCGAGCAATTCGATGATAACTCTCGAACGGTCGAATGTTAGCGTTTGCCGTATGTTGCATCGTGTTCAGCGCATCGAATTACCCCTATGCAGTGAGTTTGAAGCGTTTAAGCGAAGTGTACGGTAGTGTTTCGGAAGAAAATTGTTTTTTTCGAAAATCGAGCAATTCGGTGATAACTCAAGAACGGTCGAATGTTAGAGTTTGCCGTATGTTGCATCGTGTTCAGCGCATCGAATTACCCCTATGCAGTGAATTTGAAGCGTTTAAGGGAAGTGTACGGTAGTGTTTTGGAAGAAAATTGTTTTTTTCGAAAATCGAGCAATTCGGTGATAACTCGAGAACGGTCGAATGTTATTGTTTGCCGTAGGTTGCATCGTGTTCAGATCATCGAATTAACCATATACAGTGAATTTCAAACGTTTAAGAGAAGTGTACGGTAGTGTTTTACGCAGAAATTGGTTTTTTCGAAAATCGAGCAATTCGGTGATAACTCGAGAACCGTCGAATGTTAGCGCTCGCCGTATGTTGCATCGTGTTCAGCGCATCAAATTACCCCTATACAGTGAATTTGAAGTGGTTACGGGAAGTGTACCGTAGTGTTTTTGAAGGAAACCCCGTTAATGCGATATTCGTGCGTTTCACGGGCAGAAAAGCACGTTTTTCACAGTCCTCACTGTTTTGATGATAACTCGAGAAAGGTCGAATGTTAGCGTTTGCCGTGTGTTGCATTGTGTTCAGCACATCAAATTACCCCTACACACTGAATTTGAAGCGTTTAAGGGAAGTGTACGGTAATGTTTTTGGCCGAAATTGGTTTTTTCGAAAATCGAGCAATTCGATGATAACTCTCGAACGGTCGAATGTTAGCGTTTGCCGTATGTTGCATCGTGTTCAGCGCATCGAATTACCCCTATGCAGTGAGTTTGAAGCGTTTAAGCGAAGTGTACGGTAGTGTTTCGGAAGAAAATTTTTTTTTTCGAAAATCGAGCAATTCGGTGATAACTCAAGAACGGTCGAATGTTAGAGTTTGCCGTATGTTGCATCGTGTTCAGCGCATCGAATTACCCCTATGCAGTGAATTTGAAGCGTTTAAGGGAAGTGTACGGTAGTGTTTTGGAAGAAAATTGTTTTTTTCGAAAATCGAGCAATTCGGTGATAACTCGAGAACGGTCGAATGTTATTGTTTGCCGTAGGTTGCATCGTGTTCAGATCATCGAATTAACCATATACAGTGAATTTCAAACGTTTAAGAGAACTGTACGGTAGTGTTTTAGGCAGAAATTGGTTTTTTCGAAAATCGAGCAATTCGGTGATAACTCGAGAACCGTCGAATGTTAGCGCTCGCCGTATGTTGCATCGTGTTCAGCGCATCAAATTACCCCTATACAGTGAATTTGAAGTGGTTACGGGAAGTGTACGGTAGTGTTTTTGAAGGAAACCCCGTTAATGCGATATTCGTGCGTTTCACGGGCAGAAAAGCACGTTTTTCACAGTCCTCACTGTTTTGATCATAACTCGAGAACGATCGAATGTTAGCGTTTGCCGTATGTTGCATCGTGTTCAGCGCATCCAATAACCCCTATACAGTGATTTTGAAGTGGTTACGGGAAGTGTACGGTAGTGCTTTTGAAGGAAAACCCGTTAATGCGATATTCGTGCGTTTCACGGGCAGAAAAGCACGTTTTTCACAGTCCTCACTGTTTTGATCATAACTCGAGAACGATCGAATGTTAGCGTTTGCCGTATGTTGCATCGTGTTCAGCGCATCGAATTACCCCTATGCAGTGAATTTGAAGCGTTTAAGGGAAGTGTACGGTAGTGTTTTGGAAGAAAATTGTTTTTTTCGAAAATCGAGCAATTCGATGATAACTCTCGAACGGTCGAATGTTAGCGTTTGCCGTATGTTGCATCGTGTTCAGCGCATCGAATTACCCCTATGCAGTGAATTTGAAGCGTTTAAGGGAAGTGTACGGTAGTGTTTTGGAAGAAAATTGTTTTTTTCGAAAATCGAGCAATTCGGTGATAACTCAAGAACGGTCGAATGTTAGCGTTTGCCGTATGTTGCATCGTGTTCAGCGTATCGAATTACCCCTATACAGTGAATTTGAAGCGTTTAAGGGAAGTGTACGGTAGTGTTTTGGAAGAAAATTGTTTTTTTCGAAACTCGAGCAATTCGGTGATAACTCAAGAACGGTCGAATGTTAGCGTTTGCCGGATGTTGCATTGTGTTCAGCACATCGGATTACCCCTATACAGTGAATTTGAAGCGTTTGAGAGAAGTGTACGGTAATGTTTAGGCAGAAATTTTTTTTTTCGAAAATCGAGCAATTCGGTGATAACTCGAGAACGGTCGAATGTTAGCGCTCGCCGTATGTTGCATCGTGTTCAGCGCAGCGAATAACCCCTATACAGTGATTTTGAAGTGGTTACGGGAAGTGTACGGTAGTGCTTTTGAAGGAAAACCCGTTAATGCGATATTCGTGCGTTTCACGGGCAGAAAAGCACGTTTTTCACAGTCCTCACTGTTTTGATCATAACTCGAGAACGATCGAATGTTAGCGTTTGCCGTATGTTGCATCGTGTTCAGCGCATCGAATTACCCCTATGCAGTGAATTTGAAGCGTTTAAGGGAAGTGTACGGTAGTGTTTTGGAAGAAAATTGTTTTTTTCGAAAATCGAGCAATTCGGTGATAACTCGAGAACGGTCGAATGTTAGCGTTTGCCGTATGTTGCATCGTGTTCAGATCATCGAATTAACCATATACAGTGAATTTCAAACGTTTAAGAGAAGTGTACGGTAGTGTTTTAGGCAGAAATTGTTTTTTTCGAAAATCGAGCAATTCGGTGATAACTCGAGAACCGTCGAATGTTAGCGCTCGCCGTATGTTGCATCGTGTTCAGCGCATCAAATTATCCCTATACAGTGAATTTGAAGTGGTTACGGGAAGTGTACGGTAGTGTTTTTGAAGGAAAACCCGTTAATGCGATATTCGTGCGTTTCACGGGCAGAAAAGCACGTTTTTCACAGTCCTCACTGTTTTGATCATAACTCGAGAACGATCGAATGTTAGCGCTCGCCGTATGTTGCATCGTGTTCAGCGCAGCGAATAACCCCTATACAGTGATTTTGAAGTGGTTACGGGAAGTGTACGGTAGTGCTTTTGAAGGAAAACCCGTTAATGCGATATTCGTGCGTTTCACGGGCAGAAAAGCACGTTTTTCACAGTCCTCACTGTTTTGATCATAACTCGAGAACGATCGAATGTTAGCGTTTGCCGTATGTTGCATCGTGTTCAGCGCATCGAATTACCCCTATGCACTGAATTTGAAGCGTTTAAGGGAAGTGTACGGTAGTGTTTTAGGCAGAAATTGTTTTTTTCGAAAATCGAGCAATTCGGTGATAACTCGAGAACCGTCGAATGTTAGCGCTCGCCGTATGTTGCATCGTGTTCAGCGCATCAAATTATCCCTATACAGTGAATTTGAAGTGGTTACGGGAAGTGTACGGTAGTGTTTTTGAAGGAAAACCCGTTAATGCGATATTCGTGCGTTTCACGGGCAGAAAAGCACGTTTTTCACAGTCCGCACTGTTTTGATCATAACTCGAGAACGATCGAATGTTAGCGTTTGCCGTATGTTGCATCATGTTCAGCGCATCGAATTACCCCTATACAGTGAATTTGAAGTGATTACGGGAAGTGTACGGTAGTGTTTTTGAAGGAAAACCCGTTAATGCGATATTCGTGCGTTTCACGGGCAGAAAAGCACGTTTTTCACAGTCCTCACTGTTTTGATGATAACTCGAGAAAGGTCGAATGTTAGCGTTTGCCGTGTGTTGCATTGTGTTCAGCACATCAAATTACCCCTACACACTGAATTTCAAGCGTTTAAGGGAAGTGTACGGTAATGTTTTTGGCTGAAATTGTTTTTTTCGAAAATCGAGCAATTCGATGATAACTCTCGAACGGTCGAATGTTAGCGTTTGCCGTATGTTGCATCGTGTTCAGCGCATCGAATTACCCCTATGCAGTGAATTTGAAGCGTTTAAGGGAAGTGTACGGTAGTGTTTTGGAAGAAAATTGTTTTTTTCGAAAATCGAGCAATTCGGTGATAACTCGAGAACGGTCGAATGTTAGCGTTTGCCGTATGTTGCATCGTGTTCAGATCATCGAATTAACCATATACAGTGAATTTCAAACGTTTAAGAGAAGTGTACGGTAGTGTTTTAGGCAGAAATTGTTTTTTTCGAAAATCGAGCAATTCGGTGATAACTCGAGAACCGTCGAATGTTAGCGCTCGCCGTATGTTGCATCGTGTTCAGCGCATCAAATTATCCCTATACAGTGAATTTGAAGTGGTTACGGGAAGTGTACGGTAGTGTTTTTGAAGGAAAACCCGTTAATGCGATATTCGTGCGTTTCACGGGCAGAAAAGCACGTTTTTCACAGTCCTCACTGTTTTGATCATAACTCGAGAACGATCGAATGTTAGCGCTCGCCGTATGTTGCATCGTGTTCAGCGCAGCGAATAACCCCTATACAGTGATTTTGAAGTGGTTACGGGAAGTGTACGGTAGTGCTTTTGAAGGAAAACCCGTTAATGCGATATTCGTGCGTTTCACGGGCAGAAAAGCACGTTTTTCACAGTCCTCACTGTTTTGATCATAACTCGAGAACGATCGAATGTTAGCGTTTGCCGTATGTTGCATCGTGTTCAGCGCATCGAATTACCCCTATGCAGTGAATTTGAAGCGTTTAAGGGAAGTGTACGGTAGTGTTTTGGAAGAAAATTGTTTTTTTCGAAAATCGAGCAATTCGGTGATAACTCGAGAACGGTCGAATGTTAGCGTTTGCCGTATGTTGCATCGTGTTCAGATCATCGAATTACCCATATACAGTGAATTTCAAACGTTTAAGAGAAGTGTACGGTAGTGTTTTAGGCAGAAATTGTTTTTTTCGAAAATCGAGCAATTCGGTGATAACTCGAGAACCGTCGAATGTTAGCGCTCGCCGTATGTTGCATCGTGTTCAGCGCATCAAATTATCCCTATACAGTGAATTTGAAGTGGTTACGGGAAGTGTACGGTAGTGTTTTTGAAGGAAAACCCGTTAATGCGATATTCGTGCGTTTCACGGGCAGAAAAGCACGTTTTTCACAGTCCTCACTGTTTTGATCATAACTCGAGAACGATCGAATGTTAGCGCTCGCCGTATGTTGCATCGTGTTCAGCGCAGCGAATAACCCCTATACAGTGATTTTGAAGTGGTTACGGGAAGTGTACGGTAGTGCTTTTGAAGGAAAACCCGTTAATGCGATATTCGTGCGTTTCACGGGCAGAAAAGCACGTTTTTCACAGTCCTCACTGTTTTGATCATAACTCGAGAACGATCGAATGTTAGCGTTTGCCGTATGTTGCATCGTGTTCAGCGCATCGAATTACCCCTATGCAGTGAATTTGAAGCGTTTAAGGGAAGTGTACGGTAGTGTTTTAGGCAGAAATTGTTTTTTTCGAAAATCGAGCAATTCGGTGATAACTCGAGAACCGTCGAATGTTAGCGCTCGCCGTATGTTGCATCGTGTTCAGCGCATCAAATTATCCCTATACAGTGAATTTGAAGTGGTTACGGGAAGTGTACGGTAGTGTTTTTGAAGGAAAACCCGTTAATGCGATATTCGTGCGTTTCACGGGCAGAAAAGCACGTTTTTCACAGTCCGCACTGTTTTGATCATAACTCGAGAACGATCGAATGTTAGCGTTTGCCGTATGTTGCATCATGTTCAGCGCATCGAATTACCCCTATACAGTGAATTTGAAGTGGTTACGGGAAGTGTACGGTAGTGTTTTTGAAGGAAAACCCGTTAATGCGATATTCGTGCGTTTCACGGGCAGAAAAGCACGTTTTTCACAGTCCTCACTGTTTTGATGATAACTCGAGAAAGGTCGAATGTTAGCGTTTGCCGTGTGTTGCATTGTGTTCAGCACATCAAATTACCCCTACACACTGAATTTCAAGCGTTTAAGGGAAGTGTACGGTAATGTTTTTGGCTGAAATTGGTTTTTTCGAAAATCGAGCAATTCGATGATAACTCTCGAACGGTCGAATGTTAGCGTTTGCCGTATGTTGCATCGTGTTCAGCGCATCGAATTACCCCTATGCAGTGAATTTGAAGCGTTTAAGGGAAGTGTACGGTAGTGTTTTGGAAGAAAATTGTTTTTTTCGAAAATCGAGCAATTCGGTGATAACTCGAGAACGGTCGAATGTTAGCGTTTGCTGTATGTTGCATCGTGTTCAGATCATCGAATTAACCATATACAGTGAATTTCAAACGTTTAAGAGAAGTGTACGGTAGTGTTTTAGGCAGAAATTGTTTTTTTCGAAAATCGAGCAATTCGGTGATAACTCGAGAACCGTCGAATGTTAGCGCTCGCCGTATGTTGCATCGTGTTCAGCGCATCAAATTATCCCTATACAGTGAATTTGAAGTGGTTACGGGAAGTGTACGGTAGTGTTTTTGAAGGAAAACCCGTTAATGCGATATTCGTGCGTTTCACGGGCAGAAAAGCACGTTTTTCACAGTCCTCACTGTTTTGATCATAACTCGAGAACGATCGAATGTTAGCGCTCGCCGTATGTTGCATCGTGTTCAGCGCAGCGAATAACCCCTATACAGTGATTTTGAAGTGGTTACGGGAAGTGTACGGTAGTGCTTTTGAAGGAAAACCCGTTAATGCGATATTCGTGCGTTTCACGGGCAGAAAAGCACGTTTTTCACAGTCCTCACTGTTTTGATCATAACTCGAGAACGATCGAATGTTAGCGTTTGCCGTATGTTGCATCGTGTTCAGCGCATCGAATTACCCCTATGCAGTGAATTTGAAGCGTTTAAGGGAAGTGTACGGTAGTGTTTTAGGCAGAAATTGTTTTTTTCGAAAATCGAGCAATTCGGTGATAACTCGAGAACCGTCGAATGTTAGCGCTCGCCGTATGTTGCATCGTGTTCAGCGCATAAAATTATCCCTATACAGTGAATTTGAAGTGGTTACGGGAAGTGTACGGTAGTGTTTTTGAAGGAAAACCCGTTAATGCGATATTCGTGCGTTTCACGGGCAGAAAAGCACGTTTTTCACAGTCCTCACTGTTTTGATGATAATTCGAGAAAAGTCGAATGTTAGCATTTGCCGTATGTTGCATCGTGTTCAGCGCATCGAATTACCCCTATGCAGTGAATTTGAAGCGTTTAAGGGAAGTGTACGGTAGTGTTTTAGGCAGAAATTGGTTTTTTCGAAAATCGAGCAATTCGGTGATAACTCGAGAACCGTCGAATGTTAGCGCTCGCCGTATGTTGCATCGTGTTCAGCGCATAAAATTATCCCTATACAGTGAATTTGAAGTGGTTACGGGAAGTGTACGGTAGTGTTTTTGAAGGAAAACCCGTTAATGCGATATTCGTGCGTTTCACGGGCAGAAAAGCACGTTTTTCACAGTCCTCACTGTTTTGATGATAATTCGAGAAAAGTCGAATGTTAGCATTTGCCGTATGTTGCATCGTGTTCAGCGCATCGAATTACCCCTATGCAGTGAATTTGAAGCGTTTAAGGGAAGTGTACGGTAGTGTTTTAGGCAGAAATTGGTTTTTTCGAAAATCGAGCAATTCGGTGATAACTCGAGAACCGTCGAATGTTAGCGCTCGCCGTATGTTGCATCGTGTTCATCGCATCAAATTACCCTTATACAGTGAATTTGAAGTGGTTACGGGAAGTGTATGGTAGTGTTTTTGAAGGAAAACCCGTTAATGCGATATTCGTGCGTTTCACGGGCAGAAAAGCACGTTTTTCACAGTCCTCACTGTTTTGATCATAACTCGAGAACGATCGAATGTTAGCGTTTGCCGTATGTTGCATCGTGTTCAGCGCATCGAATAACCCCTATACAGTGATTTTGAAGTGGTTACGGGAAGTGTACGGTAGTGCTTTTGAAGGAAAACCCGTTAATGCGATATTCGTGCGTTTCACGGGCAGAAAAGCACGTTTTTCACAGTCCTCACTGTTTTGATCATAACTCGAGAACGATCGAATGTTAGCGTTTGCCGTATGTTGCATCGTGTTCAGCGCATCGAATTACCCCTATGCAGTGAATTTGAAGCGTTTAAGGGAAGTGTACGGTAGTGTTTTGGAAGAAAATTGTTTTTTTTGAAAATCGAGCAATTCGGTGATAACTCGAGAACGGTCGAATGTTAGCGTTTGCCGTATGTTGCATCGTGTTCAGATCATCGAATTAACCATATACAGTGAATTTCAAACGTTTAAGAGAAGTGTACGGTAGTGTTTTAGGCAGAAATTATTTTTTTCGAAAATCGAGCAATTCGGTGATAACTCGAGAACCGTCGAATGTTAGCGCTCGCCGTATGTTGCATCGTGTTCAGCGCATCAAATTATCCCTATACAGTGAATTTGAAGTGGTTACGGGAAGTGTACGGTAGTGTTTTTGAAGGAAAACCCGTTAATGCGATATTCGTGCGTTTCACGGGCAGAAAAGCACGTTTTTCACAGTCCTCACTGTTTTGATCATAACTCGAGAACGATCGAATGTTAGCGCTCGCCGTATGTTGCATCGTGTTCAGCGCAGCGAATAACCCCTATACAGTGATTTTGAAGTGGTTACGGGAAGTGTACGGTAGTGCTTTTGAAGGAAAACCCGTTAATGCGATATTCGTGCGTTTCACGGGCAGAAAAGCACGTTTTTCACAGTCCTCACTGTTTTGATCATAACTCGAGAACGATCGAATGTTAGCGTTTGCCGTATGTTGCATCGTGTTCAGCGCATCGAATTACCCCTATGCAGTGAATTTGAAGCGTTTAAGGGAAGTGTACGGTAGTGTTTTAGGCAGAAATTGTTTTTTTCGAAAATCGAGCAATTCGGTGATAACTCGAGAACCGTCGAATGTTAGCGCTCGCCGTATGTTGCATCGTGTTCAGCGCATCAAATTATCCCTATACAGTGAATTTGAAGTGGTTACGGGAAGTGTACGGTAGTGTTTTTGAAGGAAAACCCGTTAATGCGATATTCGTGCGTTTCACGGGCAGAAAAGCACGTTTTTCACAGTCCGCACTGTTTTGATCATAACTCGAGAACGATCGAATGTTAGCGTTTGCCGTATGTTGCATCATGTTCAGCGCATCGAATTACCCCTATACAGTGAATTTGAAGTGGTTACGGGAAGTGTACGGTAGTGCTTTTGAAGGAAAACCCGTTAATGCGATATTCGTGCGTTTCACGGGCAGAAAAGCACGTTTTTCACAGTCCTCACTGTTTTGATCATAACTCGAGAACGATCGAATGTTAGCGTTTGCCGTATGTTGCATCGTGTTCAGCGCATCGAATTACCCCTATGCAGTGAATTTGAAGCGTTTAAGGGAAGTGTACGGTAGTGTTTTGGAAGAAAATTGTTATTTTCGAAAATCGAACAATTCGATGATACCTCGAGAACGGTCGAATGTTAGCGTTTGCCGTATATTGCATCGTGTTCAGCACACCGAATTACTCCTACACAGTGAATTTGAAGTGGTTACGGGAAGTGTACGGTAGTGTTTTTGAAGGAAAACCCGTTAATGCGATATTCGTGCGTTTCACGGGCAGAAAAGCACGTTTTTCACAGTCCTCACTGTTTTGATCATAACTCGAGAACGATCGAATGTTAGCGCTCGCCGTATGTTGCATCGTGTTCAGCGCAGCGAATAACCCCTATACAGTGATTTTGAAGTGGTTACGGGAAGTGTACGGTAGTGCTTTTGAAGGAAAACCCGTTAATGCGATATTCGTGCGTTTCACGGGCAGAAAAGCACGTTTTTCACAGTCCTCACTGTTTTGATCATAACTCGAGAACGATCGAATGTTAGCGTTTGCCGTATGTTGCATCGTGTTCAGCGCATCGAATTACCCCTATGCAGTGAATTTGAAGCGTTTAAGGGAAGTGTACGGTAGTGTTTTAGGCAGAAATTGTTTTTTTCGAAAATCGAGCAATTCGGTGATAACTCGAGAACCGTCGAATGTTAGCGCTCGCCGTATGTTGCATCGTGTTCAGCGCATCAAATTATCCCTATACAGTGAATTTGAAGTGGTTACGGGAAGTGTACGGTAGTGTTTTTGAAGGAAAACCCGTTAATGCGATATTCGTGCGTTTCACGGGCAGAAAAGCACGTTTTTCACAGTCCGCACTGTTTTGATCATAACTCGAGAACGATCGAATGTTAGCGTTTGCCGTATGTTGCATCATGTTCAGCGCATCGAATTACCCCTATACAGTGAATTTGAAGTGGTTACGGGAAGTGTACGGTAGTGCTTTTGAAGGAAAACCCGTTAATGCGATATTCGTGCGTTTCACGGGCAGAAAAGCACGTTTTTCACAGTCCTCACTGTTTTGATCATAACTCGAGAACGATCGAATGTTAGCGTTTGCCGTATGTTGCATCGTGTTCAGCGCATCGAATTACCCCTATGCAGTGAATTTGAAGCGTTTAAGGGAAGTGTACGGTAGTGTTTTGGAAGAAAATTGTTATTTTCGAAAATCGAACAATTCGATGATACCTCGAGAACGGTCGAATGTTAGCGTTTGCCGTATATTGCATCGTGTTCAGCACACCGAATTACTCCTACACAGTGAATTTGAAGTGGTTACGGGAAGTGTACGGTAGTGTTTTTGAAGGAAAACCCGTTAATGCGATATTCGTGCGTTTCACGGGCAGAAAAGCACGTTTTTCACAGTCCTCACTGTTTTGATGATAACTCGAGAAGGGTCGAATGTTAGCGTTTGCCGTATGTTGTATGGTGTTCAGTACATCGAACTACCCCTATACAGTGAATGTGAAGCGGTTAGGAGAAGTGTACGGTAGTGTTTTTGGCAGAAATTGGTTTTTTCGAAAATCGAGCAATTCGGTGATAACTCAAGAACGGACGAATGTTAGCGTTTGCCGGATGTTGCATTGTGGTCAGCGCATCGAATAACCCCTATACAGTGATTTTGAAATGGTTACGGGAAGTGTACGGTAGTGCTTTTGAAGGAAAACCCGGTTATGCGATATTCGTGCGTTTCACGGGCAGAAAAACACGTTTTTCACAGTCCTCACTGTTTTGATCATAACTCGAGAACGATCGAATGTTAGCGTTTGCCGTATGTTGCATCGTGTTCAGCGCATGGAACTACCCCTATGCAGTGAATCTGAAGCGTTTAAGGGAAGTGTACGGTAGTGTTTAGGCAGAAATTGTTTTTTTCGAAAATCGAGCAATTCGGTGATAACTCGAGAACGGTCGAATGTTAGCGCTCGCCGTATGTTGCATCGTGTTCAGCGCATCGAATTACCCCTATGCAGTGAATTTGAAGCGTTTAAGGGAAGTGTACGGTAGTGTTTTGGAAGAAAATTGTTTTTTTCGAAAATCGAGCAATTCGGTGATAACTCGAGAACCGTCGAATGTTAGCGCTCGCCGTATGTTGCATCGTGTTCAGCGCATCAAATTACCCCTATACAGTAAATTTGAAGTGGTTACGGGAAGTGTACGGTAGTGTTTTTGAAGGAAAACCCGTTAATGCGATATTCGTCCGTTTCACGGGCAGAAAAGCACGTTTTTCACAGTCCTCACTGTTTTGATCATAACTCGAGAACGATCGAATGTTAGCGTTTGCCGTATGTTGCATCGTGTTCAGCGCATCGAATTACCCCTATGCAGTGAATTTGAAGCGTTTCAGGGAAGTGTACGGTAGTGTTTTGGAAGAAAATTGTTTTTTTCGAAAATCGAGCAATTCGATGATAACTCTCGAACGGTCGAATGTTAGCGTTTGCCGTATGTTGCATCGTGTTCAGCGCATCGAATTACCCCTATGCAGTGAATTTGAAGCGTTTAAGGGAAGTGTACGGTAGTGTTTTGGAAGAAAATTGTTTTTTTCGAAAATCGAGCAATTCGGTGATAACTCAAGAACGGTGGAATGTTAGCGTTTGCCGGATGTTGCATTGTGTTCAGCACATCGAATTACCCCTATACAGTGAATTTGAAGCGTTTGAGAGAAGTGTACGGTAGTGTTTAGGCAGAAATTTTTTTTTTCGAAAATCGAGCAATTCGGTGATAACTCGAGAACGGTCGAATGTTAGCACTCGCCGTATGTTGCATCGTGTTCAGCGCATCGAATAACCCCTATACAGTGATTTTGAAGTGGTTACGGGAAGTGTACGGTAGTGCTTTTGAAGGAAAACCCGTTAATGCGATATTCGTGCGTTTCACGGGCAGAAAAGCACGTTTTTCACAGTCCTCACTGTTTTGATCATAACTCGAGAACGATCGAATGTTAGCGTTTGCCGTATGTTGCATCGTGTTCAGCGCATCGAATTACCCCTATGCAGTGAATTTGAAGCGTTTAAGGGAAGTGTACGGTAGTGTTTTGGAAGAAAATTGTTTGTTTCGAAAATCGAGCAATTCGGTGATAACTCAAGAACGGTCGAATGTTAGCGTTTGCCGTATGTTGCATCGTGTTCAGCGTATCGAATTACCCCTATGCAGTGAATTTGAAGCGTTTAAGGGAAGTGTACGGTAGTGTTTTGGAAGAAAATTGTTTTTTTCGAAAATCGAGCAATTCGGTGATAACTCGAGAACGGTCGAATGTTAGCGTTTGCCGTATGTTGCATCGTGTTCAGATCATCGAATTAACCATATACAGTGAATTTCAAACGTTTAAGAGAAGTGTACCGTAGTGTTTTAGGCAGAAATTGGTTTTTTCGAAAATCGAGCAATTCGGTGATAACTCGAGAACCGTCGAATGTTAGCGCTCGCCGTATGTTGCATCGTGTTCAGCGCATCAAATTACCCCTATACAGTGAATTTGAAGTGGTTACGGGAAGTGTACGGTAGTGTTTTTGAAGGAAAACACGTTAATGCGATATTCGTGCGTTTCACGGGCAGAAAAGCACGTTTTTCACAGTCCTCACTGTTTTGATCATAACTCCAGAACGATCGAATGTTAGCGTTTGCCGTATGTTGCATCGTGTTCAGCGCATCGAATTACCCCTATGCAGTGAATTTGAAGCGTTTAAGGGAAGTGTACGGTAGTGTTTTGGAAGAAAATTGTTTTTTTCGAAAATCGGGCAATTCGATGATAACTCTCGAACGGTCGAATGTTAGCGTTTGCCGTATGTTGCATCGTGTTCAGCGCATCGAATTACCCCTATGCAGCGAATTTGAAGCGTTTACGGGAAGTGTACGGTAGTGTTTTGGAAGAAAATTGTTTTTTTCGAAAATCGAGCAATTCGGTGATAAATCAAGAACGGTCGAATGTTAGCGTTTGCCGTATGTTGCATCGTGTTCAGCGTATCGAATTACCCCTACGCAGTGAATTTGAAGCGTTTAAGGGAAGTGTACGGTAGTGTTTTGGAAGAAAATTGTTTTTTCGAAAATCGCGCAATTCGGTGATAACTCGAGAACGGTCGAATGTTAGCGATTGCCGTATGTTGCATCGTGTTCAGATCATCGAATTAACCATATACAGTGAATTTCAAACGTTTAAGAGAAGTGTACGGTAGTGTTTTAGGCAGAAATTGGTTTTTTCGAAAATCGAGCAATTCGGTGATAACTCGAGAACCGTCGAATGTTAGCGCTCGCCGTATGTTGCATCGTGTTCAGCGCATCAAATTACCCCTATACAGTGAATTTGAAGTGGTTACGGGAAGTGTACGGTAGTGTTTTTGAAGGAAAACACGTTAATGCGATATTCGTGCGTTTCACGGGCAGAAAAGCACGTTTTTCACAGTCCTCACTGTTTTGATGATAACTCGAGAAAGGTCGAATGTTAGCGTTTGCCGTGTGTTGCATTGTGTTCAGCACATCAAATTACCCCTACACACTGAATTTGAAGCGTTTAAGGGAAGTGTACGGTAATGTTTTTGGCCGAAATTGGTTTTTTCGAAAATCGAGCAATTCGATGATAACTCTCGAACGGTCGAATGTTAGCGTTTGCCGTATGTTGCATCGTATTCAGCGCATCGAATTACCCCTATGCAGTGAGTTTGAAGCGTTTAAGCGAAGTGTACGGTAGTGTTTCGGAAGAAAATTGTTTTTTTCGAAAATCGAGCAATTCGGTGATAACTCAAGAACGGTCGAATGTTAGAGTTTGCCGTATGTTGCATCGTGTTCAGCGCATCGAATTACCCCTATGCAGTGAATTTGAAGCGTTTAAGGGAAGTGTACGGTAGTGTTTTGGAAGAAAATTGTTTTTTTCGAAAATCGAGCAATTCGGTGATAACTCGAGAACGGTCGAATGTTATTGTTTGCCGTAGGTTGCATCGTGTTCAGATCATCGAATTAACCATATACAGTGAATTTCAAACGTTTAAGAGAAGTGTACGGTAGTGTTTTAGGCAGAAATTGGTTTTTTCGAAAATCGAGCAATTCGGTGATAACTCGAGAACCGTCGAATGTTAGCGCTCGCCGTATGTTGCATCGTGTTCAGCGCATCAAATTACCCCTATACAGTGAATTTGAAGTGGTTACGGGAAGTGTACGGTAGTGTTTTTGAAGGAAACCCCGTTAATGCGATATTCGTGCGTTTCACGGGCAGAAAAGCACGTTTTTCACAGTCCTCACTGTTTTGATCATAACTCGAGAACGATCGAATGTTAGCGTTTGCCGTATGTTGCATCGTGTTCAGCGCATCCAATAACCCCTATACAGTGATTTTGAAGTGGTTACGGGAAGTGTACGGTAGTGCTTTTGAAGGAAAACCCGTTAATGCGATATTCGTGCGTTTCACGGGCAGAAAAGCACGTTTTTCACAGTCCTCACTGTTTTGATCATAACTCGAGAACGATCGAATGTTAGCGTTTGCCGTATGTTGCATCGTGTTCAGCGCATCGAATTACCCCTATGCAGTGAATTTGAAGCGTTTAAGGGAAGTGTACGGTAGTGTTTTGGAAGAAAATTGTTTTTTTCGAAAATCGAGCAATTCGATGATAACTCTCGAACGGTCGAATGTTAGCGTTTGCCGTATGTTGCATCGTGTTCAGCGCATCGAATTACCCCTATGCAGTGAATTTGAAGCGTTTAAGGGAAGTGTACGGTAGTGTTTTGGAAGAAAATTGTTGTTTTCGAAAATCGAGCAATTCGGTGATAACTCAAGAACGGTCGAATGTTAGCGTTTGCCGTATGTTGCATCGTGTTCAGCCTATCGAATTACCCCTATGCAGTGAATTTGAAGCGTTTAAGGGAAGTGTACGGTAGTGTTTTGGAAGAAAATTGTTTTTTTCGAAACTCGAGCAATTCGGTGATAACTCAAGAACGGTCGAATGTTAGCGTTTGCCGGATGTTGCATTGTGTTCAGCACATCGGATTACCCCTATACAGTGAATTTGAAGCGTTTGAGAGAAGTGTACGGTAGTGTTTAGGCAGAAATTTTTTTTTTCGAAAATCGAGCAATTCGGTGATAACTCGAGAACGGTCGAATGTTAGCGCTCGCCGTATGTTGCATCGTGTTCAGCGCAGCGAATAACCCCTATACAGTGATTTTGAAGTGGTTACGGGAAGTGTACGGTAGTGCTTTTGAAGGAAAACCCGTTAATGCGATATTCGTGCGTTTCACGGGCAGAAAAGCACGTTTTTCACAGTCCTCACTGTTTTGATCATAACTCGAGAACGATCGAATGTTAGCGTTTGCCGTATGTTGCATCGTGTTCAGCGCATCGAATTACCCCTATGCAGTGAATTTGAAGCGTTTAAGGGAAGTGTACGGTAGTGTTTTGGAAGAAAATTGTTTTTTTCGAAAATCGAGCAATTCGGTGATAACTCGAGAACGGTCGAATGTTAGCGTTTGCCGTATGTTGCATCGTGTTCAGATCATCGAATTAACCATATACAGTGAATTTCAAACGTTTAAGAGAAGTGTACGGTAGTGTTTTAGGCAGAAATTGTTTTTTTCGAAAATCGAGCAATTCGGTGATAACTCGAGAACCGTCGAATGTTAGCGCTCGCCGTATGTTGCATCGTGTTCAGCGCATCAAATTATCCCTATACAGTGAATTTGAAGTGGTTACGGGAAGTGTACGGTAGTGTTTTTGAAGGAAAACCCGTTAATGCGATATTCGTGCGTTTCACGGGCAGAAAAGCACGTTTTTCACAGTCCTCACTGTTTTGATCATAACTCGAGAACGATCGAATGTTAGCGCTCGCCGTATGTTGCATCGTGTTCAGCGCAGCGAATAACCCCTATACAGTGATTTTGAAGTGGTTACGGGAAGTGTACGGTAGTGCTTTTGAAGGAAAACCCGTTAATGCGATATTCGTGCGTTTCACGGGCAGAAAAGCACGTTTTTCACAGTCCTCACTGTTTTGATCATAACTCGAGAACGATCGAATGTTAGCGTTTGCCGTATGTTGCATCGTGTTCAGCGCATCGAATTACCCCTATGCAGTGAATTTGAAGCGTTTAAGGGAAGTGTACGGTAGTGTTTTAGGCAGAAATTGTTTTTTTCGAAAATCGAGCAATTCGGTGATAACTCGAGAACCGTCGAATGTTAGCGCTCGCCGTATGTTGCATCGTGGTCAGCGCATCAAATTATCCCTATACAGTGAATTTGAAGTGGTTACGGGAAGTGTACGGTAGTGTTTTTGAAGGAAAACCCGTTAATGCGATATTCGTGCGTTTCACGGGCAGAAAAGCACGTTTTTCACAGTCCGCACTGTTTTGATCATAACTCGAGAACGATCGAATGTTAGCGTTTGCCGTATGTTGCATCATGTTCAGCGCATCGAATTACCCCTATACAGTGAATTTGAAGTGGTTACGGGAAGTGTACGGTAGTGTTTTTGAAGGAAAACCCGTTAATGCGATATTCGTGCGTTTCACGGGCAGAAAAGCACGTTTTTCACAGTCCTCACTGTTTTGATGATAACTCGAGAAAGGTCGAATGTTAGCGTTTGCCGTGTGCTGCATTGTGTTCAGCACATCAAATTACCCCTACACACTGAATTTCAAGCGTTTAAGGGAAGTGTACGGTAATGTTTTTGGCTGAAATTGGTTTTTTCGAAAATCGAGCAATTCGATGATAACTCTCGAACGGTCGAATGTTAGCGTTTGCCGTATGTTGCATCGTGTTCAGCGCATCGAATTACCCCTATGCAGTGAATTTGAAGCGTTTAAGGGAAGTGTACGGTAGTGTTTTGGAAGAAAATTGTTTTTTTCGAAAATCGAGCAATTCGGTGATAACTCGAGAACGGTCGAATGTTAGCGTTTGCTGTATGTTGCATCGTGTTCAGATCATCGAATTAACCATATACAGTGAATTTCAAACGTTTAAGAGAAGTGTACGGTAGTGTTTTAGGCAGAAATTGTTTTTTTCGAAAATCGAGCAATTCGGTGATAACTCGAGAACCGTCGAATGTTAGCGCTCGCCGTATGTTGCATCGTGTTCAGCGCATCAAATTATCCCTATACAGTGAATTTGAAGTGGTTACGGGAAGTGTACGGTAGTGTTTTTGAAGGAAAACCCGTTAATGCGATATTCGTGCGTTTCACGGGCAGAAAAGCACGTTTTTCACAGTCCTCACTGTTTTGATCATAACTCGAGAACGATCGAATGTTAGCGCTCGCCGTATGTTGCATCGTGTTCAGCGCAGCGAATAACCCCTATACAGTGATTTTGCAGTGGTTACGGGAAGTGTACGGTAGTGCTTTTGAAGGAAAACCCGTTAATGCGATATTCGTGCGTTTCACGGGCAGAAAAGCACGTTTTTCACAGTCCTCACTGTTTTGATCATAATTCGAGAACGATCGAATGTTAGCGTTTGCCGTATGTTGCATCGTGTTCAGCGCATCGAATTACCCCTATGCAGTGAATTTGAAGCGTTTAAGGGAAGTGTACGGTAGTGTTTTAGGCAGAAATTGTTTTTTTCGAAAATCGAGCAATTCGGTGATAACTCGAGAACCGTCGAATGTTAGCGCTCGCCGTATGTTGCATCGTGTTCAGCGCATCAAATTATCCCTATACAGTGAATTTGAAGTGGTTACGGGAAGTGTACGGTAGTGTTTTTGAAGGAAAACCCGTTAATGCGATATTCGTGCGTTTCACGGGCAGAAAAGCACGTTTTTCACAGTCCTCACTGTTTTGATGATAATTCGAGAAAAGTCGAATGTTAGCATTTGCCGTATGTTGCATCGTGTTCAGCGCATCGAATTACCCCTATGCAGTGAATTTGAAGCGTTTAAGGGAAGTGTACGGTAGTGTTTTAGGCAGAAATTGGTTTTTTCGAAAATCGAGCAATTCGGTGATAACTCGAGAACCGTCGACTGTTAGCGCTCGCCGTATGTTGCATCGTGTTCATCGCATCAAATTACCCTTATACAGTGAATTTGAAGTGGTTACGGGAAGTGTATGGTAGTGTTTTTGAAGGAAAACCCGTTAATGCGATATTCGTGCGTTTCACGGGCAGAAAAGCACGTTTTTCACAGTCCTCACTGTTTTGATCATAATTCGAGAACGATCGAATGTTAGCGTTTGCCGTATGTTGCATCGTGTTCAGCGCATCGAATTACCCCTATGCAGTGAATTTGAAGCGTTTAAGGGAAGTGTACGGTAGTGTTTTAGGCAGAAATTGTTTTTTTCGAAAATCGAGCAATTCGGTGATAACTCGAGAACCGTCGAATGTTAGCGCTCGCCGTATGTTGCATCGTGTTCAGCGCATCGAATTACCCCTATGCAGTGAATTTGAAGCGTTTAAGGGAAGTGTACGGTAGTGTTTTGGAAGAAAATTGTTTTTTTCGAAAATCGAGCAATTCGGTGATAACTCAAGAACGGTCGAATGTTAGCGTTTGCCGCATGTTGCATTGTGTTCAGCACATCGAATTACCCCTATACAGTGAATTTGAAGCGTTTGAGAGAAGTGTACGGTAGTGTTTAGGCAGAAATTTTTTTTTTCGAAAATCGAGCAATTCGGTGATAACTCGAGAACGGTCGAATGTTAGCACTCGCCGTATGTTGCATCGTGTTCAGCGCATCGAATAACCCCTATACAGTGATTTTGAAGTGGTTACGGGAAGTGTACGGTAGTGCTTTTGAAGGAAAACCCGTTAATGCGATATTCGTGCGTTTCACGGGCAGAAAAGCACGTTTTTCACAGTCCTCACTGTTTTGATCATAACTCGAGAACGATCGAATGTTAGCGTTTGCCGTATGTTGCATCGTGTTCAGCGCATCGAATTACCCCTATGCAGTGAATTTGAAGCGTTTAAGGGAAGTGTACGGTAGTGTTTTGGAAGAAAATTGTTTTTTTCGAAAATCGAGCAATTCGGTGATAACTCAAGAACGGTCGAATGTTAGAGTTTGCCGTATGTTGCATCGTGTTCAGCGTATCGAATTACCCCTATGCAGTGAATTTGAAGCGTTTAAGGGAAGTGTACGGTAGTGTTTTGGAAGAAAATTGTTTTTTTCGAAAATCGAGCAATTCGGTGATAACTCGAGAACGGTCGAATGTTAGCGTTTGCCGTATGTTGCATCGTGTTCAGATCATCGAATTAACCATATACAGTGAATTTCAAACGTTTGAGAGAAGTGTACGGTAGTGTTTTAGGCAGAAATTGGTTTTTTTCGAAAATCGAGCAATTCGGTGATAACTCGAGAACCGTCGAATGTTAGCGCTCGCCGTATGTTGCATCGTGTTCAGCGCATCAAATTACCCCTATACAGTGAATTTGAAGTGGTTACGGGAAGTTTACGGTAGTGTTTTTGAAGGAAAACACGTTAATGCGATATTCGTGCGTTTCACGGGCAGAAAAGCACGTTTTTCACAGTCCTCACTGTTTTGATCATAACTCGAGAACGATCGAATGTTAGCGTTTGCCGTATGTTGCATCGTGTTCAGCGCATCGAATTACCCCTATGCAGTGAATTTGAAGCGTTTAAGGGAAGTGTACGGTAGTGTTTTGGAAGAAAATTGTTTTTTTCGAAAATCGAGCAATTCGGTGATAACTCAAGAACGGTCGAATGTTAGCGTTTGCCGGATGTTGCATTGTGTTCAGCACATCGAATTACCCCTATACAGTGAATTTGAAGCGTTTGAGAGAAGTGTACGGTAGTGTTTAGGCAGAATTTTTTTTTTTCGAAAATCGAGCAATTCGGTGATAACTCGAGAACGGTCGAATGTTAGCACTCGCCGTATGTTGCATCGTGTTCAGCGCATCGAATAACCCCTATACAGTGATTTTGAAGTGGTTACGGGAAGTGTACGGTAGTGCTTTTGAAGGAAAACCCGTTAATGCGATATTCGTGCGTTTCACGGGCAGAAAAGCACGTTTTTCACAGTCCTCACTGTTTTGATCATAACTCGAGAACGATCGAATGTTAGCGTTTGCCGTATGTTGCATCGTGTTCAGCGCATCGAATTACCCCTATGCAGTGAATTTGAAGCGTTTAAGGGAAGTGTACGGTAGTGTTTTGGAAGAAAATTGTTTTTTTCCAAAATCGAGCAATTCGGTGATAACTCAAGAACGGTCGAATGTTAGCGTTTGCCGTATGTTGCATCGTGTTCAGCGTATCGAATTACCCCTATGCAGTGAATTTGAAGCGTTTAAGGGAAGTGTACGGTAGTGTTTTGGAAGAAAATTGTTTTTTTCGAAAATCGAGCAATTCGGTGATAACTCGAGAACGGTCGAATGTTAGCGTTTGCCGTATGTTGCATCGTGTTCAGATCATCGAATTAACCATATACAGTGAATTTCAAACGTTTGAGAGAAGTGTACGGTAGTGTTTTAGGCAGAAATTGGTTTTTTTCGAAAATCGAGCAATTCGGTGATAACTCGAGAACCGTCGAATGTTAGCGCTCGCCGTATGTTGCATCGTGTTCAGCGCATCAAATTACCCCTATACAGTGAATTTGAAGTGGTTACGGGAAGTTTACGGTAGTGTTTTTGAAGGAAAACACGTTAATGCGATATTCGTGCGTTTCACGGGCAGAAAAGCACGTTTTTCACAGTCCTCACTGTTTTGATTATAACTCGAGAACGATCGAATGTTAGCGTTTGCCGTATGTTGCATCGTGTTCAGCGCATCGAATTACCCCTATGCAGTGAATTTGAAGCGTTTAAGGGAAGTGTACGGTAGTGTTTTGGAAGAAAATTGTTTTTTTCGAAAATCGAGCAATTCGGTGATAACTCAAGAACGGTCGAATGTTAGCGTTTGCCGTATGTTGCATCGTGTTCAGCGTATCGAATTACCCCTATGCAGTGAATTTGAAGCGTTTAAGGGAAGTGTACGGTAGTGTTTTGGAAGAAAATTGTTTTTTTCGAAAATCGAGCAATTCGGTGATAACTCGAGAACGGTCGAATGTTAGCGTTTGCCGTATGTTGCATCGTGTTCAGATCATCGAATTAACCATATACAGTGAATTTCAAACGTTTAAGAGAAGTGTACGGTAGTGTTTTAGGCAGAAATTGGTTTTTTCGAAAATCGAGCAATTCGGTGATAACTCGAGAACCGTCGAATGTTAGCGCTCGCCGTATGTTGCATCGTGTTCAGCGCATCAAATTACCCCTATACAGTGAATTTGAAGTGGTTACGGGAAGTGTACGGTAGTGTTTTTGAAGGAAAACACGTTAATGCGATATTCGTGCGTTTCACGGGCAGAAAAGCACGTTTTTCACAGTCCTCACTGTTTTGATCATAACTCCAGAACGATCGAATGTTAGCGTTTGCCGTATGTTGCATCGTGTTCAGCGCATCGAATTACCCCTATGCAGTGAATTTGAAGCGTTTAAGGGAAGTGTACGGTAGTGTTTTGGAAGAAAATTGTTTGTTTCGAAAATCGAGCAATTCGATGATAACTCTCGAACGGTCGAATGTTAGCGTTTGCCGTATGTTGCATCGTGTTCAGCGCATCGAATTACCCCTATGCAGCGAATTTGAAGCGTTTACGGGAAGTGTACGGTAGTGTTTTGGGAGAAAATTGTTTTTTTCGAAAATCGAGCAATTCGGTGATAACTCAAGAACGGTCGAATGTTAGCGTTTGCCGTATGTTGCATCGTGTTCAGCGTATCGAATTACCCCTACGCAGTGAATTTGAAGCGTTTAAGGGAAGTGTACGGTAGTGTTTTGGAAGAAAATTGTTTTTTCGAAAATCGCGCAATTCGGTGATAACTCGAGAACGGTCGAATGTTAGCGTTTGCCGTATGTTGCATCGTGTTCAGATCATCGAATTAACCATATACAGTGAATTTCAAACGTTTCAGAGAAGTGTACGGTAGTGTTTTAGGCAGAAATTGGTTTTTTCGAAAATCGAGCAATTCGGTGATAACTCGAGAACCGTCGAATGTTAGCGCTCGCCGTATGTTGCATCGTGTTCAGCGCATCAAATTACCCCTATACAGTGAATTTGAAGTGGTTACGGGAAGTGTACGGTAGTGTTTTTGAAGGAAAACACGTTAATGCGATATTCGTGCGTTTCACGGGCAGAAAAGCACGTTTTTCACAGTCCTCACTGTTTTGATGGTAACTCGAGAAAGGTCGAATGTTAGCGTTTGCCGTGTGTTGTATTGTGTTCAGCACATCAAATTACCCCTACACACTGAATTTGAAGCGTTTAAGGGAAGTGTACGGTAATGTTTTTGGCCGAAATTGGTTTTTTCGAAAATCGAGCAATTCGATGATAACTCTCGAACGGTCGAATGTTAGCGTTTGCCGTATGTTGCATCGTGTTCAGCGCATCGAATTACCCCTATGCAGTGAGTTTGAAGCGTTTAAGCGAAGTGTACGGTAGTGTTTCGGAAGAAAATTGTTTTTTTCGAAAATCGAGCAATTCCGTGATAACTCAAGAACGGTCGAATGTTAGAGTTTGCCGTATGTTGCATCGTGTTCAGCGCATCGAATTACCCCTATGCAGTGAATTTGAAGCGTTTAAGGGAAGTGTACGGTAGTGTTTTGGAAGAAAATTGTTTTTTTCGAAAATCGAGCAATTCGGTGATAACTCGAGAACGGTCGAATGTTAGCGTTTGCCGTATGTTGCATCGTGTTCAGATCATCGAATTAACCATATACAGTGAATTTCAAACGTTTAAGAGAAGTGTACGGTAGTGTTTTAGGCAGAAATTGGTTTTTTCGAAAATCGAGCAATTCGGTGATAACTCGAGAACCGTCGAATGTTAGCGCTCGCCGTATGTTGCATCGTGTTCAGCGCATCAAATTACCCCTATACAGTGAATTTGAAGTGGTTACGGGAAGTGTACGGTAGTGTTTTTGAAGGAAACCCCGTTAATGCGATATTCGTGCGTTTCACGGGCAGAAAAGCACGTTTTTCACAGTCCTCACTGTTTTGATCATAACTCGAGAACGATCGAATGTTAGCGTTTGCCGTATGTTGCATCGTGTTCAGCGCATCCAATAACCCCTATACAGTGATTTTGAAGTGGTTACGGGAAGTGTACGGTAGTGCTTTTGAAGGAAAACCCGTTAATGCGATATTCGTGCGTTTCACGGGCAGAAAAGCACGTTTTTCACAGTCCTCACTGTTTTGATCATAACTCGAGAACGATCGAATGTTAGCGTTTGCCGTATGTTGCATCGTGTTCAGCGCATCGAATTACCCCTATGCAGTGAATTTGAAGCGTTTCAGGGAAGTGTACGGTAGTGTTTTGGAAGAAAATTGTTTTTTTCGAAAATCGAGCAATTCGATGATAACTCTCGAACGGTCGAATGTTAGCGTTTGCCGTATGTTGCATCGTGTTCAGCGCATCGAATTACCCCTATGCAGTGAATTTGAAGCGTTTAAGGGAAGTGTACGGTAGTGTTTTGGAAGAAAATTGTTTTTTTCGAAAATCGAGCAATTCGGTGATAACTCAAGAACGGTCGAATGTTAGCGTTTGCCGTATGTTGCATCGTGTTCAGCGTATCGAATTACCCCTATGCAGTGAATTTGAAGCGTTTAAGGGAAGTGTACGGTAGTGTTTTGGAACAAAATTGTTTTTTTCGAAACTCGAGCAATTCGGTGATAACTCAAGAACGGTCGAATGTTAGCGTTTGCCGGATGTTGCATTGTGTTCAGCACATCGGATTACCCCGATACAGTGAATTTGAAGCGTTTGAGAGAAGTGTACGGTAGTGTTTAGGCAGAAATTTTTTTTTTCGAAAATCGAGCAATTCGGTGATAACTCGAGAACGGTCGAATGTTAGCGCTCGCCGTATGTTGCATCGTGTTCAGCGCAGCGAATAACCCCTATACAGTGATTTTGAAGTGGTTACGGGAAGTGTACGGTAGTGCTTTTGAAGGAAAACCCGTTAATGCGATATTCGTGCGTTTCACGGGCAGAAAAGCACGTTTTTCACAGTCCTCACTGTTTTGATCATAACTCGAGAACGATCGAATGTTAGCGTTTGCCGTATGTTGCATCGTGTTCAGCGCATCAAATTACCCCTATACAGTGAATTTGAAGTGGTTACGGGAAGTGTACGGTAGTGTTTTTGAAGGAAAACACGTTAATGCGATATTCGTGCGTTTCACGGGCAGAAAAGCACGTTTTTCACAGTCCTCACTGTTTTGATCATAACTCCAGAACGATCGAATGTTAGCGTTTGCCGTATGTTGCATCGTGTTCAGCGCATCGAATTACCCCTATGCAGTGAATTTGAAGCGTTTAAGGGAAGTGTACGGTAGTGTTTTGGAAGAAAATTGTTTGTTTCGAAAATCGAGCAATTCGATGATAACTCTCGAACGGTCGAATGTTAGCGTTTGCCGTATGTTGCATCGTGTTCAGCGCATCGAATTACCCCTATGCAGCGAATTTGAAGCGTTTACGGGAAGTGTACGGTAGTGTTTTGGAAGAAAATTGTTTTTTTCGAAAATCGCGCAATTCGGTGATAACTCGAGAACGGTCGAATGTTAGCGTTTGCCGTATGTTGCATCGTGTTCAGATCATCGAATTAACCATATACAGTGAATTTCAAACGTTTAAGAGAAGTGTACGGTAGTGTTTTAGGCAGAAATTGGTTTTTTCGAAAATCGAGCAATTCGGTGATAACTCGAGAACCGTCGAATGTTAGCGCTCGCCGTATGTTGCATCGTGTTCAGCGCATCAAATTACCCCTATACAGTGAATTTGAAGTGGTTACGGGAAGTGTACGGTAGTGTTTTTGAAGGAAAACACGTTAATGCGATATTCGTGCGTTTCACGGGCAGAAAAGCACGTTTTTCACAGTCCTCACTGTTTTGATGGTAACTCGAGAAAGGTCGAATGTTAGCGTTTGCCGTGTGTTGCATTGTGTTCAGCACATCAAATTACCCCTACACACTGAATTTGAAGCGTTTAAGGGAAGTGTACGGTAATGTTTTTGGCCGAAATTGGTTTTTTCGAAAATCGAGCAATTCGATGATAACTCTCGAACGGTCGAATGTTAGCGTTTGCCGTATGTTGCATCGTGTTCAGCGCATCGAATTACCCCTATGCAGTGAGTTTGAAGCGTTTAAGCGAAGTGTACGGTAGTGTTTCGGAAGAAAATTGTTTTTTTCGAAAATCGAGCAATTCCGTGATAACTCAAGAACGGTCGAATGTTAGAGTTTGCCGTATGTTGCATCGTGTTCAGCGCATCGAATTACCCCTATGCAGTGAATTTGAAGCGTTTAAGGGAAGTGTACGGTAGTGTTTTGGAAGAAAATTGTTTTTTTCGAAAATCGAGCAATTCGGTGATAACTCGAGAACGGTCGAATGTTAGCGTTTGCCGTATGTTGCATCGTGTTCAGATCATCGAATTAACCATATACAGTGAATTTCAAACGTTTAAGAGAAGTGTACGGTAGTGTTTTAGGCAGAAATTGGTTTTTTCGAAAATCGAGCAATTCGGTGATAACTCGAGAACCGTCGAATGTTAGCGCTCGCCGTATGTTGCATCGTGTTCAGCGCATCAAATTACCCCTATACAGTGAATTTGAAGTGGTTACGGGAAGTGTACGGTAGTGTTTTTGAAGGAAAACACGTTAATGCGATATTCGTGCGTTTCACGGGCAGAAAAGCACGTTTTTCACAGTCCTCACTGTTTTGATCATAACTCCAGAACGATCGAATGTTAGCGTTTGCCGTATGTTGCATCGTGTTCAGCGCATCGAATTACCCCTATGCAGTGAATTTGAAGCGTTTAAGGGAAGTGTACGGTAGTGTTTTGGAAGAAAATTGTTTGTTTCGAAAATCGAGCAATTCGATGATAACTCTCGAACGGTCGAATGTTAGCGTTTGCCGTATGTTGCATCGTGTTCAGCGCATCGAATTACCCCTATGCAGCGAATTTGAAGCGTTTACGGGAAGTGTACGGTAGTGTTTTGGAAGAAAATTGTTTTTTTCGAAAATCGAGCAATTCGGTGATAACTCAAGAACGGTCGAATGTTAGCGTTTGCCGTATGTTGCATCGTGTTCAGCGTATCGAATTACCCCTACGCAGTGAATTTGAAGCGTTTAAGGGAAGTGTACGGTAGTGTTTTGGAAGAAAATTGTTTTTTCGAAAATCGCGCAATTCGGTGATAACTCGAGAACGGTCGAATGTTAGCGTTTGCCGTATGTTGCATCGTGTTCAGATCATCGAATTAACCATATACAGTGAATTTCAAACGTTTAAGAGAAGTGTACGGTAGTGTTTTAGGCAGAAATTGGTTTTTTCGAAAATCGAGCAATTCGGTGATAACTCGAGAACCGTCGAATGTTAGCGCTCGCCGTATGTTGCATCGTGTTCAGCGCATCAAATTACCCCTATACAGTGAATTTGAAGTGGTTACGGGAAGTGTACGGTAGTGTTTTTGAAGGAAAACACGTTAATGCGATATTCGTGCGTTTCACGGGCAGAAAAGCACGTTTTTCACAGTCCTCACTGTTTTGATGGTAACTCGAGAAAGGTCGAATGTTAGCGTTTGCCGTGTGTTGCATTGTGTTCAGCACATCAAATTACCCCTACACACTGAATTTGAAGCGTTTAAGGGAAGTGTACGGTAATGTTTTTGGCCGAAATTGGTTTTTTCGAAAATCGAGCAATTCGATGATAACTCTCGAACGGTCGAATGTTAGCGTTTGCCGTATGTTGCATCGTGTTCAGCGCATCGAATTACCCCTATGCAGTGAGTTTGAAGCGTTTAAGCGAAGTGTACGGTAGTGTTTCGGAAGAAAATTGTTTTTTTCGAAAATCGAGCAATTCCGTGATAACTCAAGAACGGTCGAATGTTAGAGTTTGCCGTATGTTGCATCGTGTTCAGCGCATCGAATTACCCCTATGCAGTGAATTTGAAGCGTTTAAGGGAAGTGTACGGTAGTGTTTTGGAAGAAAATTGTTTTTTTCGAAAATCGAGCAATTCGGTGATAACTCGAGAACGGTCGAATGTTAGCGTTTGCCGTATGTTGCATCGTGTTCAGATCATCGAATTAACCATATACAGTGAATTTCAAACGTTTAAGAGAAGTGTACGGTAGTGTTTTAGGCAGAAATTGGTTTTTTCGAAAATCGAGCAATTCGGTGATAACTCGAGAACCGTCGAATGTTAGCGCTCGCCGTATGTTGCATCGTGTTCAGCGCATCAAATTACCCCTATACAGTGAATTTGAAGTGGTTACGGGAAGTGTACGGTAGTGTTTTTGAAGGAAACCCCGTTAATGCGATATTCGTGCGTTTCACGGGCAGAAAAGCACGTTTTTCACAGTCCTCACTGTTTTGATCATAACTCGAGAACGATCGAATGTTAGCGTTTGCCGTATGTTGCATCGTGTTCAGCGCATCCAATAACCCCTATACAGTGATTTTGAAGTGGTTACGGGAAGTGTACGGTAGTGCTTTTGAAGGAAAACCCGTTAATGCGATATTCGTGCGTTTCACGGGCAGAAAAGCACGTTTTTCACAGTCCTCACTGTTTTGATCATAACTCGAGAACGATCGAATGTTAGCGTTTGCCGTATGTTGCATCGTGTTCAGCGCATCGAATTACCCCTATGCAGTGAATTTGAAGCGTTTAAGGGAAGTGTACGGTAGTGTTTTGGAAGAAAATTGTTTTTTTCGAAAATCGAGCAATTCGATGATAACTCTCGAACGGTCGAATGTTAGCGTTTGCCGTATGTTGCATCGTGTTCAGCGCATCGAATTACCCCTATGCAGTGAATTTGAAGCGTTTAAGGGAAGTGTACGGTAGTGTTTTGGAAGAAAATTGTTTTTTTCGAAAATCGAGCAATTCGGTGATAACTCAAGAACGGTCGAATGTTAGCGTTTGCCGTATGTTGCATCGTGTTCAGCGTATCGAATTACCCCTATGCAGTGAATTTGAAGCGTTTAAGGGAAGTGTACGGTAGTGTTTTGGAAGAAAATTGTTTTTTTCGAAACTCGAGCAATTCGGTGATAACTCAAGAACGGTCGAATGTTAGCGTTTGCCGGATGTTGCATTGTGTTCAGCACATCGGATTACCCCTATACAGTGAATTTGAAGCGTTTGAGAGAAGTGTACGGTAGTGTTTAGGCAGAAATTTTTTTTTTCGAAAATCGAGCAATTCGGTGATAACTCGAGAACGGTCGAATGTTAGCGCTCGCCGTATGTTGCATCGTGTTCAGCGCAGCGAATAACCCCTATACAGTGATTTTGAAGTGGTTACGGGAAGTGTACGGTAGTGCTTTTGAAGGAAAACCCGTTAATGCGATATTCGTGCGTTTCACGGGCAGAAAAGCACGTTTTTCACAGTCCTCACTGTTTTGATCATAACTCGAGAACGATCGAATGTTAGCGTTTGCCGTATGTTGCATCGTGTTCAGCGCATCGAATTACCCCTATGCAGTGAATTTGAAGCGTTTAAGGGAAGTGTACGGTAGTGTTTTGGAAGAAAATTGTTTTTTTCGAAAATCGAGCAATTCGGTGATAACTCGAGAACGGTCGAATGTTAGCGTTTGCCGTATGTTGCATCGTGTTCAGATCATCGAATTAACCATATACAGTGAATTTCAAACGTTTAAGAGAAGTGTACGGTAGTGTTTTAGGCAGAAATTGTTTTTTTCGAAAATCGAGCAATTCGGTGATAACTCGAGAACCGTCGAATGTTAGCGCTCGCCGTATGTTGCATCGTGTTCAGCGCATCAACCTATCCCTATACAGTGAATTTGAAGTGGTTACGGGAAGTGTACGGTAGTGTTTTTGAAGGAAAACCCGTTAATGCGATATTCGTGCGTTTCACGGGCAGAAAAGCACGTTTTTCACAGTCCTCACTGTTTTGATCATAACTCGAGAACGATCGAATGTTAGCGCTCGCCGTATGTTGCCTCGTGTTCAGCGCAGCGAATAACCCCTATACAGTGATTTTGAAGTGGTTACGGGAAGTGTACGGTAGTGCTTTTGAAGGAAAACCCGTTAATGCGATATTCGTGCGTTTCACGGGCAGAAAAGCACGTTTTTCACAGTCCTCACTGTTTTGATCATAACTCGAGAACGATCGAATGTTAGCGCTCGCCGTATGTTGCATCGTGTTCAGCGCAGCGAATAACCCCTATACAGTGATTTTGAAGTGGTTACGGGAAGTGTACGGTAGTGCTTTTGAAGGAAAACCCGTTAATGCGATATTCGTGCGTTTCACGGGCAGAAAAGCACGTTTTTCACAGTCCTCACTGTTTTGATCATAACTCGAGAACGATCGAATGTTAGCGTTTGCCGTATGTTGCATCGTGTTCAGCGCATCGAATTACCCCTATGCAGTGAATTTGAAGCGTTTAAGGGAAGTGTACGGTAGTGTTTTAGGCAGAAATTGTTTTTTTCGAAAATCGAGCAATTCGGTGATAACTCGAGAACCGTCGAATGTTAGCGCTCGCCGTATGTTGCATCGTGTTCAGCGCATCAAATTATCCCTATACAGTGAATTTGAAGTGGTTACGGGAAGTGTACGGTAGTGTTTTTGAAGGAAAACCCGTTAATGCGATATTCGTGCGTTTCACGGGCAGAAAAGCACGTTTTTCACAGTCCGCACTGTTTTGATCATAACTCGAGAACGATCGAATGTTAGCGTTTGCCGTATGTTGCATCATGTTCAGCGCATCGAATTACCCCTATACAGTGAATTTGAAGTGGTTACGGGAAGTGTACGGTAGTGTTTTTGAAGGAAAACCCGTTAATGCGATATTCGTGCGTTTCACGGGCAGAAAAGCACGTTTTTCACAGTCCTCACTGTTTTGATCATAACTCGAGAACGATCGAATGTTAGCGCTCGCCGTATGTTGCATCGTGTTCAGCGCAGCGAATAACCCCTATACAGTGATTTTGAAGTGGTTACGGGAAGTGTACGGTAGTGCTTTTGAAGGAAAACCCGTTAATGCGATATTCGTGCGTTTCACGGGCAGAAAAGCACGTTTTTCACAGTCCTCACTGTTTTGATCATAACTCGAGAACGATCGAATGTTAGCGTTTGCCGTATGTTGCATCGTGTTCAGCGCATCGAATTACCCCTATGCAGTGAATTTGAAGCGTTTAAGGGAAGTGTACGGTAGTGTTTTAGGCAGAAATTGTTTTTTTCGAAAATCGAGCAATTCGGTGATAACTCGAGAACCGTCGAATGTTAGCGCTCGCCGTATGTTGCATCGTGTTCAGCGCATCAAATTATCCCTATACAGTGAATTTGAAGTGGTTACGGGAAGTGTACGGTAGTGTTTTTGAAGGAAAACCCGTTAATGCGATATTCGTGCGTTTCACGGGCAGAAAAGCACGTTTTTCACAGTCCGCACTGTTTTGATCATAACTCGAGAACGATCGAATGTTAGCGTTTGCCGTATGTTGCATCATGTTCAGCGCATCGAATTACCCCTATACAGTGAATTTGAAGTGGTTACGGGAAGTGTACGGTAGTGTTTTTGAAGGAAAACCCGTTAATGCGATATTCGTGCGTTTCACGGGCAGAAAAGCACGTTTTTCACAGTCCTCACTGTTTTGATGATAACTCGAGAAAGGTCGAATGTTAGCGTTTGCCGTGTGTTGCATTGTGTTCAGCACATCAAATTACCCCTACACACTGAATTTCAAGCGTTTAAGGGAAGTGTACGGTAATGTTTTTGGCCGAAATTGGTTTTTTCGAAAATCGAGCAATTCGATGATAACTCTCGAACGGTCGAATGTTAGCGTTTGCCGTATGTTGCATCGTGTTCAGCGCATCGAATTACCCCTATGCAGTGAATTTGAAGCGTTTAAGGGAAGTGTACGGTAGTGTTTTGGAAGAAAATTGTTTTTTTCGAAAATCGAGCAATTCGGTGATAACTCGAGAACGGTCGAATGTTAGCGTTTGCCGTATGTTGCATCGTGTTCAGATCATCGAATTAACCATATACAGTGAATTTCAAACGTTTAAGAGAAGTGTACGGTAGTGTTTTAGGCAGAAATTGGTTTTTTCGAAAATCGAGCAATTCGGTGATAACTCGAGAACCGTCGAATGTTATCGCTCGCAGTATGTTGCATCGTGTTCAGCGCATCAAATTACCCCTATACAGTGAATTTGAAGTGGTTACGGGAAGTGTACGGTAGTGTTTTTGAAGGAAAACCCGTTCATGCGATATTCGTGCGTTTCACGGGCAGAAAAGCACGTTTTTCACAGTCCTCACTGTTTTGATCATAACTCGAGAACGATCGAATGTTAGCGGTTGCCGTATGTTGCATCGTGTTCAGCGCATCGAATTACCCCTATGCAGTGAATTTGAAGCGTTTAAGGGAAGTGTACGGTAGTGTTTTGGAAGAAAATTGTTTTTTTCGAAAATCGAGCAATTCGATGATAACTCTCGAACGGTCGAATGATAGCGTTTTCCGTATGTTGCATCGTGTTCAGCGCATCGAATTACCCCTATGCAGTGAATTTGAAGCGTTTAAGGGAAGTGTACGGTAGTGTTTTGGACGAAAATTGTTTTTTTCGAAAATCGAGCAATTCGGTGATAACTCGAGAACGGTCGAATGTTAGCGTTTGCTGTATGTTGCATCGTGTTCAGATCATCGAATTAACCATATACGGTGAATTTCAAACGTTTAAGAGAAGTGTACGGTAGTGTTTTAGGCAGAAATTGGTTTTTTTCGAAAATCGAGCAATTCGGTGATAACTCGAGAACCGTCGAATGTTAGCGCTCGCCGTATGTTGCATCGTGTTCAGCGCATCAAATTACCCCTATACAGTGAATTTGAAGTGGTTACGGGAAGTGTACGGTAGTGTTTTTGAAGGAAAACACGTTAATGCGATATTCGTGCGTTTCGCGGGCAGAAAAGCACGTTTTTCACAGTTCTCACTGTTTTGATCATAACTCGAGAACGATCGAATGTTAGCGTTTGCCGTATGTTGCATCGTGTTCAGCGCATCGAATTACCCCTATGCAGTGAATTTGAAGCGTTTAAGGGAAGTGTACGGTAGTGTTTTGGAAGAAAATTGTTATTTTCGAAAATCGAACAATTCGATGATACCTCGAGAACGGTCGAATGTTGGCGTTTGCCGTATGTTGCATCGTGTTCAGCACACCGAATTACCCCTACACAGTGAATTTGAAGTGGTTACGGGAAGTGTACGGTAGTGTTTTTGAAGGAAAACCCGTTAATGCGATATTCGTGCGTTTCACGGGCAGAAAAGCACGTTTTTCACAGTCCTTACTGTTTTGATCATAACTCGCGAACGGTCGAATGTTAGCGCTCGCCGTATGTTGCATCGTGTTCAGCGCATCAAATTACCCCTATACAGTGAATTTAAAGTGGTTACGGGAAGTGTACGGTAGTGTTTTTGAAGGAAAACCCGTTAATGCGATATTCGTGCGTTTCACGGGCAGAAAAGCACGTTTTTCACAGTCCTCACTGTTTTGATGATAACTCGAGAAAGGTCGAATGTTAGCGTTTGCCGTGTGTTGCATTGTGTTCAGCACATCAAATTACCCCTACACACTGAATTTGAAGCGTTTAAGGGAAGTGTACGGTAATGTTTTTGGCCGAAATTGGTTTTTTCGAAAATCGAGCAATTCGATGATAACTCTCGAGCGGTCGAATGTTAGCGTTTGCCGTATGTTGCATCGTGTTCAGCGCATCGAATTACCCCTATGCAGTGAATTTGAAGCGGTTAAGGGAAGTGTACGGTAGTGTTTTGGAAGAAAATTGTTTTTTTCGAAAATCGAGCAATTCGGTGATAACTCGAGAACGGTCGAATGTTAGCGTTTGCCGTATGTTGCATCGTGTTCAGATCATCGAATGAACCATATACAGTGAATTTCAAACGTTTAAGAGAAGTGTACGGTAGTGTTTTAGGCAGAAATTGGTTTTTTCGAAAATCGAGCAATTCGGTGATAACTCGAGAACCGTCGAATGTTAGCGCTCGCCGTATGTTGCATCGTGTTCAGCGCATCAAATTACCCCTATACAGTGAATTTGACGTGGTTACGGGAAGTGTACGGTAGTGTTTTTGAAGGAAAACCCGTTAATGCGATATTCGTGCGTTTCACGGGCAGAAAAGCACGTTTTTCACAGTCCTCACTGTTTTGATGATAACTCGAGAAAGGTCGAATGTTAGCATTTGCCGTATGTTGCATCGTGTTCAGCGCATCGAATTACCCCTATACAGTGAATTTGAAGCGTTTAAGGGAAGTGTACGGTAGTGTTTTGGAAGAAAATTGTTTTTTTCGAAACTCGAGCAATTCGGTGATAACTCAAGAACGGTCGAATGTTAGCGTTTGCCGGATGTTGCATTGTGTTCAGCACATCGGATTACCCCTATACAGTGAATTTGAAGCGTTTAAGGGAAGTGTACGGTAGTGTTTTGGAAGAAAATTGTTTTTTTCGAAAATCGAGCAATTCGGTGATAACTCGAGAACGGTCGAATGTTAGCGTTTGGCGTATGTTGCATCGTGTTCAGATCATCGAATTAACCATATGCAGTGAATTTCAAACGTTTAAGAGAATTGTACGGTAGTGTTTTAGGCAGAAATTGGTTTTTTCGAAAATCGAGCAATTCGGTGATAACTGGAGAACCGTCGAATGTTAGCGCTCACAGTATGTTGCATCGCGTTCAGCGCATCAAATTACCCCTATACAGTGAATTTGAAGTGGTTACGGGAAGTGTACGGTAGTGTTTTTGAAGGAAAACCCGTTAATGCGATATTCGTGCGTTTCACGGGCAGAAAAGCACGTTTTTCACAGTCCTCACTGTTTTGATCATAACTCGAGAACGATCGAATGTTAGCGTTTGCCGTATGTTGCATCGTGTTCAGCGCATCGAATTACCCCTATGCAGTGAATTTGAAGCGTTTAAGGGAAGTGTACGGTAGTGTTTTGGAAGAAAATTGTTTTTTTCGAAAATCGAGCAATTCGGTGATAACTCGAGAACGGTCGAATGTTAGCGTTTGCTGTATGTTGCATCGTGTTCAGATCATCGAATTAACCATATACAGTGAATTTCAAACGTTTAAGAGAAGTGTACGGTAGTGTTTTAGGCAGAAATTGTTTTTTTCGAAAATCGAGCAATTCGGTGATAACTCGAGAACCGTCAAATGTTAGCGCTCGCCGTATGTTGCATCGTGTTCAGCGCATCAAATTACCCCTATACAGTGAATTTGAAGTGGTTACGGGAAGTGTACGGTAGTGTTTTTGAAGGAAAACACGTTAATGCGATATTCGTGCGTTTCACGGGCAGAAAAGCACGTTTTTCACAGTCCTCACTGTTTTGATCATAACTCGAGAACGATCGAATGTTAGCGTTTGCCGTATATTGCATCGTGTTCAGCGCATCGAATTACCCCTATGCAGTGAATTTGAAGCGTTTAAGGGAAGTGTACGGTAGTGTTTTGGAAGAAAATTGTTTTTTTTTTTTAAATCGAGCAATTCGGTGATAACTCAAGAACGGTCGAATGTTAGCGTTTGCCGGATGTTGCATTGTGTTCAGCACATCGAATTACCCCTATGCAGTGAATTTGAAGCGTTTAAGGGAAGTGTACGGTAGTGTTTTGGAAGAAAATTGTTTTTTTCGAAAATCGAGCAATTCGATGATAACTCTCGAACGGTCGAATGTTAGCGTTTGCCGTATGTTGCATCATGTTCAGCGCATCGAATTACCCCTATACAGTGAATTTGAAGTGGTTACGGGAAGTGTACGGTAGTGTTTTTGAAGGAAAACCCGTTAATGCGATATTCGTGCGTTTCACGGGCAGAAAAGCACGTTTTTCACAGTCCTCACTGTTTTGATGATAACTCGAGAAAGGTCGAATGTTAGCGTTTGCCGTGTGTTGCATTGTGTTCAGCACATCAAATTACCCCTACACACTGAATTTCAAGCGTTTAAGGGAAGTGTACGGTAATGTTTTTGGCTGAAATTGGTTTTTTCGAAAATCGAGCAATTCGATGATAACTCTCGAACGGTCGAATGTTAGCGTTTGCCGTATGTTGCATCGTGTTCAGCGCATCGAATCACCCCCATGCAGTGAATTTGAAGCGTTTAAGGGAAGTGTACGGTAGTGTTTTGGAAGAAAATTGTTTTTTTCGAAAATCGAGCAATTCGGTGATAACTCGAGAACGGTCGAATGTTAGCGTTTGCTGTATGTTGCGTCGTGTTCAGATCATCGAATTAACCATATACAGTGAATTTCAAACGTTTAAGAGAAGTGTACGGTAGTGTTTTAGGCAGAAATTGGTTTTTTTCGAAAATCGAGCAATTCGGTGATAACTCGAGAACCGTCGAATGTTAGCGCTCGCCGTATGTTGCATCGTGTTCAGCGCATCAAATTACCCCTATACAGTGAATTTGAAGTGGTTACGGGAAGTGTACGGTAGTGTTTTTGAAGGACAACACGTTAATGCGATATTCGTGCGTTTCACGGGCAGAAAAGCACGTTTTTCACAGTTCTCACTGTTTTGATCATAACTCGAGAACGATCGAATGTTAGCGTTTGCCGTATGTTGCATCGTGTTCAGCGCATCGAATTACCCCTATGCAGTGAATTTGAAGCGTTTAAGGGAAGTGTACGGTAGTGTTTTGGAAGAAAATTGTTATTTTCGAAAATCGAACAATTCGATGATACCTCGAGAACGGTCGAATGTTGGCGTTTGCCGTATGTTGCATCGTGTTCAACACACCGAATTACCCCTACACAGTGAATTTGAAGTGGTTACGGGAAGTGTACGGTAGTGTTTTTGAAGGAAAACCCGTTAATGCGATATTCGTGCGTTTCACGGGCAGAAAAGCACGTTTTTCACAGTCCTTACTGTTTTGATCATAACTCGCGAACGGTCGAATGTTAGCGCTCGCCGTATGTTGCATCGTGTTCAGCGCATCAAATTACCCCTATACAGTGAATTTGAAGTGGTTACGGGAAGTGTACGGTAGTGTTTTTGAAGGAAAACCCGTTAATGCGATATTCGTGCGTTTCACGGGCAGAAAAGCACGTTTTTCACAGTCCTCACTGTTTTGATGATAACTCGAGAAAGGTCGAATGTTAGCGTTTGCCGTGTGTTGCATTGTGTTCAGCACATCAAATTACCCCTACACACTGAATTTGAAGCGTTTAAGGGAAGTGTACGGTAATGTTTTTGGCCGAAATTGTTTTTTTCGAAAATCGAGCAATTCGATGATAACTCTCGAACGGTCGAATGTTAGCGTTTGCCGTATGTTGCATCGTGTTCAGCGCATCGAATTACCCCTATGCAGTGAATTTGAAGCGTTTAAGGGAAGTGTACGGTAGTGTTTTGGAAGAAAATTGTTTTTTTCGAAAATCGAGCAATTCTGTGATAACTCGAGAACGGTCGAATGTTAGCGTTTGCCGTATGTTGCATCGTGTTCAGATCATCGAATTAACCATATACAGTGAATTTCAAACGTTTAAGAGAAGTGTACGGTAGTGTTTTAGGCAGAAATTGTTTTTTTCGAAAATCGAGCAATTCGGTGATAACTCGAGAACCGTCGAATGTTAGCGCTCGCCGTATGTTGCATCGTGTTCAGCGCATCAAATTACCCCTATACAGTGAATTTGAAGTGGTTACGGGAAGTGTACGGTAGTGTTTTTGAAGGAAAACCCGTTCATGCGATATTCGTGCGTTTCACGGGCAGAAAAGCACGTTTTTCACAGTCCTCACTGTTTTGATCATAACTCGAGAACGATCGAATGTTAGCGGTTGCCGTATGTTGCATCGTGTTCAGCGCATTGAATTACCCCTATGCAGTGAATTTGAAGCGTTTAAGGGAAGTGTACGGTAGTGTTTTGGAAGAAAATTGTTTTTTTCGAAAATCGAGCAATTCGATGATAACTCTCGAACGGTCGAATGATAGCGTTTCCCGTATGTTGCATCGTGTTCAGCGCATCGAATTACCCCTATGCAGTGAATTTGAAGCGTTTAAGGGAAGTGTACGGTAGTGTTTTGGACGAAAATTTTTTTTTTCGAAAATCGAGCAATTCGGTGATAACTCGAGAACGGTCGAATGTTAGCGTTTGCTGTATGTTGCATCGTGTTCAGATCATCGAATTAACCATATACAGTGAATTTCAAACGTTTAAGAGAAGTGTACGGTAGTGTTTTAGGCAGAAATTGTTTTTTTCGAAAATCGAGCAATTCGGTGATAACTCGAGAACCGTCAAATGTTAGCGCTCGCCGTATGTTGCATCGTGTTCAGCGCATCGAATTACCCCTATGCAGTGAATTTGAAGCGTTTAAGGGAAGTGTACGGTAGTGTTTTGGAAGAAAATTGTTTTTTTCGAAAATCGAGCAATTCGGTGATAACTCGAGAACGGTCGAATGTTAGCGTTTGCTGTATGTTGCATCGTGTTCAGATCATCGAATTAACCATATACAGTGAATTTCAAACGTTTAAGAGAAGTGTACGGTAGTGTTTTAGGCAGAAATTGTTTTTTTCGAAAATCGAGCAATTCGGTGATAACTCGAGAACCGTCAAATGTTAGCGCTCGCCGTATGTTGCATCGTGTTCAGCGCATCAAATTACCCCTATACAGTGAATTTGAAGTGGTTACGGGAAGTGTACGGTAGTGTTTTTGAAGGAAAACACGTTAATGCGATATTCGTGCGTTTCACGGGCAGAAAAGCACGTTTTTCACAGTCCTCACTGTTTTGATCATAACTCGAGAACGATCGAATGTTAGCGTTTGCCGTATATTGCATCGTGTTCAGCGCATCGAATTACCCCTATGCAGTGAATTTGAAGCGTTTAAGGGAAGTGTACGGTAGTGTTTTGGAAGAAAATTGTTTTTTTTTTTTAAATCGAGCAATTCGGTGATAACTCAAGAACGGTCGAATGTTAGCGTTTGCCGGATGTTGCATTGTGTTCAGCACATCGAATTACCCCTATGCAGTGAATTTGAAGCGTTTAAGGGAAGTGTACGGTAGTGTTTTGGAAGAAAATTGTTTTTTTCGAAAATCGAGCAATTCGATGATAACTCTCGAACGGTCGAATGTTAGCGTTTGCCGTATGTTGCATCATGTTCAGCGCATCGAATTACCCCTATACAGTGAATTTGAAGTGGTTACGGGAAGTGTACGGTAGTGTTTTTGAAGGAAAACCCGTTAATGCGATATTCGTGCGTTTCACGGGCAGAAAAGCACGTTTTTCACAGTCCTCACTGTTTTGATGATAACTCGAGAAAGGTCGAATGTTAGCGTTTGCCGTGTGTTGCATTGTGTTCAGCACATCAAATTACCCCTACACACTGAATTTCAAGCGTTTAAGGGAAGTGTACGGTAATGTTTTTGGCTGAAATTGGTTTTTTCGAAAATCGAGCAATTCGATGATAACTCTCGAACGGTCGAATGTTAGCGTTTGCCGTATGTTGCATCGTGTTCAGCGCATCGAATCACCCCCATGCAGTGAATTTGAAGCGTTTAAGGGAAGTGTACGGTAGTGTTTTGGAAGAAAATTGTTTTTTTCGAAAATCGAGCAATTCGGTGATAACTCGAGAACGGTCGAATGTTAGCGTTTGCTGTATGTTGCGTCGTGTTCAGATCATCGAATTAACCATATACAGTGAATTTCAAACGTTTAAGAGAAGTGTACGGTAGTGTTTTAGGCAGAAATTGGTTTTTTTTCGAAAATCGAGCAATTCGGTGATAACTCGAGAACCGTCGAATGTTAGCGCTCGCCGTATGTTGCATCGTGTTCAGCGCATCAAATTACCCCTATACAGTGAATTTGAAGTGGGTACGGGAAGTGTACGGTAGTGTTTTTGAAGGACAACACGTTAATGCGATATTCGTGCGTTTCACGGGCAGAAAAGCACGTTTTTCACAGTTCTCACTGTTTTGATCATAACTCGAGAACGATCGAATGTTAGCGTTTGCCGTATGTTGCATCGTGTTCAGCGCATCGAATTACCCCTATGCAGTGAATTTGAAGCGTTTAAGGGAAGTGTACGGTAGTGTTTTGGAAGAAAATTGTTATTTTCGAAAATCGAACAATTCGATGATACCTCGAGAACGGTCGAATGTTGGCGTTTGCCGTATGTTGCATCGTGTTCAACACACCGAATTACCCCTACACAGTGAATTTGAAGTGGTTACGGGAAGTGTACGGTAGTGTTTTTGAAGGAAAACCCGTTAATGCGATATTCGTGCGTTTCACGGGCAGAAAAGCACGTTTTTCACAGTCCTTACTGTTTTGATCATAACTCGCGAACGGTCGAATGTTAGCGCTCGCCGTATGTTGCATCGTGTTCAGCGCATCAAATTACCCCTATACAGTGAATTTGAAGTGGTTACGGGAAGTGTACGGTAGTGTTTTTGAAGGAAAACCCGTTAATGCGATATTCGTGCGTTTCACGCGCAGAAAAGCACGTTTTTCACAGTCCTCACTGTTTTGATGATAACTCGAGAAAGGTCGAATGTTAGCGTTTGCCGTGTGTTGCATTGTGTTCAGCACATCAAATTACCCCTACACACTGAATTTGAAGCGTTTAAGGGAAGTGTACGGTAATGTTTTTGGCCGAAATTGTTTTTTTCGAAAATCGAGCAATTCGATGATAACTCTCGAACGGTCGAATGTTAGCGTTTGCCGTATGTTGCATCGTGTTCAGCGCATCGAATTACCCCTATGCAGTGAATTTGAAGCGTTTAAGGGAAGTGTACGGTAGTGTTTTGGAAGAAAATTGTTTTTTTCGAAAATCGAGCAATTCGGTGATAACTCGAGAACGGTCGAATGTTAGCGTTTGCCGTATGTTGCATCGTGTTCAGATCATCGAATTAACCATATACAGTGAATTTCAAACGTTTAAGAGAAGTGTACGGTAGTGTTTTAGGCAGAAATTGTTTTTTTCGAAAATCGAGCAATTCGGTGATAACTCGAGAACCGTCGAATGTTAGCGCTCGCCGTATGTTGCATCGTGTTCAGCGCATCAAATTACCCCCATACAGTGAATTTGAAGTGGTTACGGGAAGTGTACGGTAGTGTTTTTGAAGGAAAACCCGTTCATGCGATATTCGTGCGTTTCACGGGCAGAAAAGCACGTTTTTCACAGTCCTCACTGTTTTGATCATAACTCGAGAACGATCGAATGTTAGCGGTTGCCGTATGTTGCATCGTGTTCAGCGCATTGAATTACCCCTATGCAGTGAATTTGAAGCGTTTAAGGGAAGTGTACGGTAGTGTTTTGGAAGAAAATTGTTTTTTTCGAAAATCGAGCAATTCGATGATAACTCTCGAACGGTCGAATGATAGCGTTTCCCGTATGTTGCATCGTGTTCAGATCATCGAATTAACCATATACAGTGAATTTCAAACGTTTAAGAGAAGTGTACGGTAGTGTTTTAGGCAGAAATTGGTTTTTTTCGAAAATCGAGCAATTCGGTGATAACTCGAGAACCGTCGAATGTTAGCGCTCGCCGCATGTTGCATCGTGTTCAGCGCATCAAATTACCCCTATACAGTGAATTTGAAGTGGTTACGGGAAGTGTACGGTAGTGTTTTTGAAGGAAAACACGTTAATGCGATATTCGTGCGTTTCACGGGCAGAAAAGCACGTTTTTCACAGTTCTCACTGTTTTGATCATAACTCGAGAACGATCGAATGTTAGCGTTTGCCGTATGTTGCATCGTGTTCAGCGCATCGAATTACCCCTATGCAGTGAATTTGAAGCGTTTAAGGGAAGTGTACGGTAGTGTTTTGGAAGAAAATTGTTATTTTCGAAAATCGAACAATTCGATGATACCTCGAGAACGGTCGAATGTTGGCGTTTGCCGTATGTTGCATCGTGTTCAGCACACCGAATTACCCCTACACAGTGAATTTGAAGTGGTTACGGGAAGTGTACGGTAGTGTTTTTGAAGGAAAACCCGTTAATGCGATATTCGTGCGTTTCACGGGCAGAAAAGCACGTTTTTCACAGTCCTTACTGTTTTGATCATAACTCGCGAACGGTCGAATGTTAGCGCTCGCCGTATGTTGCATCGTGTTCAGCGCATCAAATTACCCCTATACAGTGAATTTGAAGTGGTTACGGGAAGTGTACGGTAGTGTTTTTGAAGGAAAACCCGTTAATGCGATATTCGTGCGTTTCACGGGCAGAAAAGCACGTTTTTCACAGTCCTCACTGTTTTGATCATAACTCGAGAACGATCGAATGTTAGCGTTTGCCGTATATTGCATCGTGTTCAGCGCATCGAATTACCCCTACAGACTGAATTTGAAGCGTTTAAGGGAAGTGTACGGTAATGTTTTTGGCCGAAATTGGTTTTTTCGAAAATCGAGCAATTCGATGATAACTCTCGAACGGTCGAATGTTAGCGTTTGCCGTATGTTGCATCGTGTTCAGCGCATCGAATTACCCCTATGCAGTGAATTTGAAGCGTTTAAAGGAAGTGTACGGTAGTGTTTTGGAAGAAAATTGTTTTTTTCGAAAATCGAGCAATTCGGTGATAACTCGAGAACGGTCGAATGTTAACGTTTGCCGTATGTTGCATCGTGTTCAGATCATCGAATTAACCATATACAGTGAATTTCAAACGTTTAAGAGAAGTGTACGGTAGTGTTTTAGGCAGAAATTGGTTTTTTCGAAAATCGAGCAATTCGGTGATAACTCGAGAACCGTCGAATGTTAGCGCTCGCCGTATGTTGCATCGTGTTCAGCGCATCAAATTACCCCTATTCAGTGAATTTGAAGTGGTTACGGGAAGTGTACGGTAGTGTTTTTGAAGGAAAACCCGTTAATGCGATATTCGTGCGTTTCACGGGCAGAAAAGCACGTTTTTCACAGTCCTCACTGTTTTGATCATAACTCGAGAACGATCGAATGTTAGCGTTTGCCGTATGTTGCATCGTGTTCAGCGCATCGAATTACCCCTATGCAGTGAATTTGAAGCGTTTAAGGGAAGTGTACGGTAGTGTTTTGGAAGAAAATTGTTTTTTTTTTTTAAATCGAGCAATTCGGTGATAACTCAAGAACGGTCGAATGTTAGCGTTTGCCGGATGTTGCATTGTGTTCAGCACATCGAATTACCCCTATGCAGTGAATTTGAAGCGTTTAAGGGAAGTGTACGGTAGTGTTTTGGAAGAAAATTGTTTTTTTCGAAAATCGAGCAATTCGATGATAACTCTCGAACGGTCGAATGTTAGCGTTTGCCGTATGTTGCATCGTGTTCAGCGCATCGAATTACCCCTATGCAGTGAATTTGAAGCGTTTAAGGGAAGTGTACGGTAGTGTTTTGGAAGAAAATTGTTTTTTTCGAAAATCGAGCAATTCGGTGATAACTCAAGAACGGTCGAATGTTAGCGTTTGCCGTATGTTGCATCGTGTTCAGCGTATCGAATTACCCCTATGCAGTGAATTTGAAGCGTTTAAGGGAAGTGTACGGTAGTGTTTTGGAAGAAAATTTTTTTTTCGAAACTCGAGCAATTCGGTGATAACTCAAGAACGGTCGAATGTTAGCGTTTGCCGGATGTTGCATTGTGTTCAGCACATCGGATTACCCCTATACAGTGAATTTGAAGCGTTTGAGAGAAGTGTACGGTAGTGTTTAGGCAGAAATTTTTTTTTTTCGAAAATCGAGCAATTCGGTGATAACTCGAGAACCGTCGAATGTTAGCGCTCGCCGTATGTTGCATCGTGTTCAGCGCATCAAATTATCCCTATACAGTGAATTTGAAGTGGTTACGGGAAGTGTACGGTAGTGTTTTTGAAGGAAAACCCGTTAATGCGATATTCGTGCGTTTCACGGGCAGAAAAGCACGTTTTTCACAGTCCTCACTGTTTTGATCATAACTCGAGAACGATCGAATGTTAGCGTTTGCCGTATGTTGCATCGTGTTCAGCGCATCGAATTACCCCTATGCAGTGAATTTGAAGCGTTTAAGGGAAGTGTACGGTAGTGTTTTGGAAGAAAATTGTTATTTTCGAAAATCGAACAATTCGATGATACCTCGAGAACGGTCGAATGTTGGCGTTTGCCGTATGTTGCATCGTGTTCAGCACACCGAATTACCCCTACACAGTGAATTTGAAGTGGTTACGGGAAGTGTACGGTAGTGTTTTTGAAGGAAAACCCGTTAATGCGATATTCGTGCGTTTCACGGGCAGAAAAGCACGTTTTTCACAGTCCTTACTGTTTTGATCATAACTCGCGAACGGTCGAATGTTAGCGCTCGCCGTATGTTGCATCGTGTTCAGCGCATCAAATTACCCCTATACAGTGAATTTGAAGTGGTTACGGGAAGGGTACGGTAGTGTTTTTGAAGGAAAACCCGTTAATGCGATATTCGTGCGTTTCACGGGCAGAAAAGCACGTTTTTCACAGTCCTCACTGTTTTGATGATAACTCGAGAAAGGTCGAATGTTAGCGTTTGTCGTGTGTTGCATTGTGTTCAGCACATCAAATTACCCCTACACACTGAATTTGAAGCGTTTAAGGGAAGTGTACGGTAATGTTTTTGGCCGAAATTGTTTTTTTCGAAAATCGAGCAATTCGATGATAACTCTCGAACGGTCGAATGTTAGCGTTTGCCGTATGTTGCATCGTGTTCAGATCATCGAATTAACCATATACAGTGAATTTCACACGTTTAAGAGAAGTGTACGGTAGTGTTTTAGGCAGAAATTGGTTTTTTTCGAAAATCGAGCAATTCGGTGATAACTCGAGAACCGTCGAATGTTAGCGCTCGCCGTATGTTGCATCGTGTTCAGCGCATCAAATTACCCCTATACAGTGAATTTGAAGTGGTTACGGGAAGTGTACGGTAGTGTTTTTGAAGGAAAACACGTTAATGCGATATTCGTGCGTTTCACGGGCAGAAAAGCACGTTTTTCACAGTCCTTACTGTTTTGATCATAACTCGCGAACGGTCGAATGTTAGCGCTCGCCGTATGTTGCATCGTGTTCAGCGCATCGAATTACCCCTATGCAGTGAATTTGAAGCGTTTAAGGGAAGTGTACGGTAGTGTTTTGGAAGAAAATTGTTTTTTTCGAAAATCGAGCAATTCGATGATAACTCTCGAACGGTCGAATGATAGCGTTTCCCGTATGTTGCATCGTGTTCAGCGCATCGAATTACCCCTATGCAGTGAATTTGAAGCGTTTAAGGGAAGTGTACGGTAGTGTTTAGGCAGAAATTTTTTTTTTCGAAAATCGAGCAATTCGGTGATAACTCGAGAACGGTCGAATGTTAGCGTTTGCCGTATGTTGCATCGTGTTCAGATCATCGAATTAACCATATACAGTGAATTTCAAACGTTTAAGAGAAGTGTACGGTAGTGTTTTAGGCAGAAATTGGTTTTTTCGAAAATCGAGCAATTCGGTGATAACTCGAGAACCGTCGAATGTTAGCGCTCGCCGTATGTTGCATCGTGTTCAGCGCATCAAATTACCCCTATACAGTGAATTTGAAGCGTTTAAGGGCAGTGTACGGTAGTGTTTTGGAAGAAAATTGTTTTTTTCGAAAATCGAGCAATTCGATGATAACTCTCGAACGGTCGAATGTTAGCGTTTGCCGTATGTTGCATCGTGTTCAGCGCATCGAATTACCCCTATGCAGTGAATTTGAAGCGTTTAAGGGAAGTGTACGGTAGTGTTTTGGAAGAAAATTGTTTTTTTTGAAAATCGAGCAATTCGGTGATAACTCAAGAACGGTCGAATGTTAGCGTTTGCCGTATGTTGCATCGTGTTCAGCGTATCGAATTACCCCTATGCAGTGAATTTGAAGCGTTTAAGGGAAGTGTACGGTAGTGTTTTGGAAGAAAATTGTTTTTTTCGAAAATCGAGCAATTCGGTGATAACTCGAGAACGGTCGAATGTTAGCGTTTGCCGTATGTTGCATCGTGTTCAGATCATCGAATTAACCATATACAGTGAATTTCAAACGTTTAAGAGAAGTGTACGGTAGTGTTTTAGGCAGAAATTGGTTTTTTCGAAAATCGAGCAATTCGGTGATAACTCGAGAACCGTCGAATGTTAGCGCTCGCCGTATGTTGCATCGTGTTCAGCGCATCAAATTACCCCTATACAGTGAATTTGAAGTGGTTACGGGAAGTGTACGGTAGTGTTTTTGAAGGAAAACCCGTTAATGCGATATTCGTGCGTTTCACGGGCAGAAAAGCACGTTTTTCACAGTCCTCACTGTTTTGATGATAACTCGAGAAAGGTCGAATGTTAGCGTTTGCCGTGTGTTGCATTGTGTTCAGCACATCAAATTACCCCTACACACTGAATTTGAAGCGTTTAAGGGAAGTGTACGGTAATGTTTTTGGACGAAATTGGTTTTTTCGAAAATCGAGCAATTCGATGATAACTCTCGAACGGTCGAATGTTAGCGTTTACCGTATGTTGCATCGTGTTCAGCGCATCGAATTACTCCTATGCAGTGAATTTGAAGCGTATAAGGGAAGTGTACGGTAGTGTTTTAGGCAGAAATTGTTTTTTTCGAAAATCGAGCAATTCGGTGATAACTCGAGAACCGTCGAATGTTAGCGCTCGCCGTATGTTGCATCGTGTTCAGCGCATCAAATTACCCCTATACAGTGAATTTGAAGTGGTTACGGGAAGTGTACGGTAGTGTTTTTGAAGGAAAACCCGTTAATGCGATATTCGTGCGTTTCACGGGCAGAAAAGCACGTTTTTCACAGTCCTCACTGTTTTGTTCATAACTCGAGAACGATCGAATGTTAGCGTTTGCCGTGTGTTGCATTGTGTTCAGCACATCAAATTACCCCTACACACTGAATTTGAAGCGTTTAAGGGAAGTGTACGGTAGTGTTTTTGAAGGAAAACCCGTTAATGCGATATTCGTGCGGTTCACGGGCAGAAAAGCACGTTTTTCACAGTCCTTACTGTTTTGATCATAACTCGCGAACGGTCGAATGTTAGCGCTCGCCGTATGTTGCATCGTGTTCAGCGCATCAAATTACCCCTATACAGTGAATTTGAAGTGGTTACGGGAAGTGTACGGTAGTGTTTTTGAAGGAAAACCCGTTAATGCGATATTCGTGCGTTTCACGGGCAGAAAAGCACGTTTTTCACAGTCCTCACTGTTTTGATGATAACTCGAGAAAGGTCGAATGTTAGCGTTTGCCGTGTGTTGCATTGTGTTCAGCACATCAAATTACCCCTACACACTGAATTTGAAGCGTTTAAGGGAAGTGTACGGTAATGTTTTTGGCCGAAATTGGTTTTTTCGAAAATCGAGCAATTCGATGATAACTCTCGAACGGTCGAATGTTAGCGTTTGCCGTATGTTGCATCGTGTTCAGCGCATCGAATTACCCCTATGCAGTGAATTTGAAGCGTTTAAGGGAAGTGTACGGTAGTGTTTTGGAAGAAAATTGTTTTTTTCGAAAATCGAGCACTTCGGTGATAACTCGAGAACGGTCGAATGTTAGCGTTTGCCGTATGTTGCATCGTGTTCAGATCATCGAATTAACCATATACAGTGAATTTCAAACGTTTAAGAGAAGTGTACGGTAGTGTTTTAGGCAGAAATTGGTTTTTTCGAAAATCGAGCAATTCGGTGATAACTCGAGAACCGTCGAATGTTAGCGCTCGCCGTATGTTGCATCGTGTTCAGCGCATCAAATTACCCCTATACAGTGAATTTGACGTGGTTACGGGAAGTGTACGGTAGTGTTTTTGAAGGAAAACCCGTTAATGCGATATTCGTGCGTTTCACGGGCAGAAAAGCACGTTTTTCACAGTCCTCACTGTTTTGATCATAACTCGAGAACGATCGAATGTTAGCGTTTGCCGTATATTGCATCGTGTTCAGCGCATCGAATTACCCCTATGCAGTGAATTTGAAGCGTTTAAGGGAAGTGTACGGTAGTGTTTTGGAAGAAAATTGTTATTTTCGAAAATCGAACAATTCGATGATACCTCGAGAACGGTCGAATGTTGGCGTTTGCCGTATGTTGCATCGTGTTCAGCACACCGAATTACCCCTACACAGTGAATTTGAAGTGGTTACGGGAAGTGTACGGTAGTGTTTTTGAAGGAAAACCCGTTAATGCGATATTCGTGCGTTTCACGGGCAGAAAAGCACGTTTTTCACAGTCCTCACTGTTTTGATGATAACTCGAGAAAGGTCGAATGTTAGCGTTTGCCGTGTGTTGTATGGTGTTCAGTACATCGAACTACCCCTATACAGTGAATTTGAAGCGTTTAGGAGAAGTGTACGGTAGTGTTTTTGGCAGAAATTGGTTTTTTCGAAAATCGAGCAATTCGGTGATAACTCAAGAACGGTCGAATGTTAGCGTTTGCCGTGTGTTGCATTGTGTTCAGCACATCAAATTACCCCTACACACCGAATTGGAAGCGTTTAAGGGAAGTGTACGGTAATGTTTTTGGCCGAAATTGGCTTTTTCGAAAATCGAGCAATTCGATGATAACTCTCGAACGGTCGAATGTTAGCGTTTGCCGTATGTTGCATCGTGTTCAGCGCATCGAATTACCCCTATGCAGTGAATTTGAAGCGTTTAAGGGAAGTGTACGGTAGTGTTTTGGAAGAAAATTTTTTTTTTTTTTAAATCGAGCAATTCGGTGATAACTCAAGAACGGTCGAATGTTAGCGTTTGCCGGATGTTGCATTGTGTTCAGCACATCGAATTACCCCTATACAGTGAATTTGAAGCGTTTGAGAGAAGTGTACGGTAGTGTTTAGGCAGAAATTTTTTTTTTCGAAAATCGAGCAATTCGGTGATAACTCGAGAACGGTCGAATGTTAGTACTCGCCGTATGTTGCATCGTGTTCAGCGCATCGAATAACCCCTATACAGTGATTTTGAAGTGGTTACGGGAAGTGTACGGTAGTGCTTTTGAAGGAAAACCCGTTAATGCGATATTCGTGCGTTTCACGGGCAGAAAAGCACGTTTTTCACAGTCCTCACTGTTTTGATCATAACTCGAGAACGATCGAATGTTAGCGTTTGCCGTATGTTGCATCGTGTTCAGCGCATCGAATTACCCCTATGCAGTGAATTTGAAGCGTTTAAGGGAAGTGCACGGTAGTGTTTTGGAAGAAAATTGTTTTTTTCGAAAATCGAGCAATTCGATGATAACTCTCGAACGGTCGAATGTTAGCGTTTGCCGTATGTTGCATCGTGTTCAGCGCATCGAATAACCCCTATACAGTGATTTTGAAGTGGTTACGGGAAGTGTACGGTAGTGCTTTTGAAGGAAAACCCGTTAATGCGATATTCGTGCGTTTCACGGGCAGAAAAGCACGTTTTTCACAGTCCTCACTGTTTTGATCATAACTCGAGAACGATCGAATGTTAGCGTTTGCCGTATGTTGCATCGTGTTCAGCGCATCGAATTACCCCTATGCAGTGAATTTGAAGCGTTTAAGGGAAGTGTACGGTAGTGTTTTGGAAGAAAATTGTTTTTTTCGAAAATCGAGCAATTCGGTGATAACTCGAGAACCGTCGAATGTTAGCGCTCGCCGTATGTTGCATCGTGTTCAGCGCATCCAATTACCCCTATACAGTGAATTTGAAGTGGTTACGGGAAGTGTACGGTAGTGTTTTTGAAGGAAAACCCGTTAATGCGATATTCGTGCGTTTCACGGGCAGAAAAGCACGTTTTTCACAGTCCTCACTGTTTTGATCATAACGCGAGAACGATCGAATGTTAGCGTTTGCCGTATGTTGCATCGTGTTCAGCGCATCGAATTACCCCTATGCAGTGAATTTGAAGCGTTTAAGGGAAGTGTACGGTAGTGTTTTGGAAGAAAATTGTTTTTTTCGAAAATCGAGCAATTCGGTGATAACTCGAGAACGGTCGAATGTTAGCGTTTGCTGTATGTTGCATCGTGTTCAGATCATCGAATTAACCATATACAGTGAATTTCAAACGTTTAAGAGAAGTGTACGGTAATGTTTTAGGCAGAAATTGGTTTTTTCGAAAATCGAGCAATTCGGTGATAACTCGAGAACCGTCAAATGTTAGCGCTCGCCGTATGTTGCATCGTGTTCAGCGCATCAAATTACCCCTATACAGTGAATTTGAAGTGGTTACGGGAAGTGTACGGTAATGTTTTTGGCCGAAATTGGTTTTTCGAAAATCGAGCAATTCGATGATAACTCTCGAACGGTCGAATGTTAGCGTTTGCCGTATGTTGCATCGTGTTCAGCGCATCGAATTACCCCTATGCAGTGAATTTGAAGCGTTTAAGGGAAGTGTACGGTAGTGTTTTGGAAGAAAATTGTTTTTTTTTTTTAAATCGAGCAATTCGGTGATAACTCAAGAACGGTCGAATGTTAGCGTTTGCCGGATGTTGCATTGTGTTCAGCACATCGAATTACCCCTATACAGTGAATTTGAAGCGTTTGAGAGAAGTGTACGGTAGTGTTTAGGCAGAAATTTTTTTTTTCGAAAATCGAGCAATTCGGTGATAACTCGAGAACGGTCGAATGTTAGCGTTTGCCGTATGTTGCATCGTGTTCAGATCATCGAATTAACCATATACAGTGAATTTCAAACGTTTAAGAGAAGTGTACGGTAGTGTTTTAGGCAGAAATTGGTTTTTTCGAAAATCGAGCAATTCGGTGATAACTCGAGAACCGTCGAATGTTAGCGCTCGCCGTATGTTGCATCGTGTTCAGCGCATCAAATTACCCCTATACAGTGAATTTGAAGCGTCTAAGGGCAGTGTACGGTAGTGTTTTGGAAGAAAATTGTTTTTTTCGAAAATCGAGCAATTCGATGATAACTCTCGAACGGTCGAATGTTAGCGTTTGCCGTATGTTGCATCGTGTTCAGCGCATCGAATTACCCCTATGCAGTGAATTTGAAGCGTTTAAGGGAAGTGTACGGTAGTGTTTTGGAAGAAAATTGTTTTTTTTTTAAAAATCGAGCAATTCGGTGATAACTCAAGAACGGTCGAATGTTAGCGTTTGCCGGATGTTGCATTGTGTTCAGCACATCGAATTACCCCTATACAGTGAATTTGAAGCGTTTGAGAGAAGTGTACGGTAGTGTTTAGGCAGAAATTTTTTTTTTCGAAAATCGAGCAATTCGGTGATAACTCGAGAACGGTCGAATGTTAGCGTTTGCCGTATGTTGCATCGTGTTCAGATCATCGAATTAACCATATACAGTGAATTTCAAACGTTTAAGAGAAGTGTACGGTAGTGTTTTAGGCAGAAATTGGTTTTTTCGAAAATCGAGCAATTCGGTGATAACTCGAGAACCGTCGAATGTTAGCGCTCGCCGTATGTTGCATCGTGTTCAGCGCATCAAATTACCCCTATACAGTGAATTTGAAGCGTCTAAGGGCAGTGTACGGTAGTGTTTTGGAAGAAAATTGTTTTTTTCGAAAATCGAGCAATTCGATGATAACTCTCGAACGGTCGAATGTTAGCGTTTGCCGTATGTTGCATCGTGTTCAGCGCATCGAATTACCCCTATGCAGTGAATTTGAAGCGTTTAAGGGAAGTGTACGGTAGTGTTTTGGAAGAAAATTGTTTTTTTTGAAAATCGAGCAATTCGGTGATAACTCAAGAACGGTCGAATGTTAGCGTTTGCCGTATGTTGCATCGTGTTCAGCGTATCGAATTACCCCTATGCAGCGAATTTGAAGCGTTTAAGGGAAGTGTACGGTAGTGTTTTGGAAGAAAATTGTTTTTTTCGAAAATCGAGCAATTCGGTGATAACTCGAGAACGGTCGAATGTTAGCGTTTGCCGTATGTTGCATCGTGTTCAGATCATCGAATTAACCATATACAGTGAATTTCAAACGTTTAAGAGAAGTGTACGGTAGTGTTTTAGGCAGAAATTGGTTTTTTCGAAAATCGAGCAATTCGGTGATAACTCGAGAACCGTCGAATGTTAGCGCTCGCCGTATGTTGCATCGTGTTCAGCGCATCAAATTACCCCTATATAGTGAATTTGAAGTGGTTACGGGAAGTGTACGGTAGTGTTTTTGAAGGAAAACCCGTTAATGCGATATTCGTGCGTTTCACGGGCAGAAAAGCACGTTTTTCACAGTCCTCACTGTTTTGATGATAACTCGAGAAAGGTCGAATGTTAGCGTTTGCCGTGTGTTGCATTGTGTTCAGCACATCAAATTACCCCTACACACTGAATTTGAAGCGTTTAAGGGAAGTGTACGGTAATGTTTTTGGACGAAATTGGTTTTTTCGAAAATCGAGCAATTCGATGATAACTCTCGAACGGTCGAATGTTAGCGTTTGCCGTATGTTGCATCGTGTTCAGCGCATCGAATTACTCCTATGCAGTGAATTTGAAGCGTATAAGGGAAGTGTACGGTAGTGTTTTAGGCAGAAATTGTTTTTTTCGAAAATCGAGCAATTCGGTGATAACTCGAGAACCGTCGAATGTTAGCGCTCGCCGTATGTTGCATCGTGTTCAGCGCATCAAATTACCCCTATACAGTGAATTTGAAGTGGTTACGGGAAGTGTGCGGTAGTGTTTTTGAAGGAAAACCCGTTAATGCGATATTCGTGCGTTTCACGGGCAGAAAAGCACGTTTTTCACAGTCCTCACTGTTTTGTTCATAACTCGAGAACGATCGAATGTTAGCGTTTGCCGTGTGTTGCATTGTGTTCAGCACATCAAATTACCCCTACACACTGAATTTGAAGCGTTTAAGGGAAGTGTACGGTAGTGTTTTTGAAGGAAAACCCGTTAATGCGATATTCGTGCGTTTCACGGGCAGAAAAGCACGTTTTTCACAGTCCTTACTGTTTTGATCATAACTCGCGAACGGTCGAATGTTAGCGCTCGCCGTATATTGCATCGTGTTCAGCGCATCAAATTACCCCTATACAGTGAATTTGAAGTGGTTACGGGAAGTGTACGGTAGTGTTTTTGAAGGAAAACCCGTTAATGCGATATTCGTGCGTTTCACGGGCAGAAAAGCACGTTTTTCACAGTCCTCACTCTTTTGATGATAACTCGAGAAAGGTCGAATGTTAGCGTTTGCCGTGTGTTGCATTGTGTTCAGCACATCAAATTACCCCTACACACTGAATTTGAAGCGTTTAAGGGAAGTGTACGGTAATGTTTTTGGCCGAAATTGGTTTTTTCGAAAATCGAGCAATTCGATGATAACTCTCGAACGGTCGAATGTTAGCGTTTGCCGTATGTTGCATCGTGTTCAGCGCATCGAATTACCCTTATGCAGTGAATTTGAAGCGTTTAAGGGAAGTGTACGGTAGTGTTTTGGAAGAAAATTGTTTTTTTCGAAAATCGAGCAATTCGGTGATAACTCGAGAACGGTCGAATGTTAGCGTTTGCCGTAAGTTGCATCGTGTTCAGATCATCGAATCAACCATATACAGTGAATTTCAAACGTTTAAGAGAAGTGTACGGTAGTGTTTTAGGCAGAAATTGGTTTTTTCGAAAATCGAGCAATTCGGTGATAACTCGAGAACCGTCGAATGTTAGCGCTCGCCGTATGTTGCATCGTGTTCAGCGCATCAAATCACCCCTATACAGTGAATTTGAAGTGGTTACGGGAAGTGTACGGTAGTGTTTTTGAAGGAAAACCCGTTAATGCGATATTCGTGCGTTTCACGGGCAGAAAAGCACGTTTTTCACAGTCCTCACTGTTTTGATCATAACTCGAGAACGATCGAATGTTAGCGTTTGCCGTATGTTGCATCGTGTTCAGCGCATCGAATTACCGCTATGCAGTGAATTTGAAGCGTTTAAGGGAAGTGTACGATAGTGTTTTGGAAGAAAATTGTTTTTTTCGAAAATCGAGCAATTCGGTGATAACTCGAGAACGGTCGAATGTTAGCGTTTGCTGTATGTTGCATCGTGTTCAGATCATCGAATTAACCATATACAGTGAATTTCAAACGTTTAAGAGAAGTGTACGGTAGTGTTTTAGGCAGAAATTGTTTTTTTCGAAAATCGAGCAATTCGTTGATAACTCGAGAACCGTCAAATGTTAGCGCTCGCCGTATGTTGCATCGTGTTCAGCGCATCAAATTACCCCTATACAGTGAATTTGAAGTGGTTACGGGAAGTGTACGGTAGTGTTTTGGAAGAAAATTGTTATTTTCGAAAATCGAACAATTCGATGATACCTCGAGAACGGTCGAATGTTGGCGTTTGCCGTATGTTGCATCGTGTTCAGCACACCGAATTACCCCTACACAGTGAATTTGAAGCGTTTAGGAGAAGTGTACGGTAGTGTTTTTGGCAGAAATTGGTTTTTTCGAAAATCGAGCAATTCGGTGATAACTCAAGAACGGTCGAATGTTAGCGTTTGCCGTGTGTTGCATTGTGTTCAGCACATCAAATTACCCCTACACACCGAATTGGAAGCGTTTAAGGGAAGTGTACGGTAATGTTTTTGGCCGAAATTGGTTTTTTCGAAAATCGAGCAATTCGGTGATAACTCGAGAACCGTCGAATGTTAGCGCTCGCCGTATGTTGCATCGTGTTCAGCGCATCAAATTACCCCTATACAGTGAATTTGAAGTGGTTACGGGAAGTGTACGGTAGTGTTTTTGAAGGAAAACCCGTTAATGCGATATTCGTACGTTTCACGGGCAGAAAAGCACGTTTTTCACAGTCCTCACTGTTTTGATGATAACTCGAGAAAGGTCGAATGTTAGCGTTTGCCGTATGTTGTATGGTGTTCAGTACATCGAACTACCCCTATACAGTGAATTTGAAGCGTTTAGGAGAAGTGTACGGTAGTGTTTTTGGCAGAAATTGGTTTTTTCGAAAATCGAGCAATTCGGTGATAACTCAAGAACGGTCGAATGTTAGCGTTTGCCGTGTGTTGCATTGTGTTCAGCACATCAAATTACCCCTACACACCGAATTGGAAGCGTTTAAGGGAAGTGTACGGTAATGTTTTTGGCCGAAATTGGTTTTTTCGAAAATCGAGCAATTCGATGATAACTGTCGAACGGTCGAATGTTAGCGTTTGCCGTATGTTGCATCGTGTTCAGCGCATCGAATTACCCCTATGCAGTGAATTTGAAGCGTTTAAGGGAAGTGTACGGTAGTGTTTTGGAAGAAAATTGTTTTTTTTTTAAAAATCGAGCAATTCGGTGATAACTCAAGAACGGTCGAATGTTAGCGTTTGCCGGATGTTGCATTGTGTTCAGCACATCGAATTACCCCTATACAGTGAATTTGAAGCGTTTGAGAGAAGTGTACGGTAGTGTTTAGGCAGAAATTTTTTTTTTCGAAAATCGAGCAATTCGGTGATAACTCGAGAACGGTCGAATGTTAGCACTCGCCGTATGTTGCATCGTGTTCAGCGCATCGAATAACCCCTATACAGTGATTTTGAAGTGGTTACGGGAAGTGTAGGGTAGTGCTTTTGAAGGAAAACCCGTTAATGCGATATTCGTGCGTTTCACGGGCAGAAAAGCACGTTTTTCACAGTCCTCACTGTTTTGATCATAACTCGAGAACGATCGAATGTTAGCGTTTGCCGTATGTTGCATCGTGTTCAGATCATCGAATTAACCATATACAGTGAATTTCAAACGTTTAAGAGAAGTGTACGGTAGTGTTTTAGGCAGAAATTGGTTTTTTCGAAAATCGAGCAATTCGGTGATAACTCGAGAACCGTCGAATGTTAGCGCTCGCCGTATGTTGCATCGTGTTCAGCGCATCCAATTACCCCTATACAGTGAATTTGAAGTGGTTACGGGAAGTGTACGGTAGTGTTTTTGAAGGAAAACCCGTTAATGCGATATTCGTGCGTTTCACGGGCAGAAAAGCACGTTTTTCACAGTCCTCACTGTTTTGATCATAACTCGAGAACGATCGAATGTTAGCGTTTGCCGTATGCTGCATCGTGTTGAGCGCATCGAATTACCCCTATGCAGTGAATTTGAAGCGTTTAAGGGAAGTGTACGGTAGTGTTTTGGAAGAAAATTGTTTTTTTCGAAAATCGAGCAATTCGATGATAACTCTGGAACGGTCGAATGTTAGCGTTTGCCGTATGTTGCATCGTGTTCAGCGCATCGAATTACCCCTATGCAGTGAATTTGAAGCGTTTAAGGGAAGTGTACGGTAGTGTTTTGGAAGAAAATTGTTTTTTTTGAAAATCGAGCAATTCGGTGATAACTCAAGAACGGTCGAATGTTAGCGTTTGCCGTATGTTGCATCGTGTTCAGCGCATCGAATTACCCCTATGCAGTGAATTTGAAGCGTTTAAGGGAAGTGTACGGTAGTGTTTTAGGCAGAAATTGGTTTTTTCGAAAATCGAGCAATTCGGTGATAACTCGAGAACCGTCGAATGTTAGCGCTCGCCGTATGTTGCATCGTGTTCAGCGCATCAAATTACCCCTATACAGTGAATTTGAAGTGGTTACGGGAAGTGTACGGTAGTGTTTTTGAAGGAAAACCCGTTAATGCGATATTCGTGCGTTTCACGGGCAGAAAAGCACGTTTTTCACAGTCCTCACTGTTTTGATGATAACTCGAGAAAGGTCGAATGTTAGCGTTTGCCGTGTGTTGCATTGTGTTCAGCACATCAAATTACCCCTACACACTGAATTTGAAGCGTTTAAGGGAAGTGTACGGTAATGTTTTTGGCCGAAATTGGTTTTTTCGAAAATCGAGCAATTCGATGATAACTCTCGAACGGTCGAATGTTAGCGTTTGCCGTATGTTGCATCGTGTTCAGCGCATCGAATTACCCCTATGCAGTGAATTTGAAGCGTTTAAGGGAAGTGTACGGTAGTGTTTTAGGCAGAAATTGGTTTTTTCGAAAATCGAGCAATTCGGTGATAACTCGAGAACCGTCGAATGTTACCGCTCGCCGTATGTTGCATCGTGTTCAGCGCATCAAATTACCCCTATACAGTGAATTTGAAGTGGTTACGGGAAGTGTACGGTAGTGTTTTTGAAGGAAAACCCGTTAATGCGATATTCGTGCGTTTCACGGGCAGAAAAGCACGTTTTTCACAGTCCTCACTGTTTTGATCATAACTCGAGAACGATCGAATGTTAGCGTTTGCCGTGTGTTGCATTGTGTTCAGCACATCAAATTACCCCTACACACTGAATTTGAAGCGTTTAAGGGAAGTGTACGGTAATGTTTTTGGCCGAAATTGGTTTTTTCGAAAATCGAGCAATTTCGATGATAACTCACGAACGGTCGAATGTTAGCGTTTGCCGTATGTTGCATCCTGTTCAGCGCATCGAATTACCCCTATGCAGTGAATTTGAAGCGTTTAAGGGAAGTGTACGGTAGTGTTTTGGAAGAAAATTGTTTTTTTCGAAAATCGAGCAATTCGGTGATAACTCAAGAACGGTCGAATGTTAGCGTTTGCCGGATGTTGCATTGTGTTCAGCACATCGAATTACCCCTATACAGTGAATTTGAAGCGTTTGAGAGAAGTGTACGGTAGTGTTTAGGCAGAAATTTTTTTTTTCGAAAATCGAGCAATTCGGTGATAACTCGCGAACGGTCGAATGTTAGCACTCGCCGTATGTTGCATCGTGTTCAGCGCATCGAATTACCCCTATGCAGTGAATTTGAAGCGTTTGAGAGAAGTGTACGGTAGTGTTTAGGCAGAAATTTTTTTTTTCGAAAATCGAGCAATTCGGTGATAACTCGAGAACGGTCGAATGTTAGCACTCGCCGTATGTTGCATCGTGTTCAGCGCATCGAATAACCCCTATACAGTGATTTTGAAGTGGTACGGGAAGTGTACGGTAGTGCTTTTGAAGGAAAACCCGTTAATGCGATATTCGTGCGTTTCACGGGCAGAAAAGCACGTTTTTCACAGTCCTCACTGTTTTGATCATAACTCGAGAACGATCGAATGTTAGCGTTTGCCGTATGTGGCATCGTGTTCAGCGCATCGAATTACCCCTATGCAGTGAATTTGAAGCGTTTAAGGGAAGTGTACGGTAGTGTTTTGGAAGAAAATTGTTTTTTTCGAAAATCGAGCAATTCGATGATGACTCTCGAACGGTCGAATGTTAGCGTTTGCCGTATGTTGCATCGTGTTCAGCGCATCGAATTACCCCTATGCAGTGAATTTGAAGCGTTTAAGGGAAGTGTACGGTAGTGTTTTGGAAGAAAATTGTGTTTTTCGAAAATCGAGCAATTCGGTGATAACTCAAGAACGGTCGAATGTTAGCGTTTGCCGTACGTTGCATCGTGTTCAGCGTATCGAATTACCCCTATGTAGTGAATTTGAAGTGTTTAAGGGAAGTGTACGGTAGTGTTTTGGAAGAAAATTGTTTTTTTCGAAAATCGAGCAATTCGGTGATAACTCGAGAACGGTCGAATGTTATCGTTTGCCGTATGTTGCATCGTGTTCAGATCATCGAATTAACCATATACAGTGAATTTCAAGCGTTTAAGAGAAGTGTACGGTAGTGTTTTAGGCAGAAATTGGTTTTTTCGAAAATCGAGCAATTCGGTGATAACTCGAGAACCGTCGAATGTTAGCGCTCGCCGTATGTTGCATCGTGTTCAGCGCATCAAATTACCCCTATACAGTGAATTTGAAGTGGTTACGGGAAGTGTACGGTAGTGTTTTTGAAGGAAAACCCGTTAATGCGATATTCGTGCGTTTCACGGGCAGAAAAGCACGTTTTTCACAGTCCTCACTGTTTTGATCATAACTCGAGAACGATCGAATGTTATCGTTTGCCGTATGTTGCATCGTGTTCAGATCATCGAATTAACCATATACAGTGAATTTCAAGCGTTTAAGAGAAGTGTACGGTAGTGTTTTAGGCAGAAATTGGTTTTTTCGAAAATCGAGCAATTCGGTGATAACTCGAGAACCGTCGAATGTTAGCGCTCGCCGTATGTTGCATCGTGTTCAGCGCATCAAATTACCCCTATACAGTGAATTTGAAGTGGTTACGGGAAGTGTACGGTAGTGTTTTTGAAGGAAAACCCGTTAATGCGATATTCGTGCGTTTCACGGGCAGAAAAGCACGTTTTTCACAGTCCTCACTGTTTTGATCATAACTCGAGAACGATCGAATGTTAGCGTTTGCCGTATGTTGCATCGTGTTCAGCGCATCGAATTACCCCTATGCAGTGAATTTGAAGCGTTTAAGGGAAGTGTACGGTAGTGTTTTGGAAGAAATTTTTTTTTTCGAAAATCGAGCAATTCGGTGATAACTCGCGAACGGTCGAATGTTAGCACTCGCCGTATGTTGCATCGTGTTCAGCGCATCGAATAACCCCTATACAGTGATTTTGAAGTGGTTACGGGAAGTGTACGGTAGTGCTTTTGAAGGAAAACCCGTTAATGCGATATTCATGCGTTTCACGGGCAGAAAAGCACGTTTTTCACAGTCCTCACTGTTTTGATCATAACTCGAGAACGATCGAATGTTAGCGTTTGCCGTATGTTGCATCGTGTTCAGCGCATCGAATTACCCCTGTGCAGTGAATTTGAAGCGTTTAAGGGAAGTGTACGGTAGTGTTTTGGAAGAAAATTTTTTTTTTCGAAAATCGAGCAATTCGGTGATAACTGAAGAACGGTCGAATGTTAGCGTTTGCCGTATGTTGCATCGTGTTCAGCGTATCGAATTACCCCTATGCAGTGAATTTGAAGCGTTTAAGGGAAGTTTTTTTTTTTTTTTTTTTTCCACTCTTTCTCTATTTGTATTCACCCACGTCCCCGCTGGTAAGCATTACTACATGGGCAATACTACGGATCAGAGTACCCACCCATTGCGGCTGGGGGCGACTTCGCCGTTTCAGCTCATCGTATTTCTGATCACAGGGTAAACCTCCAGAAACCCCTGTGATACGATGGCGGGCGTCTACGAGGGAACCCTCCCTCCCCCCCCGCGCGACGGGTCGCGTTCGGTCCCGGCTCACGGTCTCACTTCATGGATACCGCCGATAGCACACACGGAATGTTCCTGCCATTGGTCGGAGTCCGTGAGAAAATATTTTTCAGAAAAAATATTTGCAGTGAGCGGGAATCGAACGCGGGACCTTTAGAATAGTAGGCAGACACTCGACCCACTACGCCAAAGCCCCGTCTTTAAGGGAAGTGTACGGTAGTGTTTTGGAAGAAAATTGTTTTTTTCGAAAATCGAGCAATTCGGTGATAACTCGAGAACGGTCGAATGTTAGCGTTTGCCGTATGTTGCATCGTGTTCAGATCATCGAATTAACCATATACAGTGAATTTCAAACGTTTAAGAGAAGTGTACGGTAGTGTTTTAGGCAGAAATTGGTTTTTTCGAAAATCGAGCAATTCGGTGATAACTCGAGAACCGTCGAATGTTAGCGCTCGCCGTATGTTGCATCGTGTTCAGCGCATCAAATTAACCCTATACAGTGAATTTGAAGTGGTTACGGGAAGTGTACGGTAGTGTTTTTGAAGGAAAACCCGTTAATGCGATATTCGTCCGTTTCACGGGCAGAAAAGCACGTTTTTCACAGTCCTCACTGTTTTGATGATAACTCGAGAAAGGTCGAATGTTAGCGTTTGCCGTGTGTTGCATTGTGTTCAGCACATCAAATTACCCCTACACACTGAATTTGAAGCGTTTAAGGGAAGTGTAAGGTAATGTTTTTGGCCGAAATTGGTTTTTTCGAAAATCGAGCAATTCGATGATAACTTTCGAACGGTCGAATGTTAGCGTTTGCCGTATGTTGCATCGTGTTCAGCGCATCGAATTACCCCTATGCAGTGAATTTGAAGCGTTTAAGGGAAGTGTACGGTAGTGTTTTAGGCAGAAATTGGTTTTTTCGAAAATCGAGCAATTCGGTGATAACTCGAGAACCGTCGAATGTTAGCGCTCGCCGTATGTTGCATCATGTTCAGCGCATCAAATTACCCCTATACAGTGAATTTGAAGTGGTTACGGGAAGAGTACGGTAGTGTTTTTGAAGGAAAACCCGTCAATGCGATATTCGTGCGTTTCACGGGCAGAAAAGCACGTTTTTCACAGTCCTCACTGTTTTGATCATAACTCGAGAACGATCGAATGTTAGCGTTTGCCGTGTGTTGCATTGTGTTCAGTACATCAAATTACCCCTACACACTGAATTTGAAGCGTTTAAGGGAAGTGTACGGTAATGTTTTTGGCCGAAATTGGTTTTTTCGAAAATCGAGCAATTCGATGATAACTCACGAACGGTCGAATGTTAGCGTTTGCCGTATGTTGCATCGTGTTCAGCGCATCGAATTACCCCTATGCAGTGAATTTGAAGCGTTTAAGGGAAGTGTACGGTAGTGTTTTGGAAGAAAATTGTTTTTTTCGAAAATCGAGCAATTCGGTGATAACTCAAGAACGGTCGAATGTTAGCGTTTGCCGGATGTTGCATTGTGTTCAGCACATCGAATTACCGCTATACAGTGAATTTGAAGCGTTTGAGAGAAGTGTACGGTAGTGTTTAGGCAGAAATTTTATTTTTCGAAAATCGAGCAATTCGGTGATAACTCGCGAACGGTCGAATGTTAGCACTCGCCGTATGTTGCATCGTGTTCGGCGCATCGAATTACCCCTATGCAGTGAATTTGAAGCGTTCAAGGGAAGTGTACGGTAGTGTTTTGGAAGAAAATTGTTTTTTTCGAAAATCGAGCAATTCGGTGATAACTCAAGAACGGTCGAATGTTAGCGTTTGCCGGATGTTGCATTGTGTTCAGCACATCGAATTACCCCTATACAGTGAATTTGAAGCGTTTGAGAGAAGTGTACGGTAGTGTTTAGGCAGAAATTTTTTTTTTCGAAAATCGAGCAATTCGGTGATAACTCGAGAAGGGTCGAATGTTAGCACTCGCCGTATGTTGCATCGTGTTCAGCGCATCGAATAACCCCTATACAGTGATTTTGAAGTGGTTACGGGAAGTGTACGGTAGTGCTTTTGAAGGAAAACCCGTTAATGCGATATTCGTGCGTTTCACGGGCAGAAAAGCACGTTTTTCACAGTCCTCACTGTTTTGATCATAACTCGAGAACGATCGAATGTTAGCGTTTGCCGTATGTTGCATCGTGTTCAGCGCATCGAATTACCCCTATGCAGTGAATTTGAAGCGTTTAAGGGAAGTGTACGGTAGTGTTTTGGAAGAAAATTGTTTTTTTCGAAAATCGAGCAATTCGATGATAACTCTCGAACGGTCGAATGTTAGCGTTTGCCGTATGTTGCATCGTGTTCAGCGCATCGAATTACCCCTATGCAGTGAATTTGAAGCGTTTAAGGGAAGTGTACGGTAGTGTTTTGGAAGAAAATTGTGTTTTTCGAAAATCGAGCAATTCGGTGATAACTCAAGAACGGTCGAATGTTAGCGTTTGCCGTACGTTGCATCGTGTTCAGCGTATCGAATTACCCCTATGTAGTGAATTTGAAGCGTTTAAGGGAAGTGTACGGTAGTGTTTTGGAAGAAAATTGTTTTTTTCGAAAATCGAGCAATTCGGTGATAACTCGAGAACGGTCGAATGTTATCGTTTGCCGTATGTTGCATCGTGTTCAGATCATCGAATTAACCATATACAGTGAATTTCAAGCGTTTAAGAGAAGTGTACGGTAGTGTTTTAGGCAGAAATTGGTTTTTTCGAAAATCGAGCAATTCGGTGATAACTCGAGAACCGTCGAATGTTAGCGCTCGCCGTATGTTGCATCGTGTTCAGCGCATCAAATTACCCCTATACAGTGAATTTGAAGTGGTTACGGGAAGTGTACGGTAGTGTTTTTGAAGGAAAACCCGTTAATGCGATATTCGTGCGTTTCACGGGCAGAAAAGCACGTTTTTCACAGTCCTCACTGTTTTGATCATAACTCGAGAACGATCGAATGTTAGCGTTTGCCGTATGTTGCATCGTGTTCAGCGCATCGAATTACCCCTATGCAGTGAATTTGAAGCGTTTAAGGGAAGTGTACGGTAGTGTTTTGGAAGAAATTTTTTTTTTCGAAAATCGAGCAATTCGGTGATAACTCGCGAACGGTCGAATGTTAGCACTCGCCGTATGTTGCATCGTGTTCAGCGCATCGAATAACCCCTATACAGTGATTTTGAAGTGGTTACGGGAAGTGTACGGTAGTGCTTTTGAAGGAAAACCCGTTAATGCGATATTCGTGCGTTTCACGGGCAGAAAAGCACGTTTTTCACAGTCCTCACTGTTTTGATCATAACGCGAGAACGATCGAATGTTAGCGTTTGCCGTATGTTGCATCGTGTTCAGCGCATCGAATTACCCCTATGCAGTGAATTTGAAGCGTTTAAGGGAAGTGTACGGTAGTGTTTTGGAAGAAAATTGTTTTTTTCGAAAATCGAGCAATTCGATGATAACTCTCGAACGGTCGAATGTTAGCGTTTGCCGTATGTTGCATCGTGTTCAGCGCATCGAATTACCCCTATGCAGTGAATTTGAAGCGTTTAAGGGAAGTGTACGGTAGTGTTTTGGAAGAAAATTGTGTTTTTCGAAAATCGAGCAATTTGGTGATAACTCAAGAACGGTCGTATGTTAGCGTTTGCCGTACGTTGCATCGTGTTCAGCGTATCGAATTACCCCTATGTAGTGAATTTGAAGCGTTTAAGGGAAGTGTACGGTAGTGTTTTGGAAGAAAATTGTTTTTTTCGAAAATCGAGCAATTCGGTGATAACTCGAGAACGGTCGAATGTTAGCGTTTGCCGTATGTTGCATCGTGTTCAGATCATCGAATTAACCATATACAGTGAATTTCAAGCGTTTAAGAGAAGTGTACGGTAGTGTTTTAGGCAGAAATTGGTTTTTTCGAAAATCGAGCAATTCGGTGATAACTCGAGAACCGTCGAATGTTAGCGCTCGCCGTATGTTGCATCGTGTTCAGCGCATCAAATTACCCCTATACAGTGAATTTGAAGTGGTTACGGGAAGTGTACGGTAGTGTTTTTGAAGGAAAACCCGTTAATGCGATATTCGTGCGTTTCACGGGCAGAAAAGCGCGTTTTTCACAGTCCTCACTGTTTTGATCATAACTCGAGAACGATCGAATGTTAGCATTTGCCGTATGTTGCATCGTGTTCAGCGCATCGAATTACCCCTATGCGCATCGAATTACCCCTATGCAGTGAATTTGAAGCGTTTAAGGGAAGTGTACGGTCGTGTTTTGGAAGAAAATTGTTATTTTCGAAAATCGAACAATTCGATGATACCTCGAGAACGGTCGAATGTTGGCGTTTGCCGTATGTTGCATCGTGTTCAGCACACCGAATTACCCCTACACAGTGAATTTGAAGTGGTTACGGGAAGTGTACGGTAGTGTTTTTGAAGGAAAACCCGTTAATGCGATATTCGTGCCTTTCACGGGCAGAAAAGCACGTTTTTCACAGTCCTCACTGTTTTGATGATAACTCGAGAAAGGTCGAATGTTAGCGTTTGCCGTATGTTGTATGGTGTTCAGTACATCGAACTACCCCTATACAGTGAATTTGAAGCGTTTAGGAGAAGTGTACGGTAGTGTTTTTGGCAGAAATTGGTTTTTTCGAAAATCGAGCAATTCGGTGATAACTCGAGAACGGTCGAATGTTATCGTTTGCCGTATGTTGCATCGTGTTCAGATCATCGAATTAACCATATACAGTGAATTTCAAGCGTTTAAGAGAAGTGTACGGTAGTGTTTTAGGCAGAAATTGGTTTTTTTCGAAAATCGAGCAATTCGGTGATAACTCGAGAACGGTCGAATGTTAGCACTCGCCGTATGTTGCATCGTGTTCAGCGCATCGAATAACCCCTATACAGTGATTTTGAAGTGGTTACGGGAAGTGTAGGGTAGTGCTTTTGAAGGAAAACCCGTTAATGCGATATTCGTGCGTTTCACGGGCAGAAAAGCACGTTTTTCACAGTCCTCACTGTTTTGATCATAACTCGAGAACGATCGAATGTTAGCGTTTGCCGTATGTTGCATCGTGTTCAGCGCATCGAATTACCCCTATGCAGTGAATTTGAAGCGTTTAAGGGAAGTGTACGGTAGTGTTTTGGAAGAAAATTGTTTTTTTCGAAAATCGAGCAATTCGATGATAACTCTCGAACGGTCGAATGTTAGCGTTTGCCGTATGTTGCATCGTGTTCAGCGCATCGAATTACCCCTATGCAGTGAATTTGAAGCGTTTAAGGGAAGTGTACGGTAGTGTTTTGGAAGAAAATTGTTTTTTTCGAAAATCGAGCAATTCGGTGATAACTCAAGAACGGTCGAATGTTAGCGTTTGCCGTATGTTGCATCGTGTTCAGCGTATCGAATTACCCCTATGCAGTGAATTTGAAGCGTTTAAGGGAAGTGTACGGTAGTGTTTTGGAAGAAAATTGTTTTTTTCGAAAATCGAGCAATTCGGTGATAACTCGAGAACGGTCGAATGTTAGCGTTTGCCGTATGTTGCATCGTGTTCAGATCATCGAATTAACCATATACAGTGAATTTCAAACGTTTAAGAGAAGTGTACGGTAGTGTTTTAGGCAGAAATTGTTTTTTTCGAAAATCGAGCAATTCGGTGATAACTCGAGAACCGTCGAATGTTAGCGCTCGCCGTATGTTGCATCGTGTTCAGCGCATCCAATTACCCCTATACAGTGAATTTGAAGTGGTTACGGGAAGTGTACGGTAGTGTTTTTGAAGGAAAACCCGTTAATGCGATATTCGTGCGTTTCACGGGCAGAAAAGCACGTTTTTCACAGTCCTCACTGTTTTGATCATAACTCGAGAACGATCGAATGTTAGCGTTTGCCGTATGCTGCATCGTGTTGAGCGCATCGAATTACCCCTATGCAGTGAATTTGAAGCGTTTAAGGGAAGTGTACGGTAGTGTTTTGGAAGAAAATTGTTTTTTTCGAAAATCGAGCAATTCGATGATAACTCTGGAACGGTCGAATGTTAGCGTTTGCCGTATGTTGCATCGTGTTCAGCGCATCGAATTACCCCTATGCAGTGAATTTGAAGCGTTTAAGGGAAGTGTACGGTAGTGTTTTAGGCAGAAATTGGTTTTTTCGAAAATCGAGCAATTCGGTGATAACTCGAGAACCGTCGAATGTTAGCGCTCGCCGTATGTTGCATCGTGTTCAGCGCATCAAATTACCCCTATACAGTGAATTTGAAGTGGTTACGGGAAGTGTACGGTAGTGTTTTTGAAGGAAAACCCGTTAATGCGATATTCGTGCGTTTCACGGGCAGAAAAGCACGTTTTTCACAGTCCTCACTGTTTTGATGATAACTCGAGAAAGGTCGAATGTTAGCGTTTGCCGTGTGTTGCATTGTGTTCAGCACATCAAATTACCCCTACACACTGAATTTGAAGCGTTTAAGGGAAGTGTACGGTAATGTTTTTGGACGAAATTGGTTTTTTCGAAAATCGAGCAATTCGATGATAACTCTCGAACGGTCGAATGTTAGCGTTTGCCGTATATTGCATCGTGTTCAGCGCATCGAATTACTCCTATGCAGTGAATTTGAAGCGTATAAGGGAAGTGTACGGTAGTGTTTTAGGCAGAAATTGTTTTTTTCGAAAATCGAGCAATTCGGTGATAACTCGAGAACCGTCGAATGTTAGCGCTCGCCGTATGTTGCATCGTGTTCAGCGCATCAAATTACCCCTATACAGTGAATTTGAAGTGGTTACGGGAAGTGTACGGTAGTGTTTTTGAAGGAAAACCCGTTAATGCGATATTCGTGCGTTTCACGGGCAGAAAAGCACGTTTTTCACAGTCCTCACTGTTTTGTTCATAACTCGAGAACGATCGAATGTTAGCGTTTGCCGTGTGTTGCATTGTGTTCAGCACATCAAATTACCCCTACACACTGAATTTGAAGCGTTTAAGGGAAGTGTACGGTAATGTTTTTGGCCGAAATTGGTTTTTTCGAAAATCGAGCAATTTCGATGATAACTCACGAACGGTCGAATGTTAGCGTTTGCCGTATGTTGCATCCTGTTCAGCGCATCGAATTACCCCTATGCAGTGAATTTGAAGCGTTTAAGGGAAGTGTACGGTAGTGTTTTGGAAGAAAATTGTTTTTTTCGAAAATCGAGCAATTCGGTGATAACTCAAGAACGGTCGAATGTTAGCGTTTGCCGGATGTTGCATTGTGTTCAGCACATCGAATTACCCCTATACAGTGAATTTGAAGCGTTTGAGAGAAGTGTACGGTAGTGTTTAGGCAGAAATTTTTTTTTTCGAAAATCGAGCAATTCGGTGATAACTCGCGAACGGTCGAATGTTAGCACTCGCCGTATGTTGCATCGTGTTCAGCGCATCGAATTACCCCTATGCAGTGAATTTGAAGCGTTTGAGAGAAGTGTACGGTAGTGTTTAGGCAGAAATTTTTTTTTTCGAAAATCGAGCAATTCGGTGATAACTCGAGAACGGTCGAATGTTAGCACTCGCCGTATGTTGCATCGTGTTCAGCGCATCGAATAACCCCTATACAGTGATTTTGAAGTGGTTACGGGAAGTGTACGGTAGTGCTTTTGAAGGAAAACCCGTTAATGCGATATTCGTGCGTTTCACGGGCAGAAAAGCACGTTTTTCACAGTCCTCACTGTTTTGATCATAACTCGAGAACGATCGAATGTTAGCGTTTGCCGTATGTTGCATCGTGTTCAGCGCATCGAATTACCCCTATGCAGTGAATTTGAAGCGTTTAAGGGAAGTGTACGGTAGTGTTTTGGAAGAAAATTGTTTTTTTCGAAAATCGAGCAATTCGGTGATAACTCAAGAACGGTCGAATGTTAGCGTTTGCCGTATGTTGCATCGTGTTCAGCGTATCGAATTACCCCTATGCAGTGAATTTGAAGCGTTTAAGGGAAGTGTACGGTAGTGTTTTGGAAGAAAATTGTTATTTTCGAAAATCGAACAATTCGATGATACCTCGAGAACGGTCGAATGTTGGCGTTTGCCGTATGTTGCATCGTGTTCAGCACACCGAATTACCCCTACACAGTGAATTTGAAGTGGTTACGGGAAGTGTACGGTAGTGTTTTTGAAGGAAAACCCGTTAATGCGATATTCGTGCCTTTCACGGGCAGAAAAGCACGTTTTTCACAGTCCTCACTGTTTTGATGATAACTCGAGAAAGGTCGAATGTTAGCGTTTGCCGTATGTTGTATGGTGTTCAGTACATCGAACTACCCCTATACAGTGAATTTGAAGCGTTTAGGAGAAGTGTACGGTAGTGTTTTTGGCAGAAATTGGTTTTTTCGAAAATCGAGCAATTCGGTGATAACTCAAGAACGGTCGAATGTTAGCGTTTGCCGTGTGTTGCATTGTGTTCAGCACATCAAATTACCCCTACACACTGAATTTGAAGCGTTTAAGGGAAGTGTACGGTAATGTTTTTGGCCGAAATTGGTTTTTCGAAAATCGAGCAATTCGATGATAACTCTCGAACGGTCGAATGTTAGCGTTTGCCGTATGTTGCATCGTGTTCAGCGCATCGAATTACCCCTATGCAGTGAATTTGAAGCGTTTAAGGGAAGTGTACGGTAGTGTTTTGGAAGAAAATTGTTTTTTTCGAAAATCGAGCAATTCGATGATGACTCTCGAACGGTCGAATGTTAGCGTTTGCCGTATGTTGCATCGTGTTCAGCGCATCGAATTACCCCTATGCAGTGAATTTGAAGCGTTTAAGGGAAGTGTACGGTAGTGTTTTGGAAGAAAATTGTGTTTTTCGAAAATCGAGCAATTCGGTGATAACTCAAGAACGGTCGAATGTTAGCGTTTGCCGTACGTTGCATCGTGTTCAGCGTATCGAATTACCCCTATGTAGTGAATTTGAAGCGTTTAAGGGAAGTGTACGGTAGTGTTTTGGAAGAAAATTGTTTTTTTCGAAAATCGAGCAATTCGGTGATAACTCGAGAACGGTCGAATGTTATCGTTTGCCGTATGTTGCATCGTGTTCAGATCATCGAATTAACCATATACAGTGAATTTCAAGCGTTTAAGAGAAGTGTACGGTAGTGTTTTAGGCAGAAATTGGTTTTTTCGAAAATCGAGCAATTCGGTGATAACTCGAGAACCCTCGAATGTTAGCGCTCGCCGTATGTTGCATCGTGTTCAGCGCATCAAATTACCCCTATACAGTGAATTTGAAGTGGTTACGGGAAGTGTACGGTAGTGTTTTTGAAGGAAAACCCGTTAATGCGATATTCGTGCGTTTCACGGGCAGAAAAGCACGTTTTTCACAGTCCTCACTGTTTTGATCATAACTCGAGAACGATCGAATGTTAGCGTTTGCCGTATGTTGCATCGTGTTCAGATCATCGAATTAACCATATACAGTGAATTTCAAACGTTTAAGAGAAGTGTACGGTAGTGTTTTAGGCAGAAATTGGTTTTTTCGAAAATCGAGCAATTCGGTGATAAGTCGAGAACCGTCGAATGTTAGCGCTCGCCGTATGTTGCATCGTGTTCAGCGCATCAAATTACCCCTATACAGTGAATTTGAAGTGGTTACGGGAAGTGTACGGTAGTGTTTTTGAAGGAAAACCCGTTAATGCGATATTCGTGCGTTTCACGGGCAGAAAAGCACGTTTTTCACAGTCCTCACTGTTTTGATCATAACTCGAGAACGATCGAATGTTAGCGTTTGCCGTATGTTGCATCGTGTTCAGCGCATCGAATTACCCCTATGCAGTGAATTTGAAGCGTTTAAGGGAAGTGTACGGTAGTGTTTTGGAAGAAAATTGTTTTTTTCGAAAATCGAGCAATTCGGTGATAACTCGAGAACGGTCGAATGTTAGCGTTTGCCGTATGTTGCATCGTGTTCAGATCATCGAATTAACCATATACAGTGAATTTCAAACGTTTAAGAGAAGTGTACGGTAGTGTTTTAGGCAGAAATTGTTTTTTTCGAAAATCGAGCAATTCGATGATAACTCGAGAACCGTCGAATGTTAGCGCTCGCCGTATGTTGCATCGTGTTCAGCGCATCAAATTACCCCTATACAGTGAATTTGAAGTGGTTACGGGAAGTGTACGGTAGTGTTTTTGAAGGAAAACCCGTTAATGCGATACTCGTGCGTTTCACGGGCAGAAAAGCACGTTTTTCACAGTCCTCACTGTTTTGATGATAACTCGAGAAAGGTCGAATGTTAGCGTTTGCCGTATGTTGTATGGTGTTCAGTACATCGAACTACCGCTATACAGTGAATTTGAAGCGTTTAGGAGAAGTGTACGGTAGGGTTTTTGGGAGAAATTGGTTTTTTCGAAAATCGAGCAATTTGGTGATAACTCAAGAACGGTCGAATGTTAGCGTTTGCCGTGTGTTGCATTGTGTTCAGCGCATCGAATTACTCCTATGCAGTGAATTTGAAGCGTATAAGGGAAGTGTACGGTAGTGTTTTAGGCAGAAATTGTTTTTTTCGAAAATCGAGCAATTCGGTGATAACTCGAGAACCGTCGAATGTTAGCGCTCGCCGTATGTTGCATCGTGTTCAGCGCATCAAATTACCCCTATACAGTGAATTTGAAGTGGTTACGGGAAGTGTACGGTAGTGTTTTTGAAGGAAAACCCGTTAATGCGATATTCGTGCGTTTCACGGGCAGAAAAGCACGTTTTTCACAGTCCTCACTGTTTTGTTCATAACTCGAGAACGATCGAATGTTAGCGTTTGCCGTGTGTTGCATTGTGTTCAGCACATCAAATTACCCCTACACACTGAATTTGAAGCGTTTAAGGGAAGTGTACGGTAGTGTTTTTGAAGGAAAACCCGTTAATGCGATATTCGTGCGTTTCACGGGCAGAAAAGCACGTTTTTCACAGTCCTTACTGTTTTGATCATAACTCGCGAACGGTCGAATGTTAGCGCTCGCCGTATATTGCATCGTGTTCAGCGCATCAAATTACCCCTATACAGTGAATTTGAAGTGGTTACGGGAAGTGTACGGTAGTGTTTTTGAAGGAAAACCGGTTAATGCGATATTCGTGCGTTTCACGGGCAGAAAAGCACGTTTTTCACAGTCCTCACTCTTTTGATGATAACTCGAGAAAGGTCGAATGTTAGCGTTTGCCGTGTGTTGCATTGTGTTCAGCACATCAAATTACCCCTACACACTGAATTTGAAGCGTTTAAGGGAAGTGTACGGTAATGTTTTTGGCCGAAATTGGTTTTTTCGAAAATCGAGCAATTCGATGATAACTCTCGAACGGTCGAATGTTAGCGTTTGCCGTATGTTGCATCGTGTTCAGCGCATCGAATTACCCCTATGCAGTGAATTTGAAGCGTTTAAGGGAAGTGTACGGTAGTGTTTTGGAAGAAAATTGTTTTTTTCGAAAATCGAGCAATTCGGTGATAACTCGAGAACGGTCGAATGTTAGCGTTTGCCGTAAGTTGCACGTGTTCAGATCATCGAATCAACCATATACAGTGAATTTCAAACGTTTAAGAGAAGTGTACGGTAGTGTTTTAGGCAGAAATTGGTTCTTTCGAAAATCGAGCAATTCGGTGATAACTCGAGAACCGTCGAATGTTAGCGCTCGCCGTATGTTGCATCGTGTTCAGCGCATCAAATTACCCCTATACAGTGAATTTGAAGTCGTTACGGGAAGTGTACGGTAGTGTTTTTGAAGGAAAACCCGTTAATGCGATATTCGTGCGTTTCACGGGCAGAAAAGCACGTTTTTCACAGTCCTCACTGTTTTGATCATAACTCGAGAACGATCGAATGTTAGCGTTTGCCGTATGTTGCATCGTGTTCAGCGCATCGAATTACCCCTATGCAGTGAATTTGAAGCGTTTAAGGGAAGTGTACGGTAGTGTTTTGGAAGAAAATTGTTTTTTTCGAAAATCGAGCAATTCGGTGATAACTCGAGAACGGTCGAATGTTAGCGTTTGCTGTATGTTGCATCGTGTTCAGATCATCGAATTTACCATATACAGTGAATTTCAAACGTTTAAGAGAAGTGTACGGTAGTGTTTTAGGCAGAAATTGGTTTTTTTCGAAAATCGAGCAATTCGGTGATAACTCGAGAACCGTCGAATGTTAGCGCTCGCCGTATGTTGCATCGTGTTCAGCGCATCAAATTACCCCTATACAGTGAATTTGAAGTGGTTACGGGAAGTGTACGGTAGTGTTTTTGAAGGAAAACACGTTAATGCGATATTCGTGCGTTTCACGGGCAGAAAAGCACGTTTTTCACAGTTCTCACTGTTTTGATCATAACTCGAGAACGATCGAGTGTTAGCGTTTGCCGTATGTTGCATCGTGTTCAGCGCATCGAATTACCCCTATGCAGTGAATTTGAAGCGTTTAAGGGAAGTGTACGGTAGTGGCGTTTGCCGTATGTTGCATCGTGTTCAGCACACCGAATTACTCCTACACAGTGAATTTGAAGTGGTTACGGTAAGTGTACGGTAGTGTTTTTGAAGGAAAACCCGTTAATGCGATATTCGTGCGTTTCACGGGCAGAAAAGCACGTTTTTCACAGTCCTTACTGTTTTGATCATAACTCGCGAACGGTCGAATGTTAGCGCTCGCCGTATGTTGCATCGTGTTCAGCGCATCAAATTACCCCTATACAGTGAATTTGAAGTGGTTACGGGAAGTGTACGGTAGTGTTTTGGAAGAAAATTGTTATTTTCGAAAATCGAACAATTCGATGATACCTCGAGAACGGTCGAATGTTGGCGTTTGCCGTATGTTGCATCGTGTTCAGCACACCGAATTACCCCTACACAGTGAATTTGAAGTGGTTACGGGAAGTGTACGGTAGTGTTTTTGAAGGAAAACCCGTTAATGCGATATTCGTGCGTTTCACGGGCAGAAAAGCACGTTTTTCACAGTCCTCACTGTTTTGATGATAACTCGAGAAAGGTCGAATGTTAGCGTTTGCCGTGTGTTGTATGGTGTTCAGTACATCGAACTACCCCTATACAGTGAATTTGAAGCGTTTAGGAGAAGTGTACGGTAGTGTTTTTGGCAGAAATTGGTTTTTTCGAAAATCGAGCAATTCGGTGATAACTCAAGAACGGTCGAATGTTAGCGTTTGCCGTGTGTTGCATTGTGTTCAGCACATCAAATTACCCCTACACACCGAATTGGAAGCGTTTAAGGGAAGTGTACGGTAATGTTTTTGGCCGAAATTGGCTTTTTCGAAAATCGAGCAATTCGATGATAACTCTCGAACGGTCGAATGTTAGCGTTTGCCGTATGTTGCATCGTGTTCAGCGCATCGAATTACCCCTATGCAGTGAATTTGAAGCGTTTAAGGGAAGTGTACGGTAGTGTTTTGGAAGAAAATTGTTTTTTTTTTTTAAATCGAGCAATTCGGTGATAACTCAAGAACGGTCGAATGTTAGCGTTTGCCGGATGTTGCATTGTGTTCAGCACATCGAATTACCCCTATACAGTGAATTTGAAGCGTTTGAGAGAAGTGTACGGTAGTGTTTAGGCAGAAACTTTTTTTTTCGAAAATCGAGCAATTCGGTGATAACTCGAGAACGGTCGAATGTTAGCACTCGCCGTATGTTGCATCGTGTTCAGCGCATCGAATAACCCCTATACAGTGATTTTGAAGTGGTTACGGGAAGTGTACGGTAGTGCTTTTGAAGGAAAACCCGTTAATGCGATATTCGTGCGTTTCACGGGCAGAAAAGCACGTTTTTCACAGTCCTCACTGTTTTGATCATAACTCGAGAACGATCGAATGTTAGCGTTTGCCGTATGTTGCATCGTGTTCAGCGCATCGAATTACCCCTATGCAGTGAATTTGAAGCGTTTAAGGGAAGTGCACGGTAGTGTTTTGGAAGAAAATTGTTTTTTTCGAAAATCGAGCAATTCGGTGATAACTCGAGAACGGTCGAATGTTAGCGTTTGCTGTATGTTGCATCGTGTTCAGATCATCGAATTAACCATATACAGTGAATTTCAAACGTTTAAGAGAAGTGTACGGTAGTGTTTTAGGCAGAAATTGGTTTTTTTCGAAAATCGAGCAATTCGGTGATAACTCGAGAACCGTCGAATGTTAGCGCTCGCCGTATGTTGCATCGTGTTCAGCGCATCAAATTACCCCTATACAGTGAATTTGAAGTGGTTACGGGAAGTGTACGGTAGTGTTTTTGAAGGAAAACACGTTAATGCGATATTCGTGCGTTTCACGGGCAGAAAAGCACGTTTTTCACAGTTCTCACTGTTTTGATCATAACTCGAGAACGATCGAATGTTAGCGTTTGCCGTATGTTGCATCGTGTTCAGCGCATCGAATTACCCCTATGCAGTGAATTTGAAGCGTTTAAGGGAAGTGTACGGTAGTGTTTTGGAAGAAAATTGTTATTTTCGAAAATCGAACAATTCGATGATACCTCGAGAACGGTCGAATGTTGGCGTTTGCCGTATGTTGCATCGTGTTCAGCACACCGAATTACTCCTACACAGTGAATTTGAAGTGGTTACGGTAAGTGTACGGTAGTGTTTTTGAAGGAAAACCCGTTAATGCGATATTCGTGCGTTTCACGGGCAGAAAAGCACGTTTTTCACAGTCCTTACTGTTTTGATCATAACTCGCGAACGGTCGAATGTTAGCGCTCGCCGTATGTTGCATCGTGTTCAGCGCATCAAATTACCCCTATACAGTGAATTTGAAGTGGTTACGGGAAGTGTACGGTAGTGTTTTGGAAGAAAATTGTTATTTTCGAAAATCGAACAATTCGATGATACCTCGAGAACGGTCGAATGTTGGCGTTTGCCGTATGTTGCATCGTGTTCAGCACACCGAATTACCCCTACACAGTGAATTTGAAGTGGTTACGGGAAGTGTACGGTAGTGTTTTTGAAGGAAAACCCGTTAATGCGATATTCGTGCGTTTCACGGGCAGAAAAGCACGTTTTTCACAGTCCTCACTGTTTTGATGATAACTCGAGAAAGGTCGAATGTTAGCGTTTGCCGTGTGTTGTATAGTGTTCAGTACATCGAACTACCCCTATACAGTGAATTTGAAGCGTTTAGGAGAAGTGTACGGTAGTGTTTTTGGCAGAAATTGGTTTTTTCGAAAATCGAGCAATTCGGTGATAACTCAAGAACGGTCGAATGTTAGCGTTTGCCGTGTGTTGCATTGTGTTCAGCACATCAAATTACCCCTACACACCGAATTGGAAGCGTTTAAGGGAAGTGTACGGTAATGTTTTTGGCCGAAATTGGCTTTTTCGAAAATCGAGCAATTCGATGATAACTCTCGAACGGTCGAATGTTAGCGTTTGCCGTATGTTGCATCGTGTTCAGCGCATCGAATTACCCCTATGCAGTGAATTTGAAGCGTTTAAGGGAAGTGTACGGTAGTGTTTTGGAAGAAAATTGTTTTTTTTTTTTAAATCGAGCAATTCGGTGATAACTCAAGAACGGTCGAATGTTAGCGTTTGCCGGATGTTGCATTGTGTTCAGCACATCGAATTACCCCTATACAGTGAATTTGAAGCGTTTGAGAGAAGTGTACGGTAGTGTTTAGGCAGAAATTTTTTTTTTCGAAAATCGAGCAATTCGGTGATAACTCGAGAACGGTCGAATGTTAGCACTCGCCGTATGTTGCATCGTGTTCAGCGCATCGAATAACCCCTATACAGTGATTTTGAAGTGGTTACGGGAAGTGTACGGTAGTGCTTTTGAAGGAAAACCCGTTAATGCGATATTCGTGCGTTTCACGGGCAGAAAAGCACGTTTTTCACAGTCCTCACTGTTTTGATCATAACTCGAGAACGATCGAATGTTAGCGTTTGCCGTATGTTGCATCGTGTTCAGCGCATCGAATTACCCCTATGCAGTGAATTTGAAGCGTTTAAGGGAAGTGCACGGTAGTGTTTTGGAAGAAAATTGTTTTTTTCGAAAATCGAGCAATTCGATGATAACTCTCGAACGGTCGAATGTTAGCGTTTGCCGTATGTTGCATCGTGTTCAGCGCATCGAATTACCCCTATGCAGTGAATTTGAAGCGTTTAAGGGAAGTGTACGGTAGTGTTTTGGAAGAAAATTGTTTTTTTCGAAAATCGAGCAATTCGGTGATAACTCGAGAACCGTCGAATGTTAGCGCTCGCCGTATGTTGCATCGTGTTCAGCGCATCCAATTACCCCTATACAGTGAATTTGAAGTGGTTACGGGAAGTGTACGGTAGTGTTTTTGAAGGAAAACCCGTTAATGCGATATTCGTGCGTTTCACGGGCAGAAAAGCACGTTTTTCACAGTCCTCACTGTTTTGATCATAACGCGAGAACGATCGAATGTTAGCGTTTGCCGTATGTTGCATCGTGTTCAGCGCATCGAATTACCCCTATGCAGTGAATTTGAAGCGTTTAAGGGAAGTGTACGGTAGTGTTTTGGAAGAAAATTGTTTTTTTCGAAAATCGAGCAATTCGGTGATAACTCGAGAACGGTCGAATGTTAGCGTTTGCTGTATGTTGCATCGTGTTCAGATCATCGAATTAACCATATACAGTGAATTTCAAACGTTTAAGAGAAGTGTACGGTAGTGTTTTAGGCAGAAATTGGTTTTTTCGAAAATCGAGCAATTCGGTGATAACTCGAGAACCGTCAAATGTTAGCGCTCGCCGTATGTTGCATCGTGTTCAGCGCATCAAATTACCCCTATACAGTGAATTTGAAGTGGTTACGGGAAGTGTACGGTAATGTTTTTGGCCGAAATTGGTTTTTCGAAAATCGAGCAATTCGATGATAACTCTCGAACGGTCGAATGTTAGCGTTTGCCGTATGTTGCATCGTGTTCAGCGCATCGAATTACCCCTATGCAGTGAATTTGAAGCGTTTAAGGGAAGTGTACGGTAGTGTTTTGGAAGAAAATTGTTTTTTTTTTTTTAAATCGAGCAATTCGGTGATAACTCAAGAACGGTCGAATGTTAGCGTTTGCCGGATGTTGCATTGTGTTCAGCACATCGAATTACCCCTATACAGTGAATTTGAAGCGTTTGAGAGAAGTGTACGGTAGTGTTTAGGCAGAAATTTTTTTTTTCGAAAATCGAGCAATTCGGTGATAACTCGAGAACGGTCGAATGTTAGCGTTTGCCGTATGTTGCATCGTGTTCAGATCATCGAATTAACCATATACAGTGAATTTCAAACGTTTAAGAGAAGTGTACGGTAGTGTTTTAGGCAGAAATTGGTTTTTTCGAAAATCGAGCAATTCGGTGATAACTCGAGAACCGTCGAATGTTAGCGCTCGCCGTATGTTGCATCGTGTTCAGCGCATCAAATTACCCCTATACAGTGAATTTGAAGCGTCTAAGGGCAGTGTACGGTAGTGTTTTGGAAGAAAATTTTTTTTTCGAAAATCGAGCAATTCGATGATAACTCTCGAACGGTCGAATGTTAGCGTTTGCCGTATGTTGCATCGTGTTCAGCGCATCGAATTACCCCTATGCAGTGAATTTGAAGCGTTTAAGGGAAGTGTACGGTAGTGTTTTGGAAGAAAATTGTTTTTTTTGAAAATCGAGCAATTCGGTGATAACTCAAGAACGGTCGAATGTTAGCGTTTGCCGTATGTTGCATCGTGTTCAGCGTATCGAATTACCCCTATGCAGCGAATTTGAAGCGTTTAAGGGAAGTGTACGGTAGTGTTTTGGAAGAAAATTGTTTTTTTCGAAAATCGAGCAATTCGGTGATAACTCCAGAACGGTCGAATGTTAGCGTTTGCCGTATGTTGCATCGTGTTCAGATCATCGAATTAACCATATACAGTGAATTTCAAACGTTTAAGAGAAGTGTACGGTAGTGTTTTAGGCAGAAATTGGTTTTTTCGAAAATCGAGCAATTCGGTGATAACTCGAGAACCGTCGAATGTTAGCGCTCGCCGTATGTTGCATCGTGTTCAGCGCATCAAATTACCCCTATACAGTGAATTTGAAGTGGTTACGGGAAGTGTACGGTAGTGTTTTTGAAGGAAAACCCGTTAATGCGATATTCGTGCGTTTCACGGGCAGAAAAGCACGTTTTTCACAGTCCTCACTGTTTTGATGATAACTCGAGAAAGGTCGAATGTTAGCGTTTGCCGTGTCTTGCATTGTGTTCAGCACATCAAATTACCCCTACACACTGAATTTGAAGCGTTTAAGGGAAGTGTACGGTAATGTTTTTGGACGAAATTGGTTTTTTCGAAAATCGAGCAATTCGATGATAACTCTCGAACGGTCGAATGTTAGCGTTTGCCGTATGTTGCATCGTGTTCAGCGCATCGAATTACTCCTATGCAGTGAATTTGAAGCGTATAAGGGAAGTGTACGGTAGTGTTTTAGGCAGAAATTGTTTTTTTCGAAAATCGAGCAATTCGGTGATAACTCGAGAACCGTCGAATGTTAGCGCTCGCCGTATGTTGCATCGTGTTCAGCGCATCAAATTACCCCTATACAGTGAATTTGAAGTGGTTACGGGAAGTGTGCGGTAGTGTTTTTGAAGGAAAACCCGTTAATGCGATATTCGTGCGTTTCACGGGCAGAAAAGCACGTTTTTCACAGTCCTCACTGTTTTGTTCATAACTCGAGAACGATCGAATGTTAGCGTTTGCCGTGTGTTGCATTGTGTTCAGCACATCAAATTACCCCTACACACTGAATTTGAATCGTTTAAGGGAAGTGTACGGTAGTGTTTTTGAAGGAAAACCCGTTAATGCGATATTCGTGCGTTTCACGGGCAGAAAAGCACGTTTTTCACAGTCCTTACTGTTTTGATCATAACTCGCGAACGGTCGAATGTTAGCGCTCGCCGTATATTGCATCGTGTTCAGCGCATCAAATTACCCCTATACAGTGAATTTGAAGTGGTTACGGGAAGTGTACGGTAGTGTTTTTGAAGGAAAACCCGTTAATGCGATATTCGTGCGTTTCACGGGCAGAAAAGCACGTTTTTCACAGTCCTCACTCTTTTGATGATAACTCGAGAAAGGTCGAATGTTAGCGTTTGCCGTGTGTTGCATTGTGTTCAGCACATCAAATTACCCCTACACACTGAATTTGAAGCGTTTAAGGGAAGTGTACGGTAATGTTTTTGGCCGAAATTGGTTTTTTCGAAAATCGAGCAATTCGATGATAACTCTCGAACGGTCGAATGTTAGCGTTTGCCGTATGTTGCATCGTGTTCAGCGCATTGAATTACCCCTATGCAGTGAATTTGAAGCGTTTAAGGGAAGTGTACGGTAGTGTTTTGGAAGAAAAATTTTTTTTCGAAAATCGAGCAATTCGGTGATAACTCGAGAACGGTCGAATGTTAGCGTTTGCCGTAAGTTGCATCGTGTTCAGATCATCGAATCAACCATATACAGTGAATTTCAAACGTTTAAGAGAAGTGTACGGTAGTGTTTTAGGCAGAAATTGGTTTTTTCGAAAATCGAGCAATTCGGTGATAACTCGAGAACCGTCGAATGTTAGCGCTCGCCGTATGTTGCATCGTGTTCAGCGCATCAAATCACCCCTATACAGTGAATTTGAAGTGGTTACGGGAAGTGTACGGTAGTGTTTTTGAAGGAAAACCCGTTAATGCGATATTCGTGCGTTTCACGGGCAGAAAAGCACGTTTTTCACAGTCCTCACTGTTTTGATCATAACTCGAGAACGATCGAATGTTAGCGTTTGCCGTATGTTGCATCGTGTTCAGCGCATCGAATTACCGCTATGCAGTGAATTTGAAGCGTTTAAGGGAAGTGTACGATAGTGTTTTGGAAGAAAATTGTTTTTTTCGAAAATCGAGCAATTCGGTGATAACTCGAGAACGGTCGAATGTTAGCGTTTGCTGTATGTTGCATCGTGTTCAGATCATCGAATTAACCATATACAGTGAATTTCAAACGTTTAAGAGAAGTGTACGGTAGTGTTTTAGGCAGAAATTGTTTTTTTCGAAAATCGAGCAATTCGTTGATAACTCGAGAACCGTCAAATGTTAGCGCTCGCCGTATGTTGCATCGTGTTCAGCGCATCAAATTACCCCTATACAGTGAATTTGAAGTGGTTACGGGAAGTGTACGGTAGTGTTTTGGAAGAAAATTGTTATTTTCGAAAATCGAACAATTCGATGATACCTCGAGAACGGTCGAATGTTGGCGTTTGCCGTATGTTGCATCGTGTTCAGCACACCGAATTACCCCTACACAGTGAATTTGAAGTGGTTACGGGAAGTGTACGGTAGTGTTTTTGAAGGAAAACCCGTTAATGCGATATTCGTACGTTTCACGGGCAGAAAAGCACGTTTTTCACAGTCCTCACTGTTTTGATGATAACTCGAGAAAGGTCGAATGTTAGCGTTTGCCGTATGTTGTATGGTGTTCAGTACATCGAACTACCCCTATACAGTGAATTTGAAGCGTTTAGGAGAAGTGTACGGTAGTGTTTTTGGCAGAAATTGGTTTTTTCGAAAATCGAGCAATTCGGTGATAACTCAAGAACGGTCGAATGTTAGCGTTTGCCGTGTGTTGCATTGTGTTCAGCACATCAAATTACCCCTACACACCGAATTGGAAGCGTTTAAGGGAAGTGTACGCTAATGTTTTTGGCCGAAATTGGTTTTTTCGAAAATCGAGCAATTCGATGATAACTGTCGAACGGTCGAATGTTAGCGTTTGCCGTATGTTGCATCGTGTTCAGCGCATCGAATTACCCCTATGCAGTGAATTTGAAGCGTTTAAGGGAAGTGTACGGTAGTGTTTTGGAAGAAAATTGTTTTTTTTTAAAAAATCGAGCAATTCGGTGATAACTCAAGAACGGTCGAATGTTAGCGTTTGCCGGATGTTGCATTGTGTTCAGCACATCGAATTACCCCTATACAGTGAATTTGAAGCGTTTGAGAGAAGTGTACGGTAGTGTTTAGGCAGAAATTTTTTTTTTCGAAAATCGAGCAATTCGGTGATAACTCGAGAACGGTCGAATGTTAGCACTCGCCGTATGTTGCATGGTGTTCAGCGCATCGAATAACCCCTATACAGTGATTTTGAAGTGGTTACGGGAAGTGTAGGGTAGTGCTTTTGAAGGAAAACCCGTTAATGCGATATTCGTGCGTTTCACGGGCAGAAAAGCACGTTTTTCACAGTCCTCACTGTTTTGATCATAACTCGAGAACGATCGAATGTTAGCGTTTGCCGTATGTTGCATCGTGTTCAGCGCATCGAATTACCCCTATGCAGTGAATTTGAAGCGTTTAAGGGAAGTGTACGGTAGTGTTTTGGAAGAAAATTGTTTTTTTCGAAAATCGAGCAATTCGATGATAACTCTCGAACGGTCGAATGTTAGCGTTTGCCGTATGTTGCATCGTGTTCAGCGCATCGAATTACCCCTATGCAGTGAATTTGAAGCGTTTAAGGGAAGTGTACGGTAGTGTTTTGGAAGAAAATTGTTTTTTTCGAAAATCGAGCAATTCGGTGATAACTCAAGAACGGTCGAATGTTAGCGTTTGCCGTATGTTGCATCGTGTTCAGCGTATCGAATTACCCCTATGCAGTGAATTTGAAGCGTTTAAGGGAAGTGTACGGTAGTGTTTTGGAAGAAAATTGTTTTTTTCGAAAATCGAGCAATTCGGTGATAACTCGAGAACGGTCGAATGTTAGCGTTTGCCGTATGTTGCATCGTGTTCAGATCATCGAATTAACCATATACAGTGAATTTCAAACGTTTAAGAGAAGTGTACGGTAGTGTTTTAGGCAGAAATTGGTTTTTTCGAAAATCGAGCAATTCGGTGATAACTCGAGAACCGTCGAATGTTAGCGCTCGCCGTATGTTGCATCGTGTTCAGCGCATCCAATTACCCCTATACAGTGAATTTGAAGTGGTTACGGGAAGTGTACGGTAGTGTTTTTGAAGGAAAACCCGTTAATGCGATATTCGTGCGTTTCACGGGCAGAAAAGCACGTTTTTCACAGTCCTCACTGTTTTGATCATAACTCGAGAACGATCGAATGTTAGCGTTTGCCGTATGCTGCATCGTGTTGAGCGCATCGAATTACCCCTATGCAGTGAATTTGAAGCGTTTAAGGGAAGTGTACGGTAGTGTTTTGGAAGAAAATTGTTTTTTTCGAAAATCGAGCAATTCGATGATAACTCTGGAACGGTCGAATGTTAGCGTTTGCCGTATGTTGCATCGTGTTCAGCGCATCGAATTACCCCTATGCAGTGAATTTGAAGCGTTTAAGGGAAGTGTACGGTAGTGTTTTGGAAGAAAATTGTTTTTTTTGAAAATCGAGCAATTCGGTGATAACTCAAGAACGGTCGAATGTTAGCGTTTGCCGTATGTTGCATCGTGTTCAGCGCATCGAATTACCCCTATGCAGTGAATTTGAAGCGTTTAAGGGAAGTGTACGGTAGTGTTTTAGGCAGAAATTGGTTTTTTCGAAAATCGAGCAATTCGGTGATAACTCGAGAACCGTCGAATGTTAGCGCTCGCCGTATGTTGCATCGTGTTCAGCGCATCAAATTACCCCTATACAGTGAATTTGAAGTGGTTACGGGAAGTGTACGGTAGTGTTTTTGAAGGAAAACCCGTTAATGCGATATTCGTGCGTTTCACGGGCAGAAAAGCACGTTTTTCACAGTCCTCACTGTTTTGATGATAACTCGAGAAAGGTCGAATGTTAGCGTTTGCCGTGTGTTGCATTGTGTTCAGCACATCAAATTACCGCTACACACTGAATTTGAAGCGTTTAAGGGAAGTGTACGGTAATGTTTTTGGCCGAAATTGGTTTTTTCGAAAATCGAGCAATTCGATGATAACTCTCGAACGGTCGAATGTTAGCGTTTGCCGTATGTTGCATCGTGTTCAGCGCATCGAATTACCCCTATGCAGTGAATTTGAAGCGTTTAAGGGAAGTGTACGGTAGTGTTTTAGGCAGAAATTGGTTTTTTCGAAAATCGAGCAATTCGGTGATAACTCGAGAACCGTCGAATGTTACCGCTCGCCGTATGTTGCATCGTGTTCAGCGCATCAAATTACCCCTATACTGTGAATTTGAAGTGGTTACGGGAAGTGTACGGTAGTGTTTTTGAAGGAAAACCCGTTAATGCGATATTCGTGCGTTTCACGGGCAGAAAAGCACGTTTTTCACAGTCCTCACTGTTTTGATCATAACTCGAGAACGATCGAATGTTAGCGTTTGCCGTGTGTTGCATTGTGTTCAGCACATCAAATTACCCCTACACACTGAATTTGAAGCGTTTAAGGGAAGTGTACGGTAATGTTTTTGGCCGAAATTGGTTTTTTCGAAAATCGAGCAATTTCGATGATAACTCACGAACGGTCGAATGTTAGCGTTTGCCGTATGTTGCATCCTGTTCAGCGCATCGAATTACCCCTATGCAGTGAATTTGAAGCGTTTAAGGGAAGTGTACGGTAGTGTTTTGGAAGAAAATTGTTTTTTTCGAAAATCGAGCAATTCGGTGATAACTCAAGAACGGTCGAATGTTAGCGTTTGCCGGATGTTGCATTGTGTTCAGCACATCGAATTACCCCTATACAGTGAATTTGAAGCGTTTGAGAGAAGTGTACGGTAGTGTTTAGGCAGAAATTTTTTTTTTCGAAAATCGAGCAATTCGGTGATAACTCGCGAACGGTCGAATGTTAGCACTCGCCGTATGTTGCATCGTGTTCAGCGCATCGAATTACCCCTATGCAGTGAATTTGAAGCGTTTGAGAGAAGTGTACGGTAGTGTTTAGGCAGAAATTTTTTTTTTCGAAAATCGAGCAATTCGGTGATAACTCGAGAACGGTCGAATGTTAGCACTCGCCGTATGTTGCATCGTGTTCAGCGCATCGAATAACCCCTATACAGTGATTTTGAAGTGGTTACGGGAAGTGTACGGTAGTGCTTTTGAAGGAAAACCCGTTAATGCGATATTCGTGCGTTTCACGGGCAGAAAAGCACGTTTTTCACAGTCCTCACTGTTTTGATCATAACTCGAGAACGATCGAATGTTAGCGTTTGCCGTATGTTGCATCGTGTTCAGCGCATCGAATTACCCCTATGCAGTGAATTTGAAGCGTTTAAGGGAAGTGTACGGTAGTGTTTTGGAAGAAAATTGTTTTTTTCGAAAATCGAGCAATTCGATGATGACTCTCGAACGGTCGAATGTTAGCGTTTGCCGTATGTTGCATCGTGTTCAGCGCATCGAATTACCCCTATGCAGTGAATTTGAAGCGTTTAAGGGAAGTGTACGGTAGTGTTTTGGAAGAAAATTGTGTTTTTCGAAAATCGAGCAATTCGGTGATAACTCAAGAACGGTCGAATGTTAGCGTTTGCCGTACGTTGCATCGTGTTCAGCGTATCGAATTACCCCTATGTAGTGAATTTGAAGTGTTTAAGGGAAGTGTACGGTAGTGTTTTGGAAGAAAATTGTTTTTTTCGAAAATCGAGCAATTCGGTGATAACTCGAGAACGGTCGAATGTTATCGTTTGCCGTATGTTGCATCGTGTTCAGATCATCGAATTAACCATATACAGTGAATTTCAAGCGTTTAAGAGAAGTGTACGGTAGTGTTTTAGGCAGAAATTGGTTTTTTCGAAAATCGAGCAATTCGGTGATAACTCGAGAACCGTCGAATGTTAGCGCTCGCCGTATGTTGCATCGTGTTCAGCGCATCAAATTACCCCTATACAGTGAATTTGAAGTGGTTACGGGAAGTGTACGGTAGTGTTTTTGAAGGAAAACCCGTTAATGCGATATTCGTGCGTTTCACGGGCAGAAAAGCACGTTTTTCACAGTCCTCACTGTTTTGATCATAACTCGAGAACGATCGAATGTTATCGTTTGCCGTATGTTGCATCGTGTTCAGATCATCGAATTAACCATATACAGTGAATTTCAAGCGTTTAAGAGAAGTGTACGGTAGTGTTTTAGGCAGAAATTGTTTTTTTTCGAAAATCGAGCAATTCGGTGATAACTCGAGAACCGTCGAATGTTAGCGCTCGCCGTATGTTGCATCGTGTTCAGCGCATCAAATTACCCCTATACAGTGAATTTGAAGTGGTTACGGGAAGTGTACGGTAGTGTTTTTGAAGGAAAACCCGTTAATGCGATATTCGTGCGTTTCACGGGCAGAAAAGCACGTTTTTCACAGTCCTCACTGTTTTGATCATAACTCGAGAACGATCGAATGTTAGCGTTTGCCGTATGTTGCATCGTGTTCAGCGCATCGAATTACCCCTATGCAGTGAATTTGAAGCGTTTAAGGGAAGTGTACGGTAGTGTTTTGGAAGAAATTTTTTTTTTCGAAAATCGAGCAATTCGGTGATAACTCGCGAACGGTCGAATGTTAGCACTCGCCGTATGTTGCATCGTGTTCAGCGCATCGAATAACCCCTATACAGTGATTTTGAAGTGGTTACGGGAAGTGTACGGTAGTGCTTTTGAAGGAAAACCCGTTAATGCGATATTCATGCGTTTCACGGGCAGAAAAGCACGTTTTTCACAGTCCTCACTGTTTTGATCATAACTCGAGAACGATCGAATGTTAGCGTTTGCCGTATGTTGCATCGTGTTCAGCGCATCGAATTACCCCTGTGCAGTGAATTTGAAGCGTTTAAGGGAAGTGTACGGTAGTGTTTTGGAAGAAAATTTTTTTTTTCGAAAATCGAGCAATTCGGTGATAACTGAAGAACGGTCGAATGTTAGCGTTTGCCGTATGTTGCATCGTGTTCAGCGTATCGAATTACCCCTATGCAGTGAATTTGAAGCGTTTAAGGGAAGTTTTTTTTTTTTTTTTTTTTTCCACTCTTTCTCTATTTGTATTCACCCACGTCCCCGCTGGTAAGCATTACTACATGGGCAATACTACGGATCAGAGTACCCACCCATTGCGGCTGGGGGCGACTTCGCCGTTTCAGCTCATCGTATTTCTGATCACAGGGTAAACCTCCAGAAACCCCTGTGATACGATGGCGGGCGTCTACGAGGGAACCCTCCCTCCCCCCCCGCGCGACGGGTCGCGTTCGGTCCCGGCTCACGGTCTCACTTCATGGATACCGCCGATAGCACACACGGAATGTTCCTGCCATTGGTCGGAGTCCGTGAGAAAATATTTTTCAGAAAAAATATTTGCAGTGAGCGGGAATCGAACGCGGGACCTTTAGAATAGTAGGCAGACACTCGACCCACTACGCCAAAGCCCCGTCTTTAAGGGAAGTGTACGGTAGTGTTTTGGAAGAAAATTGTTTTTTTCGAAAATCGAGCAATTCGATGATAACTTTCGAACGGTCGAATGTTAGCGTTTGCCGTATGTTGCATCGTGTTCAGCGCATCGAATTACCCCTATGCAGTGAATTTGAAGCGTTTAAGGGAAGTGTACGGTAGTGTTTTAGGCAGAAATTGGTTTTTTCGAAAATCGAGCAATTCGGTGATAACTCGAGAACCGTCGAATGTTAGCGCTCGCCGTATGTTGCATCATGTTCAGCGCATCAAATTACCCCTATACAGTGAATTTGAAGTGGTTACGGGCAGTGTACGGTAGTGTTTTTGAAGGAAAACCCGTCAATGCGATATTCGTGCGTTTCACGGGCAGAAAAGCACGTTTTTCACAGTCCTCACTGTTTTGATCATAACTCGAGAACGATCGAATGTTAGCGTTTGCCGTGTGTTGCATTGTGTTCAGTACATCAAATTACCCCTACACACTGAATTTGAAGCGTTTAAGGGAAGTGTACGGTAATGTTTTTGGCCGAAATTGGTTTTTTCGAAAATCGAGCAATTCGATGATAACTCACGAACGGTCGAATGTTAGCGTTTGCCGTATGTTGCATCGTGTTCAGCGCATCGAATTACCCCTATGCAGTGAATTTGAAGCGTTTAAGGGAAGTGTACGGTAGTGTTTTGGAAGAAAATTGTTTTTTTCGAAAATCGAGCAATTCGGTGATAACTCAAGAACGGTCGAATGTTAGCGTTTGCCGGATGTTGCATTGTGTTCAGCACATCGAATTACCCCTATACAGTGAATTTGAAGCGTTTGAGAGAAGTGTACGGTAGTGTTTAGGCAGAAATTTTATGTTTCGAAAATCGAGCAATTCGGTGATAACTCGCGAACGGTCGAATGTTAGCACTCGCCGTATGTTGCATCGTGTTCGGCGCATCGAATTACCCCTATGCAGTGAATTTGAAGCGTTCAAGGGAAGTGTACGGTAGTGTTTTGGAAGAAAATTGTTTTTTTCGAAAATCGAGCAATTCGGTGATAACTCAAGAACGGTCGAATGTTAGCGTTTGCCGGATGTTGCATTGTGTTCAGCACATCGAATTACCCCTATACAGTGAATTTGAAGCGTTTGAGAGAAGTGTACGGTAGTGTTTAGGCAGAAATTTTTTTTTTCGAAAATCGCGCAATTCGTTGATAACTCGAGAAGGGTCGAATGTTAGCACTCGCCGTATGTTGCATCGTGTTCAGCGCATCGAATAACCCCTATACAGTGATTTTGAAGTGGTTACGGGAAGTGTACGGTAGTGCTTTTGAAGGAAAACCCGTTAATGCGATATTCGTGCGTTTCACGGGCAGAAAAGCACGTTTTTCACAGTCCTCACTGTTTTGATCATAACTCGAGAACGATCGAATGTTAGCGTTTGCCGTATGTTGCATCGTGTTCAGCGCATCGAATTACCCCTATGCAGTGAATTTGAAGCGTTTAAGGGAAGTGTACGGTAGTGTTTTGGAAGAAAATTGTTTTTTTCGAAAATCGAGCAATTCGATGATAACTCTCGAACGGTCGAATGTTAGCGTTTGCCGTATGTTGCATCGTGTTCAGCGCATCGAATTACCCCTATGCAGTGAATTTGAAGCGTTTAAGGGAAGTGTACGGCAGTGTTTTGGAAGAAAATTGTTTTTTTTCGAAAATCGAGCAATTCGGTGATAACTCAAGAACGGTCGAATGTTAGCGTTTGCCGTATGTTGCATCGTGTTCAGCGTATCGAATTACCCCTATGCAGTGAATTTGAAGCGTTTAAGGGAAGTGTACGGTAGTGTTTTGGAAGAAAATTGTTTTTTTCGAAAATCGAGCAATTCGGTGATAACTCGAGAACGGTCGAATGTTAGCGTTTGCCGTATGTTGCATCGTGTTCAGATCATCGAATTAACCATATACAGTGAATTTCAAACGTTTAAGAGAAGTGTACGGTAGTGTTTTAGGCAGAAATTGGTTTTTTCGAAAATCGAGCAATTCGGTGATAACTCGAGAACCGTCGAATGTTAGCGCTCGCCGTATGTTGCATCGTGTTCAGCGCATCCAATTACCCCTATACAGTGAATTTGAAGTGGTTACGGGAAGTGTACGGTAGTGTTTTTGAAGGAAAACCCGTTAATGCGATATTCGTGCGTTTCACGGGCAGAAAAGCACGTTTTTCACAGTCCTCACTGTTTTGATCATAACTCGAGAACGATCGAATGTTAGCGTTTGCCGTATGCTGCATCGTGTTGAGCGCATCGAATTACCCCTATGCAGTGAATTTGAAGCGTTTAAGGGAAGTGTACGGTAGTGTTTTGGAAGAAAATTGTTTTTTTCGAAAATCGAGCAATTCGATGATAACTCTGGAACGGTCGAATGTTAGCGTTTGCCGTATGTTGCATCGTGTTCAGCGCATCGAATTACCCCTATGCAGTGAATTTGAAGCGTTTAAGGGAAGTGTACGGTAGTGTTTTGGAAGAAAATTGTTTTTTTTGAAAATCGAGCAATTCGGTGATAACTCAAGAACGGTCGAATGTTAGCGTTTGCCGTATGTTGCATCGTGTTCAGCGCATCGAATTACCCCTATGCAGTGAATTTGAAGCGTTTAAGGGAAGTGTACGGTAGTGTTTTAGGCAGAAATTGGTTTTTTCGAAAATCGAGCAATTCGGTGATAACTCGAGAACCGTCGAATGTTAGCGCTCGCCGTATGTTGCATCGTGTTCAGCGCATCAAATTACCCCTATACAGTGAATTTGAAGTGGTTACGGGAAGTGTACGGTAGTGTTTTTGAAGGAAAACCCGTTAATGCGATATTCGTGCGTTTCACGGGCAGAAAAGCACGTTTTTCACAGTCCTCACTGTTTTGATGATAACTCGAGAAAGGTCGAATGTTAGCGTTTGCCGTGTGTTGCATTGTGTTCAGCACATCAAATTACCGCTACACACTGAATTTGAAGCGTTTAAGGGAAGTGTACGGTAATGTTTTTGGCCGAAATTGGTTTTTTCGAAAATCGAGCAATTCGATGATAACTCTCGAACGGTCGAATGTTAGCGTTTGCCGTATGTTGCATCGTGTTCAGCGCATCGAATTACCCCTATGCAGTGAATTTGAAGCGTTTAAGGGAAGTGTACGGTAGTGTTTTAGGCAGAAATTGGTTTTTTCGAAAATCGAGCAATTCGGTGATAACTCGAGAACCGTCGAATGTTACCGCTCGCCGTATGTTGCATCGTGTTCAGCGCATCAAATTACCCCTATACAGTGAATTTGAAGTGGTTACGGGAAGTGTACGGTAGTGTTTTTGAAGGAAAACCCGTTAATGCGATATTCGTGCGTTTCACGGGCAGAAAAGCACGTTTTTCACAGTCCTCACTGTTTTGATCATAACTCGAGAACGATCGAATGTTAGCGTTTGCCGTGTGTTGCATTGTGTTCAGCACATCAAATTACCCCTACACACTGAATTTGAAGCGTTTAAGGGAAGTGTACGGTAATGTTTTTGGCCGAAATTGGTTTTTTCGAAAATCGAGCAATTTCGATGATAACTCACGAACGGTCGAATGTTAGCGTTTGCCGTATGTTGCATCCTGTTCAGCGCATCGAATTACCCCTATGCAGTGAATTTGAAGCGTTTAAGGGAAGTGTACGGTAGTGTTTTGGAAGAAAATTGTTTTTTTCGAAAATCGAGCAATTCGGTGATAACTCAAGAACGGTCGAATGTTAGCGTTTGCCGGATGTTGCATTGTGTTCAGCACATCGAATTACCCCTATACAGTGAATTTGAAGCGTTTGAGAGAAGTGTACGGTAGTGTTTAGGCAGAAATTTTTTTTTTCGAAAATCGAGCAATTCGGTGATAACTCGCGAACGGTCGAATGTTAGCACTCGCCGTATGTTGCATCGTGTTCAGCGCATCGAATTACCCCTATGCAGTGAATTTGAAGCGTTTGAGAGAAGTGTACGGTAGTGTTTAGGCAGAAATTTTTTTTTTCGAAAATCGAGCAATTCGGTGATAACTCGAGAACGGTCGAATGTTAGCACTCGCCGTATGTTGCATCGTGTTCAGCGCATCGAATAACCCCTATACAGTGATTTTGAAGTGGTTACGGGAAGTGTACGGTAGTGCTTTTGAAGGAAAACCCGTTAATGCGATATTCGTGCGTTTCACGGGCAGAAAAGCACGTTTTTCACAGTCCTCACTGTTTTGATCATAACTCGAGAACGATCGAATGTTAGCGTTTGCCGTATGTTGCATCGTGTTCAGCGCATCGAATTACCCCTATGCAGTGAATTTGAAGCGTTTAAGGGAAGTGTACGGTAGTGTTTTGGAAGAAAATTGTTTTTTTCGAAAATCGAGCAATTCGATGATGACTCTCGAACGGTCGAATGTTAGCGTTTGCCGTATGTTGCATCGTGTTCAGCGCATCGAATTACCCCTATGCAGTGAATTTGAAGCGTTTAAGGGAAGTGTACGGTAGTGTTTTGGAAGAAAATTGTTTTTTTCGAAAATCGAGCAATTCGGTGATAACTCAAGAACGGTCGAATGTTAGCGTTTGCCGTATGTTGCATCGTGTTCAGCGTATCGAATTACCCCTATGCAGTGAATTTGAAGCGTTTAAGGGAAGTGTACGGTAGTGTTTTGGAAGAAAATTGTTTTTTTCGAAAATCGAGCAATTCGGTGATAACTCGAGAACGGTCGAATGTTAGCGTTTGCCGTATGTTGCATCGTGTTCAGCGCATCGAATTACCCCTATGCAGTGAATTTGAAGCGTTTGAGAGAAGTGTACGGTAGTGTTTAGGCAGAAATTTTTTTTTTCGAAAATCGAGCAATTCGGTGATAACTCGAGAACGGTCGAATGTTAGCACTCGCCATATGTTGCATCGTGTTCAGCGCATCGAATAACCCCTATACAGTGATTTTAAGTGGTTACGGGAAGTGTACGGTAGTGCTTTTGAAGGAAAACCCGTTAATGCGATATTCGTGCGTTTCACGGGCAGAAAAGCACGTTTTTCACAGTCCTCACTGTTTTGATCATAACTCGAGAACGATCGAATGTTAGCGTTTGCCGTATGTTGCATCGTGTTCAGCGCATCGAATTACCCCTATGCAGTGAATTTGAAGCGTTTAAGGGAAGTGCACGGTAGTGTTTTGGAAGAAAATTGTTTTTTTCGAAAATCGAGCAATTCGATGATAACTCTCGAACGGTCGAATGTTAGCGTTTGCCGTATGTTGCATCGTGTTCAGCGCATCGAATTACCCCTATGCAGTGAATTTGAAGCGTTTAAGGGAAGTGTACGGTAGTGTTTTGGAAGAAAATTGTTTTTTTCGAAAATCGAGCAATTCGGTGATAACTCGAGAACCGTCGAATGTTAGCGCTCGCCGTATGTTGCATCGTGTTCAGCGCATCCAATTACCCCTATACAGTGAATTTGAAGTGGTTACGGGAAGTGTACGGTAGTGTTTTTGAAGGAAAACCCGTTAATGCGATATTCGTGCGTTTCACGGGCAGAAAAGCACGTTTTTCACAGTCCTCACTGTTTTGATCATAACGCGAGAACGATCGAATGTTAGCGTTTGCCGTATGTTGCATCGTGTTCAGCGCATCGAATTACCCCTATGCAGTGAATTTGAAGCGTTTAAGGGAAGTGTACGGTAGTGTTTTGGAAGAAAATTGTTTTTTTCGAAAATCGAGCAATTCGGTGATAACTCGAGAACGGTCGAATGTTAGCGTTTGCTGTATGTTGCATCGTGTTCAGATCATCGAATTAACCATATACAGTGAATTTCAAACGTTTAAGAGAAGTGTACGGTAGTGTTTTAGGCAGAAATTGGTTTTTTCGAAAATCGAGCAATTCGGTGATAACTCGAGAACCGTCAAATGTTAGCGCTCGCCGTATGTTGCATCGTGTTCAGCGCATCAAATTACCCCTATACAGTGAATTTGAAGTGGTTACGGGAAGTGTACGGTAATGTTTTTGGCCGAAATTGGTTTTTCGAAAATCGAGCAATTCGATGATAACTCTCGAACGGTCGAATGTTAGCGTTTGCCGTATGTTGCATCGTGTTCAGCGCATCGAATTACCCCTATGCAGTGAATTTGAAGCGTTTAAGGGAAGTGTACGGTAGTGTTTTGGAAGAAAATTGTTTTTTTTTTTTAAATCGAGCAATTCGGTGATAACTCAAGAACGGTCGAATGTTAGCGTTTGCCGGATGTTGCATTGTGTTCAGCACATCGAATTACCCCTATACAGTGAATTTGAAGCGTTTGAGAGAAGTGTACGGTAGTGTTTAGGCAGAAATTTTTTTTTTCGAAAATCGAGCAATTCGGTGATAACTCGAGAACGGTCGAATGTTAGCGTTTGCCGTATGTTGCATCGTGTTCAGATCATCGAATTAACCATATACAGTGAATTTCAAACGTTTAAGAGAAGTGTACGGTAGTGTTTTAGGCAGAAATTGGTTTTTTCGAAAATCGAGCAATTCGGTGATAACTCGAGAACCGTCGAATGTTAGCGCTCGCCGTATGTTGCATCGTGTTCAGCGCATCAAATTACCCCTATACAGTGAATTTGAAGCGTCTAAGGGCAGTGTACGGTAGTGTTTTGGAAGAAAATTTTTTTTTCGAAAATCGAGCAATTCGATGATAACTCTCGAACGGTCGAATGTTAGCGTTTGCCGTATGTTGCATCGTGTTCAGCGCATCGAATTACCCCTATGCAGTGAATTTGAAGCGTTTAAGGGAAGTGTACGGTAGTGTTTTGGAAGAAAATTGTTTTTTTTGAAAATCGAGCAATTCGGTGATAACTCAAGAACGGTCGAATGTTAGCGTTTGCCGTATGTTGCATCGTGTTCAGCGTATCGAATTACCCCTATGCAGCGAATTTGAAGCGTTTAAGGGAAGTGTACGGTAGTGTTTTGGAAGAAAATTGTTTTTTTCGAAAATCGAGCAATTCGGTGATAACTCCAGAACGGTCGAATGTTAGCGTTTGCCGTATGTTGCATCGTGTTCAGATCATCGAATTAACCATATACAGTGAATTTCAAACGTTTAAGAGAAGTGTACGGTAGTGTTTTAGGCAGAAATTGGTTTTTTTCGAAAATCGAGCAATTCGGTGATAACTCGAGAACCGTCGAATGTTAGCGCTCGCCGTATGTTGCATCGTGTTCAGCGCATCAAATTACCCCTATACAGTGAATTTGAAGTGGTTACGGGAAGTGTACGGTAGTGTTTTTGAAGGAAAACCCGTTAATGCGATATTCGTGCGTTTCACGGGCAGAAAAGCACGTTTTTCACAGTCCTCACTGTTTTGATGATAACTCGAGAAAGGTCGAATGTTAGCGTTTGCCGTGTCTTGCATTGTGTTCAGCACATCAAATTACCCCTACACACTGAATTTGAAGCGTTTAAGGGAAGTGTACGGTAATGTTTTTGGACGAAATTGGTTTTTTCGAAAATCGAGCAATTCGATGATAACTCTCGAACGGTCGAATGTTAGCGTTTGCCGTATGTTGCATCGTGTTCAGCGCATCGAATTACTCCTATGCAGTGAATTTGAAGCGTATAAGGGAAGTGTACGGTAGTGTTTTAGGCAGAAATTGTTTTTTTCGAAAATCGAGCAATTCGGTGATAACTCGAGAACCGTCGAATGTTAGCGCTCGCCGTATGTTGCATCGTGTTCAGCGCATCAAATTACCCCTATACAGTGAATTTGAAGTGGTTACGGGAAGTGTGCGGTAGTGTTTTTGAAGGAAAACCCGTTAATGCGATATTCGTGCGTTTCACGGGCAGAAAAGCACGTTTTTCACAGTCCTCACTGTTTTGTTCATAACTCGAGAACGATCGAATGTTAGCGTTTGCCGTGTGTTGCATTGTGTTCAGCACATCAAATTACCCCTACACACTGAATTTGAATCGTTTAAGGGAAGTGTACGGTAGTGTTTTTGAAGGAAAACCCGTTAATGCGATATTCGTGCGTTTCACGGGCAGAAAAGCACGTTTTTCACAGTCCTTACTGTTTTGATCATAACTCGCGAACGGTCGAATGTTAGCGCTCGCCGTATATTGCATCGTGTTCAGCGCATCAAATTACCCCTATACAGTGAATTTGAAGTGGTTACGGGAAGTGTACGGTAGTGTTTTTGAAGGAAAACCCGTTAATGCGATATTCGTGCGTTTCACGGGCAGAAAAGCACGTTTTTCACAGTCCTCACTCTTTTGATGATAACTCGAGAAAGGTCGAATGTTAGCGTTTGCCGTGTGTTGCATTGTGTTCAGCACATCAAATTACCCCTACACACTGAATTTGAAGCGTTTAAGGGAAGTGTACGGTAATGTTTTTGGCCGAAATTGGTTTTTTCGAAAATCGAGCAATTCGATGATAACTCTCGAACGGTCGAATGTTAGCGTTTGCCGTATGTTGCATCGTGTTCAGCGCATTGAATTACCCCTATGCAGTGAATTTGAAGCGTTTAAGGGAAGTGTACGGTAGTGTTTTGGAAGAAAAATTTTTTTTCGAAAATCGAGCAATTCGGTGATAACTCGAGAACGGTCGAATGTTAGCGTTTGCCGTAAGTTGCATCGTGTTCAGATCATCGAATCAACCATATACAGTGAATTTCAAACGTTTAAGAGAAGTGTACGGTAGTGTTTTAGGCAGAAATTGGTTTTTTCGAAAATCGAGCAATTCGGTGATAACTCGAGAACCGTCGAATGTTAGCGCTCGCCGTATGTTGCATCGTGTTCAGCGCATCAAATCACCCCTATACAGTGAATTTGAAGTGGTTACGGGAAGTGTACGGTAGTGTTTTTGAAGGAAAACCCGTTAATGCGATATTCGTGCGTTTCACGGGCAGAAAAGCACGTTTTTCACAGTCCTCACTGTTTTGATCATAACTCGAGAACGATCGAATGTTAGCGTTTGCCGTATGTTGCATCGTGTTCAGCGCATCGAATTACCGCTATGCAGTGAATTTGAAGCGTTTAAGGGAAGTGTACGATAGTGTTTTGGAAGAAAATTGTTTTTTTCGAAAATCGAGCAATTCGGTGATAACTCGAGAACGGTCGAATGTTAGCGTTTGCTGTATGTTGCATCGTGTTCAGATCATCGAATTAACCATATACAGTGAATTTCAAACGTTTAAGAGAAGTGTACGGTAGTGTTTTAGGCAGAAATTGTTTTTTTCGAAAATCGAGCAATTCGTTGATAACTCGAGAACCGTCAAATGTTAGCGCTCGCCGTATGTTGCATCGTGTTCAGCGCATCAAATTACCCCTATACAGTGAATTTGAAGTGGTTACGGGAAGTGTACGGTAGTGTTTTGGAAGAAAATTGTTATTTTCGAAAATCGAACAATTCGATGATACCTCGAGAACGGTCGAATGTTGGCGTTTGCCGTATGTTGCATCGTGTTCAGCACACCGAATTACCCCTACACAGTGAATTTGAAGTGGTTACGGGAAGTGTACGGTAGTGTTTTTGAAGGAAAACCCGTTAATGCGATATTCGTACGTTTCACGGGCAGAAAAGCACGTTTTTCACAGTCCTCACTGTTTTGATGATAACTCGAGAAAGGTCGAATGTTAGCGTTTGCCGTATGTTGTATGGTGTTCAGTACATCGAACTACCCCTATACAGTGAATTTGAAGCGTTTAGGAGAAGTGTACGGTAGTGTTTTTGGCAGAAATTGGTTTTTTCGAAAATCGAGCAATTCGGTGATAACTCAAGAACGGTCGAATGTTAGCGTTTGCCGTGTGTTGCATTGTGTTCAGCACATCAAATTACCCCTACACACCGAATTGGAAGCGTTTAAGGGAAGTGTACGCTAATGTTTTTGGCCGAAATTGGTTTTTTCGAAAATCGAGCAATTCGATGATAACTGTCGAACGGTCGAATGTTAGCGTTTGCCGTATGTTGCATCGTGTTCAGCGCATCGAATTACCCCTATGCAGTGAATTTGAAGCGTTTAAGGGAAGTGTACGGTAGTGTTTTGGAAGAAAATTGTTTTTTTTTAAAAAATCGAGCAATTCGGTGATAACTCAAGAACGGTCGAATGTTAGCGTTTGCCGGATATTGCATTGTGTTCAGCACATCGAATTACCCCTATACAGTGAATTTGAAGCGTTTGAGAGAAGTGTACGGTAGTGTTTAGGCAGAAATTTTTTTTTTCGAAAATCGAGCAATTCGGTGATAACTCGAGAACGGTCGAATGTTAGCACTCGCCGTATGTTGCATGGTGTTCAGCGCATCGAATAACCCCTATACAGTGATTTTGAAGTGGTTACGGGAAGTGTAGGGTAGTGCTTTTGAAGGAAAACCCGTTAATGCGATATTCGTGCGTTTCACGGGCAGAAAAGCACGTTTTTCACAGTCCTCACTGTTTTGATCATAACTCGAGAACGATCGAATGTTAGCGTTTGCCGTATGTTGCATCGTGTTCAGCGCATCGAATTACCCCTATGCAGTGAATTTGAAGCGTTTAAGGGAAGTGTACGGTAGTGTTTTGGAAGAAAATTGTTTTTTTCGAAAATCGAGCAATTCGATGATAACTCTCGAACGGTCGAATGTTAGCGTTTGCCGTATGTTGCATCGTGTTCAGCGCATCGAATTACCCCTATGCAGTGAATTTGAAGCGTTTAAGGGAAGTGTACGGTAGTGTTTTGGAAGAAAATTGTTTTTTTCGAAAATCGAGCAATTCGGTGATAACTCAAGAACGGTCGAATGTTAGCGTTTGCCGTATGTTGCATCGTGTTCAGCGTATCGAATTACCCCTATGCAGTGAATTTGAAGCGTTTAAGGGAAGTGTACGGTAGTGTTTTGGAAGAAAATTGTTTTTTTCGAAAATCGAGCAATTCGGTGATAACTCGAGAACGGTCGAATGTTAGCGTTTGCCGTATGTTGCATCGTGTTCAGATCATCGAATTAACCATATACAGTGAATTTCAAACGTTTAAGAGAAGTGTACGGTAGTGTTTTAGGCAGAAATTGGTTTTTTCGAAAATCGAGCAATTCGGTGATAACTCGAGAACCGTCGAATGTTAGCGCTCGCCGTATGTTGCATCGTGTTCAGCGCATCCAATTACCCCTATACAGTGAATTTGAAGTGGTTACGGGAAGTGTACGGTAGTGTTTTTGAAGGAAAACCCGTTAATGCGATATTCGTGCGTTTCACGGGCAGAAAAGCACGTTTTTCACAGTCCTCACTGTTTTGATCATAACTCGAGAACGATCGAATGTTAGCGTTTGCCGTATGCTGCATCGTGTTGAGCGCATCGAATTACCCCTATGCAGTGAATTTGAAGCGTTTAAGGGAAGTGTACGGTAGTGTTTTGGAAGAAAATTGTTTTTTTCGAAAATCGAGCAATTCGATGATAACTCTGGAACGGTCGAATGTTAGCGTTTGCCGTATGTTGCATCGTGTTCAGCGCATCGAATTACCCCTATGCAGTGAATTTGAAGCGTTTAAGGGAAGTGTACGGTAGTGTTTTGGAAGAAAATTGTTTTTTTTGAAAATCGAGCAATTCGGTGATAACTCAAGAACGGTCGAATGTTAGCGTTTGCCGTATGTTGCATCGTGTTCAGCGCATCGAATTACCCCTATGCAGTGAATTTGAAGCGTTTAAGGGAAGTGTACGGTAGTGTTTTAGGCAGAAATTGGTTTTTTCGAAAATCGAGCAATTCGGTGATAACTCGAGAACCGTCGAATGTTAGCGCTCGCCGTATGTTGCATCGTGTTCAGCGCATCAAATTACCCCTATACAGTGAATTTGAAGTGGTTACGGGAAGTGTACGGTAGTGTTTTTGAAGGAAAACCCGTTAATGCGATATTCGTGCGTTTCACGGGCAGAAAAGCACGTTTTTCACAGTCCTCACTGTTTTGATGATAACTCGAGAAAGGTCGAATGTTAGCGTTTGCCGTGTGTTGCATTGTGTTCAGCACATCAAATTACCGCTACACACTGAATTTGAAGCGTTTAAGGGAAGTGTACGGTAATGTTTTTGGCCGAAATTGGTTTTTTCGAAAATCGAGCAATTCGATGATAACTCTCGAACGGTCGAATGTTAGCGTTTGCCGTATGTTGCATCGTGTTCAGCGCATCGAATTACCCCTATGCAGTGAATTTGAAGCGTTTAAGGGAAGTGTACGGTAGTGTTTTAGGCAGAAATTGGTTTTTTCGAAAATCGAGCAATTCGGTGATAACTCGAGAACCGTCGAATGTTACCGCTCGCCGTATGTTGCATCGTGTTCAGCGCATCAAATTACCCCTATACTGTGAATTTGAAGTGGTTACGGGAAGTGTACGGTAGTGTTTTTGAAGGAAAACCCGTTAATGCGATATTCGTGCGTTTCACGGGCAGAAAAGCACGTTTTTCACAGTCCTCACTGTTTTGATCATAACTCGAGAACGATCGAATGTTAGCGTTTGCCGTGTGTTGCATTGTGTTCAGCACATCAAATTACCCCTACACACTGAATTTGAAGCGTTTAAGGGAAGTGTACGGTAATGTTTTTGGCCGAAATTGGTTTTTTCGAAAATCGAGCAATTTCGATGATAACTCACGAACGGTCGAATGTTAGCGTTTGCCGTATGTTGCATCCTGTTCAGCGCATCGAATTACCCCTATGCAGTGAATTTGAAGCGTTTAAGGGAAGTGTACGGTAGTGTTTTGGAAGAAAATTGTTTTTTTCGAAAATCGAGCAATTCGGTGATAACTCAAGAACGGTCGAATGTTAGCGTTTGCCGGATGTTGCATTGTGTTCAGCACATCGAATTACCCCTATACAGTGAATTTGAAGCGTTTGAGAGAAGTGTACGGTAGTGTTTAGGCAGAAATTTTTTTTTTCGAAAATCGAGCAATTCGGTGATAACTCGCGAACGGTCGAATGTTAGCACTCGCCGTATGTTGCATCGTGTTCAGCGCATCGAATTACCCCTATGCAGTGAATTTGAAGCGTTTGAGAGAAGTGTACGGTAGTGTTTAGGCAGAAATTTTTTTTTTCGAAAATCGAGCAATTCGGTGATAACTCGAGAACGGTCGAATGTTAGCACTCGCCGTATGTTGCATCGTGTTCAGCGCATCGAATAACCCCTATACAGTGATTTTGAAGTGGTTACGGGAAGTGTACGGTAGTGCTTTTGAAGGAAAACCCGTTAATGCGATATTCGTGCGTTTCACGGGCAGAAAAGCACGTTTTTCACAGTCCTCACTGTTTTGATCATAACTCGAGAACGATCGAATGTTAGCGTTTGCCGTATGTTGCATCGTGTTCAGCGCATCGAATTACCCCTATGCAGTGAATTTGAAGCGTTTAAGGGAAGTGTACGGTAGTGTTTTGGAAGAAAATTGTTTTTTTCGAAAATCGAGCAATTCGATGATGACTCTCGAACGGTCGAATGTTAGCGTTTGCCGTATGTTGCATCGTGTTCAGCGCATCGAATTACCCCTATGCAGTGAATTTGAAGCGTTTAAGGGAAGTGTACGGTAGTGTTTTGGAAGAAAATTGTGTTTTTCGAAAATCGAGCAATTCGGTGATAACTCAAGAACGGTCGAATGTTAGCGTTTGCCGTACGTTGCATCGTGTTCAGCGTATCGAATTACCCCTATGTAGTGAATTTGAAGTGTTTAAGGGAAGTGTACGGTAGTGTTTTGGAAGAAAATTGTTTTTTTCGAAAATCGAGCAATTCGGTGATAACTCGAGAACGGTCGAATGTTAGCGTTTGCCGTATGTTGCATCGTGTTCAGCGCATCGAATTACCCCTATGCAGTGAATTTGAAGCGTTTAAGGGAAGTGTACGGCAGTGTTTTGGAAGAAAATTGTTTTTTTCGAAAATCGAGCAATTCGGTGATAACTCAAGAACGGTCGAATGTTAGCGTTTGCCGTATGTTGCATCGTGTTCAGCGTATCGAATTACCCCTATGCAGTGAATTTGAAGCGTTTAAGGGAAGTGTACGGTAGTGTTTTGGAAGAAAATTGTTTTTTTCGAAAATCGAGCAATTCGGTGATAACTCGAGAACGGTCGAATGTTAGCGTTTGCCGTATGTTGCATCGTGTTCAGATCATCGAATTAACCATATACAGTGAATTTCAAACGTTTAAGAGAAGTGTACGGTAGTGTTTTAGGCAGAAATTGGTTTTTTCGAAAATCGAGCAATTCGGTGATAACTCGAGAACCGTCGAATGTTAGCGCTCGCCGTATGTTGCATCGTGTTCAGCGCATCAAATTACCCCTATACAGTGAATTTGAAGTGGTTACGGGAAGTGTACGGTAGTGTTTTTGAAGGAAAACCCGTTAATGCGATATTCGTGCGTTTCACGGGCAGAAAAGCACGTTTTTCACAGTCCTCACTGTTTTGATCATAACTCGAGAACGATCGAATGTTATCGTTTGCCGTATGTTGCATCGTGTTCAGATCATCGAATTAACCATATACAGTGAATTTCAAGCGTTTAAGAGAAGTGTACGGTAGTGTTTTAGGCAGAAATTGTTTTTTTCGAAAATCGAGCAATTCGGTGATAACTCGAGAACCGTCGAATGTTAGCGCTCGCCGTATGTTGCATCGTGTTCAGCGCATCAAATTACCCCTATACAGTGAATTTGAAGTGGTTACGGGAAGTGTACGGTAGTGTTTTTGAAGGAAAACCCGTTAATGCGATATTCGTGCGTTTCACGGGCAGAAAAGCACGTTTTTCACAGTCCTCACTGTTTTGATCATAACTCGAGAACGATCGAATGTTAGCGTTTGCCGTATGTTGCATCGTGTTCAGCGCATCGAATTACCCCTATGCAGTGAATTTGAAGCGTTTAAGGGAAGTGTACGGTAGTGTTTTGGAAGAAATTTTTTTTTTCGAAAATCGAGCAATTCGGTGATAACTCGCGAACGGTCGAATGTTAGCACTCGCCGTATGTTGCATCGTGTTCAGCGCATCGAATAACCCCTATACAGTGATTTTGAAGTGGTTACGGGAAGTGTACGGTAGTGCTTTTGAAGGAAAACCCGTTAATGCGATATTCATGCGTTTCACGGGCAGAAAAGCACGTTTTTCACAGTCCTCACTGTTTTGATCATAACTCGAGAACGATCGAATGTTAGCGTTTGCCGTATGTTGCATCGTGTTCAGCGCATCGAATTACCCCTGTGCAGTGAATTTGAAGCGTTTAAGGGAAGTGTACGGTAGTGTTTTGGAAGAAAATTTTTTTTTTCGAAAATCGAGCAATTCGGTGATAACTGAAGAACGGTCGAATGTTAGCGTTTGCCGTATGTTGCATCGTGTTCAGCGTATCGAATTACCCCTATGCAGTGAATTTGAAGCGTTTAAGGGAAGTTTTTTTTTTTTTTTTTTTTCCACTCTTTCTCTATTTGTATTCACCCACGTCCCCGCTGGTAAGCATTACTACATGGGCAATACTACGGATCAGAGTACCCACCCATTGCGGCTGGGGGCGACTTCGCCGTTTCAGCTCATCGTATTTCTGATCACAGGGTAAACCTCCAGAAACCCCTGTGATACGATGGCGGGCGTCTACGAGGGAACCCTCCCTCCCCCCCCGCGCGACGGGTCGCGTTCGGTCCCGGCTCACGGTCTCACTTCATGGATACCGCCGATAGCACACACGGAATGTTCCTGCCATTGGTCGGAGTCCGTGAGAAAATATTTTTCAGAAAAAATATTTGCAGTGAGCGGGAATCGAACGCGGGACCTTTAGAATAGTAGGCAGACACTCGACCCACTACGCCAAAGCCCCGTCTTTAAGGGAAGTGTACGGTAGTGTTTTGGAAGAAAATTGTTTTTTTCGAAAATCGAGCAATTCGATGATAACTTTCGAACGGTCGAATGTTAGCGTTTGCCGTATGTTGCATCGTGTTCAGCGCATCGAATTACCCCTATGCAGTGAATTTGAAGCGTTTAAGGGAAGTGTACGGTAGTGTTTTAGGCAGAAATTGGTTTTTTCGAAAATCGAGCAATTCGGTGATAACTCGAGAACCGTCGAATGTTAGCGCTCGCCGTATGTTGCATCATGTTCAGCGCATCAAATTACCCCTATACAGTGAATTTGAAGTGGTTACGGGCAGTGTACGGTAGTGTTTTTGAAGGAAAACCCGTCAATGCGATATTCGTGCGTTTCACGGGCAGAAAAGCACGTTTTTCACAGTCCTCACTGTTTTGATCATAACTCGAGAACGATCGAATGTTAGCGTTTGCCGTGTGTTGCATTGTGTTCAGTACATCAAATTACCCCTACACACTGAATTTGAAGCGTTTAAGGGAAGTGTACGGTAATGTTTTTGGCCGAAATTGGTTTTTTCGAAAATCGAGCAATTCGATGATAACTCACGAACGGTCGAATGTTAGCGTTTGCCGTATGTTGCATCGTGTTCAGCGCATCGAATTACCCCTATGCAGTGAATTTGAAGCGTTTAAGGGAAGTGTACGGTAGTGTTTTGGAAGAAAATTGTTTTTTTCGAAAATCGAGCAATTCGGTGATAACTCAAGAACGGTCGAATGTTAGCGTTTGCCGGATGTTGCATTGTGTTCAGCACATCGAATTACCCCTATACAGTGAATTTGAAGCGTTTGAGAGAAGTGTACGGTAGTGTTTAGGCAGAAATTTTATGTTTCGAAAATCGAGCAATTCGGTGATAACTCGCGAACGGTCGAATGTTAGCACTCGCCGTATGTTGCATCGTGTTCGGCGCATCGAATTACCCCTATGCAGTGAATTTGAAGCGTTCAAGGGAAGTGTACGGTAGTGTTTTGGAAGAAAATTGTTTTTTTCGAAAATCGAGCAATTCGGTGATAACTCAAGAACGGTCGAATGTTAGCGTTTGCCGGATGTTGCATTGTGTTCAGCACATCGAATTACCCCTATACAGTGAATTTGAAGCGTTTGAGAGAAGTGTACGGTAGTGTTTAGGCAGAAATTTTTTTTTTCGAAAATCGCGCAATTCGTTGATAACTCGAGAAGGGTCGAATGTTAGCACTCGCCGTATGTTGCATCGTGTTCAGCGCATCGAATAACCCCTATACAGTGATTTTGAAGTGGTTACGGGAAGTGTACGGTAGTGCTTTTGAAGGAAAACCCGTTAATGCGATATTCGTGCGTTTCACGGGCAGAAAAGCACGTTTTTCACAGTCCTCACTGTTTTGATCATAACTCGAGAACGATCGAATGTTAGCGTTTGCCGTATGTTGCATCGTGTTCAGCGCATCGAATTACCCCTATGCAGTGAATTTGAAGCGTTTAAGGGAAGTGTACGGTAGTGTTTTGGAAGAAAATTGTTTTTTTCGAAAATCGAGCAATTCGATGATAACTCTCGAACGGTCGAATGTTAGCGTTTGCCGTATGTTGCATCGTGTTCAGCGCATCGAATTACCCCTATGCAGTGAATTTGAAGCGTTTAAGGGAAGTGTACGGCAGTGTTTTGGAAGAAAATTGTTTTTTTCGAAAATCGAGCAATTCGGTGATAACTCAAGAACGGTCGAATGTTAGCGTTTGCCGTATGTTGCATCGTGTTCAGCGTATCGAATTACCCCTATGCAGTGAATTTGAAGCGTTTAAGGGAAGTGTACGGTAGTGTTTTGGAAGAAAATTGTTTTTTTCGAAAATCGAGCAATTCGGTGATAACTCGAGAACGGTCGAATGTTAGCGTTTGCCGTATGTTGCATCGTGTTCAGATCATCGAATTAACCATATACAGTGAATTTCAAACGTTTAAGAGAAGTGTACGGTAGTGTTTTAGGCAGAAATTGGTTTTTTCGAAAATCGAGCAATTCGGTGATAACTCGAGAACCGTCGAATGTTAGCGCTCGCCGTATGTTGCATCGTGTTCAGCGCATCCAATTACCCCTATACAGTGAATTTGAAGTGGTTACGGGAAGTGTACGGTAGTGTTTTTGAAGGAAAACCCGTTAATGCGATATTCGTGCGTTTCACGGGCAGAAAAGCACGTTTTTCACAGTCCTCACTGTTTTGATCATAACTCGAGAACGATCGAATGTTAGCGTTTGCCGTATGCTGCATCGTGTTGAGCGCATCGAATTACCCCTATGCAGTGAATTTGAAGCGTTTAAGGGAAGTGTACGGTAGTGTTTTGGAAGAAAATTGTTTTTTTCGAAAATCGAGCAATTCGATGATAACTCTGGAACGGTCGAATGTTAGCGTTTGCCGTATGTTGCATCGTGTTCAGCGCATCGAATTACCCCTATGCAGTGAATTTGAAGCGTTTAAGGGAAGTGTACGGTAGTGTTTTGGAAGAAAATTGTTTTTTTTGAAAATCGAGCAATTCGGTGATAACTCAAGAACGGTCGAATGTTAGCGTTTGCCGTATGTTGCATCGTGTTCAGCGCATCGAATTACCCCTATGCAGTGAATTTGAAGCGTTTAAGGGAAGTGTACGGTAGTGTTTTAGGCAGAAATTGGTTTTTTCGAAAATCGAGCAATTCGGTGATAACTCGAGAACCGTCGAATGTTAGCGCTCGCCGTATGTTGCATCGTGTTCAGCGCATCAAATTACCCCTATACAGTGAATTTGAAGTGGTTACGGGAAGTGTACGGTAGTGTTTTTGAAGGAAAACCCGTTAATGCGATATTCGTGCGTTTCACGGGCAGAAAAGCACGTTTTTCACAGTCCTCACTGTTTTGATGATAACTCGAGAAAGGTCGAATGTTAGCGTTTGCCGTGTGTTGCATTGTGTTCAGCACATCAAATTACCGCTACACACTGAATTTGAAGCGTTTAAGGGAAGTGTACGGTAATGTTTTTGGCCGAAATTGGTTTTTTCGAAAATCGAGCAATTCGATGATAACTCTCGAACGGTCGAATGTTAGCGTTTGCCGTATGTTGCATCGTGTTCAGCGCATCGAATTACCCCTATGCAGTGAATTTGAAGCGTTTAAGGGAAGTGTACGGTAGTGTTTTAGGCAGAAATTGGTTTTTTCGAAAATCGAGCAATTCGGTGATAACTCGAGAACCGTCGAATGTTACCGCTCGCCGTATGTTGCATCGTGTTCAGCGCATCAAATTACCCCTATACAGTGAATTTGAAGTGGTTACGGGAAGTGTACGGTAGTGTTTTTGAAGGAAAACCCGTTAATGCGATATTCGTGCGTTTCACGGGCAGAAAAGCACGTTTTTCACAGTCCTCACTGTTTTGATCATAACTCGAGAACGATCGAATGTTAGCGTTTGCCGTGTGTTGCATTGTGTTCAGCACATCAAATTACCCCTACACACTGAATTTGAAGCGTTTAAGGGAAGTGTACGGTAATGTTTTTGGCCGAAATTGGTTTTTTCGAAAATCGAGCAATTTCGATGATAACTCACGAACGGTCGAATGTTAGCGTTTGCCGTATGTTGCATCCTGTTCAGCGCATCGAATTACCCCTATGCAGTGAATTTGAAGCGTTTAAGGGAAGTGTACGGTAGTGTTTTGGAAGAAAATTGTTTTTTTCGAAAATCGAGCAATTCGGTGATAACTCAAGAACGGTCGAATGTTAGCGTTTGCCGGATGTTGCATTGTGTTCAGCACATCGAATTACCCCTATACAGTGAATTTGAAGCGTTTGAGAGAAGTGTACGGTAGTGTTTAGGCAGAAATTTTTTTTTTCGAAAATCGAGCAATTCGGTGATAACTCGCGAACGGTCGAATGTTAGCACTCGCCGTATGTTGCATCGTGTTCAGCGCATCGAATTACCCCTATGCAGTGAATTTGAAGCGTTTGAGAGAAGTGTACGGTAGTGTTTAGGCAGAAATTTTTTTTTTCGAAAATCGAGCAATTCGGTGATAACTCGAGAACGGTCGAATGTTAGCACTCGCCGTATGTTGCATCGTGTTCAGCGCATCGAATAACCCCTATACAGTGATTTTGAAGTGGTTACGGGAAGTGTACGGTAGTGCTTTTGAAGGAAAACCCGTTAATGCGATATTCGTGCGTTTCACGGGCAGAAAAGCACGTTTTTCACAGTCCTCACTGTTTTGATCATAACTCGAGAACGATCGAATGTTAGCGTTTGCCGTATGTTGCATCGTGTTCAGCGCATCGAATTACCCCTATGCAGTGAATTTGAAGCGTTTAAGGGAAGTGTACGGTAGTGTTTTGGAAGAAAATTGTTTTTTTCGAAAATCGAGCAATTCGATGATGACTCTCGAACGGTCGAATGTTAGCGTTTGCCGTATGTTGCATCGTGTTCAGCGCATCGAATTACCCCTATGCAGTGAATTTGAAGCGTTTAAGGGAAGTGTACGGTAGTGTTTTGGAAGAAAATTGTTTTTTTCGAAAATCGAGCAATTCGGTGATAACTCAAGAACGGTCGAATGTTAGCGTTTGCCGTATGTTGCATCGTGTTCAGCGTATCGAATTACCCCTATGCAGTGAATTTGAAGCGTTTAAGGGAAGTGTACGGTAGTGTTTTGGAAGAAAATTGTTTTTTTCGAAAATCGAGCAATTCGGTGATAACTCGAGAACGGTCGAATGTTAGCGTTTGCCGTATGTTGCATCGTGTTCAGCGCATCGAATTACCCCTATGCAGTGAATTTGAAGCGTTTGAGAGAAGTGTACGGTAGTGTTTAGGCAGAAATTTTTTTTTTCGAAAATCGAGCAATTCGGTGATAACTCGAGAACGGTCGAATGTTAGCACTCGCCATATGTTGCATCGTGTTCAGCGCATCGAATAACCCCTATACAGTGATTTTAAGTGGTTACGGGAAGTGTACGGTAGTGCTTTTGAAGGAAAACCCGTTAATGCGATATTCGTGCGTTTCACGGGCAGAAAAGCACGTTTTTCACAGTCCTCACTGTTTTGATCATAACTCGAGAACGATCGAATGTTAGCGTTTGCCGTATGTTGCATCGTGTTCAGCGCATCGAATTACCCCTATGCAGTGAATTTGAAGCGTTTAAGGGAAGTGTACGGTAGTGTTTTGGAAGAAAATTGTTTTTTTCGAAAATCGAGCAATTCGGTGATAACTCAAGAACGGTCGAATGTTAGCGTTTGCCGTATGTTGCATCGTGTTCAGCGTATCGAATTACCCCTATGCAGTGAATTTGAAGCGTTTAAGGGAAGTGTACGGTAGTGTTTTGGAAGAAAATTGTTATTTTCGAAAATCGAACAATTCGATGATACCTCGAGAACGGTCGAATGTTGGCGTTTGCCGTATGTTGCATCGTGTTCAGCACACCGAATTACCCCTACACAGTGAATTTGAAGTGGTTACGGGAAGTGTACGGTAGTGTTTTTGAAGGAAAACCCGTTAATGCGATATTCGTGCCTTTCACGGGCAGAAAAGCACGTTTTTCACAGTCCTCACTGTTTTGATGATAACTCGAGAAAGGTCGAATGTTAGCGTTTGCCGTATGTTGTATGGTGTTCAGTACATCGAACTACCCCTATACAGTGAATTTGAAGCGTTTAGGAGAAGTGTACGGTAGTGTTTTTGGCAGAAATTGTTTTTTTCGAAAATCGAGCAATTCGGTGATAACTCAAGAACGGTCGAATGTTAGCGTTTGCCGTGTGTTGCATTGTGTTCAGCACATCAAATTACCCCTACACACTGAATTTGAAGCGTTTAAGGGAAGTGTACGGTAATGTTTTTGGCCGAAATTGGTTTTTCGAAAATCGAGCAATTCGATGATAACTCTCGAACGGTCGAATGTTAGCGTTTGCCGTATGTTGCATCGTGTTCAGCGCATCGAATTACCCCTAGGCAGTGAATTTGAAGCGTTTAAGGGAAGTGTACGGTAGTGTTTTGGAAGAAAATTGTTTTTTTCGAAAATCGAGCAATTCGATGATGACTCTCGAACGGTCGAATGTTAGCGTTTGCCGTATGTTGCATCGTGTTCAGCGCATCGAATTACCCCTATGCAGTGAATTTGAAGCGTTTAAGGGAAGTGTACGGTAGTGTTTTGGAAGAAAATTGTGTTTTTCGAAAATCGAGCAATTCGGTGATAACTCAAGAACGGTCGAATGTTAGCGTTTGCCGTACGTTGCATCGTGTTCAGCGTATCGAATTACCCCTATGTAGTGAATTTGAAGCGTTTAAGGGAAGTGTACGGTAGTGTTTTGGAAGAAAATTGTTTTTTTCGAAAATCGAGCAATTCGGTGATAACTCGAGAACGGTCGAATGTTATCGTTTGCCGTATGTTGCATCGTGTTCAGATCATCGAATTAACCATATACAGTGAATTTCAAGCGTTTAAGAGAAGTGTACGGTAGTGTTTTAGGCAGAAATTGGTTTTTTCGAAAATCGAGCAATTCGGTGATAACTCGAGAACGGTCGAATGTTAGCACTCGCCGTATGTTGCATCGTGTTCAGCGCATCGAATAACCCCTATACAGTGATTTTGAAGTGGTTACGGGAAGTGTAGGGTAGTGCTTTTGAAGGAAAACCCGTTAATGCGATATTCGTGCGTTTCACGGGCAGAAAAGCACGTTTTTCACAGTCCTCACTGTTTTGATCATAACTCGAGAACGATCGAATGTTAGCGTTTGCCGTATGTTGCATCGTGTTCAGCGCATCGAATTACCCCTATGCAGTGAATTTGAAGCGTTTAAGGGAAGTGTACGGTAGTGTTTTGGAAGAAAATTGTTTTTTTCGAAAATCGAGCAATTCGATGATAACTCTCGAACGGTCGAATGTTAGCGTTTGCCGTATGTTGCATCGTGTTCAGCGCATCGAATTACCCCTATGCAGTGAATTTGAAGCGTTTAAGGGAAGTGTACGGTAGTGTTTTGGAAGAAAATTGTTTTTTTCGAAAATCGAGCAATTCGGTGATAACTCAAGAACGGTCGAATGTTAGCGTTTGCCGTATGTTGCATCGTGTTCAGCGTATCGAATTACCCCTATGCAGTGAATTTGAAGCGTTTAAGGAAAGTGTACGGTAGTGTTTTGGAAGAAAATTGTTTTTTTCGAAAATCGAGCAATTCGGTGATAACTCGAGAACGGTCGAATGTTAGCGTTTGCCGTATGTTGCATCGTGTTCAGATCATCGAATTAACCATATACAGTGAATTTCAAACGTTTAAGAGAAGTGTACGGTAGTGTTTTAGGCAGAAATTGGTTTTTTCGAAAATCGAGCAATTCGGTGATAACTCGAGAACCGTCGAATGTTAGCGCTCGCCGTATGTTGCATCGTGTTCAGCGCATCCAATTACCCCTATACAGTGAATTTGAAGTTGTTACGGGAAGTGTACGGTAGTGTTTTTGAAGGAAAACCCGTTAATGCGATATTCGTGCGTTTCACGGGCAGAAAAGCACGTTTTTCACAGTCCTCACTGTTTTGATCATAACTCGAGAACGATCGAATGTTAGCGTTTGCCGTATGCTGCATCGTGTTGAGCGCATCGAATTACCCCTATGCAGTGAATTTGAAGCGTTTAAGGGAAGTGTACGGTAGTGTTTTGGAAGAAAATTGTTTTTTTCGAAAGTCGAGCAATTCGATGATAACTCTGGAACGGTCGAATGTTAGCGTTTGCCGTATGTTGCATCGTGTTCAGCGCATCGAATTACCCCTATGCAGTGAATTTGAAGCGTTTAAGGGAAGTGTACGGTAGTGTTTTGGAAGAAAATTGTTTTTTTTGAAAATCGAGCAATTCGGTGATAACTCAAGAACGGTCGAATGTTAGCGTTTGCCGTATGTTGCATCGTGTTCAGCGCATCGAATTACCCCTATGCAGTGAATTTGAAGCGTTTAAGGGAAGTGTACGGTAGTGTTTTAGGCAGAAATTGGTTTTTTCGAAAATCGAGCAATTCGGTGATAACTCGAGAACCGTCGAATGTTAGCGCTCGCCGTATGTTGCATCGTGTTCAGCGCATCAAATTACCCCTATACAGTGAATTTGAAGTGGTTACGGGAAGTGTACGGTAGTGTTTTTGAAGGAAAACCCGTTAATGCGATATTCGTGCCTTTCACGGGCAGAAAAGCACGTTTTTCACAGTCCTCACTGTTTTGATGATAACTCGAGAAAGGTCGAATGTTAGCGTTTGCCGTATGTTGTATGGTGTTCAGTACATCGAACTACCCCTATACAGTGAATTTGAAGCGTTTAGGAGAAGTGTACGGTAGTGTTTTTGGCAGAAATTGGTTTTTTCGAAAATCGAGCAATTCGGTGATAACTCAAGAACGGTCGAATGTTAGCGTTTGCCGTGTGTTGCATTGTGTTCAGCACATCAAATTACCCCTACACACTGAATTTGAAGCGTTTAAGGGAAGTGTACGGTAATGTTTTTGGCCGAAATTGGTTTTTCGAAAATCGAGCAATTCGATGATAACTCTCGAACGGTCGAATGTTAGCGTTTGCCGTATGTTGCATCGTGTTCAGCGCATCGAATTACCCCTATGCAGTGAATTTGAAGCGTTTAAGGGAAGTGTACGGTAGTGTTTTGGAAGAAAATTGTTTTTTTCGAAAATCGAGCAATTCGATGATGACTCTCGAACGGTCGAATGTTAGCGTTTGCCGTATGTTGCATCGTGTTCAGCGCATCGAATTACCCCTATGCAGTGAATTTGAAGTGGTTACGGGAAGTGTACGGTAGTGTTTTTGAAGGAAAACCCGTTAATGCGATATTCGTGCGTTTCACGGGCAGAAAAGCACGTTTTTCACAGTCCTCACTGTTTTGATGATAACTCGAGAAAGGTCGAATGTTAGCGTTTGCCGTGTGTTGCATTGTGTTCAGCACATCAAATTACCCCTACACACTGAATTTGAAGCGTTTAAGGGAAGTGTACGGTAATGTTTTTGGCCGAAATTGGTTTTTTCGAAAATCGAGCAATTCGATGATAACTCTCGAACGGTCGAATGTTAGCGTTTGCCGTATGTTGCATCGTGTTCAGCGCATCGAATTACCCCTATGCAGTGAATTTGAAGCGTTTAAGGGAAGTGTACGGTAGTGTTTTAGGCAGAAATTGGTTTTTTCGAAAATCGAGCAATTCGGTGATAACTCGAGAACCGTCGAATGTTACCGCTCGCCGTATGTTGCATCGTGTTCAGCGCATCAAATTACCCCTATACAGTGAATTTGAAGTGGTTACGGGAAGTGTACGGTAGTGTTTTTGAAGGAAAACCCGTTAATGCGATATTCGTGCGTTTCACGGGCAGAAAAGCACGTTTTTCACAGTCCTCACTGTTTTGATCATAACTCGAGAACGATCGAATGTTAGCGTTTGCCGTGTGTTGCATTGTGTTCAGCACATCAAATTACCCCTACACACTGAATTTGAAGCGTTTAAGGGAAGTGTACGGTAATGTTTTTGGCCGAAATTGGTTTTTTCGAAAATCGAGCAATTTCGATGATAACTCACGAACGGTCGAATGTTAGCGTTTGCCGTATGTTGCATCCTGTTCAGCGCATCGAATTACCCCTATGCAGTGAATTTGAAGCGTTTAAGGGAAGTGTACGGTAGTGTTTAGGCAGAAATTTTTTTTTTCGAAAATCGAGCAATTCGGTGATAACTCGCGAACGGTCGAATGTTAGCACTCGCCGTATGTTGCATCGTGTTCAGCGCATCGAATTACCCCTATGCAGTGAATTTGAAGCGTTTGAGAGAAGTGTACGGTAGTGTTTTAGGCAGAAATTGGTTTTTTCGAAAATCGAGCAATTCGGTGATAACTCGAGAACCGTCGAATGTTAGCGCTCGCCGTATGTTGCATCGTGTTCAGCGCATCAAATTACCTATATACAGTGAATTTGAAGTGGTTACGGGAAGTGTACGGTAGTGTTTTTGAAGGAAAACCCGTTAATGCGATATTCGTGCCTTTCACGGGCAGAAAAGCACGTTTTTCACAGTCCTCACTGTTTTGATGATAACTCGAGCAAGGTCGAATGTTAGCGTTTGCCGTATGTTGTATGGTGTTCAGTACATCGAACTACCCCTATACAGTGAATTTGAAGCGTTTAGGAGAAGTGTACGGTAGTGTTTTTGGCAGAAATTGGTTTTTTCGAAAATCGAGCAATTCGGTGATAACTCAAGAACGGTCGAATGTTAGCGTTTGCCGTGTGTTGCATTGTGTTCAGCACATCAAATTACCCCTACACACTGAATTTGAAGCGTTTAAGGGAAGTGTACGGTAATGTTTTTGGCCGAAATTGGTTTTTCGAAAATCGAGCAATTCGATGATAACTCTCGAACGGTCGAATGTTAGCGTTTGCCGTATGTTGCATCGTGTTCAGCGCATCGAATTACCCCTATGCAGTGAATTTGAAGCGTTTAAGGGAAGTGTACGGTAGTGTTTTGGAAGAAAATTGTTTTTTTCGAAAATCGAGCAATTCGATGATGACTCTCGAACGGTCGAATGTTAGCGTTTGCCGTATGTTGCATCGTGTTCAGCGCATCGAATTACCCCTATGCAGTGAATTTGAAGTGGTTACGGGAAGTGTACGGTAGTGTTTTTGAAGGAAAACCCGTTAATGCGATATTCGTGCGTTTCACGGGCAGAAAAGCACGTTTTTCACAGTCCTCACTGTTTTGATGATAACTCGAGAAAGGTCGAATGTTAGCGTTTGCCGTGTGTTGCATTGTGTTCAGCACATCAAATTACCCCTACACACTGAATTTGAAGCGTTTAAGGGAAGTGTACGGTAATGTTTTTGGCCGAAATTGGTTTTTTCGAAAATCGAGCAATTCGATGATAACTCTCGAACGGTCGAATGTTAGCGTTTGCCGTATGTTGCATCGTGTTCAGCGCATCGAATTACCCCTATGCAGTGAATTTGAAGCGTTTAAGGGAAGTGTACGGTAGTGTTTTAGGCAGAAATTGTTTTTTTCGAAAATCGAGCAATTCGGTGATAACTCGAGAACCGTCGAATGTTACCGCTCGCCGTATGTTGCATCGTGTTCAGCGCATCAAATTACCCCTATACAGTGAATTTGAAGTGGTTACGGGAAGTGTACGGTAGTGTTTTTGAAGGAAAACCCGTTAATGCGATATTCGTGCGTTTCACGGGCAGAAAAGCACGTTTTTCACAGTCCTCACTGTTTTGATCATAACTCGAGAACGATCGAATGTTAGCGTTTGCCGTGTGTTGCATTGTGTTCAGCACATCAAATTACCCCTACACACTGAATTTGAAGCGTTTAAGGGAAGTGTACGGTAATGTTTTTGGCCGAAATTGGTTTTTTCGAAAATCGAGCAATTTCGATGATAACTCACGAACGGTCGAATGTTAGCGTTTGCCGTATGTTGCATCCTGTTCAGCGCATCGAATTACCCCTATGCAGTGAATTTGAAGCGTTTAAGGGAAGTGTACGGTAGTGTTTTGGAAGAAAATTGTTTTTTTCGAAAATCGAGCAATTCGGTGATAACTCAAGAACGGTCGAATGTTAGCGTTTGCCGGATGTTGCATTGTGTTCAGCACATCGAATTACCCCTATACAGTGAATTTGAAGCGTTTGAGAGAAGTGTACGGTAGTGTTTAGGCAGAAATTTTTTTTTTCGAAAATCGAGCAATTCGGTGATAACTCGCGAACGGTCGAATGTTAGCACTCGCCGTATGTTGCATCGTGTTCAGCGCATCGAATTACCCCTATGCAGTGAATTTGAAGCGTTTGAGAGAAGTGTACGGTAGTGTTTAGGCAGAAATTTTTTTTTTCGAAAATCGAGCAATTCGGTGATAACTCGAGAACGGTCGAATGTTAGCACTCGCCGTATGTTGCATCGTGTTCAGCGCATCGAATAACCCCTAGACAGTGATTTTGAAGTGGTTACGGGAAGTGTACGGTAGTGCTTTTGAAGGAAAACCCGTTAATGCGATATTCGTGCGTTTCACGGGCAGAAAAGCACGTTTTTCACAGTCCTCACTGTTTTGATCATAACTCGAGAACGATCGAATGTTAGCGTTTGCCGTATGTTGCATCGTGTTCAGCGCATCGAATTACCCCTATGCAGTGAATTTGAAGCGTTTAAGGGAAGTGTACGGTAGTGTTTTGGAAGAAAATTGTTTTTTTCGAAAATCGAGCAATTCGGTGATAACTCAAGAACGGTCGAATGTTAGCGTTTGCCGTATGTTGCATCGTGTTCAGCGTATCGAATTACCCCTATGCAGTGAATTTGAAGCGTTTAAGGGAAGTGTACGGTAGTGTTTTGGAAGAAAATTGTTATTTTCGAAAATCGAACAATTCGATGATACCTCGAGAACGGTCGAATGTTGGCGTTTGCCGTATGTTGCATCGTGTTCAGCACACCGAATTACCCCTACACAGTGAATTTGAAGTGGTTACGGGAAGTGTACGGTAGTGTTTTTGAAGGAAAACCCGTTAATGCGATATTCGTGCCTTTCACGGGCAGAAAAGCACGTTTTTCACAGTCCTCACTGTTTTGATGATAACTCGAGAAAGGTCGAATGTTAGCGTTTGCCGTATGTTGTATGGTGTTCAGTACATCGAACTACCCCTATACAGTGAATTTGAAGCGTTTAGGAGAAGTGTACGGTAGTGTTTTTGGCAGAAATTGGTTTTTTCGAAAATCGAGCAATTCGGTGATAACTCAAGAACGGTCGAATGTTAGCGTTTGCCGTGTGTTGCATTGTGTTCAGCACATCAAATTACCCCTACACACTGAATTTGAAGCGTTTAAGGGAAGTGTACGGTAATGTTTTTGGCCGAAATTGGTTTTTCGAAAATCGAGCAATTCGATGATAACTCTCGAACGGTCGAATGTTAGCGTTTGCCGTATGTTGCATCGTGTTCAGCGCATCGAATTACCCCTATGCAGTGAATTTGAAGCGTTTAAGGGAAGTGTACGGTAGTGTTTTGGAAGAAAATTGTTTTTTTCGAAAATCGAGCAATTCGATAATGACTCTCGAACGGTCGAATGTTAGCGTTTGCCGTATGTTGCATCGTGTTCAGCGCATCGAATTACCCCTATGCAGTGAATTTGAAGCGTTTAAGGGAAGTGTACGGTAGTGTTTTGGAAGAAAATTGTGTTTTTCGAAAATCGAGCAATTCGGTGATAACTCAAGAACGGTCGAATGTTAGCGTTTGCCGTACGTTGCATCGTGTTCAGCGTATCGAATTACCCCTATGTAGTGAATTTGAAGCGTTTAAGGGAAGTGTACGGTAGTGTTTTGGAAGAAAATTGTTTTTTTCGAAAATCGAGCAATTCGGTGATAACTCGAGAACGGTCGAATGTTATCGTTTGCCGTATGTTGCATCGTGTTCAGATCATCGAATTAACCATATACAGTGAATTTCAAGCGTTTAAGAGAAGTGTACGGTAGTGTTTTAGGCAGAAATTGGTTTTTTCGAAAATCGAGCAATTCGGTGATAACTCGAGAACCGTCGAATGTTAGCGCTCGCCGTATGTTGCATCGTGTTCAGCGCATCAAATTACCCCTATACAGTGAATTTGAAGTGGTTACGGGAAGTGTACGGTAGTGTTTTTGAAGGAAAACCCGTTAATGCGATATTCGTGCGTTTCACGGGCAGAAAAGCACGTTTTTCACAGTCCTCACTGTTTTGATCATAACTCGAGAACGATCGAATGTTATCGTTTGCCGTATGTTGCATCGTGTTCAGATCATCGAATTAACCATATACAGAGAATTTCAAGCGTTTAAGAGAAGTGTACGGTAGTGTTTTAGGCAGAAATTGGTTTTTTCGAAAATCGAGCAATTCGGTGATAACTCGAGAACCGTCGAATGTTAGCGCTCGCCGTATGTTGCATCGTGTTCAGCGCATCAAATTACCCCTATACAGTGAATTTGAAGTGGTTACGGGAAGTGTACGGTAGTGTTTTTGAAGGAAAACCCGTTAATGCGATATTGGTGCGTTTCACGGGCAGAAAAGCACGTTTTTCACAGTCCTCACTGTTTTGATCATAACTCGAGAACGATCGAATGTTAGCGTTTGCCGTATGTTGCATCGTGTTCAGCGCATCGAATTACCCCTATGCAGTGAATTTGAAGCGTTTAAGGGAAGTGTACGGTAGTGTTTTGGAAGAAATTTTTTTTTTCGAAAATCGAGCAATTCGGTGATAACTCGCGAACGGTCGAATGTTAGCACTCGCCGTATGTTGCATCGTGTTCAGCGCATCGAATAACCCCTATGCAGTGATTTTGAAGTGGTTACGGGAAGTGTACGGTAGTGCTTTTGAAGGAAAACCCGTTAATGCGATATTCATGCGTTTCACCGGCAGAAAAGCACGTTTTTCACAGTCCTCACTGTTTTGATCATAACTCGAGAACGATCGAATGTTAGCGTTTGCCGTATGTTGCATCGTGTTCAGCGCATCGAATTACCCCTGTGCAGTGAATTTGAAGCGTTTAAGGGAAGTGTACGGTAGTGTTTTGGAAGAAAATTTTTTTTTTCGAAAATCGAGCAATTCGGTGATAACTCAAGAACGGTCGAATGTTAGCGTTTGCCGTATGTTGCATCGTGTTCAGCGTATCGAATTACCCCTATGCAGTGAATTTGAAGCGTTTAAGGGAAGTTTTTTTTTTTTTTTTTTTTCCACTCTTTCTCTATTTGTATTCACCCACGTCCCCGCTGGTAAGCATTACTACATGGGCAATACTACGGATCAGAGTACCCACCCATTGCGGCTGGGGGCGACTTCGCCGTTTCAGCTCATCGTATTTCTGATCACAGGGTAAACCTCCAGAAACCCCTGTGATACGATGGCGGGCGTCTACGAGGGAACCCTCCCTCCCCCCCCGCGCGACGGGTCGCGTTCGGTCCCGGCTCACGGTCTCACTTCATGGATACCGCCGATAGCACACACGGAATGTTCCTGCCATCGGTCGGAGTCCGTGAGAAAATATTTTTCAGAAAAAATATTTGCAGTGAGCGGGAATCGAACGCGGGACCTTTAGAATAGTAGGCAGACACTCGACCCACTACGCCAAAGCCCCGTCTTTAAGGGAAGTGTACGGTAGTGTTTTGGAAGAAAATTGTTTTTTTCGAAAATCGAGCAATTCGGTGATAACTCGAGAACGGTCGAATGTTAGCGTTTGCCGTATGTTGCATCGTGTTCAGATCATCGAATTAACCATATACAGTGAATTTCAAACGTTTAAGAGAAGTGTACGGTAGTGTTTTAGGCAGAAATTGGTTTTTTCGAAAATCGAGCAATTCGGTGATAACTTTCGAACGGTCGAATGTTAGCGTTTGCCGTATGTTGCATCGTGTTCAGCGCATCGAATTACCCCTATGCAGTGAATTTGAAGCGTTTAAGGGAAGTGTACGGTAGTGTTTTAGGCAGAAATTGGTTTTTTCGAAAATCGAGCAATTCGGTGATAACTCGAGAACCGTCGAATGTTAGCGCTCGCCGTATGTTGCATCATGTTCAGCGCATCAAATTACCCCTATACAGTGAATTTGAAGTGGTTACGGGAAGTGTACGGTAGTGTTTTTGAAGGAAAACCCGTCAATGCGATATTCGTGCGTTTCACGGGCAGAAAAGCACGTTCTTCACAGTCCTCACTGTTTTGATCATAACTCGAGAACGATCGAATGTTAGCGTTTGCCGTGTGTTGCATTGTGTTCAGCACATCAAATTACCCCTACACACTGAATTTGAAGCGTTTAAGGGAAGTGTACGGTAATGTTTTTGGCCGAAATTGGTTTTTTCGAAAATCGAGCAATTCGATGATAACTCACGAACGGTCGAATGTTAGCGTTTGCCGTATGTTGCATCGTGTTCAGCGCATCGAATTACCCCTATGCAGTGAATTTGAAGCGTTTAAGGGAAGTGTACGGTAGTGTTTTGGAAGAAAATTGTTTTTTTCGAAAATCGAGCAATTCGGTGATAACTCAAGAACGGTCGAATGTTAGCGTTTGCCGGATGTTGCATTGTGTTCAGCACATCGAATTACCCCTATACAGTGAATTTGAAGCGTTTGAGAGAAGTGTACGGTAGTGTTTAGGCAGAAATTTTATTTTTCGAAAATCGAGCAATTCGGTGATAACTCGCGAACGGTCGAATGTTAGCACTCGCCGTATGTTGCATCGTGTTCGGCGCATCGAATTACCCCTATGCAGTGAATTTGAAGCGTTCAAGGGAAGTGTACGGTAGTGTTTTGGAAGAAAATTGTTTTTTTCGAAAATCGAGCAATTCGGTGATAACTCAAGAACGGTCGAATGTTAGCGTTTGCCGGATGTTGCATTGTGTTCAGCACATCGAATTACCCCTATACAGTGAATTTGAAGCGTTTGAGAGAAGTGTACGGTAGTGTTTAGGCAGAAATTTTTTTTTTCGAAAATCGAGCAATTCGGTGATAACTCGAGAAGGGTCGAATGTTAGCACTCGCCGTATGTTGCATCGTGTTCAGCGCATCGAATAACCCCTATACAATGATTTTGAAGTGGTTACGGGAAGTGTACGGTAGTGCTTTTGAAGGAAAACCCGTTAATGCGATATTCGTGCGTTTCACGGGCAGAAAAGCACGTTTTTCACAGTCCTCACTGTTTTGATCATAACTCGAGAACGATCGAATGTTAGCGTTTGCCGTATGTTGCATCGTGTTCAGCGCATCGAATTACCCCTATGCAGTGAATTTGAAGCGTTTAAGGGAAGTGTACGGTAGTGTTTTGGAAGAAAATTGTTTTTTTCGAAAATCGAGCAATTCGATGATAACTCTCGAACGGTCGAATGTTAGCGTTTGCCGTATGTTGCATCGTGTTCAGCGCATCGAATTACCCCTATGCAGTGAATTTGAAGCGTTTAAGGGAAGTGTACGGTAGTGTTTTGGAAGAAAATTGTTTTTTTCGAAAATCGAGCAATTCGGTGATAACTCGAGAACGGTCGAATGTTAGCGTTTGCCGTATGTTGCATCGTGTTCAGATCATCGAATTAACCATATACAGTGAATTTCAAGCGTTTAAGAGAAGTGTACGGTAGTGTTTTAGGCAGAAATTGGTTTTTTCGAAAATCGAGCAATTCGGTGATAACTCGAGAACCGTCGAATGTTAGCGCTCGCCGTATGTTGCATCGTGTTCAGCGCATCAAATTACCCCTATACAGTGAATTTGAAGTGGTTACGGGAAGTGTACGGTAGTGTTTTTGAAGGAAAACCCGTTAATGCGATATTCGTGCGTTTCACGGGCAGAAAAGCACGTTTTTCACAGTCCTCACTGTTTTGATCATAACTCGAGAACGATCGAATGTTAGCATTTGCTGTATGTTGCATCGTGTTCAGCGCATCGAATTACCCCTATGCGCATCGAATTACCCCTATGCAGTGAATTTGAAGCGTTTAAGGGAAGTGTACGGTCGTGTTTTGGAAGAAAATTGTTATTTTCGAAAATCGAACAATTCGATGATACCTCGAGAACGGTCGAATGTTGGCGTTTGCCGTATGTTGCATCGTGTTCAGCACACCGAATTACCCCTACACAGTGAATTTGAAGTGGTTACGGGAAGTGTACGGTAGTGTTTTTGAAGGAAAACCCGTTAATGCGATATTCGTGCCTTTCACGGGCAGAAAAGCACGTTTTTCACAGTCCTCACTGTTGTGATGATAACTCGAGAAAGGTCGAATGTTAGCGTTTGCCGTATGTTGTATGGTGTTCAGTACATCGAACTACCCCTATACAGTGAATTTGAAGCGTTTAGGAGAAGTGTACGGTAGTGTTTTTGGCAGAAATTGGTTTTTTCGAAAATCGAGCAATTCGGTGATAACTCAAGAACGGTCGAATGTTAGCGTTTGCCGTGTGTTGCATTGTGTTCAGCACATCAAATTACCCCTACACACTGAATTTGAAGCGTTTAAGGGAAGTGTACGGTAATGTTTTTGGCCGAAATTGGTTTTTTCGAAAATCGAGCAATTCGATGATAACTCTCGAACGGTCGAATGTTAGCGTTTGCCGTATGTTGCATCGTGTTCAGCGCATCGAATTACCCCTATGCAGTGAATTTGAAGCGTTTAAGGGAAGTGTACGGTAGTGTTTTGGAAGAAAATTGTTTTTTTTCGAAAATCGAGCAATTCGATGATAACTCTCGAACGGTCGAATGTTAGCGTTTGCCGTATGTTGCATCGTGTTCAGCGCATCGAATTACCCCTATGCAGTGAATTTGAAGCGTTTAAGGGAAGTGTACGGTAGTGTTTTGGAAGAAATTTTTTTTTTCGAAAATCGAGCAATTCGGTGATAACTCGCGAACGGTCGAATGTTAGCACTCGCCGTATGTTGCATCGTGTTCAGCGCATCGAATAACCCCTATACAGTGATTTTGAAGTGGTTACGGGAAGTGTACGGTAGTGCTTTTGAAGGAAAACCCGTTAATGCGATATTCATGCGTTTCACGGGCAGAAAAGCACGTTTTTCACAGTCCTCACTGTTTTGATCATAACTCGAGAACGATCGAATGTTAGCATTTGCCGTATGTTGCATCGTGTTCAGCGCATCGAATTACCCCTGTGCAGTGAATTTGAAGCGTTTAAGGGAAGTGTGCGGTAGTGTTTTGGAAGAAAATTTTTTTTTCGAAAATCGAGCAATTCGGTGATAACTCAAGAACGGTCGAATGTTAGCGTTTGCCGTATGTTGCATCGTGTTCAGCGTATCGAATTACCCCTATGCAGTGAATTTGAAGCGTTTAAGGGAAGTTTTTTTTTTTTTTTTTTCCACTCTTTCTCTATTTGTATTCACCCACGTCCCCGCTGGTAAGCATTACTACATGGGCAATACTACGGATCAGAGTACCCACCCATTGCGGCTGGGGCCGACTTCGCCGTTTCAGCTCATCGTATTCCTGATCACAGGGTAAACCTCCAGAAACCCCTGTGATACGATGGCGGGCGTCTACGATGGAACCCTCCCTCCCCCCCCCGCGCGACGGGTCGCGTTCGGTCCCGGCTCACGGTCTCACTTCATGGATACCGCCGATAGCACACACGGAATGTTCCTGCCATCGGTCGGAGTCCGTGAGAAAATATTTTTCAGAAAAAATATTTGCAGTGAGCGGGAATCGAACGCGGGACCTTTAGAATAGTAGGCAGACACTCGACCCACTACGCCAAAGCCCCGTCTTTAAGGGAAGTGTACGGTAGTGTTTTGGAAGAAAATTGTTTTTTTCGAAAATCGAGCAATTCGGTGATAACTCGAGAACGGTCGAATGTTATCGTTTGCCGTATGTTGCATCGTGTTCAGATCATCGAATTAACCATATACAGTGAATTTCAAGCGTTTAAGAGAAGTGTACGGTAGTGTTTTAGGCAGAAATTGGTTTTTTCGAAAATCGAGCAATTCGGTGATAACTCGAGAACCGTCGAATGTTAGCGCTCGCCGTATGTTGCATCGTGTTCAGCGCATCAAATTACCCCTATACAGTGAATTTGAAGTGGTTACGGGAAGTGTACGGTAGTGTTTTTGAAGGAAAACCCGTTAATGCGATATTCGTGCGTTTCACGGGCAGAAAAGCACGTTTTTCACAGTCCTCACTGTTTTGATCATAACTCGAGAACGATCGAATGTTATCGTTTGCCGTATGTTGCATCGTGTTCAGATCATCGAATTAACCATATACAGAGAATTTCAAGCGTTTAAGAGAAGTGTACGGTAGTGTTTTAGGCAGAAATTGGTTTTTTCGAAAATCGAGCAATTCGGTGATAACTCGAGAACCGTCGAATGTTAGCGCTCGCCGTATGTTGCATCGTGTTCAGCGCATCAAATTACCCCTATACAGTGAATTTGAAGTGGTTACGGGAAGTGTACGGTAGTGTTTTTGAAGGAAAACCCGTTAATGCGATATTGGTGCGTTTCACGGGCAGAAAAGCACGTTTTTCACAGTCCTCACTGTTTTGATCATAACTCGAGAACGATCGAATGTTAGCGTTTGCCGTATGTTGCATCGTGTTCAGCGCATCGAATTACCCCTATGCAGTGAATTTGAAGCGTTTAAGGGAAGTGTACGGTAGTGTTTTGGAAGAAATTTTTTTTTTCGAAAATCGAGCAATTCGGTGATAACTCGCGAACGGTCGAATGTTAGCACTCGCCGTATGTTGCATCGTGTTCAGCGCATCGAATAACCCCTATGCAGTGATTTTGAAGTGGTTACGGGAAGTGTACGGTAGTGCTTTTGAAGGAAAACCCGTTAATGCGATATTCATGCGTTTCACCGGCAGAAAAGCACGTTTTTCACAGTCCTCACTGTTTTGATCATAACTCGAGAACGATCGAATGTTAGCGTTTGCCGTATGTTGCATCGTGTTCAGCGCATCGAATTACCCCTGTGCAGTGAATTTGAAGCGTTTAAGGGAAGTGTACGGTAGTGTTTTGGAAGAAAATTTTTTTTTTCGAAAATCGAGCAATTCGGTGATAACTCAAGAACGGTCGAATGTTAGCGTTTGCCGTATGTTGCATCGTGTTCAGCGTATCGAATTACCCCTATGCAGTGAATTTGAAGCGTTTAAGGGAAGTTTTTTTTTTTTTTTTTTTTTCCACTCTTTCTCTATTTGTATTCACCCACGTCCCCGCTGGTAAGCATTACTACATGGGCAATACTACGGATCAGAGTACCCACCCATTGCGGCTGGGGGCGACTTCGCCGTTTCAGCTCATCGTATTTCTGATCACAGGGTAAACCTCCAGAAACCCCTGTGATACGATGGCGGGCGTCTACGAGGGAACCCTCCCTCCCCCCCCGCGCGACGGGTCGCGTTCGGTCCCGGCTCACGGTCTCACTTCATGGATACCGCCGATAGCACACACGGAATGTTCCTGCCATCGGTCGGAGTCCGTGAGAAAATATTTTTCAGAAAAAATATTTGCAGTGAGCGGGAATCGAACGCGGGACCTTTAGAATAGTAGGCAGACACTCGACCCACTACGCCAAAGCCCCGTCTTTAAGGGAAGTGTACGGTAGTGTTTTGGAAGAAAATTGTTTTTTTCGAAAATCGAGCAATTCGGTGATAACTCGAGAACGGTCGAATGTTAGCGTTTGCCGTATGTTGCATCGTGTTCAGATCATCGAATTAACCATATACAGTGAATTTCAAACGTTTAAGAGAAGTGTACGGTAGTGTTTTAGGCAGAAATTGGTTTTTTCGAAAATCGAGCAATTCGGTGATAACTTTCGAACGGTCGAATGTTAGCGTTTGCCGTATGTTGCATCGTGTTCAGCGCATCGAATTACCCCTATGCAGTGAATTTGAAGCGTTTAAGGGAAGTGTACGGTAGTGTTTTAGGCAGAAATTGGTTTTTTCGAAAATCGAGCAATTCGGTGATAACTCGAGAACCGTCGAATGTTAGCGCTCGCCGTATGTTGCATCATGTTCAGCGCATCAAATTACCCCTATACAGTGAATTTGAAGTGGTTACGGGAAGTGTACGGTAGTGTTTTTGAAGGAAAACCCGTCAATGCGATATTCGTGCGTTTCACGGGCAGAAAAGCACGTTCTTCACAGTCCTCACTGTTTTGATCATAACTCGAGAACGATCGAATGTTAGCGTTTGCCGTGTGTTGCATTGTGTTCAGCACATCAAATTACCCCTACACACTGAATTTGAAGCGTTTAAGGGAAGTGTACGGTAATGTTTTTGGCCGAAATTGGTTTTTTCGAAAATCGAGCAATTCGATGATAACTCACGAACGGTCGAATGTTAGCGTTTGCCGTATGTTGCATCGTGTTCAGCGCATCGAATTACCCCTATGCAGTGAATTTGAAGCGTTTAAGGGAAGTGTACGGTAGTGTTTTGGAAGAAAATTGTTTTTTTCGAAAATCGAGCAATTCGGTGATAACTCAAGAACGGTCGAATGTTAGCGTTTGCCGGATGTTGCATTGTGTTCAGCACATCGAATTACCCCTATACAGTGAATTTGAAGCGTTTGAGAGAAGTGTACGGTAGTGTTTAGGCAGAAATTTTATTTTTCGAAAATCGAGCAATTCGGTGATAACTCGCGAACGGTCGAATGTTAGCACTCGCCGTATGTTGCATCGTGTTCGGCGCATCGAATTACCCCTATGCAGTGAATTTGAAGCGTTCAAGGGAAGTGTACGGTAGTGTTTTGGAAGAAAATTGTTTTTTTCGAAAATCGAGCAATTCGGTGATAACTCAAGAACGGTCGAATGTTAGCGTTTGCCGGATGTTGCATTGTGTTCAGCACATCGAATTACCCCTATACAGTGAATTTGAAGCGTTTGAGAGAAGTGTACGGTAGTGTTTAGGCAGAAATTTTTTTTTTCGAAAATCGAGCAATTCGGTGATAACTCGAGAAGGGTCGAATGTTAGCACTCGCCGTATGTTGCATCGTGTTCAGCGCATCGAATAACCCCTATACAATGATTTTGAAGTGGTTACGGGAAGTGTACGGTAGTGCTTTTGAAGGAAAACCCGTTAATGCGATATTCGTGCGTTTCACGGGCAGAAAAGCACGTTTTTCACAGTCCTCACTGTTTTGATCATAACTCGAGAACGATCGAATGTTAGCGTTTGCCGTATGTTGCATCGTGTTCAGCGCATCGAATTACCCCTATGCAGTGAATTTGAAGCGTTTAAGGGAAGTGTACGGTAGTGTTTTGGAAGAAAATTGTTTTTTTCGAAAATCGAGCAATTCGATGATAACTCTCGAACGGTCGAATGTTAGCGTTTGCCGTATGTTGCATCGTGTTCAGCGCATCGAATTACCCCTATGCAGTGAATTTGAAGCGTTTAAGGGAAGTGTACGGTAGTGTTTTGGAAGAAAATTGTTTTTTTCGAAAATCGAGCAATTCGGTGATAACTCGAGAACGGTCGAATGTTAGCGTTTGCCGTATGTTGCATCGTGTTCAGATCATCGAATTAACCATATACAGTGAATTTCAAGCGTTTAAGAGAAGTGTACGGTAGTGTTTTAGGCAGAAATTGGTTTTTTCGAAAATCGAGCAATTCGGTGATAACTCGAGAACCGTCGAATGTTAGCGCTCGCCGTATGTTGCATCGTGTTCAGCGCATCAAATTACCCCTATACAGTGAATTTGAAGTGGTTACGGGAAGTGTACGGTAGTGTTTTTGAAGGAAAACCCGTTAATGCGATATTCGTGCGTTTCACGGGCAGAAAAGCACGTTTTTCACAGTCCTCACTGTTTTGATCATAACTCGAGAACGATCGAATGTTAGCATTTGCTGTATGTTGCATCGTGTTCAGCGCATCGAATTACCCCTATGCGCATCGAATTACCCCTATGCAGTGAATTTGAAGCGTTTAAGGGAAGTGTACGGTCGTGTTTTGGAAGAAAATTGTTATTTTCGAAAATCGAACAATTCGATGATACCTCGAGAACGGTCGAATGTTGGCGTTTGCCGTATGTTGCATCGTGTTCAGCACACCGAATTACCCCTACACAGTGAATTTGAAGTGGTTACGGGAAGTGTACGGTAGTGTTTTTGAAGGAAAACCCGTTAATGCGATATTCGTGCCTTTCACGGGCAGAAAAGCACGTTTTTCACAGTCCTCACTGTTGTGATGATAACTCGAGAAAGGTCGAATGTTAGCGTTTGCCGTATGTTGTATGGTGTTCAGTACATCGAACTACCCCTATACAGTGAATTTGAAGCGTTTAGGAGAAGTGTACGGTAGTGTTTTTGGCAGAAATTGGTTTTTTCGAAAATCGAGCAATTCGGTGATAACTCAAGAACGGTCGAATGTTAGCGTTTGCCGTGTGTTGCATTGTGTTCAGCACATCAAATTACCCCTACACACTGAATTTGAAGCGTTTAAGGGAAGTGTACGGTAATGTTTTTGGCCGAAATTGGTTTTTTCGAAAATCGAGCAATTCGATGATAACTCTCGAACGGTCGAATGTTAGCGTTTGCCGTATGTTGCATCGTGTTCAGCGCATCGAATTACCCCTATGCAGTGAATTTGAAGCGTTTAAGGGAAGTGTACGGTAGTGTTTTGGAAGAAAATTGTTTTTTTCGAAAATCGAGCAATTCGATGATAACTCTCGAACGGTCGAATGTTAGCGTTTGCCGTATGTTGCATCGTGTTCAGCGCATCGAATTACCCCTATGCAGTGAATTTGAAGCGTTTAAGGGAAGTGTACGGTAGTGTTTTGGAAGAAATTTTTTTTTTCGAAAATCGAGCAATTCGGTGATAACTCGCGAACGGTCGAATGTTAGCACTCGCCGTATGTTGCATCGTGTTCAGCGCATCGAATAACCCCTATACAGTGATTTTGAAGTGGTTACGGGAAGTGTACGGTAGTGCTTTTGAAGGAAAACCCGTTAATGCGATATTCATGCGTTTCACGGGCAGAAAAGCACGTTTTTCACAGTCCTCACTGTTTTGATCATAACTCGAGAACGATCGAATGTTAGCATTTGCCGTATGTTGCATCGTGTTCAGCGCATCGAATTACCCCTGTGCAGTGAATTTGAAGCGTTTAAGGGAAGTGTGCGGTAGTGTTTTGGAAGAAAATTTTTTTTTCGAAAATCGAGCAATTCGGTGATAACTCAAGAACGGTCGAATGTTAGCGTTTGCCGTATGTTGCATCGTGTTCAGCGTATCGAATTACCCCTATGCAGTGAATTTGAAGCGTTTAAGGGAAGTTTTTTTTTTTTTTTTTCCACTCTTTCTCTATTTGTATTCACCCACGTCCCCGCTGGTAAGCATTACTACATGGGCAATACTACGGATCAGAGTACCCACCCATTGCGGCTGGGGCCGACTTCGCCGTTTCAGCTCATCGTATTCCTGATCACAGGGTAAACCTCCAGAAACCCCTGTGATACGATGGCGGGCGTCTACGATGGAACCCTCCCTCCCCCCCCCGCGCGACGGGTCGCGTTCGGTCCCGGCTCACGGTCTCACTTCATGGATACCGCCGATAGCACACACGGAATGTTCCTGCCATCGGTCGGAGTCCGTGAGAAAATATTTTTCAGAAAAAATATTTGCAGTGAGCGGGAATCGAACGCGGGACCTTTAGAATAGTAGGCAGACACTCGACCCACTACGCCAAAGCCCCGTCTTTAAGGGAAGTGTACGGTAGTGTTTTGGAAGAAAATTGTTTTTTTCGAAAATCGAGCAATTCGGTGATAACTCGAGAACGGTCGAATGTTAGCGTTTGCCGTATGTTGCATCGTGTTCAGATCATCGAATTAACCATATACAGTGAATTTCAAACGTTTAAGAGAAGTGTACGGTAGTGTTTTAGGCAGAAATTGGTTTTTTCGAAAATCGAGCAATTCGGTGATAAGTCGAGAACCGTCGAATGTTAGCGCTCGCCGTATGTTGCATCGTGTTCAGCGCATCAAATTACCCCTATACAGTGAATTTGAAGTGGTTACGGGAAGTGTACGGTAGTGTTTTTGAAGGAAAACCCGTTAATGCGATATTCGTGCGTTTCACGGGCAGAAAAGCACGTTTTTCACAGTCCTCACTGTTTTGATCATAACTCGAGAACGATCGAATGTTAGCGTTTGCCGTATGTTGCATCGTGTTCAGCGCATCGAATTACCCCTATGCAGTGAATTTGAAGCGTTTAAGGGAAGTGTACGGTAGTGTTTTGGAAGAAAATTGTTTTTTTCGAAAATCGAGCAATTCGGTGATAACTCGAGAACGGTCGAATGTTAGCGTTTGCCGTATGTTGCATCGTGTTCAGATCATCGAATTAACCATATACAGTGAATTTCAAACGTTTAAGAGAAGTGTACGGTAGTGTTTTAGGCAGAAATTGTTTTTTTCGAAAATCGAGCAATTCGGTGATAACTCGAGAACCGTCGAATGTTAGCGCTCGCCGTATGTTGCATCGTGTTCAGCGCATCAAATTACCCCTATACAGTGAATTTGAAGTGGTTACGGGAAGTGTACGGTAGTGTTTTTGAAGGAAAACCCGTTAATGCGATATTCGTGCGTTTCACGGGCAGAAAAGCACGTTTTTCACAGTCCTCACTGTTTTGATGATAACTCGAGAAAGGTCGAATGTTAGCGTTTGCCGTATGTTGTATGGTGTTCAGTACATCGAACTACCGCTATACAGTGAATTTGAAGCGTTTAGGAGAAGTGTACGGTAGTGTTTTTGGCAGAAATTGGTTTTTTCGAAAATCGAGCAATTCGGTGATAACTCAAGAACGGTCGAATGTTAGCGTTTGCCGTGTGTTGCATTGTGTTCAGCACATCAAATTACCCCTACACACTGAATTTGAAGCGTTTAAGGGAAGTGTACGGTAATGTTTTTGGCCGAAATTGTTTTTTTCGAAAATCGAGCAATTCGATGATAACTCTCGAACGGTCGAATGTTAGCGTTTGCCGTATGTTGCATCGTGTTCAGCGCATCGAATTACTCCTATGCAGTGAATTTGAAGCGTTTAAGGGAAGTGTACGGTAGTGTTTTGGAAGAAAATTGTTTTTTTCGAAAATCGAGCAATTCGATGATAACTCTCGAACGGTCGAATGTTAGCGTTTGCCGTATGTTGCATCGTGTTCAGCGCATCGAATTACCCCTATGCAGTGAATTTGAAGCGTTTAAGGGAAGTGTACGGTAGTGTTTTGGAAGAAAATTTTTTTTTCGAAAATCGAGCAATTCGGTGATAACTCGAGAACGGTCGAATGTTAGCGTTTGCTGTATGTTGCATCGTGTTCAGATCATCGAATTAACCATATACAGTGAATTTCAAACGTTTAAGAGAAGTGTACGGTAGTGTTTTGGAAGAAAATTGTTATTTTCGAAAATCGAACAATTCGATGATACCTCGAGAACGGTCGAATGTTGGCGTTTGGCGTATGTTGCATCGTGTTCAGCACACCGTATGACCCCTACACAGTGAATTTGAAGTGGTTACGGGAAGTGTACGGTAGTGTTTTTGAAGGAAAACCCGTTAATGCGATATTCGTGCGTTTCACGGGCAGAAAAGCACGTTTTTCACAGTCCTCACTGTTTTGATGATAACTCGAGAAAGGTCGAATGTTAGCGTTTGCCGTATGTTGTATGGTGTTCAGCGCATCGAATAACCCCTATACAGTGATTTTGAAGTGGTTACGGGAAGTGTACGGTAGTGCTTTTGAAGGAAAACCCGTTAATGCGATATTCATGCGTTTCACGGGCAAAAAAGCACGTTTTTCACAGTCCTCACTGTTTTGATCATAACTCGAGAACGATCGAATGTTAGCGTTTGCCGTATGTTGCATCGTGTTCAGCGCATCGAATTACCCCTATGCAGTGAATTTGAAGCGTTTAAGGGAAGTGTACGGTAGTGTTTTGGAAGAAAATTTTTTTTTTCGAAAATCGAGCAATTCGGTGATAACTCAAGAACGGTCGAATGTTAGCGTTTGCCGTATGTTGCATCGTGTTCAGCGTATCGAATTACCCCTATGCAGTGAATTTGAAGCGTTTAAGGGAAGTTTTTTTTTTTTTTTCCACTCTTTCTCTATTTGTATTCACCCACGTCCCCGCTGGTAAGCATTACTACATGGGCAATACTACGGATCAGAGTACCCACCCATTGCGGCTGGGGCCGACTTCGCCGTTTCAGCTCATCGTATTTCTGATCACAGGGTAAACCTCCAGAAACCCCTGTGATACGATGGCGGGCGTCTACGATGGAACCCTCCCTCCCCCCCCGCGCGACGGGTCGCGTTCGGTCCCGGCTCACGGTCTCACTTCATGGATACCGCCGATAGCACACACGGAATGTTCCTGCCATCGGTCGGAGTCCGTGAGAAAATATTTTTCAGAAAAAATATTTGCAGTGAGCGGGAATCGAACGCGGGACCTTTAGAATAGTAGGCAGACACTCGACCCACTACGCCAAAGCCCCGGCTTTAAGGGAAGTGTACGGTAGTGTTTTGGAAGAAAATTGTTTTTTTCGAAAATCGAGCAATTCGGTGATAACTCGAGAACGGTCGAATGTTAGCGTTTGCCGTATGTTGCATCGTGTTCAGATCATAGAATTAACCATATACAGTGAATTTCAAACGTTTAAGAGAAGTGTACGGTAGTGTTTTAGGCAGAAATTGGTTTTTTCGAAAATCGAGCAATTCGGTGATAAGTCGAGAACCGTCGAATGTTAGCGCTCGCCGTATGTTGCATCGTGTTCAGCGCATCAAATTACCCCTATACAGTGAATTTGAAGTGGTTACGGGAAGTGTACGGTAGTGTTTTTGAAGGAAAACCCGTTAATGCGATATTCGTGCGTTTCACGGGCAGAAAAGCACGTTTTTCACAGTCCTCACTGTTTTGATCATAACTCGAGAACGATCGAATGTTAGCGTTTGCCGTATGTTGCATCGTGTTCAGCGCATCGAATTACCCCTATGCAGTGAATTTGAAGCGTTTAAGGGAAGTGTACGGTAGTGTTTTGGAAGAAAATTGTTTTTTTCGAAAATCGAGCAATTCGGTGATAACTCGAGAACGGTCGAATGTTAGCGTTTGCCGTATGTTGCATCGTGTTCAGATCATCGAATTAACCATATACAGTGAATTTCAAACGTTTAAGAGAAGTGTACGGTAGTGTTTTAGGCAGAAATTGGTTTTTTCGAAAATCGAGCAATTCGGTGATAACTCGAGAACCGTCGAATGTTAGCGCTCGCCGTATGTTGCATCGTGTTCAGCGCATCAAATTACCCCTATACAGTGAATTTGAAGTGGTTACGGGAAGTGTACGGTAGTGTTTTTGAAGGAAAACCCGTTAATGCGATATTCGTGCGTTTCACGGGCAGAAAAGCACGTTTTTCACAGTCCTCACTGTTTTGATGATAACTCGAGAAAGGTCGAATGTTAGCGTTTGCCGTATGTTGTATGGTGTTCAGTACATCGAACTACCGCTATACAGTGAATTTGAAGCGTTTAGGAGAAGTGTACGGTAGTGTTTTTGGCAGAAATTGGTTTTTTCGAAAATCGAGCAATTCGGTGATAACTCAAGAACGGTCGAATGTTAGCGTTTGCCGTGTGTTGCATTGTGTTCAGCACATCAAATTACCCCTACACACTGAATTTGAAGCGTTTAAGGGAAGTGTACGGTAATGTTTTTGGCCGAAATTGGTTTTTTCGAAAATCGAGCAATTCGATGATAACTCTCGAACGGTCGAATGTTAGCGTTTGCCGTATGTTGCATCGTGTTCAGCGCATCGAATTACCCCTATGCAGTGAATTTGAAGCGTTTAAGGGAAGTGTACGGTAGTGTTTTGGAAGAAAATTGTTTTTTTCGAAAATCGAGCAATTCGATGATAACTCTCGAACGGTCGAATGTTAGCGTTTGCCGTATGTTGCATCGTGTTCAGCGCATCGAATTACCCCTATGCAGTGAATTTGATGCGTTTAAGGGAAGTGTACGGTAGTGTTTTGGAAGAAAATTGTTTTTTTCGAAAATCAAGCAATTCGGTGATAACTCAAGAACGGTCGAATGTTAGCGTTTGCCGGATGTTGCATTGTGTTCAGCACATCGAATTACCCCTATACAGTGAATTTGAAGCGTTTGAGAGAAGTGTACGGTAGTGTTTAGGCAGAAATTTTTTTTTTTTCGAAAATCGAGCAATTCGGTGATAACTCGCGGACGGTCGAATGTTAGCACTCGCCGTATGTTGCATCGTGTTCAGCGCATCGAATAACCCCTATACAGTGATTTTGAAGTGGTTACGGGAAGTGTACGGTAGTGCTTTTGAAGGAAAAACCGTTAATGCGATATTCATGCGTTTCACGGGCAGAAAAGCACGTTTTTCACAGTCCTCACTGTTTTGATCATAACTCGAGAACGATCGAATGTTAGCGTTTGCCGTATGTTGCATCGTGTTCAGCGCATCGAATTACCCCTATGCAGTGAATTTGAAGCGTTTAAGGGAAGTGTACGGTAGTGTTTTGGAAGAAAATTGTTTTTTTCGAAAATCGAGCAATTCGGTGATAACTCAAGAACGGTCGAATGTTAGCGTTTGCCGTATGTTGCATCGTGTTCAGCGTATCGAATTACCCCTATGCAGTGAATTTGAAGCGTTTAAGGGAAGTGTACGGTAGTGTTTTGGAAGAAAATTGTTTTTTTCGAAAATCGAGCAATTCGGTGATAACTCGAGAACGGTCGAATGTTAGCGTTTGCTGTATGTTGCATCGTGTTCAGATCATCGAATTAACCATATACAGTGAATTTCAAACGTTTAAGAGAAGTGTACGGTAGTGTTTTGGAAGAAAATTGTTATTTTCGAAAATCGAACAATTCGATGATACCTCGAGAACGGTCGAATGTTGGCGTTTGGCGTATGTTGCATCGTGTTCAGCACACCGTATGACCCCTACACAGTGAATTTGAAGTGGTTACGGGAAGTGTACGGTAGTGTTTTTGAAGGAAAACCCGTTAATGCGATATTCGTGCGTTTCACGGGCAGAAAAGCACGTTTTTCACAGTCCTCACTGTTTTGATGATAACTCGAGAAAGGTCGAATGTTAGCGTTTGCCGTATGTTGTATGGTGTTCAGCGCATCGAATAACCCCTATACAGTGATTTTGAAGCGGTTACGGGAAGTGTACGGTAGTGCTTTTGAAGGAAAACCCGTTAATGCGATATTCATGCGTTTCACGGGCAAAAAAGCACGTTTTTCACAGTCCTCACTGTTTTGATCATAACTCGAGAACGATCGAATGTTAGCGTTTGCCGTATGTTGCATCGTGTTCAGCGCATCGAATTACCCCTATGCAGTGAATTTGAAGCGTTTAAGGGAAGTGTACGGTAGTGTTTTGGAAGAAAATTTTTTTTTTCGAAAATCGAGCAATTCGGTGATAACTCAAGAACGGTCGAATGTTAGCGTTTGCCGTATGTTGCATCGTGTTCAGCGTATCGAATTACCCCTATGCAGTGAATTTGAAGCGTTTAAGGGAAGTTTTTTTTTTTTTTTTCCACTCTTTCTCTATTTGTATTCACCCACGTCCCCGCTGGTAAGCATTACTACATGGGCAATACTACGGATCAGAGTACCCACCCATTGCGGCTGGGGCCGACTTCGCCGTTTCAGCTCATCGTATTTCTGATCACAGGGTAAACCTCCAGAAAGCCCTGTGATACGATGGCGGGCGTCTACGATGGAACCCTCCCTCCCCCCCCGCGCGACGGGTCGCGTTCGGTCCCGGCTCACGGTCTCACTTCATGGATACCGCCGATAGCACACACGGAATGTTCCTGCCATCGGTCGGAGTCCGTGAGAAAATATTTTTCAGAAAAAATATTTGCAGTGAGCGGGAATCGAACGCGGGACCTTTAGAATAGTAGGCAGACACTCGACCCACTACGCCAAAGCCCCGTCTTTAAGGGAAGTGTACGGTAGTGTTTTGGAAGAAAATTGTTTTTTTCGAAAATCGAGCAATTCGGTGATAACTCGAGAACGGTCGAATGTTAGCGTTTGCCGTATGTTGCATCGTGTTCAGATCATCGAATTAACCATATACAGTGAATTTCAAACGTTTAAGAGAAGTGTACGGTAGTGTTTTAGGCAGAAATTGGTTTTTTCGAAAATCGAGCAATTCGGTGATAAGTCGAGAACCGTCGAATGTTAGCGCTCGCCGTATGTTGCATCGTGTTCAGCGCATCAAATTACCCCTATACAGTGAATTTGAAGTGGTTACGGGAAGTGTACGGTAGTGTTTTTGAAGGAAAACCCGTTAATGCGATATTCGTGCGTTTCACGGGCAGAAAAGCACGTTTTTCACAGTCCTCACTGTTTTGATCAGAACTCGAGAACGATCGAATGTTAGCGTTTGCCGTCTGTTGCATCGTGTTCAGCGCATCGAATTACCCCTATGCAGTGAATTTGAAGCGTTTAAGGGAAGTGTACGGTAGTGTTTTGGAAGAAAATTGTTTTTTTCGAAAATCGAGCAATTCGGTGATAACTCGAGAACGGTCGAATGTTAGCGTTTGCCGTATGTTGCATCGTGTTCAGATCATCGAATTAACCATATGCAGTGAATTTCAAACGTTTAAGAGAAGTGTACGGTAGTGTTTTAGGCAGAAATTGGTTTTTTCGAAAATCGAGCAATTCGGTGATAACTCGAGAACCGTCGAATGTTAGCGCTCGCCGTATGTTGCATCGTGTTCAGCGCATCAAATTACCCCTATACAGTGAATTTGAAGTGGTTACGGGAAGTGTACGGTAGTGTTTTTGAAGGAAAACCCGTTAATGCGATATTCGTGCGTTTCACGGGCAGAAAAGCACGTTTTTCACAGTCCTCACTGTTTTGATGATAACTCGAGAAAGGTCGAATGTTAGCGTTTGCCGTATGTTGTATGGTGTTCAGTACATCGAACTACCGCTATACAGTGAATTTGAAGCGTTTAGGAGAAGTGTACGGTAGTGTTTTTGGCAGAAATTGGTTTTTTCGAAAATCGAGCAATTCGGTGATAACTCAAGAACGGTCGAATGTTAGCGTTTGCCGTGTGTTGCATTGTGTTCAGCACATCAAATTACCCCTACACACTGAATTTGAAGCGTTTAAGGGAAGTGTACGGTAATGTTTTTGGCCGAAATTGGTTTTTTCGAAAATCGAGCAATTCGATGATAACTCTCGAACGGTCGAATGTTAGCGTTTGCCGTATGTTGCATCGTGTTCAGCGCATCGAATTACCCCTATGCAGTGAATTTGAAGCGTTTAAGGGAAGTGTACGGTAGTGTTTTGGAAGAAAATTTTTTTTTTCGAAAATCGAGCAATTCGATGATAACTCTCGAACGGTCGAATGTTAGCGTTTGCCGTATGTTGCATCGTGTTCAGCGCATCGAATTACCCCTATGCAGCGAATTTGATGCGTTTAAGGGAAGTGTACGGTAGTGTTTTGGAAGAAAATTGTTTTTTTCGAAAATCAAGCAATTCGGTGATAACTCAAGAACGGTCGAATGTTAGCGTTTGCCGGATGTTGCATTGTGTTCAGCACATCGAATTACCCCTATACAGTGAATTTGAAGCGTTTGAGAGAAGTGTACGGTAGTGTTTAGGCAGAAATTTTTTTTTTTCGAAAATCGAGCAATTCGGTGATAACTGGCGGACGGTCGAATGTTAGCACTCGCCGTATGTTGCATCGTGTTCAGCGCATCGAATAACCCCTATACAGTGATTTTGAAGTGGTTACGGGAAGTGTACGGTAGTGCTTTTGAAGGAAAACCCGTTAATGCGATATTCATGCGTTTCACGGGCAGAAAAGCACGTTTTTCACAGTCCTCACTGTTTTGATCATAACTCGAGAACGATCGAATGTTAGCGTTTGCCGTATGTTGCATCGTGTTCAGCGTATCGAATTACCCCTATGCAGTGAATTTGAAGCGTTTAAGGGAAGTGTACGGTAGTGTTTTGGAAGAAAATTGTTTTTTTCGAAAATCGAGCAATTCGGTGATAACTCGAGAACGGTCGAATGTTAGCGTTTGCCGTATGTTGCATCGTGTTCAGATCATCGAATTAACCATATACAGTGAATTTCAAACGTTTAAGAGAAGTGTACGGTAGTGTTTTAGGCAGAAATTGGTTTTTTCGAAAATCGAGCAATTCGGTGATAACTCGAGAACCGTCGAATGTTAGCGCTCGCCGTATGTTGCATCGTGTTCAGCGCATCAAATTACCCCTATACAGTGAATTTGAAGTGGTTACGGGAAGTGTACGGTAGTGTTTTTGAAGGAAAACCCGTTAATGCGATATTCGTGCGTTTCACGGGCAGAAAAGCACGTTTTTCACAGTCCTCACTGTTTTGATCATAACTCGAGAACGATCGAATGTTAGCGTTTGCCGTATGTTGCATCGTGTTCAGCGCATCGAATTACCCCTATGCAGTGAATTTGAAGCGTTTAAGGGAAGTGTACGGTAGTGTTTTGGAAGAAAATTGTTTTTTTTCGAAAATCGAGCAATTCGGTGATAACTCGAGAACGGTCGAATGTTAGCGTTTGCTGTATGTTGCATCGTGTTCAGATCATCGAATTAACCATATACAGTGAATTTCAAACGTTTAAGAGAAGTGTACGGTAGTGTTTTGGAAGAAAATTGTTATTTTCGAAAATCGAACAATTCGATGATACCTCGAGAACGGTCGAATGTTGGCGTTTGGCGTATGTTGCATCGTGTTCAGCACACCGTATGACCCCTACACAGTGAATTTCAAGTGGTTACGGGAAGTGTACAGTAGTGTTTTTGAAGGAAAACCCGTTAATGCGATATTCGTGCGTTTCACGGGCAGAAAAGCACGTTTTTCACAGTCCTCACTGTTTTGATGATAACTCGAGAAAGGTCGAATGTTAGCGTTTGCCGTATGTTGTATGGTGTTCAGCGCATCGAATAACCCCTATACAGTGATTTTGAAGTGGTTACGGGAAGTGTACGGTAGTGCTTTTGAAGGAAAACCCGTTAATGCGATATTCATGCGTTTCACGGGCAAAAAAGCACGTTTTTCACAGTCCTCACTGTTTTGATCATAACTCGAGAACGATCGAATGTTAGCGTTTGCCGTATGTTGCATCGTGTTCAGCGCATCGAATTACCCCTATGCAGTGAATTTGAAGCGTTTAAGGGAAGTGTACGGTAGTGTTTTGGAAGAAAATTTTTTTTTTCGAAAATCGAGCAATTCGGTGATAACTCAAGAACGGTCGAATGTTAGCGTTTGCCGTATGTTGCATCGTGTTCAGATCATCGAATTAACCATATACAGTGAATTTCAAACGTTTAAGAGAAGTGTACGGTAGTGTTTTAGGCAGAAATTGGTTTTTTCGAAAATCGAGCAATTCGGTGATAACTCGAGAACCGTCGAATGTTAGCGCTCGCCGTATGTTGCATCGTGTTCAGCGCATCAAATTACCCCTATACAGTGAATTTGAAGTGGTTACGGGAAGTGTACGGTAGTGTTTTTGAAGGAAAACCCGTTAATGCGATATTCGTGCGTTTCACGGGCAGAAAAGCACGTTTTTCACAGTCCTCACTGTTTTGATCATAACTCGAGAACGATCGAATGTTAGCGTTTGCCGTATGTTGCATCGTGTTCAGCGCATCGAATTACCCCTATGCAGTGAATTTGAAGCGTTTAAGGGAAGTGTACGGTAGTGTTTTGGAAGAAAATTGTTTTTTTCGAAAATCGAGCAATTCGGTGATAACTCGAGAACGGTCGAATGTTAGCGTTTGCTGTATGTTGCATCGTGTTCAGATCATCGAATTAACCATATACAGTGAATTTCAAGTGGTTACGGGAAGTGTACAGTAGTGTTTTTGAAGGAAAACCCGTTAATGCGATATTCGTGCGTTTCACGGGCAGAAAAGCACGTTTTTCACAGTCCTCACTGTTTTGATGATAACTCGAGAAAGGTCGAATGTTAGCGTTTGCCGTATGTTGTATGGTGTTCAGCGCATCGAATAACCCCTATACAGTGATTTTGAAGTGGTTACGGGAAGTGTACGGTAGTGCTTTTGAAGGAAAACCCGTTAATGCGATATTCATGCGTTTCACGGGCAAAAAAGCACGTTTTTCACAGTCCTCACTGTTTTGATCATAACTCGAGAACGATCGAATGTTAGCGTTTGCCGTATGTTGCATCGTGTTCAGCGCATCGAATTACCCCTATGCAGTGAATTTGAAGCGTTTAAGGGAAGTGTACGGTAGTGTTTTGGAAGAAAATTTTTTTTTTTCGAAAATCGAGCAATTCGGTGATAACTCAAGAACGGTCGAATGTTAGCGTTTGCCGTATGTTGCATCGTGTTCAGCGTATCGAATTACCCCTATGCAGTGAATTTGAAGCGTTTAAGGGAAGTTTTTTTTTTTTTTTTCCACTCTTTCTCTATTTGTATTCACCCACGTCCCCGCTGGTAAGCATTACTACATGGGCAATACTACGGATCAGAGTACCCACCCATTGCGGCTGGGGCCGACTTCGCCGTTTCAGCTCATCGTATTTCTGATCACAGGGTAAACCTCCAGAAACCCCTGTGATACGATGGTGGGCGTCTACGATGGAACCCTCCCTCCCCCCCCGCGCGACGGGTCGCGTTCGGTCCCGGCTCACGGTCTCACTTCATGGATACCGCCGATAGCACACACGGAATGTTCCTGCCATCGGTCGGAGTCCGTGAGAAAATATTTTTCAGAAAAAATATTTGCAGTGAGCGGGAATCGAACGCGGGACCTTTAGAATAGTAGGCAGACACTCGACCCACTACGCCAAAGCCCCGTCTTTAAGGGAAGTGTACGGTAGTGTTTTGGAAGAAAATTGTTTTTTTCGAAAATCGAGCAATTCGGTGATAACTCGAGAACGGTCGAATGTTAGCGTTTGCCGTATGTTGCATCGTGTTCAGATCATCGAATTAACCATATACAGTGAATTTCAAACGTTTAAGAGAAGTGTACGGTAGTGTTTTAGGCAGAAATTGGTTTTTTCGAAAATCGAGCAATTCGGTGATAAGTCGAGAACCGTCGAATGTTAGCGCTCGCCGTATGTTGCATCGTGTTCAGCGCATCAAATTACCCCTATACAGTGAATTTGAAGTGGTTACGGGAAGTGTACGGTAGTGTTTTTGAAGGAAAACCCGTTAATGCGATATTCGTGCGTTTCACGGGCAGAAAAGCACGTTTTTCACAGTCCTCACTGTTTTGATCATAACTCGAGAACGATCGAATGTTAGCGTTTGCCGTATGTTGCATCGTGTTCAGCGCATCGAATTACCCCTATGCAGTGAATTTGAAGCGTTTAAGGGAAGTGTACGGTAGTGTTTTGGAAGAAAATGGTTTTTTTCGAAAATCGAGCAATTCGGTGATAACTCGAGAACGGTCGAATGTTAGCGTTTGCCGTGTGTTGCATTGTGTTCAGCACATCAAATTACCCCTACACACTGAATTTGAAGCGTTTAAGGGAAGTGTACGGTAATGTTTTTGGCCGAAATTGGTTTTTTCGAAAATCGAGCAATTCGATGATAACTCTCGAACGGTCGAATGTTAGCGTTTGCCGTATGTTGCATCGTGTTTAGCGCATCGAATTACCCCTATGCAGTGAATTTGAAGCGTTTAAGGGAAGTGTACGGTAGTGTTTTGGAAGAAAATTGTTTTTTTCGAAAATCGAGCAATTCGGTGATAACTCAAGAACGGTCGAATGTTAGCGTTTGCCGTATGTTGCATCGTGTTCAGCGTATCGAATTACCCCTATGCAGTGAATTTGAAGCGTTTAAGGGAAGTGTACGGTAGTGTTTTGGAAGAAAATTGTTTTTTTCGAAAATCGAGCAATTCGGTGATAACTCGAGAACGGTCGAATGTTAGCGTTTGCCGTATGTTGCATCGTGTTCAGATCATCGAATTAACCATATACAGTGAATTTCAAACGTTTAAGAGAAGTGTACGGTAGTGTTTTAGGCAGAAATTGGTTTTTTCGAAAATCGAGCAATTCGGTGATAACTCGAGAACCGTCGAATGTTAGCGCTCCCCGTATGTTGCATCGTGTTCAGCGCATCAAATTACCCCTATACAGTGAATTTGAAGTGGTTACGGGAAGTGTACGGTAGTGTTTTTGAAGGAAAACCCGTTAATGCGATATTCGTGCGTTTCACGGGCAGAAAAGCACGTTTTTCACAGTCCTCACTGTTTTGATCATAACTCGAGAACGATCGAATGTTAGCGTTTGCCGTATGTTGCATCGTGTTCAGCGCATCGAATTACCCCTATGCAGTGAATTTGAAGCGTTTAAGGGAAGTGTACGGTAGTGTTTTGGAAGAAAATTGTTTTTTTCGAAAATCGAGCAATTCGGTGATAACTCGAGAACGGTCGAATGTTAGCGTTTGCTGTATGTTGCATCGTGTTCAGATCATCGAATTAACCATATACAGTGAATTTCAAACGTTTAAGAGAAGTGTACGGTAGTGTTTTGGAAGAAAATTGTTATTTTCGAAAATCGAACAATTCGATGATACCTCGAGAACGGTCGAATGTTGGCGTTTGGCGTATGTTGCATCGTGTTCAGCACACCGTATGACCCCTACACAGTGAATTTCAAGTGGTTACGGGAAGTGTACAGTAGTGTTTTTGAAGGAAAACCCGTTAATGCGATATTCGTGCGTTTCACGGGCAGAAAAGCACGTTTTTCACAGTCCTCACTGTTTTGATGATAACTCGAGAAAGGTCGAATGTTAGCGTTTGCCGTATGTTGTATGGTGTTCAGCGCATCGAATAACCCCTATACAGTGATTTTGAAGTGGTTACGGGAAGTGTACGGTAGTGCTTTTGAAGGAAAACCCGTTAATGCGATATTCATGCGTTTCACGGGCAAAAAAGCACGTTTTTCACAGTCCTCACTGTTTTGATCATAACTCGAGAACGATCGAATGTTAGCGTTTGCCGTATGTTGCATCGTGTTCAGCGCATCGAATTACCCCTATGCAGTGAATTTGAAGCGTTTAAGGGAAGTGTACGGTAGTGTTTTGGAAGAAAATTTTTTTTTTCGAAAATCGAGCAATTCGGTGATAACTCAAGAACGGTCGAATGTTAGCGTTTGCCGTATGTTGCATCGTGTTCAGCGTATCGAATTACCCCTATGCAGTGAATTTGAAGCGTTTAAGGGAAGTTTTTTTTTTTTTTTTTCCACTCTTTCTCTATTTGTATTCACCCACGTCCCCGCTGGTAAGCATTACTACATGGGCAATACTACGGATCAGAGTACCCACCCATTGCGGCTGGGGCCGACTTCGCCGTTTCAGCTCATCGTATTTCTGATCACAGGGTAAACCTCCAGAAACCCCTGTGATACGATGGCGGGCGTCTACGATGGAACCCTCCCTCCCCCCCCGCGCGACGGGTCGCGTTCGGTCCCGGCTCACGGTCTCACTTCATGGATACCGCCGATAGCACACACGGAATGTTCCTGCCATCGGTCGGAGTCCGTGAGAAAATATTTTTCAGAAAAAATATTTGCAGTGAGCGGGAATCGAACGCGGCACCTTTAGAATAGTAGGCAGACACTCGACCCACTACGCCAAAGCCCCGTCTTTAAGGGAAGTGTACGGTAGTGTTTTGGAAGAAAATTGTTTTTTTTTCGAAAATCGAGCAATTCGGTGATAACTCGAGAACGGTCGAATGTTAGCGTTTGCCGTATGTTGCATCGTGTTCAGATCATCGAATTAACCATATACAGTGAATTTCAAACGTTTAAGAGAAGTGTACGGTAGTGTTTTAGGCAGAAATTGGTTTTTTCGAAAATCGAGCAATTCGGTGATAAGTCGAGAACCGTCGAATGTTAGCGCTCGCCGTATGTTGCATCGTGTTCAGCGCATCAAATTACCCCTATACAGTGAATTTGAAGTGGTTACGGGAAGTGTACGGTAGTGTTTTTGAAGGAAAACCCGTTAATGCGATATTCGTGCGTTTCACGGGCAGAAAAGCACGTTTTTCACAGTCCTCACTGTTTTGATGATAACTCGAGAAAGGTCGAATGTTAGCGTTTGCCGTATGTTGTATGGTGTTCAGTACATCGAACTACCCCTATACAGTGAATTTGAAGCGTTTAGGAGAAGTGTACGGTAGTGTTTTTGGCAGAAATTGGTTTTTTCGAAAATCGAGCAATTCGGTGATAACTCAAGAACGGTCGAATGTTAGCGTTTGCCGTGTGTTGCATTGTGTTCAGCACATCAAATTACCCCTACACACTGAATTTGAAGCGTTTAAGGGAAGTGTACGGTAATGTTTTTGGCCGAAATTGGTTTTTTCGAAAATCGAGCAATTCGATGATAACTCTCGAACGGTCGAATGTTAGCGTTTGCCGTATGTTGCATCGTGTTCAGCGCATCGAATTACCCCTATGCCGTGAATTTGAAGCGTTTAAGGGAAGTGTACGGTAGTGTTTTGGAAGAAAATTGTTTTTTTCGAAAATCGAGCAATTCGGTGATAACTCAAGACCGGTCGAGTGTTAGCGTTTGCCGGATGTTGCATTGTGTTCAGCACATCGAATTACCCCTATACAGTGAATTTGAAGCGTTTGAAAGAAGTGTACGGTATTGTTTAGGCAGAAATTTTTTTTTCGAAAATCGAGCAATTCGGTGATAACTCGCGAACGGTCGAATGTTAGCACTCGCCGTATGTTGCATCGTGTTCAGCGCATCGAATAACCCCTATACAGTGATTTTGAAGTGGTTACGGGAAGTGTACGGTAGTGCTTTTGAAGGAAAAGCCGTTAATGCGATATTCGTGCGTTTCACGGGCAGAAAAGCACGTTTTTCACAGTCCTCACTGTTTTGATCATAACTCGAGAACGATCGAATGTTAGCGTTTGCCGTATGTTGCATCGTGTTCAGCGCATCGAATTACCCCTATGCAGTGAATTTGAAGCGTTTAAGGGAAGTGTACGGTAGTGTTTTGGAAGAAAATTGTTTTTTTCGAAAATCGAGCAATTCGGCGATAACTCAAGAACGGTCGAATGTTAGCGTTTGCCGTATGTTGCATCGTGTTCAGCGTATCGAATTACCCCTATGCAGTGAATTTCAAGCGTTTAAAGGAAGTGTACGGTAGTGTTTTGGAAGAAAATTGTTTTTTTCGAAAATCGAGCAATTCGGTGATAACTCAAGAACGGTCGAATGTTAGCGTTTGCCGTATGTTGCATCGTGTTCAGATCATCGAATTAACCATATACAGTGAATTTCAAACGTTTAAGAGAAGTGTACGGTAGTGTTTTAGGCAGAAATTGGTTTTTTCGAAAATCGAGCAATTCGGTGATAACTCGAGAACCGTCTAATGTTAGCGCTCGCCGTATGTTGCATCGTGTTCAGCGCATCAAATTACCCCTATACAGTGAATTTCAAGCGTTTAAGGGAAGTGTACGGTAGTGTTTAGGTAGAAATTTTTTTTTTCGAAAATCGAGCAATTCGGTGATAACTCGCGAACGGTCGAATGTTAGCACTCGCCGTATGTTGCATCGTGTTCAGCGCATCGAATAACCCCTATACAGTGATTTTGAAGTGGTTACGGGAAGTGTACGGTAGTGCTTTTGAAGGAAAACCCGTTAATGCGATATTCGTGCGTTTCACGGGCAGAAAAGCACGTTTTTCACAGTCCTCACTGTTTTGATGATAACTCGAGAAAGGTCGAATGTTAGCGTTTGCCGTGTGTTGCATTGTGTTCAGCACATCAAATTACCCCTACACACTGAATTTGAAGCGTTTAAGGGAAGTGTACGGTAATGTTTTTGGCCGAAATTGTTTTTTTTCGAAAATCGAGCAATTCGATGATAACTCTCGAACGGTCGAATGTTAGCGTTTGCCGTATGTTGCATCGTGTTCAGCGCATCGAATTACCCCTATGCAGTGAATTTCAAGCGTTTAAGGGAAGTGTACGGTAGTGTTTTGGAAGAAAATTGTTTTTTTCGAAAATCGAGCAATTCGGTGATAACTCAAGAACGGTCGAATGTTAGCGTTTGCCGGATGTTGCATTGTGTTCAGCACATCGAATTACCCCTATACAGTGAATTTGAAGTGGTTACGGGAAGTGTACGGTAGTGTTTTTGAAGGAAAACCCGTTAATGCGATATTCGTGCGTTTCACGGGCAGAAAAGCACGTTTTTCACAGTCCTCACTGTTTTGATGATAACTCTCGAACGGTCGAATGTTAGCGTTTGCGGTATGTTGCATCGTGTTCAGCGCATCGAATTACCCCTATGCAGTGAATTTGAAGCGTTTAAGGGAAGTGTACGGTAGTGTTTTGGAAGAAAATTGTTTTTTTCGAAAATCGAGCAATTCGGTGATAACTCAAGAACGGTCGAATGTTAGCGTTTGCCGTATGTTGCATCGTGTTCAGCGTATCGAATTACCCCTATGCAGTGAATTTGAAGCGTTTAAGGGAAGTGTACGGTAGTGTTTTGGAAGAAAATTGTTTTTTTCGAAAATCGAGCAATTCGGTGATAACTCGAGAACGGTCGAATGTTAGCGTTTGCCGTATGTTGCATCGTGTTCAGATCATCGAATTAACCATATACAGTGAATTTCAAACGTTTAAGAGAAGTGTACGGTAGTGTTTTAGGCAGAAATTGGTTTTTTTCGAAAATCGAGCAATTCGGTGATAACTCGAGAACCGTCGAATGTTAGCGCTCGCCGTATGTTGCATCGTGTTCAGCGCATCAAATTACCCCTATACAGTGAATTTCAAGCGTTTAAGGGAAGTGTACGGTAGTGTTTAGGTAGAAATTTTTTTTTTCGAAAATCGAGCAATTCGGTGATAACTCGCGAACGGTCGAATGTTAGCACTCGCCGTATGTTGCATCGTGTTCAGCGCATCGAATAACCCCTATACAGTGATTTTGAAGTGGTTACGGGAAGTGTACGGTAGTGCTTTTGAAGGAAAACCCGTTAATGCGATATTCGTGCGTTTCACGGGCAGAAAAGCACGTTTTTCACAGTCCTCACTGTTTTGATGATAACTCGAGAAAGGTCGAATGTTAGCGTTTGCCGTGTGTTGCATTGTGTTCAGCACATCAAATTACCCCTACACACTGAATTTGAAGCGTTTAAGGGAAGTGTACGGTAATGTTTTTGGCCGAAATTGTTTTTTTTTCGAAAATCGAGCAATTCGATGATAACTCTCGAACGGTCGAATGTTAGCGTTTGCCGTATGTTGCATCGTGTTCAGCGCATCGAATTACCCCTATGCAGTGAATTTCAAGCGTTTAAGGGAAGTGTACGGTAGTGTTTTGGAAGAAAATTGTTTTTTTCGAAAATCGAGCAATTCGGTGATAACTCAAGAACGGTCGAATGTTAGCGTTTGCCGGATGTTGCATTGTGTTCAGCACATCGAATTACCCCTATACAGTGAATTTGAAGTGGTTACGGGAAGTGTACGGTAGTGTTTTTGAAGGAAAACCCGTTAATGCGATATTCGTGCGTTTCACGGGCAGAAAAGCACGTTTTTCACAGTCCTCACTGTTTTGATGATAACTCTCGAACGGTCGAATGTTAGCGTTTGCGGTATGTTGCATCGTGTTCAGCGCATCGAATTACCCCTATGCAGTGAATTTGAAGCGTTTAAGGGAAGTGTACGGTAGTGTTTTGGAAGAAAATTGTTTTTTTCGAAAATCGAGCAATTCGGTGATAACTCAAGAACGGTCGAATGTTAGCGTTTGCCGTATGTTGCATCGTGTTCAGCGTATCGAATTACCCCTATGCAGTGAATTTGAAGCGTTTAAGGGAAGTGTACGGTAGTGTTTTGGAAGAAAATTGTTTTTTTCGAAAATCGAGCAATTCGGTGATAACTCGAGAACGGTCGAATGTTAGCGTTTGCCGTATGTTGCATCGTGTTCAGATCATCGAATTAACCATATACAGTGAATTTCAAACGTTTAAGAGAAGTGTACGGTAGGGTTTTAGGCAGAAATTGTTTTTTTCGAAAATCGAGCAATTCGGTGATAACTCGAGAACCGTCGAATGTTAGCGCTCGCCGTATGTTGCATCGTGTTCAGCGCATCAAATTACCCCTATACAGTGAATTTGAAGTGGTTACGGGAAGTGTACGGTAGTGCTTTTGAAGGAAAACCCGTTAATGCGATATTCGTGCGTTTCACGGGCAGAAAAGCACGTTTTTCACAGTCCTCACTGTTTTGATGATAACTCGAGAAAGGTCGAATGTTAGCGTTTGCCGTGTGTTGCATTGTGTTCAGCACATCAAATTACCCCTACACACTGAATTTGAAGCGTTTAAGGGAAGTGTACGGTAATGTTTTTGGCCGAAATTGTTTTTTTTCGAAAATCGAGCAATTCGATGATAACTCTCGAACGGTCGAATGTTAGCGTTTGCCGTATGTTGCATCGTGTTCAGCGCATCGAATTACCCCTATGCAGTGAATTTCAAGCGTTTAAGGGAAGTGTACGGTAGTGTTTTGGAAGAAAATTGTTTTTTTCGAAAATCGAGCAATTCGGTGATAACTCAAGAACGGTCGAATGTTAGCGTTTGCCGGATGTTGCATTGTGTTCAGCACATCGAATTACCCCTATACAGTGAATTTGAAGTGGTTACGGGAAGTGTACGGTAGTGTTTTTGAAGGAAAACCCGTTAATGCGATATTCGTGCGTTTCACGGGCAGAAAAGCACGTTTTTCACAGTCCTCACTGTTTTGATGATAACTCTCGAACGGTCGAATGTTAGCGTTTGCGGTATGTTGCATCGTGTTCAGCGCATCGAATTACCCCTATGCAGTGAATTTGAAGCGTTTAAGGGAAGTGTACGGTAGTGTTTTGGAAGAAAATTGTTTTTTTCGAAAATCGAGCAATTCGGTGATAACTCAAGAACGGTCGAATGTTAGCGTTTGCCGTATGTTGCATCGTGTTCAGCGTATCGAATTACCCCTATGCAGTGAATTTGAAGCGTTTAAGGGAAGTGTACGGTAGTGTTTTGGAAGAAAATTTTTTTTTTCGAAAATCGAGCAATTCGGTGATAACTCGAGAACGGTCGAATGTTAGCGTTTGCCGTATGTTGCATCGTGTTCAGATCATCGAATTAACCATATACAGTGAATTTCAAACGTTTAAGAGAAGTGTACGGTAGGGTTTTAGGCAGAAATTGTTTTTTTCGAAAATCGAGCAATTCGGTGATAACTCGAGAACCGTCGAATGTTAGCGCTCGCCGTATGTTGCATCGTGTTCAGCGCATCAAATTACCCCTATACAGTGAATTTGAAGTGGTTACGGGAAGTGTACGGTAGTGTTTTTGAAGGAAAACCCGTTAATGCGATATTCGTGCGTTTCACGGGCAGAAAAGCACGTTTTTCACAGTCCTCACTGTTTTGATGATAACTCGAGAAAGGTCGAATGTTAGCGTTTGCCGTGTGTTGCATTGTGTTCAGCACATCAAATTACCCCTACACACTGAATTTGAAGCGTTTAAGGGAAGTGTACGGTAATGTTTTTGGCCGAAATTGTTTTTTTCGAAAATCGAGCAATTCGATGATAACTCTCGAACGGTCGAATGTTAGCGTTTGCCGTATGTTGCATCGTGTTCAGCGCATCGAATTACCCCTATGCAGTGAATTTGAAGCGTTTAAGGGAAGTCTACGGTAGTGTTTTAGGCAGAAATTGGTTTTTTCGAAAATCGAGCAATTCGGTGATAACTCAAGAACGGTCGAATGTTAGCGTTTGCCGGATGTTGCATTGTGTTCAGCACATCGAATTACCCCTATACAGTGAATTTGAAGCGTTTGAGAGAAGTGTACGGTAGTGTTTAGGCAGAAATTTTTTTTTTGGAAAATCGAGCAATTCGGTGATAACTCGCGAACGGTCGAATGTTAGCACTCGCCGTATGTTGCATCGTGTTCAGCGCATCGAATAACCCCTATACAGTGATTTTGAAGTGGTTACGGGAAGTGTACGGTAGTGCTTTTGAAGGAAAACCCGTTAATGCGATATTCGTGCGTTTCACGGGCAGAAAAGCACGTTTTTCACAGTCCTCACTGTTTTGATCATAACTCGAGAACGATCGAATGTTAGCGTTTGCCGTATGTTGCATTGTGTTCAGCGCATCGAATTAACCCTGTGCAGTGAATTTGAAGCGTTTAAGGGAAGTGTACGGTAGTGTTTTGGAAGAAAATTGTTTTTTTCGAAAATCGAGCGATTCGGTGATAACTCAAGAACGGTCGAATGTTAGCGTTTGCCGTATGTTGCATCGTGTTCAGCGTATCGAATTACCCCTATGCAGTGAATTTGAAGCGTTTAAGGGAAGTGTACGGTAGTGTTTTGGAAGAAAATTGTTTTTTTCGAAAATCGAGCAATTCGGTGATAACTCGAGAACGGTCGATCGTTAGCGTTTGCCGTATGTTGCATCGTGTTCAGATCATCGAATTAACCATATACAGTGAATTTCAAACGTTTAAGAGAAGTGTACGGTAGTGTTTTAGGCAGAAATCGGTTTTTTCGAAAATCGAGCAATTCGGTGATAACTCGAGAACCGTCGAATGTTAGCGTTTGCCGTATGTTGCATCGTGTTCAGCGTATCGAATTACTCCTATGCAGTGAATTTGAAGCGTTTAAGAGAAGTGTACGGTAGTGTTTTGGAAGAAAATTGTTTTTATCGAAAATCGAGCCATTCGGTGATAACTCGAGAACGGTCGAATGTTAGCGTTTGCCGTATGTTGCATCGTGTTCAGCGTATCGAATTACCCCTATGCAGTGAATTTGAAGCGTTTAAGAGAAGTGTACGGTAGTGTTTTGGAAGAAAATTGTTTTTTTCGAAAATCGAGCAAATCGATGATAACTCTCGAACGGTCGAATGTTAGCGTTTGCCGTATGTTGCATCGTGTTCAGCGCATCGAATTACCCCTATGCAGTGAATTTGAAGCGTTTAAGGGAAGTGTACGGTAGTGTTTTGGAAGAAAATTGTGTTTTTCGAAAATCGAGCAATTCGGTGATAACTCAAGAACGGTCGAATGTTAGCGTTTGCCGTATGTTGCATCGTGTTCAGCGTATCGAATTACCCCTATGCAGTGAATTTGAAGCGTTTAAGGGAAGTGTACGGTAGTGTTTTGGAAGAAAATTGTTTTTTTCGAAAATCGAGCAATTCGGTGATAACTCGAGAACCGTCGAATGTTAGCGCTCGCCGTATGTTGCATCGTGTTCAGCGCATCAAATTGCCCCTATACAGTGAATTTGAAGTGGTTACGGGAAGTGTACGGTAGTGTTTTTGAAGGAAAACACGTTAATGCGATATTCGTGCGTTTCACGGGCAGAAAAGCACGTTTTTCACAGTCCTCACTGTTTTGATCATAACTCGAGAACGATCGAATGTTAGCGTTTGCCGTATGTTGCATCGTGTTCAGCGCATCGAATTACCCCTATGCAGTGAATTTGAAGCGTTTAAGGGAAGTGTACGGTAGTGTTTTGGAAGAAAATTGTTTTTTTCGAAAATCGAGCAATTCGGTGATAACTCGAGAACGGTCGAATGTTAGCGTTTGCCGTATGTTGCATCGTGTTCAGATCATCGAATTAACCATATACAGTGAATTTCAAACGTTTAAGAGAAGTGTACGGTAGGGTTTTAGGCAGAAATTGGTTTTTTCGAAAATCGAGCAATTCGGTGATAACTCGAGAACCGTCGAATGTTAGCGCTCGCCGTATGTTGCATCGTGTTCAGCGCATCAAATTACCCCTATACAGTGAATTTGAAGTGGTTACGGGAAGTGTACGGTAGTGTTTTTGAAGGAAAACCCGTTAATGCGATATTCGTGCGTTTCACGGGCAGAAAAGCACGTTTTTCACAGTCCTCACTGTTTTGATGATAACTCGAGAAAGGTCGAATGTTAGCGTTTGCCGTGTGTTGCATTGTGTTCAGCACATCAAATTACCCCTACACACTGAATTTGAAGCGTTTAAGGGAAGTGTACGGTAATGTTTTTGGCCGACATTGTTTTTTTCGAAAATCGAGCAATTCGATGATAACTCTCGAACGGTCGAATGTTAGCGTTTGCCGTATGTTGCATCGTGTTCAGCGCATCGAATTACCCCTATGCAGTGAATTTGAAGCGTTTAAGGGAAGTCTACGGTAGTGTTTTAGGCAGAAATTGGTTTTTTCGAAAATCGAGCAATTCGGTGATAACTCAAGAACGGTCGAATGTTAGCGTTTGCCGGATGTTGCATTGTGTTCAGCACATCGAATTACCCCTATACAGTGAATTTGAAGCGTTTGAGAGAAGTGTACGGTAGTGTTTAGGCAGAAATTTTTTTTTTGGAAAATCGAGCAATTCGGTGATAACTCGCGAACGGTCGAATGTTAGCACTCGCCGTATGTTGCATCGTGTTCAGCGCATCGAATTACCCCTATGCAGTGAATTTGAAGCGTTTAAGGGAAGTGTACGGTAGTGTTTTGGAAGAAAATTGTGTTTTTCGAAAATCGAGCAATTCGGTGATAACTCAAGAACGGTCGAATGTTAGCGTTTGCCGTATGTTGCATCGTGTTCAGCGTATCGAATTACCCCTATGCAGTGAATTTGAAGCGTTTAAGGGAAGTGTACGGTAGTGTTTTGGAAGAAAATTGTTTTTTTTCGAAAATCGAGCAATTCGGTGATAACTCGAGAACGGTCGAATGTTAGCACTCGCCGTATGTTGCATCGTGTTCAGCGCATCGAATTACCCCTATGCAGTGAATTTGAAGCGTTTAAGGGAAGTGTACGGTAGTGTTTTGGAAGAAAATTGTGTTTTTCGAAAATCGAGCAATTCGGTGATAACTCAAGAACGGTCGAATGTTAGCGTTTGCCGTATGTTGCATCGTGTTCAGCGTATCGAATTACCCCTATGCAGTGAATTTGAAGCGTTTAAGGGAAGTGTACGGTAGTGTTTTGGAAGAAAATTGTTTTTTTCGAAAATCGAGCGATTCGGTGATAACTCAAGAACGGTCGAATGTTAGCGTTTGCCGTATGTTGCATCGTGTTCAGCGTATCGAATTACCCCTATGCAGTGAATTTGAAGCGTTTAAGGGAAGTGTACGGTAGTGTTTTGGAAGAAAATTTTTTTTTCGAAAATCGAGCAATTCGGTGATAACTCGAGAACAGTCGAATGTTAGCGTTTGCCGTATGTTGCATCGTGTTCAGATCATCGAATTAACCATATACAGTGAATTTCAAACGTTTAAGAGAAGTGTACGGTAGTGTTTTAGGCAGAAATCGGTTTTTTCGAAAATCGAGCAATTCGGTGATAACTCGAGAACTGTCGAATGTTAGCGTTTGCCGTATGTTGCATCGTGTTCAGCGTATCGAATTACTCCTATGCAGTGAATTTGAAGCGTTTAAGAGAAGTGTACGGTAGTGTTTTGGAAGAAAATTGTTTTTTTCGAAAATCGAGCAATTCGGTGATAACTCGAGAACGGTCGAATGTTAGCGTTTGCGGTATGTTGCATCGTGTTCAGCGTATCGAATTACCCCTATGCAGTGAATTTGAAGCGTTTAAGAGAAGTGTACGGTAGTGTTTTGGAAGAAAATTGTTTTTTTCGAAAATCGAGCAAATCGATGATAACTCTCGAACGGTCGAATGTTAGCGTTTGCCGTATGTTGCATCGTGTTCAGCGCATCGAATTACCCCTATGCAGTGAATTTGAAGCGTTTAAGGGAAGTGTACGGTAGTGTTTTGGAAGAAAATTGTTTTTTTCGAAAATCGAGCAATTCGGTGATAACTCAAGAACGGTCGAATGTTAGCGTTTGCCGTATGTTGCATCGTGTTCAGCGTATCGAATTACCCCTATGCAGTGAATTTGAAGCGTTTAAGGGAAGTGTACGGTAGTGTTTTGGAAGAAAATTGTTTTTTTCGAAAATCGAGCAATTCGGTGATAACTCGAGAACGGTCGAATGTTAGCGTTTGCCGTATGTTGCATCGTGTTCAGATCATCGAATTACCCCTATGCAGTGAATTTGAAGCGTTTAAGGGAAGTGTACGGTAGTGTTTTGGAAGAAAATTGTTTTTTTCGAAAATCGAGCAATTCGGTGATAACTCGAGAACGGTCGAATGTTAGCGTTTGCCGTATGTTGCATCGTGTTCAGATCATCGAATTAACCATATACAGTGAATTTGAAGTGGTTACGGGAAGTGTACGGTAGTGTTTTTGAAGGAAAACCCGTTAATGCGATATTCGTGCGTTTCACGGGCAGAAAAGCACGTTTTTCACAGTCCTCACTGTTTTGATGATAACTGGAGAAAGGTCGAATGTTAGTGTTTGCCGTGTGTTGCATTGTGTTCCACACATCAAATTACCCCTACACACTGAATTTGAAGCGTTTAAGGGAAGTGTACGGTAATGTTTTTGGCCGAAATTGGTTTTTTCGAAAATCGAGCAATTCGATGATAACTCTCGAACGGTCGAATGTTAGCGTTTGCCGTATGTTGCATCGTGTTCAGCGCATCGAATTACCCCTACACACTGAATTTGAAGCGTTTAAGGGAAGTGTACGGCAATGTTTTTGGCCGAAATTGGTTTTTTCGAAAATCGAGCAATTCGATGATAACTCTCGAACGGTCGAATGTTAGCGTTTGCCGTATGTTGCATCGTGTTTAGCGCATCGAATTACCCCTATGCAGTGAATTTGAAGCGTTTAAGGGACGTGTACGGTAGTGTTTTGGAAGAAAATTGTTTTTTTCGAAAATCGAGCAATTCGGTGATAACTCAAGAACGGTCGAATATTAGCGTTTGCCGGATGTTGCATTGTGTTCAGCACATCGAATTACCCCTATACAGTGAATTTGAAGCGTTTAAGGGAAGTGTACGGTAGTGTTTAGGCAGAAATTTTTTTTTTCAAAAATCGAGCAATTCGGTGATAACTCGAGAACGGTCGAATGTTAGCACTCACCGTATGTAGCATCGTGTTCAGCGCATCGAATAACCCCTATACAGTGATTTTGAAGTGGTTACGGGAAGTGTAGGGTAGTGCTTTTGAAGGAAAACCCGTTAATGCGATATTCGTGCGTTTCACGGGCAGAAAAGCACGTTTTTCACAGTCCTCACTGTTTTGATCATAACTCGAGAACGATCGAATGTTAGCGTTTGCCGTATGTTGCATCGTGTTCAGCGCATCGAATTACCCCTATGCAGTGAATTTGAAGCGTTTAAGGGAAGTGTACGGTAGTGTTTTGGAAGAAAATTGTTTTTTTTCGAAAATCGAGCAATTCGATGATAACTCTCGAACGGTCGAATGTTAGCGTTTGCCGTATGTTGCATCGTGTTCAGCGCATCGAATTACCCCTATGCAGTGAATTTGAAGCGTTTAAGGGAAGTGTACGGTAGTGTTTTGGAAGAAAATTGTTTTTTTCGAAAATCGAGCAATTCGGTGATAACTCAAGACCGGTCGAATGTTAGCGTTTGCCGGATGTTGCATTGTGTTCAGCACATCGAATTACCCCTATACAGTGAATTTGAAGCGTTTGAAAGAAGTGTACGGTAGTGTTTAGGCAGAATTTTTTTTTTCGAAAATCGAGCAATTCGGTGATAACTCGCGAACGGTCGAATGTTAGCACTCGCCGTATGTTGCATCGTGTTCAGCGCATCGAATAACCCCTATACAGTGATTTTGAAGTGGTTACGGGAAGTGTACGGTAGTGCTTTTGAAGGAAAAGCCGTTAATGCGATATTCGTGCGTTTCACGGGCAGAAAAGCACGTTTTTCACAGTCCTCACTGTTTTGATCATAACTCGAGAACGATCGAATGTTAGCGTTTGCCGTATGTTGCATCGTGTTCAGCGCATCGAATTACCCCTATGCAGTGAATTTGAAGCGTTTAAGGGAAGTGTACGGTAGTGTTTTGGAAGAAAATTGTTTTTTTCGAAAATCGAGCAATTCGGCGATAACTCAAGAACGGTCGAATGTTAGCGTTTGCCGTATGTTGCATCGTGTTCAGCGTATCGAATTACCCCTATGCAGTGAATTTGAAGCGTTTAAGGGAAGTGTACGGTAGTGTTTTGGAAGAAAATTGTTTTTTTCGAAAATCGAGCAATTCGGTGATAACTCAAGAACGGTCGAATGTTAGCGTTTGCCGTATGTTGCATCGTGTTCAGATCATCGAATTAACCATATACAGTGAATTTCAAACGTTTAAGAGAAGTGTACGGTAGTGTTTTAGGCAGAAATTGGTTTTTTCGAAAATCGAGCAATTCGGTGATAACTCGAGAACCGTCGAATGTTAGCGCTCGCCGTATGTTGCATCGTGTTCAGCGCATCAAATTACCCCTATACAGTGAATTTGAAGTGGTTACGGGAAGTGTACGGTACTGTTTTTGAAGGAAAACCCGTTAATGCGATATTCGTGCGTTTCACGGGCAGAAAAGCACGTTTTTCACAGTCCTCACTGTTTTGATGATAACTCGAGAAAGGTCGAATGTTAGCGTTTGCCGTGTGTTGCATTGTGTTCAGCACATCAAATTACCCCTACACACTGAATTTGAAGCGTTTAAGGGAAGTGTACGGTAATGTTTTTGGCCGAAATTGTTTTTTTCGAAAATCGAGCAATTCGATGATAACTCTCGAACGGTCGAATGTTAGCGTTTGGCGTATGTTGCATTGTGTTCAGCACATCGAATTACCCCTATACAGTGAATTTGAAGCGTTTCAGAGAAGTGTACGGTAGTGTTTAGGCAGAAATTTTTTTTTTCGAAAATCGAGCAATTCGGTGAGAACTCGCGAACGGTCGAATGTTAGCACTCGCCGTATGTTGCATCGTGTTCAGCGCATCGAATAACCCCTATACAGTGATTTTGAAGTGGTTACGGGAAGTGTACGGTAGTGCTTTTGAAGGAAAACCCGTTAATGCGATATTCGTGCGTTTCACGGGCAGAAAAGCACGTATTTCACAGTCCTCACTGTTTTGATGATAACTCGAGAAAGGTCGAATGTTAGCGTTTGCCGTGTGTTGCATTGTGTTCAGCACATCAAATTACCCCTACACACTGAATTTGAAGCGTTTAAGGGAAGTGTACGGTAATGTTTTTGGCCGAAATTGTTTTTTTCGAAAATCGAGCAATTCGATGATAACTCTCGAACGGTCGAATGTTAGCGTTTGCCGTATGTTGCATCGTGTTCAGCGCATCGAATTACCCCTATGCAGTGAATTTCAAGCGTTTAAGGGAAGTGTACGGTAGTGTTTTGGAAGAAAATTGTTTTTTTCGAAAATCGAGCAATTCGGTGATAACTCAAGAACGGTCGAATGTTAGCGTTTGCCGGATGTTGCATTGTGTTCAGCACATCGAATTACCCCTATACAGTGAATTTGAAGCGTTTGAGAGAAGTGTACGGTAGTGTTTAGGCAGAAATTTTTTTTTTCGAAAATCGAGCAATTCGGTGATAACTCGCGAACGGTCGAATGTTAGCACTCGCCGTATGTTGCATCGTGTTCAGCGCATCGAATAACCCCTATACAGTGATTTTGAAGTGGTTACGGGAAGTGTACGGTAGTGCTTTTGAAGGAAAACCCGTTAATGCGATATTCGTGCGTTTCACGGGCAGAAAAGCACGTTTTTCACAGTCCTCACTGTTTTGATCATAACTCGAGAACGATCGAATGTTAGCGTTTGCCGTATGTTGCATCGTGTTCAGCGCATCGAATTACCCCTGTGCAGTGAATTTGAAGCGTTTAAGGGAAGTTTACGGTAGTGTTTTGGAAGAAAATTGTTTTTTTCGAAAATCGAGCGATTCGGTGATAACTCAAGAACGGTCGAATGTTAGCGTTTGCCGTATGTTGCATCGTGTTCAGCGTATCGAATTACCCCTATGCAGTGAATTTGAAGCGTTTAAGGGAAGTGTACGGTAGTGTTTTGGAAGAAAATTGTTTTTTTCGAAAATCGAGCAATTCGGTGATAACTCGAGAACGGTCGAATGTTAGCGTTTGCCGTATGTTGCATCGTGTTCAGATCATCGAATTAACCATATACAGTGAATTTCAAACGTTTAAGAGAAGTGTACGGTAGTGTTATAGGCAGAAATCGGTTTTTTCGAAAATCGAGCAATTCGGTGATAACTCGAGAACCGTCGAATGTTAGCGTTTGCCGTATGTTGCATCGTGTTCAGCGTATCGAATTACTCCTATGCAGTGAATTTGAAGCGTTTAAGAGAAGTGTACGGTAGTGTTTTGGAAGAAAATTGTTTTTTTCGAAAATCGAGCAATTCGGTGATAACTCGAGAACGGTCGAATGTTAGCGTTTGCCGTATGTTGCATCGTGTTCAGCGTATCGAATTACCCCTATGCAGTGAATTTGAAGCGTTTAAGAGAAGTGTACGGTAGTGTTTTGGAAGAAAATTGTTTTTTTCGAAAATCGAGCAAATCGATGATAACTCTCGAACGGTCGAATGTTAGCGTTTGCCGTATGTTGCATCGTGTTCAGCGCATCGAATTACCCCTATGCAGTGAATTTGAAGCGTTTAAGGGAAGTGTACGGTAGTGTTTTGGAAGAAAATTGTGTTTTTCGAAAATCGAGCAATTCGGTGATAACTCAAGAACGGTCGAATGTTAGCGTTTGCCGTATGTTGCATCGTGTTCAGCGTATCGAATTACCCCTATGCAGTGAATTTGAAGCGTTTAAGGGAAGTGTACGGTAGTGTTTTGGAAGAAAATTGTTTTTTTCGAAAATCGAGCAATTCGGTGATAACTCGAGAACCGTCGAATGTTAGCGCTCGCCGTATGTTGCATCGTGTTCAGCGCATCAAATTACCCCTATACAGTGAATTTGAAGTGGTTACGGGAAGTGTACGGTAGTGTTTTTGAAGGAAAACCCGTCAATGCGATATTCGTGCGTTTCACGGGCAGAAAAGCACGTTTTTCACAGTCCTCACTCTTTTGATCATAACTCGAGAACGATCGAATGTTAGCGTTTGCCGTATGTTGCATCGTGTTCAGCGCATCGAATTACCCCTATGCAGTGAATTTGAAGCGTTTAAGCGAAGTGTACGGTAGTGTTTTGGAAGAAAATTGTTTTTTTCGAAAATCGAGCAATTCGATGATAACTCTCGAACGGTCGAATGTTAGCGTTTGCCGTATGTTGCATCGTGTTCAGCGCATCGAATTACCCCTATGCAGTGAATTTGAAGCGTTTAAGGGAAGTGTACGGTAGTGTTTTGGAAGAAAATTGTTTTTTTCGAAAATCGAGCAATTCGGTGATAACTCGAGAACGGTCGAATGTTAGCGTTTGCCGTATGTTGCATCGTGTTCAGATCATCGAATTAACCATATACAGTGAATTTCAAGCGTTTAAGAGAAGTGTACGGTAGTGTTTTAGGCAGAAATTGTTTTTTTCGAAAATCGAGCAATTCGGTGATAACTCGAGAACCGTCGAATGTTAGCGCTCGCCGTATGTTGCATCGTGTTCAGCGCATCAAATTACCCCTATACAGTGAATTTGAAGTGGTTACGGGAAGTGTACGGTAGTGTTTTTGAAGGAAAACCCGTTAATGCGATATTCGTGCGTTTCACGGGCAGAAAAGCACGTTTTTCACAGTCCTCACTGTTTTGATCATAACTCGAGAACGATCGAATGTTAGCATTTGCCGTATGTTGCATCGTGTTCAGCGCATCGAATTACCCCTATGCGCATCGAATTACCCCTATGCCGTGAATTTGAAGCGTTTAAGGGAAGTGTACGGTCGTGTTTTGGAAGAAAATTGTTATTTTCGAAAATCGAACAATTCGATGATACCTCGAGAACGGTCGAATGTTGGCGTTTGCCGTATGTTGCATCGTGTTCAGCACACCGAATTACCCCTACACAGTGAATTTGAAGTGGTTACGGGAAGTGTACGGTAGTGTTTTTGAAGGAAAACCCGTTAATGCGATATTCGTGCCTTTCACGGGCAGAAAAGCACGTTTTTCACAGTCCTCACTGTTTTGATGATAACTCGAGAAAGGTCGAATGTTAGCGTTTGCCGTATGTTGTATGGTGTTCAGTACATCGAACTACCCCTATACAGTGAATTTGAAGCGTTTAGGAGAAGTGTACGGTAGTGTTTTTGGCAGAAATTGGTTTTTTCGAAAATCGAGCAATTCGGTGATAACTCAAGAACGGTCGAATGTTAGCGTTTGCCGTGTGTTGCATTGTGTTCAGCACATCAAATTACCCCTACACACTGAATTTGAAGCGTTTAAGGGAAGTGTACGGTAATGTTTTTGGCCGAAATTGGTTTTTTCGAAAATCGAGCAATTCGATGATAACTCTCGAACGGTCGAATGTTAGCGTTTGCCGTATGTTGCATCGTGTTCAGCGCATCGAATTACTCCTATGCAGTGAATTTGAAGCGTTTAAGGGAAGTGTACGGTAGTGTTTTGGAAGAAAATTGTTTTTTTCGAAAATCGAGCAATTCGATGATAACTCTCGAACGGTCGAATGTTAGCGTTTGCCGTATGTTGCATCGTGTTCAGCGCATCGAATTACCCCTATGCAGTGAATTTGAAGCGTTTAAGGGAAGTGTACGGTAGTGTTTTGGAAGAAAATTGTTTTTTTCGAAAATCGAGCAATTCGGTGATAACTCGAGAACGGTCGAATGTTAGCGTTTGCTGTATGTTGCATCGTGTTCAGATCATCGAATTAACCATATACAGTGAATTTCAAACGTTTAAGAGAAGTGTACGGTAGTGTTTTGGAAGAAAATTATTATTTTCGAAAATCGAACAATTCGATGATACCTCGAGAACGGTCGAATGTTGGCGTTTGGCGTATGTTGCATCGTGTTCAGCACACCGTATGACCCCTACACAGTGAATTTGAAGTGGTTACGGGAAGTGTACGGTAGTGTTTTTGAAGGAAAACCCGTTAATGCGATATTCGTGCGTTTCACGGGCAGAAAAGCACGTTTTTCACAGTCCTCACTGTTTTGATGATAACTCGAGAAAGGTCGAATGTTAGCGTTTGCCGTATGTTGTATGGTGTTCAGCGCATCGAATAACCCCTATACAGTGATTTTGAAGTGGTTACGGGAAGTGTACGGTAGTGCTTTTGAAGGAAAACCCGTTAATGCGATATTCATGCGTTTCACGGGCAAAAAAGCACGTTTTTCACAGTCCTCACTGTTTTGATCATAACTCGAGAACGATCGAATGTTAGCGTTTGCCGTATGTTGCATCGTGTTCAGCGCATCGAATTACCCCTATGCAGTGAATTTGAAGCGTTTAAGGGAAGTGTACGGTAGTGTTTTGGAAGAAAATTTTTTTTTTCGAAAATCGAGCAATTCGGTGATAACTCAAGAACGGTCGAATGTTAGCGTTTGCCGTATGTTGCATCGTGTTCAGCGTATCGAATTACCCCTATGCAGTGAATTTGAAGCGTTTAAGGGAAGTTTTTTTTTTTTTTTTCCACTCTTTCTCTATTTGTATTCACCCACGTCCCCGCTGGTAAGCATTACTACATGGGCAATACTACGGATCAGAGTACCCACCCATTGCGGCTGGGGCCGACTTCGCCGTTTCAGCTCATCGTATTTCTGATCACAGGGTAAACCTCCAGAAAGCCCTGTGATACGATGGCGGGCGTCTACGATGGAACCCTCCCTCCCCCCCCGCGCGACGGGTCGCGTTCGGTCCCGGCTCACGGTCTCACTTCATGGATACCGCCGATAGCACACACGGAATGTTCCTGCCATCGGTCGGAGTCCGTGAGAAAATATTTTTCAGAAAAAATATTTGCAGTGAGCGGGAATCGAACGCGGGACCTTTAGAATAGTAGGCAGACACTCGACCCACTACGCCAAAGCCCCGTCTTTAAGGGAAGTGTACGGTAGTGTTTTGGAAGAAAATTGTTTTTTTCGAAAATCGAGCAATTCGGTGATAACTCGAGAACGGTCGAATGTTAGCGTTTGCCGTATGTTGCATCGTGTTCAGATCATCGAATTAACCATATACAGTGAATTTCAAACGTTTAAGAGAAGTGTACGGTAGTGTTTTAGGCAGAAATTGGTTTTTTCGAAAATCGAGCAATTCGGTGATAAGTCGAGAACCGTCGAATGTTAGCGCTCGCCGTATGTTGCATCGTGTTCAGCGCATCAAATTACCCCTATACAGTGAATTTGAAGTGGTTACGGGAAGTGTACGGTAGTGTTTTTGAAGGAAAACCCGTTAATGCGATATTCGTGCGTTTCACGGGCAGAAAAGCACGTTTTTCACAGTCCTCACTGTTTTGATCATAACTCGAGAACGATCGAATGTTAGCGTTTGCCGTATGTTGCATCGTGTTCAGCGCATCGAATTACCCCTATGCAGTGAATTTGAAGCGTTTAAGGGAAGTGTACGGTAGTGTTTTGGAAGAAAATTGTTTTTTTCGAAAATCGAGCAATTCGGTGATAACTCGAGAACGGTCGAATGTTAGCGTTTGCCGTATGTTGCATCGTGTTCAGATCATCGAATTAACCATATGCAGTGAATTTCAAACGTTTAAGAGAAGTGTACGGTAGTGTTTTAGGCAGAAATTGGTTTTTTCGAAAATCGAGCAATTCGGTGATAACTCGAGAACCGTCGAATGTTAGCGCTCGCCGTATGTTGCATCGTGTTCAGCGCATCAAATTACCCCTATACAGTGAATTTGAAGTGGTTACGGGAAGTGTACGGTAGTGTTTTTGAAGGAAAACCCGTTAATGCGATATTCGTGCGTTTCACGGGCAGAAAAGCACGTTTTTCACAGTCCTCACTGTTTTGATGATAACTCGAGAAAGGTCGAATGTTAGCGTTTGCCGTATGTTGTATGGTGTTCAGTACATCGAACTACCGCTATACAGTGAATTTGAAGCGTTTAGGAGAAGTGTACGGTAGTGTTTTTGGCAGAAATTGGTTTTTTTCGAAAATCGAGCAATTCGGTGATAACTCAAGAACGGTCGAATGTTAGCGTTTGCCGTGTGTTGCATTGTGTTCAGCACATCAAATTACCCCTACACACTGAATTTGAAGCGTTTAAGGGAAGTGTACGGTAATGTTTTTGGCCGAAATTGGTTTTTTCGAAAATCGAGCAATTCGATGATAACTCTCGAACGGTCGAATGTTAGCGTTTGCCGTATGTTGCATCGTGTTCAGCGCATCGAATTACCCCTATGCAGTGAATTTGAAGCGTTTAAGGGAAGTGTACGGTAGTGTTTTGGAAGAAAATTGTTTTTTTCGAAAATCGAGCAATTCGATGATAACTCTCGAACGGTCGAATGTTAGCGTTTGCCGTATGTTGCATCGTGTTCAGCGCATCGAATTACCCCTATGCAGTGAATTTGATGCGTTTAAGGGAAGTGTACGGTAGTGTTTTGGAAGAAAATTGTTTTTTTCGAAAATCAAGCAATTCGGTGATAACTCAAGAACGGTCGAATGTTAGCGTTTGCCGGATGTTGCATTGTGTTCAGCACATCGAATTACCCCTATACAGTGAATTTGAAGCGTTTGAGAGAAGTGTACGGTAGTGTTTAGGCAGAAATTTTTTTTTTTCGAAAATCGAGCAATTCGGTGATAACTGGCGGACGGTCGAATGTTAGCACTCGCCGTATGTTGCATCGTGTTCAGCGCATCGAATAACCCCTATACAGTGATTTTGAAGTGGTTACGGGAAGTGTACGGTAGTGCTTTTGAAGGAAAACCCGTTAATGCGATATTCATGCGTTTCACGGGCAGAAAAGCACGTTTTTCACAGTCCTCACTGTTTTGATCATAACTCGAGAACGATCGAATGTTAGCGTTTGCCGTATGTTGCATCGTGTTCAGCGTATCGAATTACCCCTATGCAGTGAATTTGAAGCGTTTAAGGGAAGTGTACGGTAGTGTTTTGGAAGAAAATTGTTTTTTTCGAAAATCGAGCAATTCGGTGATAACTCGAGAACGGTCGAATGTTAGCGTTTGCCGTATGTTGCATCGTGTTCAGATCATCGAATTAACCATATACAGTGAATTTCAAACGTTTAAGAGAAGTGTACGGTAGTGTTTTACGCAGAAATTGGTTTTTTCGAAAATCGAGCAATTCGGTGATAAGTCGAGAACCGTCGAATGTTAGCGCTCGCCGTATGTTGCATCGTGTTCAGCGCATCAAATTACCCCTATACAGTGAATTTGAAGTGGTTACGGGAAGTGTACGGTAGTGTTTTTGAAGGAAAACCCGTTAATGCGATATTCGTGCGTTTCACGGGCAGAAAAGCACGTTTTTCACAGTCCTCACTGTTTTGATCATAACTCGAGAACGATCGAATGTTAGCGTTTGCCGTATGTTGCATCGTGTTCAGCGCATCGAATTACCCCTATGCAGTGAATTTGAAGCGTTTAAGGGAAGTGTACGGTAGTGTTTTGGAAGAAAATTGTTTTTTTCGAAAATCGAGCAATTCGGTGATAACTCGAGAACGGTCGAATGTTAGCGTTTGCTGTATGTTGCATCGTGTTCAGATCATCGAATTAACCATATACAGTGAATTTCAAACGTTTAAGAGAAGTGTACGGTAGTGTTTTGGAAGAAAATTGTTATTTTCGAAAATCGAACAATTCGATGATACCTCGAGAACGGTCGAATGTTGGCGTTTGGCGTATGTTGCATCGTGTTCAGCACACCGTATGACCCCTACACAGTGAATTTCAAGTGGTTACGGGAAGTGTACAGTAGTGTTTTTGAAGGAAAACCCGTTAATGCGATATTCGTGCGTTTCACGGGCAGAAAAGCACGTTTTTCACAGTCCTCACTGTTTTGATGATAACTCGAGAAAGGTCGAATGTTAGCGTTTGCCGTATGTTGTATGGTGTTCAGCGCATCGAATAACCCCTATACAGTGATTTTGAAGTGGTTACGGGAAGTGTACGGTAGTGCTTTTGAAGGAAAACCCGTTAATGCGATATTCATGCGTTTCACGGGCAAAAAAGCACGTTTTTCACAGTCCTCACTGTTTTGATCATAACTCGAGAACGATCGAATGTTAGCGTTTGCCGTATGTTGCATCGTGTTCAGCGCATCGAATTACCCCTATGCAGTGAATTTGAAGCGTTTAAGGGAAGTGTACGGTAGTGTTTTGGAAGAAAATTTTTTTTTTCGAAAATCGAGCAATTCGGTGATAACTCAAGAACGGTCGAATGTTAGCGTTTGCCGTATGTTGCATCGTGTTCAGCGTATCGAATTACCCCTATGCAGTGAATTTGAAGCGTTTAAGGGAAGTTTTTTTTTTTTTTTTCCACTCTTTCTCTATTTGTATTCACCCACGTCCCCGCTGGTAAGCATTACTACATGGGCAATACTACGGATCAGAGTACCCACCCATTGCGGCTGGGGCCGACTTCGCCGTTTCAGCTCATCGTATTTCTGATCACAGGGTAAACCTCCAGAAACCCCTGTGATACGATGGCGGGCGTCTACGATGGAACCCTCCCTCCCCCCCCGCGCGACGGGTCGCGTTCGGTCCCGGCTCACGGTCTCACTTCATGGATACCGCCGATAGCACACACGGAATGTTCCTGCCATCGGTCGGAGTCCGTGAGAAAATATTTTTCAGAAAAAATATTTGCAGTTAGCGGGAATCGAACGCGGGACCTTTAGAATAGTAGGCAGACACTCGACCCACTACGCCAAAGCCCCGTCTTTAAGGGAAGTGTACGGTAGTGTTTTGGAAGAAAATTGTTTTTTTCGAAAATCGAGCAATTCGGTGATAACTCGAGAACGGTCGAATGTTAGCGTTTGCCGTATGTTGCATCGTGTTCAGATCATCGAATTAACCATATACAGTGAATTTCAAACGTTTAAGAGAAGTGTACGGTAGTGTTTTAGGCAGAAATTGGTTTTTTCGAAAATCGAGCAATTCGGTGATAAGTCGAGAACCGTCGAATGTTAGCGCTCGCCGTATGTTGCATCGTGTTCAGCGCATCAAATTACCCCTATACAGTGAATTTGAAGTGGTTACGGGAAGTGTACGGTAGTGTTTTTGAAGGAAAACCCGTTAATGCGATATTCGTGCGTTTCACGGGCAGAAAAGCACGTTTTTCACAGTCCTCACTGTTTTGATCATAACTCGAGAACGATCGAATGTTAGCGTTTGCCGTATGTTGCATCGTGTTCAGCGCATCGAATTACCCCTATGCAGTGAATTTGAAGCGTTTAAGGGAAGTGTACGGTAGTGTTTTGGAAGAAAATTGTTTTTTTCGAAAATCGAGCAATTCGGTGATAACTCGAGAACGGTCGAATGTTAGCGTTTGCCGTATGTTGCATCGTGTTCAGATCATCGAATTAACCATATGCAGTGAATTTCAAACGTTTAAGAGAAGTGTACGGTAGTGTTTTAGGCAGAAATTGGTTTTTTCGAAAATCGAGCAATTCGGTGATAACTCGAGAACCGTCGAATGTTAGCGCTCGCCGTATGTTGCATCGTGTTCAGCGCATCAAATTACCCCTATACAGTGAATTTGAAGTGGTTACGGGAAGTGTACGGTAGTGTTTTTGAAGGAAAACCCGTTAATGCGATATTCGTGCGTTTCACGGGCAGAAAAGCACGTTTTTCACAGTCCTCACTGTTTTGATGATAACTCGAGAAAGGTCGAATGTTAGCGTTTGCCGTATGTTGTATGGTGTTCAGTACATCGAACTACCGCTATACAGTGAATTTGAAGCGTTTAGGAGAAGTGTACGGTAGTGTTTTTGGCAGAAATTGGTTTTTTCGAAAATCGAGCAATTCGGTGATAACTCAAGAACGGTCGAATGTTAGCGTTTGCCGTGTGTTGCATTGTGTTCAGCACATCAAATTACCCCTACACACTGAATTTGAAGCGTTTAAGGGAAGTGTACGGTAATGTTTTTGGCCGAAATTGGTTTTTTCGAAAATCGAGCAATTCGATGATAACTCTCGAACGGTCGAATGTTAGCGTTTGCCGTATGTTGCATCGTGTTCAGCGCATCGAATTACCCCTATGCAGTGAATTTGAAGCGTTTAAGGGAAGTGTACGGTAGTGTTTTGGAAGAAAATTGTTTTTTTCGAAAATCGAGCAATTCGATGATAACTCTCGAACGGTCGAATGTTAGCGTTTGCCGTATGTTGCATCGTGTTCAGCGCATCGAATTACCCCTATGCAGTGAATTTGATGCGTTTAAGGGAAGTGTACGGTAGTGTTTTGGAAGAAAATTGTTTTTTTCGAAAATCAAGCAATTCGGTGATAACTCAAGAACGGTCGAATGTTAGCGTTTGCCGGATGTTGCATTGTGTTCAGCACATCGAATTACCCCTATACAGTGAATTTGAAGCGTTTGAGAGAAGTGTACGGTAGTGTTTAGGCAGAAATTTTTTTTTTTCGAAAATCGAGCAATTCGGTGATAACTGGCGGACGGTCGAATGTTAGCACTCGCCGTATGTTGCATCGTGTTCAGCGCATCGAATAACCCCTATACAGTGATTTTGAAGTGGTTACGGGAAGTGTACGGTAGTGCTTTTGAAGGAAAACCCGTTAATGCGATATTCATGCGTTTCACGGGCAGAAAAGCACGTTTTTCACAGTCCTCACTGTTTTGATCATAACTCGAGAACGATCGAATGTTAGCGTTTGCCGTATGTTGCATCGTGTTCAGCGTATCGAATTACCCCTATGCAGTGAATTTGAAGCGTTTAAGGGAAGTGTACGGTAGTGTTTTGGAAGAAAATTGTTTTTTTCGAAAATCGAGCAATTCGGTGATAACTCGAGAACGGTCGAATGTTAGCGTTTGCCGTATGTTGCATCGTGTTCAGATCATCGAATTAACCATATACAGTGAATTTCAAACGTTTAAGAGAAGTGTACGGTAGTGTTTTAGGCAGAAATTGGTTTTTTCGAAAATCGAGCAATTCGGTGATAAGTCGAGAACCGTCGAATGTTAGCGCTCGCCGTATGTTGCATCGTGTTCAGCGCATCAAATTACCCCTATACAGTGAATTTGAAGTGGTTACGGGAAGTGTACGGTAGTGTTTTTGAAGGAAAACCCGTTAATGCGATATTCGTGCGTTTCACGGGCAGAAAAGCACGTTTTTCACAGTCCTCACTGTTTTGATCATAACTCGAGAACGATCGAATGTTAGCGTTTGCCGTATGTTGCATCGTGTTCAGCGCATCGAATTACCCCTATGCAGTGAATTTGAAGCGTTTAAGGGAAGTGTACGGTAGTGTTTTGGAAGAAAATTGTTTTTTTCGAAAATCGAGCAATTCGGTGATAACTCGAGAACGGTCGAATGTTAGCGTTTGCTGTATGTTGCATCGTGTTCAGATCATCGAATTAACCATATACAGTGAATTTCAAACGTTTAAGAGAAGTGTACGGTAGTGTTTTGGAAGAAAATTGTTATTTTCGAAAATCGAACAATTCGATGATACCTCGAGAACGGTCGAATGTTGGCGTTTGGCGTATGTTGCATCGTGTTCAGCACACCGTATGACCCCTACACAGTGAATTTCAAGTGGTTACGGGAAGTGTACAGTAGTGTTTTTGAAGGAAAACCCGTTAATGCGATATTCGTGCGTTTCACGGGCAGAAAAGCACGTTTTTCACAGTCCTCACTGTTTTGATGATAACTCGAGAAAGGTCGAATGTTAGCGTTTGCCGTATGTTGTATGGTGTTCAGCGCATCGAATAACCCCTATACAGTGATTTTGAAGTGGTTACGGGAAGTGTACGGTAGTGCTTTTGAAGGAAAACCCGTTAATGCGATATTCATGCGTTTCACGGGCAAAAAAGCACGTTTTTCACAGTCCTCACTGTTTTGATCATAACTCGAGAACGATCGAATGTTAGCGTTTGCCGTATGTTGCATCGTGTTCAGCGCATCGAATTACCCCTATGCAGTGAATTTGAAGCGTTTAAGGGAAGTGTACGGTAGTGTTTTGGAAGAAAATTTTTTTTTTCGAAAATCGAGCAATTCGGTGATAACTCAAGAACGGTCGAATGTTAGCGTTTGCCGTATGTTGCATCGTGTTCAGCGTATCGAATTACCCCTATGCAGTGAATTTGAAGCGTTTAAGGGAAGTTTTTTTTTTTTTTTTCCACTCTTTCTCTATTTGTATTCACCCACGTCCCCGCTGGTAAGCATTACTACATGGGCAATACTACGGATCAGAGTACCCACCCATTGCGGCTGGGGCCGACTTCGCCGTTTCAGCTCATCGTATTTCTGATCACAGGGTAAACCTCCAGAAACCCCTGTGATACGATGGCGGGCGTCTACGATGGAACCCTCCCTCCCCCCCCGCGCGACGGGTCGCGTTCGGTCCCGGCTCACGGTCTCACTTCATGGATACCGCCGATAGCACACACGGAATGTTCCTGCCATCGGTCGGAGTCCGTGAGAAAATATTTTTCAGAAAAAATATTTGCAGTGAGCGGGAATCGAACGCGGGACCTTTAGAATAGTAGGCAGACACTCGACCCACTACGCCAAAGCCCCGTCTTTAAGGGAAGTGTACGGTAGTGTTTTGGAAGAAAATTGTTTTTTTCGAAAATCGAGCAATTCGGTGATAACTCGAGAACGGTCGAATGTTAGCGTTTGCCGTATGTTGCATCGTGTTCAGATCATCGAATTAACCATATACAGTGAATTTCAAACGTTTAAGAGAAGTGTACGGTAGTGTTTTAGGCAGAAATTGGTTTTTTCGAAAATCGAGCAATTCGGTGATAAGTCGAGAACCGTCGAATGTTAGCGCTCGCCGTATGTTGCATCGTGTTCAGCGCATCAAATTACCCCTATACAGTGAATTTGAAGTGGTTACGGGAAGTGTACGGTAATGTTTTTGAAGGAAAACCCGTTAATGCGATATTCGTGCGTTTCACGGGCAGAAAAGCACGTTTTTCACAGTCCTCACTGTTTTGATCATAACTCGAGAACGATCGAATGTTAGCGTTTGCCGTATGTTGCATCGTGTTCAGCGCATCGAATTACCCCTATGCAGTGAATTTGAAGCGTTTAAGGGAAGTGTACGGTAGTGTTTTGGAAGAAAATGGTTTTTTTCGAAAATCGAGCAATTCGGTGATAACTCGAGAACGGTCGAATGTTAGCGTTTGCCGTGTGTTGCATTGTGTTCAGCACATCAAATTACCCCTACACACTGAATTTGAAGCGTTTAAGGGAAGTATACGGTAATGTTTTTGGCCGAAATTGGTTTTTTCGAAAATCGAGCAATTCGATGATAACTCTCGAACGGTCGAATGTTAGCGTTTGCCGTATGTTGCATCGTGTTCAGCGCATCGAATTACCCCTATGCAGTGAATTTGAAGCGTTTAAGGGAAGTGTACGGTAGTGTTTTGGAAGAAAATAGTTTTTTTCGAAAATCGAGCAATTCGATGATAACTCTCGAACGGTCGAATGTTAGCGTTTGCCTTATGTTGCATCGTGTTCAGCGCATCGAATTACCCCTATGCAGTGAATTTGAAGAGTTTAAGGGAAGTGTACGGTAGTGTTTTGGAAGAAAATTGTTTTTTTTCGAAAATCAAGCAATTCGGTGATAACTCAAGAACGGTCGAATGTTAGCGTTTGCCGGATGTTGCATTGTGTTCAGCACATCGAATTACCCCTATACAGTGAATTTGAAGCGTTTGAGAGAAGTGTACGGTAGTGTTTAGGCAGAAATTTTTTTTTTTCGAAAATCGAGCAATTCGGTGATAACTCGCGAACGGTCGAATGTTAGCACTCGCCGTATGTTGCATCGTGTTCAGCGCATCGAATAACCCCTACACAGTGATTTTGAAGTGGTTACGGGAAGTGTACGGTAGTGCTTTTGAAGGAAAACCCGTTAATGCGATATTCATGCGTTTCACGGGCAGAAAAGCACGTTTTTCACAGTCCTCACTGTTTTGATCATAACTCGAGAACGATCGAATGTTAGCGTTTGCCGTATGTTGCATCGTGTTCAGCGCATCGAATTACCCCTATGCAGTGAATTTGAAGAATTTAAGGGAAGTGTACGGTAGTGTTTTGGAAGAAAATTGTTTTTTTTCGAAAATCGAGCAATTCGGTGATAACTCAAGAACGGTCGAATGTTAGCGTTTGCCGTATGTTGCATCGTGTTCAGCGTATCGAATTACCCCTATGCAGTGAATTTGAAGCGTTTAAGGGAAGTGTACGGTAGTGTTTTGGAAGAAAATTGTTTTTTTCGAAAATCGAGCAATTCGGTGATAACTCGAGAACGGTCGAATGTTAGCGTTTGCCGTATGTTGCATCGTGTTCAGATCATCGAATTAACCATATACAGTGAATTTCAAACGTTTAAGAGAAGTGTACGGTAGTGTTTTAGGCAGAAATTGGTTTTTTTCGAAAATCGAGCAATTCGGTGATAACTCGAGAACCGTCGAATGTTAGCGCTCCCCGTATGTTGCATCGTGTTCAGCGCATCAAATTACCCCTATACAGTAAATTTGAAGTGGTTACGGGAAGTGTACGGTAGTGTTTTTGAAGGAAAACCCGTTAATGCGATATTCGTGCGTTTCACGGGCAGAAAAGCACGTTTTTCACAGTCCTCACTGTTTTGATCATAACTCGAGAACGATCGAATGTTAGCGTTTGCCGTATGTTGCATCGTGTTCAGCGCATCGAATTACCCCTATGCAGTGAATTTGAAGCGTTTAAGGGAAGTGTACGGTAGTGTTTTGGAAGAAAATTGTTTTTTTCGAAAATCGAGCAATTCGGTGATAACTCGAGAACGGTCGAATGTTAGCGTTTGCTGTATGTTGCATCGTGTTCAGATCATCGAATTAACCATATACAGTGAATTTCAAACGTTTAAGAGAAGTGTACGGTAGTGTTTTGGAAGAAAATTGTTATTTTCGAAAATCGAACAATTCGATGATACCTCGAGAACGGTCGAATGTTGGCGTTTGGCGTATGTTGCATCGTGTTCAGCACACCGTATGACCCCTACACAGTGAATTTCAAGTGGTTACGGGAAGTGTACAGTAGTGTTTTTGAAGGAAAACCCGTTAATGCGATATTCGTGCGTTTCACGGGCAGAAAAGCACGTTTTTCACAGTCCTCACTGTTTTGATGATAACTCGAGAAAGGTCGAATGTTAGCGTTTGCCGTATGTTGTATGGTGTTCAGCGCATCGAATAACCCCTATACAGTGATTTTGAAGTGGTTACGGGAAGTGTACGGTAGTGCTTTTGAAGGAAAACCCGTTAATGCGATATTCATGCGTTTCACGGGCAAAAAAGCACGTTTTTCACAGTCCTCACTGTTTTGATCATAACTCGAGAACGATCGAATGTTAGCGTTTGCCGTATGTTGCATCGTGTTCAGCGCATCGAATTACCCCTATGCAGTGAATTTGAAGCGTTTAAGGGAAGTGTACGGTAGTGTTTTGGAAGAAAAATTTATTTTTTCGAAAATCGAGCAATTCGGTGATAACTCAAGAACGGTCGAATGTTAGCGTTTGCCGTATGTTGCATCGTGTTCAGCGTATCGAATTACCCCTATGCAGTGAATTTGAAGCGTTTAAGGGAAGTTTTTTTTTTTTTTTTCCACTCTTTCTCTATTTGTATTCACCCACGTCCCCGCTGGTAAGCATTACTACATGGGCAATACTACGGATCAGAGTACCCACCCATTGCGGCTGGGGCCGACTTCGCCGTTTCAGCTCATCGTATTTCTGATCACAGGGTAAACCTCCAGAAACCCCTGTGATACGATGGCGGGCGTCTACGATGGAACCCTCCCTCCCCCCCCCCCGCGCGACGGGTCGCGTTCGGTCCCGGCTCACGGTCTCACTTCATGGATACCGCCGATAGCACACACGGAATGTTCCTGCCATCGGTCGGAGTCCGTGAGAAAATATTTTTCAGAAAAAATATTTGCAGTGAGCGGGAATCGAACGCGGGACCTTTAGAATAGTAGGCAGACACTCGACCCACTACGCCAAAGCCCCGTCTTTAAGGGAAGTGTACGGTAGTGTTTTGGAAGAAAATTGTTTTTTCGAAAATCGAGCAATTCGGTGATAACTCGAGAACGGTCGAATGTTAGCGTTTGCCGTATGTTGCATCGTGTTCAGATCATCGAATTAACCATATACAGTGAATTTCAAAACGTTTAAGAGAAGTGTACGGTAGTGTTTTAGGCAGAAATTGGTTTTTTCGAAAATCGAGCAATTCGGTGATAAGTCGAGAACCGTCGAATGTTAGCGCTCGCCGTATGTTGCATCGTGTTCAGCGCATCAAATTACCCCTATACAGTGAATTTGAAGTGGTTACGGGAAGTGTACGGTAATGTTTTTGAAGGAAAACCCGTTAATGCGATATTCGTGCGTTTCACGGGCAGAAAAGCACGTTTTTCACAGTCCTCACTGTTTTGATCATAACTCGAGAACGATCGAATGTTAGCGTTTGCCGTATGTTGCATCGTGTTCAGCGCATCGAATTACCCCTATGCAGTGAATTTGAAGCGTTTAAGGGAAGTGTACGGTAGTGTTTGGAAGAAAATGGTTTTTTTTCGAAAATCGAGCAATTCGGTGATAACTCGAGAACGGTCGAATGTTAGCGTTTGCCGTGTGTTGCATTGTGTTCAGCACATCAAATTACCCCTACACACTGAATTTGAAGCGTTTAAGGGAAGTATACGGTAATGTTTTTGGCCGAAATTGGTTTTTTTCGAAAATCGAGCAATTCGATGATAACTCTCGAACGGTCGAATGTTAGCGTTTGCCGTATGTTGCATCGTGTTCAGCGCATCGAATTACCCCTATGCAGTGAATTTGAAGCGTTTAAGGGAAGTGTACGGTAGTGTTTTGGAAGAAAATAGTTTTTTTCGAAAATCGAGCAATTCGATGATAACTCTCGAACGGTCGAATGTTAGCGTTTGCCTTATGTTGCATCGTGTTCAGCGCATCGAATTACCCCTATGCAGTGAATTTGAAGAGTTTAAGGAAGTGTACGGTAGTGTTTTGGAAGAAAATTGTTTTTTTCGAAAATCAAGCAATTCGGTGATAACTCAAGAACGGTCGAATGTTAGCGTTTGCCGGATGTTGCATTGTGTTCAGCACATCGAATTACCCCTATACAGTGAATTTGAAGCGTTTGAGAGAAGTGTACGGTAGTGTTTAGGCAGAAATTTTTTTTTCGAAAATCGAGCAATTCGGTGATAACTCGCGAACGGTCGAATGTTAGCACTCGCCGTATGTTGCATCGTGTTCAGCGCATCGAATAACCCCTACACAGTGATTTTGAAGTGGTTACGGGAAGTGTACGGTAGTGCTTTTGAAGGAAAACCCGTTAATGCGATATTCATGCGTTTCACGGGCAGAAAAGCACGTATTTCACAGTCCTCACTGTTTTGATCATAACTCGAGAACGATCGAATGTTAGCGTTTGCCGTATGTTGCATCGTGTTCAGCGCATCGAATTACCCCTATGCAGTGACTTTGAAGCATTTAAGGGAAGTGTACGGTAGTGTTTTGGAAGAAAATTGTTTTTTTCGAAAATCGAGCAATTCGGTGATAACTCAAGAACGGTCGAATGTTAGCGTTTGCCGTATGTTGCATCGTGTTCAGCGTATCGAATTACCCCTATGCAGTGAATTTGAAGCGTTTAAGGGAAGTGTACGGTAGTGTTTTGGAAGAAAATTGTTTTTTTCGAAAATCGAGCAATTCGGTGATAACTCGAGAACGGTCGAATCTTAGCGTTTGCCGTATGTTGCATCGTGTTCAGATTCATCGAATTACCCATATACAGTGAATTTCAAACGTTTAAGAGAAGTGTACGGTAGTGTTTTAGGCAGAAATTGGTTTTTTCGAAAATCGAGCAATTCGGTGATAACTCGAGAACCGTCGAATGTTAGCGCTCCCCGTATGTTGCATCGTGTTCAGCGCATCAAATTACCCCTATACAGTGAATTTGAAGTGGTTACGGGAAGTGTACGGTAGTGTTTTGAAGGAAAACCCGTTAATGCGATATTCGTGCGTTTCACGGGCAGAAAAGCACGTTTTTCACAGTCCTCACTGTTTTGATCATAACTCGAGAACGATCGAATGTTAGCGTTTGCCGTATGTTGCATCGTGTTCAGCGCATCGAATTACCCCTATGCAGTGAATTTGAAGCGTTTAAGGGAAGTGTACGGTAGTGTTTTGGAAGAAAATTGTTTTTTTTCGAAAATCGAGCAATTCGGTGATAACTCGAGAACGGTCGAATGTTAGCGTTTGCTGTATGTTGCATCGTGTTCAGATCATCGAATTAACCATATACAGTGAATTTCAAACGTTTAAGAGAAGTGTACGGTAGTGTTTTGGAAGAAAATTGTTATTTTCGAAATCGAACAATTCGATGATACCTCGAGAACGGTCGAATGTTGGCGTTTGGCGTATGTTGCATCGTGTTCAGCACACCGTATGACCCCTACACAGTGAATTTCAAGTGGTTACGGGAAGTGTACAGTAGTGTTTTTGAAGGAAAACCCGTTAATGCGATATTCGTGCGTTTCACGGGCAGAAAAGCACGTTTTTCACAGTCCTCACTGTTTTGATGATAACTCGAGAAAGGTCGAATGTTAGCGTTTGCCGTATGTTGTATGGTGTTCAGCGCATCGAATAACCCCTATACAGTGATTTTGAAGTGGTTACGGGAAGTGTACGGTAGTGCTTTTGAAGGAAAACCGTTAATGCGATATTCATGCGTTTCACGGGCAAAAAAGCACGTTTTTCACAGTCCTCACTGTTTTGATCATAACTCGAGAACGATCGAATGTTAGCGTTTGCCGTATGTTGCATCGTGTTCAGCGCATCGAATTACCCCTATGCAGTGAATTTGAAGCGTTTAAGGGAAGTGTACGGTAGTGTTTTGGAAGAAAAATTTATTTTTCGAAAATCGAGCAATTCGGTGATAACTCAAGAACGGTCGAATGTTAGCGTTTGCCGTATGTTGCATCGTGTTCAGCGTATCGAATTACCCCTATGCAGTGAATTTGAAGCGTTTAAGGGAAGTTTTTTTTTTTTTTTCCACTCTTTCTCTATTTGTATTCACCCACGTCCCCGCTGGTAAGCATTACTACATGGGCAATACTACGGATCAGAGTACCCACCCATTGCGGCTGGGGCCGACTTCGCCGTTTCAGCTCATCGTATTTCTGATCACAGGGTAAACCTCCAGAAACCCCTGTGATACGATGGCGGGCGTCTACGATGGAACCCTCCCTCCCCCCCCCCGCGCGACGGGTCGCGTTCGGTCCCGGCTCACGGTCTCACTTCATGGATACCGCCGATAGCACACACGGAATGTTCCTGCCATCGGTCGGAGTCCGTGAGAAAATATTTTTCAGAAAAAATATTTGCAGTGAGCGGGAATCGAACGCGGGACCTTTAGAATAGTAGGCAGACACTCGACCCACTACGCCAAAGCCCCGTCTTTAAGGGAAGTGTACGGTAGTGTTTTGGAAGAAAATTGTTTTTTTCGAAAATCGAGCAATTCGGTGATAACTCGAGAACGGTCGAATGTTAGCGTTTGCCGTATGTTGCATCGTGTTCAGATCATCGAATTAACCATATACAGTGAATTTCAAACGTTTAAGAGAAGTGTACGGTAGTGTTGTAGGCAGAAATTGGTTTTTTCGAAAATCGAGCAATTCGGTGATAAGTCGAGAACCGTCGAATGTTAGCGCTCGCCGTATGTTGCATCGTGTTCAGCGCATCAAATTACCCCTATACAGTGAATTTGAAGTGGTTACGGGAAGTGTACGGTAGTGTTTTTGAAGGAAAACCCGTTAATGCGATATTCGTGCGTTTCACGGGCAGAAAAGCACGTTTTTCACAGTCCTCACTGTTTTGATCATAACTCGAGAACGATCGAATGTTAGCGTTTGCCGTATGTTGCATCGTGTTCAGCGCATCGAATTACCCCTATGCAGTGAATTTGAAGCGTTTAAGGGAAGTGTACGGTAGTGTTTTGGAAGAAAATGGTTTTTTTTCGAAAATCGAGCAATTCGGTGATAACTCGAGAACGGTCGAATGTTAGCGTTTGCCGTGTGTTGCATTGTGTTCAGCACATCAAATTACCCCTACACACTGAATTTGAAGCGTTTAAGGGAAGTGTACGGTAATGTTTTTGGCCGAAATTGGTTTTTTCGAAAATCGAGCAATTCGATGATAACTCTCGAACGGTCGAATGTTAGCGTTTGCCGTATGTTGCATCGTGTTCAGCGCATCGAATTACCCCTATGCAGTGAATTTGAAGCGTTTAAGGGAAGTGTACGGTAGTGTTTTGGAAGAAAATAGTTTTTTTTCGAAAATCGAGCAATTCGATGATAACTCTCGAACGGTCGAATGTTAGCGTTTGCCTTATGTTGCATCGTGTTCAGCGCATCGAATTACCCCTATGCAGTGAATTTGAAGAGTTTAAGGGAAGTGTACGGTAGTGTTTTGGAAGAAAATTGTTTTTTTTCGAAAATCAAGCAATTCGGTGATAACTCAAGAACGGTCGAATGTTAGCGTTTGCCGGATGTTGCATTGTGTTCAGCACATCGAATTACCCCTATACAGTGAATTTGAAGCGTTTGAGAGAAGTGTACGGTAGTGTTTAGGCAGAAATTTTTTTTTTCGAAAATCGAGCAATTCGGTGATAACTCGCGAACGGTCGAATGTTAGCACTCGCCGTATGTTGCATCGTGTTCAGCGCATCGAATAACCCCTACACAGTGATTTTGAAGTGGTTACGGGAAGTGTACGGTAGTGCTTTTGAAGGAAAACCCGTTAATGCGATATTCATGCGTTTCACGGGCAGAAAAGCACGTATTTCACAGTCCTCACTGTTTTGATCATAACTCGAGAACGATCGAATGTTAGCGTTTGCCGTATGTTGCATCGTGTTCAGCGCATCGAATTACCCCTATGCAGTGACTTTGAAGCGTTTAAGGGAAGTGTACGGTAGTGTTTTGGAAGAAAATTGTTTTTTTTCGAAAATCGAGCAATTCGGTGATAACTCAAGAACGGTCGAATGTTAGCGTTTGCCGTATGTTGCATCGTGTTCAGCGTATCGAATTACCCCTATGCAGTGAATTTGAAGCGTTTAAGGGAAGTGTACGGTAGTGTTTTGGAAGAAAATTGTTTTTTTTCGAAAATCGAGCAATTCGGTGATAACTCGAGAACGGTCGAATCTTAGCGTTTGCCGTATGTTGCATCGTGTTCAGTTCATCGAATTACCCATATACAGGGAATTTCAAACGTTTAAGAGAAGTGTACGGTAGTGTTTTAGGCAGAAATTGGTTTTTTTCGAAAATCGAGCAATTCGGTGATAACTCGAGAACCGTCGAATGTTAGCGCTCGCCGTATGTTGCATCGTGTTCAGCGCATCAAATTACCCCTATACAGTGAATTTGAAGTGGTTACGGGAAGTGTACGGTAGTGTTTTTGAAGGAAAAACCCGTTAATGCGATATTCGTGCGTTTCACGGGCAGAAAAGCACGTTTTTCACAGTCCTCACTGTTTTGATCATAACTCGAGAACGATCGAATGTTAGCGTTTGCCGTATGTTGCATCGTGTTCAGCGCATCGAATTACCCCTATGCAGTGAATTTGAAGCGTTTAAGGGAAGTGTACGGTAGTGTTTTGGAAGAAAATTGTTTTTTTTTCGAAAATCGAGCAATTCGGTGATAACTCGAGAACGGTCGAATGTTAGCGTTTGCTGTATGTTGCATCGTGTTCAGATCATCGAATTAACCATATACAGTGAATTTCAAACGTTTAAGAGAAGTGTACGGTAGTGTTTTGGAAGAAAATTGTTATTTTCGAAAATCGAACAATTCGATGATACCTCGAGAACGGTCGAATGTTGGCGTTTGGCGTATGTTGCATCGTGTTCAGCACACCGTATGACCCCTACACAGTGAATTTCAAGTGGTTACGGGAAGTGTACAGTAGTGTTTTTGAAGGAAAACCCGTTAATGCGATATTCGTGCGTTTCACGGGCAGAAAAGCACGTTTTTCACAGTCCTCACTGTTTTGATGATAACTCGAGAAAGGTCGAATGTTAGCGTTTGCCGTATGTTGTATGGTGTTCAGCGCATCGAATAACCCCTATACAGTGATTTTGAAGTGGTTACGGGAAGTGTACGGGTAGTGCTTTTGAAGGAAAACCCGTTAATGCGATATTCATGCGTTTCACGGGCAAAAAAGCACGTTTTTCACAGTCCTCACTGTTTTGATCATAACTCGAGAACGATCGAATGTTAGCGTTTGCCGTATGTTGCATCGTGTTCAGCGCATCGAATTACCCCTATGCAGTGAATTTGAAGCGTTTAAGGGAAGTGTACGGTAGTGTTTTGGAAGAAAAATTTATTTTTCGAAAATCGAGCAATTCGGTGATAACTCAAGAACGGTCGAATGTTAGCGTTTGCCGTATGTTGCATCGTGTTCAGCGTATCGAATTACCCCTATGCAGTGAATTTGAAGCGTTTAAGGGAAGTTTTTTTTTTTTTTTTTCCACTCTTTCTCTATTTGTATTCACCCACGTCCCCGCTGGTAAGCATTACTACATGGGCAATACTACGGATCAGAGTACCCACCCATTGCGGCTGGGGCCGACTTCGCCGTTTCAGCTCATCGTATTTCTGATCACAGGGTAAACCTCCAGAAACCCCTGTGATACGATGGCGGGCGTCTACGATGGAACCCTCCCTCCCCCCCCCCGCGCGACGGGTCGCGTTCGGTCCCGGCTCACGGTCTCACTTCATGGATACCGCCGATAGCACACACGGAATGTTCCTGCCATCGGTCGGAGTCCGTGAGAAAATATTTTTCAGAAAAAAATATTTGCAGTGAGCGGGAATCGAACGCGGGACCTTTAGAATAGTAGGCAGACACTCGACCCACTACGCCAAAGCCCCGTCTTTAAGGGAAGTGTACGGTAGTGTTTTGGAAGAAAATTGTTTTTTTTCGAAAATCGAGCAATTCGGTGATAACTCGAGAACGGTCGAATGTTAGCGTTTGCCGTATGTTGCATCGTGTTCAGATCATCGAATTAACCATATACAGTGAATTTCAAACGTTTAAGAGAAGTGTACGGTAGTGTTGTAGGCAGAAATTGGTTTTTTCGAAAATCGAGCAATTCGGTGATAAGTCGAGAACCGTCGAATGTTAGCGCTCGCCGTATGTTGCATCGTGTTCAGCGCATCAAATTACCCTATACAGTGAATTTGAAGTGGTTACGGGAAGTGTACGGTAGTGTTTTTGAAGGAAAACCCGTTAATGCGATATTCGTGCGTTTCACGGGCAGAAAAGCACGTTTTTCACAGTCCTCACTGTTTTGATCATAACTCGAGAACGATCGAATGTTAGCGTTTGCCGTATGTTGCATCGTGTTCAGCGCATCGAATTACCCCTATGCAGTGAATTTGAAGCGTTTAAGGGAAGTGTACGGTAGTGTTTTGGAAGAAAATGGTTTTTTTTCGAAAATCGAGCAATTCGGTGATAACTCGAGAACGGTCGAATGTTAGCGTTTGCCGTGTGTTGCATTGTGTTCAGCACATCAAATTACCCCTACACACTGAATTTGAAGCGTTTAAGGGAAGTGTACGGTAATGTTTTTGGCCGAAATTGGTTTTTTCGAAAATCGAGCAATTCGATGATAACTCTCGAACGGTCGAATGTTAGCGTTTGCCGTATGTTGCATCGTGTTCAAGCGCATCGAATTACCCCTATGCAGTGAATTTGAAGCGTTTAAGGGAAGTGTACGGTAGTGTTTTGGAAGAAAATAGTTTTTTTCGAAAATCGAGCAATTCGATGATAACTCTCGAACGGTCGAATGTTAGCGTTTGCCTTATGTTGCATCGTGTTCAGCGCATCGAATTACCCCTATGCAGTGAATTTGAAGAGTTTAAGGGAAGTGTACGGTAGTGTTTTGGAAGAAAATTGTTTTTTTCGAAAATCAAGCAATTCGGTGATAACTCAAGAACGGTCGAATGTTAGCGTTTGCCGGATGTTGCATTGTGTTCAGCACATCGAATTACCCCTATACAGTGAATTTGAAGCGTTTGAGAGAAGTGTACGGTAGTGTTTAGGCAGAAATTTTTTTTTTCGAAAATCGAGCAATTCGGTGATAACTCGCGAACGGTCGAATGTTAGCACTCGCCGTATGTTGCATCGTGTTCAGCGCATCGAATAACCCCTACACAGTGATTTTGAAGTGGTTACGGGAAGTGTACGGTAGTGCTTTTGAAGGAAAACCCGTTAATGCGATATTCATGCGTTTCACGGGCAGAAAAGCACGTATTTCACAGTCCTCACTGTTTTGATCATAACTCGAGAACGATCGAATGTTAGCGTTTGCCGTATGTTGCATCGTGTTCAGCGCATCGAATTACCCCTATGCAGTGAATTTGAAGCGTTTAAGGGAAGTGTACGGTAGTGTTTTGGAAGAAAATTGTTTTTTTTCGAAAATCGAGCAATTCGGTGATAACTCAAGAACGGTCGAATGTTAGCGTTTGCCGTATGTTGCATCGTATTCAGCGTATCGAATTACCCCTATGCAGTGAATTTGAAGCGTTTAAGGGAAGTGTACGGTAGTGTTTTGGAAGAAAATTGTTTTTTTCGAAAATCGAGCAATTCGGTGATAACTCGAGAACGGTCGAATCTTAGCGTTTGCCGTATGTTGCATCGTGTTCAGATCATCGAATTACCCATATACAGGGAATTTCAAACGTTTAAGAGAAGTGTACGGTAGTGTTTTAGGCAGAAATTGGTTTTTTTCGAAAATCGAGCAATTCGGTGATAACTCGAGAACCGTCGAATGTTAGCGCTCGCCGTATGTTGCATCGTGTTCAGCGCATCAAATTACCCCTATACAGTGAATTTGAAGTGGTTACGGGAAGTGTACGGTAGTGTTTTTTGAAGGAAAACCCGTTAATGCGATATTCGTGCGTTTCACGGGCAGAAAAGCACGTTTTTCACAGTCCTCACTGTTTTGATCATAACTCGAGAACGATCGAATGTTAGCGTTTGCCGTATGTTGCATCGTGTTCAGCGCATCGAATTACCCCTATGCAGTGAATTTGAAGCGTTTAAGGGAAGTGTACGGTAGTGTTTTGGAAGAAAATTGTTTTTTTCGAAAATCGAGCAATTCGGTGATAACTCGAGAACGGTCGAATGTTAGCGTTTGCTGTATGTTGCATCGTGTTCAGATCATCGAATTAACCATATACAGTGAATTTCAAACGTTTAAGAGAAGTGTACGGTAGTGTTTTGGAAGAAAATTGTTATTTTCGAAAATCGAACAATTCGATGATACCTCGAGAACGGTCGAATGTTGGCGTTTGGCGTATGTTGCATCGTGTTCAGCACACCGTATGACCCCTACACAGTGAATTTCAAGTGGTTACGGGAAGTGTACAGTAGTGTTTTTGAAGGAAAACCCGTTAATGCGATATTCGTGCGTTTCACGGGCAGAAAAGCACGTTTTTCACAGTCCTCACTGTTTTGATGATAACTCGAGAAAGGTCGAATGTTAGCGTTTGCCGTATGTTGTATGGTGTTCAGCGCATCGAATAACCCCTATACAGTGATTTTGAAGTGGTTACGGGAAGTGTAGGGTAGTGCTTTTGAAGGAAACCCGTTAATGCGATATTCATGCGTTTCACGGGCAAAAAGCACGTTTTTCAACAGTCCTCACTGTTTTGATCATACTCGAGAACGATCGAATGTTAGCGTTTGCCGTATGTTGCATCGTGTTCAGCGCATCGAATTACCCCTATGCAGTGAATTTGAAGCGTTTAAGGGAAGTGTACGGTAGTGTTTTGGAAGAAAAATTTATTTTTCGAAAATCGAGCAATTCGGTGATAACTCAAGAACGGTCGAATGTTAGCGTTTGCCGTATGTTGCATCGTGTTCAGCGTATCGAATTACCCTATGCAGTGAATTTGAAGCGTTTAAGGGAAGTTTTTTTTTTTTTTTTCCACTCTTTCTCTATTTGTATTCACCCACGTCCCCGCTGGTAAGCATTACTACATGGGCAATACTACGGATCAGAGTACCCACCCATTGCGGCTGGGGCCGACTTCGCCGTTTCAGCTCATCGTATTTCTGATCACAGGGTAAACCTCCAGAAACCCCTGTGATACGATGGCGGGCGTCTACGATGGAACCCTCCCTCCCCCCCCCGCGCGACGGGTCGCGTTCGGTCCCGGCTCACGGTCTCACTTCATGGATACCGCCGATAGCACACACGGAATGTTCCTGCCATCGGTCGGAGTCCGTGAGAAAATATTTTTCAGAAAAAATATTTGCAGTGAGCGGGAATCGAACGCGGGACCTTTAGAATAGTAGGCAGACACTCGACCCACTACGCCAAAGCCCCGTCTTTAAGGGAAGTGTACGGTAGTGTTTTGGAAGAAAATTGTTTTTTTCGAAAATCGAGCAATTCGGTGATAACTCGAGAACGGTCGAATGTTAGCGTTTGCCGTATGTTGCATCGTGTTCAGATCATCGAATTAACCATATACAGTGAATTTCAAACGTTTAAGAGAAGTGTACGGTAGTGTTGTAGGCAGAAATTGGTTTTTTCGAAAATCGAGCAATTCGGTGATAAGTCGAGAACCGTCGAATGTTAGCGCTCGCCGTATGTTGCATCGTGTTCAGCGCATCAAATTACCCCTTATACAGTGAATTTGAAGTGGTTACGGGAAGTGTACGGTAGTGTTTTTGAAGGAAAACCCGTTAATGCGATATTCGTGCGTTTCACGGGCAGAAAAGCACGTTTTTCACAGTCCTCACTGTTTTGATCATAACTCGAGAACGATCGAATGTTAGCGTTTGCCGTATGTTGCATCGTGTTCAGCGCATCGAATTACCCCTATGCAGTGAATTTGAAGCGTTTAAGGGAAGTGTACGGTAGTGTTTTGGAAGAAAATGGTTTTTTTCGAAAATCGAGCAATTCGGTGATAACTCGAGAACGGTCGAATGTTAGCGTTTGCCGTGTGTTGCATTGTGTTCAGCACATCAAATTACCCCTACACACTGAATTTGAAGCGTTTAAGGGAAGTGTACGGTAATGTTTTTGGCCGAAATTGGTTTTTTCGAAAATCGAGCAATTCGATGATAACTCTCGAACGGTCGAATGTTAGCGTTTGCCGTATGTTGCATCGTGTTCAGCGCATCGAATTACCCCTATGCAGTGAATTTGAAGCGTTTAGGGAAGTGTACGTAGTGTTTTGGAAGAAAATAGTTTTTTTCGAAAATCGAGCAATTCGATGATAAACTCTCGAACGGTCGAATGTTAGCGTTTGCCTTATGTTGCATCGTGTTCAGCGCATCGAATTACCCCTATGCAGTGAATTTGAAGAGTTTAAGGGAAGTGTACGGTAGTGTTTTGGAAGAAAATTGTTTTTTTCGAAAATCAAGCAATTCGGTGATAACTCAAGAACGGTCGAATGTTAGCGTTTGCCGGATGTTGCATTGTGTTCAGCACATCGAATTACCCCTATACAGTGAATTTGAAGCGTTTGAGAGAAGTGTACGGTAGTGTTTAGGCAGAAATTTTTTTTTTCGAAAATCGAGCAATTCGGTGATAACTCGCGAACGGTCGAATGTTAGCACTCGCCGTATGTTGCATCGTGTTCAGCGCATCGAATAACCCCTACACAGTGATTTTGAAGTGGTTACGGGAAGTGTACGGTAGTGCTTTTGAAGGAAAACCCGTTAATGCGATATTCATGCGTTTCACGGGCAGAAAAGCACGTATTTCACAGTCCTCACTGTTTGATCATAACTCGAGAACGATCGAATGTTAGCGTTTGCCGTATGTTGCATCGTGTTCAGCGCATCGAATTACCCCTATGCAGTGAATTTGAAGCGTTTAAGGGAAATGTACGGTAGTGTTTTGGAAGAAAATTGTTTTTTTTCGAAAATCGAGCAATTCGGTGATAACTCAAGAACGGTCGAATGTTAGCGTTTGCCGTATGTTGCATCGTGTTCAGCGTATCGAATTACCCTATGCAGTGAATTTGAAGCGTTTAAGGGAAGTGTACGGTAGTGTTTTGGAAGAAAATTGTTTTTTTCGAAAATCGAGCAATTCGGTGATAACTCGAGAACGGTCGAATCTTAGCGTTTGCCGTATGTTGCATCGTGTTCAGATCATCGAATTACCCATATACAGGGAATTTCAAACGTTTAAGAGAAGTGTACGGTAGTGTTTTAGGCAGAAATTGGTTTTTTCGAAAATCGAGCAATTCGGTGATAACTCGAGAACCGTCGAATGTTAGCGCTCGCCGTATGTTGCATCGTGTTCAGCGCATCAAATTACCCCTATACAGTGAATTTGAAGTGGTTACGGGAAGTGTACGGTAGTGTTTTTGAAGGAAAACCCGTTAATGCGATATTCGTGCGTTTCACGGGCAGAAAAGCACGTTTTTCACAGTCCTCACTGTTTTGATCATAACTCGAGAACGATCGAATGTTAGCGTTTGCCGTATGTTGCATCGTGTTCAGCGCATCGAATTACCCCTATGCAGTGAATTTGAAGCGTTTAAGGGAAGTGTACGGTAGTGTTTTGGAAGAAAATTGTTTTTTTCGAAAATCGAGCAATTCGGTGATAACTCGAGAACGGTCGAATGTTAGCGTTTGCTGTATGTTGCATCGTGTTCAGATCATCGAATTAACCATATACAGTGAATTTCAAACGTTTAAGAGAAGGTGTACGGTAGTGTTTTGGAAGAAAATTGTTATTTTCGAAATCGAACAATTCGATGATACCTCGAGAACGGTCGAATGTTGGCGTTTGGCGTATGTTGCATCGTGTTCAGCACACCGTATTACCCCTACACAGTGAATTTGAAGTGGTTACGGGAAGTGTACGGTAGTGTTTTGAAGGAAAACCCGTTAATGCGATATTCGTGCGTTTTCACGGGCAGAAAAGCACGTTTTTCACAGTCCTCACTGTTTTGATGATAACTCGAGAAAGGTCGAATGTTAGCGTTTGCCGTATGTTGTATGGTGTTCAGTACATCGAAGTACCCCTATACAGTGAATTTGAAGCGTTTAGAGAAGTGTACGGTAGTGTTTTTGGCAGAAATTGGTTTTTTTCGAAAATCGAGCAATTCGGTGATAACTCAAGAACGGTCGAATGTTAGCGTTTGCCGTGTGTTGCATTGTGTTCAGCACATCAAATTACCCCTACACACTGAATTTGAAGCGTTTAAGGGAAGTGTACGGTAATGTTTTTGGCCGAAATTGGTTTTTTCGAAAATCGAGCAATTCGATGATAACTCTCGAACGGTCGAATGTTAGCGTTTGCCGTATGTTGCATCGTGTTCAGCGCATCGAATTACCCCTATGCCGTGAATTTGAAGCGTTTAAGGGAAGTGTACGGTAGTGTTTTGGAAGAAAATTGTTTTTTTTCGAAAATCGAGCAATTCGGTGATAACTCAAGACCGGTCGAATGTTAGCGTTTGCCGGATGTTGCATTGTGTTCAGCACATCGAATTACCCCTATACAGTGAATTTGAAGCGTTTGAAAGAAGTGTACGGTAGTGCTTAGGCAGAAATTTTTTTTTTCGAAAATCGAGCAATTCGGTGATAACTCGCGAACGTCGAATGTTAGCACTCGCCGTATGTTGCATCGTGTTCAGCGCATCGAATAACCCCTATACAGTGATTTTGAAGTGGTTACGGGAAGTGTACGGTAGTGCTTTTGAAGGAAAAGCCGTTAATGCGATATTCGTGCGTTTCACGGGCAGAAAAAGCACGTTTTTCACAGTCCTCACTGTTTTGATCATAACTCGAGAACGATCGAATGTTAGCGTTTGCCGTATGTTGCATCGTGTTCAGCGCATCGAATTACCCCTATGCAGTGAATCTGAAGTGTTTAAGGGAAGTGTACGGTAGTGTTTGGAAGAAAATTGTTTTTTTTCGAAATCGAGCAATTCGGCGATAACTCAAGAACGGTCGAATGTTAGCGTTTGCCGTATGTTGCATCGTGTTCAGCGTATCGAATTACCCTATGCAGTGAATTTGAAGCGTTTAAAGGAAGTGTACGGTAGTGTTTTGGAAGAAAATTGTTTTTTCGAAAATCGAGCAATTCGGTGATAACTCAAGAACGGTCGAATGTTAGCGTTTGCCGTATGTTGCGTCGTGTTCAGATCATCGAATTAAACCATATACAGTGAATTTCAAACGTTTAAGAGAAGTGTACGCTAGTGTTTTAGGCAGAAATTGGTTTTTTCGAAAATCGAGCAATTCGGTGATAACTCGAGAACCGTCGAATGTTAGCGCTCGCCGTATGTTGCATCGTGTTCAGCGCATCAAATTACCCCTATACAGTGAATTTGAAGTGGTTACGGGAAGTGTACGGTACTGTTTTTGAAGGAAAACCCGTTAATGCGATATTCGTGCGTTTCACGGGCAGAAAAGCACGTTTTTCACAGTCCTCACTGTTTTGATGATAACTCGAGAAAGGTCGAATGTTAGCGTTTGCCGTGTGTTGCATTGTGTTCAGCACATCAAATTACCCCTACACACTGAATTTGAAGCGTTTTAAGGGAAGTGTACGGTAATGTTTTTGGCCGAAATTGTTTTTTTCGAAAATCGAGCAATTCGATGATAACTCTCGAACGGTCGAATGTTAGCGTTTGCCGTATGTTGCATCGTGTTCAGCGCATCGAATTACCCCTATGCAGTGAATTTGAAGCGTTTAAGGGAAGTGTACGGTAGTGTTTTAGGCAGAAATTGGTTTTTTCGAAAATCGAGCAATTCGGTGATAACTCAAGAACGGTCGAATGTTAGCGTTTGCCGGATGTTGCATTGTGTTCAGCACATCGAATTACCCCTATACAGTGAATTTGAAGCGTTTGAGAGAAGTGTACGGTAGTGTTTAGGCAGAAATTTTTTTTTCGAAAATCGAGCAATTTCGGTGATAACTCGCGAACGGTCGAATGTTAGCACTCGCCGTATGTTGCATCGTGTTCAGCGCATCGAATAACCCCTATACAGTGATTTTGAAGTGGTTACGGGAAGTGTACGGTAGTGCTTTTGAAGGAAAACCCGTTAATGCGATATTCGTGCGTTTCACGGGCAGAAAAGCACGTTTTTCACAGTCCTCACTGTTTTGATGATAACTCTCGAACGGTCGAATGTTAGCGTTTGCGGTATGTTGCATCGTGTTCAGCGCATCGAATACCCCTATGCAGTGAATTTGAAGCGTTTAAGGAAGTGTACGGTAGTGTTTTGGAAGAAAATTGTTTTTTCGAAAATCGAGCAATTCGGTGATAACTCAAGAACGGTCGAATGTTAGCGTTTGCCGTATGTTGCATCGTGTTCAGCGTATCGAATTACCCTTATGCAGTGAATTTGAAGCGTTTAAGGGAAGTGTACGGTAGTGTTTTGGAAGAAAATTGTTTTTTCGAAAATCGAGCAATTCGGTGATAACTCGAGAACGGTCGAATGTTAGCGGTTGCCGTATGTTGCATCGTGTTCAGATCATCGAATTAACCATATACAGTGAATTTCAAACGTTTAAGAGAAGTGTACGGTAGGGTTTTAGGCAGAAATTGTTTTTTTCGAAAATCGAGCAATTCGGTGATAACTCGAGAACCGTCGAATGTTAGCGCTCGCCGTATGTTGCATCGTGTTCAGCGCATCAAATTACCCCTATACAGTGAATTTGAAGTGGTTACGGGAAGTGTACGGTAGTGTTTTTGAAGGAAAACCCGTTAATGCGATATTCGTGCGTTTCACGGGCAGAAAAGCACGTTTTTCACAGTCCTCACTGTTTTGATGATAACTCGAGAAAGGTCGAATGTTAGCGTTTGCCGTGTGTTGCATTGTGTTCAGCACATCAAATTACCCCTACACACTGAATTTGAAGCGTTTAAGGGAAGTGTACGGTAATGTTTTTGGCCGAAATTGTTTTTTTCGAAAATCGAGCAATTCGATGATAACTCTCGAACGGTCGAATGTTAGCGTTTGCCGTATGTTGCATCGTGTTCAGCGCATCGAATTACCCCTATGCAGTAAATTTGAAGCGTTTAAGGGAAGTCTACGGTAGTGTTTTAGGCAGAAATTGGTTTTTTCGAAAATCGAGCAATTCGGTGATAACTCAAGAACGGTCGAATGTTAGCGTTTGCCGGATGTTGCATTGTGTTCAGCACATCGAATTACCCCTATACAGTGAATTTGAAGCGTTTGAGAGAAGTGTACGGTAGTGTTTAGGCAGAAATTTTTTTTTTGGAAAATCGAGCAATTCGGTGATAACTCGCGAACGGTCGAATGTTAGCACTCGCCGTATGTTGCATCGTGTTCAGCGCATCGAATAACCCCTATACAGTGATTTTGAAGTGGTTACGGGAAGTGTACGGTAGTGCTTTTGAAGGAAAACCCGTTAATGCGATATTCGTGCGTTTCACGGGCAGAAAAGCACGTTTTTCACAGTCCTCACTGTTTTGATCATAACTCGAGAACGATCGAATGTTAGCGTTTGCCGTATGTTGCATCGTGTTCAGCGCATCGAATTAACCCTGTGCAGTGAATTTGAAGCGTTTAAGGGAAGTGTACGGTAGTGTTTTGGAAGAAAATTGTTTTTTTCGAAAATCGAGCGATTCGGTGATAACTCAAGAACGGTCGAATGTTAGCGTTTGCCGTATGTTGCATCGTGTTCAGCGTATCGAATTACCCTATGCAGTGAATTTGAAGCGTTTAAGGGAAGTGTACGGTAGTGTTTTGGAAGAAAATTGTTTTTTTCGAAAATCGAGCAATTCGGTGATAACTCGAGAACGGTCGATCGTTAGCGTTTGCCGTATGTTGCATCGTGTTCAGATCATCGAATTAACCATATACAGTGAATTTCAAACGTTTAAGAGAAGTGTACGGTAGTGTTTTAGGCAGAAATCGGTTTTTTCGAAAATCGAGCAATTCGGTGATAACTCGAGAACCGTCGAATGTTAGCGTTTGCCGTATGTTGCATCGTGTTCAGCGTATCGAATTACTCCTATGCAGTGAATTTGAAGCGTTTAAGAGAAGTGTACGGTAGTGTTTTGGAAGAAAATTGTTTTTATCGAAAATCGAGCCATTCGGTGATAACTCGAGAACGGTCGAATGTTAGCGTTTGCCGTATGTTGCATCGTGTTCAGCGTATCGAATTACCCCTATGCAGTGAATTTGAAGCGTTTAAGAGAAGTGTACGGTAGTGTTTTGGAAGAAAATTGTTTTTTTCGAAAATCGAGCAAATCGATGATAACTCTCGAACGGTCGAATGTTAGCGTTTGCCGTATGTTGCATCGTGTTCAGCGCATCGAATTACCCCTACGCAGTGAATTTGAAGCGTTTAAGGGAAGTGTACGGTAGTGTTTTGGAAGAAAATTGTGTTTTTCGAAAATCGAGCAATTCGGTGATAACTCAAGAACGGTCGAATGTTAGCGTTTGCCGTATGTTGCATCGTGTTCAGCGTATCGAATTACCCCTATGCAGTGAATTTGAAGCGTTTAAGGGAAGTGTACGGTAGTGTTTTGGAAGAAAATTGTTTTTTTCGAAAATCGAGCAATTCGGTGATAACTCGAGAACCGTCGAATGTTAGCGCTCGCCGTATGTTGCATCGTGTTCAGCGCATCAAATTGCCCCTATACAGTGAATTTGAAGTGGTTACGGGAAGTGTACGGTAGTGTTTTTGAAGGAAAACACGTTAATGCGATATTCGTGCGTTTCACGGGCAGAAAAGCACGTTTTTCACAGTCCTCACTGTTTTGCTCATAACTCGAGAACGATCGAATGTTAGCGTTTGCCGTATGTTGCATCGTGTTCAGCGCATCGAATTACCCCTATGCAGTGAATTTGAAGCGTTTAAGGGAAGTGTACGGTAGTGTTTTGGAAGAAAATTGTTTTTTTCGAAAATCGAGCAATTCGGTGATAACTCGAGAACGGTCGAATGTTAGCGTTTGCCGTATGTCGCATCGTGTTCAGATCATCGAATTAACCATATACAGTGAATTTCAAACGTTTAAGAGAAGTGTACGGTAGGGTTTTAGGCAGAAATTGGTTTTTTTCGAAAATCGAGCAATTCGGTGATAACTCGAGAACCGTCGAATGTTAGCGCTCGCCGTATGTTGCATCGTGTTCAGCGCATCAAATTGCCCCTATACAGTGAATTTGAAGTGGTTACGGGAAGTGTACGGTAGTGTTTTTGAAGGAAAACACGTTAATGCGATATTCGTGCGTTTCACGGGCAGAAAAGCACGTTTTTCACAGTCCTCACTGTTTTGATGATAACTCGAGAAAGGTCGAATGTTAGCGTTTGCCGTGTGTTGCATTGTGTTCAGCACATCAAATTACCCCTACACACTGAATTTGAAGCGTTTAAGGGAAGTGTACGGTAATGTTTTTGGCCGACATTGTTTTTTTCGAAAATCGAGCAATTCGATGATAACTCTCGAACGGTCGAATGTTAGCGTTTGTCGTATGTTGCATCGTGTTCAGCGCATCGAATTACCCCTATGCAGTGAATTTGAAGCGTTTAAGGGAAGTCTACGGTAGTGTTTTAGGCAGAAATTGGTTTTTTCGAAAATCGAGCAATTCGGTGATAACTCAAGAACGGTCGAATGTTAGCGTTTGCCGGATGTTGCATTGTGTTCAGCACATCGAATTACCCCTATACAGTGAATTTGAAGCGTTTGAGAGAAGTGTACGGTAGTGTTTAGGCAGAAATTTTTTTTTTTGGAAAATCGAGCAATTCGGTGATAACTCGCGAACGGTCGAATGTTAGCACTCGCCGTATGTTGCATCGTGTTCAGCGCATCGAATTACCCCTATGCAGTGAATTTGAAGCGTTTAAGGGAAGTGTACGGTAGTGTTTTGGAAGAAAATTGTGTTTTTCGAAAATCGAGCAATTCGGTGATAACTCAAGAACGGTCGAATGTTAGCGTTTGCCGTATGTTGCATCGTGTTCAGCGTATCGAATTACCCCTATGCAGTGAATTTGAAGCGTTTAAGGGAAGTGTACGGTAGTGTTTTGGAAGAAAATTGTTTATTTTCGAAAATCGAGCAATTCGGTGATAACTCGAGAACGGTCGAATGTTAGCACTCGCCGTATGTTGCATCGTGTTCAGCGCATCGAATTACCCCTATGCAGTGAATTTGAAGCGTTTAAGGGAAGTGTACGGTAGTGTTTTGGAAGAAAATTGTGTTTTTCGAAAATCGAGCAATTCGGTGATAACTCAAGAACGGTCGAATGTTAGCGTTTGCCGTATGTTGCATCGTGTTCAGCGTATCGAATTACCCCTATGCAGTGAATTTGAAGCGTTTAAGGGAAGTGTACGGTAGTGTTTTGGAAGAAAATTGTTTTTTCGAAAATCGAGCGATTCGGTGATAACTCAAGAACGGTCGAATGTTAGCGTTTGCCGTATGTTGCATCGTGTTCAGCGTATCGAATTACCCTATGCAGTGAATTTGAAGCGTTTAAGGAAGTGTACGGTAGTGTTTTGGAAGAAAATTGTTTTTTCGAAAATCGAGCAATTCGGTGATAACTCGAGAACGGTCGAATGTTAGCGTTTGCCGTATGTTGCATCGTGTTCAGCGTATCGAATTACCCCTATGCAGTGAATTTGAAGCGTTTAAGGGAAGGTGTACGGTAGTGTTTTGGAAGAAAATTGTTTTTTTCGAAAATCGAGCAATTCGGTGATAACTCGAGAACGGTCGAATGTTAGCGTTTGCCGTATGTTGCATCGTGTTCAGATCATCGAATTAACCATATACAGTGAATTTCAAACGTTTAAGAGAAGTGTACGGTAGTGTTTTAGGCAGAAAATCGGTTTTTTTCGAAAATCGAGCAATTCGGTGATAACTCGAGAACCGTCGAATGTTAGCGTTTGCCGTATGTTGCATCGTGTTCAGCGTATCGAATTACTCCTATGCAGTGAATTTGAAGCGTTTAAGAGAAGTGTACGGTAGTGTTTTGGAAGAAAATTTTTTTTTCGAAAATCGAGCAATTCGGTGATAACTCGAGAACGGTCGAATGTTAGCGTTTGCGGTATGTTGCATCGTGTTCAGCGTATCGAATTACCCCTATGCAGTGAATTTGAAGCGTTTAAGAGAAGTGTACGGTAGTGTTTTGGAAGAAAATTGTTTTTTTCGAAAATCGAGCAAATCGATGATAACTCTCGAACGGTCGAATGTTAGCGTTTGCCGTATGTTGCATCGTGTTTCAGCGCATCGAATTACCCCTATGCAGTGAATTTGAAGCGTTTAAGGGAAGTGTACGGTAGTGTTTTGGAAGAAAATTGTGTTTTTCGAAAATCGAACAATTCGATGATACCTCGAGACCGGTCGAATGTTGGCGTTTGCCGTATGTTGCATCGTGTTCAGCACACCGAATTACCCTACACAGTGAATTTGAAGTGGTTACGGGAAGTGTACGGTAGTGTTTTTGAAGGAAAACCCGTTAATGCGATATTCGTTGCGTTTCACGGGCAGAAAAGCACGTTTTCACAGTCCTCACTGTTTTGATCATAACTCGAGAACGATCGAATGTTAGCGTTTGCCGTATGTTGCATCGTGTTCAGCGCATCGAATTACCCCTATGCAGTGAATTTGAAGCGTTAAGGGAAGTGTACGGTAGTGTTTTGGAAGAAAATTGTTTTTTTCGAAAATCGAGCAATTCGGTGATAACTCAAGAACGGTCGAATGTTAGCGTTTGCCGTATGTTGCATCGTGTTCAGCGTATCGAATTACCCCTATGCAGTGAATTTGAAGCGTTTAAGGGAAGTGTACGGTAGTTGTTTTGGAAGAAATTGTTTTTTTTCGAAAATCGAGCAATTCGGTGATAACTCGAGAACGGTCGAATGTTAGCGTTTGCCGTATGTTGCATCGTGTTCAGATCATCGAATTACCCCTATGCAGTGAATTTGAAGCGTTTAAGGGAAGTGTACGGTAGTGTTTTGGAAGAGAAATTGTTTTTTTTCGAAATCGAGCAATTCGGTGATAACTCGAGAACGTCGAATGTTAGCGTTTGCCGTATGTTGCATCGTGTTCAGATCATCGAATTAACCATATACAGTGAATTTCCAAACGTTTAAGAGAAGTGTACGGTAGTGTTTTAGGCAGAAATTGGTTTTTTCGAAAATCGAGCATTCGGTGATACTCGAGAACCGTCGAATGTTAGCGCTCCCCGTATGTTGCATCGTGTTCAGCGCATCAAATTACCCTATAACAGTGAATTTGAAGTGGTTACGGGAAGTGTACGGTAGTGTTTTTGAAGGAAAACCCGTTAATGCGATAGTTCGTTGCGTTTCACGGGCAGAAAAGCACGTTTTTCACAGTCCTCACTGTTTTGATGATAACTGGAGAAAGTTCGAATGTTAGTGTTTGCCGTGTGTTGCCATTGTGTTTCCACACATCAAATTACCCCTACACACTGAATTTGAAGCGTTTAAGGGAAGTGTACGGTAATGTTTTTGGCCGAAATTGGTTTTTTTCGAAAATCGAGCAATTCGATGATAACTCTCGAACGGTCGAATGTTAGCGTTTGCCGTATGTTGCATCGTGTTCAGCGCATCGAATTACCCCTATGACAGTAAATTTGAAGCGTTTAAGGGAAGTCTACGGCTAGTGTTTTTAGGCAGAAATTGTTTTTTTCGAAAAATCGAGCAATTCGATGATAACTCTCGAACGGTCGAATGTTAGCGTTTGCCGTATGTTGCATCGTGTTTAGCGCATCGAATTACCCCTATGCAGTGAATTTGAAGCGTTTAAGGGACGTGTACGGTAGTGTTTTGGAAGAAAATTGTTTTTTTCGAAAATCGAGCAATTCGGTGATAACTCAAGAACGGTCGAATATTAGCGTTTGCCGGATGTTGCATTGTGTTCAGCACATCGAATTACCCCTATACAGTGAATTTGAAGCGTTTAAGGGAAGTGTACGGTAGTGTTTAGGCAGAAATTTTTTTTTTTCAAAAATCGAGCAATTCGGTGATAACTCGAGAACGGTCGAATGTTAGCACTCGCCGTATGTTGCATCGTGTTCAGCGCATCAAATTAACCCCTATACAGTGAATTTGAAGTGGTTACGGGAAGTGTACGGTAGTGTTTTTGAAGGAAAACCCGTTAATGCGATATTCGTGCGTTTCACGGGCAGAAAAGCACGTTTTTCACAGTCCTCACTGTTTTGATGATAACTCGAGAAAGGTCGAATGTTAGCGTTTCCGTGTGTTGCATTGTGTTCAGCACATCAAATTACCCCTATCACACTGAATTTGAAGCGTTTAAGGGAAGTGTACGGTAAGTGTTTTGGGCCGAAAATTGTTTTTTTCGAAAATCGAGCAATTCGATGATAACTCTCGAACGGTCGAATGTTAGCGTTTGCCGTATGTTGCATCGTGGTTCAGCGCATCGAATTACCCCTATGCAGTAAATTTGAAGCGTTTAAGGGAAGTCTACGGTAGTGTTTTAGGCAGAAAATTGGTTTTTTTCGAAAATCGAGCAATTCGGTGATAACTCAAGAACGGTCGAATGTTAGCGTTTTGCCGGATGTTGCATTGTGTTCAGCACATCGAATTACCCCTATACAGTGAATTTGAAGCGTTTGAGAGAAGTGTACGGTAGTGTTTAGGCAGAAATTTTTTTTTTCGAAAATCGAGCAATTCGGTGATAACTCGCGAACGGTCGAATGTTAGCACTCGCCGTATGTTGCATCGTGTTCAGCGCATCGAATAACCCCTATACAGTGATTTTGAAGTGGTTACGGGAAGTGTACGGTAGTGCTTTTGAAGGAAAACCCGTTAATGCGATATTCGTGGCGTTTCACGGGCAGAAAAGCACGTTTTTCACAGTCCTCACTGTTTTGATCATAACTCGAGAACGATCGAATGTTAGCGTTTGCCGTATGTTGCATCGTGTTCAGCGCATCGAATTAACCCTGTGCAGTGAATTTGAAGCGTTTAAGGGAAGTGTACGGTAGTGTTTTGGAAGAAAATTGTTTTTTTTCGAAAATCGAGCGATTCGGTGATAACTCAAGAACGGTCGAATGTTAGCGTTTGCCGTATGTTGCATCGTGTTCAGCGTATCGAATTACCCCTATGCAGTGAATTTGAAGCGTTTAAGGGAAGTGTACGGTAGTGTTTTGGAAGAAAATTGTTTTTTTTCGAAAATCGAGCAATTCGGTGATAACTCGAGAACGGTCGATCGTTAGCGTTTGCCGTATGTTGCATCGTGTTCAGATCATCGAATTAACCATATACAGTGAATTTCAAACGTTTAAGAGAAGTGTACGGTAGTGTTTTAGGCAGAAATCGGTTTTTTCGAAAATCGAGCAATTCGGTGATAACTCGAGAACCGTCCGAATGTTAGCGTTTGCCGTATGTTGCATCGTGTTCAGCGTATCGAATTACTCCTATGCAGTGAATTTGAAGCGTTTAAGAGAAGTGTACGGTAGTGTTTTGGAAGAAAGAAATTGTTTTTATCGAAAATCGAGCCATTCGGTGATAACTCGAGAACGGTCGAATGTTAGCGTTTGCCGTATGTTGCATCGTGTTCAGCGTATCGGAATTACCCCTATGCAGTGAATTTGAAGCGTTTAAGAGAAGTGTACGGTAGTGTTTTGGAAGAAAATTGTTTTTTTTCGTAAAATCGAGCAAATCGATGATAACTCTCGAACGGTCGAATGTTAGCGTTTGCCGTATGTTGCATCGTGTTCAGCGCATCGAATTACCCCTATGCAGTGAATTTGAAGCGTTTAAGGGAAGTGTACGGTAGTGTTTTGGAAGAAAATTGTGTTTTTCTCGAAAATCGAGCAATTCGGTGATAACTCAAGAACGGTCGAATGTTAGCGTTTGCCGTATGTTGCATCGTGTTCAGCGTATCGAATTACCCCTATGCAGTGAATTTGAAGCGTTTAAGGGAAGTGTACGGTAGTGTTTTGGAAGAAAATTGTTTTTTTCGAAATCGAGCAATTCGGTGATAACTCGAGAACCGTCGAATGTTAGCGCTCGCCGTATGTTGCATCGTGTTCAGCGCATCAAATTGCCCCTATACAGTGAATTTGAAGTGGTTACGGGAAGTGTACGGTAGTGTTTTTGAAGGAAAACACGTTAATGCGATATTCGTGCGTTTCACGGGCAGAAAAGCACGTTTTCACAGTCCTCACTGTTTTGCTCATAACTCGAGAACGATCGAATGTTAGCGTTTAGCCGTATGTTGCATCGTGTTCAGCGCATCGAATTACCCTATGCAGTGAATTTGAAGCGTTTAAGGGAAGTGTACGGTAGTGTTTTGGAAGAAAATTGTTTTTTTCGAAAATCGAGCAATTCGGTGATAACTCGAGAACGGTCGAATGTTAGCGTTTGCCGTATGTTGCATCGTGTTCAGATCATCGAATTAACCATATACAGTGAATCTCAAACGTTTTAAGAGAAGTGTACGGTAGGGTTTTAGGCAGAAATTGGTTTTTTCGAAAATCGAGCAATTCGGTGATAACTCGAGAACCGTCGAATGTTAGCGCTCGCCGTATGTTGCATCGTGTTCAGCGCATCAAATTACCCCTATACAGTGAATTTGAAGTGGTTACGGAAGTGTACGGTAGTGTTTTGAAGGAAAACCCGTTAATGCGATATTCGTGCGTTTCACGGGCAGAAAAAGCACGTTTTTCACAGTCCTCACTGTTTTGATGATAACTCGAGAAAGGTCGAATGTTAGCGTTTGCCGTGTGTTGCATTGTGTTCAGCACATCAAATTACCCCTACACACTGAATTTGAAGCGTTTAAGGGAAGTGTACGGTAATGTTTTTGGCCGACATTGTTTTTTTCGAAAATCGAGCAATTCGATGATAACTCTCGAACGGTCGAATGATAGCGTTTGCCGTATGTTGCATCGTGTTCAGAGGCATCGAATTACCCCTATGCCAGTGAATTTGAAGCGTTAAGGGAATGTCTACGGTAGTGTTTTAGGCAGAAATTGGTTTTTTCGAAAATCGAGCAATTCGGGATAACTCAAGAACGGTCGAATGTTACGCGTTTGCCGGATGTTGCATTGTGTTCAGCACATCGAATTACCCCCTATACAGTGAATTTGAAGCGTTTGAGAGAAGTGTACGGTAGTGTTTAGGCAAGAAATTTTTTTTTTGGAAAATCGAGCAATTCGGTTGATAACTCGCGAACGGTCGAATGTTAGCACTCGCCGTATGTTGCATCGGTTCAGCGCATCGAATTACCCCTATGCAGTGAAATTGAAGCGTTTAAGGAAGTGTACGGTAGTGTTTTTGGAAGAAATTGTGTTTTTCGAAAATCGAGCAATTCGGTGATAACTCAAGAACGGTCCGAATGTTAGCGTTTGCCGTTATGTTGCATCGTGTTCAGCCTATCGAATTACCCCTATGCAGTGAATTTGAAGCGTTTAAGGGAAGTGTACGGTAGTGTTTTGGAAGAAAATTGTTTTTTTCGAAAATCGAGCAATTCGGTGATAACTCGAGAACGGTCGAATGTTAGCACTCGCCGTATGTTGCATCGTGTTCAGCGCATCGAATTACCCCTATGCAGTGAATTTGAAGCGTTTAAGGGAAGTGTACGGTAGTGTTTTGGAAGAAAATTGTGTTTTTCGAAAATCGAGCAATTCGGTGATAACTCAAGAACGGTCGAATGTTAGCGTTTGCCGTATGTTGCATCGTGTTCAGCGTATCGAATTACCCCTATGCAGTGAATTTGAAGCGTTTAAGGGAAGTGTACGGTAGTGTTTTGGAAGAAAAATTGTTTTTTTTCGAAAATCGAGCGATTCGGTGATAACTCAAGAACGGTCGAATGTTAGCGTTTGCCGTATGTTGCATCGTGTTCAGTGTATCGAATTACCCCTATGCAGTGAATTTGAAGCGTTTAAGGGAAGTGTACGGTAGTGTTTTGGAAGAAAATTGTTTTTTCGAAAATCGAGCAATTCGGTGATAACTCGAGAACGGTCGAATGTTAGCGTTTGCCGTATGTTGCATCGTGTTCAGATCATCGAATTAACCATATACAGTGAATTTCAAACGTTTAAGAGAAGTGTACGGTAGTGTTTTAGGCAGAAATCGGTTTTTTCGAAAATCGAGCAATTCGGTGATAACTCGAGAACCGTCGAATGTTAGCGTTTGCCGTATGTTGCATCGTGTTCAGCGTATCGAATTACTCCTATGCAGTGAATTTGAAGCGTTTAAGAGAAGTGTACGGTAGTGTTTTGGAAGAAAATTGTTTTTTTCGAAAATCGAGCAATTCGGTGATAACTCGAGAACGGTCGAATGTTAGCGTTTGCGGTATGTTGCATCGTGTTCAGCGTATCGAATTACCCCTATGCAGTGAATTTGAAGCGTTTTAAGAGAAGTGTACGGTAGTGTTTTGGAAGAAAATTGTTTTTTTCGAAAATCGAGCAAATCGATGATAACTCTCGAACGGTCGAATGTTAGCGTTTGCCGTATGTTGCATCGTGTTCAGCGCATCGAATTACCCCTATGCAGTGAATTTGAAGCGTTTAAGGGAAGTGTACGGTAGTGTTTTGGAAGAAAATTGTGTTTTTCGAAAATCGAACAATTCGATGATACCTCGAGACCGGTCGAATGTTGGCGTTTGCCGTATGTTGCATCGTGTTCAGCACACCGAATTACCCCTACACAGTGAATTTGAAGTGGTTACGGGAAGTGTACGGTAGTGTTTTTGAAGGAAAACCCGTTAATGCGATATTCGTTGCGTTTCACGGGCAGAAAAGCACGTTTTTCACAGTCCTCACTGTTTTGATCATAACTCGAGAACGATCGAATGTTAGCGTTTGCCGTATGTTGCATCGTGTTCAGCGCATCGAATTACCCCTATGCAGTGAATTTGAAGCGTTTAAGGGAAGTGTACGGTAGTGTTTTGGAAGAAAATTGTTTTTTTCGAAAATCGAGCAATTCGGTGATAACTCAAGAACGGTCGAATGTTAGCGTTTGCCGTATGTTGCATCGTGTTCAGCGTATCGAATTACCCCTATGCAGTGAATTTGAAGCGTTTAAGGGAAGTGTACGGTAGTGTTTTGGAAGAAAATTGTTTTTTTCGAAAATCGAGCAATTCGGTGATAACTCGAGAACGGTCGAATGTTAGCGTTTGCCGTATGTTGCATCGTGTTCAGATCATCGAATTACCCCTATGCAGTGAATTTGAAGCGTTTAAGGGAAGTGTACGGTAGTGTTTTGGAAGAAAATTGTTTTTTTTTCGAAAATCGAGCAATTCGGTGATAACTCGAGAACGGTCGAATGTTAGCGTTTGCCGTATGTTGCATCGTGTTCAGATCATCGAATTAACCATATACAGTGAATTTCAAACGTTTAAGAGAAGTGTACGGTAGTGTTTTAGGCAGAAATTGGTTTTTTCGAAAATCGAGCAATTCGGTGATAACTCGAGAACCGTCGAATGTTAGCGCTCCCGTATGTTGCATCGTGTTCAGCGCATCAAATTACCCCTATACAGTGAATTTGAAGTGGTTACGGGAAGTGTACGGTAGTGTTTTTGAAGGAAAAACCCGTTAATGCGATATTCGTGCGTTTCACGGGCAGAAAAAGCACGTTTTTCACAGTCCTCACTGTTTTGATGATAACTGGAGAAAGTTCGAATGTTAGTGTTTGCCGTGTGTTGCATTGTGTTCCACACATCAAATTACCCCTACACACTGAATTTGAAGCGTTTAAGGGAAGTGTACGGTAATGTTTTTGGCCGAAATTGGTTTTTTCGAAAATCGAGCAATTCGATGATAACTCTCGAACGGTCGAATGTTAGCGTTTGCCGTATGTTGCATCGTGTTCAGCGCATCGAATTACCCCTACACACTTGAATTTGAAGCGTTTAAGGGAAGTGTACGGCAATGTTTTTGGCCGAAATTGGTTTTTTCGAAAATCGAGCAATTCGATGATAACTCTCGAACGGTCGAATGTTAGCGTTTGCCGTATGTTGCATCGTGTTTAGCGCATCGAATTACCCCTATGCAGTGAATTTGAAGCGTTTAAGGGACGTGTACGGTAGTGTTTTGGAAGAAAATTGTTTTTTTTCGAAAATCGAGCAATTCGGTGATAACTCAAGAACGGTCGAATATTAGCGTTTGCCGGATGTTGCATTGTGTTCAGCACATCGAATTACCCCTATACAGTGAATTTGAAGCGTTTAAGGGAAGTGTACGGTAGTGTTTAGGCAGAAATTTTTTTTTTCAAAAATCGAGCAATTCGGTGATAACTCGAGAACGGTCGAATGTTAGCACTCGCCGTATGTAGCATCGTGTTCAGCGCATCGAATAACCCCTATACAGTGATTTTGAAGTGGTTACGGAAGTGTAGGGTAGTGCTTTTGAAGGAAAACCCGTTAATGCGATATTCGTGCGTTTCACGGGCAGAAAAGCACGTTTTTCACAGTCCTCACTGTTTTGATCATAACTCGAGAACGATCGAATGTTAGCGTTTGCCGTATGTTGCATCGTGTTCAGCGCATCGAATTACCCCTATGCAGTGAATTTAAAGCGTTTAAGGGAAGTGTACGGTAGTGTTTTGGAAGAAAAATTGTTTTTTTTCGAAAATCGAGCAATTCGATGATAACTCTCGAACGGTCGAATGTTAGCGTTTGCCGTATGTTGCATCGTGTTCAGCGCATCGAATTACCCCTATGCAGTGAATTTGAAGCGTTTAAGGGAAGTGTACGGTAGTGTTTTGGAAGAAAATTGTTTTTTTCGAAAATCGAGCAATTCGGTGATAACTCAAGACCGGTCGAATGTTAGCGTTTGCCGGATGTTGCATTGTGTTCAGCACATCGAATTACCCCTATACAGTGAATTTGAAGCGTTTGAAAGAAGTGTACGGTAGTGTTTAGGCAGAATTTTTTTTTTTCGAAAATCGAGCAATTCGGTGATAACTCGCGAACGGTCGAATGTTAGCACTCGCCGTATGTTGCATCGTGTTCAGCGCATCGAATAACCCCTATACAGTGATTTTGAAGTGGTTACGGGAAGTGTACGGTAGTGCTTTTGAAGGAAAAGCCGTTAATGCGATATTCGTGCGTTTCACGGGCAGAAAAGCACGTTTTTCACAGTCCTCACTGTTTTGATCATAACTCGAGAACGATCGAATGTTAGCGTTTGCCGTATGTTGCATCGTGTTCAGCGCATCGAATTACCCCTATGCAGTGAATTTGAAGCGTTTAAGGGAAGTGTACGGTAGTGTTTTGGAAGAAAATTGTTTTTTTCGAAAATCGAGCAATTCGGCGATAACTCAAGAACGGTCGAATGTTAGCGTTTGCCGTATGTTCCATCGTGTTCAGCGTATCGAATTACCCCTATGCAGTGAATTTGAAGCGTTTAAGGGAAGTGTACGGTAGTGTTTTGGAAGAAAATTGTTTTTTTTCGAAAATCGAGCAATTCGGTGATAACTCAAGAACGGTCGAATGTTAGCGTTTGCCGTATGTTGCATCGTGTTCAGATCATCGAATTAACCATATACAGTGAATTTCAAACGTTTAAGGAGAAGTGTACGGTAGTGTTTTAGGCAGAAATTGGTTTTTTCGAAAATCGAGCAATTCGGTGATAACTCGAGAACCGTCGAATGTTAGCGCTCGCCGTATGTTGCATCGTGTTCAGCGCATCAAATTACCCCTATACAGTGAATTTGAAGTGGTTACGGGAAGTGTACGGTACTGTTTTTGAAGGAAAACCCGTTAATGCGATATTCGTGCGTTTCACGGGCAGAAAAGCACGTTTTTCACAGTCCTCACTGTTTTGATGATAACTCGAGAAAGGTCGAATGTTAGCGTTTACCGTGTGTTGCATTGTGTTCAGCACATCAAATTACCCCTACACACTGAATTTGAAGCGTTTAAGGGAAGTGTACGGTAATGTTTTTTGGCCGAAATTGTTTTTTTCGAAAATCGAGCAATTCGATGATAACTCTCGAACGGTCGAATGTTAGCGTTTGCCGTATGTTGCATCGTGTTCAGCGCATCGAATTACCCCTATGCAGTAAATTTGAAGCGTTTAAGGGAAGTCTACGGTAGTGTTTTAGGCAGAAATTGGTTTTTTCGAAAATCGAGCAATTCGGTGATAACTCAAGAACGGTCGAATGTTAGCGTTTGCCGGATGTTGCATTGTGTTCAGCACATCGAATTACCCCTATACAGTGAATTTGAAGCGTTTGAGAGAAGTGTACGGTAGTGTTTAGGCAGAAATTTTTTTTTTGGAAAATCGAGCAATTCGGTGATAACTCGCGAACGGTCGAATGTTAGCACTCGCCGTATGTTGCATCGTGTTCAGCGCATCGAATAACCCCTATACAGTGATTTTGAAGTGGTTACGGGAAGTGTACGGTAGTGCTTTTGAAGGAAAACCCGTTAATGCGATATTCGTGCGTTTCACGGGCAGAAAAGCACGTTTTTCACAGTCCTCACTGTTTTGATCATAACTCGAGAACGATCGAATGTTAGCGTTTGCCGTATGTTGCATCGTGTTCAGCGCATCGAATTAACCCTGTGCAGTGAATTTGAAGCGTTTAAGGGAAGTGTACGGTAGTGTTTTGGAAGAAAATTGTTTTTTTTCGAAAATCGAGCGATTCGGTGATAACTCAAGAACGGTCGAATGTTAGCGTTTGCCGTATGTTGCATCGTGTTCAGCGTATCGAATTACCCCTATGCAGTGAATTTGAAGCGTTTAAGGGAAGTGTACGGTAGTGTTTTGGAAGAAAATTGTTTTTTTCGAAAATCGAGCAATTCGGTGATAACTCGAGAACGGTCGATCGTTAGCGTTTGCCGTATGTTGCATCGTGTTCAGATCATCGAATTAACCATATACAGTGAATTTCAAACGTTTAAGAGAAGTGTACGGTAGTGTTTTAGGCAGAAATCGGTTTTTTCGAAAATCGAGCAATTCGGTGATAACTCGAGAACCGTCGAATGTTAGCGTTTGCCGTATGTTGCATCGTGTTCAGCGTATCGAATTACTCCTATGCAGTGAATTTGAAGCGTTTAAGAGAAGTGTACGGTAGTGTTTTGGAAGAAAATTGTTTTTATCGAAAATCGAGCCATTCGGTGATAACTCGAGAACGGTCGAATGTTAGCGTTTGCCGTATGTTGCATCGTGTTCAGCGTATCGAATTACCCCTATGCAGTGAATTTGAAGCGTTTAAGAGAAGTGTACGGTAGTGTTTTGGAAGAAAATTGTTTTTTTCGAAATCGAGCAAATCGATGATAACTCTCGAACGGTCGAATGTTAGCGTTTGCCGTATGTTGCATCGTGTTCAGCGCATCGAATTACCCCTACGCAGTGAATTTGAAGCGTTTAAGGGAAGTGTACGGTAGTGTTTTGGAAGAAAATTGTGTTTTTCGAAAATCGAGCAATTCGGTGATAACTCAAGAACGGTCGAATGTTAGCATTTGCCGTATGTTGCATCGTGTTCAGCGTATCGAATTACCCCTATGCAGTGAATTTGAAGCGTTTAAGGGAAGTGTACGGTAGTGTTTTGGAAGAAAATTGTTTTTTTCGAAAATCGAGCAATTCGGTGATAACTCGAGAACCGTCGAATGTTAGCGCTCGCCGTATGTTGCATCGTGTTCAGCGCATCAAATTGCCCCTATACAGTGAATTTGAAGTGGTTACGGGAAGTGTACGGTAGTGTTTTTGAAGGAAAACACGTTAATGCGATATTCGTGCGTTTCACGGGCAGAAAAGCACGTTTTTCACAGTCCTCACTGTTTTGCTCATAACTCGAGAACGATCGAATGTTAGCGTTTGCCGTATGTTGCATCGTGTTCAGCGCATCGAATTACCCCTATGCAGTGAATTTGAAGCGTTTAAGGGAAGTGTACGGTAGTGTTTTGGAAGAAAATTGTTTTTTTTCGAAAATCGAGCAATTCGGTGATAACTCGAGAACGGTCGAATGTTAGCGTTTGCCGTATGTCGCATCGTGTTCAGATCATCGAATTAACCATATACAGTGAATTTCAAACGTTTAAGAGAAGTGTACGGTAGGGTTTTAGGCAGAAATTGGTTTTTTCGAAAATCGAGCAATTCGGTGATAACTCGAGAACCGTCGAATGTTAGCGCTCGCCGTATGTTGCATCGTGTTCAGCGCATCAAATTACCCCTATACAGTGAATTTGAAGTGGTTACGGGAAGTGTACGGTAGTGTTTTTGAAGGAAAACCCGTTAATGCGATATTCGTGCGTTTCACGGGCAGAAAAGCACGTTTTTCACAGTCCTCACTGTTTTGATGATAACTCGAGAAAGGTCGAATGTTAGCGTTTGCCGTGTGTTGCATTGTGTTCAGCACATCAAATTACCCCTACACACTGAATTTGAAGCGTTTAAGGGAAGTGTACGGTAATGTTTTTGGCCGACATTGTTTTTTTCGAAAATCGAGCAATTCGATGATAACTCTCGAACGGTCGAATGTTAGCGTTTGTCGTATGTTGCATCGTGTTCAGCGCATCGAATTACCCCTATGCAGTGAATTTGAAGCGTTTAAGGGAAGTCTACGGTAGTGTTTTAGGCAGAAATTGGTTTTTTCGAAAATCGAGCAATTCGGTGATAACTCAAGAACGGTCGAATGTTAGCGTTTGCCGGATGTTGCATTGTGTTCAGCACATCGAATTACCCCTATACAGTGAATTTGAAGCGTTTGAGAGAAGTGTACGGTAGTGTTTAGGCAGAAATTTTTTTTTTGGAAAATCGAGCAATTCGGTGATAACTCGCGAACGGTCGAATGTTAGCACTCGCCGTATGTTGCATCGTGTTCAGCGCATCGAATTACCCCTATGCAGTGAATTTGAAGCGTTTAAGGGAAGTGTACGGTAGTGTTTTGGAAGAAAATTGTGTTTTTCGAAAATCGAGCAATTCGGTGATAACTCAAGAACGGTCGAATGTTAGCGTTTGCCGTATGTTGCATCGTGTTCAGCGTATCGAATTACCCCTATGCAGTGAATTTGAAGCGTTTAAGGGAAGTGTACGGTAGTGTTTTGGAAGAAAATTGTTTTTTTCGAAAATCGAGCAATTCGGTGATAACTCGAGAACGGTCGAATGTTAGCACTCGCCGTATGTTGCATCGTGTTCAGCGCATCGAATTACCCCTATGCAGTGAATTTGAAGCGTTTAAGGGAAGTGTACGGTAGTGTTTTGGAAGAAAATTGTGTTTTTCGAAAATCGAGCAATTCGGTGATAACTCAAGAACGGTCGAATGTTAGCGTTTGCCGTATGTTGCATCGTGTTCAGCGTATCGAATTACCCCTATGCAGTGAATTTGAAGCGTTTAAGGGAAGTGTACGGTAGTGTTTTGGAAGAAAATTGTTTTTTTCGAAAATCGAGCGATTCGGTGATAACTCAAGAACGGTCGAATGTTAGCGTTTGCCGTATGTTGCATCGTGTTCAGCGTATCGAATTACCCCTATGCAGTGAATTTGAAGCGTTTAAGGGAAGTGTACGGTAGTGTTTTGGAAGAAAATTGTTTTTTTCGAAAATCGAGCAATTCGGTGATAACTCGAGAACGGTCGAATGTTAGCGTTTGCCGTATGTTGCATCGTGTTCAGCGTATCGAATTACCCCTATGCAGTGAATTTGAAGCGTTTAAGGGAAGTGTACGGTAGTGTTTTGGAAGAAAATTGTTTTTTTCGAAAATCGAGCAATTCGGTGATAACTCGAGAACGGTCGAATGTTAGCGTTTGCCGTATGTTGCATCGTGTTCAGATCATCGAATTAACCATATACAGTGAATTTCAAACGTTTAAGAGAAGTGTACGGTAGTGTTTTAGGCAGAAATCGGTTTTTTCGAAAATCGAGCAATTCGGTGATAACTCGAGAACCGTCGAATGTTAGCGTTTGCCGTATGTTGCATCGTGTTCAGCGTATCGAATTACTCCTATGCAGTGAATTTGAAGCGTTTAAGAGAAGTGTACGGTAGTGTTTTGGAAGAAAATTGTTTTTTTTCGAAAATCGAGCAATTCGGTGATAACTCGAGAACGGTCGAATGTTAGCGTTTGCGGTATGTTGCATCGTGTTCAGCGTATCGAATTACCCCTATGCAGTGAATTTGAAGCGTTTAAGAGAAGTGTACGGTAGTGTTTTGGAAGAAAATTGTTTTTTTCGAAAATCGAGCAAATCGATGATAACTCTCGAACGGTCGAATGTTAGCGTTTGCCGTATGTTGCATCGTGTTCAGCGCATCGAATTACCCCTATGCAGTGAATTTGAAGCGTTTAAGGGAAGTGTACGGTAGTGTTTTGGAAGAAAATTGTGTTTTTCGAAAATCGAACAATTCGATGATACCTCGAGACCGGTCGAATGTTGGCGTTTGCCGTATGTTGCATCGTGTTCAGCACACCGAATTACCCCTACACAGTGAATTTGAAGTGGTTACGGGAAGTGTACGGTAGTGTTTTTGAAGGAAAACCCGTTAATGCGATATTCGTGCGTTTCACGGGCAGAAAAGCACGTTTTTCACAGTCCTCACTGTTTTGATCATAACTCGAGAACGATCGAATGTTAGCGTTTGCCGTATGTTGCATCGTGTTCAGCGCATCGAATTACCCCTATGCAGTGAATTTGAAGCGTTTAAGGGAAGTGTACGGTAGTGTTTTGGAAGAAAATTGTTTTTTTCGAAAATCGAGCAATTCGGTGATAACTCAAGAACGGTCGAATGTTAGCGTTTGCCGTATGTTGCATCGTGTTCAGCGTATCGAATTACCCCTATGCAGTGAATTTGAAGCGTTTAAGGGAAGTGTACGGTAGTGTTTTGGAAGAAAATTGTTTTTTTCGAAAATCGAGCAATTCGGTGATAACTCGAGAACGGTCGAATGTTAGCGTTTGCCGTATGTTGCATCGTGTTCAGATCATCGAATTACCCCTATGCAGTGAATTTGAAGCGTTTAAGGGAAGTGTACGGTAGTGTTTTGGAAGAAAATTGTTTTTTTTCGAAAATCGAGCAATTCGGTGATAACTCGAGAACGGTCGAATGTTAGCGTTTGCCGTATGTTGCATCGTGTTCAGATCATCGAATTAACCATATACAGTGAATTTCAAACGTTTAAGAGAAGTGTACGGTAGTGTTTTAGGCAGAAATTGGTTTTTTCGAAAATCGAGCAATTCGGTGATAACTCGAGAACCGTCGAATGTTAGCGCTCCCCGTATGTTGCATCGTGTTCAGCGCATCAAATTACCCCTATACAGTGAATTTGAAGTGGTTACGGGAAGTGTACGGTAGTGTTTTTGAAGGAAAACCCGTTAATGCGATATTCGTGCGTTTCACGGGCAGAAAAGCACGTTTTTCACAGTCCTCACTGTTTTGATGATAACTGGAGAAAGTTCGAATGTTAGTGTTTGCCGTGTGTTGCATTGTGTTCCACACATCAAATTACCCCTACACACTGAATTTGAAGCGTTTAAGGGAAGTGTACGGTAATGTTTTTGGCCGAAATTGGTTTTTTCGAAAATCGAGCAATTCGATGATAACTCTCGAACGGTCGAATGTTAGCGTTTGCCGTATGTTGCATCGTGTTCAGCGCATCGAATTACCCCTACACACTGAATTTGAAGCGTTTAAGGGAAGTGTACGGCAATGTTTTTGGCCGAAATTGGTTTTTTCGAAAATCGAGCAATTCGATGATAACTCTCGAACGGTCGAATGTTAGCGTTTGCCGTATGTTGCATCGTGTTTAGCGCATCGAATTACCCCTATGCAGTGAATTTGAAGCGTTTAAGGGACGTGTACGGTAGTGTTTTGGAAGAAAATTGTTTTTTTCGAAAATCGAGCAATTCGGTGATAACTCAAGAACGGTCGAATATTAGCGTTTGCCGGATGTTGCATTGTGTTCAGCACATCGAATTACCCCTATACAGTGAATTTGAAGCGTTTAAGGGAAGTGTACGGTAGTGTTTAGGCAGAAATTTTTTTTTTCAAAAATCGAGCAATTCGGTGATAACTCGAGAACGGTCGAATGTTAGCACTCGCCGTATGTTGCATCGTGTTCAGCGCATCAAATTACCCCTATACAGTGAATTTGAAGTGGTTACGGGAAGTGTACGGTAGTGTTTTTGAAGGAAAACCCGTTAATGCGATATTCGTGCGTTTCACGGGCAGAAAAGCACGTTTTTCACAGTCCTCACTGTTTTGATGATAACTCGAGAAAGGTCGAATGTTAGCGTTTGCCGTGTGTTGCATTGTGTTCAGCACATCAAATTACCCCTACACACTGAATTTGAAGCGTTTAAGGGAAGTGTACGGTAATGTTTTTGGCCGAAATTGTTTTTTTCGAAAATCGAGCAATTCGATGATAACTCTCGAACGGTCGAATGTTAGCGTTTGCCGTATGTTGCATCGTGTTCAGCGCATCGAATTACCCCTATGCAGTAAATTTGAAGCGTTTAAGGGAAGTCTACGGTAGTGTTTTAGGCAGAAATTGTTTTTTTCGAAAATCGAGCAATTCGATGATAACTCTCGAACGGTCGAATGTTAGCGTTTGCCGTATGTTGCATCGTGTTTAGCGCATCGAATTACCCCTATGCAGTGAATTTGAAGCGTTTAAGGGACGTGTACGGTAGTGTTTTGGAAGAAAATTGTTTTTTTCGAAAATCGAGCAATTCGGTGATAACTCAAGAACGGTCGAATATTAGCGTTTGCCGGATGTTGCATTGTGTTCAGCACATCGAATTACCCCTATACAGTGAATTTGAAGCGTTTAAGGGAAGTGTACGGTAGTGTTTAGGCAGAAATTTTTTTTTTCAAAAATCGAGCAATTCGGTGATAACTCGAGAACGGTCGAATGTTAGCACTCGCCGTATGTTGCATCGTGTTCAGCGCATCAAATTACCCCTATACAGTGAATTTGAAGTGGTTACGGGAAGTGTACGGTAGTGTTTTTGAAGGAAAACCCGTTAATGCGATATTCGTGCGTTTCACGGGCAGAAAAGCACGTTTTTCACAGTCCTCACTGTTTTGATGATAACTCGAGAAAGGTCGAATGTTAGCGTTTCCCGTGTGTTGCATTGTGTTCAGCACATCAAATTACCCCTACACACTGAATTTGAAGCGTTTAAGGGAAGTGTACGGTAATGTTTTTGGCCGAAATTGTTTTTTTCGAAAATCGAGCAATTCGATGATAACTCTCGAACGGTCGAATGTTAGCGTTTGCCGTATGTTGCATCGTGTTCAGCGCATCGAATTACCCCTATGCAGTAAATTTGAAGCGTTTAAGGGAAGTCTACGGTAGTGTTTTAGGCAGAAATTGGTTTTTTCGAAAATCGAGCAATTCGGTGATAACTCAAGAACGGTCGAATGTTAGCGTTTGCCGGATGTTGCATTGTGTTCAGCACATCGAATTACCCCTATACAGTGAATTTGAAGCGTTTGAGAGAAGTGTACGGTAGTGTTTAGGCAGAAATTTTTTTTTTGGAAAATCGAGCAATTCGGTGATAACTCGCGAACGGTCGAATGTTAGCACTCGCCGTATGTTGCATCGTGTTCAGCGCATCGAATAACCCCTATACAGTGATTTTGAAGTGGTTACGGGAAGTGTACGGTAGTGCTTTTGAAGGAAAACCCGTTAATGCGATATTCGTGCGTTTCACGGGCAGAAAAGCACGTTTTTCACAGTCCTCACTGTTTTGATCATAACTCGAGAACGATCGAATGTTAGCGTTTGCCGTATGTTGCATCGTGTTCAGCGCATCGAATTAACCCTGTGCAGTGAATTTGAAGCGTTTAAGGGAAGTGTACGGTAGTGTTTTGGAAGAAAATTGTTTTTTTCGAAAATCGAGCGATTCGGTGATAACTCAAGAACGGTCGAATGTTAGCGTTTGCCGTATGTTGCATCGTGTTCAGCGTATCGAATTACCCCTATGCAGTGAATTTGAAGCGTTTAAGGGAAGTGTACGGTAGTGTTTTGGAAGAAAATTGTTTTTTTCGAAAATCGAGCAATTCGGTGATAACTCGAGAACGGTCGATCGTTAGCGTTTGCCGTATGTTGCATCGTGTTCAGATCATCGAATTAACCATATACAGTGAATTTCAAACGTTTAAGAGAAGTGTACGGTAGTGTTTTAGGCAGAAATCGGTTTTTTTCGAAAATCGAGCAATTCGGTGATAACTCGAGAACCGTCGAATGTTAGCGTTTGCCGTATGTTGCATCGTGTTCAGCGTATCGAATTACTCCTATGCAGTGAATTTGAAGCGTTTAAGAGAAGTGTACGGTAGTGTTTTGGAAGAAAATTGTTTTTATCGAAAATCGAGCCATTCGGTGATAACTCGAGAACGGTCGAATGTTAGCGTTTGCCGTATGTTGCATCGTGTTCAGCGTATCGAATTACCCCTATGCAGTGAATTTGAAGCGTTTAAGAGAAGTGTACGGTAGTGTTTTGGAAGAAAATTGTTTTTTTTCGAAAATCGAGCAAATCGATGATAACTCTCGAACGGTCGAATGTTAGCGTTTGCCGTATGTTGCATCGTGTTCAGCGCATCGAATTACCCCTATGCAGTGAATTTGAAGCGTTTAAGGGAAGTGTACGGTAGTGTTTTGGAAGAAAATTGTGTTTTTCGAAAATCGAGCAATTCGGTGATAACTCAAGAACGGTCGAATGTTAGCGTTTGCCGTATGTTGCATCGTGTTCAGCGTATCGAATTACCCCTATGCAGTGAATTTGAAGCGTTTAAGGGAAGTGTACGGTAGTGTTTTGGAAGAAAATTGTTTTTTTTCGAAAATCGAGCAATTCGGTGATAACTCGAGAACCGTCGAATGTTAGCGCTCGCCGTATGTTGCATCGTGTTCAGCGCATCAAATTGCCCCTATACAGTGAATTTGAAGTGGTTACGGGAAGTGTACGGTAGTGTTTTTGAAGGAAAACACGTTAATGCGATATTCGTGCGTTTCACGGGCAGAAAAGCACGTTTTTTCACAGTCCTCACTGTTTTGCTCATAACTCGAGAACGATCGAATGTTAGCGTTTGCCGTATGTTGCATCGTGTTCAGCGCATCGAATTACCCCTATGCAGTGAATTTGAAGCGTTTAAGGGAAGTGTACGGTAGTGTTTTGGAAGAAAATTGTTTTTTTCGAAAATCGAGCAATTCGGTGATAACTCGAGAACGGTCGAATGTTAGCGTTTGCCGTATGTTGCATCGTGTTCAGATCATCGAATTAACCATATACAGTGAATCTCAAACGTTTAAGAGAAGTGTACGGTAGGGTTTTAGGCAGAAATTGGTTTTTTTCGAAAATCGAGCAATTCGGTGATAACTCGAGAACCGTCGAATGTTAGCGCTCGCCGTATGTTGCATCGTGTTCAGCGCATCAAATTACCCCTATACAGTGAATTTGAAGTGGTTACGGGAAGTGTACGGTAGTGTTTTTGAAGGAAAACCCGTTAATGCGATATTCGTTGCGTTTCACGGGCAGAAAAGCACGTTTTTCACAGTCCTCACTGTTTTGATGATAACTCGAGAAAGGTCGAATGTTAGCGTTTGCCGTGTGTTGCATTGTGTTCAGCACATCAAATTACCCCTACACACTGAATTTGAAGCGTTTAAGGGAAGTGTACGGTAATGTTTTTGGCCGACATTGTTTTTTTTCGAAAATCGAGCAATTCGATGATAACTCTCGAACGGTCGAATGTTAGCGTTTGCCGTATGTTGCATCGTGTTCAGCGCATCGAATTACCCCTATGCAGTGAATTTGAAGCGTTTAAGGGAAGTCTACGGTAGTGTTTTAGGCAGAAATTGGTTTTTTCGAAAATCGAGCAATTCGGTGATAACTCAAGAACGGTCGAATGTTAGCGTTTGCCGGATGTTGCATTGTGTTCAGCACATCGAATTACCCCTATACAGTGAATTTGAAGCGTTTGAGAGAAGTGTACGGTAGTGTTTAGGCAGAAATTTTTTTTTTGGAAAATCGAGCAATTCGGTGATAACTCGCGAACGGTCGAATGTTAGCACTCGCCGTATGTTGCATCGTGTTCAGCGCATCGAATTACCCCTATGCAGTGAATTTGAAGCGTTTAAGGGAAGTGTACGGTAGTGTTTTGGAAGAAAATTGTGTTTTTCGAAAATCGAGCAATTCGGTGATAACTCAAGAACGGTCGAATGTTAGCGTTTGCCGTATGTTGCATCGTGTTCAGCCTATCGAATTACCCCTATGCAGTGAATTTGAAGCGTTTAAGGGAAGTGTACGGTAGTGTTTTGGAAGAAAATTGTTTTTTTCGAAAATCGAGCAATTCGGTGATAACTCGAGAACGGTCGAATGTTAGCACTCGCCGTATGTTGCATCGTGTTCAGCGCATCGAATTACCCCTATGCAGTGAATTTGAAGCGTTTAAGGGAAGTGTACGGTAGTGTTTTGGAAGAAAATTGTGTTTTTCGAAAATCGAGCAATTCGGTGATAACTCAAGAACGGTCGAATGTTAGCGTTTGCCGTATGTTGCATCGTGTTCAGCGTATCGAATTACCCCTATGCAGTGAATTTGAAGCGTTTAAGGGAAGTGTACGGTAGTGTTTTGGAAGAAAATTGTTTTTTTCGAAAATCGAGCGATTCGGTGATAACTCAAGAACGGTCGAATGTTAGCGTTTGCCGTATGTTGCATCGTGTTCAGCGTATCGAATTACCCCTATGCAGTGAATTTGAAGCGTTTAAGGGAAGTGTACGGTAGTGTTTTGGAAGAAAATTGTTTTTTTCGAAAATCGAGCAATTCGGTGATAACTCGAGAACGGTCGAATGTTAGCGTTTGCCGTATGTTGCATCGTGTTCAGATCATCGAATTAACCATATACAGTGAATTTCAAACGTTTAAGAGAAGTGTACGGTAGTGTTTTAGGCAGAAATCGGTTTTTTCGAAAATCGAGCAATTCGGTGATAACTCGAGAACCGTCGAATGTTAGCGTTTGCCGTATGTTGCATCGTGTTCAGCGTATCGAATTACTCCTATGCAGTGAATTTGAAGCGTTTAAGAGAAGTGTACGGTAGTGTTTTGGAAGAAAATTGTTTTTTTCGAAAATCGAGCAATTCGGTGATAACTCGAGAACGGTCGAATGTTAGCGTTTGCGGTATGTTGCATCGTGTTCAGCGTATCGAATTACCCCTATGCAGTGAATTTGAAGCGTTTAAGAGAAGTGTACGGTAGTGTTTTGGAAGAAAATTGTTTTTTTCGAAAATCGAGCAAATCGATGATAACTCTCGAACGGTCGAATGTTAGCGTTTGCCGTATGTTGCATCGTGTTCAGCGCATCGAATTACCCCTATGCAGTGAATTTGAAGCGTTTAAGGGAAGTGTACGGTAGTGTTTTGGAAGAAAATTGTGTTTTTCGAAAATCGAACAATTCGATGATACCTCGAGACCGGTCGAATGTTGGCGTTTGCCGTATGTTGCATCGTGTTCAGCACACCGAATTACCCCTACACAGTGAATTTGAAGTGGTTACGGGAAGTGTACGGTAGTGTTTTTGAAGGAAAACCCGTTAATGCGATATTCGTGCGTTTCACGGGCAGAAAAGCACGTTTTTCACAGTCCTCACTGTTTTGATCATAACTCGAGAACGATCGAATGTTAGCGTTTGCCGTATGTTGCATCGTGTTCAGCGCATCGAATTACCCCTATGCAGTGAATTTGAAGCGTTTAAGGGAAGTGTACGGTAGTGTTTTGGAAGAAAATTGTTTTTTTCGAAAATCGAGCAATTCGGTGATAACTCAAGAACGGTCGAATGTTAGCGTTTGCCGTATGTTGCATCGTGTTCTGCGTATCGAATTACCCCTATGCAGTGAATTTGAAGCGTTTAAGGGAAGTGTACGGTAGTGTTTTGGAAGAAAATTGTTTTTTTCGAAAATCGAGCAATTCGGTGATAACTCGAGAACGGTCGAATGTTAGCGTTTGCCGTATGTTGCATCGTGTTCAGATCATCGAATTACCCCTATGCAGTGAATTTGAAGCGTTTAAGGGAAGTGTACGGTAGTGTTTTGGAAGAAAATTGTTTTTTTTCGAAAATCGAGCAATTCGGTGATAACTCGAGAACGGTCGAATGTTAGCGTTTGCCGTATGTTGCATCGTGTTCAGATCATCGAATTAACCATATACAGTGAATTTCAAACGTTTAAGAGAAGTGTACGGTAGTGTTTTAGGCAGAAATTGGTTTTTTTCGAAAATCGAGCAATTCGGTGATAACTCGAGAACCGTCGAATGTTAGCGCTCCCCGTATGTTGCATCGTGTTCAGCGCATCAAATTACCCCTATACAGTGAATTTGAAGTGGTTACGGGAAGTGTACGGTAGTGTTTTTGAAGGAAAACCCGTTAATGCGATATTCGTGCGTTTCACGGGCAGAAAAGCACGTTTTTCACAGTCCTCACTGTTTTGATGATAACTGGAGAAAGTTCGAATGTTAGTGTTTGCCGTGTGTTGCATTGTGTTCCACACATCAAATTACCCCTACACACTGAATTTGAAGCGTTTAAGGGAAGTGTACGGTAATGTTTTTGGCCGAAATTGGTTTTTTCGAAAATCGAGCAATTCGATGATAACTCTCGAACGGTCGAATGTTAGCGTTTGCCGTATGTTGCATCGTGTTCAGCGCATCGAATTACCCCTACACACTGAATTTGAAGCGTTTAAGGGAAGTGTACGGCAATGTTTTTGGCCGAAATTGGTTTTTTCGAAAATCGAGCAATTCGATGATAACTCTCGAACGGTCGAATGTTAGCGTTTGCCGTATGTTGCATCGTGTTTAGCGCATCGAATTACCCCTATGCGGTGAATTTGAAGCGTTTAAGGGACGTGTACGGTAGTGTTTTGGAAGAAAATTGTTTTTTTCGAAAATCGAGCAATTCGGTGATAACTCAAGAACGGTCGAATATTAGCGTTTGCCGGATGTTGCATTGTGTTCAGCACATCGAATTACCCCTATACAGTGAATTTGAAGCGTTTAAGGGAAGTGTACGGTAGTGTTTAGGCAGAAATTTTTTTTTTCAAAAATCGAGCAATTCGGTGATAACTCGAGAACGGTCGAATGTTAGCACTCGCCGTATGTAGCATCGTGTTCAGCGCATCGAATAACCCCTATACAGTGATTTTGAAGTGGTTACGGGAAGTGTAGGGTAGTGCTTTTGAAGGAAAACCCGTTAATGCGATATTCGTGCGTTTCACGGGCAGAAAAGCACGTTCTTCACAGTCCTCACTGTTTTGATCATAACTCGAGAACGATCGAATGTTAGCGTTTGCCGTATGTTGCATCGTGTTCAGCGCATCGAATTACCCCTATGCAGTGAATTTAAAGCGTTTAAGGGAAGTGTACGGTAGTGTTTTGGAAGAAAATTGTTTTTTTCGAAAATCGAGCAATTCGATGATAACTCTCGAACGGTCGAATGTTAGCGTTTGCCGTATGTTGCATCGTGTTCAGCGCATCGAATTACCCCTATGCAGTGAATTTGAAGCGTTTAAGGGAAGTGTACGGTAGTGTTTTGGAAGAAAATTGTTTTTTTCGAAAATCGAGCAATTCGGTGATAACTCAAGACCGGTCGAATGTTAGCGTTTGCCGGATGTTGCATTGTGTTCAGCACATCGAATTACCCCTATACAGTGAATTTGAAGCGTTTGAAAGAAGTGTACGGTAGTGTTTAGGCAGAATTTTTTTTTTCGAAAATCGAGCAATTCGGTGATAACTCGCGAACGGTCGAATGTTAGCACTCGCCGTATGTTGCATCGTGTTCAGCGCATCGAATAACCCCTATACAGTGATTTTGAAGTGGTTACGGGAAGTGTACGGTAGTGCTTTTGAAGGAAAAGCCGTTAATGCGATATTCGTGCGTTTCACGGGCAGAAAAGCACGTTTTTCACAGTCCTCACTGTTTTGATCATAACTCGAGAACGATCGAATGTTAGCGTTTGCCGTATGTTGCATCGTGTTCAGCGCATCGAATTACCCCTATGCAGTGAATTTGAAGCGTTTAAGGGAAGTGTACGGTAGTGTTTTGGAAGAAAATTGTTTTTTTCGAAAATCGAGCAATTCGGCGATAACTCAAGAACGGTCGAATGTTAGCGTTTGCCGTATGTTCCATCGTGTTCAGCGTATCGAATTACCCCTATGCAGTGAATTTGAAGCGTTTAAGGGAAGTGTACGGTAGTGTTTTGGAAGAAAATTGTTTTTTTCGAAAATCGAGCAATTCGGTGATAACTCAAGAACGGTCGAATGTTAGCGTTTGCCGTATGTTGCATCGTGTTCAGATCATCGAATTAACCATATACAGTGAATTTCAAACGTTTAAGAGAAGTGTACGGTAGTGTTTTAGGCAGAAATTGGTTTTTTCGAAAATCGAGCAATTCGGTGATAACTCGAGAACCGTCGAATGTTAGCGCTCGCCGTATGTTGCATCGTGTTCAGCGCATCAAATTACCCCTATACAGTGAATTTGAAGTGGTTACGGGAAGTGTACGGTACTGTTTTTGAAGGAAAACCCGTTAATGCGATATTCGTGCGTTTCACGGGCAGAAAAGCACGTTTTTCACAGTCCTCACTGTTTTGATGATAACTCGAGAAAGGTCGAATGTTAGCGTTTACCGTGTGTTGCATTGTGTTCAGCACATCAAATTACCCCTACACACTGAATTTGAAGCGTTTAAGGGAAGTGTACGGTAATGTTTTTGGCCGAAATTGTTTTTTTCGAAAATCGAGCAATTCGATGATAACTCTCGAACGGTCGAATGTTAGCGTTTGCCGTATGTTGCATTGTGTTCAGCACATCGAATTACCCCTATACAGTGAATTTGAAGCGTTTCAGAGAAGTGTACGGTAGTGTTTAGGCAGAAATTTTTTTTTTCGAAAATCGAGCAATTCGGTGATAACTCGCGAACGGTCGAATGTTAGCACTCGCCGTATGTTGCATCGTGTTCAGCGCATCGAATAACCCCTATACAGTGATTTTGAAGTGGTTACGGGAAGTGTACGGTAGTGCTTTTGAAGGAAAACCCGTTAATGCGATATTCGTGCGTTTCACGGGCAGAAAAGCACGTTTTTCACAGTCCTCACTGTTTTGATGATAACTCGAGAAAGGTCGAATGTTAGCGTTTGCCGTGTGTTGCATTGTGTTCAGCACATCAAATTACCCCTACACACTGAATTTGAAGCGTTTAAGGGAAGTGTACGGTAATGTTTTTGGCCGAAATTGTTTTTTTCGAAAATCGAGCAATTCGATGATAACTCTCGAACGGTCGAATGTTAGCGTTTGCCGTATGTTGCATCGTGTTCAGCGCATCGAATTATCCCTATGCAGTGAATTTCAAGCGTTTAAGGGAAGTGTACGGTAGTGTTTTGGAAGAAAATTGTTTTTTTCGAAAATCGAGCAATTCGGTGATAACTCAAGAACGGTCGAATGTTAGCGTTTGCCGGATGTTGCATTGTGTTCAGCACATCGAATTACCCCTATACAGTGAATTTGAAGGGTTTGAGAGAAGTGTACGGTAGTGTTTAGGCAGAAATTTTTTTTTTCGAAAATCGAGCAATTCGGTGATAACTCGCGAACGGTCGAATGTTAGCACTCGCCGTATGTTGCATCGTGTTCAGCGCATCGAATAACCCCTATACAGTGATTTTGAAGTGGTTACGGGAAGTGTACGGTAGTGCTTTTGAAGGAAAACCCGTTAATGCGATATTCGTGCGTTTCACGGGCAGAAAAGCACGTTTTTCACAGTCCTCACTGTTTTGATCATAACTCGAGAACGATCGAATGTTAGCGTTTGCCGTATGTTGCATCGTGTTCAGCGCATCGAATTACCCCTGTGCAGTGAATTTGAAGCGTTTAAGGGAAGTGTACGGTAGTGTTTTGGAAGAAAATTGTTTTTTTCGAAAATCGAGCGATTCGGTGATAACTCAAGAACGGTCGAATGTTAGCGTTTGCCGTATGTTGCATCGTGTTCAGCGTATCGAATTACCCCTATGCAGTGAATTTGAAGCGTTTAAGGGAAGTGTACGGTAGTGTTTTGGAAGAAAATTGTTTTTATCGAAAATCGAGCAATTCGGTGATAACTCGAGAACGGTCGAATGTTAGCGTTTGCCGTATGTTGCATCGTGTTCAGATCATCGAATTAACCATATACAGTGAATTTCAAACGTTTAAGAGAAGTGTACGGTAGTGTTTTAGGCAGAAATCGGTTTTTTCGAAAATCGAGCAATTCGGTGATAACTCGAGAACCGTCGAATGTTAGCGTTTGCCGTATGTTGCATCGTGTTCAGCGTATCGAATTACTCCTATGCAGTGAATTTGAAGCGTTTAAGAGAAGTGTACGGTAGTGTTTTGGAAGAAAATTGTTTTTTTCGAAAATCGAGCAATTCGGTGATAACTCGAGAACGGTCGAATGTTAGCGTTTGCCGTATGTTGCATCGTGTTCAGCGTATCGAATTACCCCTATGCAGTGAATTTGAAGCGTTTAAGAGAAGTGTACGGTAGTGTTTTGGAAGAAAATTGTTTTTTTCGAAAATCGAGCAAATCGATGATAACTCTCGAACGGTCGAATGTTAGCGTTTGCCGTATGTTGCATCGTGTTCAGCGCATCGAATTACCCCTATGCAGTGAATTTGAAGCGTTTAAGGGAAGTGTACGGTAGTGTTTTGGAAGAAAATTGTGTTTTTCGAAAATCGAGCAATTCGGTGATAACTCAAGAACGGTCGAATGTTAGCGTTTGCCGTATGTTGCATCGTGTTCAGCGTATCGAATTACCCCTATGCAGTGAATTTGAAGCGTTTAAGGGAAGTGTACGGTAGTGTTTTGGAAGAAAATTGTTTTTTTCGAAAATCGAGCAATTCGGTGATAACTCGAGAACCGTCGAATGTTAGCGCTCGCCGTATGTTGCATCGTGTTCAGCGCATCAAATTACCCCTATACAGTGAATTTGAAGTGGTTACGGGAAGTGTACGGTAGTGTTTTTGGAGGAAAACCCGTCAATGCGATATTCGTGCGTTTCACGGGCAGAAAAGCACGTTTTTCACAGTCCTCACTCTTTTGATCATAACTCGAGAACGATCGAATGTTAGCGTTTGCCGTATGTTGCATCGTGTTCAGCGCATCGAATTACCCCTATGCAGTGAATTTGAAGCGTTTAAGCGAAGTGTACGGTAGTGTTTTGGAAGAAAATTGTTTTTTTCGAAAATCGAGCAATTCGGTGATAACTCGAGAACGGTCGAATGTTAGCGTTTGCTGTATGTTGCATCGTGTTCAGATCATCGAATTAACCATATACAGTGAATTTCAAACGTTTAAGAGAAGTGTACGGTAGTGTTTTAGGCAGAAATTGGTTTTTTCGAAAATCGAGCAATTCGGTGATAACTCGAGAACCGTCGAATGTTAGCGCTCGCCGTATGTTGCATCGTGTTCAGCGCATCAAATTACCCCTATACAGTGAATTTGAAGTGGTTACGGGAAGTGTACGGTAGTGTTTTTGAAGGAAAACACGTTAATGCGATATTCGTGCGTTTCACGGGCAGAAAAGCACGTTTTTCACAGTCCTCACTGTTTTGATCATAACTCGAGAACGATCGAATGTTAGCGTTTGCCGTATGTTGCATCGTGTTCAGCGCATCGAATTACCCCTATGCAGTGAATTTGAAGCGTTTAAGGGAAGTGTACGGTAGTGTTTTGGAAGAAAATTGTTATTTTCGAAAATCGAACAATTCGATGATACCTCGAGACCGGTCGAATGTTGGCGTTTGCCGTATGTTGCATCGTGTTCAGCACACCGAATTACCCCTACACAGTGAATTTGAAGTGGTTACGGGAAGTGTACGGTAGTGTTTTTGAAGGAAAACCCGTTAATGCGATATTCGTGCGTTTCACGGGCAGAAAAGCACGTTTTTCACAGTCCTCACTGTTTTGATCATAACTCGAGAACGATCGAATGTTAGCGTTTGCCGTATGTTGCATCGTGTTCAGCGCATCGAATTACCCCTATGCAGTGAATTTGAAGCGTTTAAGGGAAGTGTACGGTAGTGTTTTGGAAGAAAATTGTTTTTTTCGAAAATCGAGCAATTCGGTGATAACTCAAGAACGGTCGAATGTTAGCGTTTGCCGTATGTTGCATCGTGTTCAGCATATCGAATTACCCCTATGCAGTGAATTTGAAGCGTTTAAGGGAAGTGTACGGTAGTGTTTTGGAAGAAAATTGTTTTTTTCGAAAATCGAGCAATTCGGTGATAACTCGAGAACGGTCGAATGTTAGCGTTTGCCGTATGTTGCATCGTGTTCAGATCATCGAATTACCCCTATGCAGTGAATTTGAAGCGTTTAAGGGAAGTGTACGGTAGTGTTTTGGAAGAAAATTGTTTTTTTCGAAAATCGAGCAATTCGGTGATAACTCGAGAACGGTCGAATGTTAGCGTTTGCCGTATGTTGCATCGTGTTCAGATCATCGAATTAACCATATACAGTGAATTTCAAACGTTTAAGAGAAGTGTACGGTAGTGTTTTAGGCAGAAATTGGTTTTTTCGAAAATCGAGCAATTCGGTGATAACTCGAGAACCGTCGAATGTTAGCGCTCCCCGTATGTTGCATCGTGTTCAGCGCATCAAATTACCCCTATACAGTGAATTTGAAGTGGTTACGGGAAGTGTACGGTAGTGTTTTTGAAGGAAAACCCGTTAATGCGATATTCGTGCGTTTCACGGGCAGAAAAGCACGTTTTTCACAGTCCTCACTGTTTTGATGATAACTGGAGAAAGGTCGAATGTTAGCGTTTGCCGTGTGTTGCATTGTGTTCCACGCATCAAATTACCCCTACACACTGAATTTGAAGCGTTTAAGGGAAGTGTACGGTAATGTTTTTGGCCGAAATTGGTTTTTTCGAAAATCGAGCAATTCGATGATAACTCTCGAACGGTCGAATGTTAGCGTTTGCCGTATGTTGCATCGTGTTCAGCGCATCGAATTACCCCTATGCAGTGAATTTGAAGCGTTTAAGGGAAGTGTACTGTAGTGTTTTGGAAGAAAATTGTTTTTTTCGAAAATCGAGCAATTCGGTGATAACTCAAGAACGGTCGAATGTTAGCGTTTGCCGGATGTTGCATTGTGTTCAGCACATCGAATTACCCCTATACAGCGAATTTGAAGCGTTTGAGAGAAGTGCACGGTAGTGTTTAGGCAGAAATTTTTTTTTTCGAAAATCGAGCAATTCGGTGATAACTCGCGAACGGTCGAATGTTAGCACTCGCCGTATGTTGCATCGTGTTCAGCGCATCGAATAACCCCTATACAGTGATTTTGAAGTGGTTACGGGAAGTGTACGGTAGTGCTTTTGAAGGAAAACCCGTTAATGCGATATTCGTGCGTTTCACGGGCAGAAAAGCACGTTTTTCACAGTCCTCACTGTTTTGATCAAAACGCGAGAACGATCGAATGTTAGCGTTTGCCGTATGTTGCATCGTGTTCAGCGCATCGAATTACCCCTATGCAGTGAATTTGAAGCGTTTAAGGGAAATGTACGGTAGTGTTTTGGAAGAAAATTGTTTTTTTTCGAAAATCGAGCAATTCGGTGATAACTCAAGAACGGTCGAATGTTAGCGTTTGCCGTATGTTGCATCGTGTTCAGCGTATCGAATTACCCCTATGCAGTGAATTTGAAGCGTTTAAGGGAAGTGTACGGTAGTGTTTTGGAAGAAAATTGTTTTTTTCGAAAATCGAGCAATTCGGTGATAACTCGAGAACGGTCGAATGTTAGCGTTTGCCGTATGTTGCATCGTGTTCAGATCATCGAATTAACCATATACAGTGAATTTCAAACGTTTAAGAGAAGTGTACGGTAGTATTTTAGGCAGAAATTGGTTTTTTCGAAAATCGAGCAATTCGGTGATAACTCGAGAACCGTCGAATGTTAGCGCTCCCCGTATGTTGCATCGTGTTCAGCGCATCAAATTACCCCTATACAGTGAATTTGAAGTGGTTACGGGAAGTGTACGGTAGTGTTTTTGAAGGAAAACCCGTTAATGCGATATTCGTGCGTTTCACGGGCAGAAAAGCACGTTTTTCACAGTCCTCACTGTTTTGATCATAACTCGAGAACGATCGAATGTTAGCGTTTGCCGTATGTTGCATCGTGTTCAGCGCATCGAATTACCCCTATGCAGTGAATTTGAAGCGTTTAAGGGAAGTGTACGGTAGTGTTTTGGAAGAAAATTGTTTTTTTCGAAAATCGAGCAATTCGGTGATAACTCGAGAACGGTCGAATGTTAGCGTTTGCTGTATGTTGCATCGTGTTCAGATCATCGAATTAACCATATACAGTGAATTTCAAACGTTTAAGAGAAGTGTACGGTAGTGTTTTAGGCAGAAATTTGTTTTTTTCGAAAATCGAGCAATTCGGTGATAACTCGAGAACCGTCGAATGTTAGCGCTCGCCGTATGTTGCATCGTGTTCAGCGCACCAAATTACCGCTATACAGTGAATTTGAAGTGGTTACGGGAAGTGTACGTTAGTGTTTTTGAAGGAAAACACGTTAATGCGATATTCGTGCGTTTCACGGGCAGAAAAGCACGTTGTTCAAAGTCCTCACTGTTTTCATCATAACTCGAGAACGATCGAATGTTAGCGTTTGCCGTATGTTGCATCGTGTTCAGCGCATCGAATTACCCCTATGCAGTGAATTTGAAGCGTTTAAGGGAAGTGTACGGTAGTGTTTTGGAAGAAAATTGTTATTTTCGAAAATCGAACAATTCGATGATACCTCGCGAACGGTCGAATGTTGGCGTTTGCCGTATGTTGCATCGTGTTCAGCACACCGAATTACCCCTACACAGTGAATTTGAAGTGGTTACGGGAAGTGTACGGTAGTGTTTTTGAAGGAAAACCCGTTAATGCGATATTCGTGCGTTTCACGGGCAGAAAAGCACGTTTTCACAGTCCTCACTGTTTTGATGATAACTGGAGAAAGGTCGAATGTTAGCGTTTGCCGTGTGTTGCATTGTGTTCCACACATCAAATTACCCCTACACACTGAATTTGAAGCGTTTAAGGGAAGTGTACGGTAATGTTTTTGGCCGAAATTGGTTTTTTCGAAAATCGAGCAATTCGATGATAACTCTCGAACGGTCGAATGTTAGCGTTTGCCGTATGTTGCATCGTGTTCAGCGCATCGAATTACCCCTATGCAGTGAATTTGAAGCGTTTAAGGGAAGTGTACTGTAGTGTTTTGGAAGAAAATTGTTTTTTTCGAAAATCGAGCAATTCGGTGATAACTCAAGAACGGTCGAATGTTAGCGTTTGCCGGATGTTGCATTGTGTTCAGCACATCGAATTACCCCTATACAGCGAATTTGAAGCGTTTGAGAGAAGTGCACGGTAGTGTTTAGGCAGAAATTTTTTTTTTCGAAAATCGAGCAATTCGGTGATAACTCGCGAACGGTCGAATGTTAGCACTCGCCGTATGTTGCATCGTGTTCAGCGCATCGAATAACCCCTATACAGTGATTTTGAAGTGGTTACGGGAAGTGTACGGTAGTGCTTTTGAAGGAAAACCCGTTAATGCGATATTCGTGCGTTTCACGGGCAGAAAAGCACGTTTTTCACAGTCCTCACTGTTTTGATCAAAACGCGAGAACGATCGAATGTTAGCGTTTGCCGTATGTTGCATCGTGTTCAGCGCATCGAATTACCCCTATGCAGTGAATTTGAAGCGTTTAAGGGAAATGTACGGTAGTGTTTTGGAAGAAAATTGTTTTTTTCGAAAATCGAGCAATTCGGTGATAACTCAAGAACGGTCGAATGTTAGCGTTTGCCGTATGTTGCATCGTGTTCAGCGTATCGAATTACCCCTATGCAGTGAATTTGAAGCGTTTAAGGGAAGTGTACGGTAGTGTTTTGCAAGAAAATTGTTTTTTTCGAAAATCGAGCAATTCGGTGATAACTCGAGAACGGTCGAATGTTAGCGTTTGCCGTATGTTGCATCGTGTTCAGATCATCGAATTAACCATATACAGTGAATTTCAAACGTTTAAGAGAAGTGTACGGTAGTATTTTAGGCAGAAATTGGTTTTTTCGAAAATCGAGCAATTCGGTGATAACTCGAGAACCGTCGAATGTTAGCGCTCCCCGTATGTTGCATCGTGTTCAGCGCATCAAATTACCCCTATACAGTGAATTTGAAGTGGTTACGGGAAGTGTACGGTAGTGTTTTTGAAGGAAAACCCGTTAATGCGATATTCGTGCGTTTCACGGGCAGAAAAGCACGTTTTTCACAGTCCTCACTGTTTTGATCATAACTCGAGAACGATCGAATGTTAGCGTTTGCCGTATGTTGCATCGTGTTCAGCGCATCGAATTACCCCTATGCAGTGAATTTGAAGCGTTTAAGGGAAGTGTACGGTAGTGTTTTGGAAGAAAATTGTTTTTTTCGAAAATCGAGCAATTCGGTGATAACTCGAGAACGGTCGAATGTTAGCGTTTGCTGTATGTTGCATAGTGTTCAGATCATCGAATTAACCATATACAGTGAATTTCAAACGTTTAAGAGAAGTGTACGGTAGTGTTTTAGGCAGAAATTGGTTTTTTCGAAAATCGAGCAATTCGGTGATAACTCGAGAACCGTCGAATGTTAGCGCTCGCCGTATGTTGCATCGTGTTCAGCGCACCAAATTACCGCTATACAGTGAATTTGAAGTGGTTACGGGAAGTGTACGTTAGTGTTTTTGAAGGAAAACACGTTAATGCGATATTCGTGCGTTTCACGGGCAGAAAAGCACGTTTTTCACAGTCCTCACTGTTTTGATCATAACTCGAGAACGATCGAATGTTAGCGTTTGCCGTATGTTGCATCGTGTTCAGCGCATCGAATTACCCCTATGCAGTGAATTTGAAGCGTTTAAGGGAAGTGTACGGTAGTGTTTTGGAAGAAAATTGTTATTTTCGAAAATCGAACAATTCGATGATACCTCGAGACCGGTCGAATGTTGGCGTTTGCCGTATGTTGCATCGTGTTCAGCACACCGAATTACCCCTACACAGTGAATTTGAAGTGGTTACGGGAAGTGTACGGTAGTGTTTTTGAAGGAAAACCCGTTAATGCGATATTCGTGCGTTTCACGGGCAGAAAAGCACGTTTTTCACAGTCCTCACTGTTTTGATCATAACTCGAGAACGATCGAATGTTAGCGTTTGCCGTATGTTGCATCGTGTTCAGCGCATCGAATTACCCCTATGCAGTGAATTTGAAGCGTTTAAGGGAAGTGTACGGTAGTGTTTTGGAAGAAAATTGTTTTTTTCGAAAATCGAGCAATTCGGTGATAACTCAAGAACGGTCGAATGTTAGCGTTTGCCGTATGTTGCATCGTGTTCAGCATATCGAATTACCCCTATGCAGTGAATTTGAAGCGTTTAAGGGAAGTGTACGGTAGTGTTTTGGAAGAAAATTGTTTTTTTCGAAAATCGAGCAATTCGGTGATAACTCGAGAACGGTCGAATGTTAGCGTTTGCCGTATGTTGCATCGTGTTCAGATCATCGAATTACCCCTATGCAGTGAATTTGAAGCGTTTAAGGGAAGTGTACGGTAGTGTTTTGGAAGAAAATTGTTTTTTTCGAAAATCGAGCAATTCGGTGATAACTCGAGAACGGTCGAATGTTAGCGTTTGCCGTATGTTGCATCGTGTTCAGATCATCGAATTAACCATATACAGTGAATTTCAAACGTTTAAGAGAAGTGTACGGTAGTGTTTTAGGCAGAAATTGGTTTTTTCGAAAATCGAGCAATTCGGTGATAACTCGAGAACCGTCGAATGTTAGCGCTCCCCGTATGTTGCATCGTGTTCAGCGCATCAAATTACCCCTATACAGTGAATTTGAAGTGGTTACGGGAAGTGTACGGTAGTGTTTTTGAAGGAAAACCCGTTAATGCGATATTCGTGCGTTTCACGGGCAGAAAAGCACGTTTTTCACAGTCCTCACTGTTTTGATGATAACTGGAGAAAGGTCGAATGTTAGCGTTTGCCGTGTGTTGCATTGTGTTCCACACATCAAATTACCCCTACACACTGAATTTGAAGCGTTTAAGGGAAGTGTACGGTAATGTTTTTGGCCGAAATTGGTTTTTTCGAAAATCGAGCAATTCGATGATAACTCTCGAACGGTCGAATGTTAGCGTTTGCCGTATGTTGCATCGTGTTCAGCGCATCGAATTACCCCTATGCAGTGAATTTGAAGCGTTTAAGGGAAGTGTACTGTAGTGTTTTGGAAGAAAATTGTTTTTTTCGAAAATCGAGCAATTCGGTGATAACTCAAGAACGGTCGAATGTTAGCGTTTGCCGGATGTTGCATTGTGTTCAGCACATCGAATTACCCCTATACAGCGAATTTGAAGCGTTTGAGAGAAGTGCACGGTAGTGTTTAGGCAGAAATTTTTTTTTTCGAAAATCGAGCAATTCGGTGATAACTCGCGAACGGTCGAATGTTAGCACTCGCCGTATGTTGCATCGTGTTCAGCGCATCGAATAACCCCTATACAGTGATTTTGAAGTGGTTACGGGAAGTGTACGGTAGTGCTTTTGAAGGAAAACCCGTTAATGCGATATTCGTGCGTTTCACGGGCAGAAAAGCACGTTTTTCACAGTCCTCACTGTTTTGATCAAAACGCGAGAACGATCGAATGTTAGCGTTTGCCGTATGTTGCATCGTGTTCAGCGCATCGAATTACCCCTATGCAGTGAATTTGAAGCGTTTAAGGGAAATGTACGGTAGTGTTTTGGAAGAAAATTGTTTTTTTCGAAAATCGAGCAATTCGGTGATAACTCAAGAACGGTCGAATGTTAGCGTTTGCCGTATGTTGCATCGTGTTCAGCGTATCGAATTACCCCTATGCAGTGAATTTGAAGCGTTTAAGGGAAGTGTACGGTAGTGTTTTGGAAGAAAATTGTTTTTTTCGAAAATCGAGCAATTCGGTGATAACTCGAGAACGGTCGAATGTTAGCGTTTGCCGTATGTTGCATCGTGTTCAGCGCATCGAATTACCCCTATGCAGTGAATTTGAAGCGTTTAAGGGAAGTGTACGGTAGTGTTTTGGAAGAAAATTGTTTTTTTCGAAAATCGAGCAATTCGGTGATAACTCGAGAACGGTCGAATGTTAGCGTTTGCTGTATGTTGCATCGTGTTCAGATCATCGAATTAACCATATACAGTGAATTTCAAATGTTTAAGAGAAGTGTACGGTAGTGTTTTAGGCAGAAATTGGTTTTTTCGAAAATCGAGCAATTCGGTGATAACTCGAGAACCGTCGAATGTTAGCGCTCGCCGTATGTTGCATCGTGTTCAGCGCACCAAATTACCGCTATACAGTGAATTTGAAGTGGTTACGGGAAGTGTACGTTAGTGTTTTTGAAGGAAAACACGTTAATGCGATATTCGTGCGTTTCACGGGCAGAAAAGCACGTTGTTCACAGTCCTCACTGTTTTCATCATAACTCGAGAACGATCGAATGTTAGCGTTTGCCGTATGTTGCATCGTGTTCAGCGCATCGAATTACCCCTATGCAGTGAATTTGAAGCGTTTAAGGGAAGTGTACGGTAGTGTTTTGGAAGAAAATTGTTATTTTCGAAAATCGAACAATTCGATGATACCTCGCGAACGGTCGAATGTTGGCGTTTGCCGTATGTTGCATCGTGTTCAGCACACCGAATTACCCCTACACAGTGAATTTGAAGTGGTTACGGGAAGTGTACGGTAGTGTTTTTGAAGGAAAACCCGTTAATGCGATATTCGTGCGTTTCACGGGCAGAAAAGCACGTTTTCACAGTCCTCACTGTTTTGATGATAACTGGAGAAAGGTCGAATGTTAGCGTTTGCCGTGTGTTGCATTGTGTTCCACACATCAAATTACCCCTACACACTGAATTTGAAGCGTTTAAGGGAAGTGTACGGTAATGTTTTTGGCCGAAATTGGTTTTTTCGAAAATCGAGCAATTCGATGATAACTCTCGAACGGTCGAATGTTAGCGTTTGCCGTATGTTGCATCGTGTTCAGCGCATCGAATTACCCCTATGCAGTGAATTTGAAGCGTTTAAGGGAAGTGTACTGTAGTGTTTTGGAAGAAAATTGTTTTTTTCGAAAATCGAGCAATTCGGTGATAACTCAAGAACGGTCGAATGTTAGCGTTTGCCGGATGTTGCATTGTGTTCAGCACATCGAATTACCCCTATACAGCGAATTTGAAGCGTTTGAGAGAAGTGCACGGTAGTGTTTAGGCAGAAATTTTTTTTTTCGAAAATCGAGCAATTCGGTGATAACTCGCGAACGGTCGAATGTTAGCACTCGCCGTATGTTGCATCGTGTTCAGCGCATCGAATAACCCCTATACAGTGATTTTGAAGTGGTTACGGGAAGTGTACGGTAGTGCTTTTGAAGGAAAACCCGTTAATGCGATATTCGTGCGTTTCACGGGCAGAAAAGCACGTTTTTCACAGTCCTCACTGTTTTGATCAAAACGCGAGAACGATCGAATGTTAGCGTTTGCCGTATGTTGCATCGTGTTCAGCGCATCGAATTACCCCTATGCAGTGAATTTGAAGCGTTTAAGGGAAATGTACGGTAGTGTTTTGGAAGAAAATTGTTTTTTTCGAAAATCGAGCAATTCGGTGATAACTCAAGAACGGTCGAATGTTAGCGTTTGCCGTATGTTGCATCGTGTTCAGCGTATCGAATTACCCCTATGCAGTGAATTTGAAGCGTTTAAGGGAAGTGTACGGTAGTGTTTTGGAAGAAAATTGTTTTTTTTCGAAAATCGAGCAATTCGGTGATAACTCGAGAACGGTCGAATGTTAGCGTTTGCCGTATGTTGCATCGTGTTCAGATCATCGAATTAACCATATACAGTGAATTTCAAACGTTTAAGAGAAGTGTACGGTAGTATTTTAGGCAAAAATTGGTTTTTTCGAAAATCGAGCAATTCGGTGATAACTCGAGAACCGTCGAATGTTAGCGCTCCCCGTATGTTGCATCGTGTTCAGCGCATCAAATTACCCCTATACAGTGAATTTGAAGTGGTTACGGGAAGTGTACGGTAGTGTTTTTGAAGGAAAACCCGTTAATGCGATATTCGTGCGTTTCACGGGCAGAAAAGCACGTTTTTCACAGTCCTCACTGTTTTGATCATAACTCGAGAACGATCGAATGTTAGCGTTTGCCGTATGTTGCATCGTGTTCAGCGCATCGAATTACCCCTATGCAGTGAATTTGAAGCGTTTAAGGGAAGTGTACGGTAGTGTTTTGGAAGAAAATTGTTTTTTTCGAAAATCGAGCAATTCGGTGATAACTCGAGAACGGTAGAATGTTAGCGTTTGCTGTATGTTGCATCGTGTTCAGATCATCGAATTAACCATATACAGTGAATTTCAAATGTTTAAGAGAAGTGTACGGTAGTGTTTTAGGCAGAAATTGGTTTTTTCGAAAATCGAGCAATTCGGTGATAACTCGAGAACCGTCGAATGTTAGCGCTCGCCGTATGTTGCATCGTGTTCAGCGCACCAAATTACCGCTATACAGTGAATTTGAAGTGGTTACGGGAAGTGTACGTTAGTGTTTTTGAAGGAAAACACGTTAATGCGATATTCGTGCGTTTCACGGGCAGAAAAGCACGTTGTTCACAGTCCTCACTGTTTTCATCATAACTCGAGAACGATCGAATGTTAGCGTTTGCCGTATGTTGCATCGTGTTCAGCGCATCGAATTACCCCTATGCAGTGAATTTGAAGCGTTTAAGGGAAGTGTACGGTAGTGTTTTGGAAGAAAATTGTTATTTTCGAAAATCGAACAATTCGATGATACCTCGCGAACGGTCGAATGTTGGCGTTTGCCGTATGTTGCATCGTGTTCAGCACACCGAATTACCCCTACACAGTGAATTTGAAGTGGTTACGGGAAGTGTACGGTAGTGTTTTTGAAGGAAAACCCGTTAATGCGATATTCGTGCGTTTCACGGGCAGAAAAGCACGTTTTCACAGTCCTCACTGTTTTGATGATAACTGGAGAAAGGTCGAATGTTAGCGTTTGCCGTGTGTTGCATTGTGTTCCACACATCAAATTACCCCTACACACTGAATTTGAAGCGTTTAAGGGAAGTGTACGGTAATGTTTTTGGCCGAAATTGGTTTTTTCGAAAATCGAGCAATTCGATGATAACTCTCGAACGGTCGAATGTTAGCGTTTGCCGTATGTTGCATCGTGTTCAGCGCATCGAATTACCCCTATGCAGTGAATTTGAAGCGTTTAAGGGAAGTGTACTGTAGTGTTTTGGAAGAAAATTGTTTTTTTCGAAAATCGAGCAATTCGGTGATAACTCAAGAACGGTCGAATGTTAGCGTTTGCCGGATGTTGCATTGTGTTCAGCACATCGAATTACCCCTATACAGCGAATTTGAAGCGTTTGAGAGAAGTGCACGGTAGTGTTTAGGCAGAAATTTTTTTTTTCGAAAATCGAGCAATTCGGTGATAACTCGCGAACGGTCGAATGTTAGCACTCGCCGTATGTTGCATCGTGTTCAGCGCATCGAATAACCCCTATACAGTGATTTTGAAGTGGTTACGGGAAGTGTACGGTAGTGCTTTTGAAGGAAAACCCGTTAATGCGATATTCGTGCGTTTCACGGGCAGAAAAGCACGTTTTTCACAGTCCTCACTGTTTTGATCAAAACGCGAGAACGATCGAATGTTAGCGTTTGCCGTATGTTGCATCGTGTTCAGCGCATCGAATTACCCCTATGCAGTGAATTTGAAGCGTTTAAGGGAAATGTACGGTAGTGTTTTGGAAGAAAATTGTTTTTTTCGAAAATCGAGCAATTCGGTGATAACTCAAGAACGGTCGAATGTTAGCGTTTGCCGTATGTTGCATCGTGTTCAGCGTATCGAATTACCCCTATGCAGTGAATTTGAAGCGTTTAAGGGAAGTGTACGGTAGTGTTTTGGAAGAAAATTGTTTTTTTCGAAAATCGAGCAATTCGGTGATAACTCGAGAACGGTCGAATGTTAGCGTTTGCCGTATGTTGCATCGTGTTCAGATCATCGAATTAACCATATACAGTGAATTTCAAACGTTTAAGAGAAGTGTACGGTAGTATTTTAGGCAGAAATTGGTTTTTTCGAAAATCGAGCAATTCGGTGATAACTCGAGAACCGTCGAATGTTAGCGCTCCCCGTATGTTGCATCGTGTTCAGCGCATCAAATTACCCCTATACAGTGAATTTGAAGTGGTTACGGGAAGTGTACGGTAGTGTTTTTGAAGGAAAACCCGTTAATGCGATATTCGTGCGTTTCACGGGCAGAAAAGCACGTTTTTCACAGTCCTCACTGTTTTGATCATAACTCGAGAACGATCGAATGTTAGCGTTTGCCGTATGTTGCATCGTGTTGAGCGCATCGAATTACCCCTATGCAGTGAATTTGAAGCGTTTAAGGGAAGTGTACGGTAGTGTTTTGGAAGAAAATTGTTTTTTTCGAAAATCGAGCAATTCGGTGATAACTCGAGAACGGTCGAATGTTAGCGTTTGCTGTATGTTGCATCGTGTTCAGATCATCGAATTAACCATATACAGTGAATTTCAAACGTTTAAGAGAAGTGTACGGTAGTGTTTTAGGCAGAAATTGTTTTTTTCGAAAATCGAGCAATTCGGTGATAACTCGAGAACCGTCGAATGTTAGCGCTCGCCGTATGTTGCATCGTGTTCAGCGCACCAAATTACCGCTATACAGTGAATTTGAAGTGGTTACGGGAAGTGTACGTTAGTGTTTTTGAAGGAAAACACGTTAATGCGATATTCGTGCGTTTCACGGGCAGAAAAGCACGTTGTTCACAGTCCTCACTGTTTTCATCATAACTCGAGAACGATCGAATGTTAGCGTTTGCCGTATGTTGCATCGTGTTCAGCGCATCGAATTACCCCTATGCAGTGAATTTGAAGCGTTTAAGGGAAGTGTACGGTAGTGTTTTGGAAGAAAATTGTTATTTTCGAAAATCGAACAATTCGATGATACCTCGCGAACGGTCGAATGTTGGCGTTTGCCGTATGTTGCATCGTGTTCAGCACACCGAATTACCCCTACACAGTGAATTTGAAGTGGTTACGGGAAGTGTACGGTAGTGTTTTTGAAGGAAAACCCGTTAATGCGATATTCGTGCGTTTCACGGGCAGAAAAGCACGTTTTCACAGTCCTCACTGTTTTGATGATAACTGGAGAAAGGTCGAATGTTAGCGTTTGCCGTGTGTTGCATTGTGTTCCACACATCAAATTACCCCTACACACTGAATTTGAAGCGTTTAAGGGAAGTGTACGGTAATGTTTTTGGCCGAAATTGGTTTTTTCGAAAATCGAGCAATTCGATGATAACTCTCGAACGGTCGAATGTTAGCGTTTGCCGTATGTTGCATCGTGTTCAGCGCATCGAATTACCCCTATGCAGTGAATTTGAAGCGTTTAAGGGAAGTGTACTGTAGTGTTTTGGAAGAAAATTGTTTTTTTCGAAAATCGAGCAATTCGGTGATAACTCAAGAACGGTCGAATGTTAGCGTTTGCCGGATGTTGCATTGTGTTCAGCACATCGAATTACCCCTATACAGCGAATTTGAAGCGTTTGAGAGAAGTGCACGGTAGTGTTTAGGCAGAAATTTTTTTTTTCGAAAATCGAGCAATTCGGTGATAACTCGCGAACGGTCGAATGTTAGCACTCGCCGTATGTTGCATCGTGTTCAGCGCATCGAATAACCCCTATACAGTGATTTTGAAGTGGTTACGGGAAGTGTACGGTAGTGCTTTTGAAGGAAAACCCGTTAATGCGATATTCGTGCGTTTCACGGGCAGAAAAGCACGTTTTTCACAGTCCTCACTGTTTTGATCAAAACGCGAGAACGATCGAATGTTAGCGTTTGCCGTATGTTGCATCGTGTTCAGCGCATCGAATTACCCCTATGCAGTGAATTTGAAGCGTTTAAGGGAAATGTACGGTAGTGTTTTGGAAGAAAATTGTTTTTTTCGAAAATCGAGCAATTCGGTGATAACTCAAGAACGGTCGAATGTTAGCGTTTGCCGTATGTTGCATCGTGTTCAGCGTATCGAATTACCCCTATGCAGTGAATTTGAAGCGTTTAAGGGAAGTGTACGGTAGTGTTTTGGAAGAAAATTTTTTTTTTCGAAAATCGAGCAATTCGGTGATAACTCGAGAACCGTCGAATGTTAGCGCTCGCCGTATGTTGCATCGTGTTCAGCGCATCAAATTACCCCTATACAGTGAATTTGAAGTGGTTACGGGAAGTGTACGGTAGTGTTTTTGAAGGAAAACCCGTCAATGCGATATTCGTGCGTTTCACGGGCAGAAAAGTACGTTTTTCACAGTCCTCACTCTTTTGATCATAACTCGAGAACGATCGAATGTTAGCGTTTGCCGTCTGTTGCATCGTGTTCAGCGCATCGAATTACCCCTATGCAGTGAATTTGAAGCGTTTAAGGGAAGTGTACGGTAATGTTTTTGGCCGAAATTGGTTTTTTCGAAAATCGAGCAATTCGATGATAACTCTCGAACGGTCGAATGTTAGCGTTTGCCGTATGTTGCATCGTGTTCAGCGTATCGAATTACCCCTATGCAGTGAATTTGAAGCGTTTAAGGGAAGTGTACGGTAGTGTTTTGGAAGAAAATTGTTTTTTTCGAAAATCGAGCAATTCGGCGATAACTCGAGAACGGTCGAATGTTAGCGTTTGCCGTATGTTGCATCGTGTTCAGATCATCGAATTACCCCTATGCAGTGAATTTGAAGCGTTTAAGGGAAGTGCACGGTAGTGTTTTGGAAGAAAATTGTTTTTTTCGAAAATCGAGCAATTCGGTGATAACTCGAGAACGGTCGAATGTTAGCGTTTGCCGTATGTTGCATCGTGTTCAGATCATCGAATTAACCATATACAGTGAATTTCAAACGTTTAAGAGAAGTGTACGGTAGTGTTTTAGGCAGAAATTGGTTTTTTCGAAAATCGAGCAATTCGGTGATAACTCGAGAACCGTCGAATGTTAGCGCTCCCCGTATGTTGCATCGTGTTCAGCGCATCAAATTACCCCTATACAGTGAATTTGAAGTGGTTACGGGAAGTGTACGGTAGTGTTTTTGAAGGAAAACCCGTTAATGCGATATTCGTGCGTTTCACGGGCAGAAAAGCACGTTTTTCACAGTCCTCACTGTTTTGATGATAACTGGAGAAAGGTCGAATGTTAGCGTTTGCCGTGTGTTGCATTGTGTTCCACACATCAAATTACCCCTACACACTGAATTTGAAGCGTTTAAGGGAAGTGTACGGTAATGTTTTTGGCCGAAATTGGTTTTTTTCGAAAATCGAGCAATTCGATGATAACTCTCGAACGGTCGAATGTTAGCGTTTGCCGTATGTTGCATCGTGTTCAGCGCATCGAATTACCCCTATGCAGTGAATTTGAAGCGTTTAAGGGAAGTGTACTGTAGTGTTTTGGAAGAAAATTGTTTTTGTCGAAAATCGAGCAATTCGGTGATAACTCAAGAACGGTCGAATGTTAGCGTTTGCCGGATGTTGCATTGTGTTCAGCACATCGAATTACCCCTATACAGTGAATTTGAAGCGTTTGAGAGAAGTGCACGGTAGTGTTTAGGCAGAAATTTTTTTTTTCGAAAATCGAGCAATTCGGTGATAACTCGCGAACGGTCGAATGTTAGCACTCGCCGTATGTTGCATCGTGTTCAGCGCATCGAATAACCCCTATACAGTGATTTTGAAGTGGTTACGGGAAGTGTACGGTAGTGCTTTTGAAGGAAAACGCGTTAATGCGATATTCGTGCGTTTCACGGGCAGAAAAGCACGTTTTTCACAGTCCTCACTGTTTTGATCAAAACGCGAGAACGATCGAATGTTAGCGTTTGCCGTATGTTGCATCGTGTTCAGCGCATCGAATTACCCCTATGCAGTGAATTTGAAGCGTTTAAGGGAAGTGTACGGTAGTGTTTTGGAAGAAAATTGTTTTTTTCGAAAATCGAGCAATTCGGTGATAACTCGAGAACGGTCGAATGTTAGCGTTTGCCGTATGTTGCATCGTGTTCAGATCATCGAATTAACCATATACAGTGAATTTCAAACGTTTAAGAGAAGTGTACGGTAGTATTTTAGGCAGAAATTGTTTTTTTCGAAAATCGAGCAATTCGGTGATAACTCGAGAACCGTCGAATGTTAGCGCTCCCCGTATGTTGCATCGTGTTCAGCGCATCAAATTACCCCTATACAGTGAATTTGAAGTGGTTACGGGAAGTGTACGGTAGTGTTTTTGAAGGAAAACCCGTTAATGCGATATTCGTGCGTTTCACGGGCAGAAAAGCACGTTTTTCACAGTCCTCACTGTTTTGATCATAACTCGAGAACGATCGAATGTTAGCGTTTGCCGTATGTTGCATCGTGTTCAGCGCATCGAATTACCCCTATGCAGTGAATTTGAAGCGTTTAAGGGAAGTGTACGGTAGTGTTTTGGAAGAAAATTGTTTTTTTCGAAAATCGAGCAATTCGGTGATAACTCGAGAACGGTCGAATGTTAGCGTTTGCTGTATGTTGCATCGTGTTCAGATCATCGAATTAACCATATACAGTGAATTTCAAACGTTTAAGAGAAGTGTACGGTAGTGTTTTAGGCAGAAATTGGTTTTTTCGAAAATCGAGCAATTCGGTGATAACTCGAGAACCGTCGAATGTTAGCGCTCGCCGTATGTTGCATCGTGTTCAGCGCACCAAATTACCGCTATACAGTGAATTTGAAGTGGTTACGGGAAGTGTACGTTAGTGTTTTTGAAGGAAAACACGTTAATGCGATATTCGTGCGTTTCACGGGCAGAAAAGCACGTTGTTCACAGTCCTCACTGTTTTCATCATAACTCGAGAACGATCGAATGTTAGCGTTTGCCGTATGTTGCATCGTGTTCAGCGCATCGAATTACCCCTATGCAGTGAATTTGAAGCGTTTAAGGGAAGTGTACGGTAGTGTTTTGGAAGAAAATTGTTATTTTCGAAAATCGAACAATTCGATGATACCTCGCGAACGGTCGAATGTTGGCGTTTGCCGTATGTTGCATCGTGTTCAGCACACCGAATTACCCCTACACAGTGAATTTGAAGTGGTTACGGGAAGTGTACGGTAGTGTTTTTGAAGGAAAACCCGTTAATGCGATATTCGTGCGTTTCACGGGCAGAAAAGCACGTTTTCACAGTCCTCACTGTTTTGATGATAACTCGAGAAAGGTCGAATGTTAGCGTTTGCCGTATGTTGTATGGTGTTCAGTACATCGAACTACCCCTATACAGTGAATTTGAAGCATTTAGGAGAAGTGTACGGTAGTGTTTTTGGCAGAAATTGGTTTTTTCGAAAATCGAGCAATTCGGTCGTAACTCAAGAACGGTCGAATGTTAGCGTTTGCCGTGTGTTGCATTGTGTTCAGCACATCAAATTACCCCTACACACTGAATTTGAAGCGTTTAAGGGAAGTGTACGGCAATGTTTTTGGCCGAAATTGGTTTTTTCGAAAATCGAGCAATTCGATGATAACTCTCGAACGGTCGAATGTTAGCGTTTGCCGTATGTTGCATCGTGTTTAGCGCATCGAATTACCCCTATGCAGTGAATTTGAAGCGTTTAAGGGAAGTGTACGGTAGTGTTTTGGAAGAAAATTGTTTTTTTCGAAAATCGAGCAATTCGGTGATAACTCAAGAACGGTCGAATGTTAGCGTTTGCCGGATGTTGCATTGTGTTCAGCACATCGAATTACCCCTATACAGTGAATTTGAAGCGTTTAAGGGAAGTGTACGGTAGTGTTTAGGCAGAAATTTTTTTTTTCAAAAATCGAGCAATTCGGTGATAACTCGAGAACGGTCGAATGTTAGCACTCGCCGTATGTAGCATCGTGTTCAGCGCATCGAATAACCCCTATACAGTGATTTTGAAGTGGTTACGGGAAGTGTAGGGTAGTGCTTTTGAAGGAAAACCCGTTAATGCGATATTCGTGCGTTTCACGGGCAGAAAAGCACGTTTTTCACAGTCCTCACTGTTTTGATCATAACTCGAGAACGATCGAATGTTAGCGTTTGCCGTATGTTGCATCGTGTTCAGCGCATCGAATTACCCCTATGCAGTGAATTTAAAGCGTTTAAGGGAAGTGTACGGTAGTGTTTTGGAAGAAAATTGTTTTTTTCGAAAATCGAGCAATTCGATGATAACTCTCGAACGGTCGAATGTTAGCGTTTGCCGTATATTGCATCGTGTTCAGCGCATCGAATTACCCCTATGCAGTGAATTTGAAGCGTTTAAGGGAAGTGTACGGTAGTGTTTTGGAAGAAAATTGTTTTTTTCGAAAATCGAGCAATTCGGTGATAACTCAAGAATGGTCGAATGTTAGCGTTTGCCGTATGTTGCGTCGTGTTCAGCGTATCGAATTACCCCTATGCAGTGAATTTGAAGCGTTTAAGGGAAGTGTACGGTAGTGTTTTGGAAGAAAATTGTTTTTTTCGAAAATCGAGCAATTCGGTGATAACTCGAGAACGGTCGAATGTTAGCGTTTGCCGTATGTTGCATCGTGTTCAGATCATCGAATTAACCATATACAGTGAATTTCAAACGTTTAAGAGAAGTGTACGGTAGGGTTTTAGGCAGAAATTGTTTTTTTCGAAAATCGAGCAATTCGGTGATAACTCGAGAACCGTCGAATGTTAGCGCTCGCCGTATGTTGCATCGTGTTCAGCGTATCGAATTACTCCTATGCAGTGAATTTGAAGCGTTTAAGAGAGTGTACGGTAGTGTTTTGGAAGAAAATTGTTTTTTTCGAAAATCGAGCAATTCGGTGATAACTCGAGAACGGTCGAAGGTTAGCGTTTGCCGTATGTTGCATCGTGTTCAGCGTATCGAATTACCCCTATGCAGTGAATTTGAAGCGTTTAAGAGAAGTGTACGGTAGTGTTTTGGAAGAAAATTGTTTTTTTTCGAAAATCGAGCAAATCGATGATAACTCTCGAACGGTCGAATGTTAGCGTTTGCCGTATGTTGCATCGTGTTCAGCGCATCGAATTACCCCTATGCAGTGAATTTGAAGCGTTTAAGGGAAGTGTACGGTAGTGTTTTGGAAGAAAATTGTGTTTTTCGAAAATCGAGCAATTCGGTGATAACTCAAGAACGGTCGAATGTTAGCGTTTGCCGTATGTTGCATCGTGTTCAGCGTATCGAATTACCCCTATGCAGTGAATTTGAAGCGTTTAAGGGAAGTGTACGGTAGTGTTTTGGAAGAAAATTTTTTTTTTCGAAAATCGAGCAATTCGGTGATAACTCGAGAACCGTCGAATGTTAGCGCTCGCCGTATGTTGCATCGTGTTCAGCGCATCAAATTACCCCTATACAGTGAATTTGAAGTGGTTACGGGAAGTGTACGGTAGTGTTTTTGAAGGAAAACCCGTCAATGCGATATTCGTGCGTTTCACGGGCAGAAAAGTACGTTTTTCACAGTCCTCACTCTTTTGATCATAACTCGAGAACGATCGAATGTTAGCGTTTGCCGTCTGTTGCATCGTGTTCAGCGCATCGAATTACCCCTATGCAGTGAATTTGAAGCGTTTAAGGGAAGTGTACGGTAATGTTTTTGGCCGAAATTGGTTTTTTCGAAAATCGAGCAATTCGATGATAACTCTCGAACGGTCGAATGTTAGCGTTTGCCGTATGTTGCATCGTGTTCAGCGTATCGAATTACCCCTATGCAGTGAATTTGAAGCGTTTAAGGGAAGTGTACGGTAGTGTTTTGGAAGAAAATTGTTTTTTTCGAAAATCGAGCAATTCGGCGATAACTCGAGAACGGTCGAATGTTAGCGTTTGCCGTATGTTGCATCGTGTTCAGATCATCGAATTACCCCTATGCAGTGAATTTGAAGCGTTTAAGGGAAGTGCACGGTAGTGTTTTGGAAGAAAATTGTTTTTTTTGAAAATCGAGCAATTCGGTGATAACTCGAGAACGGTCGAATGTTAGCGTTTGCCGTATGTTGCATCGTGTTCAGATCATCGAATTAACCATATACAGTGAATTTCAAACGTTTAAGAGAAGTGTACGGTAGTGTTTTAGGCAGAAATTGGTTTTTTCGAAAATCGAGCAATTCGGTGATAACTCGAGAACCGTCGAATGTTAGCGCTCCCCGTATGTTGCATCGTGTTCAGCGCATCAAATTACCCCTATACAGTGAATTTGAAGTGGTTACGGGAAGTGTACGGTAGTGTTTTTGAAGGAAAACCCGTTAATGCGATATTCGTGCGTTTCACGGGCAGAAAAGCACGTTTTTCACAGTCCTCACTGTTTTGATGATAACTGGAGAAAGGTCGAATGTTAGCGTTTGCCGTGTGTTGCATTGTGTTCCACACATCAAATTACCCCTACACACTGAATTTGAAGCGTTTAAGGGAAGTGTACGGTAATGTTTTTGGCCGAAATTGGTTTTTTCGAAAATCGAGCAATTCGATGATAACTCTCGAACGGTCGAATGTTAGCGTTTGCCGTATGTTGCATCGTGTTCAGCGCATCGAATTACCCCTATGCAGTGAATTTGAAGCGTTTAAGGGAAGTGTACTGTAGTGTTTTGGAAGAAAATTGTTTTTGTCGAAAATCGAGCAATTCGGTGATAACTCAAGAACGGTCGAATGTTAGCGTTTGCCGGATGTTGCATTGTGTTCAGCACATCGAATTACCCCTATACAGTGAATTTGAAGCGTTTGAGAGAAGTGCACGGTAGTGTTTAGGCAGAAATTTTTTTTTTCGAAAATCGAGCAATTCGGTGATAACTCGCGAACGGTCGAATGTTAGCACTCGCCGTATGTTGCATCGTGTTCAGCGCATCGAATAACCCCTATACAGTGATTTTGAAGTGGTTACGGGAAGTGTACGGTAGTGCTTTTGAAGGAAAACGCGTTAATGCGATATTCGTGCGTTTCACGGGCAGAAAAGCACGTTTTTCACAGTCCTCACTGTTTTGATCAAAACGCGAGAACGATCGAATGTTAGCGTTTGCCGTATGTTGCATCGTGTTCAGCGCATCGAATTACCCCTATGCAGTGAATTTGAAGCGTTTAAGGGAAGTGTACGGTAGTGTTTTGGAAGAAAATTGTTTTTTTCGAAAATCGAGCAATTCGGTGATAACTCGAGAACGGTCGAATGTTAGCGTTTGCCGTATGTTGCATCGTGTTCAGATCATCGAATTAACCATATACAGTGAATTTCAAACGTTTAAGAGAAGTGTACGGTAGTATTTTAGGCAGAAATTGTTTTTTTCGAAAATCGAGCAATTCGGTGATAACTCGAGAACCGTCGAATGTTAGCGCTCCCCGTATGTTGCATCGTGTTCAGCGCATCAAATTACCCCTATACAGTGAATTTGAAGTGGTTACGGGAAGTGTACGGTAGTGTTTTTGAAGGAAAACCCGTTAATGCGATATTCGTGCGTTTCACGGGCAGAAAAGCACGTTTTTCACAGTCCTCACTGTTTTGATCATAACTCGAGAACGATCGAATGTTAGCGTTTGCCGTATGTTGCATCGTGTTCAGCGCATCGAATTACCCCTATGCAGTGAATTTGAAGCGTTTAAGGGAAGTGTACGGTAGTGTTTTGGAAGAAAATTGTTTTTTTCGAAAATCGAGCAATTCGGTGATAACTCGAGAACGGTCGAATGTTAGCGTTTGCTGTATGTTGCATCGTGTTCAGATCATCGAATTAACCATATACAGTGAATTTCAAACGTTTAAGAGAAGTGTACGGTAGTGTTTTAGGCAGAAATTGGTTTTTTCGAAAATCGAGCAATTCGGTGATAACTCGAGAACCGTCGAATGTTAGCGCTCGCCGTATGTTGCATCGTGTTCAGCGCACCAAATTACCGCTATACAGTGAATTTGAAGTGGTTACGGGAAGTGTACGTTAGTGTTTTTGAAGGAAAACACGTTAATGCGATATTCGTGCGTTTCACGGGCAGAAAAGCACGTTGTTCACAGTCCTCACTGTTTTCATCATAACTCGAGAACGATCGAATGTTAGCGTTTGCCGTATGTTGCATCGTGTTCAGCGCATCGAATTACCCCTATGCAGTGAATTTGAAGCGTTTAAGGGAAGTGTACGGTAGTGTTTTGGAAGAAAATTGTTATTTTCGAAAATCGAACAATTCGATGATACCTCGCGAACGGTCGAATGTTGGCGTTTGCCGTATGTTGCATCGTGTTCAGCACACCGAATTACCCCTACACAGTGAATTTGAAGTGGTTACGGGAAGTGTACGGTAGTGTTTTTGAAGGAAAACCCGTTAATGCGATATTCGTGCGTTTCACGGGCAGAAAAGCACGTTTTCACAGTCCTCACTGTTTTGATGATAACTCGAGAAAGGTCGAATGTTAGCGTTTGCCGTATGTTGTATGGTGTTCAGTACATCGAACTACCCCTATACAGTGAATTTGAAGCATTTAGGAGAAGTGTACGGTAGTGTTTTTGGCAGAAATTGGTTTTTTCGAAAATCGAGCAATTCGGTCGTAACTCAAGAACGGTCGAATGTTAGCGTTTGCCGTGTGTTGCATTGTGTTCAGCACATCAAATTACCCCTACACACTGAATTTGAAGCGTTTAAGGGAAGTGTACGGCAATGTTTTTGGCCGAAATTGGTTTTTTCGAAAATCGAGCAATTCGATGATAACTCTCGAACGGTCGAATGTTAGCGTTTGCCGTATGTTGCATCGTGTTCAGCGCATCGAATTACCCCTATGCAGTGAATTTGAAGCGTTTAAGGGAAGTGTACTGTAGTGTTTTGGAAGAAAATTGTTTTTGTCGAAAATCGAGCAATTCGGTGATAACTCAAGAACGGTCGAATGTTAGCGTTTGCCGGATGTTGCATTGTGTTCAGCACATCGAATTACCCCTATACAGTGAATTTGAAGCGTTTGAGAGAAGTGCACGGTAGTGTTTAGGCAGAAATTTTTTTTTTCGAAAATCGAGCAATTCGGTGATAACTCGCGAACGGTCGAATGTTAGCACTCGCCGTATGTTGCATCGTGTTCAGCGCATCGAATAACCCCTATACAGTGATTTTGAAGTGGTTACGGGAAGTGTACGGTAGTGCTTTTGAAGGAAAACGCGTTAATGCGATATTCGTGCGTTTCACGGGCAGAAAAGCACGTTTTTCACAGTCCTCACTGTTTTGATCAAAACGCGAGAACGATCGAATGTTAGCGTTTGCCGTATGTTGCATCGTGTTCAGCGCATCGAATTACCCCTATGCAGTGAATTTGAAGCGTTTAAGGGAAGTGTACGGTAGTGTTTTGGAAGAAAATTGTTTTTTTCGAAAATCGAGCAATTCGGTGATAACTCGAGAACGGTCGAATGTTAGCTTTTGCCGTATGTTGCATCGTGTTCAGATCATCGAATTAACCATATACAGTGAATTTCAAACGTTTAAGAGAAGTGTACGGTAGTATTTTAGGCAGAAATTGTTTTTTTCGAAAATCGAGCAATTCGGTGATAACTCGAGAACCGTCGAATGTTAGCGCTCCCCGTATGTTGCATCGTGTTCAGCGCATCAAATTACCCCTATACAGTGAATTTGAAGTGGTTACGGGAAGTGTACGGTAGTGTTTTTGAAGGAAAACCCGTTAATGCGATATTCGTGCGTTTCACGGGCAGAAAAGCACGTTTTTCACAGTCCTCACTGTTTTGATCATAACTCGAGAACGATCGAATGTTAGCGTTTGCCGTATGTTGCATCGTGTTCAGCGCATCGAATTACCCCTATGCAGTGAATTTGAAGCGTTTAAGGGAAGTGTACGGTAGTGTTTTGGAAGAAAATTGTTTTTTTCGAAAATCGAGCAATTCGGTGATAACTCGAGAACGGTCGAATGTTAGCGTTTGCTGTATGTTGCATCGTGTTCAGATCATCGAATTAACCATATACAGTGAATTTCAAACGTTTAAGAGAAGTGTACGGTAGTGTTTTAGGCAGAAATTGGTTTTTTCGAAAATCGAGCAATTCGGTGATAACTCGAGAACCGTCGAATGTTAGCGCTCGCCGTATGTTGCATCGTGTTCAGCGCACCAAATTACCGCTATACAGTGAATTTGAAGTGGTTACGGGAAGTGTACGTTAGTGTTTTTGAAGGAAAACACGTTAATGCGATATTCGTGCGTTTCACGGGCAGAAAAGCACGTTGTTCACAGTCCTCACTGTTTTCATCATAACTCGAGAACGATCGAATGTTAGCGTTTGCCGTATGTTGCATCGTGTTCAGCGCATCGAATTACCCCTATGCAGTGAATTTGAAGCGTTTAAGGGAAGTGTACGGTAGTGTTTTGGAAGAAAATTGTTATTTTCGAAAATCGAACAATTCGATGATACCTCGCGAACGGTCGAATGTTGGCGTTTGCCGTATGTTGCATCGTGTTCAGCACACCGAATTACCCCTACACAGTGAATTTGAAGTGGTTACGGGAAGTGTACGGTAGTGTTTTTGAAGGAAAACCCGTTAATGCGATATTCGTGCGTTTCACGGGCAGAAAAGCACGTTTTCACAGTCCTCACTGTTTTGATGATAACTCGAGAAAGGTCGAATGTTAGCGTTTGCCGTATGTTGTATGGTGTTCAGTACATCGAACTACCCCTATACAGTGAATTTGAAGCATTTAGGAGAAGTGTACGGTAGTGTTTTTGGCAGAAATTGGTTTTTTCGAAAATCGAGCAATTCGGTCGTAACTCAAGAACGGTCGAATGTTAGCGTTTGCCGTGTGTTGCATTGTGTTCAGCACATCAAATTACCCCTACACACTGAATTTGAAGCGTTTAAGGGAAGTGTACGGCAATGTTTTTGGCCGAAATTGGTTTTTTCGAAAATCGAGCAATTCGATGATAACTCTCGAACGGTCGAATGTTAGCGTTTGCCGTATGTTGCATCGTGTTTAGCGCATCGAATTACCCCTATGCAGTGAATTTGAAGCGTTTAAGGGAAGTGTACGGTAGTGTTTTGGAAGAAAATTGTTTTTTTTCGAAAATCGAGCAATTCGGTGATAACTCAAGAACGGTCGAATGTTAGCGTTTGCCGGATGTTGCATTGTGTTCAGCACATCGAATTACCCCTATACAGTGAATTTGAAGCGTTTAAGGGAAGTGTACGGTAGTGTTTAGGCAGAAATTTTTTTTTTCAAAAATCGAGCAATTCGGTGATAACTCGAGAACGGTCGAATGTTAGCACTCGCCGTATGTAGCATCGTGTTCAGCGCATCGAATAACCCCTATACAGTGATTTTGAAGTGGTTACGGGAAGTGTAGGGTAGTGCTTTTGAAGGAAAACCCGTTAATGCGATATTCGTGCGTTTCACGGGCAGAAAAGCACGTTTTTCACAGTCCTCACTGTTTTGATCATAACTCGAGAACGATCGAATGTTAGCGTTTGCCGTATGTTGCATCGTGTTCAGCGCATCGAATTACCCCTATGCAGTGAATTTAAAGCGTTTAAGGGAAGTGTACGGTAGTGTTTTGGAAGAAAATTGTTTTTTTCGAAAATCGAGCAATTCGATGATAACTCTCGAACGGTCGAACGTTAGCGTTTGCCGTATATTGCATCGTGTTCAGCGCATCGAATTACCCCTATGCAGTGAATTTGAAGCGTTTAAGGGAAGTGTACGGTAGTGTTTTGGAAGAAAATTGTTTTTTTCGAAAATCGAGCAATTCGGTGATAACTCAAGAATGGTCGAATGTTAGCGTTTGCCGTATGTTGCATCGTGTTCAGCGTATCGAATTACCCCTATGCAGTGAATTTGAAGCGTTTAAGGGAAGTGTACGGTAGTGTTTTGGAAGAAAATTGTTTTTTTCGAAAATCGAGCAATTCGGTGATAACTCGAGAACGGTCGAATGTTAGCGTTTGCCATATGTTGCATCGTGTTCAGATCATCGAATTAACCATATACAGTGAATTTCAAACGTTTAAGAGAAGTGTACGGTAGGGTTTTAGGCAGAAATTGTTTTTTTCGAAAATCGAGCAATTCGGTGATAACTCGAGAACCGTCGAATGTTAGCGCTCGCCGTATGTTGCATCGTGTTCAGCGTATCGAATTACTCCTATGCAGTGAATTTGAAGCGTTTAAGAGAGTGTACGGTAGTGTTTTGGAAGAAAATTGTTTTTTTCGAAAATCGAGCAATTCGGTGATAACTCGAGAACGGTCGAAGGTTAGCGTTTGCCGTATGTTGCATCGTGTTCAGCGTATCGAATTACCCCTATGCAGTGAATTTGAAGCGTTTAAGAGAAGTGTACGGTAGTGTTTTGGAAGAAAATTGTTTTTTTCGAAAATCGAGCAAATCGATGATAACTCTCGAACGGTCGAATGTTAGCGTTTGCCGTATGTTGCATCGTGTTCAGCGCATCGAATTACCCCTATGCAGTGAATTTGAAGCGTTTAAGGGAAGTGTACGGTAGTGTTTTGGAAGAAAATTGTGATTTTCGAAAATCGAGCAATTCGGTGATAACTCAAGAACGGTCGAATGTTAGCGTTTGCCGTATGTTGCATCGTGTTCAGCGTATCGAATTACCCCTATGCAGTGAATTTGAAGCGTTTAAGGGAAGTGTACGGTAGTGTTTTGGAAGAAAATTTTTTTTTTCGAAAATCGAGCAATTCGGTGATAACTCGAGAACCGTCGAATGTTAGCGCTCGCCGTATGTTGCATCGTGTTCAGCGCATCAAATTACCCCTATACAGTGAATTTGAAGTGGTTACGGGAAGTGTACGGTAGTGTTTTTGAAGGAAAACCCGTCAATGCGATATTCGTGCGTTTCACGGGCAGAAAAGTACGTTTTTCACAGTCCTCACTCTTTTGATCATAACTCGAGAACGATCGAATGTTAGCGTTTGCCGTCTGTTGCATCGTGTTCAGCGCATCGAATTACCCCTATGCAGTGAATTTGAAGCGTTTAAGGGAAGTGTACGGTAATGTTTTTGGCCGAAATTGGTTTTTTCGAAAATCGAGCAATTCGATGATAACTCTCGAACGGTCGAATGTTAGCGTTTGCCGTATGTTGCATCGTGTTCAGCGTATCGAATTACCCCTATGCAGTGAATTTGAAGCGTTTAAGGGAAGTGTACGGTAGTGTTTTGGAAGAAAATTGTTTTTTTCGAAAATCGAGCAATTCGGCGATAACTCGAGAACGGTCGAATGTTAGCGTTTGCCGTATGTTGCATCGTGTTCAGATCATCGAATTACCCCTATGCAGTGAATTTGAAGCGTTTAAGGGAAGTGCACGGTAGTGTTTTGGAAGAAAATTGTTTTTTTCGAAAATCGAGCAATTCGGTGATAACTCGAGAACGGTCGAATGTTAGCGTTTGCCGTATGTTGCATCGTGTTCAGATCATCGAATTAACCATATACAGTGAATTTCAAACGTTTAAGAGAAGTGTACGGTAGTGTTTTAGGCAGAAATTGGTTTTTTCGAAAATCGAGCAATTCGGTGATAACTCGAGAACGGTCGAAGGTTAGCGTTTGCCGTATGTTGCATCGTGTTCAGCGTATCGAATTACCCCTATGCAGTGAATTTGAAGCGTTTAAGAGAAGTGTACGGTAGTGTTTTGGAAGAAAATTGTTTTTTTCGAAAATCGAGCAATTCGGCGATAACTCGAGAACCGTCGAATGTTAGCGCTCCCCGTATGTTGCATCGTGTTCAGCGCATCAAATTACCCCTATACAGTGAATTTGAAGTGGTTACGGGAAGTGTACGGTAGTGTTTTTGAAGGAAAACCCGTTAATGCGATATTCGTGCGTTTCACGGGCAGAAAAGCACGTTTTTCACAGTCCTCACTGTTTTGATGATAACTGGAGAAAGGTCGAATGTTAGCGTTTGCCGTGTGTTGCATTGTGTTCCACACATCAAATTACCCCTACACACTGAATTTGAAGCGTTTAAGGGAAGTGTACGGTAATGTTTTTGGCCGAAATTGGTTTTTTCGAAAATCGAGCAATTCGATGATAACTCTCGAACGGTCGAATGTTAGCGTTTGCCGTATGTTGCATCGTGTTCAGCGCATCGAATTACCCCTATGCAGTGAATTTGAAGCGTTTAAGGGAAGTGTACTGTAGTGTTTTGGAAGAAAATTGTTTTTGTCGAAAATCGAGCAATTCGGTGATAACTCAAGAACGGTCGAATGTTAGCGTTTGCCGGATGTTGCATTGTGTTCAGCACATCGAATTACCCCTATACAGTGAATTTGAAGCGTTTGAGAGAAGTGCACGGTAGTGTTTAGGCAGAAATTTTTTTTTTCGAAAATCGAGCAATTCGGTGATAACTCGCGAACGGTCGAATGTTAGCACTCGCCGTATGTTGCATCGTGTTCAGCGCATCGAATAACCCCTATACAGTGATTTTGAAGTGGTTACGGGAAGTGTACGGTAGTGCTTTTGAAGGAAAACGCGTTAATGCGATATTCGTGCGTTTCACGGGCAGAAAAGCACGTTTTTCACAGTCCTCACTGTTTTGATCAAAACGCGAGAACGATCGAATGTTAGCGTTTGCCGTATGTTGCATCGTGTTCAGCGCATCGAATTACCCCTATGCAGTGAATTTGAAGCGTTTAAGGGAAGTGTACGGTAGTGTTTTGGAAGAAAATTGTTTTTTTCGAAAATCGAGCAATTCGGTGATAACTCGAGAACGGTCGAATGTTAGCGTTTGCCGTATGTTGCATCGTGTTCAGATCATCGAATTAACCATATACAGTGAATTTCAAACGTTTAAGAGAAGTGTACGGTAGTATTTTAGGCAGAAATTGTTTTTTTCGAAAATCGAGCAATTCGGTGATAACTCGAGAACCGTCGAATGTTAGCGCTCCCCGTATGTTGCATCGTGTTCAGCGCATCAAATTACCCCTATACAGTGAATTTGAAGTGGTTACGGGAAGTGTACGGTAGTGTTTTTGAAGGAAAACCCGTTAATGCGATATTCGTGCGTTTCACGGGCAGAAAAGCACGTTTTTCACAGTCCTCACTGTTTTGATCATAACTCGAGAACGATCGAATGTTAGCGTTTGCCGTATGTTGCATCGTGTTCAGCGCATCGAATTACCCCTATGCAGTGAATTTGAAGCGTTTAAGGGAAGTGTACGGTAGTGTTTTGGAAGAAAATTGTTTTTTTCGAAAATCGAGCAATTCGGTGATAACTCGAGAACGGTCGAATGTTAGCGTTTGCTGTATGTTGCATCGTGTTCAGATCATCGAATTAACCATATACAGTGAATTTCAAACGTTTAAGAGAAGTGTACGGTAGTGTTTTAGGCAGAAATTGGTTTTTTCGAAAATCGAGCAATTCGGTGATAACTCGAGAACCGTCGAATGTTAGCGCTCGCCGTATGTTGCATCGTGTTCAGCGCACCAAATTACCGCTATACAGTGAATTTGAAGTGGTTACGGGAAGTGTACGTTAGTGTTTTTGAAGGAAAACACGTTAATGCGATATTCGTGCGTTTCACGGGCAGAAAAGCACGTTGTTCACAGTCCTCACTGTTTTCATCATAACTCGAGAACGATCGAATGTTAGCGTTTGCCGTATGTTGCATCGTGTTCAGCGCATCGAATTACCCCTATGCAGTGAATTTGAAGCGTTTAAGGGAAGTGTACGGTAGTGTTTTGGAAGAAAATTGTTATTTTCGAAAATCGAACAATTCGATGATACCTCGCGAACGGTCGAATGTTGGCGTTTGCCGTATGTTGCATCGTGTTCAGCACACCGAATTACCCCTACACAGTGAATTTGAAGTGGTTACGGGAAGTGTACGGTAGTGTTTTTGAAGGAAAACCCGTTAATGCGATATTCGTGCGTTTCACGGGCAGAAAAGCACGTTTTCACAGTCCTCACTGTTTTGATGATAACTCGAGAAAGGTCGAATGTTAGCGTTTGCCGTATGTTGTATGGTGTTCAGTACATCGAACTACCCCTATACAGTGAATTTGAAGCATTTAGGAGAAGTGTACGGTAGTGTTTTTGGCAGAAATTGGTTTTTTCGAAAATCGAGCAATTCGGTCGTAACTCAAGAACGGTCGAATGTTAGCGTTTGCCGTGTGTTGCATTGTGTTCAGCACATCAAATTACCCCTACACACTGAATTTGAAGCGTTTAAGGGAAGTGTACGGCAATGTTTTTGGCCGAAATTGGTTTTTTCGAAAATCGAGCAATTCGATGATAACTCTCGAACGGTCGAATGTTAGCGTTTGCCGTATGTTGCATCGTGTTTAGCGCATCGAATTACCCCTATGCAGTGAATTTGAAGCGTTTAAGGGAAGTGTACGGTAGTGTTTTGGAAGAAAATTGTTTTTTTCGAAAATCGAGCAATTCGGTGATAACTCAAGAACGGTCGAATGTTAGCGTTTGCCGGATGTTGCATTGTGTTCAGCACATCGAATTACCCCTATACAGTGAATTTGAAGCGTTTAAGGGAAGTGTACGGTAGTGTTTAGGCAGAAATTTTTTTTTTCAAAAATCGAGCAATTCGGTGATAACTCGAGAACGGTCGAATGTTAGCACTCGCCGTATGTAGCATGGTGTTCAGCGCATCGAATAACCCCTATACAGTGATTTTGAAGTGGTTACGGGAAGTGTAGGGTAGTGCTTTTGAAGGAAAACCCGTTAATGCGATATTCGTGCGTTTCACGGGCAGAAAAGCACGTTTTTCACAGTCCTCACTGTTTTGATCATAACTCGAGAACGATCGAATGTTAGCGTTTGCCGTATGTTGCATCGTGTTCAGCGCATCGAATTACCCCTATGCAGTGAATTTAAAGCGTTTAAGGGAAGTGTACGGTAGTGTTTTGGAAGAAAATTGTTTTTTTCGAAAATCGAGCAATTCGATGATAACTCTCGAACGGTCGAATGTTAGCGTTTGCCGTATATTGCATCGTGTTCAGCGCATCGAATTACCCCTATGCAGTGAATTTGAAGCGTTTAAGGGAAGTGTACGGTAGTGTTTTGGAAGAAAATTGTTTTTTTCGAAAATCGAGCAATCCGGTGATAACTCAAGAATGGTCGAATGTTAGCGTTTGCCGTATGTTGCATCGTGTTCAGCGTATCGAATTACCCCTATGCAGTGAATTTGAAGCGTTTAAGGGAAGTGTACGGTAGTGTTTTGGAAGAAAATTGTTTTTTTCGAAAATCGAGCAATTCGGTGATAACTCGAGAACGGTCGAATGTTAGCGTTTGCCGTATGTTGCATCGTGTTCAGATCATCGAATTAACCATATACAGTGAATTTCAAACGTTTAAGAGAAGTGTACGGTAGGGTTTTAGGCAGAAATTGTTTTTTTCGAAAATCGAGCAATTCGGTGATAACTCGAGAACCGTCGAATGTTAGCGCTCGCCGTATGTTGCATCGTGTTCAGCGTATCGAATTACTCCTATGCAGTGAATTTGAAGCGTTTAAGAGAGTGTACGGTAGTGTTTTGGAAGAAAATTGTTTTTTTCGAAAATCGAGCAATTCGGTGATAACTCGAGAACGGTCGAAGGTTAGCGTTTGCCGTATGTTGCATCGTGTTCAGCGTATCGAATTACCCCTATGCAGTGAATTTGAAGCGTTTAAGAGAAGTGTACGGTAGTGTTTTGGAAGAAAATTGTTTTTTTCGAAAATCGAGCAAATCGATGATGACTCTCGAACGGTCGAATGTTAGCGTTTGCCGTATGTTGCATCGTGTTCAGCGCATCGAATTACCCCTATGCAGTGAATTTGAAGCGTTTAAGGGAAGTGTACGGTAGTGTTTTGGAAGAAAATTGTGTTTTTCGAAAATCGAGCAATTCGGTGATAACTCAAGAACGGTCGAATGTTAGCGTTTGCCGTATGTTGCATCGTGTTCAGCGTATCGAATTACCCCTATGCAGTGAATTTGAAGCGTTTAAGGGAAGTGTACGGTAGTGTTTTGGAAGAAAATTTTTTTTTTCGAAAATCGAGCAATTCGGTGATAACTCGAGAACCGTCGAATGTTAGCGCTCGCCGTATGTTGCATCGTGTTCAGCGCATCAAATTACCCCTATACAGTGAATTTGAAGTGGTTACGGGAAGTGTACGGTAGTGTTTTTGAAGGAAAACCCGTCAATGCGATATTCGTGCGTTTCACGGGCAGAAAAGTACGTTTTTCACAGTCCTCACTCTTTTGATCATAACTCGAGAACGATCGAATGTTAGCGTTTGCCGTCTGTTGCATCGTGTTCAGCGCATCGAATTACCCCTATGCAGTGAATTTGAAGCGTTTAAGGGAAGTGTACGGTAATGTTTTTGGCCGAAATTGGTTTTTTCGAAAATCGAGCAATTCGATGATAACTCTCGAACGGTCGAATGTTAGCGTTTGCCGTATGTTGCATCGTGTTCAGCGTATCGAATTACCCCTATGCAGTGAATTTGAAGCGTTTAAGGGAAGTGTACGGTAGTGTTTTGGAAGAAAATTGTTTTTTTCGAAAATCGAGCAATTCGGCGATAACTCGAGAACGGTCGAATGTTAGCGTTTGCCGTATGTTGCATCGTGTTCAGATCATCGAGTTACCCCTATGCAGTGAATTTTAAGCGTTTAAGGGAAGTGCACGGTAGTGTTTTGGAAGAAAATTGTTTTTTTCGAAAATCGAGCAATTCGGTGATAACTCGAGAACGGTCGAATGTTAGCGTTTGCCGTATGTTGCATCGTGTTCAGATCATCGAATTAACCATATACAGTGAATTTCAAACGTTTAAGAGAAGTGTACGGTAGTGTTTTAGGCAGAAATTGGTTTTTTCGAAAATCGAGCAATTCGGTGATAACTCGAGAACCGTCGAATGTTAGCGCTCCCCGTATGTTGCATCGTGTTCAGCGCATCAAATTACCCCTATACAGTGAATTTGAAGTGGTTACGGGAAGTGTACGGTAGTGTTTTTGAAGGAAAACCCGTTAATGCGATATTCGTGCGTTTCACGGGCAGAAAAGCACGTTTTTCACAGTCCTCACTGTTTTGATGATAACTGGAGAAAGGTCGAATGTTAGCGTTTGCCGTGTGTTGCATTGTGTTCCACACATCAAATTACCCCTACACACTGAATTTGAAGCGTTTAAGGGAAGTGTACGGTAATGTTTTTGGCCGAAATTGGTTTTTTCGAAAATCGAGCAATTCGATGATAACTCTCGAACGGTCGAATGTTAGCGTTTGCCGTATGTTGCATCGTGTTCAGCGCATCGAATTACCCCTATGCAGTGAATTTGAAGCGTTTAAGGGAAGTGTACTGTAGTGTTTTGGAAGAAAATTGTTTTTGTCGAAAATCGAGCAATTCGGTGATAACTCAAGAACGGTCGAATGTTAGCGTTTGCCGGATGTTGCATTGTGTTCAGCACATCGAATTACCCCTATACAGTGAATTTGAAGCGTTTGAGAGAAGTGCACGGTAGTGTTTAGGCAGAAATTTTTTTTTTCGAAAATCGAGCAATTCGGTGATAACTCGCGAACGGTCGAATGTTAGCACTCGCCGTATGTTGCATCGTGTTCAGCGCATCGAATAACCCCTATACAGTGATTTTGAAGTGGTTACGGGAAGTGTACGGTAGTGCTTTTGAAGGAAAACGCGTTAATGCGATATTCGTGCGTTTCACGGGCAGAAAAGCACGTTTTTCACAGTCCTCACTGTTTTGATCAAAACGCGAGAACGATCGAATGTTAGCGTTTGCCGTATGTTGCATCGTGTTCAGCGCATCGAATTACCCCTATGCAGTGAATTTGAAGCGTTTAAGGGAAGTGTACGGTAGTGTTTTGGAAGAAAATTGTTTTTTTCGAAAATCGAGCAATTCGGTGATAACTCAAGAACGGTCGAATGTTAGCGTTTGCCGTATGTTGCATCGTGTTCAGCGTATCGAATTACCCCTATGCAGTGAATTTGAAGCGTTTAAGGGAAGTGTACGGTAGTGTTTTGGAAGAAAATTGTTTTTTTCGAAAATCGAGCAATTCGGTGATAACTCGAGAACGGTCGAATGTTAGCGTTTGCCGTATGTTGCATCGTGTTCAGATCATCGAATTAACCATATACAGTGAATTTCAAACGTTTAAGAGAAGTGTACGGTAGTGTTTTAGGCAGAAATTGGTTTTTTCGAAAATCGAGCAATTCGGTGATAACTCGAGAACCGTCGAATGTTAGCGCTCGCCGTATGTTGCATCGTGTTCAGCGCATCAAATTACCCCTATACAGTGAATTTGAAGTGGTTACGGGAAGTGTACGGTAGTGTTTTTGAAGGAAAACCCGTTAATGCGATATTCGTGCGTTTCACGGGCAGAAAAGCACGTTTTCACAGTCCTCACTGTTTTGATGATAACTCGAGAAAGGTCGAATGTTAGCGTTTGCCGTATGTTGTATGGTGTTCAGTACATCGAACTACCCCTATACAGTGAATTTGAAGCATTTAGGAGAAGTGTACGGTAGTGTTTTTGGCAGAAATTGGTTTTTTCGAAAATCGAGCAATTCGGTCATAACTCAAGAACGGTCGAATGTTAGCGTTTGCCGTGTGTTGCATTGTGTTCAGCACATCAAATTACCCCTACACACTGAATTTGAAGCGTTTAAGGGAAGTGTACGGCAATGTTTTTGGCCGAAATTGGTTTTTTCGAAAATCGAGCAATTCGATGATAACTCTCGAACGGTCGAATGTTAGCGTTTGCCGTATGTTGCATCGTGTTTAGCGCATCGAATTACCCCTATGCAGTGAATTTGAAGCGTTTAAGGGAAGTGTACGGTAGTGTTTTGGAAGAAAATTTTTTTTTTCGAAAATCGAGCAATTCGGTGATAACTCAAGAACGGTCGAATGTTAGCGTTTGCCGGATGTTGCATTGTATTCAGCACATCGAATTACCCCTATACAGTGAATTTGAAGCGTTTAAGGGAAGTGTACGGTAGTGTTTAGGCAGAAATTTTTTTTTTCAAAAATCGAGCAATTCGGTGATAACTCGAGAACGGTCGAATGTTAGCACTCGCCGTATGTAGCATCGTGTTCAGCGCATCGAATAACCCCTACACAGTGATTTTGAAGTGGTTACGGGAAGTGTAGGGTAGTGCTTTTGAAGGAAAACCCGTTAATGCGATATTCGTGCGTTTCACGGGCAGAAAAGCACGTTTTTCACAGTCCTCACTGTTTTGATGATAACTCTCGAACGGTCGAATGTTAGCGTTTGCCGTATGTTGTATGGTGTTCAGTACATCGAACTACCCCTATACAGTGAATTTGAAGCATTTAGGAGAAGTGTACGGTAGTGTTTTTGGCAGAAATTGTTTTTTTCGAAAATCGAGCAATTCGGTGATAACTCAAGAACGGTCGAATGTTAGCGTTTGCCGTGAGTTGCATTGTGTTCAGCACATCAAATTACCCCTACACACTGAATTTGAAGCGTTTAAGGGAAGTGTACGGTAATGTTTTTGGCCGAAATTGTTTTTTTCAAAAATCGAGCAATTCGATGATAACTCTCGAACGGTCGAATGTTAGCGTTTGCCGTATGTTGCATCGTGTTTAGCGCATCGAATTACCCCTATGCAGTGAATTTGAAGCGTTTAAGGGAAGTGTACGGCAGTGTTTTGGAAGAAAATTGTTTTTTTCGAAAATCGAGCAATTCGATGATAACTCTCGAACGGTCGAATGTTAGCGTTTGCCGTATGTTGCATCGTGTTCAGCGCATCGAATTACCCCTATGCAGTGAATTTGAAGCGTTTAAGGGAAGTGTACGGTAGTGTTTTTGAAGGAAAACCCGTTAATGCGATATTCGTGCGTTTCACGGGCAGAAAAGCACGTTTTCACAGTCCTCACTGTTTTGATGATAACTCGAGAAAGGTCGAATGTTAGCGTTTGCCGTATGTTGTATGGTGTTCAGTACATCGAACTACCCCTATACAGTGAATTTGAAGCATTTAGGAGAAGTGTACGGTAGTGTTTTTGGCAGAAATTGGTTTTTTCGAAAATCGAGCAATTCGGTCATAACTCAAGAACGGTCGAATGTTAGCGTTTGCCGTGTGTTGCATTGTGTTCAGCACATCAAATTACCCCTACACACTGAATTTGAAGCGTTTAAGGGAAGTGTACGGCAATGTTTTTGGCCGAAATTGGTTTTTTCGAAAATCGAGCAATTCGATGATAACTCTCGAACGGTCGAATGTTAGCGTTTGCCGTATGTTGCATCGTGTTTAGCGCATCGAATTACCCCTATGCAGTGAATTTGAAGCGTTTAAGGGAAGTGTACGGTAGTGTTTTGGAAGAAAATTTTTTTTTTCGAAAATCGAGCAATTCGGTGATAACTCAAGAACGGTCGAATGTTAGCGTTTGCCGGATGTTGCATTGTATTCAGCACATCGAATTACCCCTATACAGTGAATTTGAAGCGTTTAAGGGAAGTGTACGGTAGTGTTTAGGCAGAAATTTTTTTTTTCAAAAATCGAGCAATTCGGTGATAACTCGAGAACGGTCGAATGTTAGCACTCGCCGTATGTAGCATCGTGTTCAGCGCATCGAATAACCCCTACACAGTGATTTTGAAGTGGTTACGGGAAGTGTAGGGTAGTGCTTTTGAAGGAAAACCCGTTAATGCGATATTCGTGCGTTTCACGGGCAGAAAAGCACGTTTTTCACAGTCCTCACTGTTTTGATGATAACTCGAGAAAGGTCGAATGTTAGCGTTTGCCGTGTGTTGCATTGTGTTCAGCACATCAAATTACCCCTACACACTGAATTTGAAGCGTTTAAGGGAAGTGTACGGTAATGTTTTTGGCCGAAATTGGTTTTTTCGAAAATCGAGCAATTCGATGATAACTCTCGAACGGTCGAATGTTAGCGTTTGCCGTATGTTGCATCGTGTTCAGCGCATCGAATTACCCCTATGCTGTGAATTTGAAGCGTTTAAGGGAAGTGTACGGTAGTGTTTTGGAAGAAAATTGTTATTTTCGAAAATCGAACAATTCGATGATACCTCGAGAACGGTCGAATGTTGGCGTTTGCCGTATGTTGCATCGTGTTCAGCACACCGAAGTACCCCTACACAGTGAATTTGAAGTGGTTACGGGAAGTGTACGGTAGTGTTTTTGAAGGAAAACCCGTTAATGCGATATTCGTGCGTTTCACGGGCAGAAAAGCACGTTTTTCACAGTCCTCACTGTTTTGATGATAACTCGAGAAAGGTCGAATGTTAGCGTTTGCCGTATGTTGTATGGTGTTCAGTACATCGAACTACCCCTATACAGTGAATTTGAAGCATTTAGGAGAAGTGTACGGTAGTGTTTTTGGCAGAAATTGTTTTTTTCGAAAATCGAGCAATTCGGTGATAACTCAAGAACGGTCGAATGTTAGCGTTTGCCGTGAGTTGCATTGTGTTCAGCACATCAAATTACCCCTACACACTGAATTTGAAGCGTTTAAGGGAAGTGTACGGTAATGTTTTTGGCCGAAATTGGTTTTTTCAAAAATCGAGCAATTCGATGATAACTCTCGAACGGTCGAATGTTAGCGTTTGCCGTATGTTGCATCGTGTTTAGCGCATCGAATTACCCCTATGCAGTGAATTTGAAGCGTTTAAGGGAAGTGTACGGCAGTGTTTTGGAAGAAAATTGTTTTTTTCGAAAATCGAGCAATTCGTTGATAACTCTCGAACGGTCGAATGTTAGCGTTTGCCGTATGTTGCATCGTGTTCAGCGCATCGAATTACCCCTATGCAGTGAATTTGAAGCGTTTAAGGGAAGTGTACGGTAGTGTTTTGGAAGAAAATTGTTTTTTTCGAAAATCGAGCAATTCGGTGATAACTCAAGAATGGTCGAATGTTAGCGTTTGCCGTATGTTGCATCGTGTTCAGCGTATCGAATTACCCCCATGCAGTGAATTTGAAGCGTTTAAGGGAAGTGTACGGTAGTGTTTTGGAAGAAAATTGTTTTTTTCGAAAATCGAGCAATTCGGTGATAACTCGAGAACGGTCGAATGTTAGCGTTTGCCGTATGTTGCATCGTGTTCAGGTCATCGAATTAACCATGTACAGTGTATTTCAAACGTTTAAGAGAAGTGTACGGTAGTGTTTTAGGCAGAAATTGTTTTTTTCGAAAATCGAGCAATTCGGTGATAACTCGAGAACCGTCGAATGTTAGCGCTCGCCGTATGTTGCATCGTGTTCAGCGCATCAAATTACCCCTATACAGTGAATTTGAAGTGGTTCCGGGAAGTGTACGGTAGTGTTTTTGAAGGAAAACCCGTTAATGCGATATTCGTGCGTTTCACGGGCAGAAAAGCACGTTTTTCACAGTCCTCACTGTTTTGATGATAACTCGAGAAAGGTCGAATGTTAGCGTTTGCCGTATGTTGTATGGTGTTCAGTACATCGAACTACCCCTATACAGTGAATTTGAAGCATTTAGGAGAAGTGTACGGTAGTGTTTTTGGCAGAAATTGGTTTTTTCGAAAATCGAGCAATTCGGTGATAACTCAAGAACGGTCGAATGTTAGCGTTTGCCGTGTGTTGCATTGTGTTCAGCACATCAAATTACCCCTACACACTGAATTTGAAGCGTTTAAGGGAAGTGTACGGTAATGTTTTTGGCCGAAATTGTTTTTTTCGAAAATCGAGCAATTCGATGATAACTCTCGAACGGTCGAATGTTAGCGTTTGCCGTATGTTGCATCGTGTTTAGCGCATCGAATTACCTCTATGCAGTGAATTTGAAGCGTTTAAGGGAAGTGTACGGTAGTGTTTTGGAAGAAAATTGTTTTTTTCGAATATCGAGCAATTCGGTGATAACTCAAGAACGGTCGAATGTTAGCGTTTGCCGGATGTTGCATTGTGTTCAGCACATCGAATTACCCCTATACAGTGAATTTGAAGCGTTTAAGGGAAGTGTACGGTAGTGTTTAGGCAGAAATTTTTTTTTTCGAAAATCGAGCAATTCGGTGATAACTCGAGACCGATCGAATGTTAGCACTCGCCGTATGTAGCATCGTGTTCAGCGCATCGAATAACCCCTATACAGTGATTTTGAAGTGGTTACGGGAAGTGTAGGGTAGTGCTTTTGAAGGAAAACCCGTTAATGCGATATTCGTGCGTTTCACGGGCAGAAAAGCATGTTTTTCACAGTCCTCACTGTTTTGATCATAAAGCGTTTAAGGGAAGTGTACGGTAGTGTTTTGGAAGAAAATTGTTTTTTTCGAAAATCGAGCAATTCGATGATAACTCTCGAACGGTCGAATGTTAGCGTTTGCCGTATGTTGCATCGTGTTCAGCGCATCGAATTACCCCTATGCAGTGAATTTGAAACGTTTAAGGGAAGTGTACGGTAGTGTTTTGGAAGAAAATTGTTTTTTTCGAAAATCGAGCAATTCGATGATAACTCTCGAACGGTCGAATGTTAGCGTTTGCCGTATGTTGCATCGTGTTCAGCGCATCGAATTACCCCTATGCAGTGAATTTGAAGCGTTTAAGGGAAGTGTACGGTAGTGTTTTGGAAGAAAATTGTTTTTTTCGAAAATCGAGCAATTCGGTGATAACTCAAGAACAGTCGAATGTTAGCGTTTGCCGTATGTTGCATCGTGTTCAGCGTATCGAATTACCCCTATGCAGTGAATTTGAAGCGTTTAAGGGAAGTGTACGGTAGTGTTTTGGAAGAAAATTGTTTTTTTCGAAAATCGAGCAATTCGGTGATAACTCGAGAACGGTCGAATGTTAGCGTTTGCCGTATGTTGCATCGTGTTCAGATCATCGAATTAACCATATACAGTGAATTTGAAGCGTTTGAGAGAAGTGTACGGTAGTGTTTAGGCAGAAATTTTTTTTTTCGAAAATCGAGCAATTCGGTGATAACTCGCGAACGGTCGAATGTTAGCACTCGCCGTATGTTGCATCGTGTTCAGCGCATCGAATAACCCCTATACAGTGAATTTGAAGTGGTTACGGGAAGTGTACGGTAGTGTTTTTGAAGGAAAACCCGTCAATGCGATATTCGTGCGTTTCACGGGCAGAAAAGCACGTTTTTCACAGTCCTCACTGTTTTGATGATAACTCGAGAACGATCGAATGTTAGCGTTTGCCGTATGTTGCATCGTGTTCAGCGCATCGAATTACCCCTATGCGGTGAATTTGAAGCGTTTAAGGGAAGTCTACGGTAGTGTTTTGGAAGAAAATTGTTTTTTTCGAAAATCGAGCAATTCGGTGAAAAGTCAAGAACGGTCGAATGTTAGCGTTTGCCGTATGTTGCATCGTATTCAGCGCATCGAATTACCCCTATGCAGTGAATTTGAAGCGTTTAAGGGAAGTGTACGGTAGTGTTTTGGAAGAAAATTGTTTTTTTCGAAAATCGAGCAATTCGGTGATAACTCAAGAACGGTCGAATGTTAGCGTTTGCCGGATGTTGCATTGTGTTCAGCACATCGAATTACCCCTATACAGTGAATTTGAAGCGTTTGAGAGAAGTGTACGGTAGTGTTTAGGCAGAAATTTTTTTTTTCGAAAATCGAGCAATTCGGTGATAACTCGCGAACGGTCGAATGTTAGCACTCGCCGTATGTTGCATCGTGTTCAGCGCATCGAATAACCCCTATACAGTGATTTTGAAGTGGTTACGGGAAGTGTACGGTAGTGCTTTTGAAGGAAAACCCGTTAATGCGATATTCGTGCGTTTCACGGGCAGAAAAGCACGTTTTTCACAGTCCTCACTGTTTTGATGATAACTCGAGAAAGGTCGAATGTTAGCGTTTGCCGTGTGTTGCATTGTGTTCAGCGCATCGAATTACCCCTATGCAGTGAATTTGAAGCGTTTAAGGGAAGTGTACGGTAGTGTTTTGGAAGAAAATTGTTTTTTTCGAAAATCGAGCAATTCGGTGATAACTCAAGAACGGTCGAATGTTAGCGTTTGCCGTATGTTGCATCGTGTTCAGCGTATCGAGTTACCCCTATGCAGTGAATTTGAAGCGTTTAAGGGAAGTGTACGGTAGTGTTTTGGAAGAAAATTGTTTTTTTCGAAAATCGAGCAATTCGGTGATAACTCAAGAACAGTCGAATGTTAGCGTTTGCCGTATGTTGCATCGTGTTCAGCGTATCGAATTACCCCTATGCAGTGAATTTGAAGCGTTTAAGGGAAGTGTACGGTGGTGTTTTGGAAGAAAATTGTTTTTTTCGAAAATCGAGCAATTCGGTGATAACTCGAGAACGGTCAAATGTTAGCGTTTGCCGTATGTTGCATCGTGTTCAGATCATCGAATTAACCATATACAGTGAATTTCAAACGTTTAAGAGAAGTGTACGGTAGTGTTTTAGGCAGAAATTGGTTTTTTCGAAAATCGAGCAATTCGGTGATAACTCGAGAACCGTCGAATGTTAGCGCTCGCCGTATGTTGCATCGTGTTCAGCGCATCAAATTACCCCTATACAGTGAATTTGAAGTGGTTACGGGAAGTGTACGGTAGTGTTTTTGAAGGAAAACCCGTTAATGCGATATTCGTGCGTTTCACGGGCAGAAAAGCACGTTTTTCACAGTCCTCACTGTTTTGATCATAACTCGAGAACGATCGAATGTTAGCGTTTGCCGTATGTTGCATCGTGTTCAGCACACCGAATTACCCCTACACACTGAATTTGAAGCGTTTAAGGGAAGTGTACGGTAATGTTTTTGGCCGAAATTGGTTTTTTCGAAAATCGAGCAATTCGATGATAACTCTCGAACGGTCGAATGTTAGCGTTTGCCGTATGTTGCATCGTGTTTAGCGCATCGAATTACCCCTATGCAGTGAATTTGAAGCGTTTAAGGGAAGTGTACGGTAGTGTTTTGGAAGAAAATTGTTTTTTTCGAAAATCGAGCAATTCGGTGATAACTCGAGAACGGTCGAATGTTAGCACTCGCCGTATGTTGCATCGTGTTCAGCGCATCGAATAACCCCTATACAGTGATTTTGAAGTGGTTACGGGAAGTGTAGGGTAGTGCTTTTGAAGGAAAACCCGTTAATGCGATATTCGTGCGTTTCACGGGCAGAAAAGCACGTTTTTCACAGTCCTCACTGTTTTGATCATAACTCGAGAACGATCGAATGTTAGCGTTTGCCGTATGTTGCATCGTGTTCAGCGCATCGAATTACCCCTATGCAGTGAATTTGAAGCGTTTAAGGGAAGTGTACGGTAGTGTTTTGGAAGAAAATTGTTTTTTTCGAAAATCGAGCAATTCGATGATAACTCTCGAACGGTCGAATGTTAGCGTTTGCCGTATGTTGCATCGTGTTCAGCGCATCGAATTACCCCTATGCAGTGAATTTGAAGCGTTTAAGGGAAGTGTACGGTAGTGTTTTGGAAGAAAATTGTTTTTTTCGAAAATCGAGCAATTCGGTGATAACTCTCGAACGGTCGAATGTTAGCGTTTGCCGTATGTTGCATCGTGTTCAGCGCATCGAATTACCCCTATGCAGTGAATTTGAAGCGTTTAAGGGAAGTGTACGGTAGTGTTTTGGAAGAAAATTGTTTTTTTCGAAAATCGAGCAATTCGGTGATAACTCGAGAACGGTCGAATGTTAGCGCTTGCCGTATGTTGCATCGTGTTCAGATCATCGAATTAACCATATACAGTGAATTTCAAACGTTTAAGAGAAGTGTACGGTAGTGTTTTAGGCAGAAATTGGTTTTTTCGAAAATCGAGCAATTCGGTGATAACTCGAGAACCGTCGAATGTTAGCGCTCGCCGTATGTTGCATCGTGTTCAGCGCATCAAATTACCCTTATACAGTGAATTTGAAGTGGTTACGGGAAGTGTACGGTAGTGTTTTTGAAGGAAAACCCGTTAATGCGATATTCGTGCGTTTCACGGGCAGAAAAGCACGTTTTTCACAGTCCTCACTGTTTTGATGATAACTCGAGACAGGTCGAATGTTAGCGTTTGCCGTGTGTTGCATTGTGTTCCACACATCAAATTACCCCTACACACTGAATTTGAAGCGTTTAAGGGAAGTGTACGGTAATGTTTTTGGCCGAAATTGGTTTTTTCGAAAATCGAGCAATTCGATGATAACTCTCGAACGGTCGAATGTTAGCGTTTGCCGTATGTTGCATCGTGTTCAGCGCATCGAATTACCCCTATGCAGTGAATTTGAAGCGTTTAAGGGAAGTGTACGGTAGTGTTTTGGAAGAAAATTGTTTTTTTCGAAAATCGAGCAATTCGGTGATAACTCAAGAACGGTCGAATGATAGCGTTTGCCGGATGTTGCATTGTGTTCAGCACATCGAATTACCCCTATACAGTGAATTTGAAGCGTTTGAGAGAAGTGTACGGTAGTGTTTAGGCAGAAATTTTTTTTTTCGAAAATCGAGCAATTCGGTGATAACTCGCGAACGGTCGAATGTTAGCACTCGCCGTATGTTGCATCGTGTTCAGCGCATCGAATAACCCCTGTACAGTGATTTTGAAGTGGTTACGGGAAGTGTACGGTAGTGTTTTTGAAGGAAAACCCGTTAATGCGATATTCGTGCGTTTCACGGGCAGAAAAGCACGTTTTTCACAGTCCTCACTGTTTTGATGATAACTCGAGAACGATCGAATGTTAGCGTTTGCCGTATGTTGCATCGTGTTCAGCGCATCGAATTACCCCTATGCAGTGAATTTGAAGCGTTTAAGGGAAGTGTACGGTAGTGTTTTGGAAGAAAATTGTTTTTTTTTCGAAAATCGAGCAATTCGGTGATAACTCAAGAACGGTCGAATGTTAGCGTTTGCCGGATGTTGCATTGTGTTCAGCACATCGAATTACCCCTATACAGTGAATTTGAAGCGTTTGAGAGAAGTGTACGGTAGTGTTTAGGCAGAAATTTTTTTTTTCGAAAATCGAGCAATTCGGTGATAACTCGCGAACGGTCGAATGTTAGCACTCGCCGTATGTTGCATCGTGTTCAGCGCATCGAATAACCCCTATACAGTGATTTTGAAGTGGGTACGGGAAGTGTACGGTAGTGCTTTTGAAGGAAAACCCGTTAATGCGATATTCGTACGTTTCACGGGCAGAAAAGCACGTTTTTCACAGTCCTCACTGTTTTGATGATAACTCGAGAACGATCGAATGTTAGCGTTTGCCGTATGTTGCATCGTGTTCAGCGCATCGAATTACCCCTATGCAGTGAATTTGAAGCGTTTAAGGGAAGTGTACGGTAGTGTTTTGGAAGAAAATTGTTTTTTTTCGAAAATCGAGCAATTCGGTGATAACTCAAGAACGGTCGAATGTTAGCGTTTGCCGGATGTTGCATTGTGTTCAGCACATCGAATTACCCCTATACAGTGAATTTGAAGCGTTTGAGAGAAGTGTACGGTAGTGTTTAGGCAGAAATTTTTTTTTTCGAAAATCGAGCAATTCGGTGATAACTCGCGAACGGTCGAATGTTAGCACTCGCCGTATGTTGCATCGTGTTCAGCGCATCGAATAACCCCTATACAGTGATTTTGAAGTGGGTACGGGAAGTGTACGGTAGTGCTTTTGAAGGAAAACCCGTTAATGCGATATTCGTGCGTTTCACGGGCAGAAAAGCACGTTTTTCACAGTCCTCACTGTTTTGATGATAACTCGAGAACGATCGAATGTTAGCGTTTGCCGTATGTTGCATCGTGTTCAGCGCATCGAATTACCCCTATGCTGTGAATTTGAAGCGTTTAAGGGAAGTGTACGGTAGTGTTTTGGAAGAAAATTGTTATTTTCGAAAATCGAACAATTCGATGATACCTCGAGAACGGTCGAATGTTGGCGTTTGCCGTATGTTGCATCGTGTTCAGCACACCGAATTACCCCTACACAGTGAATTTGAAGTGGTTACGGGAAGTGTACAGTAGTGTTTTTGAAGGAAAACCCGTTAATGCGATATTCGTGCGTTTCACGGGCAGAAAAGCACGTTTTTCACAGTCCTCACTGTTTTGATGATAACTCGAGAAAGGTCGAATGTTAGCGTTTGCCGTATGTTGTATGGTGTTCAGTACATCGAACTACCCCTATACAGTGAATTTGAAGCATTTAGGAGAAGTGTACGGTAGTGTTTTTGGCAGAAATTGTTTTTTTCGAAAATCGAGCAATTCGGTGATAACTCAAGAACGGTCGAATGTTAGCGTTTGCCGTGAGTTGCATTGTGTTCAGCACATCAAATTACCCCTACACACTGAATTTGAAGCGTTTAAGGGAAGTGTACGGTAATGTTTTTGGCCGAAATTGGTTTTTTCAAAAATCGAGCAATTCGATGATAACTCTCGAACGGTCGAATGTTAGCGTTTGCCGTATGTTGCATCGTGTTTAGCGCATCGAATTACCCCTATGCAGTGAATTTGAAGCGTTTAAGGGAAGTGTACGGCAGTGTTTTGGAAGAAAATTGTTTTTTTCGAAAATCGAGCAATTCGATGATAACTCTCGAACGGTCGAATGTTAGCGTTTGCCGTATGTTGCATCGTGTTCAGCGCATCGAATTACCCCTATGCAGTGAATTTGAAGCGTTTAAGGGAAGTGTACGGTAGTGTTTTGGAAGAAAATTGTTTTTTTCGAAAATCGAGCAATTCGGTGATAACTCAAGAATGGTCGAATGTTAGCGTTTGCCGTATGTTGCATCGTGTTCAGCGTATCGAATTACCCCCATGCAGTGAATTTGAAGCGTTTAAGGGAAGTGTACGGTAGTGTTTTGGAAGAAAATTGTTTTTTTCGAAAATCGAGCAATTCGGTGATAACTCGAGAACGGTCGAATGTTAGCGTTTGCCGTATGTTGCATCGTGTTCAGGTCATCGAATTAACCATGTACAGTGTATTTCAAACGTTTAAGAGAAGTGTACGGTAGTGTTTTAGGCAGAAATTGTTTTTTTCGAAAATCGAGCAATTCGGTGATAACTCGAGAACCGTCGAATGTTAGCGCTCGCCGTATGTTGCATCGTGTTCAGCGCATCAAATTACCCCTATACAGTGAATTTGAAGTGGTTCCGGGAAGTGTACGGTAGTGTTTTTGAAGGAAAACCCGTTAATGCGATATTCGTGCGTTTCACGGGCAGAAAAGCACGTTTTTCACAGTCCTCACTGTTTTGATGATAACTCGAGAAAGGTCGAATGTTAGCGTTTGCCGTATGTTGTATGGTGTTCAGTACATCGAACTACCCCTATACAGTGAATTTGAAGCATTTAGGAGAAGTGTACGGTAGTGTTTTTGGCAGAAATTGGTTTTTTCGAAAATCGAGCAATTCGGTGATAACTCAAGAACGGTCGAATGTTAGCGTTTGCCGTGTGTTGCATTGTGTTCAGCACATCAAATTACCCCTACACACTGAATTTGAAGCGTTTAAGGGAAGTGTACGGTAATGTTTTTGGCCGAAATTGTTTTTTTCGAAAATCGAGCAATTCGATGATAACTCTCGAACGGTCGAATGTTAGCGTTTGCCGTATGTTGCATCGTGTTTAGCGCATCGAATTACCTCTATGCAGTGAATTTGAAGCGTTTAAGGGAAGTGTACGGTAGTGTTTTGGAAGAAAATTGTTTTTTTCGAATATCGAGCAATTCGGTGATAACTCAAGAACGGTCGAATGTTAGCGTTTGCCGGATGTTGCATTGTGTTCAGCACATCGAATTACCCCTATACAGTGAATTTGAAGCGTTTAAGGGAAGTGTACGGTAGTGTTTAGGCAGAAATTTTTTTTTTCGAAAATCGAGCAATTCGGTGATAACTCGAGAACGATCGAATGTTAGCACTCGCCGTATGTAGCATCGTGTTCAGCGCATCGAATAACCCCTATACAGTGATTTTGAAGTGGTTACGGGAAGTGTAGGGTAGTGCTTTTGAAGGAAAACCCGTTAATGCGATATTCGTGCGTTTCACGGGCAGAAAAGCATGTTTTTCACAGTCCTCACTGTTTTGATCATAAAGCGTTTAAGGGAAGTGTACGGTAGTGTTTTGGAAGAAAATTGTTTTTTTCGAAAATCGAGCAATTCGATGATAACTCTCGAACGGTCGAATGTTAGCGTTTGCCGTATGTTGCATCGTGTTCAGCGCATCGAATTACCCCTATGCAGTGAATTTGAAGCGTTTAAGGGAAGTGTACGGTAGTGTTTTGGAAGAAAATTGTTTTTTTCGAAAATCGAGCAATTCGATGATAACTCTCGAACGGTCGAATGTTAGCGTTTGCCGTATGTTGCATCGTGTTCAGCGCATCGAATTACCCCTATGCAGTGAATTTGAAGCGTTTAAGGGAAGTGTACGGTAGTGTTTTGGAAGAAAATTGTTTTTTTCGAAAATCGAGCAATTCGGTGATAACTCAAGAACAGTCGAATGTTAGCGTTTGCCGTATGTTGCATCGTGTTCAGCGTATCGAATTACCCCTATGCAGTGAATTTGAAGCGTTTAAGGGAAGTGTACGGTAGTGTTTTGGAAGAAAATTGTTTTTTTCGAAAATCGAGCAATTCGGTGATAACTCGAGAACGGTCGAATGTTAGCGTTTGCCGTATGTTGCATCGTGTTCAGATCATCGAATTAACCATATACAGTGAATTTGAAGCGTTTGAGAGAAGTGTACGGTAGTGTTTAGGCAGAAATTTTTTTTTTCGAAAATCGAGCAATTCGGTGATAACTCGCGAACGGTCGAATGTTAGCACTCGCCGTATGTTGCATCGTGTTCAGCGCATCGAATAACCCCTATACAGTGATTTTGAAGTGGGTACGGGAAGTGTACGGTAGTGCTTTTGAAGGAAAACCCGTTAATGCGATATTCGTACGTTTCACGGGCAGAAAAGCACGTTTTTCACAGTCCTCACTGTTTTGATGATAACTCGAGAACGATCGAATGTTAGCGTTTGCCGTATGTTGCATCGTGTTCAGCGCATCGAATTACCCCTATGCAGTGAATTTGAAGCGTTTAAGGGAAGTGTACGGTAGTGTTTTGGAAGAAAATTGTTTTTTTTCGAAAATCGAGCAATTCGGTGATAACTCAAGAACGGTCGAATGTTAGCGTTTGCCGGATGTTGCATTGTGTTCAGCACATCGAATTACCCCTATACAGTGAATTTGAAGCGTTTGAGAGAAGTGTACGGTAGTGTTTACGCAGAAATTTTTTTTTTCGAAAATCGAGCAATTCGGTGATAACTCGCGAACGGTCGAATGTTAGCACTCGCCGTATGTTGCATCGTGTTCAGCGCATCGAATAACCCCTATACAGTGATTTTGAAGTGGGTACGGGAAGTGTACGGTAGTGCTTTTGAAGGAAAACCCGTTAATGCGATATTCGTGCGTTTCACGGGCAGAAAAGCACGTTTTTCACAGTCCTCACTGTTTTGATGATAACTCGAGAACGATCGAATGTTAGCGTTTGCCGTATGTTGCATCGTGTTCAGCGCATCGAATTACCCCTATGCGGTGAATTTGAAGCGTTTAAGGGAAGTCTACGGTAGTGTTTTGGAAGAAAATTGTTTTTTTCGAAAATCGAGCAATTCGGTGAAAAGTCAAGAACGGTCGAATGTTAGCGTTTGCCGTATGTTGCATCGTATTCAGCGCATCGAATTACCCCTATGCAGTGAATTTGAAGCGTTTAAGGGAAGTGTACGGTAGTGTTTTGGAAGAAAATTGTTTTTTTCGAAAATCGAGCAATTCGGTGATAACTCAAGAACGGTCGAATGTTAGCGTTTGCCGGATGTTGCATTGTGTTCAGCACATCGAATTACCCCTATACAGTGAATTTGAAGCGTTTGAGAGAAGTGTACGGTAGTGTTTAGGCAGAAATTTTTTTTTTCGAAAATCGAGCAATTCGGTGATAACTCGCGAACGGTCGAATGTTAGCACTCGCCGTATGTTGCATCGTGTTCAGCGCATCGAATAACCCCTATACAGTGATTTTGAAGTGGTTACGGGAAGTGTACGGTAGTGCTTTTGAAGGAAAACCCGTTAATGCGATATTCGTGCGTTTCACGGGCAGAAAAGCACGTTTTTCACAGTCCTCACTGTTTTGATGATAACTCGAGAAAGGTCGAATGTTAGCGTTTGCCGTGTGTTGCATTGTGTTCAGCGCATCGAATTACCCCTATGCAGTGAATTTGAAGCGTTTAAGGGAAGTGTACGGTAGTGTTTTGGAAGAAAATTGTTTTTTTCGAAAATCGAGCAATTCGGTGATAACTCAAGAACGGTCGAATGTTAGCGTTTGCCGTATGTTGCATCGTGTTCAGCGTATCGAGTTACCCCTATGCAGTGAATTTGAAGCGTTTAAGGGAAGTGTACGGTAGTGTTTTGGAAGAAAATTTTTTTTTCGAAAATCGAGCAATTCGGTGATAACTCAAGAACAGTCGAATGTTAGCGTTTGCCGTATGTTGCATCGTGTTCAGCGTATCGAATTACCCCTATGCAGTGAATTTGAAGCGTTTAAGGGAAGTGTACGGTGGTGTTTTGGAAGAAAATTGTTTTTTTCGAAAATCGAGCAATTCGGTGATAACTCGAGAACGGTCGAATGTTAGCGTTTGCCGTATGTTGCATCGTGTTCAGATCATCGAATTAACCATATACAGTGAATTTCAAACGTTTAAGAGAAGTGTACGGTAGTGTTTTAGGCAGAAATTGGTTTTTTCGAAAATCGAGCAATTCGGTGATAACTCGAGAACCGTCGAATGTTAGCGCTCGCCGTATGTTGCATCGTGTTCAGCGCATCAAATTACCCCTATACAGTGAATTTGAAGTGGTTACGGGAAGTGTACGGTAGTGTTTTTGAAGGAAAACCCGTTAATGCGATATTCGTGCGTTTCACGGGCAGAAAAGCACGTTTTTCACAGTCCTCACTGTTTTGATCATAACTCGAGAACGATCGAATGTTAGCGTTTGCCGTATGTTGCATCGTGTTCAGCACACCGAATTACCCCTACACACTGAATTTGAAGCGTTTAAGGGAAGTGTACGGTAATGTTTTTGGCCGAAATTGGTTTTTTCGAAAATCGAGCAATTCGATGATAACTCTCGAACGGTCGAATGTTAGCGTTTGCCGTATGTTGCATCGTGTTTAGCGCATCGAATTACCCCTATGCAGTGAATTTGAAGCGTTTAAGGGAAGTGTACGGTAGTGTTTTGGAAGAAAATTGTTTTTTTCGAAAATCGAGCAATTCGGTGATAACTCGAGAACGGTCGAATGTTAGCACTCGCCGTATGTTGCATCGTGTTCAGCGCATCGAATAACCCCTATACAGTGATTTTGAAGTGGTTACGGGAAGTGTAGGGTAGTGCTTTTGAAGGAAAACCCGTTAATGCGATATTCGTGCGTTTCACGGGCAGAAAAGCACGTTTTTCACAGTCCTCACTGTTTTGATCATAACTCGAGAACGATCGAATGTTAGCGTTTGCCGTATGTTGCATCGTGTTCAGCGCATCGAATTACCCCTATGCAGTGAATTTGAAGCGTTTAAGGGAAGTGTACGGTAGTGTTTTGGAAGAAAATTGTTTTTTTCGAAAATCGAGCAATTCGATGATAACTCTCGAACGGTCGAATGTTAGCGTTTGCCGTATGTTGCATCGTGTTCAGCGCATCGAATTACCCCTATGCAGTGAATTTGAAGCGTTTAAGGGAAGTGTACGGTAGTGTTTTGGAAGAAAATTGTTTTTTTCGAAAATCGAGCAATTCGGTGATAACTCTCGAACGGTCGAATGTTAGCGTTTGCCGTATGTTGCATCGTGTTCAGCGCATCGAATTACCCCTATGCAGTGAATTTGAAGCGTTTAAGGGAAGTGTACGGTAGTGTTTTGGAAGAAAATTGTTTTTTTCGAAAATCGAGCAATTCGGTGATAACTCGAGAACCGTCGAATGTTAGCGCTCGCCGTATGTTGCATCGTGTTCAGCGCATCAAATTACCCTTATACAGTGAATTTGAAGTGGTTACGGGAAGTGTACGGTAGTGTTTTTGAAGGAAAACCCGTTAATGCGATATTCGTGCGTTTCACGGGCAGAAAAGCACGTTTTTCACAGTCCTCACTGTTTTGATGATAACTCGAGACAGGTCGAATGTTAGCGTTTGCCGTGTGTTGCATTGTGTTCCACACATCAAATTACCCCTACACACTGAATTTGAAGCGTTTAAGGGAAGTGTACGGTAATGTTTTTGGCCGAAATTGGTTTTTTCGAAAATCGAGCAATTCGATGATAACTCTCGAACGGTCGAATGTTAGCGTTTGCCGTATGTTGCATCGTGTTCAGCGCATCGAATTACCCCTATGCAGTGAATTTGAAGCGTTTAAGGGAAGTGTACGGTAGTGTTTTGGAAGAAAATTGTTTTTTTCGAAAATCGAGCAATTCGGTGATAACTCAAGAACGGTCGAATGATAGCGTTTGCCGGATGTTGCATTGTGTTCAGCACATCGAATTACCCCTATACAGTGAATTTGAAGCGTTTGAGAGAAGTGTACGGTAGTGTTTAGGCAGAAATTTTTTTTTTCGAAAATCGAGCAATTCGGTGATAACTCGCGAACGGTCGAATGTTAGCACTCGCCGTATGTTGCATCGTGTTCAGCGCATCGAATAACCCCTGTACAGTGATTTTGAAGTGGTTACGGGAAGTGTACGGTAGTGTTTTTGAAGGAAAACCCGTTAATGCGATATTCGTGCGTTTCACGGGCAGAAAAGCACGTTTTTCACAGTCCTCACTGTTTTGATGATAACTCGAGAACGATCGAATGTTAGCGTTTGCCGTATGTTGCATCGTGTTCAGCGCATCGAATTACCCCTATGCAGTGAATTTGAAGCGTTTAAGGGAAGTGTACGGTAGTGTTTTGGAAGAAAATTGTTTTTTTTCGAAAATCGAGCAATTCGGTGATAACTCAAGAACGGTCGAATGTTAGCGTTTGCCGGATGTTGCATTGTGTTCAGCACATCGAATTACCCCTATACAGTGAATTTGAAGCGTTTGAGAGAAGTGTACGGTAGTGTTTAGGCAGAAATTTTTTTTTTCGAAAATCGAGCAATTCGGTGATAACTCGCGAACGGTCGAATGTTAGCACTCGCCGTATGTTGCATCGTGTTCAGCGCATCGAATAACCCCTATACAGTGATTTTGAAGTGGGTACGGGAAGTGTACGGTAGTGCTTTTGAAGGAAAACCCGTTAATGCGATATTCGTGCGTTTCACGGGCAGAAAAGCACGTTTTTCACAGTCCTCACTGTTTTGATGATAACTCGAGAACGATCGAATGTTAGCGTTTGCCGTATGTTGCATCGTGTTCAGCGCATCGAATTACCCCTATGCTGTGAATTTGAAGCGTTTAAGGGAAGTGTACGGTAGTGTTTTGGAAGAAAATTGTTATTTTCGAAAATCGAACAATTCGATGATACCTCGAGAACGGTCGAATGTTGGCGTTTGCCGTATGTTGCATCGTGTTCAGCACACCGAATTACCCCTACACAGTGAATTTGAAGTGGTTACGGGAAGTGTACGGTAGTGTTTTTGAAGGAAAACCCGTTAATGCGATATTCGTGCGTTTCACGGGCAGAAAAGCACGTTTTTCACAGTCCTCACTGTTTTGATGATAACTCGAGAAAGGTCGAATGTTAGCGTTTGCCGTATGTTGTATGGTGTTCAGTACATCGAACTACCCCTATACAGTGAATTTGAAGCATTTAGGAGAAGTGTACGGTAGTGTTTTTGGCAGAAATTGTTTTTTTCGAAAATCGAGCAATTCGGTGATAACTCAAGAACGGTCGAATGTTAGCGTTTGCCGTGAGTTGCATTGTGTTCAGCACATCAAATTACCCCTACACACTGAATTTGAAGCGTTTAAGGGAAGTGTACGGTAATGTTTTTGGCCGAAATTGGTTTTTTCAAAAATCGAGCAATTCGATGATAACTCTCGAACGGTCGAATGTTAGCGTTTGCCGTATGTTGCATCGTGTTTAGCGCATCGAATTACCCCTATGCAGTGAATTTGAAGCGTTTAAGGGAAGTGTACGGCAGTGTTTTGGAAGAAAATTGTTTTTTTCGAAAATCGAGCAATTCGATGATAACTCTCGAACGGTCGAATGTTAGCGTTTGCCGTATGTTGCATCGTGTTCAGCGCATCGAATTACCCCTATGCAGTGAATTTGAAGCGTTTAAGGGAAGTGTACGGTAGTGTTTTGGAAGAAAATTGTTTTTTTCGAAAATCGAGCAATTCGGTGATAACTCAAGAATGGTCGAATGTTAGCGTTTGCCGTATGTTGCATCGTGTTCAGCGTATCGAATTACCCCCATGCAGTGAATTTGAAGCGTTTAAGGGAAGTGTACGGTAGTGTTTTGGAAGAAAATTGTTTTTTTCGAAAATCGAGCAATTCGGTGATAACTCGAGAACGGTCGAATGTTAGCGTTTGCCGTATGTTGCATCGTGTTCAGGTCATCGAATTAACCATGTACAGTGTATTTCAAACGTTTAAGAGAAGTGTACGGTAGTGTTTTAGGCAGAAATTGTTTTTTTCGAAAATCGAGCAATTCGGTGATAACTCGAGAACCGTCGAATGTTAGCGCTCGCCGTATGTTGCATCGTGTTCAGCGCATCAAATTACCCCTATACAGTGAATTTGAAGTGGTTCCGGGAAGTGTACGGTAGTGTTTTTGAAGGAAAACCCGTTAATGCGATATTCGTGCGTTTCACGGGCAGAAAAGCACGTTTTTCACAGTCCTCACTGTTTTGATGATAACTCGAGAAAGGTCGAATGTTAGCGTTTGCCGTATGTTGTATGGTGTTCAGTACATCGAACTACCCCTATACAGTGAATTTGAAGCATTTAGGAGAAGTGTACGGTAGTGTTTTTGGCAGAAATTGGTTTTTTCGAAAATCGAGCAATTCGGTGATAACTCAAGAACGGTCGAATGTTAGCGTTTGCCGTGTGTTGCATTGTGTTCAGCACATCAAATTACCCCTACACACTGAATTTGAAGCGTTTAAGGGAAGTGTACGGTAATGTTTTTGGCCGAAATTGTTTTTTTCGAAAATCGAGCAATTCGATGATAACTCTCGAACGGTCGAATGTTAGCGTTTGCCGTATGTTGCATCGTGTTTAGCGCATCGAATTACCTCTATGCAGTGAATTTGAAGCGTTTAAGGGAAGTGTACGGTAGTGTTTTGGAAGAAAATTGTTTTTTTCGAATATCGAGCAATTCGGTGATAACTCAAGAACGGTCGAATGTTAGCGTTTGCCGGATGTTGCATTGTGTTCAGCACATCGAATTACCCCTATACAGTGAATTTGAAGCGTTTAAGGGAAGTGTACGGTAGTGTTTAGGCAGAAATTTTTTTTTTCGAAAATCGAGCAATTCGGTGATAACTCGAGAACGATCGAATGTTAGCACTCGCCGTATGTAGCATCGTGTTCAGCGCATCGAATAACCCCTATACAGTGATTTTGAAGTGGTTACGGGAAGTGTAGGGTAGTGCTTTTGAAGGAAAACCCGTTAATGCGATATTCGTGCGTTTCACGGGCAGAAAAGCATGTTTTTCACAGTCCTCACTGTTTTGATCATAAAGCGTTTAAGGGAAGTGTACGGTAGTGTTTTGGAAGAAAATTGTTTTTTTCGAAAATCGAGCAATTCGATGATAACTCTCGAACGGTCGAATGTTAGCGTTTGCCGTATGTTGCATCGTGTTCAGCGCATCGAATTACCCCTATGCAGTGAATTTGAAGCGTTTAAGGGAAGTGTACGGTAGTGTTTTGGAAGAAAATTGTTTTTTTCGAAAATCGAGCAATTCGATGATAACTCTCGAACGGTCGAATGTTAGCGTTTGCCGTATGTTGCATCGTGTTCAGCGCATCGAATTACCCCTATGCAGTGAATTTGAAGCGTTTAAGGGAAGTGTACGGTAGTGTTTTGGAAGAAAATTGTTTTTTTCGAAAATCGAGCAATTCGGTGATAACTCAAGAACAGTCGAATGTTAGCGTTTGCCGTATGTTGCATCGTGTTCAGCGTATCGAATTACCCCTATGCAGTGAATTTGAAGCGTTTAAGGGAAGTGTACGGTAGTGTTTTGGAAGAAAATTGTTTTTTTCGAAAATCGAGCAATTCGGTGATAACTCGAGAACGGTCGAATGTTAGCGTTTGCCGTATGTTGCATCGTGTTCAGATCATCGAATTAACCATATACAGTGAATTTGAAGCGTTTGAGAGAAGTGTACGGTAGTGTTTAGGCAGAAATTTTTTTTTTCGAAAATCGAGCAATTCGGTGATAACTCGCGAACGGTCGAATGTTAGCACTCGCCGTATGTTGCATCGTGTTCAGCGCATCGAATAACCCCTATACAGTGATTTTGAAGTGGGTACGGGAAGTGTACGGTAGTGCTTTTGAAGGAAAACCCGTTAATGCGATATTCGTACGTTTCACGGGCAGAAAAGCACGTTTTTCACAGTCCTCACTGTTTTGATGATAACTCGAGAACGATCGAATGTTAGCGTTTGCCGTATGTTGCATCGTGTTCAGCGCATCGAATTACCCCTATGCAGTGAATTTGAAGCGTTTAAGGGAAGTGTACGGTAGTGTTTTGGAAGAAAATTGTTTTTTTTCGAAAATCGAGCAATTCGGTGATAACTCAAGAACGGTCGAATGTTAGCGTTTGCCGGATGTTGCATTGTGTTCAGCACATCGAATTACCCCTATACAGTGAATTTGAAGCGTTTGAGAGAAGTGTACGGTAGTGTTTACGCAGAAATTTTTTTTTTCGAAAATCGAGCAATTCGGTGATAACTCGCGAACGGTCGAATGTTAGCACTCGCCGTATGTTGCATCGTGTTCAGCGCATCGAATAACCCCTATACAGTGATTTTGAAGTGGGTACGGGAAGTGTACGGTAGTGCTTTTGAAGGAAAACCCGTTAATGCGATATTCGTGCGTTTCACGGGCAGAAAAGCACGTTTTTCACAGTCCTCACTGTTTTGATGATAACTCGAGAACGATCGAATGTTAGCGTTTGCCGTATGTTGCATCGTGTTCAGCGCATCGAATTACCCCTATGCGGTGAATTTGAAGCGTTTAAGGGAAGTCTACGGTAGTGTTTTGGAAGAAAATTGTTTTTTTCGAAAATCGAGCAATTCGGTGAAAAGTCAAGAACGGTCGAATGTTAGCGTTTGCCGTATGTTGCATCGTATTCAGCGCATCGAATTACCCCTATGCAGTGAATTTGAAGCGTTTAAGGGAAGTGTACGGTAGTGTTTTGGAAGAAAATTGTTTTTTTCGAAAATCGAGCAATTCGGTGATAACTCAAGAACGGTCGAATGTTAGCGTTTGCCGGATGTTGCATTGTGTTCAGCACATCGAATTACCCCTATACAGTGAATTTGAAGCGTTTGAGAGAAGTGTACGGTAGTGTTTAGGCAGAAATTTTTTTTTTCGAAAATCGAGCAATTCGGTGATAACTCGCGAACGGTCGAATGTTAGCACTCGCCGTATGTTGCATCGTGTTCAGCGCATCGAATAACCCCTATACAGTGATTTTGAAGTGGTTACGGGAAGTGTACGGTAGTGCTTTTGAAGGAAAACCCGTTAATGCGATATTCGTGCGTTTCACGGGCAGAAAAGCACGTTTTTCACAGTCCTCACTGTTTTGATGATAACTCGAGAAAGGTCGAATGTTAGCGTTTGCCGTGTGTTGCATTGTGTTCAGCGCATCGAATTACCCCTATGCAGTGAATTTGAAGCGTTTAAGGGAAGTGTACGGTAGTGTTTTGGAAGAAAATTGTTTTTTTCGAAAATCGAGCAATTCGGTGATAACTCAAGAACGGTCGAATGTTAGCGTTTGCCGTATGTTGCATCGTGTTCAGCGTATCGAGTTACCCCTATGCAGTGAATTTGAAGCGTTTAAGGGAAGTGTACGGTAGTGTTTTGGAAGAAAATTGTTTTTTTCGAAAATCGAGCAATTCGGTGATAACTCAAGAACAGTCGAATGTTAGCGTTTGCCGTATGTTGCATCGTGTTCAGCGTATCGAATTACCCCTATGCAGTGAATTTGAAGCGTTTAAGGGAAGTGTACGGTGGTGTTTTGGAAGAAAATTGTTTTTTTCGAAAATCGAGCAATTCGGTGATAACTCGAGAACGGTCGAATGTTAGCGTTTGCCGTATGTTGCATCGTGTTCAGATCATCGAATTAACCATATACAGTGAATTTCAAACGTTTAAGAGAAGTGTACGGTAGTGTTTTAGGCAGAAATTGGTTTTTTCGAAAATCGAGCAATTCGGTGATAACTCGAGAACCGTCGAATGTTAGCGCTCGCCGTATGTTGCATCGTGTTCAGCGCATCAAATTACCCCTATACAGTGAATTTGAAGTGGTTACGGGAAGTGTACGGTAGTGTTTTTGAAGGAAAACCCGTTAATGCGATATTCGTGCGTTTCACGGGCAGAAAAGCACGTTTTTCACAGTCCTCACTGTTTTGATCATAACTCGAGAACGATCGAATGTTAGCGTTTGCCGTATGTTGCATCGTGTTCAGCACACCGAATTACCCCTACACACTGAATTTGAAGCGTTTAAGGGAAGTGTACGGTAATGTTTTTGGCCGAAATTGGTTTTTTCGAAAATCGAGCAATTCGATGATAACTCTCGAACGGTCGAATGTTAGCGTTTGCCGTATGTTGCATCGTGTTTAGCGCATCGAATTACCCCTATGCAGTGAATTTGAAGCGTTTAAGGGAAGTGTACGGTAGTGTTTTGGAAGAAAATTGTTTTTTTTCGAAAATCGAGCAATTCGGTGATAACTCGAGAACGGTCGAATGTTAGCACTCGCCGTATGTTGCATCGTGTTCAGCGCATCGAATAACCCCTATACAGTGATTTTGAAGTGGTTACGGGAAGTGTAGGGTAGTGCTTTTGAAGGAAAACCCGTTAATGCGATATTCGTGCGTTTCACGGGCAGAAAAGCACGTTTTTCACAGTCCTCACTGTTTTGATCATAACTCGAGAACGATCGAATGTTAGCGTTTGCCGTATGTTGCATCGTGTTCAGCGCATCGAATTACCCCTATGCAGTGAATTTGAAGCGTTTAAGGGAAGTGTACGGTAGTGTTTTGGAAGAAAATTGTTTTTTTCGAAAATCGAGCAATTCGATGATAACTCTCGAACGGTCGAATGTTAGCGTTTGCCGTATGTTGCATCGTGTTCAGCGCATCGAATTACCCCTATGCAGTGAATTTGAAGCGTTTAAGGGAAGTGTACGGTAGTGTTTTGGAAGAAAATTGTTTTTTTCGAAAATCGAGCAATTCGGTGATAACTCTCGAACGGTCGAATGTTAGCGTTTGCCGTATGTTGCATCGTGTTCAGCGCATCGAATTACCCCTATGCAGTGAATTTGAAGCGTTTAAGGGAAGTGTACGGTAGTGTTTTGGAAGAAAATTGTTTTTTTCGAAAATCGAGCAATTCGGTGATAACTCGAGAACGGTCGAATGTTAGCGTTTGCCGTATGTTGCATCGTGTTCAGATCATCGAATTAACCATATACAGTGAATTTCAAACGTTTAAGAGAAGTGTACGGTAGTGTTTTAGGCAGAAATTGGTTTTTTCGAAAATCGAGCAATTCGGTGATAACTCGAGAACCGTCGAATGTTAGCGCTCGCCGTATGTTGCATCGTGTTCAGCGCATCAAATTACCCTTATACAGTGAATTTGAAGTGGTTACGGGAAGTGTACGGTAGTGTTTTTGAAGGAAAACCCGTTAATGCGATATTCGTGCGTTTCACGGGCAGAAAAGCACGTTTTTCACAGTCCTCACTGTTTTGATGATAACTCGAGACAGGTCGAATGTTAGCGTTTGCCGTGTGTTGCATTGTGTTCCACACATCAAATTACCCCTACACACTGAATTTGAAGCGTTTAAGGGAAGTGTACGGTAATGTTTTTGGCCGAAATTGGTTTTTTTCGAAAATCGAGCAATTCGATGATAACTCTCGAACGGTCGAATGTTAGCGTTTGCCGTATGTTGCATCGTGTTCAGCGCATCGAATTACCCCTATGCAGTGAATTTGAAGCGTTTAAGGGAAGTGTACGGTAGTGTTTTGGAAGAAAATTGTTTTTTTCGAAAATCGAGCAATTCGGTGATAACTCAAGAACGGTCGAATGATAGCGTTTGCCGGATGTTGCATTGTGTTCAGCACATCGAATTACCCCTATACAGTGAATTTGAAGCGTTTGAGAGAAGTGTACGGTAGTGTTTAGGCAGAAATTTTTTTTTTCGAAAATCGAGCAATTCGGTGATAACTCGCGAACGGTCGAATGTTAGCACTCGCCGTATGTTGCATCGTGTTCAGCGCATCGAATAACCCCTGTACAGTGATTTTGAAGTGGTTACGGGAAGTGTACGGTAGTGTTTTTGAAGGAAAACCCGTTAATGCGATATTCGTGCGTTTCACGGGCAGAAAAGCACGTTTTTCACAGTCCTCACTGTTTTGATGATAACTCGAGAACGATCGAATGTTAGCGTTTGCCGTATGTTGCATCGTGTTCAGCGCATCGAATTACCCCTATGCAGTGAATTTGAAGCGTTTAAGGGAAGTGTACGGTAGTGTTTTGGAAGAAAATTGTTTTTTTTTCGAAAATCGAGCAATTCGGTGATAACTCAAGAACGGTCGAATGTTAGCGTTTGCCGGATGTTGCATTGTGTTCAGCACATCGAATTACCCCTATACAGTGAATTTGAAGCGTTTGAGAGAAGTGTACGGTAGTGTTTAGGCAGAAATTTTTTTTTTCGAAAATCGAGCAATTCGGTGATAACTCGCGAACGGTCGAATGTTAGCACTCGCCGTATGTTGCATCGTGTTCAGCGCATCGAATAACCCCTATACAGTGATTTTGAAGTGGGTACGGGAAGTGTACGGTAGTGCTTTTGAAGGAAAACCCGTTAATGCGATATTCGTACGTTTCACGGGCAGAAAAGCACGTTTTTCACAGTCCTCACTGTTTTGATGATAACTCGAGAACGATCGAATGTTAGCGTTTGCCGTATGTTGCATCGTGTTCAGCGCATCGAATTACCCCTATGCAGTGAATTTGAAGCGTTTAAGGGAAGTGTACGGTAGTGTTTTGGAAGAAAATTGTTTTTTTTCGAAAATCGAGCAATTCGGTGATAACTCAAGAACGGTCGAATGTTAGCGTTTGCCGGATGTTGCATTGTGTTCAGCACATCGAATTACCCCTATACAGTGAATTTGAAGCGTTTGAGAGAAGTGTACGGTAGTGTTTAGGCAGAAATTTTTTTTTTCGAAAATCGAGCAATTCGGTGATAACTCGCGAACGGTCGAATGTTAGCACTCGCCGTATGTTGCATCGTGTTCAGCGCATCGAATAACCCCTATACAGTGATTTTGAAGTGGGTACGGGAAGTGTACGGTAGTGCTTTTGAAGGAAAACCCGTTAATGCGATATTCGTGCGTTTCACGGGCAGAAAAGCACGTTTTTCACAGTCCTCACTGTTTTGATGATAACTCGAGAACGATCGAATGTTAGCGTTTGCCGTATGTTGCATCGTGTTCAGCGCATCGAATTACCCCTATGCAGTGAATTTGAAGCGTTTAAGGGAAGTGTACGGTAGTGTTTTGGAAGAAAATTGTTTTTTTCGAAAATCGAGCAATTCGGTGAAAAGTCAAGAACGGTCGAATGTTAGCGTTTGCCGTATGTTGCATCGTGTTCAGCGTATCGAATTACCCCTATGCAGTGAATTTGAAGCGTTTAAGGGAAGTGTACGGTAGTGTTTTGGAAGAAAATTGTTTTTTTCGAAAATCGAGCAATTCGGTGATAACTCGAGAACGGTCGAATGTTAGCGTTTGCCGTATGTTGCATCGTGTTCAGATCATCGAATTACCCCTATGCAGTGAATTTGAAGCGTTTAAGGGAAGTGTACGGTAGTGTTTTGGAAGAAAATTGTTTTTTTCGAAAATCGAGCAATTCGGTGATAACTCGAGAACGGTAGAATGTTAGCGTTTGCCGTATGTTGCATCGTGTTCAGATCATCGAATTAACCATATACAGTGAATTTCAAACGTTTAAGAGAAGCGTACGGTAGTGTTTTAGGCAGAAATTGGTTTTTTCGAAAATCGAGCAATTCGGTGATAACTCGAGAACCGTCGAATGTTAGCGCTCGCCGTATGTTGCATCGTGTTCAGCGCATCAAATTACCCCTATACAGTGAATTTGAAGTGGTTACGGGAAGTGTACGGTAGTGTTTTTGAAGGAAAACCCGTTAATGCGATATTCGTGCGTTTCACGGGCAGAAAAGCACGTTTTTCACAGGCCTCACTGTTTTGATCATAACTCGAGAACGATCGAATGTTAGCGTTTGCCGTATGTTGCATCGTGTTCAGCGCATCGAATTACCCCTATGCAGTGAATTTGAAGCGTTTAAGGGAAGTGTACGGTAGTGTTTTGGAAGAAAAATGGTTTTTTTCGAAAATCGAGCAATTCGGTGATAACTCGAGAACGGTCGAATGTTAGCGTTTGCCGTATGTTGCATCGTGTTCAGATCATCGAATTAACCATATACAGTGAATTTCAAACGTTTAAGAGAAGTGTACGGTAGTGTTTTAGGCAGGAATTGGTTTTTTCGAAAATCGAGCAATTCGGTGATAACTCGAGAACCGTCGAATGTTAGCGCTCGCCGTATGTTGCATCGTGTTCAGCGCATCAAATTACCTCTATACAGTGAATTTGAAGTGGTTACGGGAAGTGTACGGTAGTGTTTTTGAAGGAAAACACGTTAATGCGATATTCGTGCGTTTCACGGGCAGAAAAGCACGTTTTTCACAGTCCTCACTGTTTTGATCATAACTCGAGAACGATCGAATGTTAGCGTTTGCCGTATGTTGCATCGTGTTCAGCGCATCCAATTACCCCTATGTAGTGAATTTGAAGCGTTTAAGGGAAGTGTACGGTAGTGTTTTGGAAGAAAATTGTTATTTTCGAAAATCGAACAATTCGATGATACCTCGAGAACGGTCGAATGTTAGCGTTTGCCGGATGTTGCATTGTGTTCAGCACATCGAATTACCCCTATACAGTGAATTTGAAGCGTTTGAGAGAAGTGTACGGTAGTGTTTAGGCAGAAATTTTTTTTTTCGAAAATCGAGCAATTCGGTGATAACTCGCGAACGGTCGAATGTTAGCACTCGCCGTATGTTGCATCGTGTTCAGCGCATCGAATAACCCCTATACAGTGATTTTGAAGTGGTTACGGGAAGTGTACGGTAGTGCTTTTGAAGGAAAACCCGTTAATGCGATATTCGTGCGTTTCACGGGCAGAAAAGCACGTTTTTCACAGTCCTCACTGTTTTGATGATAACTCGAGAAAGGTCGAATGTTAGCGTTTGCCGTGTGTTGCATTGTGTTCAGCGCATCGAATTACCCCTATGCAGTGAATTTGAAGCGTTTAAGGGAAGTGTACGGTAGTGTTTTGGAAGAAAATTGTTTTTTTCGAAAATCGAGCAATTCGGTGATAACTCAAGAACGGTCGAATGTTAGCGTTTGCCGTATGTTGCATCGTGTTCAGCGTATCGAGTTACCCCTATGCAGTGAATTTGAAGCGTTTAAGGGAAGTGTACGGTAGTGTTTTGGAAGAAAATTTTTTTTTCGAAAATCGAGCAATTCGGTGATAACTCGAGAACGGTCCAATGTTAGCGTTTGCCGTATGTTGCATCGTGTTTAGATCATCGAATTAACCATATACAGTGAATTTCAAACGTTTAAGAGAAGTGTACGGTAGTGTTTTAGGCAGAAATTGGTTTTTTCGAAAATCGAGCAATTCGGTGATAACTCGAGAACCGTCGAATGTTAGCGCTCGCCGTCTGTTGCATCGTGTTCAGCGCATCAAATTACCCCTATACAGTGAATTTGAAGTGGTTACGGGAAGTGTACGGTAGTGTTTTTGAAGGAAAACCCGTTAATGCGATATTCGTGCGTTTCACGGGCAGAAAAGCACGTTTTTCACAGTCCTCACTGTTTTGATGATAACTCGAGAAAGGTCGAATGTTAGCGTTTGCCGTGTGTTGCATTGTGTTCAGCGCATCGAATTACCCCTATGCAGTGAATTTGAAGCGTTTAAGGGAAGTGTACGGTAGTGTTTTGGAAGAAAATTGTTTTTTTCGAAAATCGAGCAATTCGATGATAACTCTCGAACGGTCGAATGTTAGCGTTTGCCGTATGTTGCATCGTGTTCAGCGCATCGAATTACCCCTATGCAGTGAATTTGAAGCGTTTAAGGGAAGTGTACGGTAGTGTTTTGGAAGAAAATTGTTTTTTTCGAAAATCGAGCAATTCGGTGATAACTCGAGAACGGTCGAATGTTAGCGTTTGTCGTATGTTGCATCGTGTTCAGATCATCGAATTAACCATATACAGTGAATTTCAAACGTTTAAGCGAAGTGTACGGTAGTGTTTAAGGCAGAAATTGGTTTTTTCGAAAATCGAGCAATTCGGTGATAACTGGAGAACCGTCGAATGTTAGCGCTCGCCGTATGTTGCATCGTGTTCAGCACACCGAATTACCCCTACACACTGAATTTGAAGCGTTTAAGGGAAGTGTACGGTAATGTTTTTGGCCGAAATTGGTTTTTTCGAAAATCGAGCAATTCGATGATAACTCTCGAACGGTCGAATGTTAGCGTTTGCCGTATGTTGCATCGTGTTCAGCGTATCGAGTTACCCCTATGCAGTGAATTTGAAGCGTTTAAGGGAAGTGTACGGTAGTGTTTTGGAAGAAAATTTTTTTTTCGAAAATCGAGCAATTCGGTGATAACTCGAGAACGGTCCAATGTTAGCGTTTGCCGTATGTTGCATCGTGTTTAGATCATCGAATTAACCATATACAGTGAATTTCAAACGTTTAAGAGAAGTGTACGGTAGTGTTTTAGGCAGAAATTGTTTTTTTCGAAAATCGAGCAATTCGGTGATAACTCGAGAACCGTCGAATGTTAGCGCTCGCCGTCTGTTGCATCGTGTTCAGCGCATCAAATTACCCCTATACAGTGAATTTGAAGTGGTTACGGGAAGTGTACGGTAGTGTTTTTGAAGGAAAACCCGTTAATGCGATATTCGTGCGTTTCACGGGCAGAAAAGCACGTTTTTCACAGTCCTCACTGTTTTGATGATAACTCGAGAAAGGTCGAATGTTAGCGTTTGCCGTGTGTTGCATTGTGTTCAGCGCATCGAATTACCCCTATGCAGTGAATTTGAAGCGTTTAAGGGAAGTGTACGGTAGTGTTTTGGAAGAAAATTGTTTTTTTCGAAAATCGAGCAATTCGGTGATAACTCGAGAACGGTCGAATGTTAGCGTTTGCCGTATGTTGCATCGTGTTCAGATCATCGAATTAACCATATACAGTGAATTTCAAACGTTTAAGAGAAGTGTACGGTAGTGTTTTAGGCAGAAATTGGTTTTTTCGAAAATCGAGCAATTCGGTGATAACTCGAGAACCGTCGAATGTTAGCGCTCGCCGTATGTTGCATCGTGTTCAGCGCATCAAATTACCCCTATACAGTGAATTTGAAGTGGTTACGGGAAGTGTACGGTAGTGTTTTTGAAGGAAAACCCGTTAATGCGATATTCGTGCGTTTCACGGGCAGAAAAGCACGTTTTTCACAGTCCTCACTGTTTTGATCATAACTCGAGAACGATCGAATGTTAGCGTTTGCCGTATGTTGCATCGTGTTCAGCACACCGAATTACCCCTACACACTGAATTTGAAGCGTTTAAGGGAAGTGTACGGTAATGTTTTTGGCCGAAATTGGTTTTTTCGAAAATCGAGCAATTCGATGATAACTCTCGAACGGTCGAATGTTAGCGTTTGCCGTATGTTGCATCGTGTTCAGCGCATCGAATTACCCCTATGCAGTGAATTTGAAGCGTTTAAGGGAAGGTTACGGTAGTGTTTTGGAAGAAAATTGTTTTTTTCGAAAATCGAGCAATTCGGTGATAACTCAAGAACGGTCGAATGTTAGCGTTTGCCGTATGTTGCATCGTGTTCAGCGTATCGAATTACCCCTATGCAGTGAATTTGAAGCGTTTAAGGGAAGTGTACGGTAGTGTTTTGGAAGAAAATTGTTTTTTTTCGAAAATCGAGCAATTCGGTGATAACTCGAGAACCGTCGAATGTTAGCGCTCGCGGTATGTTGCATCGTGTTCAGCGCATCAAATTACCCCTATACAGTGAATTTGAAGTGGTTACGGGAAGTGTACGGTAGTATTTTTGAAGGAAAACCCGTTAATGCGATATTCGTGCGTTTCACGGGCAGAAAAGCACGTTTTTCACAGTCCTCACTGTTTTGATCATAACTCGAGAACGATCGAATGTTAGCGTTTGCCGTATGTTGCATCGTGTTCAGCGCATCGAATTACCCCTATGCAGTGAATTTGAAGTGGTTACGGGAAGTGTACGGTAGTATTTTTGAAGGAAAACCCGTTAATGCGATATTCGTGCGTTTCACGGGCAGAAAAGCACGTTTTTCACAGTCCTCACTGTTTTGATCATAACTCGAGAACGATCGAATGTTAGCGTTTGCCGTATGTTGCATCGTGTTCAGCGCATCGAATTACCCCTATGCAGTGAATTTGAAGCGTTTAAGGGAAGTGTACGGTAGTGTTTTGGAAGAAAATTGTTTTTTTTCGAAAATCGAGCAATTCGGTGATAACTCAAGAACGGTCGAAGGTTAGCGTTTGCCGTATGTTGCATCGTGTTCAGATCATCGAATTAACCATGTACAGTGTATTTCAAACGTTTAAGAGAAGTGTACGGTAGTGTTTTAGGCAGAAATTGGTTTTTTCGAAAATCGAGCAATTCGGTGATAACTCGAGAACCGTCGAATGTTAGCGCTCGCCGTAGGTTGCATCGTGTTCAGCGCATCAAATTACCCCTATACAGTGAATTTGAAGTGGTTACGGGAAGTGTACGGTAGTGTTTTTGAAGGAAAACCCGTTAATGCGATATTCGTGCGTTTCACGGGCAGAAAAGCACGTTTTTCACAGTCCTCACTGTTTTGATGATAACTCGAGAAAGGTCGAATGTTAGCGTTTGCCGTGTGTTGCATTGTGTTCAGCGCATCGAATTACCCCTATGCAGTGAATTTGAAGCGTTTAAGGGAAGTGTACGGTAGTGTTTTGGAAGAAAATTGTTTTTTTCGAAAATCGAGCAATTCGGTGATAACTCAAGAACGGTCGAATGTTAGCGTTTGCCGTATGTTGCATCGTGTTCAGCGTATCGAGTTACCCCTATGCAGTGAATTTGAAGCGTTTAAGGGAAGTGTACGGTAGTGTTTTGGAAGAAAATTTTTTTTTCGAAAATCGAGCAATTCGGTGATAACTCGAGAACGGTCCAATGTTAGCGTTTGCCGTATGTTGCATCGTTTTTAGATCATCGAATTAACCATATACAGTGAATTTCAAACGTTTAAGAGAAGTGTACGGTAGTGTTTTAGGCAGAAATTGGTTTTTTCGAAAATCGAGCAATTCGGTGATAACTCGAGAACCGTCGAATGTTAGCGCTCGCCGTCTGTTGCATCGTGTTCAGCGCATCAAATTACCCCTATACAGTGAATTTGAAGTGGTTACGGGAAGTGTACGGTAGTGTTTTTGAAGGAAAACCCGTTAATGCGATATTCGTGCGTTTCACGGGCAGAAAAGCACGTTTTTCACAGTCCTCACTGTTTTGATGATAACTCGAGAAAGGTCGAATGTTAGCGTTTGCCGTGTGTTGCATTGTGTTCAGCGCATCGAATTACCCCTATGCAGTGAATTTGAAGCGTTTAAGGGAAGTGTACGGTAGTGTTTTGGAAGAAAATTGTTTTTTTCGAAAATCGAGCAATTCGATGATAACTCTCGAACGGTCGAATGTTAGCGTTTGCCGTATGTTGCATCGTGTTCAGCGCATCGAATTACTCCTATGCAGTGAATTTGAAGCGTTTAAGGGAAGTGTACGGTAGTGTTTTGGAAGAAAATTGTTTTTTTCGAAAATCGAGCAATTCGGTGATAACTCAAGAACGGTCGAATGTTAGCGTTTGCCGTATGTTGCATCGTGTTCAGCGTATCGAATTACCCCTATGCAGTGAATTTGAAGCGTTTAAGGGAAGTGTACGGTAGTGTTTTGGAAGAAAATTGTTTTTTTCGAAAATCGAGCAATTCGGTGATAACTCGAGAACGGTCGAATGTTAGCGTTTGCCGTATGTTGCATCGTGTTCAGATCATCGAATTAACCATATACAGTGAATTTCAAACGTTTAAGAGAAGTGTACGGTAGTGTTTTAGGCAGAAATTGGTTTTTTCGAAAATCGAGCAATTCGGTGATAACTCGAGAACCGTCGAATGTTAGCGCTCGCCGTATGTTGCATCGTGTTCAGCGCATCAAATTACCCCTATACAGTGAATTTGAAGCGTTTAAGGGAAGTGTACGGTAATGTTTTTGGCCGAAATTGGTTTTTTCGAAAATCGAGCAATTCGATGATAACTCTCGAACGGTCGAATGTTAGCGTTTGCCGTATGTTGCATCGTGTTCAGCGTATCGAGTTACCCCTATGCAGTGAATTTGAAGCGTTTAAGGGAAGTGTACGGTAGTGTTTTGGAAGAAAATTTTTTTTTCGAAAATCGAGCAATTCGGTGATAACTCGAGAACGGTCCAATGTTAGCGTTTGCCGTATGTTGCATCGTGTTTAGATCATCGAATTAACCATATACAGTGAATTTCAAACGTTTAAGAGAAGTGTACGGTAGTGTTTTAGGCAGAAATTGGTTTTTTCGAAAATCGAGCAATTCGGTGATAACTCGAGAACCGTCGAATGTTAGCGCTCGCCGTCTGTTGCATCGTGTTCAGCGCATCAAATTACCCCTATACAGTGAATTTGAAGTGGTTACGGGAAGTGTACGGTAGTGTTTTTGAAGGAAAACCCGTTAATGCGATATTCGTGCGTTTCACGGGCAGAAAAGCACGTTTTTCACAGTCCTCACTGTTTTGATGATAACTCGAGAAAGGTCGAATGTTAGCGTTTGCCGTGTGTTGCATTGTGTTCAGCGCATCGAATTACCCCTATGCAGTGAATTTGAAGCGTTTAAGGGAAGTGTACGGTAGTGTTTTGGAAGAAAATTGTTTTTTTCGAAAATCGAGCAATTCGGTGATAACTCGAGAACGGTCGAATGTTAGCGTTTGCCGTATGTTGCATCGTGTTCAGATCATCGAATTAACCATATACAGTGAATTTCAAACGTTTAAGAGAAGTGTACGGTAGTGTTTTAGGCAGAAATTGGTTTTTTCGAAAATCGAGCAATTCGGTGATAACTCGAGAACCGTCGAATGTTAGCGCTCGCCGTATGTTGCATCGTGTTCAGCGCATCAAATTACCCCTATACAGTGAATTTGAAGTGGTTACGGGAAGTGTACGGTAGTGTTTTTGAAGGAAAACCCGTTAATGCGATATTCGTGCGTTTCACGGGCAGAAAAGCACGTTTTTCACAGTCCTCACTGTTTTGATCATAACTCGAGAACGATCGAATGATAGCGTTTGCCGTATGTTGCATCGTGTTCAGCACACCGAATTACCCCTGCACACTGAATTTGAAGCGTTTAAGGGAAGTGTACGGTAATGTTTTTGGCCGAAATTGTTTTTTTCGAAAATCGAGCAATTCGATGATAACTCTCGAACGGTCGAATGTTAGCGTTTGCCGTATGTTGCATCGTGTTCAGCGCATCGAATTACCCCTATGCAGTGAATTTGAAGCGTTTAAGGGAAGGTTACGGTAGTGTTTTGGAAGAAAATTGTTTTTTTCGAAAATCGAGCAATTCGGTGATAACTCAAGAACGGTCGAATGTTAGCGTTTGCCGTATGTTGCATCGTGTTCAGCGTATCGAATTACCCCTATGCAGTGAATTTGAAGCGTTTAAGGGAAGTGTACGGTAGTGTTTTGGAAGAAAATTGTTTTTTTTCGAAAATCGAGCAATTCGGTGATAACTCGAGAACCGTCGAATGTTAGCGCTCGCGGTATGTTGCATCGTGTTCAGCGCATCAAATTACCCCTATACAGTGAATTTGAAGTGGTTACGGGAAGTGTACGGTAGTATTTTTGAAGGAAAACCCGTTAATGCGATATTCGTGCGTTTCACGGGCAGAAAAGCACGTTTTTCACAGTCCTCACTGTTTTGATCATAACTCGAGAACGATCGAATGTTAGCGTTTGCCGTATGTTGCATCGTGTTCAGCGCATCGAATTACCCCTATGCAGTGAATTTGAAGCGTTTAAGGGAAGTGTACGGTAGTGTTTTGGAAGAAAATTGTTTTTTTTCGAAAATCGAGCAATTCGGTGATAACTCAAGAACGGTCGAATGTTAGCGTTTGCCGTATGTTGCATCGTGTTCAGATCATCGAATTAACCATGTACAGTGTATTTCAAACGTTTAAGAGAAGTGTGCGGTAGTGTTTTAGGCAGAAATTGGTTTTTTCGAAAATCGAGCAATTCGGTGATAACTCGAGAACCGTCGAATGTTAGCGCTCGCCGTAGGTTGCATCGTGTTCAGCGCATCAAATTACCCCTATACAGTGAATTTGAAGTGGTTACGGGAAGTGTACGGTAGTGTTTTTGAAGGAAAACCCGTTAATGCGATATTCGTGCGTTTCACGGGCAGAAAAGCACGTTTTTCACAGTCCTCACTGTTTTGATGATAACTCGAGAAAGGTCGAATGTTAGCGTTTGCCGTGTGTTGCATTGTGTTCAGCGCATCGAATTACCCCTATGCAGTGAATTTGAAGCGTTTAAGGGAAGTGTACGGTAGTGTTTTGGAAGAAAATTGTTTTTTTCGAAAATCGAGCAATTCGGTGATAACTCAAGAACGGTCGAATGTTAGCGTTTGCCGTATGTTGCATCGTGTTCAGCGTATCGAATTACCCCTACGCAGTGAATTTGAAGCGTTTAAGGGAAGTGTACGGTAGTGTTTTGGAAGAAAATTGTTTTTTTCGAAAATCGAGCAATTCGGTGATAACTCGAGAACGGTCGAATGTTAGCACTCGCCGTATGTTGCATCGTGTTCAGCGCATCGAATAACCCCTATACAGTGATTTTGAAGTGGTTACGGGAAGTGTAGGGTAGTGCTTTTGAAGGAAAACCCGTTAATGCGATATTCGTGCGTTTCACGGGCAGAAAAGCACGTTTTTCACAGTCCTCACTGTTTTGATCATAACTCGAGAACGATCGAATGTTAGCGTTTGCCGTATGTTGCATCGTGTTCAGCGCATCGAATTACCCCTATGCAGTGAATTTGAAGCGTTTAAGGGAAGTGTACGGTAGTGTTTTGCAAGAAAATTGTTTTTTTCGAAAATCGAGCAATTCGATGATAACTCTCGAACGGTCGAATGTTAGCGTTTGCCGTATGTTGCATCGTGTTCAGCGCATCGAATTACCCCTATGCAGTGAATTTGAAGCGTTTAAGGGAAGTGTACGGTAGTGTTTTGGAAGAAAATTGTTTTTTTCGAAAATCGAGCAATTCGGTGATAACTCGAGAACGGTCGAATGTTAGCGTTTGCCGTATGTTGCATCGTGTTCAGATCATCGAATTAACCATATACAGTGAATTTCAAACGTTTAAGCGAAGTGTACGGTAGTGTTTTAGGCAGAAATTGTTTTTTTCGAAAATCGAGCAATTCGGTGATAACTCGAGAACCGTCGAATGTTAGCGCTCGCCGTATGTTGCATCGTGTTCAGCGCATCAAATTACCCCTATACAGTGAATTTGAAGTGGGTACGGGAAGTGTACGGTAGTGTTTTTGAAGGAAAACCCGTTAATGCGATATTCGTGCGTTTCACGGGCAGAAAAGCACGTTTTTCACAGTCCTCACTGTTTTGATGATAACTCGAGAAAGGTCGAATGTTAGCGTTTGCCGTGTGTTGCATTGTGTTCAGCACATCAAATTACCCCTACACACTGAATTTGAAGCGTTTAAGGGAAGTGTACGGTAATGTTTTTGGCCGAAATTGGTTTTTTCGAAAATCGAGCAATTCGATGATAACTCTCGAACGGTCGAATGTTAGCGTTTGCCGTATGTTGCATCGTATTCAGCGCATCGAATTACCCCTATGCAGTGAATTTGAAGCGTTTAAGGGAAGTGTACGGTAGTGTTTTGGAAGAAAATTGTTTTTTTTCGAAAATCGAGCAATTCGGTGATAACTCAAGAACGGTCGAATGTTAGCGTTTGCCGGATGTTGCATTGTGTTCAGCACATCGAATTACCCCTATACAGTGAATTTGAAGCGTTTGAGAGAAGTGTACGGTAGTGTTTAGGCAGAAATTTTTTTTTTCGAAAATCGAGCAATTCGGTGATAACTCGCGAACGGTCGAATGTTAGCACTCGCCGTATGTTGCATCGTGTTCAGCGCATCGAATAACCCCTATACAGTGATTTTGAAGTGGTTACGGGAAGTGTACGGTAGTGCTTTTGAAGGAAAACCCGTTAATGCGATATTCGTGCGTTTCACGGGCAGAAAAGCACGTTTTTCACAGTCCTCACTGTTTTGATGATAACTCGAGAAAGGTCGAATGTTAGCGTTTGCCGTGTGTTGCATTGTGTTCAGCGCATCGAATTACCCCTATGCAGTGAATTTGAAGCGTTTAAGGGAAGTGTACGGTAGTGTTTTGGAAGAAAATTGTTTTTTTCGAAAATCGAGCAATTCGATGATAACTCTCGAACGGTCGAATGTTAGCGTTTGCCGTATGTTGCATCGTGTTCAGCGCATCGAATTACCCCTATGCAGTGAATTTGAAGCGTTTAAGGGAAGTGTACGGTAGTGTTTTGGAAGAAAATTGTTTTTTTCGAAAATCGAGCAATTCGATGATAACTCTCGAACGGTCGAATGTTAGCACTCGCCGTATGTTGCATCGTGTTCAGCGCATCGAATAACCCCTATACAGTGATTTTGAAGTGGTTACGGGAAGTGTACGGTAGTGCTTTTGAAGGAAAACCCGTTAATGCGATATTCGTGCGTTTCACGGGCAGAAAAGCACGTTTTTCACAGTCCTCACTGTTTTGATGATAACTCGAGAAAGGTCGAATGTTAGCGTTTGCCGTGTGTTGCATTGTGTTCAGCACATCAAATTACCCCTACACACTGAATTTGAAGCGTTTAAGGGAAGTGTACGGTAATGTTTTTGGCCGAAATTGGTTTTTTCGAAAATCGAGCAATTCGATGATAACTCTCGAACGGTCGAATGTTAGCGTTTGCCGTATGTTGCATCGTATTCAGCGCATCGAATTACCCCTATGCAGTGGATTTGAAGCGTTTAAGGGAAGTGTACGGTAGTGTTTTGGAAGAAAATTGTTTTTTTTCGAAAATCGAGCAATTCGGTGATAACTCAAGAACGGTCGAATGTTAGCGTTTGCCGGATGTTGCATTGTGTTCAGCACATCGAATTACCCCTATACAGTGAATTTGAAGCGTTTGAGAGAAGTGTACGGTAGTGTTTAGGCAGAAATTTTTTTTTTCGAAAATCGAGCAATTCGGTGATAACTCGCGAACGGTCGAATGTTAGCACTCGCCGTATGTTGCATCGTGTTCAGCGCATCGAATAACCCCTATACAGTGATTTTGAAGTGGTTACGGGAAGTGTACGGTAGTGCTTTTGAAGGAAAACCCGTTAATGCGATATTCGTGCGTTTCACGGGCAGAAAAGCACGTTTTTCACAGTCCTCACTGTTTTGATGATAACTCGAGAAAGGTCGAATGTTAGCGTTTGCCGTGTGTTGCATTGTGTTCAGCGCATCGAATTACCCCTATGCAGTGAATTTGAAGCGTTTAAGGGAAGTGTACGGTAGTGTTTTGGAAGAAAATTGTTTTTTTCGAAAATCGAGCAATTCGATGATAACTCTCGAACGGTCGAATGTTAGCGTTTGCCGTATGTTGCATCGTGTTCAGCGCATCGAATTACCCCTATGCAGTGAATTTGAAGCGTTTAAGGGAAGTGTACGGTAGTGTTTTGGAAGAAAATTGTTTTTTTCGAAAATCGAGCAATTCGGTGATAACTCAAGAACGGTCGAATGTTAGCGTTTGCCGTATGTTGCATCGTGTTCAGCGTATCGAATTACCCCTATGCAGTGAATTTGAAGCGTTTAAGGGAAGTGTACGGTAGTGTTTTGGAAGAAAATTGTTTTTTTCGAAAATCGAGCAATTCGGTGATAACTCGAGAACGGTCGAATGTTAGCGTTTGCCGTATGTTGCATCGTGTTCAGATCATCGAATTAACCATATACAGTGAATTTCAAACGTTTAAGAGAAGTGTACGGTAGTGTTTTAGGCAGAAATTGGTTTTTTCGAAAATCGAGCAATTCGGTGATAACTCGAGAACCGTCGAATGTTAGCGCTCGCCGTATGTTGCATCGTGTTCAGCGCATCAAATTACCCCTATACAGTGAATTTGAAGTGGTTACGGGAAGTGTACGGTAGTGTTTTTGAAGGAAAACCCGTTAATGCGATATTCGTGCGTTTCACGGGCAGAAAAGCACGTTTTTCACAGTCCTCACTGTTTTGATCATAACTCGAGAACGATCGAATGTTAGCGTTTGCCGTATATTGCATCGTGTTCAGCACACCGAATTACCCCTACACACTGAATTTGAAGCGTTTAAGGGAAGTGTACGGTAATGTTTTTGGCCGAAATTGGTTTTTTCGAAAATCGAGCAATTCGATGATAACTCTCGAACGGTCGAATGTTAGCGTTTGCCGTATGTTGCATCGTGTTTAGCGCATCGAATTACCCCTATGCAGTGAATTTGAAGCGTTTAAGGGAAGTGTACGGTAGTGTTTTGGAAGAAAATTGTTTTTTTCGAAAATCGAGCAATTCGGTGATAACTCGAGAACGGTCGAATGTTAGCACTCGCCGTATGTTGCATCGTGTTCAGCGCATCGAATAACCCCTATACAGTGATTTTGAAGTGGTTACGGGAAGTGTAGGGTAGTGCTTTTGAAGGAAAACCCGTTAATGCGATATTCGTGCGTTTCACGGGCAGAAAAGCACGTTTTTCACAGTCCTCACTGTTTTGATCATAACTCGAGAACGATCGAATGTTAGCGTTTGCCGTATGTTGCATCGTGTTCAGCGCATCGAATTACCCCTATGCAGTGAATTTGAAGCGTTTAAGGGAAGTGTACGGTAGTGTTTTGGAAGAAAATTGTTTTTTTCGAAAATCGAGCAATTCGATGATAACTCTCGAACGGTCGAATGTTAGCGTTTGCCGTATGTTGCATCGTGTTCAGCGCATCGAATTACCCCTATGCAGTGAATTTGAAGCGTTTAAGGGAAGTGTACGGTAGTGTTTTGGAAGAAAATTGTTTTTTTCGAAAATCGAGCAATTCGGTGATAACTCGAGAACGGTCGAATGTTAGCGTTTGCCGTATGTTGCATCGTGTTCAGATCATCGAATTAACCATATACAGTGAATTTCAAACGTTTAAGCGAAGTGTACGGTAGTGTTTTAGGCAGAAATTGGTTTTTTCGAAAATCGAGCAATTCGGTGATAACTCGAGAACCGTCGAATGTTAGCGCTCGCCGTATGTTGCATCGTGTTCAGCGCATCAAATTACCCCTATACAGTGAATTTGAAGTGGTTACGGGAAGTGTACGGTAGTGTTTTTGAAGGAAAACCCGTTAATGCGATATTCGTGCGTTTCACGGGCAGAAAAGCACGTTTTTCACAGTCCTCACTGTTTTGATGATAACTCGAGAAAGGTCGAATGTTAGCGTTTGCCGTGTGTTGCATTGTGTTCAGCGCATCGAATTACCCCTATGCAGTGAATTTGAAGCGTTTAAGGGAAGTGTACGGTAGTGTTTTGGAAGAAAATTGTTTTTTTCGAAAATCGAGCAATTCGATGATAACTCTCGAACGGTCGAATGTTAGCGTTTGCCGTATGTTGCATCGTGTTCAGCGCATCGAATTACCCCTATGCAGTGAATTTGAAGCGTTTAAGGGAAGTGTACGGTAGTGTTTTGGAAGAAAATTGTTTTTTTCGAAAATCGAGCAATTCGGTGATAACTCAAGAACGGTCGAATGTTAGCGTTTGCCGTATGTTGCATCGTGTTCAGCGTATCGAATTACCCCTATGCAGTGAATTTGAAGCGTTTAAGGGAAGTGTACGGTAGTGTTTTGGAAGAAAATTGTTTTTTTCGAAAATCGAGCAATTCGGTGATAACTCGAGAACGGTCGAATGTTAGCGTTTGCCGTATGTTGCATCGTGTTCAGATCATCGAATTAACCATATACAGTGAATTTCAAACGTTTAAGAGAAGTGTACGGTAGTGTTTTAGGCAGAAATTGGTTTTTTCGAAAATCGAGCAATTCGGTGATAACTCGAGAACCGTCGAATGTTAGCGCTCGCCGTATGTTGCATCGTGTTCAGCGCATCAAATTACCCCTATACAGTGAATTTGAAGTGGTTACGGGAAGTGTACGGTAGTGTTTTTGAAGGAAAACCCGTTAATGCGATATTCGTGCGTTTCACGGGCAGAAAAGCACGTTTTTCACAGTCCTCACTGTTTTGATGATAACTCGAGAAAGGTCGAATGTTAGCGTTTGCCGTGTGTTGCATTGTGTTCAGCACATCAAATTACCCCTACACACTGAATTTGAAGCGTTTAAGGGAAGTGTACGGTAATGTTTTTGGCCGAAATTGGTTTTTTCGAAAATCGAGCAATTCGATGATAACTCTCGAACGGTCGAATGTTAGCGTTTGCCGTATGTTGCATCGTATTCAGCGCATCGAATTACCCCTATGCAGTGAATTTGAAGCGTTTAAGGGAAGTGTACGGTAGTGTTTTGGAAGAAAATTGTTTTTTTCGAAAATCGAGCAATTCGGTGATAACTCAAGAACGGTCGAATGTTAGCGTTTGCCGGATGTTGCATTGTGTTCAGCACATCGAATTACCCCTATACAGTGAATTTGAAGCGTTTGAGAGAAGTGTACGGTAGTGTTTAGGCAGAAATTTTTTTTTTCGAAAATCGAGCAATTCGGTGATGACTCGCGAACGGTCGAATGTTAGCACTCGCCGTATGTTGCATCGTGTTCAGCGCATCGAATAACCCCTATACAGTGATTTTGAAGTGGTTACGGGAAGTGTACGGTAGTGCTTTTGAAGGAAAACCCGTTAATGCGATATTCGTGCGTTTCACGGGCAGAAAAGCACGTTTTTCACAGTCCTCACTGTTTTGATGATAACTCGAGAAAGGTCGAATGTTAGCGTTTGCCGTGTGTTGCATTGTGTTCAGCCCATCGAATTACCCCTATGCAGTGAATTTGAAGCGTTTAAGGGAAGTGTACGGTAGTGTTTTGGAAGAAAATTGTTTTTTTCGAAAATCGAGCAATTCGGTGATAACTCAAGAACGGTCGAATGTTAGCGTTTGCCGTATGTTGCATCGTGTTCAGCGTATCGAGTTACCCCTATGCAGTGAATTTGAAGCGTTTAAGGGAAGTGTACGGTAGTGTTTTGGAAGAAAATTTTTTTTTCGAAAATCGAGCAATTCGGTGATAACTCGAGAACGGTCCAATGTTAGCGTTTGCCGTATGTTGCATCGTGTTTAGATCATCGAATTAACCATATACAGTGAATTTCAAACGTTTAAGAGAAGTGTACGGTAGTGTTTTAGGCAGAAATTGGTTTTTTCGAAAATCGAGCAATTCGGTGATAACTCGAGAACCGTCGAATGTTAGCGCTCGCCGTCTGTTGCATCGTGTTCAGCGCATCAAATTACCCCTATACAGTGAATTTGAAGTGGTTACGGGAAGTGTACGGTAGTGTTTTTGAAGGAAAACCCGTTAATGCGATATTCGTGCGTTTCACGGGCAGAAAAGCACGTTTTTCACAGTCCTCACTGTTTTGATGATAACTCGAGAAAGGTCGAATGTTAGCGTTTGCCGTGTGTTGCATTGTGTTCAGCACATCAAATTACCCCTACACACTGAATTTGAAGCGTTTAAGGGAAGTGTACGGTAATGTTTTTGGCCGAAATTGGTTTTTTTCGAAAATCGAGCAATTCGATGATAACTCTCGAACGGTCGAATGTTAGCGTTTGCCGTATGTTGCATCGTGTTCAGCGCATCGAATTACCCCTATGCAGTGAATTTGAAGCGTTTAAGGGAAGTGTACGGTAGTGTTTTGGAAGAAAATTGTGTTTTTCAAAAATCGAGCAATTCGGTGATAACTCAAGAACGGTCGAATGTTAGCGTTTGCCGTATGTTGCATCGTATTCAGCGTATCGAATTACCCCTATGCAGTGAATTTGAAGCGTTTAAGGGAAGTGTACGGTAGTGTTTTGGAAGAAAATTGTTTTTTTCGAAAATCGAGCAATTCGGTGATAACTCGAGAACGGTCGAATGTTAGCGTTTGCCGTATGTTGCATCGTGTTCAGATCATCGAATTAACCATATACAGTGAATTTCAAACGTTTAAGCGAAGTGTACGGTAGTGTTTAAGGCAGAAATTGGTTTTTTCGAAAATCGAGCAATTCGGTGATAACTGGAGAACCGTCGAATGTTAGCGCTCGCCGTATGTTGCATCGTGTTCAGCACACCGAATTACCCCTACACACTGAATTTGAAGCGTTTAAGGGAAGTGTACGGTAATGTTTTTGGCCGAAATTGGTTTTTTCGAAAATCGAGCAATTCGATGATAACTCTCGAACGGTCGAATGTTAGCGTTTGCCGTATGTTGCATCGTGTTTAGCGCATCGAATTACCCCTATGCAGTGAATTTGAAGCGTTTAAGGGAAGTGTACGGTAGTGTTTTGGAAGAAAATTGTTTTTTTCGAAAATCGAGCAATTCGGTGATAACTCGAGAACGGTCGAATGTTAGCACTCGCCGTATGTTGCATCGTGTTCAGCGCATCGAATAACCCCTATACAGTGATTTTGAAGTGGTTACGGTAAGTGTAGGGTAGTGCTTTTGAAGGAAAACCCGTTAATGCGATATTCGTGCGTTTCACGGGCAGAAAAGCACGTTTTTCACAGTCCTCACTGTTTTGATCATAACTCGAGAACGATCGAATGTTAGCGTTTGCCGTATGTTGCATCGTGTTCAGCGCATCGAATTACCCCTATGCAGTGAATTTGAAGCGTTTAAGGGAAGTGTACGGTAGTGTTTTGGAAGAAAATTGTTTTTTTCGAAAATCGAGCAATTCGATGATAACTCTCGAACGGTCGAATGTTAGCGTTTGCCGTATGTTGCATCGTGTTCAGCGCATCGAATTACCCCTATGCAGTGAATTTGAAGCGTTTAAGGGAAGTGTACGGTAGTGTTTTGGAAGAAAATTGTTTTTTTCGAAAATCGAGCAATTCGGTGATAACTCAAGAACGGTCGAATGTTAGCGTTTGCCGTATGTTGCATCGTGTTCAGCGTATCGAATTACCCCTATGCAGTGAATTTGAAGCGTTTAAGGGAAGTGTACGGTAGTGTTTTGGAAGAAAATTGTTTTTTTCGAAAATCGAGCAATTCGGTGATAACTCGAGAACGGTCGAATGTTAGCGTTTGCCGTATGTTGCATCGTGTTCAGATCATCGAATTAACCATATACAGTGAATTTCAAACGTTTAAGAGAAGTGTACGGTAGTGTTTTAGGCAGAAATTGGTTTTTTCGAAAATCGAGCAATTCGGTGATAACTCGAGAACCGTCGAATGTTAGCGCTCGCCGTATGTTGCATCGTGTTCAGCGCATCAAATTACCCCTATACAGTGAATTTGAAGTGGTTACGGGAAGTGTACGGTAGTGTTTTTGAAGGAAAACCCGTTAATGCGATATTCGTGCGTTTCACGGGCAGAAAAGCACGTTTTTCACAGTCCTCACTGTTTTGATCATAACTCGAGAACGATCGAATGTTAGCGTTTGCCGTATGTTGCATCGTGTTCAGCACACCGAATTACCCCTACACACTGAATTTGAAGCGTTTAAGGGAAGTGTACGGTAATGTTTTTGGCCGAAATTGGTTTTTTCGAAAATCGAGCAATTCGATGATAACTCTCGAACGGTCGAATGTTAGCGTTTGCCGTATGTTGCATCGTGTTTAGCGCATCGAATTACCCCTATGCAGTGAATTTGAAGCGTTTAAGGGAAGTGTACGGTAGTGTTTTGGAAGAAAATTGTTTTTTTTCGAAAATCGAGCAATTCGGTGATAACTCGAGAACGGTCGAATGTTAGCACTCGCCGTATGTTGCATCGTGTTCAGCGCATCGAATAACCCCTATACAGTGATTTTGAAGTGGTTACGGGAAGTGTAGGGTAGTGCTTTTGAAGGAAAACCCGTTAATGCGATATTCGTGCGTTTCACGGGCAGAAAAGCACGTTTTTCACAGTCCTCACTGTTTTGATCATAACTCGAGAACGATCGAATGTTAGCGTTTGCCGTATGTTGCATCGTGTTCAGCGCATCGAATTACCCCTATGCAGTGAATTTGAAGCGTTTAAGGGAAGTGTACGGTAGTGTTTTGGAAGAAAATTGTTTTTTTCGAAAATCGAGCAATTCGATGATAACTCTCGAACGGTCGAATGTTAGCGTTTGCCGTATGTTGCATCGTGTTCAGCGCATCGAATTACCCCTATGCAGTGAATTTGAAGCGTTTAAGGGAAGTGTACGGTAGTGTTATGGAAGAAAATTTTTTTTTCGAAAATCGAGCAATTCGGTGATAACTCGAGAACGGTCCAATGTTAGCGTTTGCCGTATGTTGCATCGTGTTTAGATCATCGAATTAACCATATACAGTGGATTTCAAACGTTTAAGAGAAGTGTACGGTAGTGTTTTAGGCAGAAATTGGTTTTTTCGAAAATCGAGCAATTCGGTGATAACTCGAGAACCGTCGAATGTTAGCGCTCGCCGTCTGTTGCATCGTGTTCAGCGCATCAAATTACCCCTATACAGTGAATTTGAAGTGGTTACGGGAAGTGTACGGTAGTGTTTTTGAAGGAAAACCCGTTAATGCGATATTCGTGCGTTTCACGGGCAGAAAAGCACGTTTTTCACAGTCCTCACTGTTTTGATGATAACTCGAGAAAGGTCGAATGTTAGCGTTTGCCGTGTGGTGCATTGTGTTCAGCGCATCGAATTACCCCTATGCAGTGAATTTGAAGCGTTTAAGGGAAGTGTACGGTAGTGTTTTGGAAGAAAATTGTTTTTTTCGAAAATCGAGCAATTCGATGATAACTCTCGAACGGTCGAATGTTAGCGTTTGCCGTATGTTGCATCGTGTTCAGCGCATCGAATTACCCCTATGCAGTGAATTTGAAGCGTTTAAGGGAAGTGTACGGTAGTGTTTTGGAAGAAAATTGTGTTTTTCAAAAATCGAGCAATTCGGTGATAACTCAAGAACGGTCGAATGTTAGCGTTTGCCGTATGTTGCATCGTATTCAGCGTATCGAATTACCCCTATGCAGTGAATTTGAAGCGTTTAAGGGAAGTGTACGGTAGTGTTTTGGAAGAAAATTGTTTTTTTCGAAAATCGAGCAATTCGGTGATAACTCGAGAACGGTCGAATGTTAACGTTTGCCGTATGTTGCATCGTGTTCAGATCATCGAATTAACCATATACAGTGAATTTCAAACGTTTAAGCGAAGTGTACGGTAGTGTTTAAGGCAGAAATTGGTTTTTTCGAAAATCGAGCAATTCGGTGATAACTCGAGAACCGTCGAATGTTAGCGCTCGCCGTATGTTGCATCGTGTTCAGCACACCGAATTACCCCTACACACTGAATTTGAAGCGTTTAAGGGAAGTGTACGGTAATGTTTTTGGCCGAAATTGGTTTTTTCGAAAATCGAGCAATTCGATGATAACTCTCGAACGGTCGAATGTTAGCGTTTGCCGTATGTTGCATCGTGCTTAGCGCATCGAATTACCCCTATGCAGTGAATTTGAAGCGTTTAAGGGAAGTGTACGGTAGTGTTTTGGAAGAAAATTGTCTTTTTCGAAAATCGAGCAATTCGGTGATAACTCGAGAACGGTCGAATGTTAGCACTCGCCGTATGTTGCATCGTGTTCAGCGCATCGAATAACCCCTATACAGTGATTTTGAAGTGGTTACGGTAAGTGTAGGGTAGTGCTTTTGAAGGAAAACCCGTTAATGCGATATTCGTGCGTTTCACGGGCAGAAAAGCACGTTTTTCGCAGTCCTCACTGTTTTGATCATAACTCGAGAACGATCGAATGTTAGCGTTTGCCGTATGTTGCATCGTGTTCAGCGCATCGAATTACCCCTATGCAGTGAATTTCAAACGTTTAAGAGAAGTGTACGGTAGTGTTTTAGGCAGAAATTGGTTTTTTCGAAAATCGAGCAATTCGGTGATAACTCGAGAACCGTCGAATGTTAGCGCTCGCCGTATGTTGCATCGTGTTCAGCGCATCAAATTACCCCTCTACAGTGAATTTGAAGTGGTTACGGGAAGTGTACGGTAGTGTTTTTGAAGGAAAACCCGTTAATGCGATATTCGTGCGTTTCACGGGCAGAAAAGCACGTTTTTCACAGTCCTCACTGTTTTGATCATAACTCGAGAACGATCGAATGTTAGCGTTTGCCGTATGTTGCATCGTGTTCAGCACACCGAATTACCCCTACACACTGAATTTGAAGCGTTTAAGGGAAGTGTACGGTAATGTTTTTGGCCGAAATTGGTTTTTTCGAAAATCGAGCAATTCGATGATAACTCTCGAACGGTCGAATGTTAGCGTTTGCCGTATGTTGCATCGTGTTCAGCGCATCGAATTACCCCTATGCAGTGAATTTGAAGCGTTTAAGGGAAGTGTACGGTAGTGTTTTGGAAGAAAATTGTGTTTTTCAAAAATCGAGCAATTCGGTGATAACTCAAGAACGGTCGAATGTTAGCGTTTGCCGTATGTTGCATCGTATTCAGCGTATCGAATTACCCCTATGCAGTGAATTTGAAGCGTTTAAGGGAAGTGTACGGTAGTGTTTTGGAAGAAAATTGTTTTTTTCGAAAATCGAGCAATTCGGTGATAACTCGAGAACGGTCGAATGTTAACGTTTGCCGTATGTTGCATCGTGTTCAGATCATCGAATTAACCATATACAGTGAATTTCAAACGTTTAAGCGAAGTGTACGGTAGTGTTTAAGGCAGAAATTGGTTTTTTCGAAAATCGAGCAATTCGGTGATAACTCGAGAACCGTCGAATGTTAGCGCTCGCCGTATGTTGCATCGTGTTCAGCACACCGAATTACCCCTACACACTGAATTTGAAGCGTTTAAGGGAAGTGTACGGTAATGTTTTTGGCCGAAATTTGTTTTTTCGAAAATCGAGCAATTCGATGATAACTCTCGAACGGTCGAATGTTAGCGTTTGCCGTATGTTGCATCGTGTTTAGCGCATCGAATTACACCTATGCAGTGAATTTGAAGCGTTTAAGGGAAGTGTACGGTAGTGTTTTGGAAGAAAATTGTCTTTTTCGAAAATCGAGCAATTCGGTGATAACTCGAGAACGGTCGAATGTTAGCACTCGCCGTATGTTGCATCGTGTTCAGCGCATCGAATAACCCCTATACAGTGATTTTGAAGTGGTTACGGTAAGTGTAGGGTAGTGCTTTTGAAGGAAAACCCGTTAATGCGATATTCGTGCGTTTCACGGGCAGAAAAGCACGTTTTTCACAGTCCTCACTGTTTTGATCATAACTCGAGAACGATCGAATGTTAGCGTTTGCCGTATGTTGCATCGTGTTCAGCGCATCGAATTACCCCTATGCAGTGAATTTCAAACGTTTAAGAGAAGCGTACGGTAGTGTTTTAGGCAGAAATTGGTTTTTTCGAAAATCGAGCAATTCGGTGATAACTCGAGAACCGTCGAATGTTAGCGCTCGCCGTATGTTGCATCGTGTTCAGCGCATCAAATTACCCCTATACAGTGAATTTGAAGTGGTTACGGGAAGTGTACGGTAGTGTTTTTGAAGGAAAACCCGTTAATGCGATATTCGTGCGTTTCACGGGCAGAAAAGCACGTTTTTCACAGTCCTCACTGTTTTGATCATAACTCGAGAACGATCGAATGTTAGCGTTTGCCGTATGTTGCATCGTGTTCAGCACACCGAATTACCCCTACACACTGAATTTGAAGCGTTTAAGGGAAGTGTACGGTAATGTTTTTGGCCGAAATTGGTTTTTTCGAAAATCGAGCAATTCGATGATAACTCTCGAACGGTCGAATGTTAGCGTTTGCCGTATGTTGCATCGTGTTTAGCGCATCGAATTACCCCTATGCAGTGAATTTGAAGCGTTTAAGGGAAGTGTACGGTAGTGTTTTGGAAGAAAATTGTTTTTTTCGAAAATCGAGCAATTCGGTGATAACTCGAGAACGGTCGAATGTTAGCACTCGCCGTATGTTGCATCGTGTTCAGCGCATCGAATAACCCCTATACAGTGATTTTGAAGTGGTTACGGGAAGTGTAGGGTAGTGCTTTTGAAGGAAAACCCGTTAATGCGATATTCGTGCGTTTCACGGGCAGAAAAGCACGTTTTTCACAGTCCTCACTGTTTTGATCATAACTCGAGAACGATCGAATGTTAGCGTTTGCCGTATGTTGCATCGTGTTCAGCGCATCGAATTACCCCTATGCAGTGAATTTGAAGCGTTTAAGGGAAGTGTACGGTAGTGTTTTGGAAGAAAATTGTTTTTTTCGAAAATCGAGCAATTCGATGATAACTCTCGAACGGTCGAATGTTAGCGTTTGCCGTATGTTGCATCGTGTTCAGCGCATCGAATTACCCCTATGCAGTGAATTTGAAGCGTTTAAGGGAAGTGTACGGTAGTGTTTTGGAAGAAAATTGTTTTTTTCGAAAATCGAGCAATTCGGTGATAACTCGAGAACGGTCGAATGTTAGCGTTTGCCGTATGTTGCATCGTGTTCAGATCATCGAATTAACCATATACAGTGAATTTCAAACGTTTAAGCGAAGTGTACGGTAGTGTTTTAGGCAGAAATTGGTTTTTTCGAAAATCGAGCAATTCGGTGATAACTCGAGAACCGTCGAATGTTAGCGCTCGCCGTATGTTGCATCGTGTTCAGCGCATCAAATTACCCCTATACAGTGAATTTGAAGTGGTTACGGGAAGTGTACGGTAGTGTTTTTGAAGGAAAACCCGTTAATGCGATATTCGTGCGTTTCACGGGCAGAAAAGCACGTTTTTCACAGTCCTCACTGTTTTGATGATAACTCGAGAAAGGTCGAATGTTAGCGTTTGCCGTGTGTTGCATTGTGTTCCACACATCAAATTACCCCTACACACTGAATTTGAAGCGTTTAAGGGAAGTGTACGGTAGTGTTTTGGAAGAAAATTGTTTTTTTCGAAAATCGAGCAATTCGGTGATAACTCTCGAACGGTCGAATGTTAGCGTTTGCCGTATGTTGCATCGTGTTCAGCGCATCGAATTACCCCTATGCAGTGAATTTGAAGCGTTTAAGGGAAGTGTACGGTAGTGTTTTGGAAGAAAATTGTTTTTTTCGAAAATCGAGCAATTCGGTGAAAAGTCAAGAACGGTCGAATGTTAGCGTTTGCCGTATGTTGCATCGTGTTCAGCGTATCGAATTACCCCTATGCAGTGAATTTCAAGCGTTTAAGGGAAGTGTACGGTAGTGTTTTGGAAGAAAATTGTTTTTTTCGAAAATCGAGCAATTCGGTGATAACTCGAGAACGGTCGAATGTTAGCGTTTGCCGTATGTTGCATCGTGTTCAGATCATCGAATTACCCCTATGCAGTGAATTTGAAGCGTTTAAGGGAAGTGTACGGTAGTGTTTTGGAAGAAAATTGTTTTTTTCGAAAATCGAGCAATTCGGTGATAACTCGAGAACGGTACAATGTTAGCGTTTGCCGTATGTTGCATCGTGTTCAGATCATCGAATTAACCATATACAGTGAATTTCAAACGTTTAAGAGAAGTGTACGGTAGTGTTTTAGGCAGAAATTGGTTTTTTCGAAAATCGAGCAATTCGGTGATAACTCGAGAACCGTCGAATGTTAGCGCTCGCCGTATGTTGCATCGTGTTCAGCGCATCAAATTACCCCTATACAGTGAATTTGAAGTGGTTACGGGAAGTGTACGGTAGTGTTTTTGAAGGAAAACCCGTTAATGCGATATTCGTGCGTTTCACGGGCAGAAAAGCACGTTTTTCACAGGCCTCACTGTTTTGATCATAACTCGAGAACGATCGAATGTTAGCGTTTGCCGTATGTTGCATCGTGTTCAGCGCATCGAATTACCCCTATGCAGTGAATTTGAAGCGTTTAAGGGAAGTGTACGGTAGTGTTTTGGAAGAAAAATGTTTTTTTTCGAAAATCGAGCAATTCGGTGATAACTCGAGAACGGTCGAATGTTAGCGTTTGCCGTATGTTGCATCGTGTTCAGATCATCGAATTAACCATATACAGTGAATTTCAAACGTTTAAGAGAAGTGTACGGTAGTGTTTTAGGCAGGAATTGGTTTTTTCGAAAATCGAGCAATTCGGTGATAACTCGAGAACCGTCGAATGTTAGCGCTCGCCGTATGTTGCATCGTGTTCAGCGCATCAAATTACCTCTATACAGTGAATTTGAAGTGGTTACGGGAAGTGTACGGTAGTGTTTTTGAAGGAAAACCCGTTAATGCGATATTCGTGCGTTTCACGGGCAGAAAAGCACGTTTTTCACAGTCCTCACTGTTTTGATGATAACTCGAGAACGGTCGAATGTTGGCGTTTGCCGTATGTTGCATCGTGTTCAGCACACCGAATTACCCCTATGCAGTGAATTTGAAGCGTTTAAGGGAAGTGTACGGTAGTGTTTTGGAAGAAAATTGTTATTTTCGAAAATCGAACAATTCGATGATACCTCGAGAACGGTCGAATGTTGGCGTTTGCCGTATGTTGCATCGTGTTCAGCACACCGAATTACCCCTACACAGTGAATTTGAAGTGGTTACGGGAAGTGTACGGTAGTGTTTTTGAAGGAAAACCCGTTAATGCGATATTCGTGCGTTTCACGGGCAGAAAAGCACGTTTTTCACAGTCCTCACTGTTTTGATGATAACTCGAAAACGGTCGAATGTTGGCGTTTGCCGTATGTTGCATCGTGTTCAGCACACCGAATTACCCCTACACACTGAATTTGAAGCGTTTAAGGGAAGTGTACGGTAATGTTTTTGGCCGAAATTGGTTTTTTCGAAAATCGAGCAATTCGATGATAACTCTCGAACGGTCGAATGTTAGCGTTTGCCGTATGTTACATCGTGTTTAGCGCATCGAATTACCCCTATGCAGTGATTTTGAAGTGGTTACGGGAAGTGTAGGGTAGTGCTTTTGAAGGAAAACCCGTTAATGCGATATTCGTGCGTTTCACGGGCAGAAAAGCACGTTTTTCACAGTCCTCACTGTTTTGATCATAACTCGAGAACGATCGAATGTTAGCGTTTGCCGTATGTTGCATCGTGTTCAGCGCATCGAATTACCCCTATGCAGTGAATTTGAAGCGTTTAAGGGAAGTGTACGGTAGTGTTTTGGAAGAAAATTGTTTTTTTCGAAAATCGAGCAATTCGATGATAACTCTCGAACGGTCGAATGTTAGCGTTTGCCGTATGTTGCATCGTGTTCAGCGCATCGAATTACCCCTATGCAGTGAATTTGAAGCGTTTAAGGGAAGGTTACGGTAGTGTTTTGGAAGAAAATTGTTTTTTTCGAAAATCGAGCAATTCGGTGATAACTCAAGAACGGTCGAATGTTAGCGTTTGCCGTATGTTGCATCGTGTTCAGCGTATCGAATTACCCCTATGCAGTGAAGTTGAAGCGTTTAAGGGAAGTGTACGGTAGTGTTTTGGAAGAAAATTTTTTTTTTCGAAAATCGAGCAATTCGGTGATAACTCGAGAACGGTCGAATGTTAGCACTCGCCGTATGTTGCATCGTGTTCAGCGCATCGAATAACCCCTATACAGTGATTTTGAAGTGGTTACGGTAAGTGTAGGGTAGTGCTTTTGAAGGAAAACCCGTTAATGCGATATTCGTGCGTTTCACGGGCAGAAAAGCACGTTTTTCACAGTCCTCACTGTTTTGATCATAACTCGAGAACGATCGAATGTTAGCGTTTGCCGTATGTTGCATCGTGTTCAGCGCATCGAATTACCCCTATGCAGTGAATTTCAAACGTTTAAGAGAAGTGTACGGTAGTGTTTTAGGCAGAAATTGGTTTTTTCGAAAATCGAGCAATTCGGTGATAACTCGAGAACCGTCGAATGTTAGCGCTCGCCGTATGTTGCATCGTGTTCAGCGCATCAAATTACCCCTATACAGTGAATTTGAAGTTGTTACGGGAAGTGTACGGTAGTGTTTTTGAAGGAAAACCCGTTAATGCGATATTCGTGCGTTTCACGGGCAGAAAAGCACGTTTTTCACAGTCCTCACTGTTTTGATGATAACTCGAGAAAGGTCGAATGTTAGCGTTTGCCGTGTGTTGCATTGTGTTCCACACATCAAATTACCCCTACACACTGAATTTGAAGCGTTTAAGGGAAGTGTACGGTAATGTTTTTGGCCGAAATTGGTTTTTTCGAAAATCGAGCAATTCGATGATAACTCTCGAACGGTCGAATGTTAGCGTTTGCCGTATGTTGCATCGTGTTCAGCGCATCGAATTACCCCTATGCAGTGAATTTGAAGCGTTTAAGGGAAGTGTACGGTTGTGTTTTGGAAGAAAATTGTTTTTTTCGAAAATCGAGCAATTCGGTGATAACTCTCGAACGGTCGAATGTTAGCGTTTGCCGTATGTTGCATCGTGTTCAGCGCATCGAATTACCCCTATGCAGTGAATTTGAAGCGTTTAAGGGAAGTGTACGGTAGTGTTTTGGAAGAAAATTGTTTTTTTCGAAAATCGAGCAATTCGGTGAAAAGTCAAGAACGGTCGAATGTTAGCGTTTGCCGTATGTTGCATCGTGTTCAGCGTATCGAATTACCCCTATGCAGTGAATTTCAAGCGTTTAAGGGAAGTGTACGGTAGTGTTTTGGAAGAAAATTGTTTTTTTCGAAAATCGAGCAATTCGGTGATAACTCGAGAACGGTCGAATGTTAGCGTTTGCCGTATGTTGCATCGTGTTCAGATCATCGAATTACCCCTATGCAGTGAATTTGAAGCGTTTAAGGGAAGTGTACGGTAGTGTTTTGGAAGAAAATTGTTTTTTTCGAAAATCGAGCAATTCGGTGATAACTCGAGAACGGTAGAATGTTAGCGTTTGCCGTATGTTGCATCGTGTTCAGATCATCGAATTAACCATATACAGTGAATTTCAAACGTTTAAGAGAAGTGTACGGTAGTGTTTTAGGCAGAAATTGTTTTTTTCGAAAATCGAGCAATTCGGTGATAACTCGAGAACCGTCGAATGTTAGCGCTCGCCGTATGTTGCATCGTGTTCAGCGCATCAAATTACCCCTATACAGTGAATTTGAAGTGGTTACGGGAAGTGTACGGTAGTGTTTTTGAAGGAAAACCCGTTAATGCGATATTCGTGCGTTTCACGGGCAGAAAAGCACGTTTTTCACAGGCCTCACTGTTTTGATCATAACTCGAGAACGATCGAATGTTAGCGTTTGCCGTATGTTGCATCGTGTTCAGCGCATCGAATTACCCCTATGCAGTGAATTTGAAGCGTTTAAGGGAAGTGTACGGTAGTGTTTTGGAAGAAAAATGTTTTTTTTCGAAAATCGAGCAATTCGGTGATAACTCGAGAACGGTCGAATGTTAGCGTTTGCCGTATGTTGCATCGTGTTCAGATCATCGAATTAACCATATACAGTGAATTTCAAACGTTTAAGAGAAGTGTACGGTAGTGTTTTAGGCAGGAATTGGTTTTTTCGAAAATCGAGCAATTCGGTGATAACTCGAGAACCGTCGAATGTTAGCGCTCGCCGTATGTTGCATCGTGTTCAGCGCATCAAATTACCTCTATACAGTGAATTTGAAGTGGTTACGGGAAGTGTACGGTAGTGTTTTTGAAGGAAAACACGTTAATGCGATATTCGTGCGTTTCACGGGCAGAAAAGCACGTTTTTCACAGTCCTCACTGTTTTGATCATAACTCGAGAACGATCGAATGTTAGCGTTTGCCGTATGTTGCATCGTGTTCAGCGCATCCAATTACCCCTATGCAGTGAATTTGAAGCGTTTAAGGGAAGTGTACGGTAGTGTTTTGGAAGAAAATTGTTATTTTCGAAAATCGAACAATTCGATGATACCTCGAGAACGGTCGAATGTTGGCGTTTGCCGTATGTTGCATCGTGTTCAGCACACCGAATTACCCCTACACAGTGAATTTGAAGTGCTTACGGGAAGTGTACGGTAGTGTTTTTGAAGGAAAACCCGTTAATGCGATATTCGTGCGTTTCACGGGCAGAAAAGCACGTTTTTCACAGTCCTCACTGTTTTGATGATAACTCGAGAACGGTCGAATGTTGGCGTTTGCCGTATGTTGCATCGTGTTCAGCACACCGAATTACCCCTACACACTGAATTTGAAGCGTTTAAGGGAAGTGTACGGGAATGTTCTTGGCCGAAATTGGTGTTTTCGAAAATCGAGCAATTCGATGATAACTCTCGAACGGTCGAATGTTAGCGTTTGCCGTATGTTGCATCGTGTTTAGCGCATCGAATTACCCCTATGCAGTGATTTTGAAGTGGTTACGGGAAGTGTAGGGTAGTGCTTTTGAAGGAAAACCCGTTAATGCGATATTCGTGCGTTTCACGGGCAGAAAAGCACGTTTTTCACAGTCCTCACTGTTTTGATCATAACTCGAGAACGATCGAATGTTAGCGTTTGCCGTATGTTGCATCGTGTTCAGCGCATCGAATTACCCCTATGCAGTGAATTTGAAGCGTTTAAGGGAAGTGTACGGTAGTGTTTTGGAAGAAAATTGTTTTTTTCGAAAATCGAGCAATTCGATCATAACTCTCGAACGGTCGAATGTTAGCGTTTGCCGTATGTTGCATCGTGTTCAGCGCATCGAATTACCCCTATGCAGTGAATTTGAAGCGTTTAAGGGAAGGTTACGGTAGTGTTTTGGAAGAAAATTGTTTTTTTCGAAAATCGAGCAATTCGGTGATAACTCAAGAACGGTCGAATGTTAGCGTTTGCCGTATGTTGCATCGTGTTCAGCGTATCGAATTACCCCTATGCAGTGAATTTGAAGCGTTTAAGGGAAGTGTACGGTAGTGTTTTGGAAGAAAATTTTTTTTTTCGAAAATCGAGCAATTCGGTGATAACTCGAGAACGGTCGAATGTTAGCGTTTGCCGTATGTTGCATCGTGTTCAGATCATCGAATTAACCATATACAGTGAATTTCAATCGTTTAAGAGAAGTGTACGGTAGTGTTTTAGGCAGAAATTGGTTTTTTCGAAAATCGAGCAATTCGGTGATAACTCGAGAACCGTCGAATGTTAGCGCTCGCCGTATGTTGCATCGTGTTCAGCGCATCAAATTACCCCTATACAGTGAATTTGAAGTGGTTACGGGAAGTGTACGGTAGTGTTTTTGAAGGAAAACCCGTTAATGCGATATTCGTGCGTTTCACGGGCAGAAAAGCACGTTTTTCACAGTCCTCACTGTTTTGATCATAACTCGAGAACGATCGAATGTTAGCGTTTGCCGTATGTTGCATCGTGTTCAGCGCATCGAATTACCCCTATGCTGTGAATTTGAAGCGTTTAAGGGAAGTGTACGGTAGTGTTTTGGAAGAAAATTGTTTTTTTCGAAAATCGAGCAATTCGATGATAACTCTCGAACGGTCGAATGTTAGCGTTTGCCGAATGTTGCATCGTGTTCAGCGCATCGAATTACCCCTATGCAGTGAATTTGAAGCGTTTAAGGGAAGTGTACGGTAGTGTTTTGGAAGAAAATTGTTTTTTTTTCGAAAATCGAGCAATTCGGTGATAACTCAAGAACGGTCGAATGTTAGCGTTTGCCGGATGTTGCATTGTGTTCAGCACATCGAATTACCCCTATACAGTGAATTTGAAGCGTTTGAGAGAAGTGTACGGTAGTGTTTAGGCAGAAATTTTTTTTTTCGAAAATCGAGCAATTCGGTGATAACTCGCGAACGGTCGAATGTTAGCACTCGCCGTATGTTGCATCGTGTTCAGCGCATCGAATAACCCCTATACAGTGATTTTGAAGTGGGTACGGGAAGTGTACGGTAGTGCTTTTGAAGGAAAACCCGTTAATGCGATATTCGTGCGTTTCACGGGCAGAAAAGCACGTTTTTCACAGTCCTCACTGTTTTGATGATAACTCGAGAACGATCGAATGTTAGCGTTTGCCGTATGTTGCATCGTGTTCAGCGCATCGAATTACCCCTATGCAGTGAATTTGAAGCGTTTAAGGGAAGTGTACGGTAGTGTTTTGGAAGAAAATTTTTTTTTTCGAAAATCGAGCCATTCGGTGATAACTCGAGAACGGTCGAATGTTAGCGTTTGCCGTATGTTGCATCGTGTTCAGATCATCGAATTACCCCTATGCAGTGAATTTGAAGCGTTTAAGGGAAGTGTACGGTAGTGTTTTGGAAGAAAATTGTTTTTTTCGAAAATCGAGCAATTCGGTGATAACTCGAGAACGGTCGAATGTTAGCGTTTGCCGTATGTTGCATCGTGTTCAGATTATCGAATTAACCATATACAGTGAATTTCAAACGTTTAAGAGAAGTTTACGGTAGTGTTTTAGGCAGAAATTGTTTTTTTCGAAAATCGAGCAATTCGGTGATAACTCGAGAACCGTCGAATGTTAGCGCTCGCCGTATATTGCATCGTGTTCAGCGCATCAAATTACCCCTATACAGTGAATTTGAAGTGGTTACGGGAAGTGTACGGTAGTGTTTTTGAAGGAAAACCCGCTAATGCGATATTCGTGCGTTTCACGGGCAGAAAAGCACGTTTTTCACAGGCCTCACTGTTTTGATCATAACTCGAGAACGATCGAATGTTAGCATTTGCCGTATGTTGCATCGTGTGCAGCGCATCGAACTACCCCTATGCAGTGAATTTGAAGCGTTTAAGGGAAGTGTACGGTAGTGTTTTGGAAGAAAAATGGTTTTTTTCGAAAATCGAGCAATTCGGTGATAACTCGAGAACGGTCGAATGTTAGCGTTTGCCGTATGTTGCATCGTGTTCAGATCATCGAATTAACCATATACAGTGAATTTCAAACGTTTAAGAGAAGTGTACGGTAGTGTTTTAGGCAGGAATTGGTTTTTTCGAAAATCGAGCAATTCGGTGATAACTCGAGAACCGTCGAATGTTAGCGCTCGCCGTATGTTGCATCGTGTTCAGCGCATCAAATTACCCCTATACAGTGAATTTGAAGTGGTTACGGGAAGTGTACGGTAGTGTTTTTGAAGGAAAACACGTTAATGCGATATTCGTGCGTTTCACGGGCAGAAAAGCACGTTTTTCACAGTCCTCACTGTTTTGATCATAACTCGAGAACGATCGAATGTTAGCGTTTGCCGTATGTTGCATCGTGTTCAGCGCATCCAATTACCCCTATGCAGTGAATTTGAAGCGTTTAAGGGAAGTGTACGGTAGTGTTTTGGAAGAAAATTGTTATTTTCGAAAATCGAACAATTCGATGATACCTCGAGAACGGTCGAATGTTGGCGTTTGCCGTATGTTGCATCGTGTTCAGCACACCGAATTACCCCTACACAGTGAATTTGAAGTGGTTACGGGAAGTGTACGGTAGTGTTTTTGAAGGAAAACCCGTTAATGCGATATTCGTGCGTTTCACGGGCAGAAAAGCACGTTTTTCACAGTCCTCACTGTTTTGATGATAACTCGGGAACGGTCGAATGTTGGCGTTTGCCGTATGTTGCATCGTGTTCAGCACACCGAATTACCCCTACACACTGAATTTGAAGCGTTTAAGGGAAGTGTACGGTAATGTTTTTGGCCGAAATTGGTTTTTTCGAAAATCGAGCAATTCGATGATAACTCTCGAACGGTCGAATGTTAGCGTTTGCCGTATGTTGCATCGTGTTTAGCGCATCGAATTACCCCTATGCAGTGAATTTGAAGCGTTTAAGGGAAGTGTACGGTAGTGTTTTGGAAGAAAATTGTTTTTTTCGAAAATCGAGCAATTCGGTGATAACTCGAGAACGGTCGAATGTTAGCACTCGCCGTATGTTGCATCGTGTTCAGCGCATCGAATAACCCCTATACAGTGAATTTGAAGCGTTTAAGGGAAGTGTACGGTAGTGTTTTGGAAGAAAATTGTTTTTTTCGAAAATCGAGCAATTCGGTGATAACTCAAGAACGGTCGAATGTTAGCGTTTGCCGGATGTTGCATTGTGTTCAGCACATCGAATTACCCCTATACAGTGAATTTGAAGCGTTTGAGAGAAGTGTACGGTAGTGTTTAGGCAGAAATTTTTTTTTTCGAAAATCGAGCAATTCGGTGATAACTCGCGAACGGTCGAATGTTAGCACTCGCCGTATGTTGCATCGTGTTCAGCGCATCGAATAACCCCTATACAGTGATTTTGAAGTGGTTACGGGAAGTGTACGGTAGTGCTTTTGAAGGAAAACCCGTTAATGCGATATTCGTGCGTTTCACGGGCAGAAAAGCACGTTTTTCACAGTCCTCACTATTTTGATCATAACTCGAGAACGATCGAATGTTAGCGTTTGCCGTATGTTGCATCGTATTCAGCGCATCGAATTACCCCTATGCAGTGAATTTGAAGCGTTTAAGGGAAGTGTACGGTAGTGTTTTGGAAGAAAATTGTTTTTTTCGAAAATCGAGCAATTCGGTGATAACTCAAGAACGGTCGAATGTTAGCGTTTGCCGTATGTTGCATCGTGTTCAGCGTATCGAATTACCCCTATGCAGTGAATTTGAAGCGTTTAAGGGAAGTGTACGGTAGTGTTTTGGAAGAAAATTGTTTTTTTCGAAAATCGAGCAATTCGGTGATAACTCGAGAACGGTCGAATGTTAGCGTTTGCCGTATGTTGCATCGTGTTCAGATCATCGAATTACCCCTATGCAGTGAATTTGAAGCGTTTAAGGGAAGTGTACGGTAGTGTTTTGGAAGAAAATTGTTTTTTTCGAAAATCGAGCAATTCGGTGATAACTCGAGAACGGTCGAATGTTAGCGTTTGCCGTATGTTGCATCGTGTTCAGATCATCGAATTAACCATATACAGTGAATTTCAAACGTTTAAGAGAAGTGTACGGTAGTGTTTTAGGCAGAAATTGGTTTTTTCGAAAATCGAGCAATTCGGTGATAACTCGAGAACCGTCGAATGTTAGCGCTCGCCGTATGTTGCATCGTGTTCAGCGCATCAAATTACCCCTATACAGTGAATTTGAAGTGGTTACGGGAAGTGTACGGTAGTGTTTTTGAAGGAAAACCCGTTAATGCGATATTCGTGCGTTTCACGGGCAGAAAAGCACGTTTTTCACAGGCCTCACTGTTTTGATCATAACTCGAGAACGATCGAATGTTAGCGTTTGCCGTATGTTGCATCGTGTTCAGCGCATCGAATTACCCCTATGCAGTGAATTTGAAGCGTTTAAGGGAAGTGTACGGTAGTGTTTTGGAAGAAAATTGTTTTTTTCGAAAATCGAGCAATTCGGTGATAACTCGAGAACGGTCGAATGTTAGCGTTTGCCGTATGTTGCATCGTGTTCAGATCATCGAATTAACCATATACAGTGAATTTCAATCGTTTAAGAGAAGTGTACGGTAGTGTTTTAGGCAGAAATTGGTTTTTTCGAAAATCGAGCAATTCGGTGATAACTCGAGAACCGTCGAATGTTAGCGCTCGCCGTATGTTGCATGGTGTTCAGCGCATCAAATTACCCCTATACAGTGAATTTGAAGTGGTTACGGGAAGTGTACGATAGTGTTTTTGAAGGAAAACCCGTTAATGCGATATTCGTGCGTTTCACGGGCAGAAAAGCACGTTTTTCACAGTCCTCACTGTTTTGATGATAACTCGAGAAAGGTCGAATGTTAGCGTTTGCCGTGTGTTGCATTGTGTTCCACACATCAAATTACCCCTACACACTGAATTTGAAGCGTTTAAGGGAAGTGTACGGTAATGTTTTTGGCCGAAATTGGTTTTTTCGAAAATCGAGCAATTCGATGATAACTCTCGAACGGTCGAATGTTAGCGTTTGCCGAATGTTGCATCGTGTTCAGCGCATCGAATTACCCCTATGCAGTGAATTTGAAGCGTTTAAGGGAAGTGTACGGTAGTGTTTTGGAAGAAAATTGTTTTTTTCGAAAATCGAGCAATTCGGTGATAACTCAAGAACGGTCGAATGTTAGCGTTTGCCGGATGTTGCATTGTGTTCAGCACATCGAATTACCCCTATACAGTGAATTTGAAGCGTTTGAGAGAAGTGTACGGTAGTGTTTAGGCAGAAATTTTTTTTTTCGAAAATCGAGCAATTCGGTGATAACTCGCGAACGGTCGAATGTTAGCACTCGCCGTATGTTGCATCGTGTTCAGCGCATCGAATAACCCCTGTACAGTGATTTTGAAGTGGTTACGGGAAGTGTACGGTAGTGTTTTTGAAGGAAAACCCGTTAATGCGATATTCGTGCGTTTCACGGGCAGAAAAGCACGTTTTTCACAGTCCTCACTGTTTTGATGATAACTCGAGAACGATCGAATGTTAGCGTTTGCCGTATGTTGCATCGTGTTCAGCGCATCGAATTACCCCTATGCAGTGAATTTGAAGCGTTTAAGGGAAGTGTACGGTAGTGTTTTGGAAGAAAATTTTTTTTTTTCGAAAATCGAGCCATTCGGTGATAACTCGAGAACGGTCGAATGTTAGCGTTTGCCGTATGTTGCATCGTGTTCAGATCATCGAATTACCGCTATGCAGTGAATTTGAAGCGTTTAAGGGAAGTGTACGGTAGTGTTTTGGAAGAAAATTGTTTTTTTCGAAAATCGAGCAATTCGGTGAAAACTCAAGAACGGTCGAATGTTAGCGTTTGCCGTATGTTGCATCGCGTTCAGCGTATCGAATTACCTCTATGCAGTGAATTTGAAGCGTTTAAGGGAAGTGTACGGTAGTGTTTTGGAAGAAAATTTTTTTTTTCGAAAATCGAGCCATTCGGTGATAACTCGAGAACGGTCGAATGTTAGCGTTTGCCGTATGTTGCATCGTGTTCAGATCATCGAATTACCGCTATGCAGTGAATTTGAAGCGTTTAAGGGAAGTGTACGGTAGTGTTTTGGAAGAAAATTGTTTTTTTCGAAAATCGAGCAATTCGGTGATAACTCGAGAACGGTCGAATGTTAGCGTTTGCCGGATGTTGCATTGTGTTCAGCACATCGAATTACCCCTATACAGTGAATTTGAAGCGTTTGAGAGAAGTGTACGGTAGTGTTTAGGCAGAAATTTTTTTTTTCGAAAATCGAGCAATTCGGTGATAACTCGCGAACGGTCGAATGTTAGCACTCGCCGTATGTTGCATCGTGTTCAGCGCATCGAATAACCCCTATACAGTGATTTTGAAGTGGGTACGGGAAGTGTACGGTAGTGCTTTTGAAGGAAAACCCGTTAATGCGATATTCGTGCGTTTCACGGGCAGAAAAGCACGTTTTTCACAGTCCTCACTGTTTTGATGATAACTCGAGAACGATCGAATGTGAGCGTTTGCCGTATGTTGCATCGTGTTCAGCGCATCGAATTACCCCTATGCAGTGAATGTGAAGCGTTTAAGGGAAGTGTACGGTAGTGTTTTGGAAGAAAATTGTTTTTTTCGAAAATCGAGCAATTCGGTGAAAACTCAAGAACGGTCGAATGTTAGCGTTTGCCGTATGTTGCATCGTGTTCAGCGTATCGAATTACCTCTATGCAGTGAATTTGAAGCGTTTAAGGGAAGTGTACGGTAGTGTTTTGGAAGAAAATTTTTTTTTTCGAAAATCGAGCCATTCGGTGATAACTCGAGAACGGTCGAATGTTAGCGTTTGCCGTATGTTGCATCGTGTTCAGATCATCGAATTAACCATATACAGTGAATTTCAAACGTTTAAGAGAAGTGTACGGTAGTGTTTTAGGCAGGAATTGGTTTTTTCGAAAATCGAGCAATTCGGTGATAACTCGAGAACCGTCGAATGTTAGCGCTCGCCGTATGTTGCATCGTGTTCAGCGCATCAAATTACCCCTATACAGTGAATTTGAAGTGGTTACGGGAAGTGTACGGTAGTGTTTTTGAAGGAAAACACGTTAATGCGATATTCGTGCGTTTCACGGGCCGAAAAGCACGTTTTTCACAGTCCTCACTGTTTTGATCATAACTCGAGAACGATCGAATGTTAGCGTTTGCCGTATGTTGCATCGTGTTCAGCGCATCCAATTACCCCTATGCAGTGAATTTGAAGCGTTTAAGGGAAGTGTACGGTAGTGTTTTGGAACAAAATTGTTATTTTCGAAAATCGAACAATTCGATGATACCTCGAGAACGGTCGAATGTTGGCGTTTGCCGTATGTTGCATCGTGTTCAGCACACCGAATTACCCCTACACAGTGAATTTGAAGTGGTTACGGGAAGTGTACGGTAGTGTTTTTGAAGGAAAACCCGTTAATGCGATATTCGTGCGTTTCACGGGCAGAAAAGCACGTTTTTCACAGTCCTCACTGTTTTGATGATAACTCGAGAACGGTCGAATGTTGGCGTTTGCCGTATGTTGCATCGTGTTCAGCACACCGAATTACCCCTACACACTGAATTTGAAGCGTTTAAGGGAAGTGTACGGTAATGTTTTTGGCCGAAATTGGTTTTTTCGAAAATCGAGCAATTCGATGATAACTCTCGAACGGTCGAATGTTAGCGTTTGCCGTATGTTGCATCGGGTTTAGCGCATCGAATTACCCCTATGCAGTGAATTTGAAGCGTTTAAGGGAAGTGTACGGTAGTGTTTTGGAAGAAAATTGTTTTTTTCGAAAATCGAGCAATTCGGTGATAACTCGAGAACGGTCGAATGTTAGCGTTTGCCGTATGTTGCATCGTGTTCAGATCATCGAATTAACCATATACAGTGAATTTCAATCGTTTAAGAGAAGTGTACGGTAGTGTTTTAGGCAGAAATTGGTTTTTTCGAAAATCGAGCAATTCGGTGATAACTCGCGAACGGTCGAATGTTAGCGTTTGCCGGATGTTGCATTGTGTTCAGCACATCGAATTACCCCTATACAGTGAATTTGAAGCGTTTGAGAGAAGTGTACGGTAGTGTTTAGGCAGAAATTTTTTTTTTCGAAAATCGAGCAATTCGGTGATAACTCGCGAACGGTCGAATGTTAGCACTCGCCGTATGTTGCATCGTGTTCAGCGCATCGAATAACCCCTATACAGTGATTTTGAAGTGGTTACGGGAAGTGTACGGTAGTGCTTTTGAAGGAAAACCCGTTAATGCGATATTCGTGCGTTTCACGGGCAGAAAAGCACGTTTTTCACAGTCCTCACTGTTTTGATCATAACTCGAGAACGATCGAATGTTAGCGTTTGCCGTATGTTGCATCGTGTTCAGCGCATCGAATTACCCCTATGCAGTGAATTTGAAGCGTTTAAGGGAAGTGTACGGTAGTGTTTTGGAAGAAAATTGTTTTTTTCGAAAATCGAGCAATTCGGTGATAACTCGAGAACGGTCGAATGTTAGCGTTTGCCGTATGTTGCATCGTGTTCAGATCATCGAATTAACCATATACAGTGAATTTCAAACGTTTAAGAGAAGTGTACGGTAGTGTTTCAGGCAGAAATTGGTTTTTTCGAAAATCGAGCAATTCGGTGATAACTCGAGAACGGTCAAATGTTAGCACTCGCCGTATGTTGCATCGTGTTCAGCGCATCGAATAACCCCTATACAGTGATTTTGAAGTGGTTACGGGAAGTGTAGGGTAGTGCTTTTGAAGGAAAACCCGTTAATGCGATATTCGTGCGTTTCACGGGCAGAAAAGCACGTTTTTCACAGTCCTCACTGTTTTGATCATAACTCGAGAACGATCGAATGTTAGCGTTCGCCGTATGTTGCATCGTGTTCACCGCATCGAATTACCCCTATGCAGTGAATTTGAAGCGTTTAAGGGAAGTGTACGGTAGTGCTTTGGAAGAAAATTGTTTTTTTCGAAAATCGAGCAATTCGATGATAACTCTCGAACGGTCGAATGTTAGCGTTTGCCGTATGTTGCATCGTGTTCAGCGCATCGAATTACCCCTATGCAGTGAATTTGAAGCGTTTAAGGGAAGTGTACGGTAGTGTTTTGGAAGAAAATTGTTTTTTTCGAAAATCGAGCAATTCGGTGATAACTCAAGAACGGTCGAATGTTAGCGTTTGCCGTATGTTGCATCGTGTTCAGCGTATCGAATTACCCCTATGCAGTGAATTTGAAGCGTTTAAGGGAAGTGTACGGTAGTGTTTTGGAAAAAAATTGTTTTTTTCGAAAATCGAGCAATTCGGTGATAACTCGAGAACGGTCGAATGTTAGCACTCGCCGTATGTTGCATCGTGTTCAGCACACCGAATTACCCCTACACAGTAAATTTGAAGTGGTTACGGGAAGTGTACGGTAGTGTTTTTGAAGGAAAACCCGTTAATGCGATATTCGTGCGTTTCACGGGCAGAAAAGCACGTTTTTCACAGTCCTCACTGTTTTGATGATAACTCGAGAGCGGTCGAATGTTGGCGTTTGCCGTATGTTGCATCGTGTTCAGCACACCGAATTACCCCTACACACTGAATTTGAAGCGTTTAAGGGAAGTGTACGGTAGTGTTTTGGAAGAAAATTGTTTTTTTCGAAAATCGAGCAATTCGGTGATAACTCGAGAACGGTCGAATGTTAGCGTTTGCCGTATGTTGCATCGTGTTCAGCGCATCGAATTACCCCTATGCAGTGAATTTGAAGCGTTTAAGGGAAGTGTACGGTAGTGTTTTGGAAGAAAATTGTTTTTTTCGAAAATCGAGCAATTCGGTGATAACTCGAGAACGGTCGAATGTTAGCGTTTGCCGTATGTTGCATCGTGTTCAGATAATCGAATTAACCATATACAGTGAATTTCAAACGTTTAAGAGAAGTGTACGGTAGTGTTTTAGGCAGAAATTGGTTTTTTCGAAAATCGAGCAATTCGGTGATAACTCGAGAACCGTCGAATGTTAGCGCTCGCCGTATGTTGCATCGTGTTCAGCGCATCAAATTACCCCTATACAGTGAATTTGAAGTGGTTACGGGAAGTGTACGGTAGTATTTTTGAAGGAAAACCCGTTAATGCGATATTCGTGCGTTTCACGGGCAGAAAAGCACGTTTTTCACAGTCCTCACTGTTTTGATGATAACTCGAGAAAGGTCGAATGTTAGCGTTTGCCGTGTGTTGCATTGTGTTCAGCGCATCGAATTACCCCTATGCAGTGAATTTGAAGCGTTTAAGGGAAGTGTACGGTAGTGTTTTGGAAGAAAATTGTTTTTTTCGAAAATCGAGCAATTCGATGATAACTCTCGAACGGTCGAATGTTAGCGTTTGCCGTATGTTGCATCGTGTTCAGCGCATCGAATTACCCCTATGCAGTGCATTTGAAGCGTTTAAGGGAAGTGTACGGTAGTGTTTTGGAAGAAAATTGTGTTTTTCGAAAATCGAGCAATTCGGTGATAACTCAAGAACGGTCGAATGTTAGCGTTTGCCGTATGTTGCATCGTATTTAGCGTATCGAATTACCCCTATGCAGTGAATTTGAAGCGTTTAAGGGAAGTGTACGGTAGTGTTTTGGAAGAAAATTTTTTTTTCGAAAATCGAGCAATTGGGTGATAACTCGAGAACGGTCGAATGTTAGCGTTTGCCGTATGTTGCATCGTGTTCAGATCATCGAATTAACCATATACAGTGAATTTCAAACGTTTAAGAGAAGTGTACGGTAGTGTTTAAGGCAGAAATTGGTTTTTTCGAAAATCGAGCAATTCGGTGATAACTCGCGAACGGTCGAATGTTAGCACTCGCCGTATGTTGCATCGTGTTCAGCGCATCGAATAACCCCTATACAGTGATTTTGAAGTGGTTACGGGAAGTGTACGGTAGTGCTTTTGAAGGAAAACCCGTTAATGCGATATTCGTGCGTTTCACGGGCAGAAAAGCACGTTTTTCACAGTCCTCACTGTTTTGATCATAACTCGAGAACGATCGAATGTTAGCGTTTGCCGTATGTTGCATCGTGTTCAGCGCATCGAATTACCCCTATGCAGTGAATTTGAAGCGTTTAAGGGAAGTGTACGGTAGTGTTTTGGAAGAAAATTGTTTTTTTCGAAAATCGAGCAATTCGGTGATAACTCAAGAACGGTCGAATGTTAGCGTTTGCCGTAGTTGCATCGTGTTCAGATCATCGAATTAACCATATACAGTGAATTTCAAACGTTTAAGAGAAGTGTACGGTAGTGTTTAAGGCAGAAATTGGTTTTTTCGAAAATCGAGCAATTCGGTGATAACTCGAGAACCGTCGAATGTTAGCGCTCGCCGTCTGTTGCATCGTGTTCAGCGCATCAATTTACCCCTATACAGTGAATTTGAAGTGGTTACGGGAAGTGTACGGTAGTGTTTTTGAAGGAAAACCCGTTAATGCGATATTCGTGCGTTTCACGGGCAGAAAAGCACGTTTTTCACAGTCCTCACTGTTTTGATGATAACTCGAGAAAGGTCGAATGGTAGCGTTTGCCGTGTGTTGCATTGTGTTCAGCGCATCGAATTACCCCTATGCAGTGAATTTGAAGCGTTTAAGGGAAGTGTACGGTAGTGTTTTGGAAGAAAATTTTTTTTTTCGAAAATCGAGCAATTCGATGATAACTCTCAACGGTCGAATGTTAGCGTTTGCCGTATGTTGCATCGTGTTCAGCGCATCGAATTACCCCTATGCAGTGAATTTGAAGCGTTTAAGGGAAGTGTACGGTAGTGTTTTGGAAGAAAATTGTGTTTTTCGAAAATCGAGCAATTCGGTGATAACTCAAGAACGGTCGAATGTTAGCGTTTGCCGTATGTTGCATCGTATTCAGCGTATCGAATTACCCCTATGCAGTGAATTTGAAGCGTTTAAGGGAAGTGTACGGTAGTGTTTTGGAAGAAAATTGTTTTTTTCGAAAATCGAGCAATTCGGTCATAACTCGAGAACGGTCGAATGTTAGCGTTTGCCGTATGTTGCATCGTGTTCAGATCATCGAATTAACCATATACAGTGAATTTCAAACGTTTAAGAGAAGTGTACGGTAGTGTTTAAGGCAGGAATTGGTTTTTTCGAAAATCGAGCAATTCGGTGATAACTCCAGAACCGTCGAATGTTAGCGCTCGCCGTATGTTGCATCGTGTTCAGCGCATCAAATTACCCCTATACAGTCAATTTGAAGTGGTTACGGGAAGTGTACGGTAGTGTTTTTGAAGGAAAACCCGTTAATGCGATATTCGTGCGTTTCACGGGCCGAAAAGCACGTTTTTCACAGTCCTCACTGTTTTGATCATAACTCGAGAACGATCGAATGTTAGCGTTTGCCGTATGTTGCATCGTGTTCAGCGCATCCAATTACCCCTATGCAGTGAATTTGAAGCGTTTAAGGGAAGTGTACGGTAGTGTTTTGGAAGAAAATTGTTATTTTCGAAAATCGAACAATTCGATGATACCTCGAGAACGGTCGAATGTTGGCGTTTGCCGTATGTTGCATCGTGTTCAGCACACCGAATTACCCCTACACAGTGAATTTGAAGTGGTTACGGGAAGTGTACGGTAGTGTTTTTGAAGGAAAACCCGTTAATGCGATATTCGTGCGTTTCACGGGCAGAAAAGCACGTTTTTCACAGTCCTCACTGTTTTGATGATAACTCGAGAACGGTCGAATGTTGGCGTTTGCCGTATGTTGCATCGTGTTCAGCACACCGAATTACCCCTACACACTGAATTTGAAGCGTTTAAGGGAAGTGTACGGTAATGTTTTTGGCCGAAATTGGTTTTTTCGAAAATCGAGCAATTCGATGATAACTCTCGAACGGTCGAATGTTAGCGTTTGCCGTATGTTGCATCGTGTTTAGCGCATCGAATTACCCCTATGCAGTGAATTTGAAGCGTTTAAGGGAAGTGTACGGTAGTGTTTTGGAAGAAAATTGTTTTTTTTCGAAAATCGAGCAATTCGGTGATAACTCGAGAACGGTCAAATGTTAGCACTCGCCGTATGTTGCATCGTGTTCAGCGCATCGAATAACCCCTATACAGTGATTTTGAAGTGGTTACGGGAAGTGTAGGGTAGTGCTTTTGAAGGAAAACCCGTTAATGCGATATTCGTGCGTTTCACGGGCAGAAAAGCACGTTTTTCACAGTCCTCACTGTTTTGATCATAACTCGAGAACGATCGAATGTTAGCGTTTGCCGTATGTTGCATCGTGTTCAGCGCATCGAATTACCCCTATGCAGTGAATTTGAAGCGTTTAAGGGAAGTGTACGGTAGTGCTTTGGAAGAAAATTGTTTTTTTCGAAAATCGAGCAATTCGATGATAACTCTCGAACGGTCGAATGTTAGCGTTTGCCGTATGTTGCATCGTGTTCAGCGCATCGAATTACCCCTATGCAGTGAATTTGAAGCGTTTAAGGGAAGTGTACGGTAGTGTTTTGGAAGAAAATTGTTTTTTTCGAAAATCGAGCAATTCGGTGATAACTCAAGAACGGTCGAATGTTAGCGTTTGCCGTATGTTGCATCGTGTTCAGCGTATCGAATTACCCCTATGCAGTGAATTTGAAGCGTTTAAGGGAAGTGTACGGTAGTGTTTTGGAAAAAAATTGTTTTCTTCGAAAATCGAGCAATTCGGTGATAACTCGAGAACGGTCGAATGTTAGCGTTTGCCGTATGTTGCATCGTGTTCAGATCATCGAATTAACCATATACAGTGAATTTCAAACGTTTAAGAGAAGTGTACGGTAGTGTTTTAGGCAGAAATTGGTTTTTTCGAAAATCGAGCAATTCGGTGATAACTCGAGAACCGTCGAATGTTAGCGCTCGCCGTATGTTGCATCGTGTTCAGCGCGTCAAATTACCCCTATACAGTGAATTTGAAGTGGTTACTTGAAGTGTACGGTAGTGTTTTTGAAGGAAAACACGTTAATGCGATATTCGTGCGTTTCACGGGCAGAAAAGCACGTTTTTCACAGTCCTCACTGTTTTGATCATAACTCGAGAACGATCGAATGTTAGCGTTTGCCGTATGTTGCATCATGTTCAGCGCATCGAATTACCCCTATGCAGTGAATTTGAAGCGTTTAAGGGAAGTGTACGGTAGTGTTTTGGAAGAAAATTGTTTTTTTCGAAAATCGAGCGATTCGATGATAACTCTCGAACGGTCGAATGTTAGCGTTTGCCGTATGTTGCATCGTGTTCAGCGCATCGAATTACCCCTATGCAGTGAATTTGAAGCGTTTAAGGGAAGTGTACGGTAGTGTTTTGGAAGAAAATTTTTTTTTTCGAAAATCGAGCAATTCGGTGATAACTCAAGAACGTTCGAATGTTAGCGTTTGCCGTATGTTGCATCGTGTTCAGCGTATCGAATTACCCCTATGCAGTGAATTTGAAGCGTTTAAGGGAAGTGTACGGTAGTGTTTTGGAAGAAAATTGTGTTTTTCGAAAATCGAGCAATTCGGTGATAACTCAAGAACGGTCGAATGTTAGCGTTTGCCGTATGTTGCATCGTATTCAGCGTATCGAATTACCCCTATGCAGTGAATTTGAAGCGTTTAAGGGAAGTGTACGGTAGTGTTTTGGAAGAAAATTGTTTTTTTCGAAAATCGAGCAATTCGGTGATAACTCGAGAACGGTCGAATGTTAGCGTTTGCCGTATGTTGCATCGTGTTCAGATCATCGAATTAACCATATACAGTGAATTTCAAACGTTTAAGAGAAGTGTACGGTAGTGTTTAAGGCAGAAATTGGTTTTTTCGAAAATCGAGCAATTCGGTGATAACTCGAGAACCGTCGAATGTTAGCGCTCGCCGTATGTTGCATCGTGTTCAGCGCATCAAATTACTCCTATACAGTGAATTTGAAGTGGTTACGGGAAGTGTACGGTAGTGTTTTTGAAGGAAAACCCGTTAATGCGATATTCGTGTGTTTCACGGGCAGAAAAGCACGTTTTTCACAGTCCTCACTGTTTTGATCATAACTCGAGAACGATCCAATGTTAGCGTTTGCCGTATGTTGCATCATGTTCAGCGCATCGAATTACCCCTATGCAGTGAATTTGAAGCGTTTAAGGGAAGTGTACGGTAGTGTTTTGGAAGAAAATTGTTTTTTTCGAAAATCGAGCGATTCGATGATAACTCTCGAACGGTCGAATGTTAGCGTTTGCCGTATGTTGCATCGTGTTCAGCGCATCGAATTACCCCTATGCAGTGAATTTGAAGCGTTTAAGGGAAGTGTACGGTAGTGTTTTGGAAGAAAATTTTTTTTTTCGAAAATCGAGCAATTCGGTGATAACTCAAGAACGTTCGAATGTTAGCGTTTGCCGTATGTTGCATCGTGTTCAGCGTATCGAATTACCCCTATGCAGTGAATTTGAAGCGTTTAAGGGAAGTGTACGGTAGTGTTTTAGGCAGAAATTGGTTTTTTCGAAAATCGAGCAATTCGGTGATAACTCGAGAACCGTCGAATGTTAGCGCTCGCCGTATGTTGCATCGTGTTCAGCGCGTCAAATTACCCCTATACAGTGAATTTGAAGTGGTTACTTGAAGTGTACGGTAGTGTTTTTGAAGGAAAACACGTTAATGCGATATTCGTGCGTTTCACGGGCAGAAAAGCACGTTTTTCACAGTCCTCACTGTTTTGATCATAACTCGAGAACGGTCGAATGTTGGCGTTTGCCGTATGTTGCATCGTGTTCAGCACACCGAATTACCCCTACACAGTGAATTTGAAGTGGTTACGGGAAGTGTACGGTAGTGTTTTTGAAGGAAAACCCGTTAATGCGATATTCGTGCGTTTCACGGGCAGAAAAGCACGTTTTTCACAGTCCTCACTGTTTTGATCATAACTCGAGAACGATCGAATGTTAGCGTTTGCCGTATGTTGCATCGTGTTCAGCGCATCGAATTATCCCTATGCAGTGAATTTGAAGCGTTTAAGGGAAGTGTACGGTAGTGTTTTGGAAGAAAATTGTGTTTTTCGAAAATCGAGCAATTCGGTGATAACTCAAGAACGGTCGAATGTTAGCGTTTGCCGTATGTTGCATCGTGTTCAGCACACCGAATTACCCCTACACACTGAATTTGAAGCGTTGAAGGGAAGTGTACGGTAGTGTTTTGGAAGAAAATTGTTTTTTTCGAAAATCGAGCAATTCGATGATAACTCTCGAACGGTCGAATGTTAGCGTTTGCCGTATGTTGCATCGTGTTCAGCGCATCGAATTACCCCTATGCAGTGAATTTGAAGCGTTTAAGGGAAGTGTACGGTAGTGTTTTGGAAGAAAATTGTTTTTTTCGAAAATCGAGCAATTCGGTGATAACTCGAGAACGGTCGAATGTTAGCGTTTGCCGTATGTTGCATCGTGTTCAGATCATCGAATTAACCATATACAGTGAATTTCAAACGTTTAAGAGAAGTGTACGGTAGTGTTTAAGGCAGAAATTGGTTTTTTCGAAAATCGAGCAATTCGGTGATAACTCGAGAACCGTCGAATGTTAGCGCTCGCCGTATGTTGCATCGTGTTCAGCGCATCAAATTACTCCTATACAGTGAATTTGAAGTGGTTACGGGAAGTGTACGGTAGTGTTTTTGAAGGAAAACCCGTTAATGCGATATTCGTGTGTTTCACGGGCAGAAAAGCACGTTTTTCACAGTCCTCACTGTTTTGATCATAACTCGAGAACGATCGAATGTTAGCGTTTGCCGTATGTTGCATCATGTTCAGCGCATCGAATTACCCCTATGCAGTGAATTTGAAGCGTTTAAGGGAAGTGTACGGTAGTGTTTTGGAAGAAAATTGTTTTTTTCGAAAATCGAGCGATTCGATGATAACTCTCGAACGGTCGAATGTTAGCGTTTGCCGTATGTTGCATCGTGTTCAGCGCATCGAATTACCCCTATGCAGTGAATTTGAAGCGTTTAAGGGAAGTGTACGGTAGTGTTTTGGAAGAAAATTTTTTTTTTCGAAAATCGAGCAATTCGGTGATAACTCAAGAACGTTCGAATGTTAGCGTTTGCCGTATGTTGCATCGTGTTCAGCGTATCGAATTACCCCTATGCAGTGAATTTGAAGCGTTTAAGGGAAGTGTACGGTAGTGTTTTAGGCAGAAATTGGTTTTTTCGAAAATCGAGCAATTCGGTGATAACTCGAGAACCGTCGAATGTTAGCGCTCGCCGTATGTTGCATCGTGTTCAGCGCGTCAAATTACCCCTATACAGTGAATTTCAAGTGGTTACTTGAAGTGTACGGTAGTGTTTTTGAAGGAAAACACGTTAATGCGATATTCGTGCGTTTCACGGGCAGAAAAGCACGTTTTTCACAGTCCTCACTGTTTTGATCATAACTCGAGAACGATCGAATGTTAGCGTTTGCCGTATGTTGCATCGTGTTCAGCGCATCGAATTACCCCTATGCAGTGAATTTCAAACGTTTAAGAGAAGTGTACGGTAGTGTTTTAGGCAGAAATTGGTTTTTTCGAAAATCGAGCAATTCGGTGATAACTCGAGAACCGTCGAATGTTAGCGCTCGCCGTATGTTGCATCGTGTTCAGCGCATCAAATTACCCCTATACAGTGAATTTGAAGTGGTTACGGGAAGTGTACGGTAGTGTTTTTGAAGGAAAACCCGTTAATGCGATATTCGTGCGTTTCACGGGCAGAAAAGCACGTTTTTCACAGTCCTCACTGTTTTGATCATAACTCGAGAACGATCGAATGTTAGCGTTTGCCGTATGTTGCATCGTGTTCAGCACACCGAATTACCCCTACACACTGAATTTGAAGCGTTTAAGGGAAGTGTACGGTAATGTTTTTGGCCGAAATTGGTTTTTTCGAAAATCGAGCAATTCGATGATAACTGTCGAACGGTCGAATGTTAGCGTTTGCCGTATGTTGCATCGTGTTTAGCGCATCGAATTACCCCTATGCAGTGAATTTGAAGCGTTTAAGGGAAGTGTACGGTAGTGTTTTGGAAGGAAAACCCGTTAATGCGATATTCGTGCGTTTCACGGGCAGTAAAGCACGTTTTTCACAGTCCTCACTGTTTTGATGATAACTCGAGAAAGGTCGAATGTTAGCGTTTGCCGTGTGTTGCATTGTGTTCAGCACATCAAATTACCCCTACACACTGAATTTGAAGCGTTTAAGGGAAGTGTACGGTAATGTTTTTGGCCGAAATTGGTTTTTTCGAAAATCGAGCAATTCGATGAAAACTCTCGAACGGTCGAATGTTAGCGTTTGCCGTATGTTGCATCGTGTTCAGCGCATCGAATTACCCCTATGCAGTGAATTTGAAGCGTTTAAGGGAAGTGTACGGTAGTGTTTTGGAAGAAAATTGTTTTTTTCGAAAATCGAGCAATTCGGTGATAACTCAAGAACGGTCGAATGTTAGCGTTTGCCGGATGTTGCATTGTGTTCAGCACATCGAATTACCCCTATACAGTGAATTTGAAGCGTTTGAGAGAAGTGTACGGTAGTGTTTAGGCAGAAATTTTTTTTTTCGAAAATCGAGCAATTCGGTGATAACTCGCGAACGGTCGAATGTTAGCACTCGCCGTATGTTGCATCGTGTTCAGCGCATCGAATAACCCCTATACAGTGATTTTGAAGTGGTTACGGGAAGTGTACGGTAGTGTTTTTGAAGGAAAACCCGTTAATGCGATATTCGTGCGTTTCACGGGCAGAAAAGCGCGTTTTTCACAGTCCTCACTGTTTTGATCATAACTCGAGAACGATCGAATGTTAGCGTATTGTAGTGTTAGCGAATGGTAGTGTTTTGGAAGAAAATTGGTTTTTTCGAAAATCGAGCAATTCGGTGATAACTCGAGAACCGTCGAATGGTAGCGCTCGCCATATGTTGCATCGTGTTCAGCGCATCAAATTACCCCTATACAGTGAATTTGAAGTGGTTACGGGAAGTGTACGGTAGTGTTTTTGAAGGAAAACCCGTTAATGCGATATTCGTGCGTTTCACGGGCAGAAAAGCACGTTTTTCACAGTCCTCACTGTTTTGATGATAACTCGAGAAAGGTCGAATGTTAGCGTTTGCCGTGTGTTGCATTGTGTTCCACACATCAAATTACCCCTACACACTGAATTTGAAGCGTTTAAGGGAAGTGTACGGTAGTGTTTTGGAAGAAAATTGTTTTTTTCGAAAATCGCGCAATTCGGTGATAACTCAAGAACGGTCGAATGTTAGCGTTTGCCGTATGTTGCATCGTGTTCAGCGTATCGAATTACCCCTATGCAGTGAATTTGAAGCGTTTAAGGGAAGTGTACGGTAGTGTTTTGGAAGAAAATTGTTTTTTTCGAAAATCGAGCAATTCGGTGATAACTCGAGAACGGTCGAATGTTAGCGTTTGCCGTATGTTGCATCGTGTTCAGATCATCGAATTAACCATATACAGTGAATTTCAAACGTTTAAGAGAAGTGTACGGTAGTGTTTTAGGCAGAAATTGGTTTTTTCGAAAATCGAGCAATTCGGTGATAACTCGAGAACCGTCGAATGTTAGCGCTCGCCGTATGTTGCATCGTGTTCAGCGCATCAAATTACCCCTATACAGTGAATTTGAAGTGGTTACGGGAAGTGTACGGTAGTATTTTTGAAGGAAAACCCGTTAATGCGATATTCGTGCGTTTCACGGGCAGAAAAGCACGTTTTTCACAGTCCTCACTGTTTTGATCATAACTCGAGAACGATCGAATGTTAGCGTTTGCCGTATGTTGCATCGTGTTCAGCGCATCGAATTACCCCTATGCAGTGAATTTGAAGCGTTTAAGGGAAGTGTACGGTAGTGTTTTGGAAGAAAATTGTTTTTTTCGAAAATCGAGCAATTCGGTGATAACTCAAGAACGGTCGAATGTTAGCGTTTGCCGTATGTTGCATCGTGTTCAGCGTATCGAATTACCCCTATGCAGTGAAGTTGAAGCGTTTAAGGGAAGTGTACGGTAGTGTTTTGGAAGAAAATTTTTTTTTTCGAAAATCGAGCAATTCGGTGATAACTCGAGAACGGTCGAATGTTAGCACTCGCCGTATGTTGCATCGTGTTCAGCGCATCGAATAACCCCTATACAGTGATTTTGAAGTGGTTACGGTAAGTGTAGGGTAGTGCTTTTGAAGGAAAACCCGTTAATGCGATATTCGTGCGTTTCACGGGCAGAAAAGCACGTTTTTCACAGTCCTCACTGTTTTGATCATAACTCGAGAACGATCGAATGTTAGCGTTTGCCGTATGTTGCATCGTGTTCAGCGCATCGAATTACCCCTATGCAGTGAATTTCAAACGTTTAAGAGAAGTGTACGGTAGTGTTTTAGGCAGAAATTGGTTTTTTCGAAAATCGAGCAATTCGGTGATAACTCGAGAACCGTCGAATGTTAGCGCTCGCCGTATGTTGCATCGTGTTCAGCGCATCAAATTACCCCTATACAGTGAATTTGAAGTGGTTACGGGAAGTGTACGGTAGTGTTTTTTAAGGAAAACCCGTTAATGCGATATTCGTGCGTTTCACGGGCAGAAAAGCACGTTTTTCACAGTCCTCACTGTTTTGATCATAACTCGAGAACGATCGAATGTTAGCGTTTGCCGTATGTTGCATCGTGTTCAGCACACCGAATTACCCCTACACACTGAATTTGAAGCGTTTAAGGGAAGTGTACGGTAATGTTTTTGGCCGAAATTGGTTTTTTCGAAAATCGAGCAATTCGATGATAACTGTCGAACGGTCGAATGTTAGCGTTTGCCGTATGTTGCATCGTGTTTAGCGCATCGAATTACCCCTATGCAGTGAATTTGAAGCGTTTAAGGGAAGTGTACGGTAGTGTTTTGGAAGAAAATTGTTTTTTTCGAAAATCGAGCAATTCGGTGATAACTCGAGAACGGTCGAATGTTAGCACTCGCCGTATGTTGCATCGTGTTCAGCGCATCGAATAACCCCTATACAGTGATTTTGAAGTGGTTACGGGAAGTGTAGGGTAGTGCTTTTGAAGGAAAACCCGTTAATGCGATATTCGTGCGTTTCACGGGCAGAAAAGCACGTTTTTCACAGTCCTCACTGTTTTGATCATAACTCGAGAACGATCGAATGTTAGCGTTTGCCGTATGTTGCATCGTGTTCAGCGCATCGAATTACCCCTATGCAGTGAATTTGAAGCGTTTAAGGGAAGTGTACGGTAGTGTTTTGGAAGAAAATTGTTTTTTTCGAAAATCGAGCAATTCGATGATAACTCTCGAACGGTCGAATGTTAGCGTTTGCCGTATGTTGCATCGTGTTCAGCGCATCGAATTACCCCTATGCAGTGAATTTGAAGCGTTTAAGGGAAGTGTACGGTAGTGTTTTGGAAGAAAATTGTTTTTTTCGAAAATCGAGCAATTCGGTGATAACTCGAGAACGGTCGAATGTTAGCGTTTGCCGTATGTTGCATCGTGTTCAGATCATCGAATTAACCATATACAGTGAATTTCAAACGTTTAAGCGAAGTGTACGGTAGTGTTTTAGGCAGAAATTGGTTTTTTCGAAAATCGAGCAATTCGGTGATAACTCGAGAACCGTCGAATGTTAGCGCTCGCCGTATGTTGCATCGTGTTCAGCGCATCAAATTACCCCTATACAGTGAATTTGAAGTTGTTACGGGAAGTGTACGGTAGTGTTTTTGAAGGAAAACCCGTTAATGCGATATTCGTGCGTTTCACGGGCAGAAAAGCACGTTTTTCACAGTCCTCACTGTTTTGATGATAACTCGAGAAAGGTCGAATGTTAGCGTTTGCCGTGTGTTGCATTGTGTTCCACACATCAAATTACCCCTACACACTGAATTTGAAGCGTTTAAGGGAAGTGTACGGTAATGTTTTTGGCCGAAATTGGTTTTTTCGAAAATCGAGCAATTCGATGATAACTCTCGAACGGTCGAATGTTAGCGTTTGCCGTATGTTGCATCGTGTTCAGCGCATCGAATTACCCCTATGCAGTGAATTTGAAGCGTTTAAGGGAAGTGTACGGTTGTGTTTTGGAAGAAAATTGTTTTTTTCGAAAATCGAGCAATTCGGTGATAACTCTCGAACGGTCGAATGTTAGCGTTTGCCGTATGTTGCATCGTGTTCAGCGCATCGAATTACCCCTATGCAGTGAATTTGAAGCGTTTAAGGGAAGTGTACGGTAGTGTTTTGGAAGAAAATTGTTTTTTTCGAAAATCGAGCAATTCGGTGAAAAGTCAAGAACGGTCGAATGTTAGCGTTTGCCGTATGTTGCATCGTGTTCAGCGTATCGAATTACCCCTATGCAGTGAATTTCAAGCGTTTAAGGGAAGTGTACGGTAGTGTTTTGGAAGAAAATTGTTTTTTTCGAAAATCGAGCAATTCGGTGATAACTCGAGAACGGTCGAATGTTAGCGTTTGCCGTATGTTGCATCGTGTTCAGATCATCGAATTAACCATATACAGTGAATTTCAAACGTTTAAGAGAAGTGTACGGTAGTGTTTTAGGCAGGAATTGGTTTTTTCGAAAATCGAGCAATTCGGTGATAACTCGAGAACCGTCGAATGTTAGCGCTCGCCGTATGTTGCATCGTGTTCAGCGCATCAAATTACCTCTATACAGTGAATTTGAAGTGGTTACGGGAAGTGTACGGTAGTGTTTTTGAAGGAAAACACGTTAATGCGATATTCGTGCGTTTCACGGGCAGAAAAGCACGTTTTTCACAGTCCTCACTGTTTTGATCATAACTCGAGAACGATCGAATGTTAGCGTTTGCCGTATGTTGCATCGTGTTCAGCGCATCCAATTACCCCTATGCAGTGAATTTGAAGCGTTTAAGGGAAGTGTACGGTAGTGTTTTGGAAGAAAATTGTTATTTTCGAAAATCGAACAATTCGATGATACCTCGAGAACGGTCGAATGTTGGCGTTTGCCGTATGTTGCATCGTGTTCAGCACACCGAATTACCCCTACACAGTGAATTTGAAGTGCTTACGGGAAGTGTACGGTAGTGTTTTTGAAGGAAAACCCGTTAATGCGATATTCGTGCGTTTCACGGGCAGAAAAGCACGTTTTTCACAGTCCTCACTGTTTTGATGATAACTCGAGAACGGTCGAATGTTGGCGTTTGCCGTATGTTGCATCGTGTTCAGCACACCGAATTACCCCTACACACTGAATTTGAAGCGTTTAAGGGAAGTGTACGGTAATGTTTTTGGCCGAAATTGGTTTTTTCGAAAATCGAGCAATTCGATGATAACTCTCGAACGGTCGAATGTTAGCGTTTGCCGTATGTTGCATCGTGTTTAGCGCATCGAATTACCCCTATGCAGTGATTTTGAAGTGGTTACGGGAAGTGTAGGGTAGTGCTTTTGAAGGAAAACCCGTTAATGCGATATTCGTGCGTTTCACGGGCAGAAAAGCACGTTTTTCACAGTCCTCACTGTTTTGATCATAACTCGAGAACGATCGAATGTTAGCGTTTGCCGTATGTTGCATCGTGTTCAGCGCATCGAATTACCCCTATGCAGTGAATTTGAAGCGTTTAAGGGAAGTGTACGGTAGTGTTTTGGAAGAAAATTGTTTTTTTCGAAAATCGAGCAATTCGATGATAACTCTCGAACGGTCGAATGTTAGCGTTTGCCGTATGTTGCATCGTGTTCAGCGCATCGAATTACCCCTATGCAGTGAATTTGAAGCGTTTAAGGGAAGGTTACGGTAGTGTTTTGGAAGAAAATTGTTTTTTTCGAAAATCGAGCAATTCGGTGATAACTCAAGAACGGTCGAATGTTAGCGTTTGCCGTATGTTGCATCGTGTTCAGCGTATCGAATTACCCCTATGCAGTGAATTTGAAGCGTTTAAGGGAAGTGTACGGTAGTGTTTTGGAAGAAAATTTTTTTTTTCGAAAATCGAGCAATTCGGTGATAACTCGAGAACGGTCGAATGTTAGCGTTTGCCGTATGTTGCATCGTGTTCAGATCATCGAATTAACCATATACAGTGAATTTCAATCGTTTAAGAGAAGTGTACGGTAGTGTTTTAGGCAGAAATTGGTTTTTTCGAAAATCGAGCAATTCGGTGATAACTCGAGAACCGTCGAATGTTAGCGCTCGCCGTATGTTGCATCGTGTTCAGCGCATCAAATTACCCCTATACAGTGAATTTGAAGTGGTTACGGGAAGTGTACGGTAGTGTTTTTGAAGGAAAACCCGTTAATGCGATATTCGTGCGTTTCACGGGCAGAAAAGCACGTTTTTCACAGTCCTCACTGTTTTGATCATAACTCGAGAACGATCGAATGTTAGCGTTTGCCGTATGTTGCATCGTGTTCAGCGCCTCGACTTACCCCTATGCAGTGAATTTGAAGCCTTTAAGGGAAGTGTACGGTAGTGTTTTGGAAGAAAATTGTTTTTTTCGAAAATCGAGCAATTCGGTGATAACTCAAGAACGGTCGAATGTTAGCGTTTGCCGGATGTTGCATTGTGTTCAGCACATCGAATTACCCCTACACAGTGAATTTGAAGCGTTTGAGAGAAGTGTACGGTAGTGTTTAGGCAGAAATTTTTTTTTTCGAAAATCGAGCAATTCGGTGATAACTCGCGAACGGTCGAATGTTAGCACTCGCCGGATGTTGCATCGTGTTCAGCGCATCGAATAACCCCTGTACAGTGATTTTGAAGTGGTTACGGGAAGTGTACGGTAGTGTTTTTGAAGGAAAACCCGTTAATGCGATATTCGTGCGTTTCACGGGCAGAAAAGCACGTTTTTCACAGTCCTCACTGTTTTGATGATAACTCGAGAACGATCGAATGTTAGCGTTTGCCGTATGTTGCATCGTGTTCAGCGCATCGAATTACCCCTATGCAGTGAATTTGAAGCGTTTAAGGGAAGTGTACGGTAGTGTTTTGGAAGAAAATTGTTTTTTTTTCGAAAATCGAGCAATTCGGTGATAACTCAAGAACGGTCGAATGTTAGCGTTTGCCGGATGTTGCATTGTGTTCAGCACATCGAATTACCCCTATACAGTGAATTTGAAGCGTTTGAGAGAAGTGTACGGTAGTGTTTAGGCAGAAATTTTTTTTTTCGAAAATCGAGCAATTCGGTGATAACTCGCGAACAGTCGAATGTTAGCACTCGCCGTATGTTGCATCGTGTTCAGCGCATCGAATAACCCCTATACAGTGATTTTGAAGTGGGTACGGGAAGTGTACGGTAGTGCTTTTGAAGGAAAACCCGTTAATGCGATATTCGTGCGTTTCACGGGCAGAAAAGCACGTTTTTCACAGTCCTCACTGTTTTGATGATAACTCGAGAACGATCGAATGTTAGCGTTTGCCGTATGTTGCATCGTGTTCAGCGCATCGAATTACCCCTATGCAGTGAATTTGAAGCGTTTAAGGGAAGTGTACGCTAGTGTTTTGGAAGAAAATTTTTTTTTTCGAAAATCGAGCCATTCGGTGATAACTCGAGAACGGTCGAATGTTAGCGTTTGCCGTATGTTGCATCGTGTTCAGATCATCGAATTACCCCTATGCAGTGAATTTGAAGCGTTTAAGGGAAGTGTACGGTAGTGTTTTGGAAGAAAATTGTTTTTTTCGAAAATCGAGCAATTCGGTGATAACTCGAGAACGGTCGAATGTTAGCGTTTGCCGTATGTTGCATCGTGTTCAGATCATCGAATTAACCATATACAGTGAATTTCAAACGTTTAAGAGAAGTTTACGGTAGTGTTTTAGGCAGAAATTGTTTTTTTCGAAAATCGAGCAATTCGGTGATAACTCGAGAACCGTCGAATGTTAGCGCTCGCCGTATATTGCATCGTGTTCAGCGCATCAAATTACCCCTATACAGTGAATTTGAAGTGGTTACGGGAAGTGTACGGTAGTGTTTTTGAAGGAAAACCCGCTAATGCGATATTCGTGCGTTTCACGGGCAGAAAAGCACGTTTTTCACAGGCCTCACTGTTTTGATCATAACTCGAGAACGATCGAATGTTAGCATTTGCCGTATGTTGCATCGTGTGCAGCGCATCGAACTACCCCTATGCAGTGAATTTGAAGCGTTTAAGGGAAGTGTACGGTAGTGTTTTGGAAGAAAAATGGTTTTTTTTCGAAAATCGAGCAATTCGGTGATAACTCGAGAACGGTCGAATGTTAGCGTTTGCCGTATGTTGCATCGTGTTCAGATCATCGAATTAACCATATACAGTGAATTTCAAACGTTTAAGAGAAGTGTACGGTAGTGTTTTAGGCAGGAATTGGTTTTTTCGAAAATCGAGCAATTCGGTGATAACTCGAGAACCGTCGAATGTTAGCGCTCGCCGTATGTTGCATCGTGTTCAGCGCATCAAATTACCCCTATACAGTGAATTTGAAGTGGTTACGGGAAGTGTACGGTAGTGTTTTTGAAGGAAAACACGTTAATGCGATATTCGTGCGTTTCACGGGCCGAAAAGCACGTTTTTCACAGTCCTCACTGTTTTGATCATAACTCGAGAACGATCGAATGTTAGCGTTTGCCGTATGTTGCATCGTGTTCAGCGAATCCAATTACCCCTATGCAGTGAATTTGAAGCGTTTAAGGGAAGTGTACGGTAGTGTTTTGGAAGAAAATTGTTATTTTCGAAAATCGAACAATTCGATGATACCTCGAGAACGGTCGAATGTTGGCGTTTGCCGTATGTTGCATCGTGTTCAGCACACCGAATTACCCCTACACAGTGAATTTGAAGTGGTTACGGGAAGTGTACGGTAGTGTTTTTGAAGGAAAACCCGTTAATGCGATATTCGTGCGTTTCACGGGCAGAAAAGCACGTTTTTCACAGTCCTCACTGTTTTGATGATAACTCGAGAACGGTCGAATGTTGGCGTTTGCCGTATGTTGCATCGTGTTCAGCACACCGAATTACCCCTACACACTGAATTTGAAGCGTTTAAGGGAAGTGTACGGTAATGTTTTTGGCCGAAATTGGTTTTTTCGAAAATCGAGCAATTCGGTGATAACTCGCGAACGGTCGAATGTTAGCACTCGCCGTATGTTGCATCGTGTTCAGCGCATCGAATAACCCCTATACAGTGATTTTGAAGTGGTTACGGGAAGTGTACGGTAGTGCTTTTGAAGGAAAACCCGTTAATGCGATATTCGTGCGTTTCACGGGCAGAAAAGCACGTTTTTCACAGTCCTCACTGTTTTGATCATAACTCGAGAACGATCGAATGTTAGCGTTTGCCGTATGTTGCATCGTATTCAGCGCATCGAATTACCCCTATGCAGTGAATTTGAAGCGTTTAAGGGAAGTGTACGGTAGTGTTTTGGAAGAAAATTGTTTTTTTCGAAAATCGAGCAATTCGGTGATAACTCAAGAACGGTCGAATGTTAGCGTTTGCCGTATGTTGCATCGTGTTCAGCGTATCGAATTACCCCTATGCAGTGAATTTGAAGCGTTTAAGGGAAGTGTACGGTAGTGTTTTGGAAGAAAATTGTTTTTTTCGAAAATCGAGCAATTCGGTGATAACTCGAGAACGGTCGAATGTTAGCGTTTGCCGTATGTTGCATCGTGTTCAGATCATCGAATTACCCCTATGCAGTGAATTTGAAGCGTTTAAGGGAAGTGTACGGTAGTGTTTTGGAAGAAAATTGTTTTTTTCGAAAATCGAGCAATTCGGTGATAACTCGAGAACGGTCGAATGTTAGCGTTTGCCGTATGTTGCATCGTGTTCAGATCATCGAATTAACCATATACAGTGAATTTCAAACGTTTAAGAGAAGTGTACGGTAGTGTTTTAGGCAGAAATTGGTTTTTTCGAAAATCGAGCAATTCGGTGATAACTCGAGAACCGTCGAATGTTAGCGCTCGCCGTATGTTGCATCGTGTTCAGCGCATCAAATTACCCCTATACAGTGAATTTGAAGTGGTTACGGGAAGTGTACGGTAGTATTTTTGAAGGAAAACCCGTTAATGCGATATTCGTGCGTTTCACGGGCAGAAAAGCACGTTTTTCACAGTCCTCACTGTTTTGATGATAACTCGAGAAAGGTCGAATGTTAGCGTTTGCCGTGTGTTGCATTGTGTTCAGCGCATCGAATTACCCCTATGCAGTGAATTTGAAGCGTTTAAGGGAAGTGTACGGTAGTGTTTTGGAAGAAAATTGTTTTTTTCGAAAATCGAGCAATTCGATGATAACTCTCGAACGGTCGAATGTTAGCGTTTGCCGTATGTTGCATCGTGTTCAGCGCATCGAATTACCCCTATGCAGTGCATTTGAAGCGTTTAAGGGAAGTGTACGGTAGTGTTTTGGAAGAAAATTGTGTTTTTCGAAAATCGAGCAATTCGGTGATAACTCAAGAACGGTCGAATGTTAGCGTTTGCCGTATGTTGCATCGTATTCAGCGTATCGAATTACCCCTATGCAGTGAATTTGAAGCGTTTAAGGGAAGTGTACGGTAGTGTTTTGGAAGAAAATTTTTTTTTCGAAAATCGAGCAATTGGGTGATAACTCGAGAACGGTCGAATGTTAGCGTTTGCCGTATGTTGCATCGTGTTCAGATCATCGAATTAACCATATACAGTGAATTTCAAACGTTTAAGAGAAGTGTACGGTAGTGTTTAAGGCAGAAATTGGTTTTTTCGAAAATCGAGCAATTCGGTGATAACTCGCGAACGGTCGAATGTTAGCACTCGCCGTATGTTGCATCGTGTTCAGCGCATCGAATAACCCCTATACAGTGATTTTGAAGTGGTTACGGGAAGTGTACGGTAGTGCTTTTGAAGGAAAACCCGTTAATGCGATATTCGTGCGTTTCACGGGCAGAAAAGCACGTTTTTCACAGTCCTCACTGTTTTGATCATAACTCGAGAACGATCGAATGTTAGCGTTTGCCGTATGTTGCATCGTGTTCAGCGCATCGAATTACCCCTATGCAGTGAATTTGAAGCGTTTAAGGGAAGTGTACGGTAGTGTTTTGGAAGAAAATTGTTTTTTTCGAAAATCGAGCAATTCGGTGATAACTCAAGAACGGTCGAATGTTAGCGTTTGCCGTAGTTGCATCGTGTTCAGATCATCGAATTAACCATATACAGTGAATTTCAAACGTTTAAGAGAAGTGTACGGTAGTGTTTAAGGCAGAAATTGGTTTTTTCGAAAATCGAGCAATTCGGTGATAACTCGAGAACCGTCGAATGTTAGCGCTCGCCGTCTGTTGCATCGTGTTCAGCGCATCAATTTACCCCTATACAGTGAATTTGAAGTGGTTACGGGAAGTGTACGGTAGTGTTTTTGAAGGAAAACCCGTTAATGCGATATTCGTGCGTTTCACGGGCAGAAAAGCACGTTTTTCACAGTCCTCACTGTTTTGATGATAACTCGAGAAAGGTCGAATGTTAGCGTTTGCCGTGTGTTGCATTGTGTTCAGCGCATCGAATTACCCCTATGCAGTGAATTTGAAGCGTTTAAGGGAAGTGTACGGTAGTGTTTTGGAAGAAAATTTTTTTTTCGAAAATCGAGCAATTCGATGATAACTCTCGAACGGTCGAATGTTAGCGTTTGCCGTATGTTGCATCGTGTTCAGCGCATCGAATTACCCCTATGCAGTGAATTTGAAGCGTTTAAGGGAAGTGTACGGTAGTGTTTTGGAAGAAAATTGTGTTTTTCGAAAATCGAGCAATTCGGTGATAACTCAAGAACGGTCGAATGTTAGCGTTTGCCGTATGTTGCATCGTATTCAGCGTATCGAATTACCCCTATGCAGTGAATTTGAAGCGTTTAAGGGAAGTGTACGGTAGTGTTTTGGAAGAAAATTGTTTTTTTCGAAAATCGAGCAATTCGGTCATAACTCGAGAACGGTCGAATGTTAGCGTTTGCCGTATGTTGCATCGTGTTCAGATCATCGAATTAACCATATACAGTGAATTTCAAACGTTTAAGAGAAGTGTACGGTAGTGTTTAAGGCAGGAATTGGTTTTTTCGAAAATCGAGCAATTCGGTGATAACTCCAGAACCGTCGAATGTTAGCGCTCGCCGTATGTTGCATCGTGTTCAGCGCATCAAATTACCCCTATACAGTCAATTTGAAGTGGTTACGGGAAGTGTACGGTAGTGTTTTTGAAGGAAAACCCGTTAATGCGATATTCGTGCGTTTCACGGGCCGAAAAGCACGTTTTTCACAGTCCTCACTGTTTTGATCATAACTCGAGAACGATCGAATGTTAGCGTTTGCCGTATGTTGCATCGTGTTCAGCGCATCCAATTACCCCTATGCAGTGAATTTGAAGCGTTTAAGGGAAGTGTACGGTAGTGTTTTGGAAGAAAATTGTTATTTTCGAAAATCGAACAATTCGATGATACCTCGAGAACGGTCGAATGTTGTCGTTTGCCGTATGTTGCATCGTGTTCAGCACACCGAATTACCCCTACACAGTGAATTTGAAGTGGTTACGGGAAGTGTACGGTAGTGTTTTTGAAGGAAAACCCGTTAATGCGATATTCGTGCGTTTCACGGGCAGAAAAGCACGTTTTTCACAGTCCTCACTGTTTTGATGATAACTCGAGAACGGTCGAATGTTGGCGTTTGCCGTATGTTGCATCGTGTTCAGCACACCGAATTACCCCTACACACTGAATTTGAAGCGTTTAAGGGAAGTGTACGGTAATGTTTTTGGCCGAAATTGTTTTTTTCGAAAATCGAGCAATTCGATGATAACTCTCGAACGGTCGAATGTTAGCGTTTGCCGTATGTTGCATCGTGTTTAGCGCATTGAATTACCCCTATGCAGTGAATTTGAAGCGTTTAAGGGAAGTGTACGGTAGTGTTTTGGAAGAAAATTGTTTTTTTTCGAAAATCGAGCAATTCGGTGATAACTCGAGAACGGTCAAATGTTAGCACTCGCCGTATGTTGCATCGTGTTCAGCGCATCGAATAACCCCTATACAGTGATTTTGAAGTGGTTACGGGAAGTGTAGGGTAGTGCTTTTGAAGGAAAACCCGTTAATGCGATATTCGTGCGTTTCACGGGCAGAAAAGCACGTTTTTCACAGTCCTCACTGTTTTGATCATAACTCGAGAACGATCGAATGTTAGCGTTTGCCGTATGTTGCATCGTGTTCAGCGCATCGAATTACCCCTATGCAGTGAATTTGAAGCGTTTAAGGGAAGTGTACGGTAGTGCTTTGGAAGAAAATTGTTTTTTTCGAAAATCGAGCAATTCGGTGATAACTCGAGAACGGTCGAATGTTAGCGTTTGCCGTATGTTGCATCGTGTTCAGATCATCGAATTACCCCTATGCAGTGAATTTGAAGCGTTTAAGGGAAGTGTACGGTAGTGTTTTGGAAGAAAAATGGTTTTTTTCGAAAATCGAGCAATTCGGTGATAACTCGAGAACGGTCGAATGTTAGCGTTTGCCGTATGTTGCATCGTGTTCAGATCATCGAATTAACCATATACAGTGAATTTCAATCGTTTAAGAGAAGTGTACGGTAGTGTTTTAGGCAGAAATTGGTTTTTTCGAAAATCGAGCAATTCGGTGATAACTCGCGAACGGTCGAATGTTAGCGTTTGCCGGATGTTGCATTGTGTTCAGCACATCGAATTACCCCTATACAGTGAATTTGAAGTGTTTGAGAGAAGTGTACGGTAGTGTTTAGGCAGAAATTTTTTTTTTCGAAAATCGAGCAATTCGGTGATAACTCGCGAACGGTCGAATGTTAGCACTCGCCGTATGTTGCATCGTGTTCAGCGCATCGAATAACCCCTATACAGTGATTTTGAAGTGGTTACGGGAAGTGTACGGTAGTGCTTTTGAAGGAAAACCCGTTAATGCGATATTCGTGCGTTTCACGGGCAGAAAAGCACGTTTTTCACAGTCCTCACTGTTTTGATCATAACTCGCGAACGATCGAATGTTAGCGTTTGCCGTATGTTGCATCGTGTTCAGCGCATCGAATTACCCCTATGCAGTGAATCTGAAGCGTTTAAGGGAAGTGTACGGTAGTGTTTTGGAAGAAAATTGTTTTTTTCGAAAATCGAGCAATTCGGTGATAACTCAAGGAACGGTCGAATGTTAGCGTTTGCCGTATGTTGCATCGTGTTCAGATCATCGAATTAACCATATACAGTGAATTTCAAACGTTTAAGAGAACTGTACGGTAGTGTTTTAGGCAGAAATTGGTTTTTTCGAAAATCGAGCAATTCGGTGATAACTCGAGAACCGTCGAATGTTAGCGCTCGCCGTATGTTGCATCGTGTTCAGCGCATCAAATTACCCCTATACAGTGAATTTGAAGTGGCTACGGGAAGTGTACGGTAGTATTTTTGAAGGAAAACCCGTTAATGCGATATTCGTGCGTTTCACGGGCAGAAAAGCACGTTTTTCACAGTCCTCACTGTTTTGATGATAACTCGAGAAAGGTCGAATGTTAGCGTTTGCCGTGTGTTGCATTGTGTTCAGCGCATCGAATTACCCCTATGCAGTGAATTTGAAGCGTTTAAGGGAAGTGTACGGTAGTGTTTTGGAAGAAAATTGTTTTTTTCGAAAATCGAGCAATTCGATGATAACTCTCGAACGGTCGAATGTTAGCGTTTGCCGTATGTTGCATCGTGTTCAGCGCATCGAATTACCCCTATGCAGTGAATTTGAAGCGTTTAAGGGAAGTGTACGGTAGTGTTTTGGAAGAAAATTGTGTTTTTCGAAAATCGAGCAATTCGGTGATAACTCAAGAACGGTCGAATGTTAGCGTTTGCCGTATGTTGCTTCGTATTCAGCGTATCGAATTACCCCTATGCAGTGAATTTGAAGCGTTTAAGGGAAGTGTACGGTAGTGTTTTGGAAGAAAATTTTTTTTTCGAAAATCGAGCAATTCGGTGATAACTCGAGAACGGTCGAATGTTAGCGTTTGCCGTATGTTGCATCGTGTTCAGATCATCGAATTAACCATATACAGTGAATTTCAAACGTTTAAGAGAAGTGTACGGTAGTGTTTAAGGCAGAAATTGTTTTTTTCGAAAATCGAGCAATTCGGTGATAACTCGCGAACGGTCGAATGTTAGCACTCGCCGTATGTTGCATCGTGTTCAGCGCATCGAATAACCCCTATACAGTGATTTTGAAGTGGTTACGGGAAGTGTACGGTAGTGCTTTTGAAGGAAAACCCGTTAATGCGATATTCGTGCGTTTCACGGGCAGAAAAGCACGTTTTTCACAGTCCTCACTGTTTTGATCATAACTCGAGAACGATCGAATGTTAGCGTTTGCCGTATGTTGCATCGTGTTCAGCGCATCGAATTACCCCTATGCAGTGAATTTGAAGCGTTTAAGGGAAGTGTACGGTAGTGTTTTGGAAGAAAATTGTTTTTTTCGAAAATCGAGCAATTCGGTGATAACTCAAGAACGGTCGAATGTTAGCGTTTGCCGTATGTTGCATCGTGTTCAGATCATCGAATTAACCATATACAGTGAATTTCAAACGTTTAACAGAAGTGTACGGTAGTGTTTAAGGCAGAAATTGGTTTTTTCGAAAATCGAGCAATTCGGTGATAACTCGAGAACCGTCGAATGTTAGCGCTCGCCGTCTGTTGCATCGTGTTCAGCGCATCAAATTACCCCTATACAGTGAATTTGAAGTGGTTACGGGAAGTGTACGGTAGTGTTTTTGAAGGAAAACCCGTTAATGCGATATTCGTGCGTTTCACGGGCAGAAAAGCACGTTTTTCATAGTCCTCACTGTTTTGATGATAACTCGAGAAAGGTCGAATGTTAGCGTTTGCCGTGTGTTGCATTGTGTTCGGCACATCGAATTACCCCTATGCAGTGAATTTGAAGCGTTTAAGGGAAGTGTACGGTAGTGTTTTGGAAGAAAATTGTTTTTTTCGAAAATCGAGCAATTCGATGATAACTCTCGAACGGTCGAATGTTAGCGTTTGCCGTATGTTGCATCGTGTTCAGCGCATCGAATTACCCCTATGCAGTGAATTTGAAGCGTTTAAGGGACGTGTACGGTAGTGTTTTGGAAGAAAATTGTGTTTTTCGAAAATCGAGCAATTCGGTGATAACTCAAGAACGGTCGAATGTTAGCGTTTGCCGTATGTTGCATCGTATTCAGCGTATCGAATTACCCCTATGCAGTGAATTTGAAGCGTTTAAGGGAAGTGTACGGTAGTGTTTTGGAAGAAAATTGTTTTTTTCGAAAATCGAGCAATTCGGTGATAACTCGAGAACGGTCGAATGTTAGCGTTTGCCGTATGTTGCATCGTGTTCAGATCATCGAATTAACCATATACAGTGAATTTCAAACGTTTAAGAGAAGTGTACGGTAGTGTTTTAGGCAGAAATTGGTTTTTTCGAAAATCGAGCAATTCGGTGATAACTCGAGAACCGTCGAATGTTAGCGCTCGCCGTATGTTGCATCGTGTTCAGCGCGTCAAATTACCCCTATACAGGGAATTTGAAGTGGTTACTTGAAGTGTACGGTAGTGTTTTTGAAGGAAAACACGTTAATGCGATATTCGTGCGTTTCACGGGCAGAAAAGCACGTTTTTCACAGTCCTCACTGTTTTGATCATAACTCGAGAACGATCGAATGTTAGCGTTTGCCGTATGTTGCATCGTGCTCAGCGCATCGAATTACCCCTATGCAGTGAATTTGAAGCGTTTAAGGGAAGTGTACGGTAGTGTTTTGGAAGAAAATTGTTATTTTCGAAAATCGAACAATTCGATGATACCTCGAGAACGGTCGAATGTTGGCGTTTGCCGTATGTTGCATCGTGTTCAGCACACCGAATTAGCCCTACACAGTGAATTTGAAGTGGTTACGGGAAGTGTACGGTAGTGTTTTTGAAGGAAAACCCGTTAATGCGATATTCGTGCGTTTCACGGGCAGAAAAGCACGTTTTTCACAGTCCTCACTGTTTTGATCATAACTCGAGAACGATCGAATGTTAGCGTTTGCCGTATGTTGCATCGTGTTCAGCGCATCGAATTACCCCTATGCAGTGAATTTGAAGCGTTTAAGGGAAGTGTACGGTAGTGTTTTGGAAGAAAATTGTGTTTTTCGAAAATCGAGCAATTCGGTGATAACTCAAGAACGGTCGAATGTTAGCGTTTGCCGTATGTTGCATCGTGTTCAGCACACCGAATTACCCCTACACACTGAATTTGAAGCGTTGAAGGGAAGTGTACGGTAGTGTTTTGGAAGAAAATTGTTTTTTTCAAAAATCGAGCAATTCGATGATAACTCTCGAACGGTCGAATGTTAGCGTTTGCCGTATGTTGCATCGTGTTCAGCGCATCGAATTACCCCTATGCAGTGAATTTGAAGCGTTTAAGGGAAGTGTACGGTAGTGTTTTGGAAGAAAATTGTGTTTTTCGAAAATCGAGCAATTCGGTGATAACTCAAGAACGGTCGAATGTTAGCGTTTGCCGTATGTTGCATCGTATTCAGCGTATCGAATTACCCCTATGCAGTGAATTTGAAGCGTTTAAGGGAAGTGTACGGTAGTGTTTTGGAAGAAAATTGTTTTTTTCGAAAATCGAGCAATTCGGTGATAACTCGAGAACGGTCGAATGTTAGCGTTTGCCGTATGTTGCATCGTGTTCAGATCATCGAATTAACCATATACAGTGAATTTCAAACGTTTAAGAGAAGTGTACGGTAGTGTTTAAGGCAGAAATTGGTTTTTTCGAAAATCGAGCAATTCGGTGATAACTCGAGAACCGTGGAATGTTAGCGCTCGCCGTATGTTGCATCGTGTTCAGCGCATCAAATTACTCCTATACAGTGAATTTGAAGTGGTTACGGGAAGTGTACGGTAGTGTTTTTGAAGGAAAACCCGTTAATGCGATATTCGTGTGTTTCACGGGCAGAAAAGCACGTTTTTCACAGTCCTCACTGTTTTGATCATAACTCGAGAACGATCGAATGTTAGCGTTTGCCGTATGTTGCATCATGTTCAGCGCATCGAATTATCCCTATGCAGTGAATTTGAAGCGTTTAAGGGAAGTGTACGGTAGTGTTTTGGAAGAAAATTGTTTTTTTCGAAAATCGAGCGATTCGATGATAACTCTCGAACGGTCGAATGTTAGCGTTTGCCGTATGTTGCATCGTGTTCAGCGCATCGAATTACCCCTATGCAGTGAATTTGAAGCGTTTAAGGGAAGTGTACGGTAGTGTTTTGGAAGAAAATTTTTTTTTTCGAAAATCGAGCAATTCGGTGATAACTCAAGAACGTTCGAATGTTAGCGTTTGCCGTATGTTGCATCGTGTTCAGCGTATCGAATTACCCCTATGCAGTGAATTTGAAGCGTTTAAGGGAAGTGTACGGTAGTGTTTTAGGCAGAAATTGGTTTTTTCGAAAATCGAGCAATTCGGTGATAACTCGAGAACCGTCGAATGTTAGCGCTCGCCGTATGTTGCATCGTGTTCAGCGCGTCAAATTACCCCTATACAGTGAATTTGAAGTGGTTACTTGAAGTGTACGGTAGTGTTTTTGAAGGAAAACACGTTAATGCGATATTCGTGCGTTTCACGGGCAGAAAAGCACGTTTTTCACAGTCCTCACTGTTTTGATCATAACTCGAGAACGATCGAATGTTAGCGTTTGCCGTATGTTGCATCGTGTTCAGCGCATCGAATTACCCCTATGCAGTGAATTTGAAGCGTTTAAGGGAAGTGTACGGTAGTGTTTTGGAAGAAAATTGTTATTTTCGAAAATCGAACAATTCGATGATACCTCGAGAACGGTCGAATGTTGGCGTTTGCCGTATGTTGCATCGTGTTCAGCACACCGAATTACCCCTACACAGTGAATTTGAAGTGGTTACGGGAAGTGTACGGTAGTGTTTTTGAAGGAAAACCCGTTAATGCGATATTCGTGCGTTTCACGGGCAGAAAAGCACGTTTTTCACAGTCCTCACTGTTTTGATCATAACTCGAGAACGATCGAATGTTAGCGTTTGCCGTATGTTGCCTCGTGTTCAGCGCATCGAATTACCCCTATGCAGTGAATTTGAAGCGTTTAAGGGAAGTGTACGGTAGTGTTTTGGAAGAAAATTGTGTTTTTCGAAAATCGAGCAATTCGGTGATAACTCAAGAACGGTCGAATGTTAGCGTTTGCCGTATGTTGCATCGTGTTCAGCACACCGAATTACCCCTACACACTGAATTTGAAGCGTTGAAGGGAAGTGTACGGTAGTGTTTTGGAAGAAAATTGTTTTTTTCGAAAATCGAGCAATTCGATGATAACTCTCGAACGGTCGAATGTTAGCGTTTGCCGTATGTTGCATCGTGTTCAGCGCATCGAATTACCCCTATGCAGTGAATTTGAAGCGTTTAAGGGAAGTGTACGGTAGTGTTTTGGAAGAAAATTGTGTTTTTCGAAAATCGAGCAATTCGGTGATAACTCAAGAACGGTCGAATGTTAGCGTTTGCCGTATGTTGCATCGTATTCAGCGTATCGAATTACCCCTATGCAGTGAATTTGAAGCGTTTAAGGGAAGTGTACGGTAGTGTTTTGGAAGAAAATTGTTTTTTTCGAAAATCGAGCAATTCGGTGATAACTCGAGAACGGTCGAATGTTAGCGTTTGCCGTATGTTGCATCGTGTTGAGATCATCGAATTAACCATATACAGTGAATTTCAAACGTTTAAGAGAAGTGTACGGTAGTGTTTAAGGCAGAAATTGGTTTTTTCGAAAATCGAGCAATTCGGTGATAACTCGCGAACGGTCGAATGTTAGCACTCGCCGTATGTTGCATCCTGTTCAGCGCATCGAATTACCCCTATGCAGTGAATTTGAAGCGTTTAAGGGAAGTGTACGGTAGTGTTTTGGAAGAAAATTGTTTTTTTCGAAAATCGAGCAATTCGGTGATAACTCAAGAACGGTCGAATGTTAGCGTTTGCCGTATGTTGCATCGTGTTCAGCGCATCGAATTACCCCTATGCAGTGAATTTGAAGCGTTTAAGGGAAGTGTACGGTAGTGTTTTGGAAGAAAATTGTTTTTTTCGAAAATCGAGCAATTCGGTGATAACTCAAGAACGGTCGAATGTTAGCGTTTGCCGTATGTTGCATCGTGTTCAGATCATCGAATTAACCATGTACAGTGTATTTCAAACGTTTAAGAGAAGTGTACGGTAGTGTTTTAGGCAGAAATTGGTTTTTTCAAAAATCGAGCAATTCGGTGATAACTCGAGAACCGTCGAATGTTAGCGCTCGCCGTATGTTGCATCGTGTTCAGCGCATCAAATTACCCCTATACAGTGAATTTGAAGTGGTTACGGGAAGTGTACGGTAGTGTTTTTGAAGGAAAACCCGTTAATGCGATATTCCTGCGTTTCACGGGCAGAAAAGCACGTTTTTCACAGTCCTCACTGTTTTGATGATAACTCGAGAAAGGTCGAATGTTAGCGTTTGCCGTGTGTTGCATTGTGTTCAGCACATCAAATTACCCCTACACATTGAATTTGAAGCGTTTAAGGGAAGTGTACGGTAATGTTTTTGGCCGAAATTGGTTTTTTCGAAAATCGAGCAATTCGATGATAACTCTCGAACGGTCGAATGTTAGCGTTTGCCGTATGTTGCATCGTGTTCAGCGCATCGAATTACCCCTATGCAGTGAATTTGAAGCGTTTAAGGGAAGTGTACGGTAGTGTTTTGGAAGAAAATTGTTTTTTTCGAAAATCGAGCAATTCGGTGATAACTCAAGAACGGTCGAATGTTAGCGTTTGCCGTATGTTGCATCGTATTCAGATCATCGAATTAACCATGTACAGTGTATTTCAAACGTTTAAGAGAAGTGTACGGTAGTGTTTTAGGCAGAAATTGGTTTTTTCAAAAATCGAGCAATTCGGTGATAACTCGAGAACCGTCGAATGTTAGCGCTCGCCGTATGTTGCATCGTGTTCAGCGCATCAAATTACCCCTATACAGTGAATTTGAAGTGGTTACGGGAAGTGTACGGTAGTGTTTTTGAAGGAAAACCCGTTAATGCGATATTCGTGCGTTTCACGGGCAGTAAAGCACGTTTTTCACAGTCCTCACTGTTTTGATGATAACTCGAGAAAGGTCGAATGTTAGCGTTTGCCGTGTGTTGCATTGTGTTCAGCACATCAAATTACCCCTACACACTGAATTTGAAGCGTTTGAGAGAAGTGTACGGTAGTGTTTAGGCAGAAATTTTTTTTTTCGAAAATCGAGCAATTCGGTGATAACTCGCGAACGGTCGAATGTTAGCACTCGCCGTATGTTGCATCGTGTTCAGCGCATCGAATTACCCCTATGCAGTGAATTTGAAGCGTTTAAGGGAAGTGTACGGTAGTGTTTTGGAAGAAAATTGTTTTTTTCGAAAATCGAGCAATTCGGTGATAACTCAAGAACGGTCGAATGTTAGCGTTTGCCGGATGTTGCATTGTGTTCAGCACATCGAATTACCCCTATACAGTGAATTTGAAGCGTTTGAGAGAAGTGTACGGTAGTGTTTAGGCAGAAATTTTTTTTTTCGAAAATCGAGCAATTCGGTGATAACTCGCGAACGGTCGAATGTTAGCACTCGCCGTATGTTGCATCGTGTTCAGCGCATCGAATAACCCCTATACAGTGATTTTGAAGTGGTTACGGGAAGTGTACGGTAGTGTTTTTGAAGGAAAACCCGTTAATGCGATATTCGTGCGTTTCACGGGCAGAAAAGCGCGTTTTTCACAGTCCTCACTGTTTTGATCATAACTCGAGAACGATCGAATGTTAGCGTTTGCCGTATGTTGCATCATGTTCAGCGCATCGAATTACCCCTATGCAGTGAATTTGAAGCGTTTAAGGGAAGTGTACGGTAGTGTTTTGGAAGAAAATTGTTTTTTTCGAAAATCGAGCAATTCGGTGATAACTCAAGAACGTTCGAATGTTAGCGTTTGCCGTATGTTGCATCGTGTTCAGCGTATCGAATTACCCCTATGCAGTGAATTTGAAGCGTTTAAGGGAAGTGTACGGTAGTGTTTTGGAAGAAAATTGTTTTTTTCGAAAATCGAGCAATTCGGTGATAACTCGAGAACGGTCGAATGTTAGCGTTTGCCGTATGTTGCATCGTGTTCAGATCATCGAATTAACCATATACAGTGAATTTCAAACGTTTAAGAGAAGTGTACGGTAGTGTTTTAGGCAGAAATTGGTTTTTTCGAAAATCGAGCAATTCGGTGATAACTCGAGAACCGTCGAATGTTAGCGCTCGCCGTATGTTGCATCGTGTTCAGCGCACCAAATTACCCCTATACAATGAATTTGAAGTGGTTACGGGAAGTGTACGGTAGTATTTTTGAAGGAAAACCCGTTAATGCGATATTCGTGCGTTTCACGGGCAGAAAAGCACGTTTTTCACAGTCCTCACTGTTTTGATGATGACTCGAGAAAGGTCGAATGTTAGCATTTGCCGTGTGTTGCATTGTGTTCAGCGCATCGAATTACCCCTATGCAGTGAATTTGAAGCGTTTAAGGGAAGTGTACGGTAGTGTTTTGGAAGAAAATTGTTTTTTTCGAAAATCGAGCAATTCGATGATAACCCTCGAACGGTCGAATGTTAGCGTTTGCCGTATGTTGCATCGTGTTCAGCGCATCGAATTACCCCTATGCAGTGAATTTGAAGCGTTTAAGGGAAGTGTACGGTAGTGTTTTGGAAGAAAATTGTTTTTTTCGAAAATCGAGCAATTCGGTGATAACTCAAGAACGGTCGAATGTTAGCGTTTGCCGTATGTTGCATCGTGTTCAGCGCATCGAATTACCCCTATGCAGTGAATTTGAAGCGTTTAAGGGAAGTGTACGGTAGTGTTTTGGAAAAAAATTGTTTTTTTCGAAAATCGAGCAATTCGGTGATAACTCAAGAACGGTCGAATGTTAGCGTTTGCCGTATGTTGCATCGTGTTCAGATCATCGAATTAACCATGTACAGTGTATTTCAAACGTTTAAGAGAAGTGTACGGTAGTGTTTTAGGCAGAAATTGGTTTTTTCAAAAATCGAGCAATTCGGTGATAACTCGAGAACCGTCGAATGTTAGCGCTCGCCGTATGTTGCATCGTGTTCAGCGCATCAAATTACCCCTATGCAGTGAATTTGAAGCGTTTAAGGGAAGTGTACGGTAGTGTTTTGGAAAAAAATTGTTTTTTTCGAAAATCGAGCAATTCGGTGATAACTCAAGAACGGTCGAATGTTAGCGTTTGCCGTATGTTGCATCGTGTTCAGATCATCGAATTAACCATGTACAGTGTATTTCAAACGTTTAAGAGAAGTGTACGGTAGTGTTTTAGGCAGAAATTGGTTTTTTCAAAAATCGAGCAATTCGGTGATAACTCGAGAACCGTCGAATGTTAGCGCTCGCCGTATGTTGCATCGTGTTCAGCGCATCGAATAACCCCTATACAGTGATTTTGAAGTGGTTACGGGAAGTGTACGGTAGTGCTTTTGAAGGAAAACCCGTTAATGCGATATTCGTGCGTTTCACGGGCAGAAAAGCACGTTTTTCACAGTCCTCACTGTTTTGATCATAACTCGAGAACGATCGAATGTTAGCGTTCGCCGTATGTTGCATCGTCTTCAGATCATCGAATTAACCATGTACAGTGTATTTCAAACGTTTAAGAGAAGTGTACGGTAGTGTTTTAGGCAGAAATTGGTTTTTTCAAAAATCGAGCAATTCGGTGATAACTCGAGAACCGTCGAATGGTAGCGCTCGCCATATGTTGCATCGTGTTCAGCGCATCAAATTACCCCTATACAGTGAATTTGAAGTGGTTACGGGAAGTGTACGGTAGTGTTTTTGAAGGAAAACCCGTTAATGCGATATTCGTGCGTTTCACGGGCAGAAAAGCACGTTTTTCACAGTCCTCACTGTTTTGATGATAACTCGAGAAAGGTCGAATGTTAGCGTTTGCCGTGTGTTGCATTGTGTTCCACACATCAAATTACCCCTACACACTGAATTTGAAGCGTTTAAGGGAAGTGTACGGTAGTGTTTTGGAAGAAAATTGTTTTTTTCGAAAATCGCGCAATTCGGTGATAACTCAAGAACGGTCGAATGTTAGCGTTTGCCGTATGTTGCATCGTGTTCAGCGTATCGAATTACCCCAATGCAGTGAATTTGAAGCGTTTAAGGGAAGTGTACGGTAGTGTTTTGGAAGAAAATTGTTTTTTTCGAAAATCGAGCAATTCGGTGATAACTCGAGAACGGTCGAATGTTAGCGTTTGCCGTATGTTGCATCGTGTTCAGATCATCGAATTAACCATATACAGTGAATTTCAAACGTTTAAGAGAAGTGTACGGTAGTGTTTTAGGCAGAAATTGGTTTTTTCGAAAATCGAGCAATTCGGTGATAACTCGAGAACCGTCGAATGTTAGCGCTCGCCGTATGTTGCATCGTGTTCAGCGCATCAAATTACCCCTATACAGTGAATTTGAAGTGGTTACGGGAAGTGTACGGTAGTATTTTTGAAGGAAAACCCGTTAATGCGATATTCGTGCGTTTCACGGGCAGAAAAGCACGTTTTTCACAGTCCTCACTGTTTTGATCATAACTCGAGAACGATCGAATGTTAGCGTTTGCCGTATGTTGCATCGTGTTCAGCGCATCGAATTACCCCTATGCAGTGAATTTGAAGCGTTTAAGGGAAGTGTACGGTAGTGTTTTGGAAGAAAATTGTTTTTTTCGAAAATCGAGCAATTCGATGATAACTCTCGAACGGTCGAATGTTAGCGTTTGCCGTATGTTGCATCGTGTTCAGCGCATCGAATTACCCCTATGCAGTGAATTTGAAGCGTTTAAGGGAAGTGTACGGTAGTGTTTTGGAAGAAAATTGTTTTTTTCGAAAATCGAGCGATTCGATGATAACTCTCGAACGGTCGAATGTTAGCGTTTGCCGTATGTTGCATCGTGTTCAGCGCATCGAATTACCCCTATGCAGTGAATTTGAAGCGTTTAAGGGAAGTGTACGGTAGTGTTTTGGAAGAAAATTGTGTTTTTCGAAAATCGAGCAATTCGGTGATAACTCAAGAACGGTCGAATGTTAGCGTTTGCCGTATGTTGCATCGTATTCAGCGTATCGAATTACCCCTATGCAGTGAATTTGAAGCGTTTAAGGGAAGTGTACGGTAGTGTTTAGGCAGAAATTTTTTTTTTCGAAAATCGAGCAATTCGGTGATAACTCGCGAACGGTCGAATGTTAGCACTCGCCGTATGTTGCATCGTGTTCAGCGCATCGAATAACCCCTATACAGTGATTTTGAAGTGGTTACGGGAAGTGTACGGTAGTGCTTTTGAAGGAAAACCCGTTAATGCGATATTCGTGCGTTTCACGGGCAGAAAAGCACGTTTTTCACAGTCCTCACTGTTTTGATCATAACTCGAGAACGATCGAATGTTAGCGTTCGCCGTATGTTGCATCGTGTTCAGATCATCGAATTAACCATGTACAGTGTATTTCAAACGTTTAAGAGAAGTGTACGGTAGTGTTTTAGGCAGAAATTGGTTTTTTCAAAAATCGAGCAATTCGGTGATAACTCGAGAACCGTCGAATGGTAGCGCTCGCCATATGTTGCATCGTGTTCAGCGCATCAAATTACCCCTATACAGTGAATTTGAAGTGGTTACGGGAAGTGTACGGTAGTGTTTTTGAAGGAAAACCCGTTAATGCGATATTCGTGCGTTTCACGGGCAGAAAAGCACGTTTTTCACAGTCCTCACTGTTTTGATGATAACTCGAGAAAGGTCGAATGTTAGCGTTTGCCGTGTGTTGCATTGTGTTCCACACATCAAATTACCCCTACACACTGAATTTGAAGCGTTTAAGGGAAGTGTACGGTAGTGTTTTGGAAGAAAATTGTTTTTTTCGAAAATCGCGCAATTCGGTGATAACTCAAGAACGGTCGAATGTTAGCGTTTGCCGTATGTTGCATCGTGTTCAGCGTATCGAATTACCCCAATGCAGTGAATTTGAAGCGTTTAAGGGAAGTGTACGGTAGTGTTTTGGAAGAAAATTGTTTTTTTCGAAAATCGAGCAATTCGGTGATAACTCGAGAACGGTCGAATGTTAGCGTTTGCCGTATGTTGCATCGTGTTCAGATCATCGAATTAACCATATACAGTGAATTTCAAACGTTTAAGAGAAGTGTACGGTAGTGTTTTAGGCAGAAATTGGTTTTTTCGAAAATCGAGCAATTCGGTGATAACTCGAGAACCGTCGAATGTTAGCGCTCGCCGTATGTTGCATCGTGTTCAGCGCATCAAATTACCCCTATACAGTGAATTTGAAGTGGTTACGGGAAGTGTACGGTAGTATTTTTGAAGGAAAACCCGTTAATGCGATATTCGTGCGTTTCACGGGCAGAAAAGCACGTTTTTCACAGTCCTCACTGTTTTGATCATAACTCGAGAACGATCGAATGTTAGCGTTTGCCGTATGTTGCATCGTGTTCAGCGCATCGAATTACCCCTATGCAGTGAATTTGAAGCGTTTAAGGGAAGTGTACGGTAGTGTTTTGGAAGAAAATTGTTTTTTTCGAAAATCGAGCAATTCGGTGATAACTCAAGAACGGTCGAATGTTAGCGTTCGCCGTATGTTGCATCGTGTTCAGATCATCGAATTAACCATGTACAGTGTATTTCAAACGTTTAAGAGAAGTGTACGGTAGTGTTTTAGGCAGAAATTGGTTTTTTCAAAAATCGAGCAATTCGGTGATAACTCGAGAACCGTCGAATGTTAGCGCTCGCCGTATGTTGCATCGTGTTCAGCGCATCAAATTACCCCTATACAGTGAATTTGAAGTGGTTACGGGAAGTGTACGGTAGTGTTTTTGAAGGAAAACCCGTTAATGCGATATTCGTGCGTTTCACGGGCAGAAAAGCACGTTTTTCACAGTCCTCACTGTTTTGATGATAACTCGAGAAAGGTCGAATGTTAGCGTTTGCCGTGTGTTGCATTGTGTTCAGCACATCAAATTACCCCTACACACTGAATTTGAAGCGTTTAAGGGAAGTGTACGGTAATGTTTTTGGCCGAAATTGGTTTTTTCGAAAACCGAGCAATTCGATGATAACTCTCGAACGGTCGAATGTTAGCGTTTGCCGTATGTTGCATCGTGTTCAGCGCATCGAATTACCCCTATGCAGTGAATTTGAAGCGTTTAAGGGAAGTGTACGGTAGTGTTTTGGAAGAAAATTGTTTTTTTCGAAAATCGAGCAATTCGGTGATAACTCAAGAACGGTCGAATGTTAGCGTTTGCCGGATGTTGCATTGTGTTCAGCACATCGAATTACCCCTATACAGTGAATTTGAAGCGTTTGAGAGAAGTGTACGGTAGTGTTTAGGCAGAAATTTTTTTTTTCGAAAATCGAGCAATTCGGTGATAACTCGCGAACGGTCGAATGTTAGCACTCGCCGTATGTTGCATCGTGTTCAGCGCATCGAATAACCCCTATACAGTGATTTTGAAGTGGTTACGGGAAGTGTACGGTAGTGCTTTTGAAGGAAAACCCGTTAATGCGATATTCGTGCGTTTCACGGGCAGAAAAGCACGTTTTTCACAGTCCTCACTGTTTTGATGATAACTCGAGAAAGGTCGAATGTTAGCGTTTGCCGTGGGTTGCATTGTGTTCCACACATCAAATTACCCCTACACACTGAATTTGAAGCGTTTAAGGGAAGTGTACGGTAGTGTTTTGGAAGAAAATTGTTTTTTTCGAAAATCGCGCAATTCGGTGATAACTCAAGAACGGTCGAATGTTAGCGTTTGCCGTATGTTGCATCGTGTTCAGCGCATCGAATTACCCCTATGCAGTGAATTTGAAGCGTTTAAGGGAAGTGTACGGTAGTGTTTTGGAAGAAAATTGTGTTTTTCGAAAATCGAGCAATTCGGTGATAACTCAAGAACGGTCGAATGTTAGCGTTTGCCGTATGTTGCATCGTATTCAGCGTATCGAATTACCCCTATGCAGTGAATTTGAAGCGTTCAAGGGAAGTGTACGGTAGTGTTTTGGAAGAAAATTGTTTTTTTCGAAAATCGAGCAATTCGGTGATAACTCGAGAACGGTCGAATGTTAGCGTTTGCCGTATGTTGCATCGTGTTCAGATCATCGAATTAACCATATACAGTGAATTTCAAACGTTTAAGAGAAGTGTACGGTAGTGTTTAAGGCAGAAATTGGTTTTTTCGAAAATCGAGCAATTCGGTGATAACTCGAGAACCGTCGAATGTTAGCGCTCGCCGTCTGTTGCATCGTGTTCAGCGCATCAAATTACCCCTATACAGTGAATTTGGAGTGGTTACGGGAAGTGTACGGTAGTGTTTTTGAAGGAAAACCCGTTAATGCGATATTCGTGCGTTTCACGGGCAGAAAAGCACGTTTTTCACAGTCCTCGCTGTTTTGATCATAACTCGAGAACGATCGAATGTTAGCGTTTGCCGTATGTTGCATCATGTTCAGCGCATCGAATTACCCCTATGCAGTGAATTTGAAGCGTTTAAGGGAAGTGTACGGTAGTGTTTTGGAAGAAAATTGTTTTTTTCGAAAATCGAGCGATTCGATGATAACTCTCGAACGGTCGAATGTTAGCGTTTGCCGTATATTGCATCGTGTTCAGATAATCGAATTAACCATATACAGTGAATTTCAAACGTTTAAGAGAAGTGTACGGTAGTGTTTTAGGCAGAAATTGGTTTTTTCGAAAATCGAGCAATTCGGTGATAACTCGAGAACCGTCGAATGGTAGCGCTCGCCATATGTTGCATCGTGTTCAGCGCATCGAATTACCCCTATACAGTGAATTTGAAGTGGTTACGGGAAGTGTACGGTAGTGTTTTTGAAGGAAAACCCGTTAATGCGATATTCGTGCGTTTCACGGGCAGAAAAGCACGTTTTTCACCGTCCTCACTGTTTTGATGATAACTCGAGAAAGGTCGAATGTTAGCGTTTGCCGTGTGTTGCATTGTGTTCCACACATCAAATTACCCCTACACACTGAATTTGAAGCGTTTAAGGGAAGTGTACGGTAGTGTTTTGGAAGAAAATTGTTTTTTTCGAAAATCGAGCAATTCGGTGATAACTCGAGAACGGTCGAATGTTAGCGTTTGCCGTATGTTGCATCGTGTTCAGATCATCGAATTAACCATATACAGTGAATTTCAAACGTTTAAGAGAAGTGTACGGTAGTGTTTAAGGCAGAAATTGGTTTTTTCGAAAATCGAGCAATTCGGTGATAACTCGAGAACCGTCGAATGTTAGCGCTCGCCGTATGTTGCATCGTGTTCAGCGCATCAAATTACCCCTATACAGTGAATTTGAAGTGGTTACTTGAAGTGTACGGTAGTGTTTTTGAAGGAAAACACGTTAATGCGATATTCGTGCGTTTCACGGGCAGAAAAGCACGTTTTTCACAGTCCTCACTGTTTTGATCATAACTCGAGAACGATCGAATGTTAGCGTTTGCCGTATGTTGCATCGTGTTCAGCACACCGAATTACCCCTACACACTGAATTTGAAGCGTTTAAGGGAAGTGTACGGTAGTGTTTTGGAAGAAAATTGTTTTTTTCGAAAATCGAGCAATTCGGTGATAACTCGAGAACGGTCGAATGTTAGCACTCGCCGTATGTTGCATCGTGTTCAGCGCATCGAATAACCCCTATACAGTGATTTTGAAGTGGTTACGGGAAGTGTAGGGTAGTGCTTTTGAAGGAAAACCCGTTAATGCGATATTCGTGCGTTTCACGGGCAGAAAAGCACGTTTTTCACAGTCCTCACTGTTTTGATCATAACTCGAGAACGATCGAATGTTAGCGTTTGCCGTATGTTGCATCGTGTTTAGCGCATCGAATTACCCCTATGCAGTGAATTTGAAGCGTTTAAGGGAAGTGTACGGTAGTGTTTTGGAAGAAAATTGTTTTTTTCGAAAATCGAGCAATTCGGTGATAACTCGAGAACGGTCGAATGTTAGCACTCGCCGTATGTTGCATCGTGTTCAGCGCATCGAATAACCCCTATACAGTGATTTTGAAGTGGTTACGGGAAGTGTAGGGTAGTGCTTTTGAAGGAAAACCCGTTAATGCGATATTCGTGCGTTTCACGGGCAGAAAAGCACGTTTTTCACAGTCCTCACTGTTTTGATCATAACTCGAGAACGATCGAATGTTAGCGTTTGCCGTATGTTGCATCGTGTTCAGCGCATCGAATTACCCCTATGCAGTGAATTTGAAGCGTTTAAGGGAAGTGTACGGTAGTGTTTTGGAAGAAAATTGTTTTTTTCGAAAATCGAGCAATTCGATGATAACTCTCGAACGGTCGAATGTTAGCGTTTGCCGTATGTTGCATCGTGTTCAGCGCATCGAATTACCCCTATGCAGTGAATTTGAAGCGTTTAAGGGAAGTGTACGGTAGTGTTTTGGAAGAAAATTGTTTTTTTTCGAAAATCGAGCAATTCGGTGATAACTCAAGAACGGTCAAATGTTAGCGTTTGCCGTATGTTGCATCGTGTTCAGCGTATCGAATTACCCCTATGCAGTGAATTTGAAGCGTTTAAGGGAAGTGTACGGTAGTGTTTTGGAAGAAAATTGTTTTTTTCCAAAATCGAGCAATTCGGTGATAACTCGAGAACGGTCGAATGTTAGCGTTTGCCGTATGTTGCATCGTGTTCAGATTATCGAATTAACCATATACAGTGAATTTCAAACGTTTAAGAGAAGTGTACGGTAGTGTTTTAGGCAGAAATTTTTTTTTTCGAAAATCGAGCAATTCGGTGATAACTCGCGAACGGTCGAATGTTAGCACTCGCCGTATGTTGCATCGTGTTCAGCGCATCGAATAACCCCTATACAGTGATTTTGAAGTGGTTACGGGAAGTGTACGGTAGTGCTTTTGAAGGAAAACCCGTTAATGCGATATTCGTGCGTTTCACGGGCAGAAAAGCACGTTTTTCACAGTCCTCACTGTTTTGATCATAACTCGAGAACGATCGAATGTTAGCGTTTGCCGTATGTTGCATCGTGTTCAGCGCATCGAATTACCCCTATGCAGTGAATTTGAAGCGTTTAAGGGAAGTGTACGGTAGTGTTTTGGAAGAAAATTGGTTTTTTCGAAAATCGAGCAATTCGGTGATAACTCGAGAACCGTCGAATGGTAGCGCTCGCCATATGTTGCATCGTGTTCAGCGCATCAAATTACCCCTATACAGTGAATTTGAAGTGGTTACGGGAAGTGTACGGTAATGTTTTTGGCCGAAATTGGTTTTTTCGAAAACCGAGCAATTCGATGATAACTCTCGAACGGTCGAATGTTAGCGTTTGCCGTATGTTGCATCGTGTTCAGCGCATCGAATTACCCCTATGCAGTGAATTTGAAGCGTTTAAGGGAAGTGTACGGTAGTGTTTTGGAAGAAAATTGTTTTTTTCGAAAATCGAGCAATTCGGTGATAACTCAAGAACGGTCGAATGTTAGCGTTTGCCGGATGTTGCATTGTGTTCAGCACATCGAATTACCCCTATACAGTGAATTTGAAGCGTTTGAGAGAAGTGTACGGTAGTGTTTAGGCAGAAATTTTTTTTTTCGAAAATCGAGCAATTCGGTGATAACTCGCGAACGGTCGAATGTTAGCACTCGCCGTATGTTGCATCGTGTTCAGCGCATCGAATAACCCCTATACAGTGATTTTGAAGTGGTTACGGGAAGTGTACGGTAGTGCTTTTGAAGGAAAACCCGTTAATGCGATATTCGTGCGTTTCACGGGCAGAAAAGCACGTTTTTCACAGTACTCACTGTTTTGATGATAACTCGAGAAAGGTCGAATGTTAGCGTTTGCCGTGTGTTGCATTGTGTTCTACACATCAAATTACCCCTACACACTGAATTTGAAGCGTTTAAGGGAAGTGTACGGTAGTGTTTTGGAAGAAAATTGTTTTTTTCGAAAATCGCGCAATTCGGTGATAACTCAAGAACGGTCGAATGTTAGCGTTTGCCGTATGTTGCATCGTGTTCAGCGTATCGAATTACCCCTATGCAGTGAATTAGAAGCGTTTAAGGGAAGTGTACGGTAGTGTTTTGGAAGAAAATTGTTTTTTTCGAAAATCGAGCAATTCGGTGATAACTCGAGAACGGTCGAATGTTAGCGTTTGCCGTATGTTGCATCGTGTTCAGATCATCGAATTAACCATATACAGTGAATTTCAAACGTTTAAGAGAAGTGTACGGTAGTGTTTTAGGCAGAAATTGGTTTTTTCGAAAATCGAGCAATTCGGTGATAACTCGAGAACCGTCGAATGTTAGCGCTCGCCGTATGTTGCATCGTGTTCAGCGCATCAAATTACCCCTATACAGTGAATTTGAAGTGGTTAAGGGAAGTGTACGGTAGTATTTTTGAAGGAAAACCCGTTAATGCGATATTCGTGCGTTTCACGGGCAGAAAAGCACGTTTTTCACAGTCCTCACTGTTTTGATCATAACTCGAGAACGATCGAATGTTAGCGTTTGCCGTATGTTGCATCGTGTTCAGCACATCGAATTACCCCTATGCAGTGAATTTGAAGCGTTTAAGGGAAGTGTACGGTAGTGTTTTGGAAGAAAATTGTTTTTTTCGAAAATCGAGCAATTCGGTGATAACTCAAGAACGGTCGAATGTTAGCGTTCGCCGTATGTTGCATCGTGTTCAGATCATCGAATTAACCATGTGCAGTGTATTTCAAACGTTTAAGAGAAGTGTACGGTAGTGTTTTAGGCAGAAATTGTTTTTTTCAAAAATCGAGCAATTCGGTGATAACTCGAGAACCGTCGAATGTTAGCGCTCGCCGTATGTTGCATCGTGTTCAGCGCATCAAATTACCCCTATACAGTGAATTTGAAGTGGTTACGGGAAGTGTACGGTAGTGTTTTTGAAGGAAAACCCGTTAATGCGATATTCGTGCGTTTCACGGGCAGAAAAGCACGTTTTTCACAGTCCTCACTGTTTTGATGATAACTCGAGAAAGGTCGAATGTTAGCGTTTGCCGTGTGTTGCATTGTGTTCAGCACATCAAATTACCCCTACACACTGAATTTGAAGCGTTTAAGGGAAGTGTACGGTAATGTTTTTGGCCGAAATTGGTTTTTTCGAAAACCGAGCAATTCGATGATAACTCTCGAACGGTCGAATGTTAGCGTTTGCCGTATGTTGCATCGTGTTCAGCGCATCGAATTACCCCTATGCAGTGAATTTGAAGCGTTTAAGGGAAGTGTACGGTAGTGTTTTGGAAGAAAATTGTGTTTTTCGAAAATCGAGCAATTCGGTGATAACTCGAGAAAGGTCGAATGTTAGCGTTTGCCGTGTGTTGCATTGTGTTCCACACATCAAATTACCCCTACACACTGAATTTGAAGCGTTTAAGGGAAGTGTACGGTAGTGTTTTGGAAGAAAATTGTTTTTTTCGAAAATCGAGCAATTCGGTGATAACTCGAGAACGGTCGAATGTTAGCGTTTGCCGTATGTTGCATCGTGTTCAGATCATCGAATTAACCATATACAGTGAATTTCAAACGTTTAAGAGAAGTGTACGGTAGTGTTTAAGGCAGAAATTGGTTTTTTCGAAAATCGAGCAATTCGGTGGTAACTCGAGAACCGTCGAATGTTAGCGCTCGCCGTATGGTGCATCGTGTTCAGCGCATCAAATTACCCCTATACAGTGAATTTGAAGTGGTTACTTGAAGTGTACGGTAGTGTTTTTGAAGGAAAACACGTTAATGCGATATTCGTGCGTTTCACGGGCAGAAAAGCACGTTTTTCACAGTCCTCACTGTTTTGATCATAACTCGAGAACGATCGAATGTTAGCGTTTGCCGTATGTTGCATCGTGTTCAGCACACCGAATTACCCCTACACACTGAATTTGAAGCGTTTAAGGGAAGTGTACGGTAGTGTTTTGGAAGAAAATTGTTTTTTTCGAAAATCGAGCAATTCGGTGATAACTCGAGAACGGTCGAATGTTAGCACTCGCCGTATGTTGCATCGTGTTCAGCGCATCGAATAACCCCTATACAGTGATTTTGAAGTGGTTACGGGAAGTGTAGGGTAGTGCTTTTGAAGGAAAACCCGTTAATGCGATATTCGTGCGTTTCACGGGCAGAAAAGCACGTTTTTCACAGTCCTCACTGTTTTGATCATAACTCGAGAACGATCGAATGTTAGCGTTTGCCGTATGTTGCATCGTGTTTAGCGCATCGAATTACCCCTATGCAGTGAATTTGAAGCGTTTAAGGGAAGTGTACGGTAGTGTTTTGGAAGAAAATTGTTTTTTTCGAAAATCGAGCAATTCGGTGATAACTCGAGAACGGTCGAATGTTAGCACTCGCCGTATGTTGCATCGTGTTCAGCGCATCGAATAACCCCTATACAGTGATTTTGAAGTGGTTACGGGAAGTGTAGGGTAGTGCTTTTGAAGGAAAACCCGTTAATGCGATATTCGTGCGTTTCACGGGCAGAAAAGCACGTTTTTCACAGTCCTCACTGTTTTGATCATAACTCGAGAACGATCGAATGTTAGCGTTTGCCGTATGTTGCATCGTGTTTAGCGCATCGAATTACCCCTATGCAGTGAATTTGAAGCGTTTAAGGGAAGTGTACGGTAGTGTTTTGGAAGAAAATTGTTTTTTTCGAAAATCGAGCAATTCGGTGATAACTCAAGAACGGTCAAATGTTAGCGTTTGCCGTATGTTGCATCGTGTTCAGCGTATCGAATTACCCCTATGCAGTGAATTTGAAGCGTTTAAGGGAAGTGTACGGTAGTGTTTTGGAAGAAAATTGTTTTTTTCCAAAATCGAGCAATTCGGTGATAACTCGAGAACGGTCGAATGTTAGCGTTTGCCGTATGTTGCATCGTGTTCAGATCATCGAATTAACCATATACAGTGAATTTCAAACGTTTAAGAGAAGTGTACGGTAGTGTTTTAGGCAGAAATTGGTTTTTTCGAAAATCGAGCAATTCGGTGATAACTCGAGAACCGTCGAATGTTAGCGCTCGCCGTATGTTGCATCGTGTTCAGCGTATCGAATTACCCCTATGCAGTGAATTTGAAGCGTTTAACGGAAGTGTACGGTAGTGTTTTGGAAGAAAATTGTTTTTTTCGAAAATCGAGCAATTCGATGATAACTCTCGAACGGTCGAATGTTAGCGTTTGCCGTATGTTGCATCGTGTTCAGCGCATCGAATTACCCCTATGCATTGAATTTGAAGCGTTTAAGGGAAGTGTACGGTAGTGTTTTGGAAGAAAATTGTGTTTTTCGAAAATCGAGCAATTCGGTGATAACTCAAGAACGGTCGAATGTTAGCGTTTGCCGTATGTTGCATCGTATTCAGCGTATCGAATTACCCCTATGCAGTGAATTTGAAGCGTTTAAGGGAAGTGTACGGCAGTGTTTTGGAAGAAAATTGTTTTTTTCGAAAATCGAGCAATTCGGTGATAACTCGAGAACGGTCGAATGTTAGCGTTTGCCGTATGTTGCATCGTGTTCAGATCATCGAATTAACCATATACAGTGAATTTCAAACGTTTAAGAGAAGTGTACGGTAGTGTTTTAGGCAGAAATTGGTTTTTTCGAAAATCGAGCAATTCGGTGATAACTCGAGAACCGTCGAATGTTAGCGCTCGCCGTATGTTGCATCGTGTTCAGCGCATCAAATTACTCCTATACAGTGAATTTGAAGTGGTTACGGGAACCCGTTAATGCGATATTCGTGCGTTTCACGGGCAGAAAAGCACGTTTTTCACAGTCCTCACTGTTTTGATCATAACTCGAGAACGATCGAATGTTAGCGTTTGCCGTATGTTGCATCATGTTCAGCGCATCGAATTACCCCTATGCAGTGAATTTGAAGCGTTTAAGGGAAGTGTACGGTAGTGTTTTGGAAGAAAATTGTTTTTTTCGAAAATCGAGCAATTCGGTGATAACTCGAGAACGGTCGAATGTTAGCGTTTGCCGTATGTTGCATCGTGTTCAGCGCATCGAATTACCCCTATGCAGTGAATTTGAAGCGTTTAAGGGAAGTGTACGGTAGTGTTTTGGAAGAAAATTGTTATTTTCGAAAATCGAACAATTCGATGATACCTCGAGAACGGTCGAATGTTGGCGTTTGCCGTATGTTGCATCGTGTTCAGCACACCGAATTACCCCTGCACAGTGAATTTGAAGTGGTTACGGGAAGTGTACGGTAGTGTTTTTGAAGGAAAACCCGTTAATGCGATATTCGTGCGTTTCACGGGCAGAAAAGCACGTTTTTCACAGTCCTCACTGTTTTGATGATAACTCGAGAACGGTCGAATGTTGGCGTTTGCCGTATGTTGCATCGTGTTCAGCACACCGAATTACCCCTACACACTGAATTTGAAGCGTTTAAGGGAAGTGTACGGTAATGTTTTTGGCCGAAATTGGTTTTTTCGAAAATCGACCAATCCGATGATAACTCTCGAACGGTCGAATGTTAGCGTTTGCCGTATGTTGCATCGTGTTTAGCGCATCGAATTACCCCTATGCAGTGAATTTGAAGCGTTTAAGGGAAGTGTACGGTAGTGTTTTGGAAGAAAATTGTTTTTTTCGAAAATCGAGCAATTCGGTGATAACTCGAGAACGGTCGAATGTTAGCGTTTGCGGTATGTTGCATCGTGTTCAGATCATCGAATTAACCATATACAGTGAATTTCAAACGTTTAAGAGAAGTGTACGGTAGTGTTTTAGGCAGAAATTGGTGTTTTCGAAAATCGAGCAATTCGGTGATAACTCGAGAACCGTCGAATGTTAGCGCTCGCCGTATGTTGCATCGTGTTCAGCGCACCAAATGACCCCTAAACAGTGAATTTGAAGTGGTTACGGGAAGTGTACGGTAGTATTTTTGAAGGAAAACCCGTTAATGCGATATTCGTGCGTTTCACGGGCAGAAAAGCACGTTTTTCACAGTCCTCACTGTTTTGATGATAACTCGAGAAAGGTCGAATGTTAGCGTTTGCCGTGTGTTGCATTGTGTTCAGCGCATCGAATTACCCCTATGCAGTGAATTTGAAGCGTTTAAGGGAAGTGTACGGTAGTGTTTTGGAAGAAAATTGTTTTTTTCGAAAATCGAGCAATTCGATGATAACTCTCGAACGGTCGAATGTTAGCGTTTGCCGTATGTTGCATCGTGTTCAGCGCATCGAATTACCCCTATGCAGTGAATTTGAAGCGTTTAAGGGAAGTGTACGGTAGTGTTTTGGAAGAAAATTGTTTTTTTTCGAAAATCGAGCAATTCGGTGATAACTCGAGAACGGTCGAATGTTAGCGTTTGCCGTATGTTGCATCGTGTTCAGCGCATCGAATTACCCCTATGCAGTGAATTTGAAGCGTTTAAGGGAAGTGTACGGTAGTGTTTTGGAAGAAAATTGTTATTTTCGAAAATCGAACAATTCGATGATACCTCGAGAACGGTCGAATGTTGGCGTTTGCCGTATGTTGCATCGTGTTCAGCACACCGAATTACCCCTGCACAGTGAATTTGAAGTGGTTACGGGAAGTGTACGGTAGTGTTTTTGAAGGAAAACCCGTTAATGCGATATTCGTGCGTTTCACGGGCAGAAAAGCACGTTTTTCACAGTCCTCACTGTTTTGATGATAACTCGAGAACGGTCGAATGTTGGCGTTTGCCGTATGTTGCATCGTGTTCAGCACACCGAATTACCCCTACACACTGAATTTGAAGCGTTTAAGGGAAGTGTACGGTAATGTTTTTGGCCGAAATTGGTTTTTTCGAAAATCGACCAATCCGATGATAACTCTCGAACGGTCGAATGTTAGCGTTTGCCGTATGTTGCATCGTGTTCAGATCATCGAATTAACCATATACAGTGAATTTCAAACGTTTAAGAGAAGTGTACGGTAGTGTTTTAGGCAGAAATTGGTGTTTTCGAAAATCGAGCAATTCGGTGATAACTCGAGAACCGTCGAATGTTAGCGCTCGCCGTATGTTGCATCGTGTTCAGCGCACCAAATTACCCCTAAACAGTGAATTTGAAGTGGTTACGGGAAGTGTACGGTAGTATTTTTGAAGGAAAACCCGTTAATGCGATATTCGTGCGTTTCACGGGCAGAAAAGCACGTTTTTCACAGTCCTCACTGTTTTGATCATAACTCGAGAACGATCGAATGTTAGCGTTTGCCGTATGTTGCATCGTGCTCAGCGCATCGAATTACCCCTATGCAGTGAATTTGAAGCGTTTAAGGGAAGTGTACGGTAGTGTTTTGGAAGAAAATTGTTATTTTCGAAAATCGAACAATTCGATGATACCTCGAGAACGGTCGAATGTTGGCGTTTGCCGTATGTTGCATCGTGTTCAGCACACCGAATTACCCCTACACAGTGAATTTGAAGTGGTTACGGGAAGTGTACGGTAGTGTTTTTGAAGGAAAACCCGTTAATGCGATATTCGTGCGTTTCACGGGCAGAAAAGCACGTTTTTCACAGTCCTCACTGTTTTGATGATAACTCGAGAACGGTCGAATGTTGGCGTTTGCCGTATGTTGCATCGTGTTCAGCACACCGAATTACCCCTACACACTGAATTTGAAGCGTTTAAGGGAAGTGTACGGTAGTGTTTTGGAAGAAAATTGTTTTTTTCGAAAATCGAGCAATTCGGTGATAACTCGAGAACGGTCGAATGTTAGCACTCGCCGTATGTTGCATCGTGTTCAGCGCATCGAATAACCCCTATACAGTGATTTTGAAGTGGTTACGGGAAGTGTAGGGTAGTGCTTTTGAAGGAAAACCCGTTAATGCGATATTCGTGCGTTTCACGGGCAGAAAAGCACGTTTTTCACAGTCCTCACTGTTTTGATCATAACTCGAGAACGATCGAATGTTAGCGTTTGCCGTATGTTGCATCGTGTTTAGCGCATCGAATTACCCCTATGCAGTGAATTTGAAGCGTTTAAGGGAAGTGTACGGTAGTGTTTTGGAAGAAAATTGTTTTTTTCGAAAATCGAGCAATTCGGTGATAACTCGAGAACGGTCGAATGTTAGCACTCGCCGTATGTTGCATCGTGTTCAGCGCATCGAATAACCCCTATACAGTGATTTTGAAGTGGTTACGGGAAGTGTAGGGTAGTGCTTTTGAAGGAAAACCCGTTAATGCGATATTCGTGCGTTTCACGGGCAGAAAAGCACGTTTTTCACAGTCCTCACTGTTTTGATCATAACTCGAGAACGATCGAATGTTAGCGTTTGCCGTATGTTGCATCGTGTTCAGCGCATCGAATTACCCCTATGCAGTGAATTTGAAGCGTTTAAGGGAAGTGTACGGTAGTGTTTTGGAAGAAAATTGTTTTTTTCGAAAATCGAGCAATTCGATGATAACTCTCGAACGGTCGAATGTTAGCGTTTGCCGTATGTCGCATCGTGTTCAGCGCATCGAATTACCCCTATGCAGTGAATTTGAAGCGTTTAAGGGAAGTGTACGGTAGTGTTTTGGAAGAAAATTGTTTTTTTCGAAAATCGAGCAATTCGGTGATAACTCAAGAACGGTCAAATGTTAGCGTTTGCCGTATGTTGCATCGTGTTCAGCGTATCGAATTACCCCTATGCAGTGAATTTGAAGCGTTTAAGGGAAGTGTACGGTAGTGTTTTGGAAGAAAATTTTTTTTTCCAAAATCGAGCAATTCGGTGATAACTCGAGAACGGTCGAATGTTAGCGTTTGCCGTATGTTGCATCGTGTTCAGATCATCGAATTAACCATATACAGTGAATTTCAAACGTTTAAGAGAAGTGTACGGTAGTGTTTAAGGCAGAAATTGGTTTTTTCGAAAATCGAGCAATTCGGTGATAACTCGCGAACGGTCGAATGTTAGCACTCGCCGTATGTTGCATCGTGTTCAGCGCATCGAATAACCCCTATACAGTGATTTTGAAGTGGTTACGGGAAGTGTACGGTAGTGCTTTTGAAGGAAAACCCGTTAATGCGATATTCGTGCGTTTCACGGGCAGAAAAGCACGTTTTTCACAGTCCTCACTGTTTTGATCATAACTCGAGAACGATCGAATGTTAGCGTTTGCCGTATGTTGCATCGTGTTCAGCGCATCGAATTACCCCTATGCAGTGAATTTGAAGCGTTTAAGGGAAGTGTACGGTAGTGTTTTGGAAGAAAATTGTTTTTTTCGAAAATCGAGCAATTCGGTGATAACTCAAGAACGGTCGAATGTTAGCGTTTGCCGTATGTTGCATCGTGTTCAGCGTATCGAATTACCCCTATGCAGTGAATTTGAAGCGTTTAAGGGAAGTGTACGGTAGTGTTTTGGAAGAAAATTGTTTTTTTCGAAAATCGAGCAATTCGGTGATAACTCGAGAACGGTCGAATGTTAGCGTTTGCCGTATGTTGCATCGTGTTCAGATAATCGAATTAACCATATACAGTGAATTTCAAACGTTTAAGAGAAGTGTACGGTAGTGTTTTAGGCAGAAATTGGTATTTTCGAAAATCGAGCAATTCGGTGATAACTTGAGAACCGTCGAATGGTAGCGCTCGCCATATGTTGCATCGTGTTCAGCGCATCAAATTACCCCTATACAGTGAATTTGAAGTGGTTACGGGAAGTGTACGGTAGTGCTTTTGAAGGAAAACCCGTTAATGCGATATTCGTGCGTTTCACGGGCAGAAAAGCACGTTTTTCACAGTCCTCACTGTTTTGATGATAACTCGAGAAAGGTCGAATGTTAGCGTTTGCCGTGTGTTGCATTGTGTTCCACACATCAAATTACCCCTACACACTGAATTTGAAGCGTTTAAGGGAAGTGTACGGTAGTGTTTTGGAAGAAAATTGTTTTTTTCCAAAATCGAGCAATTCGGTGATAACTCGAGAACGGTCGAATGTTAGCGTTTGCCGTATGTTGCATCGTGTTCAGATCATCGAATTAACCATATACAGTGAATTTCAAACGTTTAAGAGAAGTGTACGGTAGTGTTTTAGGCAGAAATTGGTTTTTTCGAAAATCGAGCAATTCGGTGATAACTCGAGAACCGTCGAATGTTAGCGCTCGCCGTATGTTGCATCGTGTTCAGCGTATCGAATTACCCCTATGCAGTGAATTTGAAGCGTTTAACGGAAGTGTACGGTAGTGTTTTGGAAGAAAATTGTTTTTTTCGAAAATCGAGCAATCCGATGATAACTCTCGAACGGTCGAATGTTAGCGTTTGCCGTATGTTGCATCGTGTTCAGATCATCGAATTAACCATATACAGTGAATTTCAAACGTTTAAGAGAAGTGTACGGTAGTGTTTAGGCAGAAATTGGTTTTTTCGAAAATCGAGCAATTCGGTGATAACTCGAGAACCGTCGAATGTTAGCGCTCGCCGTATGTTGCATCGTGTTCAGCGCATCAAATTACCCCTATACAGTGAATTTGAAGTGGTTACTTGAAGTGTACGGTAGTGTTTTTGAAGGAAAACACGTTAATGCGATATTCGTGCGTTTCACGGGCAGAAAAGCACGTTTTTCACAGTCCTCACTGTTTTGATCATAACTCGAGAACGATCGAATGTTAGCGTTTGCCGTATGTTGCATCGTGCTCAGCGCATCGAATTACCCCTATGCAGTGAATTTGAAGCGTTTAAGGGAAGTGTACGGTAGTGTTTTGGAAGAAAATTGTTATTTTCGAAAATCGAACAATTCGATGATACCTCGAGAACGGTCGAATGTTGGCGTTTGCCGTATGTTGCATCGTGTTCAGCACACCGAATTACCCCTACACAGTGAATTTGAAGTGGTTACGGGAAGTGTACGGTAGTGTTTTTGAAGGAAAACCCGTTAATGCGATATTCGTGCGTTTCACGGGCAGAAAAGCACGTTTTTCACAGTCCTCACTGTTTTGATGATAACTCGAGAACGGTCGAATGTTGGCGTTTGCCGTATGTTGCATCGTGTTCAGCACACCGAATTACCCCTACACACTGAATTTGAAGCGTTTAAGGGAAGTGTACGGTAGTGTTTTGGAAGAAAATTGTTTTTTTCGAAAATCGAGCAATTCGGTGATAACTCGAGAACGGTCGAATGTTAGCACTCGCCGTATGTTGCATCGTGTTCAGCGCATCGAATAACCCCTATACAGTGATTTTGAAGTGGTTACGGGAAGTGTAGGGTAGTGCTTTTGCAGGAAAACCCGTTAATGCGATATTCGTGCGTTTCACGGGCAGAAAAGCACGTTTTTCACAGTCCTCACTGTTTTGATCATAACTCGAGAACGATCGAATGTTAGCGTTTGCCGTATGTTGCATCGTGTTTAGCGCATCGAATTACCCCTATGCAGTGAATTTGAAGCGTTTAAGGGAAGTGTACGGTAGTGTTTTGGAAGAAAATTGTTTTTTTCGAAAATCGAGCAATTCGGTGATAACTCGAGAACCGTCGAATGTTAGCGCTCGCCGTATGTTGCATCGTGTTCAGCGCACCAAATTACCCCTAAACAGTGAATTTGAAGTGGTTACGGGAAGTGTACGGTAGTATTTTTGAAGGAAAACCCGTTAATGCGATATTCGTGCGTTTCACGGGCAGAAAAGCACGTTTTTCACAGTCCTCACTGTTTTGATGATAACTCGAGAAAGGTCGAATGTTAGCGTTTGCCGTGTGTTGCATTGTGTTCAGCGCATCGAATTACCCCTATGCAGTGAATTTGAAGCGTTTAAGGGAAGTGTACGGTAGTGTTTTGGAAGAAAATTGTTTTTTTCGAAAATCGAGCAATTCGATGATAACTCTCGAACGGTCGAATGTTAGCGTTTGCCGTATGTTGCATCGTGTTCAGCGCATCGAATTACCCCTATGCAGTGAATTTGAAGCGTTTAAGGGAAGTGTACGGTAGTGTTTTGGAAGAAAATTGTGTTTTTCGAAAATCGAGCAATTCGGTGATAACTCAAGAACGGTCGAATGTTAGCGTTTGCCGTATGTTGCATCGTATTCAGCGTATCGAATTACCCCTATGCAGTGAATTTGAAGCGTTTAAGGGAAGTGTACGGTAGTGTTTTGGAAGAAAATTGTTTTTTTCGAAAATCGAGCAATTCGGTGATAACTCGAGAACGGTCGAATGTTAGCGTTTGCCGTATGTTGCATCGTGTTCAGATCATCGAATTAACCATATACAGTGAATTTCAATCGTTTAAGAGAAGTGTACGGTAGTGTTTAAGGCAGAAATTGGTTTTTTCGAAAATCGAGCAATTCGGTGATAACTCGCGAACGGTCGAATGTTAGCACTCGCCGTATGTTGCATCGTGTTCAGCGCATCGAATAACCCCTATACAGTGATTTTGAAGTGGTTACGGGAAGTGTACGGTAGTGCTTTTGAAGGAAAACCCGTTAATGCGATATTCGTGCGTTTCACGGGCAGAAAAGCACGTTTTTCACAGTCCTCACTGTTTTGATCATAACTCGAGAACGATCGAATGTTAGCGTTTGCCGTATGTTGCATCGTGTTCAGCGCATCGAATTACCCCTATGCAGTGAATTTGAAGCGTTTAAGGGAAGTGTACGGTAGTGTTTTGGAAGAAAATTGTTTTTTTCGAAAATCGAGCAATTCGGTGATAACTCAAGAACGGTCGAATGTTAGCGTTTGCCGTATGTTGCATCGTGTTCAGCGTATCGAATTACCCCTATGCAGTGAATTTGAAGCGTTGAAGGGAAGTGTACGGTAGTGTTTTGGAAGAAAATTGTTTTTTTCGAAAATCGAGCAATTCGGTGATAACTCGAGAACGGACGAATGTTAGCGTTTGCCGTATGTTGTATCGTGTTCAGATCATCGAATTACCCCTATGCAGTGAATTTGAAGCGTTTAAGGGAAGTGTACGGTAGTGTTTTGGAAGAAAATTGTTTTTTTCGAAAATCGAGCAATTCGGTGATAACTCGAGAACGGTCGAATGTTAGCGTTTGCCGTATGTTGCATCGTGTTCAGATAATCGAATTAACCATATACAGTGAATTTCAAACGTTTAAGAGAAGTGTACGGTAGTGTTTTAGGCAGAAATTGGTTTTTTCGAAAATCGAGCAATTCGGTGATAACTCGAGAACCGTCGAATGGTAGCGCTCGCCATATGTTGCATCGTGTTCAGCGCATCAAATTACCCCTATACAGTGAATTTGAAGTGGTTACGGGAAGTGTACGGTAGTGCTTTTGAAGGAAAACCCGTTAATGCGATATTCGTGCGTTTCACGGGCAGAAAAGCACGTTTTTCACAGTCCTCACTGTTTTGATCATAACTCGAGAACGATCGAATGTTAGCGTTTGCCGTATGTTGCATCGTGTTCAGCGCATCGAATTACCCCTATGCAGTGAATTTGAAGCGTTTAAGGGAAGTGTACGGTAGTGTTTTGGAAGAAAATTGTTTTTTTCGAAAATCGAGCAATTCGGTGATAACTCAAGAACGGTCGAATGTTAGCGTTTGCCGTATGTTGCATCGTGTTCAGCGTATCGAATTACCCCTATGCAGTGAATTTGAAGCGTTTAAGGGAAGTGTACGGTAGTGTTTTGGAAGAAAATTGTTTTTTTCGAAAATCGAGCAATTCGGTGATAACTCGAGAACGGTCGAATGTTAGCGTTTGCCGTATGTTGCATCGTGTTCAGATAATCGAATTAACCATATACAGTGAATTTCAAACGTTTAAGAGAAGTGTACGGTAGTGTTTTAGGCAGAAATTGGTTTTTTCGAAAATCGAGCAATTCGGTGATAACTCGAGAACCGTCGAATGGTAGCGCTCGCCATATGTTGCATCGTGTTCAGCGCATCAAATTACCCCTATACAGTGAATTTGAAGTGGTTACGGGAAGTGTACGGTAGTGCTTTTGAAGGAAAACCCGTTAATGCGATATTCGTGCGTTTCACGGGCAGAAAAGCACGTTTTTCACAGTCCTCACTGTTTTGATGATAACTCGAGAAAGGTCGAATGTTAGCGTTTGCCGTGTGTTGCATTGTGTTCCACACATCAAATTACCCCTACACACTGAATTTGAAGCGTTTAAGGGAAGTGTACGGTAGTGTTTTGGAAGAAAATTGTTTTTTTCGAAAATCGAGCAATTCGGTGATAACTCGAGAACGGTCGAATGTTAGCGTTTGCCGTATGTTGCATCGTGTTCAGATCATCGAATTAACCATATACAGTGAATTTCAAACGTTTAAGAGAAGTGTACGGTAGTGTTTAGGCAGAAATTGGTTTTTTCGAAAATCGAGCAATTCGGTGATAACTCGAGAACCGTCGAATGTTAGCGCTCGCCGTATGTTGCATCGTGTTCAGCGCATCAAATTACCCCTATACAGTGAATTTGAAGTGGTTACTTGAAGTGTACGGTAGTGTTTTTGAAGGAAAACACGTTAATGCGATATTCGTGCGTTTCACGGGCAGAAAAGCACGTTTTTCACAGTCCTCACTGTTTTGATCATAACTCGAGAACGATCGAATGTTAGCGTTTGCCGTATGTTGCATCGTGCTCAGCGCATCGAATTACCCCTATGCAGTGAATTTGAAGCGTTTAAGGGAAGTGTACGGTAGTGTTTTGGAAGAAAATTGTTATTTTCGAAAATCGAACAATTCGATGATACCTCGAGAACGGTCGAATGTTGGCGTTTGCCGTATGTTGCATCGTGTTCAGCACACCGAATTACCCCTACACAGTGAATTTGAAGTGGTTACGGGAAGTGTACGGTAGTGTTTTTGAAGGAAAACCCGTTAATGCGATATTCGTGCGTTTCACGGGCAGAAAAGCACGTTTTTCACAGTCCTCACTGTTTTGATGATAACTCGAGAACGGTCGAATGTTGGCGTTTGCCGTATGTTGCATCGTGTTCAGCACACCGAATTACCCCTACACACTGAATTTGAAGCGTTTAAGGGAAGGGTACGGTAGTGTTTTGGAAGAAAATTGTTTTTTTCGAAAATCGAGCAATTCGGTGATAACTCGAGAACGGTCGAATGTTAGCACTCGCCGTATGTTGCATCGTGTTCAGCGCATCGAATAACCCCTATACAGTGATTTTGAAGTGGTTACGGGAAGTGTAGGGTAGTGCTTTTGAAGGAAAACCCGTTAATGCGATATTCGTGCGTTTCACGGGCAGAAAAGCACGTTTTTCACAGTCCTCACTGTTTTGATCATAACTCGAGAACGATCGAATGTTAGCGTTTGCCGTATGTTGCATCGTGTTTAGCGCATCGAATTACCCCTATGCAGTGAATTTGAAGCGTTTAAGGGAAGTGTACGGTAGTGTTTTGGAAGAAAATTGTTTTTTTCGAAAATCGAGCAATTCGGTGATAACTCGAGAACGGTCGAATGTTAGCACTCGCCGTATGTTGCATCGTGTTCAGCGCATCGAATAACCCCTATACAGTGATTTTGAAGTGGTTACGGGAAGTGTAGGGTAGTGCTTTTGAAGGAAAACCCGTTAATGCGATATTCGTGCGTTTCACGGGCAGAAAAGCACGTTTTTCACAGTCCTCACTGTTTTGATCATAACTCGAGAACGATCGAATGTTAGCGTTTGCCGTATGTTGCATCGTGTTCAGCGCATCGAATTACCCCTATGCAGTGAATTTGAAGCGTTTAAGGGAAGTGTACGGTAGTGTTTTGGAAGAAAATTGTTTTTTTCGAAAATCGAGCAATTCGATGATAACTCTCGAACGGTCGAATGTTAGCGTTTGCCGTATGTCGCATCGTGTTCAGCGCATCGAATTACCCCTATGCAGTGAATTTGAAGCGTTTAAGGGAAGTGTACGGTAGTGTTTTGGAAGAAAATTGTTTTTTTCGAAAATCGAGCAATTCGGTGATAACTCAAGAACGGTCAAATGTTAGCGTTTGCCGTATGTTGCATCGTGTTCAGCGTATCGAATTACCCCTATGCAGTGAATTTGAAGCGTTTAAGGGAAGTGTACGGTAGTGTTTTGGAAGAAAATTTTTTTTTCCAAAATCGAGCAATTCGGTGATAACTCGAGAACGGTCGAATGTTAGCGTTTGCCGTATGTTGCATCGTGTTCAGATCATCGAATTAACCATATACAGTGAATTTCAAACGTTTAAGAGAAGTGTACGGTAGTGTTTTAGGCAGAAATTGGTTTTTTCGAAAATCGAGCAATTCGGTGATAACTCGAGAACCGTCGAATGTTAGCGCTCGCCGTATGTTGCATCGTGTTCAGCGTATCGAGTTACCCCTATGCAGTGAATTTGAAGCGTTTAACGGAAGTGTACGGTAGTGTTTTGGAAGAAAATTTTTTTTTTCGAAAATCGAGCAATTCGATGATAACTCTCGAACGGTCGAATGTTAGCGTTTGCCGTATGTTGCATCGTGTTCAGCGCATCGAATTACCCCTATGCAGTGAATTTGAAGCGTTTAAGGGAAGTGTACGGTAGTGTTTTGGAAGAAAATTGTGTTTTTCGAAAATCGAGCAATTCGGTGATAACTCAAGAACGGTCGAATGTTAGCGTTTGCCGTATGTTGCATCGTGTTCAGCACACCGAATTACCCCTACACACTGAATTTGAAGCGTTTAAGGGAAGTGTACGGTAATGTTTTTGGCCGAAATTGGTTTTTTCGAAAATCGACCAATCCGATGATAACTCTCGAACGGTCGAATGTTAGCGTTTGCCGTATGTTGCATCGTGTTCAGATCATCGAATTAACCATATACAGTGAATTTCAAACGTTTAAGAGAAGTGTACGGTAGTGTTTTAGGCAGAAATTGGTGTTTTCGAAAATCGAGCAATTCGGTGATAACTCGAGAACCGTCGAATGTTAGCGCTCGCCGTATGTTGCATCGTGTTCAGCGCACCAAATTACCCCTAAACAGTGAATTTGAAGTGGTTACGGGAAGTGTACGGTAGTATTTTTGAAGGAAAACCCGTTAATGCGATATTCGTGCGTTTCACGGGCAGAAAAGCACGTTTTTCACAGTCCTCACTGTTTTGATGATAACTCGAGAAAGGTCGAATGTTAGCGTTTGCCGTGTGTTGCATTGTGTTCAGCGCATCGAATTACCCCTATGCAGTGAATTTGAAGCGTTTAAGGGAAGTGTACGGTAGTGTTTTGGAAGAAAATTGTTTTTTTCGAAAATCGAGCAATTCGATGATAACTCTCGAACGGTCGAATGTTAGCGTTTGCCGTATGTTGCATCGTGTTCAGCGCATCGAATTACCCCTATGCAGTGAATTTGAAGCGTTTAAGGGAAGTGTACGGTAGTGTTTTGGAAGAAAATTGTGTTTTTCGAAAATCGAGCAATTCGGTGATAACTCAAGAACGGTCGAATGTTAGCGTTTGCCGTATGTTGCATCGTATTCAGCGTATCGAATTACCCCTATGCAGTGAATTTGAAGCGTTTAAGGGAAGTGTACGGTAGTGTTTTGGAAGAAAATTGTTTTTTTCGAAAATCGAGCAATTCGGTGATAACTCGAGAACGGTCGAATGTTAGCGTTTGCCGTATGTTGCATCGTGTTCAGATCATCGAATTAACCATATACAGTGAATTTCAAACGTTTAAGAGAAGTGTACGGTAGTGTTTAAGGCAGAAATTGGTTTTTTCGAAAATCGAGCAATTCGGTGATAACTCGCGAACGGTCGAATGTTAGCACTCGCCGTATGTTGCATCGTGTTCAGCGCATCGAATAACCCCTATACAGTGATTTTGAAGTGGTTACGGGAAGTGTACGGTAGTGCTTTTGAAGGAAAACCCGTTAATGCGATATTCGTGCGTTTCACGGGCAGAAAAGCACGTTTTTCACAGTCCTCACTGTTTTGATCATAACTCGAGAACGATCGAATGTTAGCGTTTGCCGTATGTTGCATCGTGTTCAGCGCATCGAATTACCCCTATGCAGTGAATTTGAAGCGTTTAAGGGAAGTGTACGGTAGTGTTTTGGAAGAAAATTGTTTTTTTCGAAAATCGAGCAATTCGGTGATAACTCAAGAACGGTCGAATGTTAGCGTTTGCCGTATGTTGCATCGTGTTCAGCGTATCGAATTACCCCTATGCAGTGAATTTGAAGCGTTGAAGGGAAGTGTACGGTAGTGTTTTGGAAGAAAATTGTTTTTTTCGAAAATCGAGCAATTCGGTGATAACTCGAGAACGGTCGAATGTTAGCGTTTGCCGTATGTTGTATCGTGTTCAGATCATCGAATTACCCCTATGCAGTGAATTTGAAGCGTTTAAGGGAAGTGTACGCTAGTGTTTTGGAAGAAAATTGTTTTTTTCGAAAATCGAGCAATTCGGTGATAACTCGAGAACGGTCGAATGTTAGCGTTTGCCGTATGTTGCATCGTGTTCAGATAATCGAATTAACCATATACAGTGAATTTCAAACGTTTAAGAGAAGTGTACGGTAGTGTTTTAGGCAGAAATTGGTTTTTTCGAAAATCGAGCAATTCGGTGATAACTCGAGAACCGTCGAATGGTAGCGCTCGCCATATGTTGCATCGTGTTCAGCGCATCAAATTACCCCTATACAGTGAATTTGAAGTGGTTACGGGAAGTGTACGGTAGTGCTTTTGAAGGAAAACCCGTTAATGCGATATTCGTGCGTTTCACGGGCAGAAAAGCACGTTTTTCACAGTCCTCACTGTTTTGATGATAACTCGAGAAAGGTCGAATGTTAGCGTTTGCCGTGTGTTGCATTGTGTTCCACACATCAAATTACCCCTACACACTGAATTTGAAGCGTTTAAGGGAAGTGTACGGTAGTGTTTTGGAAGAAAATTGTTTTTTTCGAAAATCGAGCAATTCGGTGATAACTCGAGAACGGTCGAATGTTAGCACTCGCCGTATGTTGCATCGTGTTCAGCGCATCGAATAACCCCTATACAGTGATTTTGAAGTGGTTACGGGAAGTGTAGGGTAGTGCTTTTGAAGGAAAACCCGTTAATGCGATATTCGTGCGTTTCACGGGCAGAAAAGCACGTTTTTCACAGTCCTCACTGTTTTGATCATAACTCGAGAACGATCGAATGTTAGCGTTTGCCGTATGTTGCATCGTGTTCAGCGCATCGAATTACCCATATGCAGTGAATTTGAAGCGTTTAAGGGAAGTGTACGGTAGTGTTTTGGAAGAAAATTGTTTTTTTCGAAAATCGAGCAATTCGATGATAACTCTCGAACGGTCGAATGTTAGCGTTTGCCGTATGTCGCATCGTGTTCAGCGCATCGAATTACCCCTATGCAGTGAATTTGAAGCGTTTAAGGGAAGTGTACGGTAGTGTTTTGGAAGAAAATTGTTTTTTTCGAAAATCGAGCAATTCGGTGATAACTCAAGAACGGTCAAATGTTAGCGTTTGCCGTATGTTGCATCGTGTTCAGCGTATCGAATTACCCCTATGCAGTGAATTTGAAGCGTTTAAGGGAAGTGTACGGTAGTGTTTTGGAAGAAAATTTTTTTTTCCAAAATCGAGCAATTCGGTGATAACTCGAGAACGGTCGAATGTTAGCGTTTGCCGTATGTTGCATCGTGTTCAGATCATCGAATTAACCATATACAGTGAATTTCAAACGTTTAAGAGAAGTGTACGGTAGTGTTTTAGGCAGAAATTGGTTTTTTCGAAAATCGAGCAATTCGGTGATAACTCGAGAACCGTCGAATGTTAGCGCTCGCCGTATGTTGCATCGTGTTCAGCGTATCGAATTACCCCTATGCAGTGAATTTGAAGCGTTTAACGGAAGTGTACGGTAGTGTTTTGGAAGAAAATTGTGTTTTTCGAAAATCGAGCAATTCGGTGATAACTCAAGAACGGTCGAATGTTAGCGTTTGCCGTATGTTGCATCGTATTCAGCGTATCGAATTACCCCTATGCAGTGAATTTGAAGCGTTTAATGGAAGTGTACGGTAGTGTTTTGGAAGAAAATTGTTTTTTTCGAAAATCGAGCAATTCGGTGATAACTCGAGAACGGTCGAATGTTAGCGTTTGCCGTATGTTGCATCGTGTTCAGATCATCGAATTAACCATATACAGTGAATTTCAAACGTTTAAGAGAAGTGTACGGTAGTGTTTTAGGCAGAAATTGGTTTTTTCGAAAATCGAGCAATTCGGTGATAACTCGAGAACCGTCGAATGTTAGCGCTCGCCGTATGTTGCATCGTGTTCAGCGCATCAAATTACTCCTATACAGTGAATTTGAAGTGGTTACGGGAAGTGTACGGTAGTGTTTTTGAAGGAAAACCCGTTAATGCGATATTCGTGCGTTTCACGGGCAGAAAAGCACGTTTTTCACAGTCCTCACTGTTTTGATCATAACTCGAGAACGATCGAATGTTAGCGTTTGCCGTATGTTGCATCATGTTCAGCGCATCGAATTACCCCTATGCAGTGAATTTGAAGCGTTTAAGGGAAGTGTACGGTAGTGTTTTGGAAGAAAATTGTTTTTTTCGAAAATCGAGCAATTCGGTGATAACTCGAGAACGGTCGAATGTTAGCGTTTGCCGTATGTTGCATCGTGTTCAGCACACCGAATTACCCCTACACAGTGAATTTGAAGTGGTTACGGGAAGTGTACGGTAGTGTTTTTGAAGGAAAACCCGTTAATGCGATATTCGTGCGTTTCACGGGCAGAAAAGCACGTTTTTCACAGTCCTCACTGTTTTGATGATAACTCGAGAACGGTCGAATGTTGGCGTTTGCCGTATGTTGCATCGTGTTCAGCACACCGAATTACCCCTACACACTGAATTTGAAGCGTTTAAGGGAAGTGTACGGTAGTGTTTTGGAAGAAAATTGTTTTTTTCGAAAATCGAGCAATTCGGTGATAACTCGAGAACGGTCGAATGTTAGCACTCGCCGTATGTTGCATCGTGCTCAGCGCATCGAATAACTCCTATACAGTGATTTTGAAGTGGTTACGGGAAGTGTAGGGTAGTGCTTTTGAAGGAAAACCCGTTAATGCGAAATTCGTGCGTTTCACGGGCAGAAAAGCACGTTTTTCACAGTCCTCACTATTTTGATCATAACTCGAGAACGATCGAATGTTAGCGTTTGCCGTATGTTGCATCGTGTTCAGCGCATCGAATTACCCCTATGCAGTGAATTTGAAGCGTTTAAGGGAAGTGTACGGTAGTGTTTTGGAAGAAAATTGTTTTTTTCGAAAATCGAGCAATTCGATGATAACTCTCGAACGGTCGAATGTTAGCGTTTACCGTATGTTGCATCGTGTTTAGCGCATCGAATTACTGCATCGTGTTTAGCGCATCGAAGTGTACGGTAGTGTTTTGGAAGAAAATTGTTTTTTTCGAAAATCGAGCAATTCGGTGATAACTCGAGAACGGTCGAATGTTAGCACTCGCCGTATGTTGCATCGTGTTCAGCGCATCGAATAACCCCTATACAGTGATTTTGAAGTGGTTACGGGAAGTGTAGGGTAGTGCTTTTGAAGGAAAACCCGTTAATGCGATATTCGTTCGTTTCACGGGCAGAAAAGCACGTTTTTCACAGTCCTCACTGTTTTGATCATAACTCGAGAACGATCGAATGTTAGCGTTTGCCGTATGTTGCATCGTGTTCAGCGCATCGAATTACCCCTATGCAGTGAATTTGAAGCGTTTAAGGGAAGTGTACGGTAGTGTTTTGGAAGAAAATTGTTTTTTTCGAAAATCGAGCAATTCGATGATAACTCTCGAACGGTCGAATGTTAGCGTTTGCCGTATGTTGCATCGTGTTCAGCGCATCGAATTACCCCTATGCAGTGAATTTGAAGCGTTTAAGGGAAGTGTACGGTAGTGTTTTGGAAGAAAATTGTTTTTTTCAAAAATCGAGCAATTCGGTGATAACTCAAGAACGGTCGAATGTTAGCGTTTGCCGTATGTTGCATCGTGTTCAGCGTATCGAATTACCCCTATGCAGTGAATTTGAAGCGTTTAAGGGAAGTGTGCGGTAGTGTTTTGGAAGAAAATTGTTTTTTTCGAAAATCGAGCAATTCGGTGATAACTCGAGAACGGTCGAATGTTAGCGTTTGCCGTATGTTGCATCGTGTTCAGATCATCGAATTAACCATATACAGTGAATTTCAAACGTTTAAGAGAAGTGTACGGTAGTGTTTTAGGCAGAAATTGGTTTTTTCGAAAATCGAGCAATTCGGTGATAACTCGAGAACCGTCGAATGTTAGCGCTCGCCGTATGTTGCATCGTGTTCAGCGTATCGAATTACCCCTATGCAGTGAATTTGAAGCGTTTAAGGGAAGTGTACGGTAGTGTTTTGGAAGAAAATTGTTTTTTTCGAAAATCGAGCAATTCGATGATAACTCTCGAACGGTCGAATGTTAGCGTTTGCCGTATGTTGCATCGTGTTCAGCGCATCGAATTACCCCTATGCAGTGAATTTGAAGCGTTTAAGGGAAGTGTACGGTAGTGTTTTGGAAGAAAATTGTGTTTTTCGAAAATCGAGCAATTCGGTGATAACTCAAGAACGGTCGAATGTTAGCGTTTGCCGTATGTTGCATCGTATTCAGCGTATCGAATTACCCCTATGCAGTGAATTTGAAGCGTTTAAGGGAAGTGTACGGTAGTGTTTTGGAAGAAAATTGTTTTTTTCGAAAATCGAGCAATTCGGTGATAACTCGAGAACGGTCGAATGTTAGCGTTTGCCGTATGTTGCATCGTGTTCAGATCATCGAATTAACCATATACAGTGAATTTCAAACGTTTAAGAGAAGTGTACGGTAGTGTTTTAGGCAGAAATTGGTTTTTTCGAAAATCGAGCAATTCGGTGATAACTCAAGAACGTTCGAATGTTAGCGTTTGCCGTATGTTGCATCGTGTTCAGCGTATCGAATTACCCCTATGCAGTGAATTTGAAGCGTTTAAGGGAAGTGTACGGTAGTGTTTTGGAAGAAAATTGTTTTTTTCGAAAATCGAGCAATTCGGTGATAACTCGAGAACGGTCGAATGTTAGCGTTTGCCGTATGTTGCATCGTGTTCAGATCATCGAATTAACCATATACAGTGAATTTCAAACGTTTAAGAGAAGTGTACGGTAGTGTTTTAGGCAGAAATTGGTTTTTTCGAAAATCGAGCAATTCGGTGATAACTCGAGAACCGTCGAATGTTAGCGCTCGCCGTATGTTGCATCGTGTTCAGCGCATCAAATTACCCCTATACAGTGAATTTGAAGTGGTTACGGGAAGTGTACGGTAGTGTTTTTGAAGGAAAACCCGTTAATGCGATATTCGTGCGTTTCACGGGCAGAAAAGCACGTTTTTCACAGGCCTCACTGTTTTGATCATAACTCGAGAACGATCGAATGTTAGCGTTTGCCGTATGTTGCATCGTGTTCAGCGCATCGAATTACCCCTATGCAGTGAATTTGAAGCGTTTAAGGGAAGTGTACGGTAGTGTTTTGGAAGAAAAATGTTTTTTTTCGAAAATCGAGCAATTCGGTGATAACTCGAGAACGGTCGAATGTTAGCGTTTGCCGTATGTTGCATCGTGTTCAGATCATCGAATTAACCATATACAGTGAATTTCAAACGTTTAAGAGAAGTGTACGGTAGTGTTTTAGGCAGGAATTGGTTTTTTCGAAAATCGAGCAATTCGGTGATAACTCGAGAACCGTCGAATGTTAGCGCTCGCCGTATGTTGCATCGTGTTCAGCGCATCAAATTACCTCTATACAGTGAATTTGAAGTGGTTACGGGAAGTGTACGGTAGTGTTTTTGAAGGAAAACACGTTAATGCGATATTCGTGCGTTTCACGGGCAGAAAAGCACGTTTTTCACAGTCCTCACTGTTTTGATCATAACTCGAGAACGATCGAATGTTAGCGTTTGCCGTATGTTGCATCGTGTTCAGCGCATCCAATTACCCCTATGCAGTGAATTTGAAGCGTTTAAGGGAAGTGTACGGTAGTGTTTTGGAAGAAAATTGTTATTTTCGAAAATCGAACAATTCGATGATACCTCGAGAACGGTCGAATGTTGGCGTTTGCCGTATGTTGCATCGTGTTCAGCACACCGAATTACCCCTACACAGTGAATTTGAAGTGCTTACGGGAAGTGTACGGTAGTGTTTTTGAAGGAAAACCCGTTAATGCGATATTCGTGCGTTTCACGGGCAGAAAAGCACGTTTTTCACAGTCCTCACTGTTTTGATGATAACTCGAGAACGGTCGAATGTTGGCGTTTGCCGTATGTTGCATCGTGTTCAGCACACCGAATTACCCCTACACACTGAATTTGAAGCGTTTAAGGGAAGTGTACGGTAATGTTTTTGGCCGAAATTGGTTTTTTCGAAAATCGAGCAATTCGATGATAACTCTCGAACGGTCGAATGTTAGCGTTTGCCGTATGTTGCATCGTGTTTAGCGCATCGAATTACCCCTATGCAGTGATTTTGAAGTGGTTACGGGAAGTGTAGGGTAGTGCTTTTGAAGGAAAACCCGTTAATGCGATATTCGTGCGTTTCACGGGCAGAAAAGCACGTTTTTCACAGTCCTCACTGTTTTGATCATAACTCGAGAACGATCGAATGTTAGCGTTTGCCGTATGTTGCATCGTGTTCAGCGCATCGAATTACCCCTATGCAGTGAATTTGAAGCGTTTAAGGGAAGTGTACGGTAGTGTTTTGGAAGAAAATTGTTTTTTTCGAAAATCGAGCAATTCGATGATAACTCTCGAACGGTCGAATGTTAGCGTTTGCCGAATGTTGCATCGTGTTCAGCGCATCGAATTACCCCTATGCAGTGAATTTGAAGCGTTTAAGGGAAGTGTACGGTAGTGTTTTGGAAGAAAATTGTTTTTTTTGAAAATCGAGCAATTCGGTGATAACTCAAGAACGGTCGAATGTTAGCGTTTGCCGGATGTTGCATTGTGTTCAGCACATCGAATTACCCCTATACAGTGAATTTGAAGCGTTTGAGAGAAGTGTACGGTAGTGTTTAGGCAGAAATTTTTTTTTTCGAAAATCGAGCAATTCGGTGATAACTCGCGAACGGTCGAATGTTAGCACTCGCCGTATGTTGCATCGTGTTCAGCGCATCGAATAACCCCTGTACAGTGATTTTGAAGTGGTTACGGGAAGTGTACGGTAGTGTTTTTGAAGGAAAACCCGTTAATGCGATATTCGTGCGTTTCACGGGCAGAAAAGCACGTTTTTCACAGTCCTCACTGTTTTGATGATAACTCGAGAACGATCGAATGTTAGCGTTTGCCGTATGTTGCATCGTGTTCAGCGCATCGAATTACCCCTATGCAGTGAATTTGAAGCGTTTAAGGGAAGTGTACGGTAGTGTTTTGGAAGAAAATTGTTTTTTTTTTCGAAAATCGAGCAATTCGGTGATAACTCAAGAACGGTCGAATGTTAGCGTTTGCCGGATGTTGCATTGTGTTCAGCACATCGAATTACCCCTATACAGTGAATTTGAAGCGTTTGAGAGAAGTGTACGGTAGTGTTTAGGCAGAAATTTTTTTTTTCGAAAATCGAGCAATTCGGTGATAACTCGCGAACGGTCGAATGTTAGCACTCGCCGTATGTTGCATCGTGTTCAGCGCATCGAATAACCCCTATACAGTGATTTTGAAGTGGGTACGGGAAGTGTACGGTAGTGCTTTTGAAGGAAAACCCGTTAATGCGATATACGTGCGTTTCACGGGCAGAAAAGCACGTTTTTCACAGTCCTCACTGTTTTGATGATAACTCGAGAACGATCGAATGTTAGCGTTTGCCGTATGTTGCATCGTGTTCAGCGCATCGAATTACCCCTATGCAGTGAATTTGAAGCGTTTAAGGGAAGTGTACGGTAGTGTTTTGGAAGAAAATTTTTTTTTTCGAAAATCGAGCCATTCGGTGATAACTCGAGAACGGTCGAATGTTAGCGTTTGCCGTATGTTGCATCGTGTTCAGATCATCGAATTACCCCTATGCAGTGAATTTGAAGCGTTTAAGGGAAGTGTACGGTAGTGTTTTGGAAGAAAATTGTTTTTTTCGAAAATCGAGCAATTCGGTGATAACTCGAGAACGGTCGAATGTTAGCGTTTGCCGTATGTTGCATCGTGTTCAGATCATCGAATTAACCATATACAGTGAATTTCAAACGTTTAAGAGAAGTTTACGGTAGTGTTTTAGGCAGAAATTGTTTTTTTCGAAAATCGAGCAATTCGGTGATAACTCGAGAACCGTCGAATGTTAGCGCTCGCCGTATATTGCATCGTGTTCAGCGCATCAAATTACCCCTATACAGTGAATTTGAAGTGGTTACGGGAAGTGTACGGTAGTGTTTTTGAAGGAAAACCCGCTAATGCGATATTCGTGCGTTTCACGGGCAGAAAAGCACGTTTTTCACAGGCCTCACTGTTTTGATCATAACTCGAGAACGATCGAATGTTAGCATTTGCCGTATGTTGCATCGTGTGCAGCGCATCGAACTACCCCTATGCAGTGAATTTGAAGCGTTTAAGGGAAGTGTACGGTAGTGTTTTGGAAGAAAAATGGTTTTTTTTCGAAAATCGAGCAATTCGGTGATAACTCGAGAACGGTCGAATGTTAGCGTTTGCCGTATGTTGCATCGTGTTCAGATCATCGAATTAACCATATACAGTGAATTTCAAACGTTTAAGAGAAGTGTACGGTAGTGTTTTAGGCAGGAATTGGTTTTTTCGAAAATCGAGCAATTCGGTGATAACTCGAGAACCGTCGAATGTTAGCGCTCGCCGTATGTTGCATCGTGTTCAGCGCATCAAATTACCCCTATACAGTGAATTTGAAGTGGTTACGGGAAGTGTACGGTAGTGTTTTTGAAGGAAAACACGTTAATGCGATATTCGTGCGTTTCACGGGCCGAAAAGCACGTTTTTCACAGTCCTCACTGTTTTGATCATAACTCGAGAACGATCGAATGTTAGCGTTTGCCGTATGTTGCATCGTGTTCAGCGCATCCAATTACCCCTATGCAGTGAATTTGAAGCGTTTAAGGGAAGTGTACGGTAGTGTTTTGGAAGAAAATTGTTATTTTCGAAAATCGAACAATTCGATGATACCTCGAGAACGGTCGAATGTTGGCGTTTGCCGTATGTTGCATCGTGTTCAGCACACCGAATTACCCCTACACAGTGAATTTGAAGTGCTTACGGGAAGTGTACGGTAGTGTTTTTGAAGGAAAACCCGTTAATGCGATATTCGTGCGTTTCACGGGCAGAAAAGCACGTTTTTCACAGTCCTCACTGTTTTGATGATAACTCGAGAACGGTCGAATGTTGGCGTTTGCCGTATGTTGCATCGTGTTCAGCACACCGAATTACCCCTACACACTGAATTTGAAGCGTTTAAGGGAAGTGTACGGTAATGTTTTTGGCCGAAATTGGTTTTTTCGAAAATCGAGCAATTCGATGATAACTCTCGAACGGTCGAATGTTAGCGTTTGCCGTATGTTGCATCGTGTTTAGCGCATCGAATTACCCCTATGCAGTGATTTTGAAGTGGTTACGGGAAGTGTAGGGTAGTGCTTTTGAAGGAAAACCCGTTAATGCGATATTCGTGCGTTTCACGGGCAGAAAAGCACGTTTTTCACAGTCCTCACTGTTTTGATCATAACTCGAGAACGATCGAATGTTAGCGTTTGCCGTATGTTGCATCGTGTTCAGCGCATCGAATTACCCCTATGCAGTGAATTTGAAGCGTTTAAGGGAAGTGTACGGTAGTGTTTTGGAAGAAAATTGTTTTTTTCGAAAATCGAGCAATTCGATGATAACTCTCGAACGGTCGAATGTTAGCGTTTGCCGAATGTTGCATCGTGTTCAGCGCATCGAATTACCCCTATGCAGTGAATTTGAAGCGTTTAAGGGAAGTGTACGGTAGTGTTTTGGAAGAAAATTGTTTTTTTTGAAAATCGAGCAATTCGGTGATAACTCAAGAACGGTCGAATGTTAGCGTTTGCCGGATGTTGCATTGTGTTCAGCACATCGAATTACCCCTATACAGTGAATTTGAAGCGTTTGAGAGAAGTGTACGGTAGTGTTTAGGCAGAAATTTTTTTTTTCGAAAATCGAGCAATTCGGTGATAACTCGCGAACGGTCGAATGTTAGCACTCGCCGTATGTTGCATCGTGTTCAGCGCATCGAATAACCCCTGTACAGTGATTTTGAAGTGGTTACGGGAAGTGTACGGTAGTGTTTTTGAAGGAAAACCCGTTAATGCGATATTCGTGCGTTTCACGGGCAGAAAAGCACGTTTTTCACAGTCCTCACTGTTTTGATGATAACTCGAGAACGATCGAATGTTAGCGTTTGCCGTATGTTGCATCGTGTTCAGCGCATCCAATTACCCCTATGCAGTGAATTTGAAGCGTTTAAGGGAAGTGTACGGTAGTGTTTTGGAAGAAAATTGTTATTTTCGAAAATCGAACAATTCGATGATACCTCGAGAACGGTCGAATGTTGGCGTTTGCCGTATGTTGCATCGTGTTCAGCACACCGAATTACCCCTACACAGTGAATTTGAAGTGCTTACGGGAAGTGTACGGTAGTGTTTTTGAAGGAAAACCCGTTAATGCGATATTCGTGCGTTTCACGGGCAGAAAAGCACGTTTTTCACAGTCCTCACTGTTTTGATGATAACTCGAGAACGGTCGAATGTTGGCGTTTGCCGTATGTTGCATCGTGTTCAGCACACCGAATTACCCCTACACACTGAATTTGAAGCGTTTAAGGGAAGTGTACGGTAATGTTTTTGGCCGAAATTGGTTTTTTCGAAAATCGAGCAATTCGATGATAACTCTCGAACGGTCGAATGTTAGCGTTTGCCGTATGTTGCATCGTGTTTAGCGCATCGAATTACCCCTATGCAGTGATTTTGAAGTGGTTACGGGAAGTGTAGGGTAGTGCTTTTGAAGGAAAACCCGTTAATGCGATATTCGTGCGTTTCACGGGCAGAAAAGCACGTTTTTCACAGTCCTCACTGTTTTGATCATAACTCGAGAACGATCGAATGTTAGCGTTTGCCGTATGTTGCATCGTGTTCAGCGCATCGAATTACCCCTATGCAGTGAATTTGAAGCGTTTAAGGGAAGTGTACGGTAGTGTTTTGGAAGAAAATTGTTTTTTTCGAAAATCGAGCAATTCGATGATAACTCTCGAACGGTCGAATGTTAGCGTTTGCCGAATGTTGCATCGTGTTCAGCGCATCGAATTACCCCTATGCAGTGAATTTGAAGCGTTTAAGGGAAGTGTACGGTAGTGTTTTGGAAGAAAATTGTTTTTTTTGAAAATCGAGCAATTCGGTGATAACTCAAGAACGGTCGAATGTTAGCGTTTGCCGGATGTTGCATTGTGTTCAGCACATCGAATTACCCCTATACAGTGAATTTGAAGCGTTTGAGAGAAGTGTACGGTAGTGTTTAGGCAGAAATTTTTTTTTTCGAAAATCGAGCAATTCGGTGATAACTCGCGAACGGTCGAATGTTAGCACTCGCCGTATGTTGCATCGTGTTCAGCGCATCGAATAACCCCTGTACAGTGATTTTGAAGTGGTTACGGGAAGTGTACGGTAGTGTTTTTGAAGGAAAACCCGTTAATGCGATATTCGTGCGTTTCACGGGCAGAAAAGCACGTTTTTCACAGTCCTCACTGTTTTGATGATAACTCGAGAACGATCGAATGTTAGCGTTTGCCGTATGTTGCATCGTGTTCAGCGCATCGAATTACCCCTATGCAGTGAATTTGAAGCGTTTAAGGGAAGTGTACGGTAGTGTTTTGGAAGAAAATTGTTTTTTTTTAGAAAATCGAGCAATTCGGTGATAACTCGCGAACGGTCGAATGTTAGCACTCGCCGTATGTTGCATCGTGTTCAGCGCATCGAATAACCCCTATACAGTGATTTTGAAGTGGGTACGGGAAGTGTACGGTAGTGCTTTTGAAGGAAAACCCGTTAATGCGATATTCGTGCGTTTCACGGGCAGAAAAGCACGTTTTTCACAGTCCTCACTGTTTTGATGATAACTCGAGAACGATCGAATGTTAGCGTTTGCCGTATGTTGCATCGTGTTCAGCGCATCGAATTACCCCTATGCAGTGAATTTGAAGCGTTTAAGGGAAGTGTACGGTAGTGTTTTGGAAGAAAATTTGTTTTTTTCGAAAATCGAGCCATTCGGTGATAACTCGAGAACGGTCGAATGTTAGCGTTTGCCGTATGTTGCATCGTGTTCAGATCATCGAATTACCCCTATGCAGTGAATTTGAAGCGTTTAAGGGAAGTGTACGGTAGTGTTTTGGAAGAAAATTGTTTTTTTCGAAAATCGAGCAATTCGGTGATAACTCGAGAACGGTCGAATGTTAGCGTTTGCCGTATGTTGCATCGTGTTCAGATCATCGAATTAACCATATACAGTGAATTTCAAACGTTTAAGAGAAGTTTACGGTAGTGTTTTAGGCAGAAATTGTTTTTTTCGAAAATCGAGCAATTCGGTGATAACTCGAGAACCGTCGAATGTTAGCGCTCGCCGTATATTGCATCGTGTTCAGCGCATCAAATTACCCCTATACAGTGAATTTGAAGTGGTTACGGGAAGTGTACGGTAGTGTTTTTGAAGGAAAACCCGCTAATGCGATATTCGTGCGTTTCACGGGCAGAAAAGCACGTTTTTCACAGGCCTCACTGTTTTGATCATAACTCGAGAACGATCGAATGTTAGCATTTGCCGTATGTTGCATCGTGTGCAGCGCATCGAACTACCCCTATGCAGTGAATTTGAAGCGTTTAAGGGAAGTGTACGGTAGTGTTTTGGAAGAAAAATGGTTTTTTTCGAAAATCGAGCAATTCGGTGATAACTCGAGAACGGTCGAATGTTAGCGTTTGCCGTATGTTGCATCGTGTTCAGATCATCGAATTAACCATATACAGTGAATTTCAAACGTTTAAGAGAAGTGTACGGTAGTGTTTTAGGCAGGAATTGGTTTTTTCGAAAATCGAGCAATTCGGTGATAACTCGAGAACCGTCGAATGTTAGCGCTCGCCGTATGTTGCATCGTGTTCAGCGCATCAAATTACCCCTATACAGTGAATTTGAAGTGGTTACGGGAAGTGTACGGTAGTGTTTTTGAAGGAAAACACGTTAATGCGATATTCGTGCGTTTCACGGGCCGAAAAGCACGTTTTTCACAGTCCTCACTGTTTTGATCATAACTCGAGAACGATCGAATGTTAGCGTTTGCCGTATGTTGCATCGTGTTCAGCGCATCCAATTACCCCTATGCAGTGAATTTGAAGCGTTTAAGGGAAGTGTACGGTAGTGTTTTGGAAGAAAATTGTTATTTTCGAAAATCGAACAATTCGATGATACCTCGAGAACGGTCGAATGTTGGCGTTTGCCGTATGTTGCATCGTGTTCAGCACACCGAATTACCCCTACACAGTGAATTTGAAGTGCTTACGGGAAGTGTACGGTAGTGTTTTTGAAGGAAAACCCGTTAATGCGATATTCGTGCGTTTCACGGGCAGAAAAGCACGTTTTTCACAGTCCTCACTGTTTTGATGATAACTCGAGAACGGTCGAATGTTGGCGTTTGCCGTATGTTGCATCGTGTTCAGCACACCGAATTACCCCTACACACTGAATTTGAAGCGTTTAAGGGAAGTGTACGGTAATGTTTTTGGCCGAAATTGGTTTTTTCGAAAATCGAGCAATTCGATGATAACTCTCGAACGGTCGAATGTTAGCGTTTGCCGTATGTTGCATCGTGTTTAGCGCATCGAATTACCCCTATGCAGTGATTTTGAAGTGGTTACGGGAAGTGTAGGGTAGTGCTTTTGAAGGAAAACCCGTTAATGCGATATTCGTGCGTTTCACGGGCAGAAAAGCACGTTTTTCACAGTCCTCACTGTTTTGATCATAACTCGAGAACGATCGAATGTTAGCGTTTGCCGTATGTTGCATCGTGTTCAGCGCATCGAATTACCCCTATGCAGTGAATTTGAAGCGTTTAAGGGAAGTGTACGGTAGTGTTTTGGAAGAAAATTGTTTTTTTCGAAAATCGAGCAATTCGATGATAACTCTCGAACGGTCGAATGTTAGCGTTTGCCGAATGTTGCATCGTGTTCAGCGCATCGAATTACCCCTATGCAGTGAATTTGAAGCGTTTAAGGGAAGTGTACGGTAGTGTTTTGGAAGAAAATTGTTTTTTTTGAAAATCGAGCAATTCGGTGATAACTCAAGAACGGTCGAATGTTAGCGTTTGCCGGATGTTGCATTGTGTTCAGCACATCGAATTACCCCTATACAGTGAATTTGAAGCGTTTGAGAGAAGTGTACGGTAGTGTTTAGGCAGAAATTTTTTTTTTCGAAAATCGAGCAATTCGGTGATAACTCGCGAACGGTCGAATGTTAGCACTCGCCGTATGTTGCATCGTGTTCAGCGCATCGAATAACCCCTGTACAGTGATTTTGAAGTGGTTACGGGAAGTGTACGGTAGTGTTTTTGAAGGAAAACCCGTTAATGCGATATTCGTGCGTTTCACGGGCAGAAAAGCACGTTTTTCACAGTCCTCACTGTTTTGATGATAACTCGAGAACGATCGAATGTTAGCGTTTGCCGTATGTTGCATCGTGTTCAGCGCATCGAATTACCCCTATGCAGTGAATTTGAAGCGTTTAAGGGAAGTGTACGGTAGTGTTTTGGAAGAAAATTGTTTTTTTTTCGAAAATCGAGCAATTCGGTGATAACTCAAGAACGGTCGAATGTTAGCGTTTGCCGGATGTTGCATTGTGTTCAGCACATCGAATTACCCCTATACAGTGAATTTGAAGCGTTTGAGAGAAGTGTACGGTAGTGTTTAGGCAGAAATTTTTTTTTTCGAAAATCGAGCAATTCGGTGATAACTCGCGAACGGTCGAATGTTAGCACTCGCCGTATGTTGCATCGTGTTCAGCGCATCGAATAACCCCTATACAGTGATTTTGAAGTGGGTACGGGAAGTGTACGGTAGTGCTTTTGAAGGAAAACCCGTTAATGCGATATTCGTGCGTTTCACGGGCAGAAAAGCACGTTTTTCACAGTCCTCACTGTTTTGATGATAACTCGAGAACGATCGAATGTTAGCGTTTGCCGTATGTTGCATCGTGTTCAGCGCATCGAATTACCCCTATGCAGTGAATTTGAAGCGTTTAAGGGAAGTGTACGGTAGTGTTTTCGAAGAAAATTTTTTTTTTTGAAAATCGAGCCATTCGGTGATAACTCGAGAACGGTCGAATGTTAGCGTTTGCCGTATGTTGCATCGTGTTCAGATCATCGAATTACCCCTATGCAGTGAATTTGAAGCGTTTAAGGGAAGTGTACGGTAGTGTTTTGGAAGAAAATTGTTTTTTTCGAAAATCGAGCAATTCGGTGATAACTCGAGAACGGTCGAATGTTAGCGTTTGCCGTATGTTGCATCGTGTTCAGATCATCGAATTAACCATATACAGTGAATTTCAAACGTTTAAGAGAAGTTTACGGTAGTGTTTTAGGCAGAAATTGTTTTTTTCGAAAATCGAGCAATTCGGTGATAACTCGAGAACCGTCGAATGTTAGCGCTCGCCGTATATTGCATCGTGTTCAGCGCATCAAATTACCCCTATACAGTGAATTTGAAGTGGTTACGGGAAGTGTACGGTAGTGTTTTTGAAGGAAAACCCGCTAATGCGATATTCGTGCGTTTCACGGGCAGAAAAGCACGTTTTTCACAGGCCTCACTGTTTTGATCATAACTCGAGAACGATCGAATGTTAGCATTTGCCGTATGTTGCATCGTGTGCAGCGCATCGAACTACCCCTATGCAGTGAATTTGAAGCGTTTAAGGGAAGTGTACGGTAGTGTTTTGGAAGAAAAATGGTTTTTTTTCGAAAATCGAGCAATTCGGTGATAACTCGAGAACGGTCGAATGTTAGCGTTTGCCGTATGTTGCATCGTGTTCAGATCATCGAATTAACCATATACAGTGAATTTCAAACGTTTAAGAGAAGTGTACGGTAGTGTTTTAGGCAGGAATTGGTTTTTTCGAAAATCGAGCAATTCGGTGATAACTCGAGAACCGTCGAATGTTAGCGCTCGCCGTATGTTGCATCGTGTTCAGCGCATCAAATTACCCCTATACAGTGAATTTGAAGTGGTTACGGGAAGTGTACGGTAGTGTTTTTGAAGGAAAACACGTTAATGCGATATTCGTGCGTTTCACGGGCCGAAAAGCACGTTTTTCACAGTCCTCACTGTTTTGATCATAACTCGAGAACGATCGAATGTTAGCGTTTGCCGTATGTTGCATCGTGTTCAGCGCATCCAATTACCCCTATGCAGTGAATTTGAAGCGTTTAAGGGAAGTGTACGGTAGTGTTTTGGAAGAAAATTGTTATTTTCGAAAATCGAACAATTCGATGATACCTCGAGAACGGTCGAATGTTGGCGTTTGCCGTATGTTGCATCGTGTTCAGCACACCGAATTACCCCTACACAGTGAATTTGAAGTGGTTACGGGAAGTGTACGGTAGTGTTTTTGAAGGAAAACCCGTTAATGCGATATTCGTGCGTTTCACGGGCAGAAAAGCACGTTTTTCACAGTCCTCACTGTTTTGATGATAACTCGAGAACGGTCGAATGTTGGCGTTTGCCGTATGTTGCATCGTGTTCAGCACACCGAATTACCCCTACACACTGAATTTGAAGCGTTTAAGGGAAGTGTACGGTAGTGTTTTGGAAGAAAATTGTTTTTTTTCGAAAATCGAGCAATTCGGTGATAACTCGAGAACGGTCGAATGTTAGCACTCGCCGTATGTTGCATCGTGTTCAGCGCATCGAATAACCCCTATACAGTGATTTTGAAGTGGTTACGGGAAGTGTAGGGTAGTGCTTTTGAAGGAAAACCCGTTAATGCGATATTCGTGCGTTTCACGGGCAGAAAAGCACGTTTTTCACAGTCCTCACTGTTTTGATCATAACTCGAGAACGATCGAATGTTAGCGTTTGCCGTATGTTGCATCGTGTTTAGCGCATCGAATTACCCCTATGCAGTGAATTTGAAGCGTTTAAGGGAAGTGTACGGTAGTGTTTTGGAAGAAAATTGTTTTTTTCGAAAATCGAGCAATTCGGTGATAACTCGAGAACGGTCGAATGTTAGCACTCGCCGTATGTTGCATCGTGTTCAGCGCATCGAATAACCCCTATACAGTGATTTTGAAGTGGTTACGGGAAGTGTAGGGTAGTGCTTTTGAAGGAAAACCCGTTAATGCGATATTCGTGCGTTTCACGGGCAGAAAAGCACGTTTTTCACAGTCCTCACTGTTTTGATCATAACTCGAGAACGATCGAATGTTAGCGTTTGCCGTATGTTGCATCGTGTTCAGCGCATCGAATTACCCCTATGCAGTGAATTTGAAGCGTTTAAGGGAAGTGTACGGTAGTGTTTTGGAAGAAAATTGTTTTTTTCGAAAATCGAGCAATTCGATGATAACTCTCGAACGGTCGAATGTTAGCGTTTGCCGTATGTCGCATCGTGTTCAGCGCATCGAATTACCCCTATGCAGTGAATTTGAAGCGTTTAAGGGAAGTGTACGGTAGTGTTTTGGAAGAAAATTGTTTTTTTCGAAAATCGAGCAATTCGGTGATAACTCAAGAACGGTCAAATGTTAGCGTTTGCCGTATGTTGCATCGTGTTCAGCGTATCGAATTACCCCTATGCAGTGAATTTGAAGCGTTTAAGGGAAGTGTACGGTAGTGTTTTGGAAGAAAATTTTTTTTTTCAAAATCGAGCAATTCGGTGATAACTCGAGAACGGTCGAATGTTAGCGTTTGCCGTATGTTGCATCGTGTTCAGATCATCGAATTAACCATATACAGTGAATTTCAAACGTTTAAGAGAAGTGTACGGTAGTGTTTAAGGCAGAAATTGGTTTTTTCGAAAATCGAGCAATTCGGTGATAACTCGCGAACGGTCGAATGTTAGCACTCGCCGTATGTTGCATCGTGTTCAGCGCATCGAATAACCCCTATACAGTGATTTTGAAGTGGTTACGGGAAGTGTACGGTAGTGCTTTTGAAGGAAAACCCGTTAATGCGATATTCGTGCGTTTCACGGGCAGAAAAGCACGTTTTTCACAGTCCTCACTGTTTTGATCATAACTCGAGAACGATCGAATGTTAGCGTTTGCCGTATGTTGCATCGTGTTCAGCGCATCGAATTACCCCTATGCAGTGAATTTGAAGCGTTTAAGGGAAGTGTACGGTAGTGTTTTGGAAGAAAATTGTTTTTTTCGAAAATCGAGCAATTCGGTGATAACTCAAGAACGGTCGAATGTTAGCGTTTGCCGTATGTTGCATCGTGTTCAGCGTATCGAATTACCCCTATGCAGTGAATTTGAAGCGTTTAAGGGAAGTGTACGGTAGTGTTTTGGAAGAAAATTGTTTTTTTCGAAAATCGAGCAATTCGGTGATAACTCGAGAACGGTCGAATGTTAGCGTTTGCCGTATGTTGCATCGTGTTCAGATAATCGAATTAACCATATACAGTGAATTTCAAACGTTTAAGAGAAGTGTACGGTAGTGTTTTAGGCAGAAATTGGTATTTTCGAAAATCGAGCAATTCGGTGATAACTTGAGAACCGTCGAATGGTAGCGCTCGCCATATGTTGCATCGTGTTCAGCGCATCAAATTACCCCTATACAGTGAATTTGAAGTGGTTACGGGAAGTGTACGGTAGTGCTTTTGAAGGAAAACCCGTTAATGCGATATTCGTGCGTTTCACGGGCAGAAAAGCACGTTTTTCACAGTCCTCACTGTTTTGATGATAACTCGAGAAAGGTCGAATGTTAGCGTTTGCCGTGTGTTGCATTGTGTTCCACACATCAAATTACCCCTACACACTGAATTTGAAGCGTTTAAGGGAAGTGTACGGTAGTGTTTTGGAAGAAAATTGTTTTTTTCCAAAATCGAGCAATTCGGTGATAACTCGAGAACGGTCGAATGTTAGCGTTTGCCGTATGTTGCATCGTGTTCAGATCATCGAATTAACCATATACAGTGAATTTCAAACGTTTAAGAGAAGTGTACGGTAGTGTTTTAGGCAGAAATTGGTTTTTTCGAAAATCGAGCAATTCGGTGATAACTCGAGAACCGTCGAATGTTAGCGCTCGCCGTATGTTGCATCGTGTTCAGCGTATCGAATTACCCCTATGCAGTGAATTTGAAGCGTTTAACGGAAGTGTACGGTAGTGTTTTGGAAGAAAATTGTTTTTTTCGAAAATCGAGCAATCCGATGATAACTCTCGAACGGTCGAATGTTAGCGTTTGCCGTATGTTGCATCGTGTTCAGATCATCGAATTAACCATATACAGTGAATTTCAAACGTTTAAGAGAAGTGTACGGTAGTGTTTTAGGCAGAAATTGGTGTTTTCGAAAATCGAGCAATTCGCTGATAACTCGAGAACCGTCGAATGTTAGCGCTCGCCGTATGTTGCATCGTGTTCAGCGCACCAAATTACCCCTAAACAGTGAATTTGAAGTGGTTACGGGAAGTGTACGGTAGTATTTTTGAAGGAAAACCCGTTAATGCGATATTCGTGCGTTTCACGGGCAGAAAAGCACGTTTTTCACAGTCCTCACTGTTTTGATGATAACTCGAGAAAGGTCGAATGTTAGCGTTTGCCGTGTGTTGCATTGTGTTCAGCGCATCGAATTACCCCTATGCAGTGAATTTGAAGCGTTTAAGGGAAGTGTACGGTAGTGTTTTGGAAGAAAATTGTTTTTTTCGAAAATCGAGCAATTCGATGATAACTCTCGAACGGTCGAATGTTAGCGTTTGCCGTATGTTGCATCGTGTTCAGCGCATCGAATTACCCCTATGCAGTGAATTTGAAGCGTTTAAGGGAAGTGTACGGTAGTGTTTTGGAAGAAAATTGTGTTTTTCGAAAATCGAGCAATTCGGTGATAACTCGAGAACCGTCGAATGTTAGCGCTCGCCGTATGTTGCATCGTGTTCAGCGCACCAAATTACCCCTAAACAGTGAATTTGAAGTGGTTACGGGAAGTGTACGGTAGTATTTTTGAAGGAAAACCCGTTAATGCGATATTCGTGCGTTTCACGGGCAGAAAAGCACGTTTTTCACAGTCCTCACTGTTTTGATGATAACTCGAGAAAGGTCGAATGTTAGCGTTTGCCGTGTGTTGCATTGTGTTCAGCGCATCGAATTACCCCTATGCAGTGAATTTGAAGCGTTTAAGGGAAGTGTACGGTAGTGTTTTGGAAGAAAATTGTTTTTTTCGAAAATCGAGCAATTCGATGATAACTCTCGAACGGTCGAATGTTAGCGTTTGCCGTATGTTGCATCGTGTTCAGCGCATCGAATTACCCCTATGCAGTGAATTTGAAGCGTTTAAGGGAAGTGTACGGTAGTGTTTTGGAAGAAAATTGTGTTTTTCGAAAATCGAGCAATTCGGTGATAACTCAAGAACGGTCGAATGTTAGCGTTTGCCGTATGTTGCATCGTATTCAGCGTATCGAATTACCCCTATGCAGTGAATTTGAAGCGTTTAAGGGAAGTGTACGGTAGTGTTTTGGAAGAAAATTGTTTTTTTCGAAAATCGAGCAATTCGGTGATAACTCGAGAACGGTCGAATGTTAGCGTTTGCCGTATGTTGCATCGTGTTCAGATCATCGAATTAACCATATACAGTGAATTTCAAACGTTTAAGAGAAGTGTACGGTAGTGTTTAAGGCAGAAATTGGTTTTTTCGAAAATCGAGCAATTCGGTGATAACTCGCGAACGGTCGAATGTTAGCACTCGCCGTATGTTGCATCGTGTTCAGCGCATCGAATAACCCCTATACAGTGATTTTGAAGTGGTTACGGGAAGTGTACGGTAGTGCTTTTGAAGGAAAACCCGTTAATGCGATATTCGTGCGTTTCACGGGCAGAAAAGCACGTTTTTCACAGTCCTCACTGTTTTGATCATAACTCGAGAACGATCGAATGTTAGCGTTTGCCGTATGTTGCATCGTGTTCAGCGCATCGAATTACCCCTATGCAGTGAATTTGAAGCGTTTAAGGGAAGTGTACGGTAGTGTTTTGGAAGAAAATTGTTTTTTTCGAAAATCGAGCAATTCGGTGATAACTCAAGAACGGTCGAATGTTAGCGTTTGCCGTATGTTGCATCGTGTTCAGCGTATCGAATTACCCCTATGCAGTGAATTTGAAGCGTTTAAGGGAAGTGTACGGTAGTGTTTTGGAAGAAAATTGTTTTTTTCGAAAATCGAGCAATTCGGTGATAACTCGAGAACGGTCGAATGTTAGCGTTTGCCGTATGTTGCATCGTGTTCAGATAATCGAATTAACCATATACAGTGAATTTCAAACGTTTAAGAGAAGTGTACGGTAGTGTTTTAGGCAGAAATTGGTTTTTTCGAAAATCGAGCAATTCGGTGATAACTCGAGAACCGTCGAATGGTAGCGCTCGCCATATGTTGCATCGTGTTCAGCGCATCAAATTACCCCTATACAGTGAATTTGAAGTGGTTACGGGAAGTGTACGGTAGTGCTTTTGAAGGAAAACCCGTTAATGCGATATTCGTGCGTTTCACGGGCAGAAAAGCACGTTTTTCACAGTCCTCACTGTTTTGATGATAACTCGAGAAAGGTCGAATGTTAGCGTTTGCCGTGTGTTGCATTGTGTTCCACACATCAAATTACCCCTACACACTGAATTTGAAGCGTTTAAGGGAAGTGTACGGTAGTGTTTTGGAAGAAAATTGTTTTTTTCGAAAATCGAGCAATTCGGTGATAACTCGAGAACGGTCGAATGTTAGCGTTTGCCGTATGTTGCATCGTGTTCAGATCATCGAATTAACCATATACAGTGAATTTCAAACGTTTAAGAGAAGTGTACGGTAGTGTTTAGGCAGAAATTGGTTTTTTCGAAAATCGAGCAATTCGGTGATAACTCGAGAACCGTCGAATGTTAGCGCTCGCCGTATGTTGCATCGTGTTCAGCGCATCAAATTACCCCTATACAGTGAATTTGAAGTGGTTACTTGAAGTGTACGGTAGTGTTTTTGAAGGAAAACACGTTAATGCGATATTCGTGCGTTTCACGGGCAGAAAAGCACGTTTTTCACAGTCCTCACTGTTTTGATCATAACTCGAGAACGATCGAATGTTAGCGTTTGCCGTATGTTGCATCGTGCTCAGCGCATCGAATTACCCCTATGCAGTGAATTTGAAGCGTTTAAGGGAAGTGTACGGTAGTGTTTTGGAAGAAAATTGTTATTTTCGAAAATCGAACAATTCGATGATACCTCGAGAACGGTCGAATGTTGGCGTTTGCCGTATGTTGCATCGTGTTCAGCACACCGAATTACCCCTACACAGTGAATTTGAAGTGGTTACGGGAAGTGTACGGTAGTGTTTTTGAAGGAAAACCCGTTAATGCGATATTCGTGCGTTTCACGGGCAGAAAAGCACGTTTTTCACAGTCCTCACTGTTTTGATGATAACTCGAGAACGGTCGAATGTTGGCGTTTGCCGTATGTTGCATCGTGTTCAGCACACCGAATTACCCCTACACACTGAATTTGAAGCGTTTAAGGGAAGTGTACGGTAGTGTTTTGGAAGAAAATTGTTTTTTTCGAAAATCGAGCAATTCGGTGATAACTCGAGAACGGTCGAATGTTAGCACTCGCCGTATGTTGCATCGTGTTCAGCGCATCGAATAACCCCTATACAGTGATTTTGAAGTGGTTACGGGAAGTGTAGGGTAGTGCTTTTGAAGGAAAACCCGTTAATGCGATATTCGTGCGTTTCACGGGCAGAAAAGCACGTTTTTCACAGTCCTCACTGTTTTGATCATAACTCGAGAACGATCGAATGTTAGCGTTTGCCGTATGTTGCATCGTGTTTAGCGCATCGAATTACCCCTATGCAGTGAATTTGAAGCGTTTAAGGGAAGTGTACGGTAGTGTTTTGGAAGAAAATTGTTTTTTTCGAAAATCGAGCAATTCGATGATAACTCTCGAACGGTCGAATGTTAGCGTTTGCCGTATGTCGCATCGTGTTCAGCGCATCGAATTACCCCTATGCAGTGAATTTGAAGCGTTTAAGGGAAGTGTACGGTAGTGTTTTGGAAGAAAATTGTTTTTTTCGAAAATCGAGCAATTCGGTGATAACTCAAGAACGGTCAAATGTTAGCGTTTGCCGTATGTTGCATCGTGTTCAGCGTATCGAATTACCCCTATGCAGTGAATTTGAAGCGTTTAAGGGAAGTGTACGGTAGTGTTTTGGAAGAAAATTTTTTTTTCCAAAATCGAGCAATTCGGTGATAACTCGAGAACGGTCGAATGTTAGCGTTTGCCGTATGTTGCATCGTGTTCAGATCATCGAATTAACCATATACAGTGAATTTCAAACGTTTAAGAGAAGTGTACGGTAGTGTTTTAGGCAGAAATTGTTTTTTTCGAAAATCGAGCAATTCGGTGATAACTCGAGAACCGTCGAATGTTAGCGCTCGCCGTATGTTGCATCGTGTTCAGCGTATCGAGTTACCCCTATGCAGTGAATTTGAAGCGTTTAACGGAAGTGTACGGTAGTGTTTTGGAAGAAAATTGTTTTTTTCGAAAATCGAGCAATTCGATGATAACTCTCGAACGGTCGAATGTTAGCGTTTGCCGTATGTTGCATCGTGTTCAGCGCATCGAATTACCCCTATGCAGTGAATTTGAAGCGTTTAAGGGAAGTGTACGGTAGTGTTTTGGAAGAAAATTGTGTTTTTCGAAAATCGAGCAATTCGGTGATAACTCAAGAACGGTCGAATGTTAGCGTTTGCCGTATGTTGCATCGTGTTCAGCACACCGAATTACCCCTACACACTGAATTTGAAGCGTTTAAGGGAAGTGTACGGTAATGTTTTTGGCCGAAATTGGTTTTTTCGAAAATCGACCAATCCGATGATAACTCTCGAACGGTCGAATGTTAGCGTTTGCCGTATGTTGCATCGTGTTCAGATCATCGAATTAACCATATACAGTGAATTTCAAACGTTTAAGAGAAGTGTACGGTAGTGTTTTAGGCAGAAATTGGTGTTTTCGAAAATCGAGCAATTCGGTGATAACTCGAGAACCGTCGAATGTTAGCGCTCGCCGTATGTTGCATCGTGTTCAGCGCACCAAATTACCCCTAAACAGTGAATTTGAAGTGGTTACGGGAAGTGTACGGTAGTATTTTTGAAGGAAAACCCGTTAATGCGATATTCGTGCGTTTCACGGGCAGAAAAGCACGTTTTTCACAGTCCTCACTGTTTTGATGATAACTCGAGAAAGGTCGAATGTTAGCGTTTGCCGTGTGTTGCATTGTGTTCAGCGCATCGAATTACCCCTATGCAGTGAATTTGAAGCGTTTAAGGGAAGTGTACGGTAGTGTTTTGGAAGAAAATTGTTTTTTTCGAAAATCGAGCAATTCGATGATAACTCTCGAACGGTCGAATGTTAGCGTTTGCCGTATGTTGCATCGTGTTCAGCGCATCGAATTACCCCTATGCAGTGAATTTGAAGCGTTTAAGGGAAGTGTACGGTAGTGTTTTGGAAGAAAATTGTGTTTTTCGAAAATCGAGCAATTCGGTGATAACTCAAGAACGGTCGAATGTTAGCGTTTGCCGTATGTTGCATCGTATTCAGCGTATCGAATTACCCCTATGCAGTGAATTTGAAGCGTTTAAGGGAAGTGTACGGTAGTGTTTTGGAAGAAAATTGTTTTTTTCGAAAATCGAGCAATTCGGTGATAACTCGAGAACGGTCGAATGTTAGCGTTTGCCGTATGTTGCATCGTGTTCAGATCATCGAATTAACCATATACAGTGAATTTCAAACGTTTAAGAGAAGTGTACGGTAGTGTTTAAGGCAGAAATTGGTTTTTTCGAAAATCGAGCAATTCGGTGATAACTCGCGAACGGTCGAATGTTAGCACTCGCCGTATGTTGCATCGTGTTCAGCGCATCGAATAACCCCTATACAGTGATTTTGAAGTGGTTACGGGAAGTGTACGGTAGTGCTTTTGAAGGAAAACCCGTTAATGCGATATTCGTGCGTTTCACGGGCAGAAAAGCACGTTTTTCACAGTCCTCACTGTTTTGATCATAACTCGAGAACGATCGAATGTTAGCGTTTGCCGTATGTTGCATCGTGTTCAGCGCATCGAATTACCCCTATGCAGTGAATTTGAAGCGTTTAAGGGAAGTGTACGGTAGTGTTTTGGAAGAAAATTGTTTTTTTCGAAAATCGAGCAATTCGGTGATAACTCAAGAACGGTCGAATGTTAGCGTTTGCCGTATGTTGCATCGTGTTCAGCGTATCGAATTACCCCTATGCAGTGAATTTGAAGCGTTGAAGGGAAGTGTACGGTAGTGTTTTGGAAGAAAATTGTTTTTTTCGAAAATCGAGCAATTCGGTGATAACTCGAGAACGGTCGAATGTTAGCGTTTGCCGTATGTTGTATCGTGTTCAGATCATCGAATTACCCCTATGCAGTGAATTTGAAGCGTTTAAGGGAAGTGTACGGTAGTGTTTTGGAAGAAAATTGTTTTTTTCGAAAATCGAGCAATTCGGTGATAACTCGAGAACGGTCGAATGTTAGCGTTTGCCGTATGTTGCATCGTGTTCAGATAATCGAATTAACCATATACAGTGAATTTCAAACGTTTAAGAGAAGTGTACGGTAGTGTTTTAGGCAGAAATTGGTTTTTTCGAAAATCGAGCAATTCGGTGATAACTCGAGAACCGTCGAATGGTAGCGCTCGCCATATGTTGCATCGTGTTCAGCGCATCAAATTACCCCTATACAGTGAATTTGAAGTGGTTACGGGAAGTGTACGGTAGTGCTTTTGAAGGAAAACCCGTTAATGCGATATTCGTGCGTTTCACGGGCAGAAAAGCACGTTTTTCACAGTCCTCACTGTTTTGATGATAACTCGAGAAAGGTCGAATGTTAGCGTTTGCCGTGTGTTGCATTGTGTTCCACACATCAAATTACCCCTACACACTGAATTTGAAGCGTTTAAGGGAAGTGTACGGTAGTGTTTTGGAAGAAAATTGTTTTTTTCGAAAATCGAGCAATTCGGTGATAACTCGAGAACGATCGAATGTTAGCACTCGCCGTATGTTGCATCGTGTTCAGCGCATCGAATAACCCCTATACAGTGATTTTGAAGTGGTTACGGGAAGTGTAGGGTAGTGCTTTTGAAGGAAAACCCGTTAATGCGATATTCGTGCGTTTCACGGGCAGAAAAGCACGTTTTTCACAGTCCTCACTGTTTTGATCATAACTCGAGAACGATCGAATGTTAGCGTTTGCCGTATGTTGCATCGTGTTCAGCGCATCGAATTACCCCTATGCAGTGAATTTGAAGCGTTTAAGGGAAGTGTACGGTAGTGTTTTGGAAGAAAATTGTTTTTTTCGAAAATCGAGCAATTCGATGATAACTCTCGAACGGTCGAATGTTAGCGTTTGCCGTATGTCGCATCGTGTTCAGCGCATCGAATTACCCCTATGCAGTGAATTTGAAGCGTTTAAGGGAAGTGTACGGTAGTGTTTTGGAAGAAAATTGTTTTTTTCGAAAATCGAGCAATTCGGTGATAACTCAAGAACGGTCAAATGTTAGCGTTTGCCGTATGTTGCATCGTGTTCAGCGTATCGAATTACCCCTATGCAGTGAATTTGAAGCGTTTAAGGGAAGTGTACGGTAGTGTTTTGGAAGAAAATTTTTTTTTCCAAAATCGAGCAATTCGGTGATAACTCGAGAACGGTCGAATGTTAGCGTTTGCCGTATGTTGCATCGTGTTCAGATCATCGAATTAACCATATACAGTGAATTTCAAACGTTTAAGAGAAGTGTACGGTAGTGTTTTAGGCAGAAATTGGTTTTTTCGAAAATCGAGCAATTCGGTGATAACTCGAGAACCGTCGAATGTTAGCGCTCGCCGTATGTTGCATCGTGTTCAGCGTATCGAATTACCCCTATGCAGTGAATTTGAAGCGTTTAACGGAAGTGTACGGTAGTGTTTTGGAAGAAAATTGTGTTTTTCGAAAATCGAGCAATTCGGTGATAACTCAAGAACGGTCGAATGTTAGCGTTTGCCGTATGTTGCATCGTATTCAGCGTATCGAATTACCCCTATGCAGTGAATTTGAAGCGTTTAAGGGAAGTGTACGGTAGTGTTTTGGAAGAAAATTGTTTTTTTCGAAAATCGAGCAATTCGGTGATAACTCGAGAACGGTCGAATGTTAGCGTTTGCCGTATGTTGCATCGTGTTCAGATCATCGAATTAACCATATACAGTGAATTTCAAACGTTTAAGAGAAGTGTACGGTAGTGTTTTAGGCAGAAATTGGTTTTTTCGAAAATCGAGCAATTCGGTGATAACTCGAGAACCGTCGAATGTTAGCGCTCACCGTATGTTGCATCGTGTTCAGCGCATCAAATTACTCCTATACAGTGAATTTGAAGTGGTTACGGGAAGTGTACGGTAGTGTTTTTGAAGGAAAACCCGTTAATGCGATATTCGTGCGTTTCACGGGCAGAAAAGCACGTTTTTCACAGTCCTCACTGTTTTGATCATAACTCGAGAACGATCGAATGTTAGCGTTTGCCGTATGTTGCATCATGTTCAGCGCATCGAATTACCCCTATGCAGTGAATTTGAAGCGTTTAAGGGAAGTGTACGGTAGTGTTTTGGAAGAAAATTGTTTTTTTCGAAAATCGAGCAATTCGGTGATAACTCGAGAACGGTCGAATGTTAGCGTTTGCCGTATGTTGCATCGTGTTCAGCACACCGAATTACCCCTACACAGTGAATTTGAAGTGGTTACGGGAAGTGTAGGGTAGTGCTTTTGAAGGAAAACCCGTTAATGCGATATTCGTGCGTTTCACGGGCAGAAAAGCACGTTTTTCACAGTCCTCACTGTTTTGATCATAACTCGAGAACGATCGAATGTTAGCGTTTGCCGTATGTTGCATCGTGTTCAGCGCATCGAATTACCCCTATGCAGTGAATTTGAAGCGTTTAAGGGAAGTGTACGGTAGTGTTTTGGAAGAAAATTGTTTTTTTCGAAAATCGAGCAATTCGGTGATAACTCAAGAACGATCGAATGTTAGCGTTTGCCGTATGTTGCATCGTGCTCAGCGCATCGAATTACCCCTATGCAGTGAATTTGAAGCGTTTAAGGGAAGTGTACGGTAGTGTTTTGGAAGAAAATTGTTATTTTCGAAAATCGAACAATTCGATGATACCTCGAGAACGGTCGAATGTTGGCGTTTGCCGTATGTTGCATCGTGTTCAGCACACCGAATTACCCCTACACAGTGAATTTGAAGTGGTTACGGGAAGTGTACGGTAGTGTTTTTGAAGGAAAACCCGTTAATGCGATATTCGTGCGTTTCACGGGCAGAAAAGCACGTTTTTCACAGTCCTCACTGTTTTGATGATAACTCGAGAACGGTCGAATGTTGGCGTTTGCCGTATGTTGCATCGTGTTCAGCACACCGAATTACCCCTACACACTGAATTTGAAGCGTTTAAGGGAAGTGTACGGTAGTGTTTTGGAAGAAAATTGTTTTTTTCGAAAATCGAGCAATTCGGTGATAACTCGAGAACGGTCGAATGTTAGCACTCGCCGTATGTTGCATCGTGCTCAGCGCATCGAATAACTCCTATACAGTGATTTTGAAGTGGTTACGGGAAGTGTAGGGTAGTGCTTTTGAAGGAAAACCCGTTAATGCGAAATTCGTGCGTTTCACGGGCAGAAAAGCACGTTTTTCACAGTCCTCACTATTTTGATCATAACTCGAGAACGATCGAATGTTAGCGTTTGCCGTATGTTGCATCGTGTTCAGCGCATCGAATTACCCCTATGCAGTGAATTTGAAGCGTTTAAGGGAAGTGTACGGTAGTGTTTTGGAAGAAAATTGTTTTTTTCGAAAATCGAGCAATTCGATGATAACTCTCGAACGGTCGAATGTTAGCGTTTACCGTATGTTGCATCGTGTTTAGCGCATCGAATTACTGCATCGTGTTTAGCGCATCGAAGTGTACGGTAGTGTTTTGGAAGAAAATTGTTTTTTTCGAAAATCGAGCAATTCGGTGATAACTCGAGAACGGTCGAATGTTAGCACTCGCCGTATGTTGCATCGTGTTCAGCGCATCGAATAACCCCTATACAGTGATTTTGAAGTGGTTACGGGAAGTGTAGGGTAGTGCTTTTGAAGGAAAACCCGTTAATGCGATATTCGTTCGTTTCACGGGCAGAAAAGCACGTTTTTCACAGTCCTCACTGTTTTGATCATAACTCGAGAACGATCGAATGTTAGCGTTTGCCGTATGTTGCATCGTGTTCAGCGCATCGAATTACCCCTATGCAGTGAATTTGAAGCGTTTAAGGGAAGTGTACGGTAGTGTTTTGGAAGAAAATTGTTTTTTTCGAAAATCGAGCAATTCGATGATAACTCTCGAACGGTCGAATGTTAGCGTTTGCCGTATGTTGCATCGTGTTCAGCGCATCGAATTACCCCTATGCAGTGAATTTGAAGCGTTTAAGGGAAGTGTACGGTAGTGTTTTGGAAGAAAATTGTTTTTTTCAAAAATCGAGCAATTCGGTGATAACTCAAGAACGGTCGAATGTTAGCGTTTGCCGTATGTTGCATCGTGTTCAGCGTATCGAATTACCCCTACGCAGTGAATTTGAAGCGTTTAAGGGAAGTGTGCGGTAGTGTTTTGGAAGAAAATTGTTTTTTTCGAAAATCGAGCAATTCGGTGATAACTCGAGAACGGTCGAATGTTAGCGTTTGCCGTATGTTGCATCGTGTTCAGATCATCGAATTAACCATATACAGTGAATTTCAAACGTTTAAGAGAAGTGTACGGTAGTGTTTTGGCAGAAATTGGTTTTTTCGAAAATCGAGCAATTCGGTGATAACTCGAGAACCGTCGAATGTTAGCGCTCGCCGTATGTTGCATCGTGTTCAGCGTATCGAATTACCCCTATGCAGTGAATTTGAAGCGTTTAACGGAAGTGTACGGTAGTGTTTTGGAAGAAAATTGTTTTTTTCGAAAATCGAGCAATTCGATGATAACTCTCGAACGGTCGAATGTTAGCGTTTGCCGTATGTTGCATCGTGTTCAGCGCATCGAATTACCCCTATGCAGTGAATTTGAAGCGTTTAAGGGAAGTGTACGGTAGTGTTTTGGAAGAAAATTGTGTTTTTCGAAAATCGAGCAATTCGGTGATAACTCAAGAACGGTCGAATGTTAGCGTTTGCCGTATGTTGCATCGTGTTCAGCACACCGAATTACCCCTACACACTGAATTTGAAGCGTTTAAGGGAAGTGTACGGTAATGTTTTTGGCCGAAATTGGTTTTTTCGAAAATCGACCAATCCGATGATAACTCTCGAACGGTCGAATGTTAGCGTTTGCCGTATGTTGCATCGTGTTCAGATCATCGAATTAACCATATACAGTGAATTTCAAACGTTTAAGAGAAGTGTACGGTAGTGTTTTAGGCAGAAATTGGTGTTTTCGAAAATCGAGCAATTCGGTGATAACTCGAGAACCGTCGAATGTTAGCGCTCGCCGTATGTTGCATCGTGTTCATCGCACCAAATTACCCCTAAACAGTGAATTTGAAGTGGTTACGGGAAGTGTACGGTAGTATTTTTGAAGGAAAACCCGTTAATGCGATATTCGTGCGTTTCACGGGCAGAAAAGCACGTTTTTCACAGTCCTCACTGTTTTGATGATAACTCGAGAAAGGTCGAATGTTAGCGTTTGCCGTGTGTTGCATTGTGTTCAGCGCATCGAATTACCCCTATGCAGTGAATTTGAAGCGTTTAAGGGAAGTGTACGGTAGTGTTTTGGAAGAAAATTGTTTTTTTCGAAAATCGAGCAATTCGATGATAACTCTCGAACGGTCGAATGTTAGCGTTTGCCGTATGTTGCATCGTGTTCAGCGCATCGAATTACCCCTATGCAGTGAATTTGAAGCGTTTAAGGGAAGTGTACGGTAGTGTTTTGGAAGAAAATTGTGTTTTTCGAAAATCGAGCAATTCGGTGATAACTCAAGAACGGTCGAATGTTAGCGTTTGCCGTATGTTGCATCGTATTCAGCGTATCGAATTACCCCTATGCAGTGAATTTGAAGCGTTTAAGGGAAGTGTACGGTAGTGTTTTGGAAGAAAATTGTTTTTTTCGAAAATCGAGCAATTCGGTGATAACTCGAGAACGGTCGAATGTTAGCGTTTGCCGTATGTTGCATCGTGTTCAGATCATCGAATTAACCATATACAGTGAATTTCAAACGTTTAAGAGAAGTGTACGGTAGTGTTTAAGGCAGAAATTGGTTTTTTCGAAAATCGAGCAATTCGGTGATAACTCGCGAACGGTCGAATGTTAGCACTCGCCGTATGTTGCATCGTGTTCAGCGCATCGAATAACCCCTATACAGTGATTTTGAAGTGGTTACGGGAAGTGTACGGTAGTGCTTTTGAAGGAAAACCCGTTAATGCGATATTCGTGCGTTTCACGGGCAGAAAAGCACGTTTTTCACAGTCCTCACTGTTTTGATCATAACTCGAGAACGATCGAATGTTAGCGTTTGCCGTATGTTGCATCGTGTTCAGCGCATCGAATTACCCCTATGCAGTGAATTTGAAGCGTTTAAGGGAAGTGTACGGTAGTGTTTTGGAAGAAAATTGTTTTTTTCGAAAATCGAGCAATTCGGTGATAACTCAAGAACGGTCGAATGTTAGCGTTTGCCGTATGTTGCATCGTGTTCAGCGTATCGAATTACCCCTATGCAGTGAATTTGAAGCGTTTAAGGGAAGTGTACGGTAGTGTTTTGGAAGAAAATTGTTTTTTTCGAAAATCGAGCAATTCGGTGATAACTCGAGAACGGTCGAATGTTAGCGTTTGCCGTATGTTGTATCGTGTTCAGATCATCGAATTACCCCTATGCAGTGAATTTGAAGCGTTTAAGGGAAGTGTACGGTAGTGTTTTGGAAGAAAATTGTTTTTTTCGAAAATCGAGCAATTCGGTGATAACTCGAGAACGGTCGAATGTTAGCGTTTGCCGTATGTTGCATCGTGTTCAGATAATCGAATTAACCATATACAGTGAATTTCAAACGTTTAAGAGAAGTGTACGGTAGTGTTTTAGGCAGAAATTGGTTTTTTCGAAAATCGAGCAATTCGGTGATAACTCGAGAACCGTCGAATGGTAGCGCTCGCCATATGTTGCATCGTGTTCAGCGCATCAAATTACCCCTATACAGTGAATTTGAAGTGGTTACGGGAAGTGTACGGTAGTGCTTTTGAAGGAAAACCCGTTAATGCGATATTCGTGCGTTTCACGGGCAGAAAAGCACGTTTTTCACAGTCCTCACTGTTTTGATGATAACTCGAGAAAGGTCGAATGTTAGCGTTTGCCGTGTGTTGCATTGTGTTCCACACATCAAATTACCCCTACACACTGAATTTGAAGCGTTTAAGGGAAGTGTACGGTAGTGTTTTGGAAGAAAATTGTTTTTTTCGAAAATCGAGCAATTCGGTGATAACTCGAGAACGGTCGAATGTTAGCGTTTGCCGTATGTTGCATCGTGTTCAGATCATCGAATTAACCATATACAGTGAATTTCAAACGTTTAAGAGAAGTGTACGGTAGTGTTTAGGCAGAAATTGGTTTTTTCGAAAATCGAGCAATTCGGTGATAACTCGAGAACCGTCGAATGTTAGCGCTCGCCGTATGTTGCATCGTGTTCAGCGCATCAAATTACCCCTATACAGTGAATTTGAAGTGGTTACTTGAAGTGTACGGTAGTGTTTTTGAAGGAAAACACGTTAATGCGATATTCGTGCGTTTCACGGGCAGAAAAGCACGTTTTTCACAGTCCTCACTGTTTTGATCATAACTCGAGAACGATCGAATGTTAGCGTTTGCCGTATGTTGCATCGTGCTCAGCGCATCGAATTACCCCTATGCAGTGAATTTGAAGCGTTTAAGGGAAGTGTACGGTAGTGTTTTGGAAGAAAATTGTTATTTTCGAAAATCGAACAATTCGATGATACCTCGAGAACGGTCGAATGTTGGCGTTTGCCGTATGTTGCATCGTGTTCAGCACACCGAATTACCCCTACACAGTGAATTTGAAGTGGTTACGGGAAGTGTACGGTAGTGTTTTTGAAGGAAAACCCGTTAATGCGATATTCGTGCGTTTCACGGGCAGAAAAGCACGTTTTTCACAGTCCTCACTGTTTTGATGATAACTCGAGAACGGTCGAATGTTGGCGTTTGCCGTATGTTGCATCGTGTTCAGCACACCGAATTACCCCTACACACTGAATTTGAAGCGTTTAAGGGAAGTGTACGGTAGTGTTTTGGAAGAAAATTGTTTTTTTCGAAAATCGAGCAATTCGGTGATAACTCGAGAACGGTCGAATGTTAGCACTCGCCGTATGTTGCATCGTGTTCAGCGCATCGAATAACCCCTATACAGTGATTTTGAAGTGGTTACGGGAAGTGTAGGGTAGTGCTTTTGAAGGAAAACCCGTTAATGCGATATTCGTGCGTTTCACGGGCAGAAAAGCACGTTTTTCACAGTCCTCACTGTTTTGATCATAACTCGAGAACGATCGAATGTTAGCGTTTGCCGTATGTTGCATCGTGTTCAGCGCATCGAATTACCCCTATGCAGTGAATTTGAAGCGTTTAAGGGAAGTGTACGGTAGTGTTTTGGAAGAAAATTGTTTTTTTTCGAAAATCGAGCAATTCGATGATAACTCTCGAACGGTCGAATGTTAGCGTTTGCCGTATGTCGCATCGTGTTCAGCGCATCGAATTACCCCTATGCAGTGAATTTGAAGCGTTTAAGGGAAGTGTACGGTAGTGTTTTGGAAGAAAATTGTTTTTTTCGAAAATCGAGCAATTCGGTGATAACTCAAGAACGGTCAAATGTTAGCGTTTGCCGTATGTTGCATCGTGTTCAGCGTATCGAATTACCCCTATGCAGTGAATTTGAAGCGTTTAAGGGAAGTGTACGGTAGTGTTTTGGAAGAAAATTTTTTTTTCCAAAATCGAGCAATTCGGTGATAACTCGAGAACGGTCGAATGTTAGCGTTTGCCGTATGTTGCATCGTGTTCAGATCATCGAATTAACCATATACAGTGAATTTCAAACGTTTAAGAGAAGTGTACGGTAGTGTTTTAGGCAGAAATTGGTTTTTTCGAAAATCGAGCAATTCGGTGATAACTCGAGAACCGTCGAATGTTAGCGCTCGCCGTATGTTGCATCGTGTTCAGCGTATCGAATTACCCCTATGCAGTGAATTTGAAGCGTTTAACGGAAGTGTACGGTAGTGTTTTGGAAGAAAATTGTTTTTTTCGAAAATCGAGCAATTCGATGATAACTCTCGAACGGTCGAATGTTAGCGTTTGCCGTATGTTGCATCGTGTTCAGCGCATCGAATTACCCCTATGCAGTGAATTTGAAGCGTTTAAGGGAAGTGTACGGTAGTGTTTTGGAAGAAAATTGTGTTTTTCGAAAATCGAGCAATTCGGTGATAACTCAAGAACGGTCGAATGTTAGCGTTTGCCGTATGTTGCATCGTGTTCAGCACACCGAATTACCCCTACACACTGAATTTGAAGCGTTTAAGGGAAGTGTACGGTAATGTTTTTGGCCGAAATTGGTTTTTTCGAAAATCGACCAATCCGATGATAACTCTCGAACGGTCGAATGTTAGCGTTTGCCGTATGTTGCATCGTGTTCAGATCATCGAATTAACCATATGCAGTGAATTTCAAACGTTTAAGAGAAGTGTACGGTAGTGTTTTAGGCAGAAATTGGTGTTTTCGAAAATCGAGCAATTCGGTGATAACTCGAGAACCGTCGAATGTTAGCGCTCGCCGTATGTTGCATCGTGTTCATCGCACCAAATTACCCCTAAACAGTGAATTTGAAGTGGTTACGGGAAGTGTACGGTAGTATTTTTGAAGGAAAACCCGTTAATGCGATATTCGTGCGTTTCACGGGCAGAAAAGCACGTTTTTCACAGTCCTCACTGTTTTGATGATAACTCGAGAAAGGTCGAATGTTAGCGTTTGCCGTGTGTTGCATTGTGTTCAGCGCATCGAATTACCCCTATGCAGTGAATTTGAAGCGTTTAAGGGAAGTGTACGGTAGTGTTTTGGAAGAAAATTGTTTTTTTCGAAAATCGAGCAATTCGATGATAACTCTCGAACGGTCGAATGTTAGCGTTTGCCGTATGTTGCATCGTGTTCAGCGCATCGAATTACCCCTATGCAGTGAATTTGAAGCGTTTAAGGGAAGTGTACGGTAGTGTTTTGGAAGAAAATTGTGTTTTTCGAAAATCGAGCAATTCGGTGATAACTCAAGAACGGTCGAATGTTAGCGTTTGCCGTATGTTGCATCGTATTCAGCGTATCGAATTACCCCTATGCAGTGAATTTGAAGCGTTTAAGGGAAGTGTACGGTAGTGTTTTGGAAGAAAATTGTTTTTTTCGAAAATCGAGCAATTCGGTGATAACTCGAGAACGGTCGAATGTTAGCGTTTGCCGTATGTTGCATCGTGTTCAGATCATCGAATTAACCATATACAGTGAATTTCAAACGTTTAAGAGAAGTGTACGGTAGTGTTTAAGGCAGAAATTGGTTTTTTCGAAAATCGAGCAATTCGGTGATAACTCGCGAACGGTCGAATGTTAGCACTCGCCGTATGTTGCATCGTGTTCAGCGCATCGAATAACCCCTATACAGTGATTTTGAAGTGGTTACGGGAAGTGTACGGTAGTGTGTTTGAAGGAAAACCCGTTAATGCGATATTCGTGCGTTTCACGGGCAGAAAAGCACGTTTTTCACAGTCCTCACTGTTTTGATCATAACTCGAGAACGATCGAATGTTAGCGTTTGCCGTATGTTGCATCGTGTTCAGCGCATCGAATTACCCCTATGCAGTGAATTTGAAGCGTTTAAGGGAAGTGTACGGTAGTGTTTTGGAAGAAAATTGTTTTTTTCGAAAATCGAGCAATTCGGTGATAACTCAAGAACGGTCGAATGTTAGCGTTTGCCGTATGTTGCATCGTGTTCAGCGTATCGAATTACCCCTATGCAGTGAATTTGAAGCGTTTAAGGGAAGTGTACGGTAGTGTTTTGGAAGAAAATTGTTTTTTTCGAAAATCGAGCAATTCGGTGATAACTCGAGAACGGTCGAATGTTAGCGTTTGCCGTATGTTGTATCGTGTTCAGATCATCGAATTACCCCTATGCAGTGAATTTGAAGCGTTTAAGGGAAGTGTACGGTAGTGTTTTGGAAGAAAATTGTTTTTTTCGAAAATCGAGCAATTCGGTGATAACTCGAGAACGGTCGAATGTTAGCGTTTGCCGTATGTTGCATCGTGTTCAGATAATCGAATTAACCATATACAGTGAATTTCAAACGTTTAAGAGAAGTGTACGGTAGTGTTTTAGGCAGAAATTGGTTTTTTCGAAAATCGAGCAATTCGGTGATAACTCGAGAACCGTCGAATGGTAGCGCTCGCCATATGTTGCATCGTGTTCAGCGCATCAAATTACCCCTATACAGTGAATTTGAAGTGGTTACGGGAAGTGTACGGTAGTGCTTTTGAAGGAAAACCCGTTAATGCGATATTCGTGCGTTTCACGGGCAGAAAAGCACGTTTTTCACAGTCCTCACTGTTTTGATGATAACTCGAGAAAGGTCGAATGTTAGCGTTTGCCGTGTGTTGCATTGTGTTCCACACATCAAATTACCCCTACACACTGAATTTGAAGCGTTTAAGGGAAGTGTACGGTAGTGTTTTGGAAGAAAATTGTTTTTTTCGAAAATCGAGCAATTCGGTGATAACTCGAGAACGGTCGAATGTTAGCGTTTGCCGTATGTTGCATCGTGTTCAGATCATCGAATTAACCATATACAGTGAATTTCAAACGTTTAAGAGAAGTGTACGGTAGTGTTTAGGCAGAAATTGGTTTTTTCGAAAATCGAGCAATTCGGTGATAACTCGAGAACCGTCGAATGTTAGCGCTCGCCGTATGTTGCATCGTGTTCAGCGCATCAAATTACCCCTATACAGTGAATTTGAAGTGGTTACTTGAAGTGTACGGTAGTGTTTTTGAAGGAAAACACGTTAATGCGATATTCGTGCGTTTCACGGGCAGAAAAGCACGTTTTTCACAGTCCTCACTGTTTTGATCATAACTCGAGAACGATCGAATGTTAGCGTTTGCCGTATGTTGCATCGTGCTCAGCGCATCGAATTACCCCTATGCAGTGAATTTGAAGCGTTTAAGGGAAGTGTACGGTAGTGTTTTGGAAGAAAATTGTTATTTTCGAAAATCGAACAATTCGATGATACCTCGAGAACGGTCGAATGTTGGCGTTTGCCGTATGTTGCATCGTGTTCAGCACACCGAATTACCCCTACACAGTGAATTTGAAGTGGTTACGGGAAGTGTACGGTAGTGTTTTTGAAGGAAAACCCGTTAATGCGATATTCGTGCGTTTCACGGGCAGAAAAGCACGTTTTTCACAGTCCTCACTGTTTTGATGATAACTCGAGAACGGTCGAATGTTGGCGTTTGCCGTATGTTGCATCGTGTTCAGCACACCGAATTACCCCTACACACTGAATTTGAAGCGTTTAAGGGAAGTGTACGGTAGTGTTTTGGAAGAAAATTGTTTTTTTCGAAAATCGAGCAATTCGGTGATAACTCGAGAACGGTCGAATGTTAGCACTCGCCGTATGTTGCATCGTGTTCAGCGCATCGAATAACCCCTATACAGTGATTTTGAAGTGGTTACGGGAAGTGTAGGGTAGTGCTTTTGAAGGAAAACCCGTTAATGCGATATTCGTGCGTTTCACGGGCAGAAAAGCACGTTTTTCACAGTCCTCACTGTTTTGATCATAACTCGAGAACGATCGAATGTTAGCGTTTGCCGTATGTTGCATCGTGTTTAGCGCATCGAATTACCCCTATGCAGTGAATTTGAAGCGTTTAAGGGAACTGTACGGTAGTGTTTTGGAAGAAAATTGTTTTTTTCGAAAATCGAGCAATTCGGTGATAACTCGAGAACGGTCGAATGTTAGCACTCGCCGTATGTTGCATCGTGTTCAGCGCATCGAATAACCCCTATACAGTGATTTTGAAGTGGTTACGGGAAGTGTAGGGTAGTGCTTTTGAAGGAAAACCCGTTAATGCGATATTCGTGCGTTTCACGGGCAGAAAAGCACGTTTTTCACAGTCCTCACTGTTTTGATCATAACTCGAGAACGATCGAATGTTAGCGTTTGCCGTATGTTGCATCGTGTTCAGCGCATCGAATTACCCCTATGCAGTGAATTTGAAGCGTTTAAGGGAAGTGTACGGTAGTGTTTTGGAAGAAAATTGTTTTTTTCGAAAATCGAGCAATTCGATGATAACTCTCGAACGGTCGAATGTTAGCGTTTGCCGTATGTCGCATCGTGTTCAGCGCATCGAATTACCCCTATGCAGTGAATTTGAAGCGTTTAAGGGAAGTGTACGGTAGTGTTTTGGAAGAAAATTGTTTTTTTCGAAAATCGAGTAATTCGGTGATAACTCAAGAACGGTCAAATGTTAGCGTTTGCCGTATGTTGCATCGTGTTCAGCGTATCGAATTACCCCTATGCAGTGAATTTGAAGCGTTTAAGGGAAGTGTACGGTAGTGTTTTGGAAGAAAATTTTTTTTTCCAAAATCGAGCAATTCGGTGATAACTCGAGAACGGTCGAATGTTAGCGTTTGCCGTATGTTGCATCGTGTTCAGATCATCGAATTAACCATATACAGTGAATTTCAAACGTTTAAGAGAAGTGTACGGTAGTGTTTTAGGCAGAAATTGGTTTTTTCGAAAATCGAGCAATTCGGTGATAACTCGAGAACCGTCGAATGTTAGCGCTCGCCGTATGTTGCATCGTGTTCAGCGTATCGAATTACCCCTATGCAGTGAATTTGAAGCGTTTAACGGAAGTGTACGGTAGTGTTTTGGAAGAAAATTGTTTTTTTCGAAAATCGAGCAATTCGATGATAACTCTCGAACGGTCGAATGTTAGCGTTTGCCGTATGTTGCATCGTGTTCAGCGCATCGAATTACCCCTATGCAGTGAATTTGAAGCGTTTAAGGGAAGTGTACGGTAGTGTTTTGGAAGAAAATTGTGTTTTTCGAAAATCGAGCAATTCGGTGATAACTCAAGAACGGTCGAATGTTAGCGTTTGCCGTATGTTGCATCGTATTCAGCGTATCGAATTACCCCTATGCAGTGAATTTGAAGCGTTTAAGGGAAGTGTACGGTAGTGTTTTGGAAGAAAATTGTTTTTTTCGAAAATCGAGCAATTCGGTGATAACTCGAGAACGGTCGAATGTTAGCGTTTGCCGTATGTTGCATCGTGTTCAGATCATCGAATTAACCATATACAGTGAATTTCAAACGTTTAAGAGAAGTGTACGGTAGTGTTTTAGGCAGAAATTGGTTTTTTCGAAAATCGAGCAATTCGGTGATAACTCGAGAACCGTCGAATGTTAGCGCTCGCCGTATGTTGCATCGTGTTCAGCGCATCAAATTACTCCTATACAGTGAATTTGAAGTGGTTGCGGGAAGTGTACGGTAGTGTTTTTGAAGGAAAACCCGTTAATGCGATATTCGTGCGTTTCACGGGCAGAAAAGCACGTTTTTCACAGTCCTCACTGTTTTGATCATAACTCGAGAACGATCGAATGTTAGCGTTTGCCGTATGTTGCATCATGTTCAGCGCATCGAATTACCCCTATGCAGTGAATTTGAAGCGTTTAAGGGAAGTGTACGGTAGTGTTTTGGAAGAAAATTGTTTTTTTCGAAAATCGAGCAATTCGGTGATAACTCGAGAACGGTCGAATGTTAGCGTTTGCCGTATGTTGCATCGTGTTCAGCACACCGAATTACCCCTACACAGTGAATTTGAAGTGGTTACGGGAAGTGTAGGGTAGTGCTTTTGAAGGAAAACCCGTTAATGCGATATTCGTGCGTTTCACGGGCAGAAAAGCACGTTTTTCACAGTCCTCACTGTTTTGATCATAACTCGAGAACGATCGAATGTTAGCGTTTGCCGTATGTTGCATCGTGTTCAGCGCATCGAATTACCCCTATGCAGTGAATTTGAAGCGTTTAAGGGAAGTGTACGGTAGTGTTTTGGAAGAAAATTGTTTTTTTCGAAAATCGAGCAATTCGGTGATAACTCAAGAACGATCGAATGTTAGCGTTTGCCGTATGTTGCATCGTGCTCAGCGCATCGAATTACCCCTCTGCAGTGAATTTGAAGCGTTTAAGGGAAGTGTACGGTAGTGTTTTGGAAGAAAATTGTTATTTTCGAAAATCGAACAATTCGATGATACCTCGAGAACGGTCGAATGTTGGCGTTTGCCGTATGTTGCATCGTGTTCAGCACACCGAATTACCCCTACACAGTGAATTTGAAGTGGTTACGGGAAGTGTACGGTAGTGTTTTTGAAGGAAAACCCGTTAATGCGATATTCGTGCGTTTCACGGGCAGAAAAGCACGTTTTTCACAGTCCTCACTGTTTTGATGATAACTCGAGAACGGTCGAATGTTGGCGTTTGCCGTATGTTGCATCGTGTTCAGCACACCGAATTACCCCTACACACTGAATTTGAAGCGTTTAAGGGAAGTGTACGGTAGTGTTTTGGAAGAAAATTGTTTTTTTCGAAAATCGAGCAATTCGGTCATAACTCGAGAACGGTCGAATGTTAGCACTCGCCGTATGTTGCATCGTGTTCAGCGCATCGAATAACTCCTATACAGTGATTTTGAAGTGGTTACGGGAAGTGTAGGGTAGTGCTTTTGAAGGAAAACCCGTTAATGCGAAATTCGTGCGTTTCACGGGCAGAAAAGCACGTTTTTCACAGTCCTCACTATTTTGATCATAACTCGAGAACGATCGAATGTTAGCGTTTGCCGTATGTTGCATCGTGTTCAGCGCATCGAATTACCCCTATGCAGTGAATTTGAAGCGTTTAAGGGAAGTGTACGGTAGTGTTTTGGAAGAAAATTGTTTTTTTCGAAAATCGAGCAATTCGATGATAACTCTCGAACGGTCGAATGTTAGCGTTTACCGTATGTTGCATCGTGTTTAGCGCATCGTATTACTGCATCGTGTTTAGCGCATCGAAGTGTACGGTAGTGTTTTGGAAGAAAATTGTTTTTTTCGAAAATCGAGCAATTCGGTGATAACTCGAGAACGGTCGAATGTTAGCACTCGCCGTATGTTGCATCGTGTTCAGCGCATCGAATAACCCCTATACAGTGATTTTGAAGTGGTTACGGGAAGTGTAGGGTAGTGCTTTTGAAGGAAAACCCGTTAATGCGATATTCGTTCGTTTCACGGGCAGAAAAGCACGTTTTTCACAGTCCTCACTGTTTTGATCATAACTCGAGAACGATCGAATGTTAGCGTTTGCCGTATGTTGCATCGTGTTCAGCGCATCGAATTACCCCTATGCAGTGAATTTGAAGCGTTTAAGGGAAGTGTACGGTAGTGTTTTGGAAGAAAATTGTTTTTTTCGAAAATCGAGCAATTCGATGATAACTCTCGAACGGTCGAATGTTAGCGTTTGCCGTATGTTGCATCGTGTTCAGCGCATCGAATTACCCCTATGCAGTGAATTTGAAGCGTTTAAGGGAAGTGTACGGTAGTGTTTTGGAAGAAAATTGTTTTTTTCAAAAATCGAGCAATTCGGTGATAACTCAAGAACGGTCGAATGTTAGCGTTTGCCGTATGTTGCATCGTGTTCAGCGTATCGAATTACCCCTATGCAGTGAATTTGAAGCGTTTAAGGGAAGTGTGCGGTAGTGTTTTGGAAGAAAATTGTTTTTTTCGAAAATCGAGCAATTCGGTGATAACTCGAGAACGGTCGAATGTTAGCGTTTGCCGTATGTTGCATCGTGTTCAGATCATCGAATTAACCATATACAGTGAATTTCAAACGTTTAAGAGAAGTGTACGGTAGTGTTTTAGGCAGAAATTGGTTTTTTCGAAAATCGAGCAATTCGGTGATAACTCGAGAACCGTCGAATGTTAGCGCTCGCCGTATGTTGCATCGTGTTCAGCGTATCGAATTACCCCTATGCAGTGAATTTGAAGCGTTTAAGGGAAGTGTACGGTAGTGTTTTGGAAGAAAATTGTTATTTTCGAAAATCGAACAATTCGATGATACCTCGAGAACGGTCGAATGTTGGCGTTTGCCGTATGTTGCATCGTGTTCAGCACACCGAATTACCCCTACACAGTGAATTTGAAGTGGTTACGGGAAGTGTACGGTAGTGTTTTTGAAGGAAAACCCGTTAATGCGATATTCGTGCGTTTCACGGGCAGAAAAGCACGTTTTTCACAGTCCTCACTGTTTTGATGATAACTCGAGAACGGTCGAATGTTGGCGTTTGCCGTATGTTGCATCGTGTTCAGCACACCGAATTACCCCTACACACTGAATTTGAAGCGTTTAAGGGAAGTGTACGGTAGTGTTTTGGAAGAAAATTGTTTTTTTCGAAAATCGAGCAATTCGGTGATAACTCGAGAACGGTCGAATGTTAGCACTCGCCGTATGTTGCATCGTGTTCAGCGCATCGAATAACTCCTATACAGTGATTTTGAAGTGGTTACGGGAAGTGTAGGGTAGTGCTTTTGAAGGAAAACCCGTTAATGCGAAATTCGTGCGTTTCACGGGCAGAAAAGCACGTTTTTCACAGTCCTCACTATTTTGATCATAACTCGAGAACGATCGAATGTTAGCGTTTGCCGTATGCTGCATCGTGTTCAGCGCATCGAATTACCCCTATGCAGTGAATTTGAAGCGTTTAAGGGAAGTGTACGGTAGTGTTTTGGAAGAAAATTGTTTTTTTCGAAAATCGAGCAATTCGATGATAACTCTCGAACGGTCGAATGTTAGCGTTTACCGTATGTTGCATCGTGTTTAGCGCATCGTATTACTGCATCGTGTTTAGCGCATCGAAGTGTACGGTAGTGTTTTGGAAGAAAATTGTTTTTTTCGAAAATCGAGCAATTCGGTGATAACTCGAGAACGGTCGAATGTTAGCACTCGCCGTATGTTGCATCGTGTTCAGCGCATCGAATAACCCCTATACAGTGATTTTGAAGTGGTTACGGGAAGTGTAGGGTAGTGCTTTTGAAGGAAAACCCGTTAATGCGATATTCGTTCGTTTCACGGGCAGAAAAGCACGTTTTTCACAGTCCTCACTGTTTTGATCATAACTCGAGAACGATCGAATGTTAGCGTTTGCCGTATGTTGCATCGTGTTCAGCGCATCGAATTACCCCTATGCAGTGAATTTGAAGCGTTTAAGGGAAGTGTACGGTAGTGTTTTGGAAGAAAATTGTTTTTTTCGAAAATCGAGCAATTCGATGATAACTCTCGAACGGTCGAATGTTAGCGTTTGCCGTATGTTGCATCGTGTTCAGCGCATCGAATTACCCCTATGCAGTGAATTTGAAGCGTTTAAGGGAAGTGTACGGTAGTGTTTTGGAAGAAAATTGTTTTTTTCAAAAATCGAGCAATTCGGTGATAACTCAAGAACGGTCGAATGTTAGCGTTTGCCGTATGTTGCATCGTGTTCAGCGTATCGAATTACCCCTATGCAGTGAATTTGAAGCGTTTAAGGGAAGTGTGCGGTAGTGTTTTGGAAGAAAATTGTTTTTTTCGAAAATCGAGCAATTCGGTGATAACTCGAGAACGGTCGAATGTTAGCGTTTGCCGTATGTTGCATCGTGTTCAGATCATCGAATTAACCATATACAGTGAATTTCAAACGTTTAAGAGAAGTGTGCGGTAGTGTTTTAGGCAGAAATTGGTTTTTTCGAAAATCGAGCAATTCGGTGATAACTCGAGAACCGTCGAATGTTAGCGCTCGCCGTATGTTGCATCGTGTTCAGCGTATCGAATTACCCCTATGCAGTGAATTTGAAGCGTTTAAGGGAAGTGTACGGTAGTGTTTTGGAAGAAAATTGTTTTTTTCGAAAATCGAGCAATTCGATGATAACTCTCGAACGGTCGAATGTTAGCGTTTGCCGTATGTTGCATCGTGTTCAGCGCATCGAATTACCCCTATGCAGTGAATTTGAAGCGTTTAAGGGAAGTGTACGGTAGTGTTTTGGAAGAAAATTGTGTTTTTCGAAAATCGAGCAATTCGGTGATAACTCAAGAACGGTCGAATGTTAGCGTTTGCCGTATGTTGCATCGTATTCAGCGTATCGAATTACCCCTATGCAGTGAATTTGAAGCGTTTAAGGGAAGTGTACGGTAGTGTTTTGGAAGAAAATTGTTTTTTTCGAAAATCGAGCAATTCGGTGATAACTCGAGAACGGTCGAATGTTAGCGTTTGCCGTATGGTGCATCGTGTTCAGATCATCGAATTAACCATATACAGTGAATTTCAAACGTTTAAGAGAAGTGTACGGTAGTGTTTTAGGCAGAAATTGGTTTTTTCGAAAATCGAGCAATTCGGTGATAACTCAAGAACGTTCGAATGTTAGCGTTTGCCGTATGTTGCATCGTGTTCAGCGTATCGAATTACCCCTATGCAGTGAATTTGAAGCGTTTAAGGGAAGTGTACGGTAGTGTTTTGGAAGAAAATTGTTTTTTTCGAAAATCGAGCAATTCGGTGATAACTCGAGAACGGTCGAATGTTAGCGTTTGCCGTATGTTGCATCGTGTTCAGATCATCGAATTAACCATATACAGTGAATTTCAAACGTTTAAGAGAAGTGTACGGTAGTGTTTTAGGCAGAAATTGGTTTTTTCGAAAATCGAGCAATTCGGTGATAACTCGAGAACCGTCGAATGTTAGCGCTCGCCGTATGTTGCATCGTGTTCAGCGCATCAAATTACCCCTATACAGTGAATTTGAAGTGGTTACGGGAAGTGTACGGTAGTGTTTTTGAAGGAAAACCCGTTAATGCGATATTCGTGCGTTTCACGGGCAGAAAAGCACGTTTTTCACAGGCCTCACTGTTTTGATCATAACTCGAGAACGATCGAATGTTAGCGTTTGCCGTATGTTGCATCGTGTTCAGCGCATCGAATTACCCCTATGCAGTGAATTTGAAGCGTTTAAGGGAAGTGTACGGTAGTGTTTTGGAAGAAAAATGTTTTTTTTCGAAAATCGAGCAATTCGGTGATAACTCGAGAACGGTCGAATGTTAGCGTTTGCCGTATGTTGCATCGTGTTCAGATCATCGAATTAACCATATACAGTGAATTTCAAACGTTTAAGAGAAGTGTACGGTAGTGTTTTAGGCAGGAATTGGTTTTTTTCGAAAATCGAGCAATTCGGTGATAACTCGAGAACCGTCGAATGTTAGCGCTCGCCGTATGTTGCATCGTGTTCAGCGCATCAAATTACCTCTATACAGTGAATTTGAAGTGGTTACGGGAAGTGTACGGTAGTGTTTTTGAAGGAAAACACGTTAATGCGATATTCGTGCGTTTCACGGGCAGAAAAGCACGTTTTTCACAGTCCTCACTGTTTTGATCATAACTCGAGAACGATCGAATGTTAGCGTTTGCCGTATGTTGCATCGTGTTCAGCGCATCCAATTACCCCTATGCAGTGAATTTGAAGCGTTTAAGGGAAGTGTACGGTAGTGTTTTGGAAGAAAATTGTTATTTTCGAAAATCGAACAATTCGATGATACCTCGAGAACGGTCGAATGTTGGCGTTTGCCGTATGTTGCATCGTGTTCAGCACACCGAATTACCCCTACACAGTGAATTTGAAGTGCTTACGGGAAGTGTACGGTAGTGTTTTTGAAGGAAAACCCGTTAATGCGATATTCGTGCGTTTCACGGGCAGAAAAGCACGTTTTTCACAGTCCTCACTGTTTTGATGATAACTCGAGAACGGTCGAATGTTGGCGTTTGCCGTATGTTGCATCGTGTTCAGCACACCGAATTACCCCTACACACTGAATTTGAAGCGTTTAAGGGAAGTGTACGGTAATGTTTTTGGCCGAAATTGGTTTTTTCGAAAATCGAGCAATTCGATGATAACTCTCGAACGGTCGAATGTTAGCGTTTGCCGTATGTTGCATCGTGTTTAGCGCATCGAATTACCCCTATGCAGTGATTTTGAAGTGGTTACGGGAAGTGTAGGGTAGTGCTTTTGAAGGAAAACCCGTTAATGCGATATTCGTGCGTTTCACGGGCAGAAAAGCACGTTTTTCACAGTCCTCACTGTTTTGATCATAACTCGAGAACGATCGAATGTTAGCGTTTGCCGTATGTTGCATCGGGTTCAGCGCATCGAATTACCCCTATGCAGTGAATTTGAAGCGTTTAAGGGAAGTGTACGGTAGTGTTTTGGAAGAAAATTGTTTTTTTCGAAAATCGAGCAATTCGATGATAACTCTCGAACGGTCGAATGTTAGCGTTTGCCGAATGTTGCATCGTGTTCAGCGCATCGAATTACCCCTATGCAGTGAATTTGAAGCGTTTAAGGGAAGTGTACGGTAGTGTTTTGGAAGAAAATTGTTTTTTTCGAAAATCGAGCAATTCGGTGATAACTCAAGAACGGTCGAATGTTAGCGTTTGCCGGATGTTGCATTGTGTTCAGCACATCGAATTACCCCTATACAGTGAATTTGAAGCGTTTGAGAGAAGTGTACGGTAGTGTTTAGGCAGAAATTTTTTTTTTCGAAAATCGAGCAATTCGGTGATAACTCGCGAACGGTCGAATGTTAGCACTCGCCGTATGTTGCATCGTGTTCAGCGCATCGAATAACCCCTGTACAGTGATTTTGAAGTGGTTACGGGAAGTGTACGGTAGTGTTTTTGAAGGAAAACCCGTTAATGCGATATTCGTGCGTTTCACGGGCAGAAAAGCACGTTTTTCACAGTCCTCACTGTTTTGATGATAACTCGAGAACGATCGAATGTTAGCGTTTGCCGTATGTTGCATCGTGTTCAGCGCATCGAATTACCCCTATGCAGTGAATTTGAAGCGTTTAAGGGAAGTGTACGGTAGTGTTTTGGAAGAAAATTGTTTTTTTTTCGAAAATCGAGCAATTCGGTGATAACTCAAGAACGGTCGAATGTTAGCGTTTGCCGGATGTTGCATTGTGTTCAGCACATCGAATTACCCCTATACAGTGAATTTGAAGCGTTTGAGAGAAGTGTACGGTAGTGTTTAGGCAGAAATTTTTTTTTTCGAAAATCGAGCAATTCGGTGATAACTCGCGAACGGTCGAATGTTAGCACTCGCCGTATGTTGCATCGTGTTCAGCGCATCGAATAACCCCTATACAGTGATTTTGAAGTGGGTACGGGAAGTGTACGGTAGTGCTTTTGAAGGAAAACCCGTTAATGCGATATTCGTGCGTTTCACGGGCAGAAAAGCACGTTTTTCACAGTCCTCACTGTTTTGATGATAACTCGAGAACGATCGAATGTTAGCGTTTGCCGTATGTTGCATCGTGTTCAGCGCATCGAATTACCCCTATGCAGTGAATTTGAAGCGTTTAAGGGAAGTGTACGGTAGTGTTTTGGAAGAAAATTTTTTTTTTCGAAAATCGAGCCATTCGGTGATAACTCGAGAACGGTCGAATGTTAGCGTTTGCCGTATGTTGCATCGTGTTCAGATCATCGAATTACCCCTATGCAGTGAATTTGAAGCGTTTAAGGGAAGTGTACGGTAGTGTTTTGGAAGAAAATTGTTTTTTTCGAAAATCGAGCAATTCGGTGATAACTCGAGAACGGTCGAATGTTAGCGTTTGCCGTATGTTGCATCGTGTTCAGATCATCGAATTAACCATATACAGTGAATTTCAAACGTTTAAGAGAAGTTTACGGTAGTGTTTTAGGCAGAAATTGTTTTTTTCGAAAATCGAGCAATTCGGTGATAACTCGAGAACCGTCGAATGTTAGCGCTCGCCGTATATTGCATCGTGTTCAGCGCATCAAATTACCTCTATACAGTGAATTTGAAGTGGTTACGGGAAGTGTACGGTAGTGTTTTTGAAGGAAAACACGTTAATGCGATATTCGTGCGTTTCACGGGCAGAAAAGCACGTTTTTCACAGTCCTCACTGTTTTGATCATAACTCGAGAACGATCGAATGTTAGCGTTTGCCGTATGTTGCATCGTGTTCAGCGCATCCAATTACCCCTATGCAGTGAATTTGAAGCGTTTAAGGGAAGTGTACGGTAGTGTTTTGGAAGAAAATTGTTTTTTTCGAAAATCGAGCAATTCGATGATAACTCTCGAACGGTCGAATGTTAGCGTTTGCCGTATGTTGCATCGTGTTCAGCGCATCGAATTACCCCTATGCAGTGAATTTGAAGCGTTTAAGGGAAGTGTACGGTAGTGTTTTGGAAGAAAATTGTTTTTTTCAAAAATCGAGCAATTCGGTGATAACTCAAGAACGGTCGAATGTTAGCGTTTGCCGTATGTTGCATCGTGTTCAGCGTATCGAATTACCCCTATGCAGTGAATTTGAAGCGTTTAAGGGAAGTGTGCGGTAGTGTTTTGGAAGAAAATTGTTTTTTTCGAAAATCGAGCAATTCGGTGATAACTCGAGAACGGTCGAATGTTAGCGTTTGCCGTATGTTGCATCGTGTTCAGATCATCGAATTAACCATATACAGTGAATTTCAAACGTTTAAGAGAAGTGTGCGGTAGTGTTTTAGGCAGAAATTGGTTTTTTCGAAAATCGAGCAATTCGGTGATAACTCGAGAACCGTCGAATGTTAGCGCTCGCCGTATGTTGCATCGTGTTCAGCGTATCGAATTACCCCTATGCAGTGAATTTGAAGCGTTTAAGGGAAGTGTACGGTAGTGTTTTGGAAGAAAATTGTTTTTTTCGAAAATCGAGCAATTCGATGATAACTCTCGAACGGTCGAATGTTAGCGTTTGCCGTATGTTGCATCGTGTTCAGCGCATCGAATTACCCCTATGCAGTGAATTTGAAGCGTTTAAGGGAAGTGTACGGTAGTGTTTTGGAAGAAAATTGTGTTTTTCGAAAATCGAGCAATTCGGTGATAACTCAAGAACGGTCGAATGTTAGCGTTTGCCGTATGTTGCATCGTATTCAGCGTATCGAATTACCCCTATGCAGTGAATTTGAAGCGTTTAAGGGAAGTGTACGGTAGTGTTTTGGAAGAAAATTGTTTTTTTCGAAAATCGAGCAATTCGGTGATAACTCGAGAACGGTCGAATGTTAGCGTTTGCCGTATGGTGCATCGTGTTCAGATCATCGAATTAACCATATACAGTGAATTTCAAACGTTTAAGAGAAGTGTACGGTAGTGTTTTAGGCAGAAATTGGTTTTTTCGAAAATCGAGCAATTCGGTGATAACTCAAGAACGTTCGAATGTTAGCGTTTGCCGTATGTTGCATCGTGTTCAGCGTATCGAATTACCCCTATGCAGTGAATTTGAAGCGTTTAAGGGAAGTGTACGGTAGTGTTTTGGAAGAAAATTGTTTTTTTCGAAAATCGAGCAATTCGGTGATAACTCGAGAACGGTCGAATGTTAGCGTTTGCCGTATGTTGCATCGTGTTCAGATCATCGAATTAACCATATACAGTGAATTTCAAACGTTTAAGAGAAGTGTACGGTAGTGTTTTAGGCAGAAATTGGTTTTTTCGAAAATCGAGCAATTCGGTGATAACTCGAGAACCGTCGAATGTTAGCGCTCGCCGTATGTTGCATCGTGTTCAGCGCATCAAATTACCCCTATACAGTGAATTTGAAGTGGTTACGGGAAGTGTACGGTAGTGTTTTTGAAGGAAAACCCGTTAATGCGATATTCGTGCGTTTCACGGGCAGAAAAGCACGTTTTTCACAGGCCTCACTGTTTTGATCATAACTCGAGAACGATCGAATGTTAGCGTTTGCCGTATGTTGCATCGTGTTCAGCGCATCGAATTACCCCTATGCAGTGAATTTGAAGCGTTTAAGGGAAGTGTACGGTAGTGTTTTGGAAGAAAAATGTTTTTTTTCGAAAATCGAGCAATTCGGTGATAACTCGAGAACGGTCGAATGTTAGCGTTTGCCGTATGTTGCATCGTGTTCAGATCATCGAATTAACCATATACAGTGAATTTCAAACGTTTAAGAGAAGTGTACGGTAGTGTTTTAGGCAGGAATTGGTTTTTTTCGAAAATCGAGCAATTCGGTGATAACTCGAGAACCGTCGAATGTTAGCGCTCGCCGTATGTTGCATCGTGTTCAGCGCATCAAATAACCCCTATACAGTGATTTTGAAGTGGGTACGGGAAGTGTACGGTAGTGCTTTTGAAGGAAAACCCGTTAATGCGATATTCGTGCGTTTCACGGGCAGAAAAGCACGTTTTTCACAGTCCTCACTGTTTTGATGATAACTCGAGAACGATCGAATGTTAGCGTTTGCCGTATGTTGCATCGTGTTCAGCGCATCGAATTACCCCTATGCAGTGAATTTGAAGCGTTTAAGGGAAGTGTACGGTAGTGTTTTGGAAGAAAATTTTTTTTTTCGAAAATCGAGCCATTCGGTGATAACTCGAGAACGGTCGAATGTTAGCGTTTGCCGTATGTTGCATCGTGTTCAGATCATCGAATTACCCCTATGCAGTGAATTTGAAGCGTTTAAGGGAAGTGTACGGTAGTGTTTTGGAAGAAAATTGTTTTTTTCGAAAATCGAGCAATTCGGTGATAACTCGAGAACGGTCGAATGTTAGCGTTTGCCGTATGTTGCATCGTGTTCAGATCATCGAATTAACCATATACAGTGAATTTCAAACGTTTAAGAGAAGTTTACGGTAGTGTTTTAGGCAGAAATTGTTTTTTTCGAAAATCGAGCAATTCGGTGATAACTCGAGAACCGTCGAATGTTAGCGCTCGCCGTATATTGCATCGTGTTCAGCGCATCAAATTACCTCTATACAGTGAATTTGAAGTGGTTACGGGAAGTGTACGGTAGTGTTTTTGAAGGAAAACACGTTAATGCGATATTCGTGCGTTTCACGGGCAGAAAAGCACGTTTTTCACAGTCCTCACTGTTTTGATCATAACTCGAGAACGATCGAATGTTAGCGTTTGCCGTATGTTGCATCGTGTTCAGCGCATCCAATTACCCCTATGCAGTGAATTTGAAGCGTTTAAGGGAAGTGTACGGTAGTGTTTTGGAAGAAAATTGTTATTTTCGAAAATCGAACAATTCGATGATACCTCGAGAACGGTCGAATGTTGGCGTTTGCCGTATGTTGCATCGTGTTCAGCACACCGAATTACCCCTACACAGTGAATTTGAAGTGCTTACGGGAAGTGTACGGTAGTGTTTTTGAAGGAAAACCCGTTAATGCGATATTCGTGCGTTTCACGGGCAGAAAAGCACGTTTTTCACAGTCCTCACTGTTTTGATGATAACTCGAGAACGGTCGAATGTTGGCGTTTGCCGTATGTTGCATCGTGTTCAGCACACCGAATTACCCCTACACACTGAATTTGAAGCGTTTAAGGGAAGTGTACGGTAATGTTTTTGGCCGAAATTGGTTTTTTCGAAAATCGAGCAATTCGATGATAACTCTCGAACGGTCGAATGTTAGCGTTTGCCGTATGTTGCATCGTGTTTAGCGCATCGAATTACCCCTATGCAGTGATTTTGAAGTGGTTACGGGAAGTGTAGGGTAGTGCTTTTGAAGGAAAACCCGTTAATGCGATATTCGTGCGTTTCACGGGCAGAAAAGCACGTTTTTCACAGTCCTCACTGTTTTGATCATAACTCGAGAACGATCGAATGTTAGCGTTTGCCGTATGTTGCATCGGGTTCAGCGCATCGAATTACCCCTATGCAGTGAATTTGAAGCGTTTAAGGGAAGTGTACGGTAGTGTTTTGGAAGAAAATTGTTTTTTTCGAAAATCGAGCAATTCGATGATAACTCTCGAACGGTCGAATGTTAGCGTTTGCCGAATGTTGCATCGTGTTCAGCGCATCGAATTACCCCTATGCAGTGAATTTGAAGCGTTTAAGGGAAGTGTACGGTAGTGTTTTGGAAGAAAATTGTTTTTTTCGAAAATCGAGCAATTCGGTGATAACTCAAGAACGGTCGAATGTTAGCGTTTGCCGGATGTTGCATTGTGTTCAGCACATCGAATTACCCCTATACAGTGAATTTGAAGCGTTTGAGAGAAGTGTACGGTAGTGTTTAGGCAGAAATTTTTTTTTTCGAAAATCGAGCAATTCGGTGATAACTCGCGAACGGTCGAATGTTAGCACTCGCCGTATGTTGCATCGTGTTCAGCGCATCGAATAACCCCTGTACAGTGATTTTGAAGTGGTTACGGGAAGTGTACGGTAGTGTTTTTGAAGGAAAACCCGTTAATGCGATATTCGTGCGTTTCACGGGCAGAAAAGCACGTTTTTCACAGTCCTCACTGTTTTGATGATAACTCGAGAACGATCGAATGTTAGCGTTTGCCGTATGTTGCATCGTGTTCAGCGCATCGAATTACCCCTATGCAGTGAATTTGAAGCGTTTAAGGGAAGTGTACGGTAGTGTTTTGGAAGAAAATTGTTTTTTTTTTCGAAAATCGAGCAATTCGGTGATAACTCGCGAACGGTCGAATGTTAGCACTCGCCGTATGTTGCATCGTGTTCAGCGCATCGAATAACCCCTATACAGTGATTTTGAAGTGGGTACGGGAAGTGTACGGTAGTGCTTTTGAAGGAAAACCCGTTAATGCGATATTCGTGCGTTTCACGGGCAGAAAAGCACGTTTTTCACAGTCCTCACTGTTTTGATGATAACTCGAGAACGATCGAATGTTAGCGTTTGCCGTATGTTGCATCGTGTTCAGCGCATCGAATTACCCCTATGCAGTGAATTTGAAGCGTTTAAGGGAAGTGTACGGTAGTGTTTTGGAAGAAAATTTTTTTTTTTCGAAAATCGAGCCATTCGGTGATAACTCGAGAACGGTCGAATGTTAGCGTTTGCCGTATGTTGCATCGTGTTCAGATCATCGAATTACCCCTATGCAGTGAATTTGAAGCGTTTAAGGGAAGTGTACGGTAGTGTTTTGGAAGAAAATTGTTTTTTTCGAAAATCGAGCAATTCGGTGATAACTCGAGAACGGTCGAATGTTAGCGTTTGCCGTATGTTGCATCGTGTTCAGATCATCGAATTAACCATATACAGTGAATTTCAAACGTTTAAGAGAAGTTTACGGTAGTGTTTTAGGCAGAAATTGTTTTTTTCGAAAATCGAGCAATTCGGTGATAACTCGAGAACCGTCGAATGTTAGCGCTCGCCGTATATTGCATCGTGTTCAGCGCATCAAATTACCCCTATACAGTGAATTTGAAGTGGTTACGGGAAGTGTACGGTAGTGTTTTTGAAGGAAAACCCGCTAATGCGATATTCGTGCGTTTCACGGGCAGAAAAGCACGTTTTTCACAGGCCTCACTGTTTTGATCATAACTCGAGAACGATCGAATGTTAGCATTTGCCGTATGTTGCATCGTGTGCAGCGCATCGAACTACCCCTATGCAGTGAATTTGAAGCGTTTAAGGGAAGTGTACGGTAGTGTTTTGGAAGAAAAATGGTTTTTTTCGAAAATCGAGCAATTCGGTGATAACTCGAGAACGGTCGAATGTTAGCGTTTGCCGTATGTTGCATCGTGTTCAGATCATCGAATTAACCATATACAGTGAATTTCAAACGTTTAAGAGAAGTGTACGGTAGTGTTTTAGGCAGGAATTGGTTTTTTCGAAAATCGAGCAATTCGGTGATAACTCGAGAACCGTCGAATGTTAGCGCTCGCCGTATGTTGCATCGTGTTCAGCGCATCAAATTACCCCTATACAGTGAATTTGAAGTGGTTACGGGAAGTGTACGGTAGTGTTTTTGAAGGAAAACACGTTAATGCGATATTCGTGCGTTTCACGGGCCGAAAAGCACGTTTTTCACAGTCCTCACTGTTTTGATCATAACTCGAGAACGATCGAATGTTAGCGTTTGCCGTATGTTGCATCGTGTTCAGCGCATCCAATTACCCCTATGCAGTGAATTTGAAGCGTTTAAGGGAAGTGTACGGTAGTGTTTTGGAAGAAAATTGTTTTTTTCGAAAATCGAGCAATTCGGTGAAAACTCAAGAACGGTCGAATGTTAGCGTTTGCCGTATGTTGCATCGTGTTCAGCGTATCGAATTACCCCTATGCAGTGAATTTGAAGCGTTTAAGGGAAGTGTACGGTAGTGTTTTGGAAGAAAATTGTTTTTTTCGAAAATCGAGCAATTCGGTGATAACTCGAGAACGGTCGAATGTTAGCGTTTGCCGTATGTTGCATCGTGTTCAGATCATCGAATTACCCCTATGCAGTGAATTTGAAGCGTTTAAGGGAAGTGTACGGTAGTGTTTTGGAAGAAAATTGTTTTTTTCGAAAATCGAGCAATTCGGTGATAACTCGAGAACGGTCGAATGTTAGCGTTTGCCGTATGGTGCATCGTGTTCAGATCATCGAATTAACCATATACAGTGAATTTCAAACGTTTAAGAGAAGTGTACGGTAGTGTTTTAGGCAGAAATTGGTTTTTTCGAAAATCGAGCAATTCGGTGATAACTCGAGAACCGTCGAATGTTAGCGCTCGCCGTATGTTGCATCGTGTTCAGCGCATCAAATTACCCCTATACAGTGAATTTGAAGTGGTTACGGGAAGTGTACGGTAGTGTTTTTGAAGGAAAACCCGTTAATGCGATATTCGTGCGTTTCACGGGCAGAAAAGCACTTTTTTCACAGGCCTCACTGTTTTGATCATAACTCGAGAACGATCGAATGTTAGCGTTTGCCGTATGTTGCATCGTGTTCAGCGCATCGAATTACCCCTATGCAGTGAATTTGAAGCGTTTAAGGGAAGTGTACGGTAGTGTTTTGGAAGAAAAATGGTTTTTTTCGAAAATCGAGCAATTCGGTGATAACTCGAGAACGGTCGAATGTTAGCGTTTGCCGTATGTTGCATCGTGTTCAGATCATCGAATTAACCATATACAGTGAATTTCAAACGTTTAAGAGAAGTGTACGGTAGTGTTTTAGGCAGGAATTGGTTTTTTCGAAAATCGAGCAATTCGGTGATAACTCGAGAACCGTCGAATGTTAGCGCTCGCCGTATGTTGCATCGTGTTCAGCGCATCAAATTACCCCTATACAGTGAATTTGAAGTGGTTACGGGAAGTGTACGGTAGTGTTTTTGAAGGAAAACACGTTAATGCGATATTCGTGCGTTTCACGGGCAGAAAAGCACGTTTTTCACAGTCCTCACTGTTTTGATCATAACTCGAGAACGATCGAATGTTAGCGTTTGCCGTATGTTGCATCGTGTTCAGCGCATCCAATTACCCCTATGCAGTGAATTTGAAGCGTTTAAGGGAAGTGTACGGTAGTGTTTTGGAAGAAAATTGTTATTTTCGAAAATCGAACAATTCGATGATACCTCGAGAACGGTCGAATGTTGGCGTTTGCCGTATGTTGCATCGTGTTCAGCACACCGAATTACCCCTACACAGTGAATTTGAAGTGGTTACGGGAAGTGTATGGTAGTGTTTTTGAAGGAAAACCCGTTAATGCGATATTCGTGCGTTTCACGGGCAGAAAAGCACGTTTTTCACAGTCCTCACTGTTTTGATGATAACTCGGGAACGGTCGAATGTTGGCGTTTGCCGTATGTTGCATCGTGTTCAGCACACCGAATTACCCCTACACACTGAATTTGAAGCGTTTAAGGGAAGTGTACGGTAATGTTTTTGGCCGAAATTGGTTTTTTCGAAAATCGAGCAATTCGATGATAACTCTCGAACGGTCGAATGTTAGCGTTTGCCGTATGTTGCATCGTGTTTAGCGCATCGAATTACCCCTATGCAGTGAATTTGAAGCGTTTAAGGGAAGTGTACGGTAGTGTTTAGGCAGAAATTTTTTTTTTCGAAAATCGAGCAATTCGGTGATAACTCGAGAACGGTCGAATGTTAGCACTCGCCGTATGTTGCATCGTGTTCAGCGCATCGAATAACCCCTATACAGTGATTTTGAAGTGGGTACGGGAAGTGTACGGTAGTGCTTTTGAAGGAAAACCCGTTAATGCGATATTCGTGCGTTTCACGGGCAGAAAAGCACGTTTTTCACAGTCCTCACTGTTTTGATGATAACTCGAGAACGATCGAATGTTAGCGTTTGCCGTATGTTGCATCGTGTTCAGCGCATCGAATTACCCCTATGCCGTGAATTTGAAGCGTTTAAGGGAAGTGTACGGTAGTGTTTTGGAAGAAAATTGTTTTTTTCGAAAATCGAGCAATTCGGTGAAAACTCAAGAACGGTCGAATGTTAGCGTTTGCCGTATGTTGCATCGCGTTCAGCGTATCGAATTACCTCTATGCAGTGAATTTGAAGCGTTTAAGGGAAGTGTACGGTAGTGTTTTGGAAGAAAATTTTTTTTTTCGAAAATCGAGCCATTCGGTGATAACTCGAGAACGGTCGAATGTTAGCGTTTGCCGTATGTTGCATCGTGTTCAGATCATCGAATTACCGCTATGCAGTGAATTTGAAGCGTTTAAGGGAAGTGTACGGTAGTGTTTTGGAAGAAAATTGTTTTTTTCGAAAATCGAGCAATTCGGTGATAACTCGAGAACGGTCGAATGTTAGCGTTTGCCGGATGTTGCATTGTGTTCAGCACATCGAATTACCCCTATACAGTGAATTTGAAGCGTTTGAGAGAAGTGTACGGTAGTGTTTAGGCAGAAATTTTTTTTTTCGAAAATCGAGCAATTCGGTGATAACTCGCGAACGGTCGAATGTTAGCACTCGCCGTATGTTGCATCGTGTTCAGCGCATCGAATAACCCCTATACAGTGATTTTGAAGTGGGTACGGGAAGTGTACGGTAGTGCTTTTGAAGGAAAACCCGTTAATGCGATATTCGTGCGTTTCACGGGCAGAAAAGCACGTTTTTCACAGTCCTCACTGTTTTGATGATAACTCGAGAACGATCGAATGTTAGCGTTTGCCGTATGTTGCATCGTGTTCAGCGCATCGAATTACCCCTATGCAGTGAATTTGAAGCGTTTAAGGGAAGTGTACGGTAGTGTTTTGGAAGAAAATTGTTTTTTTCGAAAATCGAGCAATTCGGTGAAAACTCAAGAACGGTCGAATGTTAGCGTTTGCCGTATGTTGCATCGTGTTCAGCGTATCGAATTACCTCTATGCAGTGAATTTGAAGCGTTTAAGGGAAGTGTACGGTAGTGTTTTGGAAGAAAATTTTTTTTTTCGAAAATCGAGCCATTCGGTGATAACTCGAGAACGGTCGAATGTTAGCGTTTGCCGTATGTTGCATCGTGTTCAGATCATCGAATTACCCCTATGCAGTGAATTTGAAGCGTTTAAGGGAATTGTACGGTAGTGTTTTGGAAGAAAATTGTTTTTTTCGAAAATCGAGCAATTCGGTGATAACTCGAGAACGGTCGAATGTTAGCGTTTGCCGTATGTTGCATCGTGTTCAGATCATCGAATTAACCATATACAGTGAATTTCAAACGTTTAAGAGAAGTTTACGGTAGTGTTTTAGGCAGAAATTGGTTTTTTCGAAAATCGAGCAATTCGGTGATAACTCGAGAACCGTCGAATGTTAGCGCTCGCCGTATGTTGCATCGTGTTCAGCGCATCCAATTACCCCTATGCAGTGAATTTGAAGCGTTTAAGGGAAGTGTACGGTAGTGTTTTGGAAGAAAATTGTTATTTTCGAAAATCGAACAATTCGATGATACCTCGAGAACGGTCGAATGTTGGCGTTTGCCGTATGTTGCATCGTGTTCAGCACACCGAATTACCCCTACACAGTGAATTTGAAGTGGTTACGGGAAGTGTACGGTAGTGTTTTTGAAGGAAAACCCGTTAATGCGATATTCGTGCGTTTCACGGGCAGAAAAGCACGTTTTTCACAGTCCTCACTGTTTTGATGATAACTCGAGAACGGTCGAATGTTGGCGTTTGCCGTATGTTGCATCGTGTTCAGCACACCGAATTACCCCTACACACGGAATTTGAAGCGTTTAAGGGAAGTGGACGGTAATGTTTTTGGCCGAAATTGGTTTTTTCGAAAATCGAGCAATTCGATGATAACTCTCGAACGGTCGAATGTTAGCGTTTGCCGTATGTTGCATCGGGTTTAGCGCATCGAATTACCCCTATGCAGTGAATTTGAAGCGTTTAAGGGAAGTGTACGGTAGTGTTTTGGAAGAAAATTGTTTTTTTCGAAAATCGAGCAATTCGGTGATAACTCGAGAACGGTCGAATGTTAGCGTTTGCCGTATGTTGCATCGTGTTCAGATCATCGAATTAACCATATACAGTGAATTTCAATCGTTTAAGAGAAGTGTACGGTAGTGTTTTAGGCAGAAATTGGTTTTTTCGAAAATCGAGCAATTCGGTGATAACTCGCGAACGGTCGAATGTTAGCGTTTGCCGGATGTTGCATTGTGTTCAGCACATCGAATTACCCCTATACAGTGAATTTGAAGCGTTTGAGAGAAGTATACGGTAGTGTTTAGGCAGAAATTTTTTTTTTCGAAAATCGAGCAATTCGGTGATAACTCGCGAACGGTCGAATGTTAGCACTCGCCGTATGTTGCATCGTGTTCAGCGCATCGAATAACCCCTATACAGTGATTTTGAAGTGGTTACGGGAAGTGTACGGTAGTGCTTTTGAAGGAAAACCCGTTAATGCGATATTCGTGCGTTTCACGGGCAGAAAAGCACGTTTTTCACAGTCCTCACTGTTTTGATCATAACTCGAGAACGATCGAATGTTAGCGTTTGCCGTATGTTGCATCGTGTTCAGCGCATCGAATTACCCCTATGCAGTGAATTTGAAGCGTTTAAGGGAAGTGTACGGTAGTGTTTTGGAAGAAAATTGTTTTTTTCGAAAATCGAGCAATTCGGTGATAACTCGAGAACGGTGGAATGTTAGCGTTTGCCGTATGTTGCATCGTGTTCAGATCATCGAATTAACCATATACAGTGAATTTCAAACGTTGAAGAGAAGTGTACGGTAGTGTTTTAGGCAGAAATTGGTTTTTTCGAAAATCGAGCAATTCGGTGATAACTCGAGAACCGTCGAATGTTAGCGCTCGCCGTATGTTGCATCGTGTTCAGCGCATCAAATTACCCCTATACAGTGAATTTGAAGTGGTTACGGGAAGTGTACGGTAGTGTTTTTGAAGGAAAACCCGTTAATGCGATATTCGTGCGTTTCACGGGCAGAAAAGCACGTTTTTCACAGGCCTCACTGTTTTGATCATAACTCGAGAACGATCGAATGTTAGCGTTTGCCGTATGTTGCATCGTGTTCAGCGCATCCAATTACCCCTATGCAGTGAATTTGAAGCGTTTAAGGGAAGTGTACGGTAGTGTTTTTGGCCGAAATTGGTTTTTTCGAAAATCGAGCAATTCGATGATAACTCTCGAACGGTCGAATGTTAGCGTTTGCCGTATGTTGCATCGTGTTTAGCGCATCGAATTACCCCTATGCAGTGAATTTGAAGAGTTTAAGGGAAGTGTACGGTAGTGTTTTGGAAGAAAATTGTTTTTTTCGAAAATCGAGCAATTCGGTGATAACTCGAGAACGGTCAAATGTTAGCACTCGCCGTATGTTGCATCGTGTTCAGCGCATCGAATAACCCCTATACAGTGATTTTGAAGTGGTTACGGGAAGTGTAGGGTAGTGCTTTTGAAGGAAAACCCGTTAATGCGATATTCGTGCGTTTCACGGGCAGAAAAGCACGTTTTTCACAGTCCTCACTGTTTTGATCATAACTCGAGAACGATCGAATGTTAGCGTTCGCCGTATGTTGCATGGTGTTCACCGCATCGAATTACCCCTATGCAGTGAATTTGAAGCGTTTAAGGGAAGTGTACGGTAGTGCTTTGGAAGAAAATTGTTTTTTTCGAAAATCGAGCAATTCGATGATAACTCTCGAACGGTCGAATGTTAGCGTTTGCCGTATGTTGCATCGTGTTCAGCGCATCGAATTACCCCTATGCAGTGAATTTGAAGCGTTTAAGGGAAGTGTACGGTAGTGTTTTGGAAGAAAATTGTTTTTTTCGAAAATCGAGCAATTCGGTGATAACTCAAGAACGGTCGAATGTTAGCGTTTGCCGTATGTTGCATCGTGTTCAGCGTATCGAATTACCCCTATGCAGTGAATTTGAAGCGTTTAAGGGAAGTGTACGGTAGTGTTTTGGAAGAAAATTGTTTTTTTCGAAAATCGAGCAATTCGGTGATAACTCGAGAACGGTCGAATGTTAGCGTTTGCCGTATGTTGCATCGTGTTCAGCGCATCGAATTACCCCTATGCAGTGAATTTGAAGCGTTTAAGGGAAGTGTACGGTAGTGTTTTGGAAGAAAATTGTTTTTTTCGAAAATCGAGCAATTCGGTGATAACTCGAGAACGGTCGAATGTTAGCGTTTGCCGTATGTTGCATCGTGTTCAGATAATCGAATTAACCATATACAGTGAATTTCAAACGTTTAAGAGAAGTGTACGGTAGTGTTTTAGGCAGAAATTGGTTTTTTCGAAAATCGAGCAATTCGGTGATAACTCGAGAACCGTCGAATGTTAGCGCTCGCCGTATGTTGCATCGTGTTCAGCGCATCAAATTACCCCTATACAGTGAATTTGAAGTGGTTACGGGAAGTGTACGGTAGTATTTTTGAAGGAAAACCCGTTAATGCGATATTCGTGCGTTTCACGGGCAGAAAAGCACGTTTTTCACAGTCCTCACTGTTTTGATGATAACTCGAGAAAGGTCGAATGTTAGCGTTTGCCGTGTGTTGCATTGTGTTCAGCGCATCGAATTACCCCTATGCAGTGAATTTGAAGCGTTTAAGGGAAGTGTACGGTAGTGTTTTGGAAGAAAATTGTTTTTTTCGAAAATCGAGCAATTCGATGATAACTCTCGAACGGTCGAATGTTAGCGTTTGCCGTATGTTGCATCGTGTTCAGCGCATCGAATTACCCCTATGCAGTGCATTTGAAGCGTTTAAGGGAAGTGTACGGTAGTGTTTTGGAAGAAAATTGTGTTTTTCGAAAATCGAGCAATTCGGTGATAACTCAAGAACGGTCGAATGTTAGCGTTTGCCGTATGTTGCATCGTATTCAGCGTATCGAATTACCCCTATGCAGTGAATTTGAAGCGTTTAAGGGAAGTGTACGGTAGTGTTTTGGAAGAAAATTTTTTTTTCGAAAATCGAGCAATTCGGTGATAACTCGAGAACGGTCGAATGTTAGCGTTTGCCGTATGTTGCATCGTGTTCAGATCATCGAATTAACCATATACAGTGAATTTCAAACGTTTAAGAGAAGTGTACGGTAGTGTTTAAGGCAGAAATTGGTTTTTTCGAAAATCGAGCAATTCGGTGATAACTCGCGAACGGTCGAATGTTAGCACTCGCCGTATGTTGCATCGTGTTCAGCGCATCAAATTACCCCTATACAGTCAATTTGAAGTGGTTACGGGAAGTGTACGGTAGTGTTTTTGAAGGAAAACCCGTTAATGCGATATTCGTGCGTTTCACGGGCCGAAAAGCACGTTTTTCACAGTCCTCACTGTTTTGATCATAACTCGAGAACGATCGAATGTTAGCGTTTGCCGTATGTTGCATCGTGTTCAGCGCATCCAATTACCCCTATGCAGTGAATTTGAAGCGTTTAAGGGAAGTGTACGGTAGTGTTTTGGAAGAAAATTGTTATTTTCGAAAATCGAACAATTCGATGATACCTCGAGAACGGTCGAATGTTGGCGTTTGCCGTATGTTGCATCGTGTTCAGCACACCGAATTACCCCTACACAGTGAATTTGAAGTGGTTACGGGAAGTGTACGGTAGTGTTTTTGAAGGAAAACCCGATAATGCGATATTCGTGCGTTTCACGGGCAGAAAAGCACGTTTTTCACAGTCCTCACTGTTTTGATGATAACTCGAGAACGGTCGAATGTTGGCGTTTGCCGTATGTTGCATCGTGTTCAGCGCATCGAATTACCCCTATGCAGTGAATTTGAAGCGTTTAAGGGAAGTGTACGGTAGTGTTTTGGAAGAAAATTGTGTTTTTCGAAAATCGAGCAATTCGGTGATAACTCAAGAACGGTCGAATGTTAGCGTTTGCCGTATGTTGCATCGTATTCAGCGTATCGAATTACCCCTATGCAGTGAATTTGAAGCGTTTAAGGGAAGTGTACGGTAGTGTTTTGGAAGAAAATTGTTTTTTTCGAAAATCGAGCAATTCGGTCATAACTCGAGAACGGTCGAATGTTAGCGTTTGCCGTATGTTGCATCGTGTTCAGATCATCGAATTAACCATATACAGTGAATTTCAAACGTTTAAGAGAAGTGTACGGTAGTGTTTAAGGCAGGAATTGGTTTTTTCGAAAATCGAGCAATTCGGTGATAACTCCAGAACCGTCGAATGTTAGCGCTCGCCGTATGTTGCATCGTGTTCAGCGCATCAAATTACCCCTATACAGTCAATTTGAAGTGGTTACGGGAAGTGTACGGTAGTGTTTTTGAAGGAAAACCCGTTAATGCGATATTCGTGCGTTTCACGGGCCGAAAAGCACGTTTTTCACAGTCCTCACTGTTTTGATCATAACTCGAGAACGATCGAATGTTAGCGTTTGCCGTATGTTGCATCGTGTTCAGCGCATCCAATTACCCCTATGCAGTGAATTTGAAGCGTTTAAGGGAAGTGTACGGTAGTGTTTTGGAAGAAAATTGTTATTTTCGAAAATCGAACAATTCGATGATACCTCGAGAACGGTCGAATGTTGGCGTTTGCCGTATGTTGCATCGTGTTCAGCACACCGAATTACCCCTACACAGTGAATTTGAAGTGGTTACGGGAAGTGTACGGTAGTGTTTTTGAAGGAAAACCCGTTAATGCGATATTCGTGCGTTTCACGGGCAGAAAAGCACGTTTTTCACAGTCCTCACTGTTTTGATGATAACTCGAGAACGGTCGAATGTTGGCGTTTGCCGTATGTTGCATCGTGTTCAGCACACCGAATTACCCCTACACACTGAATTTGAAGCGTTTAAGGGAAGTGTACGGTAATGTTTTTGGCCGAAATTGGTTTTTTCGAAAATCGAGCAATTCGATGATAACTCTCGAACGGTCGAATGTTAGCGTTTGCCGTATGTTGCATCGTGTTTAGCGCATCGAATTACCCCTATGCAGTGAATTTGAAGCGTTTAAGGGAAGTGTACGGTAGTGTTTTGGAAGAAAATTGTTTTTTTTCGAAAATCGAGCAATTCGGTGATAACTCGAGAACGGTCAAATGTTAGCACTCGCCGTATGTTGCATCGTGTTCAGCGCATCGAATAACCCCTATACAGTGATTTTGAAGTGGTTACGGGAAGTGTAGGGTAGTGCTTTTGAAGGAAAACCCGTTAATGCGATATTCGTGCGTTTCACGGGCAGAAAAGCACGTTTTTCACAGTCCTCACTGTTTTGATCATAACTCGAGAACGATCGAATGTTAGCGTTTGCCGTATGTTGCATCGTGTTCAGCGCATCGAATTACCCCTATGCAGTGAATTTGAAGCGTTTAAGGGAAGTGTACGGTAGTGCTTTGGAAGAAAATTGTTTTTTTCGAAAATCGAGCAATTCGATGATAACTCTCGAACGGTCGAATGTTAGCGTTTGCCGTATGTTGCATCGTGTTCAGCGCATCGAATTACCCCTATGCAGTGAATTTGAAGCGTTTAAGGGAAGTGTACGGTAGTGTTTTGGAAGAAAATTGTTTTTTTCGAAAATCGAGCAATTCGGTGATAACTCAAGAACGGTCGAATGTTAGCGTTTGCCGTATGTTGCATCGTGTTCAGCGTATCGAATTACCCCTATGCAGTGAATTTGAAGCGTTTAAGGGAAGTGTACGGTAGTGTTTTGGAAAAAAATTGTTTTCTTCGAAAATCGAGCAATTCGGTGATAACTCGAGAACGGTCGAATCTTAGCGTTTGCCGTATGTTGCATCGTGTTCAGATCATCGAATTAACCATATACAGTGAATTTCAATCGTTTAAGAGAAGTGTACGGTAGTGTTTTAGGCAGAAATTGGTTTTTTCGAAAATCGAGCAATTCGGTGATAACTCGAGAACCGTCGAATGTTAGCGCTCGCCGTATGTTGCATCGTGTTCAGCGCATCAAATTACCCCTATACAGTGAATTTGAAGTGGTTACGGGAAGTGTACGGTAGTGTTTTTGAAGGAAAACCCGTTAATGCGATATTCGTGCGTTTCACGGGCAGAAAAGCACGTTTTTCACAGTCCTCACTGTTTTGATCATAACTCGAGAACAATCGAATGTTAGCGGTTGCCGTATGTTGCATCGTGTTCAGCGCATCGAATTACCCCTATGCAGTGAATTTGAAGCGTTTAAGGGAAGTGTACGGTAGTGCTTTGGAAGAAAATTGTTTTTTTCGAAAATCGAGCAATTCGATGATAACTCTCGAACGGTCGAATGTTAGCGTTTGCCGTATGTTGCATCGTGTTCAGCGCATCGAATTACCCCTATGCAGTGAATTTGAAGCGTTTAAGGGAAGTGTACGGTAGTGTTTTGGAAGAAAATTGTTTTTTTCGAAAATCGAGCAATTCGGTGATAACTCAAGAACGGTCGAATGTTAGCGTTTGCCGTATGTTGCATCGTGTTCAGCGTATCGAATTACCCCTATGCAGTGAATTTGAAGCGTTTAAGGGAAGTGTACGGTAGTGTTTTGGAAAAAAATTGTTTTCTTCGAAAATCGAGCAATTCGGTGATAACTCGAGAACGGTCGAATCTTAGCGTTTGCCGTATGTTGCATCGTGTTCAGATCATCGAATTAACCATATACAGTGCATTTCAATCGTTTAAGAGAAGTGTACGGTAGTGTTTTAGGCAGAAATTGGTTTTTTCGAAAATCGAGCAATTCGGTGATAACTCGAGAACCGTCGAATGTTAGCGCTCGCCGTATGTTGCATCGTGTTCAGCGCATCAAATTACCCCTATACAGTGAATTTGAAGTGGTTACGGGAAGTGTACGGTAGTGTTTTTGAAGGAAAACCCGTTAATGCGATATTCGTGCGTTTCACGGGCAGAAAAGCACGTTTTTCACAGTCCTCACTGTTTTGATCATAACTCGAGAACAATCGAATGTTAGCGTTTGCCGTATGTTGCATCGTGTTCAGCGCATCGAATTACCCCTATGCAGTGAATTTGAAGCGTTTAAGGGAACTGTACGGTAGTGTTTTGGAAGAAAATGGTTTTTTTCGAAAATCGAGCAATTCGATGATAACTCTCGAACGGTCGAATGTTAGCGTTTGCCGTATGTTGCATCGTGTTCAGCGCATCGAATTACCCCTATGCAGTGAATTTGAAGCGTTTAAGGGAAGTGTACGGTAGTGTTTTGGAAGAAAATTGTGTTTTTCGAAAATCGAGCAATTCGGTGATAACTCAAGAACGGTCGAATGTTAGCGTTTGCCGTATGTTGCATCGTGTTCAGATCATCGAATTAACCATATACAGTGAATTTCAAACGTTTAAGAGAAGTGTACGGTAATGTTTTTCGCCGAAATTGGTTTTTTCGAAAATCGAGCAATTCGATGATAATTCTCGAACGGTCGAATGTTAGCGTTTGCCGTATGTTGCATCGTGTTCAGCGCATCGCATTACCCCTATGCAGTGAATTTGAAGCGTTTAAGGGCAGTGTACGGTAGTGTTTTGGAAGAAAATTGTTTTTTTCGAAAATCGAGCAATTCGGTGATAACTCGCGAACGGTCGAATGTTAGCACTCGCCGTATGTTGCATCGTGTTCAGCACACCGAATTACCCCTACACAGTGAATTTGAAGTGGTTACGGGAAGTGTACGGTAGTGTTTTTGAAGGAAAACCCGTTAATGCGATATTCGTGCGTTTCACGGGCAGAAAAGCACGTTTTTCACAGTCCTCACTGTTTTGATGATAACTCGAGAACGGTCGAATGTTGGCGTTTGCCGTATGTTGCTTCGTGTTTAGCACACCGAATTACCCCTACACACTGAATTTGAAGCGTTTAAGGGAAGTGTACGGTAATGTTTTTGGCCGAAATTGGTTTTTTCGAAAATCGAGCAATTCGATGATAACTCTCGAACGGTCGAATGTTAGCGTTTGCCGTATGTTGCATCGTGTTTAGCGCATCGAATAACCCCTATGCAGTGAATTTGAAGCGTTTAAGGGAAGTGTACGGTAGTGTTTTGGAAGAAAATTGTTTTTTTCGAAAATCGAGCAATTCGGTGATAACTCGAGAACGGTCGAATGTTAGCGTTTGCCGTATGTTGCATCGTGTTCAGATCATCGAATTAACCATATACAGTGAATTTCAATCGTTTAAGAGAAGTGTACGGTAGTGTTTTAGGCAGAAATTGGTTTTTTCGAAAATCGAGCAATTCGGTGATAACTCGCGAACGGTCGAATGTTAGCGTTCGCCGGATGTTGCATTGTGTTCAGCACATCGAATTACCCCTATACAGTGAATTTGAAGCGTTTGAGAGAAGTGTACGGTAGTGTTTAGGCAGAAATTTTTTTTTTCGAAAATCGAGCAATTCGGTGATAACTCGCGAACGGTCGAATGTTAGCACTCGCCGTATGTTGCATCGTGTTCAGCGCATCGAATAACCCCTATACAGTGATTTTGAAGTGGTTACGGGAAGTGTACGGTAGTGCTTTTGAAGGAAAACCCGTTAATGCAATATTCGTGCGTTTCACGGGCAGAAAAGCACGTTTTTCACAGTCCTCACTGTTTTGATCATAACTCGAGAACGATCGAATGTTAGCGTTTGCCGTATGTTGCATCGTGTTCAGCGCATCGAATTACCCCTATGCAGTGAATTTGAAGCGTTTAAGGGAAGTGTACGGTAGTGTTTTGGAAGAAAATTGTTTTTTTCGAAAATCGAGCAATTCGGTGATAACTCAAGGAACGGTCGAATGTTAGCGTTTGCCGTATGTTGCATTGTGTTCAGATCATCGAATTAACCATATACAGTGAATTTCAAACGTTTAAGAGAAGTGTACGGTAGTGTTTTAGGCAGAAATTGGTTTTTTCGAAAATCGAGCAATTCGGTGATAACTCGAGAACCGTCGAATGTTAGCGCTCGCCGTATGTTGCATCGTGTTCAGCGCATCAAATTACCCCTATACAGTGAATTTGAAGTGGTTACGGGAAGTGTACGGTAGTATTTTTGAAGGAAAACCCGTTAATGCGATATTCGTGCGTTTCACGGGCAGAAAAGCACGTTTTTCACAGTCCTCACTGTTTTGATGATAACTCGAGAAAGGTCGAATGTTAGCGTTTGCCGTGTGTTGCATTGTGTTCAGCGCATCGAATTACCCCTATGCAGTGAATTTGAAGCGTTTAAGGGAAGTGTACGGTAGTGTTTTGGAAGAAAATTGTTTTTTTCGAAAATCGAGCAATTCGATGATAACTCTCGAACGGTCGAATGTTAGCGTTTGCCGTATGTTGCATCGTGTTCAGCGCATCGAATTACCCCTATGCAGTGAATTTGAAGCGTTTAAGGGAAGTGTACGGTAGTGTTTTGGAAGAAAATTGTGTTTTTCGAAAATCGAGCAATTCGGTGATAACTCAAGAACGGTCGAATGTTAGCGTTTGCCGTATGTTGCATCGTATTCAGCGTATCGAATTACCCCTATGCAGTGAATTTGAAGCGTTTAAGGGAAGTGTACGGTAGTGTTTTGGAAGAAAATTTTTTTTTCGAAAATCGAGCAATTCGGTGATAACTCGAGAACGGTCGAATGTTAGCGTTTGCCGTATGTTGCATCGTGTTCAGATCATCGAATTAACCATATACAGTGAATTTCAAACGTTTAAGAGAAGTGTACGGTAGTGTTTAAGGCAGAAATTGGTTTTTTCGAAAATCGAGCAATTCGGTGATAACTCGCGAACGGTCGAATGTTAGCACTCGCCGTATGTTGCATCGTGTTCAGCGCATCGAATAACCCCTATACAGTGATTTTGAAGTGGTTACGGGAAGTGTACGGTAGTGCTTTTGAAGGAAAACCCGTTAATGCGATATTCGTGCGTTTCACGGGCAGAAAAGCACGTTTTTCACAGTCCTCACTGTTTTGATCATAACTCGAGAACGATCGAATGTTAGCGTTTGCCGTATGTTGCATCGTGTTCAGCGCATCGAATTACCCCTATGCAGTGAATTTGAAGCGTTTAAGGGAAGTGTACGGTAGTGTTTTGGAAGAAAATTGTTTTTTTCGAAAATCGAGCAATTCGGTGATAACTCAAGAACGGTCGAATGTTAGCGTTTGCCGTATGTTGCATCGTGTTCAGATCATCGAATTAACCATATACAGTGAATTTCAAACGTTTAAGAGAAGTGTACGGTAGTGTTTAAGGCAGAAATTGGTTTTTTCGAAAATCGAGCAATTCGGTGATAACTCGAGAACCGTCGAATGTTAGCGCTCGCCGTCTGTTGCATCGTGTTCAGCGCATCAAATTACCCCTATACAGTGAATTTGAAGTGGTTACGGGAAGTGTACGGTAGTGTTTTTGAAGGAAAACCCGTTAATGCGATATTCGTGCGTTTCACGGGCAGAAAAGCACGTTTTTCACAGTCCTCACTGTTTTGATCATAACTCGAGAACGATCGAATGTTAGCGTTTGCCGTATGTTGCATCGTGTTCAGCGCATCGAATTACCCCTATGCAGTGAATTTGAAGCGTTTAAGGGAAGTGTACGGTAGTGTTTTGGAAGAAACTTGTTTTTTTCGAAAATCGAGCAATTCGGTGATAACTCAAGGAACGATCGAATGTTAGCGTTTGCCGTGTGTTGCATTGTGTTCAGCACATCCAATTACCCCTACACACTGAATTTGAAGCGTTTAAGGGAAGTGTACGGTAATGTTTTTGGCCGAAATTGGTTTTTTCGAAAATCGAGCAATTCGATGAAAACTCTCGAACGGTCGAATGTTAGCGTTTGCCGTATGTTGCATCGTGTTCAGCGCATCGAATTACCCCTATGCAGTGAATTTGAAGCGTTTAAGGGAAGTGTACGGTAGTGTTTTGGAAGAAAATTGTTTTTTTCGAAAATCGAGCAATTCGGTGATAACTCAAGAACGGTCGAATGTTAGCGTTTGCCGGATGTTGCATTGTGTTCAGCACATCGAATTACCCCTATACAGTGAATTTGAAGCGTTTGAGAGAAGTGTACGGTAGTGTTTAGGCAGAAATTTTTTTTTTCGAAAATCGAGCAATTCGGTGATAACTCGCGAACGGTCGAATGTTAGCACTCGCCGTATGTTGCATCGTGTTCAGCGCATCGAATAACCCATATACAGTGATTTTGAAGTGGTTACGGGAAGTGTACGGTAGTGTTTTTGAAGGAAAACCCGTTAATGCGATATTCGTGCGTTTCACGGGCAGAAAAGCGCGTTTTTCACAGTCCTCACTGTTTTGATGATAACTCGAGAAAGGTCGAATGTTAGCGTTTGCCGTGTGTTGCATTGTGTTCAGCACATCAAATTACCCCTACACACTGAATTTGAAGCGTTTAAGGGAAGTGTACGGTAATGTTTTTGGCCGAAATTGGTTTTTTCGAAAATCGAGCAATTCGATGATAACTCTCGAACGGTCGAATGTTAGCGTTTGCCGTATGTTGCATCGTGTTCAGCGTATCGAGTTACCCCTATGCAGTGAATTTGAAGCGTTTAAGGGAAGTGTACGGTAGTGTTTTGGAAGAAAATTGTGTTTTTCGAAAATCGAGCAATTCGGTGATAACTCGAGAACGGTCGAATGTTAGCGTTTGCCGTATGTTGCATCGTATTCAGCGTATCGAATTACCACTATGCAGTGAATTTGAAGCGTTTAAGGGAAGTGTACGGTAGTGTTTTGGAAGAAAATTGTGTTTTTCGAAAATCGAGCAATTCGGTGATAACTCAAGAACGGTCGAATGTTAGCGTTTGCCGTATGTTGCATCGTATTCAGCGTATCGAATTACCCCTATGCAGTGAATTTGAAGCGTTTAAGGGAAGTGTACGGTAGTGTTTTGGAAGAAAATTGTTTTTTTCGAAAATCGAGCAATTCGGTGATAACTCGAGAACGGTCGAATGTTAGCGTTTGCCGTATGTTGCATCGTGTTCAGATCATCGAATTAACCATATACAGTGAATTTCAAACGTTTAAGAGAAGTGTACGGTAGTGTTTAAGGCAGAAATTGGTTTTTTCGAAAATCGAGCAATTCGGTGATAACTCGAGAACCGTCGAATGTTAGCGCTCGCCGTATGTTGCATCGTGTTCAGCGCATCAAATTACTCCTATACAGTGAATTTGAAGTGGTTACGGGAAGTGTACGGTAGTGTTTTTGAAGGAAAACCCGTTAATGCGATATTCGTGCGTTTCACGGGCAGAAAAGCGCGTTTTTCACAGTCCTCACTGTTTTGATCATAACTCGAGAACGATCGAATGTTAGCGTTTGCCGTATGTTGCATCATGTTCAGCGCATCGAATTACCCCTATGCAGTGAATTTGAAGCGTTTAAGGGAAGTGTACGGTAGTGTTTTGGAAGAAAATTGTTTTTTTCGAAAATCGAGCGATTCGATGATAACTCTCGAACGGTCGAATGTTAGCGTTTGCCGTATGTTGCATCGTGTTCAGCGCATCGAATTACCCCTATGCAGTGAATTTGAAGCGTTTAAGGGAAGTGTACGGTAGTGTTTTGGAAGAAAATTGTGTTTTTCGAAAATCGAGCAATTCGGTGATAACTCAAGAACGGTCGAATGTTAGCGTTTGCCGTATGTTGCATCGTATTCAGCGTATCGAATTACCCCTATGCAGTGAATTTGAAGCGTTTAAGGGAAGTGTACGGTAGTGTTTTGGAAGAAAATTGTTTTTTTCGAAAATCGAGCAATTCGGTGATAACTCGAGAACGGTCGAATGTTAGCGTTTGCCGTATGTTGCATCGTGTTCAGATCATCGAATTAACCATATACAGTGAATTTCAAACGTTTAAGAGAAGTGTACGGTAGTGTTTAAGGCAGAAATTGGTTTTTTTCGAAAATCGAGCAATTCGGTGATAACTCGAGAACCGTCGAATGTTAGCGCTCGCCGTATGTTGCATCGTGTTCAGCGCATCAAATTACTCCTATACAGTGAATTTGAAGTGGTTACGGGAAGTGTACGGTAGTGTTTTTGAAGGAAAACCCGTTAATGCGATATTCGTGCGTTTCACGGGCAGAAAAGCGCGTTTTTCACAGTCCTCACTGTTTTGATCATAACTCGAGAACGATCGAATGTTAGCGTTTGCCGTATGTTGCATCATGTTCAGCGCATCGAATTACCCCTATGCAGTGAATTTGAAGCGTTTAAGGGAAGTGTACGGTAGTGTTTTGGAAGAAAATTGTTTTTTTCGAAAATCGAGCGATTCGATGATAACTCTCGAACGGTCGAATGTTAGCGTTTGCCGTATGTTGCATCGTGTTCAGCGCATCGAATTACCCCTATGCAGTGAATTTGAAGCGTTTAAGGGAAGTGTACGGTAGTGTTTTGGAAGAAAATTGTTTTTTTCGAAAATCGAGCAATTCGGTGATAACTCAAGAACGTTCGAATGTTAGCGTTTGCCGTATGTTGCATCGTGTTCAGCGTATCGAATTACCCCTATGCAGTGAATTTGAAGCGTTTAAGGGAAGTGTACGGTAGTGTTTTGGAAGAAAATTGTTTTTTTCGAAAATCGAGCAATTCGGTGATAACTCGAGAACGGTCGAAGGTTAGCGTTTGCCGTATGTTGCATCGTGTTCAGATCATCGAATTAACCATATACAGTGAATTTCAAACGTTTAAGAGAAGTGTACGGTAGTGTTTTAGGCAGAAATTGTTTTTTTCGAAAATCGAGCAATTCGGTGATAACTCGAGAACCGTCGAATGTTAGCACTCGCCGTATGTTGCATCGTGTTCAGCGCACCAAATTACCCCTATACAGTGAATTTGAAGTGGTTACGGGAAGTGTACGGTAGTATTTTTGAAGGAAAACCCGTTAATGCGATATTCGTGCGTTTCACGGGCAGAAAAGCACGTTTTTCACAGTCCTCACTGTTTTGATGATAACTCGAGAAAGGTCGAATGTTAGCGTTTGCCGTGTGTTGCATTGTGTTCAGCGCATCGAATTACCCCTATGCAGTGAATTTGAAGCGTTTAAGGGAAGTGTACGGTAGTGTTTTGGAAGAAAATTGTTTTTTTCGAAAATCGAGCAATTCGGTGATAACTCAAGAACGGTCGAATGTTAGCGTTTGCCGTATGTTGCATCGTGTTCAGCGTATCGAATTACCCCTATGCAGTGAATTTGAAGCGTTTAAGGGAAGTGTACGGTAGTGTTTTGGAAGAAAATTGTTTTTTTCGAAAATCGAGCAATTCGGTGATAACTCGAGAACGGTCGAATGTTAGCGTTTGCCGTATGTTGCATCGTGTTCAGATCATCGAATTACCCCTATGCAGTGAATTTGAAGCGTTTAAGGGAAGTGTACGGTAGTGTTTTGGAAGAAAATTGTTTTTTTCGAAAATCGAGCAATTCGGTGATAACTCGAGAACGGTCGAATGTTAGCGTTTGCCGTATGTTGCATCGTGTTCAGATAATCGAATTAACCATATACAGTGAATTTCAAACGTTTAAGAGAAGTGTACGGTAGTGTTTTAGGCAGAAATTGGTTTTTTCGAAAATCGAGCAATTCGGTGATAACTCGAGAACCGTCGAATGGTAGCGCTCGCCATATGTTGCATCGTGTTCAGCGCATCAAATTACCCCTATACAGTGAATTTGAAGTGGTTACGGGAAGTGTACGGTAGTGTTTTTGAAGGAAAACCCGTTAATGCGATATTCGTGCGTTTCACGGGCAGAAAAGCACGTTTTTCACAGTCCTCACTGTTTTGATGATAACTCGAGAAAGGTCGAATGTTAGCGTTTGCCGTGTGTTGCATTGTGTTCCACACATCAAATTACCCCTACACACTGAATTTGAAGCGTTTAAGGGAAGTGTACGGTAGTGTTTTGGAAGAAAATTGTTTTTTTCGAAAATCGCGCAATTCGGTGATAACTCAAGAACGGTCGAATGTTAGCGTTTGCCGTATGTTGCATCGTGTTCAGCGTATCGAATTACCCCTATGCAGTGAATTTGAAGCGTTTAAGGGAAGTGTACGGTAGTGTTTTGGAAGAAAATTGTTTTTTTCGAAAATCGAGCAATTCGGTGATAACTCGAGAACGGTCGAATGTTAGCGTTTGCCGTATGTTGCATCGTGTTCAGATCATCGAATTAACCATATACAGTGAATTTCAAACATTTAAGAGAAGTGTACGGTAGTGTTTTAGGCAGAAATTGGTTTTTTCGAAAATCGAGCAATTCGGTGATAACTCGAGAACCGTCGAATGTTAGCGCTCGCCGTATGTTGCATCGTGTTCAGCGCATCAAATTACCCCTATACAGTGAATTTGAAGTGGTTACGGGAAGTGTACGGTAGTATTTTTGAAGGAAAACCCGTTAATGCGATATTCGTGCGTTTCACGGGCAGAAAAGCACGTTTTTCACAGTCCTCACTGTTTTGATCATAACTCGAGAACGATCGAATGTTAGCGTTTGCCGTATGTTGCATCGTGTTCAGCGCATCGAATTACCCCTATGCAGTGAATTTGAAGCGTTTAAGGGAAGTGTACGGTAGTGTTTTGGAAGAAAATTGTTTTTTTCGAAAATCGAGCAATTCGGTGATAACTCAAGAACGGTCGAATGTTAGCGTTTGCCGTATGTTGCATCGTGTTCAGCGCATCGAATTACCCCTATGCAGTGAATTTGAAGCGTTTAAGGGAAGTGTACGGTAGTGTTTTGGAAGAAAATTTTTTTTTTCGAAAATCGAGCAATTCGGTGATAACTCAAGAACGTTCGAATGTTAGCGTTTGCCGTATGTTGCATCGTGTTCAGCGTATCGAATTACCCCTATGCAGTGAATTTGAAGCGTTTAAGGGAAGTGTACGGTAGTGTTTTGGAAGAAAATTGTTTTTTTCGAAAATCGAGCAATTCGGTGATAACTCGAGAACGGTCGAATGTTAGCGTTTGCCGTATGTTGCATCGTGTTCAGATCATCGAATTAACCATATACAGTGAATTTCAAACGTTTAAGAGAAGTGTACGGTAGTGTTTAAGGCAGAAATTGGTTTTTTCGAAAATCGAGCAATTCGGCGATAACTCGCGAACGGTCGAATGTTAGCACTCGCCGTATGTTGCATCCTGTTCAGCGCATCGAATAACCCCTATACAGTGATTTTGAAGTGGTTACGGGAAGTGTACGGTAGTGCTTTTGAAGGAAAACCCGTTAATGCGATATTCGTGCGTTTCACGGGCAGAAAAGCACGTTTTTCACAGTCCTCACTGTTTTGATCATAACTCGAGAACGATCGAATGTTAGCGTTTGCCGTATGTTGCATCGTGTTCAGCGCATCGAATTACCCCTATGCAGTGAATTTGAAGCGTTTAAGGGAAGTGTACGGTAGTGTTTTGGAAGAAAATTGTTTTTTTCGAAAATCGAGCAATTCGGTGATAACTCAAGAACGGTCGAATGTTAGCGTTTGCCGTATGTTGCATCGTGTTCAGCGCATCGAATTACCCCTATGCAGTGAATTTGAAGCGTTTAAGGGAAGTGTACGGTAGTGTTTTGGAAGAAAATTGTTTTTTTCGAAAATCGAGCAATTCGGTGATAACTCAAGAACGGTCGAATGTTAGCGTTTGCCGTATGTTGCATCGTGTTCAGATCATCGAATTAACCATGTACAGTGTATTTCAAACGTTTAAGAGAAGTGTACGGTAGTGTTTTAGGCAGAAATTGGTTTTTTCAAAAATCGAGCAATTCGGTGATAACTCGAGAACCGTCGAATGTTAGCGCTCGCCGTATGTTGCATCGTGTTCAGCGCATCAAATTACCCCTATACAGTGAATTTGAAGTGGTTACGGGAAGTGTACGGTAGTGTTTTTGAAGGAAAACCCGTTAATGCGATATTCCTGCGTTTCACGGGCAGAAAAGCACGTTTTTCACAGTCCTCACTGTTTTGATGATAACTCGAGAAAGGTCGAATGTTAGCGTTTGCCGTGTGTTGCATTGTGTTCAGCACATCAAATTACCCCTACACACTGAATTTGAAGCGTTTAAGGGAAGTGTACGGTAATGTTTTTGGCCGAAATTGGTTTTTTCGAAAATCGAGCAATTCGATGATAACTCTCGAACGGTCGAATGTTAGCGTTTGCCGTATGTTGCATCGTGTTCAGCGCATCGAATTACCCCTATGCAGTGAATTTGAAGCGTTTAAGGGAAGTGTACGGTAGTGTTTTGGAAGAAAATTGTTTTTTTCGAAAATCGAGCAATTCGGTGATAACTCAAGAACGGTCGAATGTTAGCGTTTGCCGTATGTTGCATCGTGTTCAGATCATCGAATTACCCCTATGCAGTGAATTTGAAGCGTTTAAGGGAAGTGTACGGTAGTGTTTTGGAAGAAAATTGTGTTTTTCGAAAATCGAGCAATTCGGTGATAACTCAAGAACGGTCGAATGTTAGCGTTTGCCGTATGTTGCATCGTATTCAGCGTATCGAATTACCCCTATGCAGTGAATTTGAAGCGTTTAAGGGAAGTGTACGGTAGTGTTTTGGAAGAAAATTGTTTTTTTCGAAAATCGAGCAATTCGGTGATAACTCGAGAACGGTCGAATGTTAGCGTTTGCCGTATGTTGCATCGTGTTCAGATCATCGAATTAACCATATACAGTGAATTTCAAACGTTTAAGAGAAGTGTACGGTAGTGTTTAAGGCAGAAATTGGTTTTTTCGAAAATCGAGCAATTCGGTGATAACTCGAGAACCGTCGAATGTTAGCGCTCGCCGTATGTTGCATCGTGTTCAGCGCATCAAATTACTCCTATACAGTGAATTTGAAGTGGTTACGGGAAGTGTACGGTAGTGTTTTTGAAGGAAAACCCGTTAATGCGATATTCGTGCGTTTCACGGGCAGAAAAGCGCGTTTTTCACAGTCCTCACTGTTTTGGAAGAAAATTGTTTTTTTCGAAAATCGAGCAATTCGGTGATAACTCAAGAACGGTCGAATGTTAGCGTTTGCCGTATGTTGCATCGTGTTCAGATCATCGAATTACCCCTATGCAGTGAATTTGAAGCGTTTAAGGGAAGTGTACGGTAGTGTTTTGGAAGAAAATTGTGTTTTTCGAAAATCGAGCAATTCGGTGATAACTCAAGAACGGTCGAATGTTAGCGTTTGCCGTATGTTGCATCGTATTCAGCGTATCGAATTACCCCTATGCAGTGAATTTGAAGCGTTTAAGGGAAGTGTACGGTAGTGTTTTGGAAGAAAATTGTTTTTTTCGAAAATCGAGCAATTCGGTGATAACTCGAGAACGGTCGAATGTTAGCGTTTGCCGTATGTTGCATCGTGTTCAGATCATCGAATTAACCATATACAGTGAATTTCAAACGTTTAAGAGAAGTGTACGGTAGTGTTTAAGGCAGAAATTGGTTTTTTCGAAAATCGAGCAATTCGGTGATAACTCGAGAACCGTCGAATGTTAGCGCTCGCCGTATGTTGCATCGTGTTCAGCGCATCAAATTACTCCTATACAGTGAATTTGAAGTGGTTACGGGAAGTGTACGGTAGTGTTTTTGAAGGAAAACCCGTTAATGCGATATTCGTGCGTTTCACGGGCAGAAAAGCGCGTTTTTCACAGTCCTCACTGTTTTGATCATAACTCGAGAACGATCGAATGTTAGCGTTTGCCGTATGTTGCATCATGTTCAGCGCATCGAATTACCCCTATGCAGTGAATTTGAAGCGTTTAAGGGAAGTGTACGGTAGTGTTTTGGAAGAAAATTGTTTTTTTCGAAAATCGAGCGATTCGATGATAACTCTCGAACGGTCGAATGTTAGCGTTTGCCGTATGTTGCATCGTGTTCAGCGCATCGAATTACCCCTATGCAGTGAATTTGAAGCGTTTAAGGGAAGTGTACGGTAGTGTTTTGGAAGAAAATTGTTTTTTTCGAAAATCGAGCAATTCGGTGATAACTCAAGAACGTTCGAATGTTAGCGTTTGCCGTATGTTGCATCGTGTTCAGCGTATCGAATTACCCCTATGCAGTGAATTTGAAGCGTTTAAGGGAAGTGTACGGTAGTGTTTTGGAAGAAAATTGTTTTTTTCGAAAATCGAGCAATTCGGTGATAACTCGAGAACGGTCGAATGTTAGCGTTTGCCGTATGTTGCATCGTGTTCAGATCATCGAATTACCCATATACAGTGAATTTCAAACGTTTAAGAGAAGTGTACGGTAGTGTTTTAGGCAGAAATTGGTTTTTTCGAAAATCGAGCAATTCGGTGATAACTCGAGAACCGTCGAATGTTAGCGCTCGCCGTATGTTGCATCGTGTTCAGCGCACCAAATTACCCCTATACAGTGAATTTGAAGTGGTTACGGGAAGTGTACGGTAGTATTTTTGAAGGAAAACCCGTTAATGCGATATTCGTGCGTTTCACGGGCAGAAAAGCACGTTTTTCACAGTCCTCACTGTTTTGATGATAACTCGAGAAAGGTCGAATGTTAGCGTTTGCCGTGTGTTGCATTGTGTTCAGCGCATCGAATTACCCCTATGCAGTGAATTTGAAGCGTTTAAGGGAAGTGTACGGTAGTGTTTTGGAAGAAAATTGTTTTTTTTCGAAAATCGAGCAATTCGGTGATAACTCAAGAACGGTCGAATGTTAGCGTTTGCCGTATGTTGCATCGTGTTCAGCGTATCGAATTACCCCTATGCAGTGAATTTGAAGCGTTTAAGGGAAGTGTACGGTAGTGTTTTGGAAGAAAATTGTTTTTTTCGAAAATCGAGCAATTCGGTGATAACTCGAGAACGGTCGAATGTTAGCGTTTGCCGTATGTTGCATCGTGTTCAGATCATCGAATTACCCCTATGCAGTGAATTTGAAGCGTTTAAGGGAAGTGTACGGTAGTGTTTTGGAAGAAAATTGTTTTTTTCGAAAATCGAGCAATTCGGTGATAACTCGAGAACGGTCGAATGTTAGCGTTTGCCGTATGTTGCATCGTGTTCAGATAATCGAATTAACCATATACAGTGAATTTCAAACGTTTAAGAGAAGTGTACGGTAGTGTTTTAGGCAGAAATTGGTTTTTTCGAAAATCGAGCAATTCGGTGATAACTCGAGAACCGTCGAATGGTAGCGCTCGCCATATGTTGCATCGTGTTCAGCGCATCAAATTACCCCTATACAGTGAATTTGAAGTGGTTACGGGAAGTGTACGGTAGTGTTTTTGAAGGAAAACCCGTTAATGCGATATTCGTGCGTTTCACGGGCAGAAAAGCACGTTTTTCACAGTCCTCACTGTTTTGATGATAACTCGAGAAAGGTCGAATGTTAGCGTTTGCCGTGTGTTGCATTGTGTTCCACACATCAAATTACCCCTACACACTGAATTTGAAGCGTTTAAGGGAAGTGTACGGTAGTGTTTTGGAAGAAAATTGTTTTTTTCGAAAATCGCGCAATTCGGTGATAACTCAAGAACGGTCGAATGTTAGCGTTTGCCGTATGTTGCATCGTGTTCAGCGTATCGAATTACCCCTATGCAGTGAATTTGAAGCGTTTAAGGGAAGTGTACGGTAGTGTTTTGGAAGAAAATTGTTTTTTTCGAAAATCGAGCAATTCGGTGATAACTCGAGAACGGTCGAATGTTAGCGTTTGCCGTATGTTGCATCGTGTTCAGATCATCGAATTAACCATATACAGTGAATTTCAAACATTTAAGAGAAGTGTACGGTAGTGTTTTAGGCAGAAATTGGTTTTTTCGAAAATCGAGCAATTCGGTGATAACTCGAGAACCGTCGAATGTTAGCGCTCGCCGTATGTTGCATCGTGTTCAGCGCATCAAATTACCCCTATACAGTGAATTTGAAGTGGTTACGGGAAGTGTACGGTAGTATTTTTGAAGGAAAACCCGTTAATGCGATATTCGTGCGTTTCACGGGCAGAAAAGCACGTTTTTCACAGTCCTCACTGTTTTGATCATAACTCGAGAACGATCGAATGTTAGCGTTTGCCGTATGTTGCATCGTGTTCAGCGCATCGAATTACCCCTATGCAGTGAATTTGAAGCGTTTAAGGGAAGTGTACGGTAGTGTTTTGGAAGAAAATTGTTTTTTTCGAAAATCGAGCAATTCGGTGATAACTCAAGAACGGTCGAATGTTAGCGTTCGCCGTATGTTGCATCGTGTTCAGATCATCGAATTAACCATGTACAGTGTATTTCAAACGTTTAAGAGAAGTGTACGGTAGTGTTTTAGGCAGAAATTGGTTTTTTCAAAAATCGAGCAATTCGGTGATAACTCGAGAACCGTCGAATGTTAGCGCTCGCCGTATGTTGCATCGTGTTCAGCGCATCAAATTACCCCTATACAGTGAATTTGAAGTGGTTACGGGAAGTGTACGGTAGTGTTTTTGAAGGAAAACCCGTTAATGCGATATTCCTGCGTTTCACGGGCAGAAAAGCACGTTTTTCACAGTCCTCACTGTTTTGATGATAACTCGAGAAAGGTCGAATGTTAGCGTTTGCCGTGTGTTGCATTGTGTTCAGCACATCAAATTACCCCTACACACTGAATTTGAAGCGTTTAAGGGAAGTGTACGGTAATGTTTTTGGCCGAAATTGGTTTTTTCGAAAATCGAGCAATTCGATGATAACTCTCGAACGGTCGAATGTTAGCGTTTGCCGTATGTTGCATCGTGTTCAGCGCATCGAATTACCCCTATGCAGTGAATTTGAAGCGTTTAAGGGAAGTGTACGGTAGTGTTTTGGAAGAAAATTGTTTTTTTCGAAAATCGAGCAATTCGGTGATAACTCAAGAACGGTCGAATGTTAGCGTTTGCCGTATGTTGCATCGTGTTCAGATCATCGAATTAACCATGTACAGTGTATTTCAAACGTTTAAGAGAAGTGTACGGTAGTGTTTTAGGCAGAAATTGGTTTTTTCAAAAATCGAGCAATTCGGTGATAACTCGAGAACCGTCGAATGTTAGCGCTCGCCGTATGTTGCATCGTGTTCAGCGCATCAAATTACCCCTATACAGTGAATTTGAAGTGGTTACGGGAAGTGTACGGTAGTGTTTTTGAAGGAAAACCCGTTAATGCGATATTCGTGCGTTTCACGGGCAGTAAAGCACGTTTTTCACAGTCCTCACTGTTTTGATGATAACTCGAGAAAGGTCGAATGTTAGCGTTTGCCGTGTGTTGCATTGTGTTCAGCACATCAAATTACCCCTACACACTGAATTTGAAGCGTTTAAGGGAAGTGTACGGTAATGTTTTTGGCCGAAATTGGTTTTTTCGAAAATCGAGCAATTCGATGAAAACTCTCGAACGGTCGAATGTTAGCGTTTGCCGTATGTTGCATCGTGTTCAGCGCATCGAATTACCCCTATGCAGTGAATTTGAAGCGTTTAAGGGAAGTGTACGGTAGTGTTTTGGAAGAAAATTGTTTTTTTCGAAAATCGAGCAATTCGGTGATAACTCAAGAACGGTCGAATGTTAGCGTTTGCCGGATGTTGCATTGTGTTCAGCACATCGAATTACCCCTATACAGTGAATTTGAAGCGTTTGAGAGAAGTGTACGGTAGTGTTTAGGCAGAAATTTTTTTTTTCGAAAATCGAGCAATTCGGTGATAACTCGCGAACGGTCGAATGTTAGCACTCGCCGTATGTTGCATCGTGTTCAGCGCATCGAATAACCCCTATACAGTGATTTTGAAGTGGTTACGGGAAGTGTACGGTAGTGTTTTTGAAGGAAAACCCGTTAATGCGATATTCGTGCGTTTCACGGGCAGAAAAGCGCGTTTTTCACAGTCCTCACTGTTTTGATCATAACTCGAGAACGATCGAATGTTAGCGTTTGCCGTATGTTGCATCATGTTCAGCGCATCGAATTACCCCTATGCAGTGAATTTGAAGCGTTTAAGGGAAGTGTACGGTAGTGTTTTGGAAGAAAATTGTTTTTTTCGAAAATCGAGCAATTCGGTGATAACTCAAGAACGTTCGAATGTTAGCGTTTGCCGTATGTTGCATCGTGTTCAGCGTATCGAATTACCCCTATGCAGTGAATTTGAAGCGTTTAAGGGAAGTGTACGGTAGTGTTTTGGAAGAAAATTGTTTTTTTCGAAAATCGAGCAATTCGGTGATAACTCGAGAACGGTCGAATGTTAGCGTTTGCCGTATGTTGCATCGTGTTCAGATCATCGAATTAACCATATACAGTGAATTTCAAACGTTTAAGAGAAGTGTACGGTAGTGTTTTAGGCAGAAATTGGTTTTTTCGAAAATCGAGCAATTCGGTGATAACTCGAGAACCGTCGAATGTTAGCGCTCGCCGTATGTTGCATCGTGTTCAGCGCACCAAATTACCCCTATACAGTGAATTTGAAGTGGTTACGGGAAGTGTACGGTAGTATTTTTGAAGGAAAACCCGTTAATGCGATATTCGTGCGTTTCACGGGCAGAAAAGCACGTTTTTCACAGTCCTCACTGTTTTGATGATAACTCGAGAAAGGTCGAATGTTAGCATTTGCCGTGTGTTGCATTGTGTTCAGCGCATCGAATTACCCCTATGCAGTGAATTTGAAGCGTTTAAGGGAAGTGTACGGTAGTGTTTTGGAAGAAAATTGTTTTTTTCGAAAATCGAGCAATTCGATGATAACTCTCGAACGGTCGAATGTTAGCGTTTGCCGTATGTTGCATCGTGTTCAGCGCATCGAATTACCCCTATGCAGTGAATTTGAAGCGTTTAAGGGAAGTGTACGGTAGTGTTTTGGAAGAAAATTGTTTTTTTCGAAAATCGAGCAATTCGGTGATAACTCAAGAACGGTCGAATGTTAGCGTTTGCCGTATGTTGCATCGTGTTCAGCGCATCGAATTACCCCTATGCAGTGAATTTGAAGCGTTTAAGGGAAGTGTACGGTAGTGTTTTGGAAAAAAATTGTTTTTTTCGAAAATCGAGCAATTCGGTGATAACTCAAGAACGGTCGAATGTTAGCGTTTGCCGTATGTTGCATCGTGTTCAGATCATCGAATTAACCATGTACAGTGTATTTCAAACGTTTAAGAGAAGTGTACGGTAGTGTTTTAGGCAGAAATTGGTTTTTTCAAAAATCGAGCAATTCGGTGATAACTCGAGAACCGTCGAATGTTAGCGCTCGCCGTATGTTGCATCGTGTTCAGCGCATCAAATTACCCCTATACAGTGAATTTGAAGTGGTTACGGGAAGTGTACGGTAGTGTTTTTGAAGGAAAACCCGTTAATGCGATATTCGTGCGTTTCACGGGCAGAAAAGCACGTTTTTCACAGTCCTCACTGTTTTGATGATAACTCGAGAAAGGTCGAATGTTAGCGTTTGCCGTGTGTTGCATTGTGTTCAGCACATCAAATTACCCCTACACACTGAATTTGAAGCGTTTAAGGGAAGTGTACGGTAATGTTTTTGGCCGAAATTGGTTTTTTCGAAAATCGAGCAATTCGATGATAACTCTCGAACGGTCGAATGTTAGCGTTTGCCGTATGTTGCATCGTGTTCAGCGTATCGAGTTACCCCTATGCAGTGAATTTGAAGCGTTTAAGGGAAGTGTACGGTAGTGTTTTGGAAGAAAATTGTGTTTTTCGAAAATCGAGCAATTCGGTGATAACTCGAGAACGGTCGAATGTTAGCGTTTGCCGTATGTTGCATCGTATTCAGCGTATCGAATTACCCCTATGCAGTGAATTTGAAGCGTTTAAGGGAAGTGTACGGTAGTGTTTTGGAAGAAAATTGTGTTTTTCGAAAATCGAGCAATTCGGTGATAACTCAAGAACGGTCGAATGTTAGCGTTTGCCGTATGTTGCATCGTATTCAGCGTATCGAATTACCCCTATGCAGTGAATTTGAAGCGTTTAAGGGAAGTGTACGGTAGTGTTTTGGAAGAAAATTGTTTTTTTCGAAAATCGAGCAATTCGGTGATAACTCGAGAACGGTCGAATGTTAGCGTTTGCCGTATGTTGCATCGTGTTCAGATCATCGAATTAACCATATACAGTGAATTTCAAACGTTTAAGAGAAGTGTACGGTAGTGTTTAAGGCAGAAATTGGTTTTTTCGAAAATCGAGCAATTCGGTGATAACTCGAGAACCGTCGAATGTTAGCGCTCGCCGTATGTTGCATCGTGTTCAGCGCATCAAATTACTCCTATACAGTGAATTTGAAGTGGTTACGGGAAGTGTACGGTAGTGTTTTTGAAGGAAAACCCGTTAATGCGATATTCGTGCGTTTCACGGGCAGAAAAGCGCGTTTTTCACAGTCCTCACTGTTTTGATCATAACTCGAGAACGATCGAATGTTAGCGTTTGCCGTATGTTGCATCATGTTCAGCGCATCGAATTACCCCTATGCAGTGAATTTGAAGCGTTTAAGGGAAGTGTACGGTAGTGTTTTGGAAGAAAATTGTTTTTTTCGAAAATCGAGCGATTCGATGATAACTCTCGAACGGTCGAATGTTAGCGTTTGCCGTATGTTGCATCGTGTTCAGCGCATCGAATTACCCCTATGCAGTGAATTTGAAGCGTTTAAGGGAAGTGTACGGTAGTGTTTTGGAAGAAAATTGTGTTTTTCGAAAATCGAGCAATTCGGTGATAACTCAAGAACGGTCGAATGTTAGCGTTTGCCGTATGTTGCATCGTATTCAGCGTATCGAATTACCCTTATGCAGTGAATTTGAAGCGTTTAAGGGAAGTGTACGGTAGTGTTTTGGAAGAAAATTGTTTTTTTCGAAAATCGAGCAATTCGGTGATAACTCGAGAACGGTCGAATGTTAGCGTTTGCCGTATGTTGCATCGTGTTCAGATCATCGAATTAACCATATACAGTGAATTTCAAACGTTTAAGAGAAGTGTACGGTAGTGTTTAAGGCAGAAATTGGTTTTTTCGAAAATCGAGCAATTCGGTGATAACTCGAGAACCGTCGAATGTTAGCGCTCGCCGTATGTTGCATCGTGTTCAGCGCATCAAATTACTCCTATACAGTGAATTTGAAGTGGTTACGGGAAGTGTACGGTAGTGTTTTTGAAGGAAAACCCGTTAATGCGATATTCGTGCGTTTCACGGGCAGAAAAGCGCGTTTTTCACAGTCCTCACTGTTTTGATCATAACTCGAGAACGATCGAATGTTAGCGTTTGCCGTATGTTGCATCATGTTCAGCGCATCGAATTACCCCTATGCAGTGAATTTGAAGCGTTTAAGGGAAGTGTACGGTAGTGTTTTGGAAGAAAATTGTTTTTTTCGAAAATCGAGCGATTCGATGATAACTCTCGAACGGTCGAATGTTAGCGTTTGCCGTATGTTGCATCGTGTTCAGCGCATCGAATTACCCCTATGCAGTGAATTTGAAGCGTTTAAGGGAAGTGTACGGTAGTGTTTTGGAAGAAAATTGTTTTTTTCGAAAATCGAGCAATTCGGTGATAACTCAAGAACGTTCGAATGTTAGCGTTTGCCGTATGTTGCATCGTGTTCAGCGTATCGAATTACCCCTATGCAGTGAATTTGAAGCGTTTAAGGGAAGTGTACGGTAGTGTTTTGGAAGAAAATTGTTTTTTTCGAAAATCGAGCAATTCGGTGATAACTCGAGAACGGTCGAATGTTAGCGTTTGCCGTATGTTGCATCGTGTTCAGCGTATCGAGTTACCCCTATGCAGTGAATTTGAAGCGTTTAAGGGAAGTGTACGGTAGTGTTTTGGAAGAAAATTGTGTTTTTCGAAAATCGAGCAATTCGGTGATAACTCGAGAACGGTCGAATGTTAGCGTTTGCCGTATGTTGCATCGTATTCAGCGTATCGAATTACCCCTATGCAGTGAATTTGAAGCGTTTAAGGGAAGTGTACGGTAGTGTTTTGGAAGAAAATTGTGTTTTTCGAAAATCGAGCAATTCGGTGATAACTCAAGAACGGTCGAATGTTAGCGTTTGCCGTATGTTGCATCGTATTCAGCGTATCGAATTACCCCTATGCAGTGAATTTGAAGAGTTTAAGGGAAGTGTACGGTAGTGTTTTGGAAGAAAATTGTTTTTTTCGAAAATCGAGCAATTCGGTGATAACTCGAGAACGGTCGAATGTTAGCGTTTGCCGTATGTTGCATCGTGTTCAGATCATCGAATTAACCATATACAGTGAATTTCAAACGTTTAAGAGAAGTGTACGGTAGTGTTTAAGGCAGAAATTGGTTTTTTCGAAAATCGAGCAATTCGGTGATAACTCGAGAACCGTCGAATGTTAGCGCTCGCCGTATGTTGCATCGTGTTCAGCGCATCAAATTACTCCTATACAGTGAATTTGAAGTGGTTACGGGAAGTGTACGGTAGTGTTTTTGAAGGAAAACCCGTTAATGCGATATTCGTGCGTTTCACGGGCAGAAAAGCGCGTTTTTCACAGTCCTCACTGTTTTGATCATAACTCGAGAACGATCGAATGTTAGCGTTTGCCGTATGTTGCATCATGTTCAGCGCATCGAATTACCCCTATGCAGTGAATTTGAAGCGTTTAAGGGAAGTGTACGGTAGTGTTTTGGAAGAAAATTGTTTTTTTCGAAAATCGAGCGATTCGATGATAACTCTCGAACGGTCGAATGTTAGCGTTTGCCGTATGTTGCATCGTGTTCAGCGCATCGAATTACCCCTATGCAGTGAATTTGAAGCGTTTAAGGGAAGTGTACGGTAGTGTTTTGGAAGAAAATTGTGTTTTTCGAAAATCGAGCAATTCGGTGATAACTCAAGAACGGTCGAATGTTAGCGTTTGCCGTATGTTGCATCGTATTCAGCGTATCGAATTACCCCTATGCAGTGAATTTGAAGCGTTTAAGGGAAGTGTACGGTAGTGTTTTGGAAGAAAATTGTTTTTTTCGAAAATCGAGCAATTCGGTGATAACTCGAGAACGGTCGAATGTTAGCGTTTGCCGTATGTTGCATCGTGTTCAGATCATCGAATTAACCATATACAGTGAATTTCAAACGTTTAAGAGAAGTGTACGGTAGTGTTTAAGGCAGAAATTGGTTTTTTCGAAAATCGAGCAATTCGGTGATAACTCGAGAACCGTCGAATGTTAGCGCTCGCCGTATGTTGCATCGTGTTCAGCGCATCAAATTACTCCTATACAGTGAATTTGAAGTGGTTACGGGAAGTGTACGGTAGTGTTTTTGAAGGAAAACCCGTTAATGCGATATTCGTGCGTTTCACGGGCAGAAAAGCGCGTTTTTCACAGTCCTCACTGTTTTGATCATAACTCGAGAACGATCGAATGTCAGCGTTTGCCGTATGTTGCATCATGTTCAGCGCATCGAATTACCCCTATGCAGTGAATTTGAAGCGTTTAAGGGAAGTGTACGGTAGTGTTTTGGAAGAAAATTGTTTTTTTCGAAAATCGAGCGATTCGATGATAACTCTCGAACGGTCGAATGTTAGCGTTTGCCGTATGTTGCATCGTGTTCAGCGCATCGAATTACCCCTATGCAGTGAATTTGAAGCGTTTAAGGGAAGTGTACGGTAGTGTTTTGGAAGAAAATTGTTTTTTTCGAAAATCGAGCAATTCGGTGATAACTCAAGAACGTTCGAATGTTAGCGTTTGCCGTATGTTGCATCGTGTTCAGCGTATCGAATTACCCCTATGCAGTGAATTTGAAGCGTTTAAGGGAAGTGTACGGTAGTGTTTTGGAAGAAAATTGTTTTTTTCGAAAATCGAGCAATTCGGTGATAACTCGAGAACGGTCGAATGTTAGCGTTTGCCGTATGTTGCATCGTGTTCAGATCATCGAATTAACCATATACAGTGAATTTCAAACGTTTAAGAGAAGTGTACGGTAGTGTTTTAGGCAGAAATTGGTTTTTTCGAAAATCGAGCAATTCGGTGATAACTCGAGAACCGTCGAATGTTAGCGCTCGCCGTATGTTGCATCGTGTTCAGCGCACCAAATTACCCCTATACAGTGAATTTGAAGTGGTTACGGGAAGTGTACGGTAGTATTTTTGAAGGAAAACCCGTTAATGCGATATTCGTGCGTTTCACGGGCAGAAAAGCACGTTTTTCACAGTCCTCACTGTTTTGATGATAACTCGAGAAAGGTCGAATGTTAGCGTTTGCCGTGTGTTGCATTGTGTTCAGCGCATCGAATTACCCCTATGCAGTGAATTTGAAGCGTTTAAGGGAAGTGTACGGTAGTGTTTTGGAAGAAAATTGTTTTTTTCGAAAATCGAGCAATTCGGTGATAACTCAAGAACGGTCGAATGTTAGCGTTTGCCGTATGTTGCATCGTGTTCAGCGTATCGAATTACCCCTATGCAGTGAATTTGAAGCGTTTAAGGGAAGTGTACGGTAGTGTTTTGGAAGAAAATTGTTTTTTTCGAAAATCGAGCAATTCGGTGATAACTCGAGAACGGTCGAATGTTAGCGTTTGCCGTATGTTGCATCGTGTTCAGATCATCGAATTACCCCTATGCAGTGAATTTGAAGCGTTTAAGGGAAGTGTACGGTAGTGTTTTGGAAGAAAATTGTTTTTTTCGAAAATCGAGCAATTCGGTGATAACTCGAGAACGGTCGAATGTTAGCGTTTGCCGTATGTTGCATCGTGTTCAGATAATCGAATTAACCATATACAGTGAATTTCAAACGTTTAAGAGAAGTGTACGGTAGTGTTTTAGGCAGAAATTGGTTTTTTCGAAAATCGAGCAATTCGGTGATAACTCGAGAACCGTCGAATGGTAGCGCTCGCCATATGTTGCATCGTGTTCAGCGCATCAAATTACCCCTATACAGTGAATTTGAAGTGGTTACGGGAAGTGTACGGTAGTGTTTTTGAAGGAAAACCCGTTAATGCGATATTCGTGCGTTTCACGGGCAGAAAAGCACGTTTTTCACAGTCCTCACTGTTTTGATGATAACTCGAGAAAGGTCGAATGTTAGCGTTTGCCGTGTGTTGCATTGTGTTCCACACATCAAATTACCCCTACACACTGAATTTGAAGCGTTTAAGGGAAGTGTACGGTAGTGTTTTGGAAGAAAATTGTTTTTTTCGAAAATCGAGCAATTCGGTGATAACTCGAGAACGGTCGAATGTTAGCGTTTGCCGTATGTTGCATCGTGTTCAGATCATCGAATTAACCATATACAGTGAATTTCAAACATTTAAGAGAAGTGTACGGTAGTGTTTTAGGCAGAAATTGGTTTTTTCGAAAATCGAGCAATTCGGTGATAACTCGAGAACCGTCGAATGTTAGCGCTCGCCGTATGTTGCATCGTGTTCAGCGCATCAAATTACCCCTATACAGTGAATTTGAAGTGGTTACGGGAAGTGTACGGTAGTATTTTTGAAGGAAAACCCGTTAATGCGATATTCGTGCGTTTCACGGGCAGAAAAGCACGTTTTTCACAGTCCTCACTGTTTTGATCATAACTCGAGAACGATCGAATGTTAGCGTTTGCCGTATGTTGCATCGTGTTCAGCGCATCGAATTACCCCTATGCAGTGAATTTGAAGCGTTTAAGGGAAGTGTACGGTAGTGTTTTGGAAGAAAATTGTTTTTTTCGAAAATCGAGCAATTCGGTGATAACTCAAGAACGGTCGAATGTTAGCGTTCGCCGTATGTTGCATCGTGTTCAGATCATCGAATTAACCATGTACAGTGTATTTCAAACGTTTAAGAGAAGTGTACGGTAGTGTTTTAGGCAGAAATTGGTTTTTTCAAAAATCGAGCAATTCGGTGATAACTCGAGAACCGTCGAATGTTAGCGCTCGCCGTATGTTGCATCGTGTTCAGCGCATCAAATTACCCCTATACAGTGAATTTGAAGTGGTTACGGGAAGTGTACGGTAGTGTTTTTGAAGGAAAACCCGTTAATGCGATATTCGTGCGTTTCACGGGCAGAAAAGCACGTTTTTCACAGTCCTCACTGTTTTGATGATAACTCGAGAAAGGTCGAATGTTAGCGTTTGCCGTGTGTTGCATTGTGTTCAGCACATCAAATTACCCCTACGCACTGAATTTGAAGCGTTTAAGGGAAGTGTACGGTAATGTTTTTGGCCGAAATTGGTTTTTTCGAAAACCGAGCAATTCGATGATAACTCTCGAACGGTCGAATGTTAGCGTTTGCCGTATGTTGCATCGTGTTCAGCGCATCGAATTACCCCTATGCAGTGAATTTGAAGCGTTTAAGGGAAGTGTACGGTAGTGTTTTGGAAGAAAATTGTTTTTTTCGAAAATCGAGCAATTCGGTGATAACTCAAGAACGGTCGAATGTTAGCGTTTGCTGGATGTTGCATTGTGTTCAGCACATCGAATTACCCCTATACAGTGAATTTGAAGCGTTTGAGAGAAGTGTACGGTAGTGTTTAGGCAGAAATTTTTTTTTTCGAAAATCGAGCAATTCGGTGATAACTCGCGAACGGTCGAATGTTAGCACTCGCCGTATGTTGCATCGTGTTCAGCGCATCGAATAACCCCTATACAGTGATTTTGAAGTGGTTACGGGAAGTGTACGGTAGTGCTTTTGAAGGAAAACCCGTTAATGCGATATTCGTGCGTTTCACGGGCAGAAAAGCACGTTTTTCACAGTCCTCACTGTTTTGATCATAACTCGAGAACGATCGAATGTTAGCGTTTGCCGTATGTTGCATCGTGTTCAGCGCATCGAATTACCCCTATGCAGTGAATTTGAAGCGTTTAAGGGAAGTGTACGGTAGTGTTTTGGAAGAAAATTGGTTTTTTCGAAAATCGAGCAATTCGGTGATAACTCGAGAACCGTCGAATGGTAGCGCTCGCCATATGTTGCATCGTGTTCAGCGCATCAAATTACCCCTATACAGTGAATTTGAAGTGGTTACGGGAAGTGTACGGTAGTGTTTTTGAAGGAAAACCCGTTAATGCGATATTCGTGCGTTTCACGGGCAGAAAAGCACGTTTTTCACAGTCCTCACTGTTTTGATGATAACTCGAGAAAGGTCGAATGTTAGCGTTTGCCGTGTGTTGCATTGTGTTCCACACATCAAATTACCCCTACACACTGAATTTGAAGCGTTTAAGGGAAGTGTACGGTAGTGTTTTGGAAGAAAATTGTTTTTTTCGAAAATCGCGCAATTCGGTGATAACTCAAGAACGGTCGAATGTTAGCGTTTGCCGTATGTTGCATCGTGTTCAGCGTATCGAATTACCCCTATGCAGTGAATTTGAAGCGTTTAAGGGAAGTGTACGGTAGTGTTTTGGAAGAAAATTGTTTTTTTCGAAAATCGAGCAATTCGGTGATAACTCAAGAACGGTCGAATGTTAGCGTTCGCCGTATGTTGCATCGTGTTCAGATCATCGAATTAACCATGTACAGTGTATTTCAAACGTTTAAGAGAAGTGTACGGTAGTGTTTTAGGCAGAAATTGGTTTTTTCAAAAATCGAGCAATTCGGTGATAACTCGAGAACCGTCGAATGTTAGCGCTCGCCGTATGTTGCATCGTGTTCAGCGCATCAAATTACCCCTATACAGTGAATTTGAAGTGGTTACGGGAAGTGTACGGTAGTGTTTTTGAAGGAAAACCCGTTAATGCGATATTCGTGCGTTTCACGGGCAGAAAAGCACGTTTTTCACAGTCCTCACTGTTTTGATGATAACTCGAGAAAGGTCGAATGTTAGCGTTTGCCGTGTGTTGCATTGTGTTCAGCACATCAAATTACCCCTACACACTGAATTTGAAGCGTTTAAGGGAAGTGTACGGTAATGTTTTTGGCCGAAATTGGTTTTTTCGAAAACCGAGCAATTCGATGATAACTCTCGAACGGTCGAATGTTAGCGTTTGCCGTATGTTGCATCGTGTTCAGCGCATCGAATTACCCCTATGCAGTGAATTTGAAGCGTTTAAGGGAAGTGTACGGTAGTGTTTTGGAAGAAAATTGTTTTTTTCGAAAATCGAGCAATTCGGTGATAACTCAAGAACGGTCGAATGTTAGCGTTTGCCGGATGTTGCATTGTGTTCAGCACATCGAATTACCCCTATACAGTGAATTTGAAGCGTTTGAGAGAAGTGTACGGTAGTGTTTAGGCAGAAATTTTTTTTTTCGAAAATCGAGCAATTCGGTGATAACTCGCGAACGGTCGAATGTTAGCACTCGCCGTATGTAGCATCGTGTTCAGCGCATCGAATAACCCCTAGACAGTGATTTTGAAGTGGTTACGGGAAGTGTACGGTAGTGCTTTTGAAGGAAAACCCGTTAATGCGATATTCGTGCGTTTCACGGGCAGAAAAGCACGTTTTTCACAGTCCTCACTGTTTTGATGATAACTCGAGAAAGGTCGAATGTTAGCGTTTGCCGTGTGTTGCATTGTGTTCCACACATCAAATTACCCCTACACACTGAATTTGAAGCGTTTAAGGGAAGTGTACGGTAGTGTTTTGGAAGAAAATTGTTTTTTTCGAAAATCGCGCAATTCGGTGATAACTCAAGAACGGTCGAATGTTAGCGTTTGCCGTATGTTGCATCGTGTTCAGCGCATCGAATTACCCCTATGCAGTGAATTTGAAGCGTTTAAGGGAAGTGTACGGTAGTGTTTTGGAAGAAAATTGTGTTTTTCGAAAATCGAGCAATTCGGTGATAACTCAAGAACGGTCGAATGTTAGCGTTTGCCGTATGTTGCATCGTATTCAGCGTATCGAATTACCCCTATGCAGTGAATTTGAAGCGTTCAAGGGAAGTGTACGGTAGTGTTTTGGAAGAAAATTGTTTTTTTCGAAAATCGAGCAATTCGGTGATAACTCGAGAACGGTCGAATGTTAGCGTTTGCCGTATGTTGCATCGTGTTCAGATCATCGAATTAACCATATACAGTGAATTTCAAACGTTTAAGAGAAGTGTACGGTAGTGTTTACGGCAGAAATTGGTTTTTTCGAAAATCGAGCAATTCGGTGATAACTCGAGAACCGTCGGATGTTAGCGCTCGCCGTCTGTTGCATCGTGTTCAGCGCATCAAATTACCCCTATACAGTGAATTTGAAGTGGTTACGGGAAGTGTACGGTAGTGTTTTTGAAGGAAAACCCGTTAATGCGATATTCGTGCGTTTCACGGGCAGAAAAGCACGTTTTTCACAGTCCTCACTGTTTTGATGATAACTCGAGAAAGGTCGAATGTTAGCGTTTGCCGTGTGTTGCATTGTGTTCCACACATCAAATTACCCCTACACACTGAATTTGAAGCGTTTAAGGGAAGTGTACGGTAGTGTTTTGGAAGAAAATTGTTTTTTTCGAAAATCGAGCAATTCGGTGATAACTCGAGAACGGTCGAATGTTAGCGTTTGCCGTATGTTGCATCGTGTTCAGATCATCGAATTAACCATATACAGTGAATTTCAAACGTTTAAGAGAAGTGTACGGTAGTGTTTAAGGCAGAAATTGGTTTTTTCGAAAATCGAGCAATTCGGTGATAACTCGAGAACCGTCGAATGTTAGCGCTCGCCGTATGTTGCATCGTGTTCAGCGCATCAAATTACCCCTATACAGTGAATTTGAAGTGGTTACTTGAAGTGTACGGTAGTGTTTTTGAAGGAAAACCCGTTAATGCGATATTCGTGCGTTTCACGGGCAGAAAAGCACGTTTTTCACAGTCCTCACTGTTTTGATCATAACTCGAGAACGATCGAATGTTAGCGTTTGCCGTATGTTGCATCGTGTTCAGCACACCGAATTACCCCTACACACTGAATTTGAAGCGTTTAAGGGAAGTGTACGGTAGTGTTTTGGAAGAAAATTGTTTTTTTCGAAAATCGAGCAATTCGGTGATAACTCGAGAACGGTCGAATGTTAGCACTCGCCGTATGTTGCATCGTGTTCAGCGCATCGAATAACCCCTATACAGTGATTTTGAAGTGGTTACGGGAAGTGTAGGGTAGTGCTTTTGAAGGAAAACCCGTTAATGCGATATTCGTGCGTTTCACGGGCAGAAAAGCACGTTTTTCACAGTCCTCACTGTTTTGATCATAACTCGAGAACGATCGAATGTTAGCGTTTGCCGTATGTTGCATCGTGTTTAGCGCATCGAATTACCCCTATGCAGTGAATTTGAAGCGTTTAAGGGAAGTGTACGGTAGTGTTTTGGAAGAAAATTGTTTTTTTCGAAAATCGAGCAATTCGGTGATAACTCGAGAACGGTCGAATGTTAGCACTCGCCGTATGTTGCATCGTGTTCAGCGCATCGAATAACCCCTATACAGTGATTTTGAAGTGGTTACGGGAAGTGTAGGGTAGTGCTTTTGAAGGAAAACCCGTTAATGCGATATTCGTGCGTTTCACGGGCAGAAAAGCACGTTTTTCACAGTCCTCACTGTTTTGATCATAACTCGAGAACGATCGAATGTTAGCGTTTGCCGTATGTTGCATCGTGTTCAGCGCATCGAATTACCCCTATGCAGTGAATTTGAAGCGTTTAAGGGAAGTGTACGGTAGTGTTTTGGAAGAAAATTGTTTTTTTCGAAAATCGAGCAATTCGATGATAACTCTCGAACGGTCGAATGTTAGCGTTTGCCGTATGTTGCATCGTGTTCAGCGCATCGAATTACCCCTATGCAGTGAATTTGAAGCGTTTAAGGGAAGTGTACGGTAGTGTTTTGGAAGAAAATTGTTTTTTTCGAAAATCGAGCAATTCGGTGATAACTCAAGAACGGTCAAATGTTAGCGTTTGCCGTATGTTGCATCGTGTTCAGCGTATCGAATTACCCCTATGCAGTGAATTTGAAGCGTTTAAGGGAAGTGTACGGTAGTGTTTTGGAAGAAAATTGTTTTTTTCCAAAATCGAGCAATTCGGTGATAACTCGAGAACGGTCGAATGTTAGCGTTTGCCGTATGTTGCATCGTGTTCAGATTATCGAATTAACCATATACAGTGAATTTCAAACGTTTAAGAGAAGTGTACGGTAGTGTTTTAGGCAGAAATTTTTTTTTTCGAAAATCGAGCAATTCGGTGATAACTCGCGAACGGTCGAATGTTAGCACTCGCCGTATGTTGCATCGTGTTCAGCGCATCGAATAACCCCTATACAGTGATTTTGAAGTGGTTACGGGAAGTGTACGGTAGTGCTTTTGAAGGAAAACCCGTTAATGCGATATTCGTGCGTTTCACGGGCAGAAAAGCACGTTTTTCACAGTCCTCACTGTTTTGATCATAACTCGAGAACGATCGAATGTTAGCGTTTGCCGTATGTTGCATCGTGTTCAGCGCATCGAATTACCCCTATGCAGTGAATTTGAAGCGTTTAAGGGAAGTGTACGGTAGTGTTTTGGAAGAAAATTGGTTTTTTCGAAAATCGAGCAATTCGGTGATAACTCGAGAACCGTCGAATGGTAGCGCTCGCCATATGTTGCATCGTGTTCAGCGCATCAAATTACCCCTATACAGTGAATTTGAAGTGGTTACGGGAAGTGTACGGTAGTGTTTTTGAAGGAAAACCCGTTAATGCGATATTCGTGCGTTTCACGGGCAGAAAAGCACGTTTTTCACAGTCCTCACTGTTTTGATGATAACTCGAGAAAGGTCGAATGTTAGCGTTTGCCGTGTGTTGCATTGTGTTCCACACATCAAATTACCCCTACACACTGAATTTGAAGCGTTTAAGGGAAGTGTACGGTAGTGTTTTGGAAGAAAATTGTTTTTTTCGAAAATCGCGCAATTCGGTGATAACTCAAGAACGGTCGAATGTTAGCGTTCGCCGTATGTTGCATCGTGTTCAGATCATCGAATTAACCATGTACAGTGTATTTCAAACGTTTAAGAGAAGTGTACGGTAGTGTTTTAGGCAGAAATTGGTTTTTTCAAAAATCGAGCAATTCGGTGATAACTCGAGAACCGTCGAATGTTAGCGCTCGCCGTATGTTGCATCGTGTTCAGCGCATCAAATTACCCCTATACAGTGAATTTGAAGTGGTTACGGGAAGTGTACGGTAGTGTTTTTGAAGGAAAACCCGTTAATGCGATATTCGTGCGTTTCACGGGCAGAAAAGCACGTTTTTCACAGTCCTCACTGTTTTGATGATAACTCGAGAAAGGTCGAATGTTAGCGTTTGCCGTGTGTTGCATTGTGTTCCACACATCAAATTACCCCTACACACTGAATTTGAAGCGTTTAAGGGAAGTGTACGGTAGTGTTTTGGAAGAAAATTGTTTTTTTCGAAAATCGCGCAATTCGGTGATAACTCAAGAACGGTCGAATGTTAGCGTTTGCCGTATGTTGCATCGTGTTCAGCGCATCGAATTACCCCTATGCAGTGAATTTGAAGCGTTTAAGGGAAGTGTACGGTAGTGTTTTGGAAGAAAATTGTGTTTTTCGAAAATCGAGCAATTCGGTGATAACTCAAGAACGGTCGAATGTTAGCGTTTGCCGTATGTTGCATCGTATTCAGCGTATCGAATTACCCCTATGCAGTGAATTTGAAGCGTTCAAGGGAAGTGTACGGTAGTGTTTTGGAAGAAAATTGTTTTTTTCGAAAATCGAGCAATTCGGTGATAACTCGAGAACGGTCGAATGTTAGCGTTTGCCGTATGTTGCATCGTGTTCAGATCATCGAATTAACCATATACAGTGAATTTCAAACGTTTAAGAGAAGTGTACGGTAGTGTTTACGGCAGAAATTGGTTTTTTCGAAAATCGAGCAATTCGGTGATAACTCGAGAACCGTCGGATGTTAGCGCTCGCCGTCTGTTGCATCGTGTTCAGCGCATCAAATTACCCCTATACAGTGAATTTGAAGTGGTTACGGGAAGTGTACGGTAGTGTTTTTGAAGGAAAACCCGTTAATGCGATATTCGTGCGTTTCACGGGCAGAAAAGCACGTTTTTCACAGTCCTCACTGTTTTGATCATAACTCGAGAACGATCGAATGTTAGCGTTTGCCGTATGTTGCATCATGTTCAGCGCATCGAATTACCCCTATGCAGTGAATTTGAAGCGTTTAAGGGAAGTGTACGGTAGTGTTTTGGAAGAAAATTGTTTTTTTCGAAAATCGAGCGATTCGATGATAACTCTCGAACGGTCGAATGTTAGCGTTTGCCGTATATTGCATCGTGTTCAGATAATCGAATTAACCATATACAGTGAATTTCAAACGTTTAAGAGAAGTGTACGGTAGTGTTTTAGGCAGAAATTGGTTTTTTCGAAAATCGAGCAATTCGGTGATAACTCGAGAACCGTCGAATGGTAGCGCTCGCCATATGTTGCATCGTGTTCAGCGCATCAAATTACCCCTATACAGTGAATTTGAAGTGGTTACGGGAAGTGTACGGTAGTGTTTTTGAAGGAAAACCCGTTAATGCGATATTCGTGCGTTTCACGGGCAGAAAAGCACGTTTTTCACAGTCCTCACTGTTTTGATGATAACTCGAGAAAGGTCGAATGTTAGCGTTTGCCGTGTGTTGCATTGTGTTCCACACATCAAATTACCCCTACACACTGAATTTGAAGCGTTTAAGGGAAGTGTACGGTAGTGTTTTGGAAGAAAATTGTTTTTTTCGAAAATCGAGCAATTCGGTGATAACTCGAGAACGGTCGAATGTTAGCGTTTGCCGTATGTTGCATCGTGTTCAGATCATCGAATTAACCATATACAGTGAATTTCAAACGTTTAAGAGAAGTGTACGGTAGTGTTTAAGGCAGAAATTGGTTTTTTCGAAAATCGAGCAATTCGGTGATAACTCGAGAACCGTCGCATGTTAGCGCTCGCCGTATGTTGCATCGTGTTCAGCGCATCAAATTACCCCTATACAGTGAATTTGAAGTGGTTACTTGAAGTGTACGGTAGTGTTTTTGAAGGAAAACACGTTAATGCGATATTCGTGCGTTTCACGGGCAGAAAAGCACGTTTTTCACAGTCCTCACTGTTTTGATCATAACTCGAGAACGATCGAATGTTAGCGTTTGCCGTATGTTGCATCGTGTTCAGCACACCGAATTACCCCTACACACTGAATTTGAAGCGTTTAAGGGAAGTGTACGGTAGTGTTTTGGAAGAAAATTGTTTTTTTCGAAAATCGAGCAATTCGGTGATAACTCGAGAACGGTCGAATGTTAGCACTCGCCGTATGTTGCATCGTGTTCAGCGCATCGAATAACCCCTATACAGTGATTTTGAAGTGGTTACGGAAGTGTAGGGTAGTGCTTTTGAAGGAAAACCCGTTAATGCGATATTCGTGCGTTTCACGGGCAGAAAAGCACGTTTTTCACAGTCCTCACTGTTTTGATCATAACTCGAGAACGATCGAATGTTAGCGTTTGCCGTATGTTGCATCGTGTTTAGCGCATCGAATTACCCCTATGCAGTGAATTTGAAGCGTTTAAGGGAAGTGTACGGTAGTGTTTTGGAAGAAAATTGTTTTTTTCGAAAATCGAGCAATTCGGTGATAACTCGAGAACGGTCGAATGTTAGCACTCGCCGTATGTTGCATCGTGTTCAGCGCATCGAATAACCCCTATACAGTGATTTTGAAGTGGTTACGGGAAGTGTAGGGTAGTGCTTTTGAAGGAAAACCCGTTAATGCGATATTCGTGCGTTTCACGGGCAGAAAAGCACGTTTTTCACAGTCCTCACTGTTTTGATCATAACTCGAGAACGATCGAATGTTAGCGTTTGCCGTATGTTGCATCGTGTTCAGCGCATCGAATTACCCCTATGCAGTGAATTTGAAGCGTTTAAGGGAAGTGTACGGTAGTGTTTTGGAAGAAAATTGTTTTTTTCGAAAATCGAGCAATTCGATGATAACTCTCGAACGGTCGAATGTTAGCGTTTGCCGTATGTTGCATCGTGTTCAGCGCATCGAATTACCCCTATGCAGTGAATTTGAAGCGTTTAAGGGAAGTGTACGGTAGTGTTTTGGAAGAAAATTGTTTTTTTCGAAAATCGAGCAATTCGGTGATAACTCAAGAACGGTCAAATGTTAGCGTTTGCCGTATGTTGCATCGTGTTCAGCGTATCGAATTACCCCTATGCAGTGAATTTGAAGCGTTTAAGGGAAGTGTACGGTAGTGTTTTGGAAGAAAATTGTTTTTTTCCAAAATCGAGCAATTCGGTGATAACTCGAGAACGGTCGAATGTTAGCGTTTGCCGTATGTTGCATCGTGTTCAGATTATCGAATTAACCATATACAGTGAATTTCAAACGTTTAAGAGAAGTGTACGGTAGTGTTTTAGGCAGAAATTTTTTTTTTCGAAAATCGAGCAATTCGGTGATAACTCGCGAACGGTCGAATGTTAGCACTCGCCGTATGTTGCATCGTGTTCAGCGCATCGAATAACCCCTATACAGTGATTTTGAAGTGGTTACGGGAAGTGTACGGTAGTGCTTTTGAAGGAAAACCCGTTAATGCGATATTCGTGCGTTTCACGGGCAGAAAAGCACGTTTTTCACAGTCCTCACTGTTTTGATCATAACTCGAGAACGATCGAATGTTAGCGTTTGCCGTATGTTGCATCGTGTTCAGCGCATCGAATTACCCCTATGCAGTGAATTTGAAGCGTTTAAGGGAAGTGTACGGTAGTGTTTTGGAAGAAAATTGTTTTTTTCGAAAATCGAGCAATTCGGTGATAACTCGAGAACCGTCGAATGGTAGCGCTCGCCATATGTTGCATCGTGTTCAGCGCATCAAATTACCCCTATACAGTGAATTTGAAGTGGTTACGGGAAGTGTACGGTAGTGTTTTTGAAGGAAAACCCGTTAATGCGATATTCGTGCGTTTCACGGGCAGAAAAGCACGTTTTTCACAGTCCTCACTGTTTTGATGATAACTCGAGAAAGGTCGAATGTTAGCGTTTGCCGTGTGTTGCATTGTGTTCCACACATCAAATTACCCCTACACACTGAATTTGAAGCGTTTAAGGGAAGTGTACGGTAGTGTTTTGGAAGAAAATTGTTTTTTTTCGAAAATCGCGCAATTCGGTGATAACTCAAGAACGGTCGAATGTTAGCGTTCGCCGTATGTTGCATCGTGTTCAGATCATCGAATTAACCATGTACAGTGTATTTCAAACGTTTAAGAGAAGTGTACGGTAGTGTTTTAGGCAGAAATTGGTTTTTTCAAAAATCGAGCAATTCGGTGATAACTCGAGAACCGTCGAATGTTAGCGCTCGCCGTATGTTGCATCGTGTTCAGCGCATCAAATTACCCCTATACAGTGAATTTGAAGTGGTTACGGGAAGTGTACGGTAGTGTTTTTGAAGGAAAACCCGTTAATGCGATATTCGTGCGTTTCACGGGCAGAAAAGCACGTTTTTCACAGTCCTCACTGTTTTGATGATAACTCGAGAAAGGTCGAATGTTAGCGTTTGCCGTGTGTTGCATTGTGTTCAGCACATCAAATTACCCCTACACACTGAATTTGAAGCGTTTAAGGGAAGTGTACGGTAATGTTTTTGGCCGAAATTGGTTTTTTCGAAAACCGAGCAATTCGATGATAACTCTCGAACGGTCGAATGTTAGCGTTTGCCGTATGTTGCATCGTGTTCAGCGCATCGAATTACCCCTATGCAGTGAATTTGAAGCGTTTAAGGGAAGTGTACGGTAGTGTTTTGGAAGAAAATTGTTTTTTTCGAAAATCGAGCAATTCGGTGATAACTCAAGAACGGTCGAATGTTAGCGTTTGCCGGATGTTGCATTGTGTTCAGCACATCGAATTACCCCTATACAGTGAATTTGAAGCGTTTGAGAGAAGTGTACGGTAGTGTTTAGGCAGAAATTTTTTTTTTCGAAAATCGAGCAATTCGGTGATAACTCGCGAACGGTCGAATGTTAGCACTCGCCGTATGTTGCATCGTGTTCAGCGCATCGAATAACCCCTATACAGTGATTTTGAAGTGGTTACGGGAAGTGTACGGTAGTGCTTTTGAAGGAAAACCCGTTAATGCGATATTCGTGCGTTTCACGGGCAGAAAAGCACGTTTTTCACAGTCCTCACTGTTTTGATGATAACTCGAGAAAGGTCGAATGTTAGCGTTTGCCGTGTGTTGCATTGTGTTCCACACATCAAATTACCCCTACACACTGAATTTGAAGCGTTTAAGGGAAGTGTACGGTAGTGTTTTGGAAGAAAATTGTTTTTTTCGAAAATCGCGCAATTCGGTGATAACTCAAGAACGGTCGAATGTTAGCGTTTGCCGTATGTTGCATCGTGTTCAGCGTATCGAATTACCCCTATGCAGTGAATTAGAAGCGTTTAAGGGAAGTGTACGGTAGTGTTTTGGAAGAAAATTGTTTTTTTCGAAAATCGAGCAATTCGGTGATAACTCGAGAACGGTCGAATGTTAGCGTTTGCCGTATGTTGCATCGTGTTCAGATCATCGAATTAACCATATACAGTGAATTTCAAACGTTTAAGAGAAGTGTACGGTAGTGTTTTAGGCAGAAATTGGTTTTTTCGAAAATCGAGCAATTCGGTGATAACTCGAGAACCGTCGAATGTTAGCGCTCGCCGTATGTTGCATCGTGTTCAGCGCATCAAATTACCCCTATACAGTGAATTTGAAGTGGTTAAGGGAAGTGTACGGTAGTATTATTGAAGGAAAACCCGTTAATGCGATATTCGTGCGTTTCACGGGCAGAAAAGCACGTTTTTCACAGTCCTCACTGTTTTGATCATAACTCGAGAACGATCGAATGTTAGCGTTTGCCGTATGTTGCATCGTGTTCAGCACATCGAATTACCCCTATGCAGTGAATTTGAAGCGTTTAAGGGAAGTGTACGGTAGTGTTTTGGAAGAAAATTGTTTTTTTCGAAAATCGAGCAATTCGGTGATAACTCAAGAACGGTCGAATGTTAGCGTTCGCCGTATGTTGCATCGTGTTCAGATCATCGAATTAACCATGTGCAGTGTATTTCAAACGTTTAAGAGAAGTGTACGGTAGTGTTTTAGGCAGAAATTGGTTTTTTCAAAAATCGAGCAATTCGGTGATAACTCGAGAACCGTCGAATGTTAGCGCTCGCCGTATGTTGCATCGTGTTCAGCGCATCAAATTACCCCTATACAGTAAATTTGAAGTGGTTACGGGAAGTGTACGGTAGTGTTTTTGAAGGAAAACCCGTTAATGCGATATTCGTGCGTTTCACGGGCAGAAAAGCACGTTTTTCACAGTCCTCACTGTTTTGATGATAACTCGAGAAAGGTCGAATGTTAGCGTTTGCCGTGTGTTGCATTGTGTTCAGCACATCAAATTACCCCTACACACTGAATTTGAAGCGTTTAAGGGAAGTGTACGGTAATGTTTTTGGCCGAAATTGGTTTTTTCGAAAACCGAGCAATTCGATGATAACTCTCGAACGGTCGAATGTTAGCGTTTGCCGTATGTTGCATCGTGTTCAGCGCATCGAATTACCCCTATGCAGTGAATTTGAAGCGTTTAAGGGAAGTGTACGGTAGTGTTTTGGAAGAAAATTGTGTTTTTCGAAAATCGAGCAATTCGGTGATAACTCAAGAACGGTCGAATGTTAGCGTTTGCCGTATGTTGCATCGTATTCAGCGTATCGAATTACCCCTATGCAGTGAATTTGAAGCGTTCAAGGGAAGTGTACGGTAGTGTTTTGGAAGAAAATTGTTTTTTTCGAAAATCGAGCAATTCGGTGATAACTCGAGAACGGTCGAATGTTAGCGTTTGCCGTATGTTGCATCGTGTTCAGATCATCGAATTAACCATATACAGTGAATTTCAAACGTTTAAGAGAAGTGTACGGTAGTGTTTAAGGCAGAAATTTTTTTTTCGAAAATCGAGCAATTCGGTGATAACTCGAGAACCGTCGAATGTTAGCGCTCGCCGTCTGTTGCATCGTGTTCAGCGCATCAAATTACCCCTATACAGTGAATTTGAAGTGGTTACGGGAAGTGTACGGTAGTGTTTTTGAAGGAAAACCCGTTAATGCGATATTCGTGCGTTTCACGGGCAGAAAAGCACGTTTTTCACAGTCCTCACTGTTTTGATCATAACTCGAGAACGATCGAATGTTAGCGTTTGCCGTATGTTGCATCATGTTCAGCGCATCGAATTACCCCTATGCAGTGAATTTGAAGCGTTTAAGGGAAGTGTACGGTAGTGTTTTGGAAGAAAATTGTTTTTTTCGAAAATCGAGCGATTCGATGATAACTCTCGAACGGTCGAATGTTAGCGTTTGCCGTATATTGCATCGTGTTCAGATAATCGAATTAACCATATACAGTGAATTTCAAACGTTTAAGAGAAGTGTACGGTAGTGTTTTAGGCAGAAATTGGTTTTTTCGAAAATCGAGCAATTCGGTGATAACTCGAGAACCGTCGAATGGTAGCGCTCGCCATATGTTGCATCGTGTTCAGCGCATCAAATTACCCCTATACAGTGAATTTGAAGTGGTTACGGGAAGTGTACGGTAGTGTTTTTGAAGGAAAACCCGTTAATGCGATATTCGTGCGTTTCACGGGCAGAAAAGCACGTTTTTCACAGTCCTCACTGTTTTGATGATAACTCGAGAAAGGTCGAATGTTAGCGTTTGCCGTGTGTTGCATTGTGTTCCACACATCAAATTACCCCTACACACTGAATTTGAAGCGTTTAAGGGAAGTGTACGGTAGTGTTTTGGAAGAAAATTGTTTTTTTCGAAAATCGAGCAATTCGGTGATAACTCGAGAACGGTCGAATGTTAGCGTTTGCCGTATGTTGCATCGTGTTCAGATCATCGAATTAACCATATACAGTGAATTTCAAACGTTTAAGAGAAGTGTACGGTAGTGTTTAAGGCAGAAATTGGTTTTTTCGAAAATCGAGCAATTCGGTGATAACTCGAGAACCGTCGAATGTTAGCGCTCGCCGTATGTTGCATCGTGTTCAGCGCATCAAATTACCCCTATACAGTGAATTTGAAGTGGTTACTTGAAGTGTACGGTAGTGTTTTTGAAGGAAAACACGTTAATGCGATATTCGTGCGTTTCACGGGCAGAAAAGCACGTTTTTCACAGTCCTCACTGTTTTGATCATAACTCGAGAACGATCGAATGTTAGCGTTTGCCGTATGTTGCATCGTGTTCAGCACACCGAATTACCCCTACACACTGAATTTGAAGCGTTTAAGGGAAGTGTACGGTAGTGTTTTGGAAGAAAATTGTTTTTTTCGAAAATCGAGCAATTCGGTGATAACTCGAGAACGGTCGAATGTTAGCACTCGCCGTATGTTGCATCGTGTTCAGCGCATCGAATAACCCCTATACAGTGATTTTGAAGTGGTTACGGGAAGTGTAGGGTAGTGCTTTTGAAGGAAAACCCGTTAATGCGATATTCGTGCGTTTCACGGGCAGAAAAGCACGTTTTTCACAGTCCTCACTGTTTTGATCATAACTCGAGAACGATCGAATGTTAGCGTTTGCCGTATGTTGCATCGTGTTTAGCGCATCGAATTACCCCTATGCAGTGAATTTGAAGCGTTTAAGGGAAGTGTACGGTAGTGTTTTGGAAGAAAATTGTTTTTTTCGAAAATCGAGCAATTCGGTGATAACTCGAGAACGGTCGAATGTTAGCACTCGCCGTATGTTGCATCGTGTTCAGCGCATCGAATAACCCCTATACAGTGATTTTGAAGTGGTTACGGGAAGTGTAGGGTAGTGCTTTTGAAGGAAAACCCGTTAATGCGATATTCGTGCGTTTCACGGGCAGAAAAGCACGTTTTTCACAGTCCTCACTGTTTTGATCATAACTCGAGAACGATCGAATGTTAGCGTTTGCCGTATGTTGCATCGTGTTCAGCGCATCGAATTACCCCTATGCAGTGAATTTGAAGCGTTTAAGGGAAGTGTACGGTAGTGTTTTGGAAGAAAATTGTTTTTTTCGAAAATCGAGCAATTCGATGATAACTCTCGAACGGTCGAATGTTAGCGTTTGCCGTATGTTGCATCGTGTTCAGCGCATCGAATTACCCCTATGCAGTGAATTTGAAGCGTTTAAGGGAAGTGTACGGTAGTGTTTTGGAAGAAAATTGTTTTTTTCGAAAATCGAGCAATTCGGTGATAACTCAAGAACGGTCAAATGTTAGCGTTTGCCGTATGTTGCATCGTGTTCAGCGTATCGAATTACCCCTATGCAGTGAATTTGAAGCGTTTAAGGGAAGTGTACGGTAGTGTTTTGGAAGAAAATTGTTTTTTTCCAAAATCGAGCAATTCGGTGATAACTCGAGAACGGTCGAATGTTAGCGTTTGCCGTATGTTGCATCGTGTTCAGATTATCGAATTAACCATATACAGTGAATTTCAAACGTTTAAGAGAAGTGTACGGTAGTGTTTTAGGCAGAAATTTTTTTTTTCGAAAATCGAGCAATTCGGTGATAACTCGCGAACGGTCGAATGTTAGCACTCGCCGTATGTTGCATCGTGTTCAGCGCATCGAATAACCCCTATACAGTGATTTTGAAGTGGTTACGGGAAGTGTACGGTAGTGCTTTTGAAGGAAAACCCGTTAATGCGATATTCGTGCGTTTCACGGGCAGAAAAGCACGTTTTTCACAGTCCTCACTGTTTTGATCATAACTCGAGAACGATCGAATGTTAGCGTTTGCCGTATGTTGCATCGTGTTCAGCGCATCGAATTACCCCTATGCAGTGAATTTGAAGCGTTTAAGGGAAGTGTACGGTAGTGTTTTGGAAGAAAATTGTTTTTTTCGAAAATCGAGCAATTCGGTGATAACTCGAGAACCGTCGAATGGTAGCGCTCGCCATATGTTGCATCGTGTTCAGCGCATCAAATTACCCCTATACAGTGAATTTGAAGTGGTTACGGGAAGTGTACGGTAGTGTTTTTGAAGGAAAACCCGTTAATGCGATATTCGTGCGTTTCACGGGCAGAAAAGCACGTTTTTCACAGTCCTCACTGTTTTGATGATAACTCGAGAAAGGTCGAATGTTAGCGTTTGCCGTGTGTTGCATTGTGTTCCACACATCAAATTACCCCTACACACTGAATTTGAAGCGTTTAAGGGAAGTGTACGGTAGTGTTTTGGAAGAAAATTGTTTTTTTCGAAAATCGCGCAATTCGGTGATAACTCAAGAACGGTCGAATGTTAGCGTTCGCCGTATGTTGCATCGTGTTCAGATCATCGAATTAACCATGTACAGTGTATTTCAAACGTTTAAGAGAAGTGTACGGTAGTGTTTTAGGCAGAAATTGGTTTTTTCAAAAATCGAGCAATTCGGTGATAACTCGAGAACCGTCGAATGTTAGCGCTCGCCGTATGTTGCATCGTGTTCAGCGCATCAAATTACCCCTATACAGTGAATTTGAAGTGGTTACGGGAAGTGTACGGTAGTGTTTTTGAAGGAAAACCCGTTAATGCGATATTCGTGCGTTTCACGGGCAGAAAAGCACGTTTTTCACAGTCCTCACTGTTTTGATGATAACTCGAGAAAGGTCGAATGTTAGCGTTTGCCGTGTGTTGCATTGTGTTCAGCACATCAAATTACCCCTACACACTGAATTTGAAGCGTTTAAGGGAAGTGTACGGTAATGTTTTTGGCCGAAATTGGTTTTTTCGAAAACCGAGCAATTCGATGATAACTCTCGAACGGTCGAATGTTAGCGTTTGCCGTATGTTGCATCGTGTTCAGCGCATCGAATTACCCCTATGCAGTGAATTTGAAGCGTTTAAGGGAAGTGTACGGTAGTGTTTTGGAAGAAAATTGTTTTTTTCGAAAATCGAGCAATTCGGTGATAACTCAAGAACGGTCGAATGTTAGCGTTTGCCGGATGTTGCATTGTGTTCAGCACATCGAATTACCCCTATACGGTGAATTTGAAGCGTTTGAGAGAAGTGTACGGTAGTGTTTAGGCAGAAATTTTTTTTTTCGAAAATCGAGCAATTCGGTGATAACTCGCGAACGGTCGAATGTTAGCACTCGCCGTATGTTGCATCGTGTTCAGCGCATCGAATAACCCCTATACAGTGATTTTGAAGTGGTTACGGGAAGTGTACGGTAGTGCTTTTGAAGGAAAACCCGTTAATGCGATATTCGTGCGTTTCACGGGCAGAAAAGCACGTTTTTCACAGTCCTCACTGTTTTGATGATAACTCGAGAAAGGTCGAATGTTAGCGTTTGCCGTGTGTTGCATTGTGTTCCACACATCAAATTACCCCTACACACTGAATTTGAAGCGTTTAAGGGAAGTGTACGGTAGTGTTTTGGAAGAAAATTGTTTTTTTCGAAAATCGCGCAATTCGGTGATAACTCAAGAACGGTCGAATGTTAGCGTTTGCCGTATGTTGCATCGTGTTCAGCGTATCGAATTACCCCTATGCAGTGAATTAGAAGCGTTTAAGGGAAGTGTACGGTAGTGTTTTGGAAGAAAATTGTTTTTTTCGAAAATCGAGCAATTCGGTGATAACTCGAGAACGGTCGAATGTTAGCATTTGCCGTATGTTGCATCGTGTTCAGATCATCGAATTAACCATATACAGTGAATTTCAAACGTTTAAGAGAAGTGTACGGTAGTGTTTTAGGCAGAAATTGGTTTTTTCGAAAATCGAGCAATTCGGTGATAACTCGAGAACCGTCGAATGTTAGCGCTCGCCGTATGTTGCATCGTGTTCAGCGCATCAAATTACCCCTATACAGTGAATTTGAAGTGGTTAAGGGAAGTGTACGGTAGTATTATTGAAGGAAAACCCGTTAATGCGATATTCGTGCGTTTCACGGGCAGAAAAGCACGTTTTTCACAGTCCTCACTGTTTTGATCATAACTCGAGAACGATCGAATGTTAGCGTTTGCCGTATGTTGCATCGTGTTCAGCACATCGAATTACCCCTATGCAGTGAATTTGAAGCGTTTAAGGGAAGTGTACGGTAGTGTTTTGGAAGAAAATTGTTTTTTTCGAAAATCGAGCAATTCGGTGATAACTCAAGAACGGTCGAATGTTAGCGTTCGCCGTATGTTGCATCGTGTTCAGATCATCGAATTAACCATGTGCAGTGTATTTGAAACGTTTAAGAGAAGTGTACGGTAGTGTTTTAGGCAGAAATTGGTTTTTTCAAAAATCGAGCAATTCGGTGATAACTCGAGAACCGTCGAATGTTAGCGCTCGCCGTATGTTGCATCGTGTTCAGCGCATCAAATTACCCCTATACAGTGAATTTGAAGTGGTTACGGGAAGTGTACGGTAGTGTTTTTGAAGGAAAACCCGTTAATGCGATATTCGTGCGTTTCACGGGCAGAAAAGCACGTTTTTCACAGTCCTCACTGTTTTGATGATAACTCGAGAAAGGTCGAATGTTAGCGTTTGCCGTGTGTTGCATTGTGTTCAGCACATCAAATTACCCCTACACACTGAATTTGAAGCGTTTAAGGGAAGTGTACGGTAATGTTTTTGGCCGAAATTGGTTTTTTCGAAAACCGAGCAATTCGATGATAACTCTCGAACGGTCGAATGTTAGCGTTTGCCGTATGTTGCATCGTGTTCAGCGCATCGAATTACCCCTATGCAGTGAATTTGAAGCGTTTAAGGGAAGTGTACGGTAGTGTTTTGGAAGAAAATTGTGTTTTTCGAAAATCGAGCAATTCGGTGATAACTCAAGAACGGTCGAATGTTAGCGTTTGCCGTATGTTGCATCGTATTCAGCGTATCGAATTACCCCTATGCAGTGAATTTGAAGCGTTCAAGGGAAGTGTACGGTAGTGTTTTGGAAGAAAATTGTTTTTTTCGAAAATCGAGCAATTCGGTGATAACTCGAGAACGGTCGAATGTTAGCGTTTGCCGTATGTTGCATCGTGTTCAGATCATCGAATTAACCATATACAGTGAATTTCAAACGTTTAAGAGAAGTGTACGGTAGTGTTTAAGGCAGAAATTTTTTTTTCGAAAATCGAGCAATTCGGTGATAACTCGAGAACCGTCGAATGTTAGCGCTCGCCGTCTGTTGCATCGTGTTCAGCGCATCAAATTACCCCTATACAGTGAATTTGAAGTGGTTACGGGAAGTGTACGGTAGTGTTTTTGAAGGAAAACCCGTTAATGCGATATTCGTGCGTTTCACGGGCAGAAAAGCACGTTTTTCACAGTCCTCACTGTTTTGATCATAACTCGAGAACGATCGAATGTTAGCGTTTGCCGTATGTTGCATCATGTTCAGCGCATCGAATTACCCCTATGCAGTGAATTTGAAGCGTTTAAGGGAAGTGTACGGTAGTGTTTTGGAAGAAAATTGTTTTTTTCGAAAATCGAGCGATTCGATGATAACTCTCGAACGGTCGAATGTTAGCGTTTGCCGTATATTGCATCGTGTTCAGATAATCGAATTAACCATATACAGTGAATTTCAAACGTTTAAGAGAAGTGTACGGTAGTGTTTTAGGCAGAAATTGGTTTTTTCGAAAATCGAGCAATTCGGTGATAACTCGAGAACCGTCGAATGGTAGCGCTCGCCATATGTTGCATCGTGTTCAGCGCATCAAATTACCCCTATACAGTGAATTTGAAGTGGTTACGGGAAGTGTACGGTAGTGTTTTTGAAGGAAAACCCGTTAATGCGATATTCGTGCGTTTCACGGGCAGAAAAGCACGTTTTTCACAGTCCTCACTGTTTTGATGATAACTCGAGAAAGGTCGAATGTTAGCGTTTGCCGTGTGTTGCATTGTGTTCCACACATCAAATTACCCCTACACACTGAATTTGAAGCGTTTAAGGGAAGTGTACGGTAGTGTTTTGGAAGAAAATTGTTTTTTTCGAAAATCGAGCAATTCGGTGATAACTCGAGAACGGTCGAATGTTAGCGTTTGCCGTATGTTGCATCGTGTTCAGATCATCGAATTAACCATATACAGTGAATTTCAAACGTTTAAGAGAAGTGTACGGTAGTGTTTAAGGCAGAAATTGGTTTTTTCGAAAATCGAGCAATTCGGTGATAACTCGAGAACCGTCGAATGTTAGCGCTCGCCGTATGGTGCATCGTGTTCAGCGCATCAAATTACCCCTATACAGTGAATTTGAAGTGGTTACTTGAAGTGTACGGTAGTGTTTTTGAAGGAAAACACGTTAATGCGATATTCGTGCGTTTCACGGGCAGAAAAGCACGTTTTTCACAGTCCTCACTGTTTTGATCATAACTCGAGAACGATCGAATGTTAGCGTTTGCCGTATGTTGCATCGTGTTCAGCACACCGAATTACCCCTACACACTGAATTTGAAGCGTTTAAGGGAAGTGTACGGTAGTGTTTTGGAAGAAAATTGTTTTTTTCGAAAATCGAGCAATTCGGTGATAACTCGAGAACGGTCGAATGTTATGTTACGTATTCCCTTGATTGGAATACGTACGAATTTCTAAATTACAAAATAATTGAAAGATGAAAGCCGGAAAGTTGAGACGGGACGGAATTTCGCACCTTGCCACGTAGGTCAAAGGACTCTGTTACAATCATCACAAATAAAATATAAAACGAAACAAATGAAAAATGCAAATGAATTACAAAATGAAAATGAAAGTAGATATAAGCACCGATGATTAATGATGACTGAGACTAAAATGGTGGGGCAGGGTCAAACCGCGCGGACGAGTAACGTCGAGATGAAAATGGCCGGAATCTAGAAATTCAGACGAAAGAATTGTTTGTAAGAAAAGATAAAATTTTATTGAAAGAGGAAGAAAATGAATTGAAAATACAAATATTGGTACGATAATAAAACGTACCAAATTTAAAGCACTAACCTCTGAAAATAAAAGAGAAATGAATTTTTAAAACAATGAATTTATATACATATATATATATATATACCGCCTCTATAGGGGTATCAATGAAATAATAAACAATGAATAATATGCAAATAATGAACAAAATACCTGACAAAAGTATCAGGAAAATTATTTAAATAATTGAATCTACGAAAAATGTTGAATGAAATATTGTTAAAAATGACAAATGAAATAATTGTTAATTAATAACGACATGAAAACAATGTCAAAAATGTGGAAAATACTATGAATCAATTAAGAATAATGAAAAGAGCAAGAAACAAATGAAAGAAATCACATGAAAATCAAAATAGTATATATACTATTTGGAAGTAGGTCGCCATTGTGCATTACAAATAAAAGTTCAATTAAATGAAAAAATAATACCACTACCAGAACGAAGATTGGTAGTGAAAAGGAAGAAAAACGAAACATTCACGCGAATTATGCAAGGAAACAGTTGAAACATTTACTGTTCATATGAAAAAAAAAAGTTTAAATGATTTAAAATTGCTAAAACTATATATAACATTTACTCAAATTATTGTAAAAAAAAAAAAAAGATACAAGGGTGAACGTAGTGCAGTTGTATTTAAATACACTAAGGCGAGGCTATACCGCATACTCCTATGCCGCCCCACCTTACCAGGCCTCCTACTCCACTCCACTGTAAGCTGCGCTGGAGTGGGGGCCGGCCCCACCACTGCACCGCGTCCATATCCCTCACGGTACCCACGCGAAATAGTCAGTTGTGCACCAGCAGTCGGACCGACCAGACCTAGCTCCAAAGAGCTCCGCGAGTGAAAATTAATTCATATACCCCCCCGTGAGTTTTGGACTTAGAATATTTTTCGCTTTTTTAATTTTTGGACTTAGAATATTTTTCGCTTTTTTTAATTTTTGGACTTAGAATATTTTTCGCTTTTTTAATTTTTGGACTTAGAATATTTTTCGCTTTTTTTAATTTTTGGACTTAGAATATTTTTCGCTTTTTTAATTTTTGGACTTAGAAGAATTTATTCTTGTCCGGACTTAGAAATTTTTATTCTTGTCAGTACTTATAAAATTTTTTGGACTTAGAAGAATTTATTCTTGTCCGGACTTAGAAATTTTGCATAACTTAGAAACTTTTATTCTTGTCAGTACTTATAAAATTTTTTGGACTTAGAAGAATTTATTCTTGTCCTGACTTAGAAATTTTGCATAACTTAGAAATTTTTATTCTTGTCAGTACTTATAAAATTTTTTGGACTTAGAAGAATTTATTCTTGTCCGGACTTAGAGATTTTGCATAACTTAGAAATTTTTATTGTTGTCAGTACTTATAAAATTTTTTGGACTTAGAAATTTTTCATAACTTAGAAAATTTTACTTGCGTTCGGACTTTGAAATTTTTCGGAACTTAGAAACTTTTCAGAACTTAGAAAATTTTATTCATGTTTAAAAACTTTAAAATTTCTGTGAACTTAGACAATTTATGGATCATTAATAATCAACCGTGCTACAGACATTACTTTTTTTTGTCTAGTTATCTAGGTCCCTCACTCACTCTATAATTTGACAATTAATTTATTTTAGATTCAACCGCTGGTTTAAACTGCCCATTTCTAGTGTTCGCTAAATAAAACTAAAATAATCAATGTGAATAAAACACAAAACTCAAGTGTTAGTACAAAGTGTTACTTTTTAGTGTTTTGCTCTTCTCTAGCGCCAATTGAGGGATTTTGCCGAGGTTAACAGGATGCACGTTCATCCCGGGAGCCCCACGAGAATCCATCCATTGGACTAGATCCTTCCTTTTCTCCTCCCCTATTTCCTAGCGCCAATCGAGGGATTTTACCGAGGTTAACAGGATGCACGTTCATCCTGGGAGCCCCACGAGAATCCATCCATTGGACTAGATCCTTCCTTTTCTCCTCCTCTATTTCCTAGCGCCAATCGAGGGATTTTGCCGAGGTTAATAGGATGCACGTTCATCCTGGGAGCCCCACGAGAATCCATCCATTGGACTAGATCCTTCCTTCTCTCCTCCTCTATTTCCTAGCGCCAATCGAGGGATTTTACCGAGGTTAACTGGATGCACGTTCATCCTGGGAGCCCCACGAGAATCCGTCAATTGGACTAAATCATTCCTCTGTTCTTTACTTTCCTAGGACCAATCGAGGGATTTTACCGAGGTTAACTGGATGCACGTTCATCCTGGGAGCCCCACGAGAATCCGTCAATTGGACTAGAACTGTCATAGATCTATTTTTCCCGAATTCAATCGAGAGATTTGAATAGGTTGACGGATTGCACGTTCATTCCGTCGACCATACGCTAATCCATTGATTGAGTTGAATCTATCACCCTAGTTTCTTCACTCCTAGATTCAATCCAGGGATTTCCATAGGTTGACTGAATGCACGCTCATTCTATCGACCCTACAAAAATCCTTTGATTGAGTTAGAACCATAATTTCTCATCCCTCCCTCGCAGATTCAATTGAAGGATTTGTCCAGGTTCACAGATTGCTCGCTCATTCTGTTCACCCCACGACAAATCCATTATTTGAACTACAATAGGTTTATACTTTCAAACTAGTTCCCTTGTGTTTTCCCCAGCTAAATGAATTACACTAAAAACCTAAAAACCCCATTCAATTCTTTACCTATTTTTTTTTATAGTGAGATTATTTTACAGAAAGCAAAGACTAGTACACCGATACAAAGACCCAGTTTATTAAAAAAAAAAAAGAAAGACTATAAAGACAAACCCTGTGAAGTGTGTGTACGAGTTCGTCCCCTATCACCGACTTCCATCAGGGCAGGAATCCGACGGACCCCACAAACCCCTTCAAGGATCATCATCAGGGTCTTCTATTTAAGGATCAACCGGGACCAGCGACAGAAAAAGGTAAGTTTAGTGAAGGTTACCTCGGATAGTCTCTCCTAAAAAACCCCAGAGGTCGTTTGATACTCTAAATTGGAGACATTTCTTCTACACTACGTTGTGAATTTTCGGTCTATCTAAATCGGGACAGATTCGATTCGGTTATTTGCGAAACGAGAATAAAACCCCCCCTTAACTTAGCTTCGGGATTATAAGATGTAATTGTTTACCGCTCAGCAATTACTCGAATAAATGTTGATTCCCGTCTCTCTCATAATTTCGCGAGATAACGAACTTTAAACCATAACCGACTATCCAAGATCGATAACCCATACGTAACAGGAATAAAAATTTTTGGTGCTAAGTGTGGGGTAACCTCCTTTTCTTGTGATTTCCGTCGGTTTTCGATCCAGTAGTTTTTTTTTCTCTCGGTTCTCACTTTGCTTTCATCCAAATTTGCAGCAACCAATCTACGATCAAAAAGAAAACAATTATTTTTTCTCTCTCTCTTCAATCTACATATTTAGAATCGAGTTAATTATTGAAGTTTCATTCGTTGTCCAGCCAAAGAGTACTTCTGTATTTCTCTCTATCAACTTATTTTGATTTTTGTTTCTTCATTTTTGAATAATATTTTCGCGATTAACAATGGCTAGTGACAGTACAGAGGAACTGTCACAAAATGACACGTTCATTGACGCTCGGGAACTCAATCGCCAACTGGCCGAAAAAATTAAATTGGTTGACGATCAGGCCAGAATGATTTTCGAATTACAAAAAACTGTTAAGGACATGAAGGAAATGCAGACGCAAACGAATGCAAGTCTGTCCGAACGTAGCTACGAAGCTCCAAACATTTTCGAACCAAATTCAGTTGGAAACAATTTAGTCCTTGATCAACTAGCGTTTCTTCAACGAGAGATACGAAACCTTAAAGATTTACATTCGAATTCGAACGCAGTACCACCATCATGTTCTGACAATCCAACAACGGGTACCCACAGTAATAATAATTCATCTAAAATCACGGTTAAGGATGCGTTAGCTTACGTACCTAATTTCGACGGTTATAATATTTCTGTAACCGAATTTATGAAGGCTTGCAACCGGGCGTGCTCGATGTTGAATGTCGGTACGGTACCCATGTTTTTAAAACTTATTCGGCAAAAATTTGAAGGCCGAGCGCGTACAACATTAGAAAATTTAGAGTATCAAACGGCTGAGGAGCTTGAGTCTAATCTGCGCGATTTCTTTGATCCGCTTCGCACTGCAAATCAATACAAAGCAGCGCTTGAAAATCTGTGTAAGAAGTCGCATGAGCATGTCATAGACTACATCAATCGTGCTAAAAACCTGTATGCAGATGTGTTGAATGCTGAAAAACTCGAACGAGTATGCTTAAGCATAGAAGAAAAATACAAGCTTGAGAAAGACGCTATTCAGGCTTTTGTTAATGGGCTGCCTCCATCTTTGCGTATTCAATGTTTGGCCAAAAACCACAACACCCTAGACGAAACATTCAAAAACACAGTCGAGGTTTATAAAATTTTCGAGCGCGACGCTAAACGCTTTAAGGAGCAGGAAAACTTCGTCGGCACTACGCAGGCGAACCCTCTAAGCGACAATCCCAATACATCAGATACTAATCGACGCGATTGTACGGAAAATGCGCGGGCTCCCGACGTAACTCAGGGAGAAAACCATTCTCACGACTCTCGTAACAATTATCGGAATAACCAAAACCCACAAAATTATAGGCGAAATTCGAATTTTCAGCAGGGTTGGAATGATCACAACCAAAACCCGTACCGAAGCAATTACTCAAAGAATTTTAATCCGACTAATAACCAATATCAGTGGAGCAATGGACGTAATTTCGGTAACCGCAATTTTAATCGGTATCAACCCAATCAAGTTACAGCAAATTCAGAAGATAGCTCAAGTACGAATTTTAGAAACCACAATTGTCGAGGTTTACAAATCCCTGAAAATTCTGGGGGGACTCCAAACCCAACCGTACAGGAAAATAACAAACTACCTTATGTACCGGGAACATTTTGTGAGTTATGCCGTTACCCGGGCCACAATTTGTCAACTTGCAGACGCTTAGAGTATATGAACAAACAGAAGAACTTTCAGCCAAAAAATGGGAATCTCCCCGAGCAAGAAACGGCCGGGTCTTCGGGGAGACGAACAATCCAAACCCCGTCGAATACACAATTAGAAACTACTTCGGTGACGCATGTTCAGGCGCAAACGACAAACTCACAACCGAGCGAAACGACAAATTTGTAGACAATCAAACGATTCCTCTTTTAGCCTCACCAGATAGCTTAGAAATTAGGTCCGACCACGAAATTCAGTTAATCAAACGCGAGCGTGAATTGCACGCCATTCAACAGCATGAGGGACTCAGAGCTCTATGGGAACAGAAACCGTCATTGATACGTAAAGGATTAGGGTACGAAGCGAGTTTCGGGGAGACAAGTAAAATCGTCAAGTTTGTCCAAGCATCTATGACTACAGAAAATATGACTGCAAGAGAATCACATTGTCAGGTAACTAATAGTCAACTTACGAACATAATTTCGGGGTCTGTAGATGCGCTCGATGAATTTCCACCTGAGGAGAACTCGTGCGAGTTATCACCGTATCTTAGTAGGAATACTGTAATCGATACTAATGCAACCATCGACCCAGAAACTGCGACCGTTAATTTTACACAGCAAATAACACCCGACCATTCTCTCAAATCAGACGACGTAGTTCTTATATGTTCAGAGAGCATATTTGCAACGGAAAAACACGAAAAAGAATCATTCCCGAGAATTGAAAAGCATAGGGAAGAAGAAGTCAAATTCAAACGATCAGTTAACGCTACGCCTATCGAACGCCTTTCCGAGAATCCCACAAAGGGAAGAGCTCGCAGTCCGGACGAAAAAAGGGAACGATTAGCCAATATTAATACCGACAAAACAATAAAACCTCATAATAAAATAGCTGCCGAATACTCACGTATTGCTCATATGAAGATCAAGAAAACGCGAATAGCCTCAGTCACTTTATATGCGTCACAATTGAAACTTCCGACGGTTATGATGATAGACAGTGGAGCTGAAGTCAATCTAATGAAAATCGGCGCCCTCGACTTTCGCGCTCCCATGAACGATAGAGAAATAATCGAGTTACACGGAATTACGGACAGCTACATTCGAACTATTGGCACAGCGCTGATTACCTTGTACAATCATCGAGTGAAATTCCATGTTGTGAGCAATCAATTTCCTATCACCCAGGCAGGAATAATAGGAGCAGAATTTTTCCACGATTTCAGAGCCACGCTTTCATACGAATCGTTAACATTCTCATTTTCTGACGTGGTAATGGAAATATCTTATGACGACTGTCAAATCATCCCAAAAAAATCGTCTTGTGCAATTGCAGTTAAATTAACCAAAGATTCGCCAACAATTGGTCTCGTACCGGATATTTACATCACGGAGAAAGTATCGGTGATAGGCAGTCCGGAATTGAATATACAGGGAACCGCCTTCATCAAGGCCATTAACGAGGGCGAGACAGATGTAATCATATCAACGCCAGTAATAAAAATGGGACATTGTTATTGGTTGAAACCCGAAGGGGACGAATATATAAGGGGCAAACTCGATCATCAAGACCGAGCCTTAGAAGAGTCAAACTCACGAATCGAAAGACTCAATTACTTGCATAGAAAAATCGATTGGTTCGCCACTGCCTCACCTACTCAATTTCGTATGCACACCGTAAACTCTGAAGAGCTTACACCCGATCGCTCGTGCAAAATAAAAGCCCTCATTAATCTAGACCATTTAGACGAACAGGAAAAATTCACAATCAAGGAACTCATAAATATCAATCAAGATTTATTTGTCCTGAAAGGAGAACCACTCGGAGGCACGAATGTTATATCCCACCAGATCAATACTACCGATGATAGTCCAGTTTTTAAAAGACAATATCGCTTCCCACCTCTTCACAAAGATGAAATCATTAAACAATGTGACGAACTCGAAAGTCGAGGTATAATTCGACCATCTGATTCACCGTATAGTTCGCCAATCTGGGTGGTTCCAAAAAAAGAAGACTCTCAGGGGAATAAAAGATGGAGAATGGTCGTAGATTATCGTGCGCTCAACGAAAAAACGATAGGAGATGCATATCCGTTGCCGAACATCAACGAAATCCTCGATCAATTAGGAAATGCGCGTTACTTCTCTACCTTCGATCTAGCTAGCGGGTTTCATCAAATCCCGATACATCCAGACGATATTCATAAAACCGCTTTCTCTACTCCTTATCAACACTACGAATTCACTCGCATGCCGTTTGGCCTCAAAAACGCACCGCCAACATTCCAAAGAATGATGGATAGGGTATTGATAGGATTACAAGGGAAAGAGGTTTTTGTCTATATGGACGACATTGTGATTTATTCCCAAACGCTAGAAGAGCACATAGAAAAATTTAACAAACTAAGCGAACGATTAAGGAAAGCGGGCCTTCAACTTGAACCGGATAAGTGTCATTTCTTAAAAACTGAAATTACGTACCTTGGCCACATCATTTCCTCTGAAGGGTTGCGTCCAGAACCAAAGAAATTGAAAGCCGTAAAAGAATTTCCCAGACCCGTCAATCAAAAGAATATCCGACAATTTCTTGGTCTCACCGGGTATTATCGTAGATTCATCCCCAATTACGGTAAAATCTCTAAACCACTAACCGTCTTATTACAAAAAGACACCAAATTCAACTGGGGTGACAGGGAAAACCAGGCGTTTTGTGAGTTAAGGGATGCGTTGTGCAAATCCCCCGTGTTACAATATCCAGATTTCACGAAAGAATTTGTAATAACAACTGACGCCTGTGCCTATGGGATCGGAGCTATTCTCAGCCAAGGCGAGATTGGTAGAGATCTTCCCGTTGCATATATCTCTAGAGTACTGAATAAAGCGGAAAGAAATTATTCGACAATAGAAAGGGAAATGCTCGCTATCGTTTACGCAGTAGATTATTTCAGGCCTTATATATATGGTCGCAAGTTTACGTTAGTAACAGATCACAGACCATTGACATGGCTTAATTCGGTTTCGTCTCCTAACTCGAGGATTGTGCGCTGGAGATTACACATGCAGGACTTTGACTATAAAATCATATACAAACCTGGTCTAGTTAATGCAAACGCCGATGCATTATCTCGGAATATTCCAGTAGAGTCTTCAGAAACTGATTCAAAGAACCCACTTAATAACGCGAAAGAAATAAATCATTTACTCGACAACGACGATATAAATAACAATATAACAATCGATATTCAAAGACTATTCATGTTTGGAACAGATTCGAGTTCATCCGAATCAATCTATACAGGCCCATCAAAACGAAAATGGAAAGAGCGAGGAAAAAAATTACGAAAGAGAGGAAAAATAGTCAGCGATACAAGTGACGACACTTACATTCAATCCCCGGAGATCAACATAGATAATCGCGATGAGTCAGATATTACTGAAACCCGTGGGACCCAAGTACAGTTAGGCGATTATGCAAGCCTCGATAGGCGTGTAACGCGAGATCTACCAATAGCAGACGATAATGAAACTCGGGCTGAGTCAGATAGTAACGGAAGCCTCAATAGTGAAATTCAATTCGAGCCTGACGGCAATGGAAACGTCGATGCTCGGGCAAGACGAAACCTGCCCATGGTAGACAATAATGAAGTACGAGCTGACCCAGCTATTAACCAGAAGTCAAATATTCGGGAGAGTCTAGACACACTGATTAGGAAAAGGAATAACGATTCATGCGATAGTGAAAATTCAGATAACGATGATGAAGCGCAACCATCAATTCCAATGAATGAGCCAACAGATCTAAGTCAAGACGCACTTGATGCACTAACCGATAATTGTGCGAATAGGGAAACAGATAGTGACTCACAGTTTGAAGGTGGTGCATCACCCATGGAAGAAGATTACAATGAACCCTTATTTGATAATGGGATACTAGATTTACCAACTTTTTCGAATTTAGTAGACGAAGTACGAGGAAATTTTGGCGAAGATATGCACTCACGTACAGATTCTAATAGAGAAACACAAGAAACAGTTGTAGAGACGGATACTGCTAGTAGTTCCGAAGAATCAATCATATCTAGAGCCAACGTCCCAGCCCAAATTAACTCAAGGCGTAACCCTCCGAATTCTAGAATAATTAGTGTTCAAATAATCGAATGTAGAGACAATTTAACGATCCGCCAAGATCATTGTTTGATATTTACAACCGTTAGAGGTGAACCTTGTGATAACGGCGCAATAGAGATATTGAACAAAATTGAATTTCCATTCGATAACGTAACCCTTGGGCGCGTTAAAGTAGTGCCACACATGAATAAGCATGTTCTCATACTACCATTACGAAATCGCTGGACCGACATTATCACAGAAGTCGATCTGCGCGATGGATTTGCATCAGTTTATAATGCAGTCGTCGACTTAGACATCAAAACATTAAGCATAAACAAAACTAATAGCTTCGACGACGTCGAATGGGAGACTGTAGAACGCTTGTTAACGCAGATTTTTCTAGGAGTTGATATAACGATAACAATATGTACACAGGACGTAGTTATTCCGCCCGAAGCCGATAGACAGGAAATTTTAAGGGAATACCACTCGAGTCGGATTAACGGTCATAAAGGTACCACTAAAACATTCGAACGATTGAGACAAAATTATTTTTGGATTGGGATGAGAAAAGACGTGATTGAATTCATACGGAACTGCCGAGCATGTCAAACAAAAAAGTTGGTTCGAATAAAAACTAAACAGCCTATGGTTATAACAGATACCCCAAGATCATTCCTTGATAAAATAGCCATGGATATAGTCGGACCCTTGAAAAAGACCAAAAATAATAACATTTATATTCTCACTTTGCAGGATCTCTTAACTAAATATTCGCTTGCCATGCCATTACAAACTATAACTTCCAAAGAAATCGCTGAAACTTTCATAAAAAAATTCATCGCCTATTTTGGTGCGCCTCGAACCATGCTGACAGATCAAGGCGCGAACTTTATGTCAAGCCTCATGAAACACGTAGCTAGAAAATTCGGAATCACTCAATATTGCACAACAGCCTATCGGCCACAGAGCAACGGCTCGCTAGAAAGATCACATCATGTTTTATCAGAATATTTAAAACAATACGCAAATGAACATACGGATTGGGATGAATTAACGGAACTAGCGTCCCTTGCATATAACTCGAGTAAACATGAAGGTACCGGTTATACACCATTCGAACTAGTATTCGCTCAACTAGCTAGGCTACCCTCAAGCAGGGCACTACGAGAACCTCTAGACCCTAATTACGGTGATTACTTGACTAAAATGTCTACTCGCTTACGAGCCTTGCAAGGATTCGCACGGGAAAATCTTCATAATGCTAAACTCAGATCAAAAGTCTATTACGACGCGAAAATAAATCCACAGAACTTTAAAGTCGGGAGTAGAGTATTCAAACTCGTAGAACCCAATAAAGGGAAATTTGCCGATCAATATGAAGGACCGTATGAGGTCATCGAAATATTAGATAACTCAAACGCGATAATTGATATTAATGGCATAAGGAAAAAGGTTCATTTGAATAAGTTACGTTTATCAAGAATGCAAGTTCCTCCCATAACATAAAAAAAAAAAATAAACAATGTATACTCATAGTCAAATTATCTATAGGATATAGGATTATATATATATTTAAAAAGACCACTGACATAAACAGGAAATAAAGTAGGATTCGGTAGAATTAAAAATCAAATGTATAGCCTAGTTGTAGAAACAATAGTGGAAAACAAGACTAGTTGCGACACGAAAAACTGTTCCAGATGACTCGCCTACTGACGATCGCAATTCTTCTTTCTGCATGGGTCCTCCTGCTTCCAAAGACTTACGGACTTATGGGGTATGACTGTAGTGGGTCAACATTAAATATAACATCTTACTCCTTACTACACATCGCTCCATGCAACATTCCGATTATCGAGCCTAACTCAACAACCGTGAACATCGAACTCCTGCAACTGGATAAATATGGAAAAGTAGACATTAATGAATGTCGAGTCCAAATCGATCGGACCATCCACCATTGTGGAATGTTCTCGCACGTATCAGTCGTCCCTAATTATCGTAGAGAATATTTCGTCGAACTTGATCAACGAGCTTGTCAAAAACTCCATGATACTAATTCAATTCAACTTTCATACAATGTTGCTCTCAACGGATTAGTCAGAGATATACCGAACAGCAGGCCAATAACCTTAGTCGGAAGTAGCACCCAAAGCGGTGAATGTAAAGGGACTCAGTATAGTGATCCATTCGGTACTTGGGACGATGTTGTCGTCACTGCTATAGTTCGAATTGAATACTCGACATACCCTACTACTATCGAGTTAGAAACCAATAAACTGACTTTGAAATCAAGTGCTAAATGCGACTTTTTGTCTGGATCCTGCATGGACTCGACCGGTGCTCAAGCATTTTGGTCTGTAAAACCTCAAGACGATTGCAAATTCACGAAATATACATCGTTGTATCGTGGGAAAGCCACAAGAATCGAAGCGATCAATAGCGACGCGAAAACTTACGTAGTTTCAACGCCAGACTATACTTTCGCACTAGAACAACGATCGAAAGGTACAACGTGCGGATATATGCTCATCCAGACTGAAATCCCACGGTTATTCGTTATCGAGCCACCTCCCGGAGAAAACTTTCCTACAAACAACATAATCGACACAGAAAACATTGATTTGATCCAGTATGTAAATTCGAAAATCGTGTATGTCGAAGGTCACATCCGTCAACAAATCAAAAAGCTTTATCACCATATTAGACTCAGTCAATGCGAGGCTCACCGACATTCACTCATGAACTCATTAGCAATCGCCTCACTAGCTCCAGATATGTTTGCCTACAACCTGATGAAAGGGCCGGGTTACCACGCAATCTCTACCGGTGAAATGGTATCCATCATTAAATGCATCCCGGTACCAGTTTTGTTTCGTAGCACAGATAAATGTTTCCTCGAAATACCGGTGAAACACCAAAATCAATCATATTTCTTAACCGGAATGTCAAGAATGCTCATACGCAGAGGAACACCCATCGATTGTCATTCCGCAATACCAACCGTATTCTTTATCGACGGAAACTGGTATACTATGAATCCCAACCTAATGAAAACCACGACACCCCTCGTATTTAACCCCTTGAAGCCAATTGAATGGGAGTACGAGAAAATAGGAAACTTAGCAACAAGCGGGATCTATAGCGAAGCGGATATGGAAAAATTACGCGATCGCCTATTAACGAAAGCTGAAACAGCAGCAGTGGTACACAATCTCGTCAACGCCGCCACTGGGAATGAAATATCGGCCGGAACTATTTCAATGAAACACTTACTTAGTAGAGAAACATTAGAGGAAATGGGAGAAACAGCAGCGCAGAAAGTATTGGGAAAACTTCAAACTTTTGGTAACATAGTATCAGTCCTCATAGGCATAGTCACGATAATACAAATGATAATTGGGGTCATCAATGTTTTCATCCACGGTTACACACTACACAATCTATTCGGTTGTAGTTTCCGAATACTTGGAGCTTGTTGCGGAGCAATTACTCATCATTTGGTATATAAAACCAATCAACGCGAGAAGAACGATCCAGAAACAGGTGTCTCGAATAGCCCAGCCCGTACAGAACTAACTATATCTAACCAAATCGGGACGAAAGTGTTGCCAACTTCCGTTACAAAACAACCGCAGCAAAATCATGATTCAATTTACCCTCCATTATGTACGGAAGTACAACCCATGGCCCCGGTTCCAAGGACAGGATCTCAGGAGACAATCGACCCACTATTGGTGGCCCAAGCACGTACTAAACTAACCAAATTGTGAAAAAAAACGTGAGCATACTATACATGTGTTTATGCTTACTAACCATACCTTATCTATTCTATGTATAACAAACATCGCCGCAGAAATGCTGAACAAACTCTTCGTCCTTTACCTGCTGAGAGATAATATACAACTTAACGTGATGGTCCGCAGCAAATTTTGGATGACTGCGCCTAAAGGGATGATCTCGGAAAACCTTTACTAAGGCTTACAATTTTTTTTTACAGTAATAAAAACAGAGGATTAAAATGGATCCATTCAAGATTTTTCGAAGCATCTGGCCAGTATTTAGTCGAACAAATATTGCACCATCAACAAGCACAGATTCCACATTAACCACAAAGCCGGAGACTCCCACGGAATCCACTGGATTCCCCGAAGTTTCCTCTACCACTGCCCACCTGAAGAAAAAGAAGCGCTCAAAGACAAGCAGACACAAAACCTACTCCGAAAACCCATCGAATCAGCCTGGTATCCCCAAACATGTAGTTCACAATTTCCAACCAGCAAATATCTTGGACAACCTTGTCGTCCCTACCAACACTCAGTCACAAGCAACAGCACCCCTTAGCTTGGATACCCCGGTCGAAACATCAAATGAACAGGAATGCCTCCAAACTGATACATCAGCATCGATCCAACCGATCTTGCTAGAAGCACCAGCCGAAGAAGAATTCACCTCCCCGCGTTCACCCCAACTAGACTGTGGCATTCTTGAAACCGACCTGCCGGACACCCCAAAAATAATCCCACTAGATTCAATAGAACCCAAACAAACTCCACCATACCGACCCTCTACACCCGAACCCATCTTCATCGATATCACCCCAGGTACACGGGATGCCAGCCCCTCAGGTACGAGTCACATCGTCATGATGCCCGACGTCAAACTCGCCATGACATATTCTCTGGAAAAGGCAGAATTTACACCGAGAGAACGATCTGTTTGGCCGATACCTATCAAAGATCCAAGGTATAATATTTACACAGGGTTTGAGGTGAAAACTAATGCATGCGACACAACTCCTATATTTTATCAAGCTACTACCATCGACGAACCAAAACCAGACATGAGTAAATATCAAATTCCCCTTGAAGATCCTCGACGGTCTAAGTATCTTGCACCACATTTCCCCATTAGCATCATTGAAGAGAACGATTTGTATGTCCCAGAGAACATACCATCACAGCACGACCCCATCACATCACTCCCATCCACATCTGCATCGGTAACTAGTTACACACCTACACCAATCGCAACACTCACCCAGCACGCACAAAACTTACAACTTGAAATAGAATTATCTAAGACACATCAACCGAGACAAGAACACCCTAATGCGCATGAGAACCAAGATGCGATAGCGAGAAGGAAACGGAAGCTGGCCGAAAGGTTTAAAATAAAAGATTCCATCAGAAGGCAGATGAGAGAAAGAGAAGAAGAGGAAGCCAGGCGACTTAAACAAGCGATCAAACAACAGCGCTTAGCAAAACTTAGGGCTATGCAAGAGCAAAAAAGGGCAAAGGAGCGAAGAGGGTTTGGAGTCATCTAATACTTTGGAAGTAACGAACCAAGGGGTCCCTACTTCCCTCCTCACGCTTTAATCCCTCTCGATATGTGCGATATTTTCCATTATTGAACCTAACTATATGTTTTTAAAAAAAGCTGCTGAGCAGGTTACAATAGCTGTCTTTCTTCAGAAATCATACCAAAAGTCTATTTTTATGCATATCTTCTGGGTCTGGCAGAAAAACTAGTCTTTCCATCAGCAATCATCTCACGCATATAATTTTCCTCTTACTAGCATGGATAACGTCAAAATAGCAGATTACCACAAACACCTTCGCGATCAGCTAACTCCAACAGAAAGGGAGCGTCTCATCCACAGACTCCAAGGCTATCAAGTTTACCTTATGAAATTCTGCGAAAGACCTGAACCACATCAAACCACGGATTTTATCCAGCCAGACTCGGAAAGATTATTAGAATGTTTGAACATTGAAGTCTACCAAACTGTTGTGCATGACGACGTGCATGTCATAGTTCTCAAAAACACCATACCGGAATTAACAGGAATTGCTTTTGGGATCGCACCTAGTTGGAAGTTAGGAGTTCAAGCTGCTATTCAATTAATTCATACACTAACACTGATGCTTCAATGAATCATATCATCTTATATCTGCAGTTTCGCAATAACCTGAATTCACTTCATAATACTGAATATCCTCTATTACCAGACGTACTATGGAGTCCACTGACAATGAAATCTTGAAACAAGTTATGGATATCAGAAAATGCACGACCGAACTACTAGGCGGAATTTACGCGCTACAAGCCACAATCGAGTCCGATTGCCCACATCCTGGCAACCGCTCTATTCTCCTGGCACGCCGGAGCCGGGTCATCCAGTATAATATGCACATCCTAAAAAGTCTACATGAAGATCTGCAGAATCTATTGAATAAGAGGAGGAGGACGATGAGGAGTTGAATACAAATCGATAAAAAGCTGGCGTTTGGAGTCACAAAATACTTCGGAAGCGACGAACCGAAGGGTCGCCAGTTTAATCTGATAAGATCTATGAATATCCAGTGAAACAATCATTCCATTACATCTATTATTATAACATTTTTATTTTTCGCTCATTTTAATCATGTTGCATGAGATTGATGAAAGAATCATCTACGAATGTTACGTAATACAACATAAATTTTATAACATTATGCAGATTCATTCAATTAACTTACTCACCTGTCATTCCATACACAATAACAACGAATACAACTGAAAGAGCACATAAACAGACGGGTCGTCTAGGTTCCGTAGTAGAGATGATGAGAACAATCGCCAAAAGTAAGTTGACCCACTCAGACTAGATTCCCTTTGGCAATTAATTTCCGAATGATGACAATCGCTGCCGCAGAAAGACTCACAACGACCCCTAATGAAAACGTTAAACCTGGAACATACCACAAGACAGCTGTATTAGGAATAAGAATACGCTAGGGAACTAAAACACTTAAATACCGAAATAATATATACTATTCATTTACGGTGATGGTAATATCTAAGGTGGTAGTTAATTAGCAATGAAGACTAGTAGGAATTAACAGGCTAGATCTAAAAGCTTTTACAATTTGCGCACGCTTCGCTTGAACCTGAGTAGAAATAGAACATTAGTTCATAATGTTTACATAATATATCGTATTACAGAAAAGAAATGGAAGGAACCAGAAACAAAGGCCTCCGTTCAATAAGAATATGGAGAAACCCGCATAAAGAGATTCACGAAGCAAGGTTAAGAAAACACAGGGTCTTAATTATCGCCCGCCAGTTACAGAGGAAAATTAATAAAATGAAATGTATATTAGATGGCTTCAATAATTACTGTAGTCAGAAAATTCGCGAAATCGAGAGCACTGAAAGCCACGAGGAACTCGAGGACTTATCCGAATATGAAGTTGATAGCGAAAGTAGCATGGATAACGAATCATTAGATCTAGTTAAGAAAATATGAGAGGAACTTGCATGTATATATGTATGACTATGCATATGTGCCTATCGATAAGGGCACTCCCTTAGTCCATAGAATATTCTTTTTTTCAAACTATTTATATATTCAAGACAAATTATATAAAAGGGGTTTGGAGTCACGAAATCCTTCGGAACTGACGAGCCGAAGGGTCCCCGCCAACCTAGGATAAGATAGCTCAGTAAGACTAGAAACGCAATTGATGAAGTAATAATTCCTTTTCACTCCAACTCTTATTTCCAAACAGTTTTAGCACAAAATGCTTTTGTTTTTACACGATAATGGTGATATTGCCAAAACAATATCTCTATAACTTTCGCTTTTCTTTCTTTAAAACGACTATTTGCTGATGTCTATGAATCCTCCATGTCTTGAACAATCGAAACCATTTCTAGGGTGAGCTTTCAAAGATCCTAATGGACGGAAACAAGGCCACTAGACTATACTATTGTGAGACCCACAAGAAATTTCATCTAGAACCAAAACTTGAAACATGGAAAGATGCAAGAATTTCATCTTCAACCACTAGCGTATCCACGCAAACTGTGCCACAACAACAATATCAACATGGAAATCTCACGTCCAACTCTAACAATTCGAGTCACCCCATTTCTCACCAAATGGTACGTGTACAACACTTAAACAAACAGTCACAAGCTCTCAAGTCCAGAGAGGGTCAATTAAGGGATGAGTTGTTATGGATCATAACGAGGCAACAGCAAATACGAAAAGAAAACGAAACATTGTTTGGAATATAGAACGAACTCTTGAACAACAACAAAAAATAGAATGATTTTTATTTTTTTTAACAGTTGCTTTTGTCGCTAACCCAGACAAAAGCAACTGCTCTCATCATCGTCATGTTACATACGTACCAAAAACAAAATTCACACTATCGAAACTAATAAGTACTGACGAATTATAGGCTAGCAACCAAACTATTTAAAAAGCAAGTATCTCTGAATTTCATAACATAAATCGTGGAACATAAACGAAGAAACATAAAAATAGCATTGAACGACATTGTTACATGCGTATTATAACAACGAAACTCATAGTATGAAACCGAATATATCAGATCATAACAGAAAAAACTATTGAAAATCAGATAACAATGGAATTGCATAACATGGACTAAAAACTCGTTGAAAGAAGATAAATATGAAAATAAAATAATAAAAAGAAACAGTAAACGTGGGAGGGGGTCAATTTTTTTTTTCTTCTCTTTTCTCTCTCTCTTCAGTACTACTTATTTTGCATTATAAACAAGGACTTTAACAGTTGCTTTTGTCGCTAACCCAGACAAAAGCAACTGCTCTCACCATCGTCATGTTACGTATTCCCTTGATTGGAATACGTACGAATTTCTAAATTACAAAATAATTGAAAGATGAAAGCCGGAAAGTTGAGACGGGACGGAATTTCGCACCTTGCCACGTAGGTCAAAGGACTCTGTTACAATCATCACAAATAAAATATAAAACGAAACAAATGAAAAATGCAAATGAATTACAAAATGAAAATGAAAGTAGATATAAGCACCGATGATTAATGATGACTGAGACTAAAATGGTGGGGCAGGGTCAAACCGCGCGGACGAGTAACGTCGAGATGAAAATGGCCGGAATCTAGAAATTCAGACGAAAGAATTGTTTGTAAGAAAAGATAAAATTTTATTGAAAGAGGAAGAAAATGAATTGAAAATACAAATATTGGTACGATAATAAAACGTACCAAATTTAAAGCACTAACCTCTGAAAATAAAAGAGAAATGAATTTTTAAAACAATGAATTTATATACATATATATATATATATACCGCCTCTATAGGGGTATCAATGAAATAATAAACAATGAATAATATGCAAATAATGAACAAAATACCTGACAAAAGTATCAGGAAAATTATTTAAATAATTGAATCTACGAAAAATGTTGAATGAAATATTGTTAAAAATGACAAATGAAATAATTGTTAATTAATAACGACATGAAAACAATGTCAAAAATGTGGAAAATACTATGAATCAATTAAGAATAATGAAAAGAGCAAGAAACAAATGAAAGAAATCACATGAAAATCAAAATAGTATATATACTATTTGGAAGTAGGTCGCCATTGTGCATTACAAATAAAAGTTCAATTAAATGAAAAAATAATACCACTACCAGAACGAAGATTGGTAGTGAAAAGGAAGAAAAACGAAACATTCACGCGAATTATGCAAGGAAACAGTTGAAACATTTACTGTTCATATGAAAAAAAAAAGTTTAAATGATTTAAAATTGCTAAAACTATATATAACATTTACTCAAATTATTGTAAAAAAAAAAAAAAAAGATACAAGGGTGAACGTAGTGCAGTTGTATTTAAATACACTAAGGCGAGGCTATACCGCATACTCCTATGCCGCCCCACCTTACCAGGCCTCCTACTCCACTCCACTGTAAGCTGCGCTGGAGTGGGGGCCGGCCCCACCACTGCACCGCGTCCATATCCCTCACGGTACCCACGCGAAATAGTCAGTTGTGCACCAGCAGTCGGACCGACCAGACCTAGCTCCAAAGAGCTCCGCGAGTGAAAATTAATTCATATACCCCCCCGTGAGTTTTGGACTTAGAATATTTTTCGCTTTTTTAATTTTTGGACTTAGAATATTTTTCGCTTTTTTTAATTTTTGGACTTAGAATATTTTTCGCTTTTTTAATTTTTGGACTTAGAATATTTTTCGCTTTTTTTAATTTTTGGACTTAGAATATTTTTCGCTTTTTTAATTTTTGGACTTAGAAGAATTTATTCTTGTCCGGACTTAGAAATTTTTATTCTTGTCAGTACTTATAAAATTTTTTGGACTTAGAAGAATTTATTCTTGTCCGGACTTAGAAATTTTGCATAACTTAGAAACTTTTATTCTTGTCAGTACTTATAAAATTTTTTGGACTTAGAAGAATTTATTCTTGTCCTGACTTAGAAATTTTGCATAACTTAGAAATTTTTATTCTTGTCAGTACTTATAAAATTTTTTGGACTTAGAAGAATTTATTCTTGTCCGGACTTAGAGATTTTGCATAACTTAGAAATTTTTATTGTTGTCAGTACTTATAAAATTTTTTGGACTTAGAAATTTTTCATAACTTAGAAAATTTTACTTGCGTTCGGACTTTGAAATTTTTCGGAACTTAGAAACTTTTCAGAACTTAGAAAATTTTATTCATGTTTAAAAACTTTAAAATTTCTGTGAACTTAGACAATTTATGGATCATTAATAATCAACCGTGCTACAGACATTACTTTTTTTTGTCTAGTTATCTAGGTCCCTCACTCACTCTATAATTTGACAATTAATTTATTTTAGATTCAACCGCTGGTTTAAACTGCCCATTTCTAGTGTTCGCTAAATAAAACTAAAATAATCAATGTGAATAAAACACAAAACTCAAGTGTTAGTACAAAGTGTTACTTTTTAGTGTTTTGCTCTTCTCTAGCGCCAATTGAGGGATTTTGCCGAGGTTAACAGGATGCACGTTCATCCCGGGAGCCCCACGAGAATCCATCCATTGGACTAGATCCTTCCTTTTCTCCTCCCCTATTTCCTAGCGCCAATCGAGGGATTTTACCGAGGTTAACAGGATGCACGTTCATCCTGGGAGCCCCACGAGAATCCATCCATTGGACTAGATCCTTCCTTTTCTCCTCCTCTATTTCCTAGCGCCAATCGAGGGATTTTGCCGAGGTTAATAGGATGCACGTTCATCCTGGGAGCCCCACGAGAATCCATCCATTGGACTAGATCCTTCCTTCTCTCCTCCTCTATTTCCTAGCGCCAATCGAGGGATTTTACCGAGGTTAACTGGATGCACGTTCATCCTGGGAGCCCCACGAGAATCCGTCAATTGGACTAAATCATTCCTCTGTTCTTTACTTTCCTAGGACCAATCGAGGGATTTTACCGAGGTTAACTGGATGCACGTTCATCCTGGGAGCCCCACGAGAATCCGTCAATTGGACTAGAACTGTCATAGATCTATTTTTCCCGAATTCAATCGAGAGATTTGAATAGGTTGACGGATTGCACGTTCATTCCGTCGACCATACGCTAATCCATTGATTGAGTTGAATCTATCACCCTAGTTTCTTCACTCCTAGATTCAATCCAGGGATTTCCATAGGTTGACTGAATGCACGCTCATTCTATCGACCCTACAAAAATCCTTTGATTGAGTTAGAACCATAATTTCTCATCCCTCCCTCGCAGATTCAATTGAAGGATTTGTCCAGGTTCACAGATTGCTCGCTCATTCTGTTCACCCCACGACAAATCCATTATTTGAACTACAATAGGTTTATACTTTCAAACTAGTTCCCTTGTGTTTTCCCCAGCTAAATGAATTACACTAAAAACCTAAAAACCCCATTCAATTCTTTACCTATTTTTTTTTATAGTGAGATTATTTTACAGAAAGCAAAGACTAGTACACCGATACAAAGACCCAGTTTATTAAAAAAAAAAAAAGAAAGACTATAAAGACAAACCCTGTGAAGTGTGTGTACGAGTTCGTCCCCTATCACCGACTTCCATCAGGGCAGGAATCCGACGGACCCCACAAACCCCTTCAAGGATCATCATCAGGGTCTTCTATTTAAGGATCAACCGGGACCAGCGACAGAAAAAGGTAAGTTTAGTGAAGGTTACCTCGGATAGTCTCTCCTAAAAAACCCCAGAGGTCGTTTGATACTCTAAATTGGAGACATTTCTTCTACACTACGTTGTGAATTTTCGGTCTATCTAAATCGGGACAGATTCGATTCGGTTATTTGCGAAACGAGAATAAAACCCCCCCTTAACTTAGCTTCGGGATTATAAGATGTAATTGTTTACCGCTCAGCAATTACTCGAATAAATGTTGATTCCCGTCTCTCTCATAATTTCGCGAGATAACGAACTTTAAACCATAACCGACTATCCAAGATCGATAACCCATACGTAACAGTTAGCACTCGCCGTATGTTGCATCGTGTTCAGCGCATCGAATAACCCCTATACAGTGATTTTGAAGTGGTTACGGGAAGTGTAGGGTAGTGCTTTTGAAGGAAAACCCGTTAATGCGATATTCGTGCGTTTCACGGGCAGAAAAGCACGTTTTTCACAGTCCTCACTGTTTTGATCATAACTCGAGAACGATCGAATGTTAGCGTTTGCCGTATGTTGCATCGTGTTCAGCGCATCGAATTACCCCTATGCAGTGAATTTGAAGCGTTTAAGGGAAGTGTACGGTAGTGTTTTGGAAGAAAATTGTTTTTTTCGAAAATCGAGCAATTCGATGATAACTCTCGAACGGTCGAATGTTAGCGTTTGCCGTATGTTGCATCGTGTTCAGCGCATCGAATTACCCCTATGCAGTGAATTTGAAGCGTTTAAGGGAAGTGTACGGTAGTGTTTTGGAAGAAAATTGTTTTTTTCGAAAATCGAGCAATTCGGTGATAACTCAAGAACGGTCAAATGTTAGCGTTTGCCGTATGTTGCATCGTGTTCAGCGTATCGAATTACCCCTATGCAGTGAATTTGAAGCGTTTAAGGGAAGTGTACGGTAGTGTTTAAGGCAGAAATTGGTTTTTTCGAAAATCGAGCAATTCGGTGATAACTCGAGAACCGTCGAATGTTAGCGCTCGCCGTATGGTGCATCGTGTTCAGCGCATCAAATTACCCCTATACAGTGAATTTGAAGTGGTTACTTGAAGTGTACGGTAGTGTTTTTGAAGGAAAACACGTTAATGCGATATTCGTGCGTTTCACGGGCAGAAAAGCACGTTTTTCACAGTCCTCACTGTTTTGATCATAACTCGAGAACGATCGAATGTTAGCGTTTGCCGTATGTTGCATCGTGTTCAGCACACCGAATTACCCCTACACACTGAATTTGAAGCGTTTAAGGGAAGTGTACGGTAGTGTTTTGGAAGAAAATTGTTTTTTTCGAAAATCGAGCAATTCGGTGATAACTCGAGAACGGTCGAATGTTAGCACTCGCCGTATGTTGCATCGTGTTCAGCGCATCGAATAACCCCTATACAGTGATTTTGAAGTGGTTACGGGAAGTGTAGGGTAGTGCTTTTGAAGGAAAACCCGTTAATGCGATATTCGTGCGTTTCACGGGCAGAAAAGCACGTTTTTCACAGTCCTCACTGTTTTGATCATAACTCGAGAACGATCGAATGTTAGCGTTTGCCGTATGTTGCATCGTGTTTAGCGCATCGAATTACCCCTATGCAGTGAATTTGAAGCGTTTAAGGGAAGTGTACGGTAGTGTTTTGGAAGAAAATTGTTTTTTTTCGAAAATCGAGCAATTCGGTGATAACTCGAGAACGGTCGAATGTTAGCACTCGCCGTATGTTGCATCGTGTTCAGCGCATCGAATAACCCCTATACAGTGATTTTGAAGTGGTTACGGGAAGTGTAGGGTAGTGCTTTTGAAGGAAAACCCGTTAATGCGATATTCGTGCGTTTCACGGGCAGAAAAGCACGTTTTTCACAGTCCTCACTGTTTTGATCATAACTCGAGAACGATCGAATGTTAGCGTTTGCCGTATGTTGCATCGTGTTCAGCGCATCGAATTACCCCTATGCAGTGAATTTGAAGCGTTTAAGGGAAGTGTACGGTAGTGTTTTGGAAGAAAATTGTTTTTTTCGAAAATCGAGCAATTCGATGATAACTCTCGAACGGTCGAATGTTAGCGTTTGCCGTATGTTGCATCGTGTTCAGCGCATCGAATTACCCCTATGCAGTGAATTTGAAGCGTTTAAGGGAAGTGTACGGTAGTGTTTTGGAAGAAAATTGTTTTTTTCGAAAATCGAGCAATTCGGTGATAACTCAAGAACGGTCAAATGTTAGCGTTTGCCGTATGTTGCATCGTGTTCAGCGTATCGAATTACCCCTATGCAGTGAATTTGAAGCGTTTAAGGGAAGTGTACGGTAGTGTTTTGGAAGAAAATTGTTTTTTTCCAAAATCGAGCAATTCGGTGATAACTCGAGAACGGTCGAATGTTAGCGTTTGCCGTATGTTGCATCGTGTTCAGATCATCGAATTAACCATATACAGTGAATTTCAAACGTTTAAGAGAAGTGTACGGTAGTGTTTTAGGCAGAAATTGGTGTTTTCGAAAATCGAGCAATTCGGTGATAACTCGAGAACCGTCGAATGTTAGCGCTCGCCGTATGTTGCATCGTGTTCAGCGCACCAAATTACCCCTAAACAGTGAATTTGAAGTGGTTACGGGAAGTGTACGGTAGTATTTTTGAAGGAAAACCCGTTAATGCGATATTCGTGCGTTTCACGGGCAGAAAAGCACGTTTTTCACAGTCCTCACTGTTTTGATGATAACTCGAGAAAGGTCGAATGTTAGCGTTTGCCGTGTGTTGCATTGTGTTCAGCGCATCGAATTACCCCTATGCAGTGAATTTGAAGCGTTTAAGGGAAGTGTACGGTAGTGTTTTGGAAGAAAATTGTTTTTTTCGAAAATCGAGCAATTCGATGATAACTCTCGAACGGTCGAATGTTAGCGTTTGCCGTATGTTGCATCGTGTTCAGCGCATCGAATTACCCCTATGCAGTGAATTTGAAGCGTTTAAGGGAAGTGTACGGTAGTGTTTTGGAAGAAAATTGTTTTTTTCGAAAATCGAGCAATTCGGTGATAACTCGAGAACGGTCGAATGTTAGCGTTTGCCGTATGTTGCATCGTGTTCAGCGCATCGAATTACCCCTATGCAGTGAATTTGAAGCGTTTAAGGGAAGTGTACGGTAGTGTTTTGGAAGAAAATTGTTATTTTCGAAAATCGAACAATTCGATGATACCTCGAGAACGGTCGAATGTTGGCGTTTGCCGTATGTTGCATCGTGTTCAGCACACCGAATTACCCCTGCACAGTGAATTTGAAGTGGTTACGGGAAGTGTACGGTAGTGTTTTTGAAGGAAAACCCGTTAATGCGATATTCGTGCGTTTCACGGGCAGAAAAGCACGTTTTTCACAGTCCTCACTGTTTTGATGATAACTGAGAACGGTCGAATGTTGGCGTTTGCCGTATGTTGCATCGTGTTCAGCACACCGAATTACCCCTACACACTGAATTTGAAGCGTTTAAGGGAAGTGTACGGTAATGTTTTTGGCCGAAATTGGTTTTTTCGAAAATCGACCAATCCGATGATAACTCTCGAACGGTCGAATGTTAGCGTTTGCCGTATGTTGCATCGTGTTCAGATCATCGAATTAACCATATACAGTGAATTTCAAACGTTTAAGAGAAGTGTACGGTAGTGTTTTAGGCAGAAATTGGTGTTTTCGAAAATCGAGCAATTCGGTGATAACTCGAGAACCGTCGAATGTTAGCGCTCGCCGTATGTTGCATCGTGTTCAGCGCACCAAATTACCCCTAAACAGTGAATTTGAAGTGGTTACGGGAAGTGTACGGTAGTATTTTTGAAGGAAAACCCGTTAATGCGATATTCGTGCGTTTCACGGGCAGAAAAGCACGTTTTTCACAGTCCTCACTGTTTTGATGATAACTCGAGAAAGGTCGAATGTTAGCGTTTGCCGTGTGTTGCATTGTGTTCAGCGCATCGAATTACCCCTATGCAGTGAATTTGAAGCGTTTAAGGGAAGTGTACGGTAGTGTTTTGGAAGAAAATTGTTTTTTTCGAAAATCGAGCAATTCGATGATAACTCTCGAACGGTCGAATGTTAGCGTTTGCCGTATGTTGCATCGTGTTCAGCGCATCGAATTACCTCTATGCAGTGAATTTGAAGCGTTTAAGGGAAGTGTACGGTAGTGTTTTGGAAGAAAATTGTGTTTTTCGAAAATCGAGCAATTCGGTGATAACTCAAGAACGGTCGAATGTTAGCGTTTGCCGTATGTTGCATCGTATTCAGCGTATCGAATTACCCCTATGCAGTGAATTTGAAGCGTTTAAGGGAAGTGTACGGTAGTGTTTTGGAAGAAAATTTTTTTTTTCGAAAATCGAGCAATTCGGTGATAACTCGAGAACGGTCGAATGTTAGCGTTTGCCGTATGTTGCATCGTGTTCAGATCATCGAATTAACCATATACAGTGAATTTCAAACGTTTAAGAGAAGTGTACGGTAGTGTTTAAGGCAGAAATTGGTTTTTTCGAAAATCGAGCAATTCGGTGATAACTCGCGAACGGTCGAATGTTAGCACTCGCCGTATGTTGCATCGTGTTCAGCGCATCGAATAACCCCTATACAGTGATTTTGAAGTGGTTACGGGAAGTGTACGGTAGTGCTTTTGAAGGAAAACCCGTTAATGCGATATTCGTGCGTTTCACGGGCAGAAAAGCACGTTTTTCACAGTCCTCACTGTTTTGATCATAACTCGAGAACGATCGAATGTTAGCGTTTGCCGTATGTTGCATCGTGTTCAGCGCATCGAATTACCCCTATGCAGTGAATTTGAAGCGTTTAAGGGAAGTGTACGGTAGTGTTTTGGAAGAAAATTGTTTTTTTCGAAAATCGAGCAATTCGGTGATAACTCAAGAACGGTCGAATGTTAGCGTTTGCCGTATGTTGCATCGTGTTCAGCGTATCGAATTACCCCTATGCAGTGAATTTGAAGCGTTTAAGGGAAGTGTACGGTAGTGTTTTGGAAGAAAATTGTTTTTTTCGAAAATCGAGCAATTCGGTGATAACTCGAGAACGGTCGAATGTTAGCGTTTGCCGTATGTTGTATCGTGTTCAGATCATCGAATTACCCCTATGCAGTGAATTTGAAGCGTTTAAGGGAAGTGTACGGTAGTGTTTTGGAAGAAAATTTTTTTTTTCGAAAATCGAGCAATTCGGTGATAACTCGAGAACGGTCGAATGTTAGCGTTTGCCGTATGTTGCATCGTGTTCAGATAATCGAATTAACCATATACAGTGAATTTCAAACGTTTAAGAGAAGTGTACGGTAGTGTTTTAGGCAGAAATTGGTTTTTTCGAAAATCGAGCAATTCGGTGATAACTCGAGAACCGTCGAATGGTAGCGCTCGCCATATGTTGCATCGTGTTCAGCGCATCAAATTACCCCTATACAGTGAATTTGAAGTGGTTACGGGAAGTGTACGGTAGTGCTTTTGAAGGAAAACCCGTTAATGCGATATTCGTGCGTTTCACGGGCAGAAAAGCACGTTTTTCACAGTCCTCACTGTTTTGATGATAACTCGAGAAAGGTCGAATGTTAGCGTTTGCCGTGTGTTGCATTGTGTTCCACACATCAAATTACCCCTACACACTGAATTTGAAGCGTTTAAGGGAAGTGTACGGTAGTGTTTTGGAAGAAAATTGTTTTTTTCGAAAATCGAGCAATTCGGTGATAACTCGAGAACGGTCGAATGTTAGCGTTTGCCGTATGTTGCATCGTGTTCAGATCATCGAATTAACCATATACAGTGAATTTCAAACGTTTAAGAGAAGTGTACGGTAGTGTTTAGGCAGAAATTGTTTTTTTCGAAAATCGAGCAATTCGGTGATAACTCGAGAACCGTCGAATGTTAGCGCTCGCCGTATGTTGCATCGTGTTCAGCGCATCAAATTACCCCTATACAGTGAATTTGAAGTGGTTACTTGAAGTGTACGGTAGTGTTTTTGAAGGAAAACACGTTAATGCGATATTCGTGCGTTTCACGGGCAGAAAAGCACGTTTTTCACAGTCCTCACTGTTTTGATCATAACTCGAGAACGATCGAATGTTAGCGTTTGCCGTATGTTGCATCGTGCTCAGCGCATCGAATTACCCCTATGCAGTGAATTTGAAGCGTTTAAGGGAAGTGTACGGTAGTGTTTTGGAAGAAAATTGTTATTTTCGAAAATCGAACAATTCGATGATACCTCGAGAACGGTCGAATGTTGGCGTTTGCCGTATGTTGCATCGTGTTCAGCACACCGAATTACCCCTACACAGTGAATTTGAAGTGGTTACGGGAAGTGTACGGTAGTGTTTTTGAAGGAAAACCCGTTAATGCGATATTCGTGCGTTTCACGGGCAGAAAAGCACGTTTTTCACAGTCCTCACTGTTTTGATGATAACTCGAGAACGGTCGAATGTTGGCGTTTGCCGTATGTTGCATCGTGTTCAGCACACCGAATTACCCCTACACACTGAATTTGAAGCGTTTAAGGGAAGTGTACGGTAGTGTTTTGGAAGAAAATTGTTTTTTTCGAAAATCGAGCAATTCGATGATAACTCTCGAACGGTCGAATGTTAGCGTTTGCCGTATGTTGCATCGTGTTCAGCGCATCGAATTACCCCTATGCAGTGAATTTGAAGCGTTTAAGGGAAGTGTACGGTAGTGTTTTGGAAGAAAATTGTTTTTTTCGAAAATCGAGCAATTCGGTGATAACTCGAGAACGGTCGAATGTTAGCGTTTGCCGTATGTTGCATCGTGTTCAGCGCATCGAATTACCCCTATGCAGTGAATTTGAAGCGTTTAAGGGAAGTGTACGGTAGTGTTTTGGAAGAAAATTGTTATTTTCGAAAATCGAACAATTCGATGATACCTCGAGAACGGTCGAATGTTGGCGTTTGCCGTATGTTGCATCGTGTTCAGCACACCGAATTACCCCTGCACAGTGAATTTGAAGTGGTTACGGGAAGTGTACGGTAGTGTTTTTGAAGGAAAACCCGTTAATGCGATATTCGTGCGTTTCACGGGCAGAAAAGCACGTTTTTCACAGTCCTCACTGTTTTGATGATAACTGAGAACGGTCGAATGTTGGCGTTTGCCGTATGTTGCATCGTGTTCAGCACACCGAATTACCCCTACACACTGAATTTGAAGCGTTTAAGGGAAGTGTACGGTAATGTTTTTGGCCGAAATTGGTTTTTTCGAAAATCGACCAATCCGATGATAACTCTCGAACGGTCGAATGTTAGCGTTTGCCGTATGTTGCATCGTGTTCAGATCATCGAATTAACCATATACAGTGAATTTCAAACGTTTAAGAGAAGTGTACGGTAGTGTTTTAGGCAGAAATTGGTGTTTTCGAAAATCGAGCAATTCGGTGATAACTCGAGAACCGTCGAATGTTAGCGCTCGCCGTATGTTGCATCGTGTTCAGCGCACCAAATTACCCCTAAACAGTGAATTTGAAGTGGTTACGGGAAGTGTACGGTAGTATTTTTGAAGGAAAACCCGTTAATGCGATATTCGTGCGTTTCACGGGCAGAAAAGCACGTTTTTCACAGTCCTCACTGTTTTGATGATAACTCGAGAAAGGTCGAATGTTAGCGTTTGCCGTGTGTTGCATTGTGTTCAGCGCATCGAATTACCCCTATGCAGTGAATTTGAAGCGTTTAAGGGAAGTGTACGGTAGTGTTTTGGAAGAAAATTGTTTTTTTCGAAAATCGAGCAATTCGATGATAACTCTCGAACGGTCGAATGTTAGCGTTTGCCGTATGTTGCATCGTGTTCAGCGCATCGAATTACCTCTATGCAGTGAATTTGAAGCGTTTAAGGGAAGTGTACGGTAGTGTTTTGGAAGAAAATTGTGTTTTTCGAAAATCGAGCAATTCGGTGATAACTCAAGAACGGTCGAATGTTAGCGTTTGCCGTATGTTGCATCGTATTCAGCGTATCGAATTACCCCTATGCAGTGAATTTGAAGCGTTTAAGGGAAGTGTACGGTAGTGTTTTGGAAGAAAATTGTTTTTTTCGAAAATCGAGCAATTCGGTGATAACTCGAGAACGGTCGAATGTTAGCGTTTGCCGTATGTTGCATCGTGTTCAGATCATCGAATTAACCATATACAGTGAATTTCAAACGTTTAAGAGAAGTGTACGGTAGTGTTTAAGGCAGAAATTGGTTTTTTCGAAAATCGAGCAATTCGGTGATAACTCGCGAACGGTCGAATGTTAGCACTCGCCGTATGTTGCATCGTGTTCAGCGCATCGAATAACCCCTATACAGTGATTTTGAAGTGGTTACGGGAAGTGTACGGTAGTGCTTTTGAAGGAAAACCCGTTAATGCGATATTCGTGCGTTTCACGGGCAGAAAAGCACGTTTTTCACAGTCCTCACTGTTTTGATCATAACTCGAGAACGATCGAATGTTAGCGTTTGCCGTATGTTGCATCGTGTTCAGCGCATCGAATTACCCCTATGCAGTGAATTTGAAGCGTTTAAGGGAAGTGTACGGTAGTGTTTTGGAAGAAAATTGTTTTTTTTCGAAAATCGAGCAATTCGGTGATAACTCAAGAACGGTCGAATGTTAGCGTTTGCCGTATGTTGCATCGTGTTCAGCGTATCGAATTACCCCTATGCAGTGAATTTGAAGCGTTTAAGGGAAGTGTACGGTAGTGTTTTGGAAGAAAATTGTTTTTTTCGAAAATCGAGCAATTCGGTGATAACTCGAGAACGGTCGAATGTTAGCGTTTGCCGTATGTTGTATCGTGTTCAGATCATCGAATTACCCCTATGCAGTGAATTTGAAGCGTTTAAGGGAAGTGTACGGTAGTGTTTTGGAAGAAAATTGTTTTTTTCGAAAATCGAGCAATTCGGTGATAACTCGAGAACGGTCGAATGTTAGCGTTTGCCGTATGTTGCATCGTGTTCAGATAATCGAATTAACCATATACAGTGAATTTCAAACGTTTAAGAGAAGTGTACGGTAGTGTTTTAGGCAGAAATTGGTTTTTTCGAAAATCGAGCAATTCGGTGATAACTCGAGAACCGTCGAATGGTAGCGCTCGCCATATGTTGCATCGTGTTCAGCGCATCAAATTACCCCTATACAGTGAATTTGAAGTGGTTACGGGAAGTGTACGGTAGTGCTTTTGAAGGAAAACCCGTTAATGCGATATTCGTGCGTTTCACGGGCAGAAAAGCACGTTTTTCACAGTCCTCACTGTTTTGATGATAACTCGAGAAAGGTCGAATGTTAGCGTTTGCCGTGTGTTGCATTGTGTTCCACACATCAAATTACCCCTACACACTGAATTTGAAGCGTTTAAGGGAAGTGTACGGTAGTGTTTTGGAAGAAAATTGTTTTTTTCGAAAATCGAGCAATTCGGTGATAACTCGAGAACGGTCGAATGTTAGCGTTTGCCGTATGTTGCATCGTGTTCAGATCATCGAATTAACCATATACAGTGAATTTCAAACGTTTAAGAGAAGTGTACGGTAGTGTTTAGGCAGAAATTGGTTTTTTCGAAAATCGAGCAATTCGGTGATAACTCGAGAACCGTCGAATGTTAGCGCTCGCCGTATGTTGCATCGTGTTCAGCGCATCAAATTACCCCTATACAGTGAATTTGAAGTGGTTACTTGAAGTGTACGGTAGTGTTTTTGAAGGAAAACACGTTAATGCGATATTCGTGCGTTTCACGGGCAGAAAAGCACGTTTTTCACAGTCCTCACTGTTTTGATCATAACTCGAGAACGATCGAATGTTAGCGTTTGCCGTATGTTGCATCGTGCTCAGCGCATCGAATTACCCCTATGCAGTGAATTTGAAGCGTTTAAGGGAAGTGTACGGTAGTGTTTTGGAAGAAAATTGTTATTTTCGAAAATCGAACAATTCGATGATACCTCGAGAACGGTCGAATGTTGGCGTTTGCCGTATGTTGCATCGTGTTCAGCACACCGAATTACCCCTGCACAGTGAATTTGAAGTGGTTACGGGAAGTGTACGGTAGTGTTTTTGAAGGAAAACCCGTTAATGCGATATTCGTGCGTTTCACGGGCAGAAAAGCACGTTTTTCACAGTCCTCACTGTTTTGATGATAACTGAGAACGGTCGAATGTTGGCGTTTGCCGTATGTTGCATCGTGTTCAGCACACCGAATTACCCCTACACACTGAATTTGAAGCGTTTAAGGGAAGTGTACGGTAATGTTTTTGGCCGAAATTGGTTTTTTCGAAAATCGACCAATCCGATGATAACTCTCGAACGGTCGAATGTTAGCGTTTGCCGTATGTTGCATCGTGTTCAGATCATCGAATTAACCATATACAGTGAATTTCAAACGTTTAAGAGAAGTGTACGGTAGTGTTTTAGGCAGAAATTGGTGTTTTCGAAAATCGAGCAATTCGGTGATAACTCGAGAACCGTCGAATGTTAGCGCTCGCCGTATGTTGCATCGTGTTCAGCGCACCAAATTACCCCTAAACAGTGAATTTGAAGTGGTTACGGGAAGTGTACGGTAGTATTTTTGAAGGAAAACCCGTTAATGCGATATTCGTGCGTTTCACGGGCAGAAAAGCACGTTTTTCACAGTCCTCACTGTTTTGATGATAACTCGAGAAAGGTCGAATGTTAGCGTTTGCCGTGTGTTGCATTGTGTTCAGCGCATCGAATTACCCCTATGCAGTGAGTTTGAAGCGTTTAAGGGAAGTGTACGGTAGTGTTTTGGAAGAAAATTGTTTTTTTCGAAAATCGAGCAATTCGATGATAACTCTCGAACGGTCGAATGTTAGCGTTTGCCGTATGTTGCATCGTGTTCAGCGCATCGAATTACCTCTATGCAGTGAATTTGAAGCGTTTAAGGGAAGTGTACGGTAGTGTTTTGGAAGAAAATTGTGTTTTTCGAAAATCGAGCAATTCGGTGATAACTCAAGAACGGTCGAATGTTAGCGTTTGCCGTATGTTGCATCGTATTCAGCGTATCGAATTACCCCTATGCAGTGAATTTGAAGCGTTTAAGGGAAGTGTACGGTAGTGTTTTGGAAGAAAATTGTTTTTTTCGAAAATCGAGCAATTCGGTGATAACTCGAGAACGGTCGAATGTTAGCGTTTGCCGTATGTTGCATCGTGTTCAGATCATCGAATTAACCATATACAGTGAATTTCAAACGTTTAAGAGAAGTGTACGGTAGTGTTTAAGGCAGAAATTGGTTTTTTCGAAAATCGAGCAATTCGGTGATAACTCGCGAACGGTCGAATGTTAGCACTCGCCGTATGTTGCATCGTGTTCAGCGCATCGAATAACCCCTATACAGTGATTTTGAAGTGGTTACGGGAAGTGTACGGTAGTGCTTTTGAAGGAAAACCCGTTAATGCGATATTCGTGCGTTTCACGGGCAGAAAAGCACGTTTTTCACAGTCCTCACTGTTTTGATCATAACTCGAGAACGATCGAATGTTAGCGTTTGCCGTATGTTGCATCGTGTTCAGCGCATCGAATTACCCCTATGCAGTGAATTTGAAGCGTTTAAGGGAAGTGTACGGTAGTGTTTTGGAAGAAAATTGTTTTTTTCGAAAATCGAGCAATTCGGTGATAACTCAAGAACGGTCGAATGTTAGCGTTTGCCGTATGTTGCATCGTGTTCAGCGTATCGAATTACCCCTATGCAGTGAATTTGAAGCGTTTAAGGGAAGTGTACGGTAGTGTTTTGGAAGAAAATTGTTTTTTTCGAAAATCGAGCAATTCGGTGATAACTCGAGAACGGTCGAATGTTAGCGTTTGCCGTATGTTGTATCGTGTTCAGATCATCGAATTACCCCTATGCAGTGAATTTGAAGCGTTTAAGGGAAGTGTACGGTAGTGTTTTGGAAGAAAATTGTTTTTTTCGAAAATCGAGCAATTCGGTGATAACTCGAGAACGGTCGAATGTTAGCGTTTGCCGTATGTTGCATCGTGTTCAGATAATTGAATTAACCATATACAGTGAATTTCAAACGTTTAAGAGAAGTGTACGGTAGTGTTTTAGGCAGAAATTGGTTTTTTCGAAAATCGAGCAATTCGGTGATAACTCGAGAACCGTCGAATGGTAGCGCTCGCCATATGTTGCATCGTGTTCAGCGCATCAAATTACCCCTATACAGTGAATTTGAAGTGGTTACGGGAAGTGTACGGTAGTGCTTTTGAAGGAAAACCCGTTAATGCGATATTCGTGCGTTTCACGGGCAGAAAAGCACGTTTTTCACAGTCCTCACTGTTTTGATGATAACTCGAGAAAGGTCGAATGTTAGCGTTTGCCGTGTGTTGCATTGTGTTCCACACATCAAATTACCCCTACACACTGAATTTGAAGCGTTTAAGGGAAGTGTACGGTAGTGTTTTGGAAGAAAATTGTTTTTTTCGAAAATCGAGCAATTCGGTGATAACTCGAGAACGGTCGAATGTTAGCGTTTGCCGTATGTTGCATCGTGTTCAGATCATCGAATTAACCATATACAGTGAATTTCAAACGTTTAAGAGAAGTGTACGGTAGTGTTTAGGCAGAAATTGGTTTTTTCGAAAATCGAGCAATTCGGTGATAACTCGAGAACCGTCGAATGTTAGCGCTCGCCGTATGTTGCATCGTGTTCAGCGCATCAAATTACCCCTATACAGTGAATTTGAAGTGGTTACTTGAAGTGTACGGTAGTGTTTTTGAAGGAAAACACGTTAATGCGATATTCGTGCGTTTCACGGGCAGAAAAGCACGTTTTTCACAGTCCTCACTGTTTTGATCATAACTCGAGAACGATCGAATGTTAGCGTTTGCCGTATGTTGCATCGTGCTCAGCGCATCGAATTACCCCTATGCAGTGAATTTGAAGCGTTTAAGGGAAGTGTACGGTAGTGTTTTGGAAGAAAATTGTTATTTTCGAAAATCGAACAATTCGATGATACCTCGAGAACGGTCGAATGTTGGCGTTTGCCGTATGTTGCATCGTGTTCAGCACACCGAATTACCCCTACACAGTGAATTTGAAGTGGTTACGGGAAGTGTACGGTAGTGTTTTTGAAGGAAAACCCGTTAATGCGATATTCGTGCGTTTCACGGGCAGAAAAGCACGTTTTTCACAGTCCTCACTGTTTTGATGATAACTCGAGAACGGTCGAATGTTGGCGTTTGCCGTATGTTGCATCGTGTTCAGCACACCGAATTACCCCTACACACTGAATTTGAAGCGTTTAAGGGAAGTGTACGGTAGTGTTTTGGAAGAAAATTGTTTTTTTCGAAAATCGAGCAATTCGGTGATAACTCGAGAACGGTCGAATGTTAGCACTCGCCGTATGTTGCATCGTGTTCAGCGCATCGAATAACCCCTATACAGTGATTTTGAAGTGGTTACGGGAAGTGTAGGGTAGTGCTTTTGAAGGAAAACCCGTTAATGCGATATTCGTGCGTTTCACGGGCAGAAAAGCACGTTTTTCACAGTCCTCACTGTTTTGATCATAACTCGAGAACGATCGAATGTTAGCGTTTGCCGTATGTTGCATCGTGTTTAGCGCATCGAATTACCCCTATGCAGTGAATTTGAAGCGTTTAAGGGAAGTGTACGGTAGTGTTTTGGAAGAAAATTGTTTTTTTCGAAAATCGAGCAATTCGGTGATAACTCGAGAACGGTCGAATGTTAGCACTCGCCGTATGTTGCATCGTGTTCAGCGCATCGAATAACCCCTATACAGTGATTTTGAAGTGGTTACGGGAAGTGTAGGGTAGTGCTTTTGAAGGAAAACCCGTTAATACGATATTCGTGCGTTTCACGGGCAGAAAAGCACGTTTTTCACAGTCCTCACTGTTTTGATCATAACTCGAGAACGATCGAATGTTAGCGTTTGCCGTATGTTGCATCGTGTTCAGCGCATCGAATTACCCCTATGCAGTGAATTTGAAGCGTTTAAGGGAAGTGTACGGTAGTGTTTTGGAAGAAAATTGTTTTTTTCGAAAATCGAGCAATTCGATGATAACTCTCGAACGGTCGAATGTTAGCGTTTGCCGTATGTCGCATCGTGTTCAGCGCATCGAATTACCCCTATGCAGTGAATTTGAAGCGTTTAAGGGAAGTGTACGGTAGTGTTTTGGAAGAAAATTGTTTTTTTCGAAAATCGAGCAATTCGGTGATAACTCAAGAACGGTCAAATGTTAGCGTTTGCCGTATGTTGCATCGTGTTCAGCGTATCGAATTACCCCTATGCAGTGAATTTGAAGCGTTTAAGGGAAGTGTACGGTAGTGTTTTGGAAGAAAATTTTTTTTTCCAAAATCGAGCAATTCGGTGATAACTCGAGAACGGTCGAATGTTAGCGTTTGCCGTATGTTGCATCGTGTTCAGATCATCGAATTAACCATATACAGTGAATTTCAAACGTTTAAGAGAAGTGTACGGTAGTGTTTTAGGCAGAAATTGGTTTTTTCGAAAATCGAGCAATTCGGTGATAACTCGAGAACCGTCGAATGTTAGCGCTCGCCGTATGTTGCATCGTGTTCAGCGTATCGAATTACCCCTATGCAGTGAATTTGAAGCGTTTAACGGAAGTGTACGGTAGTGTTTTGGAAGAAAATTGTTTTTTTCGAAAATCGAGCAATTCGATGATAACTCTCGAACGGTCGAATGTTAGCGTTTGCCGTATGTTGCATCGTGTTCAGCGCATCGAATTACCCCTATGCAGTGAATTTGAAGCGTTTAAGGGAAGTGTACGGTAGTGTTTTGGAAGAAAATTCTGTTTTTCGAAAATCGAGCAATTCGGTGATAACTCAAGAACGGTCGAATGTTAGCGTTTGCCGTATGTTGCATCGTATTCAGCGTATCGAATTACCCCTATGCAGTGAATTTGAAGCGTTTAAGGGAAGTGTACGGTAGTGTTTTGGAAGAAAATTGTTTTTTTCGAAAATCGAGCAATTCGGTGATAACTCGAGAACGGTCGAATGTTAGCGTTTGCCGTATGTTGCATCGTGTTCAGATCATCGAATTAACCGTATACAGTGAATTTCAAACGTTTAAGAGAAGTGTACGGTAGTGTTTTAGGCAGAAATTGGTTTTTTCGAAAATCGAGCAATTCGGTGATAACTCGAGAACCGTCGAATGTTAGCGCTCGCCGTATGTTGCATCGTGTTCAGCGCATCAAATTACTCCTATACAGTGAATTTGAAGTGGTTACGGGAAGTGTACGGTAGTGTTTTTGAAGGAAAACCCGTTAATGCGATATTCGTGCGTTTCACGGGCAGAAAAGCACGTTTTTCACAGTCCTCACTGTTTTGATCATAACTCGAGAACGATCGAATGTTAGCGTTTGCCGTATGTTGCATCATGTTCAGCGCATCGAATTACCCCTATGCAGTGAATTTGAAGCGTTTAAGGGAAGTGTACGGTAGTGTTTTGGAAGAAAATTGTTTTTTTCGAAAATCGAGCAATTCGGTGATAACTCGAGAACGGTCGAATGTTAGCGTTTGCCGTATGTTGCATCGTGTTCAGCACACCGAATTACCCCTACACAGTGAATTTGAAGTGGTTACGGGAAGTGTACGGTAGTGTTTTTGAAGGAAAACCCGTTAATGCGATATTCGTGCGTTTCACGGGCAGAAAAGCACGTTTTTCACAGTCCTCACTGTTTTGATGATAACTCGAGAACGGTCGAATGTTGGCGTTTGCCGTATGTTGCATCGTGTTCAGCACACCGAATTACCCCTACACACTGAATTTGAAGCGTTTAAGGGAAGTGTACGGTAATGTTTTTGGCCGAAATTGGTTTTTTCGAAAATCGAGCAATCCGATGATAACTCTCGAACGGTCGAATGTTAGCGTTTGCCGTATGTTGCATCGTGTTTAGCGCATCGAATTACCCCTATGCAGTGAATTTGAAGCGTTTAAGGGAAGTGTACGGTAGTGTTTTGGAAGAAAATTGTTTTTTTCGAAAATCGAGCCATTCGGTGATAACTCGAGAACGGTCGAATGTTAGCACTCGCCGTATGTTGCATCGTGTTCAGCGCATCGAATAACCCCTATACAGTGATTTTGAAGTGGTTACGGGAAGTGTAGGGTAGTGCTTTTGAAGGAAAACCCGTTAATGCGATATTCGTGCGTTTCACGGGCAGAAAAGCACGTTTTTCACAGTCCTCACTGTTTTGATCATAACTCGAGAACGATCGAATGTTAGCGTTTGCCGTATGTTGCATCGTGTTCAGCGCATCGAATTACCCCTATGCAGTGAATTTGAAGCGTTTAAGGGAAGTGTACGGTAGTGTTTTGGAAGAAAATTGTTTTTTTCGAAAATCGAGCAATTCGGTGATAACTCAAGAACGATCGAATGTTAGCGTTTGCCGTATGTTGCATCGTGCTCAGCGCATCGAATTACCCCTATGCAGTGAATTTGAAGCGTTTAAGGGAAGTGTACGGTAGTGTTTTGGAAGAAAATTGTTATTTTCGAAAATCGAACAATTCGATGATACCTCGAGAACGGTCGAATGTTGGCGTTTGCCGTATGTTGCATCGTGTTCAGCACACCGAATTACCCCTACACAGTGAATTTGAAGTGGTTACGGGAAGTGTACGGTAGTGTTTTTGAAGGAAAACCCGTTAATGCGATATTCGTGCGTTTCACGGGCAGAAAAGCACGTTTTTCACAGTCCTCACTGTTTTGATGATAACTCGAGAACGGTCGAATGTTGGCGTTTGCCGTATGTTGCATCGTGTTCAGCACACCGAATTACCCCTACACACTGAATTTGAAGCGTTTAAGGGAAGTGTACGGTAGTGTTTTGGAAGAAAATTGTTTTTTTCGAAAATCGAGCAATTCGGTGATAACTCGAGAACGGTCGAATGTTAGCACTCGCCGTATGTTGCATCGTGTTCAGCGCATCGAATAACTCCTATACAGTGATTTTGAAGTGGTTACGGGAAGTGTAGGGTAGTGCTTTTGAAGGAAAACCCGTTAATGCGAAATTCGTGCGTTTCACGGGCAGAAAAGCACGTTTTTCACAGTCCTCACTATTTTGATCATAACTCGAGAACGATCGAATGTTAGCGTTTGCCGTATGTTGCATCGTGTTCAGCGCATCGAATTACCCCTATGCAGTGAATTTGAAGCGTTTAAGGGAAGTGTACGGTAGTGTTTTGGAAGAAAATTGTTTTTTTCGAAAATCGAGCAATTCGATGATAACTCTCGAACGGTCGAATGTTAGCGTTTACCGTATGTTGCATCGTGTTCAGCGCATCGAATTACCCCTATGCAGTGAATTTGAAGCGTTTAAGGGAAGTGTACGGTAGTGTTTTGGAAGAAAATTGTTTTTTTCGAAAATCGAGCAATTCGGTGATAACTCAAGAACGGTCGAATGTTAGCGTTTGCCGTATGTTGCATCGTGTTCAGCGTATCGAATTACCCCTATGCAGTGAATTTGCAGCGTTTAAGGGAAGTGTACGGTAGTGTTTTGGAAGAAAATTGTTTTTTTCGAAAATCGAGCAATTCGGTGATAACTCGAGAACGGTCGAATGTTAGCGTTTGCCGTATGTTGCATCGTGTTCAGATCATCGAATTAACCATATACAGTGAATTTCAAACGTTTAAGAGAAGTGTACGGTAGTGTTTTAGGCAGAAATTGTTTTTTTCGAAAATCGAGCAATTCGGTGATAACTCGAGAACCGTCGAATGTTAGCGCTCGCCGTATGTTGCATCGTGTTCAGCGTATCGAATTACCCCTATGCAGTGAATTTGAAGCGTTTAAGGGAAGTGTACGGTAGTGTTTTGGAAGAAAATTGTTTTTTTCGAAAATCGAGCCATTCGATGATAACTCTCGAACGGTCGAATGTTAGCGTTTGCCGTATGTTGCATCGTGTTCAGCACACCGAATTACCCCTACACACTGAATTTGAAGCGTTTAAGGGAAGTGTACGGTAGTGGTTTGGAAGAAAATTGTTTTTTTCGAAAATCGAGCAATTCGGTGATAACTCGAGAACGGTCGAATGTTAGCGCTCGCCGTATGTTGCATCGTGTTCAGCGCATCAAATTACCCCTATACAGTGAATTTGAAGTGGTTACGGGAAGTGTACGGTAGTGTTTTTGAAGGAAAACCCGTTAATGCGATATTCGTGCGTTTCACGGGCAGAAAAGCACGTTTTTCACAGTCCTCACTGTTTTGATGATAACTCGAGAACGGTCGAATGTTGGCGTTTGCCGTATGTTGCCTCGTGTTCAGCACACCGAATTACCCCTACACACTGAATTTGAAGCGTTTAAGGGAAGTGTACGGTAATGTTTTTGGCCGAAATTGGTTTTTTCGAAAATCGAGCAATTCGATGATAACTCTCGAACGGTCGAATGTTAGCGTTTGCCGTATGTTGCATCGTGTTTAGCGCATCGAATTACTGCATCGTGTTTAGCGCATCGAAGTGTACGGTAGTGTTTTGGAAGAAAATTGTTTTTTTCGAAAATCGAGCAATTCGGTGATAACTCGAGAACGGTCGAATGTTAGCACTCGCCGTATGTTGCATCGTGTTCAGCGCATCGAATAACCCCTATACAGTGATTTTGAAGTGGTTACGGGAAGTGTAGGGTAGTGCTTTTGAAGGAAAACCCGTTAATGCGATATTCGTTCGTTTCACGGGCAGAAAAGCACGTTTTTCACAGTCCTCACTGTTTTGATCATAACTCGAGAACGATCGAATGTTAGCGTTTGCCGTATGTTGCATCGTGTTCAGCGCATCGAATTACCCCTATGCAGTGAATTTGAAGCGTTTAACGGAAGTGTACGGTAGTGTTTTGGAAGAAAATTGTTTTTTTCGAAAATCGAGCAATTCGATGATAACTCTCGAACGGTCGAATGTTAGCGTCTGCCGTATGTTGCATCGTGTTCAGCGCATCGAATTACCCCTATGCAGTGAATTTGAAGCGTTTAAGGGAAGTGTACGGTAGTGTTTTGGAAGAAAATTGTTTTTTTCAAAAATCGAGCAATTCGGTGATAACTCAAGAACGGTCGAATGTTAGCGTTTGCCGTATGTTGCATCGTATTCAGCGTATCGAATTACCCCTATGCAGTGAATTTGAAGCGTTTAAGGGAAGTGTACGGTAGTGTTTTGGAAGAAAATTGTTTTTTTCGAAAATCGAGCAATTCGGTGATAACTCGAGAACGGTCGAATGTTAGCGTTTGCCGTATGTTGCATCGTGTTCAGATCATCGAATTAACCATATACAGTGAATTTCAAACGTTTAAGAGAAGTGTACGGTAGTGTTTTAGGCAGAAATTGGTTTTTTCGAAAATCGAGCAATTCGGTGATAACTCAAGAACGTTCGAATGTTAGCGTTTGCCGTATGTTGCATCGTGTTCAGCGTATCGAATTACCCCTATGCAGTGAATTTGAAGCGTTTAAGGGAAGTGTACGGTAGTGTTTTGGAAGAAAATTGTTTTTTTCGAAAATCGAGCAATTCGGTGATAACTCGAGAACGGTCGAATGTTAGCGTTTGCCGTAAGTTGCATCGTGTTCAGATCATCGAATTAACCATATACAGTGAATTTCAAACGTTTAAGAGAAGTGTACGGTAGTGTTTAAGGCAGAAATTGGTTTTTTCGAAAATCGAGCAATTCGGTGATAACTCGCGAACGGTCGAATGTTAGCACTCGCCGTATGTTGCATCGTGTTCAGCGCATCGAATAACCCCTATACAGTGATTTTGAAGTGGTTACGGGAAGTGTACGGTAGTGCTTTTGAAGGAAAACCCGTTAATGCGATATTCGTGCGTTTCACGGGCAGAAAAGCACGTTTTTCACAGTCCTCACTGTTTTGATGATAACTCGAGAAAGGTCGAATGTTAGCGTTTGCCGTGTGTTGCATTGTGTTCAGCGCATCGAATTACCCCTATGCAGTGAATTTGAAGCGTTTAAGGGAAGTGTACGGTAGTGTTTTGGAAGAAAATTGTTTTTTTCGAAAATCGAGCAATTCGATGATAACTCTCGAACGGTCGAATGTTAGCGTTTGCCGTATGTTGCATCGTGTTCAGCGCATCGAATTACCCCTATGCAGTGAATTTGAAGCGTTTAAGGGAAGTGTACGGTAGTGTTTTGGAAGAAAATTGTTTTTTTCGAAAATCGAGCAATTCGATGATAACTCTCGAACGGTCGAATGTTAGCGTTTGCCGTATGTTGCATTGTGTTCAGCGCATCGAATTACCCCTATGCAGTGAATTTGAAGCGTTTAAGGGAAGTGTACGGTAGTGTTTTGGAAGAAAATTGTTTTTTTCGAAAATCGAGCAATTCGGTGATAACTCAAGAACGGTCAAATGTTAGCGTTTGCCGTATGTTGCATCGTGTTCAGCGTATCGAATTACCCCTATGCAGTGAATTTGAAGCGTTTAAGGGAAGTGTACGGTAGTGTTTAAGGCAGAAATTGGTTTTTTCGAAAATCGAGCAATTCGGTGATAACTCGAGAACCGTCGAATGTTAGCGCTCGCCGTATGGTGCATCGTGTTCAGCGCATCAAATTACCCCTATACAGTGAATTTGAAGTGGTTACTTGAAGTGTACGGTAGTGTTTTTGAAGGAAAACACGTTAATGCGATATTCGTGCGTTTCACGGGCAGAAAAGCACGTTTTTCACAGTCCTCACTGTTTTGATCATAACTCGAGAACGATCGAATGTTAGCGTTTGCCGTATGTTGCATCGTGTTCAGCACACCGAATTACCCCTACACACTGAATTTGAAGCGTTTAAGGGAAGTGTACGGTAGTGTTTTGGAAGAAAATTGTTTTTTTTCGAAAATCGAGCAATTCGGTGATAACTCGAGAACGGTCGAATGTTAGCACTCGCCGTATGTTGCATCGTGTTCAGCGCATCGAATAACCCCTATACAGTGATTTTGAAGTGGTTACGGGAAGTGTAGGGTAGTGCTTTTGAAGGAAAACCCGTTAATGCGATATTCGTGCGTTTCACGGGCAGAAAAGCACGTTTTTCACAGTCCTCACTGTTTTGATCATAACTCGAGAACGATCGAATGTTAGCGTTTGCCGTATGTTGCATCGTGTTTAGCGCATCGAATTACCCCTATGCAGTGAATTTGAAGCGTTTAAGGGAAGTGTACGGTAGTGTTTTGGAAGAAAATTGTTTTTTTCGAAAATCGAGCAATTCGGTGATAACTCGAGAACGGTCGAATGTTAGCACTCGCCGTATGTTGCATCGTGTTCAGCGCATCGAATAACCCCTATACAGTGATTTTGAAGTGGTTACGGGAAGTGTAGGGTAGTGCTTTTGAAGGAAAACCCGTTAATGCGATATTCGTGCGTTTCACGGGCAGAAAAGCACGTTTTTCACAGTCCTCACTGTTTTGATCATAACTCGAGAACGATCGAATGTTAGCGTTTGCCGTATGTTGCATCGTGTTCAGCGCATCGAATTACCCCTATGCAGTGAATTTGAAGCGTTTAAGGGAAGTGTACGGTAGTGTTTTGGAAGAAAATTGTTTTTTTTCGAAAATCGAGCAATTCGATGATAACTCTCGAACGGTCGAATGTTAGCGTTTGCCGTATGTTGCATCGTGTTCAGCGCATCGAATTACCCCTATGCAGTGAATTTGAAGCGTTTAAGGGAAGTGTACGGTAGTGTTTTGGAAGAAAATTGTTTTTTTCGAAAATCGAGCAATTCGGTGATAACTCAAGAACGGTCAAATGTTAGCGTTTGCCGTATGTTGCATCGTGTTCAGCGTATCGAATTACCCCTATGCAGTGAATTTGAAGCGTTTAAGGGAAGTGTACGGTAGTGTTTTGGAAGAAAATTGTTTTTTTCCAAAATCGAGCAATTCGGTGATAACTCGAGAACGGTCGAATGTTAGCGTTTGCCGTATGTTGCATCGTGTTCAGATCATCGAATTAACCATATACAGTGAATTTCAAACGTTTAAGAGAAGTGTACGGTAGTGTTTTAGGCAGAAATTGGTTTTTTCGAAAATCGAGCAATTCGGTGATAACTCGAGAACCGTCGAATGTTAGCGCTCGCCGTATGTTGCATCGTGTTCAGCGTATCGAATTACCCCTATGCAGTGAATTTGAAGCGTTTAACGGAAGTGTACGGTAGTGTTTTGGAAGAAAATTGTTTTTTTCGAAAATCGAGCAATTCGATGATAACTCTCGAACGGTCGAATGTTAGCGTTTGCCGTATGTTGCATCGTGTTCAGCGCATCGAATTACCCCTATGCATTGAATTTGAAGCGTTTAAGGGAAGTGTACGGTAGTGTTTTGGAAGAAAATTGTGTTTTTCGAAAATCGAGCAATTCGGTGATAACTCAAGAACGGTCGAATGTTAGCGTTTGCCGTATGTTGCATCGTATTCAGCGTATCGAATTACCCCTATGCAGTGAATTTGAAGCGTTTAAGGGAAGTGTACGGTAGTGTTTTGGAAGAAAATTGTTTTTTTCGAAAATCGAGCAATTCGGTGATAACTCGAGAACGGTCGAATGTTAGCGTTTGCCGTATGTTGCATCGTGTTCAGATCATCGAATTAACCATATACAGTGAATTTCAAACGTTTAAGAGAAGTGTACGGTAGTGTTTTAGGCAGAAATTGGTTTTTTCGAAAATCGAGCAATTCGGTGATAACTCGAGAACCGTCGAATGTTAGCGCTCGCCGTATGTTGCATCGTGTTCAGCGCATCAAATTACTCCTATACAGTGAATTTGAAGTGGTTACGGGAAGTGTACGGTAGTGTTTTTGAAGGAAAACCCGTTAATGCGATATTCGTGCGTTTCACGGGCAGAAAAGCACGTTTTTCACAGTCCTCACTGTTTTGATCATAACTCGAGAACGATCGAATGTTAGCGTTTGCCGTATGTTGCATCATGTTCAGCGCATCGAATTACCCCTATGCAGTGAATTTGAAGCGTTTAAGGGAAGTGTACGGTAGTGTTTTGGAAGAAAATTGTTTTTTTCGAAAATCGAGCAATTCGGTGATAACTCGAGAACGGTCGAATGTTAGCGTTTGCCGTATGTTGCATCGTGTTCAGCGCATCGAATTACCCCTATGCAGTGAATTTGAAGCGTTTAAGGGAAGTGTACGGTAGTGTTTTGGAAGAAAATTGTTATTTTCGAAAATCGAACAATTCGATGATACCTCGAGAACCGTCGAATGTTGGCGTTTGCCGTATGTTGCATCGTGTTCAGCACACCGAATTACCCCTGCACAGTGAATTTGAAGTGGTTACGGGAAGTGTACGGTAGTGTTTTTGAAGGAAAACCCGTTAATGCGATATTCGTGCGTTTCACGGGCAGAAAAGCACGTTTTTCACAGTGCTCACTGTTTTGATGATAACTCGAGAACGGTCGAATGTTGGCGTTTGCCGTATGTTGCATCGTGTTCAGCACACCGAATTACCCCTACACACTGAATTTGAAGCGTTTAAGGGAAGTGTACGGTAATGTTTTTGGCCGAAATTGGTTTTTTCGAAAATCGACCAATCCGATGATAACTCTCGAACGGTCGAATGTTAGCGTTTGCCGTATGTTGCATCGTGTTTAGCGCATCGAATTACCCCTATGCAGTGAATTTGAAGCGTTTAAGGGAAGTGTACGGTAGTGTTTTGGAAGAAAATTGTTTTTTTCGAAAATCGAGCAATTCGGTGATAACTCGAGAACGGTCGAATGTTAGCGTTTGCCGTATGTTGCATCGTGTTCAGATCATCGAATTAACCATATGCAGTGAATTTCAAACGTTTAAGAGAAGTGTACGGTAGTGTTTAAGGCAGAAATTGGTTTTTTCGAAAATCGAGCAATTCGGTGATAACTCGAGAACCGTCGAATGTTAGCGCTCGCCGTATGTTGCATCGTGTTCAGCGCATCAAATTACCCCTATACAGTGAATTTGAAGTGGTTACTTGAAGTGTACGGTAGTGTTTTTGAAGGAAAACACGTTAATGCGATATTCGTGCGTTTCACGGGCAGAGAAGCACGTTTTTCACAGTCCTCACTGTTTTGATCATAACTCGAGAACGATCGAATGTTAGCGTTTGCCGTATGTTGCATCGTGCTCAGCGCATCGAATTACCCCTATACAGTGATTTTGAAGTGGTTACGGGAAGTGTACGGTAGTGCTTTTGAAGGAAAACCCGTTAATGCGATATTCGTGCGTTTCACGGGCAGAAAAGCACGTTTTTCACAGTCCTCACTGTTTTGATCATGTTAGCGTTTGCCGTATGTTGCATCGTGTTCAGCGCATCGAATTACCCCTACACACTGAATTTGAAGCGTTTAAGGGAAGTGTACGGTAATGTTTTTGGCCGAAATTGGTTTTTTCGAAAATCGAGCAATTCGATGATAACTCTCGAACGGTCGAATGTTAGCGTTTGCCGTATGTTCCATCGTGTTCAGCGCATCGAATTACCCCTATGCAGTGAATTTGAAGCGTTTAAGGGAAGTGTACGGTAGTGTTTTGGAAGAAAATTGTTTTTTTCGAAAATCGAGCAATTCGGTGATAACTCAAGAACGGTCGAATGTTAGCGTTTGCCGGATGTTGCATTGTGTTCAGCACATCGAATTACCCCTATACAGTGAATTTGAAGCGTTTGAGAGAAGTGTACGGTAGTGTTTAGGCAGAAATTTTTTTTTTCGAAAATCGAGCAATTCGGTGATAACTCGCGAACGGTCGAATGTTAGCACTCGCCGTATGTTGCATCGTGTTCAGCGCATCGAATAACCCCTATACAGTGATTTTGAAGTGGTTACGGGAAGTGTACGGTAGTGCTTTTGAAGGAAAACCCGTTAATGCGATATTCGTGCGTTTCACGGGCAGAAAAGCACGTTTTTCACAGTCCTCACTGTTTTGATCATAACTCGAGAACGATCGAATGTTAGCGTTTGCCGTATGTTGCATCGTGTTCAGCGCATCGAATTACCCCTATGCAGTGAATTTGAAGTGGTTACTTGAAGTGTACGGTAGTGTTTTTGAAGGAAAACACGTTAATGCGATATTCGTGCGTTTCACGCGCAGAAAAACACGTTTTTCACAGTCCTCACTGTTTTGATCATAACTCGAGAACGATCGAATGTTAGCGTTTGCCGTATGTTGCATCGTGCTCAGCGCATCGAATTACCCCTATGCAGTGAATTTGAAGCGTTTAAGGGAAGTGTACGGTAGTGTTTTGGAAGAAAATTGTTTTTTTTCGAAAATCGAGCAATTCGGTGATAACTCGAGAACGGTCGAATGTTAGCGTTTGCCGTATGTTGCATCGTGTTCAGATCATCGAATTAACCATATGCAGTGAATTTCAAACGTTTAAGAGAAGTGTACGGTAGTGTTTAAGGCAGAAATTGGTTTTTTCGAAAATCGAGCAATTCGGTGATAACTCGAGAACCGTCGAATGTTAGCGCTCGCCGTATGTTGCATCGTGTTCAGCGCATCAAATTACCCCTATACAGTGAATTTGAAGTGGTTACTTGAAGTGTACGGTAGTGTTTTTGAAGGAAAACACGTTAATGCGATATTCGTGCGTTTCACGGGCAGAGAAGCACGTTTTTCACAGTCCTCACTGTTTTGATCATAACTCGAGAACGATCGAATGTTAGCGTTTGCCGTATGTTGCATCGTGCTCAGCGCATCGAATTACCCCTATGCAGTGAATTTGAAGCGTTTAAGGGAAGTGTACGGTAGTGTTTTGGAAGAAAATTGTTATTTTCGAAAATCGAACAATTCGATGATACCTCGAGAACGGTCGAATGTTGGCGTTTGCCGTATGTTGCATCGTGTTCAGCACACCGAATTACCCCTACACAGTGAATTTGAAGTGGTTACGGGAAGTGTACGGTAGTGTTTTTGAAGGAAAACCCGTTAATGCGATATTCGTGCGTTTCACGGGCAGCAAAGCACGTTTTTCACAGTCCTCACTGTTTTGATGATAACTCGAGAACGGTCGAATGTTGGCGTTTGCCGTATGTTGCATCGTGCTCAGCACACCGAATTACCCCTACACACTGAATTTGAAGCGTTTAAGGGAAGTGTACGGTAGTGTTTTGGAAGAAAATTGTTTTTTTCGAAAATCGAGCAATTCGGTGATAACTCGAGAACGGTCGAATGTTAGCACTCGCCGTATGTTGCATCGTGTTCAGCGCATCGAATAACCCCTATACAGTGATTTTGAAGTGGTTACGGGAAGTGTAGGGTAGTGCTTTTGAAGGAAAACCCGTTAATGCGATATTCGTGCGTTTCACGGGCAGAAAAGCACGTTTTTCACAGTCCTCACTGTTTTGATCATAACACGAGAACGATCGAATGTTAGCGTTTGCCGTATGTTGCATCGTGTTTAGCGCATCGAATTACCCCTATGCAGTGAATTTGAAGCGTTTAAGGGAAGTGTACGGTAGTGTTTTGGAAGAAAATTGTTTTTTTCGAAAATCGAGCAATTCGGTGATAACTCGAGAACGGTCGAATGTTAGCACTCGCCGTATGTTGCATCGTGTTCAGCGCATCGAATAACCCCTATACAGTGATTTTGAAGTGGTTACGGGAAGTGTAGGGTAGTGCTTTTGAAGGAAAACCCGTTAATGCGATATTCGTGCGTTTCACGGGCAGAAAACCACGTTTTTCACAGTCCTCACTGTTTTGATCATAACTCGAGAACGATCGAATGTTAGCGTTTGCCGTATGTTGCATCGTGTTTAGCGCATCGAATTACCCCTATGCAGTGAATTTGAAGCGTTTAAGGGAAGTGTACGGTAGTGTTTTGGAAGAAAATTGTTTTTTTCGAAAATCGAGCAATTCGGTGATAACTCGAGAACGGTCGAATGTTAGCACTCGCCGTATGTTGCATCGTGTTCAGCGCATCGAATAACCCCTATACAGTGATTTTGAAGTGGTTACGGGAAGTGTAGGGTAGTGCTTTTGAAGGAAAACCCGTTAATGCGATATTCGTGCGTTTCACGGGCAGAAAAGCACGTTTTTCACAGTCCTCACTGTTTTGATCATAACTCGAGAACGATCGAATGTTAGCGTTTGCCGTATGTTGCATCGTGTTCAGCGCATCGAATTACCCCTATGCAGTGAATTTGAAGCGTTTAAGGGAAGTGTACGGTAGTGTTTTGGAAGAAAATTGTTTTTTTCGAAAATCGAGCAATTCGATGATAACTCTCGAACGGTCGAATGTTAGCGTTTGCCGTATGTTGCATCGTGTTCAGATCATCGAATTAACCATATACAGTGAATTTCAAACGTTTAAGAGAAGTGTACGGTAGTGTTTAAGGCAGAAATTGTTTTTTTCGAAAATCGAGCAATTCGGTGATAACTCGCGAACGGTCGAATGTTAGCACTCGCCGTATGTTGCATCGTGTTCAGCGCATCGAATAACCCCTATACAGTGATTTTGAAGTGGTTACGGGAAGTGTACGGTAGTGCTTTTGAAGGAAAACCCGTTAATGCGATATTCGTGCGTTTCACGGGCAGAAAAGCACGTTTTTCACAGTCCTCACTGTTTTGATGATAACTCGAGAAAGGTCGAATGTTAGCGTTTGCCGTGTGTTGCATTGTGTTCAGCGCATCGAATTACCCCTAAGCAGTGAATTTGAAGCGTTTAAGGGAAGTGTACGGTAGTGTTTTGGAAGAAAATTGTTTTTTTCGAAAATCGAGCAATTCGATGATAACTCTCGAACGGTCGAATGTTAGCGTTTGCCGTATGTTGCATCGTGTTCAGCGCATCGAATTACCCCTATGCAGTGAATTTGAAGCGTTTAAGGGAAGTGTACGGTAGTGTTTTGGAAGAAAATTGTTATTTTCGAAAATCGAACAATTCGATGATACCTCGAGAACGGTCGAATGTTGGCGTTTGCCGTATGTTGCATCGTGTTCAGCACACCGAATTACCCCTACACAGTGAATTTGAAGTGGTTACGGGAAGTGTACGGTAGTGTTTTTGAAGGAAAACCCGTTAATGCGATATTCGTGCGTTTCACGGGCAGCAAAGCACGTTTTTCACAGTCCTCACTGTTTTGATGATAACTCGAGAACGGTCGAATGTTGGCGTTTGCCGTATGTTGCATCGTGCTCAGCACACCGAATTACCCCTACACACTGAATTTGAAGCGTTTAAGGGAAGTGTACGGTAGTGTTTTGGAAGAAAATTGTTTTTTTCGAAAATCGAGCAATTCGGTGATAACTCGAGAACGGTCGAATGTTAGCACTCGCCGTATGTTGCATCGTGTTCAGCGCATCGAATAACCCCTATACAGTGATTTTGAAGTGGTTACGGGAAGTGTAGGGTAGTGCTTTTGAAGGAAAACCCGTTAATGCGATATTCGTGCGTTTCACGGGCAGAAAAGCACGTTTTTCACAGTCCTCACTGTTTTGATCATAACACGAGAACGATCGAATGTTAGCGTTTGCCGTATGTTGCATCGTGTTTAGCGCATCGAATTACCCCTATGCAGTGAATTTGAAGCGTTTAAGGGAAGTGTACGGTAGTGTTTTGGAAGAAAATTGTTTTTTTCGAAAATCGAGCAATTCGGTGATAACTCGAGAACGGTCGAATGTTAGCACTCGCCGTATGTTGCATCGTGTTCAGCGCATCGAATAACCCCTATACAGTGATTTTGAAGTGGTTACGGGAAGTGTAGGGTAGTGCTTTTGAAGGAAAACCCGTTAATGCGATATTCGTGCGTTTCACGGGCAGAAAAGCACGTTTTTCACAGTCCTCACTGTTTTGATCATAACTCGAGAACGATCGAATGTTAGCGTTTGCCGTATGTTGCATCGTGTTTAGCGCATCGAATTACCCCTATGCAGTGAATTTGAAGCGTTTAAGGGAAGTGTACGGTAGTGTTTTGGAAGAAAATTGTTTTTTTCGAAAATCGAGCAATTCGGTGATAACTCGAGAACGGTCGAATGTTAGCACTCGCCGTATGTTGCATCGTGTTCAGCGCATCGAATAACCCCTATACAGTGATTTTGAAGTGGTTACGGGAAGTGTAGGGTAGTGCTTTTGAAGGAAAACCCGTTAATGCGATATTCGTGCGTTTCACGGGCAGAAAAGCACGTTTTTCACAGTCCTCACTGTTTTGATCATAACTCGAGAACGATCGAATGTTAGCGTTTGCCGTATGTTGCATCGTGTTCAGCGCATCGAATTACCCCTATGCAGTGAATTTGAAGCGTTTAAGGGAAGTGTACGGTAGTGTTTTGGAAGAAAATTGTTTTTTTCGAAAATCGAGCAATTCGATGATAACTCTCGAACGGTCGAATGTTAGCGTTTGCCGTATGTTGCATCGTGTTCAGCGCATCGAATTACCCCTATGCAGTGAATTTGAAGCGTTTAAGGGAAGTGTACGGTAGTGTTTTGGAAGAAAATTGTTTTTTTCGAAAATCGAGCAATTCGGTGATAACTCGAGAACGGTCGAATGTTAGCGTTTGCCGTATGTTGCATCGTGTTCAGATCATCGAATTAACCATATACAGTGAATTTCAAACGTTTAAGAGAAGTGTACGGTAGTGTTTTAGGCAGAAATTGGTTTTTTCGAAAATCGAGCAATTCGGTGATAACTCGAGAACCGTCGAATGTTAGCGCTCGCCGTATGTTGCATCGTGTTCAGCGTATCGAATTACCCCTATGCAGTGAATTTGAAGCGTTTAACGGAAGTGTACGGTAGTGTTTTGGAAGAAAATTGTTTTTTTCGAAAATCGAGCAATTCGATGATAACTCTCGAACGGTCGAATGTTAGCGTTTGCCGTATGTTGCATCGTGTTCAGCGCATCGAATTACCCCTATGCAGTGAATTTGAAGCGTTTAAGGGAAGTGTACGGTAGTGTTTTGGAAGAAAATTGTGTTTTTCGAAAATCGAGCAATTCGGTGATAACTCAAGAACGGTCGAATGTTAGCGTTTGCCGTATGTTGCATCGTATTCAGCGTATCGAATTACCCCTATGCAGTGAATTTGAAGCGTTTAAGGGAAGTGTACGGTAGTGTTTTGGAAGAAAATTGTTTTTTTCGAAAATCGAGCAATTCGGTGATAACTCGAGAACGGTCGAATGTTAGCGTTTGCCGTATGTTGCATCGTGTTCAGATCATCGAATTAACCATATACAGTGAATTTCAAACGTTTAAGAGATGTGTACGGTAGTGTTTTAGGCAGAAATTGTTTTTTTCGAAAATCGAGCAATTCGGTGATAACTCGAGAACCGTCGAATGTTAGCGCTCGCCGTATGTTGTATCGTGTTCAGCGCATCAAATTACTCCTATACAGTGAATTTGAAGTGGTTACGGGAAGTGTACGGTAGTGTTTTTGAAGGAAAACCCGTTAATGCGATATTCGTGCGTTTCACGGGCAGAAAAGCACGTTTTTCACAGTCCTCACTGTTTTGATGATAACTCGAGAACGGTCGAATGTTGGCGTTTGCCGTATGTTGCATCGTGTTCAGCACACCGAATTACCCCTACACACTGAATTTGAAGCGTTTAAGGGAAGTGTACGGTAATGTTTTTGGCCGAAATTGGGTTTTTCGAAAATCGAGCAATTCGATGATAACTCTCGAACGGTCGAATGTTAGCGTTTGCCGTATGTTGCATCGTGTTTAGCGCATCGAATTACCCCTATGCAGTGAATTTGAAGCGTTTAAGGGAAGTGTACGGTAGTGTTTTGGAAGAAAATTGTTTTTTTCGAAAATCGAGCAATTCGGTGATAACTCGAGAACCGTCGAATGTTAGCACTCGCCGTATGTTGCATCGTGTTCAGCGCATCGAATTACCCCTATGCAGTGAATTTGAAGCGTTTAAGGGAAGTGTACGGTAGTGTTTTGGAAGAAAATTGTTTTTTTCGAAAATCGAGCAATTCGGTGATAACTCGAGAACGGTCGAATGTTAGCACTCGCCGTATGTTGCATCGTGTTCAGCGCATCGAATAACCCCTATACAGTGATTTTGAAGTGGTTACGGGAAGTGTAGGGTAGTGCTTTTGAAGGAAAACCCGTTAATGCGATATTCGTGCGTTTCACGGGCAGAAAAGCACGTTTTTCACAGTCCTCACTGTTTTGATCATAACTCGAGAACGATCGAATGTTAGCGTTTGCCGTATGTTGCATCGTGTTTAGCGCATCGAATTACCCCTATGCAGTGAATTTGAAGCGTTTAAGGGAAGTGTACGGTAGTGTTTTGGAAGAAAATTGTTTTTTTCGAAAATCGAGCAATTCGGTGATAACTCGAGAACGGTCGAATGTTAGCACTCGCCGTATGTTGCATCGTGTTCAGCGCATCGAATAACCCCTATACAGTGATTTTGAAGTGGTTACGGGAAGTGTAGGGTAGTGCTTTTGAAGGAAAACCCGTTAATGCGATATTCGTGCGTTTCACGGGCAGAAAAGCACGTTTTTCACAGTCCTCACTGTTTTGATCATAACTCGAGAACGATCGAATGTTAGCGTTTGCCGTATGTTGCATCGTGTTCAGCGCATCGAATTACCCCTATGCAGTGAATTTGAAGCGTTTAAGGGAAGTGTACGGTAGTGTTTTGGAAGAAAATTGTTTTTTTCGAAAATCGAGCAATTCGATGATAACTCTCGAACGGTCGAATGTTAGCGTTTGCCGTATGTTGCATCGTGTTCAGCGCATCGAATTACCCCTATGCAGTGAATTTGAAGCGTTTAAGGGAAGTGTACGGTAGTGTTTTGGAAGAAAATTGTTTTTTTCGAAAATCGAGCAATTCGGTGATAACTCGAGAACGGTCGAATGTTAGCGTTTGCCGTATGTTGCATCGTGTTCAGATCATCGAATTAACCATATACAGTGAATTTCAAACGTTTAAGAGAAGTGTACGGTAGTGTTTTAGGCAGAAATTGGTTTTTTCGAAAATCGAGCAATTCGGTGATAACTCGAGAACCGTCGAATATTAGCGCTCGCCGTATGTTGCATCGTGTTCAGCGTATCGAATTACCCCTATGCAGTGAATTTGAAGCGTTTAACGGAAGTGTACGGTAGTGTTTTGGAAGAAAATTGTTTTTTTCGAAAATCGAGCAATTCGATGATAACTCTCGAACGGTCGAATGTTAGCGTTTGCCGTATGTTGCATCGTGTTCAGCGCATCGAATTACCCCTATGCAGTGAATTTGAAGCGTTTAAGGGAAGTGTACGGTAGTGTTTTGGAAGAAAATTGTGTTTTTCGAAAATCGAGCAATTCGGTGATAACTCAAGAACGGTCGAATGTTAGCGTTTGCCGTATGTTGCATCGTATTCAGCGTATCGAATTACCCCTATGCAGTGAATTTGAAGCGTTTAAGGGAAGTGTACGGTAGTGTTTTGGAAGAAAATTGTTTTTTTCGAAAATCGAGCAATTCGGTGATAACTCGAGAACGGTCGAATGTTAGCGTTTGCCGTATGTTGCATCGTGTTCAGATCATCGAATTAACCATATACAGTGAATTTCAAACGTTTAAGAGAAGTGTACGGTAGTGTTTTAGGCAGAAATTGTTTTTTTCGAAAATCGAGCAATTCGGTGATAACTCGAGAACCGTCGAATGTTAGCGCTCGCCGTATGTTGTATCGTGTTCAGCGCATCAAATTACTCCTATACAGTGAATTTGAAGTGGTTACGGGAAGTGTACGGTAGTGTTTTTGAAGGAAAACCCGTTAATGCGATATTCGTGCGTTTCACGGGCAGAAAAGCACGTTTTTCACAGTCCTCACTGTTTTGATGATAACTCGAGAACGGTCGAATGTTGGCGTTTGCCGTATGTTGCATCGTGTTCAGCACACCGAATTACCCCTACACACTGAATTTGAAGCGTTTAAGGGAAGTGTACGGTAATGTTTTTGGCCGAAATTGGGTTTTTCGAAAATCGAGCAATTCGATGATAACTCTCGAACGGTCGAATGTTAGCGTTTGCCGTATGTTGCATCGTGTTTAGCGCATCGAATTACCCCTATGCAGTGAATTTGAAGCGTTTAAGGGAAGTGTACGGTAGTGTTTTGGAAGAAAATTGTTTTTTTCGAAAATCGAGCAATTCGGTGATAACTCGAGAACCGTCGAATGTTAGCACTCGCCGTATGTTGCATCGTGTTCAGCGCATCGAATTACCCCTATGCAGTGAATTTGAAGCGTTTAAGGGAAGTGTACCGTAGTGTTTTGGAAGAAAATTGTTATTTTCGAAAATCGAACAATTCGATGATACCTCGAGAACGGTCGAATGTTGGCGTTTGCCGTATGTTGCATCGTGTTCAGCACACCGAATTACCCCTACACAGTGAATTTGAAGTGGTTACGGGAAGTGTACGGTAGTGTTTTTGAAGGAAAACCCGTTAATGCGATATTCGTGCGTTTCACGGGCAGAAAAGCACGTTTTTCACAGTCCTCACTGTTTTGATGATAACTCGAGAACGGTCGAATGTTGGCGTTTGCCGTATGTTGCATCGTGTTCAGCACACCGAATTACCCCTACACACTGAATTTGAAGCGTTTAAGGGAAGTGTACGGTAATGTTTTTGGCCGAAATTGGTTTTTTCGAAAATCGAGCAATTCGATGATAACTCTCGAACGGTCGAATGTTAGCGTTTGCCGTATGTTGCATCGTGTTTAGCGCATCGAATTACCCCTATGCAGTGAATTTGAAGCGTTTAAGGGAAGTGTACGGTAGTGTTTTGGAAGAAAATTGTTTTTTTCGAAAATCGAGCAATTCGGTGATAACTCGAGAACGGTCGAATGTTAGCACTCGCCGTATGTTGCATCGTGTTCAGCGCATCGAATAACCCCTATACAGTGATTTTGAAGTGGTTACGGGAAGTGTAGGGTAGTGCTTTTGAAGGAAAACCCGTTAATGCGATATTCGTGCGTTTCACGGGCAGAAAAGCACGTTTTTCACAGTCCTCACTGTTTTGATCATAACTCGAGAACGATCGAATGTTAGCGTTTGCCGTATGTTGCATCGTGTTCAGCGCATCGAATTACCCCTATGCAGTGAATTTGAAGCGTTTAAGGGAAGTGTACGGTAGTGTTTTGGAAGAAAATTGTTTTTTTCGAAAATCGAGCAATTCGGTGATAACTCAAGAACGATCGAATGTTAGCGTTTGCCGTATGTTGCATCGTGCTCAGCGCATCGAATTACCCCTATGCAGTGAATTTGAAGCGTTTAAGGGAAGTGTACGGTAGTGTTTTGGAAGAAAATTGTTATTTTCGAAAATCGAACAATTCGATGATACCTCGAGAACGGTCGAATGTTGGCGTTTGCCGTATGTTGCATCGTGTTCAGCACACCGAATGACCCCTACACAGTGAATTTGAAGTGGTTACGGGAAGTGTACGGTAGTGTTTTTGAAGGAAAACCCGTTAATGCGATATTCGTGCGTTTCACGGGCAGAAAAGCACGTTTTTCACAGTCCTCACTGTTTTGATGATAACTCGAGAACGGTCGAATGTTGGCGTTTGCCGTATGTTGCATCGTGTTCAGCACACCGAATTACCCCTACACACTGAATTTGAAGCGTTTAAGGGAAGTGTACGGTAGTGTTTTGGAAGAAAATTGTTTTTTTCGAAAATCGAGCAATTCGGTGATAACTCGAGAACGGTCGAATGTTAGCACTCGCCGTATGTTGCATCGTGTTCAGCGCATCGAATCACTCCTATACAGTGATTTTGAAGTGGTTACGGGAAGTGTAGGGTAGTGCTTTTGAAGGAAAACCCGTTAATGCGATATTCGTGCGTTTCACGGGCAGAAAAGCACGTTTTTCACAGTCCTCACTGTTTTGATCATAACTCGAGAACGATCGAATGTTAGCGTTTGCCGTATGTTGCATCGTGTTCAGCGCATCGAATTACCCCTATGCAGTGAATTTGAAGCGTTTAAGGGAAGTGTACGGTAGTGTTTTGGAAGAAAATTGTTTTTTTCGAAAATCGAGCAATTCGATGATAACTCTCGAACGGTCGAATGTTAGCGTTTGCCGTATGTTGCATCGTGTTCAGCGCATCGAATTACCCCTATGCAGTGAATTTGAAGCCTTTAAGGGAAGTGTACGGTAGTGTTTTGGAAGAAAATTGTTTTTTTCGAAAATCGAGCAATTCGGTGATAACTCAAGAACGGTCGAATGTTAGCGTTTGCCGTATGTTGCATCGTGTTCAGCGTATCGAATTACCCCTATGCAGTGAATTTGCAGCGTTTAAGGGAAGTGTACGGTAGTGTTTTGGAAGAAAATTGTTTTTTTCGAAAATCGAGCAATTCGGTGATAACTCGAGAACGGTCGAATGTTAGCACTCGCCGTATGTTGCATCGTGTTCAGCGCATCGAATAACCCCTATACAGTGATTTTGAAGTGGTTACGGGAAGTGTAGGGTAGTGCTTTTGAAGGAAAACCCGTTAATGCGATATTCGTGCGTTTCACGGGCAGAAAAGCACGTTTTTCACAGTCCTCACTGTTTTGATCATAACTCGAGAACGATCGAATGTTAGCGTTTGCCGTATGTTGCATCGTGTTTAGCGCATCGAATTACCCCTATGCAGTGAATTTGAAGCGTTTAAGGGAAGTGTACGGTAGTGTTTTGGAAGAAAATTGTTTTTTTCGAAAATCGAGCAATTCGGTGATAACTCGAGAACGGTCGAATGTTAGCACTCGCCGTATGTTGCATCGTGTTCAGCGCATCGAATAACCCCTATACAGTGATTTTGAAGTGGTTACGGGAAGTGTAGGGTAGTGCTTTTGAAGGAAAACCCGTTAATGCGATATTCGTGCGTTTCACGGGCAGAAAAGCACGTTTTTCACAGTCCTCACTGTTTTGATCATAACTCGAGAACGATCGAATGTTAGCGTTTGCCGTATGTTGCATCGTGTTCAGCGCATCGAATTACCCCTATGCAGTGAATTTGAAGCGTTTAAGGGAAGTGTACGGTAGTGTTTTGGAAGAAAATTGTTTTTTTCGAAAATCGAGCAATTCGATGATAACTCTCGAACGGTCGAATGTTAGCGTTTGCCGTATGTTGCATCGTGTTCAGCGCATCGAATTACCCCTATGCAGTGAATTTGAAGCGTTTAAGGGAAGTGTACGGTAGTGTTTTGGAAGAAAATTGTTTTTTTCGAAAATCGAGCAATTCGGTGATAACTCGAGAACGGTCGAATGTTAGCGTTTGCCGTATGTTGCATCGTGTTCAGATCATCGAATTAACCATATACAGTGAATTTCAAACGTTTAAGAGAAGTGTACGGTAGTGTTTTAGGCAGAAATTGGTTTTTTCGAAAATCGAGCAATTCGGTGATAACTCGAGAACCGTCGAATGTTAGCGCTCGCCGTATGTTGCATCGTGTTCAGCGTATCGAATTACCCCTATGCAGTGAATTTGAAGCGTTTAACGGAAGTGTACGGTAGTGTTTTGGAAGAAAATTGTTTTTTTCGAAAATCGAGCAATTCGATGATAACTCTCGAACGGTCGAATGTTAGCGTTTGCCGTATGTTGCATCGTGTTCAGCGCATCGAATTACCCCTATGCAGTGAATTTGAAGCGTTTAAGGGAAGTGTACGGTAGTGTTTTGGAAGAAAATTGTGTTTTTCGAAAATCGAGCAATTCGGTGATAACTCAAGAACGGTCGAATGTTAGCGTTTGCCGTATGTTGCATCGTATTCAGCGTATCGAATTACCCCTATGCAGTGAATTTGAAGCGTTTAAGGGAAGTGTACGGTAGTGTTTTGGAAGAAAATTGTTTTTTTCGAAAATCGAGCAATTCGGTGATAACTCGAGAACGGTCGAATGTTAGCGTTTGCCGTATGTTGCATCGTGTTCAGATCATCGAATTAACCATATACAGTGAATTTCAAACGTTTAAGAGAAGTGTACGGTAGTGTTTTAGGCAGAAATTGTTTTTTTCGAAAATCGAGCAATTCGGTGATAACTCGAGAACCGTCGAATGTTAGCGCTCGCCGTATGTTGTATCGTGTTCAGCGCATCAAATTACCCCTATACAGTGAATTTGAAGTGGTTACGGGAAGTGTACGGTAGTGTTTTTGAAGGAAAACCCGTTAATGCGATATTCGTGCGTTTCACGGGCAGAAAAGCACGTTTTTCACAGTCCTCACTGTTTTGATGATAACTCGAGAACGGTCGAATGTTGGCGTTTGCCGTATGTTGCCTCGTGTTCAGCACACCGAATTACCCCTACACACTGAATTTGAAGCGTTTAAGGGAAGTGTACGGTAATGTTTTTGGCCGAAATTGGTTTTTTCGAAAATCGAGCAATTCGATGATAACTCTCGAACGGTCGAATGTTAGCGTTTGCCGTATGTTGCATCGTGTTTAGCGCATCGAATTACTGCATCGTGTTTAGCGCATCGAAGTGTACGGTAGTGTTTTGGAAGAAAATTGTTTTTTTCGAAAATCGAGCAATTCGGTGATAACTCGAGAACGGTCGAATGTTAGCACTCGCCGTATGTTGCATCGTGTTCAGCGCATCGAATAACCCCTATACAGTGATTTTGAAGTGGTTACGGGAAGTGTAGGGTAGTGCTTTTGAAGGAAAACCCGTTAATGCGATATTCGTTCGTTTCACGGGCAGAAAAGCACGTTTTTCACAGTCCTCACTGTTTTGATCATAACTCGAGAACGATCGAATGTTAGCGTTTGCCGTATGTTGCATCGTGTTCAGCGCATCGAATTACCCCTATGCAGTGAATTTGAAGCGTTTAAGGGAAGTGTACGGTAGTGTTTTGGAAGAAAATTGTTTTTTTCGAAAATCGAGCAATTCGATGATAACTCTCGAACGGTCGAATGTTAGCGTTTGCCGTATGTTGCATCGTGTTCAGCGCATCGAATTACCCCTATGCAGTGAATTTGAAGCGTTTAAGGGAAGTGTACGGTAGTGTTTTGGAAGAAAATTGTTTTTTTCAAAAATCGAGCAATTCGGTGATAACTCAAGAACGGTCGAATGTTAGCGTTTGCCGTATGTTGCATCGTGTTCAGCGTATCGAATTACCCCTATGCAGTGAATTTGAAGCGTTTAAGGGAAGTGTGCGGTAGTGTTTTGGAAGAAAATTGTTTTTTTCGAAAATCGAGCAATTCGGTGATAACTCGAGAACGGTCGAATGTTAGCGTTTGCCGTATGTTGCATCGTGTTCAGATCATCGAATTAACCATATACAGTGAATTTCAAACGTTTAAGAGAAGTGTACGGTAGTGTTTTAGGCAGAAATTGGTTTTTTCGAAAATCGAGCAATTCGGTGATAACTCGAGAACCGTCGAATGTTAGCGCTCGCCGTATGTTGCATCGTGTTCAGCGTATCGAATTACCCCTATGCAGTGAATTTGAAGCGTTTAAGGGAAGTGTACGGTAGTGTTTTGGAAGAAAATTGTTTTTTTCGAAAATCGAGCAATTCGATGATAACTCTCGAACGGTCGAATGTTAGCGTTTGCCGTATGTTGCATCGTGTTCAGCGCATCGAATTACCCCTATGCAGTGAATTTGAAGCGTTTAAGGGAAGTGTACGGTAGTGTTTTGGAAGAAAATTGTGTTTTTCGAAAATCGAGCAATTCGGTGATAACTCAAGAACGGTCGAATGTTAGCGTTTGCCGTATGTTGCATCGTATTCAGCGTATCGAATTACCCCTATGCAGTGAATTTGAAGCGTTTAAGGGAAGTGTACGGTAGTGTTTTGGAAGAAAATTGTTTTTTTCGAAAATCGAGCAATTCGGTGATAACTCGAGAACGGTCGAATGTTAGCGTTTGCCGTATGTTGCATCGTGTTCAGATCATCGAATTAACCATATACAGTGAATTTCAAACGTTTAAGAGAAGTGTACGGTAGTGTTTTAGGCAGAAATTGGTTTTTTCGAAAATCGAGCAATTCGGTGATAACTCAAGAACGTTCGAATGTTAGCGTTTGCCGTATGTTGCATCGTGTTCAGCGTATCGAATTACCCCTATGCAGTGAATTTGAAGCGTTTAAGGGAAGTGTACGGTAGTGTTTTGGAAGAAAATTGTTTTTTTCGAAAATCGAGCAATTCGGTGATAACTCGAGAACGGTCGAATGTTAGCGTTTGCCGTATGTTGCATCGTGTTCAGATCATCGAATTAACCATATACAGTGAATTTCAAACGTTTAAGAGAAGTGTACGGTAGTGTTTAAGGCAGAAATTGTTTTTTTCGAAAATCGAGCAATTCGGTGATAACTCGCGAACGGTCGAATGTTAGCACTCGCCGTATGTTGCATCGTGTTCAGCGCATCGAATAACCCCTATACAGTGATTTTGAAGTGGTTACGGGAAGTGTACGGTAGTGCTTTTGAAGGAAAACCCGTTAATGCGATATTCGTGCGTTTCACGGGCAGAAAAGCACGTTTTTCACAGTCCTCACTGTTTTGATGATAACTCGAGAAAGGTCGAATGTTAGCGTTTGCCGTGTGTTGCATTGTGTTCAGCGCATCGAATTACCCCTATGCAGTGAATTTGAAGCGTTTAAGGGAAGTGTACGGTAGTGTTTTGGAAGAAAATTGTTTTTTTCGAAAATCGAGCAATTCGATGATAACTCTCGAACGGTCGAATGTTAGCGTTTGCCGTATGTTGCATCGTGTTCAGCGCATCGAATTACCCCTATGCAGTGAATTTGAAGCGTTTAAGGGAAGTGTACGGTAGTGTTTTGGAAGAAAATTGTGTTTTTCGAAAATCGAGCAATTCGGTGATAACTCAAGAACGGTCGAATGTTAGCGTTTGCCGTATGTTGCATCGTATTCAGCGTATCGAATTACCCCTATGCAGTGAATTTGAAGCGTTTAAGGGAAGTGTACGGTAGTGTTTTGGAAGAAAATTGTTTTTTTCGAAAATCGAGCAATTCGGTGATAACTCGAGAATGGTCGCATGTTAGCGTTTGCCGTATGTTGCATCGTGTTCAGATCATCGAATTAACCATATACAGTGAATTTCAAACGTTTAAGAGAAGTGTACGGTAGTGTTTAAGGCAGAAATTGGTTTTTTCGAAAATCGAGCAATTCGGTGATAACTCGCGAACGGTCGAATGTTAGCACTCGCCGTATGTTGCATCGTGTTCAGCGCATCGAATAACCCCTATACAGTGATTTTGAAGTGGTTACGGGAAGTGTACGGTAGTGCTTTTGAAGGAAAACCCGTTAATGCGATATTCGTGCGTTTCACGGGCAGAAAAGCACGTTTTTCACAGTCCTCACTGTTTTGATCATAACTCGAGAACGATCGAATGTTAGCGTTTGCCGTATGTTGCATCGTGTTCAGCGCATCGAATTACCCCTATGCAGTGAATTTGAAGCGTTTAAGGGAAGTGTACGGTAGTGTTTTGGAAGAAAATTGTTTTTTTCGAAAATCGAGCAATTCGGTGATAACTCAAGAACGGTCGAATGTTAGCGTTTGCCGTATGTTGCATCGTGTTCAGCGTATCGAATTACCCCTATGCAGTGAATTTGAAGCGTTTAAGGGAAGTGTACGGTAGTGTTTTGGAAGAAAATTGTTTTTTTCGAAAATCGAGCAATTCGGTGATAACTCGAGAACGGTCGAATGTTAGCGTTTGCCGTATGTTGCATCGTGTTCAGATCATCGAATTACCCCTATGCAGTGAATTTGAAGCGTTTAAGGGAAGTGTACGGTAGTGTTTTGGAAGAAAATTGTTTTTTTCGAAAATCGAGCAATTCGGTGATAACTCGAGAACGGTCGAATGTTAGCGTTTGCCGTATGTTGCATCGTGTTCAGATCATCGAATTAACCATATACAGTGAATTTCAAACGTTTAAGAGAAGTGTACGGTAGTGTTTTAGGCAGAAATTGGTTTTTTCGAAAATCGAGCAATTCGGTGATAACTCGAGAACCGTCGAATGTTAGCGCTCGCCGTATGTTGCATCGTGTTCAGCGCATCAAATTACCCCTATACAGTGAATTTGAAGTGGTTACGGGAAGTGTACGGTAGTATTTTTGAAGGAAAACCCGTTAATGCGATATTCGTGCGTTTCACGGGCAGAAAAGCACGTTTTTCACAGTCCTCACTGTTTTGATCATAACTCGAGAACGATCGAATGTTAGCGTTTGCCGTATGTTGCATCGTGTTCAGCGCATCGAATTACCCCTATGCAGTGAATTTGAAGCGTTTAAGGGAAGTGTACGGTAGTGTTTTGGAAGAAAATTGTTTTTTTCGAAAATCGAGCAATTCGGTGATAACTCAAGAACGGTCGAATGTTAGCGTTTGCCGTATGTTGCATCGTGTTCAGATCATCGAATTAACCATGTACAGTGTATTTCAAACGTTTAAGAGAAGTGTACGGTAGTGTTTTAGGCAGAAATTGGTTTTTTCAAAAATCGAGCAATTCGGTGATAACTCGAGAACCGTCGAATGTTAGCGCTCGCCGTATGTTGCATCGTGTTCAGCGCATCAAATTACCCCTATACAGTAAATTTGAAGTGGTTACGGGAAGTGTACGGTAGTGTTTTTGAAGGAAAACCCGTTAATGCGATATTCGTGCGTTTCACGGGCAGAAAAGCACGTTTTTCACAGTCCTCACTGTTTTGATGATAACTCGAGAAAGGTCGAATGTTAGCGTTTGCCGTGTGTTGCATTGTGTTCAGCACATCAAATTACCCCTACACACTGAATTTGAAGCGTTTAAGGGAAGTGTACGGTAATGTTTTTGGCCGAAATTGGTTTTTTCGAAAATCGAGCAATTCGATGATAACTCTCGAACGGTCGAATGTTAGCGTTTGCCGTATGTTGCATCGTGTTCAGCGCATCGAATTACCCCTATGCAGTGAATTTGAAGCGTTTAAGGGAAGTGTACGGTAGTGTTTTGGAAGAAAATTGTTTTTTTCGAAAATCGAGCAATTCGGTGATAACTCGCGAACGGTGGAATGTTAGCACTCGCCGTATGTTGCATCGTGTTCAGCGCATCGAATAACCCCTATACAGTGATTTTGAAGTGGTTACGGGAAGTGTACGGTAGTGCTTTTGAAGGAAAACCCGTTAATGCGATATTCGTGCGTTTCACGGGCAGAAAAGCACGTTTTTCACAGTCCTCACTGTTTTGATCATAACTCGAGAACGATCGAATGTTAGCGTTTGCCGTATGTTGCATCGTGTTCAGCGCATCGAATTACCCCTATGCAGTGAATTTGAAGTGGTTACTTGAAGTGTACGGTAGTGTTTTTGAAGGAAAACACGTTAATGCGATATTCGTGCGTTTCACGGGCAGAAAAGCACGTTTTTCACAGTCCTCACTGTTTTGATCATAACTCGAGAACGATCGAATGTTAGCGTTTGCCGTATGTTGCATCGTGCTCAGCGCATCGAATTACCCCTATGCAGTGAATTTGAAGCGTTTAAGGGAAGTGTACGGTAGTGTTTTGGAAGAAAATTGTTTTTTTCGAAAATCGAGCAATTCGATGATAACTCTCGAACGGTCGAATGTTAGCGTTTGCCGTATGTTGCATCGTGTTCAGCGCATCGAATTACCCCTATGCAGTGAATTTGAAGCGTTTAAGGGAAGTGTACGGTAGTGTTTTGGAAGAAAATTGTGTTTTTCGAAAATCGAGCAATTCGGTGATAACTCAAGAACGGTCGAATGTTAGCGTTTGCCGTATGTTGCATCGTATTCAGCGTATCGAATTACCCCTATGCAGTGAATTTGAAGCGTTTAAGGGAAGTGTACGGTAGTGTTTTGGAAGAAAATTTTTTTTTCGAAAATCGAGCAATTCGGTGATAACTCGAGAACGGTCGCATGTTAGCGTTTGCCGTATGTTGCATCGTGTTCAGATCATCGAATTAACCATATACAGTGAATTTCAAACGTTTAAGAGAAGTGTACGGTAGTGTTTAAGGCAGAAATTGGTTTTTTCGAAAATCGAGCAATTCGGTGATAACTCGCGAACGGTCGAATGTTGGCACTCGCCGTATGTTGCATCGTGTTCAGCGCATCGAATAACCCCTATACAGTGATTTTGAAGTGGTTACGGGAAGTGTACGGTAGTGCTTTTGAAGGAAAACCCGTTAATGCGATATTCGTGCGTTTCACGGGCAGAAAAGCACGTTTTTCACAGTCCTCACTGTTTTGATCATGTTAGCGTTTGCCGTATGTTGCATCGTGTTCAGCGCATCGAATTACCCCTACACACTGAATTTGAAGCGTTTAAGGGAAGTGTACGGTAATGTTTTTGGCCGAAATTGGTTTTTTCGAAAATCGAGCAATTCGATGATAACTCTCGAACGGTCGAATGTTAGCGTTTGCCGTATGTTGCATCGTGTTCAGCGCATCGAATTACCCCTATGCAGTGAATTTGAAGCGTTTAAGGGAAGTGTACGGTAGTGTTTTGGAAGAAAATTGTTTTTTTCGAAAATCGAGCAATTCGGTGATAACTCAAGAACGGTCGAATGTTAGCGTTTGCCGGATGTTGCATTGTGTTCAGCACATCGAATTACCCCTATACAGTGAATTTGAAGCGTTTGAGAGAAGTGTACGGTAGTGTTTAGGCAGAAATTTTTTTTTTCGAAAATCGAGCAATTCGGTGATAACTCGCGAACGGTCGAATGTTAGCACTCGCCGTATGTTGCATCGTGTTCAGCGCATCGAATAACCCCTATACAGTGATTTTGAAGTGGTTACGGGAAGTGTACGGTAGTGCTTTTGAAGGAAAACCCGTTAATGCGATATTCGTGCGTTTCACGGGCAGAAAAGCACGTTTTTCACAGTCCTCACTGTTTTGATCATAACTCGAGAACGATCGAATGTTAGCGTTTGCCGTATGTTGCATCGTGTTCAGCGCATCGAATTACCCCTATGCAGTGAATTTGAAGTGGTTACTTGAAGTGTACGGTAGTGTTTTTGAAGGAAAACACGTTAATGCGATATTCGTGCGTTTCACGGGCAGAAAAGCACGTTTTTCACAGTCCTCACTGTTTTGATCATAACTCGAGAACGATCGAATGTTAGCGTTTGCCGTATGTTGCATCGTGCTCAGCGCATCGAATTACCCCTATGCAGTGAATTTGAAGCGTTTAAGGGAAGTGTACGGTAGTGTTTTTGAAGGAAAACCCGTTAATGCGATATTCGTGCGTTTCACGGGCAGAAAATCACGTTTTTCACAGTCCTCACTGTTTTGATGATAACTCGAGAACGGTCGAATGTTGGCGTTTGCCGTATGTTGCCTCGTGTTCAGCACACCGAATTACCCCTACACACTGAATTTGAAGCGTTTAAGGGAAGTGTACGGTAGTGTTTTGGAAGAAAATTGTTTTTTTCGAAAATCGAGCAATTCGGTGATAACTCAAGAACGGTCAAATGTTAGCGTTTGCCGTATGTTGCATCGTGTTCAGCGTATCGAATTACCCCTATGCAGTGAATTTGAAGCGTTTAAGGGAAGTGTACGGTAGTGTTTTGGAAGAAAATTTTTTTTTCCAAAATCGAGCAATTCGGTGATAACTCGAGAACGGTCGAATGTTAGCGTTTGCCGTATGTTGCATCGTGTTCAGATCATCGAATTAACCATATACAGTGAATTTCAAACGTTTAAGAGAAGTGTACGGTAGTGTTTTAGGCAGAAATTGGTTTTTTCGAAAATCGAGCAATTCGGTGATAACTCGAGAACCGTCGAATGTTAGCGCTCGCCGTATGTTGCATCGTGTTCAGCGTATCGAATTACCCCTATGCAGTGAATTTGAAGCGTTTAACGGAAGTGTACGGTAGTGTTTTGGAAGAAAATTGTTTTTTTCGAAAATCGAGCAATTCGATGATAACTCTCGAACGGTCGAATGTTAGCGTTTGCCGTATGTTGCATCGTGTTCAGCGCATCGAATTACCCCTATGCAGTGAATTTGAAGCGTTTAAGGGAAGTGTACGGTAGTGTTTTGGAAGAAAATTGTGTTTTTCGAAAATCGAGCAATTCGGTGATAACTCAAGAACGGTCGAATGTTAGCGTTTGCCGGATGTTGCATCGTATTCAGCGTATCGAATTACCCCTATGCAGTGAATTTGAAGCGTTTAAGGGAAGTGTACGGTAGTGTTTTGGAAGAAAATTGTTTTTTTCGAAAATCGAGCAATTCGGTGATAACTCGAGAACGGTCGAATGTTAGCGTTTGCCGTATGTTGCATCGTGTTCAGATCATCGAATTAACCATATACAGTGAATTTCAAACGTTTAAGAGAAGTGTACGGTAGTGTTTTAGGCAGAAATTGGTTTTTTCGAAAATCGAGCAATTCGGTGATAACTCGAGAACCGTCGAATGTTAGCGCTCGCCGTATGTTGCATCGTGTTCAGCGCATCAAATTACTCCTATACAGTGAATTTGAAGTGGTTACGGGAAGTGTACGGTAGTGTTTTTGAAGGAAAACCCGTTAATGCGATATTCGTGCGTTTCACGGGCAGAAAAGCACGTTTTTCACAGTCCTCACTGTTTTGATCATAACTCGAGAACGATCGAATGTTAGCGTTTGCCGTATGTTGCATCATGTTCAGCGCATCGAATTACCCCTATGCAGTGAATTTGAAGCGTTTAAGGGAAGTGTACGGTAGTGTTTTGGAAGAAAATTGTTTTTTTCGAAAATCGAGCAATTCGGTGATAACTCGAGAACGGTCGAATGTTAGCGTTTGCCGTATGTTGCATCGTGTTCAGCACACCGAATTACCCCTACACAGTGAATTTGAAGTGGTTACGGGAAGTGTACGGTAGTGTTTTTGAAGGAAAACCCGTTAATGCGATATTCGTGCGTTTCACGGGCAGAAAAGCACGTTTTTCACAGTCCTCACTGTTTTGATGATAACTCGAGAACGGTCGAATGTTGGCGTTTGCCGTATGTTGCATCGTGTTCAGCACACCGAATTACCCCTACACACTGAATTTGAAGCGTTTAAGGGAAGTGTACGGTAATGTTTTTGGCCGAAATTGGTTTTTTCGAAAATCGAGCAATCCGATGATAACTCTCGAACGGTCGAATGTTAGCGTTTGCCGTATGTTGCATCGTGTTTAGCGCATCGAATTACCCCTATGCAGTGAATTTGAAGCGTTTAAGGGAAGTGTACGGTAGTGTTTTGGAAGAAAATTGTTTTTTTCGAAAATCGAGCAATTCGGTGATAACTCGAGAACGGTCGAATGTTAGCACTCGCCGTATGTTGCATCGTGTTCAGCGCATCGAATAACCCCTATACAGTGATTTTGAAGTGGTTACGGGAAGTGTAGGGTAGTGCTTTTGAAGGAAAACCCGTTAATGCGATATTCGTGCGTTTCACGGGCAGAAAAGCACGTTTTTCACAGTCCTCACTGTTTTGATCATAACTCGAGAACGATCGAATGTTAGCGTTTGCCGTATGTTGCATCGTGTTCAGCGCATCGAATTACCCCTATGCAGTGAATTTGAAGCGTTTAAGGGAAGTGTACGGTAGTGTTTTGGAAGAAAATTGTTTTTTTCGAAAATCGAGCAATTCGGTGATAACTCAAGAACGATCGAATGTTAGCGTTTGCCGTATGTTGCATCGTGCTCAGCGCATCGAATTACCCCTATGCAGTGAATTTGAAGCGTTTAAGGGAAGTGTACGGTAGTGTTTTGGAAGAAAATTGTTATTTTCGAAAATCGAACAATTCGATGATACCTCGAGAACGGTCGAATGTTGGCGTTTGCCGTATGTTGCATCGTGTTCAGCACACCGAATTACCCCTACACAGTGAATTTGAAGTGGTTACGGGAAGTGTACGGTAGTGTTTTTGAAGGAAAACCCGTTAATGCGATATTCGTGCGTTTCACGGGCAGAAAAGCACGTTTTTCACAGTCCTCACTGTTTTGATGATAACTCGAGAACGGTCGAATGTTGGCGTTTGCCGTATGTTGCATCGTGTTCAGCACACCGAATTACCCCTACACACTGAATTTGAAGCGTTTAAGGGAAGTGTACGGTAGTGTTTTGGAAGAAAATTGTTTTTTTCGAAAATCGAGCAATTCGGTGATAACTCGAGAACGGTCGAATGTTAGCACTCGCCGTATGTTGCATCGTGTTCAGCGCATCGAATAACTCCTATACAGTGATTTTGAAGTGGTTACGGGAAGTGTAGGGTAGTGCTTTTGAAGGAAAACCCGTTAATGCGAAATTCGTGCGTTTCACGGGCAGAAAAGCACGTTTTTCACAGTCCTCACTATTTTGATCATAACTCGAGAACGATCGAATGTTAGCGTTTGCCGTATGTTGCATCGTGTTCAGCGCATCGAATTACCCCTATGCAGTGAATTTGAAGCGTTTAAGGGAAGTGTACGCTAGTGTTTTGGAAGAAAATTGTTTTTTTCGAAAATCGAGCAATTCGATGATAACTCTCGAACGGTCGAATGTTAGCGTTTACCGTATGTTGCATCGTGTTCAGCGCATCGAATTACCCCTATGCAGTGAATTTGAAGCGTTTAAGGGAAGTGTACGGTAGTGTTTTGGAAGAAAATTGTTTTTTTCGAAAATCGAGCAATTCGGTGATAACTCAAGAACGGTCGAATGTTAGCGTTTGCCGTATGTTGCATCGTGTTCAGCGTATCGAATTACCCCTATGCAGTGAATTTGCAGCGTTTAAGGGAAGTGTACGGTAGTGTTTTGGAAGAAAATTGTTTTTTTCGAAAATCGAGCAATTCGGTGATAACTCGAGAACGGTCGAATGTTAGCGTTTGCCGTATGTTGCATCGTGTTCAGATCATCGAATTAACCATATACAGTGAATTTCAAACGTTTAAGAGAAGTGTACGGTAGTGTTTTAGGCAGAAATTGTTTTTTTCGAAAATCGAGCAATTCGGTGATAACTCGAGAACCGTCGAATGTTAGCGCTCGCCGTATGTTGCATCGTGTTCAGCGTATCGAATTACCCCTATGCAGTGAATTTGAAGCGTTTAAGGGAAGTGTACGGTAGTGTTTTGGAAGAAAATTGTTTTTTTCGAAAATCGAGCAATTCGATGATAACTCTCGAACGGTCGAATGTTAGCGTTTGCCGTATGTTGCATCGTGTTCAGCACACCGAATTACCCCTACACACTGAATTTGAAGCGTTTAAGGGAAGTGTACGGTAGTGGTTTGGAAGAAAATTGTTTTTTTCGAAAATCGAGCAATTCGGTGATAACTCGAGAACGGTCGAATGTTAGCGCTCGCCGTATGTTGCATCGTGTTCAGCGCATCAAATTACCCCTATACAGTGAATTTGAAGTGGTTACGGGAAGTGTACGGTAGTGTTTTTGAAGGAAAACCCGTTAATGCGATATTCGTGCGTTTCACGGGCAGAAAAGCACGTTTTTCACAGTCCTCACTGTTTTGATGATAACTCGAGAACGGTCGAATGTTAGCGTTTGCCGTATGTTGCATCGTGTTCAGCGCATCGAATTACCCCTATGCAGTGAATTTGAAGCGTTTAAGGGAAGTGTACGGTAGTGTTTTGGAAGAAAATTGTTTTTTTCAAAAATCGAGCAATTCGGTGATAACTCAAGAACGGTCGAATGTTAGCGTTTGCCGTATGTTGCATCGTGTTCAGCGTATCGAATTACCCCTATGCAGTGAATTTGAAGCGTTTAAGGGAAGTGTGCGGTAGTGTTTTGGAAGAAAACTGTTTTTTTCGAAAATCGAGCAATTCGGTGATAACTCGAGAACGGTCGAATGTTAGCGTTTGCCGTATGTTGCATCGTGTTCAGATCATCGAATTAACCATATACAGTGAATTTCAAACGTTTAAGAGAAGTGTACGGTAGTGTTTTAGGCAGAAATTGGTTTTTTCGAAAATCGAGCAATTCGGTGATAACTCGAGAACCGTCGAATGTTAGCGCTCGCCGTATGTTGCATCGTGTTCAGCGTATCGAATTACCCCTATGCAGTGAATTTGAAGCGTTTAAGGGAAGTGTACGGTAGTGTTTTGGAAGAAAATTGTTATTTTCGAAAATCGAACAATTCGATGATACCTCGAGAACGGTCGAATGTTGGCGTTTGCCGTATGTTGCATCGTGTTCAGCACACCGAATTACCCCTACACAGTGAATTTGAAGTGGTTACGGGAAGTGTACGGTAGTGTTTTTGAAGGAAAACCCGTTAATGCGATATTCGTGCGTTTCACGGGCAGAAAAGCACGTTTTTCACAGTCCTCACTGTTTTGATGATAACTCGAGAACGGTCGAATGTTGGCGTTTGCCGTATGTTGCATCGTGTTCAGCACACCGAATTACCCCTACACACTGAATTTGAAGCGTTTAAGGGAAGTGTACGGTAGTGTTTTGGAAGAAAATTGTTTTTTTCGAAAATCGAGCAATTCGGTGATAACTCGAGAACGGTCGAATGTTAGCACTCGCCGTATGTTGCATCGTGTTCAGCGCATCGAATAACTCCTATACAGTGATTTTGAAGTGGTTACGGGAAGTGTAGGGTAGTGCTTTTGAAGGAAAACCCGTTAATGCGAAATTCGTGCGTTTCACGGGCAGAAAAGCACGTTTTTCACAGTCCTCACTATTTTGATCATAACTCGAGAACGATCGAATGTTAGCGTTTGCCGTATGTTGCATCGTGTTCAGCGCATCGAATTACCCCTATGCAGTGAATTTGAAGCGTTTAAGGGAAGTGTACGCTAGTGTTTTGGAAGAAAATTGTTTTTTTCGAAAATCGAGCAATTCGATGATAACTCTCGAACGGTCGAATGTTAGCGTTTACCGTATGTTGCATCGTGTTCAGCGCATCGAATTACCCCTATGCAGTGAATTTGAAGCGTTTAAGGGAAGTGTACGGTAGTGTTTTGGAAGAAAATTGTTTTTTTCGAAAATCGAGCAATTCGGTGATAACTCAAGAACGGTCGAATGTTAGCGTTTGCCGTATGTTGCATCGTGTTCAGCGTATCGAATTACCCCTATGCAGTGAATTTGCAGCGTTTAAGGGAAGTGTACGGTAGTGTTTTGGAAGAAAATTGTTTTTTTCGAAAATCGAGCAATTCGGTGATAACTCGAGAACGGTCGAATGTTAGCGTTTGCCGTATGTTGCATCGTGTTCAGATCATCGAATTAACCATATACAGTGAATTTCAAACGTTTAAGAGAAGTGTACGGTAGTGTTTTAGGCAGAAATTGTTTTTTTCGAAAATCGAGCAATTCGGTGATAACTCGAGAACCGTCGAATGTTAGCGCTCGCCGTATGTTGCATCGTGTTCAGCGTATCGAATTACCCCTATGCAGTGAATTTGAAGCGTTTAAGGGAAGTGTACGGTAGTGTTTTGGAAGAAAATTGTTTTTTTCGAAAATCGAGCAATTCGATGATAACTCTCGAACGGTCGAATGTTAGCGTTTGCCGTATGTTGCATCGTGTTCAGCACACCGAATTACCCCTACACACTGAATTTGAAGCGTTTAAGGGAAGTGTACGGTAGTGGTTTGGAAGAAAATTGTTTTTTTCGAAAATCGAGCAATTCGGTGATAACTCGAGAACGGTCGAATGTTAGCGCTCGCCGTATGTTGCATCGTGTTCAGCGCATCAAATTACCCCTATACAGTGAATTTGAAGTGGTTACGGGAAGTGTACGGTAGTGTTTTTGAAGGAAAACCCGTTAATGCGATATTCGTGCGTTTCACGGGCAGAAAAGCACGTTTTTCACAGTCCTCACTGTTTTGATGATAACTCGAGAACGGTCGAATGTTGGCGTTTGCCGTATGTTGCCTCGTGTTCAGCACACCGAATTACCCCTACACACTGAATTTGAAGCGTTTAAGGGAAGTGTACGGTAATGTTTTTGGCCGAAATTGGTTTTTTCGAAAATCGAGCAATTCGATGATAACTCTCGAACGGTCGAATGTTAGCGTTTGCCGTATGTTGCATCGTGTTTAGCGCATCGAATTACTGCATCGTGTTTAGCGCATCGAAGTGTACGGTAGTGTTTTGGAAGAAAATTGTTTTTTTCGAAAATCGAGCAATTCGGTGATAACTCGAGAACGGTCGAATGTTAGCACTCGCCGTATGTTGCATCGTGTTCAGCGCATCGAATAACCCCTATACAGTGATTTTGAAGTGGTTACGGGAAGTGTAGGGTAGTGCTTTTGAAGGAAAACCCGTTAATGCGATATTCGTTCGTTTCACGGGCAGAAAAGCACGTTTTTCACAGTCCTCACTGTTTTGATCATAACTCGAGAACGATCGAATGTTAGCGTTTGCCGTATGTTGCATCGTGTTCAGCGCATCGAATTACCCCTATGCAGTGAATTTGAAGCGTTTAAGGGAAGTGTACGGTAGTGTTTTGGAAGAAAATTGTTTTTTTCGAAAATCGAGCAATTCGATGATAACTCTCGAACGGTCGAATGTTAGCGTTTGCCGTATGTTGCATCGTGTTCAGCGCATCGAATTACCCCTATGCAGTGAATTTGAAGCGTTTAAGGGAAGTGTACGGTAGTGTTTTGGAAGAAAATTGTTTTTTTCAAAAATCGAGCAATTCGGTGATAACTCAAGAACGGTCGAATGTTAGCGTTTGCCGTATGTTGCATCGTGTTCAGCGTATCGAATTACCCCTATGCAGTGAATTTGAAGCGTTTAAGGGAAGTGTGCGGTAGTGTTTTGGAAGAAAACTGTTTTTTTCGAAAATCGAGCAATTCGGTGATAACTCGAGAACGGTCGAATGTTAGCGTTTGCCGTATGTTGCATCGTGTTCAGATCATCGAATTAACCATATACAGTGAATTTCAAACGTTTAAGAGAAGTGTACGGTAGTGTTTTAGGCAGAAATTGGTTTTTTCGAAAATCGAGCAATTCGGTGATAACTCGAGAACCGTCGAATGTTAGCGCTCGCCGTATGTTGCATCGTGTTCAGCGTATCGAATTACCCCTATGCAGTGAATTTGAAGCGTTTAAGGGAAGTGTACGGTAGTGTTTTGGAAGAAAATTGTTTTTTTCGAAAATCGAGCAATTCGATGATAACTCTCGAACGGTCGAATGTTAGCGTTTGCCGTATGTTGCATCGTGTTCAGCGCATCGAATTACCCCTATGCAGTGAATTTGAAGCGTTTAAGGGAAGTGTACGGTAGTGTTTTGGAAGAAAATTGTGTTTTTCGAAAATCGAGCAATTCGGTGATAACTCAAGAACGGTCGAATGTTAGCGTTTGCCGTATGTTGCATCGTATTCAGCGTATCGAATTACCCCTATGCAGTGAATTTGAAGCGTTTAAGGGAAGTGTACGGTAGTGTTTTGGAAGAAAATTGTTTTTTTCGAAAATCGAGCAATTCGGTGATAACTCGAGAACGGTCGAATGTTAGCGTTTGCCGTATGTTGCATCGTGTTCAGATCATCGAATTAACCATATACAGTGAATTTCAAACGTTTAAGAGAAGTGTACGGTAGTGTTTTAGGCAGAAATTGGTTTTTTCGAAAATCGAGCAATTCGGTGATAACTCAAGAACGTTCGAATGTTAGCGTTTGCCGTATGTTGCATCGTGTTCAGCGTATCGAATTACCCCTATGCAGTGAATTTGAAGCGTTTAAGGGAAGTGTACGGTAGTGTTTTGGAAGAAAATTTTTTTTTTCGAAAATCGAGCAATTCGGTGATAACTCGAGACCGGTCGAATGTTAGCGTTTGCCGTATGTTGCATCGTGTTCAGATCATCGAATTAACCATATACAGTGAATTTCAAACGTTTAAGAGAAGTGTACGGTAGTGTTTAAGGCAGAAATTGTTTTTTTCGAAAATCGAGCAATTCGGTGATAACTCGCGAACGGTCGAATGTTAGCACTCGCCGTATGTTGCATCGTGTTCAGCGCATCGAATAACCCCTATACAGTGATTTTGAAGTGGTTACGGGAAGTGTACGGTAGTGCTTTTGAAGGAAAACCCGTTAATGCGATATTCGTGCGTTTCACGGGCAGAAAAGCACGTTTTTCACAGTCCTCACTGTTTTGATGATAACTCGAGAAAGGTCGAATGTTAGCGTTTGCCGTGTGTTGCATTGTGTTCAGCGCATCGAATTACCCCTATGCAGTGAATTTGAAGCGTTTAAGGGAAGTGTACGGTAGTGTTTTGGAAGAAAATTGTTTTTTTCGAAAATCGAGCAATTCGATGATAACTCTCGAACGGTCGAATGTTAGCGTTTGCCGTATGTTGCATCGTGTTCAGCGCATCGAATTACCCCTATGCAGTGAATTTGAAGCGTTTAAGGGAAGTGTACGGTAGTGTTTTGGAAGAAAATTGTGTTTTTCGAAAATCGAGCAATTCGGTGATAACTCAAGAACGGTCGAATGTTAGCGTTTGCCGTATGTTGCATCGTGTTCAGATCATCGAATTAACCATATACAGTGAATTTCAAACGTTTAAGAGAAGTGTACGGTAGTGTTTAAGGCAGAAATTGGTTTTTTCGAAAATCGAGCAATTCGGTGATAACTCGCGAACGGTCGAATGTTAGCACTCGCCGTATGTTGCATCGTGTTCAGCGCATCGAATAACCCCTATACAGTGATTTTGAAGTGGTTACGGGAAGTGTACGGTAGTGCTTTTGAAGGAAAACCCGTTAATGCGATATTCGTGCGTTTCACGGGCAGAAAAGCACGTTTTTCACAGTCCTCACTGTTTTGATCATAACTCGAGAACGATCGAATGTTAGCGTTTGCCGTATGTTGCATCGTGTTCAGCGCATCGAATTACCCCTATGCAGTGAATTTGAAGCGTTTAAGGGAAGTGTACGGTAGTGTTTTGGAAGAAAATTGTTTTTTTCGAAAATCGAGCAATTCGGTGATAACTCAAGAACGGTCGAATGTTAGCGTTTGCCGTATGTTGCATCGTGTTCAGCGTATCGAATTACCCCTATGCAGTGAATTTGAAGCGTTTAAGGGAAGTGTACGGTAGTGTTTTGGAAGAAAATTGTTTTTTTCGAAAATCGAGCAATTCGGTGATAACTCGAGAACGGTCGAATGTTAGCGTTTGCCGTATGTTGCATCGTGTTCAGATCATCGAATTACCCCTATGCAGTGAATTTGAAGCGTTTAAGGGAAGTGTACGGTAGTGTTTTGGAAGAAAATTGTTTTTTTCGAAAATCGAGCAATTCGGTGATAACTCGAGAACGGTCGAATGTTAGCGTTTGCCGTATGTTGCATCGTGTTCAGATAATCGAATTAACCATATACAGCGAATTTCAAACGTTTAAGAGAAGTGTACGGTAGTGTTTTAGGCAGAAATTCGTTTTTTCGAAAATCGAGCAATTCGGTGATAACTCGAGAACCGTCGAATGGTAGCGCTCGCCATATGTTGCATCGTGTTCAGCGCATCAAATTACCCCTATACAGTGAATTTGAAGTGGTTACGGGAAGTGTACGGTAGTGTTTTTGAAGGAAAACCCGTTAATGCGATATTCGTGCGTTTCACGGGCAGAAAAGCACGTTTTTCACAGTCCTCACTGTTTTGATGATAACTCGAGAAAGGTCGAATGTTAGCGTTTGCCGTGTGTTGCATTGTGTTCCACACATCAAATTACCCCTACACACTGAATTTGAAGCGTTTAAGGGAAGTGTACGGTAGTGTTTTGGAAGAAAATTGTTTTTTTCGAAAATCGCGCAATTCGGTGATAACTCAAGAACGGTCGAATGTTAGCGTTTGCCGTATGTTGCATCGTGTTCAGCGTATCGAATTACCCCTATGCAGTGAATTTGAAGCGTTTAAGGGAAGTGTACGGTAGTGTTTTGGAAGAAAATTGTTTTTTTCGAAAATCGAGCAATTCGGTGATAACTCGAGAACGGTCGAATGTTAGCGTTTGCCGTATGTTGCATCGTGTTCAGATCATCGAATTAACCATATACAGTGAATTTCAAACGTTTAAGAGAAGTGTACGGTAGTGTTTTAGGCAGAAATTGGTTTTTTCGAAAATCGAGCAATTCGGTGATAACTCGAGAACCGTCGAATGTTAGCGCTCGCCGTATGTTGCATCGTGTTCAGCGCATCAAATTACCCCTATACAGTGAATTTGAAGTGGTTACGGGAAGTGTACGGTAGTATTTTTGAAGGAAAACCCGTTAATGCGATATTCGTGCGTTTCACGGGCAGAAAAGCACGTTTTTCACAGTCCTCACTGTTTTGATCATAACTCGAGAACGATCGAATGTTAGCGTTTGCCGTATGTTGCATCGTGTTCAGCGCATCGAATTACCCCTATGCAGTGAATTTGAAGCGTTTAAGGGAAGTGTACGGTAGTGTTTTGGAAGAAAATTGTTTTTTTCGAAAATCGAGCAATTCGGTGATAACTCAAGAACGGTCGAATGTTAGCGTTTGCCGTATGTTGCATCGTGTTCAGATCATCGAATTAACCATGTACAGTGTATTTCAAACGTTTAAGAGAAGTGTACGGTAGTGTTTTAGGCAGAAATTGGTTTTTTCAAAAATCGAGCAATTCGGTGATAACTCGAGAACCGTCGAATGTTAGCGCTCGCCGTATGTTGCATCGTGTTCAGCGCATCAAATTACCCCTATACAGTAAATTTGAAGTGGTTACGGGAAGTGTACGGTAGTGTTTTTGAAGGAAAACCCGTTAATGCGATATTCGTGCGTTTCACGGGCAGAAAAGCACGTTTTTCACAGTCCTCACTGTTTTGATGATAACTCGAGAAAGGTCGAATGTTAGCGTTTGCCGTGTGTTGCATTGTGTTCAGCACATCAAATTACCCCTACACACTGAATTTGAAGCGTTTAAGGGAAGTGTACGGTAATGTTTTTGGCCGAAATTGGTTTTTTCGAAAATCGAGCAATTCGATGATAACTCTCGAACGGTCGAATGTTAGCGTTTGCCGTATGTTGCATCGTGTTCAGCGCATCGAATTACCCCTATGCAGTGAATTTGAAGCGTTTAAGGGAAGTGTACGGTAGTGTTTTGGAAGAAAATTGTTTTTTTCGAAAATCGAGCAATTCGGTGATAACTCAAGAACGGTCGAATGTTAGCGTTTGCCGGATGTTGCATTGTGTTCAGCACATCGAATTACCCCTATACAGTGAATTTGAAGCGTTTGAGAGAAGTGTACGGTAGTGTTTAGGCAGAAATTTTTTTTTTCGAAAATCGAGCAATTCGGTGATAACTCGCGAACGGTCGAATGTTAGCACTCGCCGTATGTTGCATCGTGTTCAGCGCATCGAATAACCCCTATACAGTGATTTTGAAGTGGTTACGGGAAGTGTACGGTAGTGCTTTTGAAGGAAAACCCGTTAATGCGATATTCGTGCGTTTCACGGGCAGAAAAGCACGTTTTTCACAGTCCTCACTGTTTTGATCATAACTCGAGAACGATCGAATGTTAGCGTTTGCCGTATGTTGCATCGTGTTCAGCGCATCGAATTACCCCTATGCAGTGAATTTGAAGTGGTTACTTGAAGTGTACGGTAGTGTTTTTGAAGGAAAACACGTTAATGCGATATTCGTGCGTTTCACGGGCAGAAAAGCACGTTTTTCACAGTCCTCACTGTTTTGATCATAACTCGAGAACGATCGAATGTTAGCGTTTGCCGTATGTTGCATCGTGCTCAGCGCATCGAATTACCCCTATGCAGTGAATTTGAAGCGTTTAAGGGAAGTGTACGGTAGTGTTTTGGAAGAAAATTGTTTTTTTCGAAAATCGAGCAATTCGATGATAACTCTCGAACGGTCGAATGTTAGCGTTTGCCGTATGTTGCATCGTGTTCAGCGCATCGAATTACCCCTATGCAGTGAATTTGAAGCGTTTAAGGGAAGTGTACGGTAGTGTTTTGGAAGAAAATTGTGTTTTTCGAAAATCGAGCAATTCGGTGATAACTCAAGAATGGTCGAATGTTAGCGTTTGCCGTATGTTGCATCGTATTCAGCGTATCGAATTACCCCTATGCAGTGAATTTGAAGCGTTTAAGGGAAGTGTACGGTAGTGTTTTGGAAGAAAATTGTTTTTTTCGAAAATCGAGCAATTCGGTGATAACTCGAGAACGGTCGCATGTTAGCGTTTGCCGTATGTTGCATCGTGTTCAGATCATCGAATTAACCATATACAGTGAATTTCAAACGTTTAAGAGAAGTGTACGGTAGTGTTTAAGGCAGAAATTGGTTTTTTCGAAAATCGAGCAATTCGGTGATAACTCGCGAACGGTCGAATGTTGGCACTCGCCGTATGTTGCATCGTGTTCAGCGCATCGAATAACCCCTATACAGTGATTTTGAAGTGGTTACGGGAAGTGTACGGTAGTGCTTTTGAAGGAAAACCCGTTAATGCGATATTCGTGCGTTTCACGGGCAGAAAAGCACGTTTTTCACAGTCCTCACTGTTTTGATCATGTTAGCGTTTGCCGTATGTTGCATCGTGTTCAGCGCATCGAATTACCCCTACACACTGAATTTGAAGCGTTTAAGGGAAGTGTACGGTAATGTTTTTGGCCGAAATTGGTTTTTTCGAAAATCGAGCAATTCGATGATAACTCTCGAACGGTCGAATGTTAGCGTTTGCCGTATGTTGCATCGTGTTCAGCGCATCGAATTACCCCTATGCAGTGAATTTGAAGCGTTTAAGGGAAGTGTACGGTAGTGTTTTGGAAGAAAATTGTTTTTTTCGAAAATCGAGCAATTCGGTGATAACTCAAGAACGGTCGAATGTTAGCGTTTGCCGGATGTTGCATTGTGTTCAGCACATCGAATTACCCCTATACAGTGAATTTGAAGCGTTTGAGAGAAGTGTACGGTAGTGTTTAGGCAGAAATTTTTTTTTTCGAAAATCGAGCAATTCGGTGATAACTCGCGAACGGTCGAATGTTAGCACTCGCCGTATGTTGCATCGTGTTCAGCGCATCGAATAACCCCTATACAGTGATTTTGAAGTGGTTACGGGAAGTGTACGGTAGTGCTTTTGAAGGAAAACCCGTTAATGCGATATTCGTGCGTTTCACGGGCAGAAAAGCACGTTTTTCACAGTCCTCACTGTTTTGATCATAACTCGAGAACGATCGAATGTTAGCGTTTGCCGTATGTTGCATCGTGTTCAGCGCATCGAATTACCCCTATGCAGTGAATTTGAAGTGGTTACTTGAAGTGTACGGTAGTGTTTTTGAAGGAAAACACGTTAATGCGATATTCGTGCGTTTCACGGGCAGAAAAACACGTTTTTCACAGTCCTCACTGTTTTGATCATAACTCGAGAACGATCGAATGTTAGCGTTTGCCGTATGTTGCATCGTGCTCAGCGCATCGAATTACCCCTATGCAGTGAATTTGAAGCGTTTAAGGGAAGTGTACGGTAGTGTTTTGGAAGAAAATTGTTTTTTTCGAAAATCGAGCAATTCGGTGATAACTCGAGAACGGTCGAATGTTAGCGTTTGCCGTATGTTGCATCGTGTTCAGATCATCGAATTAACCATATGCAGTGAATTTCAAACGTTTAAGAGAAGTGTACGGTAGTGTTTAAGGCAGAAATTGGTTTTTTCGAAAATCGAGCAATTCGGTGATAACTCGAGAACCGTCGAATGTTAGCGCTCGCCGTATGTTGCATCGTGTTCAGCGCATCAAATTACCCCTATACAGTGAATTTGAAGTGGTTACTTGAAGTGTACGGTAGTGTTTTTGAAGGAAAACACGTTAATGCGATATTCGTGCGTTTCACGGGCAGAGAAGCACGTTTTTCACAGTCCTCACTGTTTTGATCATAACTCGAGAACGATCGAATGTTAGCGTTTGCCGTATGTTGCATCGTGCTCAGCGCATCGAATTACCCCTATGCAGTGAATTTGAAGCGTTTAAGGGAAGTGTACGGTAGTGTTTTGGAAGAAAATTGTTATTTTCGAAAATCGAACAATTCGATGATACCTCGAGAACGGTCGAATGTTGGCGTTTGCCGTATGTTGCATCGTGTTCAGCACACCGAATTACCCCTACACAGTGAATTTGAAGTGGTTACGGGAAGTGTACGGTAGTGTTTTTGAAGGAAAACCCGTTAATGCGATATTCGTGCGTTTCACGGGCAGCAAAGCACGTTTTTCACAGTCCTCACTGTTTTGATGATAACTCGAGAACGGTCGAATGTTGGCGTTTGCCGTATGTTGCATCGTGTTCAGCACACCGAATTACCCCTACACACTGAATTTGAAGCGTTTAAGGGAAGTGTACGGTAGTGTTTTGGAAGAAAATTGTTTTTTTCGAAAATCGAGCAATTCGGTGATAACTCGAGAACGGTCGAATGTTAGCACTCGCCGTATGTTGCATCGTGTTCAGCGCATCGAATAACCCCTATACAGTGATTTTGAAGTGGTTACGGGAAGTGTAGGGTAGTGCTTTTGAAGGAAAACCCGTTAATGCGATATTCGTGCGTTTCACGGGCAGAAAAGCACGTTTTTCACAGTCCTCACTGTTTTGATCATAACACGAGAACGATCGAATGTTAGCGTTTGCCGTATGTTGCATCGTGTTTAGCGCATCGAATTACCCCTATGCAGTGAATTTGAAGCGTTTAAGGGAAGTGTACGGTAGTGTTTTGGAAGAAAATTGTTTTTTTCGAAAATCGAGCAATTCGGTGATAACTCGAGAACGGTCGAATGTTAGCACTCGCCGTATGTTGCATCGTGTTCAGCGCATCGAATAACCCCTATACAGTGATTTTGAAGTGGTTACGGGAAGTGTAGGGTAGTGCTTTTGAAGGAAAACCCGTTAATGCGATATTCGTGCGTTTCACGGGCAGAAAAGCACGTTTTTCACAGTCCTCACTGTTTTGATCATAACTCGAGAACGATCGAATGTTAGCGTTTGCCGTATGTTGCATCGTGTTCAGCGCATCGAATTACCCCTATGCAGTGAATTTGAAGCGTTTAAGGGAAGTGTACGGTAGTGTTTTGGAAGAAAATTGTTTTTTTTCGAAAATCGAGCAATTCGATGATAACTCTCGAACGGTCGAATGTTAGCGTTTGCCGTATGTTGCATCGTGTTCAGCGCATCGAATTACCCCTATGCAGTGAATTTGAAGCGTTTAAGGGAAGTGTACGGTAGTGTTTTGGAAGAAAATTGTTTTTTTCGAAAATCGAGCAATTCGGTGATAACTCGAGAACGGTCGAATGTTAGCGTTTGCCGTATGTTGCATCGTGTTCAGATCATCGAATTAACCATATACAGTGAATTTCAAACGTTTAAGAGAAGTGTACGGTAGTGTTTTAGGCAGAAATTGGTTTTTTCGAAAATCGAGCAATTCGGTGATAACTCGAGAACCGTCGAATGTTAGCGCTCGCCGTATGTTGCATCGTGTTCAGCGTATCGAATTACCCCTATGCAGTGAATTTGAAGCGTTTAACGGAAGTGTACGGTAGTGTTTTGGAAGAAAATTGTTTTTTTCGAAAATCGAGCAATTCGATGATAACTCTCGAACGGTCGAATGTTAGCGTTTGCCGTATGTTGCATCGTGTTCAGCGCATCGAATTACCCCTATGCAGTGAATTTGAAGCGTTTAAGGGAAGTGTACGGTAGTGTTTTGGAAGAAAATTGTGTTTTTCGAAAATCGAGCAATTCGGTGATAACTCAAGAACGGTCGAATGTTAGCGTTTGCCGTATGTTGCATCGTATTCAGCGTATCGAATTACCCCTATGCAGTGAATTTGAAGCGTTTAAGGGAAGTGTACGGTAGTGTTTTGGAAGAAAATTGTTTTTTTCGAAAATCGAGCAATTCGGTGATAACTCGAGAACGGTCGAATGTTAGCGTTTGCCGTATGTTGCATCGTGTTCAGATCATCGAATTAACCATATACAGTGAATTTCAAACGTTTAAGAGAAGTGTACGGTAGTGTTTTAGGCAGAAATTGTTTTTTTCGAAAATCGAGCAATTCGGTGATAACTCGAGAACCGTCGAATGTTAGCGCTCGCCGTATGTTGTATCGTGTTCAGCGCATCAAATTACTCCTATACAGTGAATTTGAAGTGGTTACGGGAAGTGTACGGTAGTGTTTTTGAAGGAAAACCCGTTAATGCGATATTCGTGCGTTTCACGGGCAGAAAAGCACGTTTTTCACAGTCCTCACTGTTTTGATGATAACTCGAGAACGGTCGAATGTTGGCGTTTGCCGTATGTTGCATCGTGTTCAGCACACCGAATTACCCCTACACACTGAATTTGAAGCGTTTAAGGGAAGTGTACGGTAATGTTTTTGGCCGAAATTGGGTTTTTCGAAAATCGAGCAATTCGATGATAACTCTCGAACGGTCGAATGTTAGCGTTTGCCGTATGTTGCATCGTGTTTAGCGCATCGAATTACCCCTATGCAGTGAATTTGAAGCGTTTAAGGGAAGTGTACGGTAGTGTTTTGGAAGAAAATTGTTTTTTTCGAAAATCGAGCAATTCGGTGATAACTCGAGAACCGTCGAATGTTAGCACTCGCCGTATGTTGCATCGTGTTCAGCGCATCGAATTACCCCTATGCAGTGAATTTGAAGCGTTTAAGGGAAGTGTACGGTAGTGTTTTGGAAGAAAATTGTTTTTTTCGAAAATCGAGCAATTCGGTGATAACTCGAGAACGGTCGAATGTTAGCACTCGCCGTATGTTGCATCGTGTTCAGCGCATCGAATAACCCCTATACAGTGATTTTGAAGTGGTTACGGGAAGTGTAGGGTAGTGCTTTTGAAGGAAAACCCGTTAATGCGATATTCGTGCGTTTCACGGGCAGAAAAGCACGTTTTTCACAGTCCTCACTGTTTTGATCATAACTCGAGAACGATCGAATGTTAGCGTTTGCCGTATGTTGCATCGTGTTCAGCGCATCGAATTACCCCTATGCAGTGAATTTGAAGCGTTTAAGGGAAGTGTACGGTAGTGTTTTGGAAGAAAATTGTTTTTTTCGAAAATCGAGCAATTCGATGATAACTCTCGAACGGTCGAATGTTAGCGTTTGCCGTATGTTGCATCGTGTTCAGCGCATCGAATTACCCCTATGCAGTGAATTTGAAGCGTTTAAGGGAAGTGTACGGTAGTGTTTTGGAAGAAAATTGTTTTTTTCGAAAATCGAGCAATTCGGTGATAACTCGAGAACGGTCGAATGTTAGCGTTTACCGTATGTTGCATCGTGTTCAGATCATCGAATTAACCATATACAGTGAATTTCAAACGTTTAAGAGAAGTGTACGGTAGTGTTTTAGGCAGAAATTGGTTTTTTCGAAAATCGAGCAATTCGGTGATAACTCGAGAACCGTCGAATGTTAGCGCTCGCCGTATGTTGCATCGTGTTCAGCGTATCGAATTACCCCTATGCAGTGAATTTGAAGCGTTTAACGGAAGTGTACGGTAGTGTTTTGGAAGAAAATTGTTTTTTTCGAAAATCGAGCAATTCGATGATAACTCTCGAACGGTCGAATGTTAGCGTTTGCCGTATGTTGCATCGTGTTCAGCGCATCGAATTACCCCTATGCAGTGAATTTGAAGCGTTTAAGGGAAGTGTACGGTAGTGTTTTGGAAGAAAATTGTGTTTTTCGAAAATCGAGCAATTCGGTGATAACTCAAGAACGGTCGAATGTTAGCGTTTGCCGTATGTTGCATCGTATTCAGCGTATCGAATTACCCCTATGCAGTGAATTTGAAGCGTTTAAGGGAAGTGTACGGTAGTGTTTTGGAAGAAAATTGTTTTTTTCGAAAATCGAGCAATTCGGTGATAACTCGAGAACGGTCGAATGTTAGCGTTTGCCGTATGTTGCATCGTGTTCAGATCATCGAATTAACCATATACAGTGAATTTCAAACGTTTAAGAGAAGTGTACGGTAGTGTTTTAGGCAGAAATTGTTTTTTTCGAAAATCGAGCAATTCGGTGATAACTCGAGAACCGTCGAATGTTAGCGCTCGCCGTATGTTGTATCGTGTTCAGCGCATCAAATTACTCCTATACAGTGAATTTGAAGTGGTTACGGGAAGTGTACGGTAGTGTTTTTGAAGGAAAACCCGTTAATGCGATATTCGTGCGTTTCACGGGCAGAAAAGCACGTTTTTCACAGTCCTCACTGTTTTGATGATAACTCGAGAACGGTCGAATGTTGGCGTTTGCCGTATGTTGCATCGTGTTCAGCACACCGAATTACCCCTACACACTGAATTTGAAGCGTTTAAGGGAAGTGTACGGTAATGTTTTTGGCCGAAATTGGGTTTTTCGAAAATCGAGCAATTCGATGATAACTCTCGAACGGTCGAATGTTAGCGTTTGCCGTATGTTGCATCGTGTTTAGCGCATCGAATTACCCCTATGCAGTGAATTTGAAGCGTTTAAGGGAAGTGTACGGTAGTGTTTTGGAAGAAAATTGTTTTTTTCGAAAATCGAGCAATTCGGTGATAACTCGAGAACCGTCGAATGTTAGCACTCGCCGTATGTTGCATCGTGTTCAGCGCATCGAATTACCCCTATGCAGTGAATTTGAAGCGTTTAAGGGAAGTGTACCGTAGTGTTTTGGAAGAAAATTGTTATTTTCGAAAATCGAACAATTCGATGATACCTCGAGAACGGTCGAATGTTGGCGTTTGCCGTATGTTGCATCGTGTTCAGCACACCGAATTACCCCTACACAGTGAATTTGAAGTGGTTACGGGAAGTGTACGGTAGTGTTTTTGAAGGAAAACCCGTTAATGCGATATTCGTGCGTTTCACGGGCAGAAAAGCACGTTTTTCACAGTCCTCACTGTTTTGATGATAACTCGAGAACGGTCGAATGTTGGCGTTTGCCGTATGTTGCATCGTGTTCAGCACACCGAATTACCCCTACACACTGAATTTGAAGCGTTTAAGGGAAGTGTACGGTAATGTTTTTGGCCGAAATTGGTTTTTTCGAAAATCGAGCAATTCGATGATAACTCTCGAACGGTCGAATGTTAGCGTTTGCCGTATGTTGCATCGTGTTTAGCGCATCGAATTACCCCTATGCAGTGAATTTGAAGCGTTTAAGGGAAGTGTACGGTAGTGTTTTGGAAGAAAATTGTTTTTTTCGAAAATCGAGCAATTCGGTGATAACTCGAGAACGGTCGAATGTTAGCACTCGCCGTATGTTGCATCGTGTTCAGCGCATCGAATAACCCCTATACAGTGATTTTGAAGTGGTTACGGGAAGTGTAGGGTAGTGCTTTTGAAGGAAAACCCGTTAATGCGATATTCGTGCGTTTCACGGGCAGAAAAGCACGTTTTTCACAGTCCTCACTGTTTTGATCATAACTCGAGAACGATCGAATGTTAGCGTTTGCCGTATGTTGCATCGTGTTCAGCGCATCGAATTACCCCTATGCAGTGAATTTGAAGCGTTTAAGGGAAGTGTACGGTAGTGTTTTGGAAGAAAATTGTTTTTTTCGAAAATCGAGCAATTCGGTGATAACTCAAGAACGATCGAATGTTAGCGTTTGCCGTATGTTGCATCGTGCTCAGCGCATCGAATTACCCCTATGCAGTGAATTTGAAGCGTTTAAGGGAAGTGTACGGTAGTGTTTTGGAAGAAAATTGTTATTTTCGAAAATCGAACAATTCGATGATACCTCGAGAACGGTCGAATGTTGGCGTTTGCCGTATGTTGCATCGTGTTCAGCACACCGAATGACCCCTACACAGTGAATTTGAAGTGGTTACGGGAAGTGTACGGTAGTGTTTTTGAAGGAAAACCCGTTAATGCGATATTCGTGCGCTTCACGGGCAGAAAAGCACGTTTTTCACAGTCCTCACTGTTTTGATGATAACTCGAGAACGGTCGAATGTTGGCGTTTGCCGTATGTTGCATCGTGTTCAGCACACCGAATTACCCCTACACACTGAATTTGAAGCGTTTAAGGGAAGTGTACGGTAGTGTTTTGGAAGAAAATTGTTTTTTTCGAAAATCGAGCAATTCGGTGATAACTCGAGAACGGTCGAATGTTAGCACTCGCCGTATGTTGCATCGTGTTCAGCGCATCGAATCACTCCTATACAGTGATTTTGAAGTGGTTACGGGAAGTGTAGGGTAGTGCTTTTGAAGGAAAACCCGTTAATGCGATATTCGTGCGTTTCACGGGCAGAAAAGCACGTTTTTCACAGTCCTCACTGTTTTGATCATAACTCGAGAACGATCGAATGTTAGCGTTTGCCGTATGTTGCATCGTGTTCAGCGCATCGAATTACCCCTATGCAGTGAATTTGAAGCGTTTAAGGGAAGTGTACGGTAGTGTTTTGGAAGAAAATTGTTTTTTTCGAAAATCGAGCAATTCGATGATAACTCTCGAACGGTCGAATGTTAGCGTTTGCCGTATGTTGCATCGTGTTCAGCGCATCGAATTACCCCTATGCAGTGAATTTGAAGCCTTTAAGGGAAGTGTACGGTAGTGTTTTGGAAGAAAATTGTTTTTTTCGAAAATCGAGCAATTCGGTGATAACTCAAGAACGGTCGAATGTTAGCGTTTGCCGTATGTTGCATCGTGTTCAGCGTATCGAATTACCCCTATGCAGTGAATTTGCAGCGTTTAAGGGAAGTGTACGGTAGTGTTTTGGAAGAAAATTGTTTTTTTCGAAAATCGAGCAATTCGGTGATAACTCGAGAACGGTCGAATGTTAGCACTCGCCGTATGTTGCATCGTGTTCAGCGCATCGAATAACCCCTATACAGTGATTTTGAAGTGGTTACGGGAAGTGTAGGGTAGTGCTTTTGAAGGAAAACCCGTTAATGCGATATTCGTGCGTTTCACGGGCAGAAAAGCACGTTTTTCACAGTCCTCACTGTTTTGATCATAACTCGAGAACGATCGAATGTTAGCGTTTGCCGTATGTTGCATCGTGTTTAGCGCATCGAATTACCCCTATGCAGTGAATTTGAAGCGTTTAAGGGAAGTGTACGGTAGTGTTTTGGAAGAAAATTGTTTTTTTCGAAAATCGAGCAATTCGGTGATAACTCGAGAACGGTCGAATGTTAGCACTCGCCGTATGTTGCATCGTGTTCAGCGCATCGAATAACCCCTATACAGTGATTTTGAAGTGGTTACGGGAAGTGTAGGGTAGTGCTTTTGAAGGAAAACCCGTTAATGCGATATTCGTGCGTTTCACGGGCAGAAAAGCACGTTTTTCACAGTCCTCACTGTTTTGATCATAACTCGAGAACGATCGAATGTTAGCGTTTGCCGTATGTTGCATCGTGTTCAGCGCATCGAATTACCCCTATGCAGTGAATTTGAAGCGTTTAAGGGAAGTGTACGGTAGTGTTTTGGAAGAAAATTGTTTTTTTCGAAAATCGAGCAATTCGATGATAACTCTCGAACGGTCGAATGTTAGCGTTTGCCGTATGTTGCATCGTGTTCAGCGCATCGAATTACCCCTATGCAGTGAATTTGAAGCGTTTAAGGGAAGTGTACGGTAGTGTTTTGGAAGAAAATTGTTTTTTTCGAAAATCGAGCAATTCGGTGATAACTCGAGAACGGTCGAATGTTAGCGTTTGCCGTATGTTGCATCGTGTTCAGATCATCGAATTAACCATATACAGTGAATTTCAAACGTTTAAGAGAAGTGTACGGTAGTGTTTTAGGCAGAAATTGGTTTTTTCGAAAATCGAGCAATTCGGTGATAACTCGAGAACCGTCGAATGTTAGCGCTCGCCGTATGTTGCATCGTGTTCAGCGTATCGAATTACCCCTATGCAGTGAATTTGAAGCGTTTAACGGAAGTGTACGGTAGTGTTTTGGAAGAAAATTGTTTTTTTTCGAAAATCGAGCAATTCGATGATAACTCTCGAACGGTCGAATGTTAGCGTTTGCCGTATGTTGCATCGTGTTCAGCGCATCGAATTACCCCTATGCAGTGAATTTGAAGCGTTTAAGGGAAGTGTACGGTAGTGTTTTGGAAGAAAATTGTGTTTTTCGAAAATCGAGCAATTCGGTGATAACTCAAGAACGGTCGAATGTTAGCGTTTGCCGTATGTTGCATCGTATTCAGCGTATCGAATTACCCCTATGCAGTGAATTTGAAGCGTTTAAGGGAAGTGTACGGTAGTGTTTTGGAAGAAAATTGTTTTTTTCGAAAATCGAGCAATTCGGTGATAACTCGAGAACGGTCGAATGTTAGCGTTTGCCGTATGTTGCATCGTGTTCAGATCATCGAATTAACCATATACAGTGAATTTCAAACGTTTAAGAGAAGTGTACGGTAGTGTTTTAGGCAGAAATTGTTTTTTTCGAAAATCGAGCAATTCGGTGATAACTCGAGAACCGTCGAATGTTAGCGCTCGCCGTATGTTGTATCGTGTTCAGCGCATCAAATTACTCCTATACAGTGAATTTGAAGTGGTTACGGGAAGTGTACGGTAGTGTTTTTGAAGGAAAACCCGTTAATGCGATATTCGTGCGTTTCACGGGCAGAAAAGCACGTTTTTCACAGTCCTCACTGTTTTGATGATAACTCGAGAACGGTCGAATGTTGGCGTTTGCCGTATGTTGCATCGTGTTCAGCACACCGAATTACCCCTACACACTGAATTTGAAGCGTTTAAGGGAAGTGTACGGTAATGTTTTTGGCCGAAATTGGGTTTTTCGAAAATCGAGCAATTCGATGATAACTCTCGAACGGTCGAATGTTAGCGTTTGCCGTATGTTGCATCGTGTTTAGCGCATCGAATTACCCCTATGCAGTGAATTTGAAGCGTTTAAGGGAAGTGTACGGTAGTGTTTTGGAAGAAAATTGTTTTTTTCGAAAATCGAGCAATTCGGTGATAACTCGAGAACCGTCGAATGTTAGCACTCGCCGTATGTTGCATCGTGTTCAGCGCATCGAATTACCCCTATGCAGTGAATTTGAAGCGTTTAAGGGAAGTGTACCGTAGTGTTTTGGAAGAAAATTGTTATTTTCGAAAATCGAACAATTCGATGATACCTCGAGAACGGTCGAATGTTGGCGTTTGCCGTATGTTGCATCGTGTTCAGCACACCGAATTACCCCTACACAGTGAATTTGAAGTGGTTACGGGAAGTGTACGGTAGTGTTTTTGAAGGAAAACCCGTTAATGCGATATTCGTGCGTTTCACGGGCAGAAAAGCACGTTTTTCACAGTCCTCACTGTTTTGATGATAACTCGAGAACGGTCGAATGTTGGCGTTTGCCGTATGTTGCATCGTGTTCAGCACACCGAATTACCCCTACACACTGAATTTGAAGCGTTTAAGGGAAGTGTACGGTAATGTTTTTGGCCGAAATTGGTTTTTTCGAAAATCGAGCAATTCGATGATAACTCTCGAACGGTCGAATGTTAGCGTTTGCCGTATGTTGCATCGTGTTTAGCGCATCGAATTACCCCTATGCAGTGAATTTGAAGCGTTTAAGGGAAGTGTACGGTAGTGTTTTGGAAGAAAATTGTTTTTTTCGAAAATCGAGCAATTCGGTGATAACTCGAGAACGGTCGAATGTTAGCACTCGCCGTATGTTGCATCGTGTTCAGCGCATCGAATAACCCCTATACAGTGATTTTGAAGTGGTTACGGGAAGTGTAGGGTAGTGCTTTTGAAGGAAAACCCGTTAATGCGATATTCGTGCGTTTCACGGGCAGAAAAGCACGTTTTTCACAGTCCTCACTGTTTTGATCATAACTCGAGAACGATCGAATGTTAGCGATTGCCGTATGTTGCATCGTGTTCAGCGCATCGAATTACCCCTATGCAGTGAATTTGAAGCGTTTAAGGGAAGTGTACGGTAGTGTTTTGGAAGAAAATTGTTTTTTTCGAAAATCGAGCAATTCGGTGATAACTCAAGAACGATCGAATGTTAGCGTTTGCCGTATGTTGCATCGTGCTCAGCGCATCGAATTACCCCTATGCAGTGAATTTGAAGCGTTTAAGGGAAGTGTACGGTAGTGTTTTGGAAGAAAATTGTTATTTTCGAAAATCGAACAATTCGATGATACCTCGAGAACGGTCGAATGTTGGCGTTTGCCGTATGTTGCATCGTGTTCAGCACACCGAATGACCCCTACACAGTGAATTTGAAGTGGTTACGGGAAGTGTACGGTAGTGTTTTTGAAGGAAAACCCGTTAATGCGATATTCGTGCGTTTCACGGGCAGAAAAGCACGTTTTTCACAGTCCTCACTGTTTTGATGATAACTCGAGAACGGTCGAATGTTGGCGTTTGCCGTATGTTGCATCGTGTTCAGCACACCGAATTACCCCTACACACTGAATTTGAAGCGTTTAAGGGAAGTGTACGGTAGTGTTTTGGAAGAAAATTGTTTTTTTCGAAAATCGAGCAATTCGGTGATAACTCGAGAACGGTCGAATGTTAGCACTCGCCGTATGTTGCATCGTGTTCAGCGCATCGAATCACTCCTATACAGTGATTTTGAAGTGGTTACGGGAAGTGTAGGGTAGTGCTTTTGAAGGAAAACCCGTTAATGCGATATTCGTGCGTTTCACGGGCAGAAAAGCACGTTTTTCACAGTCCTCACTGTTTTGATCATAACTCGAGAACGATCGAATGTTAGCGTTTGCCGTATGTTGCATCGTGTTCAGCGCATCGAATTACCCCTATGCAGTGAATTTGAAGCGTTTAAGGGAAGTGTACGGTAGTGTTTTGGAAGAAAATTGTTTTTTTCGAAAATCGAGCAATTCGGTGATAACTCGAGAACGGTCGAATGTTAGCACTCGCCGTATGTTGCATCGTGTTCAGCGCATCGAATAACCCCTATACAGTGATTTTGAAGTGGTTACGGGAAGTGTAGGGTAGTGCTTTTGAAGGAAAACCCGTTAATGCGATATTCGTGCGTTTCACGGGCAGAAAAGCACGTTTTTCACAGTCCTCACTGTTTTGATCATAACTCGAGAACGATCGAATGTTAGCGTTTGCCGTATGTTGCATCGTGTTCAGCGCATCGAATTACCCCTATGCAGTGAATTTGAAGCGTTTAAGGGAAGTGTACGGTAGTGTTTTGGAAGAAAATTGTTTTTTTCGAAAATCGAGCAATTCGGTGATAACTCAAGAACGATCGAATGTTAGCGTTTGCCGTATGTTGCATCGTGCTCAGCGCATCGAATTACCCCTATGCAGTGAATTTGAAGCGTTTAAGGGAAGTGTACGGTAGTGTTTTGGAAGAAAATTGTTATTTTCGAAAATCGAACAATTCGATGATACCTCGAGAACGGTCGAATGTTGGCGTTTGCCGTATGTTGCATCGTGTTCAGCACACCGAATGACCCCTACACAGTGAATTTGAAGTGGTTACGGGAAGTGTACGGTAGTGTTTTTGAAGGAAAACCCGTTAATGCGATATTCGTGCGTTTCACGGGCAGAAAAGCACGTTTTTCACAGTCCTCACTGTTTTGATGATAACTCGAGAACGGTCGAATGTTGGCGTTTGCCGTATGTTGCATCGTGTTCAGCACACCGAATTACCCCTACACACTGAATTTGAAGCGTTTAAGGGAAGTGTACGGTAGTGTTTTGGAAGAAAATTGTTTTTTTCGAAAATCGAGCAATTCGGTGATAACTCGAGAACGGTCGAATGTTAGCACTCGCCGTATGTTGCATCGTGTTCAGCGCATCGAATCACTCCTATACAGTGATTTTGAAGTGGTTACGGGAAGTGTAGGGTAGTGCTTTTGAAGGAAAACCCGTTAATGCGATATTCGTGCGTTTCACGGGCAGAAAAGCACGTTTTTCACAGTCCTCACTGTTTTGATCATAACTCGAGAACGATCGAATGTTAGCGTTTGCCGTATGTTGCATCGTGTTCAGCGCATCGAATTACCCCTATGCAGTGAATTTGAAGCGTTTAAGGGAAGTGTACGGTAGTGTTTTGGAAGAAAATTGTTTTTTTCGAAAATCGAGCAATTCGATGATAACTCTCGAACGGTCGAATGTTAGCGTTTGCCGTATGTTGCATCGTGTTCAGCGCATCGAATTACCCCTATGCAGTGAATTTGAAGCCTTTAAGGGAAGTGTACGGTAGTGTTTTGGAAGAAAATTGTTTTTTTCGAAAATCGAGCAATTCGGTGATAACTCAAGAACGGTCGAATGTTAGCGTTTGCCGTATGTTGCATCGTGTTCAGCGTATCGAATTACCCCTATGCAGTGAATTTGCAGCGTTTAAGGGAAGTGTACGGTAGTGTTTTGGAAGAAAATTGTTTTTTTCGAAAATCGAGCAATTCGGTGATAACTCGAGAACGGTCGAATGTTAGCGTTTGCCGTATGTTGCATCGTGTTCAGATCATCGAATTAACCATATACAGTGAATTTCAAACGTTTAAGAGAAGTGTACGGTAGTGTTTTAGGCAGAAATTGGTTTTTTCGAAAATCGAGCAATTCGGTGATAACTCGAGAACCGTCGAATGTTAGCGCTCGCCGTATGTTGCATCGTGTTCAGCGTATCGAATTACCCCTATGCAGTGAATTTGAAGCGTTTAAGGGAAGTGTACGGTAGTGTTTTGGAAGAAAATTGTTTTTTTCGAAAATCGAGCAATTCGATGATAACTCTCGAACGGTCGAATGTTAGCGTTTGCCGTATGTTGCATCGTGTTCAGCACACCGAATTACCCCTACACACTGAATTTGAAGCGTTTAAGGGAAGTGTACGGTAGTGTTTTGGAAGAAAATTGTTTTTTTCAAAAATCGAGCAATTCGGTGATAACTCGAGAACGGTCGAATGTTAGCGCTCGCCGTATGTTGCATCGTGTTCAGCGCATCAAATTACCCCTATACAGTGAATTTGAAGTGGTTACGGGAAGTGTACGGTAGTGTTTTTGAAGGAAAACCCGTTAATGCGATATTCGTGCGTTTCACGGGCAGAAAAGCACGTTTTTCACAGTCCTCACTGTTTTGATGATAACTCGAGAACGGTCGAATGTTGGCGTTTGCCGTATGTTGCATCGTGTTCAGCACACCGAATTACCCCTACACACTGAATTTGAAGCGTTTAAGGGAAGTGTACGGTAATGTTTTTGGCCGAAATTGGGTTTTTCGAAAATCGAGCAATTCGATGATAACTCTCGAACGGTCGAATGTTAGCGTTTGCCGTATGTTGCATCGTGTTTAGCGCATCGAATTACCCCTATGCAGTGAATTTGAAGCGTTTAAGGGAAGTGTACGGTAGTGTTTTGGAAGAAAATTGTTTTTTTCGAAAATCGAGCAATTCGGTGATAACTCGAGAACCGTCGAATGTTAGCACTCGCCGTATGTTGCATCGTGTTCAGCGCATCGAATTACCCCTATGCAGTGAATTTGAAGCGTTTAAGGGAAGTGTACGGTAGTGTTTTGGAAGAAAATTGTTATTTTCGAAAATCGAACAATTCGATGATACCTCGAGAACGGTCGAATGTTGGCGTTTGCCGTATGTTGCATCGTGTTCAGCACACCGAATTACCCCTACACAGTGAATTTGAAGTGGTTACGGGAAGTGTACGGTAGTGTTTTTGAAGGAAAACCCGTTAATGCGATATTCGTGCGTTTCACGGGCAGAAAAGCACGTTTTTCACAGTCCTCACTGTTTTGATGATAACTCGAGAACGGTCGAATGTTGGCGTTTGCCGTATGTTGCATCGTGTTCAGCACACCGAATTACCCCTACACACTGAATTTGAAGCGTTTAAGGGAAGTGTACGGTAATGTTTTTGGCCGAAATTGGTTTTTTCGAAAATCGAGCAATTCGATGATAACTCTCGAACGGTCGAATGTTAGCGTTTGCCGTATGTTGCATCGTGTTTAGCGCATCGAATTACCCCTATGCAGTGAATTTGAAGCGTTTAAGGGAAGTGTACGGTAGTGTTTTGGAAGAAAATTGTTTTTTTCGAAAATCGAGCAATTCGGTGATAACTCGAGAACGGTCGAATGTTAGCACTCGCCGTATGTTGCATCGTGTTCAGCGCATCGAATAACCCCTATACAGTGATTTTGAAGTGGTTACGGGAAGTGTAGGGTAGTGCTTTTGAAGGAAAACCCGTTAATGCGATATTCGTGCGTTTCACGGGCAGAAAAGCACGTTTTTCACAGTCCTCACTGTTTTGATCATAACTCGAGAACGATCGAATGTTAGCGTTTGCCGTATGTTGCATCGTGTTCAGCGCATCGAATTACCCCTATGCAGTGAATTTGAAGCGTTTAAGGGAAGTGTACGGTAGTGTTTTGGAAGAAAATTGTTTTTTTCGAAAATCGAGCAATTCGGTGATAACTCAAGAACGATCGAATGTTAGCGTTTGCCGTATGTTGCATCGTGCTCAGCGCATCGAATTACCCCTATGCAGTGAATTTGAAGCGTTTAAGGGAAGTGTACGGTAGTGTTTTGGAAGAAAATTGTTATTTTCGAAAATCGAACAATTCGATGATACCTCGAGAACGGTCGAATGTTGGCGTTTGCCGTATGTTGCATCGTGTTCAGCACACCGAATGACCCCTACACAGTGAATTTGAAGTGGTTACGGGAAGTGTACGGTAGTGTTTTTGAAGGAAAACCCGTTAATGCGATATTCGTGCGTTTCACGGGCAGAAAAGCACGTTTTTCACAGTCCTCACTGTTTTGATGATAACTCGAGAACGGTCGAATGTTGGCGTTTGCCGTATGTTGCATCGTGTTCAGCACACCGAATTACCCCTACACACTGAATTTGAAGCGTTTAAGGGAAGTGTACGGTAGTGTTTTGGAAGAAAATTGTTTTTTTCGAAAATCGAGCAATTCGGTGATAACTCGAGAACGGTCGAATGTTAGCACTCGCCGTATGTTGCATCGTGTTCAGCGCATCGAATCACTCCTATACAGTGATTTTGAAGTGGTTACGGGAAGTGTAGGGTAGTGCTTTTGAAGGAAAACCCGTTAATGCGATATTCGTGCGTTTCACGGGCAGAAAAGCACGTTTTTCACAGTCCTCACTGTTTTGATCATAACTCGAGAACGATCGAATGTTAGCGTTTGCCGTATGTTGCATCGTGTTCAGCGCATCGAATTACCCCTATGCAGTGAATTTGAAGCGTTTAAGGGAAGTGTACGGTAGTGTTTTGGAAGAAAATTGTTTTTTTCGAAAATCGAGCAATTCGATGATAACTCTCGAACGGTCGAATGTTAGCGTTTGCCGTATGTTGCATCGTGTTCAGCGCATCGAATTACCCCTATGCAGTGAATTTGAAGCCTTTAAGGGAAGTGTACGGTAGTGTTTTGGAAGAAAATTGTTTTTTTCGAAAATCGAGCAATTCGGTGATAACTCAAGAACGGTCGAATGTTAGCGTTTGCCGTATGTTGCATCGTGTTCAGCGTATCGAATTACCCCTATGCAGTGAATTTGCAGCGTTTAAGGGAAGTGTACGGTAGTGTTTTGGAAGAAAATTGTTTTTTTCGAAAATCGAGCAATTCGGTGATAACTCGAGAACGGTCGAATGTTAGCACTCGCCGTATGTTGCATCGTGTTCAGCGCATCGAATAACCCCTATACAGTGATTTTGAAGTGGTTACGGGAAGTGTAGGGTAGTGCTTTTGAAGGAAAACCCGTTAATGCGATATTCGTGCGTTTCACGGGCAGAAAAGCACGTTTTTCACAGTCCTCACTGTTTTGATCATAACTCGAGAACGATCGAATGTTAGCGTTTGCCGTATGTTGCATCGTGTTTAGCGCATCGAATTACCCCTATGCAGTGAATTTGAAGCGTTTAAGGGAAGTGTACGGTAGTGTTTTGGAAGAAAATTGTTTTTTTCGAAAATCGAGCAATTCGGTGATAACTCGAGAACGGTCGAATGTTAGCACTCGCCGTATGTTGCATCGTGTTCAGCGCATCGAATAACCCCTATACAGTGATTTTGAAGTGGTTACGGGAAGTGTAGGGTAGTGCTTTTGAAGGAAAACCCGTTAATGCGATATTCGTGCGTTTCACGGGCAGAAAAGCACGTTTTTCACAGTCCTCACTGTTTTGATCATAACTCGAGAACGATCGAATGTTAGCGTTTGCCGTATGTTGCATCGTGTTCAGCGCATCGAATTACCCCTATGCAGTGAATTTGAAGCGTTTAAGGGAAGTGTACGGTAGTGTTTTGGAAGAAAATTGTTTTTTTCGAAAATCGAGCAATTCGATGATAACTCTCGAACGGTCGAATGTTAGCGTTTGCCGTATGTTGCATCGTGTTCAGCGCATCGAATTACCCCTATGCAGTGAATTTGAAGCGTTTAAGGGAAGTGTACGGTAGTGTTTTGGAAGAAAATTGTTTTTTTCGAAAATCGAGCAATTCGGTGATAACTCGAGAACGGTCGAATGTTAGCGTTTGCCGTATGTTGCATCGTGTTCAGATCATCGAATTAACCATATACAGTGAATTTCAAACGTTTAAGAGAAGTGTACGGTAGTGTTTTGGAAGAAAATTGTTTTTTTCGAAAATCGAGCAATTCGATGATAACTCTCGAACGGTCGAATGTTAGCGTTTGCCGTATGTTGCATCGTGTTCAGCGCATCGAATTACCCCTATGCAGTGAATTTGAAGCGTTTAAGGGAAGTGTACGGTAGTGTTTTGGAAGAAAATTGTGTTTTTCGAAAATCGAGCAATTCGGTGATAACTCAAGAACGGTCGAATGTTAGCGTTTGCCGTATGTTGCATCGTATTCAGCGTATCGAATTACCCCTATGCAGTGAATTTGAAGCGTTTAAGGGAAGTGTACGGTAGTGTTTTGGAAGAAAATTGTTTTTTTCGAAAATCGAGCAATTCGGTGATAACTCGAGAACGGTCGAATGTTAGCGTTTGCCGTATGTTGCATCGTGTTCAGATCATCGAATTAACCATATACAGTGAATTTCAAACGTTTAAGAGAAGTGTACGGTAGTGTTTTAGGCAGAAATTGTTTTTTTCGAAAATCGAGCAATTCGGTGATAACTCGAGAACCGTCGAATGTTAGCGCTCGCCGTATGTTGTATCGTGTTCAGCGCATCAAATTACTCCTATACAGTGAATTTGAAGTGGTTACGGGAAGTGTACGGTAGTGTTTTTGAAGGAAAACCCGTTAATGCGATATTCGTGCGTTTCACGGGCAGAAAAGCACGTTTTTCACAGTCCTCACTGTTTTGATGATAACTCGAGAACGGTCGAATGTTGGCGTTTGCCGTATGTTGCATCGTGTTCAGCACACCGAATTACCCCTACACACTGAATTTGAAGCGTTTAAGGGAAGTGTACGGTAATGTTTTTGGCCGAAATTGGTTTTTTTCGAAAATCGAGCAATTCGATGATAACTCTCGAACGGTCGAATGTTAGCGTTTGCCGTATGTTGCATCGTGTTTAGCGCATCGAATTACCCCTATGCAGTGAATTTGAAGCGTTTAAGGGAAGTGTACGGTAGTGTTTTGGAAGAAAATTGTTTTTTTCGAAAATCGAGCAATTCGGTGATAACTCGAGAACGGTCGAATGTTAGCACTCGCCGTATGTTGCATCGTGTTCAGCGCATCGAATAACCCCTATACAGTGATTTTGAAGTGGTTACGGGAAGTGTAGGGTAGTGCTTTTGAAGGAAAACCCGTTAATGCGATATTCGTGCGTTTCACGGGCAGAAAAGCACGTTTTTCACAGTCCTCACTGTTTTGATCATAACTCGAGAACGATCGAATGTTAGCGTTTGCCGTATGTTGCATCGTGTTCAGCGCATCGAATTACCCCTATGCAGTGAATTTGAAGCGTTTAAGGGAAGTGTACGGTAGTGTTTTGGAAGAAAATTGTTTTTTTCGAAAATCGAGCAATTCGGTGATAACTCAAGAACGATCGAATGTTAGCGTTTGCCGTATGTTGCATCGTGCTCAGCGCATCGAATTACCCCTATGCAGTGAATTTGAAGCGTTTAAGGGAAGTGTACGGTAGTGTTTTGGAAGAAAATTGTTATTTTCGAAAATCGAACAATTCGATGATACCTCGAGAACGGTCGAATGTTGGCGTTTGCCGTATGTTGCATCGTGTTCAGCACACCGAATGACCCCTACACAGTGAATTTGAAGTGGTTACGGGAAGTGTACGGTAGTGTTTTTGAAGGAAAACCCGTTAATGCGATATTCGTGCGTTTCACGGGCAGAAAAGCACGTTTTTCACAGTCCTCACTGTTTTGATGATAACTCGAGAACGGTCGAATGTTGGCGTTTGCCGTATATTGCATCGTGTTCAGCACACCGAATTACCCCTACACACTGAATTTGAAGCGTTTAAGGGAAGTGTACGGTAGTGTTTTGGAAGAAAATTGTTTTTTTCGAAAATCGAGCAATTCGGTGATAACTCGAGAACGGTCGAATGTTAGCACTCGCCGTATGTTGCATCGTGTTCAGCGCATCGAATCACTCCTATACAGTGATTTTGAAGTGGTTACGGGAAGTGTAGGGTAGTGCTTTTGAAGGAAAACCCGTTAATGCGATATTCGTGCGTTTCACGGGCAGAAAAGCACGTTTTTCACAGTCCTCACTGTTTTGATCATAACTCGAGAACGATCGAATGTTAGCGTTTGCCGTATGTTGCATCGTGTTCAGCGCATCGAATTACCCCTATGCAGTGAATTTGAAGCGTTTAAGGGAAGTGTACGGTAGTGTTTTGGAAGAAAATTGTTTTTTTCGAAAATCGAGCAATTCGATGATAACTCTCGAACGGTCGAATGTTAGCGTTTGCCGTATGTTGCATCGTGTTCAGCGCATCGAATTACCCCTATGCAGTGAATTTGAAGCCTTTAAGGGAAGTGTACGGTAGTGTTTTGGAAGAAAATTGTTTTTTTCGAAAATCGAGCAATTCGGTGATAACTCAAGAACGGTCGAATGTTAGCGTTTGCCGTATGTTGCATCGTGTTCAGCGTATCGAATTACCCCTATGCAGTGAATTTGCAGCGTTTAAGGGAAGTGTACGGTAGTGTTTTGGAAGAAAATTGTTTTTTTCGAAAATCGAGCAATTCGGTGATAACTCGAGAACGGTCGAATGTTAGCGTTTGCCGTATGTTGCATCGTGTTCAGATCATCGAATTAACCATATACAGTGAATTTCAAACGTTTAAGAGAAGTGTACGGTAGTGTTTTAGGCAGAAATTGGTTTTTTCGAAAATCGAGCAATTCGGTGATAACTCGAGAACCGTCGAATGTTAGCGCTCGCCGTATGTTGCATCGTGTTCAACGTATCGAATTACCCCTATGCAGTGAATTTGAAGCGTTTAAGGGAAGTGTACGGTAGTGTTTTGGAAGAAAATTGTTTTTTTCGAAAATCGAGCAATTCGATGATAACTCTCGAACGGTCGAATGTTAGCGTTTGCCGTATGTTGCATCGTGTTCAGCACACCGAATTACCCCTACACACTGAATTTGAAGCGTTTAAGGGAAGTGTACGGTAGTGTTTTGGAAGAAAATTGTTTTTTTCAAAAATCGAACAATTCGGTGATAACTCGAGAACGGTCGAATGTTAGCGCTCGCCGTATGTTGCATCGTGTTCAGCGCATCAAATTACCCCTATACAGTGAATTTGAAGTGGTTACGGGAAGTGTACGGTAGTGTTTTTGAAGGAAAACCCGTTAATGCGATATTCGTGCGTTTCACGGGCAGAAAAGCACGTTTTTCACAGTCCTCACTGTTTTGATGATAACTCGAGAACGGTCGAATGTTGGCGTTTGCCGTATGTTGCATCGTGTTCAGCACACCGAATTACCCCTACACACTGAATTTGAAGCGTTTAAGGGAAGTGTACGGTAATGTTTTTGGCCGAAATTGGGTTTTTCGAAAATCGAGCAATTCGATGATAACTCTCGAACGGTCGAATGTTAGCGTTTGCCGTATGTTGCATCGTGTTTAGCGCATCGAATTACCCCTATGCAGTGAATTTGAAGCGTTTAAGGGAAGTGTACGGTAGTGTTTTGGAAGAAAATTGTTTTTTTCGAAAATCGAGCAATTCGGTGATAACTCGAGAACCGTCGAATGTTAGCACTCGCCGTATGTTGCATCGTGTTCAGCGCATCGAATTACCCCTATGCAGTGAATTTGAAGCGTTTAAGGGAAGTGTACGGTAGTGTTTAGGAAGAAAATTGTTTTTTTCAAAAATCGAGCAATTCGGTGATAACTCAAGAACGGTCGAATGTTAGCGTTTGCCGTATGTTGCATCGTATTCAGCGTATCGAATTACCCCTATGCAGTGAATTTGAAGCGTTTAAGGGAAGTGTGCGGTAGTGTTTTGGAAGAAAATTGTTTTTTTCGAAAATCGAGCAATTCGGTGATAACTCGAGAACGGTCGAATGTTAGCACTCGCCGTATGTTGCATCGTGTTCAGCGCATCGAATAACTCCTATACAGTGATTTTGAAGTGGTTACGGGAAGTGTAGGGTAGTGCTTTTGAAGGAAAACCCGTTAATGCGATATTCGTGCGTTTCACGGGCAGAAAAGCACGTTTTTCACAGTCCTCACTGTTTTGATCATAACTCGAGAACGATCGAATGTTAGCGTTTGCCGTATGTTGCATCGTGTTCAGCGCATCGAATTACACCTATGCAGTGAATTTGAAGCGTTTAAGGGAAGTGTACGGTAGTGTTTTGGAAGAAAATTGTTATTTTCGAAAATCGAACAATTCGATGATACCTCGAGAACGGTCGAATGTTGGCGTTTGCCGTATGTTGCATCGTGTTCAGCACACCGAATTACCCCTACACAGTGAATTTGAAGTGGTTACGGGAAGTGTACGGTAGTGTTTTTGAAGGAAAACCCGTTAATGCGATATTCGTGCGTTTCACGGGCAGAAAAGCACGTTTTTCACAGTCCTCACTGTTTTGATGATAACTCGAGAACGGTCGAATGTTGGCGTTTGCCGTATGTTGCATCGTGTTCAGCACACCGAATTACCCCTACACACTGAATTTGAAGCGTTTAAGGGAAGTGTACGGTAATGTTTTTGGCCGAAATTGGTTTTTTCGAAAATCGAGCAATTCGATGATAACTCTCGAACCGTCGAATGTTAGCGTTTGCCGTATGTTGCATCGTGTTTAGCGCATCGAATTACCCCTATGCAGTGAATTTGAAGCGTTTAAGGGAAGTGTACGGTAGTGTTTTGGAAGAAAATTGTTTTTTTCGAAAATCGAGCAATTCGGTGATAACTCGAGAACGGTCGAATGTTAGCACTCGCCGTATGTTGCATCGTGTTCAGCGCATCGAATAACCCGTATACAGTGATTTTGAAGTGGTTACGGGAAGTGTAGGGTAGTGCTTTTGAAGGAAAACCCCTTAATGCGATATTCGTTCGTTTCACGGGCAGAAAAGCACGTTTTTCACAGTCCTCACTGTTTTGATCATAACTCGAGAACGATCGAATGTTAGCGTTTGCCGTATGTTGCATCGTGTTCAGCGCATCGAATTACCCCTATGCAGTGAATTTGAAGCGTTTAAGGGAAGTGTACGGTAGTGTTTTGGAAGAAAATTGTTTTTTTCGAAAATCGAGCAATTCGATGATAACTCTCGAACGGTCGAATGTTAGCGTTTGCCGTATGTTGCATCGTGTTCAGCGCATCGAATTACCCCTATGCAGTGAATTTGAAGCGTTTAAGGGAAGTGTACGCTAGTGTTTTGGAAGAAAATTTTTTTTTTCAAAAATCGAGCAATTCGGTGATAACTCAAGAACGGTCGAATGTTAGCGTTTGCCGTATGTTGCATCGTATTCAGCGTATCGAATTACCCCTATGCAGTGAATTTGAAGCGTTTAAGGGAAGTGTGCGGTAGTGTTTTGGAAGAAAATTGTTTTTTTCGAAAATCGAGCAATTCGGTGATAACTCGAAAACGGTCGAATGTTAGCGTTTGCCGTATGTTGCATCGTGTTCAGATCATCGAATTAACCATATACAGTGAATTTCAAACGTTTAAGAGAAGTGTACGGTAGTGTTTTAGGCAGAAATTGGTTTTTTCGAAAATCGAGCAATTCGGTGATAACTCGAGAACCGTCGAATGTTAGCGCTCGCCGTATGTTGTATCGTGTTCAGCGCATCAAATTACTCCTATACAGTGAATTTGAAGTGGTTACGGGAAGTGTACGGTAGTGTTTTTGAAGGAAAACCCGTTAATGCGATATTCGTGCGTTTCACGGGCAGAAAAGCACGTTTTTCACAGTCCTCACTGTTTTGATCATAACTCGAGAACGGTCGAATGTTGGCGTTTGCCGTATGTTGCATCGTATTCAGCGTATCGAATTACCCCTATGCAGTGAATTTGAAGCGTTTAAGGGAAGTGTGCGGTAGTGTTTTGGAAGAAAATTGTTATTTTCGAAAATCGAACAATTCGATGATACCTCGAGAACGGTCGAATGTTGGCGTTTGCCGTATGTTGCATCGTGTTCAGCACACCGAATTACCCCTACACAGTGAATTTGAAGTGGTTACGGGAAGTGTACGGTAGTGTTTTTCAAGGAAAACCCGTTAATGCGATATTCGTGCGTTTCACGGGCAGAAAAGCACGTTTTTCACAGTCCTCACTGTTTTGATGATAACTCGAGAACGGTCGAATGTTGGCGTTTGCCGTATGTTGCATCGTGTTCAGCACACCGAATTACCCCTACACACTGAATTTGAAGCGTTTAAGGGAAGTGTACGGTAGTGTTTTGGAAGAAAATTGTTTTTTTCGAAAATCGAGCAATTCGGTGATAACTCGAGAACGGTCGAATGTTAGCACTCGCCGTATGTTGCATCGTGTTCAGCGCATCGAATAACTCCTATACAGTGATTTTGAAGTGGTTACGGGAAGTGTAGGGTAGTGCTTTTGAAGGAAAACCCGTTAATGCGATATTCGTGCGTTTCACGGGCAGAAAAGCACGTTTTTCACAGTCCTCACTGTTTTGATCATAACTCGAGAACGATCGAATGTTAGCGTTTGCCGTATGTTGCATCGTGTTCAGCGCATCAAATTACCCCTATGCAGTGAATTTGAAGCGTTTAAGGGAAGTGTACGGTAGTGTTTTGGAAGAAAATTGTTTTTTTCGAAAATCGAGCAATTCGATGATAACTCTCGAACGGTCGAATGTTAGCGTTTGCCGTATGTTGCATCGTGTTCAGCGCATCGAATTACCCCTATGCAGTGAATTTGGAGCGTTTAAGGGAAGTGTACGGTAGTGTTTTGGAAGAAAATTGTTTTTTTCGAAAATCGAGCAATTCGGTGATAACTCAAGAACGGTCGAATGTTAGCGTTTGCCGTATGTTGCATCGTGTTCAGCGTATCGAATTACCCCTATGCAGTGAATTTGCAGCGTTTAAGGGAAGTGTACGGTAGTGTTTTGGAAGAAAATTGTTTTTTTCGAAAATCGAGCAATTCGGTGATAACTCGAGAACGGTCGAATGTTAGCGTTTGCCGTATGTTGCATCGTGTTCAGATCATCGAATTAACCATATACAGTGAATTTCAAACGTTTAAGAGCAGTGTACGGTAGTGTTTTAGGCAGAAATTGGTTTTTTCGAAAATCGAGCAATTCGGTGATAACTCGAGAACCGTCGAATGTTAGCGCTCGCCGTATGTTGCATCGTGTTCAGCGTATCGAATTACCCCTATGCAGTGAATTTGAAGCGTTTAAGGGAAGTGTACGGTAGTGTTTTGGAAGAAAATTGTTTTTTTCGAAAATCGAGCAATTCGATGATAACTCTCGAACGGTCGAATGTTAGCGTTTGCCGTATGTTGCATCGTGTTTAGCGCATCGAATTACCCCTATGCAGTGAATTTGAAGCGTTTAAGGGAAGTGTACGGTAGTGTTTTGGAAGAAAATTGTTTTTTTCGAAAATCGAGCAATTCGGTGATAACTCGAGAACGGTCGAATGTTAGCACTCGCCGTATGTTGCATCGTGTTCAGCGCATCGAATAACCCCTATACAGTGATTTTGAAGTGGTTACGGGAAGTGTAGGGTAGTGCTTTTGAAGGAAAACCCGTTAATGCGATATTCGTTCGTTTCACGGGCAGAAAAGCACGTTTTTCACAGTCCTCACTGTTTTGATCATAACTCGAGAACGATCGAATGTTAGCGTTTGCCGTATGTTGCATCGTGTTCAGCGCATCGAATTAGCCCTATGCAGTGAATTTGAAGCGTTTAAGGGAAGTGTACGGTAGTGTTTTGGAAGAAAATTGTTTTTTTCGAAAATCGAGCAATTCGATGATAACTCTCGAACGGTCGAATGTTAGCGTTTGCCGTATGTTGCATCGTGTTCAGCGCATCGAATTACCCCTATGCAGTGAATTTGAAGCGTTTAAGGGAAGTGTACGGTAGTGTTTTGGAAGAAAATTGTTTTTTTCAAAAATCGAGCAATTCGGTGATAACTCAAGAACGGTCGAATGTTAGCGTTTGCCGTATGTTGCATCGTGTTCAGCGTATCGAATTACCCCTATGCAGTGAATTTGAAGCGTTTAAGGGAAGTGTGCGGTAGTGTTTTGGAAGAAAATTGTTTTTTTCGAAAATCGAGCAATTCGGTGATAACTCGAGAACGGTCGAATGTTAGCGTTTGCCGTATGTTGCATCGTGTTCAGATCATCGAATTAACCATATACAGTGAATTTCAAACGTTTAAGAGAAGTGTACGGTAGTGTTTTAGGCAGAAATTGGTTTTTTCGAAAATCGAGCAATTCGGTGATAACTCGAGAACCGTCGAATGTTAGCGCTCGCCGTATGTTGCATCGTGTTCAGCGTATCGAATTACCCCTATGCAGTGAATTTGAAGCGTTTAAGGGAAGTGTACGGTAGTGTTTTGGAAGAAAATTGTTTTTTTCGAAAATCGAGCAATTCGATGATAACTCTCGAACGGTCGAATGTTAGCGTTTGCCGTATGTTGCATCGTGTTCAGCGCATCGAATTACCCCTATGCAGTGAATTTGAAGCGTTTAAGGGAAGTGTACGGTAGTGTTTTGGAAGAAAATTGTGTTTTTCGAAAATCGAGCAATTCGGTGATAACTCAAGAACGGTCGAATGTTAGCGTTTGCCGTATGTTGCATCGTATTCAGCGTATCGAATTACCCCTATGCAGTGAATTTGAAGCGTTTAAGGGAAGTGTACGGTAGTGTTTTGGAAGAAAATTGTTTTTTTCGAAAATCGAGCAATTCGGTGATAACTCGAGAACGGTCGAATGTTAGCGTTTGCCGTATGTTGCATCGTGTTCAGATCATCGAATTAACCATATACAGTGAATTTCAAACGTTTAAGAGAAGTGTACGGTAGTGTTTTAGGCAGAAATTGGTTTTTTCGAAAATCGAGCAATTCGGTGATAACTCGAGAACCGTCGAATGTTAGCGCTCGCCGTATGTTGCATCGTGTTCAGCGCATCAAATTACCCCTATACAGTGAATTTGAAGTGGTTACGGGAAGTGTACGGTAGTGTTTTTGAAGGAAAACACGTTAATGCGATATTCGTGCGTTTCACGGGCAGAAAAGCACGTTTTTCACAGTCCTCACTGTTTTGATCATAACTCGAGAACGATCGAATGTTAGCGTTTGCCGTATGTTGCATCGTGTTCAGCGCATCGAATTACCCCTATGCAGTGAATTTGAAGCGTTTAAGGGAAGTGTACGGTAGTGTTTTGGAAGAAAATTGTTTTTTTCGAAAATCGAGCAATTCGATGATAACTCTCGAACGGTCGAATGTTAGCGTTTGCCGTATGTTGCATCGTGTTCGGCGCATCGAATTACCCCTATGCAGTGAATTTGAAGCGTTTAAGGGAAGTGTACGGTAGTGTTTTGGAAGAAAATTGTTTTTTTCGAAAATCGAGCAATTCGGTGATAACTCGAGAACGGTCGAATGTTAGCGTTTGCCGTATGTTGCATCGTGTTCAGATCATCGAATTAACCATATACAGTGAATTTCAAACGTTTAAGAGAAGTGTACGGTAGTGTTTTAGGCAGAAATTGGTTATTTCGAAAATCGAGCAATTCGGTGATAACTCGAGAACCGTCGAATGTTAGCGCTCGCCGTATGTTGCATCGTGTTCAGCGCATCAAATTACCCCTATACAGTGAATTTGAAGTGGTTACGGGAAGTGTACGGTAGTGTTTTTGAAGGAAAACCCGTTGATGCGATATTCGTGCGTTTCACGGACAGAAAAGCACGTTTTTCACAGTCCTCACTGTTTTGATGATAACTCGAGAAAGGTCGAATGTTAGCGTTTGCCGTGTGTTGCATTGTGTTCCACACATCAAATTACCCCTACACACTGAATTTGAAGCGTTTAAGGGAAGTGTACGGTAATGTTTTTGGCCGAAATTGGTTTTTTCGAAAATCGAGCAATTCGATGATAACTCTCGAACGGTCGAATGTTAGCGTTTGCCGTATGTTGCATCGTGTTCAGCGCATCGAATTACCCCTATGCAGTGAATTTGAAGCGTTTAAGGGAAGTGTACGGTAGTGTTTTGGAAGAAAATTGTTTTTTTCGAAAATCGAGCAATTCGGTGATAACTCGAGAACGGTCGAATGTTAGCGTTTGCCGTATGTTGCATCGTGTTCAGATCATCGAATTAACCATATACAGTGAATTTCAAACGTTTAAGAGAAGTGTACGGTAGTGTTTTAGGCATAAATTGGTTTTTTCGAAAATCGAGCAATTCGGTGATAACTCGAGAACCGTCGAATGTTAGCGCTCGCCGTATGTTGCATCGTGTTCAGCGTATCGAATTACCCCTATGCAGTGAATTTGAAGCGTTTAAGGGAAGTGTACGGTAGTGTTTTGGAAGAAAATTGTTTTTTTCGAAAATCGAGCAATTCGATGATAACTCTCGAACGGTCGAATGTTAGCGTTTGCCGTATGTTGCATCGTGTTCAGCGCATCGAATTACCCCTATGCAGTGAATTTGAAGCGTTTAAGGGAAGTGTACGGTAGTGTTTTGGAAGAAAATTGTGTTTTTCGAAAATCGAGCAATTCGGTGATAACTCAAGAACGGTCGAATGTTAGCGTTTGCCGTATGTTGCATCGTATTCAGCGTATCGAATTACCCCTATGCAGTGAATTTGAAGCGTTTAAGGGAAGTGTAAGGTAGTGTTTTGGAAGGAAAACCCGTTAATGCGATATTCGTGCGTTTCACGGGCAGAAAAGCACGTTTTTCACAGTCCTCACTGTTTTGATGATAACTCGAGAACGGTCGAATGTTGGCGTTTGCCGTATGTTGCATCATGTTCAGCGCATCGAATTACCCCTATGCAGTGAATTTGAAGCGTTTAAGGGAAGTGTACGGTAGTGCTTTGGAAGAAAATTTTTTTTTCGAAAATCGAGCAATTCGATGATAACTCTCGAACGGTCGAATGTTAGCGTTTGCCGTATGTTGCATCGTGTTCAGCGCATCGGATTACCCCTATGCAGTGAATTTGAAGCGTTTAAGGGAAGTGTACGGTAGTGTTTTGGAAGAAAATTGTTTTTTTCGAAAATCGAGCAATTCGGTGATAACTCGAGAACGGTCGAATGTTAGCGTTTGCCGTATGTTGCATCGTGTTCAGATCATCGAATTAACAATATACAGTGAATTTCAAACGTTTAAGAGAAGTGTACGGTAGTGTTTTAGGCAGAAATTGGTTTTTTCGAAAATCGAGCAATTCGGTGATAACTCGAGAACCGTCGAATGTTAGCGCTCGCCGTATGTTGCATCGTGTTCAGCGCATCAAATTACCCCTATACAGTGAATTTGAAGTGGTTACGGGAAGTGTACGGTAGTGTTTTTGAAGGAAAACCCGTTAATGCGATATTCGTGCGTTTCACGGGCAGAAAAGCACGTTTTTCACAGTCCTCACTGTTTTGATGATAACTCGAGAAAGGTCGAATGTTAGCGTTTGCCGTGTGTTGCATTGTGTTCCACACATCAAATTACCCCTACACACTGAATTTGAAGCGTTTAAGGGAAGTGTACGGTAATGTTTTTGGCCGAAATTGGTTTTTTTCGAAAATCGAGCAATTCGGTGATAATTCGAGAACGGTCGAATGTTAGCGTTTGCCGTATGTTGCATCGTGTTCAGATCATCGAATTAACCATATACAGTGAATTTCAAACGTTTAAGAGAAGTGTACGGTAGTGTTTTAGGCAGAAATTGGTTTTTTCGAAAATCGAGCAATTCGGTGATAACTCGAGAACCGTCGAATGTTAGCGCTCGCCGTATGTTGCATCGTGTTCAGATCATCGAATTACCCCTATGCAGTGAATTTGAAGCGTTTAAGGGAAGTGTACGGTAGTGTTTTGGAAGAAAATTGTTTTTTTCGAAAATCGAGCAATTCGGTGATAACTCGAGAACGGTCGAATGTTAGCGTTTGCCGTATGTTGCATCGTGTTCAGATCATCGAATTAACCATATACAGTGAATTTCAAACGTTTAAGAGAAGTGTACGGTAGTGTTTTAGGCATAAATTGGTTTTTTCGAAAATCGAGCAATTCGGTGATAACTCGAGAACCGTCGAATGTTAGCGCTCGCCGTATGTTGCATCGTGTTCAGCGTATCGAATTACCCCTATGCAGTGAATTTGAAGCGTTTAAGGGAAGTGTACGGTAGTGTTTTGGAAGAAAATTGTTTTTTTCGAAAATCGAGCAATTCGATGATAACTCTCGAACGGTCGAATGTTAGCGTTTGCCGTATGTTGCATCGTGTTCAGCGCATCGAATTACCCCTATGCAGTGAATTTGAAGCGTTTAAGGGAAGTGTACGGTAGTGTTTTGGAAGAAAATTGTGTTTTTCGAAAATCGAGCAATTCGGTGATAACTCAAGAACGGTCGAATGTTAGCGTTTGCCGTATGTTGCATCGTATTCAGCGTATCGAATTACCCCTATGCAGTGAATTTGAAGCGTTTAAGGGAAGTGTAAGGTAGTGTTTTGGAAGGAAAACCCGTTAATGCGATATTCGTGCGTTTCACGGGCAGAAAAGCACGTTTTTCACAGTCCTCACTGTTTTGATGATAACTCGAGAACGGTCGAATGTTGGCGTTTGCCGTATGTTGCATCATGTTCAGCGCATCGAATTACCCCTATGCAGTGAATTTGAAGCGTTTAAGGGAAGTGTACGGTAGTGTTTTGGAAGAAAATTGTTTTTTTCGAAAATCGAGCAATTCGATGATAACTCTCGAACGGTCGAATGTTAGCGTTTGCCGTATGTTGCATCGTGTTCAGCGCATCGGATTACCCCTATGCAGTGAATTTGAAGCGTTTAAGGGAAGTGTACGGTAGTGTTTTGGAAGAAAATTGTTTTTTTCGAAAATCGAGCAATTCGGTGATAACTCGAGAACGGTCGAATGTTAGCGTTTGCCGTATGTTGCATCGTGTTCAGATCATCGAATTAACAATATACAGTGAATTTCAAACGTTTAAGAGAAGTGTACGGTAGTGTTTTAGGCAGAAATTGGTTTTTTCGAAAATCGAGCAATTCGGTGATAACTCGAGAACCGTCGAATGTTAGCGCTCGCCGTATGTTGCATCGTGTTCAGCGCATCAAATTACCCCTATACAGTGAATTTGAAGCGTTTAAGGGAAGTGTATGGTAATGTTTTTGGCCGAAATTGGTTTTTTCGAAAATCGAGCAATTCGATGATAACTCTCGAACGGTCGAATGTTAGCGTTTGCCGTATGTTGCATCGTGTTCAGCGCATCGAATTACCCCTATGCAGTGAATTTGAAGCGTTTAAGGGAAGTGTACGGTAGTGTTTTGGAAGAAAATTGTTTTTTTCGAAAATCGAGCAATTCGGTGATAACTCGAGAACGGTCGAATGTTAGCGTTTGCCGTATGTTGCATCGTGTTCAGATCATCGAATTAACCATATACAGTGAATTTCAAACGTTTAAGAGAAGTGTACGGTAGTGTTTTAGGCATAAATTGGTTTTTTCGAAAATCGAGCAATTCGGTGATAACTCGAGAACCGTCGAATGTTAGCGCTCGCCGTATGTTGCATCGTGTTCAGCGTATCGAATTACCCCTATGCAGTGAATTTGAAGCGTTTAAGGGAAGTGTACGGTAGTGTTTTGGAAGAAAATTTTTTTTTTCGAAAATCGAGCAATTCGATGATAACTCTCGAACGGTCGAATGTTAGCGTTTGCCGTATGTTGCATCGTGTTCAGCGCATCGAATTACCCCTATGCAGTGAATTTGAAGCGTTTAAGGGAAGTGTACGGTAGTGTTTTGGAAGAAAATTGTGTTTTTCGAAAATCGAGCAATTCGGTGATAACTCAAGAACGGTCGAATGTTAGCGTTTGCCGTATGTTGCATCGTATTCAGCGTATCGAATTACCCCTATGCAGTGAATTTGAAGCGTTTAAGGGAAGTGTAAGGTAGTGTTTTGGAAGGAAAACCCGTTAATGCGATATTCGTGCGTTTCACGGGCAGAAAAGCACGTTTTTCACAGTCCTCACTGTTTTGATGATAACTCGAGAACGGTCGAATGTTGGCGTTTGCCGTATGTTGCATCATGTTCAGCGCATCGAATTACCCCTATGCAGTGAATTTGAAGCGTTTAAGGGAAGTGTACGGTAGTGTTTTGGAAGAAAATTGTTTTTTTCGAAAATCGAGCAATTCGATGATAACTCTCGAACGGTCGAATGTTAGCGTTTGCCGTATGTTGCATCGTGTTCAGCGCATCGGATTACCCCTATGCAGTGAATTTGAAGCGTTTAAGGGAAGTGTACGGTAGTGTTTTGGAAGAAAATTGTTTTTTTCGAAAATCGAGCAATTCGGTGATAACTCGAGAACGGTCGAATGTTAGCGTTTGCCGTATGTTGCATCGTGTTCAGATCATCGAATTAACAATATACAGTGAATTTCAAACGTTTAAGAGAAGTGTACGGTAGTGTTTTAGGCAGAAATTGGTTTTTTCGAAAATCGAGCAATTCGGTGATAACTCGAGAACCGTCGAATGTTAGCGCTCGCCGTATGTTGCATCGTGTTCAGCGCATCAAATTACCCCTATACAGTGAATTTGAAGTGGTTACGGGAAGTGTACGGTAGTGTTTTTGAAGGAAAACCCGTTAATGCGATATTCGTGCGTTTCACGGGCAGAAAAGCACGTTTTTCACAGTCCTCACTGTTTTGATGATAACTCGAGAAAGGTCGAATGTTAGCGTTTGCCGTGTGTTGCATTGTGTTCCACACATCAAATTACCCCTACACACTGAATTTGAAGCGTTTAAGGGAAGTGTACGGTAATGTTTTTGGCCGAAATTGGTTTTTTCGAAAATCGAGCAATTCGGTGATAACTCGAGAACGGTCGAATGTTAGCGTTTGCCGTATGTTGCATCGTGTTCAGATCATCGAATTAACCATATACAGTGAATTTCAAACGTTTAAGAGAAGTGTACGGTAGTGTTTTAGGCAGAAATTGTTTTTTTCGAAAATTGAGCAATTCGGTGATAACTCGAGAACCGTCGAATGTTAGCGCTCGCCGTATGTTGCATCGTGTTCAGATCATCGAATTACCCCTATGCAGTGAATTTGAAGCGTTTAAGGGAAGTGTACGGTAGTGTTTTGGAAGAAAATTGTTTTTTTCGAAAATCGAGCAATTCGGTGATAACTCAAGCACGGTCGAATGTTAGCGTTTGCCGTATGTTGCATCGTGTTCAGCGTATCGAATTACCCCTATGCAGTGAATTTGAAGCGTTTAAGGGAAGTGTACGGTAGTGTTTTGGAAGAAAATTGTTTTTTTCGAAAATCGAGCAATTCGGTGATAACTCGAGAACGGTCGAATGTTAGCGTTTGCCGTATGTTGCATCGTGTTCAGATCAGCGAATTACCCCTATGCAGTGAATTTGAAGCGTTTAAGGGAAGTGTACGGTAGTGTTTTGGAAGAAAATTGTTTTTTTCGAAAATCGAGCAATTCGGTGATAACTCGAGAACGGTCGAATGTTAGCGTTTGCCGTATGTTGCATCGTGTTCAGATAATCGAATTAACTATATACAGTGAATTTCAAACGTTTAAGAGAAGTGTACGGTAGTGTTTTAGGCAGAAATTGGTTTTTTCGAAAATCGAGCAATTCGGTGATAACTCGAGAACCGTCGAATGGTAGCGCTCGGCGTATGTTGCATCGTGTTCAGCGCATCAAATTACCCCTATACAGTGAATTTGAAGTGGTTACGGGAAGTGTACGGTAGTGTTTTTGAAGGAAAACCCGTTAATGCGATATTCGTGCGTTTCACGGGCAGAAAAGCACGTTTTTCACAGTCCTCACTGTTTTGATGATAACTCGAGAAAGGTCGAATGTTAGCGTTTGCCGTGTGTCGCATTGTGTTCCACACATCAAATTACCCCTACACACTGAATTTGAAGCGTTTAAGGGAAGTGTACGGTAGTGTTTTGGAAGAAAATTGTTTTTTTCGAAAATCGCGCAATTCGGTGATAACTCAAGAACGGTCGAATGTTAGCGTTTGCCGTATGTTGCATCGTGTTCAGCGTATCGAATTACCCCTATGCAGTGAATTTGAAGCGTTTAAGGGAAGTGTACGGTAGTGTTTTGGAAGAAAATTGTTTTTTTCGAAAATCGAGCAATTGGGTGATAACTCGAGAACGGTCGAATGTTAGCGTTTGCCGTATGTTGCATCGTGTTCAGATCATCGAATTAACCATATACAGTGAATTTCAAACGTTTAAGAGAAGTGTACGGTAGTGTTTTAGGCAGAAATTGGTTTTTTCGAAAATCGAGCAATTCGGTGATAACTCGAGAACCGTCGAATGTTAGCGCTCGCCGTATGTTGCATCGTGTTCAGCGCATCAAATTACCCCTATACAGTGAATTTGAAGTGGTTACGGGACGTGTACGGTAGTATTTTTGAAGGAAAACCCGTTAATGCGATATTCGTGCGTTTCACGGGCAGAAAAGCACGTTTTTCACAGTCCTCACTGTTTTGATCATAACTCGAGAACGATCGAATGTTAGCGTTTGCCGTATGTTGCATCGTGTTCAGCGCATCGAATTACCCCTATGCAGTGAATTTGAAGCGTTTAAGGGAAGTGTACGGTAGTGTTTTGGAAGAAAATTGTTTTTTTCGAAAATCGAGCAATTCGGTGATAACTCAAGAACGGTCGAATGTTAGCGTTTGCCGTATGTTGCATCGTGTTCAGATCATCGAATTAACCATGTACAGTGTATTTCAAACGTTTAAGAGAAGTGTACGGTAGTGTTTTAGGCAGAAATTGTTTTTTTCAAAAATCGAGCAATTCGGTGATAACTCGAGAACGGTCGAATGTTAGCGCTCGCCGTATGTTGCATCGTGTTCAGCGCATCAAATTACCCCTATACAGTGAATTTGAAGTGGTTACGGGAAGTGTACGGTAGTGTTTTTGAAGGAAAACCCGTTAATGCGATATTCGTGCGTTTCACGGGCAGAAAAGCACGTTTTTCACAGTCCTCACTGTTTTGATGATAACTCGAGAACGGTCGAATGTTGGCGTTTGCCGTATGTTGCATCGTGTTCAGCACACCGAATTACCCCTACACACTGAATTTGAAGCGTTTAAGGGAAGTGTACGGTAATGTTTTTGGCCGAAATTGGGTTTTTCGAAAATCGAGCAATTCGATGATAACTCTCGAACGGTCGAATGTTAGCGTTTGCCGTATGTTGCATCGTGTTTAGCGCATCGAATTACCCCTATGCAGTGAATTTGAAGCGTTTAAGGGAAGTGTACGGTAGTGTTTTGGAAGAAAATTGTTTTTTTCGAAAATCGAGCAATTCGGTGATAACTCGAGAACCGTCGAATGTTAGCACTCGCCGTATGTTGCATCGTGTTCAGCGCATCGAATTACCCCTATGCAGTGAATTTGAAGCGTTTAAGGGAAGTGTACGGTAGTGTTTTGGAAGAAAATTGTTATTTTCGAAAATCGAACAATTCGATGATACCTCGAGAACGGTCGAATGTTGGCGTTTGCCGTATGTTGCATCGTGTTCAGCACACCGAATTACCCCTACACAGTGAATTTGAAGTGGTTACGGGAAGTGTACGGTAGTGTTTTTGAAGGAAAACCCGTTAATGCGATATTCGTGCGTTTCACGGGCAGAAAAGCACGTTTTTCACAGTCCTCACTGTTTTGATGATAACTCGAGAACGGTCGAATGTTGGCGTTTGCCGTATGTTGCATCGTGTTCAGCACACCGAATTACCCCTACACACTGAATTTGAAGCGTTTAAGGGAAGTGTACGGTAATGTTTTTGGCCGAAATTGGTTTTTTCGAAAATCGAGCAATTCGATGATAACTCTCGAACCGTCGAATGTTAGCGTTTGCCGTATGTTGCATCGTGTTTAGCGCATCGAATTACCCCTATGCAGTGAATTTGAAGCGTTTAAGGGAAGTGTACGGTAGTGTTTTGGAAGAAAATTGTTTTTTTCGAAAATCGAGCAATTCGGTGATAACTCGAGAACGGTCGAATGTTAGCACTCGCCGTATGTTGCATCGTGTTCAGCGCATCGAATAACCCGTATACAGTGATTTTGAAGTGGTTACGGGAAGTGTAGGGTAGTGCTTTTGAAGGAAAACCCCTTAATGCGATATTCGTTCGTTTCACGGGCAGAAAAGCACGTTTTTCACAGTCCTCACTGTTTTGATCATAACTCGAGAACGATCGAATGTTAGCGTTTGCCGTATGTTGCATCGTGTTCAGCGCATCGAATTACCCCTATGCAGTGAATTTGAAGCGTTTAAGGGAAGTGTACGGTAGTGTTTTGGAAGAAAATTGTTTTTTTCGAAAATCGAGCAATTCGATGATAACTCTCGAACGGTCGAATGTTAGCGTTTGCCGTATGTTGCATCGTGTTCAGCGCATCGAATTACCCCTATGCAGTGAATTTGAAGCGTTTAAGGGAAGTGTACGCTAGTGTTTTGGAAGAAAAATGTTTTTTTCAAAAATCGAGCAATTCGGTGATAACTCAAGAACGGTCGAATGTTAGCGTTTGCCGTATGTTGCATCGTATTCAGCGTATCGAATTACCCCTATGCAGTGAATTTGAAGCGTTTAAGGGAAGTGTGCGGTAGTGTTTTGGAAGAAAATTGTTTTTTTCGAAAATCGAGCAATTCGGTGATAACTCGAAAACGGTCGAATGTTAGCGTTTGCCGTATGTTGCATCGTGTTCAGATCATCGAATTAACCATATACAGTGAATTTCAAACGTTTAAGAGAAGTGTACGGTAGTGTTTTAGGCAGAAATTGGTTTTTTCGAAAATCGAGCAATTCGGTGATAACTCGAGAACCGTCGAATGTTAGCGCTCGCCGTATGTTGTATCGTGTTCAGCGCATCAAATTACTCCTATACAGTGAATTTGAAGTGGTTACGGGAAGTGTACGGTAGTGTTTTTGAAGGAAAACCCGTTAATGCGATATTCGTGCGTTTCACGGGCAGAAAAGCACGTTTTTCACAGTCCTCACTGTTTTGATCATAACTCGAGAACGGTCGAATGTTGGCGTTTGCCGTATGTTGCATCGTATTCAGCGTATCGAATTGCCCCTATGCAGTGAATTTGAAGCGTTTAAGGGAAGTGTGCGGTAGTGTTTTGGAAGAAAATTGTTATTTTCGAAAATCGAACAATTCGATGATACCTCGAGAACGGTCGAATGTTGGCGTTTGCCGTATGTTGCATCGTGTTCAGCACACCGAATTACCCCTACACAGTGAATTTGAAGTGGTTACGGGAAGTGTACGGTAGTGTTTTTGAAGGAAAACCCGTTAATGCGATATTCGTGCGTTTCACGGGCAGAAAAGCACGTTTTTCACAGTCCTCACTGTTTTGATGATAACTCGAGAACGGTCGAATGTTGGCGTTTGCCGTATGTTGCATCGTGTTCAGCACACCGAATTACCCCTACACACTGAATTTGAAGCGTTTAAGGGAAGTGTACGGTAGTGTTTTGGAAGAAAATTGTTTTTTTCGAAAATCGAGCAATTCGGTGATAACTCGAGAACGGTCGAATGTTAGCACTCGCCGTATGTTGCATCGTGTTCAGCGCATCGAATAACTCCTATACAGTGATTTTGAAGTGGTTACGGGAAGTGTAGGGTAGTGCTTTTGAAGGAAAACCCGTTAATGCGATATTCGTGCGTTTCACGGGCAGAAAAGCACGTTTTTCACAGTCCTCACTGTTTTGATCATAACTCGAGAACGATCGAATGTTAGCGTTTGCCGTATGTTGCATCGTGTTCAGCGCATCAAATTACCCCTATGCAGTGAATTTGAAGCGTTTAAGGGAAGTGTACGGTAGTGTTTTGGAAGAAAATTGTTTTTTTCGAAAATCGAGCAATTCGATGATAACTCTCGAACGGTCGAATGTTAGCGTTTGCCGTATGTTGCATCGTGTTCAGCGCATCGAATTACCCCTATGCAGTGAATTTGGAGCGTTTAAGGGAAGTGTACGGTAGTGTTTTGGAAGAAAATTGTTTTTTTCGAAAATCGAGCAATTCGGAGATAACTCAAGAACGGTCGAATGTTAGCGTTTGCCGTATGTTGCATCGTGTTCAGCGTATCGAATTACCCCTATGCAGGGAATTTGCAGCTTTTAAGGGAAGTGTACGGTAGTGTTTTGGAAGAAAATTGTTTTTTTCGAAAATCGAGCAATTCGGTGATAACTCGAGAACGGTCGAATGTTAGCGTTTGCCGTATGTTGCATCGTGTTCAGATCATCGAATTAACCATATACAGTGAATTTCAAACGTTTAAGAGAAGTGTACGGTAGTGTTTTAGGCAGAAATTGGTTTTTTCGAAAATCGAGCAATTCGGTGATAACTCGAGAACCGTCGAATGTTAGCGCTCGCCGTATGTTGCATCGTGTTCAGCGTATCGAATTACCCCTATGCAGTGAATTTGAAGCGTTTAAGGGAAGTGTACGGTAGTGTTTTGGAAGAAAATTGTTTTTTTCGAAAATCGAGCAATTCGATGACAACTCTCGAACGGTCGAATGTTAGCGTTTGCCGTATGTTGCATCGTGTTTAGCGCATCGAATTACCCCTATGCAGTGAATTTGAAGCGTTTAAGGGAAGTGTACGGTAGTGTTTTGGAAGAAAATTGTTTTTTTCGAAAATCGAGCAATTCGGTGATAACTCGAGAACGGTCGAATGTTAGCACTCGCCGTATGTTGCATCGTGTTCAGCGCATCGAATAACCCCTATACAGTGATTTTGAAGTGGTTACGGGAAGTGTAGGGTAGTGCTTTTGAAGGAAAACCCGTTAATGCGATATTCGTTCGTTTCACGGGCAGAAAAGCACGTTTTTCACAGTCCTCACTGTTTTGATCATAACTCGAGAACGATCGAATGTTAGCGTTTGCCGTATGTTGCATCGTGTTCAGCGCATCGAATTACCCCTATGCAGTGAATTTGAAGCGTTTAAGGGAAGTGTACGGTAGTGTTTTGGAAGAAAATTGTTTTTTTCGAAAATCGAGCAATTCGATGATAACTCTCGAACGGTCGAATGTTAGCGTTTGCCGTATGTTGCATCGTGTTCAGCGCATCGAATTACCCCTATGCAGTGAATTTGAAGCGTTTAAGGGAAGTGTACGGTAGTGTTTTGGAAGAAAATTGTTTTTTTCAAAAATCGAGCAATTCGGTGATAACTCAAGAACGGTCGAATGTTAGCGTTTGCCGTATGTTGCATCGTGTTCAGCGTATCGAATTACCCCTATGCAGTGAATTTGAAGCGTTTAAGGGAAGTGTGCGGTAGTGTTTTGGAAGAAAATTGTTTTTTTCGAAAATCGAGCAATTCGGTGATAACTCGAGAACGGTCGAATGTTAGCGTTTGCCGTATGTTGCATCGTGTTCAGATCATCGAATTAACCATATACAGTGAATTTCAAACGTTTAAGAGAAGTGTACGGTAGTGTTTTAGGCAGAAATTGGTTTTTTCGAAAATCGAGCAATTCGGTGATAACTCGAGAACCGTCGAATGTTAGCGCTCGCCGTATGTTGCATCGTGTTCAGCGTATCGAATTACCCCTATGCAGTGAATTTGAAGCGTTTAAGGGAAGTGTACGGTAGTGTTTTGGAAGAAAATTGTTTTTTTCGAAAATCGAGCAATTCGATGATAACTCTCGAACGGTCGAATGTTAGCGTTTGCCGTATGTTGCATCGTGTTCAGCGCATCGAATTACCCCTATGCAGTGAATTTGAAGCGTTTAAGGGAAGTGTACGGTAGTGTTTTGGAAGAAAATTGTGTTTTTCGAAAATCGAGCAATTCGGTGATAACTCAAGAACGGTCGAATGTTAGCGTTTGCCGTATGTTGCATCGTATTCAGCGTATCGAATTACCCCTATGCAGTGAATTTGAAGCGTTTAAGGGAAGTGTACGGTAGTGTTTTGGAAGAAAATTGTTTTTTTCGAAAATCGAGCAATTCGGTGATAACTCGAGAACGGTCGAATGTTAGCGTTTGCCGTATGTTGCATCGTGTTCAGATCATCGAATTAACCATATACAGTGAATTTCAAACGTTTAAGAGAAGTGTACGGTAGTGTTTTAGGCAGAAATTGGTTTTTTCGAAAATCGAGCAATTCGGTGATAACTCGAGAACCGTCGAATGTTAGCGCTCGCCGTATGTTGCATCGTGTTCAGCGCATCAAATTACCCCTATACAGTGAATTTGAAGTGGTTACGGGAAGTGTACGGTAGTGTTTTTGAAGAAAAAACACGTTAATGCGATATTCGTGCGTTTCACGGGCAGAAAAGCACGTTTTTCACAGTCCTCACTGTTTTGATCATAACTCGAGAACGATCGAATGTTAGCGTTTGCCGTATGTTGCATCGTGTTCAGCGCATCGAATTACCCCTATGCAGTGAATTTGAAGCGTTTAAGGGAAGTGTACGGTAGTGTTTTGGAAGAAAATTGTTTTTTTCGAAAATCGAGCAATTCGATGATAACTCTCGAACGGTCGAATGTTAGCGTTTGCCGTATGTTGCATCGTGTTCGGCGCATCGAATTACCCCTATGCAGTGAATTTGAAGCGTTTAAGGGAAGTGTACGGTAGTGTTTTGGAAGAAAATTGTTTTTTTCGAAAATCGAGCAATTCGGTGATAACTCGAGAACGGTCGAATGTTAGCGTTTGCCGTATGTTGCATCGTGTTCAGATCATCGAATTAACCATATACAGTGAATTTCAAACGTTTAAGAGAAGTGTACGGTAGTGTTTTAGGCAGAAATTGGTTATTTCGAAAATCGAGCAATTCGGTGATAACTCGAGAACCGTCGAATGTTAGCGCTCGCCGTATGTTGCATCGTGTTCAGCGCATCAAATTACCCCTATACAGTGAATTTGAAGTGGTTACGGGAAGTGTACGGTAGTGTTTTTGAAGGAAAACCCGTTAATGCGATATTCGTGCGTTTCACGGGCAGAAAAGCACGTTTTTCACAGTCCTCACTGTTTTGATGATAACTCGAGAAAGGTCGAATGTTAGCGTTTGCCGTGTGTTGCATTGTGTTCCACACATCAAATTACCCCTACACACTGAATTTGAAGCGTTTAAGGGAAGTGTACGGTAATGTTTTTGGCCGAAATTGGTTTTTTCGAAAATCGAGCAATTCGATGATAACTCTCGAACGGTCGAATGTTAGCGTTTGCCGTATGTTGCATCGTGTTCAGCGCATCGAATTACCCCTATGCAGTGAATTTGAAGCGTTTAAGGGAAGTGTACGGTAGTGTTTTGGAAGAAAATTGTTTTTTTCGAAAATCGAGCAATTCGGTGATAACTCGAGAACGGTCGAATGTTAGCGTTTGCCGTATGTTGCATCGTGTTCAGATCATCGAATTAACCATATACAGTGAATTTCAAACGTTTAAGAGAAGTGTACGGTAGTGTTTTAGGCATAAATTGGTTTTTTCGAAAATCGAGCAATTCGGTGATAACTCGAGAACGGTCGAATGTTAGCGTTTGCCGTATGTTGCATCGTGTTCAGATCATCGAATTAACAATATACAGTGAATTTCAAACGTTTAAGAGAAGTGTACGGTAGTGTTTTAGGCAGAAATTGGTTTTTTCGAAAATCGAGCAATTCGGTGATAACTCGAGAACCGTCGAATGTTAGCGCTCGCCGTATGTTGCATCGTGTTCAGCGCATCAAATTACCCCTATACAGTGAATTTGAAGTGGTTACGGGAAGTGTACGGTAGTGTTTTTGAAGGAAAACCCGTTAATGCGATATTCGTGCGTTTCACGGGCAGAAAAGCACGTTTTTCACAGTCCTCACTGTTTTGATGATAACTCGAGAAAGGTCGAATGTTAGCGTTTGCCGTGTGTTGCATTGTGTTCCACACATCAAATTACCCCTACACACTGAATTTGAAGCGTTTAAGGGAAGTGTACGGTAATGTTTTTGGCCGAAATTGGTTTTTTCGAAAATCGAGCAATTCGGTGATAATTCGAGAACGGTCGAATGTTAGCGTTTGCCGTATGTTGCATCGTGTTCAGATCATCGAATTAACCATATACAGTGAATTTCAAACGTTTAAGAGAAGTGTACGGTAGTGTTTTAGGCAGAAATTGGTTTTTTCGAAAATCGAGCAATTCGGTGATAACTCGAGAACCGTCGAATGTTAGCGCTCGCCGTATGTTGCATCGTGTTCAGATCATCGAATTACCCCTATGCAGTGAATTTGAAGCGTTTAAGGGAAGTGTACGGTAGTGTTTTGGAAGAAAATTGTTTTTTTCGAAAATCGAGCAATTCGGTGATAACTCGAGAACGGTCGAATGTTAGCGTTTGCCGTATGTTGCATCGTGTTCAGATCATCGAATTAACCATATACAGTGAATTTCAAACGTTTAAGAGAAGTGTACGGTAGTGTTTTAGGCATAAATTGGTTTTTTCGAAAATCGAGCAATTCGGTGATAACTCGAGAACCGTCGAATGTTAGCGCTCGCCGTATGTTGCATCGTGTTCAGCGTATCGAATTACCCCTATGCAGTGAATTTGAAGCGTTTAAGGGAAGTGTACGGTAGTGTTTTGGAAGAAAATTGTTTTTTTCGAAAATCGAGCAATTCGATGATAACTCTCGAACGGTCGAATGTTAGCGTTTGCCGTATGTTGCATCGTGTTCAGCGCATCGAATTACCCCTATGCAGTGAATTTGAAGCGTTTAAGGGAAGTGTACGGTAGTGTTTTGGAAGAAAATTGTGTTTTTCGAAAATCGAGCAATTCGGTGATAACTCAAGAACGGTCGAATGTTAGCGTTTGCCGTATGTTGCATCGTATTCAGCGTATCGAATTACCCCTATGCAGTGAATTTGAAGCGTTTAAGGGAAGTGTAAGGTAGTGTTTTGGAAGGAAAACCCGTTAATGCGATATTCGTGCGTTTCACGGGCAGAAAAGCACGTTTTTCACAGTCCTCACTGTTTTGATGATAACTCGAGAACGGTCGAATGTTGGCGTTTGCCGTATGTTGCATCATGTTCAGCGCATCGAATTACCCCTATGCAGTGAATTTGAAGCGTTTAAGGGAAGTGTACGGTAGTGTTTTGGAAGAAAATTGTTTTTTTCGAAAATCGAGCAATTCGATGATAACTCTCGAACGGTCGAATGTTAGCGTTTGCCGTATGTTGCATCGTGTTCAGCGCATCGGATTACCCCTATGAAGTGAATTTGAAGCGTTTAAGGGAAGTGTACGGTAGTGTTTTGGAAGAAAATTTTTTTTTTCGAAAATCGAGCAATTCGGTGATAACTCGAGAACGGTCGAATGTTAGCGTTTGCCGTATGTTGCATCGTGTTCAGATCATCGAATTAACAATATACAGTGAATTTCAAACGTTTAAGAGAAGTGTACGGTAGTGTTTTAGGCAGAAATTGGTTTTTTCGAAAATCGAGCAATTCGGTGATAACTCGAGAACCGTCGAATGTTAGCGCTCGCCGTATGTTGCATCGTGTTCAGCGCATCAAATTACCCCTATACAGTGAATTTGAAGTGGTTACGGGAAGTGTACGGTAGTGTTTTTGAAGGAAAACCCGTTAATGCGATATTCGTGCGTTTCACGGGCAGAAAAGCACGTTTTTCACAGTCCTCACTGTTTTGATGATAACTCGAGAAAGGTCGAATGTTAGCGTTTGCCGTGTGTTGCATTGTGTTCCACACATCAAATTACCCCTACACACTGAATTTGAAGCGTTTAAGGGAAGTGTACGGTAATGTTTTTGGCCGAAATTGGTTTTTTCGAAAATCGAGCAATTCGATGATAACTCTCGAACGGTCGAATGTTAGCGTTTGCCGTATGTTGCATCGTGTTCAGCGCATCGAATTACCCCTATGCAGTGAATTTGAAGCGTTTAAGGGAAGTGTACGGTAGTGTTTTGGAAGAAAATTGTTTTTTTCGAAAATCGAGCAATTCGGTGATAACTCGAGAACGGTCGAATGTTAGCGTTTGCCGTATGTTGCATCGTGTTCAGATCAGCGAATTACCCCTATGCAGTGAATTTGAAGCGTTTAAGGGAAGTGTACGGTAGTGTTTTGGAAGAAAATTGTTTTTTTCGAAAATCGAGCAATTCGGTGATAACTCGAGAACGGTCGAATGTTAGCGTTTGCCGTATGTTGCATCGTGTTCAGATAATCGAATTAACTATATACAGTGAATTTCAAACGTTTAAGAGAAGTGTACGGTAGTGTTTTAGGCAGAAATTGGTTTTTTCGAAAATCGAGCAATTCGGTGATAACTCGAGAACCGTCGAATGGTAGCGCTCGGCATATGTTGCATCGTGTTCAGCGCATCAAATTACCCCTATACAGTGAATTTGAAGTGGTTACGGGAAGTGTACGGTAGTGTTTTTGAAGGAAAACCCGTTAATGCGATATTCGTGCGTTTCACGGGCAGAAAAGCACGTTTTTCACAGTCCTCACTGTTTTGATGATAACTCGAGAAAGGTCGAATGTTAGCGTTTGCCGTGTGTCGCATTGTGTTCCACACATCAAATTACCCCTACACACTGAATTTGAAGCGTTTAAGGGAAGTGTACGGTAGTGTTTTGGAAGAAAATTGTTTTTTTCGAAAATCGCGCAATTCGGTGATAACTCAAGAACGGTCGAATGTTAGCGTTTGCCGTATGTTGCATCGTGTTCAGCGTATCGAATTACCCCTATGCAGTGAATTTGAAGCGTTTAGGGGAAGTGTACGGTAGTGTTTTGGAAGAAAATTGTTTTTTTCGAAAATCGAGCAATTGGGTGATAACTCGAGAACGGTCGAATGTTAGCGTTTGCCGTATGTTGCATCGTGTTCAGATCATCGAATTAACCATATACAGTGAATTTCAAACGTTTAAGAGAAGTGTACGGTAGTGTTTTAGGCAGAAATTGGTTTTTTCGAAAATCGAGCAATTCGGTGATAACTCGAGAACCGTCGAATGTTAGCGCTCGCCGTATGTTGCATCGTGTTCAGCGCATCAAATTACCCCTATACAGTGAATTTGAAGTGGTTACGGGACGTGTACGGTAGTATTTTTGAAGGAAAACCCGTTAATGCGATATTCGTGCGTTTCACGGGCAGAAAAGCACGTTTTTCACAGTCCTCACTGTTTTGATCATAACTCGAGAACGATCGAATGTTAGCGTTTGCCGTATGTTGCATCGTGTTCAGCGCATCGAATTACCCCTATGCAGTGAATTTGAAGCGTTTAAGGGAAGTGTACGGTAGTGTTTTGGAAGAAAATTGTTTTTTTCGAAAATCGAGCAATTCGGTGATAACTCAAGAACGGTCGAATGTTAGCGTTTGCCGTATGTTGCATCGTGTTCAGATCATCGAATTAACCATGTACAGTGTATTTCAAACGTTTAAGAGAAGTGTACGGTAGTGTTTTAGGCAGAAATTGTTTTTTTCAAAAATCGAGCAATTCGGTGATAACTCGAGAACCGTCGAATGTTAGCGCTCGCCGTATGTTGCATCGTGTTCAGCGCATCAAATTACCCCTATACAGTGAATTTGAAGTGGTTACGGGAAGTGTACGGTAGTGTTTTTGAAGGAAAACCCGTTAATGCGATATTCGGCGTTTCACGGGCAGAAAAGCACGTTTTTCACAGTCCTCACTGTTTTGATGATAACTCGAGAAAGGTCGAATGTTAGCGTTTGCCGTGTGTTGCATTGTGTTCAGCACATCAAATTACCCCTACACACTGAATTTAAAGCGTTTAAGGGAAGTGTACGGTAATGTTTTTGGCCGAAATTGGTTTTTTCGAAAATCGAGCAATTCGATGATAACTCTCGAACGGTCGAATGTTAGCGTTTGCCGTATGTTGCATCGTGTTCAGCGCATCGAATTACCCCTATGCAGTGAATTTGAAGCGTTTAAGGGAAGTGTACGGTAGTGTTTTGGAAGAAAATTGTTTTTTTCGAAAATCGAGCAATTCGGTGATAACTCAAGAACGGTCGAATGTTAGCGTTTCCCGGATGTTGCATTGTGTTCAGCACATCGAATTACCCCTATACAGTGAATTTGAAGCGTTTGAGAGAAGTGTACGGTAGTGTTTAGGCAGAAATTTTTTTTTTCGAAAATCGAGCAATTCGGTGATAACTCGCGAACGGTCGAATGTTAGCACTCGCCGTATGTTGCATCGTGTTCAGCGTATCGAATTACCCCTATCCAGTGAATTTGAAGCGTTTAACGGAAGTGTACGGTAGTGTTTTGGAAGAAAATTGTTTTTTTCGAAAATCGAGCAATTCGATGATAACTCTCGAACGGTCGAATGTTAGCGTTTGCCGTATGTTGCATCGTGTTCAGCGCATCGAATTACCCCTATGCAGTGAATTTGAAGCGTTTAAGGGAAGTGTACGGTAGTGTTTTGGAAGAAAATTGTTTTTTTCGAAAATCGAGCAATTCGGTGATAACTCGAGAACGGTCGAATGTTAGCGTTTGCCGTATGTTGCATCGTGTTCAGATCATCGAATTAACCATATACAGTGAATTTCAAACGTTTAAGAGAAGTGTACGGTAGTGTTTTAGGCAGAAATTGGTTTTTTCGAAAATCGAGCAATTCGGTGATAACTCGAGAACCGTCGAATGTTAGCGCTCGCCGTATGTTGCATCGTGTTCAGCGCATCAAATTACTCCTATACAGTGAATTTGAAGTGGTTACGGGAAGTGTACGGTAGTGTTTTTGAAGGAAAACCCGTTAATGCGATATTCGTGCGTTTCACGGGCAGAATAGCACGTTTTTCACAGTCCTCACTGTTTTGATCATAACTCGAGAACGATCAAATGTTAGCGTTTGCCGTATGTTGCATCATGTTCAGCGCATCGAATTACCCCTATGCAGTGAATTTGAAGCGTTTAAGGGAAGTGTACGGTAGTGTTTTGGAAGAAAATTTTTTTTTTCGAAAATCGAGCAATTCGGTGATAACTCGAGAACGGTCGAATGTTAGCGTTTGCCGTATGTTGCATCGTGTTCAGCGCATCGAATTACCCCTATGCAGTGAATTTGAAGCGTTTAAGGGAAGTGTACGGTAGTGTTTTGGAAGAAAATTGTGTTTTTCGAAAATCGAGCAATTCGGTGATAACTCAAGAACGGTCGAATGTTAGCGTTTGCCGTATGTTGCATCGTATTCAGCGTATCGAATTACCCCTATGCAGTGAATTTGAAGCGTTTAAGGGAAGTGTACGGTAGTGTTTTGGAAGAAAATTGTTTTTTTCGAAAATCGAGCAATTCGGTGATAACTCGAGAACGGTCGAATGTTAGCGTTTGCCGTATGTTGCATCGTGTTCAGATCATCGAATTAACCATATACAGTGAATTTCAAACGTTTAAGAGAAGTGTACGGTAGTGTTTTAGACAGAAATTGGTTTTTTCGAAAATCGAGCAATTCGGTGATAACTCGAGAACCGTCGAATGTTAGCGCTCGCCGTATGTTGCATCGTGTTCAGCGCATCAAATTACTCCTATACAGTGAATTTGAAGTGGTTACGGGAAGTGTACGGTACTGTTTTTGAAGGAAAACCCGTTAATGCGATATTCGTGCGTTTCACGGGCAGAATAGCACGTTTTTCACAGTCCTCACTGTTTTGATCATAACTCGAGAACGATCAAATGTTAGCGTTTGCCGTATGTTGCATCATGTTCAGCGCATCGAATTACCCCTATGCAGTGAATTTGAAGCGTTTAAGGGAAGTGTACGGTAGTGTTTTGGAAGAAAATTTTTTTTTTCGAAAATCGAGCAATTCGGTGATAACTCGAGAACGGTCGAATGTTAGCGTTTGCCGTATGTTGCATCGTGTTCAGCGTATCGAATTACCCCTATGCAGTGAATTTGAAGCGTTTAAGGGAAGTGTACGGTAGTGTTTTGGAAGAAAATTGTTTTTTTCGAAAATCGAGCAATTCGGTGATAACTCGAGAACGGTCGAATGTTAGCGTTTGCCGTATGTTGCATCGTGTTCAGATCATCGAATTAACCATATACAGTGAATTTCAAACGTTTAAGAGAAGTGTACGGTAGTGTTTTAGGCAGAAATTGGTTTTTTCGAAAATCGAGCAATTCGGTGATAACTCGAGAACCGTCGAATGTTAGCGCTCGCCGTATGTTGCATCGTGTTCAGCGTATCGAATTACCCCTATGCAGTGAATTTGAAGCGTTTAACGGAAGTGTACGGTAGTGTTTTGGAAGAAAATTGTTTTTTTCGAAAATCGAGCAATTCGATGATAACTCTCGAACGGTCGAATGTTAGCGTTTGCCGTATGTTGCATCGTGTTCAGCGCATCGAATTACCCCTATGCAGTGAATTTGAAGCGTTTAAGGGAAGTGTACGGTAGTGTTTTGGAAGAAAATTGTGTTTTTCGAAAATCGAGCAATTCGGTGATAACTCAAGAACGGTCGAATGTTAGCGTTTGCCGTATGTTGCATCGTATTCAGCGTATCGAATTACCCCTATGCAGTGAATTTGAAGCGTTTAAGGGAAGTGTACGGTAGTGTTTTGGAAGAAAATTGTTTTTTTCGAAAATCGAGCAATTCGGTGATAACTCGAGAACGGTCGAATGTTAGCGTTTGCCGTATGTTGCATCGTGTTCAGATCATCGAATTAACCATATACAGTGAATTTCAAACGTTTAAGAGAAGTGTACGGTAGTGTTTTAGGCAGAAATTGGTTTTTTCGAAAATCGAGCAATTCGGTGATAACTCGAGAACCGTCGAATGTTAGCGCTCGCCGTATGTTGCATCGTGTTCAGCGCATCAAATTACTCCTATACAGTGAATTTGAAGTGGTTACGGGAAGTGTACGGTAGTGTTTTTGAAGGAAAACCCGTTAATGCGATATTCGTGCGTTTCACGGGCAGAATAGCACGTTTTTCACAGTCCTCACTGTTTTGATCATAACTCGAGAACGATCAAATGTTAGCGTTTGCCGTATGTTGCATCATGTTCAGCGCATCGAATTACCCCTATGCAGTGAATTTGAAGCGTTTAAGGGAAGTGTACGGTAGTGTTTTGGAAGAAAATTTTTTTTTTCGAAAATCGAGCAATTCGGTGATAACTCGAGAACGGTCGAATGTTAGCGTTTGCCGTATGTTGCATCGTGTTCAGCGCATCGAATTACCCCTATGCAGTGAATTTGAAGCGTTTAAGGGAAGTGTACGGTAGTGTTTTGGAAGAAAATTGTTATTTTCGAAAATCGAACAATTCGATGATACCTCGAGAACGGTCGAATGTTGGCGTTTGCCGTATGTTGCATCGTGTTCAGCACACCGAATTACCCCTACACAGTGAATTTGAAGTGGTTACGGGAAGTGTACGGTAGTGTTTTTGAAGGAAAACCCGTTAATGCGATATTCGTGCGTTTCACGGGCAGAAAAGCACGTTTTTCACAGTCCTCACTGTTTTGATGATAACTCGAGAACGGTCGAATGTTGGCGTTTGCCGTATGTTGCATCGTGTTCAGCACACCGAATTACCCCTACACACTGAATTTGAAGCGTTTAAGGGAAGTGTACGGTAATGTTTTTGGCCGAAATTGGTTTTTTCGAAAATCGAGCAATTCGATGATAACTCTCGAACGGTCGAATGTTAGCGTTTGCCGTATGTTGCATCGTGTTTAGCGCATCGAATTACCCCTATGCAGTGAATTTGAAGCGTTTAAGGGAAGTGTACGGTAGTGTTTTGGAAGAAAATTGTTTTTTTCGAAAATCGAGCAATTCGGTGATAACTCGAGAACGGTCAAATGTTAGCACTCGCCGTATGTTGCATCGTGTTCAGCGCATCGAATAACCCCTATACAGTGATTTTGAAGTGGTTACGGGAAGTGTAGGGTAGTGCTTTTGAAGGAAAACCCGTTAATGCGATATTCGTGCGTTTCACGGGCAGAAAAGCACGTTTTTCACAGTCCTCACTGTTTTGATCATAACTCGAGAACGATCGAATGTTAGCGTTTGCCGTATGTTGCATCGTGTTCAGCGCATCGAATTACCCCTATGCAGTGAATTTGAAGCGTTTAAGGGAAGTGTACGGTAGTGTTTTGGAAGAAAATTGTTTTTTTCGAAAATCGAGCAATGCGGTGATAACTCAAGAACGATCGAATGTTAGCGTTTGCCGTATGTTGCATCGTGCTCAGCGCATCGAATTACCCCTATGCAGTGAATTTGAAGCGTTTAAGGGAAGTGTACGGTAGTGTTTTGGAAGAAAATTGTTATTTTCGAAAATCGAACAATTCGATGATACCTCGAGAACGGTCGAATGTTGGCGTTTGCCGTATGTTGCATCGTGTTCAGCACACCGAATTACCCCTACACAGTGAATTTGAAGTGGTTACGGGAAGTGTACGGTAGTGTTTTTGAAGGAAAACCCGTTAATGCGATATTCGTGCGTTTCACGGGCAGAAAAGCACGTTTTTCACAGTCCTCACTGTTTTGATGATAACTCGAGAACGGTCGAATGTTGGCGTTTGCCGTATGTTGCATCGTGTTCAGCTCACCGAATTACCCCTACACACTGAATTTGAAGCGTTTAAGGGAAGTGTACGGTAGTGTTTTGAAAGAAAATTGTTTTTTTCGAAAATCGAGCAATTCGGTGATAACTCGAGAACGGTCGAATGTTAGCACTCGCCGTATGTTGCATCGTGTTCAGCGCATCGAATAACTCCTATACAGTGATTTTGAAGTGGTTACGGGAAGTGTAGGGTAGTGCCTTTGAAGGAAAACCCGTTAATGCGATATTCGTGCGTTTCACGGGCAGAAAAGCACGTTTTTCACAGTCCTCACTGTTTTGATCATAACTCGAGAACGATCGAATGTTAGCGTTTGCCGTATGTTGCATCGTGTTCAGCGCATCGAATTACCCCTATGCAGTGAATTTGAAGCGTTTAAGGGAAGTGTACGCTAGTGTTTTGGAAGAAAATTGTTTTTTTCGAAAATCGAGCAATTCGGTGATAACTCAAGAACGGTCGAATGTTAGCGTTTGCCGTATGTTGCATCGTGTTTAGCGCATCGAATTACCCCTATGCAGTGAATTTGAAGCGTTTAAGGGAAGTGTACGGTAGTGTTTTGGAAGAAAATTGTTTTTTTCGAAAATCGAGCAATTCGGTGATAACTCGAGAACGGTCGAATGTTAGCGTTTGCCGTATGTTGCATCGTGTTCAGATCATCGAATTAACCATATACAGTGAATTTCAAACGTTTAAGAGCAGTGTACGGTACTGTTTTAGGCAGAAATTGGTTTTTTCGAAAATCGAGCAATTCGGTGATAACTCGAGAACCGTCGAATGTTAGCGCTCGCCGTATGTTGCATCGTGTTCAGCGTATCGAATTACTCCTATGCAGTGAATTTGAAGCGTTTAAGGGAAGTGTACGGTAGTGTTTTGGAAGAAAATCGTTTTTTTCGAAAATCGAGCAATTCGATGATAACTCTCGAACGGTCGAATGTTAGCGTTTGCCGTATGTTGCATCGTGTTCAGCACACCGAATTACCCCTACACACTGAATTTGAAGCGTTTAAGGGAAGTGTACGGTAGTGTTTTGGAAGAAAATTGTTTTTTTCGAAAATCGAGCAATTCGGTGATAACTCGAGAACGGTCGAATGTTAGCGCTCGCCGTATGTTGCATCGTGTTCAGCGCATCAAATTACCCCTATACAGTGAATTTGAAGTGGTTACGGGAAGTGTACGGTAGTGTTTTTGAAGGAAAACCCGTTAATGCGATATTCGTGCGTTTCACGGGCAGAAAAGCACGTTTTTCACAGTGCTCACTATTTTGATGATAACTCGAGAACGGTCGAATGTTGGCGTTTGCCGTATGTTGCATCGTGTTCAGCACACCGAATTACCCCTACACACTGAATTTGAAGCGTTTAAGGGAAGTGTACGGTAATGTTTTTGGCCGAAATTGGTTTTTTCGAAAATCGAGCAATTCGATGATAACTCTCGAACGGTCGAATGTTAGCGTTTGCCGTATGTTGCATCGTGTTTAGCGCATCGAATTACCCCTATGCAGTGAATTTGAAGCGTTTAAGGGAAGTGTACGGTAGTGTTTTGGAAGAAAATTGTTTTTTTCGAAAATCGAGCAATTCGGTGATAACTCGAGAACGGTCGAATGTTAGCGTTTGCCGTATGTTGCATCGTGTTCAGATCATCGAATTAACCATATACAGTGAATTTCAAACGTTTAAGAGAAGTGTACGGTAGTGTTTTAGGCAGAAATTGGTTTTTTCGAAAATCGAGCAATTCGGTGATAACTCGAGAACCGTCGAATGTTAGCGCTCGCCGTATGTTGCATCGTGTTCAGCGCATCAAATTACCCCTATACAGTGAATTTGAAGTGGTTACGGGAAGTGTACGGTAGTATTTTTGAAGGAAAACCCGTTAATGCGATATTCGTGCGTTTCACGGGCAGAAAAGCACGTTTTTCACAGTCCTCACTGTTTTGATGATAACTCGAGAAAGGTCGAATGTTAGCGTTTGCCGTGTGTTGCATTGTGTTCAGCGCATCGAATTACCCCTATGCAGTGAATTTGAAGCGTTTAAGGGAAGTGTACGGTAGTGTTTTGGAAGAAAATTGTTTTTTTCGAAAATCGAGCAATTCGATGATAACTCTCGAACGGTCGAATGTTAGCGTTTGCCGTATGTTGCATCGTGTTCAGCGCATCGAATTACCCCTATGCAGTGAATTTGAAGCGTTTAAGGGAAGTGTACGGTAGTGTTTTGGAAGAAAATTGGGTTTTTCGAAAATCGAGCAATTCGGTGATAACTCAAGAACGGTCGAATGTTAGCGTTTGCCGTATGTTGCATCGTATTCAGCGTATCGAATTACCCCTATGCAGTGAATTTGAAGCGTTTAAGGGAAGTGTACGGTAGTGTTTTGGAAGAAAATTGTTTTTTTCGAAAATCGAGCAATTCGGTGATAACTCGAGAACGGTCGAATGTTAGCGTTTGCCGTATGTTGCATCGTGTTCAGATCATCGAATTAACCATATACAGTGAATTTCAAACGTTTAAGAGAAGTGTACGGTAGTGTTTAAGGCAGAAATTGGTTTTTTCGAAAATCGAGCAATTCGGTGATAACTCGCGAACGGTCGAATGTTAGCACTCGCCGTATGTTGCATCGTGTTCAGCGCATCGAATAACCCCTATACAGTGATTTTGAAGTGGTTACGGGAAGTGTACGGTAGTGCTTTTGAAGGAAAACCCGTTAATGCGATATTCGTGCGTTTCACGGGCAGAAAAGCACGTTTTTCACAGTCCTCACTGTTTTGATCATAACTCGAGAACGATCGAATGTTAGCGTTTGCCGTATGTTGCATCGTGTTCAGCGCATCGAATTACCCCTATGCAGTGAATTTGAAGCGTTTAAGGGAAGTGTACGGTAATGTTTTTGGCCGAAATTGGTTTTTTCGAAAATCGAGCAATTCGATGATAACTCTCGAACGGTCGAATGTTAGCGTTTGCCGTATGTTGCATCGTGTTCAGCGCATCGAATTACCCCTATGCAGTGAATTTGAAGCGTTTAAGGGAAGTGTACGGTAGTGTTTTGGAAGAAAATTGTTTTTTTCGAAAATCGAGCAATTCGGTGATAACTCAAGAACGGTCGAATGTTAGCGTTTGCCGGATGTTGCATTGTGTTCAGCACATCGAATTACCCCTATACAGTGAATTTGAAGCGTTTGAGAGAAGTGTACGGTAGTGTTTTAGGCAGAAAATGGTTTTTTCGAAAATCGAGCAATTCGGTGATAACTCGAGAACCGTCGAATGTTAGCGCTCGCCGTCTGTTGCATCGTGTTCAGCGCATCAAATTACCCCTATACAGTGAATTTGAAGTGGTTACGGGAAGTGTACGGTAGTGTTTTTGAAGGAAAACCCGTTAATGCCATATTCGTGCGTTTCACGGGCAGAAAAGCACGTTTTTCACAGTCCTCACTGTTTTGATGATAACTCGAGAAAGGTCGAATGTTAGCGTTTGCCGTGTGTTGCATTGTGTTCAGCGCATCGAATTACCCCTATGCAGTGAATTTGAAGCGTTTAAGGGAAGTGTACGGTAGTGTTTTGGAAGAAAATTGTTTTTTTCGAAAATCGAGCAATTCGATGATAACTCTCGAACGGTCGAATGTTAGCGTTTGCCGTATGTTGCATCGTGTTCAGCGCATCGAATTACCCCTATGCAGTGAATTTGAAGCGTTTAAGGGAAGTGTACGGTAGTGTTTTGGAAGACAATTGTGTTTTTCGAAAATCGAGCAATTCGGTGATAACTCAAGAACGGTCGAATGTTAGCGTTTGCCGTATGTTGCATCGTATTCAGCGTATCGAATTACCCCTATGCAGTGAATTCGAAGCGTTTAAGGGAAGTGTACGGTAGTGTTTTGGAAGAAAATTGTTTTTTTCGAAAATCGAGCAATTCGGTGATAACTCGAGAACGGTCGAATGTTAGCGTTTGCCGTATGTTGCATCGTGTTCAGATCATCGAATTAACCATATACAGTGAATTTCAAACGTTTAAGAGAAGTGTACGGTAGTGTTTAAGGCAGAAATTGGTTTTTTCGAAAATCGAGCAATTCGGTGATAACTCGAGAACCGTCGAATGTTAGCGCTCGCCGTATGTTGCATCGTGTTCAGCGCATCAAATTACTCCTATACAGTGAATTTGAAGTGGTTACGGGAAGTGTACGGTAGTGTTTTTGAAGGAAAACCCGTTAATGCGATATTCGTGCGTTTCACGGGCAGAAAAGCGCGTTTTTCACAGTCCTCACTGTTTTGATCATAACTCGAGAACGATCGAATGTTAGCGTTTGCCGTATGTTGCATCATGTTCAGCGCATCGAATTACCCCTATGCAGTGAATTTGAAGCGTTTAAGGGAAGTGTACGGTAGTGTTTTGGAAGAAAATTGTTTTTTTCGAAAATCGAGCGATTCGATGATAACTCTCGAACGGTCGAATGTTGACGTTTGCCGTATGTTGCATCGTGTTCAGCGCATCGAATTACCCCTATGCAGTGAATTTGAAGCGTTTAAGGGAAGTGTACGGTAGTGTTTTGGAAGAAAATTGTTTTTTTTCGAAAATCGAGCAATTCGGTGATAACTCAAGAACATTCGAATGTTAGCGTTTGCCGTATGTTGCATCGTGTTCAGATCATCGAATTAACCATATACAGTGAATTTCAAACGTTTAAGAGAAGTGTACGGTAGTGTTTTAGGCTGAAATTGGTTTTTTCGAAAATCGAGCAATTCGGTGATAACTCGAGAACCGTCGAATGTTAGCGCTCGCCGTATGTTGCATCGTGTTCAGCGCACCAAATTACCCCTATACAGTGAATTTGAAGTGGTTACGGGAAGTGTACGGTAGTATTTTTGAAGGAAAACCCGTTAATGCGATATTCGTGCGTTTCACGGGCAGAAAAGCACGTTTTTCACAGTCCTCACTGTTTTGATGATAACTCGAGAAAGGTCGAATGTTAGCGTTTGCCGTGTGTTGCATTGTGTTCAGCGCATCGAATTACCCCTATGCAGTGAATTTGAAGCGTTTAAGGGAAGTGTACGGTAGTGTTTTGGAAGAAAATTGTTTTTTTCGAAAATCGAGCAATTCGATGATAACTCTCGAACGGTCGAATGTTAGCGTTTGCCGTATGTTGCATCGTGTTCAGCGCATCGAATTACCCCTATGCAGTGAATTTGAAGCGTTTAAGGGAAGTGTACGGTAGTGTTTTGGAAGAAAATTGTTTTTTTCGAAAATCGAGCAATTCGGTGATAACTCGAGAACGGTCGAATGTTAGCGTTTGCCGTATGTTGCATCGTGTTCAGCGCATCGAATTACCCCTATGCAGTGAATTTGAAGCGTTTAAGGGAAGTGTACGGTAGTGTTTTGGAAGAAAATTGTTTTTTTCGAAAATCGAGCAATTCGGTGATAACTCGAGAACGGTCGAATGTTAGCGTTTGCCGTATGTTGCATCGTGTTCAGATAATCGAATTAACCATATACAGTGAATTTCAAACGTTTAAAAGAAGTGTACGGTAGTGTTTTAGGCAGAAATTGGTTTTTTCGAAAATGGAGCAATTCGGTGATAACTCGAGAACCGTCGAATGTTAGCGCTCGCCATATGTTGCATCGTGTTCAGCGCATCAAATTACCCCTATACAGTGAATTTGAAGTGGTTACGGGAAGTGTACGGTAGTGTTTTTGAAGGAAAACCCGTTAATGCGATATTCGTGCGTTTCACGGGCAGAAAAGCACGTTTTTCACAGTCCTCACTGTTTTGATGATAACTCGAGAAAGGTCGAATGTTAGCGTTTGCCGTGTGTTGCATTGTGTTCAGCACATCAAATTACCCCTACACACTGAATTTGAAGCGTTTAAGGGAAGTGTACGGTAATGTTTTTGGCCGAAATTGGTTTTTTCGAAAATCGAGCAATTCGATGATAACTCTCGAACGGTCGAATGTTAGCGTTTGCCGTATGTTGCATCGTGTTCAGCGCATCGAATTACCCCTAGGCAGTGAATTTGAAGCGTTTAAGGGAAGTGTACGGTAGTGTTTTGGAAGAAAATTGTTTTTTTCGAAAATCGAGCAATTCGGTGATAACTCGAGAACCGTCGAATGTTAGCGCTCGCCATATGTTGCATCGTGTTCAGCGCATCAAATTACCCCTATACAGTGAATTTGAAGTGGTTACGGGAAGTGTACGGTAGTGTTTTTGAAGGAAAACCCGTTAATGCGATATTCGTGCGTTTCACGGGCAGAAAAGCACGTTTTTCACAGTCCTCACTGTTTTGATGATAACTCGAGAAAGGTCGAATGTTAGCGTTTGCCGTGTGTTGCATTGTGTTCCACACATCAAATTACCCCTACACACTGAATTTGAAGCGTTTAAGGGAAGTGTACGGTAGTGTTTTGGAAGAAAATTGTTTTTTTCGAAAATCGCGCAATTCGGTGATAACTCAAGAACGGTCGAATGTTAGCGTTTGCCGTATGTTGCATCGTGTTCAGCGTATCGAATTACCCCTATGCAGTGAATTTGAAGCGTTTAAGGGAAGTGTACGGTAGTGTTTTGGAAGAAAATTGTTTTTTTCGAAAATCGAGCAATTCGGTGATAACTCAAGAACGGTCGAATGTTAGCGTTTGCCGTATGTTGCATCGTGTTCAGATCATCGAATTAACCATGTACAGTGTATTTCAAACGTTTAAGAGAAGTGTACGGTAGTGTTTTAGGCAGAAATTGGTTTTTTCAAAAATCGAGCAATTCGGTGATAACTCGAGAACCGTCGAATGTTAGCGCTCGCCGTATGTTGCATCGTGTTCAGCGCATCAAATTACCCCTATACAGTGAATTTGAAGTGGTTACGGGAAGTGTACGGTAGTGTTTTTGAAGGAAAACCCGTTAATGCGATATTCGTGCGTTTCACGGGCAGAAAAGCACGTTTTTCACAGTCCTCACTGTTTTGATGATAACTCGAGAAAGGTCGAATGTTAGCGTTTGCCGTGTGTTGCATTGTGTTCAGCACATCAAATTACCCCTACACACTGAATTTGAAGCGTTTAAGGGAAGTGTACGGTAATGTTTTTGGCCGAAATTGGTTTTTTCGAAAATCGAGCAATTCGATGATAACTCTCGAACGGTCGAATGTTAGCGTTTGCCGTATGTTGCATCGTGTTCAGCGCATCGAATTACCCCTATGCAGTGAATTTGAAGCGTTTAAGGGAAGTGTACGGTAGTGTTTTGGAAGACAATTGTGTTTTTCGAAAATCGAGCAATTCGGTGATAACTCAAGAACGGTCGAATGTTAGCGTTTGCCGTATGTTGCATCGTATTCAGCGTATCGAATTACCCCTATGCAGTGAATTTGAAGCGTTTAAGGGAAGTGTACGGTAGTGTTTTGGAAGAAAATTGTTTTTTTCGAAAATCGAGCAATTCGGTGATAACTCGAGAACGGTCGAATGTTAGCGTTTGCCGTATGTTGCATCGTGTTCAGATCATCGAATTAACCATATACAGTGAATTTCAAACGTTTAAGAGAAGTGTACGGTAGTGTTTAAGGCAGAAATTGGTTTTTTCGAAAATCGAGCAATTCGGTGATAACTCGAGAACCGTCGAATGTTAGCGCTCGCCGTATGTTGCATCGTGTTCAGCGCATCAAATTACTCCTATACAGTGAATTTGAAGTGGTTACGGGAAGTGTACGGTAGTGTTTTTGAAGGAAAACCCGTTAATGCGATATTCGTGCGTTTCACGGGCAGAAAAGCGCGTTTTTCACAGTCCTCACTGTTTTGATCATAACTCGAGAACGATCGAATGTTAGCGTTTGCCGTATGTTGCATCATGTTCAGCGCATCGAATTACCCCTATGCAGTGAATTTGAAGCGTTTAAGGGAAGTGTACGGTAGTGTTTTGGAAGAAAATTGTTTTTTTCGAAAATCGAGCGATTCGATGATAACTCTCGAACGGTCGAATGTTGACGTTTGCCGTATGTTGCATCGTGTTCAGCGCATCGAATTACCCCTATGCAGTGAATTTGAAGCGTTTAAGGGAAGTGTACGGTAGTGTTTTGGAAGAAAATTGTTTTTTTCGAAAATCGAGCAATTCGGTGATAACTCAAGAACATTCGAATGTTAGCGTTTGCCGTATGTTGCATCGTGTTCAGATCATCGAATTAACCATATACAGTGAATTTCAAACGTTTAAGAGAAGTGTACGGTAGTGTTTTAGGCTGAAATTGGTTTTTTCGAAAATCGAGCAATTCGGTGATAACTCGAGAACCGTCGAATGTTAGCGCTCGCCGTATGTTGCATCGTGTTCAGCGCACCAAATTACCCCTATACAGTGAATTTGAAGTGGTTACGGGAAGTGTACGGTAGTATTTTTGAAGGAAAACCCGTTAATGCGATATTCGTGCGTTTCACGGGCAGAAAAGCACGTTTTTCACAGTCCTCACTGTTTTGATGATAACTCGAGAAAGGTCGAATGTTAGCGTTTGCCGTGTGTTGCATTGTGTTCAGCGCATCGAATTACCCCTATGCAGTGAATTTGAAGCGTTTAAGGGAAGTGTACGGTAGTGTTTTGGAAGAAAATTGTTTTTTTCGAAAATCGAGCAATTCGATGATAACTCTCGAACGGTCGAATGTTAGCGTTTGCCGTATGTTGCATCGTGTTCAGCGCATCGAATTACCCCTATGCAGTGAATTTGAAGCGTTTAAGGGAAGTGTACGGTAGTGTTTTGGAAGAAAATTGTTTTTTTCGAAAATCGAGCAATTCGGTGATAACTCGAGAACGGTCGAATGTTAGCATTTGCCGTATGTTGCATCGTGTTCAGATAATCGAATTAACCATATACAGTGAATTTCAAACGTTTAAGAGAAGTGTACGGTAGTGTTTTAGGCAGAAATTGGTTTTTTCGAAAATCGAGCAATTCGGTGATAACTCGAGAACCGTCGAATGTTAGCGCTCGCCATATGTTGCATCGTGTTCAGCGCATCAAATTACCCCTATACAGTGAATTTGAAGTGGTTACGGGAAGTGTACGGTAGTGTTTTTGAAGGAAAACCCGTTAATGCGATATTCGTGCGTTTCACGGGCAGAAAAGCACGTTTTTCACAGTCCTCACTGTTTTGATGATAACTCGAGAAAGGTCGAATGTTAGCGTTTGCCGTGTGTTGCATTGTGTTCCACACATCAAATTACCCCTACACACTGAATTTGAAGCGTTTAAGGGAAGTGTACGGTAGTGTTTTGGAAGAAAATTGTTTTTTTCGAAAATCGAGCAATTCGGTGATAACTCGAGAACGGTCGAATGTTAGCACTCGCCGTATGTTGCATCGTGTTCAGCGCATCGAATAACCCCTATACAGTGATTTTGAAGTGGTTACGGGAAGTGTAGGGTAGTGCTTTTGAAGGAAAACCCGTTAATGCGATATTCGTGCGTTTCACGGGCAGAAAAGCACGTTTTTCACAGTCCTCACTGTTTTGATCATAACTCGAGAACGATCGAATGTTAGCGTTTGCCGTATGTTGCATCGTGTTCAGCGCATCGAATTACCCCTATGCAGTGAATTTGAAGCGTTTAAGGGAAGTGTACGGTAGTGTTTTGGAAGAAAATTGTTTTTTTCGAAAATCGAGCAATGCGGTGATAACTCAAGAACGATCGAATGTTAGCGTTTGCCGTATGTTGCATCGTGCTCAGCGCATCGAATTACCCCTATGCAGTGAATTTGAAGCGTTTAAGGGAAGTGTACGGTAGTGTTTTGGAAGAAAATTGTTATTTTCGAAAATCGAACAATTCGATGATACCTCGAGAACGGTCGAATGTTGGCGTTTGCCGTATGTTGCATCGTGTTCAGCACACCGAATTACCCCTACACAGTGAATTTGAAGTGGTTACGGGAAGTGTACGGTAGTGTTTTTGAAGGAAAACCCGTTAATGCGATATTCGTGCGTTTCACGGGCAGAAAAGCACGTTTTTCACAGTCCTCACTGTTTTGATGATAACTCGAGAACGGTCGAATGTTGGCGTTTGCCGTATGTTGCATCGTGTTCAGCACACCGAATTACCCCTACACACTGAATTTGAAGCGTTTAAGGGAAGTGTACGGTAGTGTTTTGGAAGAAAATTGTTTTTTTCGAAAATCGAGCAATTCGGTGATAACTCGAGAACGGTCGAATGTTAGCACTCGCCGTATGTTGCATCGTGTTCAGCGCATCGAATAACTCCTATACAGTGATTTTGAAGTGGTTACGGGAAGTGTAGGGTAGTGCCTTTGAAGGAAAACCCGTTAATGCGATATTCGTGCGTTTCACGGGCAGAAAAGCACGTTTTTCACAGTCCTCACTGTTTTGATCATAACTCGAGAACGATCGAATGTTAGCGTTTGCCGTATGTTGCATCGTGTTCAGCGCATCGAATTACCCCTATGCAGTGAATTTGAAGCGTTTAAGGGAAGTGTACGGTAGTGTTTTGGAAGAAAATTGTTTTTTTCGAAAATCGAGCAATTCGGTGATAACTCAAGAACGGTCGAATGTTAGCGTTTGCCGTATGTTGCATCGTGTTTAGCGCATCGAATTACCCCTATGCAGTGAATTTGAAGCGTTTAAGGGAAGTGTACGGTAGTGTTTTGGAAGAAAATTGTTTTTTTCGAAAATCGAGCAATTCGGTGATAACTCGAGAACGGTCGAATGTTAGCGTTTGCCGTATGTTGCATCGTGTTCAGATCATCGAATTAACCATATACAGTGAATTTCAAACGTTTAAGAGCAGTGTACGGTAGTGTTTTAGGCAGAAATTGGTTTTTTCGAAAATCGAGCAATTCGGTGATAACTCGAGAACCGTCGAATGTTAGCGCTCGCCGTATGTTGCATCGTGTTCAGCGTATCGAATTACTCCTATGCAGTGAATTTGAAGCGTTTAAGGGAAGTGTACGGTAGTGTTTTGGAAGAAAATCGTTTTTTTCGAAAATCGAGCAATTCGATGATAACTCTCGAACGGTCGAATGTTAGCGTTTGCCGTATGTTGCATCGTGTTCAGCACACCGAATTACCCCTACACACTGAATTTGAAGCGTTTAAGGGAAGTGTACGGTAGTGTTTTGGAAGAAAATTGTTTTTTTCGAAAATCGAGCAATTGGGTGATAACTCGAGAACGGTCGAATGTTAGCGCTCGCCGTATGTTGCATCGTGTTCAGCGCATCAAATTACCCCTATACAGTGAATTTGAAGTGGTTACGGGAAGTGTACGGTAGTGTTTTTGAAGGAAAACCCGTTAATGCGATATTCGTGCGTTTCACGGGCAGAAAAGCACGTTTTTCACAGTCCTCACTATTTTGATGATAACTCGAGAACGGTCGAATGTTGGCGTTTGCCGTATGTTGCATCGTGTTCAGCACACCGAATTACCCCTACACACTGAATTTGAAGCGTTTAAGGGAAGTGTACGGTAATGTTTTTGGCCGAAATTGGTTTTTTCGAAAATCGAGCAATTCGATGATAACTCTCGAACGATCGAATGTTAGCGTTTGCCGTATGTTGCATCGTGTTTAGCGCATCGAATTACCCCTATGCAGTGAATTTGAAGCGTTTAAGGGAAGTGTACGGTAGTGTTTTGGAAGAAAATTGTTTTTTTCGAAAATCGAGCAATTCGGTGATAACTCGAGAACGGTCGAATGTTAGCGTTTGCCGTATGTTGCATCGTGTTCAGATCATCGAATTAACCATATACAGTGAATTTCAAACGTTTAAGAGAAGTGTACGGTAGTGTTTTAGGCAGAAATTGTTTTTTTCGAAAATCGAGCAATTCGGTGATAACTCGAGAACCGTCGAATGTTAGCGCTCGCCGTATGTTGCATCGTGTTCAGCGTATCGAATTACTCCTATGCAGTGAATTTGAAGCGTTTAAGGGAAGTGTACGGTAGTGTTTTGGAAGAAAATCGTTTTTTTCGAAAATCGAGCAATTCGATGATAACTCTCGAACGGTCGAATGTTAGCGTTTGCCGTATGTTGCATCGTGTTCAGCGCATCGAATTACCCCTATGCAGTGAATTTGAAGCGTTTAAGGGAAGTGTACGGTAGTGTTTTGGAAGACAATTGTGTTTTTCGAAAATCGAGCAATTCGGTGATAACTCAAGAACGGTCGAATGTTAGCGTTTGCCGTATGTTGCATCGTATTCAGCGTATCGAATTACCCCTATGCAGTGAATTTGAAGCGTTTAAGGGAAGTGTACGGTAGTGTTTTGGAAGAAAATTGTTTTTTTCGAAAATCGAGCAATTCGGTGATAACTCGCGAACGGTCGAATGTTAGCGTTTGCCGTATGTTGCATCGTGTTCAGATCATCGAATTAACCATATACAGTGAATTTCAAACGTTTAAGAGAAGTGTACGGTAGTGTTTAAGGCAGAAATTGTTTTTTTCGAAAATCGAGCAATTCGGTGATAACTCGAGAACCGTCGAATGTTAGCGCTCGCCGTCTGTTGCATCGTGTTCAGCGCATCAAATTACCCCTATACAGTGAATTTGAAGTGGTTACGGGAAGTGTACGGTAGTGTTTTTGAAGGAAAACCCGTTAATGCGATATTCGTGCGTTTCACGGGCAGAAAAGCACGTTTTTCACAGTCCTCACTGTTTTGATCATAACTCGAGAACGATCGAATGTTAGCGTTTGCCGTATGTTGCATCGTGTTCAGCGCATCGAATTACCCCTATGCAGTGAATTTGAAGCGTTTAAGGGAAGTGTACGGTAATGTTTTTGGCCGAAATTGGTTTTTTCGAAAATCGAGCAATTCGATGATAACTCTCGAACGGTCGAATGTTAGCGTTTGCCGTATGTTGCATCGTGTTCAGCGCATCGAATTACCCCTATGCAGTGAATTTGAAGCGTGTAAGGGAAGTGTACGGTAGTGTTTTGGAAGAAAATTGTTTTTTTCGAAAATCGAGCAATTCGGTGATAACTCAAGAACGGTCGAATGTTAGCGTTTGCCGGATGTTGCATTGTGTTCAGCACATCGAATTACCCCTATACAGTGAATTTGAAGCGTTTGAGAGAAGTGTACGGTAGTGTTTTAGGCAGAAAATGGTTTTTTCGAAAATCGAGCAATTCGGTGATAACTCGAGAACCGTCGAATGTTAGCGCTCGCCGTCTGTTGCATCGTGTTCAGCGCATCAAATTACCCCTATACAGTGAATTTGAAGTGGTTACGGGAAGTGTACGGTAGTGTTTTTGAAGGAAAACCCGTTAATGCGATATTCGTGCGTTTCACGGGCAGAAAAGCACGTTTTTCACAGTCCTCACTGTTTTGATGATAACTCGAGAAAGGTCGAATGTTAGCGTTTGCCGTGTGTTGCATTGTGTTCAGCGCATCGAATTACCCCTATGCAGTGAATTTGAAGCGTTTAAGGGAAGTGTACGGTAGTGTTTTGGAAGAAAATTGTTTTTTTCGAAAATCGAGCAATTCGATGATAACTCTCGAACGGTCGAATGTTAGCGTTTGCCGTATGTTGCATCGTGTTCAGCGCATCGAATTACCCCTATGCAGTGAATTTGAAGCGTTTAAGGGAAGTGTACGGTAGTGTTTTGGAAGACAATTGTGTTTTTCGAAAATCGAGCAATTCGGTGATAACTCAAGAACGGTCGAATGTTAGCGTTTGCCGTATGTTGCATCGTGTTCAGATCATCGAATTAACCATGTACAGTGTATTTCAAACGTTTAAGAGAAGTGTACGGTAGTGTTTTAGGCAGAAATTGGTTTTTTCAAAAATCGAGCAATTCGGTGATAACTCGAGAACGGTCGAATGTTAGCGTTTGCCGTATGTTGCATCTTGTTCAGATCATCGAATTAACCATATACAGTGAATTTCAAACGTTTAAGAGAAGTGTACGGTAGTGTTTCAGGCAGAAATTGGTTTTTTCGAAAATTGAGCAATTCGGTGATAACTCGAGAACCGTCGAATGTTAGCGCTCGCCGTATGTTGCATCGTGTTCAGCGCATCAAATTACTCCTATACAGTGAATTTGAAGTGGTTACGGGAAGTGTACGGTAGTGTTTTTGAAGGAAAACCCGTTAATGCGATATTCGTGCGTTTCACGGGCAGAAAAGCGCGTTTTTCACAGTCCTCACTGTTTTGATCATAACTCGAGAACGATCGAATGTTAGCGTTTGCCGTATGTTGCATCATGTTCAGCGCATCGAATTACCCCTATGCAGTGAATTTGAAGCGTTTAAGGGAAGTGTACGGTAGTGTTTTGGAAGAAAATTGTTTTTTTCGAAAATCGAGCGATTCGATGATAACTCTCGAACGGTCGAATGTTAGCGTTTGCCGTATGTTGCATCGTGTTCAGCGCATCGAATTACCCCTATGCAGTGAATTTGAAGCGTTTAAGGGAAGTGTACGGTAGTGTTTTGGAAGAAAATTGTTTTTTTCGAAAATCGAGCAATTCGGTGATAACTCAAGAACATTCGAATGTTAGCGTTTGCCGTATGTTGCATCGTGTTCAGATCATCGAATTAACCATATACAGTGAATTTCAAACGTTTAAGAGAAGTGTACGGTAGTGTTTTAGGCAGAAATTGGTTTTTTCGAAAATCGAGCAATTCGGTGATAACTCGAGAACCGTCGAATGTTAGCGCTCGCCGTATGTTGCATCGTGTTCAGCGCACCAAATTACCCCTATACAGTGAATTTGAAGTGGTTACGGGAAGTGTACGGTAGTATTTTTGAAGGAAAACCCGTTAATGCGATATTCGTGCGTTTCACGGGCAGAAAAGCACGTTTTTCACAGTCCTCACTGTTTTGATGATAACTCGAGAAAGGTCGAATGTTAGCGTTTGCCGTGTGTTGCATTGTGTTCCACACATCAAATTACCCCTACACACTGAATTTGAAGCGTTTAAGGGAAGTGTACGGTAGTGTTTTGGAAGAAAATTGTTTTTTTCGAAAATCGCGCAATTCGGTGATAACTCAAGAACGGTCGAATGTTAGCGTTTGCCGTATGTTGCATCGTGTTCAGCGTATCGAATTACCCCTATGCAGTGAATTTGAAGCGTTTAAGGGAAGTGTACGGTAGTGTTTTGGAAGAAAATTGTTTTTTTCGAAAATCGAGCAATTCGGTGATAACTCAAGAACGGTCGAATGTTAGCGTTTGCCGTATGTTGCATCGTGTTCAGATCATCGAATTAACCATGTACAGTGTATTTCAAACGTTTAAGAGAAGTGTACGGTAGTGTTTTAGGCAGAAATTGGTTTTTTCAAAAATCGAGCAATTCGGTGATAACTCGAGAACCGTCGAATGTTAGCGCTCGCCGTATGTTGCATCGTGTTCAGCGCATCAAATTACCCCTATACAGTGAATTTGAAGTGGTTACGGGAAGTGTACGGTAGTGTTTTTGAAGGAAAACCCGTTAATGCGATATTCGTGCGTTTCACGGGCAGAAAAGCACGTTTTTCACAGTCCTCACTGTTTTGATGATAACTCGAGAAAGGTCGAATGTTAGCGTTTGCCGTGTGTTGCATTGTGTTCAGCACATCAAATTACCCCTACACACTGAATTTGAAGCGTTTAAGGGAAGTGTACGGTAATGTTTTTGGCCGAAATTGGTTTTTTCGAAAATCGAGCAATTCGATGATAACTCTCGAACGGTCGAATGTTAGCGTTTGCCGTATGTTGCATCGTGTTCAGCGCATCGAATTACCCCTAGGCAGTGAATTTGAAGCGTTTAAGGGAAGTGTACGGTAGTGTTTTGGAAGAAAATTGTTTTTTTCGAAAATCGAGCAATTCGGTGATAACTCGAGAACCGTCGAATGTTAGCGCTCGCCATATGTTGCATCGTGTTCAGCGCATCAAATTACCCCTATACAGTGAATTTGAAGTGGTTACGGGAAGTGTACGGTAGTGTTTTTGAAGGAAAACCCGTTAATGCGATATTCGTGCGTTTCACGGGCAGAAAAGCACGTTTTTCACAGTCCTCACTGTTTTGATGATAACTCGAGAAAGGTCGAATGTTAGCGTTTGCCGTGTGTTGCATTGTGTTCCACACATCAAATTACCCCTACACACTGAATTTGAAGCGTTTAAGGGAGGTGTACGGTAGTGTTTTGGAAGAAAATTGTTTTTTTCGAAAATCGCGCAATTCGGTGATAACTCAAGAACGGTCGAATGTTAGCGTTTGCCGTATGTTGCATCGTGTTCAGCGTATCGAATTACCCCTATGCAGTGAATTTGAAGCGTTTAAGGGAAGTGTACGGTAGTGTTTTGGAAGAAAATTGTTTTTTTCGAAAATCGAGCAATTCGGTGATAACACAAGAACGGTCGAATGTTAGCGTTTGCCGTATGTTGCATCGTGTTCAGATCATCGAATTAACCATGTACAGTGTATTTCAAACGTTTAAGAGAAGTGTACGGTAGTGTTTTAGGCAGAAATTGGTTTTTTCAAAAATCGAGCAATTCGGTGATAACTCGAGAACCGTCGAATGTTAGCGCTCGCCGTATGTTGCATCGTGTTCAGCGCATCAAATTACCCCTATACAGTGAATTTGAAGTGGTTACGGGAAGTGTACGGTAGTGTTTTTGAAGGAAAACCCGTTAATGCGATATTCGTGCGTTTCACGGGCAGAAAAGCACGTTTTTCACAGTCCTCACTGTTTTGATGATAACTCGAGAAAGGTCGAATGTTAGCGTTTGCCGTGTGTTGCATTGTGTTCAGCACATCAAATTACCCCTACACACTGAATTTGAAGCGTTTAAGGGAAGTGTACGGTAATGTTTTTGGCCGAAATTGGTTTTTTCGAAAATCGAGCAATTCGATGATAACTCTCGAACGGTCGAATGTTAGCGTTTGCCGTATGTTGCATCGTGTTCAGCGCATCGAATTACCCCTATGCAGTGAATTTGAAGCGTTTAAGGGAAGTGTACGGTAGTGTTTTGGAAGAAAATTGTTTTTTTCGAAAATCGAGCAATTCGGTGATAACTCGAGAACGGTCGAATGTTAGCGTTTGCCGTATGTTGCATCGTGTTCAGATAATCGAATTAACCATATACAGTGAATTTCAAACGTTTAAGAGAAGTGTACGGTAGTGTTTTAGGCAGAAATTGGTTTTTTCGAAAATCGAGCAATTCGGTGATAACTCGAGAACCGTCGAATGTTAGCGTTTGCCGTATGTTGCATCGTGTTCAGATCATCGAATTAACCATATACAGTGAATTTCAAACGTTTAAGAGAAGTGTACGGTAGTGTTTTAGGCAGAAATTGGTTTTTTCGAAAATCGAGCAATTCGGTGATAACTCGAGAACCGTCGAATGTTAGCGCTCGCCGTATGTTGCATCGTGTTCAGCGCATCAAATTACCCCTATACAGTGAATTTGAAGTGGATACTTGAAGTGTACGGTAGTGTTTTTGAAGGAAAACACGTTAATGCGATATTCGTGCGTTTCACGGGCAGAAAAGCACGTTTTTCACAGTCCTCACTGTTTTGATCATAACTCGAGAACGATCGAATGTTAGCGTTTGCCGTATGTTGCATCGTGCTCAGCGCATCGAATTACCCCTATGCAGTGAATTTGAAGCGTTTAAGGGAAGTGTACGGTAGTGTTTTGGAAGAAAATTGTTATTTTCGAAAATCGAACAATTCGATGATACCTCGAGAACGGTCGAATGTTGGCGTTTGCCGTATGTTGCATCGTGTTCAGCACACCGAATTACCCCTACACAGTGAATTTGAAGTGGTTACGGGAAGTGTACGGTAGTGTTTTTGAAGGAAAACCCGTTAATGCGATATTCGTGCCTTTCACGGGCAGAAAAGCACGTTTTTCACAGTCCTCACTGTTTTGATGATAACTCGAGAACGGTCGAATGTTGGCGTTTGCCGTATGTTGCATCGTGTTCAGCACACCGAATTACCCCTACACACTGAATTTGAAGCGTTTAAGGGAAGTGTACGGTAGTGTTTTGGAAGAAAATTGTTTTTTTCGAAAATCGAGCAATTCGGTGATAACTCGAGAACGGTCGAATGTTAGCACTCGCCGTATGTTGCATCGTGTTCAGCGCATCGAATAACCCCTATACAGTGATTTTGAAGTGGTTACGGGAAGTGTAGGGTAGTGCTTTTGAAGGAAAACCCGTTAATGCGATATTCGTGCGTTTCACGGGCAGAAAAGCACGTTTTTCACAGTCCTCACTGTTTTGATCATAACTCGAGAACGATCGAATGTTAGCGTTTGCCGTATGTTGCATCGTGTTCAGCGCATCGAATTACCCCTATGCAGTGAATTTGAAGCGTTTAAGGGAAGTGTACGGTAGTGTTTTGGAAGAAAATTGTTTTTTTCGAAAATCGAGCAATTCGATGATAACTCTCGAACGGTCGAATGTTAGCGTTTGCCGTATGTTGCATCGTGTTCTGCGCATCGAATTACCCCTATGCAGTGAATTTGAAGCGTTTAAGGAAAGTGTACGGTAGTGTTTTGGAAGAAAATTGTGTTTTTCGAAAATCGAGCAATTCGGTGATAACTCAAGAACGGTCGAATGTTAGCGTTTGCCGTATGTTGCATCGTATTCAGCGTATCGAATTACCCCTATGCAGTGAATTTGAAGCGTTTAAGGGAAGTGTACGGTAGTGTTTTGGAAGAAAATTGTTTTTTTCGAAAATCGAGCAATTCGGTGATAACTCGAGAACGGTCGAATGTTAGCGTTTGCCGTATGTTGCATCGTGTTCAGATCATCGAATTAACCATATACAGTGAATTTCAAACGTTTAAGAGAAGTGTACGGTAGTGTTTTAGGCAGAAATTGGTTTTTTCGAAAATCGAGCAATTCGGTGATAACTCGAGAACCGTCGAATGTTAGCGCTCGCCGTATGTTGCATCGTGTTCAGCGCATCAAATTACTCCTATACAGTGAATTTGAAGTGGTTACGGGAAGTGTACGGTAGTGTTTTTGAAGGAAAACCCGTTAATGCGATATTCGTGCGTTTCACGGGCAGAAAAGCACGTTTTTCACAGTCCTCACTGTTTTGATCATAACTCGAGAACGATCGAATGTTAGCGTTTGCCGTATGTTGCATCATGTTCAGCGCATCGAATTACCCCTATGCAGTGAATTTGAAGCGTTTAAGGGAAGTGTACGGTAGTGTTTTGGAAGAAAATTGTTTTTTTCGAAAATCGAGCAATTCGGTGATAACTCGAGAACGGTCGAATGTTAGCGTTTGCCGTATGTTGCATCGTGTTCAGCGTATCGAATTACCCCTATGCAGTGAATTTGAAGCGTTTAAGGGAAGTGTACGGTAGTGTTTTGGAAGAAAATTGTTTTTTTCGAAAATCGAGCAATTCGGTGATAACACAAGAACGGTCGAATGTTAGCGTTTGCCGTATGTTGCATCGTGTTCAGATCATCGAATTAACCATGTACAGTGTATTTCAAACGTTTAAGAGAAGTGTACGGTAGTGTTTTAGGCAGAAATTGGTTTTTTCAAAAATCGAGCAATTCGGTGATAACTCGAGAACCGTCGAATGTTAGCGCTCGCCGTATGTTGCATCGTGTTCAGCGCATCAAATTACCCCTATACAGTGAATTTGAAGTGGTTACGGGAAGTGTACGGTAGTGTTTTTGAAGGAAAACCCGTTAATGCGATATTCGTGCGTTTCACGGGCAGAAAAGCACGTTTTTCACAGTCCTCACTGTTTTGATGATAACTCGAGAAAGGTCGAATGTTAGCGTTTGCCGTGTGTTGCATTGTGTTCAGCACATCAAATTACCCCTACACACTGAATTTGAAGCGTTTAAGGGAAGTGTACGGTAATGTTTTTGGCCGAAATTGGTTTTTTCGAAAATCGAGCAATTCGATGATAACTCTCGAACGGTCGAATGTTAGCGTTTGCCGTATGTTGCATGGTGTTCAGCGCATCGAATTACCCCTATGCAGTGAATTTGAAGCGTTTAAGGGAAGTGTACGGTAGTGTTTTGGAAGAAAATTGTTTTTTTCGAAAATCGAGCAATTCGGTGATAACTCGAGAACGGTCGAATGTTAGCGTTTGCCGTATGTTGCATCGTGTTCAGATAATCGAATTAACCATATACAGTGAATTTCAAACGTTTAAGAGAAGTGTACGGTAGTGTTTTAGGCAGAAATTGGTTTTTTCGAAAATCGAGCAATCCGGTGATAACTCGAGAACCGTCGAATGTTAGCGCTCGCCATATGTTGCATCGTGTTCAGCGCATCAAATTACCCCTATACAGTGAATTTGAAGTGGTTACGGGAAGTGTACGGTAGTGTTTTTGAAGGAAAACCCGTTAATGCGATATTCGTGCGTTTCACGGGCAGAAAAGCACGTTTTTCACAGTCCTCACTGTTTTGATGATAACTCGAGAAAGGTCGAATGTTAGCGTTTGCCGTGTGTTGCATTGTGTTCCACACATCAAATTACCCCTACACACTGAATTTGAAGCGTTTAAGGGAAGTGTACGGTAGTGTTTTGGAAGAAAATTGTTTTTTTCGAAAATCGCGCAATTCGGTGATAACTCAAGAACGGTCGAATGTTAGCGTTTGCCGTATGTTGCATCGTGTTCAGCGTATCGAATTACCCCTATGCAGTGAATTTGAAGCGTTTAAGGGAAGTGTACGGTAGTGTTTTGGAAGAAAATTGTTTTTTTCGAAAATCGAGCAATTCGGTGATAACTCGAGAACGGTCGAATGTTAGCGTTTGCCGTATGTTGCATCGTGTTCAGATCATCGAATTAACCATATACAGTGAATTTCAAACGTTTAAGAGAAGTGTACGGTAGTGTTTTAGGCAGAAATTGGTTTTTTCGAAAATCGAGCAATTCGGTGATAACTCGAGAACCGTCGAATGTTAGCACTCGCCGTATGTTGCATCGTGTTCAGCGCATCGAATAACCCCTATACAGTGATTTTGAAGTGGTTACGGGAAGTGTAGGGTAGTGCTTTTGAAGGAAAACCCGTTAATGCGATATTCGTGCGTTTCACGGGCAGAAAAGCACGTTTTTCACAGTCCTCACTGTTTTGATCATAACTCGAGAACGATCGAATGTTAGCGTTTGCCGTATGTTGCATCATGTTCAGCGCATCGAATTACCCCTATGCAGTGAATTTGAAGCGTTTAAGGGAAGTGTACGGTAGTGTTTTGGAAGAAAATTGTTTTTTTCGAAAATCGAGCAATTCGGTGATAACTCGAGAACGGTCGAATGTTAGCGTTTGCCGTATGTTGCATCGTGTTCAGCGCATCGAATTACCCCTATGCAGTGAATTTGAAGCGTTTAAGGGAAGTGTACGGTAGTGTTTTGGAAGAAAATTGTTATTTTCGAAAATCGAACAATTCGACGATACCTCGAGAACGGTCGAATGTTGGCGTTTGCCGTATGTTGCATCGTGTTCAGCACACCGAATTACCCCTACACAGTGAATTTGAAGTGGTTACGGGAAGTGTACGGTAGTGTTTTTGAAGGAAAACCCGTTAATGCGATATTCGTGCGTTTCACGGGCAGAAAAGCACGTTTTTCACAGTCCTCACTGTTTTGATGATAACTCGAGAACGGTCGAATGTTGGCGTTTGCCGTATGTTGCATCGTGTTCAGCACACCGAATTACCCCGACACACTGAATTTGAAGCGTTTAAGGGAAGTGTACGGTAATGTTTTTGGCCGAAATTGGTTTTTTCGAAAATCGAGCAATTCGATGATAACTCTCGAACGGTCGAATGTTAGCGTTTGCCGTATGTTGCATCGTGTTCAGCGCATCGAATTACCCCTATGCAGTGAATTTGAAGCGTTTAAGGAAAGTGTACGGTAGTGTTTTGGAAGAAAATTCTGTTTTTCGAAAATCGAGCAATTCGGTGATAACTCGAGAACCGTCGAATGTTAGCGTTTGCCGTATGTTGCATCGTGTTCAGCGCATCGAATTACCCCTATGCAGTGAATTTGAAGCGTTTAAGGGAAGTGTACGGTAGTGTTTTGGAAGAAAATTGTTTTTTTCGAAAATCGAGCGATTCGATGATAACTCTCGAACGGTCGAATGTTAGCGTTTGCCGTATGTTGCATCGTGTTCAGCACACCGAATTACCCCGACACACTGAATTTGAAGCGTTTAAGGGAAGTGTACGGTAATGTTTTTGGCCGAAATTGGTTTTTTCGAAAATCGAGCAATTCGATGATAACTCTCGAACGGTCGAATGTTAGCGTTTGCCGTATGTTGCATCGTGTTTAGCGCATCGAATTACCCCTATGCAGTGAATTTGAAGCGTTTAAGGGAAGTGTACGGTAGTGTTTTGGAAGAAAATTGTTTTTTTCGAAAATCGAGCAATTCGGTGATAACTCGAGAACGGTCGAATCTTAGCACTCGCCGTATGTTGCATCGTGTTCAGCGCATCGAATAACCCCTATACAGTGATTTTGAAGTGGTTACGGGAAGTGTAGGGTAGTGCTTTTGAAGGAAAACCCGTTAATGCGATATTCGTGCGTTTCACGGGCAGAAAAGCACGTTTTTCACAGTCCTCACTGTTTTGATCATAACTCGAGAACGATCGAATGTTAGCGTTTGCCGTATGTTGCATCGTGTTCAGCGCATCGAATTACCCCTATGCAGTGAATTTGAAGCGTTTAAGGGAAGTGTACGGTAGTGTTTTGGAAGAAAATTGTTTTTTTCGAAAATCGAGCAATTCGGTGATAACTCAAGAACGATCGAATGTTAGCGTTTGCCGTATGTTGCATCGTGCTCAGCGCATCGAATTACCCCTATGCAGTGAATTTGAAGCGTTTAAGGGAAGTGTACGGTAGTGTTTTGGAAGAAAATTGTTATTTTCGAAAATCGAACAATTCCATGATACCTCGAGAACGGTAGAATGTTGGCGTTTGCCGTATGTTGCATGGTGTTCAGCACACCGAATTACCCCTACACAGTGAATTTGAAGTGGTTACGGGAAGTGTACGGTAGTGTTTTTGAAGGAAAACCCGTTAATGCGATATTCGTGCGTTTCACGGGCAGCAAAGCACGTTTTTCACAGTCCTCACTGTTTTGATGATAACTCGAGAACGGTCGAATGTTGGCGTTTGCCGTATGTTGCATCGTGTTCAGCACACCGAATTACCCCGACACACTGAATTTGAAGCGTTTAAGGGAAGTGTACGGTAATGTTTTTGGCCGAAATTGGTTTTTTCGAAAATCGAGCAATTCGATGATAACTCTCGAACGGTCGAATGTTAGCGTTTGCCGTATGTTGCATCGTGTTTAGCGCATCGAATTACCCCTATGCAGTGAATTTGAAGCGTTTAAGGGAAGTGTACGGTAGTGTTTTGGAAGAAAATTGTTTTTTTCGAAAATCGAGCAATTCGGTGATAACTCGAGAACGGTCGAATCTTAGCACTCGCCGTATGTTGCATCGTGTTCAGCGCATCGAATAACCCCTATACAGTGATTTTGAAGTGGTTACGGGAAGTGTAGGGTAGTGCTCTTGAAGGAAAACCCGTTAATGCGATATTCGTGCGTTTCACGGGCAGAAAAGCACGTTTTTCACAGTCCTCACTGTTTTGATCATAACTCGAGAACGATCGAATGTTAGCGTTTGCCGTATGTTGCATCGTGTTCAGCGCATCGAATTACCCCTATGCAGTGAATTTGAAGCGTTTAAGGGAAGTGTACGGTAGTGTTTTGGAAGAAAATTGTTTTTTTCGAAAATCGAGCAATTCGGTGATAACTCAAGAACGATCGAATGTTAGCGTTTGCCGTATGTTGCATCGTGCTCAGCGCATCGAATTACCCCTATGCAGTGAATTTGAAGCGTTTAAGGGAAGTGTACGGTAGTGTTTTGGAAGAAAATTGTTATTTTCGAAAATCGAACAATTCGATGATACCTCGAGAACGGTCGAATGTTAGCACTCGCCGTATGTTGCATCGTGTTCAGCGCATCGAATAACCCCTATACAGTGATTTTGAAGTGGTTACGGGAAGTGTAGGGTAGTGTTTTTGAAGGAAAACCCGTTAATGCGATATTCGTGCGTTTCACGGGCAGCAAAGCACGTTTTTCACAGTCCTCACTGTTTTGATCATAACTCGAGAACGATCGAATGTTAGCGTTTGCCGTATGTTGCATCGTGTTCAGCGCATCGAATTACCCCTATGCAGTGAATTTGAAGCGTTTAAGGGAAGTGTACGGTAGTATTTTGGAAGAAAATTGTTTTTTTCGAAAATCGAGCAATTCGATGATAACTCTCGAACGGTCGAATGTTGGCGTTTGCCGTCTGTTGCATCGTGTTCAGCACACCGAATTACCCCTACACACTGAATTTGAAGCGTTTAAGGGAAGTGTACGGTAATGTTTTTGGCCGAAATTGGTTTTTTCGAAAATCGAGCAATTCGATGATAACTCTCGAACGGTCGAATGTTAGCGTTTGCCGTATGTTGCATCGTGTTTAGCGCATCGAATTACCCCTATGCAGTGAATTTGAAGCGTTTAAGGGAAGTGTACGGTAGTGTTTTGGAAGAAAATTGTTTTTTTCGAAAATCGAGCAATTCGGTGATAACTCGAGAACGGTCGAATGTTAGCACTCGCCGCATGTTGCATCGTGTTCAGCGCATCGAATAACCCCTATACAGTGATTTTGAAGTGGTTACGGGAAGTGTAGGGTAGTGCTTTTGAAGGAAAACCCGTTAATGCGATATTCGTTCGTTTCACGGGCAGAAAAGCACGTTTTTCACAGTCCTCACTGTTTTGATCATAACTCGAGAACGATCGAATGTTAGCGTTTGCCGTATGTTGCATCGTGTTCAGCGCATCGAATTACCCCTATGCAGTGAATTTGAAGCGTTTAAGGGAAGTGTACGGTAGTGTTTTGGAAGAAAATTGTTTTTTTCGAAAATCGAGCAATTCGATGATAACTCTCGAACGGTCGAATGTTAGCGTTTGCCGTATGTTGCATCGTGTTCAGCGCATCGAATTACCCCTATGCAGTGAATTTGAAGCGTTTAAGGGAAGTGTACGGTAGTGTTTTGGAAGAAAATTGTTTTTTTCGAAAATCGAGCAATTCGGTGATAACTCAAGAACGGTCGAATGTTAGCGTTTGCCGTATGTGGCATCGTGTTCAGCGTATCGAATTACCCCTATGCAGTGAATTTGAAGCGTTTAAGGGAAGTGTACGGTAGTGTTTTGGAAGAAAATTGTTTTTTTCGAAAATCGAGCAATTCGGTGATAACTCGAGAACGGTCGAATGTTAGCGTTTGCCGTATGTTGCATCGTGTTCAGATCATCGAATTAACCATATACAGTGAATTTCAAACGTTTAAGAGAAGTGTACGGTAGTGTTTTAGGCAGAAATTGGTTTTTTCGAAAATCGAGCAATTCGGTGATAACTCGAGAACCGTCGAATGTTAGCGCTCGCCGTATGTTGCATCGTGTTCAGCGTATCGAATTACCCCTATGCAGTGAATTTGAAGCGTTTAAGGGAAGTGTACGGTAGTGTTTTGGAAGAAAATTGGTTTTTTCGACAATCGAGCAATTCGGTGATAACTCGAGAACCGTCGAATGTTAGCGCTCGCCGTATGTTGCATCGTGTTCAGCGCATCAAATTACTCCTATACAGTGAATTTGAAGTGGTTACGGGAAGTGTACGGTAGTGTTTTTGAAGGAAAACCCGTTAATGCGATATTCGTGCGTTTCACGGGCAGAAAAGCACGTTTTTCACAGTCCTCACTGTTTTGATCATAACTCGAGAACGATCGATTGTTAGCGTTTGCCGTATGTTGCATCATGTTCAGCGCATCGAATTACCCCTATGCAGTGAATTTGAAGCGTTTAAGGGAAGTGTACGGTAGTGTTTTGGAAGAAAATTGTTTTTTTCGAAAATCGAGCGATTCGATGATAACTCTCGAACGGTCGAATGTTAGCGTTTGCCGTATGTTGCATCGTGTTCAGCGCATCGAATTACCCCTATGCAGTGAATTTGAAGCGTTTAAGGGAAGTGTACGGTAGTGTTTTGGAAGAAAATTGTTTTTTTCGAAAATCGAGCAATTCGGTGATAACTCGAGAACGGTCGAATGTTAGCGTTTGCCGTATGTTGCATCGTGTTCAGATCATCGAATTAACCATATACAGTGAATTTCAAACGTTTAAGAGAAGTGTACGGTAGTGTTTTAGGCAGAAATTGGTTTTTTCGAAAATCGAGCAATTCGGTGATAACTCGAGAACCGTCGAATGTTAGCGTTTGCCGTATGTTGCATCGTGTTCAGCGCATCGAATTACCCCTATGCAGTGAATTTGAAGCGTTTAAGGGAAGTGTACGGTAGTGTTTTGGAAGAAAATTGTTTTTTTCGAAAATCGAGCAATTCGGTGATAACTCGAGAACGGTCGAATGTTAGCGTTTGCCGTATGTTGCATCGTGTTCAGATCATCGAATTAACCATATACAGTGAATTTCAAACGTTTAAGAGAAGTGTACGGTAGTGTTTTAGGCAGAAATTGGTTTTTTCGAAAATCGAGCAATTCGGTGATAACTCGAGAACCGTCGAATGTTAGCGCTCGCCGTATGTTGCATCGTGTTCAGCGTATCGAATTACCCCTATGCAGTGAATTTGAAGCGTTTAAGGGAAGTGTACGGTAGTGTTTTGGAAGAAAATTGTTTTTTTCGAAAATCGAGCAATTCGGTGATAACTCGAGAACCGTCGAATGTTAGCGCTCGCCGTATGTTGCATCGTGTTCAGCGCATCAAATTACTCCTATACAGTGAATTTGAAGTGGTTACGGGAAGTGTACGGTAGTGTTTTTGAAGGAAAACCCGTTAATGCGATATTCGTGCGTTTCACGGGCAGAAAAGCACGTTTTTCACAGTCCTCACTGTTTTGATCATAACTCGAGAACGATCGATTGTTAGCGTTTGCCGTATGTTGCATCATGTTCAGCGCATCGAATTACCCCTATGCAGTGAATTTGAAGCGTTTAAGGGAAGTGTACGGTAGTGTTTTGGAAGAAAATTGTTTTTTTCGAAAATCGAGCAATTCGGTGATAACTCGAGAACCGTCGAATGTTAGCGTTTGCCGTATGTTGCATCGTGTTCAGATCATCGAATTAACCATATACAGTGAATTTGAAGCGTTTAAGGGAAGTGTACGGTAGTGTTTTGGAAGAAAATTGTTTTTTTCGAAAATCGAGCAATTCGGTGATAACTCGAGAACGGTCGAATGTTAGCGTTTGCCGTACGTTGCATCGTGTTCAGATCATCGAATTAACCATATACAATGAATTTCAAACGTTTAAGAGAAGTGTACGGTAGTGTTTTAGGCAGAAATTGGTTTTTTCGAAAATCGAGCAATTCGGTGATAACTCGAGAACCGTCGAATGTTAGCGCTCGCCGTATGTTGCATCGTGTTCAGCGCATCAAATTACCCCTATACAGTGAATTTGAAGTGGTTACGGGAAGTGTACGGTAGTGTTTTTGAAGGAAAACACGTTAATGCGATATTCGTGCGTTTCACGGGCAGAAAAGCACGTTTTTCACAGTCCTCACTGTTTTGATCATAACTCGAGAACGATCGAATGTTAGAGTTTGCCGTATGTAGCATCGTGTTCAGCGCATCGAATTACCCCTATGCAGTGAATTTGAAGCGTTTAAGGGAAGTGTACGCTAGTGTTTTGGAAGAAAATTTTTATTTTCGAAAATCGAACAATTCGATGATACCTCGAGAACGGTCGAATGTTGGCGTTTGCCGTATGTTGCATCGTGTTCAGCACACCGAATTACCCCTACACAGTGAATTTGAAGTGGTTACGGGAAGTGTACGGTAGTGTTTTTGAAGGAAAACCCGTTAATGCGATATTCGTGCGTTTCACGGGCAGAAAAGCACGTTTTTCACAGTCCTCACTGTTTTGATGATAACTCGAGAACGGTCGAATGTTGGCGTTTGCCGTATGTTGCATCGTGTTCAGCACACCGAATTACCCCTACACACTGAATTTGAAGCGTTTAAGGGAAGTGTACGGTAATGTTTTTGGCCGAAATTGGTTTTTTCGAAAATCGAGCAATTCGATGATAACTCTCGAACGGTCGAATGTTAGCGTTTGCCGTATGTTGCATCGTGTTTAGCGCATCGAATTACCCCTATGCAGTGAATTTGAAGCGTTTAAGGGAAGTGTACGGTAGTGTTTTGGAAGAAAATTGTTTTTTTCGAAAATCGAGCAATTCGGTGATAACTCGAGAACGGTCGACTGTTAGCACTCGCCGTATGTTGCATCGTGTTCAGCGCATCGAATAACCCCTATACAGTGATTTTGAAGTGGTTACGGGAAGTGTAGGGTAGTGCTTTTGAAGGAAAACCCGTTAATGCGATATTCGTGCGTTTCACGGGCAGAAAAGCACGTTTTTCACAGTCCTCACTGTTTTGATCATAACTCGCGAACGGTCGAATGTTAGCGTTTGCCGTATGTTGCATCATGTTCAGCGCATCGAATTACCCCTATGCAGTGAATTTGAAGCGTTTAAGGGAAGTGTACGGTAGTGTTTTAGGCAGAAATTGGTTTTTTCGAAAATCGAGCAATTCGGTGATAACTCGAGAACCGTCGAATGTTAGCGTTTGCCGTATGTTGCATCGTGTTCAGATCATCGAATTAACCATATACAGTGAATTTCAAACGTTTAAGAGAAGTGTACGGTAGTGTTTTAGGCAGAAATTGGTTTTTTCGAAAATCGAGCAATTCGGTGATAACTCGAGAACCGTCGAATGTTAGCGCTCGCCGTATGTTGCATCGTGTTCAGCGCATCAAATTACCCCTATACAGTGAATTTGAAGTGGTTACGGGAAGTGTACGGTAGTGTTTTTGAAGGAAAACCCGTTAATGCGATATTCGTGCGTTTCACGGGCAGAAAAGCACGTTTTTCACAGTCCTCACTGTTTTGATCATAACTCGAGAACGATCGATTGTTAGCGTTTGCCGTATGTTGCATCATGTTCAGCGCATCGAATTACCCCTATGCAGTGAATTTGAAGCGTTTAAGGGAAGTGTACGGTAGTGTTTTGGAAGAAAATTGTTTTTTTCGAAAATCGAGCGATTCGATGATAACTCTCGAACGGTCGAATGTTAGCGTTTGCCGTATGTTGCATCGTGTTCAGCGCATCGAATTACCCCTATGCAGTGAATTTGAAGCGTTTAAGGGAAGTGTACGGTAGTGTTTTGGAAGAAAATTGTTTTTTTCGAAAATCGAGCAATTCGGTGATAACTCGAGAACGGTCGAATGTTAGCGTTTGCCGTATGTTGCATCGTGTTCAGATCATCAAATTAACCATATACAGTGAATTTCAAACGTTTAAGAGAAGTGTACGGTAGTGTTTTAGGCAGAAATTGGTTTTTTCGAAAATCGAGCAATTCGGTGATAACTCGAGAACCGTCGAATGTTAGCGCTCGCCGTATGTTGCATCGTGTTCAGCGCATCAAATTACCCCTATACAGTGAATTTGAAGTGGTTACGGGAAGTGTACGGTAGTGTTTTTGAAGGAAAACACGTTAATGCGATATTCGTGCGTTTCACGGGCAGAAAAGCACGTTTTTCACAGTCCTCACTGTTTTGATCATAACTCGAGAACGATCGAATGTTAGCGTTTGCCGTATGTTGCATCGTGTTCAGCGCATCGAATTACCCCTATGCAGTCAATTTGAAGCGTTTAAGGGAAGTGTACGCTAGTGTTTTGGAAGAAAATGTTTATTTTCGAAAATCGAACAATTCGATGATACCTCGAGAACGGTCGAATGTTGGCGTTTGCCGTATGTTGCATCGTGTTCAGCAAACCGAGTTACCCCTACACAGTGAATTTGAAGTGGTTACGGGAAGTGTACGGTAGTGTTTTTGAAGGAAAACCCGTTAATGCGATATTCGTGCGTTTCACGGGCAGAAAAGCACGTTTTTCACAGTCCTCACTGTTTTGATGATAACTCGAGAACGGTCGAATGTTGGCGTTTGCCGTATGTTGCATCGTGTTCAGCACACCGAATTACCCCTACACACTGAATTTGAAGCGTTTAAGGGAAGTGTACGGTAATGTTTTTGCCGAAATTGTTTTTTTTCGAAAATCGAGCAATTCGATGATAACTCTCGAACGGTCGAATGTTAGCGTTTGCCGTATGTTGCATCGTGTTTAGCGCATCGAATTACCCCTATGCAGTGAATTTGAAGCGTTTAAGGGAAGTGTACGGTAGTGTTTTGGAAGAAAATTGTTTTTTTCGAAAATCGAGCAATTCGGTGATAACTCGAGAACGGTCGAATGTTAGCACTCGCCGTATGTTGCATCGTGTTCAGCGCATCAAATTACCCCTATACAGTGAATTTCAAGTGGTTACGGGAAGTGTACGGTAGTGTTTTTGAAGGAAAACACGTTAATGCGATATTCGTGCGTTTCACGGGCAGAAAAGCACGTTTTTCACAGTCCTCACTGTTTTGATCATAACTCGAGAACGATCGAATGTTAGCGTTTGCCGTATGTTGCATCGTGTTCAGCACACCGAATTACCCCTACACACTGAATTTGAAGCGTTTAAGGGAAGTGTACGGTAATGTTTTTGGCCGAAATTGGTTTTTTCGGAAATCGAGCAATTCGATGATAACTCTCGAACGGTCGAATGTTAGCGTTTGCCGTATGTTGCATCGTGTTTAGCGCATCGAATTACCCCTATGCAGTGAATTTGAAGCGTTTAAGGGAAGTGTACGGTAGTGTTTTGGAAGAAAATTGTTTTTTTCGAAAATCGAGCAATTCGGTGATAACTCGAGAACGGTCGAATGTTAGCACTCGCCGTATGTTGCATCGTGTTCAGCGCATCGAATAACCCCTATACAGTGAGTTTGAAGTGGTTACGGGAAGTGTAGGGTAGTGCTTTTGAAGGAAAACCCGTTAATGCGATATTCGTGCGTTTCACGGGCAGAAAAGCACGTTTTTCACAGTCCTCACTGTTTTGATCATAACTCGCGAACGGTCGAATGTTAGCGTTTGCCGTATGTTGCATCATGTTCAGCGCATCGAATTACCCCTATGCAGTGAATTTGAAGGGTTTAAGGGAAGTGTACGGTAGTGTTTTAGGCAGAAATTGGTTTTTTCGAAAATCGAGCAATTCGGTGATAACTCGAGAACCGTCGAATGTTAGCGTTTGCCGTATGTTGCATCGTGTTCAGATCATCGAATTAACCATATGCAGTGAATTTCAAACGTTTAAGAGAAGTGTACGGTAGTGTTTTAGGCAGAAATTGGTTTTTTCGAAAATCGAGCAATTCGGTGATAACTCGAGAACCGTCGAATGTTAGCGCTCGCCGTATGTTGCATCGTGTTCAGCGCATCAAATTACCCCTATACAGTGAATTTGAAGTGGTTACGGGAAGTGTACGGTAGTGTTTTTGAAGGAAAACCCGTTAATGCGATATTCGTGCGTTTCACGGGCAGAAAAGCACGTTTTTCACAGTCCTCACTGTTTTGATGATAACTCGAGAAAGGTCGAATGTTAGCGTTTGCCGTGTGTTGCATTGTGTTCCACACATCAAATTACCCCTACACACTGAATTTGAAGCGTTTAAGGGAAGTGTACGGTAATGTTTTTGGCCGAAATTGTTTTTTTCGAAAATCGAGCAATTCGATGATAACTCTCGAACGGTCGAATGTTAGCGTTTGCCGTATGTTGCATCGTGTTCAGCGCATCGAATTACCCCTATGCAGTGAATTTGAAGCGTTTAAGGGAAGTGTACGGTAGTGTTTTGGAAGAAAATTGTTTTTTTCGAAAATCGAGCAATTCGGTGATAACTCGAGAACGGTCGAATGTTAGCGTTTGCCGTATGTTGCATCGTGTTCAGCGTATCGAATTACCCCTATGCAGTGAATTTGAAGCGTTTAAGGGAAGTGTACGGTAGTGTTTTGGAAGAAAATTGTTTTTTTCGAAAATCGAGCAATTCGATGATAACTCTCGAACGGTCGAATGTTAGCGTTTGCCGTATGTTGCATCGTGTTCAGCGCATCGAATTACCCCTATGCAGTGAATTTGAAGCGTTTAAGGGAAGTGTACGGTAGTGTTTTGGAAGAAAATTGTGTTTTTCGAAAATCGAGCAATTCGGTGATAACTCAAGAACGGTCGAATGTTAGCGTTTGCCGTATGTTGCATCGTATTCAGCGTATCGAATTACCCCTATGCAGTGAATTTGAAGCGTTTAAGGGAAGTGTACGGTAGTGTTTTGGAAGAAAATTGTTTTTTTCGAAAATCGAGCAATTCGGTGATAACTCGAGAACGGTCGAATGTTAGCGGTTGCCGTATGTTGCATCGTGTTCAGATCATCGAATTAACCATATACAGTGAATTTCAAACGTTTAAGAGAAGTGTACGGTAGTGTTTTAGGCAGAAATTGGTTTTTTCGAAAATCGAGCAATTCGGTGATAACTCGAGAACCGTCGAATGTTAGCGCTCGCCGTATGTTGCATCGTGTTCAGCGCATCAAATTACTCCTATACAGTGAATTTGAAGTGGTTACGGGAAGTGTACGGTAGTGTTTTTGGAGGAAAACCCGTTAATGCGATATTCGTGCGTTTCACGGGCAGAAAAGCACGTTTTTCACAGTCCTCACTGTTTTGATCATAACTCGAGAACGATCGAATGTTAGCGTTTGCCGTATGTTGCATCATGTTCAGCGCATCGAATTACCCCTATGCAGTGAATTTGACGCGTTTAAGGGAAGTGTACGGTAGTGTTTTGGAAGAAAATTGTTTTTTTCGAAAATCGAGCGATTCGATGATAACTCTCGAACGGTCGAATGTTAGCGTTTGCCGTATGTTGCATCGTGTTTAGCGCATCGAATTACCCATATGCAGTGAATTTGAAGCGTTTAAGGGAAGTGTACGGTAGTGTTTTGGAAGAAAATTGTTTTTTTCGAAAATCGAGCAATTCGGTGATAACTCGAGAACCGTCGAATGTTAGCGTTTGCCGTATGTTGCATCGTGTTCAGATCATCGAATTAACCATATACAGTGAATTTGAAGCGTTTAAGGGAAGTGTACGGTAGTGTTTTGGAAGAAAATTGTTTTTTTCGAAAATCGAGCAATTCGGTGATAACTCGAGAACGGTCGAATGTTAGCGTTTGCCGTACGTTGCATCGTGTTCAGATCATCGAATTAACCATATACAATGAATTTCAAACGTTTAAGAGAAGTGTACGGTAGTGTTTTAGGCAGAAATTGGTTTTTTCGAAAATCGAGCAATTCGGTGATAACTCGAGAACCGTCGAATGTTAGCGCTCGCCGTATGTTGCATCGTGTTCAGCGCATCAAATTACCCCTATACAGTGAATTTGAAGTGGTTACGGCAAGTGTACGGTAGTGTTTTTGAAGGAAAACACGTTAATGCGATATTCGTGCGTTTCACGGGCAGAAAAGCACGTTTTTCACAGTCCTCACTGTTTTGATCATAACTCGAGAACGATCGAATGTTAGAGTTTGCCGTATGTTGCATCGTGTTCAGCGCATCGAATTACCCCTATGCAGTGAATTTGAAGCGTTTAAGGGAAGTGTACGCTAGTGTTTTGGAAGAAAATTTTTATTTTCGAAAATCGAACAATTCGATGATACCTCGAGAACGGTCGAATGTTGGCGTTTGCCGTATGTTGCATCGTGTTCAGCACACCGAATTACCCCTACACAGTGAATTTGAAGTGGTTACGGGAAGTGTACGGTAGTGTTTTTGAAGGAAAACCCGTTAATGCGATATTCGTGCGTTTCACGGGCAGAAAAGCACGTTTTTCACAGTCCTCACTGTTTTGATGATAACTCGAGAACGGTCGAATGTTGGCGTTTGCCGTATGTTGCATCGTGTTCAGCACACCGAATTACCCCTACACACTGAATTTGAGGCGTTTAAGGGAAGTGTACGGTAATGTTTTTGGCCGAAATTGGTTTTTTCGAAAATCGAGCAATTCGATGATAACTCTCGAACGGTCGAATGTTAGCGTTTGCCGTATGTTGCATCGTGTTTAGCGCATCGAATTACCCCTATGCAGTGAATTTGAAGCGTTTAAGGGAAGTGTACGGTAGTGTTTTGGAAGAAAATTGTTTTTTTCGAAAATCGAGCAATTCGGTGATAACTCGAGAACGGTCGAATGTTAGCACTCGCCGTATGTTGCATCGTGTTCAGCGCATCAAATTACCCCTATACAGTGAATTTGAAGTGGTTACGGGAAGTGTACGGTAGTGTTTTTGAAGGAAAACACGTTAATGCGATATTCGTGCGTTTCACGGGCAGAAAAGCACGTTTTTCACAGTCCTCACTGTTTTGATCATAACTCGAGAACGATCGAATGTTAGCGTTTGCCGTATGTTGCATCGTGTTCAGCACACCGAATTACCCCTACACACTGAATTTGAAGCGTTTAAGGGAAGTGTACGGTAATGTTTTTGGCCGAAATTGGTTTTTTCGGAAATCGAGCAATTCGATGATAACTCTCGAACGGTCGAATGTTAGCGTTTGCCGTATGTTGCATCGTGTTTAGCGCATCGAATTACCCCTATGCAGTGAATTTGAAGCGTTTAAGGGAAGTGTACGGTAGTGTTTTGGAAGAAAATTGTTTTTTTCGAAAATCGAGCAATTCGGTGATAACTCGAGAACGGTCGAATGTTAGCACTCGCCGTATGTTGCATCGTGTTCAGCGCATCGAATAACCCCTATACAGTGAGTTTGAAGTGGTTACGGGAAGTGTAGGGTAGTGCTTTTGAAGGAAAACCCGTTAATGCGATATTCGTGCGTTTCACGGGCAGAAAAGCACGTTTTTCACAGTCCTCACTGTTTTGATCATAACTCTCGAACGGTCGAATGTTAGCGTTTGCCGTATGTTGCATCGTGTTTAGCGCATCGAATTACCCCTATGCAGTGAATTTGAAGCGTTTAAGGGAAGTGTACGGTAGTGTTTTGGAAGAAAATTGTTTTTTTCGAAAATCGAGCAATTCGGTGATAACTCGAGAACCGTCGAATGTTAGCGCTCGCCGTATGTTGCATCGTGTTCAGCGTATCGAATTACCCCTATGCAGTGAATTTGAAGCGTTTAAGGGAAGTGTACGGTAGTGTTTTGGAAGAAAATTGTTTTTTTCGAAAATCGAGCAATTCGATGATAACTCTCGAACGGTCGAATGTTAGCGTTTGCCGTATGTTGCATCGTGTTCAGCGCATCGAATTACCCCTATGCAGTGAATTTGAAGCGTTTAAGGGAAGTGTACGGTAGTGTTTTGGAAGAAAATTGTGTTTTTCGAAAATCGAGCAATTCGGTGATAACTCAAGAACGGTCGAATGTTAGCGTTTGCCGTATGTTGCATCGTATTCAGCGTATCGAATTACCCCTATGCAGTGAATTTGAAGCGTTTAAGGGAAGTGTACGGTAGTGTTTTGGAAGAAAATTGTTTTTTTCGAAAATCGAGCAATTCGGTGATAACTCGAGAACGGTCGAATGTTAGCGTTTGCCGTATGTTGCATCGTGTTCAGATCATCGAATTAACCATATACAGTGAATTTCAAACGTTTAAGAGAAGTGTACGGTAGTGTTTTAGGCAGAAATTGGTTTTTTCGAAAATCGAGCAATTCGGTGATAACTCGAGAACCGTCGAATGTTAGCGCTCGCCGTATGTTGCATCGTGTTCAGCGCATCAAATTATTCCTATACAGTGAATTTGAAGTGGTTACGGGAAGTGTACGGTAGTGTTTTTGGAGGAAAACCCGTTAATGCGATATTCGTGCGTTTCACGGGCAGAAAAGCACGTTTTTCACAGTCCTCACTGTTTTGATCATAACTCGAGAACGATCGAATGTTAGCGTTTGCCGTATGTTGCATCATGTTCAGCGCATCGAATTACCCCTATGCAGTGAATTTGACGCGTTTAAGGGAAGTGTACGGTAGTGTTTTGGAAGAAAATTGTTTTTTTCGAAAATCGAGCGATTCGATGATAACTCTCGAACGGTCGAATGTTAGCGTTTGCCGTATGTTGCATCGTGTTTAGCGCATCGAATTACCCCTATGCAGTGAATTTGAAGCGTTTAAGGGAAGTGTACGGTAGTGTTTTGGAAGAAAATTGTTTTTTTCGAAAATCGAGCAATTCGGTGATAACTCGAGAACCGTCGAATGTTAGCACTCGCCGTATGTTGCATCGTGTTCAGCGCATCGAATTACCCCTATGCAGTGAATTTGAAGCGTTTAAGGGAAGTGTACGGTAGTGTTTTGGAAGAAAATTGTTATTTTCGAAAATCGAGCAATTCGGTGATAACTCGAGAACGGTCGAATGTTAGCACTCGCCGTATGTTGCATCGTGTTCAGCGCATCGAATAACCCCTATACAGTGATTTTGAAGTGGTTACGGGCAGTGTAGGGTAGTGCTTTTGAAGGAAAACCCGTTAATGCGATATTCGTGCGTTTCACGGGCAGAAAAGCACGTTTTTCACAGTCCTCACTGTTTTGATCATAACTCGAGAACGATCGAATGTTAGCGTTTGCCGTATGTTGCATCGTGTTCAGCGCATCGAATTACCCCTATGCAGTGAATTTGAAGCGTTTAAGGGAAGTGTACGGTAGTGTTTTGGAAGAAAATTGTTTTTTTCGAAAATCGAGCAATTCGGTGATAACTCAAGAACGGTCGAATGTTAGCGTTTGCCGTATGTTGCATCGTGTTCAGCGTATCGAATTACCCCTATGCAGTGAATTTGAAGCGTTTAAGGGAAGTGTACGGTAGTGTTTTGGAAGAAAAGTTTTTTTTTCGAAAATCGAGCAATTCGGTGATATCTCGAGAACGGTCGAATGTTAGCGTTTGCCGTATGTTGCATCGTGTTCAGATCATCGAATTAACCATATACAGTGAATTTCAAACGTTTAAGAGAAGTGTACGGTAGTGTTTTAGGCAGAAATTGGTTTTTTCGAAAATCGAGCAATTCGGTGATAACTCGAGAACCGTCGAATGTTAGCGCTCGCCGTATGTTGCATCGTGTTCAGCGTATCGAATTACCCCTATGCAGTGAATTTGAAGCGTTTAAGGGAAGTGTACGGTAGTGTTTTGGAAGAAAATTGTTTTTTTCGAAAATCGAACAATTCGATGATAACTCTCGAACGGTCGAATGTTAACGTTTGCCGTATGTTTCATCGTGTTCAGCGCATCGAATTACCCCTATGCAGTGAATTTGAAGCGTTTAAGGGAAGTGTACGGTAGTGTTTTGGAAGAAAATTGTGTTTTTCGAAAATCGAGCAATTCGGTGATAACTCAAGAACGGTCGAATGTTAGCGTTTGCCGTATGTTGCATCGTATTCAGCGTATCGAATTACCCCTATGCAGTGAATTTGAAGCGTTTAAGGGAAGTGTACGGTAGTGTTTTGGAAGAAAATTGTTTTTTTCGAAAATCGAGCAATTCGGTGATAACTCGAGAACGGTCGAATGTTAGCGTTTGCCGTATGTTGCATCGTGTTCAGATCATCGAACTAACCATATACAGTGAATTTCAAACGTTTAAGAGAAGTGTACGGTAGTGTTTTAGGCAGAAATTGTTTTTTTCGAAAATCGAGCAATTCGGTGATAACTCGAGAACCGTCGAATGTTAGCGCTCGCCGTATGTTGCATCGTGTTCAGCGCATCAAATTACTCCTATACAGTGAATTTGAAGTGGTTACGGGAAGTGTACGGTAGTGTTTTTGAAGGAAAACCCGTTAATGCGATATTCGTGCGTTTCACGGGCAGAAAAGCACGTTTTTCACAGTCCTCACTGTTTTGGTCATAACTCGAGAACGATCGAATGTTAGCGTTTGCCGTATGTTGCATCATGTTCAGCGCATCGAATTACCCCTATGCAGTGAATTTGAAGCGTTTAAGGGAAGTGTACGGTAGTGTTTTGGAAGAAAATTGTTTTTTTCGAAAATCGAGCCATTCGATGATAACTCTCGAACGGTCGAATGTTAGCGTTTGCCGTATGTTGCATCGTGTTCAGCGCATCGAATTACCCCTATGCAGTGAATTTGAAGCGTTTAAGGGAAGTGTACGGTAGTGTTTTGGAAGAAAATTGTTTTTTTCGAAAATCGAGCAATTCGATGATAACTCTCGAACGGTCGAATGTTAGCGTTTGCCGTATGTTTCATCGTGTTCAGCGCATCGAATTATCCCTATGCAGTGAATTTGAAGCGTTTAAGGGAAGTGTACGGTAGTGTTTTGGAAGAAAATTGTGTTTTTCGAAAATCGAGCAATTCGGTGATAACTCAAGAACGGTCGAATGTTAGCGTTTGCCGTATGTTGCATCGTATTCAGCGTATCGAATTACCCCTATGCAGTGAATTTGAAGCGTTTAAGGGAAGTGTACGGTAGTGTTTTGGAAGAAAATTGTTTTTTTCGAAAATCGAGCAATTCGGTGATAACTCGAGAACGGTCGAATGTTAGCGTTTGCCGTATGTTGCATCGTGTTCAGATCATCGAATTAACCATATACAGTGAATTTCAAACGTTTAAGAGAAGTGTACGGTAGTGTTTTAGGCAGAAATTGGTTTTTTCGAAAATCGAGCAATTCGGTGATAACTCGAGAACCGTCGAATGTTAGCGCTCGCCGTATGTTGCATCGTGTTCAGCGCATCAAATTACTCCTATACAGTGAATTTGAAGTGGTTACGGGAAGTGTACGGTAGTGTTTTTGAAGGAAAACCCGTTAATGCGATATTCGTGCGTTTCACGGGCAGAAAAGCACGTTTTTCACAGTCCTCACTGTTTTGATCATAACTCGAGAACGATCGAATGTTAGCGTTTGCCGTATGTTGCATCATGTTCAGCGCATCGAATTACCCCTATGCAGTGAATTTGAAGCGTTTAAGGGAAGTGTACGGTAGTGTTTTGGAAGAAAATTGTTTTTTTCGAAAATCGAGCAATTCGATGATAACTCTCGAACGGTCGAATGTTAGCGTTTGCCGTATGTTGCATCGTGTTCAGCGCATCGAATTACCCCTATGCAGTGAATTTGAAGCGTTTAAGGGAAGTGTACGGTAGTGTTTTGGAAGAAAATTGTTTTTTTCGAAAATCGAGCAATTCGGTGATAACTCGAGAACGGTCGAATGTTAGCGTTTGCCGTATGTTCCATCGTGTTCAGATCATCGAATTAACCATATACAGTGAATTTCAAACGTTTAAGAGAAGTGTACGGTAGTGTTTTAGGCAGAAATTGGTTTTTTCGAAAATCGAGCAATTCGGTGATAACTCGAGAACCGTCGAATGTTAGCGCTCGCCGTATGTTGCATCGTGTTCAGCGCATCAAATTACCCCTATACAGTGAATTTGAAGTGGTTACGGGAAGTGTACGGTAGTGTTTTTGAAGGAAAACCCGTTAATGCGATATTCGTGCGTTTCACGGGCAGAAAAGCACGTTTTTCACAGTCCTCACTGTTTTGATGATAACTCGAGAAAGGTCGAATGTTAGCGTTTGACGTGTGTTGCATTGTGTTCCACACATCAAATTACCCCTACACACTGAATTTGAAGCGTTTAAGGGAAGTGTACGGTAATGTTTTTGGTCGAAATTGTTTTTTTCGAAAATCGAGCAATTCGATGATAACTCTCGAACGGTCGAATGTTAGCGTTTGCCGTATGTTGCATCGTGTTCAGCGCATCGAATTACCCCTATGCAGTGAATTTGAAGCGTTTAAGGGAAGTGTACGGTAGTGTTTTGGAAGAAAATTGTTTTTTTCGAAAATCGAGCAATTCGGTGATAACTCAAGAACGTTCGAATGTTAGCGTTTGCCGTATGTTGCATCGTGTTCAGCGTATCGAATTACCCCTATGCAGTGAATTTGAAGCGTTTAAGGGAAGTGTACGGTAGTGTTTTGGAAGAAAATTGTTTTTTTCGAAAATCGAGCAATTCGGTGATAACTCGAGAACGGTCGAATGTTAGCGTTTGCCGTATGTTGCATCGTGTTCAGATCATCGAATTAACCATATACAGTGAATTTCAAACGTTTAAGAGAAGTGTACGGTAGTGTTTTAGGCAGAAATTGGTTTTTTCCAAAATCGAGCAATTCGGTCATAACTCGAGAACCGTCGAATGTTAGCGCTCGCCGTATGTTGCATCGTGTTCAGCGTATCGAATTACCCCTATGCAGTGAATTTGAAGCGTTTAAGGGAAGTGTACGGTAGTGTTTTGGAAGAAAATTGTTTTTTTCGAAAATCGAGCAATTCGATGATAACTCTCGAACGGTCGAATGTTAGCGTTTGCCGTATGTTTCATCGTGTTCAGCGCATCGAATTATCCCTATGCAGTGAATTTGAAGCGTTTAAGGGAAGTGTACGGTAGTGTTTTGGAAGAAAATTGTGTTTTTCGAAAATCGAGCAATTCGGTGATAACTCAAGAACGGTCGAATGTTAGCGTTTGCCGTATGTTGCATCGTATTCAGCGTATCGAATTACCCCTATGCAGTGAATTTGAAGCGTTTAAGGGAAGTGTACGGTAGTGTTTTGGAAGAAAATTGTTTTTTTCGAAAATCGAGCAATTCGGTGATAACTCGAGAACGGTCGAATGTTAGCGTTTGCCGTATGTTGCATCGTGTTCAGATCATCGAATTAACCATATACAGTGAATTTCAAACGTTTAAGAGAAGTGTACGGTAGTGTTTTAGGCAGAAATTGGTTTTTTCGAAAATCGAGCAATTCGGTGATAACTCGAGAACCGTCGAATGTTAGCGCTCGCCGTATGTTGCATCGTGTTCAGCGCATCAAATTACCCCTATACAGTGAATTTGAAGTGGTTACGGGAAGTGTACGGTAGTGTTTTTGAAGGAAAACCCGTTAATGCGATATTCGTGCGTTTCACGGGCAGAAAAGCACGTTTTTCACAGTCCTCACTGTTTTGATGATAACTCGAGAAAGGTCGAATGTTAGCGTTTGACGTGTGTTGCATTGTGTTCCACACATCAAATTACCCCTACACACTGAATTTGAAGCGTTTAAGGGAAGTGTACGGTAATGTTTTTGGTCGAAATTGTTTTTTTCGAAAATCGAGCAATTCGATGATAACTCTCGAACGGTCGAATGTTAGCGTTTGCCGTATGTTGCATCGTGTTCAGCGCATCGAATTACCCCTATGCAGTGAATTTGAAGCGTTTAAGGGAAGTGTACGGTAGTGTTTTGGAAGAAAATTGTTTTTTTTCGAAAATCGAGCAATTCGGTGATAACTCGAGAACGGTCGAATGTTAGCGTTTGCCGTATGTTGCATCGTGTTCAGATCATCGAATTAACCATATACAGTGAATTTCAAACGTTTAAGAGAAGTGTACGGTAGTGTTTTAGGCAGAAATTGGTTTTTTCGAAAATCGAGCAATTCGGTGATAACTCGAGAACCGTCGAATGTTAGCGCTCGCCGTATGTTGCATCGTGTTCAGCGCATCAAATTACCCCTATACAGTGAATTTGAAGTGGTTACGGGAAGTGTACGGTAGTGTTTTTGAAGGAAAACCCGTTGATGCGATATTCGTGCGTTTCACGGGCAGAAAAGCACGTTTTTCACAGTCCTCACTGTTTTGATGATAACTCGAGAAAGGTCGAATGTTAGCGTTTGCCGTGTGTTGCATTGTGTTCCACACATCAAATTACCCCTACACACTGAATTTGAAGCGTTTAAGGGAAGTGTACGGTAATGTTTTTGGCCGAAATTGTTTTTTTCGAAAATCGAGCAATTCGATGATAACTCTCGAACGGTCGAATGTTAGCGTTTGCCGTATGTTGCATCGTGTTCAGCGCATCGAATTACCCCTATGCAGTGAATTTGAAGCGTTTAAGGGAAGTGTACGGTAGTGTTTTGGAAGAAAATTGTTTTTTTCGAAAATCGAGCAATTCGGTGATAACTCGAGAACGGTCGAATGTTAGCGTTTGCCGTATGTTGCATCGTGTTCAGATCATCGAATTAACCATATACAGTGAATTTCAAACGTTTAAGAGAAGTGTACGGTAGTGTTTTAGGCAGAAATTGGTTTTTTCGAAAATCGAGCAATTCGGTGATAACTCGAGAACCGTCGAATGTTAGCGCTCGCCGTATGTTGCATCGTGTTCAGCGTATCGAATTACCCCTATGCAGTGAATTTGAAGCGTTTAAGGGAAGTGTACGGTAGTGTTTTGGAAGAAAATTGTTTTTTTCGAAAATCGAGCAATTCGATGATAACTCTCGAACGGTCGAATGTTAGCGTTTGCCGTATGTTGCATCGTGTTCAGCGCATCGAATTACCCCTATGCAGTGAATTTGAAGCGTTTAAGGGAAGTGTACGGTAGTGTTTTGGAAGAAAATTGTGTTTTTCGAAAATCGAGCAATTCGGTGATAACTCAAGAACGGTCGAATGTTAGCGTTTGCCGTATGTTGCATCGTATTCAGCGTATCGAATTACCCCTATGCAGTGAATTTGAAGCGTTTAAGGGAAGTGCACGGTAGTGTTTTGGAAGAAAATTGTTTTTTTCGAAAATCGAGCAATTCGGTGATAACTCGAGAACGGTCGAATGTTAGCGTTTGCCGTATGTTGCATCGTGTTCAGATCATCGAATTAACCATATACAGTGAATTTCAAACGTTTAAGAGAAGTGTACGGTAGTGTTTTAGGCAGAAATTGGTTTTTTCGAAAATCGAGCAATTCGGTGATAACTCGAGAACCGTCGAATGTTAGCGCTCGCCGTATGTTGCATCGTGTTCAGCGCATCAAATTACTCCTATACAGTGAATTTGAAGTGGTTACGGGAAGTGTACGGTAGTGTTTTTGAAGGAAAACCCGTTAATGCGATATTCGTGCGTTTCACGGGCAGAAAAGCACGTTTTTCACAGTCCTCACTGTTTTGATCATAACTCGAGAACGATCGAATGTTAGCGTTTGCCGTATGTTGCATCATGTTCAGCGCATCGAATTACCCCTATGCAGTGAATTTGAAGCGTTTAAGGGAAGTGTACGGTAGTGTTTTGGAAGAAAATTGTTTTTTTCGAAAATCGAGCGATTCGATGATAACTCTCGAACGGTCGAATGTTAGCGTTTGCCGTATGTTGCATCGTGTTTAGCGCATCGAATTACCCCTATGCAGTGAATTTGAAGCGTTTAAGGGAAGTGTACGGTAGTGTTTTGGAAGAAAATTGTTTTTTTCGAAAATCGAGCAATTCGGTGATAACTCGAGAACCGTCGAATGTTAGCACTCGCCGTATGTTGCATCGTGTTCAGCGCATCGAATTACCCCTATGCAGTGAATTTGAAGCGTTTAAGGGAAGTGTACGGTAGTGTTTTGGAAGAAAATTGTTATTTTCGAAAATCGAACAATTCGATGATACCTCGAGAACGGTCGAATGTTGGCGTTTGCCGTATGTTGCATCGTGTTCAGCACACCGAATTACCCCTACACAGTGAATTTAAAGTGGTTACGGGAAGTGTACGGTAGTGTTTTTGAAGGAAAACCCGTTAATGCGATATTCGTGCGTTTCACGGGCAGAAAAGCACGTTTTTCACAGTCCTCACTGTTTTGATGATAACTCGAGAACGGTCGAATGTTGGCGTTTGCCGTATGTTGCATCATGTTCAGCGCATCGAATTACCCCTATGCAGTGAATTTGAAGCGTTTAAGGGAAGTGTACGGTAATGTTTTTGGCCGAAATTGGTTTTTTCGAAAATCGAGCAATTCGATGATAACTCTCGAACGGTCGAATGTTAGCGTTTGCCGTATGTTGCATCGTGTTTAGCGCATCGAATTACCCCTATGCAGTGAATTTGAAGCGTTTAAGGGAAGTGTACGGTAGTGTTTTGGAAGAAAATTGTTTTTTTTTCGAAAATCGAGCAATTCGGTGATAACTCGAGAACGGTCGAATGTTAGCACTCGCCGTATGTTGCATCGTGTTCAGCGCATCGAATAACCCCTATACAGTGATTTTGAAGTGGTTACGGGAAGTGTAGGGTAGTGCTTTTGAAGGAAAACCCGTTAATGCGATATTCGTGCATTTCACGGGCAGAAAAGCACGTTTTTCACAGTCCTCACTGTTTTGATCATAACTCGAGAACGATCGAATGTTAGCGTTTGCCGTATGTTGCATCGTGTTCAGCGCATCGAATTACCCCTATGCAGTGAATTTGAAGCGTTTAAGGGAAGTGTACGGTAGTGTTTTGGAAGAAAATTGTTTTTTTCGAAAATCGAGCAATTCGGTGATAACTCAAGAACGGTCGAATGTTAGCGTTTGCCGTATGTTGCATCGTGTTCAGCGTATCGAATTACCCCTATGCAGTGAATTTGAAGCGTTTAAGGGAAGTGTACGGTAGTGTTTTGGAAGAAAAGTTTTTTTTTCGAAAATCGAGCAATTCGGTGATAACTCGAGAACGGTCGAATGTTAGCGTTTGCCGTATGTTGCATCGTGTTCAGATCATCGAATTAACCATATACAGTGAATTTCAAACGTTTAAGAGAAGTGTACGGTAGTGTTTTAGGCAGAAATTGGTTTTTTCGAAAATCGAGCAATTCGGTGATAACTCGAGAACCGTCGAATGTTAGCGCTCGCCGTATGTTGCATCGTGTTCAGCGTATCGAATTACCCCTATGCAGTGAATTTGAAGCGTTTAAGGGAAGTGTACGGTAGTGTTTTGGAAGAAAATTGTTTTTTTCGAAAATCGAGCAATTCGATGATAACTCTCGAACGGTCGAATGTTAGCGTTTGCCGTATGTTTCATCGTGTTCAGCGCATCGAATTATCCCTATGCAGTGAATTTGAAGCGTTTAAGGGAAGTGTACGGTAGTGTTTTGGAAGAAAATTGTGTTTTTCGAAAATCGAGCAATTCGGTGATAACTCAAGAACGGTCGAATGTTAGCGTTTGCCGTATGTTGCATCGTATTCAGCGTATCGAATTACCCCTATGCAGTGAATTTGAAGCGTTTAAGGGAAGTGTACGGTAGTGTTTTGGAAGAAAATTGTTTTTTTCGAAAATCGAGCAATTCGGTGATAACTCGAGAACGGTCGAATGTTAGCGTTTGCCGTATGTTGCATCGTGTTCAGATCATCGAATTAACCATATACAGTGAATTTCAAACGTTTAAGAGAAGTGTACGGTAGTGTTTTAGGCAGAAATTGGTTTTTTCGAAAATCGAGCAATTCGGTGATAACTCGAGAACCGTCGAATGTTAGCGCTCGCCGTATGTTGCATCGTGTTCAGCGCATCAAATTACTCCTATACAGTGAATTTGAAGTGGTTACGGGAAGTGTACGGTAGTGTTTTTGAAGGAAAACCCGTTAATGCGATATTCGTGCGTTTCACGGGCAGAAAAGCACGTTTTTCACAGTCCTCACTGTTTTGATCATAACTCGAGAACGATCGAATGTTAGCGTTTGCCGTATGTTGCATCATGTTCAGCGCATCGAATTACCCCTATGCAGTGAATTTGAAGCGTTTAAGGGAAGTGTACGGTAGTGTTTTGGAAGAAAATTGTTTTTTTCGAAAATCGAGCAATTCGATGATAACTCTCGAACGGTCGAATGTTAGCGTTTGCCGTATGTTGCATCGTGTTCAGCGCATCGAATTACCCCTATGCAGTGAATTTGAAGCGTTTAAGGGAAGTGTACGGTAGTGTTTTGGAAGAAAATTGTTTTTTTCGAAAATCGAGCAATTCGGTGATAACTCGAGAACGGTCGAATGTTAGCGTTTGCCGTATGTTGCATCGTGTTCAGATCATCGAATTAACCATATACAGTGAATTTCAAACGTTTAAGAGAAGTGTACGGTAGTGTTTTAGGCAGAAATTGGTTTTTTCGAAAATCGTGCAATTCGGTGATAACTCGAGAACCGTCGAATGTTAGCGCTCGCCGTATGTTGCATCGTGTTCAGCGTATCGAATTACCCCTATGCAGTGAATTTGAAGCGTTTAAGGGAAGTGTACGGTAGTGTTTTGGAAGAAAATTGTTTTTTTCGAAAATCGAGCAATTCGATGATAACTCTCGAACGGTCGAATGTTAGCGTTTGCCGTATGTTGCATCGTGTTCAGCGCATCGAATTACCCCTATGCAGTGAATTTGAAGCGTTTAAGGGAAGTGTACGGTAGTGTTTTGGAAGAAAATTCTGTTTTTCGAAAATCGAGCAATTCGGTGATAACTCAAGAACGGTCGAATGTTAGCGTTTGCCGTATGTTGCATCGTATTCAGCGTATCGAATTACCCCTATGCAGTGAATTTGAAGCGTTTAAGGGAAGTGTAAGGTAGTGTTTTGGAAGGAAAACCCGTTAATGCGATATTCGTGCGTTTCACGGGCAGAAAAGCACGTTTTTCACAGTCCTCACTGTTTTGATGATAACTCGAGAACGGTCGAATGTTGGCGTTTGCCGTATGTTGCATCGTGTTCAGCACACCGAATTACCCCTACACACTGAATTTCAAGCGTTTAAGGGAAGTGTACGGTAATGTTTTTGGCCGAAATTGGTTTTTTCGAAAATCGAGCAATTCGATGATAACTCTCGAACGGTCGAATGTTAGCGTTTGCCGTATGTTGCATCGTGTTTAGCGCATCGAATTACCCCTATGCAGTGAATTTGAAGCGTTTAAGGGAAGTGTACGGTAGTGTTTTGGAAGAAAATTGTTTTTTTCGAAAATCGAGCAATTCGGTGATAACTCGAGAACGGTCGAATGTTAGCACTCGCCGTATGTTGCATCGTGTTCAGCGCATCGAATAACCCCTATACAGTGATTTTGAAGTGGTTACGGGAAGTGTAGGGTAGTGCTTTTGAAGGAAAACCCGTTAATGCGATATTCGTGCGTTTCACGGGCAGAAAAGCACGTTTTTCACAGTCCTCACTGTTTTGATCATAACTCGCGAACGGTCGAATGTTAGCGTTTGCCGTATGTTGCATCATGTTCAGCGCATCGAATTACCCCTATGCAGTGAATTTGAAGCGTTTAAGGGAAGTGTACGGTAGTGTTTTGGAAGAAAATTGTTTTTTTTCGAAAATCGAGCAATTCGGTGATAACTCGAGAACGGTCGAATGTTAGCGTTTGCCGTATGTTGCATCGTGTTCAGATCATCGAATTAACCATATACAGTGAATTTCAAACGTTTAAGAGAAGTGTACGGTAGTGCTTTAGGCAGAAATTGGTTTTTTCGAAAATCGAGCAATTCGGTGATAACTCGAGAACCGTCGAATGTTAGCGCTCGCCGTATGTTGCATCGTGTTCAGCGCATCGAATTACCCCTATGCAGTGAATTTGAAGCGTTTAAGGGAAGTGTACGGTAGTGTTTTGGAAGAAAATTGTGTTTTTCGAAAATCGAGCAATTCGGTGATAACTCAAGAACGGTCGAATGTTAGCGTTTGCCGTATGTTGCATCGTATTCAGCGTATCGAATTACCCCTATGCAGTGAATTTGAAGCGTTTAAGGGAAGTGTAAGGTAGTGTTTTGGAAGGAAAACCCGTTAATGCGATATTCGTGCGTTTCACGGGCAGAAAAGCACGTTTTTCACAGTCCTCACTGTTTTGATGATAACTCGAGAACGGTCGAATGTTGGCGTTTGCCGTATGTTGCATCGTGTTCAGCACACCGAATTACCCCTACACACTGAATTTGAAGCGTTTAAGGGAAGTGTACGGTAATGTTTTTGGCCGAAATTGGTTTTTTCGAAAATCGAGCAATTCGATGATAACTCTCGAACGGTCGAATGTTAGCGTTTGCCGTATGTTGCATCGTGTTTAGCGCATCGAATTACCCCTATGCAGTGAATTTGAAGCGTTTAAGGGAAGTGTACGGTAGTGTTTTGGAAGAAAATTGTTTTTTTCGAAAATCGAGCAATTCGGTGATAACTCGAGAACGGTCGAATGTTAGCACTCGCCGTATGTTGCATCGTGTTCAGCGCATCGAATAACCCCTATACAGTGATTTTGAAGTGGTTACGGGAAGTGTAGGGTAGTGCTTTTGAAGGAAAACCCGTTAATGCGATATTCGTGCGTTTCACGGGCAGAAAAGCACGTTTTTCACAGTCCTCACTGTTTTGATGATAACTCGAGAAAGGTCGAATGTTAGCGTTTGCCGTGTGTTGCATTGTGTTCCACACATCAAATTACCCCTACACACTGAATTTGAAGCGTTTAAGGGAAGTGTACGGTAATGTTTTTGGTCGAAATTGTTTTTTTCGAAAATCGAGCAATTCGATGATAACTCTCGAACGGTCGAATGTTAGCGTTTGCCGTATGTTGCATCGTGTTCAGCGCATCGAATTACCCCTATGCAGTGAATTTGAAGCGTTTAAGGGAAGTGTACGGTAGTGTTTTGGAAGAAAATTGTGTTTTTCGAAAATCGAGCAATTCGGTGATAACTCAAGAACGGTCGAATGTTAGCGTTTGCCGTATGTTGCATCGTATTCAGCGTATCGAATTACCCCTATGCAGTGAATTTGAAGCGTTTAAGGGAAGTGTAAGGTAGTGTTTTGGAAGGAAAACCCGTTAATGCGATATTCGTGCGTTTCACGGGCAGAAAAGCACGTTTTTCACAGTCCTCACTGTTTTGATGATAACTCGAGAACGGTCGAATGTTGGCGTTTGCCGTATGTTGCATCGTGTTCAGCACACCGAATTACCCCTACACACTGAATTTCAAGCGTTTAAGGGAAGTGTACGGTAATGTTTTTGGCCGAAATTGGTTTTTTCGAAAATCGAGCAATTCGATGATAACTCTCGAACGGTCGAATGTTAGCGTTTGCCGTATGTTGCATCGTGTTTAGCGCATCGAATTACCCCTATGCAGTGAATTTGAAGCGTTTAAGGGAAGTGTACGGTAGTGTTTTGGAAGAAAATTGTTTTTTTCGAAAATCGAGCAATTCGGTGATAACTCGAGAACGGTCGAATGTTAGCACTCGCCGTATGTTGCATCGTGTTCAGCGCATCGAATAACCCCTATACAGTGATTTTGAAGTGGTTACGGGAAGTGTAGGGTAGTGCTTTTGAAGGAAAACCCGTTAATGCGATATTCGTGCGTTTCACGGGCAGAAAAGCACGTTTTTCACAGTCCTCACTGTTTTGATCATAACTCGCGAACGGTCGAATGTTAGCGTTTGCCGTATGTTGCATCATGTTCAGCGCATCGAATTACCCCTATGCAGTGAATTTGAAGCGTTTAAGGGAAGTGTACGGTAGTGTTTTGGAAGAAAATTGTTTTTTTCGAAAATCGAGCAATTCGATGATAACTCTCGAACGGTCGAATGTTAGCGTTTGCCGTATGTTGCATCGTGTTCAGCGCATCGAATTACCCCTATGCAGTGAATTTGAAGCGTTTAAGGGAAGTGTACGGTAGTGTTTTGGAAGAAAATTGTTTTTTTCGAAAATCGAGCAATTCGGTGATAACTCGAGAACGGTCGAATGTTAGCGTTTGCCGTATGTTGCATCGTGTTCAGATCATCGAATTAACCATATACAGTGAATTTCAAACGTTTAAGAGAAGTGTACGGTAGTGCTTTAGGCAGAAATTGGTTTTTTCGAAAATCGAGCAATTCGGTGATAACTCGAGAACCGTCGAATGTTAGCGCTCGCCGTATGTTGCATCGTGTTCAGCGCATCGAATTACCCCTATGCAGTGAATTTGAAGCGTTTAAGGGAAGTGTACGGTAGTGTTTTGGAAGAAAATTGTTTTTTTCGAAAATCGAGCAATTCGGTGATAACTCGAGAACGGTCGAATGTTAGCGTTTGCCGTATGTTGCATCGTGTTCAGATCATCGAATTAACCATATACAGTGAATTTCAAACGTTTAAGAGAAGTGTACGGTAGTGTTTTAGGCAGAAATTGGTTTTTTCGAAAATCGTGCAATTCGGTGATAACTCGAGAACCGTCGAATGTTAGCGCTCGCCGTATGTTGCATCGTGTTCAGCGTATCGAATTACCCCTATGCAGTGAATTTGAAGCGTTTAAGGGAAGTGTACGGTAGTGTTTTGGAAGAAAATTGTTTTTTTCGAAAATCGAGCAATTCGATGATAACTCTCGAACGGTCGAATGTTAGCGTTTGCCGTATGTTGCATCGTGTTCAGCGCATCGAATTACCCCTATGCAGTGAATTTGAAGCGTTTAAGGGAAGTGTACGGTAGTGTTTTGGAAGAAAATTCTGTTTTTCGAAAATCGAGCAATTCGGTGATAACTCAAGAACGGTCGAATGTTAGCGTTTGCCGTATGTTGCATCGTATTCAGCGTATCGAATTACCCCTATGCAGTGAATTTGAAGCGTTTAAGGGAAGTGTAAGGTAGTGTTTTGGAAGGAAAACCCGTTAATGCGATATTCGTGCGTTTCACGGGCAGAAAAGCACGTTTTTCACAGTCCTCACTGTTTTGATGATAACTCGAGAACGGTCGAATGTTGGCGTTTGCCGTATGTTGCATCGTGTTCAGCACACCGAATTACCCCTACACACTGAATTTCAAGCGTTTAAGGGAAGTGTACGGTAATGTTTTTGGCCGAAATTGGTTTTTTCGAAAATCGAGCAATTCGATGATAACTCTCGAACGGTCGAATGTTAGCGTTTGCCGTATGTTGCATCGTGTTTAGCGCATCGAATTACCCCTATGCAGTGAATTTGAAGCGTTTAAGGGAAGTGTACGGTAGTGTTTTGGAAGAAAATTGTTTTTTTCGAAAATCGAGCAATTCGGTGATAACTCGAGAACGGTCGAATGTTAGCACTCGCCGTATGTTGCATCGTGTTCAGCGCATCGAATAACCCCTATACAGTGATTTTGAAGTGGTTACGGGAAGTGTAGGGTAGTGCTTTTGAAGGAAAACCCGTTAATGCGATATTCGTGCGTTTCACGGGCAGAAAAGCACGTTTTTCACAGTCCTCACTGTTTTGATCATAACTCGCGAACGGTCGAATGTTAGCGTTTGCCGTATGTTGCATCATGTTCAGCGCATCGAATTACCCCTATGCAGTGAATTTGAAGCGTTTAAGGGAAGTGTACGGTAGTGTTTTGGAAGAAAATTGTTTTTTTTCGAAAATCGAGCAATTCGGTGATAACTCGAGAACGGTCGAATGTTAGCGTTTGCCGTATGTTGCATCGTGTTCAGATCATCGAATTAACCATATACAGTGAATTTCAAACGTTTAAGAGAAGTGTACGGTAGTGCTTTAGGCAGAAATTGGTTTTTTCGAAAATCGAGCAATTCGGTGATAACTCGAGAACCGTCGAATGTTAGCGCTCGCCGTATGTTGCATCGTGTTCAGCGCATCGAATTACCCCTATGCAGTGAATTTGAAGCGTTTAAGGGAAGTGTACGGTAGTGTTTTGGAAGAAAATTGTGTTTTTCGAAAATCGAGCAATTCGGTGATAACTCAAGAACGGTCGAATGTTAGCGTTTGCCGTATGTTGCATCGTATTCAGCGTATCGAATTACCCCTATGCAGTGAATTTGAAGCGTTTAAGGGAAGTGTAAGGTAGTGTTTTGGAAGGAAAACCCGTTAATGCGATATTCGTGCGTTTCACGGGCAGAAAAGCACGTTTTTCACAGTCCTCACTGTTTTGATGATAACTCGAGAACGGTCGAATGTTGGCGTTTGCCGTATGTTGCATCGTGTTCAGCACACCGAATTACCCCTACACACTGAATTTGAAGCGTTTAAGGGAAGTGTACGGTAATGTTTTTGGCCGAAATTGGTTTTTTCGAAAATCGAGCAATTCGATGATAACTCTCGAACGGTCGAATGTTAGCGTTTGCCGTATGTTGCATCGTGTTTAGCGCATCGAATTACCCCTATGCAGTGAATTTGAAGCGTTTAAGGGAAGTGTACGGTAGTGTTTTGGAAGAAAATTGTTTTTTTCGAAAATCGAGCAATTCGGTGATAACTCGAGAACGGTCGAATGTTAGCACTCGCCGTATGTTGCATCGTGTTCAGCGCATCGAATAACCCCTATACAGTGATTTTGAAGTGGTTACGGGAAGTGTAGGGTAGTGCTTTTGAAGGAAAACCCGTTAATGCGATATTCGTGCGTTTCACGGGCAGAAAAGCACGTTTTTCACAGTCCTCACTGTTTTGATGATAACTCGAGAAAGGTCGAATGTTAGCGTTTGCCGTGTGTTGCATTGTGTTCCACACATCAAATTACCCCTACACACTGAATTTGAAGCGTTTAAGGGAAGTGTACGGTAATGTTTTTGGTCGAAATTGTTTTTTTCGAAAATCGAGCAATTCGATGATAACTCTCGAACGGTCGAATGTTAGCGTTTGCCGTATGTTGCATCGTGTTCAGCGCATCGAATTACCCCTATGCAGTGAATTTGAAGCGTTTAAGGGAAGTGTACGGTAGTGTTTTGGAAGAAAATTGTGTTTTTCGAAAATCGAGCAATTCGGTGATAACTCAAGAACGGTCGAATGTTAGCGTTTGCCGTATGTTGCATCGTATTCAGCGTATCGAATTACCCCTATGCAGTGAATTTGAAGCGTTTAAGGGAAGTGTAAGGTAGTGTTTTGGAAGGAAAACCCGTTAATGCGATATTCGTGCGTTTCACGGGCAGAAAAGCACGTTTTTCACAGTCCTCACTGTTTTGATGATAACTCGAGAACGGTCGAATGTTGGCGTTTGCCGTATGTTGCATCGTGTTCAGCACACCGAATTACCCCTACACACTGAATTTCAAGCGTTTAAGGGAAGTGTACGGTAATGTTTTTGGCCGAAATTGGTTTTTTCGAAAATCGAGCAATTCGATGATAACTCTCGAACGGTCGAATGTTAGCGTTTGCCGTATGTTGCATCGTGTTTAGCGCATCGAATTACCCCTATGCAGTGAATTTGAAGCGTTTAAGGGAAGTGTACGGTAGTGTTTTGGAAGAAAATTGTTTTTTTCGAAAATCGAGCAATTCGGTGATAACTCGAGAACGGTCGAATGTTAGCACTCGCCGTATGTTGCATCGTGTTCAGCGCATCGAATAACCCCTATACAGTGATTTTGAAGTGGTTACGGGAAGTGTAGGGTAGTGCTTTTGAAGGAAAACCCGTTAATGCGATATTCGTGCGTTTCACGGGCAGAAAAGCACGTTTTTCACAGTCCTCACTGTTTTGATCATAACTCGCGAACGGTCGAATGTTAGCGTTTGCCGTATGTTGCATCATGTTCAGCGCATCGAATTACCCCTATGCAGTGAATTTGAAGCGTTTAAGGGAAGTGTACGGTAGTGTTTTGGAAGAAAATTGTTTTTTTCGAAAATCGAGCAATTCGATGATAACTCTCGAACGGTCGAATGTTAGCGTTTGCCGTATGTTGCATCGTGTTCAGCGCATCGAATTACCCCTATGCAGTGAATTTGAAGCGTTTAAGGGAAGTGTACGGTAGTGTTTTGGAAGAAAATTGTTTTTTTTCGAAAATCGAGCAATTCGGTGATAACTCGAGAACGGTCGAATGTTAGCGTTTGCCGTATGTTGCATCGTGTTCAGATCATCGAATTAACCATATACAGTGAATTTCAAACGTTTAAGAGAAGTGTACGGTAGTGCTTTAGGCAGAAATTGGTTTTTTCGAAAATCGAGCAATTCGGTGATAACTCGAGAACCGTCGAATGTTAGCGCTCGCCGTATGTTGCATCGTGTTCAGCGCATCGAATTACCCCTATGCAGTGAATTTGAAGCGTTTAAGGGAAGTGTACGGTAGTGTTTTGGAAGAAAATTGTGTTTTTCGAAAATCGAGCAATTCGGTGATAACTCAAGAACGGTCGAATGTTTGCGTTTGCCGTATGTTGCATCGTATTCAGCGTATCGAATTACCCCTATGCAGTGAATTTGAAGCGTTTAAGGGAAGTGTAAGGTAGTGTTTTGGAAGGAAAACCCGTTAATGCGATATTCGTGCGTTTCACGGGCAGAAAAGCACGTTTTTCACAGTCCTCACTGTTTTGATGATAACTCGAGAACGGTCGAATGTTGGCGTTTGCCGTATGTTGCATCGTGTTCAGCACACCGAATTACCCCTACACACTGAATTTGAAGCGTTTAAGGGAAGTGTACGGTAATGTTTTTGGCCGAAATTGGTTTTTTCGAAAATCGAGCAATTCGATGATAACTCTCGAACGGTCGAATGTTAGCGTTTGCCGTATGTTGCATCGTGTTTAGCGCATCGAATTACCCCTATGCAGTGAATTTGAAGCGTTTAAGGGAAGTGTACGGTAGTGTTTTGGAAGAAAATTGTTTTTTTCGAAAATCGAGCAATTCGGTGATAACTCGAGAACGGTCGAATGTTAGCACTCGCCGTATGTTGCATCGTGTTCAGCGCATCGAATAACCCCTATACAGTGATTTTGAAGTGGTTACGGGAAGTGTAGGGTAGTGCTTTTGAAGGAAAACCCGTTAATGCGATATTCGTGCGTTTCACGGGCAGAAAAGCACGTTTTTCACAGTCCTCACTGTTTTGATGATAACTCGAGAAAGGTCGAATGTTAGCGTTTGCCGTGTGTTGCATTGTGTTCCACACATCAAATTACCCCTACACACTGAATTTGAAGCGTTTAAGGGAAGTGTACGGTAATGTTTTTGGCCGAAATTGGTTTTTTCGAAAATCGAGCAATTCGATGATAACTCTCGAACGGTCGAATGTTAGCGTTTGCCGTATGTTGCATCGTGTTCAGCGCATCGAATTACCCCTATGCAGTGAATTTGAAGCGTTTAAGGGAAGTGTACGGTAGTGTTTTGGAAGAAAATTGTTTTTTTCGAAAATCGAGCAATTCGGTGATAACTCGAGAACGGTCGAATGTTAGCGTTTGCCGTATGTTGCATCGTGTTCAGATCATCGAATTAACCATATACAGTGAATTTCAAACGTTTAAGAGAAGTGTACGGTAGTGTTTTAGGCAGAAATTGGTTTTTTCGAAAATCGAGCAATTCGGTGATAACTCGAGAACCGTCGAATGTTAGCGCTCGCCGTATGTTGCATCGTGTTCAGCGCATCAAATTACCCCTATACAGTGAATTTGAAGTGGTTACGGGAAGTGTACGGTAGTGTTTTTGAAGGAAAACCCGTTAATGCGATATTCGTGCGTTTCACGGGCAGAAAAGCACGTTTTTCACAGTCCTCACTGTTTTGATGATAACTCGAGAAAGGTCGAATGTTAGCGTTTGCCGTATGTTGCATCATGTTCAGCGCATCGAATTACCCCTATGCAGTGAATTTGAAGCGTTTAAGGGAAGTGTACGGTAGTGTTTTGGAAGAAAATTGTTTTTTTCGAAAATCGAGCAATTCGATGATAACTCTCGAACGGTCGAATGTTAGCGTTTGCCGTATGTTGCATCGTGTTCAGCGCATCGAATTAACCATATACAGTGAATTTCAAACGTTTAAGAGAAGTGTACGGTAGTGTTTTAGGCAGAAATTGTTTTTTTCGAAAATCGAGCAATTCGGTGATAACTCGAGAACCGTCGAATGTTAGCGCTCGCCGTATGTTGCATCGTGTTCAGCGTATCGAATTACCCCTATGCAGTGAATTTGAAGCGTTTAAGGGAAGTGTACGGTAGTGTTTTGGAAGAAAATTGTTTTTTTCGAAAATCGAGCAATTCGATGATAACTCTCGAACGGTCGAATGTTAGCGTTTGCCGTATGTTGCATCGTGTTCAGCGCATCGAATTACCCCTATGCAGTGAATTTGAAGCGTTTAAGGGAAGTGTACGGTAGTGTTTTGGAAGAAAATTGTGTTTTTCGAAAATCGAGCAATTCGGTGATAACTCAAGAACGGTCGAATGTTAGCACTCGCCGTATATTGCGTCGTGTTCAGCGCATCGAATAACCCCTATACAGTGATTTTGAAGTGGTTACGGGAAGTGTAGGGTAGTGCTTTTGAAGGAAAACCCGTTAATGCGATATTCGTGCGTTTCACGGGCAGAAAAGCACGTTTTTCACAGTCCTCACTGTTTTGATCATAACTCGCGAACGGTCGAATGTTAGCGTTTGCCGTATGTTGCATCATGTTCAGCGCATCGAATTACCCCTATGCAGTGAATTTGAAGCGTTTAAGGGAAGTGTACGGTAGTGTTTTGGAAGAAAATTGTTTTTTTCGAAAATCGAGCAATTCGATGATAACTCTCGAACGGTCGAATGTTAGCGTTTGCCGTATGTTGCATCGTGTTCAGCGCATCGAATTACCCCTATGCAGTGAATTTGAAGCGTTTAAGGGAAGTGTACGGTAGTGTTTTGGAAGAAAATTGTTTTTTTCGAAAATCGAGCAATTCGGTGATAACTCTCGAACGGTCGAATGTTAGCGTTTGCCGTATGTTGCATCGTGTTTAGCGCATCGAATTACCCCTATGCAGTGAATTTGAAGCGTTTAAGGGAAGTGTACGGTAGTGTTTTGGAAGAAAATTGTGTTTTTCGAAAATCGAGCAATTCGGTGATAACTCAAGAACGGTCGAATGTTAGCGTTTGCCGTATGTTGCATCGTATTCAGCGTATCGAATTACCCCTATGCAGTGAATTTGAAGCGTTTAAGGGAAGTGTAAGGTAGTGTTTTGGAAGGAAAACCCGTTAATGCGATATTCGTGCGTTTCACGGGCAGAAAAGCACGTTTTTCACAGTCCTCACTGTTTTGATGATAACTCGAGAACGGTCGAATGTTGGCGTTTGCCGTATGTTGCATCGTGTTCAGCACACCGAATTACCCCTACACACTGAATTTGAAGCGTTTAAGGGAAGTGTACGGTAATGTTTTTGGCCGAAATTGGTTTTTTCGAAAATCGAGCAATTCGATGATAACTCTCGAACGGTCGAATGTTAGCGTTTGCCGTATGTTGCATCGTGTTTAGCGCATCGAATTACCCCTATGCAGTGAATTTGAAGCGTTTAAGGGAAGTGTACGGTAGTGTTTTAGAAGAAAACTGTTTTTTTCGAAAATCGAGCAATTCGGTGATAACTCTCGAACGGTCGAATGTTAGCGTTTGCCGTATGTTGCATCGTGTTCAGCGCATCGAATTACCCCTATGCAGTGAATTTGAAGCGTTTAAGGGAAGTGTACGGTAGTGTTTTGGAAGAAAATTGTTTTTTTCGAAAATCGAGCAATTCGGTGATAACTCTCGAACGGTCGAATGTTAGCGTTTGCCGTATGTTGCATCGTGTTTAGCGCATCGAATTACCCCTATGCAGTGAATTTGAAGCGTTTAAGGGAAGTGTACGGTAGTGTTTTGGAAGAAAATTGTGTTTTTCGAAAATCGAGCAATTCGGTGATAACTCAAGAACGGTCGAATGTTAGCGTTTGCCGTATGTTGCATCGTATTCAGCGTATCGAATTACCCCTATGCAGTGAATTTGAAGCGTTTAAGGGAAGTGTAAGGTAGTGTTTTGGAAGAAAATTGTTTTTTTCGAAAATCGAGCAATTCGGTGATAACTCGAGAACGGTCGAATGTTAGCGTTTGCCGTATGTTGCATCGTGTTCAGATCATCGAATTAACCATATACAGTGAATTTCAAACGTTTAAGAGAAGTGTACGGTAGTGTTTTAGGCAGAAATTGGTTTTTTCGAAAATCGAGCAATTCGGTGATAACTCGAGAACCGTCGAATGTTAGCGCTCGCCGTATGTTGCATCGTGTTCAGCGCATCAAATTACTCCTATACAGTGAATTTGAAGTGGTTACGGGAAGTGTACGGTAGTGTTTTTGATGGAAAACCCGTTAATGCGATATTCGTGCGTTTCACGGGCAGAAAAGCACGTTTTTCACAGTCCTCACTGTTTTGATCATAACTCGAGAACGATCGAATGTTAGCGTTTGCCGTATGTTGCATCATGTTCAGCGCATCGAATTACCCCTATGCAGTGAATTTGAAGCGTTTAAGGGAAGTGTACGGTAGTGTTTTGGAAGAAAATTGTTTTTTTCGAAAATCGAGCAATTCGGTGATAACTCGAGAACGGTCGAATGTTAGCGTTTGCCGTATGTTGCATCGTGTTCAGATCATCGAATTAACCATATACAGTGAATTTCAAACGTTTAAGAGAAGTGTACGGTAGTGTTTTAGGCAGAAATTGGTTTTTTCGAAAATCGAGCAATTCGGTGATAACTCGAGAACCGTCGAATGTTAGCGCTCGCCGTATGTTGCATCGTGTTCAGCGCATCAAATTACTCCTATACAGTGAATTTGAAGTGGTTACGGGAAGTGTACGGTAGTGTTTTTGAAGGAAAACCCGTTAATGCGATATTCGTGCGTTTCACGGGCAGAAAAGCACGTTTTTCACAGTCCTCACTGTTTTGATCATAACTCGAGAACGATCGAATGTTAGCGTTTGCCGTATGTTGCATCATGTTCAGCGCATCGAATTACCCCTATGCAGTGAATTTGAAGCGTTTAAGGGAAGTGTACGGTAGTGTTTTGGAAGAAAATTGTTTTTTTCGAAAATCGAGCGATTCGATGATAACTCTCGAACGGTCGAATGTTAGCGTTTGCCGTATGTTGCATCGTGTTCAGCGCATCGAATTACCCCTATGCAGTGAATTTGAAGCGTTTAAGGGAAGTGTACGGTAGTGTTTTGGAAGAAAATTGTTTTTTTCGAAAATCGAGCAATTCGGTGATAACTCAAGAACGTTCGAATGTTAGCGTTTGCCGTATGTTGCATCGTGTTCAGCGTATCGAATTACCCCTATGCAGTGAATTTGAAGCGTTTAAGGGAAGTGTACGGTAGTGTTTTGGAAGAAAATTGTTTTTTTCGAAAATCGAGCAATTCGATGATAACTCTCGAACGGTCGAATGTTAGCGTTTGCCGTATGTTGCATCGTGTTCAGCGCATCGAATTACCCCTATGCAGTGAATTTGAAGCGTTTAAGGGAAGTGTACGGTAGTGTTTTGGAAGAAAATTGTTTTTTTCGAAAATCGCGCAATTCGGTGATAACTCGAGAACGGTCGAATGTTAGCGTTTGCGGTATGTTGCATCGTGTTCAGATCATCGAATTAACCATATACAGCGAATTTCAAACGTTTAAGAGAAGTGTACGGTAGTGTTTTAGGCAGAAATTGGTTTGTTCGAAAATCGAGCAATTCGGTGATAACTCGAGAACCGTCGAATGTTAGCGCTCGCCGTATGTTGCATCGTGTTCAGCGCATCAAATTACCCCTATACAGTGAATTTGAAGTGGTTACGGGAAGTGTACGGTAGTGTTTTTGAAGGAAAACACGTTAATGCGATATTCGTGCGTTTCACGGGCAGAAAAGCACGTTTTTCACAGTCCTCACTGTTTTGATCATAACTCGAGAACGATCGAATGTTAGCGTTTGCCGTATGTTGCATCGTGTTCAGCGCATCGAATTACCCCTATGCAGTGAATTTGAAGCGTTTAAGGGAAGTGTACGGTAGTGTTTTGGAAGAAAATTGTTATTTTCGAAAATCGAACAATTCGATGATACCTCGAGAACGGTCGAATGTTGGCGTTTGCCGTATGTTGCATCGTGTTCAGCACACCGAATTACCCCTACACAGTGAATTTGAAGTGGTTACGGGAAGTGTACGGTAGTGTTTTTGAAGGAAAACCCGTTAATGCGATATTCGTGCGTTTCACGGGCAGAAAAGCACGTTTTTCACAGTCCTCACTGTTTTGATGATAACTCGAGAACGGTCGAATGTTGGCGTTTGCCGTATGTTGCATCGTGTTCAGCACACCGAATTACCCCTACACACTGAATTTGAAGCGTTTAAGGGAAGTGTACGGTAATGTTTTTGGCCGAAATTGGTTTTTTCGAAAATCGAGCAATTCGATGATAACTCTCGAACGGTGGAATGTTAGCGTTTGCCGTATGTTGCATCGTGTTCAGCGCATCGAATTACCCCTATGCAGTGAATTTGAAGCGTTTAAGGGAAGTGTACGGTAGTGTTTTGGAAGAAAATTGTTTTTTTCGAAAATCGAGCAATTCGGTGATAACTCGAGAACGGTCGAATGTTAGCGTTTGCCGTATGTTGCATCGTGTTCAGATCATCGAATTAACCATATACAGTGAATTTGAAGTGGTTACGGGAAGTGTACGGTAGTGTTTTTGAAGGAAAACACGTTAATGCGATATTCGTGCGTTTCACGGGCAGAAAAGCACGTTTTTCACAGTCCTCACTGTTTTGATGATAACTCGAGAACGGTCGAATGTTGGCGTTTGCCGTATGTTGCATCGTGTTCAGCACACCGAAGTACCCCTACACACTGAATTTGAAGCGTTTAAGGGAAGTGTACGGTAATGTTTTTGGCCGAAATTGGTTTTTTCGAAAATCGAGCAATTCGATGATAACTCTCGAACGGTCGAATGTTAGCGTTTGCCGTATGTTGCATCGTGTTTAGCCCATCGAATTACCCCTATGCAGTGAATTTGAAGCGTTTAAGGGAAGTGTACGGTAGTGTTTTGGAAGAAAATTGTTTTTTTCGAAAATCGAGCAATTCGGTGATAACTCGAGAACGGTCGAATGTTAGCACTCGCCGTATGTTGCATCGTGTTCAGCGCATCGAATAACCCCTATACAGTGATTTTGAAGTGGTTACGGGAAGTGTAGGGTAGTGCTTTTGAAGGAAAACCCGTTAATGCGATATTCGTGCGTTTCACGGGCAGAAAAGCACGTTTTTCACAGGCCTCACTGTTTTGATCATAACTCAAGAACGGTCGAATGTTAGCGTTTGCCGGATGTTGCATTGTGTTCAGCACATCGAATTACCCCTATACGGTGAATTTGAAGCGTTTGAGAGAAGTGTACGGTAGTGTTTAGGCAGAAATTGTTTTTTTCGAAAATCGAGCAATTCAGTGATAACTCGAGAACGGTCGAATGTTAGCGTTTGCTGTATGTTGCATCGTGTTCAGCACACCGAATTACCCCTACACAGTGAATTTGAAGTGGTTACGGGAAGTGTACGGTAGTGTTTTTGAAGGAAAACCCGTTAATGCGATATTCGTGCGTTTCACGGGCAGAAAAGCACGTCTTTCACAGTCCTCACTGTTTTGATGATAACTCGAGAAAGGTCGAATGTTAGCGTTTGCCGTATGTTGTATGGTGTTCAGTACATCGAACTACCCCTATACAGTGAATTTGAAGCGTTTAGGAGAAGTGTACGGTAGTGTTTTTGGCAGAAATTGTTTTTTTCGAAAATCGAGCAATTCGATGATAACTCTCGAACGGTCGAATGTTAGCGTTTGCCGTATGTTGCATCGTGTTTAGCGCACCGAATTACCCCTATGCAGTGAATTTGAAGCGTTTTAGGGAAGTGTACGGTAGTGTTTTGGAAGAAAATTGTTTTTTTCGAAAATCGAGCAATTCGGTGATAACTCAAGAACGGTCGAATGTTAGCGTTTGCCGGATGTTGCATTGTGTTCAGCACATCGAATTACCCCTATACAGTGAATTTGAAGCGTTTGAGAGAAGTGTACGGTAGTGTTTAGGCAGAAATTTTTTTTTTCGAAAATCGAGCAATTCGGTGATAACTCGAGAACGGTCGAATGTTAGCACTCGCCGTATGTTGCATCGTGTTCAGCGCATCGAATAACCCCTATACAGTGATTTTGAAGTGGTTACGGGAAGTGTAGGGTAGTGCTTTTGAAGGAAAACCCGTTAATGCGATATTCGTGCGTTTCACGGGCAGAAAAGCACGTTTTTCACAGTCCTCACTGTTTTGATCATAACTCGAGAACGATCGAATGTTAGCGTTTGCCGTATGTTGCATCGTGTTCAGCGCATCGAATTACCCCTATGCAGTGAATTTGAAGCGTTTAAGGGAAGTGTACGGTAGTGTTTTGGAAGAAAATTGTTTTTTTCGAAAATCGAGCAATTCGATGATAACTCTCGAACGGTCGAATGTTAGCGTTTGCCGTATGTTGCATCGTGTTCAGCGCATCGAATTACCCCTATGCAGTGAATTTGAAGCGTTTAAGGGAAGTGTACGGTAGTGTTGTGGAAGAAAATTGTTTTTTTCGAAAATCGCGCAATTCGGTGATAACTCGAGAACGGTCGAATGTTAGCGTTTGCCGTATGTTGCATCGTGTTCAGATCATCGAATTAACCATATACAGCGAATTTCAAACGTTTAAGAGAAGTGTACGGTAGTGTTTTAGGCAGAAATTGGTTTGTTCGAAAATCGAGCAATTCGGTGATAACTCGAGAACCGTCGAATGTTAGCGCTCGCCGTATGTTGCATCGTGTTCAGCGCATCAAATTACCCCTATACAGTGAATTTGAAGTGGTTACGGGAAGTGTACGGTAGTGTTTTTGAAGGAAAACACGTTAATGCGATATTCGTGCGTTTCACGGGCAGAAAAGCACGTTTTTCACAGTCCTCACTGTTTTGATCATAACTCGAGAACGATCGAATGTTAGCGTTTGCCGTATGTTGCATCGTGTTCAGCGCATCGAATTACCCCTATGCAGTGAATTTGAAGCGTTTAAGGGAAGTGTACGGTAGTGTTTTGGAAGAAAATTGTTATTTTCGAAAATCGAACAATTCGATGATACCTCGAGAACGGTCGAATGTTGGCGTTTGCCGTATGTTGCATCGTGTTCAGCACACCGAATTACCCCTACACAGTGAATTTGAAGTGGTTACGGGAAGTGTACGGTAGTGTTTTTGAAGGAAAACCCGTTAATGCGATATTCGTGCGTTTCACGGGCAGAAAAGCACGTTTTTCACAGTCCTCACTGTTTTGATGATAACTCGAGAACGGTCGAATGTTGGCGTTTGCCGTATGTTGCATCGTGTTCAGCACACCGAATTACCCCTACACACTGAATTTGAAGCGTTTAAGGGAAGTGTACGGTAATGTTTTTGGCCGAAATTGGTTTTTTCGAAAATCGAGCAATTCGATGATAACTCTCGAACGGTCGAATGTTAGCGTTTGCCGTATGTTGCATCGTGTTTAGCGCACCGAATTACCCCTATGCAGTGAATTTGAAGCGTTTAAGGGAAGTGTACGGTAGTGTTTTGGAAGAAAATTGTTTTTTTCGAAAATCGAGCAATTCGATGATAACTCTCGAACGGTCGAATGTTAGCGTTTGCCGTATGTTGCATCGTGTTCAGCGCATCGAATTACCCCTATGCAGTGAATTTGAAGCGTTTAAGGGAAGTGTACGGTAGTGTTTTGGAAGAAAATTGTTTTTTTTCGAAAATCGAGCAATTCGGTGATAACTCGAGAACGGTCGAATGTTAGCGTTTGCCGTATGTTGCATCGTGTTCAGATCATCGAATTAACCATATACAGTGAATTTCAAACGTTTAAGAGAAGTGTACGGTAGTGCTTTAGGCAGAAATTGGTTTTTTCGAAAATCGAGCAATTCGGTGATAACTCGAGAACCGTCGAATGTTAGCGCTCGCCGTATGTTGCATCGTGTTCAGCGCATCGAATTACCCCTATGCAGTGAATTTGAAGCGTTTAAGGGAAGTGTACGGTAGTGTTTTGGAAGAAAATTGTGTTTTTCGAAAATCGAGCAATTCGGTGATAACTCAAGAACGGTCGAATGTTTGCGTTTGCCGTATGTTGCATCGTATTCAGCGTATCGAATTACCCCTATGCAGTGAATTTGAAGCGTTTAAGGGAAGTGTAAGGTAGTGTTTTGGAAGGAAAACCCGTTAATGCGATATTCGTGCGTTTCACGGGCAGAAAAGCACGTTTTTCACAGTCCTCACTGTTTTGATGATAACTCGAGAACGGTCGAATGTTGGCGTTTGCCGTATGTTGCATCGTGTTCAGCACACCGAATTACCCCTACACACTGAATTTGAAGCGTTTAAGGGAAGTGTACGGTAATGTTTTTGGCCGAAATTGGTTTTTTCGAAAATCGAGCAATTCGATGATAACTCTCGAACGGTCGAATGTTAGCGTTTGCCGTATGTTGCATCGTGTTTAGCGCATCGAATTACCCCTATGCAGTGAATTTGAAGCGTTTAAGGGAAGTGTACGGTAGTGTTTTGGAAGAAAATTGTTTTTTTCGAAAATCGAGCAATTCGGTGATAACTCGAGAACGGTCGAATGTTAGCACTCGCCGTATGTTGCATCGTGTTCAGCGCATCGAATAACCCCTATACAGTGATTTTGAAGTGGTTACGGGAAGTGTAGGGTAGTGCTTTTGAAGGAAAACCCGTTAATGCGATATTCGTGCGTTTCACGGGCAGAAAAGCACGTTTTTCACAGTCCTCACTGTTTTGATGATAACTCGAGAAAGGTCGAATGTTAGCGTTTGCCGTGTGTTGCATTGTGTTCCACACATCAAATTACCCCTACACACTGAATTTGAAGCGTTTAAGGGAAGTGTACGGTAATGTTTTTGGCCGAAATTGGTTTTTTCGAAAATCGAGCAATTCGATGATAACTCTCGAACGGTCGAATGTTAGCGTTTGCCGTATGTTGCATCGTGTTCAGCGCATCGAATTACCCCTATGCAGTGAATTTGAAGCGTTTAAGGGAAGTGTACGGTAGTGTTTTGGAAGAAAATTGTTTTTTTCGAAAATCGAGCAATTCGGTGATAACTCGAGAACGGTCGAATGTTAGCGTTTGCCGTATGTTGCATCGTGTTCAGATCATCGAATTAACCATATACAGTGAATTTCAAACGTTTAAGAGAAGTGTACGGTAGTGTTTTAGGCAGAAATTGGTTTTTTCGAAAATCGAGCAATTCGGTGATAACTCGAGAACCGTCGAATGTTAGCGCTCGCCGTATGTTGCATCGTGTTCAGCGCATCAAATTACCCCTATACAGTGAATTTGAAGTGGTTACGGGAAGTGTACGGTAGTGTTTTTGAAGGAAAACCCGTTAATGCGATATTCGTGCGTTTCACGGGCAGAAAAGCACGTTTTTCACAGTCCTCACTGTTTTGATGATAACTCGAGAAAGGTCGAATGTTAGCGTTTGCCGTATGTTGCATCATGTTCAGCGCATCGAATTACCCCTATGCAGTGAATTTGAAGCGTTTAAGGGAAGTGTACGGTAGTGTTTTGGAAGAAAATTGTTTTTTTCGAAAATCGAGCAATTCGATGATAACTCTCGAACGGTCGAATGTTAGCGTTTGCCGTATGTTGCATCGTGTTCAGCGCATCGAATTAACCATATACAGTGAATTTCAAACGTTTAAGAGAAGTGTACGGTAGTGTTTTAGGCAGAAATTGTTTTTTTCGAAAATCGAGCAATTCGGTGATAACTCGAGAACCGTCGAATGTTAGCGCTCGCCGTATGTTGCATCGTGTTCAGCGTATCGAATTACCCCTATGCAGTGAATTTGAAGCGTTTAAGGGAAGTGTACGGTAGTGTTTTGGAAGAAAATTGTTTTTTTCGAAAATCGAGCAATTCGATGATAACTCTCGAACGGTCGAATGTTAGCGTTTGCCGTATGTTGCATCGTGTTCAGCGCATCGAATTACCCCTATGCAGTGAATTTGAAGCGTTTAAGGGAAGTGTACGGTAGTGTTTTGGAAGAAAATTGTGTTTTTCGAAAATCGAGCAATTCGGTGATAACTCAAGAACGGTCGAATGTTAGCACTCGCCGTATATTGCATCGTGTTCAGCGCATCGAATAACCCCTATACAGTGATTTTGAAGTGGTTACGGGAAGTGTAGGGTAGTGCTTTTGAAGGAAAACCCGTTAATGCGATATTCGTGCGTTTCACGGGCAGAAAAGCACGTTTTTCACAGTCCTCACTGTTTTGATCATAACTCGCGAACGGACGAATGTTAGCGTTTGCCGTATGTTGCATCATGTTCAGCGCATCGAATTACCCCTATGCAGTGAATTTGAAGCGTTTAAGGGAAGTGTACGGTAGTGTTTTGGAAGAAAATTGTTTTTTTCGAAAATCGAGCAATTCGATGATAACTCTCGAACGGTCGAATGTTAGCGTTTGCCGTATGTTGCATCGTGTTCAGCGCATCGAATTACCCCTATGCAGTGAATTTGAAGCGTTTAAGGGAAGTGTACGGTAGTGTTTTGGAAGAAAATTGTTTTTTTCGAAAATCGAGCAATTCGGTGATAACTCTCGAACGGTCGAATGTTAGCGTTTGCCGTATGTTGCATCGTGTTTAGCGCATCGAATTACCCCTATGCAGTGAATTTGAAGCGTTTAAGGGAAGTGTACGGTAGTGTTTTGGAAGAAAATTGTGTTTTTCGAAAATCGAGCAATTCGGTGATAACTCAAGAACGGTCGAATGTTAGCGTTTGCCGTATGTTGCATCGTATTCAGCGTATCGAATTACCCCTATGCAGTGAATTTGAAGCGTTTAAGGGAAGTGTAAGGTAGTGTTTTGGAAGGAAAACCCGTTAATGCGATATTCGTGCGTTTCACGGGCAGAAAAGCACGTTTTTCACAGTCCTCACTGTTTTGATGATAACTCGAGAACGGTCGAATGTTGGCGTTTGCCGTATGTTGCATCGTGTTCAGCACACCGAATTACCCCTACACACTGAATTTGAAGCGTTTAAGGGAAGTGTACGGTAATGTTTTTGGCCGAAATTGGTTTTTTCGAAAATCGAGCAATTCGATGATAACTCTCGAACGGTCGAATGTTAGCGTTTGCCGTATGTTGCATCGTGTTTAGCGCATCGAATTACCCCTATGCAGTGAATTTGAAGCGTTTAAGGGAAGTGTACGGTAGTGTTTTAGAAGAAAACTGTTTTTTTCGAAAATCGAGCAATTCGGTGATAACTCTCGAACGGTCGAATGTTAGCGTTTGCCGTATGTTGCATCGTGTTCAGCGCATCGAATTACCCCTATGCAGTGAATTTGAAGCGTTTAAGGGAAGTGTACGGTAGTGTTTTGGAAGAAAATTGTTTTTTTCGAAAATCGAGCAATTCGGTGATAACTCTCGAACGGTCGAATGTTAGCGTTTGCCGTATGTTGCATCGTGTTTAGCGCATCGAATTACCCCTATGCAGTGAATTTGAAGCGTTTAAGGGAAGTGTACGGTAGTGTTTTGGAAGAAAATTGTGTTTTTCGAAAATCGAGCAATTCGGTGATAACTCAAGAACGGTCGAATGTTAGCGTTTGCCGTATGTTGCATCGTATTCAGCGTATCGAATTACCCCTATGCAGTGAATTTGAAGCGTTTAAGGGAAGTGTAAGGTAGTGTTTTGGAAGAAAATTGTTTTTTTCGAAAATCGAGCAATTCGGTGATAACTCGAGAACGGTCGAATGTTAGCGTTTGCCGTATGTTGCATCGTGTTCAGATCATCGAATTAACCATATACAGTGAATTTCAAACGTTTAAGAGAAGTGTACGGTAGTGTTTTAGGCAGAAATTGGTTTTTTCGAAAATCGAGCAATTCGGTGATAACTCGAGAACCGTCGAATGTTAGCGCTCGCCGTATGTTGCATCGTGTTCAGCGCATCAAATTACTCCTATACAGTGAATTTGAAGTGGTTACGGGAAGTGTACGGTAGTGTTTTTGATGGAAAACCCGTTAATGCGATATTCGTGCGTTTCACGGGCAGAAAAGCACGTTTTTCACAGTCCTCACTGTTTTGATCATAACTCGAGAACGATCGAATGTTAGCGTTTGCCGTATGTTGCATCATGTTCAGCGCATCGAATTACCCCTATGCAGTGAATTTGAAGCGTTTAAGGGAAGTGTACGGTAGTGTTTTGGAAGAAAATTGTTTTTTTCGAAAATCGAGCAATTCGGTGATAACTCGAGAACGGTCGAATGTTAGCGTTTGCCGTATGTTGCATCGTGTTCAGATCATCGAATTAACCATATACAGTGAATTTCAAACGTTTAAGAGAAGTGTACGGTAGTGTTTTAGGCAGAAATTGGTTTTTTCGAAAATCGAGCAATTCGGTGATAACTCGAGAACCGTCGAATGTTAGCGCTCGCCGTATGTTGCATCGTGTTCAGCGCATCAAATTACTCCTATACAGTGAATTTGAAGTGGTTACGGGAAGTGTACGGTAGTGTTTTTGAAGGAAAACCCGTTAATGCGATATTCGTGCGTTTCACGGGCAGAAAAGCACGTTTTTCACAGTCCTCACTGTTTTGATCATAACTCGAGAACGATCGAATGTTAGCGTTTGCCGTATGTTGCATCATGTTCAGCGCATCGAATTACCCCTATGCAGTGAATTTGAAGCGTTTAAGGGAAGTGTACGGTAGTGTTTTGGAAGAAAATTGTTTTTTTCGAAAATCGAGCGATTCGATGATAACTCTCGAACGGTCGAATGTTAGCGTTTGCCGTATGTTGCATCGTGTTCAGCGCATCGAATTACCCCTATGCAGTGAATTTGAAGCGTTTAAGGGAAGTGTACGGTAGTGTTTTGGAAGAAAATTGTTTTTTTCGAAAATCGAGCAATTCGGTGATAACTCAAGAACGTTCGAATGTTAGCGTTTGCCGTATGTTGCATCGTGTTCAGCGTATCGAATTACCCCTATGCAGTGAATTTGAAGCGTTTAAGGGAAGTGTACGGTAGTGTTTTGGAAGAAAATTGTTTTTTTCGAAAATCGAGCAATTCGATGATAACTCTCGAACGGTCGAATGTTAGCGTTTGCCGTATGTTGCATCGTGTTCAGCGCATCGAATTACCCCTATGCAGTGAATTTGAAGCGTTTAAGGGAAGTGTACGGTAGTGTTTTGGAAGAAAATTGTTTTTTTCGAAAATCGCGCAATTCGGTGATAACTCGAGAACGGTCGAATGTTAGCGTTTGCGGTATGTTGCATCGTGTTCAGATCATCGAATTAACCATATACAGCGAATTTCAAACGTTTAAGAGAAGTGTACGGTAGTGTTTTAGGCAGAAATTGGTTTGTTCGAAAATCGAGCAATTCGGTGATAACTCGAGAACCGTCGAATGTTAGCGCTCGCCGTATGTTGCATCGTGTTCAGCGCATCAAATTACCCCTATACAGTGAATTTGAAGTGGTTACGGGAAGTGTACGGTAGTGTTTTTGAAGGAAAACACGTTAATGCGATATTCGTGCGTTTCACGGGCAGAAAAGCACGTTTTTCACAGTCCTCACTGTTTTGATCATAACTCGAGAACGATCGAATGTTAGCGTTTGCCGTATGTTGCATCGTGTTCAGCGCATCGAATTACCCCTATGCAGTGAATTTGAAGCGTTTAAGGGAAGTGTACGGTAGTGTTTTGGAAGAAAATTGTTATTTTCGAAAATCGAACAATTCGATGATACCTCGAGAACGGTCGAATGTTGGCGTTTGCCGTATGTTGCATCGTGTTCAGCACACCGAATTACCCCTACACAGTGAATTTGAAGTGGTTACGGGAAGTGTACGGTAGTGTTTTTGAAGGAAAACCCGTTAATGCGATATTCGTGCGTTTCACGGGCAGAAAAGCACGTTTTTCACAGTCCTCACTGTTTTGATGATAACTCGAGAACGGTCGAATGTTGGCGTTTGCCGTATGTTGCATCGTGTTCAGCACACCGAATTACCCCTACACACTGAATTTGAAGCGTTTAAGGGAAGTGTACGGTAATGTTTTTGGCCGAAATTGTTTTTTTCGAAAATCGAGCAATTCGATGATAACTCTCGAACGGTGGAATGTTAGCGTTTGCCGTATGTTGCATCGTGTTCAGCGCATCGAATTACCCCTATGCAGTGAATTTGAAGCGTTTAAGGGAAGTGTACGGTAGTGTTTTGGAAGAAAATTGTTTTTTTCGAAAATCGAGCAATTCGGTGATAACTCGAGAACGGTCGAATGTTAGCGTTTGCCGTATGTTGCATCGTGTTCAGATCATCGAATTAACCATATACAGTGAATTTGAAGTGGTTACGGGAAGTGTACGGTAGTGTTTTTGAAGGAAAACACGTTAATGCGATATTCGTGCGTTTCACGGGCAGAAAAGCACGTTTTTCACAGTCCTCACTGTTTTGATGATAACTCGAGAACGGTCGAATGTTGGCGTTTGCCGTATGTTGCATCGTGTTCAGCACACCGAATTACCCCTACACACTGAATTTGAAGCGTTTAAGGGAAGTGTACGGTAATGTTTTTGGCCGAAATTGGTTTTTTCGAAAATCGAGCAATTCGATGATAACTCTCGAACGGTCGAATGTTAGCGTTTGCCGTATGTTGCATCGTGTTTAGCGCACCGAATTACCCCTATGCAGTGAATTTGAAGCGTTTTAGGGAAGTGTACGGTAGTGTTTTGGAAGAAAATTGTTTTTTTTGGAAAATCGAGCAATTCGGTGATAACTCAAGAACGGTCGAATGTTAGCGTTTGCCGGATGTTGCATTGTGTTCAGCACATCGAATTACCCCTATACAGTGAATTTGAAGCGTTTGAGAGAAGTGTACGGTAGTGTTTAGGCAGAAATTTTTTTTTTCGAAAATCGAGCAATTCGGTGATAACTCGAGAACGGTCGAATGTTAGCACTCGCCGTATGTTGCATCGTGTTCAGCGCATCGAATAACCCCTATACAGTGATTTTGAAGTGGTTACGGGAAGTGTAGGGTAGTGCTTTTGAAGGAAAACCCGTTAATGCGATATTTGTGCGTTTCACGGGCAGAAAAGCACGTTTTTCACAGTCCTCACTGTTTTGATCATAACTCGAGAACGATCGAATGTTAGCGTTTGCCGTATGTTGCATCGTGTTCAGCGCATCGAATTACCCCTATGCAGTGAATTTGAAGCGTTTAAGGGAAGTGTACGGTAGTGTTTTGGAAGAAAATTGTTTTTTTTCGAAAATCGAGCAATTCGGTGATAACTCAAGAACGGTCGAATGTTAGCGTTTGCCGGATGTTGCATTGTGTTCAGCACATCGAATTACCCCTATACAGTGAATTTGAAGAGTTTGAGAGAAGTGTACGGTAGTGTTTAGGCAGAAATTTTTTTTTTCGAAAATCGAGCAATTCGGTGATAACTCGAGAACCGTCGAATGTTAGCGCTCGCCGTATGTTGCATCGTGTTCAGCGCATCAAATTACCCCTATACAGTGAATTTGAAGTGGTGACGGGAAGTGTACGGTAGTGTTTTGGAAGAAAATTGGTTTTTTCGAAAATCGAGCAATTCGGTGATAACTCAAGAACGGTCGAATGTTAGCGTTTGCCGGATGTTGCATTGTGTTCAGCACATCGAATTACCCCTATACAGTGAATTTGAAGCGTTTGAGAGAAGTGTACGGTAGTGTTTTAGGCAGAAATTGGTTTTTTCGAAAATCGAGCAATTCGGTGATAACTCAAGAACGGTCGAATGTTAGCGTTTGCCGTGTGTTGCATTGTGTTCAGCACATCAAATTACCCCTATACAGTGAATTTGAAGTGGTTACGGGAAGTGTACGGTAGTGTTTTTGAAGGAAAACCCGTTAATGCGATATTCGTGCGTTTCACGGGCAGAAAAGCACGTTTTTCACAGTCCTCACTGTTTTGATCATAACTCGAGAACCATCGAATGTTAGCGTTTGCCGTATGTTGCATCGTGTTCAGCACACCGAATTACCCCTACACACTGAATTTGAAGCGTTTAAGGGAAGTGTACGGTAATGTTTTTGGCCGAAATTGGTTTTTTCGAAAATCGAGCAATTCGATGATATCTCTCGAACGGTCGAATGTTAGCGTTTGCCGTATGTTGCATCGTGTTTAGCGCATCGAATTACGCCTATGCAGTGAATTTGAAGCGTTTAAGGGAAGTGTACGGTAGTGTTTTGGAAGAAAATTGTTTTTTTCGAAAATCGAGCAATTCGGTGATAACTCGAGAACGGTCGAATGTTAGCACTCGCCGTATGTTGCATCGTGTTCAGCGCATCGAATAACCCCTATACAGTGATTTTGAAGTGGTTACGGGCAGTGTAGGGTAGTGCTTTTGAAGGAAAACCCGTTAATGCGATATTCGTGCGTTTCACGGGCAGAAAAGCACGTTTTTCACAGTCCTCACTGTTTTGATCATAACTCGAGAACGATCGAATGTTAGCGTTTGCCGTATGTTGCATCGTGTTCAGCGCATCGAATTACCCCTATGCAGTGAATTTGAAGCGTTTAAGGGAAGTGTACGGTAGTGTTTTGGAAGAAAATTGTTTTTTTCGAAAATCGAGCAATTCGATGATAACTCTCGAACGGTCGAATGTTAGCGTTTGCCGTATGTTGCATCGTGTTCAGCGCATCGAATTACCCCTATGCAGTGAATTTGAAGCGTTTAAGGGAAGTGTACGGTAGTGTTTTGGAAGAAAATTGTTTTTTTCGAAAATCGAGTAATTCGGTGATAACTCAAGAACGGTCGAATGTTAGCGTTTGCCGGATGTTGCATTGTGTTCAGCACATCGAATTACCCCTATACAGTGAATTTGAAGCGTTTGAGAGAAGTGTACGGTAGTGTTTAGGCAGAAATTTTTTTTTTCGAAAATCGAGCAATTCGATGATAACTCTCGAACGGTCGAATGTTAGCGTTTGCCGTATGTTGCATCGTGTTCAGCGCATCGAATTACCCCTATGCAGTGAATTTGAAGCGTTTAAGGGAAGTGTACGGTAGTGTTTTGGAAGAAAATTGTTTTTTTCGAAAATCGAGCAATTCGGTGATAACTCGAGAACGGTCGAATGTTAGCGTTTGCCGTATGTTGCATCGTGTTCAGATCATCGAATTAACCATATACAGTGAATTTCAAACGTTTAAGAGAAGTGTACGGTAGTGTTTTAGGCAGGAATTGGTTTTTTCGAAAATCGAGCAATTCGGTGATAACTCGAGAACCGTCGAATGTTAGCGCTCGCCGTATGTTGCATCGTATTCAGCGCATCAAATTACCCCTATACAGTGAATTTGAAGTGGTTACGGGAAGTGTACGGTAGTGTTTTTGAAGGAAAACACGTTAATGCGATATTCGTGTGTTTCACGGGCAGAAAAGCACGTTTTTCACAGTCCTCACTGTTTTGATCATAACTCGAGAACGATCGAATGTTAGCGTTTGCCGTATGTTGCATCGTGTTCAGCGCATCCAATTATCCCTATGCAGTGAATTTGAAGCGTTTAAGGGAAGTGTACGGTAGTGTTTTGGAAGAAAATTGTTATTTTCGAAAATCGAACAATTCGATGATACCTCGAGAACGGTCGAATGTTGGCGTTTGCCGTATGTTGCATCGTGTTCAGCACACCGAATTTCCCCTACACAGTGAATTTGAAGTGGTTACGGGAAGTGTACGGTAGTGTTTTTGAAGGAAAACCCGTTAATGCGATATTCGTGCGTTTCACGGGCAGAAAAGCACGTTTCTCACAGTCCTCACTGTTTTGATGATAACTCGAGAACGGTCGAATGTTGGCGTTTGCCGTATGTTGCATCGTGTTCAGCACACCGAATTACCCCTACACACTGAATTTGAAGCGTTTAAGGGAAGTGTACGGTAATGTTTTTGGCCGAAATTGGTTTTTTCGAAAATCGAGCAATTCGATGATAACTCTCGAACGGTCGAATGTTAGCGTTTGCCGTATGTTGCATCGTGTTTAGCGCATCGAATAACCCGTGTACAGTGATTTTGAAGTGGTTACGGGAAGTGTACGGTAGTGTTTTTGAAGGAAAACCCGTTAATGCGATATTCGTGCGTTTCACGGGCAGAAAAGCACGTTTTTCACAGTCCTCACTGTTTTGATGATAACTCGAGAACGATCGAATGTTAGCGTTTGCCGTATGTTGCATCGTGTTCAGCGCATCGAATTACCCCTATGCAGTGAATTTGAAGCGTTTAAGGGAAGTGTACGGTAGTGTTTTGGAAGAAAATTGTTTTTTTCGAAAATCGAGCAATTCGGTGATAACTCGAGAACGGTCGAATGTTAGCGTTTGCCGTATGTTGCATCGTGTTCAGATCATCGAATTAACCATATACAGTGAATTTCAAACGTTTAAGAGAAGTGTACGGTAGTGTTTTAGGCAGGAATTGGTTTTTTCGAAAATCGAGCAATTCGGTGATAACTCGAGAACCGTCGAATGTTAGCGCTCGCCGTATGTTGCATCGTATTCAGCGCATCAAATTACCCCTATACAGTGAATTTGAAGTGGTTACGGGAAGTGTACGGTAGTGTTTTTGAAGGAAAACACGTTAATGCGATATTCGTGCGTTTCACGGGCAGAAAAGCACGTTTTTCACAGTCCTCACTGTTTTGATCATAACTCGAGAACGATCGAATGTTAGCGTTTGCCGTATGTTGCATCGTGTTCAGCGCATCCAATTACCCCTATGCAGTGAATTTGAAGCGTTTAAGGGAAGTGTACGGTAGTGTTTTGGAAGAAAATTGTTATTTTCGAAAATCGAACAATTCGATGATACCTCGAGAACGGTCGAATGTTGGCGTTTGCCGTATGTTGCATCGTGTTCAGCACACCGAATTACCCCTACACAGTGAATTTGAAGTGGTTACGGGAAGTGTACGGTAGTGTTTTTGAAGGAAAACCCGTTAATGCGATATTCGTGCGTTTCACGGGCAGAAAAGCACGTTTTTCACAGTCCTCACTGTTTTGATGATAACTCGAGAACGGTCGAATGTTGGCGTTTGCCGTATGTTGCATCGTGTTCAGCACACCGAATTACCCCTACACACTGAATTTGAAGCGTTTAAGGGAAGTGTACGGTAATGTTTTTGGCCGAAATTGGTTTTTTCGAAAATCGAGCAATTCGATGATAACTCTCGAACGGTCGAATGTTAGCGTTTGCCGTATGTTGCATCGTGTTTAGCGCATCGAATTACCCCTATGCAGTGAATTTGAAGCGTTTAAGGGAAGTGTACGGTAGTGTTTTGGAAGAAAATTGTTTTTTTCGAAAATCGAGCAATTCGGTGATAACTCGAGAACGGTCGAATGTTAGCACTCGCCGTATGTTGCATCGTGTTCAGCGCATCGAATAACCCCTATACAGTGATTTTGAAGTGGTTACGGGAAGTGTAGGGTAGTGCTTTTGAAGGAAAACCCGTTAATGCGATATTCGTGCGTTTCACGGGCAGAAAAGCACGTTTTTCACAGGCCTCACTGTTTTGATCATAACTCGAGAACGGTCGAATGTTAGCGTTTGCCGTATGTTGCATCGTGTTCAGCTCATCGAATTAATCATATACAGTGAATTTCAAACGTTTAAGAGAAGTGTACGGTAGTGTTTTTGGCAGAAATTGTTTTTTTCGAAAATCGAGCAATTCGGTGATAACTCAAGAACGGTCGAATGTTAGCGTTTGCCGTATGTTGCATCGTGTTCAGCGCATCGAATTGCCCCTATGCAGTGAATTTGAAGCGTTTAAGGGAAGTGTACGGTAGTGTTTTTGGCAAAAATTGTTTTTTTCGAAAGTCGAGCAATTCGGTGATAACTCAAGAACGGTCGAATGTTAGCGTTTGCCGGATGTTGCATTGTGTTCAGCACATCGAATTACCCCTACACAGTGAATTTGAAGTGGTTACGGGAAGTGTACGGTAGTGTTTTTGAAGGAAAACCCGTTAATGCGATATTCGTGCGTTTCACGGGCAGAAAAGCACGTTTTTCACAGTCCTCACTGTTTTGATGATAACTCGAGAAAGGTCGAATGTTAGCGTTTGCCGTATGTTGTATGGTGTTCAGTACATCGAACTACCCCTATACAGTGAATTTGAAGCGTTTAGGAGAAGTGTACGGTAGTGTTTTTGGCAGAAATTGTTTTTTTCGAAAATCGAGCAATTCGATGATAACTCTCGAACGGTCGAATGTTAGCGTTTGCCGTATGTTGCATCGTGTTTAGCGCACCGAATTACCCCTATGCAGTGAATTTGAAGCGTTTTAGGGAAGTGTACGGTAGTGTTTTGGAAGAAAATTGGTTTTTTCGAAAATCGAGCAATTCGGTGATAACTCGAGAACCGTCGAATGTTAGCGCTCGCCGTATGTTGCATCGTGTTCAGCGCATCAAATTACCCCTATACAGTGAATTTGAAGTGGTGACGGGAAGTGTACGGTAGTGTTTTTGAAGGAAAACCCGTTAATGCGATATTCGTGCGTTTCACGGGCAGAAAAGCACGTTTTTCACAGTCCTCACTGTTTTGATCATAACTCGAGAACGATCGAATGTTAGCGTTTGCCGTATGTTGCATCGTGTTCAGCGCATCGAATTACCCCTATGCAGTGAATTTGAAGCGTTTAAGGGAAGTGTACGGTAGTGTTTTGGAAGAAAATTGTTTTTTTTCGAAAATCGAGCAATTCGGTGATAACTCAAGAACGGTCGAATGTTAGCGTTTGCCGGATGTTGCATTGTGTTCAGCACATCGAATTACCCCTATACAGTGAATTTGAAGAGTTTGAGAGAAGTGTACGGTAGTGTTTTAGGCAGAAATTGGTTTTTTCGAAAATCGAGCAATTCGGTGATAACTCGAGAACCGTCGAATGTTAGCGCTCGCCGTATGTTGCATCGTGTTCAGCGCATCGAATTACCCCTATGCAGTGAATTTGAAGCGTTTAAGGGAAGTGTACGGTAGTGTTTTGGAAGAAAATTGTTTTTTTCGAAAATCGAGCAATTCGATGATAACTCTCGAACGGTCGAATGTTAGCGTTTGCCGTATGTTGCATCGTGTTCAGCGCATCGAATTACCCCTATGCAGTGAATTTGAAGCGTTTAAGGAAAGTGTACGGTAGTGTTTTGGAAGAAAATTGTTTTTTTCGAAAATCGAGCAATTCGGTGATAACTCAAGAACGGTCGAATGTTAGCGTTTGCCGTATGTTGCATCGTGTTCAGCGTATCGAATTACCCCTATGCAGTGAATTTGAAGCGTTTAAGGGAAGTGTACGGTAGTGTTTTGGAAGAAAATTGTTTTTTTTCGAAAATCGAGCAATTCGGTCATAACTCGAGAACGGTCGAATGTTAGCGTTTGCTGTATGTTGCATCGTGTTCAGATCATCGAATTAACCATATACAGTGAATTTCAAACGTTTAAGAGAAGTGTACGGTAGTGTTTTAGGCAGAAATTTTTTTTTTCGAAAATCGAGCAATTCGGTGATAACTCGAGAACCGTCGAATGTTAGCGCTCGCCGTATGTTGCATCGTGTTCAGCGCATCAAATTACCCCTATACAGTGAATTTGAAGTGGTTACGGGAAGTGTACGGTAGTGTTTTTGAAGGAAAACACGTTAATGCGATATTCGTGCGTTTCACGGGCAGAAAAGCACGTTTTTCACAGTCCTCACGGTTTTGATCATAACTCGAGAACGATCGAATGTTAGCGTTTGCCGTATGTTGCATCGTGTTCAGCGCATCGAATTACCCTTATGCAGTGAATTTGAAGCGTTTAAGGGAAGTGTACGGTAGTGTTTTGGAAGAAAATTGTTATTTTCGAAAATCGAACAATTCGATGATACCTCGAGAACGGTCGAATGTTGGTGTTTGCCGTATGTTGCATCGTGTTCAGCACACCGAATTACCCCTACACAGTGAATTTGAAGTGGTTACGGGAAGTGTACGGTAGTGTTTTTGAAGGAAAACCCGTTAATGCGATATTCGTGCGTTTCACGGGCAGAAAAGCACGTTTTTCACAGTCCTCACTGTTTTGATGATAACTCGAGAAAGGTCGAATGTTAGCGTTTGCCGTATGTTGTATGGTGTTCAGTACATCGAACTACCCCTATACAGTGAATTTGAAGCGTTTAGGAGAAGTGTACGGTAGTGTTTTTGGCAGAAATTGGTTTTTTCGAAAATCGAGCAATTCGGTGATAACTCAAGAACGGTCGAATGTTAGCGTTTGCCGTGTGTTGCATTGTGTTCAGCACATCAAATTACCCCTACACACTGAATTTGAAGCGTTTAAGGGAAGTGTACGGTAATGTTTTTGGCCGAAATTGGTTTTTTCGAAAATCGAGCAATTCGGTGATAACTCAAGAACGGTCGAATGTTAGCGTTTGCCGGATGTTGCATTGTGTTCAGCACATCGAATTACCCCTATACAGTGAATTTGAAGCGTTTGAGAGAAGTGTACGGTAGTGTTTAGGCAGAAATTTTTTTTTTCGAAAATCGAGCAATTTGGTGATAACTCGAGAACCGTCGAATGTTAGCGCTCGCCGTATGTTGCATCGTCAGCGCATCAAATTACCCCTATACAGTGAATTTGAAGTGGTTACGGGAAGTGTACGGTAGTGTTTTTGAAGGAAAACCCGTTAATGCGATATTCGTGCGTTTCACGGGCAGAAAAGCACGTTTTTCACAGTCCTCACTGTTTTGATCATAACTCGAGAACGATCGAATGTTAGCGTTTGCCGTATGTAGCATCGTGTTCAGCGCATCGAATTACCCCTATGCAGTGAATTTGAAGCGTTTAAGGGAAGTGTACGGTAGTGTTTTGGAAGAAAATTGTTTTTTTCGAAAATCGAGCAATTCGGTGATAACTCGCGAACGGTCGAATGTTAGCACTCCCCGTATGTTGCATCGTGTTCAGCGCATCAAATTACCCCTATACAGTGAATTTGAAGTGGTTACGGGAAGTGTACGGTAGTGTTTTTGAAGGAAAACACGTTAATGCGATATTCGTGCGTTTCACGGGCAGGAAAGCACGTTTTTCACAGTCCTCACTGTTTTGATCATAACTCGAGAACGATCGAATGTTAGCGTTTGCCGTATGTTGCATCGTGTTCAGCGCATCGAATTACCCCTATGCAGTGAATTTGAAGCGTTTAAGGGAAGTGTACGGTAGTGTTTTGGAAGAAAATAGTTTTTTTCGAAAATCGAGCAATTCGATGATAACTCTCGAACGGTCGAATGTTAGCGTTTGCCGTATGTTGCATCGTGTTCAGCGCATCGAATTACCCCTATGCAGTGAATTTGAAGCGTTTAAGGGAAGTGTACGGTAGTGTTTTGGGAGAAAATTGTGTTTTTCGAAAATCGAGCAATTCGGTGATAACTCAAGAACGGTCGAATGTTAGCGTTTGCCGTATGTTGCATCGTGTTCAGCGTATCGAATTATCCCTATGCAGTGAATTTGAAGCGTTTAAGGGAAGTGTACGGTAGTGTTTTGGAAGAAAATTGTTTTTTTCGAAAATCGAGCAATTCGGTGATAACTCGAGAACGGTCGAATGTTAGCGTTTGCCGTATGTTGCATCGTGTTCAGATCATCGAATTAACCATATACAGTGAATTTCAAACGTTTAAGAGAAGTGTACGGTAGTGTTTTAGGCAGAAATTGTTTTTTTTGAAAATCGAGCAATTCGGTGATAACTCGAGAACCGTCGAATGTTAGCGCTCGCCGTATGTTGCATCGTGTTCAGCACACCGAATTACCCCTACACAGTGAATTTGAAGTGGTTACGGGAAGTGTACGGTAGTGTTTTTGAAGGAAAACCCGTTAATGCGATATTCGTGCGTTTCACGGGCAGAAAAGCACGTTTTTCACAGTCCTCACTGTTTTGATCATAACTCGAGAACGATCGAATGTTAGCGTTTGCCGTATGTTGCATCGTGTTCAGCGCGTCGAATTACCCCTATGCAGTGAATTTGAAGCGTTTAAGGGAAGTGGACGGTAGTGTTTTGGAAGAAAATTGTTATTTTCAAAATCGAACAATTCGATGATACCTCGAGAACGGTCGAATGTTGGCGTTTGCCGTATGTTGCATCGTGTTCAGCACACCGAATTACCCCTACACAGTGAATTTGAAGTGGTTACGGGAAGTGTACGGTAGTGTTTTTGAAGGAAAACCCGTTAATGCGATATTCGTGCGTTTCACGGGCAGAAAAGCACGTTTTTCACAGTCCTCACTGTTTTGATGATAACTCGAGAAAGGTCGAATGTTAGCGTTTGCCGTATGTTGTATGGTGTTCAGTACATCGAACTACCCCTATACAGTGAATTTGAAGCGTTTAGGAGAAGTGTCCGGTAGTGTTTTTGGCAGAAATTGGTTTTTTCGAAAATCGAGCAATTCGGTGATAACTCAAGAACGGTCGAATGTTAGCGTTTGCCGTGTGTTGCATTGTGTTCAGCACATCAAATTACCCCTACACACTGAATTTGAAGCGTTTAAGGGAAGTGTACGGTAATGTTTTTGGCCGAAATTGGTTTTTTCGAAAATCGAGCAGTTCGATGATAACTCTCGAACGGTCGAATGTTAGCGTTTGCCGTATGTTGCATCGTGTGCAGCGCATCGAATTACCCCTATGCAATGAATTTGAAGCGTTTAAGGGAAGTGTACGGTAGTGTTTTGGAAGAAAATTTTTTTTTTCGAAAATCGAGCAATTCGGTGATAACTCAAGAACGGTCGAATGTTAGTGTTTGCCGGATGTTGCATTGTGTTCAGCACATCGAATTACCCCTATACAGTGAATTTGAAGCGTTTGAGAGAAGTGTACGGTAGTGTTTAGGCAGAAATTTTTTTTTTCGAAAATCGAGCAATTCGGTGATAACTCGAGAACCGTCGAATGTTAGCGCTCGCCGTACGTTGCATCGTGTTCAGCGCATCAAATTACCCCTATACAGTGAATTTGAAGTGGTTACGGGAAGTGAACGGTAGTGTTTTTGAAGGAAAACCCGTTAATGCGATATTCGTGCGTTTCACGGGCAGAAAAGCACGTTTTTCACAGTCCTCACTGTTTTGATCATAACTCGAGAACGATCGAATGTTAGCGTTTGCCGTATATTGCATCGTGTTCAGCGCATCGAATTACCCCTATGCAGTGAATTTGAAGCGTTTAAGGGAAGTGGACGGTAGTGTTTTGGAAGAAAATTGTTTTTTTCGAAAATCGAGCAATTCGGTGATAACTCGAGAACGGTCGAATGTTAGCGTTTGCTGTATGTTGCATCGTGTTCAGATCATCGAATTAACCATATACAGTGAATTTCAAACGTTTAAGAGAAGTGTACGGTAGTGTTTTAGGCAGAAATTGGTTTTTTCGAAAATCGAGCAATTCGGTGATAACTCGAGACCCGTCGAATGTTAGCACTCGCCGTATGTTGCATCGTGTTCAGCGCATCAAATTACCCCTATACAGTGAATTTGAAGTGGTTACGGGAAGTGTACGGTAGTGTTTTTGAAGGAAAACACGTTAATGCGATATTCGTGCGTTTCACGGGCAGAAAAGCACGTTTTTCACAGTCCTCACTGTTTTGATCATAACTCGAGAACGATCGAATGTTAGCGTTTGCCGTATGTTGCATCGTGTTCAGCGCATCGAATTACCCCTATGCAGTGAATTTGAAGCGTTTAAGGGAAGTGGACGGTAGTGTTTTGGAAGAAAATTGTTTTTTTCGAAAATCGAGCAATTCGGTGATAACTCGAGAACGATCGAATGTTAGCGTTTGCCGTATGTTGCATCGTGTTGAGCGCATCGAATTACCCCTATGCAGTGAATTTGAAGCGTTTAAGGGAAGTGTACGGTAGTGTTTTGGAAGAAAATTGTTTTTTTCGAAAATCGAGCAATTCGATGATAACTCTCGAACGGTCGAATGTTAGCGTTTGCCGTATGTTGCATCGTGTTCAGCGCATCGAATTACCCCTATGCAGTGCATTTGAAGCGTTTAAGGGAAGTGTACGGTAGTGTTTTGGAAGAAAATTGTTTTTTTCGAAAATCGAGCAATTCGGTGATAACTCGCGAACGGTCGAATGTTAGCACTCCCCGTATGTTGCATCGTGTTCAGCGCATCAAATTACCCCTATACAGTGAATTTGAAGTGGTTACGGGAAGTGTACGGTAGTGTTTTTGAAGGAAAACACGTTAATGCGATATTCGTGCGTTTCACGGGCAGGAAAGCACGTTTTTCACAGTCCTCACTGTTTTGATCATAACTCGAGAACGATCGAATGTTAGCGTTTGCCGTATGTTGCATCGTGTTCAGCGCATCGAATTACCCCTATGCAGTGAATTTGAAGCGTTTAAGGGAAGTGTACGGTAGTGTTTTGGAAGAAAATAGTTTTTTTCGAAAATCGAGCAATTCGATGATAACTCTCGAACGGTCGAATGTTAGCGTTTGCCGTATGTTGCATCGTGTTCAGCGCATCGAATTACCCCTACACAGTGAATTTGAAGTGGTTACGGGAAGTGTACGGTAGTGTTTTGGAAGAAAATTGTTATTTTCGAAAATCGAACAATTCGATGATACCTCGAGAACGGTCGAATGTTGGCGTTTGCCGTATGTTGTATGGTGTTCAGTACATCGAACTACCCCTATACAGTGAATTTGAAGCGTTTAGGAGAAGTGTCCGGTAGTGTTTTTGGCAGAAATTGGTTTTTTCGAAAATCGAGCAATTCGGTGATAACTCAAGAACGGTCGAATGTTAGCGTTTGCCGTGTGTTGCATTGTGTTCAGCACATCAAATTACCCCTACACACTGAATTTGAAGCGTTTAAGGGAAGTGTACGGTAATGTTTTTGGCCGAAATTGGTTTTTTCGAAAATCGAGCAGTTCGATGATAACTCTCGAACGGTCGAATGTTAGCGTTTGCCGTATGTTGCATCGTGTGCAGCGCATCGAATTACCCCTATGCAATGAATTTGAAGCGTTTAAGGGAAGTGTACGGTAGTGTTTTGGAAGAAAATTGTTTTTTTTCGAAAATCGAGCAATTCGGTGATAACTCAAGAACGGTCGAATGTTAGTGTTTGCCGGATGTTGCATTGTGTTCAGCACATCGAATTACCCCTATACAGTGAATTTGAAGCGTTTGAGAGAAGTGTACGGTAGTGTTTAGGCAGAAATTTTTTTTTTCGAAAATCGAGCAATTCGGTGATAACTCGAGAACCGTCGAATGTTAGCGCTCGCCGTACGTTGCATCGTGTTCAGCGCATCAAATTACCCCTATACAGTGAATTTGAAGTGGTTACGGGAAGTGAACGGTAGTGTTTTTGAAGGAAAACCCGTTAATGCGATATTCGTGCGTTTCACGGGCAGAAAAGCACGTTTTTCACAGTCCTCACTGTTTTGATCATAACTCGAGAACGATCGAATGTTAGCGTTTGCCGTACGTTGCATCGTGTTCAGCGCATCGAATTACCCCTATGCAGTGAATTTGAAGCGTTTAAGGGAAGTGGACGGTAGTGTTTTTGGCAGAAATTGTTTTTTTCGAAAATCGAGCAATTCGATGATAACTCTCGAACGGTCGAATGTTAGCGTTTGCCGTATGTTGCATCGTGTTTAGCGCACCGAATTACCCCTATGCAGTGAATTTGGAGCGTTTTAGGGAAGTGTACGGTAGTGTTTTGGAAGAAAATTGTTTTTTTCGAAAATCGAGCAATTCGGTGATAACTCGAGAACCGTCGAATGTTAGCGCTCGCCGTATGTTGCATCGTGTTCAGCGCATCAAATTACCCCTATACAGTGAAGTTGAAGCGTTTAAGGGAAGTGTACGGTAGTGTTTTGGGAGAAAATTGTGTTTTTCGAAAATCGAGCAATTCGGTGATAACTCGAGAACGGTCGAATGTTAGCGTTTGCCGTATGTTGCATCGTGTTAAGATCATCGAATTAACCATATACAGTGAATTTCAAACGTTTAAGAGAAGTGTACGGTAGTGTTTTAGGCAGAAATTGGTTTTTTCGAAAATCGAGCAATTCGGTGATAACTCGAGAACCGTCGAATGTTAGCGCTCGCCGTATGTTGCATCGTGTTCAGCACACCGAATTACCCCTACACAGTGAATTTGAAGTGGTTACGGGAAGTGTACGGTAGTGTTTTTGAAGGAAAACCCGTTAATGCGATATTCGTGCGTTTCACGGGCAGAAAAGCACGTTTTTCACAGTCCTCACTGTTTTGATCATAACTCGAGAACGATCGAATGTTAGCGTTTGCCGTATGTTGCATCGTGTTCAGCGCGTCGAATTACCCCTATGCAGTGAATTTGAAGCGTTTAAGGGAAGTGGACGGTAGTGTTTTGGAAGAAAATTGTTATTTTCGAAAATCGAACAATTCGATGATACCTCGAGAACGGTCGAATGTTGGCGTTTGCCGTATGTTGCATCGTGTTCAGCACACCGAATTACCCCTACACAGTGAATTTGAAGTGGTTACGGGAAGTGTACGGTAGTGTTTTTGAAGGAAAACCCGTTAATGCGATATTCGTGGGTTTCACGGGCAGAAAAGCACGTTTTTCACAGTCCTCACTGTTTTGATGATAACTCGAGAAAGGTCGAATGTTAGCGTTTGCCGTATGTTGTATGGTGTTCAGTACATCGAACTACCCCTATACAGTGAATTTGAAGCGTTTAGGAGAAGTGTCCGGTAGTGTTTTTGGCAGAAATTGGTTTTTTCGAAAATCGAGCAATTCGGTGATAACTCAAGAACGGTCGAATGTTAGCGTTTGCCGTGTGTTGCATTGTGTTCAGCACATCAAATTACCCCTACACACTGAATTTGAAGCGTTTAAGGGAAGTGTACGGTAATGTTTTTGGCCGAAATTGGTTTTTTCGAAAATCGAGCAGTTCGATGATAACTCTCGAACGGTCGAATGTTAGCGTTTGCCGTATGTTGCATCGTGTGCAGCGCATCGAATTACCCGTATGCAATGAATTTGAAGCGTTTAAGGGAAGTGTACGGTAGTGTTTTGGAAGAAAATTGTTTTTTTTCGAAAATCGAGCAATTCGGTGATAACTCAAGAACGGTCGAATGTTAGTGTTTGCCGGATGTTGCATTGTGTTCAGCACATCGAATTACCCCTATACAGTGAATTTGAAGCGTTTGAGAGAAGTGTACGGTAGTGTTTAGGCAGAAATTTTTTTTTTCGAAAATCGAGCAATTCGGTGATAACTCGAGAACCGTCGAATGTTAGCGCTCGCCGTACGTTGCATCGTGTTCAGCGCATCAAATTACCCCTATACAGTGAATTTGAAGTGGTTACGGGAAGTGAACGGTAGTGTTTTTGAAGGAAAACCCGTTAATGCGATATTCGTGCGTGTCACGGGCAGAAAAGCACGTTTTTCACAGTCCTCACTGTTTTGATCATAACTCGAGAACGATCGAATGTTAGCGTTTGCCGTATGTTGCATCGTGTTCAGCGCATCGAATTACCCCTATGCAGTGAATTTGAAGCGTTTAAGGGAAGTGGACGGTAGTGTTTTGGAAGAAAATTGTTTTTTTCGAAAATCGAGCAATTCGGTGATAACTCGAGAACGGTCGAATGTTAGCGTTTGCTGTATGTTGCATCGTGTTCAGATCATCGAATTAACCATATACAGTGAATTTCAAACGTTTAAGAGAAGTGTACGGTAGTGTTTTAGGCAGAAATTGTTTTTTTCGAAAATCGAGCAATTCGGTGATAACTCGAGACCCGTCGAATGTTAGCACTCGCCGTATGTTGCATCGTGTTCAGCGCATCAAATTACCCCTATACAGTGAATTTGAAGTGGTTACGGGAAGTGTACGGTAGTGTTTTTGAAGGAAAACACGTTAATGCGATATTCGTGCGTTTCACGGGCAGAAAAGCACGTTTTTCACAGTCCTCACTGTTTTGATCATAACTCTAGAACGATCGAATGTTAGCGTTTGCCGTATGTTGCATCGTGTTCAGCGCATCGAATTACCCCTATGCAGTGAATTTGAAGCGTTTAAGGGAAGTGTACGGTAGTGTTTTGGAAGAAAATTGTTTTTTTCGAAAATCGAGCAATTCGATGATAACTCTCGAACGGTCGAATGTTAGCGTTTGCTGTATGTTGCATCGTGTTCAGCGCATCGAATTACCCCTATGCAGTGAATTTGAAGCGTTTAAGGGAAGTGTACGGTAGTGTTTTGGAAGAAAATTGTTTTTTTCGAAAATCGAGCAATTCGGTGATAACTCGAGAACGGTCGAATGTTAGCGTTTGCTGTATGTTGCATCGTGTTCAGATCATCGAATTAACCATATACAGTGAATTTCAAACGTTTAAGAGAAGTGTACGGTAGTGTTTTAGGCAGAACTTAGTTTTTTCGAAAATCGAGCAATTCGGTGATAACTCGAGAACCGTCGAATGTTAGCGCTCGCCGTATGTTGCATCGTGTTCAGCGCATCAAATTACCCCTATACAGTGAATTTGAAGTGGGTACGGGAAGTGTACGGTAGTGTTTTTGAAGGAAAACACGTTAATGCGATATTCGTGCGTTTCACGGGCAGAAAAGCACGTTTTTCACAGTCCTCACTGTTTTGATCATAAATCGAGAACGATCGAATGTTAGCGTTTGCCGTATGTTGCATCGTGTTCAGCGCATCGAATTACCCTTATGCAGTGAATTTGAAGCGTTTAAGGGAAGTGTACGGTAGTGTTTTGGAAGAAAATTGTTATTTTCGAAAATCGAACAATTCGATGATACCTCGAGAACGGTCGAATGTTGGCGTTTGCCGTATGTTGCATCGTGTTCAGCACACCGAATTACCCCTACACAGTGAATTTGAAGTGGTTACGGGAAGTGTACGGTAGTGTTTTTGAAGGAAAACCCGTTAATGCGATATTCGTGCGTTTCACGGGCAGAAAAGCACGTTTTTCACAGTCCTCACTGTTTTGATGATAACTCGAGAAAGGTCGAATGTTAGCGTTTGCCGTATGTTGTATGGTGTCAGTACATCGAACTACCCCTATACAGTGAATTTGAAGCGTTTAGGAGAAGTGTACGGTAGTGTTTTTGGCAGAAATTGGTTTTTTCGAAAATCGAGCAATTCGGTGATAACTCAAGAACGGTCGAATGTTAGCGTTTGCCGTGTGTTGCATTGTGTTCAGCACATCAAATTACCCCTACACACTGAATTTGAAGCGTTTAAGGGAAGTGTACGGTAATGTTTTTGGCCGAAATTGGTTTTTTCGAAAATCGAGCAATTCGGTGATAACTCGAGAACGGTCGAATGTTAGCACTCGCCGTATGTTGCATCGTGTTCAGCGCATCGAATAACCCCTATACAGTGATTTTGAAGTGGTTACGGGAAGTGTAGGGTAGTGCTTTTGAAGGAAAACCCGTTAATGCGATATTCGTGCGTTTCACGGGCAGAAAAGCACGTTTTTCACAGGCCTCACTGTTTTGATCATAACTCGAGAACGGTCGAATGTTAGCGTTTGCCGTATGTTGCATCGTGTTCAGCTCATCGAATTAATCATATACAGTGAATTTCAAACGTTTAAGAGAAGTGTACGGTAGTGTTTTTGGCAGAAATTGTTTTTTTCGAAAGTCGAGCAATTCGGTGATAACTCAAGAACGGTGGAATGCTAGCGTTTGCCGGATGTTGCATTGTGTTCAGCACATCGAATTACCCCTATACAGTGAATTTGAAGCGTTTGAGAGAAGTGTACGGTAGTGTTTAGGCAGAAATTGTTTTTTTCGAAAATCGAGCAATTCAGTGATAACTCGAGAACGGTCGAATGTTAGCGTTTGCTGTATGTTGCATCGTGTTCAGCACACCGAATTACCCCTACACAGTGAATTTGAAGTGGTTACGGGAAGTGTACGGTAGTGTTTTTGAAGGAAAACCCGTTAATGCGATATTCGTGCGTTTCACGGGCAGAAAAGCACGTTTTTCACAGTCCTCACTGTTTTGATGATAACTCGAGAAAGGTGGAATGTTAGCGTTTGCCGTATGTTGTATGGTGTTCAGTACATCGAACTACCCCTATACAGTGAATTTGAAGCGTTTAGGAGAAGTGTACGGTAGTGTTTTGGAAGAAAATTGGTTTTTTCGAAAATCGAGCAATTCGGTGATAACTCGAGAACCGTCGAATGTTAGCGCTCGCCGTATGTTGCATCGTGTTCAGCGCATCAAATTACCCCTATACAGTGAATTTGAAGTGGTGACGGGAAGTGTACGGTAGTGTTTTTGAAGGAAAACCCGTTAATGCGATATTCGTGCGTTTCACGGGCAGAAAAGCACGTTTTTCACAGTCCTCACTGTTTTGATCATAACTCGAGAACGATCGAATATTAGCGTTTGCCGTATGTTGCATCGTGTTCAGCGCATCGAATTACCCCTATGCAGTGAATTTGAAGCGTTTAAGGGAAGTGTACGGTAGTGTTTTGGAAGAAAATTGTTTTTTTCGAAAATCGAGCAATTCGATGATAACTCTCGAACGGTCGAATGTTAGCGTTTGCCGTATGTTGCATCGTGTTCAGCGCATCGAATTACCCCTATGCAGTGAATTTGAAGCGTTTAAGGAAAGTGTACGGTAGTGTTTTGGAAGAAAATTGTTTTTTTCGAAAATCGAGCAATTCGGTGATAACTCAAGAACGGTCGAATGTTAGCGTTTGCCGTATGTTGCATCGTGTTCAGCGTATCGAATTACCCCTATGCAGTGAATTTGAAGCGTTTAAGGGAAGTGTACGGTAGTGTTTTGGAAGAAAATTGTTTCTTTCGAAAATCGAGCAATTCGGTGATAACTCGAGAACGGTCGAATGTTAGCGTTTGCCGTATGTTGCATCGTGTTCAGATCATCGAATTAACCATATACAGTGAATTTCAAACGTTTAAGAGAAGTGTACGGTAGTGTTTTAGGCAGAAATTGGTTTTTTCGAAAATCGAGCAATTCGGTGATAACTCGAGAACCGTCGAATGTTAGCGCTCGCCGTATGTTGCATCGTGTTCAGCGCATCAAATTACCCCTATACAGTGAAGTTGAAGTGGTTACGGGAAGTGTACGGTAGTGTTTTTGAAGGAAAACCCGTTAATGCGATATTCGTGCGTTTCACGGGCAGAAAAGCACGTTTTTCACAGTCCTCACTGTTTTGATCATAACTCGAGAACGATCGAATGTTAGCGTTTGCCGTATGTAGCATCGTGTTCAGCGCATCGAATTACCCCTATGCAGTGAATTTGAAGCGTTTAAGGGAAGTGTACGGTAGTGTTTTGGAAGAAAATTGTTTTTTTCGAAAATCGAGCAATTCGGTGATAACTCGAGAACGGTCAAATGTTAGCGTTTGCTGTATGTTGCATCGTGTTCAGATCATCGAATTAACCATATACAGTGAATTTCAAACGTTTAAGAGAAGTGTACGGTAGTGTTTTAGGCAGAAATTGGTTTTTTCGAAAATCGAGCAATTCGGTGATAACTCGCGAACGGTCGAATGTTAGCACTCCCCGTATGTTGCATCGTGTTCAGCGCATCAAATTACCCCTATACAGTGAATTTGAAGTGGTTACGGGAAGTGTACGGTAGTGTTTTTGAAGGAAAACACGTTAATGCGATATTCGTGCGTTTCACGGGCAGAAAAGCACGTTTTTCACAGTCCTCACTGTTTTGATCATAACTCGAGAACGATCGAATGTTAGCGTTTGCCGTATGTTGCATCGTGTTCAGCGCATCGAATTACCCCTATGCAGTGAATTTGAAGCGTTTAAGGGAAGTGGACGGTAGTGTTTTGGAAGAAAATTTTTTTTTTCGAAAATCGAGCAATTCGGTGATAACTCGAGAACGATCGAATGTTAGCCTTTGCCGTATGTTGCATCGTGTTCAGCGCATCGAATTACCCCTATGCAGTGAATTTGAAGCGTTTAAGGGAAGTGTACGGTAGTGTTTTGGAAGAAAATTGTTTTTTTCGAAAATCGAGCAATTCGGTGATAACTCAAGAACGGTCGAATGTTAGCGTTTGCCGTATGTTGCATCGTGTTCAGCGTATCGAATTACCCCTATGCAGTGAATTTGAAGCGTTTAAGGGAAGTGTACGGTAGTGTTTTGGAAGAAAATTGTTTGTTTCGAAAATCGAGCAATTCGGTGAAAACTCCAGAACGGTCGAATGTTAGCGTTTGCCGTATGTTGCATCGTGTTCAGATCATCGAATTAACCATATACAGTGAATTTCAAACGTTTAAGAGAAGTGTACGGTAGTGTTTTAGGCAGAAATTGGTTTTTTCGAAAATCGAGCAATTCGGTGATAACTCGAGAACCGTCGAATGTTAGCGCTCGCCGTATGTTGCATCGTGTTCAGCGCATCAAATTACCCCTATACAGTGAATTTGAAGTGGTTACGGGAAGTGTACGGTAGTGTTTTTGAAGGAAAACCCGTTAATGCGATATTCGTGGGTTTCACGGGCAGGAAAGCACGTTTTTCACAGTCCTCACTGTTTTGATCATAACTCGAGAACGATCGAATGTTAGCGTTTGCCGTATGTTGCATCGTGTTCAGCGCATCGAATTACCCCTATGCAGTGAATTTGAAGCGTTTAAGGGAAGTGTACGGTAGTGTTTTGGAAGAAAATAGTTTTTTTCGAAAATCGAGCAATTCGATGATAACTCTCGAACGGTCGAATGTTAGCGTTTGCCGTATGTTGCATCGTGTTCAGCGCATCGAATTACCCCTATGCAGTGAATTTGAAGCGTTTAAGGGAAGTGTACGGTAGTGTTTTGGGAGAAAATTGTGTTTTTCGAAAATCGAGCAATTCGGTGATAACTCAAGAACGGTCGAATGTTAGCGTTTGCCGTATGTTGCATCGTGTTCAGCGTATCGAATTATCCCTATGCAGTGAATTTGAAGCGTTTAAGGGAAGTGTACGGTAGTGTTTAGGAAGAAAATTGTTTTTTTCGAAAATCGAGCAATTCGGTGATAACTCGAGAACGGTCGAATGTTAGCGTTTGCCGTATGTTGCATCGTGTTCAGATCATCGAATTAACCATATACAGTGAATTTCAAACGTTTAAGAGAAGTGTACGGTAGTGTTTTAGGCAGAAATTGGTTTTTTCGAAAATCGAGCAATTCGGTGATAACTCGAGTACCGTCGAATGTTAGCGTTTGCCGTATGTTGCATCGTGTTCAGATCATCGAATTAACCATATACAGTGAATTTCAAACGTTTAAGAGAAGTGTACGGTAGTGTTTTAGGCAGAAATTGGTTTTTTCGAAAATCGAGCAATTCGGTGATAACTCGAGAACCGTCGAATGTTAGCGCTCGCCGTATGTTGCATCGTGTTCAGCGCATCAAATTACCCCTATACAGTGAAGTTGAAGTGGTTACGGGAAGTGTACGGTAGTGTTTTTGAAGGAAAACCCGTTAATGCGATATTCGTGCGTTTCACGGGCAGAAAAGCACGTTTTTCACAGTCCTCACTGTTTTGATCATAACTCGAGAACGATCGAATGTTAGCGTTTGCCGTATGTAGCATCGTGTTCAGCGCATCGAATTACCCCTATGCAGTGAATTTGAAGCGTTTAAGGGAAGTGTACGGTAGTGTTTTGGAAGAAAATTGTTTTTTTCGAAAATCGAGCAATTCGGTGATAACTCGAGAACGGTCGAATGTTAGCGTTTGCTGTATGTTGCATCGTGTTCAGATCATCGAATTAACCATATACAGTGAATTTCAAACGTTTAAGAGAAGTGTACGGTAGTGTTTTAGGCAGAAATTGGTTTTTTCGAAAATCGAGCAATTCGGTGATAACTCGCGAACGGTCGAATGTTAGCACTCCCCGTATGTTGCATCGTGTTCAGCGCATCAAATTACCCCTATACAGTGAATTTGAAGTGGTTACGGGAAGTGTACGGTAGTGTTTTTGAAGGAAAACACGTTAATGCGATATTCGTGCGTTTCACGGGCAGAAAAGCACGTTTTTCACAGTCCTCACTGTTTTGATCATAACTCGAGAACGATCGAATGTTAGCGTTTGCCGTATGTTGCATCGTGTTCAGCGCATCGAATTACCCCTATGCAGTGAATTTGAAGCGTTTAAGGGAAGTGGACGGTAGTGTTTTGGAAGAAAATTTTTTTTTTCGAAAATCGAGCAATTCGGTGATAACTCGAGAACGATCGAATGTTAGCGTTTGCCGTATGTTGCATCGTGTTCAGCGCATCGAATTACCCCTATGCAGTGAATTTGAAGCGTTTAAGGGAAGTGTACGGTAGTGTTTTGGAAGAAAATTGTTTTTTTCGAAAATCGAGCAATTCGGTGATAACTCAAGAACGGTCGAATGTTAGCGTTTGCCGTATGTTGCATCGTGTTCAGCGTATCGAATTACCCCTATGCAGTGAATTTGAAGCGTTTAAGGGAAGTGTACGGTAGTGTTTTGGAAGAAAATTGTTTGTTTCGAAAATCGAGCAATTCGGTGAAAACTCCAGAACGGTCGAATGTTAGCGTTTGCCGTATGTTGCATCGTGTTCAGCGCATCGAATTACCCCTATGCAGTGAATTTGAAGCGTTTAAGGGAAGTGGACGGTAGTGTTTTGGAAGAAAATTGTTATTTTCGAAAATCGAACAATTCGATGATACCTCGAGAACGGTCGAATGTTGGCGTTTGCCGTATGTTGCATCGTGTTCAGCACACCGAATTACCCCTACACAGTGAATTTGAAGTGGTTACGGGAAGTGTACGGTAGTGTTTTTGAAGGAAAACCCGTTAATGCGATATTCGTGCGTTTCACGGGCAGAAAAGCACGTTTTTCACAGTCCTCACTGTTTTGATGATAACTCGAGAAAGGTCGAATGTTAGCGTTTGCCGTATGTTGTATGGTGTTCAGTACATCGAACTACCCCTATACAGTGAATTTGAAGCGTTTAGGAGAAGTGTCCGGTAGTGTTTTTGGCAGAAATTGGTTTTTTCGAAAATCGAGCAATTCGGTGATAACTCAAGAACGGTCGAATGTTAGCGTTTGCCGTGTGTTGCATTGTGTTCAGCACATCAAATTACCCCTACACACTGAATTTGAAGCGTTTAAGGGAAGTGTACGGTAATGTTTTTGGCCGAAATTCGTTTTTTCGAAAGTCGAGCAGTTCGATGATAACTCTCGAACGGTCGAATGTTAGCGTTTGCCGTATGTTGCATCGTGTGCAGCGCATCGAATTACCCCTATGCAATGAATTTGAAGCGTTTAAGGGAAGTGTACGGTAGTGTTTTGGAAGAAAATTGTTTTTTTTCGAAAATCGAGCAATTCGGTGATAACTCAAGAACGGTCGAATGTTAGTGTTTGCCGGATGTTGCATTATGTTCAGCACATCGAATTACCCCTATACAGTGAATTTGAAGCGTTTGAGAGAAGTGTACGGTAGTGTTTAGGCAGAAATTTTTTTTTTCGAAAATCGAGCAATTCGGTGATAACTCGAGAACCGTCGAATGTTAGCGCTCGCCGTACGTTGCATCGTGTTCAGCGCATCAAATTACCCCTATACAGTGAATTTGAAGTGGTTACGGGAAGTGAACGGTAGTGTTTTTGAAGGAAAACCCGTTAATGCGATATTCGTGCGTTTCACGGGCAGAAAAGCACGTTTTTCACAGTCCTCACTGTTTTGATCATAACTCGAGAACGATCGAATGTTAGCGTTTGCCGTATGTTGCATCGTGTTCAGCGCATCGAATTACCCCTATGCAGTGAATTTGAAGCGTTTAAGGGAAGTGGACGGTAGTGTTTTGGAAGAAAATTGTTTTTTTCGAAAATCGAGCAATTCGGTGATAACTCGAGAACGGTCGAATGTTAGCATTTGCTGTATGTTGCATCGTGTTCAGATCATCGAATTAACCATATACAGTGAATTTCAAACGTTTAAGAGAAGTGTACGGTAGTGTTTTAGGCAGAAATTGGTTTTTTCGAAAATCGAGCAATTCGGTGATAACTCGAGACCCGTCGAATGTTAGCACTCGCCGTATGTTGCATCATGTTCAGCGCATCAAATTACCCCTATACAGTGAATTTGAAGTGGTTACGGGAAGTGTACGGTAGTGTTTTTGAAGGAAAACACGTTAATGCGATATTCGTGCGTTTCACGGGCAGAAAAGCACGTTTTTCACAGTCCTCACTGTTTTGATCATAACTCGAGAACGATCGAATGTTAGCGTTCGCCGTATGTTGCATCGTGTTCAGCGCATCGAATTACCCCTATGCAGTGAATTTGAAGCGTTTAAGGGAAGTGGACGGTAGTGTTTTGGAAGAAAATTGTTTTTTTCGAAAATCGAGCAATTCGGTGATAACTCGAGAACGATCGAATGTTAGCGTTTGCCGTATGTTGTATCGTGTTGAGCGCATCGAATTACCCCTATGCAGTGAATTTGAAGCGTTTAAGGGAAGTGTACGGTAGTGTTTTGGAAGAAAATTGTTTTTTTCGAAAATCGAGCAATTCGATGATAACTCTCGAACGGTCGAATGTTAGCGTTTGCCGTATGTTGCATCGTGTTCAGCGCATCGAATTACCCCTATGCAGTGAATTTGAAGCGTTTAAGGGAAGTGTACGGTAGTGTTTTGGAAGAAAATTGTTTTTTTCGAAAATCGAGCAATTCGGTGATAACTCGAGAACGGTCGAATGTTAGCGTTTGCTGTATGTTGCATCGTGTTCAGATCATCGAATTAACCATATACAGTGAATTTCAAACGTTTAAGAGAAGTGTACGGTAGTGTTTTAGGCAGAAATTGGTTTTTTCGAAAATCGAGCAATTCGGTGATAACTCGAGAACCGTCGAATGTTAGCGCTCGCCGTATGTTGCATCGTGTTCAGCGCATCAAATTACCCCTATACAGTGAATCTGAAGTGGGTACGGGAAGTGTACGGTAGTGTTTTTGAAGGAAAACACGTTAATGCGATATTCGTGCGTTTCACGGGCAGAAAAGCACGTTTTTCACAGTCCTCACTGTTTTGATCATAAATCGAGAACGATCGAATGTTAGCGTTTGCCGTATGTTGCATCGTGTTCAGCGCATCGAATTACCCTTATGCAGTGAATTTGAAGCGTTTAAGGGAAGCGTACGGTAGTGTTTTGGAAGAAAATTGTTATTTTCGAAAATCGAACAATTCGATGATACCTCGAGAACGGTCGAATGTTGGCGTTTGCCGTATGTTGCATCGTGTTCAGCACACCGAATTACCCCTACACAGTGAATTTGAAGTGGTTACGGGAAGTGTACGGTAGTGTTTTTGAAGGAAAACCCGTTAATGCGATATTCGTGCGTTTCACGGGCAGAAAAGCACGTTTTTCACAGTCCTCACTGTTTTGATGATAACTCGAGAAAGGTCGAATGTTAGCGTTTGCCGTATGTTGTATGGTGTTCAGTACATCGAACTACCCCTATACAGTGAATTTGAAGCGTTTAGGAGAAGTGTACGGTAGTGTTTTTGGCAGAAATTGGTTTTTTCGAAAATCGAGCAATTCGGTGATAACTCAAGAACGGTCGAATGTTAGCGTTTGCCGTGTGTTGCATTGTGTTCAGCACATCAAATTACCCCTACACACTGAATTTGAAGCGTTTAAGGGAAGTGTACGGTAATGTTTTTGGCCGAAATTGGTTTTTTCGAAAATCGAGCAATTCGGTGATAACTCGAGAACGGTCGAATGTTAGCACTCGCCGTATGTTGCATCGTGTTCAGCGCATCGAATAACCCCTATACAGTGATTTTGAAGTGGTTACGGGAAGTGTAGGGTAGTGCTTTTGAAGGAAAACCCGTTAATGCGATATTCGTGCGTTTCACGGGCAGAAAAGCACGTTTTTCACAGGCCTCACTGTTTTGATCATAACTCGAGAACGGTCGAATGTTAGCGTTTGCCGTATGTTGCATCGTGTTCAGCTCATCGAATTAATCATATACAGTGAATTTCAAACGTTTAAGAGAAGTGTACGGTAGTGTTTTTGGCAGAAATTGTTTTTTCGAAAATCGAGCAATTCGGTGATAACTCGCGAACGGTCGAATGTTAGCACTCCCCGTATGTTGCATCGTGTTCAGCGCATCAAATTACCCCTATACAGTGAATTTGAAGTGGTTACGGGAAGTGTACGGTAGTGTTTTTGAAGGAAAACACGTTAATGCGATATTCGTGCGTTTCACGGGCAGAAAAGCACGTTTTTCACAGTCCTCACTGTTTTGATCATAACTCGAGAACGATCGAATGTTAGCGTTTGCCGTATGTTGCATCGTGTTCAGCGCATCGAATTACCCCTATGCAGTGAATTTGAAGCGTTTAAGGGAAGTGGACGGTAGTGTTTTGGAAGAAAATTTTTTTTTTCGAAAATCGAGCAATTCGGTGATAACTCGAGAACGATCGAATGTTAGCGTTTGCCGTATGTTGCATCGTGTTCAGCGCATCGAATTACCCCTATGCAGTGAATTTGAAGCGTTTAAGGGAAGTGTACGGTAGTGTTTTGGAAGAAAATTGTTTTTTTCGAAAATCGAGCAATTCGGTGATAACTCAAGAACGGTCGAATGTTAGCGTTTGCCGTATGTTGCATCGTGTTCAGCGTATCGAATTACCCCTATGCAGTGAATTTGAAGCGTTTAAGGGAAGTGTACGGTAGTGTTTTGGAAGAAAATTGTTTGTTTCGAAAATCGAGCAATTCGGTGAAAACTCCAGAACGGTCGAATGTTAGCGTTTGCCGTATGTTGCATCGTGTTCAGATCATCGAATTAACCATATACAGTGAATTTCAAACGTTTAAGAGAAGTGTACGGTAGTGTTTTAGGCAGAAATTGGTTTTTTCGAAAATCGAGCAATTCGGTGATAACTCGAGAACCGTCGAATGTTAGCGCTCGCCGTATGTTGCATCGTGTTCAGCGCATCAAATTACCCCTATACAGTGAATTTGAAGTGGTTACGGGAAGTGTACGGTAGTGTTTTTGAAGGAAAACCCGTTAATGCGATATTCGTGGGTTTCACGGGCAGGAAAGCACGTTTTTCACAGTCCTCACTGTTTTGATCATAACTCGAGAACGATCGAATGTTAGCGTTTGCCGTATGTTGCATCGTGTTCAGCGCATCGAATTACCCCTATGCAGTGAATTTGAAGCGTTTAAGGGAAGTGTACGGTAGTGTTTTGGAAGAAAATAGTTTTTTTCGAAAATCGAGCAATTCGATGATAACTCTCGAACGGTCGAATGTTAGCGTTTGCCGTATGTTGCATCGTGTTCAGCGCATCGAATTACCCCTATGCAGTGAATTTGAAGCGTTTAAGGGAAGTGTACGGTAGTGTTTTGGGAGAAAATTGTGTTTTTCGAAAATCGAGCAATTCGGTGATAACTCAAGAACGGTCGAATGTTAGCGTTTGCCGTATGTTGCATCGTGTTCAGCGTATCGAATTATCCCTATGCAGTGAATTTGAAGCGTTTAAGGGAAGTGTACGGTAGTGTTTAGGAAGAAAATTGTTTTTTTCGAAAATCGAGCAATTCGGTGATAACTCGAGAACGGTCGAATGTTAGCGTTTGCCGTATGTTGCATCGTGTTCAGATCATCGAATTAACCATATACAGTGAATTTCAAACGTTTAAGAGAAGTGTACGGTAGTGTTTTAGGCAGAAATTGGTTTTTTCGAAAATCGAGCAATTCGGTGATAACTCGAGTACCGTCGAATGTTAGCGTTTGCCGTATGTTGCATCGTGTTCAGATCATCGAATTAACCATATACAGTGAATTTCAAACGTTTAAGAGAAGTGTACGGTAGTGTTTTAGGCAGAAATTGGTTTTTTCGAAAATCGAGCAATTCGGTGATAACTCGAGAACCGTCGAATGTTAGCGCTCGCCGTATGTTGCATCGTGTTCAGCGCATCAAATTACCCCTATACAGTGAAGTTGAAGTGGTTACGGGAAGTGTACGGTAGTGTTTTTGAAGGAAAACCCGTTAATGCGATATTCGTGCGTTTCACGGGCAGAAAAGCACGTTTTTCACAGTCCTCACTGTTTTGATCATAACTCGAGAACGATCGAATGTTAGCGTTTGCCGTATGTAGCATCGTGTTCAGCGCATCGAATTACCCCTATGCAGTGAATTTGAAGCGTTTAAGGGAAGTGTACGGTAGTGTTTTGGAAGAAAATTGTTTTTTTCGAAAATCGAGCAATTCGGTGATAACTCGAGAACGGTCGAATGTTAGCGTTTGCTGTATGTTGCATCGTGTTCAGATCATCGAATTAACCATATACAGTGAATTTCAAACGTTTAAGAGAAGTGTACGGTAGTGTTTTAGGCAGAAATTGTTTTTTTCGAAAATCGAGCAATTCGGTGATAACTCGCGAACGGTCGAATGTTAGCACTCCCCGTATGTTGCATCGTGTTCAGCGCATCAAATTACTCCTATACAGTGAATTTGAAGTGGTTACGGGAAGTGTACGGTAGTGTTTTTGAAGGAAAACACGTTAATGCGATATTCGTGCGTTTCACGGGCAGAAAAGCACGTTTTTCACAGTCCTCACTGTTTTGATCATAACTCGAGAACGATCGAATGTTAGCGTTTGCCGTATGTTGCATCGTGTTCAGCGCATCGAATTACCCCTATGCAGTGAATTTGAAGCGTTTAAGGGAAGTGGACGGTAGTGTTTTGGAAGAAAATTTTTTTTTTCGAAAATCGAGCAATTCGGTGATAACTCGAGAACGATCGAATGTTAGCGTTTGCCGTATGTTGCATCGTGTTCAGCGCATCGAATTACCCCTATGCAGTGAATTTGAAGCGTTTAAGGGAAGTGTACGGTAGTGTTTTGGAAGAAAATTGTTTTTTTCGAAAATCGAGCAATTCGGTGATAACTCAAGAACGGTCGAATGTTAGCGTTTGCCGTATGTTGCATCGTGTTCAGCGTATCGAATTACCCCTATGCAGTGAATTTGAAGCGTTTAAGGGAAGTGTACGGTAGTGTTTTGGAAGAAAATTGTTTGTTTCGAAAATCGAGCAATTCGGTGAAAACTCCAGAACGGTCGAATGTTAGCGTTTGCCGTATGTTGCATCGTGTTCAGATCATCGAATTAACCATATACAGTGAATTTCAAACGTTTAAGAGAAGTGTACGGTAGTGTTTTAGGCAGAAATTGGTTTTTTCGAAAATCGAGCAATTCGGTGATAACTCGAGAACCGTCGAATGTTAGCGCTCGCCGTATGTTGCATCGTGTTCAGCGCATCAAATTACCCCTATACAGTGAATTTGAAGTGGTTACGGGAAGTGTACGGTAGTGTTTTTGAAGGAAAACCCGTTAATGCGATATTCGTGGGTTTCACGGGCAGGAAAGCACGTTTTTCACAGTCCTCACTGTTTTGATCATAACTCGAGAACGATCGAATGTTAGCGTTTGCCGTATGTTGCATCGTGTTCAGCGCATCGAATTACCCCTATGCAGTGAATTTGAAGCGTTTAAGGGAAGTGTACGGTAGTGTTTTGGAAGAAAATAGTTTTTTTCGAAAATCGAGCAATTCGATGATAACTCTCGAACGGTCGAATGTTAGCGTTTGCCGTATGTTGCATCGTGTTCAGCGCATCGAATTACCCCTATGCAGTGAATTTGAAGCGTTTAAGGGAAGTGTACGGTAGTGTTTTGGGAGAAAATTGTGTTTTTCGAAAATCGAGCAATTCGGTGATAACTCAAGAACGGTCGAATGTTAGCGTTTGCCGTATGTTGCATCGTGTTCAGCGTATCGAATTATCCCTATGCAGTGAATTTGAAGCGTTTAAGGGAAGTGTACGGTAGTGTTTTGGAAGAAAATTGTTTTTTTCGAAAATCGAGCAATTCGGTGATAACTCGAGAACGGTCGAATGTTAGCGTTTGCCGTATGTTGCATCGTGTTCAGATCATCGAATTAACCATATACAGTGAATTTCAAACGTTTAAGAGAAGTGTACGGTAGTGTTTTAGGCAGAAATTGGTTTTTTCGAAAATCGAGCAATTCGGTGATAACTCGAGTACCGTCGAATGTTAGCGCTCGCCGTATGTTGCATCGTGTTCAGCACACCGAATTACCCCTACACAGTGAATTTGAAGTGGTTACGGGAAGTGTACGGTAGTGTTTTTGAAGGAAAACCCGTTAATGCGATATTCGTGCGTTTCACGGGCAGAAAAGCACGTTTTTCACAGTCCTCACTGTTTTGATCATAACTCGAGAACGATCGAATGTTAGCGTTTGCCGTATGTTGCATCGTGTTCAGCGCATCGAATTACCCCTATGCAGTGAATTTGAAGCGTTTAAGGGAAGTGGACGGTAGTGTTTTGGAAGAAAATTGTTATTTTCGAAAATCGAACAATTCGATGATACCTCGAGAACGGTCGAATGTTGGCGTTTGCCGTATGTTGCATCGTGTTCAGCACACCGAATTACCCCTACACAGTGAATTTGAAGTGGTTACGGGAAGTGTACGGTAGTGTTTTTGAAGGAAAACCCGTTAATGCGATATTCGTGCGTTTCACGGGCAGAAAAGCACGTTTTTCACAGTCCTCACTGTTTTGATGATAACTCGAGAAAGGTCGAATGTTAGCGTTTGCCGTATGTTGTATGGTGTTCAGTACATCGAACTACCCCTATACAGTGAATTTGAAGCGTTTAGGAGAAGTGTCCGGTAGTGTTTTTGGCAGAAATTGGTTTTTTCGAAAATCGAGCAATTCGGTGATAACTCAAGAACGGTCGAATGTTAGCGTTTGCCGTGTGTTGCATTGTGTTCAGCACATCAAATTACCCCTACACACTGAATTTGAAGCGTTTAAGGGAAGTGTACGGTAATGTTTTTGGCCGAAATTGGTTTTTTCGAAAGTCGAGCAGTTCGATGATAACTCTCGAACGGTCGAATGTTAGCGTTTGCCGTATGTTGCATCGTGTGCAGCGCATCGAATTACCCCTATGCAATGAATTTGAAGCGTTTAAGGGAAGTGTACGGTAGTGTTTTGGAAGAAAATTGTTTTTTTTCGAAAATCGAGCAATTCGGTGATAACTCAAGAACGGTCGAATGTTAGTGTTTGCCGGATGTTGCATTGTGTTCAGCACATCGAATTACCCCTATACAGTGAATTTGAAGCGTTTGAGAGAAGTGTACGGTAGTGTTTAGGCAGAAATTTTTTTTTTCGAAAATCGAGCAATTCGGTGATAACTCGAGAACCGTCGAATGTTAGCGCTCGCCGTACGTTGCATCGTGTTCAGCGCATCAAATTACCCCTATACAGTGAATTTGAAGTGGTTACGGGAAGTGAACGGTAGTGTTTTTGAAGGAAAACCCGTTAATGCGATATTCGTGCGTTTCACGGGCAGAAAAGCACGTTTTTCACAGTCCTCACTGTTTTGATCATAACTCGAGAACGATCGAATGTTAGCGTTTGCCGTATGTTGCATCGTGTTCAGCGCATCGAATTACCCCTATGCAGTGAATTTGAAGCGTTTAAGGGAAGTGGACGGTAGTGTTTTGGAAGAAAATTGTTTTTTTCGAAAATCGAGCAATTCGGTGATAACTCGAGAACGGTCGAATGTTAGCGTTTGCTGTATGTTGCATCGTGTTCAGATCATCGAATTAACCATATACAGTGAATTTCAAACGTTTAAGAGAAGTGTACGGTAGTGTTTTAGGCAGAAATTGGTTTTTTCGAAAATCGAGCAATTCGGTGATAACTCGAGACCCGTCGAATGTTAGCACTCGCCGTATGTTGCATCATGTTCAGCGCATCAAATTACCCCTATACAGTGAATTTGAAGTGGTTACGGGAAGTGTACGGTAGTGTTTTTGAAGGAAAACACGTTAATGCGATATTCGTGCGTTTCACGGGCAGAAAAGCACGTTTTTCACAGTCCTCACTGTTTTGATCATAACTCGAGAACGATCGAATGTTAGCGTTCGCCATATGTTGCATCGTGTTCAGCGCATCGAATTACCCCTATGCAGTGAATTTGAAGCGTTTAAGGGAAGTGGACGGTAGTGTTTTGGAAGAAAATTGTTTTTTTCGAAAATCGAGCAATTCGGTGATAACTCGAGAACGATCGAATGTTAGCGTTTGCCGTATGTTGTATCGTGTTGAGCGCATCGAATTACCCCTATGCAGTGAATTTGAAGCGTTTAAGGGAAGTGTACGGTAGTGTTTTGGAAGAAAATTGTTTTTTTCGAAAATCGAGCAATTCGATGATAACTCTCGAACGGTCGAATGTTAGCGTTTGCCGTATGTTGCATCGTGTTCAGCGCATCGAATTACCCCTATGCAGTGAATTTGAAGCGTTTAAGGGAAGTGTACGGTAGTGTTTTGGAAGAAAATTGTTTTTTTCGAAAATCGAGCAATTCGGTGATAACTCGAGAACGGTCGAATGTTAGCGTTTGCTGTATGTTGCATCGTGTTCAGATCATCGAATTAACCATATACAGTGAATTTCAAACGTTTAAGAGAAGTGTACGGTAGTGTTTTAGGCAGAAATTGGTTTTTTCGAAAATCGAGCAATTCGGTGATAACTCGAGAACCGTCGAATGTTAGCGCTCGCCGTATGTTGCATCGTGTTCAGCGCATCAAATTACCCCTATACAGTGAATCTGAAGTGGGTACGGGAAGTGTACGGTAGTGTTTTTGAAGGAAAACACGTTAATGCGATATTCGTGCGTTTCACGGGCAGAAAAGCACGTTTTTCACAGTCCTCACTGTTTTGATCATAAATCGAGAACGATCGAATGTTAGCGTTTGCCGTATGTTGCATCGTGTTCAGCGCATCGAATTACCCTTATGCAGTGAATTTGAAGCGTTTAAGGGAAGCGTACGGTAGTGTTTTGGAAGAAAATTGTTATTTTCGAAAATCGAACAATTCGATGATACCTCGAGAACGGTCGAATGTTGGCGTTTGCCGTATGTTGCATCGTGTTCAGCACACCGAATTACCCCTACACAGTGAATTTGAAGTGGTTACGGGAAGTGTACGGTAGTGTTTTTGAAGGAAAACCCGTTAATGCGATATTCGTGCGTTTCACGGGCAGAAAAGCACGTTTTTCACAGTCCTCACTGTTTTGATGATAACTCGAGAAAGGTCGAATGTTAGCGTTTGCCGTATGTTGTATGGTGTTCAGTACATCGAACTACCCCTATACAGTGAATTTGAAGCGTTTAGGAGAAGTGTCCGGTAGTGTTTTTGGCAGAAATTGGTTTTTTCGAAAATCGAGCAATTCGGTGATAACTCAAGAACGGTCGAATGTTAGCGTTTGCCGTATGTTGCATCGTGTTCAGCGTATCGAATTACCCCTATGCAGTGAATTTGAAGCGTTTAAGGGAAGTGTACGGTAGTGTTTTGGAAGAAAATTGTTTGTTTCGAAAATCGAGCAATTCGGTGAAAACTCCAGAACGGTCGAATGTTAGCGTTTGCCGTATGTTGCATCGTGTTCAGATCATCGAATTAACCATATACAGTGAATTTCAAACGTTTAAGAGAAGTGTACGGTAGTGTTTTAGGCAGAAATTGGTTTTTTCGAAAATCGAGCAATTCGGTGATAACTCGAGAACCGTCGAATGTTAGCGCTCGCCGTATGTTGCATCGTGTTCAGCGCATCAAATTACCCCTATACAGTGAATTTGAAGTGGTTACGGGAAGTGTACGGTAGTGTTTTTGAAGGAAAACCCGTTAATGCGATATTCGTGGGTTTCACGGGCAGGAAAGCACGTTTTTCACAGTCCTCACTGTTTTGATCATAACTCGAGAACGATCGAATGTTAGCGTTTGCCGTATGTTGCATCGTGTTCAGCGCATCGAATTACCCCTATGCAGTGAATTTGAAGCGTTTAAGGGAAGTGTACGGTAGTGTTTTGGAAGAAAATAGTTTTTTTCGAAAATCGAGCAATTCGATGATAACTCTCGAACGGTCGAATGTTAGCGTTTGCCGTATGTTGCATCGTGTTCAGCGCATCGAATTACCCCTATGCAGTGAATTTGAAGCGTTTAAGGGAAGTGTACGGTAGTGTTTTGGGAGAAAATTGTGTTTTTCGAAAATCGAGCAATTCGGTGATAACTCAAGAACGGTCGAATGTTAGCGTTTGCCGTATGTTGCATCGTGTTCAGCGTATCGAATTATCCCTATGCAGTGAATTTGAAGCGTTTAAGGGAAGTGTACGGTAGTGTTTAGGAAGAAAATTGTTTTTTTCGAAAATCGAGCAATTCGGTGATAACTCGAGAACGGTCGAATGTTAGCGTTTGCCGTATGTTGCATCGTGTTCAGATCATCGAATTAACCATATACAGTGAATTTCAAACGTTTAAGAGAAGTGTACGGTAGTGTTTTAGGCAGAAATTGGTTTTTTCGAAAATCGAGCAATTCGGTGATAACTCGAGTACCGTCGAATGTTAGCGTTTGCCGTATGTTGCATCGTGTTCAGATCATCGAATTAACCATATACAGTGAATTTCAAACGTTTAAGAGAAGTGTACGGTAGTGTTTTAGGCAGAAATTGGTTTTTTCGAAAATCGAGCAATTCGGTGATAACTCGAGAACCGTCGAATGTTAGCGCTCGCCGTATGTTGCATCGTGTTCAGCGCATCAAATTACCCCTATACAGTGAAGTTGAAGTGGTTACGGGAAGTGTACGGTAGTGTTTTTGAAGGAAAACCCGTTAATGCGATATTCGTGCGTTTCACGGGCAGAAAAGCACGTTTTTCACAGTCCTCACTGTTTTGATCATAACTCGAGAACGATCGAATGTTAGCGTTTGCCGTATGTAGCATCGTGTTCAGCGCATCGAATTACCCCTATGCAGTGAATTTGAAGCGTTTAAGGGAAGTGTACGGTAGTGTTTTGGAAGAAAATTGTTTTTTTCGAAAATCGAGCAATTCGGTGATAACTCGAGAACGGTCGAATGTTAGCGTTTGCTGTATGTTGCATCGTGTTCAGATCATCGAATTAACCATATACAGTGAATTTCAAACGTTTAAGAGAAGTGTACGGTAGTGTTTTAGGCAGAAATTGTTTTTTTCGAAAATCGAGCAATTCGGTGATAACTCGCGAACGGTCGAATGTTAGCACTCCCCGTATGTTGCATCGTGTTCAGCGCATCAAATTACTCCTATACAGTGAATTTGAAGTGGTTACGGGAAGTGTACGGTAGTGTTTTTGAAGGAAAACACGTTAATGCGATATTCGTGCGTTTCACGGGCAGAAAAGCACGTTTTTCACAGTCCTCACTGTTTTGATCATAACTCGAGAACGATCGAATGTTAGCGTTTGCCGTATGTTGCATCGTGTTCAGCGCATCGAATTACCCCTATGCAGTGAATTTGAAGCGTTTAAGGGAAGTGGACGGTAGTGTTTTGGAAGAAAATTTTTTTTTTCGAAAATCGAGCAATTCGGTGATAACTCGAGAACGATCGAATGTTAGCGTTTGCCGTATGTTGCATCGTGTTCAGCGCATCGAATTACCCCTATGCAGTGAATTTGAAGCGTTTAAGGGAAGTGTACGGTAGTGTTTTGGAAGAAAATTGTTTTTTTCGAAAATCGAGCAATTCGGTGATAACTCAAGAACGGTCGAATGTTAGCGTTTGCCGTATGTTGCATCGTGTTCAGCGTATCGAATTACCCCTATGCAGTGAATTTGAAGCGTTTAAGGGAAGTGTACGGTAGTGTTTTGGAAGAAAATTGTTTGTTTCGAAAATCGAGCAATTCGGTGAAAACTCCAGAACGGTCGAATGTTAGCGTTTGCCGTATGTTGCATCGTGTTCAGATCATCGAATTAACCATATACAGTGAATTTCAAACGTTTAAGAGAAGTGTACGGTAGTGTTTTAGGCAGAAATTGGTTTTTTCGAAAATCGAGCAATTCGGTGATAACTCGAGAACCGTCGAATGTTAGCGCTCGCCGTATGTTGCATCGTGTTCAGCGCATCAAATTACCCCTATACAGTGAATTTGAAGTGGTTACGGGAAGTGTACGGTAGTGTTTTTGAAGGAAAACCCGTTAATGCGATATTCGTGGGTTTCACGGGCAGGAAAGCACGTTTTTCACAGTCCTCACTGTTTTGATCATAACTCGAGAACGATCGAATGTTAGCGTTTGCCGTATGTTGCATCGTGTTCAGCGCATCGAATTACCCCTATGCAGTGAATTTGAAGCGTTTAAGGGAAGTGTACGGTAGTGTTTTGGAAGAAAATAGTTTTTTTCGAAAATCGAGCAATTCGATGATAACTCTCGAACGGTCGAATGTTAGCGTTTGCCGTATGTTGCATCGTGTTCAGCGCATCGAATTACCCCTATGCAGTGAATTTGAAGCGTTTAAGGGAAGTGTACGGTAGTGTTTTGGGAGAAAATTGTGTTTTTCGAAAATCGAGCAATTCGGTGATAACTCAAGAACGGTCGAATGTTAGCGTTTGCCGTATGTTGCATCGTGTTCAGCGTATCGAATTATCCCTATGCAGTGAATTTGAAGCGTTTAAGGGAAGTGTACGGTAGTGTTTTGGAAGAAAATTGTTTTTTTCGAAAATCGAGCAATTCGGTGATAACTCGAGAACGGTCGAATGTTAGCGTTTGCCGTATGTTGCATCGTGTTCAGATCATCGAATTAACCATATACAGTGAATTTCAAACGTTTAAGAGAAGTGTACGGTAGTGTTTTAGGCAGAAATTGGTTTTTTCGAAAATCGAGCAATTCGGTGATAACTCGAGTACCGTCGAATGTTAGCGCTCGCCGTATGTTGCATCGTGTTCAGCACACCGAATTACCCCTACACAGTGAATTTGAAGTGGTTACGGGAAGTGTACGGTAGTGTTTTTGAAGGAAAACCCGTTAATGCGATATTCGTGCGTTTCACGGGCAGAAAAGCACGTTTTTCACAGTCCTCACTGTTTTGATCATAACTCGAGAACGATCGAATGTTAGCGTTTGCCGTATGTTGCATCGTGTTCAGCGCATCGAATTACCCCTATGCAGTGAATTTGAAGCGTTTAAGGGAAGTGGACGGTAGTGTTTTGGAAGAAAATTGTTATTTTCGAAAATCGAACAATTCGATGATACCTCGAGAACGGTCGAATGTTGGCGTTTGCCGTATGTTGCATCGTGTTCAGCACACCGAATTACCCCTACACAGTGAATTTGAAGTGGTTACGGGAAGTGTACGGTAGTGTTTTTGAAGGAAAACCCGTTAATGCGATATTCGTGCGTTTCACGGGCAGAAAAGCACGTTTTTCACAGTCCTCACTGTTTTGATGATAACTCGAGAAAGGTCGAATGTTAGCGTTTGCCGTATGTTGTATGGTGTTCAGTACATCGAACTACCCCTATACAGTGAATTTGAAGCGTTTAGGAGAAGTGTCCGGTAGTGTTTTTGGCAGAAATTGGTTTTTTCGAAAATCGAGCAATTCGGTGATAACTCAAGAACGGTCGAATGTTAGCGTTTGCCGTGTGTTGCATTGTGTTCAGCACATCAAATTACCCCTACACACTGAATTTGAAGCGTTTAAGGGAAGTGTACGGTAATGTTTTTGGCCGAAATTGGTTTTTTCGAAAGTCGAGCAGTTCGATGATAACTCTCGAACGGTCGAATGTTAGCGTTTGCCGTATGTTGCATCGTGTGCAGCGCATCGAATTACCCCTATGCAATGAATTTGAAGCGTTTAAGGGAAGTGTACGGTAGTGTTTTGGAAGAAAATTGTTTTTTTTCGAAAATCGAGCAATTCGGTGATAACTCAAGAACGGTCGAATGTTAGTGTTTGCCGGATGTTGCATTGTGTTCAGCACATCGAATTACCCCTATACAGTGAATTTGAAGCGTTTGAGAGAAGTGTACGGTAGTGTTTAGGCAGAAATTTTTTTTTTCGAAAATCGAGCAATTCGGTGATAACTCGAGAACCGTCGAATGTTAGCGCTCGCCGTACGTTGCATCGTGTTCAGCGCATCAAATTACCCCTATACAGTGAATTTGAAGTGGTTACGGGAAGTGAACGGTAGTGTTTTTGAAGGAAAACCCGTTAATGCGATATTCGTGCGTTTCACGGGCAGAAAAGCACGTTTTTCACAGTCCTCACTGTTTTGATCATAACTCGAGAACGATCGAATGTTAGCGTTTGCCGTATGTTGCATCGTGTTCAGCGCATCGAATTACCCCTATGCAGTGAATTTGAAGCGTTTAAGGGAAGTGGACGGTAGTGTTTTGGAAGAAAATTGTTTTTTTTCGAAAATCGAGCAATTCGGTGATAACTCGAGAACGGTCGAATGTTAGCGTTTGCTGTATGTTGCATCGTGTTCAGATCATCGAATTAACCATATACAGTGAATTTCAAACGTTTAAGAGAAGTGTACGGTAGTGTTTTAGGCAGAAATTGGTTTTTTCGAAAATCGAGCAATTCGGTGATAACTCGAGACCCGTCGAATGTTAGCACTCGCCGTATGTTGCATCATGTTCAGCGCATCAAATTACCCCTATACAGTGAATTTGAAGTGGTTACGGGAAGTGTACGGTAGTGTTTTTGAAGGAAAACACGTTAATGCGATATTCGTGCGTTTCACGGGCAGAAAAGCACGTTTTTCACAGTCCTCACTGTTTTGATCATAACTCGAGAACGATCGAATGTTAGCGTTCGCCATATGTTGCATCGTGTTCAGCGCATCGAATTACCCCTATGCAGTGAATTTGAAGCGTTTAAGGGAAGTGGACGGTAGTGTTTTGGAAGAAAATTGTTTTTTTCGAAAATCGAGCAATTCGGTGATAACTCGAGAACGATCGAATGTTAGCGTTTGCCGTATGTTGTATCGTGTTGAGCGCATCGAATTACCCCTATGCAGTGAATTTGAAGCGTTTAAGGGAAGTGTACGGTAGTGTTTTGGAAGAAAATTGTTTTTTTCGAAAATCGAGCAATTCGATGATAACTCTCGAACGGTCGAATGTTAGCGTTTGCCGTATGTTGCATCGTGTTCAGCGCATCGAATTACCCCTATGCAGTGAATTTGAAGCGTTTAAGGGAAGTGTACGGTAGTGTTTTGGAAGAAAATTGTTTTTTTCGAAAATCGAGCAATTCGGTGATAACTCGAGAACGGTCGAATGTTAGCGTTTGCTGTATGTTGCATCGTGTTCAGATCATCGAATTAACCATATACAGTGAATTTCAAACGTTTAAGAGAAGTGTACGGTAGTGTTTTAGGCAGAAATTGGTTTTTTCGAAAATCGAGCAATTCGGTGATAACTCGAGAACCGTCGAATGTTAGCGCTCGCCGTATGTTGCATCGTGTTCAGCGCATCAAATTACCCCTATACAGTGAATCTGAAGTGGGTACGGGAAGTGTACGGTAGTGTTTTTGAAGGAAAACACGTTAATGCGATATTCGTGCGTTTCACGGGCAGAAAAGCACGTTTTTCACAGTCCTCACTGTTTTGATCATAAATCGAGAACGATCGAATGTTAGCGTTTGCCGTATGTTGCATCGTGTTCAGCGCATCGAATTACCCTTATGCAGTGAATTTGAAGCGTTTAAGGGAAGCGTACGGTAGTGTTTTGGAAGAAAATTGTTATTTTCGAAAATCGAACAATTCGATGATACCTCGAGAACGGTCGAATGTTGGCGTTTGCCGTATGTTGCATCGTGTTCAGCACACCGAATTACCCCTACACAGTGAATTTGAAGTGGTTACGGGAAGTGTACGGTAGTGTTTTTGAAGGAAAACCCGTTAATGCGATATTCGTGCGTTTCACGGGCAGAAAAGCACGTTTTTCACAGTCCTCACTGTTTTGATGATAACTCGAGAAAGGTCGAATGTTAGCGTTTGCCGTATGTTGTATGGTGTTCAGTACATCGAACTACCCCTATACAGTGAATTTGAAGCGTTTAGGAGAAGTGTACGGTAGTGTTTTTGGCAGAAATTGGTTTTTTCGAAAATCGAGCAATTCGGTGATAACTCAAGAACGGTCGAATGTTAGCGTTTGCCGTGTGTTGCATTGTGTTCAGCACATCAAATTACCCCTACACACTGAATTTGAAGCGTTTAAGGGAAGTGTACGGTAATGTTTTTGGCCGAAATTGGTTTTTTCGAAAATCGAGCAATTCGGTGATAACTCGAGAACGGTCGAATGTTAGCACTCGCCGTATGTTGCATCGTGTTCAGCGCATCGAATAACCCCTATACAGTGATTTTGAAGTGGTTACGGGAAGTGTAGGGTAGTGCTTTTGAAGGAAAACCCGTTAATGCGATATTCGTGCGTTTCACGGGCAGAAAAGCACGTTTTTCACAGGCCTCACTGTTTTGATCATAACTCGAGAACGGTCGAATGTTAGCGTTTGCCGTATGTTGCATCGTGTTCAGCTCATCGAATTAATCATATACAGTGAATTTCAAACGTTTAAGAGAAGTGTACGGTAGTGTTTTTGGCAGAAATTGTTTTTTTCGAAAATCGAGCAATTCGGTGATAACTCAAGAACGGTCGAATGTTAGCGTTTGCCGTATGTTGCATCGTGTTCAGCGCATCGAATTGCCCCTATGCAGTGAATTTGAAGCGTTTAAGGGAAGTGTACGGTAGTGTTTTTGGCAAAAATTGTTTTTTTCGAAAGTCGAGCAATTCGGTGATAACTCAAGAACGGTCGAATGTTAGCGTTTGCCGGATGTTGCATTGTGTTCAGCACATCGAATTACCCCTATACAGTGAATTTGAAGCGTTTGAGAGAAGTGTACGGTAGTGTTTAGGCAGAAATTGTTTTTTTCGAAAATCGAGCAATTCAGTGATACCTCGAGAACGGTCGAATGTTAGCGTTTGCCGTATGTTGCATCGTGTTCAGCTCATCGAATTAATCATATACAGTGAATTTCAAACGTTTAAGAGAAGTGTACGGTAGTGTTTTTGGCAGAAATTGTTTTTTTCGAAAATCGAGCAATTCGATGATAACTCTCGAACGGTCGAATGTTAGCGTTTGCCGTATGTTGCATCGTGTTTAGCGCACCGAATTACCCCTATGCAGTGAATTTGGAGCGTTTTAGGGAAGTGTACGGTAGTGTTTTGGAAGAAAATTGTTTTTTTCGAAAATCGAGCAATTCGGTGATAACTCGAGAACCGTCGAATGTTAGCGCTCGCCGTATGTTGCATCGTGTTCAGCGCATCAAATTACCCCTATACAGTGAATTTGAAGTGGTGACGGGAAGTGTACGGTAGTGTTTTTGAAGGAAAACCCGTTAATGCGATATTCGTGCGTTTCACGGGCAGAAAAGCACGTTTTTCACAGTCCTCACTGTTTTGATCATAACTCGAGAACGATCGAATATTAGCGTTTGCCGTATGTTGCATCGTGTTCAGCGCATCGAATTACCCCTATGCAGTGAATTTGAAGCGTTTAAGGGAAGTGTACGGTAGTGTTTTGGAAGAAAATTGTTTTTTTCGAAAATCGAGCAATTCGATGATAACTCTCGAACGGTCGAATGTTAGCGTTTGCCGTATGTTGCATCGTGTTCAGCGCATCGAATTACCCCTATGCAGTGAATTTGAAGCGTTTAAGGAAAGTGTACGGTAGTGTTTTGGAAGAAAATTGTTTTTTTCGAAAATCGAGCAATTCGGTGATAACTCAAGAACGGTCGAATGTTAGCGTTGGCCGTATGTTGCATCGTGTTCAGCGTATCGAATTACCCCTATGCAGTGAATTTGAAGCGTTTAAGGGAAGTGTACGGTAGTGTTTTGGAAGAAAATTGTTTTTTTCGAAAATCGAGCAATTCGGTGAAAACTCCAGAACGGTCGAATGTTAGCGTTTGCCGTATGTTGCATCGTGTTCAGATCATCGAATTAACCATATACAGTGAATTTCAAACGTTTAAGAGAAGTGTACGGTAGTGTTTTAGGCAGAAATTGGTTTTTTCGAAAATCGAGCAATTCGGTGATAACTCGAGAACCGTCGAATGTTAGCGCTCGCCGTATGTTGCATCGTGTTCAGCGCATCAAATTACCCCTATACAGTGAATTTGAAGTGGTTACGGGAAGTGTACGGTAGTGTTTTTGAAGGAAAACCCGTTAATGCGATATTCGTGGGTTTCACGGGCAGGAAAGCACGTTTTTCACAGTCCTCACTGTTTTGATCATAACTCGAGAACGATCGAATGTTAGCGTTTGCCGTATGTTGCATCGTGTTCAGCGCATCGAATTACCCCTATGCAGTGAATTTGAAGCGTTTAAGGGAAGTGTACGGTAGTGTTTTGGAAGAAAATAGTTTTTTTCGAAAATCGAGCAATTCGATGATAACTCTCGAACGGTCGAATGTTAGCGTTTGCCGTATGTTGCATCGTGTTCAGCGCATCGAATTACCCCTATGCAGTGAATTTGAAGCGTTTAAGGGAAGTGTACGGTAGTGTTTTGGGAGAAAATTGTGTTTTTCGAAAATCGAGCAATTCGGTGATAACTCAAGAACGGTCGAATGTTAGCGTTTGCCGTATGTTGCATCGTGTTCAGCGTATCGAATTATCCCTATGCAGTGAATTTGAAGCGTTTAAGGGAAGTGTACGGTAGTGTTTTGGAAGAAAATTGTTTTTTTTCGAAAATCGAGCAATTCGGTGATAACTCAAGAACGGTCGAATGTTAGCGTTTGCCGTATGTTGCATCGTGTTCAGCGTATCGAATTATCCCTATGCAGTGAATTTGAAGCGTTTAAGGGAAGTGTACGGTAGTGTTTTGGAAGAAAATTTTTTTTTTCGAAAATCGAGCAATTCGGTGATAACTCGAGAACGGTCGAATGTTAGCGTTTGCCGTATGTTGCATCGTGTTCAGATCATCGAATTAACCATATACAGTGAATTTCAAACGTTTAAGAGAAGTGTACGGTAGTGTTTTAGGCAGAAATTGGTTTTTTCGAAAATCGAGCAATTCGGTGATAACTCGAGAACCGTCGAATGTTAGCGCTCGCCGTATGTTGCATCGTGTTCAGCACACCGAATTACCCCTACACAGTGAATTTGAAGTGGTTACGGGAAGTGTACGGTAGTGTTTTTGAAGGAAAACCCGTTAATGCGATATTCGTGCGTTTCACGGGCAGAAAAGCACGTTTTTCACAGTCCTCACTGTTTTGATCATAACTCGAGAACGATCGAATGTTAGCGTTTGCCGTATGGTGCATCGTGTTCAGCGCATCGAATTACCCCTATGCAGTGAATTTGAAGCGTTTAAGGGAAGTGGACGGTAGTGTTTTGGAAGAAAATTGTTTTTTTCGAAAATCGAGCAATTCGGTGATAACTCGAGAACGATCGAATGTTAGCGTTTGCCGTATGTTGCATCGTGTTCAGCGCATCGAATTACCCCTATGCAGTGAATTTGAAGCGTTTAAGGGAAGTGTACGGTAGTGTTTTGGAAGAAAATTGTTTTTTTCGAAAATCGAGCAATTCGATGATAACTCTCGAACGGTCGAATGTTAGCGTTTGCCGTATGTTGCATCGTGTTCAGCGCATCGAATTACCCCTATGCAGTGAATTTGAAGCGTTTAAGGGAAGTGTACGGTAGTGTTTTGGAAGAAAATTGTTATTTTCGAAAATCGAACAATTCGATGATACCTCGAGAACGGTCGAATGTTGGCGTTTGCCGTATGTTGCATCGTGTTCAGCACACCGAATTACCCCTACACAGTGAATTTGAAGTGGTTACGGGAAGTGTACGGTAGTGTTTTTGAAGGAAAACCCGTTAATGCGATATTCGTGCGTTTCACGGGCAGAAAAGCACGTTTTTCACAGTCCTCACTGTTTTGATGATAACTCGAGAAGGGTCGAATGTTAGCGTTTGCCGTATATTGTATGGTGTTCAGTACATCGAACTACCCCTATACAGTGAATTTGAAGCGTTTAGGAGAAGTGTACGGTAGTGTTTTTGGCAGAAATTGGTTTTTTCGAAAATCGAGCAATTCGGTGATAACTCAAGAACGGTCGAATGTTAGCGTTTGCCGTGTGTTGCATTGTGTTCAGCACATCAAATTACCCCTACACACTGAATTTGAAGCGTTTAAGGGAAGTGTACGGTAATGTTTTTGGCCGAAATTGGTTTTTTCGAAAATCGAGCAATTCGATGATAACTCTCGAACGGTCGAATGTTAGCGTTTGCCGTATGTTGCATCGTGTGCAGCGCATCGAATTACCCCTATGCAGTGAATTTGAAGCGTTTAAGGGAAGTGTACGGTAGTGTTTTGGAAGAAAATTGTTTTTTTTCGAAAATCGAGCAATTCGGTGATAACTCAAGAACGGTCGAATGTTAGCGTTTGCTGTATGTTGCATCGTGTTCAGATCATCGAATTAACCATATACAGTGAATTTCAAACGTTTAAGAGAAGTGTACGGTAGTGTTTTAGGCAGAAATTGGTTTTTTCGAAAATCGAGCAATTCGGTGATAACTCGAGAACCGTCGAATGTTAGCGCTCGCCGTATGTTGCATCGTGTTCAGCGCATCAAATTACCCCTATACAGTGAATTTGAAGTGGTTACGGGAAGTGTACGGTAGTGTTTTTGAAGGAAAACACGTTAATGCGATATTCGTGCGTTTCACGGGCAGAAAAGCACGTTTTTCACAGTCCTCACTGTTTTGATCATAACTCGAGAACGATCGAATGTTAGCGTTTGCCGTATGTTGCATCGTGTTCAGCGCATCGAATTACCCCTATGCAGTGAATTTGAAGCGTTTAAGGGAAGTGGACGGTAGTGTTTTGGAAGAAAATTGTTTTTTTCGAAAATCGAGCAATTCGGTGATAACTCGAGAACGATCGAATGTTAGCGTTTGCCGTATGTTGCATCGTGTTGAGCGCATCGAATTACCCCTATGCAGTGAATTTGAAGCGTTTAAGGGAAGTGTACGGTAGTGTTTTGGAAGAAAATTGTTTTTTTCGAAAATCGAGCAATTCGATGATAACTCTCGAACGGTCGAATGTTAGCGTTTGCCGTATGTTGCATCGTGTTCAGCGCATCGAATTACCCCTATGCAGTGAATTTGAAGCGTTTAAGGGAAGTGTACGGTAGTGTTTTGGAAGAAAATTGTTTTTTTCGAAAATCGAGCAATTCGGTGATAACTCGAGAACGGTCGAATGTTAGCGTTTGCAGTATGTTGCATCGTGTTCAGATCATCGAATTAACCATATACAGTGAATTTCAAACGTTTAAGAGAAGTGTACGGTAGTGTTTTAGGCAGAAATTGGTTTTTTCGAAAATCGAGCAATTCGGTGATAACTCGAGAACCGTCGAATGTTAGCGCTCGCCGTATGTTGCATCGTGTTCAGCGCATCAAATTACCCCTACACAGTGAATTTGAAGTCGTTACGGGAAGTGTACGGTAGTGTTTTTGAAGGAAAACACGTTAATGCGATATTCGTGCGTTTCACGGGCAGAAAAGCACGTTTTTCACAGTCCTCACTGTTTTGATCATAAATCGAGAACGATCGAATGTTAGCGTTTGCCGTATGTTGCATCGTGTTCAGCGCATCGAATTACCCTTATGCAGTGAATTTGAAGCGTTTAAGGGAAGTGTACGGTAGTGTTTTGGAAGAAAATTGTTATTTTCGAAAATCGAACAATTCGATGATACCTCGAGAACGCTCGAATGTTGGCGTTTGCCGTATGTTGCATCGTGTTCAGCACACCGAATTACCCCTACACAGTGAATTTGAAGTGGTTACGGGAAGTGTACGGTAGTGTTTTTGAAGGAAAACCCGTTAATGCGATATTCGTGCGTTTCACGGGCAGAAAAGCACGTTTTTCACAGTCCTCACTGTTTTGATGATAACTCGAGAAAGGTCGAATGTTAGCGTTTGCCGTATGTTGTATGGTGTTCAGTACATCGAACTACCCCTATACAGTGAATTTGAAGCGTTTAGGAGAAGTGTACGGTAGTGTTTTTGGCAGAAATTGGTTTTTTCGAAAATCGAGCAATTCGGTGATAACTCAAGAACGGTCGAATGTTAGCGTTTGCCGTGTATTGCATTGTGTTCAGCACATCAAATTACCCCTACACACTGAATTTGAAGCGTTTAAGGGAAGTGTACGGTAATGTTTTTGGCCGAAATTTTTTTTTCGAAAATCGAGCAATTCGATGATAACTCTCGAACGGTCGAATGTTAGCGTTTGCCGTATGTTGCATCGTGTTCAGCGCATCGAATTACCCCTATGCAGTGAATTTGAAGCGTTTAAGGGAAGTGTACGGTAGTGTTTTGGAAGAAAATTGTTTTTTTTCGAAAATCGAGCAATTCGGTGATAACTCAAGAACGGTCGAATGTTAGTGTTTGCCGGATGTTGCATTGTGTTCAGCACATCGAATTACCCCTATACAGTGAATTTGAAGCGTTTGAGAGAAGTGTACGGTAGTGTTTAGGCAGAAATTTTTTTTTCGAAAATCGAGCAATTCGGTGATAACTCGAGAACCGTCGAATGTTAGCGCTCGCCGTATGTTGCATCGTGTTCAGCGCATCAAATTACCCCTATACAGTGAATTTGAAGTGGTTACGGGAAGTGTACGGTAGTGTTTTTGAAGGAAAACCCGTTAATGCGATATTCGTGCGTTTCACGGGCAGAAAAGCACGTTTTTCACACTCCTCACTGTTTTGATCATAACTCGAGAACGATCGAATGTTAGCGTTTACCGTATGTTGCATCGTGTTCAGCGCATCGAATTACCCCTATGCAGTGAATTTGAAGCGTTTAAGGGAAGTGGACGGTAGTGTTTTGGAAGAAAATTGTTTTTTTCGAAAATCGAGCAATTCGGTGATAACTCGAGAACGGTCGAATGTTAGCGTTTGCTGTATGTTGCATCGTGTTCAGATCATCGAATTAACCATATACAGTGAATTTCAAACGTTTAAGAGAAGTGTACGGTAGTGTTTTAGGCAGAAATTGGTTTTTTCGAAAATCGAGCAATTCGGTGATAACTCGAGAACCGTCGAATGTTAGCGCTCGCCGTATGTTGCATCGTGTTCAGCGCATCAAATTACCCCTATACAGTGAATTTGAAGTGGTTACGGGAAGTGTACGGTAGTGTTTTTGAAGGAAAACACGTTAATGCGATATTCGTGCGTTTCACGGGCAGAAAAGCACGTTTTTCACAGTCCTCACTGTTTTGATCATAACTCGAGAACGATCGAATGTTAGCGTTTACCGTATGTTGCATCGTGTTCAGCACATCAAATTACCCCTACACACTGAATTTGAAGCGTTTAAGGGAAGTGTACGGTAATGTTTTTGGCCGAAATTGGTTTTTTCGAAAATCGAGCAATTCGATGAGAACTCTCGAACGGTCGAATGTTAGCGTTTGCCGTATGTTGCATCGTGTTCAGCGCATCGAATTACCCCTATGCAGTGAATTTGAAGCGTTTAAGGGAAGTGTACGGTAGTGTTTTGGAAGAAAATTGTTATTTTCGAAAATCGAACAATTCGATGATACCTCGAGAACGGTCGAATGTTGGCGTTTGCCGTATGTTGCATCGTGATCAGCACACCGAATTACCCCTACACAGTGAATTTGAAGTGGTTACGGGAAGTGTACGGTAGTGTTTTTGAAGGAAAACCCGTTAATGCGATATTCGTGCGTTTCACGGGCAGAAAAGCACGTTTTTCACAGTCCTCACTGTTTTGATGATAACTCGAGAAAGGTCGAATTTCAGCGTTTGCCGTATGTTGTATGGTGTTCAGTACATCGAACTACCCCTATACAGTGAATTTGAAGCGTTTAGGAGAAGTGTACGGTAGTGTTTTTGGCAGAAATTGGTTTTTTCGAAAATCGAGCAATTCGGTGATAACTCAAGAACGGTCGAATGTTAGCGTTTGCCGTGTGTTGCATTGTGTTCAGCACATCGAATTACCCCTATACAGTGAATTTGAAGCGTTTGAGAGAAGTGTACGGTAGTGTTTAGGCAGAAATTTTTTTTTTCGAAAATCGAGCAATTCGGTGATAACTCGAGAACCGTCGAATGTTAGCGCTCGCCGTATGTTGCATCGTGTTCAGCGCATCAAATTACCCCTATACAGTGAATTTGAAGTGGTTACGGGAAGTGTACGGTAGTATTTTTGAAGGAAAACCCGTTAATGCGATATTCGTGCGTTTCACGGGCAGAAAAGCACGTTTTTCACAGTCCTCACTGTTTTGATGATAACTCGAGAAAGGTCGAATTTCAGCGTTTGCCGTATGTTGTATGGTGTTCAGTACATCGAACTACCCCTATACAGTGAATTTGAAGCGTTTAGGAGAAGTGTACGGTAGTGTTTTTGGCAGAAATTGGTTTTTTCGAAAATCGAGCAATTCGGTGATAACTCAAGAACGGTCGAATGTTAGCGTTTGCCGTGTGTTGCATTGTGTTCAGCACATCAAATTACCCCTACACACTGAATTTGAAGCGTTTAAGGGAAGTGTACGGTAATGTTTTGGCCGAAATTGGTTTTTTCGAAAATCGAGCAATTCGATGAGAACTCTCGAACGGTCGAATGTTAGCGTTTGCCGTATGTTGCATCGTGTTCAGCGCATCGAATTACCCCTATGCAGTGAATTTGAAGCGTTTAAGGGAAGTGTACGGTAGTGTTTTGGAAAAAAATTGTTTTTTTTCGAAAATCGAGCAATTCGGTGATAACTCAAGAACGGTCGAATGTTAGCGTTTGCCGGATGTTGCATTGTGTTCAGCACATCGAATTACCCCTATACAGTGAATTTGAAGCGTTTGAGAGAAGTGTACGGTAGTGTTTAGGGAGAAATTTTTTTTTTCGAAAATCGAGCAATTCGGTGATAACTCGAGAACCGTCGAATGTTAGCGCTCGCCGTATGTTGCATCGTGTTCAGCGCATCAAATTACCCCTATACAGTGAATTTGAAGTGGTTACGGGAAGTGTACGGTAGTGTTTTTGAAGGAAAACCCGTTAATGCGATCTTCGTGCGTTTCACGGGCAGAAAAGCACGTTTTTCACAGTCCTCACTGTTTTGATCATAACTCGAGAACGATCGAATGTTAGCGTTTGCCGTATGTTGCATCGTGTTCAGCGCATCGAATTACCCCTATGCAGTGAATTTGAAGCGTTTAAGGGAAGTGTACGGTAGTGTTTTGGAAGTAAATTGTTTTTTTTCGAAAATCGAGCAATTCGATGATAACTCTCGAACGGTCGAATGTTAGCGTTTGCCGTATGTTGCATCGTGTTCAGCGCATCGAATTACCCCTATGCAGTGAATTTGAAGCGTTTAAGGGAAGTGTACGGTAGTGTTTTGGAAGAAAATTGTTTTTTTCGAAAATCGAGCAATTCGGTGATAACTCAAGAACGGTCGAATGTTAGCGTTTGCCGTATGTTGCATCGTGTTCAGCGTATCGAATTACCCCTATGCAGTGAATTTGAAGCGTTTAAGGGAAGTGTACGGTAGTGTTTTGGAAGAAAATTGTTTTTTTCGAAAATCGAGCAATTCGGTGATAACTCGAGAACGGTCGAATGTTAGCGTTTGCCGTATGTTGCATCGTGTTCAGATCATCGAATTAACCATATACAGTGAATTTCAAACGTTTAAGAGAAGTGTACGGTAGTGTTTTAGGCAGAAATTGGTTTTTTCGAAAATCGAGCAATTCGGTGATAACTCGAGAACCGTCGAATGTTAGCGCTCGCCGTATGTTGCATCGTGTTCAGCGCATCAAATTACCCCTATACAGTGAATTTGAAGTGGTTACGGGAAGTGTACGGTAGTGTTTTTGAAGGAAAACACGTTAATGCGATATTCGTGCGTTTCACGGGCAGAAAAGCACGTTTTTCACAGTCCTCACTGTTTTGATGATAACTCGAGAAAGGTCGAATGTTAGCGTTTGCCGTATGTTGTATGGTGTTCAGTACATCGAACTACCCCTATACAGTGAATTTGAAGCGTTTAGGACAAGTGTACGGTAGTGTTTTTGGCAGAAATTGGTTTTTTCGAAAATCGAGCAATTCGGTGATAACTCAAGAACGGTCGAATGTTAGCGTTTGCCGTATGTTGCATCGTGTTCAGCGTATCGAATTACCCCTATGCAGTGAATTTGAAGCGTTTAAGGGAAGTGTACGGTAGTGTTTTGGAAGAAAATTGTTTTTTTCGAAAATCGAGCAATTCGGTGATAACTCGAGAACGGTCGAATGTTAGCGTTTGCCGTATGTTGCATCGTGTTCAGATCATCGAATTAACCATATACAGTGAATTTCAAGCGTTTAAGAGAAGTGTACGGTAGTGTTTTAGGCAGAAATTGGTTTTTTCGAAAATCGAGCAATTCGGTGATAACTCGAGAACCGTCGAATGTTAGCGCTCGCCGTATGTTGCATCGTGTTCAGCGCATCAAATTACCCCTATACAGTGAATTTGAAGTGGTTACGGGAAGTGTACGGTAGTGTTTTTGAAGGAAAACACGTTAATGCCATATTCGTGCGTTTCACGGGCAGAAAAGCACGTTTTTCACAGTCCTCACTGTTTTGATGATAACGCGAGAAAGGTCGAATGTTAGCGTTTGCCGTATGTTGTATGGTGTTCAGTACATCGAACTACCCCTATACAGTGAATTTGAAGCGTTTAGGAGAAGTGTACGGTAGTGTTTTTGGCAGAAATTGGTTTTTTCGAAAATCGAGCAATTCGGTGATAACTCAAGAACGGTCGAATGTTAGCGTTTGCCGTGTGTTGCATTGTGTTCAGCACATCAAATTACCCCTACACACTGAATTTGAAGCGTTTAAGGGAAGTGTACGGTAATGTTTTTGGCCGAAATTGGTTTTTTCGAAAATCGAGCAATTCGATGATAACTCTCGAACGGTCGAATGTTAGCATTTGCCGTATGTTGCATCGTGTGCAGCGCATCGAATTACCCTTATGCAGTGAATTTGAAGCGTTTAAGGGAAGTGTACGGTAGTGTTTTGGAAGAAAATTGTTTTTTTTCGAAAATCGAGCAATTCGGTGATAACTCAAGAACGGTCGAATGTTAGTGTTTGCCGGATGTTGCATTGTGTTCAGCACATCGAATTACCCCTATACAGTGAATTTGAAGCGTTTGAGAGAAGTGTACGGTAGTGTTTAGGCAGAAATTTTTTTTTTCGAAAATCGAGCAATTCGGTGATAACTCGAGAACCGTCGAATGTTAGCGCTCGCCGTACGTTGCATCGTGTTCAGCGCATCAAATTACCCCTATACAGTGAATTTGAAGTGGTTACGGGAAGTGTACGGTAGTGTTTTTGAAGGAAAACCCGTTAATGCGATATTCGTGCGTTTCACGGGCAGAAAAGCACGTTTTTCACAGTCCTCACTGTTTTGATCATAACTCGAGAACGATCGAATGTTAGCGTTTGCCTTATGTTGCATCGTGTTCAGCGCATCGAATTACCCCTATGCAGTGAATTTGAAGCGTTTAAGGGAAGTGGACGGTAGTGTTTTGGAAGAAAATTGTTTTTTTCGAAAATCGAGCAATTCGGTGATAACTCGAGAACGGTCGAATGTTAGCGTTTGCTGTATGTTGCATCGTGTTCAGATCATCGAATTAACCATATACAGTGAATTTCAAACGTTTAAGAGAAGTGTACGGTAGTGTTTTAGGCAGAAATTGGTTTTTTCGAAAATCGAGCAATTCGGTGATAACTCGAGACCCGTCGAATGTTAGCGCTCGCCGTATGTTGCATCGTGTTCAGCGCATCAAATTACCCCTATACAGTGAATTTGAAGTGGTTACGGGAAGTGTACGGTAGTGTTTTTGAAGGAAAACACGCTAATGCGATATTCGTGCGTTTCACGGGCAGAAAACCACGTTTTTCACAGTCCTCACTGTTTTGATCATAACTCGAGAACGATCGAATGTTAGCGTTTGCCGTATGTTGCATCGTGTTCAGCGCATCGAATTACCCCTATGCAGTGAATTTGAAGCGTTTAAGGGAAGTGTACGGTAGTGTTTTGGAAGAAAATTGTTTTTTTCGAAAATCGAGCAATTCGATGATAACTCTCGAACGGTCGAATGTTAGCGTTTGCCGTATGTTGCATCGTGTTCAGCGCATCGAATTACCCCTATGCAGTGAATTTGAAGCGTTTAAGGGAAGTGTACGGTAGTGTTTTGGAAGAAAATTGTTTTTTTCGAAAATCGAGCAATTCGGTGATAACTCGAGAACGGTCGAATGTTAGCGTTTGCTGTATGTTGCATCGTGTTCAGATCATCGAATTAACCATATACAGTGAATTTCAAACGTTTAAGAGAAGTGTACGGTAGTGTTTTAGGCAGAAATTGGTTTTTTCGAAAATCGAGCAATTCGGTGATAACTCAAGAACGGTCGAATGTTAGCGTTTGCTGTGTGTTGCATTGTGTTCAGCACATCAAATTACCCCTACACACTGAATTTGAAGCGTTTAAGGGAAGTGTACGGTAATGTTTTTGGCCGAAATTGGTTTTTTCGAAAATCGAGCAATTCGATGATAACTCTCGAACGGTCGAATGTTAGCGTTTGCCGTATGTTGCATCGTGTTCAGCGCATCGAATTACCCCTATGCAGTGAATTTGAAGCGTTTAAGGGAAGTGTACGGTAGTGTTTTGGAAAAAAATTTTTTTTTTCGAAAATCGAGCAATTCGGTGATAACTCAAGAACGGTCGAATGTTAGCGTTTGCCGGATGTTGCATTGTGTTCAGCACATCGAATTACCCCTATACAGTGAATTTGAAGCGTTTGAGAGAAGTGTACGGTAGTGTTTAGGCAGAAATTTTTTTTTTCGAAAATCGAGCAATTCGGTGATAACTCGAGAACCGTCGAATGTTAGCGCTCGCCGTATGTTGCATCGTGTTCAGCGCATCAAATTACCCCTATACAGTGAATTTGAAGTGGTTACGGGAAGTGTACGGTAGTGTTTTTGAAGGAAAACCCGTTAATGCGATATTCGTGCGTTTCACGGGCAGAAAAGCACGTTTTTCACAGTCCTCACTGTTTTGATCATAACTCGAGAACGATCGAATGTTAGCGTTTGCCGTATGTTGCATCGTGTTCAGCGCATCGAATTACCCCTATGCAGTGAATTTGAAGCGTTTAAGGGAAGTGTACGGTAGTGTTTTGGAAGAAAATTGTTTTTTTCGAAAATCGAGCAATTCGGTGATAACTCGAGAACGGTCGAATGTTAGCGTTTGCCGTATGTTGCATCGTGTTCAGATCATCGAATTAACCATATACAGTGAATTTCAAACGTTTAAGAGAAGTGTACGGTAGTGTTTTAGGCAGAAATTGGTTTTTTCGAAAATCGAGCAATTCGGTGATAACTCGAGAACCGTCGAATGTTAGCGCTCGCCGTATGTTGCATCGTGTTCAGCGCATCAAATTACCCCTATACAGTGAATTTGAAGTGGTTACGGGAAGTGTACGGTAGTGTTTTTGAAGGAAAACCCGTTAATGCGATATTCGTGCGTTTCACGCGCAGAAAAGCACGTTTTTCACAGTCCTCACTGTTTTGATCATAACTCGAGAACGATCGAATGTTAGCGTTTGCCGTATGTTGCATCGTGTTCAGCGCATCGAATTACCCCTATGCAGTGAATTTGAAGCGTTTAAGGGAAGTGTACGGTAGTGTTTTGGAAGAAAATTGTTTTTTTCGAAAATCGAGCAATTCGGAGATAACTCGAGAACGGTCGAATGTTAGCGTTTGCTGTATGTTGCATCGTGTTCAGATCATCGAATTAACCATATACAGTGAATTTCAAACGTTTAAGAGAAGTGTACGGTAGTGTTTTAGGCAGAAATTGGTTTTTTCGAAAATCAAGCAATTCGGTGATAACTCGAGAACCGTCGAATGTTAGCGCTCGCCGTATGTTGCATCGTGTTCAGCGCATCAAATTACCGCTATACAGTGAATTTGAAGTGGTTACGGGAAGTGTACGGTAGTGTTTTTGAAGGAAAACACGTTAATGCGATATTCGTGCGTTTCACGGGCAGAAAAGCACGTTTTTCACAGTCCTCACTGTTTTGATGATAACTCGAGAAAGGTCGAATGTTAGCGTTTGCCGTATGTTGTATGGTGTTCAGTACATCGAACTACCCCTATACAGTGAATTTGAAGCGTTTAGGAGAAATGTACGGTAGTGTTTTTGGCAGAAATTGGTTTTTTCGAAAATCGAGCAATTCGGTGATAACTCAAGAACGGTCGAATGTTAGCGTTTGCCGTGTGTTGCATTGTGTTCAGCACATCAAATTACCCCTACACACTGAATTTGAAGCGTTTAAGGGAAGTGTACGGTAATGTTTTTGGCCGAAATTGGTTTTTTCGAAAATCGAGCAATTCGATGATAACTCTCGAACGGTCGAATGTTAGCGTTTGCCGTATGTTGCATCGTGTTCAGCGCATCGAATTACCCCTATGCAGTGAATTTGAAGCGTTTAAGGGAAGTGTACGGTAGTGTTTTGGAAGAAAATTTTTTTTTTTCGAAAATCGAGCAATTCGGTGATAACTCAAGAACGGTCGAATGTTAGCGTTTGCCGGATGTTGCATTGTGTTCAGCACATCGAATTACCCCTATGCAGTGAATTTGAAGCGTTTAAGAGAAGTGTACGGTAGTGTTTTGGAAGAAAATTGTTTTTTTCGAAAATCGAGCAATTCGGTGATAACTCGAGAACGGTCGAATGTTAGCGTTTGCCGTATGTTGCATCGTGTTCAGCGCATCGAATTACCCTTATGCAGTGAATTTGAAGCGTTTAAGGGAAGTGTACGGTAGTGTTTTGGAAGAAAATTGTTATTTTCGAAAATCGAACAATTCGATGATACCTCGAGAACGGTCGAATGTTGGCGTTTGCCGTATGTTGCATCGTGTTCAGCACACCGAATTACCCCTACACAGTGATTTTGAAGTGGTTACGGGAAGTGTACGGTAGTGTTTTTGAAGGAAAACCCGTTAATGCGATATTCGTGCGTTTCACGGGCAGAAAAGCACGTTTTTCACAGTCCTCACTGTTTTGATGATAACTCGAGAAAGGTCGAATGTTAGCGTTTGCCGTATGTTGTATGGTGTTCAGTACATCGAACTACCCCTATACAGTGAATTTGAAGCGTTTAGGAGAAGTGTACGGTAGTGTTTTTGGCAGAAATTGGTTTTTTCGAAAATCGAGCAATTCGGTGATAACTCAAGAACGGTCGAATGTTAGCGTTTGCCGTGTGTTGCATTGTGTTCAGCACATCAAATTACCCCTACACACTGAATTTGAAGCGTTTAAGGGAAGTGTACGGTAATGTTTTTGGCCGAAATTGGTTTTTTCGAAAATCGAGCAATTCGATGATAACTCTCGAACGGTCGAATGTTAGCGTTTGCCGTATGTTGCATCGTGTTCAGCGCATCGAATTACCCCTATGCAGTGAATTTGAAGCGTTTAAGGGAAGTGTACGGTAGTGTTTTGGAAGAAAATTCTTTTTTTTTCGAAAATCGAGCAATTCGGTGATAACTCAAGAACGGTCGAATGTTAGCGTTTGCCGGATGTTGCATTGTGTTCAGCACATCGAATTACCCCTATACAGTGAATTTGAAGCGTTTGAGAGAAGTGTACGGTAGTGTTAAGGCAGAAATTTTTTTTTTCGAAAATCGAGCAATTCGGTGATAACTCGAGAACCGTCGAATGTTAGCGCTCGCCGTATGTTGCATCGTGTTCAGCGCACCAAATTACCCCTATACGGTGAATTTGAAGTGGTTACGGGAAGTGTACGGTAGTGTTTTTGAAGGAAAACCCGTTAATGCGATATTCGTGCGTTTCACGGGCAGAAAAGCACGTTTTTCACAGTCCTCACTGTTTTGATGATAACTCGAGAAAGGTCGAATGTTAGCGTTTGCCGTATGTTGTATGGTGTTCAGTACATCGAACTACCCCTATACAGTGAATTTGAAGCGTTTAGGGGACGTGTACGGTAGTGTTTTTGGCAGAAATTGGTTTTTTCGAAAATCGAGCAATTCGGTGATAACTCAAGAACGGTCGAATGTTAGCGTTTGCCGTGTGTTTCATTGTGTTCAGCACATCAAATTACCCCTACACACTGAATTTGAAGCGTTTAAGGGAAGTGTACGGTAATGTTTTTGGCCGAAATTGGTTTTTTCGAAAATCGAGCAATTCGGTGATAACTCGAGAACGGTCGAATGTTAGCGTTTGCTGTATGTTGCATCGTGTTCAGATCATCGAATTAACCATATACAGTGAATTTCAAACGTTTAAGAGAAGTGTACGGTAGTGTTCTAGGCAGAAATTGTTTTTTTCGATAATCGAGCAATTCGGTGATAACTCGAGAACCGTCGAATGTTAGCGCTCGCCGTATGTTGCATCGTGTTCAGCGCATCAAATTACCCCCATACAGTGAATTTGAAGTGGTTACGGGAAGTGTACGGTAGTGTTTTTGAAGGAAAACACGTTAATGCGATATTCGTGCGTTTCACGGGCAGAAAAGCACGTTTTTCACAGTCCTCACTGTTTTGATCATAACTCGAGAACGATCGAATGTTAGCGTTTGCCGTATGTTGCATCGTGTTCAGCGCATCGAATTACCCCTATGCAGTGAATTTGAAGCGTTTAAGGGAAGTGTACGGTAGTGTTTTGGAAGAAAATTGTTATTTTCGAAAATCGAACAATTCGATGATACCTCAAGAACGGTCGAATGTTGGCGTTTGCCGTATGTTGCATCGTGTTCAGCACACCGAATTACCCCTACATAGTGAATTTGAAGTGGTTACGGGAAGTGTACGGTAGTGTTTTTGAAGGAAAACCCGTTAATGCGATATTCGTGCGTTTCACGGGCAGAAAAGCACGTTTTTCACAGTCCTCACTGTTTTGATGATAACTCGAGAAAGGTCGAATGTTAGCGTTTGCCGTATGTTGCATCGTGTTCAGCGCATCGAATTACCCCTATGCAGTGAATTTGAAGCGTTTAAGGGAAGTGTACGGTAGTGTTTTGGAAAAAAATTGTTTTTTTTCGAAAATCGAGCAATTCGGTGATAACTCAAGAACGGTCGAATGTTAGCGTTTGCCGGATGTTGCATTGTGTTCAGCACATCGAATTACCCCTATACAGTGAATTTGAAGCGTTTGAGAGAAGTGTACGGTAGTGTTTAGGCAGAAATTTTTTTTTTCGAAAATCGAGCAATTCGGTGATAACTCGAGAACCGTCGAATGTTAGCGCTCGCCGTATGTTGCATCGTGGTCAGCGCATCAAATTACCCCTATACAGTGAATTTGAAGTGGTTACGGGAAGTGTACGGTAGTGTTTTGGAAGAAAATTGTTTTTTTCGAAAATCGAGCAATTCGGTGATAACTCAAGAACGGTCGAATGTTAGCGTTTGCCGTATGTTGCATCGTGTTCAGCGTATCGAATTACCCTTATGCAGTGAATTTGAAGCGTTTAAGGGAAGTGTACGGTAGTGTTTTGGAAGAAAATTGTTTTTTTCGAAAATCGAGCAATTCGGTGATAACTCGAGAACGGTCGAATGCCAGCGTTTGCCGCATGTTGCATCGTGTTCAGATCATCGAATTAACCATATACAGTGAATTTCAAACGTTTAAGAGAAGTGTACGGTAGTGTTTTAGGCAGAAATTGGTTTTTTTCGAAAATCGAGCAATTCGGTGATAACTCGAGAACCGTCGAATGTTAGCGCTCGCCGTATGTTGCATCGTGTTCAGCGCATCAAATGACCCCTATACAGTGAATTTGAAGTGGTTACGGGAAGTGTACGGTAGTGTTTTTGAAGGAAAACCCGTTAATGCGATATTCGTGCGTTTCACGGGCAGAAAAGCACGTTTTTCACAGTCCTCACTGTTTTGATCATAACTCGAGAACGATCGAATGTTACCGTTTGCCGTATGTTGCATCGTGTTCAGCGCATCGAATTACCCCTATGCAGTGAATTTGAAGCGTTTAAGGGAAGTGTACGGTAGTGTTTTGGAAGAAAATTGTTTTTTTCGAAAATCGAGCAATTCGATGATAACTCAAGAACGGTCGAATGTTAGCGTTTGCCGTATGTTGCATCGTGTTCAGCGTATCGAATTACCCCTATGCAGTGAATTTGAAGCGTTTAAGGGAAGTGTACGGTAGTGTTTTGGAAGAAAATTGTTTTTTTCGAAAATCGAGCAATTCGGTGATAACTCAAGAACGGTCGAATGTTAGCGTTTTCCGTATGTTGCATCGTGTTCAGATCATCGAATTAACCATATACAGTGAATTTCAAACGTTTAAGAGAAGTGTACGGTAGTGTTTTAGGCAGAAATTGGTTTTTTCGAAAATCGAGCAATTCGGTGATAACTCGAGAACCGTCGAATGTTAGCGCTCGCCGTATGTTGCATCGTGTTCAGCGCATCAAATTACCCCTATACAGTGAATTTGAAGTGGTTACGGGAAGTGTACGGTAGTGTTTTTGAAGGAAAACCCGTTAATGCGATATTCGTGCGTTTCACGGGCAGAAAAGCACGTTTTTCGCAGTCCTCACTGTTTTGATCATAACTCGAGAACGATCGAATGTTAGCGTTTGCCGTATGTTGCATCGTGTTCAGCGCATCGAATTACCCCTATGCAGTGAATTTGAAGCGTTTAAGGGAAGTGTACGGTAGTGTTTTGGAAGAAAATTGTTTTTTTCGAAAATCGAGCAATTCGGTGATAACTCGAGAACGGTCGAATGTTAGCGTTTGCTGTATGTTGCATCGTGTTCAGATCATCGAATTAACCATATACAGTGAATTTCAAACGTTTAAGAGAAGTGTACGGTAGTGTTTTGGAAGAAAATTGTTATTTTCGAAAATCGAACAATTCGATGATACCTCGAGAACGGTCGAATGTTGGCGTTTGCCGTATGTTGCATCGTGTTCAGCACACCGAATTACCCCTACACAGTGAATTTGAAGTGGTTACGGGAAGTGTACGGTAGTGTTTTTGAAGGAAAACCCGTTAATGCGATATTCGTGAGTTTCACGGGCAGAAAAGCACGTTTTTCACAGTCCTCACTGTTTTGATGATAACTCGAGAAAGGTCGAATGTTAGCGTTTGCCGTGTGTTGCATTGTGTTCAGCACATCAAATTACCCCTACACACTGACTTTGAAGCGTTTAAGGGAAGTGTACGGTAATGTTTTTGGCCGAAATTGGTTTTTTCGAAAATCGAGCAATGCGATGATAACTCTCGAACGGTCGAATGTTAGCGTTTGCCGTATGTTGCATCGTGTTCAGCGCATCGAATTACCCCTATGCAGTGAATTTGAAGCGTTTAAGGGAAGTGTACGGTAGTGTTTTAGGCAGAAATTGGTTTTTTCGAAAATCGAGCAATTCGGTGATAACTCAAGAACGGTCGAATGTTAGCGTTTGCGGTATGTTGCATCGTGTTCAGATCATCGAATTAACCATATACAGTGAATTTCAAACGTTTAAGAGAAGTGTACGGTAGTGTTTTAGGCAGAAATTGGTTTTTTCGAAAATCGAGCAATTCGGTGATAACTCGAGAACCGTCGAATGTTAGCGCTCGCCGTATGTTGCATCGTGTTCAGCGCATCAAATTACCCCTATACAGTGAATTTGAAGTGGTTACGGGAAGTGTACGGTAGTGTTTTTGAAGGAAAACCCGTTAATGCGATATTCGTGCGTTTCACGGGCAGAAAAGCACGTTTTTCACAGTCCTCACTGTTTTGATCATAACTCGAGAACGATCGAATGTTAGCGTTTGCCGTATGTTGCATCGTGTTCAGCGCATCGAATTACCCCTATGCAGTGAATTTGAAGCGTTTAAGGGAAGTGTACGGTAGTGTTTTGGAAGAAAATTGTTTTTTTCGAAAATCGAGCAATTCGATGATAACTCTCGAACGGTCGAATGTTAGCGTTTGCCGTATGTTGCATCGTGTTCAGCGCATCGAATTACCCCTATGCAGTGAATTTGAAGCGTTTAAGGGAAGTGTACGGTAGTGTTTTGGGAGAAAATTGTGTTTTTCGAAAATCGAGCAATTCGGTGATAACTCAAGAACGGTCGAATGTTAGCGTTTGCCGTATGTTGCATCGTGTTCAGCGCATCGAATTACCCCTATGCAGTGAATTTGAAGCGTTTAAGGGAAGTGTACGGTAGTGTTTTGGAAGAAAATTGTTTTTTTCGAAAATCGAGCAATTCGGTGATAACTCGAGAACGGTCGAATGTTAGCGTTCGCCGTATGTTGCATCGTGTTCAGATCATCGAATTAACCATATACAGTGAATTTCAAACGTTTAAGAGAAGTGTACGGTAGTGTTTTAGGCAGAAATTGGTTTTTTCGAAAATCGAGCAATTCGGTGATAACTCGAGAACCGTCGAATGTTAGCGCTCGCCGTATGTTGCATCGTGTTCAGCACACCGAATTACCCCTACACAGTGAATTTGAAGTGGTTACGGGAAGTGTACGGTAGTGTTTTTGAAGGAAAACCCGTTAATGCGATATTCGTGCGTTTCACGTGCAGAAAAGCACGTTTTTCACAGTCCTCACTGTTTTGATGATAACTCGAGAAAGGTGGAATGTTAGCGTTTGCCGTATGTTGTATGGTGTTCAGTACATCGAACTACCCCTATACAGTGAATTTGAAGCGTTTAGGAGAAGTGTACGGTAGTGTTTTTGGCCGAAATTGTTTTTTTTCGAAAATCGAGCAATTCGATGATAACTCTCGAACGGTCGAATGTTAGCGTTTGCCGTATGTTGCATCGTGTTCAGCGCATCGAATTACCCCTATGCAGTGAATTTGAAGCGTTTAAGGGAAGTGTACGGTAGTGTTTTGGAAGAAAATTGTTTTTTTTCGAAAATCGAGCAATTCGGTGATAACTCAAGAACGGTCGAATGTTAGCGTTTGCCGGATGTTGCATTGTGTTCAGCACATCGAATTACCCCTATACAGTGAATTTGAAGCGTTTGAGAGAAGTGTACGGTAGTGTTTAGGCAGAAATTTTTTTTTTCGAAAATCGAGCAATTCGGTGATAACTCGAGAACCGTCGAATGTTAGCGCTCGCCGTACGTTGCATCGTGTTCAGCGCATCAAATTACCCCTATACAGTGAATTTGAAGTGGTTACGGGAAGTGTACGGTAGTGTTTTTGAAGGAAAACCCGTTAATGCGATATTCGTGCGTTTCACGGGCAGAAAAGCACGTTTTTCACAGTCCTCACTGTTTTGATCATAACTCGAGAACGATCGAATGTTAGCGTTTGCCTTATGTTGCATCGTGTTCAGCGCATCGAATTACCCCTATGCAGTGAATTTGAAGCGTTTAAGGGAAGTGGACGGTAGTGTTTTGGAAGAAAATTGTTTTTTTCGAAAATCGAGCAATTCGGTGATAACTCGAGAACGGTCGAATGTTAGCGTTTGCTGTATGTTGCATCGTGTTCAGATCATCGAATTAACCATATACAGTGAATTTCAAACGTTTAAGAGAAGTGTACGGTAGTGTTTTAGGCAGAAATTGGTTTTTTCGAAAATCGAGCAATTCGGTGATAACTCGAGACCCGTCGAATGTTAGCGCTCGCCGTATGTTGCATCGTGTTCAGCGCATCAAATTACCCCTATACAGTGAATTTGAAGTGGTTACGGGAAGTGTACGGTAGTGTTTTTGAAGGAAAACACGCTAATGCGATATTCGTGCGTTTCACGGGCAGAAAACCACGTTTTTCACAGTCCTCACTGTTTTGATCATAACTCGAGAACGATCGAATGTTAGCGTTTGCCGTATGTTGCATCGTGTTCAGCGCATCGAATTACCCCTATGCAGTGAATTTGAAGCGTTTAAGGGAAGTGTACGGTAGTGTTTTGGAAGAAAATTGTTTTTTTCGAAAATCGAGCAATTCGATGATAACTCTCGAACGGTCGAATGTTAGCGTTTGCCGTATGTTGCATCGTGTTCAGCGCATCGAATTACCCCTATGCAGTGAATTTGAAGCGTTTAAGGGAAGTGTACGGTAGTGTTTTGGAAGAAAATTGTTTTTTTCGAAAATCGAGCAATTCGGTGATAACTCGAGAACGGTCGAATGTTAGCGTTTGCTGTATGTTGCATCGTGTTCAGATCATCGAATTAACCATATACAGTGAATTTCAAACGTTTAAGAGAAGTGTACGGTAGTGTTTTAGGCAGAAATTGGTTTTTTCGAAAATCGAGCAATTCGGTGATAACTCAAGAACGGTCGAATGTTAGCGTTTGCTGTGTGTTGCATTGTGTTCAGCACATCAAATTACCCCTACACACTGAATTTGAAGCGTTTAAGGGAAGTGTACGGTAATGTTTTTGGCCGAAATTGGTTTTTTCGAAAATCGAGCAATTCGATGATAACTCTCGAACGGTCGAATGTTAGCGTTTGCCGTATGTTGCATCGTGTTCAGCGCATCGAATTACCCCTATGCAGTGAATTTGAAGCGTTTAAGGGAAGTGTACGGTAGTGTTTTGGAAAAAAATTTTTTTTTTCGAAAATCGAGCAATTCGGTGATAACTCAAGAACGGTCGAATGTTAGCGTTTGCCGGATGTTGCATTGTGTTCAGCACATCGAATTACCCCTATACAGTGAATTTGAAGCGTTTAAGGGAAGTGTACGGTAGTGTTTTGGAAGAAAATTGTTTTTTTCGAAAATCGAGCAATTCGGAGATAACTCGAGAACGGTCGAATGTTAGCGTTTGCTGTATGTTGCATCGTGTTCAGATCATCGAATTAACCATATACAGTGAATTTCAAACGTTTAAGAGAAGTGTACGGTAGTGTTTTAGGCAGAAATTGGTTTTTTCGAAAATCAAGCAATTCGGTGATAACTCGAGAACCGTCGAATGTTAGCGCTCGCCGTATGTTGCATCGTGTTCAGCGCATCAAATTACCGCTATACAGTGAATTTGAAGTGGTTACGGGAAGTGTACGGTAGTGTTTTTGAAGGAAAACACGTTAATGCGATATTCGTGCGTTTCACGGGCAGAAAAGCACGTTTTTCACAGTCCTCACTGTTTTGATGATAACTCGAGAAAGGTCGAATGTTAGCGTTTGCCGTATGTTGTATGGTGTTCAGTACATCGAACTACCCCTATACAGTGAATTTGAAGCGTTTAGGAGAAATGTACGGTAGTGTTTTTGGCAGAAATTGTTTTTTTCGAAAATCGAGCAATTCGGTGATAACTCAAGAACGGTCGAATGTTAGCGTTTGCCGTGTGTTGCATTGTGTTCAGCACATCAAATTACCCCTACACACTGAATTTGAAGCGTTTAAGGGAAGTGTACGGTAATGTTTTTGGCCGAAATTGGTTTTTTCGAAAATCGAGCAATTCGATGATAACTCTCGAACGGTCGAATGTTAGCGTTTGCCGTATGTTGCATCGTGTTCAGCGCATCGAATTACCCCTATGCAGTGAATTTGAAGCGTTTAAGGGAAGTGTACGGTAGTGTTTTGGAAGAAAATTTTTTTTTTTCGAAAATCGAGCAATTCGGTGATAACTCAAGAACGGTCGAATGTTAGCGTTTGCCGGATGTTGCATTGTGTTCAGCACATCGAATTACCCCTATGCAGTGAATTTGAAGCGTTTAAGAGAAGTGTACGGTAGTGTTTTGGAAGAAAATTGTTTTTTTCGAAAATCGAGCAATTCGGTGATAACTCGAGAACGGTCGAATGTTAGCGTTTGCCGTATGTTGCATCGTGTTCAGCGCATCGAATTACCCTTATGCAGTGAATTTGAAGTGGTTACGGGAAGTGTACGGTAGTGTTTTTGAAGGAAAACCCGTTAATGCGATATTCGTGCGTTTCACGGGCAGAAAAGCACGTTTTTCACAGTCCTCACTGTTTTGATCATAACTCGAGAACGATCGAATGTTAGCGTTTGCCTTATGTTGCATCGTGTTCAGCGCATCGAATTACCCCTATGCAGTGAATTTGAAGCGTTTAAGGGAAGTGGACGGTAGTGTTTTGGAAGAAAATTGTTTTTTTCGAAAATCGAGCAATTCGGTGATAACTCGAGAACGGTCGAATGTTAGCGTTTGCTGTATGTTGCATCGTGTTCAGATCATCGAATTAACCATATACAGTGAATTTCAAACGTTTAAGAGAAGTGTACGGTAGTGTTTTAGGCAGAAATTGGTTTTTTCGAAAATCGAGCAATTCGGTGATAACTCGAGACCCGTCGAATGTTAGCGCTCGCCGTATGTTGCATCGTGTTCAGCGCATCAAATTACCCCTATACAGTGAATTTGAAGTGGTTACGGGAAGTGTACGGTAGTGTTTTTGAAGGAAAACACGCTAATGCGATATTCGTGCGTTTCACGGGCAGAAAACCACGTTTTTCACAGTCCTCACTGTTTTGATCATAACTCGAGAACGATCGAATGTTAGCGTTTGCCGTATGTTGCATCGTGTTCAGCGCATCGAATTACCCCTATGCAGTGAATTTGAAGCGTTTAAGGGAAGTGTACGGTAGTGTTTTGGAAGAAAATTGTTTTTTTCGAAAATCGAGCAATTCGATGATAACTCTCGAACGGTCGAATGTTAGCGTTTGCCGTATGTTGCATCGTGTTCAGCGCATCGAATTACCCCTATGCAGTGAATTTGAAGCGTTTAAGGGAAGTGTACGGTAGTGTTTTGGAAGAAAATTGTTTTTTTCGAAAATCGAGCAATTCGGTGATAACTCGAGAACGGTCGAATGTTAGCGTTTGCTGTATGTTGCATCGTGTTCAGATCATCGAATTAACCATATACAGTGAATTTCAAACGTTTAAGAGAAGTGTACGGTAGTGTTTTAGGCAGAAATTGGTTTTTTCGAAAATCGAGCAATTCGGTGATAACTCAAGAACGGTCGAATGTTAGCGTTTGCTGTGTGTTGCATTGTGTTCAGCACATCAAATTACCCCTACACACTGAATTTGAAGCGTTTAAGGGAAGTGTACGGTAATGTTTTTGGCCGAAATTGGTTTTTTCGAAAATCGAGCAATTCGATGATAACTCTCGAACGGTCGAATGTTAGCGTTTGCCGTATGTTGCATCGTGTTCAGCGCATCGAATTACCCCTATGCAGTGAATTTGAAGCGTTTAAGGGAAGTGTACGGTAGTGTTTTGGAAAAAAATTTTTTTTTTCGAAAATCGAGCAATTCTGTGATAACTCAAGAACGGTCGAATGTTAGCGTTTGCCGGATGTTGCATTGTGTTCAGCACATCGAATTACCCCTATACAGTGAATTTGAAGCGTTTGAGAGAAGTGTACGGTAGTGTTTAGGCAGAAATTTTTTTTTTCGAAAATCGAGCAATTCGGTGATAACTCGAGAACCGTCGAATGTTAGCGCTCGCCGTATGTTGCATCGTGTTCAGCGCATCAAATTACCCCTATACAGTGAATTTGAAGTGGTTACGGGAAGTGTACGGTAGTGTTTTTGAAGGAAAACCCGTTAATGCGATATTCGTGCGTTTCACGGGCAGAAAAGCACGTTTTTCACAGTCCTCACTGTTTTGATCATAACTCGAGAACGATCGAATGTTAGCGTTTGCCGTATGTTGCATCGTGTTCAGCGCATCGAATTACCCCTATGCAGTGAATTTGAAGCGTTTAAGGGAAGTGTACGGTAGTGTTTTGGAAGAAAATTGTTTTTTTCGAAAATCGAGCAATTCGGTGATAACTCGAGAACGGTCGAATGTTAGCGTTTGCCGTATGTTGCATCGTGTTCAGATCATCGAATTAACCATATACAGTGAATTTCAAACGTTTAAGAGAAGTGTACGGTAGTGTTTTAGGCAGAAATTGGTTTTTTCGAAAATCGAGCAATTCGGTGATAACTCGAGAACCGTCGAATGTTAGCGCTCGCCGTATGTTGCATCGTGTTCAGCGCATCAAATTACCCCTATACAGTGAATTTGAAGTGGTTACGGGAAGTGTACGGTAGTGTTTTTGAAGGAAAACCCGTTAATGCGATATTCGTGCGTTTCACGCGCAGAAAAGCACGTTTTTCACAGTCCTCACTGTTTTGATCATAACTCGAGAACGATCGAATGTTAGCGTTTGCCGTATGTTGCATCGTGTTCAGCGCATCGAATTACCCCTATGCAGTGAATTTGAAGCGTTTAAGGGAAGTGTACGGTAGTGTTTTGGAAGAAAATTGTTTTTTTCGAAAATCGAGCAATTCGGAGATAACTCGAGAACGGTCGAATGTTAGCGTTTGCTGTATGTTGCATCGTGTTCAGATCATCGAATTAACCATATACAGTGAATTTCAAACGTTTAAGAGAAGTGTACGGTAGTGTTTTAGGCAGAAATTGGTTTTTTCGAAAATCAAGCAATTCGGTGATAACTCGAGAACCGTCGAATGTTAGCGCTCGCCGTATGTTGCATCGTGTTCAGCGCATCAAATTACCGCTATACAGTGAATTTGAAGTGGTTACGGGAAGTGTACGGTAGTGTTTTTGAAGGAAAACACGTTAATGCGATATTCGTGCGTTTCACGGGCAGAAAAGCACGTTTTTCACAGTCCTCACTGTTTTGATGATAACTCGAGAAAGGTCGAATGTTAGCGTTTGCCGTATGTTGTATGGTGTTCAGTACATCGAACTACCCCTATACAGTGAATTTGAAGCGTTTAGGAGAAATGTACGGTAGTGTTTTTGGCAGAAATTGTTTTTTTCGAAAATCGAGCAATTCGGTGATAACTCAAGAACGGTCGAATGTTAGCGTTTGCCGTGTGTTGCATTGTGTTCAGCACATCAAATTACCCCTACACACTGAATTTGAAGCGTTTAAGGGAAGTGTACGGTAATGTTTTTGGCCGAAATTGGTTTTTTCGAAAATCGAGCAATTCGATGATAACTCTCGAACGGTCGAATGTTAGCGTTTGCCGTATGTTGCATCGTGTTCAGCGCATCGAATTACCCCTATGCAGTGAATTTGAAGCGTTTAAGGGAAGTGTACGGTAGTGTTTTGGAAGAAAATTTTTTTTTTTCGAAAATCGAGCAATTCGGTGATAACTCAAGAACGGTCGAATGTTAGCGTTTGCCGGATGTTGCATTGTGTTCAGCACATCGAATTACCCCTATGCAGTGAATTTGAAGCGTTTAAGAGAAGTGTACGGTAGTGTTTTGGAAGAAAATTGTTGTTTTCGAAAATCGAGCAATTCGGTGATAACTCGAGAACGGTCGAATGTTAGCGTTTGCCGTATGTTGCATCGTGTTCAGCGCATCGAATTACCCTTATGCAGTGAATTTGAAGCGTTTAAGGGAAGTGTACGGTAGTGTTTTGGAAGAAAATTGTTATTTTCGAAAATCGAACAATTCGATGATACCTCGAGAACGGTCGAATGTTGGCGTTTGCCGTATGTTGCATCGTGTTCAGCACACCGAATTACCCCTACACAGTGATTTTGAAGTGGTTACGGGAAGTGTACGGTAGTGTTTTTGAAGGAAAACCCGTTAATGCGATATTCGTGCGTTTCACGGGCAGAAAAGCACGTTTTTCACAGTCCTCACTGTTTTGATGATAACTCGAGAAAGGTCGAATGTTAGCGTTTGCCGTATGTTGTATGGTGTTCAGTACATCGAACTACCCCTATACAGTGAATTTGAAGCGTTTAGGGGAAGTGTACGGTAGTGTTTTTGGCAGAAATTGGTTTTTTCGAAAATCGAGCAATTCGGTGATAACTCAAGAACGGTCGAATGTTAGCGTTTGCCGTGTGTTTCATTGTGTTCAGCACATCAAATTACCCCTACACACTGAATTTGAAGCGTTTAAGGGAAGTGTACGGTAATGTTTTTGGCCGAAATTGGTTTTTTCGAAAATCGAGCAATTCGGTGATAACTCGAGAACGGTCGAATGTTAGCGTTTGCTGTATGTTGCATCGTGTTCAGATCATCGAATTAACCATATACAGTGAATTTCAAACGTTTAAGAGAAGTGTACGGTAGTGTTCTAGGCAGAAATTGTTTTTTTCGATAATCGAGCAATTCGGTGATAACTCGAGAACCGTCGAATGTTAGCGCTCGCCGTATGTTGCATCGTGTTCAGCGCATCAAATTACCCCCATACAGTGAATTTGAAGTGGTTACGGGAAGTGTACGGTAGTGTTTTTGAAGGAAAACACGTTAATGCGATATTCGTGCGTTTCACGGGCAGAAAAGCACGTTTTTCACAGTCCTCACTGTTTTGATCATAACTCGAGAACGATCGAATGTTAGCGTTTGCCGTATGTTGCATCGTGTTCAGCGCATCGAATTACCCCTATGCAGTGAATTTGAAGCGTTTAAGGGAAGTGTACGGTAGTGTTTTGGAAGAAAATTGTTATTTTCGAAAATCGAACAATTCGATGATACCTCAAGAACGGTCGAATGTTGGCGTTTGCCGTATGTTGCATCGTGTTCAGCACACCGAATTACCCCTACATAGTGAATTTGAAGTGGTTACGGGAAGTGTACGGTAGTGTTTTTGAAGGAAAACCCGTTAATGCGATATTCGTGCGTTTCACGGGCAGAAAAGCACGTTTTTCACAGTCCTCACTGTTTTGATGATAACTCGAGAAAGGTCGAATGTTAGCGTTTGCCGTATGTTGCATCGTGTTCAGCGCATCGAATTACCCCTATGCAGTGAATTTGAAGCGTTTAAGGGAAGTGTACGGTAGTGTTTTGGAAAAAAATTGTTTTTTTTCGAAAATCGAGCAATTCGGTGATAACTCAAGAACGGTCGAATGTTAGCGTTTGCCGGATGTTGCATTGTGTTCAGCACATCGAATTACCCCTATACAGTGAATTTGAAGCGTTTGAGAGAAGTGTACGGTAGTGTTTAGGCAGAAATTTTTTTTTTCGAAAATCGAGCAATTCGGTGATAACTCGAGAACCGTCGAATGTTAGCGCTCGCCGTATGTTGCATCGTGTTCAGCGCATCAAATTACCCCTATACAGTGAATTTGAAGTGGTTACGGGAAGTGTACGGTAGTGTTTTGGAAGAAAATTGTTTTTTTCGAAAATCGAGCAATTCGGTGATAACTCAAGAACGGTCGAATGTTAGCGTTTGCCGTATGTTGCATCGTGTTCAGCGTATCGAATTACCCTTATGCAGTGAATTTGAAGCGTTTAAGGGAAGTGTACGGTAGTGTTTTGGAAGAAAATTGTTTTTTTCGAAAATCGAGCAATTCGGTGATAACTCGAGAACGGTCGAATGCCAGCGTTTGCCGCATGTTGCATCGTGTTCAGATCATCGAATTAACCATATACAGTGAATTTCAAACGTTTAAGAGAAGTGTACGGTAGTGTTTTAGGCAGAAATTGGTTTTTTCGAAAATCGAGCAATTCGGTGATAACTCGAGAACCGTCGAATGTTAGCGCTCGCCGTATGTTGCATCGTGTTCAGCGCATCAAATGACCCCTATACAGTGAATTTGAAGTGGTTACGGGAAGTGTACGGTAGTGTTTTTGAAGGAAAACCCGTTAATGCGATATTCGTGCGTTTCACGGGCAGAAAAGCACGTTTTTCACAGTCCTCACTGTTTTGATCATAACTCGAGAACGATCGAATGTTACCGTTTGCCGTATGTTGCATCGTGTTCAGCGCATCGAATTACCCCTATGCAGTGAATTTGAAGCGTTTAAGGGAAGTGTACGGTAGTGTTTTGGAAGAAAATTGTTTTTTTCGAAAATCGAGCAATTCGATGATAACTCAAGAACGGTCGAATGTTAGCGTTTGCCGTATGTTGCATCGTGTTCAGCGTATCGAATTACCCCTATGCAGTGAATTTGAAGCGTTTAAGGGAAGTGTACGGTAGTGTTTTGGAAGAAAATTGTTTTTTTCGAAAATCGAGCAATTCGGTGATAACTCAAGAACGGTCGAATGTTAGCGTTTTCCGTATGTTGCATCGTGTTCAGATCATCGAATTAACCATATACAGTGAATTTCAAACGTTTAAGAGAAGTGTACGGTAGTGTTTTAGGCAGAAATTGGTTTTTTCGAAAATCGAGCAATTCGGTGATAACTCGAGAACCGTCGAATGTTAGCGCTCGCCGTATGTTGCATCGTGTTCAGCGCATCAAATTACCCCTATACAGTGAATTTGAAGTGGTTACGGGAAGTGTACGGTAGTGTTTTTGAAGGAAAACCCGTTAATGCGATATTCGTGCGTTTCACGGGCAGAAAAGCACGTTTTTCACAGTCCTCACTGTTTTGATCATAACTCGAGAACGATCGAATGTTAGCGTTTGCCGTATGTTGCATCGTGTTCAGCGCATCGAATTACCCCTATGCAGTGAATTTGAAGCGTTTAAGGGAAGTGTACGGTAGTGTTTTGGAAGAAAATTGTTTTTTTCGAAAATCGAGCAATTCGGTGATAACTCGAGAACGGTCGAATGTTAGCGTTTGCTGTATGTTGCATCGTGTTCAGATCATCGAATTAACCATATACAGTGAATTTCAAACGTTTAAGAGAAGTGTACGGTAGTGTTTTGGAAGAAAATTGTTATTTTCGAAAATCGAACAATTCGATGATACCTCGAGAACGGTCGAATGTTGGCGTTTGCCGTATGTTGCATCGTGTTCAGCACACCGAATTACCCCTACACAGTGAATTTGAAGTGGTTACGGGAAGTGTACGGTAGTGTTTTTGAAGGAAAACCCGTTAATGCGATATTCGTGAGTTTCACGGGCAGAAAAGCACGTTTTTCACAGTCCTCACTGTTTTGATGATAACTCGAGAAAGGTCGAATGTTAGCGTTTGCCGTGTGTTGCATTGTGTTCAGCACATCAAATTACCCCTACACACTGACTTTGAAGCGTTTAAGGGAAGTGTACGGTAATGTTTTTGGCCGAAATTGGTTTTTTCGAAAATCGAGCAATGCGATGCTAACTCTCGAACGGTCGAATGTTAGCGTTTGCCGTATGTTGCATCGTGTTCAGCGCATCGAATTACCCCTATGCAGTGAATTTGAAGCGTTTAAGGGAAGTGTACGGTAGTGTTTTAGGCAGAAATTGGTTTTTTCGAAAATCGAGCAATTCGGTGATAACTCAAGAACGGTCGAATGTTAGCGTTTGCGGTATGTTGCATCGTGTTCAGATCATCGAATTAACCATATACAGTGAATTTCAAACGTTTAAGAGAAGTGTACGGTAGTGTTTTAGGCAGAAATTGGTTTTTTCGAAAATCGAGCAATTCGGTGATAACTCGAGAACCGTCGAATGTTAGCGCTCGCCGTATGTTGCATCGTGTTCAGCGCATCAAATTACCCCTATACAGTGAATTTGAAGTGGTTACGGGAAGTGTACGGTAGTGTTTTTGAAGGAAAACCCGTTAATGCGATATTCGTGCGTTTCACGGGCAGAAAAGCACGTTTTTCACAGTCCTCACTGTTTTGATCATAACTCGAGAACGATCGAATGTTAGCGTTTGCCGTATGTTGCATCGTGTTCAGCGCATCGAATTACCCCTATGCAGTGAATTTGAAGCGTTTAAGGGAAGTGTACGGTAGTGTTTTGGAAGAAAATTGTTTTTTTCGAAAATCGAGCAATTCGATGATAACTCTCGAACGGTCGAATGTTAGCGTTTGCCGTATGTTGCATCGTGTTCAGCGCATCGAATTACCCCTATGCAGTGAATTTGAAGCGTTTAAGGGAAGTGTACGGTAGTGTTTTGGGAGAAAATTGTGTTTTTCGAAAATCGAGCAATTCGGTGATAACTCAAGAACGGTCGAATGTTAGCGTTTGCCGTATGTTGCATCGTGTTCAGCGCATCGAATTACCCCTATGCAGTGAATTTGAAGCGTTTAAGGGAAGTGTACGGTAGTGTTTTGGAAGAAAATTGTTTTTTTCGAAAATCGAGCAATTCGGTGATAACTCGAGAACGGTCGAATGTTAGCGTTTGCCGTATGTTGCATCGTGTTCAGATCATCGAATTAACCATATACAGTGAATTTCAAACGTTTAAGAGAAGTGTACGGTAGTGTTTTAGGCAGAAATTGGTTTTTTCGAAAATCGAGCAATTCGGTGATAACTCGAGAACCGTCGAATGTTAGCGCTCGCCGTATGTTGCATCGTGTTCAGCACACCGAATTACCCCTACACAGTGAATTTGAAGTGGTTACGGGAAGTGTACGGTAGTGTTTTTGAAGGAAAACCCGTTAATGCGATATTCGTGCGTTTCACGTGCAGAAAAGCACGTTTTTCACAGTCCTCACTGTTTTGATGATAACTCGAGAAAGGTGGAATGTTAGCGTTTGCCGTATGTTGTATGGTGTTCAGTACATCGAACTACCCCTATACAGTGAATTTGAAGCGTTTAGGAGAAGTGTACGGTAGTGTTTTTGGCCGAAATTGTTTTTTTTTCGAAAATCGAGCAATTCGATGATAACTCTCGAACGGTCGAATGTTAGCGTTTGCCGTATGTTGCATCGTGTTCAGCGCATCGAATTACCCCTATGCAGTGAATTTGAAGCGTTTAAGGGAAGTGTACGGTAGTGTTTTGGAAGAAAATTGTTTTTTTTCGAAAATCGAGCAATTCGGTGATAACTCAAGAACGGTCGAATGTTAGCGTTTGCCGGATGTTGCATTGTGTTCAGCACATCGAATTACCCCTATACAGTGAATTTGAAGCGTTTGAGAGAAGTGTACGGTAGTGTTTAGGCAGAAATTTTTTTTTTCGAAAATCGAGCAATTCGGTGATAACTCGAGAACGGTCGAATGTTAGCACTCGCCGTATGTTGCATCGTGTTCAGCGCATCGAATAACCCCTATACAGTGATTTTGAAGTGGTTACGGGAAGTGTACGGTAGTGCTTTTGAAGGAAAACCCGTTAATGCGATATTCGTGCGTTTCACGGGCAGAAAAGCACGTTTTTCACAGTCCTCACTGTTTTGATCATAACTCGAGAACGATCGAATGTTAGCGTTTGCCGTATGTTGCATCGTGTTCAGCGCATCGAATTACCCCTATGCAGTGAATTTGAAGCGTTTAAGGGAAGTGTACGGTAGTGTTTTGGGAGAAAATTGTGTTTTTCGAAAATCGAGCAATTCGGTGATAACTCAAGAACGGTCGAATGTTAGCGTTTGCCGTATGTTGCATCGTGTTCAGCGCATCGAATTACCCCTATGCAGTGAATTTGAAGCGTTTAAGGGAAGTGTACGGTAGTGTTTTGGAAGAAAATAGTTTTTTTTCGAAAATCGAGCAATTCGGTGATAACTCAAGAACGGTCGAATGTTAGCGTTTGCCGTATGTTGCATCGTGTTCAGATTATCGAATTAACCATATACAGTGAATTTCAAACGTTTAAGAGAAGTGTACGGTAGTGTTTTAGGCAGAAATTGGTTTTTTCGAAAATCGAGCAATTCGATGATAACTCGAGAACCGTCGAATGTTAGCGCTCGCCGTATGTTGCATCGTGTTCAGCGCATCAAATTACCCCTATACAGTGAATTTGAAGTGGTTACGGGAAGTGTACGGTAGTGTTTTTGAAGGAAAACCCGTTAATGCGATATTCGTGCGTTTCACGGGCAGAAAAGCACGTTTTTCACAGTCCTCACTGTTTTGATCATAACTCGAGAACGATCGAATGTTAGCGTTTGCCGTATGTTGCATCGTGTTCAGCGCATCGAATTACCCCTATGCAGTGAATTTGAAGCGTTTAAGGGAAGTGTACGGTAGTGTTTTGGAAGAAAATTGTTTTTTTCGAAAATCGAGCAATTCGATGATAACTCTCGAACGGTCGAATGTTAGCGTTTGCCGTATGTTGCATCGTGTTCAGCGCATCGAATTACCGCTATGCAGTGAATTTGAAGCGTTTAAGGGAAGTGTACGGTAATGTTTTTGGCCGAAATTGGTTTTTTCGAAAATCGAGCAATGCGATGATAACTCTCGAACGGTCGAATGTTAGCGTTTGCCGTATGTTGCATCGTGTTCAGCGCATCGAATTACCCCTATGCAGTGAATTTGAAGCGTTTAAGGGAAGTGTACGGTAGTGTTTTGGAAGAAAATTGTTTTTTTCGAAAATCGAGCAATTCGGTGATAACTCGAGAACGGTCGAATGTTAGCGTTTGCCGTATGTTGCATCGTGTTCAGATAATCGAATTAACCATATACAGTGAATTTCAAACGTTTAAGAGAAGTGTACGGTAGTGTTTTAGGCAGAAATTGGTTTTTTCGAAAATCGAGCAATTCGGTGATAACTCGAGAACCGTCGAATGTTAGCGCTCGCCGTATGTTGCATCGTGTTCAGCACACCGAATTACCCCTACACAGTGAATTTGAAGTGGTTACGGGAAGTGTACGGTAGTGTTTTTGAAGGAAAACCCGTTAATGCGATATTCGTGCGTTTCACGGGCAGAAAAGCACGTTTTTCACAGTCCTCACTGTTTTGATGATAACTCGAGAAAGGTGGAATGTTAGCGTTTGCCGTATGTTGTATGGTGTTCAGTACATCGAACTACCCCTATACAGTGAATTTGAAGCGTTTAGGAGAAGTGTACGGTAGTGTTTTTGGCCGAAATTGGTTGTTTCGAAAATCGAGCAATTCGATGATAACTCTCGAACCGTCGAATGTTAGCGTTTGCCGTATGTTGCATCGTGTTCAGCGCATCGAATTACCCCTATGCAGTGAATTTGAAGCGTTTAAGGGAAGTGTACGGTAGTGTTTTGGAAGAAAATTGTTTTTTTTCGAAAATCGAGCAATTCGGAGATAACTCGAGAACGGTCGAATGTTAGCGTTTGCTGTATGTTGCATCGTGTTCAGATCATCGAATTAACCATATACAGTGAATTTCAAACGTTTAAGAGAAGTGTACGGTAGTGTTTTAGGCAGAAATTGGTTTTTTCGAAAATCAAGCAATTCGGTGATAACTCGAGAACCGTCGAATGTTAGCGCTCGCCGTATGTTGCATCGTGTTCAGCGCATCAAATTACCGCTATACAGTGAATTTGAAGTGGTTACGGGAAGTGTACGGTAGTGTTTTTGAAGGAAAACCCGTTAATGCGATATTCGTGCGTTTCACGGGCAGAAAAGCACGTTTTTCACAGTCCTCACTGTTTTGATGATAACTCGAGAAAGGTGGATTGTTAGCGTTTGCCGTATGTTGTATGGTGTTCAGTACATCGAACTACCCCTATACAGTGAATTTGAAGCGTTTAGGAGAAGTGTACGGTAGTGTTTTTGGCCGAAATTGGTTTTTTCGAAAATCGAGCAATTCGATGATAACTCTCGAACGGTCGAATGTTAGCGTTTGCCGTATGTTGCATCGTGTTCAGCGCATCGAATTACCCCTATGCAGTGAATTTGAAGCGTTTAAGGGAAGTGTACGGTAGTGTTTTGGAAGAAAATTGTTTTTTTCGAAAATCGAGCAATTCGGTGATAACTCAAGAACGGTCGAATGTTAGCGTTTGCCGGATGTTGCATTGTGTTCAGCACATCGAATAACCCCTATACAGTGATTTTGAAGTGGTTACGGGAAGTGTACGGTAGTGCTTTTGACGGAAAACCCGTTAATGCGATATTCGTGCGTTTCACGGGCAGAAAAGCACGTTTTTCACAGTCCTCACTGTTTTGATCATAACTCGAGAACGATCGAATGTTAGCGTTTGCCGTATGTTGCATCGTGTTCAGCGCATCGAATTACACCTATGCAGTGAATTTGAAGCGTTTAAGGGAAGTGTACGGTAGTGTTTTGGGAGAAAATTGTGTTTTTCGAAAATCGAGCAATTCGGTGATAACTCAAGAACGGTCGAATGTTAGCGTTTGCCGTATGTTGCATCGTGTTCAGCGCATCGAATTACCCCTATGCAGTGAATTTGAAGCGTTTAAGGGAAGTGTACGGTAGTGTTTTGGAAGAAAATTGTTTTTTTCGAAAATCGAGCAATTCGGTGATAACTCGAGAACGGTCGAATGTTAGCGTTTGCCGTATGTTGCATCGTGTTCAGATCATCGAATTAACCATATACAGTGAATTTCAAACGTTTAAGAGAAGTGTACGGTAGTGTTTTAGGCAGAAATTGGTTTTTTCGAAAATCGAGCAATTCGGTGATAACTCGAGAACCGTCGAATGTTAGCGCTCGCCGTATGTTGCATCGTGTTCAGCACACCGAATTACCCCTACATAGTGAATTTGAAGTGGTTACGGGAAGTGTACGGTAGTGTTTTTGAAGGAAAACCCGTTAATGCGATATTCGTGCGTTTCACGGGCAGAAAAGCACGTTTTTCACAGTCCTCACTGTTTTGATGATAACTCGAGAAAGGTGGAATGTTAGCGTTTGCCGTATGTTGTATGGTGTTCAGTACATCGAACTACCCCTATACAGTGAATTTGAAGCGTTTAGGAGAAGTGTACGGTAGTGTTTTTGGCCGAAATTGGTTTTTTCGAAAATCGAGCAATTCGATGATAACTCTCGAACGGTCGAATGTTAGCGTTTGCCGTATGTTGCATCGTGTTCAGCGCATCGAATTACCCCTATGCAGTGAATTTGAAGCGTTTAAGGGAAGTGTACGGTAGTGTTTTGGAAGAAAATTGTTTTTTTCGAAAATCGAGCAATTCGGTGATAACTCAAGAACGGTCGAATGTTAGCGTTTGCCGGATGTTGCATTGTGTTCAGCACATCGAATTACCCCTATACAGTGAATTTGAAGCGTTTGAGAGAAGTGTACGGTAGTGTTTAGGCAGAAATTTTTTTTTTCGAAAATCGAGCAATTCGGTGATAACTCGAGAAGGGTCGAATGTTAGCACTCGCCGTATGTTGCATCGCGTTCAGCGCATCGAATAACCCCTATACAGTGATTTTGAAGTGGTTACGGGAAGTGTACGGTAGTGCTTTTGAAGGAAAACCCGTTAATGCGATATTCGTGCGTTTCACGGGCAGAAAAGCACGTTTTTCACAGTCCTCACTGTTTTGATCATAACTCGAGAACGATCGAATGTTAGCGTTTGCCGTATGTTGCATCGTGTTCAGCGCATCGAATTACCCCTATGCAGTGAATTTGAAGCGTTTAAGGGAAGTGTACGGTAGTGTTTTGGAAGAAAATTGTTTTTTTCGAAAATCGAGCAATTCGGTGATAACTCGAGAACGGTCGAATGTTAGCGTTTGCCGTATGTTGCATCGTGTTCAGATCATCGAATTAACCATATACAGTGAATTTCAAACGTTTAAGAGAAGTGTACGGTAGTGTTTTAGGCAGAAATTGGTTTTTTCGAAAATCGAGCAATTCGGTGATAACTCGAGAACCGTCGAATGTTAGCGCTCGCCGTATGTTGCATCGTGTTCAGCACACCGAATTACCCCTACACAGTGAATTTGAAGTGGTTACGGGAAGTGTACGGTAGTGTTTTTGAAGGAAAACCCGTTAATGCGATATTCGTGCGTTTCACGGGCAGAAAAGCACGTTTTTCACAGTCCTCACTGTTTTGATGATAACTCGAGAAAGGTGGAATGTTAGCGTTTGCCGTATGTTGTATGGTGTTCAGTACATCGAACTACCCCTATACAGTGAATTTGAAGCGTTTAGGAGAAGTGTACGGTAGTGTTTTTGGCCGAAATTGGTTGTTTCGAAAATCGAGCAATTCGATGATAACTCTCGAACCGTCGAATGTTAGCGTTTGCCGTATGTTGCATCGTGTTCAGCGCATCGAATTACCCCTATGCAGTGAATTTGAAGCGTTTAAGGGAAGTGTACGGTAGTGTTTTGGAAGAAAATTGTTTTTTTCGAAAATCGAGCAATTCGGTGATAACTCGAGAACGGTCGAATGTTAGCGTTTGCCGTATGTTGCATCGTGTTCAGCGCATCGAATTACCCCTATGCAGTGAATTTGAAGCGTTTAAGGGAAGTGTACGGTAGTGTTTTGGAAGAAAATTGTTTTTTTCGAAAATCGAGCAATTCGATGATAACTCTCGAACGGTCGAATGTTAGCGTTTGCCGTATGTTGCATCGTGTTCAGCGCATCGAATTACCCCTATGCAGTGAATTTGAAGCGTTTAAGGGAAGTGTACGGTAGTGTTTTGGGAGAAAATTGTGTTTTTCGAAAATCGAGCAATTCGGTGATAACTCAAGAACGGTCGAATGTTAGCGTTTGCCGTATGTTGCATCGTGTTCAGCGCATCGAATTACCCCTATGCAGTGAATTTGCAGCGTTTAAGGGAAGTGTACGGTAGTGTTTTGGAAGAAAATTGTTTTTTTCGAAAATCGAGCAATTCGGTGATAACTCGAGAACGGTCGAATGTTAGCGTTTGCCGTATGTTGCATCGTGTTCAGATCATCGAATTAACCATATACAGTGAATTTCAAACGTTTAAGAGAAGTGTACGGTAGTGTTTTAGGCAGAAATTGGTTTTTTCGAAAATCGAGCAATTCGGTGATAACTCGAGAACCGTCGAATGTTAGCGCTCGCCGTATGTTGCATCGTGTTCAGCACACCGAATTACCCCTACACAGTGAATTTGAAGTGGTTACGGGAAGTGTACGGTAGTGTTTTTGAAGGAAAACCCGTTAATGCGATATTCGTGCGTTTCACGGGCAGAAAAGCACGTTTTTCACAGTCCTCACTGTTTTGATGATAACTCGAGAAAGGTGGAATGTTAGCGTTTGCCGTATGTTGTATGGTGTTCAGTACATCGAACTACCCCTATACAGTGAATTTGAAGCGTTTAGGAGAAGTGTACGGTAGTGTTTTTGGCCAAAATTGGTTTTTTCGAAAATCGAGCAATTCGATGATAACTCTCGAACGGTCGAATGTTAGCGTTTGCCGTATGTTGCATCGTGTGCAGCGCATCGAATTACCCCTATGCAGTGAATTTGAAGCGTTTAAGGGAAGTGTACGGTAGTGTTTTGGAAGAAAATTGTTTTTTTCGAAAATCGAGCAATTCGGTGATAACTCAAGAACGGTCGAATGTTAGCGTTTGCCGGATGTTGCATTGTGTTCAGCACATCGAATTACCCCTATACAGTGAATTTGAAGCGTTTGAGAGAAGTGTACGGTAGTGTTTAGGCAGAAATTTTTTTTTTCGAAAATCGAGCAATTCGGTGATAACTCGAGAACGGTCGAATGTTAGCACTCGCCGTATGTTGCATCGTGTTCAGCGCATCGAATAACCCCTATACAGTGATTTTGAAGTGGTTACGGGAAGTGTACGGTAGTGCTTTTGAAGGAAAACCCGTTAATGCGATATTCGTGCGTTTCACGGGCAGAAAAGCACGTTTTTCACAGTCCTCACTGTTTTGATCATAACTCGAGAACGATCGAATGTTAGCGTTTGCCGTATGTTGCATCGTGTTCAGCGCATCGAATTACCCCTATGCAGTGAATTTGAAGCGTTTAAGGGAAGTGTACGGTAGTGTTTTGGAAGAAAATAGTTTTTTTCGAAAATCGAGCAATTCGGTGATAACTCAAGAACGGTCGAATGTTAGCGTTTGCCGTATGTTGCATCGTGTTCAGATCATCGAATTAACCATATACAGTGAATTTCAAACGTTTAAGAGAAGTGTACGGTAGTGTTTTAGGCAGAAATTGGTTTTTTCGAAAATCGAGCAATTCGATGATAACTCTCGAACGGTCGAATGTTAGCGTTTGCCGTATGTTGCATCGTGTTCAGCGCATCGAATTACCCCTATGCAGTGAATTTGAAGCGTTTAAGGGAAGTGTACGGTAGTGTTTTGGGAGAAAATTGTGTTTTTCGAAAATCGAGCAATTCGGTGATAACTCAAGAACGGTCGAATGTTAGCGTTTGCCGTATGTTGCATCGTGTTCAGCGCATCGAATTACCCCTATGCAGTGAATTTGAAGCGTTTAAGGGAAGTGTACGGTAGTGTTTTGGAAGAAAATAGTTTTTTTTCGAAAATCGAGCAATTCGGTGATAACTCAAGAACGGTCTAATGTTAGCGTTTGCCGTATGTTGCATCGTGTTCAGATTATCGAATTAACCATATACAGTGAATTTCAAACGTTTAAGAGAAGTGTACGGTAGTGTTTTAGGCAGAAATTGGTTTTTTCGAAAATCGAGCAATTCGATGATAACTCGAGAACCGTCGAATGTTAGCGATCGCCGTATGTTGCATCGTGTTCAGCGCATCAAATTACCCCTATACAGTGAATTTGAAGTGGTTACGGGAAGTGTACGGTAGTGTTTTTGAAGGAAAACCCGTTAATGCGATATTCGTGCGTTTCACGGGCAGAAAAGCACGTTTTTCACAGTCCTCACTGTTTTGATCATAACTCGAGAACGATCGAATGTTAGCGTTTGCCGTATGTTGCATCGTGTTCAGCGCATCGAATTACCCCTATGCAGTGAATTTGAAGCGTTTAAGGGAAGTGTACGGTAGTGTTTTGGAAGAAAATTGTTTTTTTCGAAAATCGAGCAATTCGATGATAACTCTCGAACGGTCGAATGTTAGCGTTTGCCGTATGTTGCATCGTGTTCAGCGCATCGAATTACCGCTATGCAGTGAATTTGAAGCGTTTAAGGGAAGTGTACGGTAATGTTTTTGGCCGAAATTGGTTTTTTCGAAAATCGAGCAATGCGATGATAACTCTCGAACGGTCGAATGTTAGCGTTTGCCGTATGTTGCATCGTGTTCAGCGCATCGAATTACCCCTATGCAGTGAATTTGAAGCGTTTAAGGGAAGTGTACGGTAGTGTTTTGGAAGAAAATTGTTTTTTTCGAAAATCGAGCAATTCGGTGATAACTCGAGAACGGTCGAATGTTAGCGTTTGCCGTATGTTGCATCGTGTTCAGATAATCGAATTAACCATATACAGTGAATTTCAAACGTTTAAGAGAAGTGTACGGTAGTGTTTTCGGCAGAAATTGTTTTTTTCGAAAATCGAGCAATTCGGTGATAACTCGAGAACCGTCCAATGTTAGCGCTCGCCGTATGTTGCATCGTGTTCAGCACACCGTGTTACCCCTACACAGTGAATTTGAAGTGGTTACGGGAAGTGTACGGTAGTGTTTTTGAAGGAAAACCCGTTAATGCGATATTCGTGCGTTTCACGGGCAGAAAAGCACGTTTTTCACAGTCCTCACTGTTTTGATGATAACTCGAGAAAGGTGGAATGTTAGCGTTTGCCGTATGTTGTATGGTGTTCAGTACATCGAACTACCCCTATACAGTGAATTTGAAGCGTTTAGGAGAAGTGTACGGTAGTGTTTTTGGCCGAAATTGTTTTTTTCGAAAATCGAGCAATTCGATGATAACTCTCGAACGGTCGAATGTTAGCGTTTGCCGTATGTTGCATCGTGTTCAGCGCATCGAATTACCCCTATGCAGTGAATTTGAAGCGTTTAAGGGAAGTGTACGGTAGTGTTTTGGAAGAAAATTGTTTTTTTCGAAAATCGAGCAATTCGGTGATAACTCAAGAACGGTCGAATGTTAGCGTTTGCCGGATGTTGCATTGTGTTCAGCACATCGAATTACCCCTATACAGTGAATTTGAAGCGTTTGAGAGAAGTGTACGGTAGTGTTTAGGCAGAAATTTTTTTTTTCGAAAATCGAGCAATTCGGTGATAACTCGAGAACGGTCGAATGTTAGCACTCGCCGTATGTTGCATCGCGTTCAGCGCATCGAATAACCCCTATACAGTGATTTTGAAGTGGTTACGGGAAGTGTACGGTAGTGCTTTTGAAGGAAAACCCGTTAATGCGATATTCGTGCGTTTCACGGGCAGAAAAGCACGTTTTTCACAGTCCTCACTGTTTTGATCATAACTCGAGAACGATCGAATGTTAGCGTTTGCCGTATGTTGCATCGTGTTCAGCGCATCGAATTACCCCTATGCAGTGAATTTGAAGCGTTTAAGGGAAGTGTACGGTAGTGTTTTGGAAGAAAATAGTTTTTTTCGAAAATCGAGCAATTCGGTGATAACTCAAGAACGGTCGAATGTTAGCGTTTGCCGTATGTTGCATCGTGTTCAGATCATCGAATTAACCATATACAGTGAATTTCAAACGTTTAAGAGAAGTGTACGGTAGTGTTTTAGGCAGAAATTGTTTTTTTCGAAAATCGAGCAATTCGATGATAACTCTCGAACGGTCGAATGTTAGCGTTTGCCGTATGTTGCATCGTGTTCAGCGCATCGAATTACCCCTATGCAGTGAATTTGAAGCGTTTAAGGGAAGTGTACGGTAGTGTTTTGGGAGAAAATTGTGTTTTTCGAAAATCGAGCAATTCGGTGATAACTCAAGAACGGTCGAATGTTAGCGTTTGCCGTATGTTGCATCGTGTTCAGCGCATCGAATTACCCCTATGCAGTGAATTTGAAGCGTTTAAGGGAAGTGTACGGTAGTGCTTTTGAAGGAAAACCCGTTAATGCGATATTCGTGCGTTTCACGGGCAGAAAAGCACGTTTTTCACAGTCCTCACTGTTTTGATCATAACTCGAGAATGATCGAATGTTAGCGTTTGCCGTATGTTGCATCGTGTTCAGCGCATCGAATTACACCTATGCAGTGAATTTGAAGCGTTTAAGGGAAGTGTACGGTAGTGTTTTGGGAGAAAATTGTGTTTTTCGAAAATCGAGCAATTCGGTGATAACTCAAGAACGGTCGAATGTTAGCGTTTGCCGTATGTTGCATCGTGTTCAGCGCATCGAATTACCCCTATGCAGTGAATTTGAAGCGTTTAAGGGAAGTGTACGGTAGTGTTTTGGGAGAAAATTGTGTTTTTCGAAAATCGAGCAATTCGGTGATAACTCAAGAACGGTCGAATGTTAGCGTTTGCCGTATGTTGCATCGTGTTCAGCGCATCGAATTACCCCTATGCAGTGAATTTGAAGCGTTTAAGGGAAGTGTACGGTAGTGTTTTGGAAGAAAATAGTTTTTTTTCGAAAATCGAGCAATTCGGTGATAACTCAAGAACGGTCGAATGTTAGCGTTTGCCGTATGTTGCATCGTGTTCAGATTATCGAATTAACCATATACAGTGAATTTCAAACGTTTAAGAGAAGTGTACGGTAGTGTTTTAGGCAGAAATTGGTTTTTTCGAAAATCGAGCAATTCGATGATAACTCGAGAACCGTCGAATGTTAGCGCTCGCCGTATGTTGCATCGTGTTCAGCGCATCAAATTACCCCTATACAGTGAATTTGAAGTGGTTACGGGAAGTGTACGGTAGTGTTTTTGAAGGAAAACCCGTTAATGCGATATTCGTGCGTTTCACGGGCAGAAAAGCACGTTTTTCACAGTCCTCACTGTTTTGATCATAACTCGAGAACGATCGAATGTTAGCGTTTGCCGTATGTTGCATCGTGTTCAGCGCATCGAATTACCCCTATGCAGTGAATTTGAAGCGTTTAAGGGAAGTGTACGGTAGTGTTTTGGAAGAAAATTGTTTTTTTCGAAAATCGAGCAATTCGATGATAACTCTCGAACGGTCGAATGTTAGCGTTTGTCGTATGTTGCATCGTGTTCAGCGCATCGAATTACCGCTATGCAGTGAATTTGAAGCGTTTAAGGGAAGTGTACGGTAATGTTTTTGGCCGAAATTGGTTTTTTCGAAAATCGAGCAATGCGATGATAACTCTCGAACGGTCGAATGTTAGCGTTTGCCGTATGTTGCATCGTGTTCAGCGCATCGAATTACCCCTATGCAGTGAATTTGAAGCGTTTAAGGGAAGTGTACGGTAGTGTTTTAGGCAGAAATTGGTTTTTTCGAAAATCGAGCAATTCGGTGATAACTCAAGAACGGTCGAATGTTAGCGTTTGCCGGATGTTGCATTGTGTTCAGCACATCGAATTACCCCTATACAGTGAATTTGAAGCGTTTGAGAGAAGTGTACGGTAGTGTTTAGACAGAAATTTTTTTTTTCGAAAATCGAGCAATTCGGTGATAACTCGCGAACGGTCGAATGTTAGCACTCGCCGTATGTTGCATCGTGTTCAGCGCATCGAATAACCCCTATACAGTGATTTTGAAGTGGTTACGGGAAGTGTAGGGTAGTGCTTTTGAAGGAAAACCCGTTAATGCGATATCCGTGCGTTTCATGGGCAGAAAAGCACGTTTTTCACAGTCCTCACTGTTTTGATCATGACTCGAGAACGATCGAATGTTAGCGTTTGCCGTATGTTGCATCGTGTTCAGCGCATCGAATTACCCCTATGCAGTGAATTTGAAGCGTTTAAGGGAAGTGTACGGTAGTGTTTTGGAAGAAAATTGTTTTTTTCGAAAATCGAGCAATTCGGTGATAACTCAAGAACGGTCGAATGTTAGCGTTTGCCGTATGTTGCATCGTGTTCAGCGTATCGAATTACCCCTATGCAGTGAATTTGAAGCGTTTAAGGGAAGTGTACGGTAGTGTTTTGGAAGAAAATTGTTTTTTTCGAAAATCGAGCAATTCGGTGATAACTCGAGAACGGTCGAGTGTTAGCGTTTGCCGTATGTTGCATCGTGTTCAGATCATCGAATTAACCATGTACAGTGAATTTCAAACGTTTAAGAGAAGTGTACGGTAGTGTTTTGGAAGAAAATTGTTATTTTCGAAAATCGAACAATTCGATGATACCTCGAGAACGGTCGAATGTTGGCGTTTGCCGTATGTTGCATCGTGTTCAGCACACCGAATTACCCCTACACAGTGAATTTGAAGTGGTTACGGCAAGTGTACGGTAGTGTTTTTGAAGGAAAACCCGTTAATGCGATATTCGTGCGTTTCACGGGCAGAAAAGCACGTTTTTCACAGTCCTCACTGTTTTGATGATAACTCGAGAAAGGTCGAATGTTAGCGTTTGCCGTGTGTTGCATTGTGTTCAGCACATCAAATTACCCCTACACACTGAATTTGAAGCGTTTAAGGGAAGTGTACGGTAATGTTTTTGGCCGAAATTGGTTTTTTCGAAAATCGAGCAATGCGATGATAACTCTCGAACGGTCGAATGTTAGCGTTTGCCGTATGTTGCATCGTGTTCAGCGCATCGAATTACCCCTATGCAGTGAATTTGAAGCGTTTAAGGGAAGTGTACGGTAGTGTTTTAGGCAGAAATTGGTTTTTTCGAAAATCGAGCAATTCGGTGATAACTCAAGAACGGTCGAATGTTAGCGTTTGCCGGATGTTGCATTGTGTTCAGCACATCGAATTACCCCTATACAGTGAATTTGAAGCGTTTGAGAGAAGTGTACGGTAGTGTTTAGGCAGAAATTTTTTTTTTCGAAAATCGAGCAATTCGGTGATAACTCGCGAACGGTCGAATGTTAGCACTCGCCGTATGTTGCATCGTGTTCAGCGCATCGAATAACCCCTATACAGTGATTTTGAAGTGGTTACGGGAAGTGTACGGTAGTGCTTTTGAAGGAAAACCCGTTAATGCGATATCCGTGCGTTTCATGGGCAGAAAAGCACGTTTATCACAGTCCTCACTGTTTTGATCATGACTCGAGAACGATCGAATGTTAGCGCTTGCCGTATGTTGCATCGTGTTCAGCGCATCGAATTACCCCTATGCAGTGAATTTGAAGCGTTTAAGGGAAGTGTACGGTAGTGTTTTGGAAGAAAATTGTTTTTTTCGAAAATCGAGCAATTCGGTGATAACTCAAGAACGGTCGAATGTTAGCGTTTGCCGTATGTTGCATCGTGTTCAGCGTATCGAATTACCCCTATGCAGTGAATTTGAAGCGTTTAAGGGAAGTGTACGGTAGTGTTTTGGAAGAAAATTGTTTTTTTCGAAAATCGAGCAATTCGGTGACAACTCGAGAACGGTCGAATGTTAGCGTTTGCTGTATGTTGCATCGTGTTCAGATCATCGAATTAACCATATACAGTGAATTTCAAACGTTTAAGAGAAGTGTACGGTAGTGTTTTGGAAGAAAATTGTTATTTTCGAAAATCGAACAATTCGATGATACCTCGAGAACGGTCGAATGTTGGCGTTTGCCGTATGTTGCATCGTGTTCAGCACACCGAATTACCCCTACACAGTGAATTTGAAGTGGTTACGGGAAGTGTACGGTAGAGTTTTTGAAGGAAAACCCGTTAATGCGATATTCGTGCGTTTCACGGGCAGAAAAGCACGTTTTTCACAGTCCTCACTGTTTTGATGATAACTCGAGAAAGGTGGAATGTTAGCGTTTGCCATATGTTGTATGGTGTTCAGTACATCGAACTACCCCTATACAGTGAATTTGAAGCGTTTAGGAGAAGTGTACGGTAGTGTTTTTGGCCGAAATTGGTTTTTTCGAAAATCGAGCAATTCGATGATAACTCTCGAACGGTCGAATGTTAGCGTTTGCCGTATGTTGCATCGTGTTCAGCGCATCGAATTACCCCTATGCAGTGAATTTGAAGCGTTTAAGGGAAGTGTACGGTAGTGTTTTGGAAGAAAATATTTTTTTTCGAAAATCGAGCAATTCGGTGATAACTCAAGAACGGTCGAATGTTAGCGTTTGCCGTATGTTGCATCGTGTTCAGATCATCGAATTAACCATATACAGTGAATTTCAAACGTTTAAGAGAAGTGTACGGTAGTGTTTTAGGCAGAAATTGGTTTTTTCGAAAATCGAGCAATTCGATGATAACTCTCGAACGGTCGAATGTTAGCGTTTGCCGTATGTTGCATCGTGTTCAGCGCATCGAATTACCCCTATGCAGTGAATTTGAAGCGTTTAAGGGAAGTGTACGGTAGTGTTTTGGGAGAAAATTGTGTTTTTCGAAAATCGAGCAATTCGGTGATAACTCAAGAACGGTCGAATGTTAGCGTTTGCCGTATGTTGCATCGTGTTCAGCGCATCGAATTACCCCTATGCAGTGAATTTGAAGCGTTTAAGGGAAGTGTACGGTAGTGTTTTGGAAGAAAATAGTTTTTTTTCGAAAATCGAGCAATTCGGTGATAACTCAAGAACGGTCGAATGTTAGCGTTTGCCGTATGTTGCATCGTGTTCAGATTATCGAATTAACCATATACAGTGAATTTCAAACGTTTAAGAGAAGTGTACGGTAGTGTTTTAGGCAGAAATTGGTTTTTTCGAAAATCGAGCAATTCGATGATAACTCGAGAACCGTCGAATGTTAGCGCTCGCCGTATGTTGCATCGTGTTCAGCGCATCGAATAACCCCTATACAGTGATTTTGAAGTGGTTACGGGAAGTGTACGGTAGTGCTTTTGAAGGAAAACCCGTTAATGCGATATTCGTGCGTTTCACGGGCAGAAAAGCACGTTTTTCACAGTCCTCACTGTTTTGATCATAACTCGAGAACGATCGAATGTTAGCGTTTGCCGTATGTTGCATCGTGTTCAGCGCATCGAATTACCCCTATGCAGTGAATTTGAAGCGTTTAAGGGAAGTGTACGGTAGTGTTTTGGAAGAAAATAGTTTTTTTCGAAAATCGAGCAATTCGGTGATAACTCAAGAACGGTCGAATGTTAGCGTTTGCCGTATGTTGCATCGTGTTCAGATCATCGAATTAACCATATACAGTGAATTTCAAACGTTTAAGAGAAGTGTACGGTAGTGTTTTAGGCAGAAATTGGTTTTTTCGAAAATCGAGCAATTCGATGATAACTCTCGAACGGTCGAATGTTAGCGTTTGCCGTATGTTGCATCGTGTTCAGCGCATCGAATTACCCCTATGCAGTGAATTTGAAGCGTTTAAGGGAAGTGTACGGTAGTGTTTTGGGAGAAAATTGTGTTTTTCGAAAATCGAGCAATTCGGTGATAACTCAAGAACGGTCGAATGTTAGCGTTTGCCGTATGTTGCATCGTGTTCAGCGCATCGAATTACCCCTATGCAGTGAATTTGAAGCGTTTAAGGGAAGTGTACGGTAGTGTTTTGGAAGAAAATAGTTTTTTTTCGAAAATCGAGCAATTCGGTGATAACTCAAGAACGGTCTAATGTTAGCGTTTGCCGTATGTTGCATCGTGTTCAGATTATCGAATTAACCATATACAGTGAATTTCAAACGTTTAAGAGAAGTGTACGGTAGTGTTTTAGGCAGAAATTGGTTTTTTCGAAAATCGAGCAATTCGATGATAACTCGAGAACCGTCGAATGTTAGCGATCGCCGTATGTTGCATCGTGTTCAGCGCATCAAATTACCCCTATACAGTGAATTTGAAGTGGTTACGGGAAGTGTACGGTAGTGTTTTTGAAGGAAAACCCGTTAATGCGATATTCGTGCGTTTCACGGGCAGAAAAGCACGTTTTTCACAGTCCTCACTGTTTTGATCATAACTCGAGAACGATCGAATGTTAGCGTTTGCCGTATGTTGCATCGTGTTCAGCGCATCGAATTACCCCTATGCAGTGAATTTGAAGCGTTTAAGGGAAGTGTACGGTAGTGTTTTGGAAGAAAATTGTTTTTTTCGAAAATCGAGCAATTCGATGATAACTCTCGAACGGTCGAATGTTAGCGTTTGCCGTATGTTGCATCGTGTTCAGCGCATCGAATTACCGCTATGCAGTGAATTTGAAGCGTTTAAGGGAAGTGTACGGTAATGTTTTTGGCCGAAATTGGTTTTTTCGAAAATCGAGCAATGCGATGATAACTCTCGAACGGTCGAATGTTAGCGTTTGCCGTATGTTGCATCGTGTTCAGCGCATCGAATTACCCCTATGCAGTGAATTTGAAGCGTTTAAGGGAAGTGTACGGTAGTGTTTTGGAAGAAAATTGTTTTTTTCGAAAATCGAGCAATTCGGTGATAACTCGAGAACGGTCGAATGTTAGCGTTTGCCGTATGTTGCATCGTGTTCAGATAATCGAATTAACCATATACAGTGAATTTCAAACGTTTAAGAGAAGTGTACGGTAGTGTTTTCGGCAGAAATTGTTTTTTTTCGAAAATCGAGCAATTCGGTGATAACTCGAGAACCGTCCAATGTTAGCGCTCGCCGTATGTTGCATCGTGTTCAGCACACCGTGTTACCCCTACACAGTGAATTTGAAGTGGTTACGGGAAGTGTACGGTAGTGTTTTTGAAGGAAAACCCGTTAATGCGATATTCGTGCGTTTCACGGGCAGAAAAGCACGTTTTTCACAGTCCTCACTGTTTTGATGATAACTCGAGAAAGGTGGAATGTTAGCGTTTGCCGTATGTTGTATGGTGTTCAGTACATCGAACTACCCCTATACAGTGAATTTGAAGCGTTTAGGAGAAGTGTACGGTAGTGTTTTTGGCCGAAATTGTTTTTTTCGAAAATCGAGCAATTCGATGATAACTCTCGAACGGTCGAATGTTAGCGTTTGCCGTATGTTGCATCGTGTTCAGCGCATCGAATTACCCCTATGCAGTGAATTTGAAGCGTTTAAGGGAAGTGTACGGTAGTGTTTTGGAAGAAAATTGTTTTTTTCGAAAATCGAGCAATTCGGTGATAACTCAAGAACGGTCGAATGTTAGCGTTTGCCGGATGTTGCATTGTGTTCAGCACATCGAATTACCCCTATACAGTGAATTTGAAGCGTTTGAGAGAAGTGTACGGTAGTGTTTAGGCAGAAATTTTTTTTTTCGAAAATCGAGCAATTCGGTGATAACTCGAGAACGGTCGAATGTTAGCACTCGCCGTATGTTGCATCGCGTTCAGCGCATCGAATAACCCCTATACAGTGATTTTGAAGTGGTTACGGGAAGTGTACGGTAGTGCTTTTGAAGGAAAACCCGTTAATGCGATATTCGTGCGTTTCACGGGCAGAAAAGCACGTTTTTCACAGTCCTCACTGTTTTGATCATAACTCGAGAACGATCGAATGTTAGCGTTTGCCGTATGTTGCATCGTGTTCAGCGCATCGAATTACCCCTATGCAGTGAATTTGAAGCGTTTAAGGGAAGTGTACGGTAGTGTTTTGGAAGAAAATAGTTTTTTTCGAAAATCGAGCAATTCGGTGATAACTCAAGAACGGTCGAATGTTAGCGTTTGCCGTATGTTGCATCGTGTTCAGATCATCGAATTAACCATATACAGTGAATTTCAAACGTTTAAGAGAAGTGTACGGTAGTGTTTTAGGCAGAAATTGTTTTTTTCGAAAATCGAGCAATTCGATGATAACTCTCGAACGGTCGAATGTTAGCGTTTGCCGTATGTTGCATCGTGTTCAGCGCATCGAATTACCCCTATGCAGTGAATTTGAAGCGTTTAAGGGAAGTGTACGGTAGTGTTTTGGGAGAAAATTGTGTTTTTCGAAAATCGAGCAATTCGGTGATAACTCAAGAACGGTCGAATGTTAGCGTTTGCCGTATGTTGCATCGTGTTCAGCGCATCGAATTACCCCTATGCAGTGAATTTGAAGCGTTTAAGGGAAGTGTACGGTAGTGCTTTTGAAGGAAAACCCGTTAATGCGATATTCGTGCGTTTCACGGGCAGAAAAGCACGTTTTTCACAGTCCTCACTGTTTTGATCATAACTCGAGAATGATCGAATGTTAGCGTTTGCCGTATGTTGCATCGTGTTCAGCGCATCGAATTACACCTATGCAGTGAATTTGAAGCGTTTAAGGGAAGTGTACGGTAGTGTTTTGGGAGAAAATTGTGTTTTTCGAAAATCGAGCAATTCGGTGATAACTCAAGAACGGTCGAATGTTAGCGTTTGCCGTATGTTGCATCGTGTTCAGCGCATCGAATTACCCCTATGCAGTGAATTTGAAGCGTTTAAGGGAAGTGTACGGTAGTGTTTTGGGAGAAAATTGTGTTTTTCGAAAATCGAGCAATTCGGTGATAACTCAAGAACGGTCGAATGTTAGCGTTTGCCGTATGTTGCATCGTGTTCAGCGCATCGAATTACCCCTATGCAGTGAATTTGAAGCGTTTAAGGGAAGTGTACGGTAGTGTTTTGGAAGAAAATAGTTTTTTTTCGAAAATCGAGCAATTCGGTGATAACTCAAGAACGGTCGAATGTTAGCGTTTGCCGTATGTTGCATCGTGTTCAGATTATCGAATTAACCATATACAGTGAATTTCAAACGTTTAAGAGAAGTGTACGGTAGTGTTTTAGGCAGAAATTGGTTTTTTCGAAAATCGAGCAATTCGATGATAACTCGAGAACCGTCGAATGTTAGCGCTCGCCGTATGTTGCATCGTGTTCAGCGCATCAAATTACCCCTATACAGTGAATTTGAAGTGGTTACGGGAAGTGTACGGTAGTGTTTTTGAAGGAAAACCCGTTAATGCGATATTCGTGCGTTTCACGGGCAGAAAAGCACGTTTTTCACAGTCCTCACTGTTTTGATCATAACTCGAGAACGATCGAATGTTAGCGTTTGCCGTATGTTGCATCGTGTTCAGCGCATCGAATTACCCCTATGCAGTGAATTTGAAGCGTTTAAGGGAAGTGTACGGTAGTGTTTTGGAAGAAAATTGTTTTTTTCGAAAATCGAGCAATTCGATGATAACTCTCGAACGGTCGAATGTTAGCGTTTGTCGTATGTTGCATCGTGTTCAGCGCATCGAATTACCGCTATGCAGTGAATTTGAAGCGTTTAAGGGAAGTGTACGGTAATGTTTTTGGCCGAAATTGGTTTTTTCGAAAATCGAGCAATGCGATGATAACTCTCGAACGGTCGAATGTTAGCGTTTGCCGTATGTTGCATCGTGTTCAGCGCATCGAATTACCCCTATGCAGTGAATTTGAAGCGTTTAAGGGAAGTGTACGGTAGTGTTTTAGGCAGAAATTGGTTTTTTCGAAAATCGAGCAATTCGGTGATAACTCAAGAACGGTCGAATGTTAGCGTTTGCCGGATGTTGCATTGTGTTCAGCACATCGAATTACCCCTATACAGTGAATTTGAAGCGTTTGAGAGAAGTGTACGGTAGTGTTTAGACAGAAATTTTTTTTTTCGAAAATCGAGCAATTCGGTGATAACTCGCGAACGGTCGAATGTTAGCACTCGCCGTATGTTGCATCGTGTTCAGCGCATCGAATAACCCCTATACAGTGATTTTGAAGTGGTTACGGGAAGTGTAGGGTAGTGCTTTTGAAGGAAAACCCGTTAATGCGATATCCGTGCGTTTCATGGGCAGAAAAGCACGTTTTTCACAGTCCTCACTGTTTTGATCATGACTCGAGAACGATCGAATGTTAGCGTTTGCCGTATGTTGCATCGTGTTCAGCGCATCGAATTACCCCTATGCAGTGAATTTGAAGCGTTTAAGGGAAGTGTACGGTAGTGTTTTGGAAGAAAATTGTTTTTTTCGAAAATCGAGCAATTCGGTGATAACTCAAGAACGGTCGAATGTTAGCGTTTGCCGTATGTTGCATCGTGTTCAGCGTATCGAATTACCCCTATGCAGTGAATTTGAAGCGTTTAAGGGAAGTGTACGGTAGTGTTTTGGAAGAAAATTGTTTTTTTCGAAAATCGAGCAATTCGGTGATAACTCGAGAACGGTCGAGTGTTAGCGTTTGCCGTATGTTGCATCGTGTTCAGATCATCGAATTAACCATGTACAGTGAATTTCAAACGTTTAAGAGAAGTGTACGGTAGTGTTTTGGAAGAAAATTGTTATTTTCGAAAATCGAACAATTCGATGATACCTCGAGAACGGTCGAATGTTGGCGTTTGCCGTATGTTGCATCGTGTTCAGCACACCGAATTACCCCTACACAGTGAATTTGAAGTGGTTACGGCAAGTGTACGGTAGTGTTTTTGAAGGAAAACCCGTTAATGCGATATTCGTGCGTTTCACGGGCAGAAAAGCACGTTTTTCACAGTCCTCACTGTTTTGATGATAACTCGAGAAAGGTCGAATGTTAGCGTTTGCCGTGTGTTGCATTGTGTTCAGCACATCAAATTACCCCTACACACTGAATTTGAAGCGTTTAAGGGAAGTGTACGGTAATGTTTTTGGCCGAAATTGGTTTTTTCGAAAATCGAGCAATGCGATGATAACTCTCGAACGGTCGAATGTTAGCGTTTGCCGTATGTTGCATCGTGTTCAGCGCATCGAATTACCCCTATGCAGTGAATTTGAAGCGTTTAAGGGAAGTGTACGGTAGTGTTTTAGGCAGAAATTGGTTTTTTTCGAAAATCGAGCAATTCGGTGATAACTCAAGAACGGTCGAATGTTAGCGTTTGCCGGATGTTGCATTGTGTTCAGCACATCGAATTACCCCTATACAGTGAATTTGAAGCGTTTGAGAGAAGTGTACGGTAGTGTTTAGGCAGAAATTTTTTTTTTCGAAAATCGAGCAATTCGGTGATAACTCGCGAACGGTCGAATGTTAGCACTCGCCGTATGTTGCATCGTGTTCAGCGCATCGAATAACCCCTATACAGTGATTTTGAAGTGGTTACGGGAAGTGTACGGTAGTGCTTTTGAAGGAAAACCCGTTAATGCGATATCCGTGCGTTTCATGGGCAGAAAAGCACGTTTATCACAGTCCTCACTGTTTTGATCATGACTCGAGAACGATCGAATGTTAGCGCTTGCCGTATGTTGCATCGTGTTCAGCGCATCGAATTACCCCTATGCAGTGAATTTGAAGCGTTTAAGGGAAGTGTACGGTAGTGTTTTGGAAGAAAATTGTTTTTTTCGAAAATCGAGCAATTCGGTGATAACTCAAGAACGGTCGAATGTTAGCGTTTGCCGTATGTTGCATCGTGTTCAGCGTATCGAATTACCCCTATGCAGTGAATTTGAAGCGTTTAAGGGAAGTGTACGGTAGTGTTTTGGAAGAAAATTGTTTTTTTCGAAAATCGAGCAATTCGGTGACAACTCGAGAACGGTCGAATGTTAGCGTTTGCTGTATGTTGCATCGTGTTCAGATCATCGAATTAACCATATACAGTGAATTTCAAACGTTTAAGAGAAGTGTACGGTAGTGTTTTGGAAGAAAATTGTTATTTTCGAAAATCGAACAATTCGATGATACCTCGAGAACGGTCGAATGTTGGCGTTTGCCGTATGTTGCATCGTGTTCAGCACACCGAATTACCCCTACACAGTGAATTTGAAGTGGTTACGGGAAGTGTACGGTAGAGTTTTTGAAGGAAAACCCGTTAATGCGATATTCGTGCGTTTCACGGGCAGAAAAGCACGTTTTTCACAGTCCTCACTGTTTTGATGATAACTCGAGAAAGGTGGAATGTTAGCGTTTGCCATATGTTGTATGGTGTTCAGTACATCGAACTACCCCTATACAGTGAATTTGAAGCGTTTAGGAGAAGTGTACGGTAGTGTTTTTGGCCGAAATTGGTTTTTTCGAAAATCGAGCAATTCGATGATAACTCTCGAACGGTCGAATGTTAGCGTTTGCCGTATGTTGCATCGTGTTCAGCGCATCGAATTACCCCTATGCAGTGAATTTGAAGCGTTTAAGGGAAGTGTACGGTAGTGTTTTGGAAGAAAATATTTTTTTTCGAAAATCGAGCAATTCGGTGATAACTCAAGAACGGTCGAATGTTAGCGTTTGCCGTATGTTGCATCGTGTTCAGATCATCGAATTAACCATATACAGTGAATTTCAAACGTTTAAGAGAAGTGTACGGTAGTGTTTTAGGCAGAAATTGGTTTTTTCGAAAATCGAGCAATTCGATGATAACTCTCGAACGGTCGAATGTTAGCGTTTGCCGTATGTTGCATCGTGTTCAGCGCATCGAATTACCCCTATGCAGTGAATTTGAAGCGTTTAAGGGAAGTGTACGGTAGTGTTTTGGGAGAAAATTGTGTTTTTCGAAAATCGAGCAATTCGGTGATAACTCAAGAACGGTCGAATGTTAGCGTTTGCCGTATGTTGCATCGTGTTCAGCGCATCGAATTACCCCTATGCAGTGAATTTGAAGCGTTTAAGGGAAGTGTACGGTAGTGTTTTGGAAGAAAATAGTTTTTTTTTCGAAAATCGAGCAATTCGGTGATAACTCAAGAACGGTCGAATGTTAGCGTTTGCCGTATGTTGCATCGTGTTCAGATTATCGAATTAACCATATACAGTGAATTTCAAACGTTTAAGAGAAGTGTACGGTAGTGTTTTAGGCAGAAATTGGTTTTTTCGAAAATCGAGCAATTCGATGATAACTCGAGAACCGTCGAATGTTAGCGCTCGCCGTATGTTGCATCGTGTTCAGCGCATCAAATTACCCCTATACAGTGAATTTGAAGTGGTTACGGGAAGTGTACGGTAGTGTTTTTGAAGGAAAACCCGTTAATGCGATATTCGTGCGTTTCACGGGCAGAAAAGCACGTTTTTCACAGTCCTCACTGTTTTGATCATAACTCGAGAACGATCGAATGTTAGCGTTTGCCGTATGTTGCATCGTGTTCAGCGCATCGAATTACCCCTATGCAGTGAATTTGAAGCGTTTAAGGGAAGTGTACGGTAGTGTTTTGGAAGAAAATTGTTTTTTTCGAAAATCGAGCAATTCGATGATAACTCTCGAACGGTCGAATGTTAGCGTTTGCCGTATGTTGCATCGTGTTCAGCGCATCGAATTACCGCTATGCAGTGAATTTGAAGCGTTTAAGGGAAGTGTACGGTAATGTTTTTGGCCGAAATTGGTTTTTTCGAAAATCGAGCAATGCGATGATAACTCTCGAACGGTCGAATGTTAGCGTTTGCCGTATGTTGCATCGTGTTCAGCGCATCGAATTACCCCTATGCAGTGAATTTGAAGCGTTTAAGGGAAGTGTACGGTAGTGTTTTGGAAGAAAATTGTTTTTTTCGAAAATCGAGCAATTCGGTGATAACTCGAGAACGGTCGAATGTTAGCGTTTGCCGTATGTTGCATCGTGTTCAGATAATCGAATTAACCATATACAGTGAATTTCAAACGTTTAAGAGAAGTGTACGGTAGTGTTTTAGGCAGAAATTGGTTTTTTCGAAAATCGAGCAATTCGGTGATAACTCGAGAACCGTCCAATGTTAGCGCTCGCCGTATGTTGCATCGTGTTCAGCACACCGAATTACCCCTACACAGTGAATTTGAAGTGGTTACGGGAAGTGTACGGTAGTGTTTTTGAAGGAAAACCCGTTAATGCGATATTCGTGCGTTTCACGGGCAGAAAAGCACGTTTTTCACAGTCCTCACTGTTTTGATGATAACTCGAGAAAGGTGGAATGTTAGCGTTTGCCGTATGTTGTATGGTGTTCAGTACATCGAACTACCCCTATACAGTGAATTTGAAGCGTTTAGGAGAAGTGTACGGTAGTGTTTTTGGCCGAAATTGGTTGTTTCGAAAATCGAGCAATTCGATGATAACTCTCGAACCGTCGAATGTTAGCGTTTGCCGTATGTTGCATCGTGTTCAGCGCATCGAATTACCCCTATGCAGTGAATTTGAAGCGTTTAAGGGAAGTGTACGGTAGTGTTTTGGAAGAAAATTGTTTTTTTCGAAAATCGAGCAATTCGGTGATAACTCGAGAACGGTCGAATGTTAGCGTTTGCCGTATGTTGCATCGTGTTCAGATCATCGAATTAACCATATACAGTGAATTTCAAACGTTTAAGAGAAGTGTACGGTAGTGTTTTAGGCAGAAATTGGTTTTTTCGAAAATCGAGCAATTCGGTGATAACTCGAGAACCGTCGAATGTTAGCGCTCGCCGTATGTTGCATCGTGTTCAGCACACCGAATTACCCCTACACAGTGAATTTGAAGTGGTTACGGGAAGTGTACGGTAGTGTTTTTGAAGGAAAACCCGTTAATGCGATATTCGTGCGTTTCACGGGCAGAAAAGCACGTTTTTCACAGTCCTCACTGTTTTGATGATAACTCGAGAAAGGTGGATTGTGAGCGTTTGCCGTATGTTGTATGGTGTTCAGTATATCGAACTACCCCTATACAGTGAATTTGAAGCGTTTAGGAGAAGTGTACGGTAGTGTTTTTGGCCGAAATTGGTTTTTTCGAAAATCGAGCAATTCGATGATAACTCTCGAACGGTCGAATGTTAGCGTTTGCCGTATGTTGCATCGTGTTCAGCGCATCGAATTACCCCTATGCAGTGAATTTGAAGCGTTTAAGGGAAGTGTACGGTAGTGTTTTGGAAGAAAATTGTTTTTTTCGAAAATCGAGCAATTCGGTGATAACTCAAGAACGGTCGAATGTTAGCGTTTGCCGGATGTTGCATTGTGTTCAGCACATCGAATAACCCCTATACAGTGATTTTGAAGTGGTTACGGGAAGTGTACGGTAGTGCTTTTGAAGGAAAACCCGTTAATGCGATATTCGTGCGTTTCACGGGCAGAAAAGCACGTTTTTCACAGTCCTCACTGTTTTGATCATAACTCGAGAACGATCGAATGTTAGCGTTTGCCGTATGTTGCATCGTGTTCAGCGCATCGAATTACACCTATGCAGTGAATTTGAAGCGTTTAAGGGAAGTGTACGGTAGTGTTTTGGGAGAAAATTGTGTTTTTCGAAAATCGAGCAATTCGGTGATAACTCAAGAACGGTCGAATGTTAGCGTTTGCCGTATGTTGCATCGTGTTCAGCGCATCGAATTACCCCTATGCAGTGAATTTGAAGCGTTTAAGGGAAGTGTACGGTAGTGTTTTGGAAGAAAATTGTTTTTTTCGAAAATCGAGCAATTCGGTGATAACTCGAGAACGGTCGAATGTTAGCGTTTGCCGTATGTTGCATCGTGTTCAGATCATCGAATTAACCATATACAGTGAATTTCAAACGTTTAAGAGAAGTGTACGGTAGTGTTTTAGGCAGAAATTGGTTTTTTCGAAAATCGAGCAATTCGGTGATAACTCGAGAACCGTCGAATGTTAGCGCTCGCCGTATGTTGCATCGTGTTCAGCACACCGAATTACCCCTACATAGTGAATTTGAAGTGGTTACGGGAAGTGTACGGTAGTGTTTTTGAAGGAAAACCCGTTAATGCGATATTCGTGCGTTTCACGGGCAGAAAAGCACGTTTTTCACAGTCCTCACTGTTTTGATGATAACTCGAGAAAGGTGGAATGTTAGCGTTTGCCGTATGTTGTATGGTGTTCAGTACATCGAACTACCCCTATACAGTGAATTTGAAGCGTTTAGGAGAAGTGTACGGTAGTGTTTTTGGCCGAAATTGGTTTTTTCGAAAATCGAGCAATTCGATGATAACTCTCGAACGGTCGAATGTTAGCGTTTGCCGTATGTTGCATCGTGTTCAGCGCATCGAATTACCCCTATGCAGTGAATTTGAAGCGTTTAAGGGAAGTGTACGGTAGTGTTTTGGAAGAAAATTGTTTTTTTCGAAAATCGAGCAATTCGGTGATAACTCAAGAACGGTCGAATGTTAGCGTTTGCCGGATGTTGCATTGTGTTCAGCACATCGAATTACCCCTATACAGTGAATTTGAAGCGTTTGAGAGAAGTGTACGGTAGTGTTTAGGCAGAAATTTTTTTTTTCGAAAATCGAGCAATTCGGTGATAACTCGAGAACGGTCGAATGTTAGCACTCGCCGTATGTTGCATCGCGTTCAGCGCATCGAATAACCCCTATACAGTGATTTTGAAGTGGTTACGGGAAGTGTACGGTAGTGCTTTTGAAGGAAAACCCGTTAATGCGATATTCGTGCGTTTCACGGGCAGAAAAGCACGTTTTTCACAGTCCTCACTGTTTTGATCATAACTCGAGAACGATCGAATGTTAGCGTTTGCCGTATGTTGCATCGTGTTCAGCGCATCGAATTACCCCTATGCAGTGAATTTGAAGCGTTTAAGGGAAGTGTACGGTAGTGTTTTGGAAGAAAATAGTTTTTTTCGAAAATCGAGCAATTCGGTGATAACTCAAGAACGGTCGAATGTTAGCGTTTGCCGTATGTTGCATCGTGTTCAGATCATCGAGTTAACCATATACAGTGAGTTTCAAACGTTTAAGAGAAGTGTACGGTAGTGTTTTAGGCAGAAATTGGTTTTTTCGAAAATCGAGCAATTCGATGATAACTCTCGAACGGTCGAATGTTAGCGTTTGCCGTATGTTGCATCGTGTTCAGCGCATCGAATTACCCCTATGCAGTGAATTTGAAGCGTTTAAGGGAAGTGTACGGTAGTGTTTTGGGAGAAAATTGTGTTTTTCGAAAATCGAGCAATTCGGTGATAACTCAAGAACGGTCGAATGTTAGCGTTTGCCGTATGTTGCATCGTGTTCAGCGCATCGAATTACCCCTATGCAGTGAATTTGAAGCGTTTAAGGGAAGTGTACGGTAGTGTTTTGGAAGAAAATAGTTTTTTTTCGAAAATCGAGCAATTCGGTGATAACTCAAGAACGGTCGAATGTTAGCGTTTGCCGTATGTTGCATCGTGTTCAGATTATCGAATTAACCATATACAGTGAATTTCAAACGTTTAAGAGAAGTGTACGGTAGTGTTTTAGGCAGAAATTGGTTTTTTCGAAAATCGAGCAATTCGATGATAACTCGAGAACCGTCGAATGTTAGCGCTCGCCGTATGTTGCATCGTGTTCAGCGCATCAAATTACCCCTATAGAGTGAATTTGAAGTGGTTACGGGAAGTGTACGGTAGTGTTTTTGAAGGAAAACCCGTTAATGCGATATTCGTGCGTTTCACGGGCAGAAAAGCACGTTTTTCACAGTCCTCACTGTTTTGATCATAACTCGAGAACGATCGAATGTTAGCGTTTGCCGTATGTTGCATCGTGTTCAGCGCATCGAATTACCCCTATGCAGTGAATTTGAAGCGTTTAAGGGAAGTGTACGGTAGTGTTTTGGAAGAAAATTGTTTTTTTCGAAAATCGAGCAATTCGATGATAACTCTCGAACGGTCGAATGTTAGCGTTTGCCGTATGTTGCATCGTGTTCAGCGCATCGAATTACCGCTATGCAGTGAATTTGAAGCGTTTAAGGGAAGTGTACGGTAATGTTTTTGGCCGAAATTGGTTTTTTCGAAAATCGAGCAATGCGATGATAACTCTCGAACGGTCGAATGTTAGCGTTTGCCGTATGTTGCATCGTGTTCAGCGCATCGAATTACCCCTATGCAGTGAATTTGAAGCGTTTAAGGGAAGTGTACGGTAGTGTTTTAGGCAGAAATTGGTTTTTTCGAAAATCGAGCAATTCGGTGATAACTCAAGAACGGTCGAATGTTAGCGTTTGCCGGATGTTGCATTGTGTTCAGCACATCGAATTACCCCTATACAGTGAATTTGAAGCGTTTGAGAGAAGTGTACGGTAGTGTTTAGGCAGAAATTTTTTTTTTCGAAAATCGAGCAATTCGGTGATAACTCGCGAACGGTCGAATGTTAGCACTCGCCGTATGTTGCATCGTGTTCAGCGCATCGAATAACCCCTATACAGTGATTTTGAAGTGGTTACGGGAAGTGTACGGTAGTGCTTTTGAAGGAAAACCCGTTAATGCGATATCCGTGCGTTTCATGGGCAGAAAAGCACGTTTATCACAGTCCTCACTGTTTTGATCATGACTCGAGAACGATCGAATGTTAGCGTTTGCCGTATGTTGCATCGTGTTCAGCGCATCGAATTACCCCTATGCAGTGAATTTGAAGCGTTTAAGGGAAGTGTACGGTAGTGTTTTGGAAGAAAATTGTTTTTTTCGAAAATCGAGCAATTCGGTGATAACTCAAGAACGGTCGAATGTTAGCGTTTGCCGTATGTTGCATCGTGTTCAGCGTATCGAATTACCCCTATGCAGTGAATTTGAAGCGTTTAAGGGAAGTGTACGGTAGTGTTTTGGAAGAAAATTGTTTTTTTCGAAAATCGAGCAATTCGGTGATAACTCGAGAACGGTCGAGTGTTAGCGTTTGCCGTATGTTGCATCGTGTTCAGATCATCGAATTAACCATGTACAGTGAATTTCAAACGTTTAAGAGAAGTGTACGGTAGTGTTTTGGAAGAAAATTGTTATTTTCGAAAATCGAACAATTCGATGATACCTCGAGAACGGTCGAATGCTGGCGTTTGCCGTATGTTGCATCGTGTTCAGCACACCGAATTACCCCTACACAGTGAATTTGAAGTGGTTACGGGAAGTGTACGGTAGTGTTTTTGAAGGAAAACCCGTTAATGCGATATTCGTGCGTTTCACGGGCAGAAAAGCACGTTTTTCACAGTCCTCACTGTTTTGATGATAACTCGAGAAAGGTCGAATGTTAGCGCTCGCCGTATGTTGCATCGTGTTCAGCGCATCAAATTACCCCTATACAGTGAATTTGAAGTGGTTACGGGAAGTGTACGGTAGTGTTTTTGAAGGAAAACCCGTTAATGCGATATTCGTGCGTTTCACGGGCAGAAAAGCACGTTTTTCACAGTCCTCACTGTTTTGATCATAACTCGAGAACGATCGAATGTTAGCGTTTGCCGTATGTTGCATCGTGTTCAGCGCATCGAATTACCCCTATGCAGTGAATTTGAAGCGTTTAAGGGAAGTGTACGGTAGTGTTTTGGAAGAAAATTGTTTTTTTCGAAAATCGAGCAATTCGATGATAACTCTCGAACGGTCGAATGTTAGCGTTTGCCGTATGTTGCATCGTGTTCAGCGCATCGAATTACCCCTATGCAGTGAATTTGAAGCGTTTAAGGGAAGTGTACGGTAATGTTTTTGGCCGAAATTGGTTTTTTCGAAAATCGAGCAATGCGATGATAACTCTCGAACGGTCGAATGTTAGCGTTTGCCGTATGTTGCATCGTGTTCAGCGCATCGAATTACCCCTATGCAGTGAATTTGAAGCGTTTAAGGGAAGTGTACGGTAGTGTTTTAGGCAGAAATTGTTTTTTTCGAAAATCGAGCAATTCGGTGATAACTCAAGAACGGTCGAATGTTAGCGTTTGCCGGATGTTGCATTGTGTTCAGCACATCGAATTACCCCTATACAGTGAATTTGAAGCGTTTGAGAGAAGTGTACGGTAGTGTTTAGGCCGAAATTTTTTTTTTCGAAAATCGAGCAATTCGGTGATAACTCGCGAACGGTCGAATGTTAGCACTCGCCGTATGTTGCATCGTGTTCAGCGCATCGAATAACCCCTATACAGTGATTTTGAAGTGGTTACGGGAAGTGTAGGGTAGTGCTTTTGAAGGAAAACCCGTTAATGCGATATCCGTGCGTTTCATGGGCAGAAAAGCACGTTTTTCACAGTCCTCACTGTTTTGATCATGACTCGAGAACGATCGAATGTTAGCGTTTGCCGTATGTTGCATCGTGTTCAGCGCATCGAATTACCCCTATGCAGTGAATTTGAAGCGTTTAAGGGAAGTGTACGGTAGTGTTTTGGAAGAAAATTGTTTTTTTCGAAAATCGAGCAATTCGGTGATAACTCAAGAACGGTCGAATGTTAGCGTTTGCCGTATGTTGCATCGTGTTCAGCGTATCGAATTACCCCTATGCAGTGAATTTGAAGCGTTTAAGGGAAGTGTACGGTAGTGTTTTGGAAGAAAATTGTTTTTTTCGAAAATCGAGCAATTCGGTGAAAACTCCAGAACGGTCGAATGTTAGCGTTTGCCGTATGTTGCATCGTGTTCAGATCATCGAATTAACCATATACAGTGAATTTCAAACGTTTAAGAGAAGTGTACGGTAGTGTTTTAGGCAGAAATTGGTTTTTTCGAAAATCGAGCAATTCGGTGATAACTCGAGAACCGTCGAATGTTAGCGCTCGCCGTATGTTGCATCGTGTTCAGCGCATCAAATTACCCCTATACAGTGAATTTGAAGTGGTTACGGGAAGTGTACGGTAGTGTTTTTGAAGGAAAACCCGTTAATGCGATATTCGTGCGTTTCACGGGCAGAAAAGCACGTTTTTCACAGTCCTCACTGTTTTGATCATAACTCGAGAACGATCGAATGTTAGCGTTTGCCGTATGTTGCATCGGGTTCAGCGCATCGAATTACCCCTATGCAGTGAATTTGAAGCGTTTAAGGGAAGTGTACGGTAGTGTTTTGGAAGAAAATTGTTTTTTTTCGAAAATCGAGCAATTCGGTGATAACTCGAGAACGGTCGAATGTTAGCGTTTGCTGTATGTTGCATCGTGTTCAGATCATCGAATTACCCATATACAGTGAATTTCAAACGTTTAAGAGAAGTGTACGGTAGTGTTTTGGAAGAAAATTGTTATTTTCGAAAATCGAACAATTCGATGATACCTCGAGAACGGTGGAATGTTGGCGTTTGCCGTATGTTGCATCGTGTTTAGCACACCGAATTACCCCTACACAGTGAATTTGAAGCGGTTACGGGAAGTGTACGGTAGTGTTTTTGAAGGAAAACCCGTTAATGCGATATTCGTGCGTTTCACGGGCAGAAAAGCACGTTTTTCACAGTCCTCACTGTTTTGATGATAACTCGAGAAAGGTGGAATGTTAGCGTTTGCCGTATGTTGTATGGTGTTCAGTACATCGAACTACCCCTATACAGTGAATTTGAAGCGTTTAGGAGAAGTGTACGGTAGTGTTTTTGGCCGAAATTGGTTTTTTCGAAAATCGAGCAATTCGATGATAACTCTCGAACGGTCGAATGTTAGCGTTTGCCGTATGTTGCATCGTGTTCAGCGCATCGAATTACCCCTATGCAGTGAATTTGAAGCGTTTAAGGGAAGTGTACGGTAGTGTTTTGGAAGAAAATTGTTTTTTTCGAAAATCGAGCAATTCGGTGATAACTCAAGAACGGTCGAATGTTAGCGTTTGCCGGATGTTGCATTGTGTTCAGCACATCGAATTACCCCTATACAGTGAATTTGAAGCGTTTGAGAGAAGTGTACGGTAGTGTTTAGGCAGAAATTTTTTTTTTCGAAAATCGAGCAATTCGGTGATAACTCGAGAACGGTCGAATGTTAGCACTCGCCGTATGTTGCATCGTGTTCAGCGCAGCGAATAACCCCTATACAGTGATTTTGAAGTGGTTACGGGAAGTGTACGGTAGTGCTTTTGAAGGAAAACCCGTTAATGCGATATTCGTGCGTTTCACGGGCAGAAAAGCACGTTTTTCACAGTCCTCACTGTTTTGATCATAACTCGAGAACGATCGAATGTTAGCGTTTGCCGTATGTTGCATCGTGTTCAGCGCATCGAATTACCCCTATGCAGTGAATTTGAAGCGTTTAAGGGAAGTGTACGGTAGTGTTTTGGAAGAAAATAGTTTTTTTCGAAAATCGAGCAATTCGGTGATAACTCAAGAACGGTCGAATGTTAGCGTTTGCCGTATGTTGCATCGTGTTCAGATCATCGAATTAACCATATACAGTGAATTTCAAACGTTTAAGAGAAGTGTACGGTAGTGTTTTAGGCAGAAATTGGTTTTTTCGAAAATCGAGCAATTCGATGATAACTCTCGAACGGTCGAATGTTAGCGTTTGCCGTATGTTGCATCGTGTTCAGCGCATCGAATTACCCCTATGCAGTGAATTTGAAGCGTTTAAGGGAAGTGTACGGTAGTGTTTTGGGAGAAAATTGTGTTTTTCGAAAATCGAGCAATTCGGTGATAACTCAAGAACGGTCGAATGTTAGCATTTGCCGTATGTTGCATCGTGTTCAGCGCATCGAATTACCCCTATGCAGTGAATTTGAAGCGTTTAAGGGAAGTGTACGGTAGTGTTTTGGAAGAAAATTGTTTTTTTCGAAAATCGAGCAATTCGGTGATAACTCGAGAACGGTCGAATGTTAGCGTTTGCCGTATGTTGCATCGTGTTCAGATCATCGAATTAACCATATACAGTGAATTTCAAACGTTTAAGAGAAGTGTACGGTAGTGTTTTAGGCAGAAATTGGTTTTTTCGAAAATCGAGCAATTCGGTGATAACTCAAGAACCGTCGAATGTTAGCGCTCGCCGTATGTTGCATCGTGTTCAGCACACCGAATTACCCCTACACAGTGAATTTGAAGTGGTTACGGGAAGTGTACGGTAGTGTTTTTGAAGGAAAACCCGTTAATGCGATATTCGTGCGTTTCACGGGCAGAAAAGCACGTTTTTCACAGTCCTCACTGTTTTGATGATAACTCGAGAAAGGTGGAATGTTAGCATTTGCCGTATGTTGTATGGTGTTCAGTACATCGAACTACCCCTATACAGTGAATTTGAAGCGTTTAGGAGAAGTGTACGGTAGTGTTTTTGGCCGAAATTGGTTTTTTCGAAAATCGAGCAATTCGATGATAACTCTCGAACGGTCGAATGTTAGCGTTTGCCGTATGTTGCAACGTGTTCAGCGCATCGAATTACCCCTATGCAGTGAATTTGAAGCGTTTGAGAGAAGTGTACGGTAGTGTTTAGGCAGAAATTTTTTTTTTCGAAAATCGAGCAATTCGGTGATAACTCGAGAACGGTCGAATGTTAGCACTCGCCGTATGTTGCATCGTGTTCAGCGCATCGAATAACCCCTATACAGTGATTTTGAAGTGGTTACGGGAAGTGTACGGTAGTGCTTTTGAAGGAAAACCCGTTAATGCGATATTCGTGCGTTTCACGGGCAGAAAAGCACGTTTTTCACAGTCCTCACTGTTTTGATCATAACTCGAGAACGATCGAATGTTAGCGTTTGCCGTATGTTGCATCGTGTTCAGCGCATCGAATTACCCCTATGCAGTGAATTTGAAGCGTTTAAGGGAAGTGTACGGTAGTGTTTTGGAAGAAAATAGTTTTTTTCGAAAATCGAGCAATTCGGTGATAACTCAAGAACGGTCGAATGTTAGCGTTTGCCGTATGTTGCATCGTGTTCAGATCATCGAATTAACCATATACAGTGAATTTCAAACGTTTAAGAGAAGTGTACGGTAGTGTTTTAGGCAGAAATTGGTTTTTTCGAAAATCGAGCAATTCGATGATAACTCTCGAACGGTCGAATGTTAGCGTTTGCCGTATGTTGCATCGGGTTCAGCGCATCGAATTACCCCTATGCAGTGAATTTGAAGCGTTTAAGGGAAGTGTACGGTAGTGTTTTGGAAGAAAATTTTTTTTTTCGAAAATCGAGCAATTCGGTGATAACTCGAGAACGGTCGAATGTTAGCGTTTGCTGTATGTTGCATCGTGTTCAGATCATCGAATTAACCATATACAGTGAATTTCAAACGTTTCAGAGAAGTGTACGGTAGTGTTTTGGAAGAAAATTCTTATTTTCGAAAATCGAACAATTCGATGATACCTCGAGAACGGTCGAATGTTGGCGTTTGCCGTATGTTGCATCGTGTTCAGCACACCGAATTACCCCTACACAGTGAATTTGAAGTGGTTACGGGAAGTGTACGGTAGTGTTTTTGAAAGAAAACCCGTTAATGCGATATTCGTGCGTTTCGCGGGCAGAAAAGCACGTTTTTCACAGTCCTCACTGTTTTGATGATAACTCGAGAAAGGTGGAATGTTAGCGTTTGCCGTATGTTGTATGGTGTTCAGTACATCGAACTACCCCTATACAGTGAATTTGAAGCGTTTAGGAGAAGTGTACGGTAGTGTTTTTGGCCGAAATTGTTTTTTTCGAAAATCGAGCAATTCCATGATAACTCTCGAACGGTCGAATGTTAGCGTTTGCCGTATGTTGCATCGTGTTCAGCGCATCGAATTACCCCTATGCAGTGAATTTGAAGCGTTTAAGGGAAGTGTACGGTAGTGTTTTGGAAGAAAATTGTTTTTTTCGAAAATCGAGCAATTCGGTGATAACTCGAGAACGGTCGAATGTTAGCGTTTGCCGTATGTTGCATCGTGTTCAGATCATCGAATTAACCATATACAGTGAATTTCAAACGTTTAAGAGAAGTGTACGGTAGTGTTTTGGAAGAAAATTGTTTTTTTCGAAAATCGAGCAATTCGGTGATAACTCGAGAACCGTCGAATGTTAGCGCTCGCCGTATGTTGCATCGTGTTCAGCGCATCAAATTACCCCTATACAGTGAATTTGAAGTGGTTACGGGAAGTGTACGGTAGTGTTTTTGAAGGAAAACCCGTTAATGCGATATTCGTGCGTTTCACGGGCAGAAAAGCACGTTTTTCACAGTCCTCACTGTTTTGATCATAACTCGAGAACGAACGAATGTTAGCGTTTGCCGTATGTTGAATCGGGTTCAGCGCATCGAATTACCCCTATGCAGTGAATTTGAAGCGTTTAAGGGAAGTGTACGGTAGTGTTTTGGAAGAAAATTGTTTTTTTCGAAAATCGAGCAATTCGGTGATAACTCGAGAACGGTCGAATGTTAGCGTTTGCTGTATGTTGCATCGTGTTCAGATCATCGAATTAACCATATACAGTGAATTTCAAACGTTTAAGAGAACTGTACGGTAGTGTTTTGGAAGAAAATGGTTATTTTCGAAAATCGAACAATTCGATGATACCTCGAGAACGGTCGAATGTTGGCGTTTGCCGTATGTTGCGTCGTGTTCAGCACACCGAATTACCCCTACACAGTGAATTTGAAGTGGTTACGGGAAGTGTACGGTAGTGTTTTTGAAGGAAAACCCGTTAATGCGATATTCGTGCATTTCACGGGCAGAAAAGCACCTTTTTCACAGTCCTCACTGTTTTGATGATAACTCGAGAAAGGTGGAATGTTAGCGTTTGCCGTATGTTGTATGGTGTTCAGTACATCGAACTACCCCTATACAGTGAATTTGAAGCGTTTAGGAGAAGTGTACGGTAGTGTTTTTGGCCGAAATTGTTTTTTTCGAAAATCGAGCAATTCGATGATAACTCTCGAACGGTCGAATGTTAGCGTTTGCCGTATGTTGCATCGTGTTCAGCGCATCGAATTACCCCTATGCAGTGAATTTGAAGCGTTTGAGAGAAGTGTACGGTAGTGTTTAGGCAGAAATTTTTTTTTTCGAAAATCGAGCAATTCGGTGATAACTCGAGAACGGTCGAATGTTAGCACTCGCCGTATGTTGCATCGTGTTCAGCGCATCGAATAACCCCTATACAGTGATTTTGAAGTGGTTACGGGAAGTGTAGGGTAGTGCTTTTGAAGGAAAACCCGTTAATGCGATATCCGTGCGTTTCATGGGCAGAAAAGCACGTTTTTCACAGTCCTCACTGTTTTGATCATGACTCGAGAACGATCGAATGTTAGCGTTTGCCGTATGTTGCATCGTGTTCAGCGCATCGAATTACCCCTATGCAGTGAATTTGAAGCGTTTAAGGGAAGTGTACGGTAGTGTTTTGGAAGAAAATAGTTTTTTTCGAAAATCGAGCAATTCGGTGATAACTCAAGAACGGTCGAATGTTAGCGTTTGCCGTATGTTGCATCGTGTTCAGATCATCGAATTAACCATATACAGTGAATTTCAAACGTTTAAGAGAAGTGTACGGTAGTGTTTTAGGCAGAAATTGGTTTTTTCGAAAATCGAGCAATTCGATGATAACTCTCGAACGGTCGAATGTTAGCGTTTGCCGTATGTTGCATCGTGTTCAGCGCATCGAATTACCCCTATGCAGTGAATTTGAAGCGTTTAAGGGAAGTGTACGGTAGTGTTTTGGAAGAAAATTGTTTTTTTCGAAAATCGAGCAATTCGGTGATAACTCGAGAACGGTCGAATGTTAGCGTTTGCCGTATGTTGCATCGTGTTCAGATCATCGAATTAACCATATACAGTGAATTTCAAACGTTTAAGAGAAGTGTACGGTAGTGTTTTGGAAGAAAATTGTTTTTTTCGAAAATCGAGCAATTCGGTGATAACTCGAGAACCGTCGAATGTTAGCGCTCGCCGTATGTTGCATCGTGTTCAGCGCATCAAATTACCCCTATACAGTGAATTTGAAGTGGTTACGGGAAGTGTACGGTAGTGTTTTTGAAGGAAAACCCGTTAATGCGATATTCGTGCGTTTCACGGGCAGAAAAGCACGTTTTTCACAGTCCTCACTGTTTTGATCATAACTCGAGAACGAACGAATGTTAGCGTTTGCCGTATGTTGCATCGTGTTCAGATCATCGAATTAACCATATACAGTGAATTTCAAACGTTTAAGAGAAGTGTACGGTAGTGTTTTGGAAGAAAATGGTTATTTTCGAAAATCGAACAATTCGATGATACCTCGAGAACGGTCGAATGTTGGCGTTTGCCGTATGTTGCATCGTGTTCAGCACACCGAATTACCCCTACACAGTGAATTTGAAGTGGTTACGGGAAGTGTACGGTAGTGTTTTTGAAGGAAAACCCGTTAATGCGATATTCGTGCATTTCACGGGCAGAAAAGCACCTTTTTCACAGTCCTCACTGTTTTGATGATAACTCGAGAAAGGTGGAATGTTAGCGTTTGCCGTATGTTGTATGGTGTTCAGTACATCGAACTACCCCTATACAGTGAATTTGAAGCGTTTAGGAGAAGTGTACGGTAGTGTTTTTGGCCGAAATTGTTTTTTTCGAAAATCGAGCAATTCGATGATAACTCTCGAACGGTCGAATGTTAGCGTTTGCCGTATGTTGCATCGTGTTCAGCGCATCGAATTACCCCTATGCAGTGAATTTGAAGCGTTTGAGAGAAGTGTACGGTAGTGTTTAGGCAGAAATTTTTTTTTTCGAAAATCGAGCAATTCGGTGATAACTCGAGAACGGTCGAATGTTAGCACTCGCCGTATGTTGCATCGTGTTCAGCGCATCGAATAACCCCTATACAGTGATTTTGAAGTGGTTACGGGAAGTGTAGGGTAGTGCTTTTGAAGGAAAACCCGTTAATGCGATATCCGTGCGTTTCATGGGCAGAAAAGCACGTTTTTCACAGTCCTCACTGTTTTGATCATGACTCGAGAACGATCGAATGTTAGCGTTTGCCGTATGTTGCATCGTGTTCAGCGCATCGAATTACCCCTATGCAGTGAATTTGAAGCGTTTAAGGGAAGTGTACGGTAGTGTTTTGGAAGAAAATTGTTTTTTTCGAAAATCGAGCAATTCGGTGATAACTCAAGAACGGTCGAATGTTAGCGTTGGCCGTATGTTGCATCGTGTTCAGCGTATCGAATTACCCCTATGCAGTGAATTTGAAGCGTTTAAGGGAAGTGTACGGTAGTGTTTTGGAAGAAAATTGTTTTTTTCGAAAATCGAGCAATTCGGTGAAAACTCCAGAACGGTCGAATGTTAGCGTTTGCCGTATGTTGCATCGTGTTCAGATCATCGAATTAACCATATACAGTGAATTTCAAACGTTTAAGAGAAGTGTACGGTAGTGTTTTAGGCAGAAATTGGTTTTTTCGAAAATCGAGCAATTCGGTGATAACTCGAGAACCGTCGAATGTTAGCGCTCGCCGTATGTTGCATCGTGTTCAGCGCATCAAATTACCCCTATACAGTGAATTTGAAGTGGTTACGGGAAGTGTACGGTAGTGTTTTTGAAGGAAAACCCGTTAATGCGATATTCGTGCGTTTCACGGGCAGAAAAGCACGTTTTTCACAGTCCTCACTGTTTTGATCATAACTCGAGAACGATCGAATGTTAGCGTTTGCCGTATGTTGCATCGGGTTCAGCGCATCGAATTACCCCTATGCAGTGAATTTGCAGCGTTTAAGGGAAGTGTACGGTAGTGTTTTGGAAGAAAATTGTTTTTTTTCGAAAATCGAGCAATTCGGTGATAACTCGAGAACGGTCGAATGTTAGCGTTTGCTGTATGTTGCATCGTATTCAGATCATCGAATTACCCATATACAGTGAATTTCAAACGTTTAAGAGAAGTGTACGGTAGTGTTTTGGAAGAAAATTGTTATTTTCGAAAATCGAACAATTCGATGATACCTCGAGAACGGTCGAATGTTGGCGTTTGCCGTATGTTGCATCGTGTTCAGCACACCGAATTACCCCTACACAGTGAATTTGAAGTGGTTACGGGAAGTGTACGGTAGTGTTTTTGAAGGAAAACCCGTTAATGCGATATTCGTGCGTTTCACGGGCAGAAAAGCACGTTTTTCACAGTCCTCACTGTTTTGATGATAACTCGAGAAAGGTGGAATGTTAGCGTTTGCCGTATGTTGTATGGTGTTCAGTACATCGAACTACCCCTATACAGTGAATTTGAAGCGTTTAGGAGAAGTGTACGGTAGTGTTTTTGGCCGAAATTGGTTTTTTCGAAAATCGAGCAATTCGATGATAACTCTCGAACGGTCGAATGTTAGCGTTTGCCGTATGTTGCATCGTGTTCAGCGCATCGAATTACCCCTATGCAGTGAATTTGAAGCGTTTAAGGGAAGTGTACGGTAGTGTTTTGGAAGAAAATTGTTTTTTTCGAAAATCGAGCAATTCGGTGATAACTCAAGAACGGTCGAATGATAGCGTTTGCCGGATGTTGCATTGTGTTCAGCACATCGAATTACCCCTATACAGTGAATTTGAAGCGTTTGAGAGAAGTGTACGGTAGTGTTTAGGCAGAAATTTTTTTTTGAAAATCGAGCAATTCGGTGATAACTCGAGAACGGTCGAATGTTAGCACTCGCCGTATGTTGCATCGTGTTCAGCGCATTGAATACCCCCTATACAGTGAATTTGAAGTGGTTACGGGAAGTGTACGGTAGTGTTTTTGAAGGAAAACCCGTTAATGCGATATTCGTGCGTTTCACGGGCAGAAAAGCACGTTTTTCACAGTCCTCACTGTTTTGATCATAACTCGAGAACGATCGAATGTTAGCGTTTGCCGTATGTTGCATCGTGTTCAGCGTATCGAATTACCCCTATGCAGTGAATTTGAAGCGTTTAAGGGAAGTGTACGGTAGTGTTTTGGAAGAAAATTGTTTTTTTCGAAAATCGAGCAATTCGGTGATAACTCGAGAACGGTCGAGTGTTAGCGTTTGCCGTATGTTGCATCGTGTTCAGATCATCGAATTAACCATATACAGTGAATTTCAAACGTTTAAGAGAAGTGTACGGTAGTGTTTTAGGCAGAAATTGGTCTTTTCGAAAATCGAGCAATTCGGTGATAACTCGAGAACCGTCGAATTTTAGCGCTCGCCGTATGTTGCATCGTGTTCAGCGCATCAAATTACCCCTATACAGTGAATTTGAAGTGGTTACGGGAAGTGTACGGTAGTGTTTTTGAAGGAAAACCCGTTAATGCGATATTCGTGCGTTTCACGGGCAGAAAAGCACGTTTTTCACAGTCCTCACTGTTTTGATCATAACTCGAGAACGATCGAATGTTAGCGTTTGCCGTATGTTGCATCGGGTTCAGCGCATCGAATTACCCCTATGCAGTGAATTTGAAGCGTTTAAGGGAAGTGTACGGTAGTGTTTTGGAAGAAAATTGTTTTTTTCGAAAATCGAGCAATTCAGTGATAACTCGAGAACGGTCGAATGTTAGCGTTTGCTGTATGTTGCATCGTGTTCAGATCATCGAATTAACCATATACAGTGAATTTCAAACGTTTAAGAGAAGTGTACGGTAGTGTTTTGGAAGAAAATTGTTATTTTCGAAAATCGAACAATTCGATGATACCTCGAGAACGGTCGAATGTTAGCGTTTGCCGTATGTTGCATCGTGTTCAGCGCATCGAATTACCCCTATGCCGTGAATTTGAAGCGTTTAAGGGAAGTGTACGGTAGTGTTTTGGAAGAAAATTGTTTTTTTCGAAAATCGAGCAATTCGGTGATAACTCAAGAACGGTCGAATGTTAGCGTTTGCCGGATGTTGCATTGTGTTCAGCACATCGAATTACCCCTATACAGTGAATTTGAAGCGTTTGAGAGAAGTGTACGGTAGTGTTTAGGCAGAAATTTTTTTTTTCGAAAGTCGAGCAATTCGGTGATAACTCGAGAACGGTCGAATGTTAGCACTCGCCGTATGTTGCATCGTGTTCAGCGCATTGAATAACCCCTATACAGTGATTTTGAAGTGGTTACGGGAAGTGTACGGTAGTGCTTTTGAAGGAAAACCCGTTAATGCGATATTCGTGCGTTTCACGGGCAGAAAAGCACGTTTTTCACAGTCCTCACTGTTTTGATCATAACTCGAGAACGATCGAATGTTAGCGTTTGCCGTATGTTGCATCGTGTTCAGCGCATCGAATTACCCCTATGCAGTGAATTTGAAGCGTTTAAGGGAAGTGTACGGTCGTGTTTTGGAAGAAAATAGTTTTTTTCGAAAATCGAGCAATTCGATGATAACTCTCGAACGGTCGAATGTTAGCGCTTGCCGTATGTTGCATCGTGTTCAGCGCATCGAATTACCCCTATGCAGTGAATTTGAAGCGTTTAAGGGAAGTGTACGGTAGTGTTTCGGAAGAAAATAGTTTTTTTCGAAAATCGAGCAATTCGGTGATAACTCAAGAACGGTCGAATGTTAGCGTTTGCCGTATGTTGCATCGTGTTCAGATCATCGAATTAACCATATACAGTGAATTTCAAACGTTTAAGAGAAGTGTACGGTAGTGTTTTAGGCAGAAATTGGTTTTTTCGAAAATCGAGCAATTCGGTGATAACTCGAGAACCGTCGAATGTTAGCGCTCGCCGTATGTTGCATCGTGTTCAGCGCATCGAATTACCCCTATGCAGTGAATTTGAAGCGTTTGAGAGAAGTGTACGGTAGTGTTTAGGCAGAAATTTTTTTTTTCGAAAATCGAGCAATTCGGTGATAACTCGAGAACGGTCGAATGTTAGCACTCGCCGTATGTTGCATCGTGTTCAGCGCATCGAATAACCCCTATACAGTGATTTTGAAGTGGTTACGGGAAGTGTAGGGTAGTGCTTTTGAAGGAAAACCCGTTAATGCGATATCCGTGCGTTTCATGGGCAGAAAAGCACGTTTTTCACAGTCCTCACTGTTTTGATCATGACTCGAGAACGATCGAATGTTAGCGTTTGCCGTATGTTGCATCGTGTTCAGCGCATCGAATTACCCCTATGCAGTGAATTTGAAGCGTTTAAGGGAAGTGTACGGTAGTGTTTTGGAAGAAAATTGTTTTTTTCGAAAATCGAGCAATTCGGTGATAACTCAAGAACGGTCGAATGTTAGCGTTGGCCGTATGTTGCATCGTGTTCAGCGTATCGAATTACCCCTATGCAGTGAATTTGAAGCGTTTAAGGGAAGTGTACGGTAGTGTTTTGGAAGAAAATTGTTTTTTTCGAAAATCGAGCAATTCGGTGAAAACTCCAGAACGGTCGAATGTTAGCGTTTGCCGTATGTTGCATCGTGTTCAGATCATCGAATTAACCATATACAGTGAATTTCAAACGTTTAAGAGAAGTGTACGGTAGTGTTTTAGGCAGAAATTGGTTTTTTCGAAAATCGAGCAATTCGGTGATAACTCGAGAACCGTCGAATGTTAGCGCTCGCCGTATGTTGCATCGTGTTCAGCGCATCAAATTACCCCTATACAGTGAATTTGAAGTGGTTACGGGAAGTGTACGGTAGTGTTTTTGAAGGAAAACCCGTTAATGCGATATTCGTGCGTTTCACGGGCAGAAAAGCACGTTTTTCACAGTCCTCACTGTTTTGATCATAACTCGAGAACGATCGAATGTTAGCGTTTGCCGTATGTTGCATCGGGTTCAGCGCATCGAATTACCCCTATGCAGTGAATTTGCAGCGTTTAAGGGAAGTGTACGGTAGTGTTTTGGAAGAAAATTGTTTTTTTTTCGAAAATCGAGCAATTCGGTGATAACTCGAGAACGGTCGAATGTTAGCGTTTGCTGTATGTTGCATCGTATTCAGATCATCGAATTACCCATATACAGTGAATTTCAAACGTTTAAGAGAAGTGTACGGTAGTGTTTTGGAAGAAAATTGTTATTTTCGAAAATCGAACAATTCGATGATACCTCGAGAACGGTCGAATGTTGGCGTTTGCCGTATGTTGCATCGTGTTCAGCACACCGAATTACCCCTACACAGTGAATTTGAAGTGGTTACGGGAAGTGTACGGTAGTGTTTTTGAAGGAAAACCCGTTAATGCGATATTCGTGCGTTTCACGGGCAGAAAAGCACGTTTTTCACAGTCCTCACTGTTTTGATGATAACTCGAGAAAGGTGGAATGTTAGCGTTTGCCGTATGTTGTATGGTGTTCAGTACATCGAACTACCCCTATACAGTGAATTTGAAGCGTTTAGGAGAAGTGTACGGTAGTGTTTTTGGCCGAAATTGGTTTTTTTCGAAAATCGAGCAATTCGATGATAACTCTCGAACGGTCGAATGTTAGCGTTTGCCGTATGTTGCATCGTGTTCAGCGCATCGAATTACCCCTATGCAGTGAATTTGAAGCGTTTAAGGGAAGTGTACGGTAGTGTTTTGGAAGAAAATTGTTTTTTTCGAAAATCGAGCAATTCGGTGATAACTCAAGAACGGTCGAATGATAGCGTTTGCCGGATGTTGCATTGTGTTCAGCACATCGAATTACCCCTATACAGTGAATTTGAAGCGTTTGAGAGAAGTGTACGGTAGTGTTTAGGCAGAAATTTTTTTTTGAAAATCGAGCAATTCGGTGATAACTCGAGAACGGTCGAATGTTAGCACTCGCCGTATGTTGCATCGTGTTCAGCGCATTGAATACCCCCTATACAGTGAATTTGAAGTGGTTACGGGAAGTGTACGGTAGTGTTTTTGAAGGAAAACCCGTTAATGCGATATTCGTGCGTTTCACGGGCAGAAAAGCACGTTTTTCACAGTCCTCACTGTTTTGATCATAACTCGAGAACGATCGAATGTTAGCGTTTGCCGTATGTTGCATCGTGTTCAGCGTATCGAATTACCCCTATGCAGTGAATTTGAAGCGTTTAAGGGAAGTGTACGGTAGTGTTTTGGAAGAAAATTGTTTTTTTCGAAAATCGAGCAATTCGGTGATAACTCGAGAACGGTCGAGTGTTAGCGTTTGCCGTATGTTGCATCGTGTTCAGATCATCGAATTAACCATATACAGTGAATTTCAAACGTTTAAGAGAAGTGTACGGTAGTGTTTTAGGCAGAAATTGGTCTTTTCGAAAATCGAGCAATTCGGTGATAACTCGAGAACCGTCGAATTTTAGCGCTCGCCGTATGTTGCATCGTGTTCAGCGCATCAAATTACCCCTATACAGTGAATTTGAAGTGGTTACGGGAAGTGTACGGTAGTGTTTTTGAAGGAAAACCCGTTAATGCGATATTCGTGCGTTTCACGGGCAGAAAAGCACGTTTTTCACAGTCCTCACTGTTTTGATCATAACTCGAGAACGATCGAATGTTAGCGTTTGCCGTATGTTGCATCGGGTTCAGCGCATCGAATTACCCCTATGCAGTGAATTTGAAGCGTTTAAGGGAAGTGTACGGTAGTGTTTTGGAAGAAAATTGTTTTTTTCGAAAATCGAGCAATTCAGTGATAACTCGAGAACGGTCGAATGTTAGCGTTTGCTGTATGTTGCATCGTGTTCAGATCATCGAATTAACCATATACAGTGAATTTCAAACGTTTAAGAGAAGTGTACGGTAGTGTTTTGGAAGAAAATTGTTATTTTCGAAAATCGAACAATTCGATGATACCTCGAGAACGGTCGAATGTTAGCGTTTGCCGTATGTTGCATCGTGTTCAGCGCATCGAATTACCCCTATGCCGTGAATTTGAAGCGTTTAAGGGAAGTGTACGGTAGTGTTTTGGAAGAAAATTGTTTTTTTCGAAAATCGAGCAATTCGGTGATAACTCAAGAACGGTCGAATGTTAGCGTTTGCCGGATGTTGCATTGTGTTCAGCACATCGAATTACCCCTATACAGTGAATTTGAAGCGTTTGAGAGAAGTGTACGGTAGTGTTTAGGCAGAAATTTTTTTTTTCGAAAGTCGAGCAATTCGGTGATAACTCGAGAACGGTCGAATGTTAGCACTCGCCGTATGTTGCATCGTGTTCAGCGCATTGAATAACCCCTATACAGTGATTTTGAAGTGGTTACGGGAAGTGTACGGTAGTGCTTTTGAAGGAAAACCCGTTAATGCGATATTCGTGCGTTTCACGGGCAGAAAAGCACGTTTTTCACAGTCCTCACTGTTTTGATCATAACTCGAGAACGATCGAATGTTAGCGTTTGCCGTATGTTGCATCGTGTTCAGCGCATCGAATTACCCCTATGCAGTGAATTTGAAGCGTTTAAGGGAAGTGTACGGTCGTGTTTTGGAAGAAAATAGTTTTTTTCGAAAATCGAGCAATTCGATGATAACTCTCGAACGGTCGAATGTTAGCGCTTGCCGTATGTTGCATCGTGTTCAGCGCATCGAATTACCCCTATGCAGTGAATTTGAAGCGTTTAAGGGAAGTGTACGGTAGTGTTTCGGAAGAAAATAGTTTTTTTTCGAAAATCGAGCAATTCGGTGATAACTCAAGAACGGTCGAATGTTAGCGTTTGCCGTATGTTGCATCGTGTTCAGATCATCGAATTAACCATATACAGTGAATTTCAAACGTTTAAGAGAAGTGTACGGTAGTGTTTTAGGCAGAAATTGGTTTTTTCGAAAATCGAGCAATTCGGTGATAACTCGAGAACCGTCGAATGTTAGCGCTCGCCGTATGTTGCATCGTGTTCAGCGCATCAAATTACCCCTATACAGTGAATTTGAAGTGGTTACGGGAAGTGTACGGTAGTGTTTTTGAAGGAAAACCCGTTAATGCGACATTCGTGCGTTTCACGGGCAGAAAAGCACGTTTTTCACAGTCCTCACTGTTTTGATCATAACTCGAGAACGATCGAATGTTAGCGTTTGCCGTATGTTGCATCGTGTTCAGCGCATCGAATTACCCCTATGCAGTGAATTTGAAGCGTTTAAGGGAAGTGTACGGTAGTGTTTTGGAAGAAAATTGTTTTTTTCGAAAATCGAGCAATTCGATGATAACTCTCGAACGGTCGAATGTTAGCGTTTGCCGTATATTGCATCGTGTTCAGCGCATCGAATTACCCCTATGCAGTGAATTTGAAGCGTTTAAGGGAAGTGTACGGTAGTGTTTTGGAAGAAAATTGTTTTTTTCGAAAATCGAGCAATTCGGTGATAACTCAAGAACGGTCGAATGTTAGCGTTTGCCGTATGTTGCATCGTGTTCAGCGTATCGAATTACCCCTATGCAGTGAATTTGAAGCGTTTACGGGAAGTGTACGGTAGTGTTTTGGAAGAAAATTGTTTTTTTCGAAAATCGAGCAATTCGGTGATAACTCGAGAACGGTCGAGTGTTAGCGTTTGCCGTATGTTGCATCGTGTTCAGATCATCGAATTAACCATATACAGTGAATTTCAAACGTTTAAGAGAAGTGTACGGTAGTGTTTTAGGCAGAAATTGGTTTTTTCGAAAATCGAGCAATTCGGTGATAACTCGAGAACCGTCGAATGTTAGCGCTCGCCGTATGTTGCATCGTGTTCAGCGCATCAAATTACCCCTATACAGTGAATTTGAAGTGGTTACGGGAAGTGTACGGTAGTGTTTTTGAAGGAAAACCCGTTAATGCGATATTCGTGCGTTTCACGGGCAGAAAAGCACGTTTTTCACAGTCCTCACTGTTTTGATCATAACTCGAGAACGATCGAATGTTAGCGTTTGCCGTATGTTGCATCGGGTTCAGCGCATCGAATTACCCCTATGCAGTGAATTTGAAGCGTTTAAGGGAAGTGTACGGTAGTGTTTTGGAAGAAAATTGTTTTTTTCGAAAATCGAGCAATTCGGTGATAACTCGAGAACGGTCGAATGTTAGCGTTTGCTGTATGTTGCATCGTGTTCAGATCATCGAATTAACCATATACAGTGAATTTCAAACGTTTAAGAGAAGTGTACGGTAGTGTTTTGGAAGAAAATTGTTATTTTCGAAAATCGAACAATTCGATGATACCTCGAGAACGGTCGAATGTTGGCGTTTGCCGTATGTTGCATCGTGTTCAGCACACCGAATTACCCCTACACAGTGAATTTGAAGTGGTTACGGGAAGTGTACGGTAGTGTTTTTGAAGGAAAACCCGTTAATGCGATATTCGTGCGTTTCACGGGCAGAAAAGCACGTTTTTCACAGTCCTCACTGTTTTGATCATAACTCGAGAACGATCGAATGTTAGCGTTTGCCGTATGTTGCATCGTGTTCAGCGCATCGAATTACCCCTATGCAGTGAATTTGAAGCGTTTGAGAGAAGTGTACGGTAGTGTTTAGGCAGAAATTTTTTTTTTCGAAAATCGAGCAATTCGGTGATAACTCGAGAACGGTCGAATGTTAGCACTCGCCGTATGTTGCATCGTGTTCAGCGCATCGAATAACCCCTATACAGTGATTTTGAAGTGGTTACGGGAAGTGTAGGGTAGTGCTTTTGAAGGAAAACCCGTTAATGCGATATCCGTGCGTTTCATGGGCAGAAAAGCACGTTTTTCACAGTCCTCACTGTTTTGATCATGACTCGAGAACGATCGAATGTTAGCGTTTGCCGTATGTTGCATCGTGTTCAGCGCATCGAATTACCCCTATGCAGTGAATTTGAAGCGTTTAAGGGAAGTGTACGGTAGTGTTTTGGAAGAAAATTGTTTTTTTCGAAAATCGAGCAATTCGGTGATAACTCAAGAACGGTCGAATGTTAGCGTTGGCCGTATGTTGCATCGTGTTCAGCGTATCGAATTACCCCTATGCAGTGAATTTGAAGCGTTTAAGGGAAGTGTACGGTAGTGTTTTGGAAGAAAATTGTTTTTTTCGAAAATCGAGCAATTCGGTGAAAACTCCAGAACGGTCGAATGTTAGCGTTTGCCGTATGTTGCATCGTGTTCAGATCATCGAATTAACCATATACAGTGAATTTCAAACGTTTAAGAGAAGTGTACGGTAGTGTTTTAGGCAGAAATTGGTTTTTTCGAAAATCGAGCAATTCGGTGATAACTCGAGAACCGTCGAATGTTAGCGCTCGCCGTATGTTGCATCGTGTTCAGCGCATCAAATTACCCCTATACAGTGAATTTGAAGTGGTTACGGGAAGTGTACGGTAGTGTTTTTGAAGGAAAACCCGTTAATGCGATATTCGTGCGTTTCACGGGCAGAAAAGCACGTTTTTCACAGTCCTCACTGTTTTGATCATAACTCGAGAACGATCGAATGTTAGCGTTTGCCGTATGTTGCATCGGGTTCAGCGCATCGAATTACCCCTATGCAGTGAATTTGCAGCGTTTAAGGGAAGTGTACGGTAGTGTTTTGGAAGAAAATTGTTTTTTTTTCGAAAATCGAGCAATTCGGTGATAACTCGAGAACGGTCGAATGTTAGCGTTTGCTGTATGTTGCATCGTATTCAGATCATCGAATTACCCATATACAGTGAATTTCAAACGTTTAAGAGAAGTGTACGGTAGTGTTTTGGAAGAAAATTGTTATTTTCGAAAATCGAACAATTCGATGATACCTCGAGAACGGTCGAATGTTGGCGTTTGCCGTATGTTGCATCGTGTTCAGCACACCGAATTACCCCTACACAGTGAATTTGAAGTGGTTACGGGAAGTGTACGGTAGTGTTTTTGAAGGAAAACCCGTTAATGCGATATTCGTGCGTTTCACGGGCAGAAAAGCACGTTTTTCACAGTCCTCACTGTTTTGATGATAACTCGAGAAAGGTGGAATGTTAGCGTTTGCCGTATGTTGTATGGTGTTCAGTACATCGAACTACCCCTATACAGTGAATTTGAAGCGTTTAGGAGAAGTGTACGGTAGTGTTTTTGGCCGAAATTGGTTTTTTCGAAAATCGAGCAATTCGATGATAACTCTCGAACGGTCGAATGTTAGCGTTTGCCGTATGTTGCATCGTGTTCAGCGCATCGAATTACCCCTATGCAGTGAATTTGAAGCGTTTAAGGGAAGTGTACGGTAGTGTTTTGGAAGAAAATTGTTTTTTTCGAAAATCGAGCAATTCGGTGATAACTCAAGAACGGTCGAATGATAGCGTTTGCCGGATGTTGCATTGTGTTCAGCACATCGAATTACCCCTATACAGTGAATTTGAAGCGTTTGAGAGAAGTGTACGGTAGTGTTTAGGCAGAAATTTTTTTTTGAAAATCGAGCAATTCGGTGATAACTCGAGAACGGTCGAATGTTAGCACTCGCCGTATGTTGCATCGTGTTCAGCGCATTGAATACCCCCTATACAGTGAATTTGAAGTGGTTACGGGAAGTGTACGGTAGTGTTTTTGAAGGAAAACCCGTTAATGCGATATTCGTGCGTTTCACGGGCAGAAAAGCACGTTTTTCACAGTCCTCACTGTTTTGATCATAACTCGAGAACGATCGAATGTTAGCGTTTGCCGTATGTTGCATCGTGTTCAGCGTATCGAATTACCCCTATGCAGTGAATTTGAAGCGTTTAAGGGAAGTGTACGGTAGTGTTTTGGAAGAAAATTGTTTTTTTCGAAAATCGAGCAATTCGGTGATAACTCGAGAACGGTCGAGTGTTAGCGTTTGCCGTATGTTGCATCGTGTTCAGATCATCGAATTAACCATATACAGTGAATTTCAAACGTTTAAGAGAAGTGTACGGTAGTGTTTTAGGCAGAAATTGGTCTTTTCGAAAATCGAGCAATTCGGTGATAACTCGAGAACCGTCGAATTTTAGCGCTCGCCGTATGTTGCATCGTGTTCAGCGCATCAAATTACCCCTATACAGTGAATTTGAAGTGGTTACGGGAAGTGTACGGTAGTGTTTTTGAAGGAAAACCCGTTAATGCGATATTCGTGCGTTTCACGGGCAGAAAAGCACGTTTTTCACAGTCCTCACTGTTTTGATCATAACTCGAGAACGATCGAATGTTAGCGTTTGCCGTATGTTGCATCGGGTTCAGCGCATCGAATTACCCCTATGCAGTGAATTTGAAGCGTTTAAGGGAAGTGTACGGTAGTGTTTTGGAAGAAAATTGTTTTTTTCGAAAATCGAGCAATTCAGTGATAACTCGAGAACGGTCGAATGTTAGCGTTTGCTGTATGTTGCATCGTGTTCAGATCATCGAATTAACCATATACAGTGAATTTCAAACGTTTAAGAGAAGTGTACGGTAGTGTTTTGGAAGAAAATTGTTATTTTCGAAAATCGAACAATTCGATGATACCTCGAGAACGGTCGAATGTTAGCGTTTGCCGTATGTTGCATCGTGTTCAGCGCATCGAATTACCCCTATGCCGTGAATTTGAAGCGTTTAAGGGAAGTGTACGGTAGTGTTTTGGAAGAAAATTGTTTTTTTCGAAAATCGAGCAATTCGGTGATAACTCAAGAACGGTCGAATGTTAGCGTTTGCCGGATGTTGCATTGTGTTCAGCACATCGAATTACCCCTATACAGTGAATTTGAAGCGTTTGAGAGAAGTGTACGGTAGTGTTTAGGCAGAAATTTTTTTTTTCGAAAGTCGAGCAATTCGGTGATAACTCGAGAACGGTCGAATGTTAGCACTCGCCGTATGTTGCATCGTGTTCAGCGCATTGAATAACCCCTATACAGTGATTTTGAAGTGGTTACGGGAAGTGTACGGTAGTGCTTTTGAAGGAAAACCCGTTAATGCGATATTCGTGCGTTTCACGGGCAGAAAAGCACGTTTTTCACAGTCCTCACTGTTTTGATCATAACTCGAGAACGATCGAATGTTAGCGTTTGCCGTATGTTGCATCGTGTTCAGCGCATCGAATTACCCCTATGCAGTGAATTTGAAGCGTTTAAGGGAAGTGTACGGTCGTGTTTTGGAAGAAAATAGTTTTTTTCGAAAATCGAGCAATTCGATGATAACTCTCGAACGGTCGAATGTTAGCGCTTGCCGTATGTTGCATCGTGTTCAGCGCATCGAATTACCCCTAGGCAGTGAATTTGAAGCGTTTAAGGGAAGTGTACGGTAGTGTTTCGGAAGAAAATAGTTTTTTTCGAAAATCGAGCAATTCGGTGATAACTCAAGAACGGTCGAATGTTAGCGTTTGCCGTATGTTGCATCGTGTTCAGATCATCGAATTAACCATATACAGTGAATTTCAAACGTTTAAGAGAAGTGTACGGTAGTGTTTTAGGCAGAAATTGGTTTTTTCGAAAATCGAGCAATTCGGTGATAACTCGAGAACCGTCGAATGTTAGCGCTCGCCGTATGTTGCATCGTGTTCAGCGCATCAAATTACCCCTATACAGTGAATTTGAAGTGGTTACGGGAAGTGTACGGTAGTGTTTTTGAAGGAAAACCCGTTAATGCGACATTCGTGCGTTTCACGGGCAGAAAAGCACGTTTTTCACAGTCCTCACTGTTTTGATCATAACTCGAGAACGATCGAATGTTAGCGTTTGCCGTATGTTGCATCGTGTTCAGCGCATCGAATTACCCCTATGCAGTGAATTTGAAGCGTTTAAGGGAAGTGTACGGTAGTGTTTTGGAAGAAAATTGTTTTTTTCGAAAATCGAGCAATTCGATGATAACTCTCGAACGGTCGAATGTTAGCGTTTGCCGTATATTGCATCGTGCTCAGCGCATCGAATTACCCCTATGCAGTGAATTTGAAGCGTTTAAGGGAAGTGTACGGTAGTGTTTTGGAAGAAAATTGTTTTTTTCGAAAATCGAGCAATTCGGTGATAACTCAAGAACGGTCGAATGTTAGCGTTTGCCGTATGTTGCATCGTGTTCAGCGTATCGAATTACCCCTATGCAGTGAATTTGAAGCGTTTACGGGAAGTGTACGGTAGTGTTTTGGAAGAAAATTGTTTTTTTCGAAAATCGAGCAATTCGGTGATAACTCGAGAACGGTCGAGTGTTAGCGTTTGCCGTATGTTGCATCGTGTTCAGATCATCGAATTAACCATATACAGTGAATTTCAAACGTTTAAGAGAAGTGTACGGTAGTGTTTTAGGCAGAAATTGGTTTTTTCGAAAATCGAGCAATTCGGTGATAACTCGAGAACCGTCGAATGTTAGCGCTCGCCGTATGTTGCATCGTGTTCAGCGCATCAAATTACCCCTATACAGTGAATTTGAAGTGGTTACGGGAAGTGTACGGTAGTGTTTTTGAAGGAAAACCCGTTAATGCGATATTCGTGCGTTTCACGGGCAGAAAAGCACGTTTTTCACAGTCCTCACTGTTTTGATCATAACTCGAGAACGATCGAATGTTAGCGTTTGCCGTATGTTGCATCGGGTTCAGCGCATCGAATTACCCCTATGCAGTGAATTTGAAGCGTTTAAGGGAAGTGTACGGTAGTGTTTTGGAAGAAAATTGTTTTTTTCGAAAATCGAGCAATTCGGTGATAACTCGAGAACGGTCGAATGTTAGCGTTTGCTGTATGTTGCATCGTGTTCAGATCATCGAATTAACCATATACAGTGAATTTCAAACGTTTAAGAGAAGTGTACGGTAGTGTTTTGGAAGAAAATTGTTATTTTCGAAAATCGAACAATTCGATGATACCTCGAGAACGGTCGAATGTTGGCGTTTGCCGTATGTTGCATCGTGTTCAGCACACCGAATTACCCCTACACAGTGAATTTGAAGTGGTTACGGGAAGTGTACGGTAGTGTTTTTGAAGGAAAACCCGTTAATGCGATATTCGTGCGTTTCACGGGCAGAAAAGCACGTTTTTCACAGTCCTCACTGTTTTGATCATAACTCGAGAACGATCGAATGTTAGCGTTTGCCGTATGTTGCATCGTGTTCAGCGCATCGAATTACCCCTATGCAGTGAATTTGAAGCGTTTAAGGGAAGTGTACGGTAGTGTTTTGGAAGAAAATTGTTTTTTTCGAAAATCGAGCAATTCGATGATAACTCTCGAACGGTCGAATGTTAGCGTTTGCCGTATGTTGCATCGTGCTCAGCGCATCGAATTACCCCTATGCAGTGAATTTGAAGCGTTTGAGAGAAGTGTACGGTAGTGTTTAGGCAGAAATTTTTTTTTTCGAAAATCGAGCAATTCGGTGATAACTCGAGAACGGTCGAATGTTAGCACTCCCCGTATGTTGCATCGTGTTCAGCGCATCGAATAACCCCTATACAGTGATTTTGAAGTGGTTACGGGAAGTGTACGGTAGTGCTTTTGAAGGAAAACCCGTTAATGCGATATTCGTGCGTTTCACGGGCAGAAAAGCACGTTTTTCACAGTCCTCACTGTTTTGATCATAACTCGAGAACGATCGAATGTTAGCGTTTGCCGTATGTTGCATCGTGTTCAGCGCATCGAATTACCCCTATGCAGTGAATTTGAAGCGTTTAAGGGAAGTGTACGGTAGTGTTTTGGAAGAAAATAGTTTTTTTCGAAAATCGAGCAATTCGGTGATAACTCAAGAACGGTCGAATGTTAGCGTTTGCCGTATGTTGCATCGTGTTCAGATTATCGAATTAACTATATACAGTGAATTTCAAACGTTTAAGAGAAGTGTACGGTAGTGTTTTAGGCAGAAATTGGTTTTTTCGAAAATCGAGCAATTCGATGATAACTCGAGAACCGTCGAATGTTAGCGCTCGCCGTATGTTGCATCGTGTTCAGCGCATCAAATTACCCCTATACAGTGAATTTGAAGTGGTTACGGGAAGTGTACGGTAGTGTTTTTGAAGGAAAACCCGTTAATGCGATATTCGTGCGTTTCACGGGCAGAAAAGCACGTTTTTCACAGTCCTCACTGTTTTGATCATAACTCGAGAACGATCGAATGTTAGCGTTTGCCGTATGTTGCATCGTGTTCAGCGCATCGAATTACCCCTATGCAGTGAATTTGAAGCGTTTAAGGGAAGTGTACGGTAGTGTTTTGGAAGAAAATTGTTTTTTTCGAAAATCGAGCAATTCGATGATAACTCTCGAACGGTCGAATGTTAGCGTTTGCCGTATGTTGCATCGTGTTCAGCGCATCGAATTACCCCTATGCAGTGAATTTGAAGCGTTTAAGGGAAGTGTACGGTAATGTTTTTGGCCGAAATTGGTTTTTTCGAAAATCGAGCAATGCGATGATAACTCTCGAACGGTCGAATGTTAGCGTTTGCCGTATGTTGCATCGTGTTCAGCGCATCGAATTACCCCTATGCAGTGAATTTGAAGCGTTTAAGGGAAGTGTACGGTAGTGTTTTAGGCAGAAATTGTTTTTTTCGAAAATCGAGCAATTCGGTGATAACTCAAGAACGGTCGAATGTTAGCGTTTGCCGGATGTTGCATTGTGTTCAGCACATCGAATTACCCCTATACAGTGAATTTGAAGCGTTTGAGAGAAGTGTACGGTAGTGTTTAGGCAGAAATTTTTTTTTTCGAAAATCGAGCAATTCGGTGATAACTCGCGAACGGTCGAATGTTAGCACTCGCCGTATGTTGCATCGTGTTCAGCGCATCGAATAACCCCTATACAGTGATTTTGAAGTGGTTACGGGAAGTGTAGGGTAGTGCTTTTGAAGGAAAACCCGTTAATGCGATATCCGTGCGTTTCATGGGCAGAAAAGCACGTTTTTCACAGTCCTCACTGTTTTGATCATGACTCGAGAACGATCGAATGTTAGCGTTTGCCGTATGTTGCATCGTGTTCAGCGCATCGAATTACCCCTATGCAGTGAATTTGAGGCGTTTAAGGGAAGTGTACGGTAGTGTTTTGGAAGAAAATTGTTTTTTTCGAAAATCGAGCAATTCGATGATAACTCTCGAACGGTCGAATGTTAGCGTTTGCCGTATGTTGCATCGTGTTCAGCGCATCGAATTACCCCTATGCAGTGAATTTGAAGCGTTTAAGGGAAGTGTACGGTAATGTTTTTGGCCGAAATTGGTTTTTTCGAAAATCGAGCAATGCGATGATAACTCTCGAACGGTCGAATGTTAGCGTTTGCCGTATGTTGCATCGTGTTCAGCGCATCGAATTACCCCTATGCAGTGAATTTGAAGCGTTTAAGGGAAGTGTACGGTAGTGTTTTAGGCAAAAATTGTTTTTTTCGAAAATCGAGCAATTCGGTGATAACTCAAGAACGGTCGAATGTTAGCGTTTGCCGGATGTTGCATTGTGTTCAGCACATCGAATTACCCCTATACAGTGAATTTGAAGCGTTTGAGAGAAGTGTACGGTAGTGTTTAGGCAGAAATTTTTTTTTTCGAAAATCGAGCAATTCGGTGATAACTCGCGAACGGTCGAATGTTAGCACTCGCCGTATGTTGCATCGTGTTCAGCGCATCGAATAACCCCTATACAGTGATTTTGAAGTGGTTACGGGAAGTGTAGGGTAGTGCTTTTGAAGGAAAACCCGTTAATGCGATATCCGTGCGTTTCATGGGCAGAAAAGCACGTTTTTCACAGTCCTCACTGTTTTGATCATGACTCGAGAACGATCGAATGTTAGCGTTTGCCGTATGTTGCATCGTGTTCAGCGCATCGAATTACCCCTATGCAGTGAATTTGAGGCGTTTAAGGGAAGTGTACGGTAGTGTTTTGGAAGAAAATTGTTTTTTTCGAAAATCGAGCAATTCGGTGAAAACTCAAGAACGGTCGAATGGTAGCGTTTGCCGTATGTTGCATCGTGTTCAGCGTATCGAATTACCCCTATGCAGTGAATTTGAAGCGTTTAAGGGAAGTGTACGGTAGTGTTTTGGAAGAAAATTGTTTTTTTCGAAAATCGAGCAATTCGGTGAAAACTCCAGAACGGTCGAATGTTAGCGTTTGCCGTATGTTGCATCGGGTTCAGCGCATCGAATTACCCCTATGCAGTGAATTTGAAGCGTTTAAGGGAAGTGTACGGTAGTGTTTTGGAAGAAAATTGTTTTTTTTCGAAAATCGAGCAATTCGGTGATAACTCGAGAACGGTCGAATGTTAGCGTTTGCTGTATGTTGCATCGTGTTCAGATCATCGAATTACCCATATACAGTGAATTTCAAACGTTTAAGAGAAGTGTACGGTAGTGTTTTGGAAGAAAATTGTTATTTTCGAAAATCGAACAATTCGATGATACCTCGAGAACGGTCGAATGTTGGCGTTTGCCGTATGTTGCATCGTGTTCAGCACACCGAATTACCCCTACACAGTGAATTTGAAGTGGTTACGGGAAGTGTACGGTAGTGTTTTTGAAGGAAAACCCGTTAATGCGATATTCGTGCGTTTCACGGGCAGAAAAGCACGTTTTTCACAGTCCTCACTGTTTTGATGATAACTCGAGAAAGGTGGAATGTTAGCGTTTGCCGTATGTTGTATGGTGTTCAATACATCGAACTACCCCTATACAGTGAATTTGAAGCGTTTAGGAGAAGTGTACGGTAGTGTTTTTGGCCGAAATTGGTTTTTTCGAAAATCGAGCAATTCGATGATAACTCTCGAACGGTCGAATGTTAGCGTTTGCCGTATGTTGCATCGTGTTCAGCGCATCGAATTACCCCTATGCAGTGAATTTGAAGCGTTTAAGGGAAGTGTACGGTAGTGTTTTGGAAGAAAATTGTTTTTTTCGAAAATCGAGCAATTCGGTGATAACTCAAGAACGGTCGAATGATAGCGTTTGCCGGATGTTGCATTGTGTTCAGCACATCGAATTACCCCTATACAGTGAATTTGAAGCGTTTGAGAGAAGTGTACGGTAGTGTTTAGGCAGAAATTTTTTTTTGAAAATCGAGCAATTCGGTGATAACTCGAGAACGGTCGAATGTTAGCACTCGCCGTATGTTGCATCGTGTTCAGCGCATTGAATAACCCCTATACAGTGAATTTGAAGTGGTTACGAGAAGTGTACGGTAGTGTTTTTGAAGGAAAACCCGTTAATGCGATATTCGTGCGTTTCACGGGCAGAAAAGCACGTTTTTCACAGTCCTCACTGTTTTGATCATAACTCGAGAACGATCGAATGTTAGCGTTTGCCGTATGTTGCATCGTGTTCAGCGTATCGAATTACCCCTATGCAATGAATTTGAAGCGTTTAAGGGAAGTGTACGGTAGTGTTTTGGAAGAAAATTGTTTTTTTCGAAAATCGAGCAATTCGGTGATAACTCGAGAACGGTCGAGTATTAGCGTTTGCCGTATGTTGCATCGTGTTCAGATCATCGAATGAACCATATACAGTGAATTTCAAACGTTTAAGAGAAGTGTACGTTAGTGTTTTAGGCAGAAATTGTTTTTTTCGAAAATCGAGCAATTCGGTGATAACTCGAGAACCGTCGAATGTTAGCGCTCGCCGTATGTTGCATCGTGTTCAGCGCATCAAATTACCCCTATACAGTGAATTTGAAGTGGTTACGGGAAGTGTACGGTAGTGTTTTTGAAGGAAAAGCCGTTAATGCGATATTCGTGCGTTTCACGGGCAGAAAAGCACGTTTTTCACAGTCCTCACTGTTTTGATCATAACTCGAGAACGATCGAATGTTAGCGTTTGCCGTATGTTGCATCGGGTTCAGCGCATCGAATTACCCCTACGCAGTGAATTTGAAGCGTTTAAGGGAAGTGTACGGTAGTGTTTTGGAAGAAAATTGTTTTTTTCGAAAATCGAGCAATTCAGTGATAACTCGAGAACGGTCGAATGTTAGCGTTTGCTGTATGTTGCATCGTGTTCAGATCATCGAATTAACCATATACAGTGAATTTCAAACGTTTAAGAGAAGTGTACGGTAGTGTTTTGGAAGAAAATTGTTATTTTCGAAAATCGAACAATTCGATGATACCTCGAGAACGGTCGAATGTTAGCGTTTGCCGTATGTTGCATCGTGTTCAGCGCATCGAATTACCCCTATGCCGTGAATTTGAAGCGTTAAAGGGAAGTGTACGGTAGTGTTTTGGAAGAAAATTGTTTTTTTCGAAAATCGAGCAATTCGGTGATAACTCAAGAACGGTCGAATGTTAGCGTTTGCCGGATGTTGCATTGTGTTCAGCACATCGAATTACCCCTATACAGTGAATTTGAAGCGTTTGAGAGAAGTGTACGGTAGTGTTTAGGCAGAAATTTTTTTTTTCGAAAGTCGAGCAATTCGGTGATAACTCGAGAACGGTCGAATGTTAGCACTCGCCGTATGTTGCATCGTGTTCAGCGCATTGAATAACCCCTATACAGTGATTTTGAAGTGGTTACGGGAAGTGTACGGTAGTGCTTTTGAAGGAAAACCCGTTAATGCGATATTCGTGCGTTTCACGGGCAGAAAAGCACGTTTTTCACAGTCCTCACTGTTTTGATCATAACTCGAGAACGATCGAATGTTAGCGTTTGCCGTATGTTGCATCGTGTTCAGCGCATCGAATTACCCCTATGCAGTGAATTTGAAGCGTTTAAGGGAAGTGTACGGTCGTGTTTTGGAAGAAAATAGTTTTTTTTCGAAAATCGAGCAATTCGATGATAACTCTCGAACGGTCGAATGTTAGCGCTTGCCGTATGTTGCATCGTGTTCAGCGCATCGAATTACCCCTATGCAGTGAATTTGAAGCGTTTAAGGGAAGTGTACGGTAGTGTTTCGGAAGAAAATAGTTTTTTTCGAAAATCGAGCAATTCGGTGATAACTCAAGAACGGTCGAATGTTAGCGTTTGCCGTATGTTGCATCGTGTTCAGATCATCGAATTAACCATATACAGTGAATTTCAAACGTTTAAGAGAAGTGTACGGTAGTGTTTCAGGCAGAAATTGGTTTTTTCGAAAATCGAGCAATTCGGTGATAACTCGAGAACCGTCGAATGTTAGCGCTCGCCGTATGTTGCATCGTGTTCAGCGCATCAAATTACCCCTATACAGTGAATTTGAAGTGGTTACGGGAAGTGTACGGTAGTGTTTTTGAAGGAAAACCCGTTAATGCGATATTCGTGCGTTTCACGGGCAGAAAAGCACGTTTTTCACAGTCCTCACTGTTTTGATCATAACTCGAGAACGATCGAATGTTAGCGTTTGCCGTATGTTGCATCGTGTTCAGCGCATCGAATTACCCCTATGCAGTGAATTTGAAGCGTTTAAGGGAAGTGTACGGTAGTGTTTTGGAAGAAAATTGTTTTTTTCGAAAATCGAGCAATTCGATGATAACTCTCGAACGGTCGAATGTTAGCGTTTGCCGTATGTTGCATCGTGTTCAGCGCATCGAATTACCCCTATGCAGTGAATTTGAAGCGTTTAAGGGAAGTGTACGGTAGTGTTTTGGAAGAAAATTGTTTTTTTCGAAAATCGAGCAATTCGGTGATAACTCGAGAACCGTCGAATGTTAGCGCTCGCCGTATGTTGCATCGTGTTCAGCGCATCAAATTACCCCTATACAGTGAATTTGAAGTGGTTACGGGAAGTGTACGGTAGTGTTTTTGAAGGAAAACCCGTTAATGCGATATTCGTGCGTTTCACGGGCAGAAAAGCACGTTTTTCACAGTCCTCACTGTTTTGATCATAACTCGAGAACGATCGAATGTTAGCGTTTGCCGTATGTTGCATCGGGTTCAGCGCATCGAATTACCCCTATGCAGTGAATTTGAAGCGTTTAAGGGAAGTGTACGGTAGTGTTTTGGAAGAAAATTGTTTTTTTCGAAAATCGAGCAATTCGGTGATAACTCGAGAACGGTCGAATGTTAGCGTTTGCTGTATGTTGCATCGTGTTCAGATCATCGAATTAACCATATACAGTGAATTTCAAACGTTTAAGAGAAGTGTACGGTAGTGTTTTGGAAGAAAATTGTTATTTTCGAAAATCGAACAATTCGATGATACCTCGAGAACGGTCGAATGTTGGCGTTTGCCGTATGTTGCATCGTGTTCAGCACACCGAATTACCCCTACACAGTGAATTTGAAGCGTTTAAGGGAAGTGTACGGTAGTGTTTTGGAAGAAAATTGTTTTTTTCGAAAATCGAGCAATTCGATGATAACTCTCGAACGGTCGAATGTTAGCGTTTGCCGTATATTGCATCGTGTTCAGCGCATCGAATTACCCCTATGCAGTGAATTTGAAGCGTTTAAGGGAAGTGTACGGTAGTGTTTTGGAAGAAAATTGTTTTTTTCGAAAATCGAGCAATTCGGTGATAACTCAAGAACGGTCGAATGTTAGCGTTTGCCGTATGTTGCATCGTGTTCAGCGTATCGAATTACCCCTATGCAGTGAATTTGAAGCGTTTAAGGGAAGTGTACGGTAGTGTTTTGGAAGAAAATTGTTTTTTTCGAAAATCGAGCAATTCGGTGATAACTCGAGAACGGTCGAGTGTTAGCGTTTGCCGTATGTTGCATCGTGTTCAGATCATCGAATTAACCATATACAGTGAATTTCAAACGTTTAAGAGAAGTGTACGGTAGTGTTTTAGGCAGAAATTGGTTTTTTCGAAAATCGAGCAATTCGGTGATAACTCGAGAACCGTCGAATGTTAGCGCTCGCCGTATGTTGCATCGTGTTCAGCGCATCAAATTACCCCTATACAGTGAATTTGAAGTGGTTACGGGAAGTGTACGGTAGTGTTTTTGAAGGAAAACCCGTTAATGCGATATTCGTGCGTTTCACGGGCAGAAAAGCACGTTTTTCACAGTCCTCACTGTTTTGATCATAACTCGAGAACGATCGAATGTTAGCGTTTGCCGTATGTTGCATCGGGTTCAGCGCATCGAATTACCCCTATGCAGTGAATTTGAAGCGTTTAAGGGAAGTGTACGGTAGTGTTTTGGAAGAAAATTGTTTTTTTCGAAAATCGAGCAATTCGGTGATAACTCGAGAACGGTCGAATGTTAGCGTTTGCTGTATGTTGCATCGTGTTCAGATCATCGAATTAACCATATACAGTGAATTTCAAACGTTTAAGAGAAGTGTACGGTAGTGTTTTGGAAGAAAATTGTTATTTTCGAAAATCGAACAATTCGATGATACCTCGAGAACGGTCGAATGTTGGCGTTTGCCGTATGTTGCATCGTGTTCAGCACACCGAATTACCCCTACACAGTGAATTTGAAGTGGTTACGGGAAGTGTACGGTAGTGTTTTTGAAGGAAAACCCGTTAATGCGATATTCGTGCGTTTCACGGGCAGAAAAGCACGTTTTTCACAGTCCTCACTGTTTTGATGATAACTCGAGAAAGGTTTAATGTTAGCGTTTGCCGTATGTTGTATGGTGTTCAGTACATCGAACTACCCCTATACAGTGAATTTGAAGCGTTTAGGAGAAGTGTACGGTAGTGTTTTTGGCCGAAATTGGTTTTTTCGAAAATCGAGCAATTCGATGATAACCCTCGAACGGTCGAATGTTAGCGTTTGCCGTATGTTGCATCGTGTTCAGCGCATCGAATTACCCCTATGCAGTGAATTTGAAGCGTTTAAGGGAAGTGTACGGTAGTGTTTTGGAAGAAAATTGTTTTTTTCGAAAATCGAGCAATTCGGTGATAACTCGAGAACGGTCGAGTGTTAGCGTTTGCCGTATGTTGCATCGTGTTCAGATCATCGAATTAACCATATACAGTGAATTTCAAACGTTTAAGAGAAGTGTACGGTAGTGTTTTGGAAGAAAATTGTTATTTTCGAAAATCGAACAATTCGATGATACCTCGAGAACGGTCGAATGTTAGCGTTTGCCGTATGTTGCATCGTGTTCAGCGCATCGAATTACCCCTACGCAGTGAATTTCAAGCGTTTAAGGGAAGTGTACGGTAGTGTTTTGGAAGAAAATTGTTTTTTTCGAAAATCGAGCAATTCGGTGATAACTCAAGAACGGTCGAATGTTAGCGTTTGCCGGATGTTGCATTGTGTTCAGCACATCGAATTACCCCTATACAGTGAATTTGAAGCGTTTGAGAGAAGTGTACGGTAGTGTTTAGGCAGAAATTTTTTTTTTCGAAAATCGAGCAATTCGGTGATAACTCGAGAACGGTCGAATGTTAGCACTCGCCGTATGTTGCATCGTGTTCAGCGCATTGAATAACCCCTATACAGTGATTTTGAAGTGGTTACGGGAAGTGTACGGTAGTGCTTTTGAAGGAAAACCCGTTAATGCGATATTCGTGCGTTTCACGGGCAGAAAAGCACGTTTTTCACAGTCCTCACTGTTTTGATCATAACTCGAGAACGATCGAATGTTAGCGTTTGCCGTATGTTGCATCGTGTTCAGCGCATCGAATTACCCCTATGCAGTGAATTTGAAGCGTTTACGGGAAGTGTACGGTCGTGTTTTGGAAGAAAATAGTTTTTTTCGAAAATCGAGCAATTCGATGATAACTCTCGAACGGTCGAATGTTAGCGCTTGCCGTATGTTGCATCGTGTTCAGCGCATCGAATTACCCCTATGCAGTGAATTTGAAGCGTTTAAGGGAAGTGTACGGTAGTGTTTTGGAAGAAAATAGTTTTTTTCGAAAATCGAGCAATTCGGTGATAACTCAAGAACGGTCGAATGTTAGCGTTTGCCGTATGTTGCATCGTGTTCAGATCATCGAATTAACCATATACAGTGAATTTCAAACGTTTAAGAGAAGTGTACGGTAGTGTTTTAGGCAGAAATTGTTTTTTTCGAAAATCGAGCAATTCGGTGATAACTCGAGAACCGTCGAATGTTAGCGCTCGCCGTATGTTGCATCGTGTTCAGCGCATCAAATTACCCCTATACAGTGAATTTGAAGTGGTTACGGGAAGTGTACGGTAGTGTTTTTGAAGGAAAACCCGTTAATGCGATATTCGTGCGTTTCACGGGCAGAAAAGCACGTTTTTCACAGTCCTCACTGTTTTGATCATAACTCGAGAACGATCGAATGTTAGCGTTTGCCGTATGTTGCATCGTGTTCAGCGCATCGAATTACCCCTATGCAGTGAATTTGAAGCGTTTAAGGGAAGTGTACGGTAGTGTTTTGGAAGAAAATTGTTTTTTTCGAAAATCGAGCAATTCGATGATAACTCTCGAACGGTCGAATGTTAGCGTTTGCCGTATGTTGCATCGTGTTCAGCGCATCGAATTACCCCTATGCAGTGAATTTGAAGCGTTTAAGGGAAGTGTACGGTAGTGTTTTGGAAGAAAATTGTTTTTTTCGAAAATCGAGCAATTCGGTGATAACTCGAGAACCGTCGAATGTTAGCGCTCGCCGTATGTTGCATCGTGTTCAGCGCATCAAATTACCCCTATACAGTGAATTTGAAGTGGTTACGGGAAGTGTACGGTAGTGTTTTTGAAGGAAAACCCGTTAATGCGATATTCGTGCGTTTCACGGGCAGAAAAGCACGTTTTTCACAGTCCTCACTGTTTTGATCATAACTCGAGAACGATCGAATGTTAGCGTTTGCCGTATGTTGCATCGGGTTCAGCGCATCGAATTACCCCTATGCAGTGAATTTGAAGCGTTTAAGGGAAGTGTACGGTAGTGTTTTGGAAGAAAATTGTTTTTTTCGAAAATCGAGCAATTCGGTGATAACTCGAGAACGGTCGAATGTTAGCGTTTGCTGTATGTTGCATCGTGTTCAGATCATCGAATTAACCATATACAGTGAATTTCAAACGTTTAAGAGAAGTGTACGGTAGTGTTTTGGAAGAAAATTGTTATTTTCGAAAATCGAACAATTCGATGATACCTCGAGAACGGTCGAATGTTGGCGTTTGCCGTATGTTGCATCGTGTTCAGCACACCGAATTACCCCTACACAGTGAATTTGAAGCGTTTAAGGGAAGTGTACGGTAGTGTTTTGGAAGAAAATTGTTTTTTTCGAAAATCGAGCAATTCGATGATAACTCTCGAACGGTCGAATGTTAGCGTTTGCCGTATGTTGCATCGTGTTCAGCGCATCGAATTACCCCTATGCAGTGAATTTGAAGCGTTTAAGGGAAGTGTACGGTAGTGTTTTGGAAGAAAATTGTTTTTTTCGAAAATCGAGCAATTCGGTGATAACTCAAGAACGGTCGAATGTTAGCGTTTGCCGTATGTTGCATCGTGTTCAGCGTATCGAATTACCCCTATGCAGTGAATTTGAAGCGTTTAAGGGAAGTGTACGGTAGTGTTTTGGAAGAAAATTGTTTTTTTCGAAAATCGAGCAATTCGGTGATAACTCGAGAACGGTCGAGTGTTAGCGTTTGCCGTATGTTGCATCGTGTTCAGATCATCGAATTAACCATATACAGTGAATTTCAAACGTTTAAGAGAAGTGTACGGTAGTGTTTTAGGCAGAAATTGGTTTTTTCGAAAATCGAGCAATTCGGTGATAACTCGAGAACCGTCGAATGTTAGCGCTCGCCGTATGTTGCATCGTGTTCAGCGCATCAAATTACCCCTATACAGTGAATTTGAAGTGGTTACGGGAAGTGTACGGTAGTGTTTTTGAAGGAAAACCCGTTAATGCGATATTCGTGCGTTTCACGGGCAGAAAAGCACGTTTTTCACAGTCCTCACTGTTTTGATCATAACTCGAGAACGATCGAATGTTAGCGTTTGCCGTATGTTGCATCGGGTTCAGCGCATCGAATTACCCCTATGCAGTGAATTTGAAGCGTTTAAGGGAAGTGTACGGTAGTGTTTTGGAAGAAAATTGTTTTTTTCGAAAATCGAGCAATTCGGTGATAACTCGAGAACGGTCGAATGTTAGCGTTTGCTGTATGTTGCATCGTGTTCAGATCATCGAATTAACCATATACAGTGAATTTCAAACGTTTAAGAGAAGTGTACGGTAGTGTTTTGGAAGAAAATTGTTATTTTCGAAAATCGAACAATTCGATGATACCTCGAGAACGGTCGAATGTTGGCGTTTGCCGTATGTTGCATCGTGTTCAGCACACCGAATTACCCCTACACAGTGAATTTGAAGTGGTTACGGGAAGTGTACGGTAGTGTTTTTGAAGGAAAACCCGTTAATGCGATATTCGTGCGTTTCACGGGCAGAAAAGCACGTTTTTCACAGTCCTCACTGTTTTGATGATAACTCGAGAAAGGTTTAATGTTAGCGTTTGCCGTATGTTGTATGGTGTTCAGTACATCGAACTACCCCTATACAGTGAATTTGAAGCGTTTAGGAGAAGTGTACGGTAGTGTTTTTGGCCGAAATTGGTTTTTTCGAAAATCGAGCAATTCGATGATAACTCTCGAACGGTCGAATGTTAGCGTTTGCCGTATGTTGCATCGTGTTCAGCGCATCGAATTACCCCTATGCAGTGAATTTGAAGCGTTTAAGGGAAGTGTACGGTAGTGTTTTGGAAGAAAATTGTTTTTTTCGAAAATCGAGCAATTCGGTGATAACTCGAGAACGGTCGAGTGTTAGCGTTTGCCGTATGTTGCATCGTGTTCAGATCATCGAATTAACCATATACAGTGAATTTCAAACGCTTAAAAGAAGTGTACGGTAGTGTTTTGGAAGAAAATTGTTATTTTCGAAAATCGAGCAATTCGATGATACCTCGAGAACGGTCGAATGTTAGCGTTTGCCGTATGTTGCATCGTGTTCAGCGCATCGAATTACCCCTATGCAGTGAATTTGAAGCGTTTAAGGGAAGTGTACGGTAGTGTTTTGGAAGAAAATTGTTTTTTTCGAAAATCGAGCAATTCGGTGATAACTCAAGAACGGTCGAATGTTAGCGTTTGCCGGATGTTGCATTGTGTTCAGCACATCGAATTACCCCTATACAGTGAATTTGAAGCGTTTGAGAGAAGTGTACGGTAGTGTTTAGGCAGAAATTTTTTTTTTCGAAAATCGAGCAATTCGGTGATAACTCGAGAACGGTCGAATGTTAGCACTCGCCGTATGTTGCATCGTGTTCAGCGCATTGAATAACCCCTATACAGTGATTTTGAAGTGGTTACGGGAAGTGTACGGTAGTGCTTTTGAAGGAAAACCCGTTAATGCGATATTCGTGCGTTTCACGGGCAGAAAAGCACGTTTTTCACAGTCCTCACTGTTTTGATCATAACTCGAGAACGATCGAATGTTAGCGTTTGCCGTATGTTGCATCGTGTTCAGCGCATCGAATTACCCCTATGCAGTGAATTTGAAGCGTTTAAGGGAAGTGTACGGTCGTGTTTTGGAAGAAAATAGTTTTTTTCGAAAATCGAGCAATTCGATGATAACTCTCGAACGGTCGAATGTTAGCGCTTGCCGTATGTTGCATCGTGTTCAGCGCATCGAATTACCCCTATGCAGTGAATTTGAAGCGTTTAAGGGAAGTGTACGGTAGTGTTTTGGAAGAAAATAGTTTTTTTCGAAAATCGAGCAATTCGGTGATAACTCAAGAACGGTCGAATGTTAGCGTTTGCCGTATGTTGCATCGTGTTCAGATCATCGAATTAACCATATACAGTGAATTTCAAACGTTTAAGAGAAGTGTACGGTAGTGTTTTAGGCAGAAATTGTTTTTTTCGAAAATCGAGCAATTCGGTGATAACTCGAGAACCGTCGAATGTTAGCGCTCGCCGTATGTTGCATCGTGTTCAGCGCATCAAATTACCCCTATACAGTGAATTTGAAGTGGTTACGGGAAGTGTACGGTAGTGTTTTTGAAGGAAAACCCGTTAATGCGATATTCGTGCGTTTCACGGGCAGAAAAGCACGTTTTTCACAGTCCTCACTGTTTTGATCATAACTCGAGAACGATCGAATGTTAGCGTTTGCCGTATGTTGCATCGTGTTCAGCGCATCGAATTACCCCTATGCAGTGAATTTGAAGCGTTTAAGGGAAGTGTACGGTAGTGTTTTGGAAGAAAATTGTTTTTTTCGAAAATCGAGCAATTCGATGATAACTCTCGAACGGTCGAATGTTAGCGTTTGCCGTATGTTGCATCGTGTTCAGCGCATCGAATTACCCCTATGCAGTGAATTTGAAGCGTTTAAGGGAAGTGTACGGTAGTGTTTTGGAAGAAAATTGTTTTTTTCGAAAATCGAGCAATTCGGTGATAACTCGAGAACCGTCGAATGTTAGCGCTCGCCGTATGTTGCATCGTGTTCAGCGCATCAAATTACCCCTATACAGTGAATTTGAAGTGGTTACGGGAAGTGTACGGTAGTGTTTTTGAAGGAAAACCCGTTAATGCGATATTCGTGCGTTTCACGGGCAGAAAAGCACGTTTTTCACAGTCCTCACTGTTTTGATCATAACTCGAGAACGATCGAATGTTAGCGTTTGCCGTATGTTGCATCGGGTTCAGCGCATCGAATTACCCCTATGCAGTGAATTTGAAGCGTTTAAGGGAAGTGTACGGTAGTGTTTTGGAAGAAAATTGTTTTTTTCGAAAATCGAGCAATTCGGTGATAACTCGAGAACGGTCGAATGTTAGCGTTTGCTGTATGTTGCATCGTGTTCAGATCATCGAATTAACCATATACAGTGAATTTCAAACGTTTAAGAGAAGTGTACGGTAGTGTTTTGGAAGAAAATTGTTATTTTCGAAAATCGAACAATTCGATGATACCTCGAGAACGGTCGAATGTTGGCGTTTGCCGTATGTTGCATCGTGTTCAGCACACCGAATTACCCCTACACAGTGAATTTGAAGCGTTTAAGGGAAGTGTACGGTAGTGTTTTGGAAGAAAATTGTTTTTTTCGAAAATCGAGCAATTCGATGATAACTCTCGAACGGTCGAATGTTAGCGTTTGCCGTATGTTGCATCGTGTTCAGCGCATCGAATTACCCCTATGCAGTGAATTTGAAGCGTTTAAGGGAAGTGTACGGTAGTGTTTTGGAAGAAAATTGTTTTTTTCGAAAATCGAGCAATTCGGTGATAACTCAAGAACGGTCGAATGTTAGCGTTTGCCGTATGTTGCATCGTGTTCAGCGTGTCGAATTACCCCTATGCAGTGAATTTGAAGCGTTTAAGGGAAGCGTACGGTAGTGTTTTGGAAGAAAATTGTTTTTTTCGAAAATCGAGCAATTCGGTGATAACTCGAGAACGGTCGAGTGTTAGCGTTTGCCGTATGTTGCATCGTGTTCAGATCATCGAATTAACCATATACAGTGAATTTCAAACGTTTAAGAGAAGTGTACGGTAGTGTTTTAGGCAGAAATTGGTTTTTTCGAAAATCGAGCAATTCGGTGATAACTCGAGAACCGTCGAATGTTAGCGCTCGCCGTATGTTGCATCGTGTTCAGCGCATCAAATTACCCCTATACAGTGAATTTGAAGTGGTTACGGGAAGTGTACGGTAGTGTTTTTGAAGGAAAACCCGTTAATGCGATATTCGTGCGTTTCACGGGCAGAAAAGCACGTTTTTCACAGTCCTCACTGTTTTGATCATAACTCGAGAACGATCGAATGTTAGCGTTTGCCGTATGTTGCATCGGGTTCAGCGCATCGAATTACCCCTATGCAGTGAATTTGAAGCGTTTAAGGGAAGTGTACGGTAGTGTTTTGGAAGAAAATTGTTTTTTTCGAAAATCGAGCAATTCGGTGATAACTCGAGAACGGTCGAATGTTAGCGTTTGCTGTATGTTGCATCGTGTTCAGATCATCGAATTAACCATATACAGTGAATTTCAAACGTTTAAGAGAAGTGTACGGTAGTGTTTTGGAAGAAAATTGTTATTTTCGAAAATCGAACAATTCGATGATACCTCGAGAACGGTCGAATGTTGGCGTTTGCCGTATGTTGCATCGTGTTCAGCACACCGAATTACCCCTACACAGTGAATTTGAAGTGGTTACGGGAAGTGTACGGTAGTGTTTTTGAAGGAAAACCCGTTAATGCGATATTCGTGCGTTTCACGGGCAGAAAAGCACGTTTTTCACAGTCCTCACTGTTTTGATGATAACTCGAGAAAGGTTTAATGTTAGCGTTTGCCGTATGTTGTATGGTGTTCAGTACATCGAACTACCCCTATACAGTGAATTTGAAGCGTTTAGGAGAAGTGTACGGTAGTGTTTTTGGCCGAAATTGGTTTTTTCGAAAATCGAGCAATTCGATGATAACTCTCGAACGGTCGAATGTTAGCGTTTGCCGTATGTTGCATCGTGTTCAGCGCATCGAATTACCCCTATGCAGTGAATTTGAAGCGTTTAAGGGAAGTGTACGGTAGTGTTTTGGAAGAAAATTGTTTTTTTCGAAAATCGAGCAATTCGGTGATAACTCGAGAACGGTCGAGTGTTAGCGTTTGCCGTATGTTGCATCGTGTTCAGATCATCGAATTAACCATATACAGTGAATTTCAAACGTTTAAGAGAAGTGTACGGTAGTGTTTTGGAAGAAAATTGTTATTTTCGAAAATCGAGCAATTCGATGATACCTCGAGAACGGTCGAATGTTAGCGTTTGCCGTATGTTGCATCGTGTTCAGCGCATCGAATTACCCCTATGCAGTGAATTTGAAGCGTTTAAGGGAAGTGTACGGTAGTGTTTTGGAAGAAAATTGTTTTTTTCGAAAATCGAGCAATTCGGTGATAACTCAAGAACGGTCGAATGTTAGCGTTTGCCGGATGTTGCATTGTGTTCAGCACATCGAATTACCCCTATACAGTGAATTTGAAGCGTTTGAGAGAAGTGTACGGTAGTGTTTAGGCAGAAATTTTTTTTTTCGAAAATCGAGCAATTCGGTGATAACTCGAGAACGGTCGAATGTTAGCACTCGCCGTATGTTGCATCGTGTTCAGCGCATTGAATAACCCCTATACAGTGATTTTGAAGTGGTTACGGGAAGTGTACGGTAGTGCTTTTGAAGGAAAACCCGTTAATGCGATATTCGTGCGTTTCACGGGCAGAAAAGCACGTTTTTCACAGTCCTCACTGTTTTGATCATAACTCGAGAACGATCGAATGTTAGCGTTTGCCGTATGTTGCATCGTGTTCAGCGCATCGAATTACCCCTATGCAGTGAATTTGAAGCGTTTAAGGGAAGTGTACGGTCGTGTTTTGGAAGAAAATAGTTTTTTTCGAAAATCGAGCAATTCGATGATAACTCTCGAACGGTCGAATGTTAGCGCTTGCCGTATGTTGCATCGTGTTCAGCGCATCGAATTACCCCTATGTAGTGAATTTGAAGCGTTTAAGGGAAGTGTACGGTAGTGTTTTGGAAGAAAATAGTTTTTTTCGAAAATCGAGCAATTCGGTGATAACTCGAGAACCGTCGAATGTTAGCGCTCGCCGTATGTTGCATCGTGTTCAGCGCATCAAATTACCCCTATACAGTGAATTTGAAGTGGTTACGGGAAGTGTACGGTAGTGTTTTTGAAGGAAAACCCGTTAATGCGATATTCGTGCGTTTCACGGGCAGAAAAGCACGTTTTTCACAGTCCTCACTGTTTTGATCATAACTCGAGAACGATCGAATGTTAGCGTTTGCCGTATGTTGCATCGGGTTCAGCGCATCGAATTACCCCTATGCAGTGAATTTGAAGCGTTTAAGGGAAGTGTACGGTAGTGTTTTGGAAGAAAATTGTTTTTTTCGAAAATCGAGCAATTCGGTGATAACTCGAGAACGGTCGAATGTTAGCGTTTGCCGTATGTTGCATCGTGTTCAGCGTATCGAATTACCCCTATGCAGTGAATTTGAAGCGTTTAAGGGAAGTGTACGGTAGTGTTTTGGAAGAAAATTGTTATTTTCGAAAATCGAACAATTCGATGATACCTCGAGAACGGTCGAATGTTGGCGTTTGCCGTATGTTGCATCGTGTTCAGCACACCGAATTACCCCTACACAGTGAATTTGAAGTGGTTACGGGAAGTGTACGGTAGTGTTTTTGAAGGAAAACCCGTTAATGCGATATTCGTGCGTTTCACGGGCAGAAAAGCACGTTTTTCACAGTCCTCACTGTTTTGATGATAACTCGAGAAAGGTCGAATGTTAGCGTTTGCCGTATGTTGTATGGTGTTCAGTACATCGAACTACCCCTATACAGTGAATTTGAAGCGTTTAGGAGAAGCGTACGGTAGTGTTTTTGGCAGAAATTGGTTTTTTCGAAAATCGAGCAATTCGGTGATAACTCAAGAACGGTCGAATGTTAGCGTTTGCCGTGTGTTGCATTGTGTTCAGCACATCAAATTACTCCTACACACTGAATTTGAAGCGTTTAAGGGAAGTGTACGGTAATGTTTTTGGCCGAAATTGTTTTTTTCGAAAATCGAGCAATTCGATGATAACTCTCGAACGGTCGAATGTTAGCGTTTGCCGTATGTTGCATCGTGTTCAGCGCATCGAATTATCCCTATGCAGTGAATTTGAAGCGTTTAAGGGAAGTGTACGGTAGTGTTTTGGAAGAAAATTGTTTTTTTTCGAAAATCGAGCAATTCGGTGATAACTCAAGAACGGTCGAATGTTAGCGTTTGCCGGATGTTGCATTGTGTTCAGCACATCGAATTACCCCTATACAGTGAATTTGAAGCGTTTGAGACAAGTGTACGGTAGTGTTTAGGCAGAAATTTTTTTTTTCGAAAATCGAGCAATTCGGTGATAACTCGCGAACGGTCGAATGTTAGCACTCGCCGTATGTTGCATCGTGTTCAGCGCATCGAATAACCCCTATACAGTGATTTTGAAGTGGTTACGGGAAGTGTACGGTAGTGCTTTTGAAGGAAAACCCGTTAATGCGATATTCGTGCGTTTCACGGGCAGAAAAGCACGTTTTTCACAGTCCTCACTGTTTTGATCATAAATCGAGAACGATCGAATGTTAGCGTTTGCCGTATGTTGCATCGTGTTCAGCGCATCGAATTACCCCTATGCAGTGAATTTGAAGCGTTTAAGGGAAGTGTACGGTAGTGTTTTGGAAGAAAATTGTTTTTTTCGAAAATCGAGCAATTCGGTGATAACTCAAGAACGGTCGAATGTTAGCGTTTGCCGTATGTTGCATCGTGTTCAGCGTATCGAATTACCCCTATGCAGTGAATTTGAAGCGTTTAAGGGAAGTGTACGGTAGTGTTTTGGAAGAAAATTGTTTTTTTCGAAAATCGAGCAATTCGGTGATAACTCGAGAACGGTCGAATGTTAGCGTTTGCCGTATGTTGCATCGTGTTCAGATCATCGAATTACCCCTATGCAGTGAATTTGAAGCGTTTAAGGGAAGTGTACGGTAGTGTTTTGGAAGAAAATTGTTTTTTTCGAAAATCGAGCAATTCGGTGATAACTCGAGAACGGTCGAATGTTAGCGTTTGCCGTATGTTGCATCGTGTTCAGATCATCGAATTAACCATATACAGTGAATTTCAAAAGTTTAAGAGAAGTGTACGGTAGTGTTTTAGGCAGAAATTGGTTTTTTCGAAAATCGAACAATTCGGTGATAACTCGAGAACCGTCGAATGTTAGCGCTCGCCGTATGTTGCATCGTGTTCAGCGCATCAAATTACCCCTATACAGTGAATTTGAAGTAGTTACGGGAAGTGTACGGTAGTGTTTTTGAAGGAAAACCCGTTAATGCGATATTCGTGCGTTTCACGGGCAGAAAAGCACGTTTTTCACAGTCCTCACTGTTTTGATCATAACTCGAGAACGATCGAATGTTAGCGTTTGCCGTATGTTGCATCGTGTTCAGCGCATCGAATTACCCCTATGCAGTGAATTTGAAGCGTTTAAGGGAAGTGTACGGTAGTGTTTTGGAAGAAAATTGTTATTTTCGAAAATCGAACAATTCGATGATACCTCGAGAACGGTCGAATGTTGGCGTTTGCCGTATGTTGCATCGTGTTCAGCACACCGAATTACCCCTACACAGTGAATTTGAAGTGGTTACGGGAAGTGTACGGTAGTGTTTTTGAAGGAAAACCCGTTAATGCGATATTCGTGCGTTTCACGGGCAGAAAAGCACGTTTTTCACAGTCCTCACTGTTTTGATGATAACTCGAGAAAGGTCGAATGTTAGCGTTTGCCGTATGTTGTATGGTGTTCAGTACATCGAACTACCCCTATACAGTGAATTTGAAGCGTTTAGGAGAAGTGTACGGTAGTGTTTTTGGCAGAAATTGGTTTTTTCGAAAATCGAGCAATTCGGTGATAACTCAAGAACGGTCGAATGTTAGCGTTTGCCGTGATTTGCATTGTGTTCAGCACATCAAATTACCCCTACACACTGAATTTGAAGCGTTTAAGGGAAGTGTACGGTAATGTTTTTCGCCGAAATTGGTTTTTTCGAAAATCGAGCAATTCGATGATAACTCTCGAACGGTCGAATGTTAGCGTTTGCCGTATGTTGCATCGTGTTCAGCGCATCGAATTACCCCTATGCAGTGAATTTGAAGCGTTTAAGGGAAGTGTACGGTAGTGTTTTGGAAGAAAATTGTTTTTTTTCGAAAATCGAGCAATTCGGTGATAACTCAAGAACGGTCGAATGTTAGCGTTTGCCGGATGTTGCATTATGTTCAGCACATCGAATTACCCCTATACAGTGAATTTGAAGCGTTTGAGAGAAGTGTACGGTAGTGTTTAGGCAGAAATTTTTTTTTTCGAAAATCGAGCAATTCGGTGATAACTCGAGAACCGTCGAATGTTAGCGCTCGCCGTATGTTGCATCGTGTTCAGCGCATCAAATTACCCCTATACAGTGAATTTGAAGTGGTTACGGGAAGTGTACGGTAGTGTTTTTGAAGGAAAACCCGTTAATGCGATATTCGTGCGTTTCACGGGCAGAAAAGCACGTTTTTCACAGTCCTCACTGTTTTGATCATAACTCGAGAACGATCGAATGTTAGCGTTTGCCGTATGTTGCATCGTGTTCAGCGCATCGAATTACCCCTATGCAGAGAATTTGAAGCGTTTAAGGGAAGTGTACGGTAGTGTTTTGGAAGAAAATTGTTTTTTTCGAAAATCGAGCAATTCGATGATAACTCTCAAACGGTCGCATGTTAGCGTTTGCCGTATGTTGCATCGTGTTCAGCGCATCGAATTACCCCTATGCAGTGAATTTGAAGCGTTTAAGGGAAGTGTACGGTAGTGTTTTGGAAGAAAATTGTTTTTTTCGAAAATCGAGCAATTCGGTGATAACTCGAGAACGGTCGAATGTTAGCGTTTGCCGTATGTTGCATCGTGTTCAGATCATCGAATTAACCATATACAGTGAATTTCAAACGTTTAAGAGAAGTGTACGGTAGCGTTTTAGGCAGAAATTGGTTTTTTCGAAAATCGAGCAATTCGGTGATAACTCGAGAACCGTCGAATGTTAGCGCTCGCCGTATGTTGCATCGTGTTCAGCGCATCAAATTACCCCTATACAATGAATTTGAAGTGATTACGGGAAGTGTACGGTAGTGTTTTTGAAGGAAAACCCGTTAATGCGATATTCGTGCGTTTCACGGGCAGAAAAGCACGTTTTTCACAGCCCTCACTGTTTTGATCATAACTCGAGAACGATCGAATGTTACCGTTTGCCGTATGTTGCATCGTGTTCAGCGCATCGAATTACCCCTATGCAGTGAATTTCAAGCGTTTAAGGGAAGTGTACGGTAGTGTTTTGGAAGAAAATTGTTTTTTTCGAAAATCGAGCAATTCGATGATAACTCTCGAACGGTCGAATGTTAGCGTTTGCCGTATGTTGCATCGTGTTCAGCGCATCGAATTACCCCTATGCAGTGAATTTGAAGCGTTTAAGGGAAGTGTACGGTAGTGTTTTGGAAGAAAATTGTTTTTTTCGAAAATCGAGCCATTCGGTGATAACTCAAGAACGGTCGAATGTTAGCGTTTGCCGTATGTTGCATCGTGTTCAGCGTATCGAATTACCCCTATGCAGTGAATTTGAAGCGTTTAAGGGAAGTGTACGGTAGTGTTTTGGAAGAAAATTGTTTTTTTCGAAAATCGAGCAATTCGGTGATAACTCGAGAACGGTCGAATGTTGGCGTTTGCCGTATGTTGCATCGTGTTCAGCACACCGAATTACCCCTACACAGTGAATTTGAAGTGGTTACGGGAAGTGTACGGTATTGTTTTTGAAGGAAAACCCGTTAATGCTATATTCGTGCGTTTCACGGGCAGAAAAGCACGTTTTTCACAGTCCTCACTGTTTTGATGATAACTCGAGAAAGGTCGAATGTTAGCGTTTGCCGTATGTTGTATGGTGTTCAGTACATCGAACTACCCCTATACAGTGAATTTGAAGCGTTTAGGAGAAGTGTACGGTAGTGTTTTTGGCAGAAATTGGTTTTTTCGAAAATCGAGCAATTCGGTGATAACTCAAGAACGGTCGAATGTTAGCGTTTGCCGTGTGTTGCATTGTGTTCAGCACATCAAATTACCCCTACACACTGAATTTGAAGCGTTTAAGGGAAGTGTACGGTAATGTTTTTGGCCGAAATTGGTTTTTTCGAAAATCGAGCAATTCGATGATAACTCTCGAACGGTCGAATGTTAGCGTTTGCCGTATGTTGCATCGTGTTCAGCGCATCGAATTACCCCTATGCAGTGAATTTGAAGCGTTTAAGGGAAGTGTACGGTAGTGTTTTGGAAGAAAATTGTTTTTTTTCGAAAATCGAGCAATTCAGTGATAACTCAAGAACGGTCGAATGTTAGCGTTTGCCGGATGTTGCATTGTGTTCAGCACTTCGAATTACCCCTATACAGTGAATTTGAAGCGTTTGAGAGAAGTGTACGGTAGTGTTTAGGCAGAAATTTTTTTTTTCGAAAATCGAGCAATTCGGTGATAACTCGAGAACCGTCGAATGTTAGCGCTCGCCGTATGTTGCATCGTGTTCAGCGCATCAAATTACCCCTATACAGTGAATTTGAAGTGGTTACGGGAAGTGTACGGTAGTGTTTTTGAAGGAAAACCCGTTAATGCGATATTCGTGCGTTTCACGGACAGAAAAGCACGTTTTTCACAGTCCTCACTGTTTTGATCATAACTCGAGAACGATCGAATGTTAGCGTTTGCCGTATGTTGCATCGTGTTCAGCGCATCGAATTACCCCTATGTAGTGAATTTGAAGCGTTTAAGGGAAGTGTACGGTAGTGTTTTGGAAGAAAATTGTTTTTTTCGAAAATCGAGCAATTCGGTGATAACTCGAGAACCGTCGAATGTTAGCGCTCGCCGTATGTTGCATCGTGTTCAGCGCATCAAATTACCCCTATACAGTGAATTTGAAGTAGTTACGGGAAGTGTACGGTAGTGTTTTTGAAGGAAAACACGTTAATGCGATATTCGTCCGTTTCACGGGCAGAAAAGCACGTTTTTCACAGTCCTCACTGTTTTGATCATAACTCGAGAACGGTCGAATGTTAGCGTTTGCCGTATGTTGCATCGTGTTCAGATAATCGAATTAACCATATACAGTGAATTTCAAACGTTTAAGAGAAGTGTACGGTAGTGTTTTAGGCAGAAATTGTTTTTTTCGAAAATCGAGCAATTCGGTGATAACTCGAGAACCGTCAAATGTTAGCGCTCGCCGTATGTTGCATCGTGTTCAGCGCATCAAATTACCCCTATACAGTGAATTTGAAGTGGTTACGGGAAGTGTACGGTAGTGTTTTTGAAGGAAAACCCGTTAATGCGATATTCGTGCGTTTCACGGACAGAAAAGCACGTTTTTCACAGTCCTCACTGTTTTGATCATAACTCGAGAACGATCGAATGTTAGCGTTTGCGTATGTTGCATCGTGTTCAGCGCATCGAATTACCCCTATGCAGTGAATTTGAAGCGTTTAAGGGAAGTGTACGGTAGTGTTTTGGAAGAAAATTGTTTTTTTCGAAAATCGAGCAATTCGGTGATAACTCAAGAACGGTCGAATGTTAGCGTTTGCCGTATGTTGCATCGTGTTCAGCGCATCGAATTACCCCTACGCAGTGAATTTGAAGCGTTTAAGGGAAGTGTACGGTAGTGTTTTGGAAGAAAATTGTTTTTTTCGAAAATCGAGCAATTCGGTGATAACTCGAGAACGGTCGAATGTTAGCGTTTGCCGTATGGTGCATCCTGTTCAGATCATCGGATTAACCATATACAGTGAATTTCAAACGTTTAAGAGAAGTGTACGGTAGTGTTTTAGGCAGAAATTGGTTTTTTCGAAAATCGAGCAATTCGGTGATAACTCGACAGCGGTGAAATGTTAGCAATTGCCGTGTGTTGTATCGTGTTCAGCGCATCGAATTACCCCTATACAGTGAATTAGAAGCGTTCAAGGGAAGTGTACGGTAGTGTATTGGCATAAAATGGTTTTTTTCGAAAATCGAACAATTCGGTGATAACGCGAGAGCGGTCGAATGTTAGCGAGTGCCGTATGTTGCATCGTGTTCAGCGCATCGACTTATCCCTACAGAGTGAATTTGAAGCGGTTAAGGGAAGTGTACGGTAGTGTTTTGCCAGAAAATTCGTTTTTTCGAAAATCGAGCAATTCGGTGATAACTCGCGAACGGTCGAATGTTAACAATTGCCGTATGTTGCATCGTGTTCAGCACATCGAATTATCCCTATATACTGGATTTGAAGTGTTTAAGGGAAGTGTACGGTAGTGTTTTGGCAGAATATTGCTTTTTTCGAAAATCGAGCACTTCGGTGATAACTCGTGAACGGTGAATGTTAGCGTTTGCCGTATGTTGCGTCGTGTTCAGCGCACCGAATTACCCCTACACAGTGAATTTGAAGTGGTTACGGGAAGTGTACGGTAGTGTTTTTGAAGGAAAACCCGTTAATGCGATATTCGTGCGTTTCACGGGCAGAAAAGCACGTTTTTCACAGTCCTCACTGTTTTGATCATAACTCGAGACCGATCGAATGTTAGCGTTTGCGTATGTTGCATCGTGTTCAGCGCATCGAATTACCCCTATACAGTAAATTAGAAGCGTTTAAGGGAAGTGTACGGTAGTGTTTTGGCAGAAAATTGCTTTTTTCGAAAATCGAGCAATTCGGTGATAAGTCGACAGCGGTGGAATGTTAGCGATTGCCGTATGTTGCATCGTGTTCAGCGCCTCGACTTACCCCTATACAGTGAATTAGAAGCGTTTAAGGGAAGTGTGCGGTAGTGTTTTGGCAGCACATTGCTTTTTTCGAAAATCGAGCGATTCGGTGATAACTCGCGAACGGTCGAATGTTAACAATTGCCGTATGTTGCATCGCGTTCAGCGCATCGAATTACCCCTACACAGTGAATGAGAAGCGTTTAAGGGGAGTGTACGGTAGTGTTTTGCCAGAAAATTCGTTTTTTGGAAAATCGAGTATTTCGGTGATAACTCGACAGCGGTGGAATGTTAGGGATTGCCGTATGTTGCATCGTGTTCAGCGCATCGAATTACCCCTATACCGTGAATTTGGAGCATTTAAGAGAAATGTAGGGTCGTTTTTTTGGAGGAAAACCCGTTTACGCGATATTCGTGCGTTTCACGGTCAGAAAAGCACGTTTTTCACAGTCCTGACTCTTTTGATGATAACTCGGGAACGGTCGAATGTTAGTCTTTGCGGTATGTTGCATCGTGTTCGGCGCATCGTATTAACCCTATACAGTGAATTTGAAGCATTTAAGGGAAGTGTACGGTAGTGTTTTGCCAGAAAATTCGTTTTTTCGAAAATCGAGCAATTCGGTGATAACTCGCGAACGGTCGAATGTTAACAATTGCCGTATTTTGCATCGTGTTCAGCGCATCGAATTATCCCTATGCACTGGATTTGAAGTGGTTAGGGGAAGTGTACGGTAGTGTTTTGGCAGAATATTGCTTTTTTCGAAAATCGAGCAATTCGGTGATAAGTCGACAGCGGTGGAATGTTAGCGTTTGCCGTATGTTGCATCGTGTTCAGCGCATCGAATTACCCCTATACAGTGAATTTGAAGCGTTTAAGGGAAGTGTACGGTAGTGTTTTGCCAGAAAATTCGTTTTTTCGAAAATCGAGTAATTCGGTGATAACTCGACAACGGTCGAATGTTAACAATTGCCGTATTTTGCATCGTGTTCAGCGCATCGAATTATCCCTATACACTGGATTTGAAGTGTTTAAGGGAAGTGTACGGTAGTGTTTTGGCAGAATATTGCTTTTTTTCGAAAATCAAGCAATTCGGTGATAACTCGCGAACGGTCGAATGTTAGTGATCGCCGTATGTTGCATCGTGTTCAGCGCATCGAATTACCCCTACACAGTGAATTAGAGGCGTTTAAGGGAAGTGTACGGTAGTGTTTTGCCAGAAAATTCCTTTTTTGGAAAATCGAGCACTTCGGTGATAACTCGTGAAAGGTCGAATATTAGCGTTTGCCGTATGTTGCATCGTGTTCAGCGCATCGAAGTACCCCTACACAGTGAATTAGAAGCGTTTATGGGAAGTGTACGGTAGTGTTTTGGCAGAAAGTTGCTTTTTTCGAAAATCGAACAATTCGGTGATAACTCGACAGCGGTGGAATGTTAGCGATTGCCGTATGTTGCATCGTATTCAGCGCATCGAATTACCGCTATACAGTGAATTTGAAGCGTTTAAGGGAAGTGTACGATAGTGTTTTGCCAGAAAATTCGTTTTTTTCGAAAATCGAGCAATTCGGTGATAACTCGCGAACGGTCGAATGTTAGCGTTTGCCGTATGTTGCATCGTGTTCAGCGCATCGAATTACCCCTATACAGTGAATTGGAAGCGTTTAAGGGAAGTGTACGGTAGTGTTTTGGCAGAAAATTGCTTTTTTCGAAAATCGAGCAATTCGGTGATAACTCGACAGCGGTGAAATGTTAGCAATTGCCGTATGTTGCATCGTGTTCAGCGCATCGAATTACCCCTATACAGTGAATTAGAAGCGTTTAAGAGAAGTGTACGGTAGTGTTTTGGCAGAAAATGGCTTTTTTCGAAAATCGAACAATTCGGTGATAACCCGAGAGCGGTCGAATGTTAGCGAGTGCCGTATGCTGCATCGTGTTCAGCGCATCGACTTACCCCTACAGAGTGAATTTGAAGTGGTTCCGGGAAGTGTGCGGTAGCGTTTTGCCAGAAAATTCGGTTTTTCGAAAATCGAGCAATTCGGTGATAACTCGCGAACGGTCGAATGTTAACAATTGCCGTATTTTGTATCGTGTTCAGCGCATCGAATTGTCCCTATACACTGGATTTGAAGTGTTTAAGGCAAGTGTACGGTAGTGTTTTGGCAGAATATTGCTTTTTTCGAAAATCAAGCAATTCGGTGATAACTCGTGAAAGGTCGAATATTAGCGTTTGCCGTATGTTGCATCGTGTTCAGCGCATCAAATTACCCCTATACAGTGAATTAGAAGCGTTCAAGGGAAGTGTACGACAGTGTTTTGGCAGAAAATTGGTTTTTTCGAAAATCGAGCGATTCGGTGATAAGTCGACAGCGGTGGAATGTTAGCGATTGCCGTATGTTACATCGTGTTCAGCGCATCGCATCACCCCTATACAGTGAATTTGGAGGATTTAAGAGAAATGTAGGCTACTTTTTTTGGAGGTAAACCCGTTTATGCGATATTCGTGCGTTTCACGATCAGAAAAGCACGTTTTTCACAGTCCTGACTCTTTTGATGATAACACGGGAACGGTCGAATGTTAGTCTTTGCGGTATGTTGCATCGTGTTCAGCGCATGGAATTATCCCTATACAGTGAATTAGAAGCGTTTATGGGAAGTGTACGATAGTGTTTTGCCAGAAAATTCGTTTTTTTGGAAAATCGAGTAATTCGGTGATAACTCGACAACACTCGAATGTTAGCGTTTGCCGTATATATATATATATATCCCTATACACTGTATTTGAAGTGTTTAAGGGAAGTGCACGGTAGTGTTTTGGCAGAAAATTGCTTTTTTCGAAAATCGAGCAACTCGGTGATAACTCGACAGCGGTGGAATGTTAGCGATTGCCGTATGTTGCATCGTGTTCAGCGCATCGAATTACCGCTATACAGTGAATTTGAAGCGTTTAAGGGAAGTGTACGGTAGTGTTTTGCCAGAAAATTCTTTTTTTCGAAAATCGAGCAATTCGGTGATAACTCGCGAACGGTCGAATGTTAGCGTTTGCCGTATGTTGCATCGTGTTCAGCGCATCGAATTACCCCTATACCGTGAATTTGGAGCATTTAAGAGAAATGTAGGGTCGTTTTTTTGGAGGAAAACCCGTTTATGCGATATTCGTGCGTTTCACGGTCAGAAAAGCACGTTTTTCACAGTCCTGACTCTTTTGATGATAACTCGGGAACGGTCGAATGTTAGTCTTTGCGGTATGTTGCATCGTGTTCGGCGCATCGAATTAACCCTATACAGTGAATTTGAAGCATTTAAGGGAAGTGTACGGTAGTGTTTTGCCAGAAAATTCGTTTTTTCGAAAATCGAGCAATTCGGTGATAACTCGCGAACGGTCGAATGTTAACAATTGCCGTATTTTGCATCGTGTTCAGCGCATCGAATTATCCCTATACACTGGATTTGAAGTGGTTAGGGGAAGTGTACGGTAGTGTTTTGGCAGAATATTGCTTTTTTCGAAAATCGAGCAATTCGGTGATAAGTCGACAGCGGTGGAATGTTAGCGTTTGCCGTATGTTGCATCGTGTTCAGCGCATCGAATTACCCCTATACAGTGAATTTGAAGCGTTTAAGGGAAGTGTACGGTAGTGTTTTGCCAGAAAATTCGTTTTTTCGAAAATCGAGTAATTCGGTGATAACTCGACAACGGTCGAATGTTAACAATTGCCGTATTTTGCATCGTGTTCAGCGCATCGAATTATCCCTATACACTGGATTTGAAGTGTTTAAGGGAAGTGTACGGTAGTGTTTTGGCAGAATATTGCTTTTTTTCGAAAATCAAGCAATTCGGTGATAACTCGCGAACGGTCGAATGTTAGTGATTGCCGTATGTTGCATCGTATTCAGCGCATCGAATTACCGCTATACAGTGAATTTGAAGCGTTTAAGGGAAGTGTACGATAGTGTTTTGCCAGAAAATTCGTTTTTTCGAAAATCGAGCAATTCGGTGATAACTCGCGAACGGTCGAATGTTAGCGTTTGCCGTATGTTGCATCGTGTTCAGCGCATCGAATTACCCCTATACAGTGAATTGGAAGCGTTTAAGGGAAGTGTACGGTAGTGTTTTGGCAGAAAATTGCTTTTTTCGAAAATCGAGCAATTCGGTGATAACTCGACAGCGGTGAAATGTTAGCAATTGCCGTATGTTGCATCGTGTTCAGCGCATCGAATTACCCCTATACAGTGAATTAGAAGCGTTTAAGAGAAGTGTACGGTAGTGTTTTGGCAGAAAATGGCTTTTTTCGAAAATCGAACAATTCGGTGATAACCCGAGAGCGGTCGAATGTTAGCGAGTGCCGTATGCTGCATCGTGTTCAGCGCATCGACTTACCCCTACAGAGTGAATTTGAAGTGGTTCCGAGAAGTGTGCGGTAGCGTTTTGCCAGAAAATTCGGTTTTTCGAAAATCGAGCAATTCGGTGATAACTCGCGAACGGTCGAATGTTAACAATTGCCGTATTATGTATCGTGTTCAGCGCATCGAATTGTCCCTATACACTGGATTTGAAGTGTTTAAGGCAAGTGTACGGTAGTGTTTTGGCAGAATATTGCTTTTTTCGAAAATCAAGCAATTCGGTGATAACTCGTGAAAGGTCGAATATTAGCGTTTGCCGTATGTTGCATCGTGTTCAGCGCATCAAATTACCCCTATACAGTGAATTAGAAGCGTTCAAGGGAAGTGTACGACAGTGTTTTGGCAGAAAATTGGTTTTTTCGAAAATCGAGCGATTCGGTGATAAGTCGACAGCGGTGGAATGTTAGCGATTGCCGTATGTTACATCGTGTTCAGCGCATCGCATCACCCCTATACAGTGAATTTGGAGGATTTAAGAGAAATGTAGGCTACTTTTTTTGGAGGTAAACCCGTTTATGCGATATTCGTGCGTTTCACGATCAGAAAAGCACGTTTTTCACAGTCCTGACTCTTTTGATGATAACACGGGAACGGTCGAATGTTAGTCTTTGCGGTATGTTGCATCGTGTTCAGCGCATGGAATTATCCCTATACAGTGAATTAGAAGCGTTTATGGGAAGTGTACGATAGTGTTTTGCCAGAAAATTCGTTTTTTTGGAAAATCGAGTAATTCGGTGATAACTCGACAACACTCGAATGTTAGCGTTTGCCGTATATATATATATATATCCCTATACACTGTATTTGAAGTGTTTAAGGGAAGTGCACGGTAGTGTTTTGGCAGAAAATTGCTTTTTTCGAAAATCGAGCAACTCGGTGATAACTCGACAGCGGTGGAATGTTAGCGATTGCCGTATGTTGCATCGTGTTCAGCGCATCGAATTACCGCTATACAGTGAATTTGAAGCGTTTAAGGGAAGTGTACGGTAGTGTTTTGCCAGAAAATTCTTTTTTTCGAAAATCGAGCAATTCGGTGATAACTCGCGAACGGTCGAATGTTAGCGTTTGCCGTATGTTGCATCGTGTTCAGCGCATCGAATTACCCCTATACAGTGAATTAGAAGCGTTTAAGGGAAGTGTACGGTAGTGTTTTGGCAGAAAATTGCTTTTTTCGAAAATCGAGCAATTCGGTGATAACTCGACCGCGGTGAAATGTTAGCAATTGCCGTATGTTGCATCGTGTTCAGCGCATCGAATTACCCCTATACAGTGAATTAGAAGCGTTTAAGAGAAGTGTACGATAGTGTTTTGGCAGAAAATGCCTTTTTTCGAAAATCGAACAATTCGGTGATAACCCGAGAGCGGTCGAATGTTAGCGAGTGCCGTATGCTGCATCGTGTTCAGCGCATCGACTTACCCCTACAGAGTGAATTTGAAGTGGTTCCGGGAAGTGTGCGGTAGTGTTTTGCCAGAAAATTCGTTTTTTCGAAAATCGAGCAATTCGGTGATAACTCGACAACGGTCGAATGTTAGCGTTTGCCGTATGTTGCATCGTGTTCAGCGCATCGAATTACCCCTATACAGTGAATTAGAAGCGTTTAAGGGAAGTGTAAGGTAGTGTTTTGGCAGAAAATTGCTTTTTTCGAAAATCGAGCAATTCGGTGATAACTCGACAGCGGTGAAATGTTAGCAATTGCCGTAAGTTGCATCGTGTTCAGCGCATCGAATTACCCCTATACAGTGAATTAGAAGCGTTTAAGAGAAGTGTACGGTAGTGTTTTGGCAGAAAATGGCTTTTTTCGAAAATCGAACAATTCGGTGATAACTCGCGAACGGTCGAATGTTAACAATTGCCGTATTTTGTATCGTGTTCAGCGCATCGAATTATCCCTATACACTGGATTTGAAGTGTTTAAGGCAAGTGTACGGTAGTGTTTTGGCAGAATATTGCTTTTTTCGAAAATCAAGCAATTCGGTGATAACTCGCGAACGGTCGAATGTTAGCGTTTGCCGTATGTTGCATCGTGTTCAGCGCATCGAATTACCCCTACACAGTGAATTAGAGGCGTTTAAGGGAAGTGTACGGTAGTGTTTTGCCAGAAAATTCCTTTTTTGGAAAATCGAGCACTTCGGTGATAACTCGTGAAAGGTCGAATATTAGCGTTTGCCGTATGTTGGATCGTGTTCAGCGCATCGAAGTACCCCTACGCAGTGAATTAGAAGCGTTTATGGGAAGTGTACGGTAGTGTTTTGGCAGAAAATTGCTTTTTTCGAAAATCGAACAATTCGGTGATAACTCGACAGCGGTGGAATGTTAGCGATTGCCGTATGTTGCATCGTATTCAGGGCATCGAATTACCGCTATACAGTGAATTTGAAGCGTCTAAGGGAAGTGTACGATAGTGTTTTGCCAGAAAATTCGTTTTTTCGAAAATCGAGCAATTCGGTGATAACTCGCGAACGGTCGAATGTTAGCGTTTGCCGTATGTTGCATCGTGTTCAGCGCATCGAATTACCCCTATACAGTGAATTAGAAGCGTTTAAGAGAAGTGTACGGTAGTGTTTTGGCAGAAAATTGCTTTTTTCGAAAATCGAGCAATTCGGTGATAACTCGACAGCGGTGAAATGTTAGCAATTGCCGTATGTTGCATCGTGTTCAGCGCATCGAATTACCCCTATACAGTGAATTAGAAGCGTTTAAGAGAAGTGTACGGTAGTGTTTTGGCAGAAAATGGCTTTTTTCGAAAATCGAACAATTCGGTGATAACCCGAGAGCGGTCGAATGTTAGCGAGTGCCGTATGCTGCATCGTGTTCAGCGCATCGACTTACCCCTACAGAGTGAATTTGAAGTGGTTCCGGGAAGTGTGCGGTAGTGTTTTGCCAGAAAATTCGTTTTTTCGAAAATCGAGCAATTCGGTGATAACTCGACAGCGGTGAAATGTTAGCAATTGCCGTATGTTGCATCGTGTTCAGCGCATCGAATTACCCCTATACAGTGAATTAGAAGCGTTTAAGAGAAGTGTACGGTAGTGTTTTGGCAGAAAATGGCTTTTTTCGAAAATCGAACAATTCGGTGATAACCCGAGAGCGGTCGAATGTTAGCGAGTGCCGTATGCTGCATCGTGTTCAGCGCATCGACTTACCCCTACAGAGTGAATTTGAAGTGGTTCCGGGAAGTGTGCGGTAGTGTTTTGCCAGAAAATTCGTTTTTTCGAAAATCGAGCAATTCGGTGATAACTCGACAACGGTCGAATGTTAGCGTTTGCCGTATGTTGCATCGTGTTCAGCGCATCGAATTACCCCTATACAGTGAATTAGAAGCGTTTAAGGGAAGTGTACGGTAGTGTTTTGGCAGAATATTGCTTTTTTCGAAAATCAAGCAATTCGGTGATAACTCGCGAACGGTCGAATGTTAGCGTTTGCCGTATGTTGCATCGTGTTCAGCGCATCGAATTACCCCTACACAGTGAATTAGAGGCGTTTAAGGGAAGTGTACGGTAGTGTTTTGCCAGAAAATTCCTTTTTTGGAAAATCGAGCACTTCGGTGATAACTCGTGAAAGGTCGAATATTAGCGTTTGCCGTATGTTGGATCGTGTTCAGCGCATCGAAGTACCCCTACGCAGTGAATTAGAAGCGTTTATGGGAAGTGTACGGTAGTGTTTTGGCAGAAAATTGCTTTTTTCGAAAATCGAACAATTCGGTGATAACTCGACAGCGGTGGAATGTTAGCGATTGCCGTATGTTGCATCGTATTCAGCGCATCGAATTACCGCTATACAGTGAATTTGAAGCGTTTAAGGGACGTGTACGGTAGTGTTTTGGCAGAAAATGGCTTTTTTCGAAAATCGAACAATTCGGTGATAACCCGAGAGCGGTCGAATGTTAGCGAGTGCCGTATGCTGCATCGTGTTCAGCGCATCGACTTACCCCTACAGAGTGAATTTGAAGTGGTTCCGGGAAGTGTGCGGTAGTGTTTTGCCAGAAAATTCGGTTTTTCGAAAATCGAGCAATTCGGTGATAACTCGCGAACGGTTGAATGTTAACAATTGCCGTATTTTGTATCGTGTTCAGCGCATCCAATTATCCCTATACACTGGATTTGAAGTGTTTAAGGCAAGTGTACGGTAGTGTTTTGGCAGAATATTGCTTTTTTCGAAAATCAAGCAATTCGGTGATAACTCGCGAACGGTCGAATGTTAGCGTTTGCCGTATGTTGCATCGTGTTCAGCGCATCGAATTACCCCTACACAGTGAATTAGAGGCGTTTAAGGGAAGTGTACGGTAGTGTTTTGCCAGAAAATTCCTTTTTTGGAAAATCGAGCACTTCGGTGATAACTCGTGAAAGGTCGAATATTAGCGTTTGCCGTATGTTGCATCGTGTTCAGCGCATCAAATTACCCCTATACAGTGAATTAGAAGCGTTGAAGGGAATTGTACGGCAGTGTTTTGCCAGAAAATTCGGTTTTTCGAAAATCGAGCAATTCGGTGATAACTCGCGAACGGTCGAATGTTAACAATTGCCGTATTTTGTATCGTGTTCAGCGCATCGAATTATCCCTATACACTGGATTTGAAGTGTTTAAGGCAAGTGTACGGTAGTGTTTTGGCAGAATATTGCTTTTTTCGAAAATCGAGCGATTCGGTGATAAGTCGACAGCGGTGGAATGTTAGCGATTGCCGTATGTTACATCGTGTTCAGCGCATCGAATCACCCCTATACAGTGAATTTGGAGCATTTAAGAGAAATGTAGGCTAGTTTTTTTGGAGGTAAACCCGTTTATGCGATATTCGTGCGTTTCACGATCAGAAAAGCACGTTTTTCACAGTCCTGACTCTTTTGATGATAACACGGGAACGGTCGAATGTTAGTCTTTGCGGTATGTTGCATCGTGTTCAGCGCATCGAATTATCCCTATACAGTGAATTAGAAGCGTTTATGGGAAGTGTACGATAGTGTTTTGCCAGAAAATTCGTTTTTTTGGAAAATCGAGTAATTCGGTGATAACTCGACAACACTCGAATGTTAGCGTTTGCCGTATATATATATATATATCCCTATACACTGTATTTGAAGTGATTAAGGGAAGTGCACGGTAGTGCTTTGCCAGAAAATTCGTTTTTTCGAAAATCGAGCAATTCGGTGATAACTCGCGAACGGTCGAATGTTAACAATTGCCGTATGTTGCATCGTGTTCAGCACATCGAATTATCCCTATATACTGGATTTGAAGTGTTTAAGGGAAGTGTAGGTCGAATGTTAACAATTGCCGTATGTTGCATCGTGTTCAGCACATCGAATTATCCCTATATACTGGATTTGAAGTGTTTAAGGGAAGTGTACGGTAGTGTTTTGGCAGAATATTGCTTTTTTCGAAAATCGAGCACTTCGGTGATAACTCGTGAACGGTGAATGTTAGCGTTTGCCGTATGTTGCGTCGTGTTCAGCGCATCGAATTACCCCTATACAGTGAATTAGAAGCGTTTAAGGGAAGTGTACGGTAGTGTTTTGGCAGAAAATTGTTTTTTTTCGAAAATCGAGCAATTCGGTGATAAGTCGACAACGGTGGAATGTTAGCGATTGCCGTATGTTGCATCATGTTCAGCGCATCGAATCACCCCTATACAGTGAATTTGGAGCATTTAAGAGAAATGTACGGTAGTTTTTTTGGAGGAAAACCCGTTTATGCGATATTCGTGCGTTTCACGATCAGAAAAGCACGTTTTTCACAGTCCTGACTCTTTTGATGATAACTCGGGAACGGTCGAATGTTAGTCTTTGCGATATGTTGCATCGTGTTCGGCGCATCGAATTAACCCTATACAGTGAATTTGAAGCGTTTAAGGGAAGTGTACGGTAGTGTTTTGCCAGAAAATTCGTTTTTTCGAAAATCGAGCAATTCGGTGATAACTCGCGAACGGTCGAATGTTAGCGTTTGCCGTATGTTGCATCGTGTTCAGCGCATCGAATTACCCCTATACAGTGAATTAGAAGCGTTTAAGGGAAGTGTACGGTAGTGTTTTGGCAGAAAATTGCTTTTTTCGAAAATCGAGCAATTCGGTGATAACTCGACCGCGGTGAAATGTTAGCAATTGCCGTATGTTGCATCGTGTTCAGCGCATCGAATTACCCCTATACAGTGAATTAGAAGCGTTTAAGAGAAGTGTACGGTAGTGTTTTGGCAGAAAATGGCTTTTTTCGAAAATCGAACAATTCGGTGATAACCCGAGAGCGGTCGAATGTTAGCGAGTGCCGTATGCTGCATCGTGTTCAGCGCATCGACTTACCCCTACAGAGTGAATTTGAAGTGGTTCCGGGAAGTGTGCGGTAGTGTTTTGCCAGAAAATTCGTTTTTTCGAAAATCGAGCAATTCGGTGATAACTCGACAACGGTCGAATGTTAGCGTTTGCCGTATGTTGCATCGTGTTCAGCGCATCGAATTACCCCTATACAGTGAATTAGAAGCGTTTAAGGGAAGTGTACGGTAGTGTTTTGGCAGAAAATTGCTTTTTTCGAAAATCGAGCAATTCGGTGATAACTCGACAGCGGTGAAATGTTAGCAATTGCCGTATGTTGCATCGTGTTCAGCGCATCGTATTACCCCTATACAGTGAATTAGAAGCGTTTAAGAGAAGTGTACGGTAGTGTTTTGGCAGAAAATGGCTTTTTTCGAAAATCGAACAATTCGGTGATAACTCGCGAACGGTCGAATGTTAACAATTGCCGTATTTTGTATCGTGTTCAGCGCATCGAATTATCCCTATACACTGGATTTGAAGTGTTTAAGGCAAGTGTACGGTAGTGTTTTGGCAGAATATTGCTTTTTTCGAAAATCAAGCAATTCGGTGATAACTCGCGAACGGTCGAATGTTAGCGTTTGCCGTATGTTGCATCGTGTTCAGCGCATCGAATTACCCCTACACAGTGAATTAGAGGCGTTTAAGGGAAGTGTACGGTAGTGTTTTGCCAGAAAATTCCTTTTTTGGACAATCGAGCACTTCGGTGATAACTCGTGAAAGGTCGAATATTAGCGTTTGCCGTATGTTGGATCGTGTTCAGCGCATCGAAGTACCCCTACGCAGTGAATTAGAAGCGTTTATGGGAAGTGTACGGTAGTGTTTTGGCAGAAAATTGCTTTTTTCGAAAATCGAACAATTCGGTGATAACTCGACAGCGGTGGAATGTTAGCGATTGCCGTATGTTGCATCGTATTCAGGGCATCGAATTACCGCTATACAGTGAATTTGAAGCGTTTAAGGGAAGTGTACGATAGTGTTTTGCCAGAAAATTCGTTTTTTCGAAAATCGAGCAATTCGGTGATAACTCGCGAACGGTCGAATGTTAGCGTTTGCCGTATGTTGCATCGTGTTCAGCGCATCGAATTACCCCTATACAGTGAATTAGAAGCGTTTAAGGGAAGTGTACGGTAGTGTTTTGGCAGAAAATTGCTTTTTTCGAAAATCGAGCAATTCGGTGATAACTCGACAGCGGTGAAATGTTAGCAATTGCCGTATGTTGCATCGTGTTCAGCGCATCGAATTACCCCTATACAGTGAATTAGAAGCGTTTAAGAGAAGTGTACGGTAGTGTTTTGGCAGAAAATGGCTTTTTTCGAAAATCGAACAATTCGGTGATAACCCGAGAGCGGTCGAATGTTAGCGAGTGCCGTATGCTGCATCGTGTTCAGCGCATCGACTTACCCCTACAGAGTGAATTTGAAGTGGTTCCGGGAAGTGTGCGGTAGCGTTTTGCCAGAAAATTCGGTTTTTCGAAAATCGAGCAATTCGGTGATAACTCGCGAACGGTCGAATGTTAACAATTGCCGTATTTTGTATCGTGTTCAGCGCATCGAATTATCCCTATACACTGGATTTGAAGTGTTTAAGGCAAGTGTACGGTAGTGTTTTGGCAGAATATTGCTTTTTTCGAAAATCAAGCAATTCGGTGATAACTCGTGAAAGGTCGAATATTAGCGTTTGCCGTATGTTGCATCGTGTTCAGCGCATCAAATTACCCCTATACAGTGAATTAGAAGCGTTCAAGGGAAGTGTACGGCAGTGTTTTGGCAGAAAATTGGTTTTTTCGAAAATCGAGCGATTCGGTGATAAGTCGACAGCGGTGGAATGTTAGCGATTGCCGTATGTTACATCGTGTTCAGCGCATCGCATCACCCCTATACAGTGAATTTGGAGGATTTAAGAGAAATGTAGGCTAGTTTTTTTGGAGGTAAACCCGTTTATGCGATATTCGTGCGTTTCACGATCAGAAAAGCACGTTTTTCACAGTCCTGACTCTTTTGATGATAACACGGGAACGGTCGAATGTTAGTCTTTGCGGTATGTTGCATCGTGTTCAGCGCATCGAATTACCCCTACACAGTGAATTAGAGGCGTTTAAGGGAAGTGTACGGTAGTGTTTTGCCAGAAAATTCCTGTTTTGGAAAATCGAGCACTTCGGTGATAACTCGTGAAAGGTCGAATATTAGCGTTTGCCGTATGTTGCATCGTGTTCAGCGCATCGAATTATCCCTATACAGTGAATTAGAAGCGTTTATGGGAAGTGTACGATAGTGTTTTGCCAGAAAATTCGTTTTTTTGGAAAATCGAGTAATTCGGTGATAACTCGACAACACCCGAATGTTAGCGTTTGCCGTATATATATATATATATCCCTATACACTGTATTTGAAGTGTTTAAGGGAAGTGCACGGTAGTGTTTTGGCAGAAAATTGCTTTTTTCGAAAATCGAGCAACTCGGTGATAACTCGACAGCGGTGGAATGTTAGCGATTGCCGTATGTTGCATCGTGTTCAGCGCATCGAATTACCGCTATACAGTGAATTTGAAGCGTTTAAGGGAAGTGTACGGTAGTGTTTTGCCAGAAAATTCGTTTTTTCGAAAATCGAGCAATTCGGTGATAACTCGCGAACGGTCGAATGTTAGCGTTTGCCGTATGTTGCATCGTGTTCAGCGCATCGAATTACCCCTATACAGTGAATTAGAAGCGTTTAAGGGAAGTGTACGGTAGTGTTTTGGCAGAAAATTGCTTTTTTCGAAAATCGAGCAATTCGGTGATAACTCGACCGCGGTGAAATGTTAGCAATTGCCGTATGTTGCATCGTGTTCAGCGCATCGAATTACCCCTATACAGTGAATTAGAAGCGTTTAAGAGAAGTGTACGGTAGTGTTTTGGCAGAAAATGGCTTTTTTCGAAAATCGAACAATTCGGTGATAACCCGAGAGCGGTCGAATGTTAGCGAGTGCCGTATGCTGCATCGTGTTCAGCGCATCGACTTACCCCTACAGAGTGAATTTGAAGTGGTTCCGGGAAGTGTGCGGTAGTGTTTTGCCAGAAAATTCGTTTTTTCGAAAATCGAGCAATTCGGTGATAACTCGACAACGGTCGAATGTTAGCGTTTGCCGTATGTTGCATCGTGTTCAGCGCATCGAATTACCCCTATACAGTGAATTAGAAGCGTTTAAGGGAAGTGTACGGTGGTGTTTTGGCAGAAAATTGCTTTTTTCGAAAATCGAGCAATTCGGTGATAACTCGACAGCGGTGAAATGTTAGCAATTGCCGTATGTTGCATCGTGTTCAGCGCATCGAATTACCCCTATACAGTGAATTAGAAGCGTTTAAGAGAAGTGTACGGTAGTGTTTTGGCAGAAAATGGCTTTTTTCGAAAATCGAACAATTCGGTGATAACTCGCGAACGGTCGAATGTTAACAATTGCCGTATTTTGTATCGTGTTCAGCGCATCGAATTATCCCTATACACTGGATTTGAAGTGTTTAAGGCAAGTGTACGGTAGTGTTTTGGCAGAATATTGCTTTTTTCGAAAATCAAGCAATTCGGTGATAACTCGCGAACGGTCGAATGTTAGCGTTTGCCGTATGTTGCATCGTGTTCAGCGCATCGAATTACCCCTACACAGTGAATTAGAGGCGTTTAAGGGAAGTGTACGGTAGTGTTTTGCCAGAAAATTCCTTTTTTGGAAAATCGAGCACTTCGGTGATAACTCGTGAAAGGTCGAATATTAGCGTTTGCCGTATGTTGCATCGTGTTCAGCGCATCGAAGTACCCCTACACAGTGAATTAGGTGCGTTTATGGGAAGTGTACGGTAGTGTTTTGGCAGAAAATTGCTTTTTTCGAAAATCGAACAATTCGGTGATAACTCGACAGCGGTGGAATGTTAGCGATTGCCGTATGTTGCATCGTATTCAGCGCATCGAATTACCGCTATACAGTGAATTTGAAGCGTTTAAGGGAAGTGTACGATAGTGTTTTGCCAGAAAATTCGTTTTTTCGAAAATCGAGCAATTCGGTGATAACTCGCGAACGGTCGAATGTTAGCGTTTGCCGTATGTTGCATCGTGTTCAGCGCATCGAATTACCCCTATACAGTGAATTAGAAGCGTTTAAGGGAAGTGTACGTTAGTGTTTTGGCAGAAAATTGCTTTTTTCGAAAATCGAACAATTCGGTGATAACCCGAGAGCGGTCGAATGTTAGCGAGTGCCGTATGCTGCATCGTGTTCAGCGCATCGACTTACCCCTACAGAGTGAATTTGAAGTGGTTCCGGGAAGTGTGCGGTAGTGTTTTGCCAGAAAATTCGGTTTTTCGAAAATCGAGCAATTCGGTGATAACTCGCGAACGGTCGAATGTTAACAATTGCCGTATTTTGTATCGTGTTCAGCGCATCCAATTATCCCTATACACTGGATTTGAAGTGTTTAAGGCAAGTGTACGGTAGTGTTTTGGCAGAATATTGCTTTTTTCGAAAATCGAGCGATTCGGTGATAAGTCGACAGCGGTGGAATGTTAGTGATTGCCGTATGTTACATCGTGTTCAGCGCATCGAATCACCCCTATACAGTGAATTTGGAGCATTTAAGAGAAATGTAGGCTAGTTTTTTTGGAGGTAAACCCGTTTATGCGATATTCGTGCGTTTCACGATCAGAAAAGCACGTTTTTCACAGTCCTGACTCTTTTGATGATAACACGGGAACGGTCGAATGTTAGTCTTTGCGGTATGTTGCATCGTGTTCAGCGCATCGAATTATCCCTATACAGTGAATTAGAAGCGTTTATGGGAAGTGTACGATAGTGTTTTGCCAGAAAATTCGTTTTTTTGGAAAATCGAGTAATTCGGTGATAACTCGACAACACCCGAATGTTAGCGTTTGCCGTATATATATATATATATCCCTATACACTGTATTTGGAGTGTTTAAGGGAAGTGCACGGTAGTGTTTTGGCAGAAAATTGCTTTTTTCGAAAATCGAGCAACTCGGTGATAACGCGACAGCGGTGGAATGTTAGCGATTGCCGTATGTTGCATCGTGTTCAGCGCATCGAATTACCGCTATACAGTGAATTTGAAGCGTTTAAGGGAAGTGTACGGTAGTGTTTTGCCAGAAAATTCGTTTTTTCGAAAATCGAGCAATTCGGTGATAACTCGCGAACGGTCGAATGTTAGCGTTTGCCGTATGTTGCATCGTGTTCAGCGCATCGAATTACCCCTATACAGTGAATTAGAAGCGTTTAAGGGAAGTGTACGGTAGTGTTTTGGCAGAAAATGGCTTTTTTCGAAAATCGAACAATTCGGTGATAACCCGAGAGCGGTCGAATGTTAGCGTGTGCCGTATGCTGCATCGTGTTCAGCGCATCGACTTGCCCCTACAGAGTGAATTTGAAGTGGTTCCGGGAAGTGTGCGGTAGTGTTTTGCCAGAAAATTCGTTTTTTCGAAAATCGAGCAATTCGGTGATAACTCGACAACGGTCGAATGTTAGCGTTTGCCGTATGTTGCATCGTGTTCAGCGCATCGAATTACCCCTATACAGTGAATTAGAAGCGTTTAAGGGAAGTTTACGGTAGTGTTTTGGCAGAAAATTGCTTTTTTCGAAAATCGAGCAATTCGGTGATAACTCGACAGCGGTGAAATGTTAGCAATTGCCGTATGTTGCATCGTGTTCAGCGCATCGAACTACCCCTGTACAGTGAATTAGAAGCGTTTAAGAGAAGTGTACGGTAGTGTTTTGGCAGAATATTGCTTTTTTCGAAAATCAAGCAATTCGGTGATAACTCGCGAACGGTCGAATGTTAGCGTTTGCCGTATGTTGCATCGTGTTCAGCGCATCGAATTACCCCTACACAGTGAATTAGAGGCGTTTAAGGGAAGTGTACGGTAGTGTTTTGCCAGAAAATTCCTTTTTTGGAAAATTGAGCACTTCGGTGATAACTCGTGAAAGGTCGAATATTAGCGTTTGCCGTATGTTGCATCGTGTTCAGCGCATCGAAGTACCCCTACACAGTGAATTAGGTGCGTTTATGGGAAGTGTACGGTAGTATTTTGGCAGAAAATTGCTTTTTTCGAAAATCGAACAATTCGGTGATAACTCGACAGCGGTGGAATGTTAGCGATTGCCGTATGTTGCATCGTATTCAGCGCATCGAATTACCGCTATACAGTGAATTTGAAGCGTTTAAGGGAAGTGTACGATAGTGTTTTGCCAGAAAATTCGTTATTTCGAAAATCGAGCAATTCGGTGGTAACTCGCGAACGGTCGAATGTTAGCGTTTGCCGTATGTTGCATCGTGTTCAGCGCATCGAATTACCCCTATACAGTGAATTAGAAGCGTTTAAGGGAAGTGTACGTTAGTGTTTTGGCAGAAAATTGCTTTTTTCGAAAATCGAGCAATTCGGTGATAACTCGACAGCGGTGAAATGTTAGCAATTGCCGTATGTTGCATCGTGTTCAGCGCATCGAATTACCCCTATACAGTGAATTAGAAGCGTTTAAGAGAAGTGTACGGTAGTGTTTTGGCAGAAAATGGCTTTTTTCGAAAATCGAACAATTCGGTGATAACCCGAGAGCGGTCGAATGTTAGCGAGTGCCGTATGCAGCATCGTGTTCAGCGCATCGACTTACCCCTACAGAGGGAATTTGAAGTGGTTCCGGGAAGTGTGCGGTAGTGTTTTGCCAGAAAATTCGTTTTTTCGAAAATCGAGTAATTCGGTGATAACTCGACAACACTCGAATGTTAGCGTTTGCCGTATATATATATATATATCCCTATACACTGTATTTGAAGTGTTTAAGGGAAGTGCACGGTAGTGTTTTGGCAGAAATTGTTTTTTTCGAAAATCGAGCAATTCGGTGATAACTCGAGCACGGTCGAATGTTAGCGTTTGCCGTATGTTGCATCGTGTTCAGCGCATCGAATTACCCCTACACAGTGAATTAGAGGCGTTTAAGGGAAGTGTACGGTAGTGTTTTGCCAGAAAATTCCTTTTTTGGAAAATCGAGCACTTCGGTGATAACTCGTGAAAGGTCGAATATTAGCGTTTGCCGTATGTTGCATCGTGTTCAGCGCATCGAAGTACCCCTACACAGTGAATTAGGTGCGTTTATGGGAAGTGTACGGTAGTGTTTTGGCAGAAAATTGCTTTTTTCGAAAATCGAACAATTCGGTGATAACTCGACAGCGGTGGAATGTTAGCGATTGCCGTATGTTGCATCGTATTCAGCGCATCGAATTACCGCTATACAGTGAATTTGAAGCGTTTAAGGGAAGTGTACGATAGTGTTTTGCCAGAAAATTCGTTTTTTCGAAAATCGAGCAATTCGGTGATAACTCGCGAACGGTCGAATGTTAGCGTTTGCCGTATGTTGCATCGTGTTCAGCGCATCGAATTACCCCTATACAGTGAATTAGAAGCGTTTAAGGGAAGTGTACGTTAGTGTTTTGGCAGAAAATTGCTTTTTTCGAAAATCGAACAATTCGGTGATAACCCGAGAGCGGTCGAATGTTAGCGAGTGCCGTATGCTGCATCGTGTTCAGCGCATCGACTTACCCCTACAGAGTGAATTTGAAGTGGTTCCGGGAAGTGTGCGGTAGTGTTTTGCCAGAAAATTCGGTTTTTCGAAAATCGAGCAATTCGGTGATAACTCGCGAACGGTCGAATGTTAACAATTGCCGTATTTTGTATCGTGTTCAGCGCATCCAATTATCCCTATACACTGGATTTGAAGTGTTTAAGGCAAGTGTACGGTAGTGTTTTGGCAGAATATTGCTTTTTTCGAAAATCGAGCGATTCGGTGATAAGTCGACAGCGGTGGAATGTTAGTGATTGCCGTATGTTACATCGTGTTCAGCGCATCGAATCACCCCTATACAGTGAATTTGGAGCATTTAAGAGAAATGTAGGCTAGTTTTTTTGGAGGTAAACCCGTTTATGCGATATTCGTGCGTTTCACGATCAGAAAAGCACGTTTTTCACAGTCCTGACTCTTTTGATGATAACACGGGAACGGTCGAATGTTAGTCTTTGCGGTATGTTGCATCGTGTTCAGCGCATCGAATTATCCCTATACAGTGAATTAGAAGCGTTTATGGGAAGTGTACGATAGTGTTTTGCCAGAAAATTCGTTTTTTTGGAAAATCGAGTAATTCGGTGATAACTCGACAACACCCGAATGTTAGCGTTTGCCGTATATATATATATATATCCCTATACACTGTATTTGAAGTGTTTAAGGGAAGTGCACGGTAGTGTTTTGGCAGAAAATTGCTTTTTTCGAAAATCGAGCAACTCGGTGATAACGCGACAGCGGTGGAATGTTAGCGATTGCCGTATGTTGCATCGTGTTCAGCGCATCGAATTACCGCTATACAGTGAATTTGAAGCGTTTAAGGGAAGTGTACGGTAGTGTTTTGCCAGAAAATTCGTTTTTTCGAAAATCGAGCAATTCGGTGATAACTCGCGAACGGTCGAATGTTAGCGTTTGCCGTATGTTGCATCGTGTTCAGCGCATCGAATTACCCCTATACAGTGAATTAGAAGCGTTTAAGGGAAGTGTACGGTAGTGTTTTGGCAGAAAATGGCTTTTTTCGAAAATCGAACAATTCGGTGATAACCCGAGAGCGGTCGAATGTTAGCGTGTGCCGTATGCTGCATCGTGTTCAGCGCATCGACTTACCCCTACAGAGTGAATTTGAAGTGGTTCCGGGAAGTGTGCGGTAGTGTTTTGCCAGAAAATTCGTTTTTTCGAAAATCGAGCAATTCGGTGATAACTCGACAACGGTCGAATGTTAGCGTTTGCCGTATGTTGCATCGTGTTCAGCGCATCGAATTACCCCTATACAGTGAATTAGAAGCGTTTAAGGGAAGTTTACGGTAGTGTTTTGGCAGAAAATTGCTTTTTTCGAAAATCGAGCAATTCGGTGATAACTCGACAGCGGTGAAATGTTAGCAATTGCCGTATGTTGCATCGTGTTCAGCGCATCGAACTACCCCTGTACAGTGAATTAGAAGCGTTTAAGAGAAGTGTACGGTAGTGTTTTGGCAGAATATTGCTTTTTTCGAAAATCAAGCAATTCGGTGATAACTCGCGAACGGTCGAATGTTAGCGTTTGCCGTATGTTGCATCGTGTTCAGCGCATCGAATTACCCCTACACAGTGAATTAGAGGCGTTTAAGGGAAGTGTACGGTAGTGTTTTGCCAGAAAATTCCTTTTTTGGAAAATTGAGCACTTCGGTGATAACTCGTGAAAGGTCGAATATTAGCGTTTGCCGTATGTTGCATCGTGTTCAGCGCATCGAAGTACCCCTACACAGTGAATTAGGTGCGTTTATGGGAAGTGTACGGTAGTGTTTTGGCAGAAAATTGCTTTTTTCGAAAATCGAACAATTCGGTGATAACTCGACAGCGGTGGAATGTTAGCGATTGCCGTATGTTGCATCGTATTCAGCGCATCGAATTACCGCTATACAGTGAATTTGAAGCGTTTAAGGGAAGTGTACGATAGTGTTTTGCCAGAAAATTCGTTTTTTCGAAAATCGAGCAATTCGGTGGTAACTCGCGAACGGTCGAATGTTAGCGTTTGCCGTATGTTGCATCGTGTTCAGCGCATCGAATTACCCCTATACAGTGAATTAGAAGCGTTTAAGGGAAGTGTACGTTAGTGTTTTGGCAGAAAATTGCTTTTTTCGAAAATCGAGCAATTCGGTGATAACTCGACAGCGGTGAAATGTTAGCAATTGCCGTATGTTGCATCGTGTTCAGCGCATCGAATTACCCCTATACAGTGAATTAGAAGCGTTTAAGAGAAGTGTACGGTAGTGTTTTGGCAGAAAATGGCTTTTTTCGAAAATCGAACAATTCGGTGATAACCCGAGAGCGGTCGAATGTTAGCGAGTGCCGTATGCAGCATCGTGTTCAGCGCATCGACTTACCCCTACAGAGGGAATTTGAAGTGGTTCCGGGAAGTGTGCGGTAGTGTTTTGCCAGAAAATTCGTTTTTTCGAAAATCGAGTAATTCGGTGATAACTCGACAACACTCGAATGTTAGCGTTTGCCGTATATATATATATATATCCCTATACACTGTATTTGAAGTGTTTAAGGGAAGTGCACGGTAGTGTTTTGGCAGAAATTGTTTTTTTCGAAAATCGAGCAATTCGGTGATAACTCGAGCACGGTCCAATGTTAGCGTTTGCCGTATGTTGCATCGTGTTCAGCGCATCGAATAACCCCTATACAGTGAATTTGAAGTGGTTACGGGAAGTGCACGGTAGTGTTTTTGAAGGAAAACGCGTTAATGCGATATTCGTGCGTTTGACGGGCAGAAAAGCGGGTTTTTCACAGTCCTCACTGTTTTGATCATAACTCGAGAACCGTCTAATGTTAGCGTTTGCCGTATGTTGCATCGTGTTCAGCGCACCGAAGGGTACGGTAGTGTTTTGCCAGAAAATTCCTTTTTTGGAAAATCGAGCACTTCGGTGATAACTCGTGAAAGGTCGAATATTAGCGTTTGCCGTGTGTTGCATCGTGTTCAGCGCATCAAATTACCCCTATACAGTGAATTAGAAGCGTTCAAGGGAAGTGTACGGCAGTGTTTTGGCAGAAAATTGGTTTTTTCGAAAATCGAGCGATTCGGTGATAAGTCGACAGCGGTGGAATGTTAGCGATTGCCGTATGTTACATCGTGTTCAGCGCATCGAATCACCCCTATACAGTGAATTTGGAGCATTTAAGAGAAATGTAGGCTAGTTTTTTTGGAGGTAAACCCGTTTATGCGATATTCGTGCGTTTCACGATCAGAAAAGCACGTTTTTCACAGTCCTGACTCTTTTGATGATAACACGGGAACGGTCGAATGTTAGTCTTTGCGGTATGTTGCATCGTGTTCAGCGCATCGAATTATCCCTATACAGTGAATTAGAAGCGTTTATGGGAAGTGTACGATAGTGTTTTGCCAGAAAATTCGTTTTTTTGGAAAATCGAGTAATTCGGTGATAACTCGACAACACTCGAATGTTAGCGTTTGCCGTATATATATATATATATCCCTATACACTATATTTGAAGTGTTTAAGGGAAGTGCACGGTAGTGTTTTGGCAGAAAATTGCTTTTTTCGAAAATCGAGCAACTCGGTGATAACTCGACAGCGGTGGAATGTTAGCGATTGCCGTATGTTGCATCGTGTTCAGCGCATCGAATTACCGCTATACAGTGAATTTGAAGCGTTTAAGGGAAGTGTACGGTAGTGTTTTGCCAGAAAATTCGTTTTTTCCAAAAAACGAGCAATTCGGTGATAACTCGCGAACGGTCGAATGTTAGCGTTTGCCGTATGTTGCATCGTGTTCAGCGCATCGAATTACCCCTATACAGTGAATTAGAAGCGTTTAAGGGAAGTGTACGGTAGTGTTTTGGCAGAAAATTGCTTTTTTCGAAAATCGAGCAATTCGGTGATAACTCGACCGCGGTGAAATGTTAGCAATTGCCGTATGTTGCATCGTGTGCAGCGCATCGAATTACCCCTATACAGTGAATTAGAAGCGTTTAAGAGAAGTGTACGGTAGTGTTTTGGCAGAAAATGGCTTTTTTCGAAAATCGAACAATTCGGTGATAACCCGAGAGCGGTCGAATGTTAGCGTGTGCCGTATGCTGCATCGTGTTCAGCGCATCGACTTACCCCTACAGAGTGAATTTGAAGTGGTTCCGGGAAGTGTGCGGTAGTGTTTTGCCAGAAAATTCGTTTTTTCGAAAATCGAGCAATTCGGTGATAACTCGACAACGGTCGAATGTTAGCGTTTGCCGTATGTTGCATCGTGTTCAGCGCATCGAATTACCCCTATACAGTGAATTAGAAGCGTTTAAGGGAAGTGTACGGTAGTGTTTTGGCAGAAAATTGCTTTTTTCGAAAATCGAGCAATTCGGTGATAACTCGACAGCGGTGAAATGTTAGCAATTGCCGTATGTTGCATCGTGTTCAGCGCATCGAATTACCCCTGTACAGTGAATTAGAAGCGTTTAAGAGAAGTGTACGGTAGTGTTTTGGCAGAAAATGGCTTTTTTCGAAAATCGAACAATTCGGTGATAACTCGCGAACGGTCGAATGTTAACAATTGCCGTATTTTGTATCGTGTTCAGCGCATCGAATTATCCCTATACACTGGATTAGAAGCGTTTAAGGGAAGTGTACGGTAGTGTTTTGGCAGAAAATTGCTTTTTTCGAAAATCGAGCAATTCGGTGATAACTCGACCGCGGTGAAATGTTAGCAATTGCCGTATGTTGCATCGTGTTCAGCGCATCGAATTACCCCTACACAGTGAATTAGAGGCGTTTAAGGGAAGTGTACGGTAGTGTTTTGCCAGAAAATTCCTTTTTTGGAAAATCGACCAATTCGGTGATAACTCGCGAACGGTCGAATGTTAGCGTTTGCCGTATGTTGCATCGTGTTCAGCGCATCGAATTACCCCTATACAGTGAATTAGAAGCGTTTAAGGGAAGTGTACGTTAGTGTTTTGGCAGAAAATTGCTTTTTTCGAAAATCGAGCAATTCGGTGATAACTCGACAGCGGTGAAATGTTAGCAATTGCCGTATGTTGCATCGTGTTCAGCGCATCGAATTACCCCTATACAGTGAATTAGAAGCGTTTAAGAGAAGTGTACGGTAGTGTTTTGGCAGAAAATGGCTTTTTTCGAAAATCGAACAATTCGGTGATAACCCGAGAGCGGTCGAATGTTAGCGAGTGCCGTATGCAGCATCGTGTTCAGCGCATCGACTTACCCCTACAGAGTGAATTTGAAGTGGTTCCGGGAAGTGTGCGGTAGTGTTTTGCCAGAAAATTCGGTTTTTCGAAAATCGAGCAATTCGGTGATAACTCGCGAACGGTCGAATGTTAACAATTGCCGTATTTTGTATCGTGTTCAGCGTATCGAATTATCCCTATACACTGGATTTGAAGTGTTTAAGGCAAGTGTACGGTAGTGTTTTGGCAGAATATTGCTTTTTTCGAAAATCAAGCAATTCGGTGATAACTCGCGAACGGTCGAATGTTAGCGTTTGCTGTATATTGCATCGTGTTCAGCGCATCAAATTACCCCTATACAGTGAATTAGAAGCGTTCAAGGGAAGTGTACGGCAGTGTTTTGGCAGAAAATTGGTTTTTTCGAAAATCGAGCGATTCGGTGATAAGTCGACAGCGGTGGAATGTTAGCGATTGCCGTATGTTACATCGTGTTCAGCGCATCGAATCACCCCTATACAGTGAATTTGGAGCATTTAAGAGAAATGTAGGCTAGTTTTTTTGGAGGTAAACCCGTTTATGCGATATTCGTGCGTTTCACGATCAGAAAAGCACGTTTTTCACAGTCCTGACTCTTTTGATGATAACACGGGAACGGTCGAATGTTAGTCTTTGCGGTATGTTGCATCGTGTTCAGCGCATCGAATTATCCCTATACAGTGAATTAGAAGCGTTTATGGGAAGTGTACGATAGTGTTTTGCCAGAAAATTGGTTTTTTTGGAAAATCGAGTAATTCGGTGATAACTCGACAACACTCGAATGTTAGCGTTTGCCGTATATATATATATATATCCCTATACACTATATTTGAAGTGTTTAAGGGAAGTGCACGGTAGTGTTTTGGCAGAAAATTGCTTTTTTCGAAAATCGAGCAACTCGGTGATAACTCGACAGCGGTGGAATGTTAGCGATTGCCGTATGTTGCATCGTGTTCAGCGCATCGAATAACCCCTATACAGTGAATTTGAAGTGGTTACGGGAAGTGCACGGTAGTGTTTTTGAAGGAAAACGCGTTAATGCGATATTCGTGCGTTTGACGGGCAGAAAAGCGGGTTTTTCACAGTCCTCACTGTTTTGATCATAACTCGAGAACCGTCTAATGTTAGCGTTTGCCGTATGTTGCATCGTGTTCAGCGCACCGAAGGGTACGGTAGTGTTTTGCCAGAAAATTCCTTTTTTGGAAAATCGAGCACTTCGGTGATAACTCGTGAAAGGTCGAATATTAGCGTTTGCCGTGTGTTGCATCGTGTTCAGCGCATCAAATTACCCCTATACAGTGAATTAGAAGCGTTCAAGGGAAGTGTACGGCAGTGTTTTGGCAGAAAATTGGTTTTTTCGAAAATCGAGCGATTCGGTGATAAGTCGACAGCGGTGGAATGTTAGCGATTGCCGTATGTTACATCGTGTTCAGCGCATCGAATCACCCCTATACAGTGAATTTGGAGCATTTAAGAGAAATGTAGGCTAGTTTTTTTGGAGGTAAACCCGTTTATGCGATATTCGTGCGTTTCACGATCAGAAAAGCACGTTTTTCACTACGCGTGCTAATCTAGAAGAATTCATCAAGAAATCTGATGACTTTATCGACACTTTTTGCGAAACGATTCAAAATCTTGTGCCTCACAATTTTATCGCTAAGCAACAGGCATCCTTCATGAAGGAGACAAAAGAGTCACTTCAAGCCAATGAATTCTTGGCTGTTTGTGACTATGCAGAAAACTATGCATTCGTAGTGCAAGAAGCTGCACCAGGATTTCATTGGAATAATGATGCAGCCACAGTCTATCCAGTTGTGCTCTATTTTAGGGAAAACGAGGTGATTAATCATCGAAGTTTGGTAATTATATCCAATTGCTTGAATCACGATGCAACTGCAGTGTATGCTTTTTCAAAAGTTGTAATTGATTTTATGAGAACTCTCAACAAGAACGCCACGAAGGTTCACTATTTCTCCGACGGAGCACCACAACAGTTCAAAAACTGGAAATATCTTCTAAACTTGTATCATCACAAAGATGATTACGGGATTGATGCTGAACATCACTACTTCGCCACTGCACATGGTAAAGGGCCCTGCGATGGAGTCGGAGGAACATTGAAGAGAGAAGCAGCACGAGCTAGTTTACAACTTCCTCTTGATTGCCAGATAACAAAACCAGAGCAACTATTCGAATGGGCCGATCACCCTAACCACCTGCCAAACATTACTGTGAAATATTGTCCTCAAGAACAGTACGATGCAGCAAAAGAATTTCTGAAAAGTCGCTTTGAACTAGGAAAGACGATTCCAGGCACACAAAAAATTCATTCCGTGATTCCTAATGTGGATGGTCGACTATGTGTGAAACCTTATTCTAGTTCTAATAATTGTACTTATCCGAGTATTGTGAAGAAAAAGAAACTATAAAAATCGAACCACAGGAGTATCCTTCGTTTCTTGATCCTTCGCAGCTTTAATTGGCAATATCTTTTAGATTATCACAGCTAGAAAAAAAATTCATACACATAAAATGTGTATTTTTACATAAGGAATAACATCCGTTTAAGACTTTTTTTCTGCCTATAACCGTTCTTGCCATAAAGTGCTATAAACCATTAGAATTGCTAATGAGAATTGTAAGGATCATTTTATTCCAAAGATAATTGCAAGAATCATCATCAGAAATCTCAAAAATATCATGTCATCATGCAAACTTGTTCATTTCTCTGGGACTTCATGGAGAAAAATATACAAAAAACGGTTTTTTGGCCATAACGGATGATCTATGTCGAACGCCATTTTTTAATATGGCTCAAAAATTTTATTTTTGAATTGTCAATTTTTGTGAATTTTTTCAGATTTTTACATTATGGCAGGTGGAAATTGGCTAAAAAAAATTATTTAAAAAACGTTAATTAACAAAAAAATCTAAAAAAAAATTAGAGTACATTTTTCATCGTCTAGCATCCAGAAAAAAATATATGAACTGAATTAGACAAGGTCAGGTTTCAAAATGGTAAATTTGGCCTGGAATGCCCCATATATATCCCTATACACTGTATTTGAAGTGTTTAAGGGAAGTGCACGGTTGTGTTTTGGCAGAAAATTGCTTTTTTCGAAAATCGAGCAACTCGGTGATAACTCGACAGCGGTGGAATGTTAGCGATTGCCATATGTTGCATCGTGTTCAGCGCATCGAATTACCGCTATACAGTGAATTTGAAGCGTTTAAGGGAAGTGTACGGTAGTGTTTTGCCAGAAAATTCGTTTTTTCGAAAATCGAGCAATTCGGTGATAACTCGCGAACGGTCGAATGTTAGCGTTTGCCGTATGTTGCATCGTGTTCAGCGCATCGAATTACCCCTATACAGTGAATTAGAAGCGTTTAAGGGAAGTGTACGGTAGTGTTTTGGCAGAAAATTGCTTTTTTCGAAAATCGAGCAATTCGGTGATAACTCGACCGCGGTGAAATGTTAGCAATTGCCGTATGTTGCATCGTGTTCAGCGCATCGAATTACCCCTATACAGTGAATTAGAAGCGTTTAAGAGAAGTGTACGGTAGTGTTTTGGCAGAAAATGGCTTTTTTCGAAAATCGAACAATTCGGTGATAACCCGAGAGCGGTCGAATCTTAGCGAGTGCCGTATGCTGCATCGTGTTCAGCGCATCGACTTACCCCTACAGAGTGAATTTGAAGTGGTTCCGGGAAGTGTGCGGTAGTGTTTTGCCAGAAAATTCGTTTTTTCGAAAATCGAGCAATTCGGTGATAACTCGACAACGGTCGAATGTTAGCGTTTGCCGTATGTTGCATCGTGTTCAGCGCATCGAATTACCCCTATACAGTGAATTAGAAGCGTTTAAGGGAAGTGTACGGTGGTGTTTTGGCAGAAAATTGCTTTTTTCGAAAATCGAGCAATTCGGTGATAACTCGACAGCGGTGAAATGTTAGCAATTGCCGTATGTTGCATCGTGTTCAGCGCATCGAATTACCCCTATACAGTGAATTAGAAGCGTTTAAGAGAAGTGTACGGTAGTGTTTTGGCAGAAAATGGCTTTTTTCGAAAATCGAACAATTCGGTGATAACTCGCGAACGGTCGAATGTTAACAATTGCCGTATTTTGTATCGTGTTCAGCGCATCGAATTATCCCTATACACTGGATTTGAAGTGTTTAAGGCAAGTGTACGGTAGTGTTTTGGCAGAATATTGCTTTTTTCGAAAATCAAGCAATTCGGTGATAACTCGCGAACGGTCGAATGTTAGCGTTTGCCGTATGTTGCATCGTGTTCAGCGCATCGAATTACCCCTACACAGTGAATTAGAGGCGTTTAAGGGAAGTGTACGGTAGTGTTTTGCCAGAAAATTCCTTTTTTGGAAAATCGAGCACTTCGGTGATAACTCGTGAAAGGTCGAATATTAGCGTTTGCCGTATGTTGCATCGTGTTCAGCGCATCGAAGTACCCCTACACAGTGAATTAGGTGCGTTTATGGGAAGTGTACGGTAGTGTTTTGGCAGAAAATTGCTTTTTTCGAAAATCGAACAATTCGGTGATAACTCGACAGCGGTGGAATGTTAGCGATTGCCGTATGTTGCATCGTATTCAGCGCATCGAATTACCGCTATACAGTGAATTTGAAGCGTTTAAGGGAAGTGTACGATAGTGTTTTGCCAGAAAATTCGTTTTTTCGAAAATCGAGCAATTCGGTGATAACTCGCGAACGGTCGAATGTTAGCGTTTGCCGTATGTTGCATCGTGTTCAGCGCATCGAATTACCCCTATACAGTGAATTAGAAGCGTTTAAGGGAAGTGTACGTTAGTGTTTTGGCAGAAAATTGCTTTTTTCGAAAATCGAACAATTCGGTGATAACCCGAGAGCGGTCGAATGTTAGCGAGTGCCGTATGCTGCATCGTGTTCAGCGCATCGACTTACCCCTACAGAGTGAATTTGAAGTGGTTCCGGGAAGTGTGCGGTAGTGTTTTGCCAGAAAATTCGGTTTTTCGAAAATCGAGCAATTCGGTGATAACTCGCGAACGGTCGAATGTTAACAATTGCCGTATTTTGTATCGTGTTCAGCGCATCCAATTATCCCTATACACTGGATTTGAAGTGTTTAAGGCAAGTGTACGGTAGTGTTTTGGCAGAATATTGCTTTTTTCGAAAATCAAGCAATTCGGTGATAACTCGCGAACGGTCGAATGTTAGCGTTTGCCGTATGTTGCATCGTGTTCAGCGCATCGAATTACCCCTACACAGTGAATTAGAGGCGTTTAAGGGAAGTGTACGGTAGTGTTTTGCCAGAAAATTCCTGTTTTGGAAAATCGAGCACTTCGGTGATAACTCGTGAAAGGTCGAATATTAGCGTTTGCCGTATGTTGCATCGTGTTCAGCGCATCAAATTACCCCTATACAGTGAATTAGAAGCGTTCAAGGGAAGTGTACGGCAGTGTTTTGCCAGAAAATTCGGTTTTTCGAAAATCGAGCAATTCGGTGATAACTCGCGAACGGTCGAATGTTAACAATTGCCGTATTTTGTATCGTGTTCAGCGCATCGAATTATCCCTATACACTGGATTTGAAGTGTTTAAGGCAAGTGTACGGTAGTGTTTTGGCAGAATATTGCTTTTTTCGAAAATCAAGCAATTCGGTGATAACTCGCGAACGGTCGAATGTTAGCGTTTGCCGTATGTTGCATCGTGTTCAGCGCATCGAATTACCCCTACACAGTGAATTAGAGGCGTTTAAGGGAAGTGTACGGTAGTGTTTTGCCAGAAAATTCCTTTTTTGGAAAATTGAGCACTTCGGTGATAACTCGTGAAAGGTCGAATATTAGCGTTTGCCGTATGTTGCATCGTGTTCAGCGCATCGACTTACCCCTACAGAGGGAATTTGAAATGGTTCCGGGAAGTGTGCGGTAGTGTTTTGCCAGAAAATTCGGTTTTTCGAAAATCGAGCTATTCGGTGATAACTCGCGAACGGTCGAATGTTAACAATTGCCGTATTTTGTATCGTGTTCAGCGCATCGAATTATCCCTATACACTGGATTTGAAGTGTTTAAGGCAAGTGTACGGTAGTGTTTTGGCAGAATATTGCTTTTTTCGAAAATCAAGCAATTCGGTGATAACTCGCGAACGGTCGAATGTTAGCGTTTGCCGTATGTTGCATCGTGTTCAGCGCATCGAATTACCCCTACACAGTGAATTAGAGGCGTTTAAGGGAAGTGTACGGTAGTGTTTTGCCAGAAAATTCCTTTTTTGGAAAATCGAGCACTTCGGTGATAACTCGTGAAAGGTCGAATATTAGCGTTTGCCGTATGTTGCATCGTGTTCTGCGCATCAAATTACCCCTATACAGTGAATTAGAAGCGTTCAAGGGAAGTGTACGGCAGTGTTTTGGCAGAAAATTAGTTTTTTCGAAAATCGAGCGATTCGGTGATAAGTCGACAGCGGTGGAATGTTAGCGATTGCCGTATGTTACATCGTGTTCAGCGCATCGAATCACCCCTATACAGTGAATTTGGAGCATTTAAGAGAAATGTAGGCTAGTTTTTTTGGAGGTAAACCCGTTTATGCGATATTCGTGCGTTTCACGATCAGAAAAGCACGTTTTTCACAGTCCTGACTCTTTTGATGATAACACGGGAACGGTCGAATGTTAGTCTTTGCGGTATGTTGCATCGTGTTCAGCGCATCGAATTATCCCTATACAGTGAATTAGAAGCGTTTATGGGAAGTGTACGATAGTGTTTTGCCAGAAAATTCGTTTTTTTGGAAAATCGAGTAATTCGGTGATAACTCGACAACACTCGAATGTTAGCGTTTGCCGTATATATATATATATATCCCTATACACTGTATTTGAAGTGTTTAAGGGAAGTGCACGGTAGTGTTTTGGCAGAAATTGTTTTTTTCGAAAATCGAGCAATTCGGTGATAACTCGAGCACGGTCCAATGTTAGCGTTTGCCGTATGTTGCATCGTGTTCAGCGCATCGAATAACCCCTATACAGTGAATTTGAAGTGGTTACGGGAAGTGCACGGTAGTGTTTTTGAAGGAAAACGCGTTAATGCGATATTCGTGCGTTTGACGGGCAGAAAAGCGGGTTTTTCACAGTCCTCACTGTTTTGATCATAACTCGAGAACCGTCTAATGTTAGCGTTTGCCGTATGTTGCATCGTGTTCAGCGCACCGAAGGGTACGGTAGTGTTTTGCCAGAAAATTCCTTTTTTGGAAAATCGAGCACTTCGGTGATAACTCGTGAAAGGTCGAATATTAGCGTTTGCCGTGTGTTGCATCGTGTTCAGCGCATCAAATTACCCCTATACAGTGAATTAGAAGCGTTCAAGGGAAGTGTACGGCAGTGTTTTGGCAGAAAATTGGTTTTTCCGAAAATCGAGCGATTCGGTGATAAGTCGACAGCGGTGGAATGTTAGCGATTGCCGTATGTTACATCGTGTTCAGCGCATCGAATCACCCCTATACAGTGAATTTGGAGCATTTAAGAGAAATGTAGGCTAGTTTTTTTGGAGGTAAACCCGTTTATGCGATATTCGTGCGTTTCACGATCAGAAAAGCACGTTTTTCACAGTCCTGACTCTTTTGATGATAACACGGGAACGGTCGAATGTTAGTCTTTGCGGTATGTTGCATCGTGTTCAGCGCATCGAATTATCCCTATACAGTGAATTAGAAGCGTTTATGGGAAGTGTACGATAGTGTTTTGCCAGAAAATTCGTTTTTTTGGAAAATCGAGTAATTCGGTGATAACTCGACAACACTCGAATGTTAGCGTTTGCCGTATATATATATATATATCCCTATACACTGTATTTGAAGTGTTTAAGGGAAGTGCACGGTAGTGTTTTGGCAGAAAATTGCTTTTTTCGAAAATCGAGCAACTCGGTGATAACTCGACAGCGGTGGAATGTTAGCGATTGCCGTATGTTGCATCGTGTTCAGCGCATCGAATTACCGCTATACAGTGAATTTGAAGCGTTTAAGGGAAGTGTACGGTAGTGTTTTGCCAGAAAATTCGTTTTTTCGAAAATCGAGCAATTCGGTGATAACTCGCGAACGGTCGAATGTTAGCGTTTGCCGTATATTGCATCGTGTTCAGCGCATCGAATTACCCCTATACAGTGAATTAGAAGCGTTTAAGGGAAGTGTACGGTAGTGTTTTGGCAGAAAATTGCTTTTTTCGAAAATCTAGCAATTCGGTGATAACTCGACCGCGGTGAAATGTTAGCAATTGCCGTATGTTGCATCGAGTTCAGCGCATCGAATTACCCCTATACAGTGAATTAGGAGCGTTTAAGAGAAGTGTACGGTAGTGTTTTGGCAGAAAATGGCTTTTTTCGAAAATCGAACAATTCGGTGATAACCCGAGAGCGGTCGAATGTTAGCGAGTGCCGTATGCTGCATCGTGTTCAGCGCATCGACTTACCCCTACAGAGTGAATTTGAAGTGGTTCCGGGAAGTGTGCGGTAGTGTTTTGCCAGAAAATTCGTTTTTTCGAAAATCGAGTAATTCGGTGAGAACTCGAGAACGGTCGAATGTTAGCGTTTGCCGTATGTTGCATCGTGTTCAGCGCATCGAATTACCCCTATACACTGGATTTGAAGTGTTTATGGGAAGTGCACGGTAGTGTTTTGGCAGAAAATGTCTTTTTTCGAAAATCGAGCAATTCGGTGATAACACGACCGCGGTGAAATGTTAGCAATTGCCGTATGTTGCATCGTGTTCAGCGCAGCGACTTATCCCTACAGAGTGAATTTGAAGTGGTTCCGGGAAGTGTGCGGTAGTGTTTTGCTAGAAAATTCGTTTTTTCGAAAATCGAGCAATTCGGTGATAACGCGCAAACGGTCGAATGTTAGCCTTTGCCGTATGTTGCATCATGTTCAGCGCATCGAATTACCCCTTTACAGTGGATTTGAAGTGGTTACAGGAAGTGTACGGTAGTGTTTTTGAAGGAAAACCCGTTAATGCGATATTCGTGCGTTTCTCGGGCGGAAAAGCACGTTTTTCACAGTCCTCACCGTTTTGATCGTAACTCGAGAACGATCGAATGTTAGCGTTTGCCGTATCTTGCATCGTGTTCCGCTCATCGAATTAACCATCTACAGTGAATTTGAAGCGTTTAAGAGAAGTGTGAGGTAGTGTTTTGCCAGAAATTGTTTTTTTCGAAAATCGAGCAATTCGGTGATAACTCGAGCACGGTCCAATGTTAGCGTTTGCCGTATGTTGCATCGTGTTCAGCGCATCGAATAACCCCTATACAGTGAATTTGAAGCGTTTAAGGGAAGTGTACGGTAGTGTTTTGGAAGAAAATTATTTTTTTCGAAAATCGAGCAATTCGATGATAACTCGAAAACGGTCGAATGTTAGCGTTTGCCGTACGTTGGACCGTGTTCAGCCCAGCGAATTACCCCTATACAGTGAATTTGAAGCGTGTGAGGGAAGTGTACGTTAGTGTTTTTGGCAGAAATTGTTTTTTTCGAAAATGGAGCCATGCGGTGATAACTCGAGAACGATCGAATGTTAGCGTTGCCGTATCTTGCTTCGTGTTCAGCGCATGGAATTGTCCCTATACACTGGATTTGAAGTGTTCAAGGGAAGTGTACGGTAGTGTTTTGGCAGAAAATTGCTTTTGTCGAAAATCGAGCAATTCGGTGATAACTCGACAGCGGTGAAATGTTAGCAATTGCCGTATGTTGTATCGTGTTCAGCGCATCGAATTACCCCTATACAGTGAATTAGAAGCGTTTAAGGGAAGTGTACGGTAGTGTTTTGGCATAAAATGGCTTTTTTCGAAAATCGAACAATTCGGTGATAACGCGAGAGCGGCCGAATGTTAGCGAGTGCCGTATGTTGCATCGTGTTCAGCGCATCGACTTATCCCTACAGAGTGAATTTGAAGCGGTTAAGGGAAGTGTACGGTAGTGTTTTGCCAGAAAATTCGTTTTTTCGAAAATCGAGCAATTCGGTGATAACTCGCGAACGGTCGAATGTTAACAATTACCGTATGTTGCATCGTGTTCAGCACATCGAATTATCCCTATATACTGGATTTGAAGTGTTTAAGGGAAGTGTGCGGTAGTGTTTTGGCAGAATATTGCTTTTTTCGAAAATCGAGCACTTCGGTGATAACTCGTGAACGGTGAATGTTAGCGTTTGCCATATGTTGCGTCGTGTTCAGCGCATCGAATTACCCCTATACAGTGAATTAGAAGCGTTTAAGGGAAGTGTACGGTACTGTTTTGGCAGAAAATTGGTTTTTTCGAAAATCGAGCAATTCGGTGATAAGTCGACAGCGGTGGAATGTTAGCGATTGCCGTATGTTGCATCATGTTCAGCGCATCGAATCACCCCTATACAGTGAATTTGGAGCATTTAAGAGAAATGTAGGGTAGTTTATTTGGAGGAAAACCCGTTTATGCGATATTCGTGCGTTTCACGATCAGAAAAGCACGTTTTTCACAGTCCTGACTCTTTTGATGATAACTCGGGAACGGTCGAATGTTAGTCTTTGCGATATGTTGCATCGTGTTCGGCGCATCGAATTAACCCTATACAGTGAATTAGAAGCGTTTAAGGGAAGTGTACGGTACTGTTTTGGCAGAAAATTGCTTTTTTCGAAAATCGAGCAACTCGGTGATAACTCGACAGCGGTGGAATGTTAGCGATTGCCGTATGTTGCATCGTGTTCAGCGCATCGAATTACCGCTATACAGTGAATTTGAAGCGTTTAAGGGAAGTGTACGGTAGTGTTTTGCCAGAAAATTCGTTTTTTCGAAAATCGAGCAATTCGGTGATAACTCGCGAACGGTCGAATGTTAGCGTTTGCCGTATGTTGCATCGTGTTCAGCGCATCGAATTACCCCTATACAGTGAATTAGAAGCGTTTAAGGGAAGTGTACGGTAGTGTTTTGGCAGAAAATTGCTTTTTTCGAAAATCGAGCAATTCGGTGATAACTCGACCGCGGTGAAATGTTAGCAATTGCCGTATGTTGCATCGTGTTCAGCGCATCGAATTACCCCTATACAGTGAATTAGAAGCGTTTAAGAGAAGTGTACGGTAGTGTTTTGGCAGAAAATAGCTTTTTTCGAAAATCGAACAATTCGGTGATAACCCGAGAGCGGTCGAATGTTAGCGTGTGCCGTATGCTGCATCGTGTTCAGCGCATCGACTTACCCCTACAGAGTGAATTTGAAGTGGTTCCGGGAAGTGTGCGGTAGTGTTTTGCCAGAAAATTCGTTTTTTCGAAAATCGAGCAATTCGGTGATAACTCGACAACGGTCGAATGTTAGCGTTTGCCGTATGTTGCATCGTGTTCAGCGCATCGAATTACCCCTATACAGTGAATTAGAAGCGTTTAAGGGAAGTTTACGGTAGTGTTTTGGCAGAAAATTGCTTTTTTCGAAAATCGAGCAATTCGGTGATAACTCGACAGCGGTGAAATGTTAGCAATTGCCGTATGTTGCATCGTGTTCAGCGCATCGAACTACCCCTGTACAGTGAATTAGAAGCGTTTAAGAGAAGTGTACGGTAGTGTTTTGGCAGAAAATGGCTTTTTTCGAAAATCGAACAATTCGGTGATAACTCGCGAACGGTCGAATGTTAACAATTGCCGTATTTTGTATCGTGTTCAGCGCATCGAATTATCCCTATACACTGGATTTGAAGTGTTTAAGGCAAGTGTACGGTAGTGTTTTGGCAGAATATTGCTTTTTTCGAAAATCAAGCAATTCGGTGATAACTCGCGAACGGTCGAATGTTAGCGTTTGCCGTATGTTGCATCGTGTTCAGCGCATCGAATTACCCCTACACAGTGAATTAGAGGCGTTTAAGGGAAGTGTACGGTAGTGTTTTGCCAGAAAATTCCTTTTTTGGAAAATCGACCAATTCGGTGATAACTCGCGAACGGTCGAATGTTAGCGTTTGCCGTATGCAGCATCGTGTTCAGCGCATCGACTTACCCCTACAGAGTGAATTTGAAGTGGTTCCGGGAAGTGTGCGGTAGTGTTTTGCCAGAAAATTCGGTTTTTCGAAAATCGAGCAATTCGGTGATAACTCGCGAACGGTCGAATGTTAACAATTGCCGTATTTTGTATCGTGTTCAGCGCATCGAATTATCCCTATACACTGGATTTGAAGTGTTTAAGGCAAGTGTACGGTAGTGTTTTGGCAGAATATTGCTTTTTTCGAAAATCAAGCAATTCGGTGATAACTCGCGAACGGTCGAATGTTAGCGTTTGCCGTATGTTGCATCGTGTTCAGCGCATCGAATTACCCCTACACAGTGAATTAGAGGCGTTTAAGGGAAGTGTACGGTAGTGTTTTGCCAGAAAATTCCTTTTTTGGAAAATCGAGCACTTCGGTGATAACTCGTGCAAGGTCGAATATTAGCGTTTGCCGTATGTTGCATCGTGTTCAGCGCATCAAATTACCCCTATACAGTGAATTAGAAGCGTTCAAGGGAAGTGTACGGCAGTGTTTTGGCAGAAAATTGGTTTTTTCGAAAATCGAGCGATTCGGTGATAAGTCGACAGCGGTGGAATGTTAGCGATTGCCGTATGTTACATCGTGTTCAGCGCATCGAATCACCCCTATACAGTGAATTTGGAGCATTTAAGAGAAATGTAGGCTAGTTTTTTTGGAGGTAAACCCGTTTATGCGATATTCGTGCGTTTCACGATCAGAAAAGCACGTTTTTCACAGTCCTGACTCTTTTGATGATAACACGGGAACGGTCGAATGTTAGTCTTTGCGGTATGTTGCATCGTGTTCAGCGCATCGAATTATCCCTATACAGTGAATTAGAAGCGTTTATGGGAAGTGTACGATAGTGTTTTGCCAGAAAATTCGTTTTTTTGGAAAATCGAGTAATTCGGTGATAACTCGACAACACTCGAATGTTAGCGTTTGCCGTATATATATATATATATCCCTATACACTGTATTTGAAGTGTTTAAGGGAAGTGCACGGTAGTGTTTTGGCAGAAAATTGCTTTTTTCGAAAATCGAGCAACTCGGTGATAACTCGACAGCGGTGGAATGTTAGCGATTGCCGTATGTTGCATCGTGTTCAGCGCATCGAATTACCGCTATACAGTGAATTTGAAGCGTTTAAGGGAAGTGTACGGTAGTGTTTTGCCAGAAAATTCGTTTTTTCGAAAATCGAGCAATTCGGTGATAACTCGCGAACGGTCGAATGTTAGCGTTTGCCGTATATTGCATCGTGTTCAGCGCATCGAATTACCCCTATACGGTGAATTAGAAGCGTTTAAGGGAAGTGTACGGTAGTGTTTTGGCAGAAAATTGCTTTTTTCGAAAATCTAGCAATTCGGTGATAACTCGACCGCGGTGAAATGTTAGCAATTGCCGTATGTTGCATCGAGTTCAGCGCATCGAATTACCCCTATACAGTGAATTAGGAGCGTTTAAGAGAAGTGTACGGTAGTGTTTTGGCAGAAAATGGCTTTTTTCGAAAATCGAACAATTCGGTCATAACCCGAGAGCGGTCGAATGTTAGCGAGTGCCGTATGCTGCATCGTGTTCAGCGCATCGACTTACCCCTACAGAGTGAATTTGAAGTGGTTCCGGGAAGTGTGCGGTAGTGTTTTGCCAGAAAATTCGTTTTTTCGAAAATCGAGTAATTCGGTGATAACTCGAGAACGGTCGAATGTTAGCATTTGCCGTATGTTGCATCGTGTTCAGCGCATCGAATTACCCCTATACACTGGATTTGAAGTGTTTATGGGAAGTGCACGGTAGTGTTTTGGCAGAAAATGTCTTTTTTCGAAAATCGAGCAATTCGGTGATAACACGACCGCGGTGAAATGTTAGCAATTGCCGTATGTTGCATCGTGTTCAGCGCAGCGACTTATCCCTACAGAGTGAATTTGAAGTGGTTCCGGGAAGTGTGCGGTAGTGTTTTGCCAGAAAATTCGTTTTTTCGAAAATCGAGCAATTCGGTGATAACGCGCAAACGGTCGAATGTTAGCCTTTGCCGTATGTTGCATCATGTTCAGCGCATCGAATTACCCCTTTACAGTGGATTTGAAGTGGTTACAGGAAGTGTACGGTAGTGTTTTTGAAGGAAAACCCGTTAATGCGATATTCGTGCGTTTCTCGGGCGGAAAAGCACGTTTTTCACAGTCCTCACCGTTTTGATCGTAACTCGAGAACGATCGAATGTTAGCGTTTGCCGTATCTTGCATCGTGTTCCGCTCATCGAATTAACCATCTACAGTGAATTTGAAGCGTTTAAGAGAAGTGTGAGGTAGTGTTTTGGCAGAAATTGTTTTTTTCGAAAATCGAGCAATTCGGTGATAACTCGAGCACGGTCCAATGTTAGCGTTTGCCAGATGTTGCATCGTGTTCAGCGCAGCGAATAACCCCTATACAGTGAATTTGAAGCGTTTAAGCGAAGTGTACGGTAGTGTTTTGGAAGAAAATTATTTTTTTCGAAAATCGAGCAATTCGATGATAACTCGAAAACGGTCGAATGTTAGCGTTTGCCGTACGTTGGACCGTGTTCAGCCCAACGAATTACCCCTATACAGTGAATTTGAAGCGTGTGAGGGAAGTGTACGTTAGTGTTTTTGGCAGAAATTGTTTTTTTCGAAAATGGAGCCATGCGGTGATAACTCGAGAACGATCGAATGTTAGCGTTGCCGTATCTTGCTTCGTGTTCAGCGCATGGAATTGTCCCTATACACTGGATTTGAAGTGTTCAAGGGAAGTGTACGGTAGTGTTTTGGCAGAAAATTGCTTTTGTCGAAAATCGAGCAATTCGGTGATAACTCGACAGCGGTGAAATGTTAGCAATTGCCGTATGTTGTATCGTGTTCAGCGCATCGAATTACCCCTATACAGTGAATTAGAAGCGTTTAAGGGAAGTGTACGGTAGTGTTTTGGCATAAAATGGCTTTTTTCGAAAATCGAACAATTCGGTGATAACGCGAGAGCGGTCGAATGTTAGCGAGTGCCGTATGTTGCATCGTGTTCAGCGCATCGACTTATCCCTACAGAGTGAATTTGAAGCGGTTAAGGGAAGTGTACGGTAGTGTTTTGCCAGAAAATTCGTTTTTTCGAAAATCGAGCAATTCGGTGATAACTCGCGAACGGTCGAATGTTAACAATTACCGTATGTTGCATCGTGTTCAGCACATCGAATTATCCCTATATACTGGATTTGAAGTGTTTAAGGGAAGTGTGCGGTAGTGTTTTGGCAGAATATTGCTTTTTTCGAAAATCGAGCACTTCGGTGATAACTCGTGAACGGTGAATGTTAGCGTTTGCCATATGTTGCGTCGTGTTCAGCGCATCGAATTACCCCTATACAGTGAATTAGAAGCGTTTAAGGGAAGTGTACGGTACTGTTTTGGCAGAAAATTGGTTTTTTCGAAAATCGAGCAATTCGGTGATAAGTCGACAGCGGTGGAATGTTAGCGATTGCCGTATGTTGCATCATGTTCAGCGCATCGAATCACCCCTATACAGTGAATTTGGAGCATTTAAGAGAAATGTAGGGTAGTTTTTTTGGAGGAAAACCCGTTTATGCGATATTCGTGCGTTTCACGATCAGAAAAGCACGTTTTTCACAGTCCTGACTCTTTTGATGATAACTCGGGAACGGTCGAATGTTAGTCTTTGCGATATGTTGAATCGTGTTCGGCGCATCGAATTAACCCTATACAGTGAATTTGAAGCGTTTAAGGGATGTGTACGGTAGTGTTTTGCCAGAAAATTCGTTTTTTCGAAAATCGAGCAATTCGGTGATAACTCGCGAACGGTCGAATGTTAACAATTGCCGTATGTTGCATCGTGTTCAGCACATCGAATTATCCCTATATACTGGATTTGAAGTGTTTAAGGGAAGTGTGCGGTAGTGTTTTGGCAGAATATTGCTTTTTTCGAAAATCGAGCAATACGCTGATAACTCGACAGCGGTGGAATGTTAGTGATTGCCGTATGTTGCATCGTGTTGAGCGCATCGAAGTACACCTACACAGTGAATTAGAAGCGTTTATGGGAAGTGTACGGTAGTGTTTTGGCAGAAAATTGCTTTTTTCGAAAATCGAACAATTCGGTGATAACTCGACAGCGGTGGAATGTTAGCGATTGCCGTATGTTGCATCGTATTCAGCGCATCGAATTACCGCTATACAGTGAATTTGAAGCGTTTAAGGGAAGTGTACGGTAGTGTTTTGCCAGAAAATTCGTTTTTTCGAAAATCGAATAATTCGGTGATAACTCGCGAACGGTCGAATGTTAGCATTTGCCGTATGTTGCATCGTGTTCAGCGCATCGAATTAGCCCTATACAGTGAATTAGAAGCGTTTAAGGGAAGTGTACGGTAGTGTTTTGGCAGAAAATTGCTTTTTTCGAAAATCGAGCAATTCGGTGATAACTCGACAGCGGTGAAATGTTAGCAATTGCCGTATGTTGCATCGTGTTCAGCGCAACGAATTACCCCTATACAGTGAATTAGAAGCGTTTAAGAGAAGTGTACGGTAGTGTTTTGGCATAAAATGGCTTTATTCGAAAATCGAACAATTCGGTGATAACGCGAGAGCGGTCGAATGTTAGCGAGTGCCGTATGTTGCATCGTGTTCAGCGCATCGACTTATCCCTACAGAGTGAATTTGAAGCGGTTAAGGGAAGTGTACGGTAGTGCTTTGCCAGAAAATTCGTTTTTTCGAAAATCGAGCAATTCGGTGATAACTCGCGAACGGTCGAATGTTAACAATTGCCGTATGTTGCATCGTGTTCAGCACATCGAATTATCCCTATATACTGGATTTGAAGTGTTTAAGGGAAGTGTGCGGTAGTGTTTTGGCAGAATATTGCTTTTTTCGAAAATCGAGCACTTCGGTGATAACTCGTGAACGGTGAATGTTAGCGTTTGCCGTATGTTGCGTCGTGTTCAGCGCATCGAATTACCCCTATACAGTGAATTAGAAGCGTTTAAGAGAAGTGTACGGTAGTGTTTTGGCAAAAATTGCTTTTTTCGAAAATCGAGTAATTCGCTGATAACTCGACAGCGGTGGAATGGTAGCGATTGCCGTATGTTGCATCGTGTTCAGCGCATCGAATTACCCCTATACAGTGAATTAGAAGCGTTTAAGAGAAGTGTACGGTAGTGTTTTGGCAGAAAATGGCTTTTTTCGAAAATCGAACAATTCGGTGATAACCCGAGAGCGGTCGAATGTTAGCGTGTGCCGTATGCTGCATCGTGTTCAGCGCATCGACTTACCCCTACAGAGTGAATTTGAAGTGGTTCCGGGAAGTGTGCGGTAGTGTTTTGCCAGAAAATTCGTTTTTTCGAAAATCGAGCAATTCGGTGATAACTCGACAACGGTCGAATGTTAGCGTTTGCCGTATGTTGCATCGTGTTCAGCGCATCGAATTACCCCTATACAGTGAATTAGAAGCGTTTAAGGGAAGTGTACGGTAGTGTTTTGGCAGAAAATTGCTTTTTTCGAAAATCGAGCAATTCGGTGATAACTCGACAGCGGTGAAATGTTAGCAATTGCCGTATGTTGCATCGTATTCAGCGCATCGAATTACCCCTGTACAGTGAATTAGAAGCGTTTAAGAGAAGTGTACGGTAGTGTTTTGGCAGAAAACGCTTTGTTCGAAAATCGAACAATTCGGTGATAACTCGCGAACGGTCGAATGTTAACAATTGCCGTATTTTGTATCGTGTTCAGCGCATCGAATTATCCCTATACACTGGATTTGAAGTGTTTAAGGCAAGTGTACGGTAGTGTTTTGGCAGAATATTGCTTTTTTCGAAAATCAAGCAATTCGGTGATAACTCGCGAACGGTCGAATGTTAGCGTTTGCCGTATGTTGCATCGTGTTCAGCGCATCGAATTACCCCTACACAGTGAATTAGAGGCGTTTAAGGGAAGTGTACGGTAGTGTTTTGCCAGAAAATTCCTTTTTTGGAAAATCGAGCACTTCGGTGATAACTCGTGAAAGGTCGAATATTAGCGTTTGCCGTATGTTGCATCGTGTTCAGCGCATCGAAGTACCCCTACACAGTGAATTAGAAGCGTTTATGGGAAGTGTACGGTAGTGTTTTGGCAGAAAATTGCTTTTTTCGAAAATCGAACAATTCGGTGATAACTCGACAGCGGTGGAATGTTAGCGATTGCCGTATGTTGCATCGTATTCAGCGCATCGAATTACCGCTATACAGTGAATTTGAAGCGTTTAAGGGAAGTGTACGATAGTGTTTTGCCAGAAAATTCGTTTTTTCGAAAATCGAGCAATTCGGTGATAACTCGCGAACGGTCGAATGTTAGCGTTTGCCGTATGTTGCATCGTGTTCAGCGCATCGAATTACCCCTATACCCTGGATTTGAAGTGTTTAAGGCAAGTGTACGGTAGTGTTTTGGCAGAATATTGCTTTTTTCGAAAATCAAGCAATTCGGTGATAACTCGCGAACGGTCGAATGTTAGCGTTTGCCGTATGTTACATCGTGTTCAGCGCATCGAATCAACCCTATACAGTGAATTTGGAGCATTTAAGAGAAATGTAGGCTAGTTTTTTTGGAGGTAAACCCGTTTATGCGATATTCGTGCGTTTCACGATCAGAAAAGCACGTTTTTCACAGTCCTGACTCTTTTGATGATAACACGGGAACGGTCGAATGTTAGTCTTTGCGGTATGTTGCATCGTGTTCAGCGCATCGAATTATCCCTATACAGTGAATTAGAAGCGTTTATGGGAAGTGTACGATAGTGTTTTGCCAGAAAATTCGTTTTTTTGGAAAATCGAGTAATTCGGTGATAACTCGACAACACTCGAATGTTAGCGTTTGCCGTATATATATATATATATCCCTATACACTGTATTTGAAGTGTTTAAGGGAAGTGTACGGCAGTGTTTTGGCAGAAAATTGGTTTTTTCGAAAATCGAGCGATTCGGTGATAAGTCGACAGCGGTGGAATGTTAGCGATTGCCGTATGTTACATCGTGTTCAGCGCATCGAATCAACCCTATACAGTGAATTTGGAGCATTTAAGAGAAATGTAGGCTAGTTTTTTTGGAGGTAAACCCGTTTATGCGATATTCGTGCGTTTCACGATCAGAAAAGCACGTTTTTCACAGTCCTGACTCTTTTGATGATAACACGGGAACGGTCGAATGTTAGTCTTTGCGGTATGTTGCATCGTGTTCAGCGCATCAAATTACCCCTATACAGTGAATTAGAAGCGTTCAAGGGAAGTGTACGGCAGTGTTTTGGCAGAAAATTGGTTTTTTCGAAAATCGAGCAATTCGGTGATAACTCGACCGCGGTGGAATGTTAGCGATAGCCGTATGTTGCATCGTGTTCAGCGCATCGAATTACCCCTACACAGTGAATTAGAAGCGTTTAAGGGAAGTGTACGGTAGTGTTTTGGCAGCAAATTGCTTTTTTCGAAAATCGAGCAATTCGGTGATAACTCGACAGCGGTGGAATGTTAGCGATAGCCGTATGTTGCATCGTGTTCAGCGCATCGAATTACCCCTATACAGTGAATTTGGAGCATTTAAGAGAAATGTAGGGTAGTTTTTTTGGAGGAAAACCCGTTTATGCGATATTCGTGCGTTTCACGATCAGAAAAGCACGTTTGTCACAGTCCTGACTCTTTTGATGATAACACGGGAACGGTCGAATGTTAGTCTTTGCGGTATGTTGCATCGTGTTCAGCGCATCGAATTATCCCTATACACTGGATTTGAAGTGTTCAAGGGAAGTGTACGGTAGTGTTTTGGCAGAACAATGCTTTTTTCGAAAATCGAGCAATTCGGTGATAACTCGCGAACGGTCGAATGTTAGCGTTTGCCGTATGTTGCATCGTGTTCAGCGCATCGAATTACTGCTACACAGTGAATTAGAAGCGTTTAAGGGAAGTGTGCGGTAGTGTTTTGGCAGAACATTGCTTTTTTCGAAAATCGAGCAATGCGGTGATAACTCGCGAACGGTCGAATGTTAACAATTGCCGTATGTTGCATCGCGTTCAGCGCATCGAATTACCCCTAGACAGTGAATTAGAAGCGTTTATGGGAAGTGTACTGTAGTGTTTTGGCAGAAAATGGCTTTTTTCGAAAATCGAACAATTCGGTGATAACTCGAGAGCGGTCGAATGTTAGCGAGTCCCGTATGTTGCATCGTGTTCAGCGCATCGAATTAGCCCTACACAGTGAATGAGAAGCGTTTAAGGGGAGTGTACGATAGTGTTTTGCCAGAAAATTCGTTTTTTGGAAAATCGAGTATTTCGGTGATAACTTGTGAACGGTCGAATGTTAGCGTTTGCTGTATGTTGCATCGCGTTCAGCGCATTGAATTACCCCTATACAGTAAATTAGAAGCGTTTCAGGGAAGTGTACGGTAGTGTTTTGTCAGAAAATTGCTTTTTTCGAAAATCGAGCAATTCGGCGATAACTCGACAGCGGTGGAATGTTAGGGATTGCCGTATGTTGCATCGTGTTCAGCGCATCGAATTATCCCTATACCGTGAATTTGGAGCATTTAAGAGAAATGTAGGGTCGTTTTTTTGGAGGAAAACCCGTTTATGCGATATTCGTGCGTTTCACGGTCAGAAAAGCACGTTTTTCACAGTCCTGACTCTTTTGATGATAACTCGGGAACGGTCGAATGTTAGTCTTTGCGGTATGTTGCATCGTGTTCGGCGCATCGAATTAACCCTATACAGTGAATTTGAAGCGTTTAAGGGAAGTGTACGGTAGTGTTTTGCCAGAAAATTCGTTTTTTCGAAAATCGAACAATTCGGTGATAACTCGCGAACGGTCGAATGTTAACAATTGCCGTATTTTGCATCGTGTTCAGCGCATCGAATTATCCCTATACACTGGATTTGAAGTGTTTAGGGGAAGTGTACGGTAGTGTTTTGGCAGAATATTGCTTTTTTCGAAAATCGAGCAATTCGGTGATAAGTCGACAGCGGTGGAATGTTAGCGTTTGCCGTATGTTGCATCGTGTTCAGCGCATCGAATTACCCCTATACAGTGAATTTGAAGCGTTTAAGGGAAGTGTACGGTAGTGTTTTGCCAGAAAATTCGTTTTTTCGAAAATCGAGTAATTCGGTGATAACTCGACAACGGTCGAATGTTAGCGTTGGCCGTATGTTGCATCGTATTCAGCGCATCGAATTATCCCTATACACTGGATTTGAAGTGTTTAAGGGAAGTGCACGGTAGTGTTTTGGCAGAACAATGCTTTTTTCGAAAATCGAGCAATTCGGTAACTCGACAGCGGTGGAATGTTAGCGATTTCCGTATGTTGCATCGTGTTCAGCGCATCGAATTACCCCTATACAGTGAGTTTGGAGCATTTAAGAGAAATGTAGGGTAGTTTTTTTGGAGAAAAACCCGTTTATGCGATATTCGTGCGTTTCACGATCAGAAAAGCACGTTTTTCACAGTCCTGACTCTTTTGATGATAACACGGGAACGGTCGAATGTTGGTCTTTGCGGTATGTTGCATCGCGTTCAGCGCATCGAATTACCCCTATGCAGTGAATTTGAAGCGTTTAAGGAAGTGTACGGTAGTGTTTTGGAAGAAAATTGTTTTTTTCGAAAATCGAGCAATTCGATGATACCTCGAGAACGGTCAAATGTTAGCATTTGCCGTATGTTGCATCGTGTTCAGCTCATCGAATTAACCATATACAGTGAATTTCAAACGTTTAAGAGAAGTGTACGGTAGTGTTTTTGGCAGAAATGGTTTTTTTTCGAAAATCGAGGAATTCGGTGATAACTCGAGAACGGTCGAATGTTAGTACTCGCCGTATGTTGCATCATGTTCAAAGCATCGCATTACCCCTATGCAGTGAATTTGCAGTGGTTACGGGAAGTGTACGGTAGTGTTTTTGAAGGAAAACGCGTTAATGCGATATTCGTGCGTTTCACGGGCAGAAAAAGCACGTTTTTCACAGTCCTCACTGTTTTGATCATAACTCGAGAACGATCGAATGTTAGCGTTTGCCGTATGGTGCATCGTGTTCAGCGCATCGAATTACTCCTATACAGTGAATTTGAAGTGGTTACGGGAAGTGTACGGTAGTGTTTTTGAAGGAAAACGCGTTAATGCGACATTCGTGCGTTTCACGGGCACAAACGCACGTTTTTCACAGTCCTCACTATTTTGATCATAACTCGAGAACCGTCGAATGTTAGCGTTTGCCGTATGTTGCATCGTGTTCAGCGCATCGAATAACCCCTATACAGTGATTTTGAAGTGGTTACGGGAAGTGTACGGTAGTGTTTGTGAAGGAAAACCCGTTAATGCGACATTCGTGGGTTTCACGGGCAGAAAAGCACGTTTTTCACAGTCCTCACTGTTTTGATCATAACTCGAGAACGATCGAATGTGAGCGTTTGCCGTATGTTGCATCGTTTTCAGCCCATCGAATTATCCCTATGGAATGAATTTGATGCGTTTAAGGGAAGGGTACGGTAGTGTTTTGGCAGAAATTGTTTTTTTCGAAAATCGAGCAATTCGGTGATAACTCGAGCACGGTCGAATGTTAGCGTTTGCCGTATGTTGCATCATGTTCAACGCATCGCATTACCCCTATGCAGTGAATTTGCAGTGGTTACGGGAAGTGTACGGTAGTGTTTGTGAAGGAAAACCCGTTAATGCGACATTCGTGCGTTTCACGGGCAGAAAAGCACGTTTTTCACAGTCCTCACTGTTTTGATCATAACTCGAGAACGATCGAATGTGAGCGTTTGCCGTATGTTGCATCGTTTTCAGCGCATCGAATTATCCCTATGGAATGAATTTGATGCGTTTAAGGGAAGGGTACGGTAGTGTTTTGGCGGAAATTGTGTTTTTCGAAAATCCAGCAATTCGGTGATAACTCGCGAACGGTCGAATGTTAGCCTTTGCCGTATATTGCATCATGTTCAGCGCATCGAATTACCCCTATACAGTGAATTTGAAGCGTTTAAGAGAAGTGTACGGTAGTGTTTTGGCAGAAATTGTTTTTTTCGAAAATCGAGCAATTCGGTGATAACTCGAGCACGGTCGAATGTTAGCGTTTGCCGTATGTTGCATCGTGTTCAGCGCATCGAATAACCCCTATACAGTGAATTTGAAGTGGTTACGGGAAGTGTACGGTAGTGTTTTTGAAGGAAAACGCGTTAATGCGATATTCGTGCGTTTGACGGGCAGAAAAGCGCGTTTTTCACAGTCCTCACTGTTTTGATCATAACTCGAGAACCGTCTAATGTTAGCGTTTGCCGTATGTTGCATCGTGTTCAGCGCATCGAATTACCCCTATGCAGTGAATTTGAAGCGTTTAAGGGAAGTGTACGGTAGTGTTTTGGAAGAAAATTGTTTTTTTCGAAAATCGAGCAATTCGATGATAACTCGAAAACGGTCGAATGTTAGCGTTTGCCGTACGTTGGACCGTGTTCAGCCCAGCGAATTACCCCTATACAGTGAATTTGAAGCGTGTGAGGGAAGTGTACGTTAGTGTTTTTGGCAGAAATTGTTTTTTTCGAAAATGGAGCCATGCGGTGATAACTCGAGAACGGTCGAATGTTAGCGTTTGCGGTATGTTGCATCATGTTCAGGGCATCGAATTATCCCTTTACAGTGGATTTGAAGTGGTTACGGGAAGTGTACGGTAGTGTTTTTGAAGGAAAACCCGTTAATGCGATATTCATGCGTTTCACGGGCAGAAAAGCACGTTTTTCACAGTCCTCACTGTTTTGATCATAACTCGAGAACGATCGAATGTTAGCGTTTGCCGTATCTTGCTTCGTGTTCAGCGCATGGAATTGTCCCTATACACTGGATTTGAAGTGTTGAAGGGAAGTGTACGGTAGCGTTTTGCCAGAAAATTCGTTTTTTGGAAAATCGAGTAATTCGGTGATAACTCGAGAACGGTGAAATGTTAGCAATTGCCGTATGTTGCATCGTGTTCAGCGCATCGAATTACCCCTATACAGTGAGTTAGAAGCGTTTAAGGGAAGTATACGGTAGTGTTTTGGCAGAAAATGGCTTTTTTCGAAAATCGAACAAATCGGTGAAAAGTCGAGAGCGGTCGAATGTTAGCGAGTGCCGTATGTTGCATCGTGTTCAGCGCATCGAATTAGCCCTACACAGTGAATGAGAAGCGTTTAAGGGGAGTGTACGATAGTGTTTTGCCAGAAAATTCGTTTTTTGGAAAATCGAGTATTTCGGTGATAACTTGTGAACGGTCGAATGTTAGCGTTTGCTGTATGTTGCATCGTGTTCAGCGCATTGAATTACCCCTATACAGTAAATTAGAAGCGTTTCAGGGAAGTGTACGGTAGTGTTTTGTCAGAAAATTGCTTTTTTCGAAAATCGAGCAATTCGGCGATAACTCGACAGCGGTGGAATGTTAGGGATTGCCGTATGTTGCATCGTGTTCAGCGCATCGAATTACCCCTATACCGTGAATTTGGAGCATTTAAGAGAAATGTAGGGTCGTTTTTTTGGAGGAAAACCCGTTTATGCGATATTCGTGCGTTTCACGGTCAGAAAAGCACGTTTTTCACAGTCCTGACTCTTTTGATGATAACTCGGGAACGGTCGAATGTTAGTCTTTGCGGTATGTTGCATCGTGTTCGGCGCATCGAATTAACCCTATACAGTGAATTTGAAGCGTTTAAGGGAAGTGTACGGTAGTGTTTTGCCAGAAAATTCGTTTTTTCGAAAATCGAACAATTCGGTGATAACTCGCGAACGGTCGAATGTTAACAATTGCCGTATTTTGCATCGTGTTCAGCGCATCGAATTATCCCTATACACTGGATTTGAAGTGTTTAGGGGAAGTGTACGGTAGTGTTTTGGCAGAATATTGCTTTTTTCGAAAATCGAGCAATTCGGTGATAAGTCGACAGCGGTGGAATGTTAGCGTTTGCCGTATGTTGCATCGTGTTCAGCGCATCGAATTACCCCTATACAGTGAATTTGAAGCGTTTAAGGGAAGTGTACGGTAGTGTTTTGCCAGAAAATTCGTTTTTTCGAAAATCGAGTAATTCGGTGATAACTCGACAACGGTCGAATGTTAGCGTTGGCCGTATGTTGCATCGTATTCAGCGCATCGAATTATCCCTATACACTGGATTTGAAGTGTTTAAGGGAAGTGCACGGTAGTGTTTTGGCAGAACAATGCTTTTTTCGAAAATCGAGCAATTCGGTAACTCGACAGCGGTGGAATGTTAGCGATTTCCGTATGTTGCATCGTGTTCAGCGCATCGAATTACCCCTATACAGTGAGTTTGGAGCATTTAAGAGAAATGTAGGGTAGTTTTTTTGGAGAAAAACCCGTTTATGCGATATTCGTGCGTTTCACGATCAGAAAAGCACGTTTTTCACAGTCCTGACTCTTTTGATGATAACACGGGAACGGTCGAATGTTGGTCTTTGCGGTATGTTGCATCGCGTTCAGCGCATCGAATTACCCCTATGCAGTGAATTTGAAGCGTTTAAGGAAGTGTACGGTAGTGTTTTGGAAGAAAATTGTTTTTTTCGAAAATCGAGCAATTCGATGATACCTCGAGAACGGTCAAATGTTAGCATTTGCCGTATGTTGCATCGTGTTCAGCTCATCGAATTAACCATATACAGTGAATTTCAAACGTTTAAGAGAAGTGTACGGTAGTGTTTTTGGCAGAAATGGTTTTTTTCGAAAATCGAGGAATTCGGTGATAACTCGAGAACGGTCGAATGTTAGTACTCGCCGTATGTTGCATCATGTTCAAAGCATCGCATTACCCCTATGCAGTGAATTTGCAGTGGTTACGGGAAGTGCACGGTAGTGTTTTTGAAGGAAAACGCGTTAATGCGATATTCGTGCGTTTCACGGGCAGAAAAAGCACGTTTTTCACAGTCCTCACTGTTTTGATCATAACTCGAGAACGATCGAATGTTAGCGTTTGCCGTATGGTGCATCGTGTTCAGCGCATCGAATTACTCCTATACAGTGAATTTGAAGTGGTTACGGGAAGTGTACGGTAGTGTTTTTGAAGGAAAACGCGTTAATGCGACATTCGTGCGTTTCACGGGCACAAACGCACGTTTTTCACAGTCCTCACTATTTTGATCATAACTCGAGAACCGTCGAATGTTAGCGTTTGCCGTATGTTGCATCGTGTTCAGCGCATCGAATAACCCCTATACAGTGATTTTGAAGTGGTTACGGGAAGTGTACGGTAGTGTTTGTGAAGGAAAACCCGTTAATGCGACATTCGTGGGTTTCACGGGCAGAAAAGCACGTTTTTCACAGTCCTCACTGTTTTGATCATAACTCGAGAACGATCGAATGTGAGCGTTTGCCGTATGTTGCATCGTTTTCAGCGCATCGAATTATCCCTATGGAATGAATTTGATGCGTTTAAGGGAAGGGTACGGTAGTGTTTTGGCAGAAATTGTTTTTTTCGAAAATCGAGCAATTCGGTGATAACTCGAGCACGGTCGAATGTTAGCGTTTGCCGTATGTTGCATCATGTTCAACGCATCGCATTACCCCTATGCAGTGAATTTGCAGTGGTTACGGGAAGTGTACGGTAGTGTTTGTGAAGGAAAACCCGTTAATGCGACATTCGTGCGTTTCACGGGCAGAAAAGCACGTTTTTCACAGTCCTCACTGTTTTGATCATAACTCGAGAACGATCGAATGTGAGCGTTTGCCGTATGTTGCATCGTTTTCAGCGCATCGAATTATCCCTATGGAATGAATTTGATGCGTTTAAGGGAAGGGTACGGTAGTGTTTTGGCGGAAATTGTGTTTTTCGAAAATCCAGCAATTCGGTGATAACTCGCGAACGGTCGAATGTTAGCCTTTGCCGTATATTGCATCATGTTCAGCGCATCGAATTACCCCTATACAGTGAATTTGAAGCGTTTAAGAGAAGTGTACGGTAGTGTTTTGGCAGAAATTGTTTTTTTCGAAAATCGAGCAATTCGGTGATAACTCGAGCACGGTCGAATGTTAGCGTTTGCCGTATGTTGCATCGTGTTCAGCGCATCGAATAACCCCTATACAGTGATTTTGAAGTGGTTACGGGAAGTGTACGGTAGTGTTTGTGAAGGAAAACCCGTTAATGCGACATTCGTGGGTTTCACGGGCAGAAAAGCACGTTTTTCACAGTCCTCACTGTTTTGATCATAACTCGAGAACGATCGAATGTGAGCGTTTGCCGTATGTTGCATCGTTTTCAGCGCATCGAATTATCCCTATGGAATGAATTTGATGCGTTTAAGGGAAGGGTACGGTAGTGTTTTGGCAGAAATTGTTTTTTTCGAAAATCGAGCAATTCGGTGATAACTCGAGCACGGTCGAATGTTAGCGTTTGCCGTATGTTGCATCATGTTCAACGCATCGCATTACCCCTATGCAGTGAATTTGCAGTGGTTACGGGAAGTGTACGGTAGTGTTTGTGAAGGAAAACCCGTTAATGCGACATTCGTGCGTTTCACGGGCAGAAAAGCACGTTTTTCACAGTCCTCACTGTTTTGATCATAACTCGAGAACGATCGAATGTGAGCGTTTGCCGTATGTTGCATCGTTTTCAGCGCATCGAATTATCCCTATGGAATGAATTTGATGCGTTTAAGGGAAGGGTACGGTAGTGTTTTGGCGGAAATTGTGTTTTTCGAAAATCCAGCAATTCGGTGATAACTCGCGAACGGTCGAATGTTAGCCTTTGCCGTATATTGCATCATGTTCAGCGCATCGAATTACCCCTATACAGTGAATTTGAAGCGTTTAAGAGAAGTGTACGGTAGTGTTTTGGCAGAAATTGTTTTTTTCGAAAATCGAGCAATTCGGTGATAACTCGAGCACGGTCGAATGTTAGCGTTTGCCGTATGTTGCATCGTGTTCAGCGCATCGAATAACCCCTATACAGTGAATTTGAAGTGGTTACGGGAAGTGCACGGTAGTGTTTTTGAAGGAAAACGCGTTAATGCGATATTCGTGCGTTTGACGGGCAGAAAAGCGCGTTTTTCACAGTCCTCACTGTTTTGATCATAACTCGAGAACCGTCTAATGTTAGCGTTTGCCGTATGTTGCATCGTGTTCAGCGCATCGAATTACCCCTATGCAGTGAATTTGAAGCGTTTAAGGGAAGTGTACGGTAGTGTTTTGGAAGAAAATTGTTTTTTTCGAAAATCGAGCAATTCGATGATAACTCGAAAACGGTCGAATGTTAGCGTTTGCCGTACGTTGGACCGTGTTCAGCCCAGCGAATTACCCCTATACAGTGAATTTGAAGCGTGTGAGGGAAGTGTACGTTAGTGTTTTTGGCAGAAATTGTTTTTTTCGAAAATGGAGCCATGCGGTGATAACTCGAGAACGGTCGAATGTTAGCGTTTGCGGTATGTTGCATCATGTTCAGGGCATCGAATTATCCCTTTACAGTGGATTTGAAGTGGTTACGGGAAGTGTACGGTAGTGTTTTTGAAGGAAAACCCGTTAATGCGATATTCATGCGTTTCACGGGCAGAAAAGCACGTTTTTCACAGTCCTCACTGTTTTGATCATAACTCGAGAACGATCGAATGTTAGCGTTTGCCGTATCTTGCTTCGTGTTCAGCGCATGGAATTGTCCCTATACACTGGATTTGAAGTGTTGAAGGGAAGTGTACGGTAGCGTTTTGCCAGAAAATTCGTTTTTTGGAAAATCGAGTAATTCGGTGATAACTCGAGAACGGTGAAATGTTAGCAATTGCCGTATGTTGCATCGTGTTCAGCGCATCGAATTACCCCTATACAGTGAATTAGAAGCGTTTAAGGGAAGTATACGGTAGTGTTTTGGCAGAAAATGGCTTTTTTCGAAAATCGAACAAATCGGTGAAAAGTCGAGAGCGGTCGAATGTTAGCGAGTGCCGTATGTTGCATCGTGTTCAGCGCATCGAATTATCCCTATACACTGGATTTGAAGTGTTCAAGGGAAGTGTACGGTAGTGTTTTGGCAGAAAATTGCTTTTGTCGAAAATCGAGCAATTCGGTGATAACTCGACAGCGGTGAAATGTTAGCAATTGCCGTATGTTGTATCGTGTTCAGCGCATCGAATTACCCCTACACAGTGAATTAGAAGCCTTTATGGGAGTGTACGGTAGTGTGTTGCCAGAAAATTCGTTTTTTGGAAAATCGAGTAATTCGGTGATAACTCGACAACGGTCGAATGTTAGCGTTGGCTGTATGTTGCATCGTGTTCAGCGCATCGAATTATCCCTATACACTGGATTTGAAGTGTTTAAGGGAAGTGCACGGTAGTGGTTTGCCCGAAAATTCGTTTTTTCGAAAATCGAGTAATTCGGTGATAACTCGACAACGGTCGAATGTTAGCGTTGGCTGTATGTTGCATCGTGTTCAGCGCATCGAATTATCCCTATACACTGGATTTGAAGTGTTTAAGGGAAGTGCACGGTAGTGTTTTGGATGAAAATTGTTTTTTTCGAAAATCGAGCATTTCGATGATAACTCGAGAACGATCGAATGTTAGCGTTTGCCGTATGTTGCATCGCGTTCAGCGCATCGAATTATCCCTATACACTAGATTTGAAGTGTTTAAGGGAAGTGTACGGTAGTGTTTTGGCAGAATATTGCTTTTTTCGAAAATCGAGCAATTCGGTGATAACTCGCGAACGGTCGAATGTTAGCGTTTGCCGTATGTTGCATCGCGTTCAGCGCATCGAGTTACCCCAATACAGTGAATTTGGAGCATTTAAGAGAAATGTAGGGTAGTTTTTTTGGAGGAAAACCCGTTTATGCGATATTAGTGCGTTTCACGATCACAAAAGCACGTTGTTCACAATCCTGACTCTTTTGATGATAACACGGGAACGGTCGAATGTTAACAATTGCCGTATGTTGCATCGCGTTCAGCGCATCGAATTACCCCTACACAGTGAATTAGAAGCCTTTATGGGAGTGTACGGTAGTGTGTTGCCAGAAAATTCGTTTTTTGGAAAATCGAGTAATTCGGTGATAACTCGACAACGGTCGAATGTTAGCGTTTGCCGTATGTTGCATCGTATTCAGCGCATCGAATAATCCCTATACACTGGATTTGAAGTGTTCAAGGGAAGTGTACGGTAGTGTTTTGGCAGAAAATTGCGTTTTTCGAAAATCGAGCAATTCGGTGATAACTCGACAGCCGTGAAATGTTAGCGTTTGCCGTATGTTGCATCGTGTTCAGCGCATCGAATTACCCCTATGCAGTGAATTTGAAGCGTTTAGGAGAAGTATACGGTAGTGTTTTTGGCAGAAATTGGTTTTTTCGAAAATCGAGCAATTCGGTGATAACTCAAGAACGGTCGAATGTTAACAATTGCCGTATGTTGCATCGTGTTCAGCACATCGAATTATCCCTATACACTGGATTTGAAGTGTTTAAGGGAAGTGTGCGGTAGTGTTTTGGCAGAATATTGCTTTTCGAAAATCGAGCAATTCGGTGATAACTCGGGAACGGTCGAATGTTAGTCTTTGCGGTATGTTGCATCGTGTTCGGCGCATCGAATTAACCCTATACAGTGAATTTGAAGCGTTTAAGGGAAGTGTACGGTAGCGTTTTGCCAGAAAATTCGTTTTTTCGAAAATCGAGCAATTCGGTGATAACTCGAGAACGGTCGAATGTTAGTGCCCGCCGTATGTTGCATCGTGTTCGGCGCCTCGAATGACCCCTATGCAGTGAATTTAAAGCGTTTAAGGGAAATGTACGGTAGTGTTTTGGATGAAAATTGTTTTTTTCGAACATCGAGCAATTCGATGATTACTCGAGAACGGTCGAATGTTAGCTTTTGTCGTATGTTGCATCGTGTTCAGCTCATCGAATTGATCATATACAGTGAATTTCAAACGTTTAAGATAAGTGTACGGTAGTGTTTTGGGCAGAAATGGTTTTTTTCGAAAATCGAGCAATTCGGTAAGAACTCGACACCGGTGAAATGTTAGCAATTGCCGTATGTTGCATCGTGTTCAGCGCATCGAATTACCCCTATGCAGTGAATTTGAAGCGTTTAGGAGAAGTATACGGTAGTGTTTTTGGCAGAAATTGGTTTTTTCGAAAATCGAGCAATTCGGTGATAACTCAAGAACGGTCGAATGTTAGCGTTTGCCGTGTGTTGCATTGTGTTCAGCACATCAAATTACCCCTACACACTGAATTTGAAGCGTTTAAGGGAAGTGTACGGTAGTGTTTTTGGCCGAAATTGGTTTTTTCGAATATCGAGCAATTCGATGATAACTCTCGAACGGTCGAATGTTAGCGTTTGCCGTATGTTGCATCATGTTCAGCGCATCGAATTACCCCTATGCAGTGAATTTGAAGTGTTTAAGGGAAGTGTACGGTAGTGCTTTTGAAGGAAAACCCGTTAATGCGATATTCGTGCGTTTCACGGGCAGAAAAGCACGTTTTTCACAGTCCTCACTGTTTTGATCATAACTCGAGAACGATCGAATGTTAGCGTTTGCGTATGTTGCATCGTGTTCAGCGCATCGAATTACGCCTATGCAGTGAATTTGAAGCGTTTAAGGGAAGTGTACGGTAGTGTTTTGGAAGAAAATTGTTTTTTTCGAAAATCGAGCAATTCGGTGATAACTCAAGAACGGTCGAATGTTAGCGTTTGCCGTATGTTGCATCGTGTTCAGCGCATCGAATTACCCCTATGCAGTGAATTTGAAGCGTTTAAGGGAAGTGTACGGTAGTGTTTTGGAAGAAAATTGTTTTTTTCGAAAATCGAGCAATTCGGTGATAACTCGAGAACGGTCGAATGTTAGCGTTTGCCGTATGTTGCATCGTGTTCAGATCATCGAATTAACCATATACAGTGAATTTCAAACGTTTCAGACAAGTGTACGGTAGTGTTTTAGGCAGAAATTGGTTTTTTCGAAAATCGAGCAATTCGGTGATAACTCGAGAACCGTCGAATGTTAGCGCTCGCCGTATGTTGCATCGTGTTCAGCGCATCAAATTACTCCTATACAGTCAATTTGAAGTGGTTACGGGAAGTGTACGGTAGTGTTTTTGGCAGAAATTGTTTTTTTCGAAAATGGAGCCATGCGGTGATAACTCGAGAACGATCGAATGTTAGCGTTTGCCGTGTGTTGCATTGTGTTCAGCACATCAAATTACCGCTATACAGTGAATTTGAAGCGTTTAAGGGATGTGTACGGTAGTGTTTTGCCAGAAAATTGCTTTTTTCGAAAATCGAGCAATTCGGTGATAACTCGCGAACGGTCGAATGTTAGCGTTTGCCGTATGTTGCATCGTGTTCAGCGCATCGAATTACCCCTATACAGTGAATTAGAGGCGTTTAAGGGAAGTGTACGGTAGTGTTTTGGCAGAAAATTGCTTTTTTCGAAAATCGAGCAATTCGGTGATAACTCGACAGCGGTGAAATGTTAGCAATTGCCGTATGTTGCATCGTGTTCAGCGCATCGAATTACCCCTACACAGTGAATTAGAAGCGTTTATGGGAAGTGTACGGTAGTGTTTTGGCAGAAAATTCGTTTTTTGGAAAATCGAGTAATTCGGTGATAACTCGAGAACGGTCGAATGTTAGCGTTTGCCGTATGTTGCATCGTGTTCAGCGGATCGAATTATCCCTATACACTGGATTTGAAGTGTTCAAGGGAAGTGTACGGTAGTGTTTTGGCAGAAAATTGGTTTGTCGAAAATCGAGCAATTCGGTGATAACTCGACAGCGGTGAAATGTTAGCAATTGCCGTATGTTGTATCGTGTTCAGCGCATCGAATTACCCCTATACAGTGAATTAGAAGCGTTTAAGGGAAGTGTACGGTAGTGTTTTGCCAGAAAATTCGTTTTTTCGAAAATCGAGCAATTCGGTGATAACTCGCGAACGGTCGAATGTTAACAATTGCCGTATTTTGCATCGTGTTCAGCGCATCGAATTATCCCTATACACTGGATTTGAAGTGTTTAAGGGAAGTGTACGGTAGTGTTTGGGCAGAAAATTGCTTTTTTCGAAAATCGAGCAATACGCTGATAACTCGACAGCGGTGGAATGTTAGTGATTGCCGTATGTTGCATCGTGTTGAGCGCATCGAAGTACACCTACACAGTGAATTAGAAGCGTTTATGGGGAGTGTACGGTAGTGTTTTGGCAGAAAATTGCTTTTTTCGAAAATCGAACAATTCGGTGATAACTCGACAGCGGTGGAATGTTAGCGATTGCCGTATGTTGCATCGTATTCAGCGCATCGAATTACCCCTATACAGTGAATTAGAAGCGTTTAAGAGAAGTGTGCGGTAGTGTTTTGGCAGAACATTGCTTTTTTCGAAAATCGAGCAATGCGGTGATAACTCGCGAACGGTCGAATGTTAACAATTGCCGTATGTTACATCGTGTTCAGCGCATCGAATTATCCCTATACACTGGATTTGAAGTGTTTAAGGGAAGTGTACGGTAGTGTTTTGGCAGAACAATGCTTTTTTCGAAAATCGAGCAATTCGGTGATAACTCGCGAACGGTCGAATGTTAGCGTTTGCCGTATGTTGCATCGTGTTCAGCGCATCGAATTACCCCTACACAGTGAATTAGAAGCGTTTATGGGAAGTGTACGGTAGTGTTTTGCCAGAAAATTCGTTTTTTGGAAAATCGAGTAATTCGGTGATAACTCGGGAACGGTCGAATGTTAGTCTTTGCGGTATGTTGCATCGTGTTCGGCGCATCGAATTAACCCTATACAGTGAATTTGCAGCGTTTAAGGGAAGTGTACGGTAGTGTTTTGCCAGAAAATTCGTTTTTTCGAAAATCGAGTAATTCGGTGATAACTCGACAACGGTCGAATGTTAGCGTTGGCTGTATGTTGCATCGTGTTCAGCGCATCGAATTATCCCTATACACTGGATTTGAAGTGTTTAAGGGAAGTGCACGGTAGTGTTTTGGATGAAAATTGTTTTTTTCGAAAATCGAGCATTTCGATGATAACTCGAGAACGATCGAATGTTAGCGTTTGCCGTATGTTGCATCGCGTTCAGCGCATCGAATTATCCCCATACACTAGATTTGAAGTGTTTAAGGGAAGTGTACGGTAGTGTTTTGGCAGAATATTGCTTTTTTCGAAAATCGAGCAATTCGGTGATAACTCGTGAACGGTCGAATGTTAGCGTTTGCCGTATGTTGCATCGTGTTGAGCGCATCGAATTACCCCTATACAGTGAATTTGGAGCATTTGAGAGAAATGTAGGGTAGTTTTTTTGGAGGAAAACCCGTTTATGCGATATTCGTGCGTTTCACGATCACAAAAGCACGTTGTTCACAGTCCTGACTCTTTTGATGATAACACGGGAACGGTCGAATGTTAACAATTGCCGTATGTTGCATCGCGTTCAGCGCATCGAAGTACCCCTACACAGTGAGTTTGGAGCATTTAAGAGAAATGTAGGGTAGTTTTTTTGGAGGAAAACCCGTTTATGCGATATTCGTGCGTTTCACGATCAGAAAAGCACGTTTTTCACAGTCCTGACTCTTTTGATGATAACACGGGAACGGTCGAATGTTAACAATTGCCGTATGTTGCATCATGTTCAGCGCATCGAATTACCCCTACACAGTGAAATAGAACCGTTTAAGGGAAGTGTACGGTAGTGTTTTGCCAGAAAATTCGTTTTTTTCGAAAATCGAGCAATTCGGTGATAACTCGCGAACGGTCGAATGTTAACAATTGCCGTATGTTGCATCGTGTTCAGCGCATCGAATTACTGCTACACAGTGAATTAGAAGCGTTTAAGGGAAGTGTGCGGTAGTGTTTTGGCAGAACATTGCTTTTTTCGAAAATCGAGCAATGCGGTGATAACTCGCGAACGGTCGAATGTTAACAATTGCCGTATGTTGCATCGCGTTCAGCGCATCGAATTACCCCTAGACAGTGAATTAGAAGCGTTTATGGGAAGTGTACTGTAGTGTTTTGGCAGAAAATGGCTTTTTTCGAAAATCGAACAATTCGGTGATAACTCGAGAGCGGTCGAATGTTAGCGAGTCCCGTATGTTGCATCGTGTTCAGCGCATCGAATTAGCCCTACACAGTGAATGAGAAGCGTTTAAGGGGAGTGTACGATAGTGTTTTGCCAGAAAATTCGTTTTTTGGAAAATCGAGTATTTCGGTGATAACTTGTGAACGGTCGAATGTTAGCGTTTGCTGTATGTTGCATCGTGTTCCGCGCATTGAATTACCCCTATACAGTAAATTAGAAGCGTTTCAGGGAAGTGTACGGTAGTGTTTTGTCAGAAAATTGCTTTTTTCGAAAATCGAGCAATTCGGCGATAACTCGACAGCGGTGGAATGTTAGGGATTGCCGTATGTTGCATCGTGTTCAGCGCATCGAATTACCCCTATACCGTGAATTTGGAGCATTTAAGAGAAATGTAGGGTCGTTTTTTTGGAGGAAAACCCGTTTATGCGATATTCGTGCGTTTCACGGTCAGAAAAGCACGTTTTTCACAGTCCTGACTCTTTTGATGATAACTCGGGAACGGTCGAATGTTAGTCTTTGCGGTATGTTGCATCGTGTTCGGCGCATCGAATTAACCCTATACAGTGAATTTGAAGCGTTTAAGGGAAGTGTACGGTAGTGTTTTGCCAGAAAATTCGTTTTTTCGAAAATCGAACAATTCGGTGATAACTCGCGAACGGTCGAATGTTAACAATTGCCGTATTTTGCATCGTGTTCAGCGCATCGAATTATCCCTATACACTGGATTTGAAGTGTTTAGGGGAAGTGTACGGTAGTGTTTTGGCAGAATATTGCTTTTTTCGAAAATCGAGCAATTCGGTGATAAGTCGACAGCGGTGGAATGTTAGCGTTTGCCGTATGTTGCATCGTGTTCAGCGCATCGAATTACCCCTATACAGTGAATTTGAAGCGTTTAAGGGAAGTGTACGGTAGTGTTTTGCCAGAAAATTCGTTTTTTCGAAAATCGAGTAATTCGGTGATAACTCGACAACGGTCGAATGTTAGCGTTGGCCGTATGTTGCATCGTATTCAGCGCATCGAATTATCCCTATACACTGGATTTGAAGTGTTTAAGGGAAGTGCACGGTAGTGTTTTGGCAGAACAATGCTTTTTTCGAAAATCGAGCAATTCGGTAACTCGACAGCGGTGGAATGTTAGCGATTTCCGTATGTTGCATCGTGTTCAGCGCATCGAATTACCCCTATACAGTGAGTTTGGAGCATTTAAGAGAAATGTAGGGTAGTTTTTTTGGAGAAAAACCCGTTTATGCGATATTCGTGCGTTTCACGATCAGAAACGCACGTTTTTCACAGTCCTGACTCTTTTGATGATAACACGGGAACGGTCGAATGTTGGTCTTTGCGGTATGTTGCATCGCGTTCAGCGCATCGAATTACCCCTATGCAGTGAATTTGAAGCGTTTAAGGAAGTGTACGGTAGTGTTTTGGAAGAAAATTGTTTTTTTCGAAAATCGAGCAATTCGATGATACCTCGAGAACGGTCAAATGTTAGCATTTGCCGTATGTTGCATCGTGTTCAGCTCATCGAATTAACCATATACAGTGAATTTCAAACGTTTAAGAGAAGTGTACGGTAGTGTTTTTGGCAGAAATGGTTTTTTTCGAAAATCGAGGAATTCGGTGATAACTCGAGAACGGTCGAATGTTAGTACTCGCCGTATGTTGCATCATGTTCAAAGCATCGCATTACCCCTATGCAGTGAATTTGCAGTGGTTACGGGAAGTGTACGGTAGTGTTTTTGAAGGAAAACGCGTTAATGCGATATTCGTGCGTTTCACGGGCAGAAAAAGCACGTTTTTCACAGTCCTCACTGTTTTGATCATAACTCGAGAACGATCGAATGTTAGCGTTTGCCGTATGGTGCATCGTGTTCAGCGCATCGAATTACTCCTATACAGTGAATTTGAAGTGGTTACGGGAAGTGTACGGTAGTGTTTTTGAAGGAAAACGCGTTAATGCGACATTCGTGCGTTTCACGGGCACAAACGCACGTTTTTCACAGTCCTCACTATTTTGATCATAACTCGAGAACCGTCGAATGTTAGCGTTTGCCGTATGTTGCATCGTGTTCAGCGCATCGAATAACCCCTATACAGTGATTTTGAAGTGGTTACGGGAAGTGTACGGTAGTGTTTGTGAAGGAAAACCCGTTAATGCGACATTCGTGGGTTTCACGGGCAGAAAAGCACGTTTTTCACAGTCCTCACTGTTTTGATCATAACTCGAGAACGATCGAATGTGAGCGTTTGCCGTATGTTGCATCGTTTTCAGCGCATCGAATTATCCCTATGGAATGAATTTGATGCGTTTAAGGGAAGGGTACGGTAGTGTTTTGGCAGAAATTGTTTTTTTCGAAAATCGAGCAATTCGGTGATAACTCGAGCACGGTCGAATGTTAGCGTTTGCCGTATGTTGCATCATGTTCAACGCATCGCATTACCCCTATGCAGTGAATTTGCAGTGGTTACGGGAAGTGTACGGTAGTGTTTGTGAAGGAAAACCCGTTAATGCGACATTCGTGCGTTTCACGGGCAGAAAAGCACGTTTTTCACAGTCCTCACTGTTTTGATCATAACTCGCGAACGGTCGAATGTTAGCCTTTGCCGTATATTGCATCATGTTCAGCGCATCGAATTACCACTATACAGTGAATTTGAAGCGTTTAAGAGAAGTGTACGGTAGTGTTTTGGCAGAAATTGTTTTTTTCGAAAATCGAGCAATTCGGTGATAACTCGAGCACGGTCGAATGTTAGCGTTTGCCGTATGTTGCATCGTGTTCAGCGCATCGAATAACCCCTATACAGTGAATTTGAAGTGGTTACGGGAAGTGTACGGTAGTGTTTTTGAAGGAAAACGCGTTAATGCGATATTCGTGCGTTTGACGGGCAGAAAAGCGCGTTTTTCACAGTCCTCACTGTTTTGATCATAACTCGAGAACCGTCTAATGTTAGCGTTTGCCGTATGTTGCATCGTGTTCAGCGCATCGAATTACCCCTATGCAGTGAATTTGAAGCGTTTAAGGGAAGTGTACGGTAGTGTTTTGGAAGAAAATTGTTTTTTTCGAAAATCGAGCAATTCGATGATAACTCGAAAACGGTCGAATGTTAGCGTTTGCCGGACGTTGGACCGTGTTCAGCCCAGCGAATTACCCCTATACAGTGAATTTGAAGCGTGTGAGGGAAGTGTACGTTAGTGTTTTTGGCAGAAATTGTTTTTTTCGAAAATGGAGCCATGCGGTGATAACTCGAGAACGGTCGAATGTTAGCGTTTGCCGTATGTTGCATCATGTTCAGGGCATCGAATTATCCCTTTACAGTGGATTTGAAGTGGTTACGGGAAGTGTACGGTAGTGTTTTTGAAGGAAAACCCGTTAATGCGATATTCATGCGTTTCACGGGCAGAAAAGCACGTTTTTCACAGTCCTCACTGTTTTGATCATAACTCGAGAACGATCGAATGTTAGCGTTTGCCGTATCTTGCTTCATGTTCAGCGCATGGAATTGTCCCTATACACTGGATTTGAAGTGTTGAAGGGAAGTGTACGGTAGCGTTTTGCCAGAAAATTCGTTTTTTGGAAAATCGAGTAATTCGGTGATAACTCGAGAACGGTGAAATGTTAGCAATTGCCGTATGTTGCATCGTGTTCAGCGCATCGAATTACCCCTATACAGTGAATTAGAAGCGTTTAAGGGAAGTATACGGTAGTGTTTTGGCAGAAAATGGCTTTTTTCGAAAATCGAACAAATCGGTGAAAACTCGAGAGCGGTCGAATGTTAGCGAGTGCCGTATGTTGCAGCGTGTTCAGCGCATCGAATTATCCCTATACACTGGATTTGAAGTGTTCAAGGGAAGTGTACGGTAGTGTTTTGGCAGAAAATTGCTTTTGTCGAAAATCGAGCAATTCGGTGATAACTCGACAGCGGTGAAATGTTAGCAATTGCCGTATGTTGTATCGTGTTCAGCGCATCGAATTACCCCTACACAGTGAATTAGAAGCCTTTATGGGAGTGTACGGTAGTGTGTTGCCAGAAAATTCGTTTTTTGGAAAATCGAGTAATTCGGTGATAACTCGACAACGGTCGAATGTTAGCGTTGGCTGTATGTTGCATCGTGTTCAGCGCATCGAATTATCCCTATACACTGGATTTGAAGTGTTTAAGGGAAGTGCACGGTAGTGTTTTGCCAGAAAATTCGTTTTTTCGAAAATCGAGTAATTCGGTGATAACTCGACAACGGTCGAATGTTAGCGTTGGCTGTATGTTGCATCGTGTTCAGCGCATCGAATTATCCCTATACACTGGATTTGAAGTGTTTAAGGGAAGTGCACGGTAGTGTTTTGGATGAAAATTGTTTTTTTCGAAAATCGAGCATTTCGATGATAACTCGAGAACGATCGAATGTTAGCGTTTGCCGTATGTTGCATCGCGTTCAGCGCATCGAATTATCCCTATACACTAGATTTGAAGTGTTTAAGGGAAGTGTACGGTAGTGTTTTGGCAGAATATTGCTTTTTTCGAAAATCGAGCAATTCGGTGATAACTCGCGAACGGTCGAATGTTAGCGTTTGCCGTATGTTGCATCGCGTTCAGCGCATCGAGTTACCCCAATACAGTGAATTTGGAGCATTTAAGAGAAATGTAGGGTAGTTTTTTTGGAGGAAAACCCGTTTATGCGATATTAGTGCGTTTCACGATCACAAAAGCACGTTGTTCACAGTCCTGACTCTTTTGATGATAACACGGGAACGGACGAATGTTAACAATTGCCGTATGTTGCATCGCGTTCAGCGCATCGAATTACCCCTACACAGTGAATTAGAAGCCTTTATGGGAGTGTACGGTAGTGTGTTGCCAGAAAATTCGTTTTTTGGAAAATCGAGTAATTCGGTGATAACTCGACAACGGTCGAATGTTAGCGTTTGCCGTATGTTGCATCGTGTTCGGCGCATCGAATTAACCCTATACAGTGAATTTGAAGCGTTTAAGGGAAGTGTACGGTAGCGTTTTGCCAGAAAATTCGTTTTTTCGAAAATCGAGCAATTCGGTGATAACTCGAGAACGGTCGAATGTTAGTGCCCGCCGTATGTTGCATCGTGTTCGGCGCCTCGAATGACCCCTATGCAGTGAATTTAAAGCGTTTAAGGGAAATGTACGGTAGTGTTTTGGATGAAAATTGTTTTTTTCGAACATCGAGCAATTCGATGATTACTCGAGAACGGTCGAATGTTAGCTTTTGTCGTATGTTGCATCGTGTTCAGCTCATCGAATTGATCATATACAGTGAATTTCAAACGTTTAAGATAAGTGTACGGTAGTGTTTTGGGCAGAAATGTTTTTTTTCGAAAATCGAGCAATTCGGTGAGAACTCGACACCGGTGAAATGTTAGCAATTGCCGTATGTTGCATCGTGTTCAGCGCATCGAATTACCCCTATGCAGTGAATTTGAAGCGTTTAGGAGAAGTATACGGTAGTGTTTTTGGCAGAAATTGGTTTTTTCGAAAATCGAGCAATTCGGTGATAACTCAAGAACGGTCGAATGTTAGCGTTTGCCGTGTGTTGCATTGTGTTCAGCACATCAAATTACCCCTACACACTGAATTTGAGGCGTTTAAGGGAAGTGTACGGTAGTGTTTTTGGCCGAAATTGGTTTTTTCGAATATCGAGCAATTCGATGATAACTCTCGAACCGTCGAATGTTAGCGTTTGCCGTATGTTGCATCATGTTCAGCGCATCGAATTACCCCTATGCAGTGAATTTGAAGCGTTTAAGGGAAGTGTACGGTAGTGCTTTTGAAGGAAAACCCGTTAATGCGATATTCGTGCGTTTCACGGGCAGAAAAGCACGTTTTTCACAGTCCTCACTGTTTTGATCATAACTCGAGAACGATCGAATGTTAGCGTTTGCGTATGTTGCATCGTGTTCAGCGCATCGAATTACGCCTATGCAGTGAATTTGAAGCGTTTAAGGGAAGTGTACGGTAGTGTTTTGGAAGAAAATTGTTTTTTTCGAAAATCGAGCAATTCGGTGATAACTCAAGAACGGTCGAATGTTAGCGTTTGCCGTATGTTGCATCGTGTTCAGCGCATCGAATTACCCCTATGCAGTGAATTTGAAGCGTTTAAGGGAAGTGTACGGTAGTGTTTTGGAAGAAAATTGTTTTTTTCGAAAATCGAGCAATTCGGTGATAACTCGAGAACGGTCGAATGTTAGCGTTTGCCGTATGTTGCATCGTGTTCAGATCATCGAATTAACCATATACAGTGAATTTGAAACGTTTCAGACAAGTGTACGGTAGTGTTTTAGGCAGAAATTGGTTTTTTCGAAAATCGAGCAATTCGGTGATAACTCGAGAACCGTCGAATGTTAGCGCTCGCCGTATGTTGCATCGTGTTCAGCGCATCAAGTTACCCCTATACAGTCAATTTGAAGTGGTTACGGGAAGTGTACGGTAGTGTTTTTGGCAGAAATTGTTTTTTTCGAAAATGGAGCCATGCGGTGATAACTCGAGAACGATCGAATGTTAGCGTTTGCCGTGTGTTGCATTGTGTTCAGCACATCAAATTACCGCTATACAGTGAATTTGAAGCGTTTAAGGGAAGTGTACGGTAGTGTTTTGCCAGAAAATTACTTTTTTCGAAAATCGAGCAATTCGGTGATAACTCGCGAACGGTCGAATGTTAGCGTTTGCCGTATGTTGCATCGTGTTCAGCGCATCGAATTACCCCTATACAGTGAATTAGAGGCGTTTAAGGGAAGTGTACGGTAGTGTTTTGGCAGAAAATTGCTTTTTTCGAAAATCGAGCAATTCGGTGATAACTCGACAGCGGTGAAATGTTAGCAATTGCCGTATGTTGCATCGTGTTCAGCGCATCGAATTACCCCTACACAGTGAATTAGAAGCGTTTATGGGAAGTGTACGGTAGTGTTTTGCCAGAAAATTCGTTTTTTGGAAAATCGAGTAATTCGGTGATAACTCGAGAACGGTCGAATGTTAGCGTTTGCCGTATGTTGCATCGTGTTCAGCGGATCGAATTATCCCTATACACTGGATTTGAAGTGTTCAAGGGAAGTGTACGGTAGTGTTTTGGCAGAAAATTGGTTTGTCGAAAATCGAGCAATTCGGTGATAACTCGACAGCGGTGAAATGTTAGCAATTGCCGTATGTTGTATCGTGTTCAGCGCATCGAATTACCCCTATACAGTGAATTAGAAGCGTTTAAGGGAAGTGTACGGTAGTGTTTTGCCAGAAAATTCGTTTTTTCGAAAATCGAGCAATTCGGTGATAACTCGCGAACGGTCGAATGTTAACAATTGCCGTATTTTGCATCGTGTTCAGCGCATCGAATTATCCCTATACACTGGATTTGAAGTGTTTAAGGGAAGTGTACGGTAGTGTTTGGGCAGAAAATTGCTTTTTTCGAAAATCGAGCAATACGCTGATAACTCGACAGCGGTGGAATGTTAGTGATTGCCGTATGTTGCATCGTGTTGAGCGCATCGAAGTACACCTACACATGAATTAGAAGCGTTTATGGGGAGTGTACGGTAGTGTTTTGGCAGAAAATTGCTTTTTTCGAAAATCGAACAATTCGGTGATAACTCGACAGCGGTGGAATGTTAGCGATTGCCGTATGTTGCATCGTATTCAGCGCATCGAATTACCGCTATACAGTGAATTTGAAGCGTTTAAGGGAAGTGTACGGTAGTGTTTTGCCAGAAAATTCGTTTTTTCGAAAATCGAGCAATTCGGTGATAACCCGAGAGCGGTCGAATGTTAGCGAGTGCCGTATGCTGCATCGTGTTCAGCGCATCGGCTTACCCCTACAGAGTGAATTTGAAGTGGTTCCGGGAAGTGTGCGGTAGTGTTTTGCCAGAAAATTCGGTTTTTCGAAAATCGAGCAATTCGGTGATAACTCGCGAACGGTCGAATGTTAACAATTGCCGTATTTTGTATCGTGTTCAGCGCATCGAATTATCCCTATACACTGGATTTGAAGTGTTTAAGGCAAGTGTACGGTAGTGTTTTGGCAGAATATTGCTTTTTTCGAAAATCAAGCAATTCGGTGATAACTCGCGAACGGTCGAATGTTAGCGTTAGCCGTATGTTGCATCGTGTTCAGCGCATCGAATTACCCCTACACAGTGAATTAGAGGCGTTTAAGGGAAGTGTACGGTAGTGTTTTGCCAGAAAATTCCTTTTTTGGAACATCGAGCACTTCGGTGATAACTCGTGAAAGGTCGAATATTAGCGTTTGCCGTATGTTGTATCGTGTTCAGCGCATCGAATTACCCCTATACAGTGAATTAGAAGCGTTTAAGGGAAGTGTACGGTAGTGTTTTGGCAGAATATTGCTTTTTTCGAAAATCGAGCAATTCGGTGATAAGTCGACAGCGGTGGAATGTTAGCGTTTGCCGTATGTTGCATCGTGTTCAGCGCATCGACTTACCCCTATACAGTGAATTTGAAGCGTTTAAGGGAAGTGTACGGTAGTGTTTTGCCAGAAAACTCGTTTTTTCGAAAATCGAGCAATTCGGTGATAACTCGCGAACGGTCCAATGTTAACAATTGCCGTATGTTACATCGTGTTCAGCGCATCGAATTATCCCTATACACTGGATTTGAAGTGTTTAAGGGAAGTGTACGGTAGTGTTTTGGCAGAACAATGCTTTTTTCGAAAATCGAGCAATTCGGTGATAACTCGCGAACGGTCGAATGTTAGCGTTTGCCGTATGTTGCATCGTGTTCAGCGCATCGAATTACCCCTACACAGTGAATTAGAAGCGTTTATGGGAAGTGTACGGTAGTGTTTTGCCAGAAAATTCGTTTTTTGGAAAATCGAGTAATTCGGTGATAACTCGGGAACGGTCGAATGTTAGTCTTTGCGGTATGTTGCATCGTGTTCGGCGCATCGAATTAACCCTATACAGTGAATTTGCAGCGTTTAAGGGAAGTGTACGGTAGTGTTTTGCCAGAAAATTCGTTTTTTCGAAAATCGAGTAATTCGGTGATAACTCGACAACGGTCGAATGTTAGCGTTGGCCGTATGTTGCATCGTATTCAGCGCATCGAATTATCCCTATACACTGGATTTGAAGTGTTTAAGGGAAGTGCACGGTAGTGTTTTGGCAGAACAATGCTTTTTTCGAAAATCGAGCAATTCGGTAACTCGACAGCGGTGGAATGTTAGCGATTTCCGTATGTTGCATCGTGTTCAGCGCATCGAATTACCCCTATACAGTGAGTTTGGAGCATTTAAGAGAAATGTAGGGTAGTTTTTTTGGAGAAAAACCCGTTTATGCGATATTCGTGCGTTTCACGATCAGAAAAGCACGTTTTTCACAGTCCTGACTCTTTTGATGATAACACGGGAACGGTCGAATGTTGGTCTTTGCGGTATGTTGCATCGCGTTCAGCGCATCGAATTACCCCTTTGCAGTGAATTTGAAGCGTTTAAGGAAGTGTACGGTAGTGTTTTGGAAGAAAATTGTTTTTTTCGAAAATCGAGCAATTCGATGATACCTCGAGAACGGTCAAATGTTAGCATTTGCCGTATGTTGCATCGTGTTCAGCTCATCGAATTAACCATATACAGTGAATTTCAAACGTTTAAGAGAAGTGTACGGTAGTGTTTTTGGCAGAAATGGTTTTTTTCGAAAATCGAGGAATTCGGTGATAACTCGAGAACGGTCGAATGTTAGTACTCGCCGTATGTTGCATCATGTTCAAAGCATCGCATCACCCCTATGCAGTGAATTTGCAGTGGTTACGGGAAGTGTACGGTAGTGTTTTTGAAGGAAAACGCGTTAATGCGATATTCGTGGGTTTCACGGGCAGAAAAGCACGTTTTTCACAGTCCTCACTGTTTTGATCATAACTCGAGAACGATCGAATGTGAGCGTTTGCCGTATGTTGCATCGTTTTCAGCGCATCGAATTATCCCTATGGAATGAATTTGATGCGTTTAAGGGAAGGGTACGGTAGTGTTTTGGCAGAAATTGTTTTTTTCGAAAATCGAGCAATTCGGTGATAACTCGAGCACGGTCGAATGTTAGCGTTTGCCGTATGTTGCATCATGTTCAACGCATCGCATTACCCCTATGCAGTGAATTTGCAGTGGTTACGGGAAGTGTACGGTAGTGTTTGTGAAGGAAAACCCGTTAATGCGACATTCGTGCGTTTCACGGGCAGAAAAGCACGTTTTTCACAGTCCTCACTGTTTTGATCATAACTCGAGAACGATCGAATGTGAGCGTTTGCCGTATGTTGCATCGTTTTCAGCGCATCGAATTATCCCTATGGAATGAATTTGATGCGTTTAAGGGAAGGGTACGGTAGTGTTTTGGCAGAAATTGTGTTTTTCGAAAATCCAGCAATTCGGTGATAACTCGCGAACGGTCGAATGTTAGCCTTTGCCGTATATTGCATCATGTTCAGCGCATCGAATTACCACTATACAGTGAATTTGAAGCGTTTAAGGGAAGTGTACGGTAGTGTTGTGGCAGAAACTGTTTTTTTCGAAAATCCAGCAATTCGGTGATAACTCGCGAACGGTCGAATGTTGCCTTTGCCGTATGTTGCATCATGTTCAGCGCATCGAATTACCCCTATACAGTGAATTTGAAGCGTTTAAGAGAAGTGTACCGTAGTGTTTTGGCAGAAATTGTTTTTTTCGAAAATCGAGCAATTCGGTGATAACTCGAGCACGGTCGAATGTTAGCGTTTGCCGTATGTTGCATCGTGTTCAGCGCATCGAATAACCCCTATACAGTGAATTTGAAGTGGTTACGGGAAGTGTACGGTAGTGTTTTTGAAGGAAAACGCGTTAATGCGATATTCGTGCGTTTGACGGGCAGAAAAGCGCGTTTTTCACAGTCCTCACTGTTTTGATCATAACTCGAGAACCGTCTAATGTTAGCGTTTGCCGTATGTTGCATCGTGTTCAGCGCATCGAATTACCCCTATGCAGTGAATTTGAAGCGTTTAAGGGAAGTGTACGGTAGTGTTTTGGAAGAAAATTGTTTTTTTCGAAAATCGAGCAATTCGATGATAACTCGAAAACGGTCGAATGTTAGCGTTTGCCGTACGTTGGACCGTGTTCAGCCCAGCGAATTACCCCTATACAGTGAATTTGAAGCGTGTGAGGGAAGTGTACGTTAGTGTTTTTGGCAGAAATTGTTTTTTTCGAAAATGGAGCCATGCGGTGATAACTCGAGAACGGTCGAATGTTAGCGTTTGCGGTATGTTGCATCATGTTCAGGGCATCGAATTATCCCTTTACAGTGGATTTGAAGTGGTTACGGGAAGTGTACGGTAGTGTTTTTGAAGGAAAACCCGTTAATGCGATATTCATGCGTTTCACGGGCAGAAAAGCACGTTTTTCACAGTCCTCACTGTTTTGATCATAACTCGAGAACGATCGAATGTTAGCGTTTGCCGTATCTTGCTTCGTGTTCAGCGCATGGAATTATCCCTATACACTGGATTTGAAGTGTTTAAGGGAAGTGCACGGTAGTGTTTTGGCAGAACAATGCTTTTTTCGAAAATCGAGCAATTCGGTAACTCGACAGCGGTGGAATGTTAGCGATTTCCGTATGTTGCATCGTGTTCAGCGCATCGAATTACCCCTATACAGTGAGTTTGGAGCATTTAAGAGAAATGTAGGGTAGTTTTTTTGGAGAAAAACCCGTTTATGCGATATTCGTGCGTTTCACGATCAGAAAAGCACGTTTTTCACAGTCCTGACTCTTTTGATGATAACACGGGAACGGTCGAATGTTGGTCTTTGCGGTATGTTGCATCGCGTTCAGCGCATCGAATTACCCCTTTGCAGTGAATTTGAAGCGTTTAAGGAAGTGTACGGTAGTGTTTTGGAAGAAAATTGTTTTTTTCGAAAATCGAGCAATTCGATGATACCTCGAGAACGGTCAAATGTTAGCATTTGCCGTATGTTTCATCGTGTTCAGCTCATCGAATTAACCATATACAGTGAATTTCAAACGTTTAAGAGAAGTGTACGGTAGTGCTTTTGGCAGAAATGGTTTTTTTCGAAAATCGAGGAATTCGGTGATAACTCGAGAACGGTCGAATGTTAGTACTCGCCGTATGTTGCATCATGTTCAAAGCATCGCATCACCCCTATGCAGTGAATTTGCAGTGGTTACGGGAAGTGTACGGTAGTGTTTTTGAAGGAAAACGCGTTAATGCGATATTCGTGGGTTTCACGGGCAGAAAAGCACGTTTTTCACAGTCCTCACTGTTTTGATCATAACTCGAGAACGATCGAATGTGAGCGTTTGCCGTATGTTGCATCGTTTTCAGCGCATCGAATTATCCCTATGGAATGAATTTGATGCGTTTAAGGGAAGGGTACGGTAGTGTTTTGGCAGAAATTGTTTTTTTCGAAAATCGAGCAATTCGGTGATAACTCGAGCACGGTCGAATGTTAGCGTTTGCCGTATGTTGCATCATGTTCAACGCATCGCATTACCCCTATGCAGTGAATTTGCAGTGGTTACGGGAAGTGTACGGTAGTGTTTGTGAAGGAAAACCCGTTAATGCGACATTCGTGCGTTTCACGGGCAGAAAAGCACGTTTTTCACAGTCCTCACTGTTTTGATCATAACTCGAGAACGATCGAATGTGAGCGTTTGCCGTATGTTGCATCGTTTTCAGCGCATCGAATTATCCCTATGGAATGAATTTGATGCGTTTAAGGGAAGGGTACGGTAGTGTTTTGGCAGAAATTGTGTTTTTCGAAAATCCAGCAATTCGGTGATAACTCGCGAACGGTCGAATGTTAGCCTTTGCCGTATATTGCATCATGTTCAGCGCATCGAATTACCACTATACAGTGAATTTGAAGCGTTTAAGGGAAGTGTACGGTAGTGTTGTGGCAGAAACTGTTTTTTTCGAAAATCCAGCAATTCGGTGATAACTCGCGAACGGTCGAATGTTGCCTTTGCCGTATGTTGCATCATGTTCAGCGCATCGAATTACCCCTATACAGTGAATTTGAAGCGTTTAAGAGAAGTGTACCGTAGTGTTTTGGCAGAAATTGTTTTTTTCGAAAATCGAGCAATTCGGTGATAACTCGAGCACGGTCGAATGTTAGCGTTTGCCGTATGTTGCATCGTGTTCAGCGCATCGAATAACCCCTATACAGTGAATTTGAAGTGGTTACGGGAAGTGTACGGTAGTGTTTTTGAAGGAAAACGCGTTAATGCGATATTCGTGCGTTTGACGGGCAGAAAAGCGCGTTTTTCACAGTCCTCACTGTTTTGATCATAACTCGAGAACCGTCTAATGTTAGCGTTTGCCGTATGTTGCATCGTGTTCAGCGCATCGAATTACCCCTATGCAGTGAATTTGAAGCGTTTAAGGGAAGTGTACGGTAGTGTTTTGGAAGAAAATTGTTTTTTTCGAAAATCGAGCAATTCGATGATAACTCGAAAACGGTCGAATGTTAGCGTTTGCCGTACGTTGGACCGTGTTCAGCCCAGCGAATTACCCCTATACAGTGAATTTGAAGCGTGTGAGGGAAGTGTACGTTAGTGTTTTTGGCAGAAATTGTTTTTTTCGAAAATGGAGCCATGCGGTGATAACTCGAGAACGGTCGAATGTTAGCGTTTGCGGTATGTTGCATCATGTTCAGGGCATCGAATTATCCCTTTACAGTGGATTTGAAGTGGTTACGGGAAGTGTACGGTAGTGTTTTTGAAGGAAAACCCGTTAATGCGATATTCATGCGTTTCACGGGCAGAAAAGCACGTTTTTCACAGTCCTCACTGTTTTGATCATAACTCGAGAACGATCGAATGTTAGCGTTTGCCGTATCTTGCTTCGTGTTCAGCGCATGGAATTGTCCCTATACACTGGATTTGAAGTGTTGAAGGGAAGTGTACGGTAGCGTTTTGCCAGAAAATTCGTTTTTTGGAAAATCGAGTAATTCGGTGATAACTCGAGAACGGTGAAATGTTAGCAATTGCCGTATGTTGCATCGTGTTCAGCGCATCGAATTACCCCTATACAGTGAATTAGAAGCGTTTAAGGGAAGTATACGGTAGTGTTTTGGCAGAAAATGTCTTTTTTCGAAAATCGAACAAATCGGTGAAAACTCGAGAGCGGTCGAATGTTAGCGAGTGCCGTATGTTGCATCGTGTTCAGCGCATCGAATTATCCCTATACACTGGATTTGAAGTGTTCAAGGGAAGTGTACGGTAGTGTTTTGGCAGAAAATTGATTTTGTCGAAAATCGAGCAATTCGGTGATAACTCGACAGCGGTGAAATGTTAGCAATTGCCGTATGTTGTATCGTGTTCAGCGCATCGAATTACCCCTACACAGTGAATTAGAAGCCTTTATGGGAGTGTACGGTAGTGTGTTGCCAGAAAATTCGTTTTTTGGAAAATCGAGTAATTCGGTGATAACTCGACAACGGTCGAATGTTAGCGTTGGCTGTATGTTGCATCGTGTTCAGCGCATCGAATTATCCCTATACACTGGATTTGAAGTGTTTAAGGGAAGTGCACGGTAGTGTTTTGCCAGAAAATTCGTTTTTTCGAAAATCGAGTAATTCGGTGATAACTCGACAACGGTCGACTGTTAGCGTTGGCTGTATGTTGCATCGTGTTCAGCGCATCGAATTATCCCTATACACTGGATTTGAAGTGTTTAAGGGAAGTGCACGGTAGTGTTTTGGATGAAAATTGTTTTTTTCGAAAATCGAGCATTTCGATGATAACTCGAGAACGATCGAATGTTAGCGTTTGCCGTATGTTGCATCGCGTTCAGCGCATCGAATTATCCCTATACACTAGATTTGAAGTGTTTAAGGGAAGTGTACGGTAGTGTTTTGGCAGAATATTGCTTTTTTCGAAAATCGAGCAATTCGGTGATAACTCGCGAACGGTCGAATGTTAGCGTTTGCCGTATGTTGCATCGCGTTCAGCGCATCGAGTTACCCCAATACAGTGAATTTGGAGCATTTAAGAGAAATGTAGGGTAGTTTTTTTGGAGGAAAACCCGTTTATGCGATATTAGTGCGTGTCACGATCACAAAAGCACGTTGTTCACAGTCCTGACTCTTTTGATGATAACACGGGAACGGTCGAATGTTAACAATTGCCGTATGTTGCATCGCGTTCAGCGCATCGAATTACCCCTACACAGTGAATTAGAAGCCTTTATGGGAGTGTACGGTAGTGTGTTGCCAGAAAATTCGTTTTTTGGAAAATCGAGTAATTCGGTGATAACTCGACAACGGTCGAATGTTAGCGTTTGCCGTATGTTGCATCGTATTCAGCGCATCGAATAATCCCTATACACTGGATTTGAAGTGTTCAAGGGAAGTGTACGGTAGTGTTTTGGCAGAAAATTGCGTTTTTCGAAAATCGAGCAATTCGGTGATAACTCGACAGCCGTGAAATGTTAGCGTTTGCCGTATGTTGCATCGTGTTCAGCGCATCGAATTACCCCTATGCAGTGGATTTGAAGCGTTTAGGAGAAGTATACGGTAGTGTTTTTGGCAGAAATTGGTTTTTTCGAAAATCGAGCAATTCGGTGATAACTCAAGAACGGTCGAATGTTAACAATTGCCGTATGTTGCATCGTGTTCAGCACATCGAATTATCCCTATACACTGGATTTGAAGTGTTTAAGGGAAGTGTAGGGTAGTGTTTTGGCAGAATATTGCTTTTCGAAAATCGAGCAATTCGGTGATAACTCGGGAACGGTCGAATGTTAGTCTTTGCGGTATGTTGCATCGTGTTCGGCGCATCGAATTAACCCTATACAGTGAATTTGAAGCGTTTAAGGGAAGTGTACGGTAGCGTTTTGCCAGAAAATTCGTTTTTTCGAAAATCGAGCAATTCGGTGATAACTCGAGAACGGTCGAATGTTAGTGCCCGCCGTATGTTGCATCGTGTTCGGCGCCTCGAATGACCCCTATGCAGTGAATTTAAAGCGTTTAAGGGAAATGTACGGTAGTGTTTTGGATGAAAATTGTTTTTTTCGAACATCGAGCAATTCGATGATTACTCGAGAACGGTCGAATGTTAGCTTTTGTCGTATGTTGCATCGTGTTCAGCTCATCGAATTGATCATATACAGTGAATTTCAAACGTTTAAGATAAGTGTACGGTAGTGTTTTGGGCAGAAATGGTTTTTTTCGAAAATCGAGCAATTCGGTGAGAACTCGACACCGGTGAAATGTTAGCAATTGCCGTATGTTGCATCGTGTTCAGCGCATCGAATTACCCCTATGCAGTGAATTTGAAGCGTTTAGGAGAAGTATACGGTAGTGTTTTTGGCAGAAATTGGTTTTTTCGAAAATCGAGCAATTCGGTGATAACTCAAGAACGGTCGAATGTTAGCGTTTGCCGTGTGTTGCATTGTGTTCAGCACATCAAATTACCCCTACACACTGAATTTGAAGCGTTTAAGGGAAGTGTACGGTAGTGTTTTTGGCCGAAATTGGTTTTTTCGAATATCGAGCAATTCGATGATAACTCTCGAACGGTCGAATGTTAGCGTTTGCCGTATGTTGCATCATGTTCAGCGCATCGAATTACCCCTATGCAGTGAATTTGAAGCGTTTAAGGGAAGTGTACGGTAGTGCTTTTGAAGGAAAACCCGTTAATGCGATATTCGTGCGTTTCACGGGCAGAAAAGCACGTTTTTCACAGTCCTCACTGTTTTGATCATAACTCGAGAACGATCGAATGTTAGCGTTTGCGTATGTTGCATCGTGTTCAGCGCATCGAATTACGCCTACGCAGTGAATTTGAAGCGTTTAAGGGAAGTGTACGGTAGTGTTTTGGAAGAAAATTGTTTTTTTCGAAAATCGAGCAATTCGGTGATAACTCAAGAACGGTCGAATGTTAGCGTTTGCCGTATGTTGCATCGTGTTCAGCGCATCGAATTACCCCTATGCAGTGAATTTGAAGCGTTTAAGGGAAGTGTACGGTAGTGTTTTGGAAGAAAATTGTTTTTTTCGAAAATCGAGCAATTCGGTGATAACTCGAGAACGGTCGAATGTTAGCGTTTGCCGTATGTTGCATCGTGTTCAGATCATCGAATTAACCATATACAGTGAATTTCAAACGTTTCAGACAAGTGTACGGTAGTGTTTTAGGCAGAAATTGGTTTTTTCGAAAATCGAGCAATTCGGTGATAACTCGAGAACCGTCGAATGTTAGCGCTCGCCGTATGTTGCATCGTGTTCAGCGCATCAAATTACCCCTATACAGTCAATTTGAAGTGGTTACGGGAAGTGTACGGTAGTGTTTTTGGCAGAAATTGTTTTTTTCGAAAATGGAGCCATGCGGTGATAACTCGAGAACGATCGAATGTTAGCGTTTGCCGTGTGTTGCATTGTGTTCAGCACATCAAATTACCGCTATACAGTGAATTTGAAGCGTTTAAGGGAAGTGTACGGTAGTGTTTTGCCAGAAAATTGCTTTTTTCGAAAATCGAGCAATTCGGTGATAACTCGCGAACGGTCGAATGTTAGCGTTTGCCGTATGTTGCATCGTGTTCAGCGCATCGAATTACCCCTATACAGTGAATTAGAGGCGTTTAAGGGAAGTGTACGGTAGTGTTTTGGCAGAAAATTGGTTTGTCGAAACTCGAGCAATTCGGTGATAACTCGACAGCGGTGAAATGTTAGCAATTGCCGTATGTTGTATCGTGTTCAGCGCATCGAATTACCCCTATACAGTGAATTAGAAGCGTTTAAGGGAAGTGTACGGTAGTGTTTTGCCAGAAAATTCGTTTTTTCGAAAATCGAGCAATTCGGTGATAACTCGCGAACGGTCGAATGTTAACAATTGCCGTATTTTGCATCGTGTTCAGCGCATCGAATTATCCATATACACTGGATTTGAAGTGTTTAAGGCAAGTGTACGGTAGTGTTTGGGCAGAAAATTGCTTTTTTCGAAAATCGAGCAATACGCTGATAACTCGACAGCGGTGGAATGTTAGTGATTGCCGTATGTTGCATCGTGTTGAGCGCATCGAAGTACACCTACACAGTGAATTAGAAGCGTTTATGGGGAGTGTACGGTAGTGTTTTGGCAGAAAATTGCTTTTTTCGAAAATCGAACAATTCGGTGATAACTCGACAGCGGCGGAATGTTAGCGATTGCCGTATGTTGCATCGTATTCAGCGCATCGAATTACCGCTATACAGTGAATTTGAAGCGTTTAAGGGAAGTGTACGGTAGTGTTTTGCCAGAAAATTCGTTTTTTCGAAAATCGAGCAATTCGGTGATAACCCGAGAGCGGTCGAATGTTAGCGAGTGCCGTATGCTGCATCGTGTTCAGCGCATCGGCTTACCCCTACAGAGTGAATTTGAAGTGGCTCCGGGAAGTGTGCGGTAGTGTTTTGCCAGAAAATTCGGTTTTTCGAAAATCGAGCAATTCGGTGATAACTCGCGAACGGTCGAATGTTAACAATTGCCGTATTTTGTATCGTGTTCAGCGCATCGAATTATCCCTATACACTGGATTTGAAGTGTTTAAGGCAAGTGTACGGTAGTGTTTTGGCAGAATATTGCTTTTTTCGAAAATCAAGCAATTCGGTGATAACTCGCGAACGGTCGAATGTTAGCGTTTGCCGTATGTTGCATCGTGTTCAGCGCATCGAATTACCCCTACACAGTGAATTAGAGGCGTTTAAGGGAAGTGTACGGTAGTGTTTTGCCAGAAAATTCCTTTTTTGGAACATCGAGCACTTCGGTGATAACTCGTGAAAGGTCGAATATTAGCGTTTGCCGTATGTTGCATCGTGTTCAGCGCATCAAATTACCCCTATACAGTGAATTAGAAGCGTTCAAGGGAAATGTACGGCAGTGTTTTGGCAGAAAATTGGTTTTTTCGAAAATCGAGCAATTCGGTGATAAGTCGACAGCGGTGGAATGTTAGCTATTGCCGTGTGTTGCATTGTGTTCAGCACATCAAATTACCCCTACACACTGAATTTGAAGCGTTTAAGGGAAGTGTACGGTAGTGTTTTTGGCCGAAATTGGTTTTTTCGAAAATCGAGCAATTCGGTGATAACTCGAGAACGGTCGAATGTTAGCGCTCGCCGTAAGTTGCATCGTGTTCAGCGCATCGAATAACCCCTATACAGTGATTTTGAAGTGGTTACGGGAAGTGTACGGTAGTGCTTTTGAAGGAAAACCCGTTAATGCGATATTCGTGCGTTTCACGGGCAGAAAAGCACGTTTTTCACAGTCCTCACTGTTTTGATCATAACTCGAGAACGATCGAATGTTAGCGTTTGCGTATGTTGCATCGTGTTCAGCGCATCGAATTACGCCTATGCAGTGAATTTGAAGCGTTTAAGGGAAGTGTACGGTAGTGTTTTGGAAGAAAATAGTTTTTTTCGAAAATCGAGCAATTCGGTGATAACTCAAGAACGGTCGAATGTTAGCGTTTGCCGTATGTTGCATCGTGTTCAGCGCATCGAATTACCCCTATGCAGTGAATTTGAAGCGTTTAAGGGAAGTGTACGGTAGTGTTTTGGAAGAAAATTGTTTTTTTCGAAAATCGAGCAATTCGGTGATAACTCGAGAACGGTCGAATGTTAGCGTTTGCCGTATGTTGCATCGTGTTCAGATCATCGAATTAACCATATACAGTGAATTTCAAACGTTTCAGACAAGTGTACGGTAGTGTTTTAGGCAGAAATTGGTTTTTTCGAAAATCGAGCAATTCGGTGATAACTCGAGAACCGTCGAATGTTAGCGCTCGCCGTATGTTGCATCGTGTTCAGCGCATCAAATTACCCCTATACAGTCAATTTGAAGTGGTTACGGGAAGTGTACGGTAGTGTTTTTGGCAGAAATTGTTTTTTTCGAAAATGGAGCCATGCGGTGATAACTCGAGAACGATCGAATGTTAGCGTTTGCCGTGTGTTGCATTGTGTTCAGCACATCAAATTACCGCTATACAGTGAATTTGAAGCGTTTAAGGGAAGTGTACGGTAGTGTTTTGGAAGAAAATTGTTTTTTTCGAAAATCGAGCAATTCGGTGATAACTCGAGAACGGTCGAATGTTAGCGCTCGCCGTATGTTGCATCGTGTTCAGCGCATCGAATAACCCCTATACAGTGATTTTGAAGTGGTTACGGGAAGTGTACGGTAGTGCTTTTGAAGGAAAACCCGTTAATGCGATATTCGTGCGTTTCACGGGCAGAAAAGCACGTTTTTCACAGTCCTCACTGTTTTGATCATAACTCGAGAACGATCGAATGTTAGCGTTTGCGTATGTTGCATCGTGTTCAGCGCATCGAATTACGCCTATGCAGTGAATTTGAAGCGTTTAAGGGAAGTGTACGGTAGTGTTTTGGAAGAAAATTGTTTTTTTCGAAAATCGAGCAATTCGGTGATAACTCAAGAACGGTCGAATGTTAGCGTTTGCCGTATGTTGCATCGTGTTCAGCGCATCGAATTACCCCTATGCAGTGAATTTGAAGCGTTTAAGGGAAGTGTACGGTAGTGTTTTGGAAGAAAATTGTTTTTTTCGAAAATCGAGCAATTCGGTGATAACTCGAGAACGGTCGAATGTTAGCGTTTGCCGTATGTTGCATCGTGTTCAGATCATCGAATTAACCATATACAGTGAATTTCAAACGTTTCAGACAAGTGTACGGTAGTGTTTTAGGCAGAAATTGGTTTTTTCGAAAATCGAGCAATTCGGTGATAACTCGAGAACCGTCGAATGTTAGCGCTCGCCGTATGTTGCATCGTGTTCAGCGCATCAAATTACCCCTATACAGTCAATTTGAAGTGGTTACGGGAAGTGTACGGTAGTGTTTTTGGCAGAAATTGTTTTTTTCGAAAATGGAGCCATGCGGTGATAACTCGAGAACGATCGAATGTTAGCGTTTGCCGTGTGTTGCATTGTGTTCAGCACATCAAATTACCGCTATACAGTGAATTTGAAGCGTTTAAGGGAAGTGTACGGTAGTGTTTTGCCAGAAAATTGCTTTTTTCGAAAATCGAGCAATTCGGTGATAACTCGCGAACGGTCGAATGTTAGCGTTTGCCGTATGTTGCATCGTGTTCAGCGCATCGAATTACCCCTATACAGTGAATTAGAGGCGTTTAAGGGAAGTGTACGGTAGTGTTTTGGCAGAAAATTGCTTTTTTCGAAAATCGAGCAATTCGGTGATAACTCGACAGCGGTGAAATGTTAGCAATTGCCGTATGTTGCATCGTGTTCAGCGCATCGAATTACCCCTACACAGTGAATTAGAAGCGTTTATGGGAAGTGTACGGTAGTGTTTTGCCAGAAAATTCGTTTTTTGGAAAATCGAGTAATTCGGTGATAACTCGAGAACGGTCGAATGTTAGCGTTTGCCGTATGTTGCATCGTGTTCAGCGCATCGAATTATCCCTATACACTGGATTTGAAGTGTTCAAGGGAAGTGTACGGTAGTGTTTTGGCAGAAAATTGGTTTGTCGAAAATCGAGCAATTCGGTGATAACTCGACAGCGGTGAAATGTTAGCAATTGCCGTATGTTGTATCGTGTTCAGCGCAACGAATTACCCCTATACAGTGAATTAGAAGCGTTTAAGGGAAGTGTACGGTAGTGTTTTGCCAGAAAATTCGTTTTTTCGAAAATCGAGCAATTCGGTGATAACTCGCGAACGGTCGAATGTTAACAATTGCCGTATTTTGCATCGTGTTCAGCGCATCGAATTATCCCTATACACTGGATTTGAAGTGTTTAAGGGAAGTGTACGGTAGTGTTTGGGCAGAAAATTGCGTTTTCGAAAATCGAGCAATACGCTGATAACTCGACAGCGGTGGAATGTTAGTGATTGCCGTATGTTGCATCGTGTTGAGCGCATCGAAGTACACCTACACAGTGAATTAGAAGCGTTTATGGGAAGTGTACGGTAGTGTTTTGGCAGAAAATTGCTTTTTTCGAAAATCGAACAATTCGGTGATAACTCGACAGCGGTGGAATGTTAGCGATTGCCGTATGTTGCATCGTATTCAGCGCATCGAATTACCGCTATACAGTGAATTTGAAGCGTTTAAGGGAAGTGTACGGTAGTGTTTTGCCAGAAAATTCGTTTTTTCGAAAATCGAGCAATTCGGTGATAACCCGAGAGCGGTCGAATGTTAGCGAGTGCCGTATGCTGCATCGTGTTCAGCGCATCGGCTTACCCCTACAGAGTGAATTTGAAGTGGTTCCGGGAAGTGTGCCATAGTGTTTTGCCAGAAAATTCGGTTTTTCGAAAATCGAGCAATTCGGTGATAACTCGCGAACGGTCGAATGTTAACAATTGCCGTATTTTGTATCGTGTTCAGCGCATCGAATTATCCCTATACACTGGATTTGAAGTGTTTAAGGCAAGTGTACGGTAGTGTTTTGGCAGAATATTGCTTTTTTCGAAAATCAAGCAATTCGGTGATAACTCGCGAACGGTCGAATGTTAGCGTTTGCCGTATGTTGCATCGTGTTCAGCGCATCGAATTACCCCTACACAGTGAATTAGAGGCGTTTAAGGGAAGTGTACGGTAGTGTTTTGCCAGAAAATTCCTTTTTTGGAACATCGAGCACTTCGGTGATAACTCGTGAAAGGTCGAATATTAGCGTTTGCCGTATGTTGCATCGTGTTCAGCGCATCAAATTACCCCTATACAGTGAATTAGAAGCGTTCAAAGGAAGTGTACGGCAGTGTTTTGGCAGAAAATTGGTTTTTTCGAAAATCGAGCAATTCGGTGATAAGTCGACAGCGGTGGAATGTTAGCGATTGCCGTATGTTACATCGTGTTCAGCGCATCGAATCACCCCTATACAGTGAATTTGGAGCATTTAAGAGAAATGTAGGCTAGTTTTTTTGGAGGTAAACCCGTTTATGCGATATTCGTGCGTTTCACGATCAGAAAAGCACGTTTTTCACAGTCCTGACTCTTTTGATGATAACACGGGAACGGTCGAATGTTAGTCTTTGCGGTATGTTGCATCGTGTTCGGCGCATCGAATTAACCCTCTACAGTGAATTTGAAGCGTTTAAGGGAAGTGTACGGTAGTGTTTTGGCAGCAAATTGCTTTTTTCGAAAATCGAGCAATTCGGTGATAACTCGACAGCGGTGGAATCTTAGCGATAGCCGTATGTTGCATCGTGTTCAGCGCATCGAATTACCCCTATACAGTGAATTAGAAGCGTTTAAGAGAAGTGTACGGTAGTGTTTTGGCAAAAATTGCTTTTTTCGAAAATCGAGCAATTCGCTGATAACTCGGGAACGGTCGAATGTTAGTCTTTGCGGTATGCTGCATCGTGTTCAGCGCATCGAATTACCCCTACACAGTGAATTAGAAGCGTTTAAGGGAAGTGTACGGTAGTGTTTCGGCAGAATATTGCTTTTTTCGAAAATCGAGCAATTCGGTGATAAGTCGACAGCGGTGGAATGTTAGCGTTTGCCGTATGTTGCATCGTGTTCAGCGCATCGAATTACCCCTATACAGTGAATTTGAAGCGTTTAAGGGAAGTGTACGGTAGTGTTTTGCCAGAAAACTCGTTTTTTCGGAAATCGAGCAATTCGGTGATAACTCGCGAACGGTCCAATGTTAACAATTGCCGTATGTTACATCGTGTTCAGCGCATCGAATTATCCCTATACACTGGATTTGAAGTGTTTAAGGGAAGTGTACGGTAGTGTTTTGGCAGAACAATGCTTTTTTCGAAAATCGAGCAATTCGGTGATAACTCGCGAACGGTCGAATGTTAGCGTTTGCCGTATGTTGCATCGTGTTCAGCGCATCGAATTACCCCTATACAGTGAATTAGAGGCGTTTAAGGGAAGTGTACGGTAGTGTTTTGGCAGAAAATTGCTTTTTTCGAAAATCGAGCAATTCGGTGATAACTCGACAGCGGTGAAATGTTAGCAATTGCCGTATGTTGTATCGTGTTCAGCGCATCGAATTACCCCTATACAGTGAATTAGAAGCGTTTAAGGGAAGTGTACGGTAGTGTTTTGGCAGAATATTGCTTTTTTCGAAAATCGAGCAATTCGGTGATAAGTCGACAGCGGTGGAATGTTAGCGTTTGCCGTATGTTGCATCGTGTTCAGCGCATCGAATTACCCCTATACAGTGAATTTGAAGCGTTTAAGGGAAGTGTACGGTAGTGTTTTGCCAGAAAACTCGTTTTTTCGAAAATCGAGCAATTCGGTGATAACTCGCGAACGGTCCAATGTTAACAATTGCCGTATGTTACATCGTGTTCAGCGCATCGAATTATCCCTATACACTGGATTTGAAGTGTTTAAGGGAAGTGTACGGTAGTGTTTTGGCAGAACAATGCTTTTTTCGAAAATCGAGCAATTCGGTGATAACTCGCGAACGGTCGAATGTTAGCGTTTGCCGTATGTTGCATCGTGTTCAGCGCATCGAATTACCCCTACACAGTGAATTAGAAGCGTTTATGGGAAGTGTACGGTAGTGTTTTGCCAGAAAATTCGTTTTTTGGAAAATCGAGTAATTCGGTGATAACTCGGGAACGGTCGAATGTTAGTCTTTGCGGTATGTTGCATCGTGTTCGGCGCATCGAATTAACCCTATACAGTGAATTTGCAGCGTTTAAGGGAAGTGTACGGTAGTGTTTTGCCAGAAAATTCGTTTTTTCGAAAATCGAGTAATTCGGTGATAACTCGACAACGGTCGAATGTTAGCGTTGGCTGTATGTTGCATCGTGTTCAGCGCATCGAATTATCCCTATACACTGGATTTGAAGTGTTTAAGGGAAGTGCACGGTAGTGTTTTGGATGAAAATTGTTTTTTTCGAAAATCGAGCATTTCGATGATAACTCGAGAACGATCGAATGTTAGCGTTTGCCGTATGTTGCATCGCGTTCAGCGCATCGAATTATCCCCATACACTAGATTTGAAGTGTTTAAGGGAAGTGTACGGTAGTGTTTTGGCAGAATATTGCTTTTTTCGAAAATCGAGCAATTCGGTGATAACTCGCGAACGGTCGAATGTTAGCGTTTGCCGTATGTTGCATCGTGTTGAGCGCATCGAATTACCCCTATACAGTGAATTTGGAGCATTTAAGAGAAATGTAGGGTAGTTTTTTTGGAGGAAAACCCGTTTATGCGATATTCGTGCGTTTCACGATCACAAAAGCACGTTGTTCACAGTCCTGACTCTTTTGATGATAACACGGGAACGGTCGAATGTTAACAATTGCCGTATGTTGCATCGCGTTCAGCGCATCGAATTACCCCTACACAGTGAGTTTGGAGCATTTAAGAGAAATGTAGGGTAGTTTTTTTGGAGGAAAACCCGTTTATGCGATATTCGTGCGTTTCACGATCAGAAAAGCACGTTTTTCACAGTCCTGACTCTTTTGATGATAACACGGGAACGGTGGAATGTTAACAATTGCCGTATGTTGCATCATGTTCAGCGCATCGAATTACCCCTACACAGTGAAATAGAACCGTTTAAGGGAAGTGTACGGTAGTGTTTTGCCAGAAAATACGTTTTTTCGAAAATCGAGCAATCCGGTGATAACTCGCGAACGGTCGAATGTTAACAATTGCCGTATGTTGCATCGTGTTCAGCGCATCGAATTACTGCTACACAGTGAATTAGAAGCGTTTAAGGGAAGTGTGCGGTAGTGTTTTGGCAGAACATTGCTTTTTTCGAAAATCGAGCAATGCGGTGATAACTCGCGAACGGTCGAATGTTAACAATTGCCGTATGTTGCATCGCGTTCAGCGCATCGAATTACCCCTAGACAGTGAATTAGAAGCGTTTATGGGAAGTGTACTGTAGTGTTTTGGCAGAAAATGGCTTTTTTCGAAAATCGAACAATTCGGTGATAACTCGAGAGCGGTCGAATGTTAGCGAGTCCCGTATGTTGCATCGTGTTCAGCGCATCGAATTAGCCCTACACAGTGAATGAGAAGCGTTTAAGGGGAGTGTACGATAGTGTTTTGCCAGAAAATTCGTTTTTTGGAAAATCGAGTATTTCGGTGATAACTTGTGAACGGTCGAATGTTAGCGTTTGCTGTATGTTGCATCGTGTTCAGCGCATTGAATTACCCCTATACAGTAAATTAGAAGCGTTTCAGGGAAGTGTACGGTAGTGTTTTGTCAGAAAATTGCTTTTTTCGAAAATCGAGCAATTCGGCGATAACTCGACAGCGGTGGAATGTTAGGGATTGCCGCATGTTGCATCGTGTTCAGCGCATCGAATTACCCCTATACCGTGAATTTGGAGCATTTAAGAGAAATGTAGGGTCGTTTTTTTGGAGGAAAACCCGTTTATGCGATATTCGTGCGTTTCACGGTCAGAAAAGCACGTTTTTCACAGTCCTGACTCTTTTGATGATAACTCGGGAACGGTCGAATGTTAGTCTTTGCGGTATGTTGCATCGTGTTCGGCGCATCGAATTAACCCTATACAGTGAATTTGAAGCGTTTAAGGGAAGTGTACGGTAGTGTTTTGCCAGAAAATTCGTTTTTTCGAAAATCGAACAATTCGGTGATAACTCGCGAACGGTCGAATGTTAACAATTGCCGTATTTTGCATCGTGTTCAACGCATCGAATTATCCCTATACACTGGATTTGAAGTGTTTAGGGGAAGTGTACGGTAGTGTTTTGGCAGAATATTGCTTTTTTCGAAAATCGAGCAATTCGGTGATAAGTCGACAGCGGTGGAATGTTAGCGTTTGCCGTATGTTGCATCGTGTTCAGCGCATCGAATTACCCCTATACAGTGAATTTGAAGCGTTTAAGGGAAGTGCACGGTAGTGTTTTGGCAGAACAATGCTTTTTTCGAAAATCGAGCAATTCGGTAACTCGACAGCGGTGGAATGTTAGCGATTTCCGTATGTTGCATCGTGTTCAGCGCATCGAATTACCCCTATACAGTGAGTTTGGAGCATTTAAGAGAAATGTAGGGTAGTTTTTTTGGAGAAAAACCCGTTTATGCGATATTCGTGCGTTTCACGGTCAGAAAAGCACGTTTTTCACAGTCCTGACTCTTTTGATGATAACACGGGAACGGTCGAATGTTGGTCTTTGCGGTATGTTGCATCATGTTCAAAGCATCGCATTACCCCTATGCAGTGAATTTGCAGTGGTTACGGGAAGTGTACGGTAGTGTTTTTGAAGGAAAACGCGTTAATGCGATATTCGTGCGTTTTACGGGCAGAAAAAGCACGTTTTTCACAGTCCTCACTGTTTTGATCATAACTCGAGAACGATCGAATGTTAGCGTTTGCCGTATGGTGCATCGTGTTCAGCGCATCGAATTACTCCTATACAGTGAATTTGAAGTGGTTACGGGAAGTGTACGGTAGTGTTTTTGAAGGAAAACGCGTTAATGCGACATTCGTGCGTTTCACGGGCACAAACGCACGTTTTTCACAGTCCTCACTATTTTGATCATAACTCGAGAACCGTCGAATGCTAGCGTTTGCCGTATGTTGCATCGAGTTCAGCGCATCGAATAACCCCTATACAGTGATTTTGAAGTGGTTACGGGAAGTGTACGGTAGTGTTTGTGAAGGAAAACCCGTTAATGCGACATTCGTGCGTTTCACGGGCAGAAAAGCACGTTTTTCACAGTCCTCACTGTTTTGATCATAACTCGAGAACGATCGAATGTGAGCGTTTGCCGTATGTTGCATCGTTTTCAGCGCATCGAATTATCCCTATGGAATGAATTTGATGCGTTTAAGGGAAGGGTACGGTAGTGTTTTGGCAGAAATTGTTTTTTTCGAAAATCGAGCAATTCGGTGATAACTCGAGCACGGTCGAATGTTAGCGTTTGCCGTATGTTGCATCATGTTCAACGCATCGCATTACCCCTATGCAGTGAATTTGCAGTGGTTACGGGAAGTGTACGGTAGTGTTTGTGAAGGAAAACCCGTTAATGCGACATTCGTGCGTTTCACGGGCAGAAAAGCACGTTTTTCACAGTCCTCACTGTTTTGATCATAACTCGAGAACGATCGAATGTGAGCGTTTGCCGTATGTTGCATCGTTTTCAGCGCATCGAATTATCCCTATGGAATGAATTTGATGCGTTTAAGGGAAGGGTACGGTAGTGTTTTGGCAGAAATTGTGTTTTTCGAAAATCCAGCAATTCGGTGATAACTCGCGAACGGTCGAATGTTAGCCTTTGCCGTATATTGCATCATGTTCAGCGCATCGAATTACCACTATACAGTGAATTTGAAGCGTTTAAGGGAAGTGTACGGTAGTGTTGTGGCAGAAACTGTTTTTTTCGAAAATCCAGCAATTCGGTGATAACTCGCGAACGGTCGAATGTTGCCTTTGCCGTATGTTGCATCATGTTCAGCGCATCGAATTACCCCTTTACAGTGGATTTGAAGAGGTAACGGGAAGTGTACGGTAGTGTTTTTGAAGGAAAACCCGTTAATGCGATATTCGTGCGTTTCTCGGGCGGAAAAGCACGTTTTTCACAGTCCTCACTGTTTCGATCATAACTCGAGAACGATCGAATGTTAGCGTTTGCCGTATGTTGCATCGTGTTCCGCTCATCGAATTAACCATCTACAGTGAATTTCAAACGTTGAAGAGAAGTGTACGGTAGTGTTTTTGGCAGAAATTGTTTTTTTTCGAAAATCGAGCAATTCGGTGATAACTCAAGAACGGTCGAATATTAGTGTTTGCCGTATGTTGCATTGTGTTCAGCACATCGAATTACCCCTATACAGTGAATTTGAAGCGTTTAAGAGAGGTGTACGGTAGTGTTTAGGCAGAAACTGTTTTTTCGAAAATCGAGCAATTCGGTGATAACTCGAGAACCGTCGAATGTTAGCGCTCGTCGTATGTTGCATCGTGTTCAGTGCATCGAATTACCCCTATACAGTGAATTTGAAGCGTTTAAGAGAAGTGTACGGTAGTGTTTTGGCAGAAATTGTTTTTTTCGAAAATCGAGCAATTCGGTGATAACTCGAGCACGGTCGAATGTTAGCGTTTGCCGTATGTTGCATCGTGTTCAGCGCATCGAATAACCCCTATACAGTGAATTTGAAGTGGTTACGGGAAGTGTACGGTAGTGTTTTTGAAGGAAAACGCGTTAATGCGATATTCGTGCGTTTGACGGGCAGAAAAGCGCGTTTTTCACAGTCCTCACTGTTTTGATCATAACTCGAGAACCGTCTAATGTTAGCGTTTGCCGTATGTTGCATCGTGTTCAGCGCATCGAATTACCCCTATGCAGTGAATTTGAAGCGTTTAAGGGAAGTGTACGGTAGTGTTTTGGAAGAAAATTGTTTTTTTCGAAAATCGAGCAATTCGATGATAACTCGAAAACGGTCGAATGTTAGCGTTTGCCGTACGTTGGACCGTGTTCAGCCCAGCGAATTACCCCTATACAGTGAATTTGAAGCGTGTGAGGGAAGTGTACGTTAGTGTTTTTCGCAGAAATTGTTTTTTTCGAAAATGGAGCCATGCGGTGATAACTCGAGAACGGTCGAATGTTAGCGTTTGCGGTATGTTGCATCATGTTCAGGGCATCGAATTATCCCTTTACAGTGGATTTGAAGTGGTTACGGGAAGTGTACGGTAGTGTTTTTGAAGGAAAACCCGTTAATGCGATATTCGTGCGTTTCACGGGCAGAAAAGCACGTTTTTCACAGTCCTCACTGTTTTGATCATAACTCGAGAACGATCGAATGTTAGCGTTTGCCGTATCTTGCTTCGTGTTCAGCGCATGGAATTGTCCCTATACACTGGATTTGAAGTGTTGAAGGGAAGTGTACGGTAGTGTTTTGGCAGAAAATTGCTTTTTTCGAAAATCGAGCAATTCGGTGATAACTCGACAGCGGTGAAATGTTAGCAATTGCCGTATGTTGCATCGTGTTCAGCGCATCGAATTACCCCTATACAGTGAATTAGAAGCGTTTAAGGGAAGTATACGGTAGTGTTTTGGCAGAAAATGGCTTTTTTCGAAAATCGAACAAATCGGTGAAAACTCGAGAGCGGTCGAATGTTAGCGAGTGCCGTATGTTGCATCGTGTTCAGCGCATCGAATTATCCCTATACACTGGATTTGAAGTGTTCAAGGGAAGTGTACGGTAGTGTTTTGGCAGAAAATTGCTTTTGTCGAAAATCGAGCAATTCGGTGATAACTCGACAGCGGTGAAATGTTAGCAATTGCCGTATGTTGTATCGTGTTCAGCGCATCGAATTACCGCTATACAGTGAATTAGAAGCGTTTAAGGGAAGTGTACGGTAGTGTTTTGGCAGAATATTGCTTTTTTCGAAAATCGAGCAATTCGGTGATAAGTCGACAGCGGTGGAATGTTAGCGTTTGCCGTATGTTGCATCGTGTTCAGCGCGTCGAATTACCCCTATACAGTAAATTAGCAGCGTTGCAGGCAATTGTACGGTAGTGTTTTGTCAAAAAATTGCGTTTTTCGAAAATCGAGCAATTCGGCCGTAACTCGACAGCGGTGGAATGTTAGCGATTGCCATATGTTGCATCATGTTCAGCGCATCGAATTACCCCTATACAGTGAATTTGGAGCATTTAAGAGAAATGTAGGGTAGTTTTTTTGGAGGAAAACCCGTTTATGCGATAGTCGTGCGTTTGACGATCAGAAAAGCACGTTTTTCACAGTCCTGACTCTTTTGATGATAACTCGGGAACGGTCGAATGTTAGTCTTTGCGGTATGTTGCATCGTGTTCGGCGCATCGAATTAACCCTGTACAGTGAATTTGCAGCGTTTAAGGGAAGTGTACGGTAGTGTTTTGCCAGAAAATTCGTTTTTTCGAAAATCGAGTAATTCGGTGATAACTCGACAACGGTCGAATGTTAGCGTTGGCTGTATGTTGCATCGTGTTCAGCGCATCGAATTATCCCTATACACTGGATTTGAAGTGCTTAAGGGAAGTGCACGGTAGTGTTTTGGCAGAATATTGCTTTTTTCGAAAATCGAGCAATTCGGTGATAACTCGCGAACGGTCGAATGTTAGCGTTTGCCGTATGTTGCATCGCGTTCAGCGCATCGAGTTACCCCAATACAGTGAATTTGGAGCATTTAAGAGAAATTGTAGGGTAGTTTTTTTGGAGGAAAACCCGTTTATGCGATATTAGTGCGTTTCACGATCACAAAAGCACGTTGTTCACAGTCCTGACTCTTTTGATGATAACACGGGAACGGTCGAATGTTAACAATTGCCGTATGTTGCATCGCGTTCAGCGCATCGAATTACCCCTACACAGTGAATTAGAAGCCTTTATGGGAGTGTACGGTAGTGTGTTGCCAGAAAATTCGTTTTTTGGAAAATCGAGTAATTCGGTGATAACTCGACAACGGTCGAATGTTAGCGTTTGCCGTATGTTGCATCGTATTCAGCGCATCGAATTATCCCTATACACTGGATTTGAAGTGTTCAAGGGAAGTGTACGGTAGTGTTTTGGCAGAAAATTGCGTTTTTCGAAAATCGAGCAATTCGGTGATAACTCGACAGCCGTGAAATGTTAGCGTTTGCCGTATGTTGCATCGTGTTCAGCGCATCGAATTATCCCTACACACTGGATTTGAAGTGTTTAGGGGAAGTGTACGGTAGTGTTTTGGCAGAATATTGCTTTTTTCGAAAATCGAGCAATTCGGTGATAACTCGAGAACGGTCGAATGTTAGTGCCCGCCGTATGTTGCATCGTGTTCGGCGCCTCGAATGACCCCTATGCAGTGAATTTAAAGCGTTTAAGGGAAATGTACGGTAGTGTTTTGGATGAAAATTGTTTTTTTCGAACATCGAGCAATTCGATGATTACTCGAGAACGGTCGAATGTTAGCTTTTGTCGTATGTTGCATCGTGTTCAGCTCATCGAATTGATCATATACAGTGAATTTCAACCGTTTAAGATAAGTGTACGGTAGTGTTTTGCCAGAAAATTGCTTTTTTCGAAAATCGAGCAATTCGGTGATAACTCGCGAACGGTCGAATGTTAACAATTGCCGTATGTTGCATCGTGTTCAGCACATCGAATTATCCCTATATACTGGATGTGAAGTGTTTAAGGGAAGTGTACGGTAGTGTTTTGGCAGAATATTGCTTTTTTCGAAAATCGAGCACTTCGGTGATAACTCGTGAACGGTGAATGTTAGCGTTTGCCGTATGTTGCGTCGTGTTCAGCGCATCGAATTACCCCTATACAGTGAATTAGAATCGTTTAAGGGAAGTGTACGGTAGTGTTTTGGCAGAAAATTGTTTTTTTTCGAAAATCGAGCAATTCGGTGATAAGTCGACAGCGGTGGAATGTCAGCGATTGCCGTATGTTGCATCATGTTCAGCGCATCGAATCACCCCTATACAGTGAATTTGGAGCATTTAAGAGAAATGTAGGGTAGTTTTTTTGGAGGAAAACCCGTTTATGCGATATTCGTGCGTTTCACGATCAGAAAAGCACGTTTTTCACAGTCCTGACTCTTTTGATGATAACTCGGGAACGGTCGAATGTTAGTCTTTGCGATATGTTGCATCGTGTTCGGCGCATCGAATTAACCCTATACAGTGAATTTGAAGCGTTTAAGGGAAGTGTACGGTAGTGTTTTGCCAGAAAATTCGTTTTTTCGAAAATCGAGCAATTCGGTGATAACTCGCGAACGGTCGAATGTTAACAATTGTCGTATTTTGCATCGTGTTCAGCGCATCGAATTATCCCTATACACTGGATTTGAAGTGTTTAAGGGAAGTGTACGGTAGTGTTTGGGCAGAAAATTGCTTTTTTCGAAAATCGAGCAATACGCTGATAACTCGACAGCGGTGGAATGTTAGTGATTGCCGTATGTTGCATCGTGTTGAGCGCATCGAAGTACCCCTATACAGTGAATTTGAAGCGTTTAAGGGAAGTGTACGGTAGTGTTTTGCCAGGAAATTCGTTTTTTCGAAAAGCGAGCAATTCGGTGATAACTCGCGAACGGTCGAATGTTAACAATTGCCGTATGTTGCATCGTGTTCAGCACATCGAATTATCCCTATGCACTGGATTTGAAGTGTTTACGGGAAATGTACGGTAGTGTTTTGGCAGAAAATGGCTTTTTTCGAAAATCGAACAATTCGGTGATAACTCGAGAGCGGTCGAATGTTAACGAGTGCCGTATGTTGCATAGTGTTCAGCGCATCGAATTATCCCTATACACTGGATTTGAAGTGTTCAAGGGAAGTGTACGGTAGTGTTTTGGCAGAAAATTGCGTTTTTCGAAAATCGAGCAATTCGGTGATAACTCGACAGCCGTGAAATGTTAGCGTTTGCCGTATGTTGCATCGTGTTCAGCGCATCGAATTACCCCTATACAGTGAATTTGAAGCGTTTAAGGGAAGTGTACGGTAGTGTTTTGCCAGAAAATTCGTTTTTTCGAAAATCGAGCAATTCGGTGATAACTCGCGAACGGTCGAATGTTAACAATTGCCGTATTTTGCATCGTGTTCAGCGCATCGAATTATCCCTATACACTGGATTTGAAGTGTTTAGGGGAAGTGTACGGTAGTGTTTTGGCAGAATATTGCTTTTTTCGAAAATCGAGCAATTCGGTGATAAGTCGACAGCGGTGGAATGTTAGCGTTTGCCGTAGGTTGCATCGTGTTCAGCGCATCGAATTACCCCTATACAGTGAATTTGAAGCGTTTAAGGGGAGTGTACGGTAGTGTTTTGCCAGAAAATTCGTTTTTTCGAAAATCGAGTAATTCGGTGATAACTCGACAACGGTCGAATGTTAGCGTTGGCCGTATGTTGCATCGTATTCAGCGCATCGAATTATCCCTATGCACTGGATTTGAAGTATTTAAGGGAAGTGCACGGTAGTGTTTTGGCAGAACAATGCTTTTTTCGAACATCGAGCAATTCGGTGATAACTCGCGAACGGTCGAATGTTAGCGTTTGCCGTATGTTGCATCGTGTTCAGCGCATCGAATTACCCCTATGCAGTGAATTTGAAGCGTTTAGGAGAAGTATACGGTAGTGTTTTTGGCAGAAATTGGTTTTTTCGAAAATCGAGCAATTCGGTGATAACTCGAGAACGGTCGAATGTTAGCGCTCGCCGTATGTTGCATCGTGTTCAGCGCATCGAATAACCCCTATACAGTGATTTTGAAGTGGTTACGGGAAGTGTACGGTAGTGCTTTTGAAGGAAAACCCGTTAATGCGATATTCGTGCGTTTCACGGGCAGAAAAGCACGTTTTTCACAGTCCTCACTGTTTTGATCATAACTCGAGAACGATCGAATGTTAGCGTTTGCGTATGTTGCATCGTGTTCATAGCATCGAATTACCCCTATGCAGTGAATTTGAAGCGTTTAAGGGAAGTGTACGGTAGTGTTTTGGAAGAAAATTGTTTTTTTCGAAAATCGAGCAATTCGGTGATAACTCGAGAACGGTCGAATGTTAGCGTTTGCCGTATGTTGCATCGTGTTCAGATCATCGAATTAACCATATACAGTGAATTTCAAACGTTTAAGACAAGTGTACGGTAGTGTTTTAGGCAGAAATTGGTTTTTTCGAAAATCGAGCAATTCGGTGATAACTCGAGAACCGTCGAATGTTAGCGCTCGCCGTATGTTGCATCGAGTTCAGCGCATCAAATTACCCCTATACAGTGAATTTGAAGTGGTTACGGGAAGTGTACGGTAGTGTTTTTGGCAGAAATTGTTTTTTCGAAAATGGAGCCATGCGGTGATAACTCGAGAACGATCGAATGTTAGCGTTTGCCGTGTGTTGCATTGTGTTCAGCACATCAAATTACCGCTATACAGTGAATTTGAAGCGTTTAAGGGAAGTGTACGGTAGTGTTTTGCCAGAAAATTCGTTGTTTCGAAAATCGAGCAATTCGGTGATAACTCGCGAACGGTCGAATGTTAGCGTTTGCCGTATGTTGCATCGTGTTCAGCGCATCGAATTAGCCCTATACAGTGAATTAGAAGCGTTTAAGGGAAGTGTACGGTAGTGTTTTGGCAGAAAATTGCTTTTTTCGAAAATCGAGCAATTCGGTGATAACTCGACAGCGGTGAAATGTTAGCAATTGCCGTATGTTGTATCGTGTTCAGCGCATCGAATTACCCCTATACAGTGAATTAGAAGCGTTTAAGGGAAGTGTACGGTAGTGTTTTGGCATAAAATGGCTTTTTTCGAAAATCGAACAATTCGGTGATAACGCGAGAGCGGTGGAATGTTAACGAGTGCCGTATGTTGCATAGTGTTCAGCGCATCGAATTATCCAAATACACTGGATTTGAAGTGTTCAAGGGAAGTGTACGGTAGTGTTTTGGCAGAAAATTGCGTTTTTCGAAAATCGAGCAATTCGGTGATAACTCGACAGCCGTGAAATCTTAGCGTTTGCCGTATGTTGCATCGTGTTCAGCGCATCGAATTACCCCTATACAGTGAATTTGAAGCGTTTAAGGGAAGTGTACGGTAGTGTTTTGCCAGAAAATTCGTTTTTTCGAAAATCGAGCAATTCGGTGATAACTCGCGAACGGTCGAATGTTAACAATTGCCGTATGTTGCATCGTGTTCAGCACATCGAATTATCCCTATACACTGGATTTGAAGTGTTTAAGGGAAGTGTACGGTAGTGTTTTGGCAGAATATTGCTTTTCGAAAATCGAGCAATTCGGTGATAACTCGGGAACGGTCGAATGTTAGTCTTTGCGGTATGTTGCATCGTGTTCGGCGCATCGAATTAACCCTATACAGTGAATTTGAAGCGTTTAAGGGAAGTGTACGGTAGTGTTTTGCCAGAAAATTCGTTTTTTCGAAAATCGAGCAATTCGGTGATAACTCGCGAACGGTCGAATGTTAACAACTGCCGTATTTTGCATCGTGTTCAGCGCATCGAATTATCCCTATACACTGGATTTGAAGTGTTTAGGGGAAGTGTACGGTAGTGTTTTGGCAGAATATTGCTTTTTTCGAAAATCGAGCAATTCGGTGATAAGTCGACAGCGGTGGAATGTTAGCGTTTGCCGTATGTTGCATCGTGTTCAGCGCATCGAATTACCCCTATACAGTGAATTTGAAGCGTTTAAGGGAAGTGTACGGTAGTGGTTTGCCAGAAAATTCGTTTTTTCGAAAATCGAGCAATTCGGTGATAACTCGCGAACGGTCGAATGTTAACAATTGCCGTATGTTGCATCGTGTTCAGCACATCGAATTATCCCTATACGCTGGATTTGAAGTGTTTAAGGGAAGTGTACGGTAGTGTTTTGGCAGAATATTGCTTTTCGAAAATCGAGCAATTCGGTGATACCTCGGGAACGGTCGAATGTTAGTCTTTGCGGTATGTTGCATCGTGTTCGGCGCATCGAATTAACCCTATACAGTGAATTTGAAGCGTTTAAGGGAAGTGTACGGTAGTGTTTTGCCAGAAAATTCGTTTTTTCGAAAATCGAGCAATTCGGTGATAACTCGCGAACGGTCGAATGTTAACAATTGCCGTATTTTGCATCGTGTTCAGCGCATCGAATTATCCCTATACACTGGATTTGAAGTGTTTAGGGGAAGTGTACGGTAGTGTTTTGGCAGAATATTGCTTTTTTCGAAAATCGAGCAATTCGGTGATAAGTCGACAGCGGTGGAATGTTAGCGTTTGCCGTATGTTGCATCGTGTTCAGCGCATCGAATTACCCCTATACAGTGAATTTGAAGCGTTTAAGGGAAGTGTACCGTAGTGTTTTGCCAGAAAATTCGTTTTTTCGAAAATCGAGTAATTCGGTGATAACTCGACAACGGTCGAATGTTAGCGTTGGCCGTATGTTGCATCGTATTCAGCGCATCGAATTATCCCTATACACTGGATTTGAAGTGTTTAAGGGAAGTGCACGGTAGTGTTTTGGCAGAACAATACTTTTTTCGAAAATCGAGCAATTCGGTGATAACTCGCGAACGGTCGAATGTTAGCGTTTGCCGTATGTTGCATCGTGTTCAGCGCATCGAATTACCCCTATGCAGTGAATTCGAAGCGTTTAGGAGAAGTATACGGTAGTGTTTTTGGCAGAAATTGTTTTTTTCGAAAATCGAGCAATTCGGTGATAACTAAAGAACGGTCGAATGTTAGCGTTTGCCGTGTGTTGCATTGTGTTCAGCACATCAAATTACCCCTACACACTGAATTTGAAGCGTTTAAGGGAAGTGTACGGTAGTGTTTTTGGCCGAAATTGGTTTTTTCGAAAATCGAGCAATTCGATGATAACTCTCGAACGGTCGAATGTTAGCGTTTGCCGTATGTTGCATCATGTTCAGCGCATCGAATTACCCCTATGCAGTGAATTTGAAGCGTTTAAGGGAAGTGTACGGTAGTGTTTTGGAAGAAAATTGTTTTTTTCGAAAATCGAGCAATTCGGTGATAACTCGAGAACGGTCGAATGTTAGCGCTCGCCGTATGTTGCATCGTGTTCAGCGCATCGAATAACCCCTATACAGTGATTTTGAAGTGGTTACGGGAAGTGTACGGTAGTGCTTTTGAAGGAAAACCCGTTAATGCGATATTCGTGCGTTTCACGGGCAGAAAAGCACGTTTTTCACAGTCCTCACTGTTTTGATCATAACTCGAGAACGATCGAATGTTAGCGTTTTCCGTATGTTGCATCGTGTTCAGATCATCGAATTAACCATATACAGTGAATTTCAAACGTTTAAGACAAGTGTACGGTAGTGTTTTAGGCAGAAATTGGTTTTTTCGAAAATTGAGCAATTCGGTGATAACTCGAGAACCGTCGAATGTTAGCGCTCGCCGTATGTTGCATCGTGTTCAGCGCATCAAATTACCCCTATACAGTGAATTTGAAGTGGTTACGGGAAGTGTACGGTAGTGTTTTTGGCAGAAATTGTTTTTTTCGAAAATGGAGCCATGCGGTGATAACTCGAGAACGATCGAATGTTAGCGTTTGCCGTGTGTTGCATTGTGTTCAGCACATCAAATTACCGCTATACAGTGAATTTGAAGCGTTTAAGGGAAGTGTACGGTAGTGCTTTGCCGGAAAATTCGTTTTTTCGAAAATCGAGCAATTCGGTGATAACTCGCGAACGGTCGAATGTTAGCGTTTGCCGTATATTGCATCGTGTTCAGCGCATCGAATTAGCCCTATACAGTGAATTAGAAGCGTTTAAGGGAAGTGTACGGTAGTGTTTTGGCAGAAAATTGCTTTTTTCGAAAATCGAGCAATTCGGTGATAACTCGACAGCGGTGAAATGTTAGCAATTGCCGTATGTTGTATCGTGTTCAGCGCATCGAATTACCCCTATACAGTGAATTAGAAGCGTTTAAGGGAAGTGTACGGTAGTGTTTTGGCATAAAATGGCTTTTTTCGAAAATCGAACAATTCGGTGATAACGCGAGAGCGGTCGAATGTTAGCGAGTGCCGTATGTTGCATCGTGTTCAGCGCATCGACTTATCCCTACAGAGTGAATTTGAAGCGGTTAAGGGAAGTGTACGGTAGTGTTTTGCCAGAAAATTCGTTTTTTCGAAAATCGAGCAATTCGGTGATAACTCGCGAACGGTCGAATGTTAACAATTGCCGTATGTTGCATCGTGTTCGGCGCATCGAATTAACCCTATACAGTGAATTTGAAGCGTTTAAGGGAAGTGTACGGTAGTGTTTTGCCAGAAAATTCGTTTTTTCGAAAATCGAGCAATTCGGTGATAACTCGCGAACGGTCGAATGTTAACAATTGCAGTATTTTGCATCGTGTTCAGCGCATCGAATTATCCCTATACACTGGATTTGAAGTGTTTAAGGGAAGTGTACGGTAGTGTTTGGGCAGAAAATTGCTTTTTTCGAAAATCGAGCAATACGCTGATAACTCGACAGCGGTGGAATGTTAGTGATTGCCGTATGTTGCATCGTGTTGAGCGCATCGAAGTACCCCTACACAGTGAATTAGAAGCGTTTATGGGAAGTGTACGGTAGTGTTTTGGCAGAAAATTGCTTTTTTCGAAAATCGAACAATTCGGTGATAACTCGACAGCGGTGGAATGTTAGCGATTGCCGTATGTTGCATCGTATTCAGCGCATCGAATTACCGCTATACAGTGAATTTGAAGCGTTTAAGGGAAGTGTACGGTAGTGTTTTGCCAGAAAATTCGTTTTTTCGAAAATCGAGCAATTCGGTGATAACTCGCGAACGGTCGAATGTTAGCGTTTGCCGTATGTTGCATCGTGTTCAGCGCATCGAATTAGCCCTATACAGTGAATTAGAAGCGTATAAGGGAAGTGTACGGTAGTGTTTTGGCAGAAAATTGCTTTTTTCGAAAATCGAGCAATTCGGTGATAACTCGACAGCGGTGAAATGTTAGCAATTGCCGTATGTTGCATCGTGTTCAGCGCATCGAATTACCGCTATACAGTGAATTTGAAGCGTTTAAGGGAAGTGTACGGTAGTGTTTTGGCAGAAAATTCGTTTTTTGGAAAATCGAGCACTTCGGTGATAACTCGTGAAAGGTCGAATGTTAGCGTTTGCCGTATGTTGCATCGTGTTCAGCGCATCGAATTACCCCTATACAGTAAATTAGAAGCGTTTAAGGGAAGTGTACGGTAGTGTTTTGGCAGAAAATTGCTTTTTTCGAAAATCGAGCAATTCGGTGATAAGTCGACAGCGGTGGAATGTTAGCGATTGCCGTATGTTGCATCGTGTTCAGCGCCTCGACTTACCCCTATACAGTGAATTAGAAGCGTTTAAGGGAAGTGTGCGGTAGTGTTTTGGCAGAACATTGCTTTTTTCGAAAATCGAGCGATTCGGTGATAACTCGCGAACGGTCGAATGTTAACAATTGCCGTATGTTGCATCGCGTTCAGCGCATCGAATTACCCCTAGACAGTGAATTAGAAGCGTTTATGGGAAGTGTACTGTAGTGTTTTGGCAGAAAATGGCTTTTTTCGAAAATCGAACAATTCGGTGATAACTCGAGAGCGGTCGAATGTTAGCGAGTCCCGTATGTTGCATCGTGTTCAGCGCATCGAATTACCCCTACACAGTGAATGAGAAGCGTTTAAGGGGAGTGTACGGTAGTGTTTTGCCAGAAAATTCGTTTTTTGGAAAATCGAGTATTTCGGTGATAACTCGACAGCGGTGGAATGTTAGGGATTGCCGTATGTTGCATCGTGTTCAGCGCATCGAATTACCCCTATACCGTGAATTTGGAGCATTTAAGAGGAATGTAGGGTCGTTTTTTTGGAGGAAAACCCGTTTATGCGATATTCGTGCGTTTCACGGTCAGAAAAGCACGTTTTTCACAGTCCTGACTCTTTTGATGATAACTCGGGAACGGTCGAATGTTAGTCTTTGCGGTATGTTGCATCGTGTTCGGCGCATCGAATTAACCCTATACAGTGAATTTGAAGCGGTTAAGGGAAGTGTACGGTAGTGTTTTGCCAGAAAATTCGTTTTTTCGAAAATCGAGCAATTCGGTGATAACTCGCGAACGGTCGAATGTTAACAATTGCCGTATTTTGCATCGTGTTCAGCGCATCGAATTATGCCTATACACTGGATTTGAAGTGTTTAGGGGAAGTGTACGGTAGTGTTTTGGCAGAATATTGCTTTTTTCGAAAATCGAGCAATTCGGTGATAAGTCGACAGCGGTGGAATGTTAGCGTTTGCCGTGTGTTGCATCGTGTTCAGCGCATCGAATTAGCCCTATACAGTGAATTAGAAGCGTTTAAGGGAAGTGTACGGTAGTGTTTTGGCATAAAATGGCTTTTTTCGAAAATCGAACAATTCGGTGATAACGCGAGAGCGGTCGAATGTTAGCGAGTGCCGTATGTTGCATCGTGTTCAGCGCATCGACTTATCCCTACAGAGTGAATTTGAAGCGGTTAAGGGAAGTGTACGGTAGTGTTTTGCCAGAAAATTCGTTTTTTCGAAAATCGAGCAATTCGGTGATAACTCGCGAACGGTCGAATGTTAACAATTGCCGTATGTTGCATCGTGTTCGGCGCTTCGAATTAACCCTATACAGTGAATTTGAAGCGTTTAAGGGAAGTGTACGGTAGTGTTTTGCCAGAAAATTCGTTTTTTCGAAAATCGAGGAATTCGGTGATAACTCGACAACGGTCGAATGTTAACAATTGCCGTATTTTGCATCGTGTTCAGCGCAGCGAATTATCCCTATACACTGGATTTGAAGTGTTTAAGGGAAGTGTAGGGTAGTGTTTGGGCAGAAAATTGCTTTTTTGGAAAATCGAGCAATACGCTGATAACTCGACAGCGGTGGAATGTTAGTGATTGCCGTATGTTGCATCGTGTTGAGCGCATCGAATTAGCCCTATACAGTGAATTAGAAGCGTTTAAGGGAAGTGTACAGTAGTGTTTTGGCAGAAAATTGCTTTTTTCGAAAATCGAGCAATTCGGTGATAACTCGACAGCGGTGAAATGTTAGCAATTGCCGTATGTTGCATCGTGTTCAGCGCATCGAATTACCGCTATACAGTGAATTTGAAGCGTTTAAGGGAAGTGTACGGTAGTGTTTTGGCAGAAAATTCGTTTTTTGGAAAATCGAGCACTTCGGTGATAACTCGTGAAAGGTCGAATGTTAGCGTTTGCCGTATGTCGCATCGTGTTCAGCGCATCGAATTACCCCTATACAGTAAATTAGAAGCGTTTAAGGGAAGTGTACGGTAGTGTTTTGGCAGAAAATTCGTTTTTTGGAAAATCGAGCACTTCGGTGATAACTCGTGAAAGGTTGAATGTTAGCGTTTGCCGTATGTCGCATCGTGTTCAGCGCATCGAATTACCCCTATACAGTAAATTAGAAGCGTTTAAGGGAAGTGTACGGTAGTGTTTTGCCAGAAAATTCGTTTTTTCGAAAATCGAGCAATTCGGTGATAACTCGCGAACGGTCGAATGTTAACAATTGCCGTATGTTGCATCGTGTTCAGCACATCGAATTGTCCCTATATACTGGATTTGAAGTGTTTAAGGGAAGTGTACGGTAGTGTTTTGGCAGAATATTGCTTTTTTCGAAAATCGAGCACTTCGGTGATAACTCGTGAACGGTGAATGTTAGCGTTTGCCGTATGTTGCGTCGTGTTCAGCGCATCGAATTACCCCTATACAGTGAATTAGAATCGTTTAAGGGAAGTGTACGGTAGTGTTTTGGCAGAAAATTGTTTTGTTTCGAAAATCGAGCAATTCGGTGATAAGTCGACAGCGGTGGAATGTTAGCGATTGCCGTATCTTGCATCATGTTCAGCGCATCGAATCACCCCTATACAGTGAATTTGGAGCATTTAAGAGAAATGTAGGGTAGTTTTTTTGGAGGAAAACACGTTTATGCGATATTCGTGCGTTTCACGATCAGAAAAGCACGTTTTTCACAGCCCTGACTCTTTTGATGATAACTCGGGAACGGTCGAATGTTAGTCTTTGCGATATGTTGCATCGTGTTCGGCGCATCGAATTAACCCTATACAGTGAATTTGAAGCGTTTAAGGGAAGTGTACGGTAGTGTTTTGCCAGAAAATTCGTTTTTTCGAAAATCGAGCAATTCGGTGATAACTCGCGAACGGTCGAATGTTAACAATTGCCGTATTTTGCATCGTTTTCAGCTCATCGAATTATCCCTATACACTGGATTTGAAGTGTTTAAGGGAAGTGTACGGTAGTGTTTGGGCAGAAAATTGCTTTTTTCGAAAATCGAGCAATACGCTGATAACTCGACAGCGGTGGAATGTTAGTGATTGCCGTATGTTGCATCGTGTTGAGCGCATCGAAGTACCCCTACACAGTGAATTAGAAGCGTTTATGGGAAGTGTACGGTAGTGTTTGGGCAGAAAATTGCTTTTTTCGAAAATCGAGCAATACGCTGATAACTCGACAGCGGTGGAATGTTAGTGATTGCCGTATGTTGCATCGTGTTGAGCGCATCGAAGTACCCCTATACAGTGAATTTGAAGCGTTTAAGGGAAGTGTACGGTAGTGTTTTGCCAGGAAATTCGTTTTTTCGAAAAGCGAGCAATTCGGTGATAACTCGCGAACGGTCGAATGTTAACAATTGCCGTATGTTGCATCGTGTTCAGCACATCGAATTATTGAATGATCGATTGAACTTACCTGTAAGTGAAGATCGATCTAAATTATACGATCTGTCTCGTCCGAAGAGATCAAATATGGTAGTAATGCTTTACTATGTGGTCTCACAGAATTTCCCAACTAAAAAATTCGAAATTCCCGCTCGTGGCGCCCCATGTCTCACTCGGTCGGTAAGCGGGGGCTCCATCTTCATTATTTTTAAAACTTTTGAATCACAATCGTGGATTAATAGTTTCGGTCTTTAACTCCATAGGGTGGGATCTTTCTTATAACATTTGATGATATAATTACAATGTTTCTTAAGATATGGGAGGGGATTTGATCTCTTCGGACGAGACAGATCGTATAATTTAGATCGATCTTCACTTACAGGTAAGTTCAATCGATCATTCAATTATACTTCTCTGTCTCGTCCTCGAGATCAAATATGGTAGACCTTTAAAGTAGATTGTGATTCAATCTCCGGAGTGAGATAGACCTTATGAGGACTCTCTGTATTTTTTTTTTTTTTTTTTTTTTTTTTTTAAACCAAGATATTTTCCAACGTATTAATTATTTATTAATGTCTACATATACATGACATAGTTATGAATTTTGAAAAATTTTATGAGTCTTAGTTTACTGGTTCAGTACTACTACCGCTGCAAATCGATCTTCCTGGATTGGAAGATTATAAAAACGTCTAAACACAAGTGATCGTTTTGACCAGCCTGCTGCGTTATATATCTCGTCAATACTCACGCCTTTTGCTTGTGCTGAGGACGTGGACGCATGCCTAGTACTGTGAGCTGAGTATATAGATATATCAACTCCACTTGCCTTTAATACATCTTTCAACCATCTGCTAATAGATTGTGTAGAGGCTGTATGGAATGGCTTCTTAAACGTTAAAAATACAAAATCATCTTCCAATCCTCGATGCTGCTTTGTTATTGTTAAATAAAATTCTAATAGAGATGCAGCACAGAGACTTGGTTGCTCTGTGAAATATGGGAGAGTCAACCTGGGTTGTATTTTTGTTTTAATCTTATCTGTGATAAGTATTGTAATTTTATCTTCTAATATCTGAATATCGGATAGTCTAATTAATGAAAGAGTTTGGACTCTTTGTCCTGTGCTAAGTGCCAGGAGCATAGCTAGTTTCTTTGTTAATAAGTCCAAAGAGAGACCTTCATGTGGATACAATGTCTGTAAATAGTCGAGAACTGTTTGGGGATCCCAAATTTTTGAATATTTAGGTTTTTGTGGATGAAGAGCACTAGCTCCTTTGAAAAAACGACTCAACCTGGGGTCCAGAGTTACACTCTTTCCAAAAATAAATGATAGAGCAGCTCTACAATTATTTAGCGTTCCAAAAGACTTAACTTCTTGCTCTAGGATTGTGAAAAATTTTAAAATGTTTGACATTGAATGCTCGAAAAGTGGAGAACTATTGGTTTGACAGAATAGCCACCAACGCTTGAGTCCAGTGTGATATTGACGCATCGTCGTTGGTGCTATTGATGAAAGAACTACTGGCAGAGACTCTTCTGGGTACCCTTGTCTACGAAGTGCCTGGCAGACAATCGACCTGCCACCAGGGTAAGGCTCTTCGCTAGTGGGTGCGTTTCCCTAAAAGGGGAAAATAGTAATTTATTATTTGGTTCAAAGATCATGGGGTCTTGAACTAGCAAACTACTAAAAAGTGGGTACCAGCATTGGGCTGGCCAATGAGGAACAATCAGAAGACCCTCTGCCTTGTCGGTAATTATTTTTTGCAATACCCTTAGGATAATGGAGAAAGGAGGGAAGGCATAGAAATACCATCCGGACCAATCGACTGTAAATGCATCTATAGCATATGCATCAGGATCTCTCATCCAAGAGACGAACTGTTGGCACTTATTATTGATACTGGAGGCGAATAAATCGATTTCAAAGGGGCCAAAGCACCTTTCGATTTTATTAAACGCTGAGGGACTTAATTCCCACTCAGTTTCTGATGGTAGTCTACGAGACTCCTCATCAGCTTCAACATTTTCCTTGGATTTGATATATGATGCTTTAACAACAATTTTTCTCTGTTCACACCATTGCCATAATTCTCTACTGAGATTATTTAGCTTTGGGAACTGAATACTACCTCTTTTGTTGATAGATGCTATCGCAGTTGTATTGTCAACTCTAAGGAGTATTTCACAATTATAATAATCCTTAGCAAACCATTTCAACCCTTTGAAAGCTGCTATTATTTCTAACTCATTGATATGGCGTTGCTGGTCATCCTTATTCCAATGGCCGTGAGCTCTTTCCTCATTGCAGAAAGAACCCCAACCTGTTAACGAAGCATCTGTAAAAATTTCTAGAAGAAATTCATCCAGTCTAATTCTACGACTTGCAAATGGAATCTCTTTCAACCACCAATTTAATTCTCCATGAATTTTTGGTGAAATTTTCATTTTTGAAGCATAATTTTTCCCAGAACTTTTTAACGCTAAAAATTTCTCTCTTTCCAAAATTTTTAGATAAATCTTTCCATACTCTAATGCTGGACATATAGAGACCAACGTGCCAATCAATTTTGCTAGTTCTCTAATTCTACATACATTCAGTCCCTGGAATCTTTGGATCATTTTCACTATTTTTACTTTTTTTATCTTCAGGTAATTTAATACAATAATCTGAGCTATCAATTACAAAACCCAGAAACTCTGCTTTACGAGCGGGTGTTAGTTGACATTTTTCAACATTTAAAACCAAGCCTAGAGATTCTAAAAGATCTCGTGTTGCTTGAATATTATCTAAACACTCTTGCTCTGTTTCTCCCATCAATAAAAAATCATCCAAGTAAATGACTGATAAATGTCCTTGAGATCTTAATGTATGTGCAATTGGTTTAAGAAGTTTTGTAAAAACATATGGAGCTGAGGTTAAACCAAAAGGTAAACAATTGAATTGATAAAGGATGCCCTGGAAAGAATAACGTAGGTACTTCCTATGTGATTTTGCAATTGGTATTAAAAAATATGAATCTTTTAAATCTAATTTTGCTAGAAAATAATCTTTTCTCATTAATCTCTGAGCTACTTTTAAATCCTCCATTTTGAAATGAGGGGCTTTGAAATGTTTATTTAATCTTTTCAAATTGAGGATAAACCGTTTTTTGCCATTCGGTTTATCAACTAAAAAATATGACGATACAAATTGGCCCACACAGGGGTCTACTTTATCGACTATTCTTTCTTTACACATTTCTTCTATCATCTTAGGAAGTACCTGCGCCTCTTCTGTTGAGAGTCTTGGCTCTGACGGAGTTATCTTTTGACAAGGACGATAATCGAATGGTATTTTATATCCTTTTACCACCGACAAGATGAAGGGGTCTGATGTTACAATTTCCCATTGGGGGACAAATAATTTTAACCTCCCCGCAACTGCTCTTACGTTTATCGTCTCGCATGTCGAGAGCTCCTCGTGATGCGCCCCTCCCGATGATAGCTCTGACTGGCTGTCGGAGTCTTCTTGGAGGGGCCCTTGGAGTTTAAAGGTCCAGTAGATGTTGTCTTCTTCCTCGGTGGACGATTAGCTGCGCCCCCATAAGCTGGATACTCTGCACGTGGCTTATGGACCACACTTGGTTTGGTGATCGTCTTCGATGATTGTTCCAATGACTCTGCTGCTTTCAGGGCCTCCGCAAACGTTGTTCCAAACAGCCATTTATCCACTTTATCGCTGGAGTTTACTGCTTTTTTAACCAGTGGATTCAGTGTTGGTATGATAATCGCACGTCTGGCTGATGACACTTGATGGTGGAGATTTGCCAATATCCAGCTCGAGTCATTTAGCACTGATATCATCTGTGTATAATTTATATCAATGACAGGTGCTTGACATGCCTCTTTAGCCTGTAGAGCCACTTGCATACCAATGGCTAGAGCTGTCATGGCAGCTGCTAATTGAGTCTGGATATGGATCTGATAAGAGTCTTTTTTCAATGCTACTGCATTGAGTACTCCTTTAATTTCAGGATTTACTTCTGGTGCTCTTAATGATTGACAATTTTTAGCAGGAGGATATTTTTTCAACAACTCTTCACGAGTGTCCTTGTTTAATCCCTCTTGCAAAATTTTTGTCCAGCGTGCTTCAATGGCTGAGTGGATCTCTGGACCCCATTCAGTTTCATTAGACGGAATGTCACCCAGAAGATTCAATAACTCATCAGACAGTGTTTGATCATTTACCTTAGAGATCTCTGTGCCGTCAGCGTTGCTTTGCTGTGTTGATGTGGGAGCAGTGTGCACCACAGCATCAGTGACTATGACCGTAGGTGTTTCATTGTCTGAATTATTTATGTTACCTCTGGTGTCTGGGTCCTGGAGCTTTCTCGTACGATTTTCTTTATCAAGTCTGATGCCAGGCGACTCAGATTTTGAGTGCTCTGTGCTGTATTGACTTGAGCTCGAGCTGCGCGAGCTGTCATACCTGAGACGTGTCGTGCCTCTAGGGGCACGCTCACCGCCGTATCGGTATCTAGACGCATGGCGTCTTTTCCTTCTTTTGTAAGAGGAATATGAAGATGCAGAGCTCTCTGCGTCATCTGAATATTTTGGTGATGGAGATCTCCTCGTGTGTTGTCTGGATCGGCTAGACTTAACCTCACTTTCTAAACGACGAATCTTTTTAAGAAGAATCTCGTCATACTTCTTGTTGTCCTCTCGATGTCTCTTGGTGGGATGTCGATATCGATGTTGTGAACTCATTTTTTCCCTCTGGATCAATTATTTTGACTTGTTTATTAATATTTTAATGACGTAAAATTTTTCGGTACTTTTTGAGACCGCACAGAAAAACATAATGAAGATGGAGCCCCCGCTTACCGACCGAGTGAGACATGGGGCGCCACGAGCGGGAATTTCGAATTTTTTAGTTGGGAAATTCTGTGAGACCACATAGTAAAGCATTACTACCATATTTGATCTCGAGGACGAGACAGAGAAGTATAATCCCTATACACTGGATTTGAAGTGTTTAAGGGAAATGTACGGTAGTGTTTTGGCAGAAAATGGCTTTTTTCGAAAATCGAACAATTCGGTGATAACTCGAGAGCGGTCGAATGTTAACGAGTGCCGTATGTTGCATAGTGTTCAGCGCATCGAATTATCCAAATACACTGGATTTGAAGTGTTCAAGGGAAGTGTACGGTAGTGTTCTGGCAGAAAATTGCGTTTTTCGAAAATCGAGCAATTCGGTGATAACTCGACAGCCGTGAAATGTTAGCGTTTGCCGTATGTTGCATCGTGTTCAGCGCATCGAATTATCCCTATACACTGGATTTGAAGTGTTCAAGGGAAGTGTACGGTAGTGTTTTGCCAGAAAATTCGTTTTTTCGAAAATCGAGCAATTCGGTGATAACTCGCGAACGGTCGAATGTTAACAATTGCCGTATGTTGCATCGTGTTCAGCACATCGAATTATCCCTATACACTGGATTTGAAGTGTTTAAGGGAAGTGTACGGTAGTGTTTTGGCAGAATATTGCTTTTCGAAAATCGAGCAATTCGGTGATAACTCGGGAACGGTCGAATGTTAGTCTTTGCGGTATGTTGCATCGTGTTCGGCGCATCGAATTAACCCTATACAGTGAATTTGAAGCGTTTAAGGGAAGTGTACGGTAGTGTTTTGCCAGAAAATTCGTTTTTTCGAAAATCGAGCAATTCGGTGATAACTCGCGAACGGTCGAATAATAACAATTGCCGTATTTTGCATCGTGTTCAGCGCATCGAATTATCCCTATACACTGGATTTGAAGTGTTTAGGGGAAGTGTACGGTAGTGTTTTGGCAGAATATTGCTTTTTTCGAAAATCGAGCAATTCGGTGATAAGTCGACAGCGGTGGAATGTTAGCGTTTGCCGTATGTTGCATCATGTTCAGCGCATCGAATTACCCCTATACAGTGAATTTGAAGCGTTTAAGGGAAGTGTACGGTAGTGTTTTGCCAGAAAATTCGTTTTTTCGAAAATCGAGTAATTCGGTGATAACTCGACAACGGTCGAATGTTAGCGTTGGCCGTATGTTGCATCGTATTCAGCGCATCGAATTATCCCTATACACTGGATTTGAAGTGTTTAAGGGAAGTGCACGGTAGTGTTTTGGCAGAACAATACTTTTTTCGAAAATCGAGCAATTCGGTGATAACTCGCGAACGGTCGAATGTTAGCGTTTGCCGTATGTTGCATCGTGTTCAGCGCATCGAATTACCCCTATGCAGTGAATTTGAAGCGTTTAGGAGAAGTATACGGTAGTGTTTTTGGCAGAAATTTTTTTTTTCGAAAATCGAGCAATTCGGTGATAACTCAAGAACGGTCGAATGTTAGCGTTTGCCGTGTGTTGCATTGTGTTCAGCACATCAAATTACCCCTACACACTGAATTTGAAGCGTTTAAGGGAAGTGTACGGTAGTGTTTTTGGCCGAAATTGGTTTTTTCGAAAATCGAGCAATTCGATGATAACTCTCGAACGGTCGAATGTTAGCGTTTGCCGTATGTTGCATCATGTTCAGCGCATCGAATTACCCCTATGCAGTGAATTTGAAGAGTTTAAGGGAAGTGTACGGTAGTGTTTTGGAAGAAAATTGTTTTTTTCGAAAATCGAGCAATTCGGTGATAACTCGAGAACGGTCGAATGTTAGCGCTCGCCGTATGTTGCATCGTGTTCAGCGCATCGAATAACCCCTATACAGTGATTTTGAAGTGGTTACGGGAAGTGTACGGTAGTGCTTTTGAAGGAAAACCCGTTAATGCGATTTTCGTGCGTTTCACGGGCAGAAAAGCACGTTTTTCACAGTCCTCACTGTTTTGATCATAACTCGAGAACGATCGAATGTTAGCGTTTGCCGTGTGTTGCATCGTGTTCAGCGCATCGAATTAGCCCTATACAGTGAATTAGAAGCGTTTAAGGGAAGTGTACGGTAGTGTTTTGGCAGAAAATTGCTTTTTTCGAAAATCGAGCAATTCGGTGATAACTCGACAGCGGTGAAATGTTAGCAATTGCCGTATGTTGTATCGTGTTCAGCGCATCGAATTACCCCTATACAGTGAATTAGAAGCGTTTAAGGGAAGTGTACGGTAGTGTTTTGGCATAAAATGGCTTTTTTCGAAAATCGAACAATTCGGTGATAACTCGCGAACGGTCGAATGTTAACAATTGCCGTATGTTGCATCGTGTTCGGCGCATCGAATTAACCCTATACAGTGAATTTGAAGCGTTTAAGGGAAGTGTACGGTAGTGTTTTGCCAGAAAATTCGTTTTTTCGAAAATCGAGGAATTCGGTGATAACTCGACAACGGTCGAATGTTAACAATTGCCGTATTTTGCATCGTGTTCAGCGCAGCGAATTATCCCTATACACTGGATTTGAAGTGTTTAAGGGAAGTGTAGGGTAGTGTTTGGGCAGAAAATTGCTTTTTTGGAAAATCGAGCAATACGCTGATAACTCGACAGCGGTGGAATGTTAGTGATTGCCGTATGTTGCATCGTGTTGAGCGCATCGAATTAGCCCTGTACAGTGAATTAGAAGCGTTTAAGGGAAGTGTACGGTAGTGTTTTGGCAGAAAATTGCTTTTTTCGAAAATCGAGCAATTCGGTGATAACTCGACAGCGGTGAAATGTTAGCAATTGCCGTATGTTGCATCGTGTTCAGCGCATCGAATTACCGCTATACAGTAAATTAGAAGCGTTTAAGGGAAGTGTACGGTAGTGTTTTGGCCGAAAATTGCTTTTTTGGAAAATCGAGCACTTCGGTGATAACGCGTGAAAGGTCGAATATTAGCGTTTGCCGTATGTTGCATCGTGTTCAGCGCATCGAATTACCCCTATACAGTGAATTAGAGGCGTTTAAGGGAAGTGTACGGTAGTGTTTTGGCAGAAAATTGCTTTTTTCGAAAATCGAGCAATTCGGTGATAACTCGACAGCGGTGAAATGTTAGCAATTGCCGTATGTTGCATCGTGTTCAGCGCGTCGAATTACCCCTATACAGTAAATTAGCAGCGTTGCAGGCAAGTGTACGGTAGTGTTTTGTCAGAAAATTGCTTTTTTCGAAAATCGAGCAATTCGGCGATAACTCGACAGCGGTGGAATGTTAGCGATTGCCATATGTTGCATCATGTTCAGCGCATCGAATTACCCCTATACAGTGAATTTGGAGCATTTAAGAGAAATGTAGGGTAGTTTTTTTGGAGGAAAACCCGTTTATGCGATAGTCGTGCGTTTGACGATCAGAAAAGCACGTTTTTCACAGTCCTGACTCTTTTGATGATAACTCGGGAACGGTCGAATGTTAGTCTTTGCGGTATGTTGCATCGTGTTCGGCGCATCGAATTAACCCTATACAGTGAATTTGCAGCGTTTAAGGGAAGTGTACGGTAGTGTTTTGCCAGAAAATTCGTTTTTTCGAAAATCGAGCAATTCGGTGATAACTCGACAACGGTCGAATGTTAGCGTTGGCTGTATGTTGCATCGTGTTCAGCGCATCAAATTATCCCTATACACTGGATTTGAAGTGTTTAAGGGAAGTGCACGGTAGTGTTTTGGATGAAAATTGTTTTTTTTCGAAAATCGAGTATTTCGATGATAACTCGAGAACGATCGAATGTTAGCGTTTGCCGTATGTTGCATCGCGTTCAGCGCATCGAATTATCCCTATACACTAGATTTGAAGTGTTTAAGGGAAGTGTACGGTAGTGTTTTGGCAGAATATTGCTTTTTTCGAAAATCGAGCAATTCGGTGATAACTCGCGAACGGTCGAATGTTAGCGTTTGCCGTATGTTGCATCGCGTTCAGCGCATCGAATTACCCCTATATAGTGAATTTGGAGCATTTAAGCGAAATGTAGGGTAGTTTTTTTGGAGGAAAACCCGTTTATGCGATATTCGTGCATTTCACGATCACAAAAGCACGTTGTTCACATTCCTGACTCTTTTGATGATAACACGGGAACGGTCGAATGTTAACAATTGCCGTATGTTGCATCGCGTTCAGCGCATCGAATTATCCCTATACACAGGATTTGAAGTGTTTAAGGGAAGTGCACGGTAGTGTTTTGGATGAAAATTGTTTTTTTCGAAAATCGAGCATTTCGATGATAACTCGTGAAAGTTCGAATGTTAGCCTTTGCCGTATATCGCATCGTGTTCAGCGCATCGACTTACCCCTACAGAGTGAATTTGAAGTGTTCAAGGGAAGTGTACGGTAGTGTTTTGGCAGAAAATTGCTTTTGTCGAAAATCGAGCAATTCGGTGATAACTCGACAGCGGTGAAATATTAGCAATTGCCGTATGTTGTATCGTGTTCAGCGCATCGAATTACCCCTATACAGTGAATTAGGAGCGTTTAAGGGAAGTGTACGGTAGTGTTTTGGCAGAATATTGCTTTTTTCGAAAATCGAGCAATTCGGTGATAAGTCGACAGCGGTGGAATGTTAGCGTTTGCCGTATGTTGCATCGTGTTCAGCGCATCGAATTACCCCTATACAGTGAATTAGAGGCGTTTAAGGGAAGTGTACGGTAGTGTTTTGGCAGAAAATTGCTTTTTTCGAAAATCGAACAATTCGGTGATAACGCGAGAGCGGTCGAATGTTAGCGAGTGCCGTATGTTGCATCGTGTTCAGCGCATCGACTTATCCCTACAGAGTGAATTTGAAGCGGTTAAGGGAAGTGTACGGTAGTGTTTTGCCAGAAAATTCGTTTTTTCGAAAATCGAGCAATTCGGTGATAACTCGCGAACGGTCGAATGTTAACAATTGCCGTATGTTGCATCGTGTTCAGCACATCGAATTGTCCCTATATACTGGATTTGAAGTGTTTAAGGGAAGTGTACGGTAGTGTTTTGGCAGAATATTGCTTTTTTCGAAAATCGAGCACTTCGGTGATAACTCGTGAACGGTGAATGTTAGCGTTTGCCGTATGTTGCGTCGTGTTCAGCGCATCGAATTACCCCTATACAGTGAATTAGAATCGTTTAAGGGAAGTGTACGGTAGTGTTTTGGCAGAAAATTGTTTTGTTTCGAAAATCGAGCAATTCGGTGATAAGTCGACAGCGGTGGAATGTTAGCGATTGCCGTATGTTGCATCATGTTCAGCGCATCGAATCACCCCTATACAGTGAATTTGGAGCATTTAAGAGAAATGTAGGGTAGTTTTTTTGGAGGAAAACACGTTTATGCGATATTCGTGCGTTTCACGATCAGAAAAGCACGTGTTTCACAGCCCTGACTCTTTTGATGATAACTCGGGAACGGTCGAATGTTAGTCTTTGCGATATGTTGCATCGTGTTCGGCGCATCGAATTAACCCTATACAGTGAATTTGAAGCGTTTAAGGGAAGTGTACGGTAGTGTTTTGCCAGAAAATTCGTTTTTTCGAAAATCGAGCAATTCGGTGATAACTCGCGAACGGTCGAATGTTAACAATTGCCGTATTTTGCATCGTGTTCAGCGCATCGAATTATCCCTATACACTGGATTTGAAGTGTTTAAGGGAAGTGTACGGTAGTGTTTGGGCAGAAAATTGCTTTTTTCGAAAATCGAGCAATACGCTGATAACTCGACAGCGGTGGAATGTTAGTGATTGCCGTATGTTGCATCGTGTTGAGCGCATCGAAGTACCCCTACACAGTGAATTAGAAGCGTTTATGGGAAGTGTACGGTAGTGTTTTGGCAGAAAATTGCTTTTTTCGAAAATCGAGCAATTCGGTGATAACTCGACAGCGGTGAAATGTTAGCAATTGCCGTATGTTGCATCGTGTTCAGCGCATCGAATTACCGCTATACAGTGAATTTGAAGCGTTTAAGGGAAGTGTACGGTAGTGTTTTGGCAGAAAATTCGTTTTTTGGAAAATCGAGCACTTCGGTGATAACTCGTGAAAGGTCGAATGTTAGCGTTTGCCGTATGTCGCATCGTGTTCAGCGCATCGAATTACCCCTATACAGTAAATTAGAAGCGTTTAAGGGAAGTGTACGGTAGTGTTTTGGCCGAAAATTGCTTTTTTGGAAAATCGAGCACTTCGGTGATAACTCGTGAAAGGTCGAATATTAGCGTTTGCCGTATGTTGCATCGTGTTCAGCGCATCGAAGTACCCCTATACAGTGAATTAGAGGCGTTTAAGGGAAGTGTACGGCAGTGTTTTGGCAGAAAATGGCTTTTTTCGAAAATCGAACAATTCGGTGATAACGCGAGAGCGGTCGAATGTTAGCGAGTGCCCTATGTTGCATCGTGTTCAGCGCATCGACTTATCCCTACAGAGTGAATTTGAAGCGGTTAAGGGAAGTGTACGGTAGTGTTTTGCCAGAAAATTCGTTTTTTCGAAAATCGAGCAATTCGGTGATAACTCGCGAACGGTCGAATGTTAACAATTGCCGTATGTTGCATCGTGTTCAGCACATCGAATTGTCCCTATATACTGGATTTGAAGTGTTTAAGGGAAGTGTACGGTAGTGTTTTGGCAGAATATTGCTTTTTTCGAAAATCGAGCACTTCGGTGATAACTCGTGAACGGTGAATGTTAGCGTTTGCCGTATGTTGCGTCGTGTTCAGCGCATCGAATTACCCCTATACAGTGAATTAGAATCGTTTAAGGGAAGTGTACGGTAGTGTTTTGGCAGAAAATTGTTTTGTTTCGAAAATCGAGCAATTCGGTGATAAGTCGACAGCGGTGGAATGTTAGCGATTGCCGTATGTTGCATCATGTTCAGCGCATCGAATCACCCCTATACAGTGAATTTGGAGCATTTAAGAGAAATGTAGGGTAGTTTTTTTGGAGGAAAACACGTTTATGCGATATTCGTGCGTTTCACGATCAGAAAAGCACGTTTTTCACAGCCCTGACTCTTTTGATGATAACTCGGGAACGGTCGAATGTTAGTCTTTGCGATATGTTGCATCGTGTTCGGCGCATCGAATTAACCCTATACAGTGAATTTGAAGCGTTTAAGGGAAGTGTACGGTAGTGTTTTGCCAGAAAATTCGTTTTTTCGAAAATCGAGCAATTCGGTGATAACTCGCGAACGGTCGAATGTTAACAATTGCCGTATTTTGCATCGTGTTCAGCGCATCGAATTATCCCTATACACTGGATTTGAAGTGTTTAAGGGAAGTGTACGGTAGTGTTTGGGCAGAAAATTGCTTTTTTCGAAAATCGAGCAATACGCTGATAACTCGACAGCGGTGGAATGTTAGTGATTGCCGTAGGTTGCATCGTGTTGAGCGCATCGAAGTACCCCTACACAGTGAATTAGAAGCGTTTATGGGAAGTGTACGGTAGTGTTTTGGCAGAAAATTGCTTTTTTCGAAAATCGAACAATTCGGTGATAACTCGACAGCGGTGGAATGTTAGCGATTGCCGTATGTTGCATCGTATTCAGCGCATCGAATTACCGCTATACAGTGAATTTGAAGCGTTTAAGGGAAGTGTACGGTAGTGTTTTGCCAGAAAATTCGTTTTTTCGAAAATCGAGCAATTCGATGATACCTCGAGAACGGTCGAATGTTAGCGTTTGCCGTATGTTGCATCGTGTTCAGCTCATCGAATTAACCATATACAGTGAATTTCAAACGTTTAAGAGAAGTGTACGGTAGTGTTTTTGGCAGAAATGGTTTTTTTTCGAAAATCGAGTAATTCGGTGATAACTCGACAACGGTGGAATGTGAGCGTTTGCCGTATGTTGCATCGTTTTCAGCGCATCGAATTATCCCTATGGAATGAATTTGATGCGTTTAAGGGAAGGGTACGGTAGTGTTTTGGCAGAAATTGTGTTTTTCGAAAATCCAGCAATTCGGTGATAACTCGCGAACGGTCGAATGTTAGCCTTTGCCGTATATTGCATCATTTTCAGCGCATCGAATTACCACTATACAGTGAATTTGAAGCGTTTAAGGGAAGTGTACGGTAGTGTTGTGGCAGAAACTGTTTTTTTCGAAAATCCAGCAATTCGGTGATAACTCGCGAACGGTCGAATGTTGCCTTTGCCGTATGTTGCATCATGTTCAGCGCATCGAATTACCCCTTTACAGTGGATTTGAAGTGGTTACGGGAAGTGTACGGTAGTGTTTTTGAAGGAAAACCCGTTAATGCGATATTCGTGCGTTTCTCGGGCGGAAAAGCACGTTTTTCACAGTCCTCACTGTTTCGATCATAACTCGAGAACGATCGAATGTTAGCATTTGCCGTATGTTGCATCGTGTTCCGCTCATCGAATTAACCATCTACAGTGAATTTCAAACGTTGAAGAGAAGTGTACGGTAGTGTTTTTGGCAGAAATTGTTTTTTTTTCGAAAATCGAGCAATTCGGTGATAACTCAAGAACGGTCGAATATTAGTGTTTGCCGTATGTTGCATTGTGTTCAGCACATCGAATTACCCCTATACAGTGAATTTGAAGCGTTTAAGAGAGGTGTACGGTAGTGTTTAGGCAGAAATTGTTTTTTCGAAAATCGAGCAATTCGGTGATAACTCGCGAACGGTCCAATGTTAACAATTGCCGTATGTTACATCGTGTTCAGCGCATCGAATTATCCCTATACACTGGATTTGAAGTGTTGAAGGGAAGTGTACGGTAGTGTTTTGGCAGAAAATTGCTTTTTTCGAAAATCGAGCAATTCGGTGATAACTCGACAGCGGTGAAATGTTAGCAATTGCCGTATGTTGCATCGTGTTCAGCGCATCGAATTACCCCTATACAGTGAATTAGAAGCGTTTAAGGGAAGTATACGGTAGTGTTTTGGCAGAAAATGGCTTTTTTCGAAAATCGAACAAATCGGTGAAAACTCGAGAGCGGTCGAATGTTAGCGAGTGCCGTATGTTGCATCGTGTTCAGCGCATCGAATTATCCCTATACACTGGATTTGAAGTGTTCAAGGGAAGTGTACGGTAGTGTTTTGGCAGAAAATTGCTTTTGTCGAAAATCGAGCAATTCGGTGATAACTCGACAGCGGTGAAATGTTAGCAATTGCCGTATGTTGTATCGTTTTCAGCGCATCGAATTACCCCTATACAGTGAATTAGGAGCGTTTAAGGGAAGTGTACGGTAGTGTTTTGGCAGAATATTGCTTTTTTCGAAAATCGAGCAATTCGGTGATAAGTCGACAGCGGTGGAATGTTAGCGTTTGCCGTATGTTGCATCGTGTTCAGCGCATCGAATTACCCCTATACAGTGAATTTGAAGCGTTTAAGGGAAGTGTACGGTAGTGTTTTGCCAGAAAATTCGTTTTTTCGAAAATCGAGCAATTCGGTGATAACTCGCGAACGGTCCAATGTTAACAATTGCCGTATGTTACATCGTGTTCAGCGCATCGAATTATCCCTATACACTGGATTTGAAGTGTTTAAGGGAAGTGTACGGTAGTGTTTTGGCAGAACAATGCTTTTTTCGAAAATCGAGCAATTCGGTGATAACTCGCGAACGGTCGAATGTTAGCGTTTGCCGTATGTTGCATCGTGTTCAGCGCATCGAATTACCCCTATACAGTGAATTAGAGGCGTTTAAGGGAAGTGTACGGTAGTGTTTTGGCAGAAAATTGCTTTTTTCGAAAATCGAGCAATTCGGTGATAACTCGACAGCGGTGAAATGTTAGCAATTGCCGTATGTTGCATCGTGTTCAGCGCATCGAATTACCGCTATACAGTGAATTTGAAGCGTTTAAGGGAAGTGTACGGTAGTGTTTTGGCAGAAAATTCGTTTTTTGGAAAATCGAGCACTTCGGTGATAACTCGTGAAAGGTCGAATGTTAGCGTTTGCCGTATGTTGCATCGTGTTCAGCGCATCGAATTACCCCTATACAGTAAATTAGAAGCGTTTAAGGGAAGTGTACGGTAGTGTTTTGGCAGAAAATTGCTTTTTTCGAAAATCGAGCAATTCGGTGATAAGTCGACAGCGGTGGAATGTTAGCGATTGCCGTATGTTGCATCGTGTTCAGCGCCTCGACTTACCCCTATACAGTGAATTAGAAGCGTTTAAGGGAAGTGTGCGGTAGTGTTTTGGCAGAACATTGCTTTTTTCGAAAATCGAGCGATTCGGTGATAACTCGCGAACGGTCGAATGTTAACAATTGCCGTATGTTGCATCGCGTTCAGCGCATCGAATTACCCCTAGACAGTGAATTAGAAGCGTTTATGGGAAGTGTACTGTAGTGTTTTGGCAGAAAATGGCTTTTTTGGAAAATCGAACAATTCGGTGATAACTCGACAGCGGTGGAATGTTAGCGATTTCCGTATGTTGCATCGTGTTCAGCGCATCGAATTACCCCTATACAGTGAGTTTGGAGCATTTAAGAGAAATGTAGGGTAGTTTTTTTGGAGAAAAACCCGTTTATGCGATATTCGTGCGTTTCACGATCAGAAAAGCACGTTTTTCACAGTCCTGACTCTTTTGATGATAACACGGGAACGGTCGAATGTTGGTCTTTGCGGTATGTTGCATCGCGTTCAGCGCATCGAATTACCCCTATGCAGTGAATTTGAAGTGTTTAAGGGAAGTGTACGGTAGTGTTTTGGCAGAACAATGCTTTTTTCGAAAATCGAGCAATTCGGTGATAACTCGCGAACGGTCGAATGTTAGCGTTTGCCGTATGTTGCATCGTGTTCAGCGCATCGAATTACCCCTATACAGTGAATTAGAGGCGTTTAAGGGAAGTGTACGGTAGTGTTTTGGCAGAAAATTGCTTTTTTCGAAAATCGAGCAATTCGGTGATAACTCGACAGCGGTGAAATGTTAGCAATTGCCGTATGTTGCATCGTGTTCAGCGCATCGAATTACCGCTATACAGTGAATTTGAAGCGTTTAAGGGAAGTGTACGGTAGTGTTTTGGCAGAAAATTCGTTTTTTGGAAAATCGAGCACTTCGGTGATAACTCGTGAAAGGTCGAATGTTAGCGTTTGCCGTATGTTGCATCGTGTTCAGCGCATCGAATTACCCCTATACAGTAAATTAGAAGCGTTTAAGGGAAGTGTACGGTAGTGTTTTGGCAGAAAATTGCTTTTTTCGAAAATCGAGCAATTCGGTGATAAGTCGACAGCGGTGGAATGTTAGCGATTGCCGTATGTTGCATCGTGTTCAGCGCCTCGACTTACCCCTATACAGTGAATTAGAAGCGTTTAAGGGAAGTGTGCGGTAGTGTTTTGGCAGAACATTGCTTTTTTCGAAAATCGAGCGATTCGGTGATAACTTGCGAACGGTCGAATGTTAACAATTGCCGTATGTTGCATCGCGTTCAGCGCATCGAATTACCCCTAGACAGTGAATTAGAAGCGTTTATGGGAAGTGTACTGTAGTGTTTTGGCAGAAAATGGCTTTTTTGGAAAATCGAACAATTCGGTGATAACTCGACAGCGGTGGAATGTTAGCGATTTCCGTATGTTGCATCGTGTTCAGCGCATCGAATTACCCCTATACAGTGAGTTTGGAGCATTTAAGAGAAATGTAGGGTAGTTTTTTTGGAGAAAAACCCGTTTATGCGATATTCGTGCGTTTCACGATCAGAAAAGCACGTTTTTCACAGTCCTGACTCTTTTGATGATAACACGGGAACGGTCGAATGTTGGTCTTTGCGGTATGTTGCATCGCGTTCAGCGCATCGAATTACCCCTATGCAGTGAATTTGAAGCGTTTAAGGAAGTGTACGGTAGTGTTTTGGAAGAAAATTGTTTTTTTCGAAAATCGAGCAACTCGATGATACCTCGAGAACGGTCGAATGTTAGCGTTTGCCGTATGTTGCATCGTGTTCAGCTCATCGAATTAACCATATACAGTGAATTTCAAACGTTTAAGAGAAGTGTACGGTAGTGTTTTTGGCAGAAATGGTTTTTTTCGAAAATCGAGTAATTCGGTGATAACTCGACAACGGTCGAATGTGAGCGTTTGCCGTATGTTGCATCGTTTTCAGCGCATCGAATTATCCCTATGGAATGAATTTGATGCGTTTAAGGGAAGGGTACGGTAGTGTTTTGGCAGAAATTGTGTTTTTCGAAAATCCAGCAATTCGGTGATAACTCGCGAACGGTCGAATGTTAGCCTTTGCTGTATATTGCATCATGTTCAGCGCATCGAATTACCACTATACAGTGAATTTGAAGCGTTTAAGGGAAGTGTACGGTAGTGTTGTGGCAGAAACTGTTTTTTTCGAAAATCCAGCAATTCGGTGATAACTCGCGAACGGTCGAATGTTGCCTTTGCCGTATGTTGCATCATGTTCAGCGCATCGAATTACCCCTTTACAGTGGATTTGAAGTGGTTACGGGAAGTGTACGGTAGTGTTTTTGAAGGAAAACCCGTTAATGCGATATTCGTGCGTTTCTCGGGCGGAAAAGCACGTTTTTCACAGTCCTCACTGTTTCGATCATAACTCGAGAACGATCGAATGTTAGCGTTTGCCGTATGTTGCATCGTGTTCCGCTCATCGAATTAACCATCTACAGTGAATTTCAAACGTTGAAGAGAAGTGTACGGTAGTGTTTTTGGCAGAAATTGTTTTTTTTCGAAAATCGAGCAATTCGGTGATAACTCAAGAACGGTCGAATGTTAGCGTTTGCCGTATGTTGCATCGCGTTCAGCGCATCGAATTATCCCTATACACTGGATTTGAAGTGTTCAAGGGAAGTGTACGGTAGTGTTTTGGCAGAAAATTGCTTTTGTCGAAAATCGAGCAATTCGGTGATAACTCGACAGCGGTGAAATATTAGCAATTGCCGTATGTTGTATCGTGTTCAGCGCATCGAATTACCCCTATACAGTGAATTAGGAGCGTTTAAGGGAAGTGTACGGTAGTGTTTTGGCAGAATATTGCTTTTTTCGAAAATCGAGCAATTCGGTGATAAGTCGACAGCGGTGGAATGTTAGCGTTTGCCGTATGTTGCATCGTGTTCAGCGCATCGAATTAGCCCTATACAGTGAATTAGAGGCGTTTAAGGGAAGTGTACGGTAGTGTTTTGGCAGAAAATTGCTTTTTTCGAAAATCGAGCAATTCGGTGATAACTCGACAGCGGTGAAATGTTAGCAATTGCCGTATGTTGCATCGTGTTCAGCGCGTCGAATTACCCCTATACAGTAAATTAGCAGCGTTGCAGGCAAGTGTACGGTAGTGTTTTGTCAGAAAATTGCTTTTTTCGAAAATCGAGCAATTCGGCGATAACTCGACAGCGGTGGAATGTTAGCGATTGCCATATGTTGCATCATGTTCAGCGCATCGAATTACCCCTATACAGTGAATTTGGAGCATTTAAGAGAAATGTAGGGTAGTTTTTTTGGAGGAAAACCCGTTTATGCGATAGTCGTGCGTTTGACGATCAGAAAAGCACGTTTTTCACAGTCCTGACTCTTTTGATGATAACTCGGGAACGGTCGAATGTTAGTCTTTGCGGTATGTTGCATCGTGTTCGGCGCATCGAATTAACCCTATGCAGTGAATTTGCAGCGTTTAAGGGAAGTGTACGGTAGTGTTTTGCCAGAAAATTCGTTTTTTCGAAAATCGAGCAATTCGGTGATAACTCGACAACGGTCGAATGTTAGCGTTGGCTGTATGTTGCATCGTGTTCAGCGCATCGAATTATCCCTATACACTGGATTTGAAGTGTTTAAGGGAAGTGCACGGTAGTGTTTTGGATGAAAATTGTTTTTTTCGAAAATCGAGCATTTCGATGATAACTCGAGAACGATCGAATGTTAGCGTTTGCCGTATGTTGCATCGCGTTCAGCGCATCGAATTATCCCTATACACTAGATTTGAAGTGTTTAAGGGAAGTGTACGGTAGTGTTTTGGCAGAATATTGCTTTTTTCGAAAATCGAGCAATTCGGTGATAACTCGCGAACGGTCGAATGTTAGCGTTTGCCGTATGTTGCATCGCGTTCAGCGCATCGAATTACCCCTATATAGTGAATTTGGAGCATTTAAGCGAAATGTAGGGTAGTTTTTTTGGAGGAAAACCCGTTTATGCGATATTCGTGCATTTCACGATCACAAAAGCACGTTGTTCACATTCCTGACTCTTTTGATGATAACACGGGAACGGTCGAATGTTAACAATTGCCGTATGTTGCATCGCGTTCAGCGCATCGAATTATCCCTATACACAGGATTTGAAGTGTTTAAGGGAAGTGCACGGTAGTGTTTTGGATGAAAATTGTTTTTTTCGAAAATCGAGCATTTCGATGATAACTCGTGAAAGTTCGAATGTTAGCCTTTGCCGTATATCGCATCGTGTTCAGCGCATCGACTTACCCCTACAGAGTGAATTTGAAGTGTTCAAGGGAAGTGTACGGTAGTGTTTTGGCAGAAAATTGCTTTTGTCGAAAATCGAGCAATTCGGTGATAACTCGACAGCGGTGAAATATTAGCAATTGCCGTATGTTGTATCGTGTTCAGCGCATCGAATTACCCCTATACAGTGAATTAGGAGCGTTTAAGGGAAGTGTACGGTAGTGTTTTGGCAGAATATTGCTTTTTTCGAAAATCGAGCAATTCGGTGATAAGTCGACAGCGGTGGAATGTTAGCGTTTGCCGTATGTTGCATCGTGTTCAGCGCATCGAATTACCCCTATACAGTGAATTAGAGGCGTTTAAGGGAAGTGTACGGTAGTGTTTTGGCAGAAAATTGCTTTTTTCGAAAATCGAACAATTCGGTGATAACGCGAGAGCGGTCGAATGTTAGCGAGTGCCGTATGTTGCATCGTGTTCAGCGCATCGACTTATCCCTACAGAGTGAATTTGAAGCGGTTAAGGGAAGTGTACGGTAGTGTTTTGCCAGAAAATTCGTTTTTTCGAAAATCGAGCAATTCGGTGATAACTCGCGAACGGTCGAATGTTAACAATTGCCGTATGTTGCATCGTGTTCAGCACATCGAATTGTCCCTATATACTGGATTTGAAGTGTTTAAGGGAAGTGTACGGTAGTGTTTTGGCAGAATATTGCTTTTTTCGAAAATCGAGCACTTCGGTGATAACTCGTGAACGGTGAATGTTAGCGTTTGCCGTATGTTGCGTCGTGTTCAGCGCATCGAATTACCCCTATACAGTGAATTAGAATCGTTTAAGGGAAGTGTACGGTAGTGTTTTGGCAGAAAATTGTTTTGTTTCGAAAATCGAGCAATTCGGTGATAAGTCGACAGCGGTGGAATGTTAGCGATTGCCGTATGTTGCATCATGTTCAGCGCATCGAATCACCCCTATACAGTGAATTTGGAGCATTTAAGAGAAATGTAGGGTAGTTTTTTTGGAGGAAAACACGTTTATGCGATATTCGTGCGTTTCACGATCAGAAAAGCACGTTTTTCACAGCCCTGACTCTTTTGATGATAACTCGGGAACGGTCGAATGTTAGTCTTTGCGATATGTTGCATCGTGTTCGGCGCATCGAATTAACCCTATACAGTGAATTTGAAGCGTTTAAGGGAAGTGTACGGTAGTGTTTTGCCAGAAAATTCGTTTTTTCGGAAATCGAGCAATTCGGTGATAACTCGCGAACGGTCGAATGTTAACAATTGCCGTATTTTGCATCGTGTTCAGCGCATCGAATTATCCCTATACACTGGATTTGAAGTGTTTAAGGGAAGTGTACGGTAGTGTTTGGGCAGAAAATTGCTTTTTTCGAAAATCGAGCAATACGCTGATAACTCGACAGCGGTGGAATGTTAGTGATTGCCGTATGTTGCATCGTGTTGAGCGCATCGAAGTACCCCTACACAGTGAATTAGAAGCGTTTATGGGAAGTGTACGGTAGTGTTTTGGCAGAAAATTGCTTTTTTCGAAAATCGAGCAATTCGGTGATAACTCGACAGCGGTGAAATGTTAGCAATTGCCGTATGTTGCATCGTGTTCAGCGCATCGAATTACCGCTATACAGTGAATTTGAAGCGTTTAAGGGAAGTGTACGGTAGTGTTTTGGCAGAAAATTCGTTTTTTGGAAAATCGAGCACTTCGGTGATAACTCGTGAAAGGTCGAATCTTAGCGTTTGCCGTATGTCGCATCGTGTTCAGCGCATCGAATTACCCCTATACAGTAAATTAGAAGCGTTTAAGGGAAGTGTACGGTAGTGTTTTGGCCGAAAATTGCTTTTTTGGAAAATCGAGCACTTCGGTGATAACTCGTGAAAGGTCGAATATTAGCGTTTGCCGTATGTTGCATCGTGTTCAGCGCATCGAAGTACCCCTATACAGTGAATTAGAGGCGTTTAAGGGAAGTGTACGGCAGTGTTTTGGCAGAAAATGGCTTTTTTCGAAAATCGAACAATTCGGTGATAACGCGAGAGCGGTCGAATGTTAGCGAGTGCCGTATGTTGCATCGTGTTCAGCGCATCGAATTACCGCTATACAGTGAATTTGAAGCGTTTAAGGGAAGTGTACGGTAGTGTTTTGCCAGAAAATTCGTTTTTTCGAAAATCGAGCAATTCGATGATACCTCGAGAACGGTCGAATGTTAGCGTTTGCCGTATGTTGCATCGTGTTCAGCTCATCGAATTAACCATATACAGTGAATTTCAAACGTTTAAGAGAAGTGTACGGTAGTGTTTTTGGCAGAAATGGTTTTTTTTCGAAAATCGAGTAATTCGGTGATAACTCGACAACGGTGGAATGTGAGCGTTTGCCGTATGTTGCATCGTTTTCAGCGCATCGAATTATCCCTATGGAATGAATTTGATGCGTTTAAGGGAAGGGTACGGTAGTGTTTTGGCAGAAATTGTGTTTTTCGAAAATCCAGCAATTCGGTGATAACTCGCGAACGGTCGAATGTTAGCCTTTGCCGTATATTGCATCATTTTCAGCGCATCGAATTACCACTATACAGTGAATTTGAAGCGTTTAAGGGAAGTGTACGGTAGTGTTGTGGCAGAAACTGTTTTTTTCGAAAATCCAGCAATTCGGTGATAACTCGCGAACGGTCGAATGTTGCCTTTGCCGTATGTTGCATCATGTTCAGCGCATCGAATTACCCCTTTACAGTGGATTTGAAGTGGTTACGGGAAGTGTACGGTAGTGTTTTTGAAGGAAAACCCGTTAATGCGATATTCGTGCGTTTCTCGGGCGGAAAAGCACGTTTTTCACAGTCCTCACTGTTTCGATCATAACTCCAGAACGATCGAATGTTAGCATTTGCCGTATGTTGCATCGTGTTCCGCTCATCGAATTAACCATCTACAGTGAATTTCAAACGTTGAAGAGAAGTGTACGGTAGTGTTTTTGGCAGAAATTGTTTTTTTTTCGAAAATCGAGCAATTCGGTGATAACTCAAGAACGGTCGAATATTAGTGTTTGCCGTATGTTGCATTGTGTTCAGCACATCGAATTACCCCTATACAGTGAATTTGAAGCGTTTAAGAGAGGTGTACGGTAGTGTTTAGGCAGAAATTGTTTTTTCGAAAATCGAGCAATTCGGTGATAACTCGCGAACGGTCCAATGTTAACAATTGCCGTATGTTACATCGTGTTCAGCGCATCGAATTATCCCTATACACTGGATTTGAAGTGTTGAAGGGAAGTGTACGGTAGTGTTTTGGCAGAAAATTGCTTTTTTCGAAAATCGAGCAATTCGGTGATAACTCGACAGCGGTGAAATGTTAGCAATTGCCGTATGTTGCATCGTGTTCAGCGCATCGAATTACCCCTATACAGTGAATTAGAAGCGTTTAAGGGAAGTATACGGTAGTGTTTTGGCAGAAAATGGCTTTTTTCGAAAATCGAACAAATCGGTGAAAACTCGAGACCGGTCGAATGTTAGCGAGTGCCGTATGTTGCATCGTGTTCAGCGCATCGAATTATCCCTATACACTGGATTTGAAGTGTTCAAGGGAAGTGTACGGTAGTGTTTTGGCAGAAAATTGCTTTTGTCGAAAATCGAGCAATTCGGTGATAACTCGCGAACGGTCCAATGTTAACAATTGCCGTATGTTACATCGTGTTCAGCCCATCGAATTATCCCTATACACTGGATTTGAAGTGTTTAAGGGAAGTGTACGGTAGTGTTTTGGCAGAACAATGCTTTTTTCGAAAATCGAGCAATTCGGTGATAACTCGCGAACGGTCGAATGTTAGCGTTTGCCGTATGTTGCATCGTGTTCAGCGCATCGAATTACCCCTATACAGTGAATTAGAGGCGTTTAAGGGAAGTGTACGGTAGTGTTTTGGCAGAAAATTGCTTTTTTCGAAAATCGAGCAATTCGGTGATAACTCGACAGCGGTGAAATGTTAGCAATTGCCGTATGTTGCATCGTGTTCAGCGCATCGAATTACCGCTATACAGTGAATTTGAAGCGTTTAAGGGAAGTGTACGGTAGTGTTTTGGCAGAAAATTCGTTTTTTGGAAAATCGAGCACTTCGGTGATAACTCGTGAAAGGTCGAATGTTAGCGTTTGCCGTATGTTGCATCGTGTTCAGCGCATCGAATTACCCCTATACAGTAAATTAGAAGCGTTTAAGGGAAGTGTACGGTAGTGTTTTGGCAGAAAATTGCTTTTTTCGAAAATCGAGCAATTCGGTGATAAGTCGACAGCGGTGGAATGTTAGCGATTGCCGTATGTTGCATCGTGTTCAGCGCCTCGACTTACCCCTATACAGTGAATTAGAAGCGTTTAAGGGAAGTGTGCGGTAGTGTTTTGGCAGAACATTGCTTTTTTCGAAAATCGAGCGATTCGGTGATAACTCGCGAACGGTCGAATGTTAACAATTGCCGTATGTTGCATCGCGTTCAGCGCATCGAATTACCCCTAGACAGTGAATTAGAAGCGTTTATGGGAAGTGTACTGTAGTGTTTTGGCAGAAAATGGCTTTTTTGGAAAATCGAACAATTCGGTGATAACTCGACAGCGGTGGAATGTTAGCGATTTCCGTATGTTGCATCGTGTTCAGCGCATCGAATTACCCCTATACAGTGAGTTTGGAGCATTTAAGAGAAATGTAGGGTAGTTTTTTTGGAGAAAAACCCGTTTATGCGATATTCGTGCGTTTCACGATCAGAAAAGCACGTTTTTCACAGTCCTGACTCTTTTGATGATAACACGGGAACGGTCGAATGTTGGTCTTTGCGGTATGTTGCATCGCGTTCAGCGCATCGAATTACCCCTATGCAGTGAATTTGAAGTGTTGAAGGGGAGTGTACGGTAGTGTTTTGGCAGAAAATTGCTTTTTTCGAAAATCGAGCAATTCGGTGATAACTCGACAGCGGTGAAATGTTAGCAATTGCCGTATGTTGCATCGTGTTCAGCGCATCGAATTACCCCTATACAGTGAATTAGAAGCGTTTAAGGGAAGTATACGGTAGTGTTTTGGCAGAAAATGGCTTTTTTCGAAAATCGAACAAATCGGTGAAAACTCGAGAGCGGTCGAATGTTAGCGAGTGCCGTATGTTGCATCGTGTTCAGCGCATCGAATTATCCCTATACACTGGATTTGAAGTGTTCAAGGGAAGTGTACGGTAGTGTTTTGGCAGAAAATTGCTTTTGTCGAAAATCGAGCAATTCGGTGATAACTCGACAGCGGTGAAATGTTAGCAATTGCCGTATGTTGTATCGTTTTCAGCGCATCGAATTACCCCTATACAGTGAATTAGGAGCGTTTAAGGGAAGTGTACGGTAGTGTTTTGGCAGAATATTGCTTTTTTCGAAAATCGAGCAATTCGGTGATAAGTCGACAGCGGTGGAATGTTAGCGTTTGCCGTATGTTGCATCGTGTTCAGCGCATCGAATTACCCCTATACAGTGAATTTGAAGCGTTTAAGGGAAGTGTACGGTAGTGTTTTGCCAGAAAATTCGTTTTTTCGAAAATCGAGCAATTCGGTGATAACTCGCGAACGGTCCAATGTTAACAATTGCCGTATGTTACATCGTGTTCAGCGCATCGAATTATCCCTATACACTGGATTTGAAGTGTTTAAGGGAAGTGTACGGTAGTGTTTTGGCAGAACAATGCTTTTTTCGAAAATCGAGCAATTCGGTGATAACTCGCGAACGGTCGAATGTTAGCGTTTGCCGTATGTTGCATCGTGTTCAGCGCATCGAATTACCCCTATACAGTGAATTAGAGGCGTTTAAGGGAAGTGTACGGTAGTGTTTTGGCAGAAAATTGCTTTTTTCGAAAATCGAGCAATTCGGTGATAACTCGACAGCGGTGAAATGTTAGCAATTGCCGTATGTTGCATCGTGTTCAGCGCATCGAATTACCGCTATACAGTGAATTTGAAGCGTTTAAGGGAAGTGTACGGTAGTGTTTTGGCAGAAAATTCGTTTTTTGGAAAATCGAGCACTTCGGTGATAACTCGTGAAAGGTCGAATGTTAGCGTTTGCCGTATGTTGCATCGTGTTCAGCGCATCGAATTACCCCTATACAGTAAATTAGAAGCGTTTAAGGGAAGTGTACGGTAGTGTTTTGGCAGAAAATTGCTTTTTTCGAAAATCGAGCAATTCGGTGATAAGTCGACAGCGGTGGAATGTGAGCGATTGCCGTATGTTGCATCGTGTTCAGCGCCTCGACTTACCCCTATACAGTGAATTAGAAGCGTTTAAGGGAAGTGTGCGGTAGTGTTTTGGCAGAACATTGCTTTTTTCGAAAATCGAGCGATTCGGTGATAACTCGCGAACGGTCGAATGTTAACAATTGCCGTATGTTGCATCGCGTTCAGCGCATCGAATTACCCCTAGACAGTGAATTAGAAGCGTTTATGGGAAGTGTACTGTAGTGTTTTGGCAGAAAATGGCTTTTTTGGAAAATCGAACAATTCGGTGATAACTCGACAGCGGTGGAATGTTAGCGATTTCCGTATGTTGCATCGTGTTCAGCGCATCGAATTACCCCTATACAGTGAGTTTGGAGCATTTAAGAGAAATGTAGGGTAGTTTTTTTGGAGAAAAACCCGTTTATGCGATATTCGTGCGTTTCACGATCAGAAAAGCACGTTTTTCACAGTCCTGACTCTTTTGATGATAACACGGGAACGGTCGAATGTTGGTCTTTGCGGTATGTTGCATCGCGTTCAGCGCATCGAATTACCCCTATGCAGTGAATTTGAAGTGTTTAAGGGAAGTGTACGGTAGTGTTTTGGCAGAACAATGCTTTTTTCGAAAATCGAGCAATTCGGTGATAACTCGCGAACGGTCGAATGTTAGCGTTTGCCGTATGTTGCATCGTGTTCAGCGCATCGAATTACCCCTATACAGTGAATTAGAGGCGTTTAAGGGAAGTGTACGGTAGTGTTTTGGCAGAAAATTGCTTTTTTCGAAAATCGAGCAATTCGGTGATAACTCGACAGCGGTGAAATGTTAGCAATTGCCGTATGTTGCATCGTGTTCAGCGCATCGAATTACCGCTATACAGTGAATTTGAAGCGTTTAAGGGAAGTGTACGGTAGTGTTTTGGCAGAAAATTCGTTTTTTGGAAAATCGAGCACTTCGGTGATAACTCGTGAAAGGTCGAATGTTAGCGTTTGCCGTATGTTGCATCGTGTTCAGCGCATCGAATTACCCCTATACAGTAAATTAGAAGCGTTTAAGGGAAGTGTACGGTGGTGTTTTGGCAGAAAATTGCTTTTTTCGAAAATCGAGCAATTCGGTGATAAGTCGACAGCGGTGGAATGTTAGCGATTGCCGTATGTTGCATCGTGTTCAGCGCCTCGACTTACCCCTATACAGTGAATTAGAAGCGTTTAAGGGAAGTGTGCGGTAGTGTTTTGGCAGAACATTGCTTTTTTCGAAAATCGAGCGATTCGGTGATAACTCGCGAACGGTCGAATGTTAACAATTGCCGTATGTTGCATCGCGTTCAGCGCCTCGAATTACCCCTAGACAGTGAATTAGAGGCGTTTATGGGAAGTGTACTGTAGTGTTTTGGCAGAAAATGGCTTTTTTGGAAAATCGAACAATTCGGTGATAAGTCGACAGCGGTGGAATGTTAGCGTTTGCCGTATGTTGCATCGTGTTCAGCGCATCGAATTACCCCTATACAGTAAATTAGAAGCGTTTAAGGGAAGTGTACGGTGGTGTTTTGGCAGAAAATTGCTTTTTTCGAAAATCGAGCAATTCGGTGATAACTCGACAGCGGTGAAATGTTAGCAATTGCCGTATGTTGCATCGTGTTCAGCGCATCGAATTACCGCTATACAGTGAATTTGAAGCGTTTAAGGGAAGTGTACGGTAGTGTTTTGGCAGAAAATTCGTTTTTTGGAAAATCGAGCACTTCGGTGATAACTCGTGAAAGGTCGAATGTTAGCGTTTGCCGTATGTTGCATCGTGTTCAGCGCATCGAATTACCCCTATACAGTAAATTAGAAGCGTTTAAGGGAAGTGTACGGTGGTGTTTTGGCAGAAAATTGCTTTTTTCGAAAATCGAGCAATTCGGTGATAAGTCGACAGCGGTGGAATGTTAGCGATTGCCGTATGTTGCATCGTGTTCAGCGCCTCGACTTACCCCTATACAGTGAATTAGAAGCGTTTAAGGGAAGTGTGCGGTAGTGTTTTGGCAGAACATTGCTTTTTTCGAAAATCGAGCGATTCGGTGATAACTCGCGAACGGTCGAATGTTAACAATTGCCGTATGTTGCATCGCGTTCAGCGCCTCGAATTACCCCTAGACAGTGAATTAGAGGCGTTTATGGGAAGTGTACTGTAGTGTTTTGGCAGAAAATGGCTTTTTTGGAAAATCGAACAATTCGGTGATAACTCGACAGCGGTGGAATGTTAGCGATTTCCGTATGTTGCATCGTGTTCAGCGCATCGAATTACCCCTATACAGTGAGTTTGGAGCATTTAAGAGAAATGTAGGGTAGTTTTTTTGGAGAAAAACCCGTTTATGCGATATTCGTGCGTTTCACGATCAGAAAAGCACGTTTTTCACAGTCCTGACTCTTTTGATGATAACACGGGAACGGTCGAATGTTGGTCTTTGCGGTATGTTGCATCGCGTTCAGCGCATCGAATTACCCCTATGCAGTGAATTTGAAGCGTTTAAGGAAGTGTACGGTAGTGTTTTGGAAGAAAATTGTTTTTTTCGAAAATCGAGCAATTCGATGATACCTCGAGAACGGTCGAATGTTAGCGTTTGCCGTATGTTGCATCGTGTTCAGCTCATCGAATTAACCATATACAGTGAATTTCAAAAGTTTAAGAGAAGTGTACGGTAGTGTTTTTGGCAGAAATGGTTTTTTTTCGAAAATCGAGTAATTCGGTGATAACTCGACAACGGTCGAATGTGAGCGTTTGCCGTATGTTGCATCGTTTTCAGCGCATCGAATTATCCCTATGGAATGAATTTGATGCGTTTAAGGGAAGGGTACGGTAGTGTTTTGGCAGAAATTGTGTTTTTCGAAAATCCAGCAATTCGGTGATAACTCGCGAACGGTCGAATGTTAGCCTTTGCCGTATATTGCATCATGTTCAGCGCATCGAATTACCACTATACAGTGAATTTGAAGCGTTTAAGGGAAGTGTACGGTAGTGTTGTGGCAGAAACTGTTTTTTTCGAAAATCCAGCAATTCGGTGATAACTCGCGAACGGTCGAATGTTGCCTTTGCCGTATGTTGCATCATGTTCAGCGCATCGAATTACCCCTTTACAGTGGATTTGAAGTGGTTACGGGAAGTGTACGGTAGTGTTTTTGAAGGAAAACCCGTTAATGCGATATTCGTGCGTTTCTCGGGCGGAAAAGCACGTTTTTCACAGTCCTCACTGTTTCGATCATAACTCGAGAACGATCGAATGTTAGCGTTTGCCGTATGTTGCATCGTGTTCCGCTCATCGAATTAACCATCTACAGTGAATTTCAGACGTTGAAGAGAAGTGTACGGTAGTGTTTTTGGCAGAAATTGTTTTTTTTTCGAAAATCGAGCAATTCGGTGATAACTCAAGAACGGTCGAATGTTAGCGTTTGCCGTATGTTGCATCGCGTTCAGCGCATCGAATTATCCCTATACACTGGATTTGAAGTGTTCAAGGGAAGTGTACGGTAGTGTTTTGGCAGAAAATTGCTTTTGTCGAAAATCGAGCAATTCGGTGATAACTCGACAGCGGTGAAATATTAGCAATTGCCGTATGTTGTATCGTGTTCAGCGCATCGAATTACCCCTATACAGTGAATTAGGAGCGTTTAAGGGAAGTGTACGGTAGTGTTTTGGCAGAATATTGCTTTTTTCGAAAATCGAGCAATTCGGTGATAAGTCGACAGCGGTGGAATGTTAGCGTTTGCCGTATGTTGCATCGTGTTCAGCGCATCGAATTACCCCTATACAGTGAATTAGAGGCGTTTAAGGGAAGTGTACGGTAGTGTTTTGGCAGAAAATTGCTTTTTTCGAAAATCGAGCAATTCGGTGATAACTCGACAGCGGTGAAATGTTAGCAATTGCCGTATGTTGCATCGTGTTCAGCGCGTCGAATTACCCCTATACAGTAAATTAGCAGCGTTGCAGGCAAGTGTACGGTAGTGAATTTGGAGCATTTAAGAGAAATGTAGGGTAGTTTTTTTGGAGGAAAACCCGTTTATGCGATAGTCGTGCGTTTGACGATCAGAAAAGCACGTTTTTCACAGTCCTGACTCTTTTGATGATAACTCGGGAACGGTCGAATGTTAGTCTTTGCGGTATGTTGCATCGTGTTCGGCGCATCGAATTAACCCTATACAGTGAATTTGCAGCGTTTAAGGGAAGTGTACGGTAGTGTTTTGCCAGAAAATTCGTTTTTTCGAAAATCGAGCAATTCGGTGATAACTCGACAACGGTCGAATGTTAGCGTTTGCCGTATGTTGCATCGTGTTCAGCGCATCGAATTACCCCTATACAGTAAATTAGAAGCGTTTAAGGGAAGTGTACGGTAGTGTTTTGGCAGAAAATTGCTTTTTTCGAAAATCGAGCAATTCGGTGATAAGTCGACAGCGGTGGAATGTGAGCGATTGCCGTATGTTGCATCGTGTTCAGCGCCTCGACTTACCCCTATACAGTGAATTAGAAGCGTTTAAGGGAAGTGTGCGGTAGTGTTTTGGCAGAACATTGCTTTTTTCGAAAATCGAGCGATTCGGTGATAACTCGCGAACGGTCGAATGTTAACAATTGCCGTATGTTGCATCGCGTTCAGCGCATCGAATTACCCCTAGACAGTGAATTAGAAGCGTTTATGGGAAGTGTACTGTAGTGTTTTGGCAGAAAATGGCTTTTTTGGAAAATCGAACAATTCGGTGATAACTCGACAGCGGTGGAATGTTAGCGATTTCCGTATGTTGCATCGTGTTCAGCGCATCGAATTACCCCTATACAGTGAGTTTGGAGCATTTAAGAGAAATGTAGGGTAGTTTTTTTGGAGAAAAACCCGTTTATGCGATATTCGTGCGTTTCACGATCAGAAAAGCACGTTTTTCACAGTCCTGACTCTTTTGATGATAACACGGGAACGGTCGAATGTTGGTCTTTGCGGTATGTTGCATCGCGTTCAGCGCATCGAATTACCCCTATGCAGTGAATTTGAAGTGTTTAAGGGAAGTGTACGGTAGTGTTTTGGCAGAACAATGCTTTTTTCGAAAATCGAGCAATTCGGTGATAACTCGCGAACGGTCGAATGTTAGCGTTTGCCGTATGTTGCATCGTGTTCAGCGCATCGAATTACCCCTATACAGTGAATTAGAGGCGTTTAAGGGAAGTGTACGGTAGTGTTTTGGCAGAAAATTGCTTTTTTCGAAAATCGAGCAATTCGGTGATAACTCGACAGCGGTGAAATGTTAGCAATTGCCGTATGTTGCATCGTGTTCAGCGCATCGAATTACCGCTATACAGTGAATTTGAAGCGTTTAAGGGAAGTGTACGGTAGTGTTTTGGCAGAAAATTCGTTTTTTGGAAAATCGAGCACTTCGGTGATAACTCGTGAAAGGTCGAATGTTAGCGTTTGCCGTATGTTGCATCGTGTTCAGCGCATCGAATTACCCCTATACAGTAAATTAGAAGCGTTTAAGGGAAGTGTACGGTGGTGTTTTGGCAGAAAATTGCTTTTTTCGAAAATCGAGCAATTCGGTGATAAGTCGACAGCGGTGGAATGTTAGCGATTGCCGTATGTTGCATCGTGTTCAGCGCCTCGACTTACCCCTATACAGTGAATTAGAAGCGTTTAAGGGAAGTGTGCGGTAGTGTTTTGGCAGAACATTGCTTTTTTCGAAAATCGAGCGATTCGGTGATAACTCGCGAACGGTCGAATGTTAACAATTGCCGTATGTTGCATCGCGTTCAGCGCCTCGAATTACCCCTAGACAGTGAATTAGAGGCGTTTATGGGAAGTGTACTGTAGTGTTTTGGCAGAAAATGGCTTTTTTGGAAAATCGAACAATTCGGTGATAAGTCGACAGCGGTGGAATGTTAGCGTTTGCCGTATGTTGCATCGTGTTCAGCGCATCGAATTACCCCTATACAGTAAATTAGAAGCGTTTAAGGGAAGTGTACGGTGGTGTTTTGGCAGAAAATTGCTTTTTTCGAAAATCGAGCAATTCGGTGATAACTCGACAGCGGTGAAATGTTAGCAATTGCCGTATGTTGCATCGTGTTCAGCGCATCGAATTACCGCTATACAGTGAATTTGAAGCGTTTAAGGGAAGTGTACGGTAGTGTTTTGGCAGAAAATTCGTTTTTTGGAAAATCGAGCACTTCGGTGATAACTCGTGAAAGGTCGAATGTTAGCGTTTGCCGTATGTTGCATCGTGTTCAGCGCATCGAATTACCCCTATACAGTAAATTAGAAGCGTTTAAGGGAAGTGTACGGTGGTGTTTTGGCAGAAAATTGCTTTTTTCGAAAATCGAGCAATTCGGTGATAAGTCGACAGCGGTGGAATGTTAGCGATTGCCGTATGTTGCATCGTGTTCAGCGCCTCGACTTACCCCTATACAGTGAATTAGAAGCGTTTAAGGGAAGTGTGCGGTAGTGTTTTGGCAGAACATTGCTTTTTTCGAAAATCGAGCGATTCGGTGATAACTCGCGAACGGTCGAATGTTAACAATTGCCGTATGTTGCATCGCGTTCAGCGCCTCGAATTACCCCTAGACAGTGAATTAGAGGCGTTTATGGGAAGTGTACTGTAGTGTTTTGGCAGAAAATGGCTTTTTTGGAAAATCGAACAATTCGGTGATAACTCGACAGCGGTGGAATGTTAGCGATTTCCGTATGTTGCATCGTGTTCAGCGCATCGAATTACCCCTATACAGTGAGTTTGGAGCATTTAAGAGAAATGTAGGGTAGTTTTTTTGGAGAAAAACCCGTTTATGCGATATTCGTGCGTTTCACGATCAGAAAAGCACGTTTTTCACAGTCCTGACTCTTTTGATGATAACACGGGAACGGTCGAATGTTGGTCTTTGCGGTATGTTGCATCGCGTTCAGCGCATCGAATTACCCCTATGCAGTGAATTTGAAGCGTTTAAGGAAGTGTACGGTAGTGTTTTGGAAGAAAATTGTTTTTTTCGAAAATCGAGCAATTCGATGATACCTCGAGAACGGTCGAATGTTAGCGTTTGCCGTATGTTGCATCGTGTTCAGCTCATCGAATTAACCATATACAGTGAATTTCAAAAGTTTAAGAGAAGTGTACGGTAGTGTTTTTGGCAGAAATGGTTTTTTTCGAAAATCGAGTAATTCGGTGATAACTCGACAACGGTCGAATGTGAGCGTTTGCCGTATGTTGCATCGTTTTCAGCGCATCGAATTATCCCTATGGAATGAATTTGATGCGTTTAAGGGAAGGGTACGGTAGTGTTTTGGCAGAAATTGTGTTTTTCGAAAATCCAGCAATTCGGTGATAACTCGCGAACGGTCGAATGTTAGCCTTTGCCGTATATTGCATCATGTTCAGCGCATCGAATTACCACTATACAGTGAATTTGAAGCGTTTAAGGGAAGTGTACGGTAGTGTTGTGGCAGAAACTGTTTTTTTCGAAAATCCAGCAATTCGGTGATAACTCGCGAACGGTCGAATGTTGCCTTTGCCGTATGTTGCATCATGTTCAGCGCATCGAATTACCCCTTTACAGTGGATTTGAAGTGGTTACGGGAAGTGTACGGTAGTGTTTTTGAAGGAAAACCCGTTAATGCGATATTCGTGCGTTTCTCGGGCGGAAAAGCACGTTTTTCACAGTCCTCACTGTTTCGATCATAACTCGAGAACGATCGAATGTTAGCGTTTGCCGTATGTTGCATCGTGTTCCGCTCATCGAATTAACCATCTACAGTGAATTTCAGACGTTGAAGAGAAGTGTACGGTAGTGTTTTTGGCAGAAATTGTTTTTTTTCGAAAATCGAGCAATTCGGTGATAACTCAAGAACGGTCGAATGTTAGCGTTTGCCGTATGTTGCATCGCGTTCAGCGCATCGAATTATCCCTATACACTGGATTTGAAGTGTTCAAGGGAAGTGTACGGTAGTGTTTTGGCAGAAAATTGCTTTTGTCGAAAATCGAGCAATTCGGTGATAACTCGACAGCGGTGAAATATTAGCAATTGCCGTATGTTGTATCGTGTTCAGCGCATCGAATTACCCCTATACAGTGAATTAGGAGCGTTTAAGGGAAGTGTACGGTAGTGTTTTGGCAGAATATTGCTTTTTTCGAAAATCGAGCAATTCGGTGATAAGTCGACAGCGGTGGAATGTTAGCGTTTGCCGTATGTTGCATCGTGTTCAGCGCATCGAATTACCCCTATACAGTGAATTAGAGGCGTTTAAGGGAAGTGTACGGTAGTGTTTTGGCAGAAAATTGCTTTTTTCGAAAATCGAGCAATTCGGTGATAACTCGACAGCGGTGAAATGTTAGCAATTGCCGTATGTTGCATCGTGTTCAGCGCGTCGAATTACCCCTATACAGTAAATTAGCAGCGTTGCAGGCAAGTGTACGGTAGTGAATTTGGAGCATTTAAGAGAAATGTAGGGTAGTTTTTTTGGAGGAAAACCCGTTTATGCGATAGTCGTGCGTTTGACGATCAGAAAAGCACGTTTTTCACAGTCCTGACTCTTTTGATGATAACTCGGGAACGGTCGAATGTTAGTCTTTGCGGTATGTTGCATCGTGTTCGGCGCATCGAATTAACCCTATACAGTGAATTTGCAGCGTTTAAGGGAAGTGTACGGTAGTGTTTTGCCAGAAAATTCGTTTTTTCGAAAATCGAGCAATTCGGTGATAACTCGACAACGCTCGAATGTTAGCGTTGGCTGTATGTTGCATCGTGTTCAGCGCATCGAATTATCCCTATACACTGGATTTGAAGTGTTTAAGGGAAGTGCACGGTAGTGTTTTGGATGAAAATTGTTTTTTTCGAAAATCGAGCATTTCGATGATAACTCGAGAACGATCGAATGTTAGCGTTTGCCGTATGTTGCATCGCGTTCAGCGCATCGAATTATCCCTATACACTAGATTTGAAGTGTTTAAGGGAAGTGTACGGTAGTGTTTTGGCAGAATATTGCTTTTTTCGAAAATCGAGCAATTCAGTGATAACTCGCGAACGGTCGAATGTTAGCGTTTGCCGTATGTTGCATCGCGTTCAGCGCATTACCCCTATATAGTGAATTTGGAGCATTTAAGCGAAATGTAGGGTAGTTTTTTTGGAGGAAAACCCGTTTATGCGATATTCGTGCATTTCACGATCACAAAAGCACGTTGTTCACATTCCTGACTCTTTTGATGATAACACGGGAACGGTCGAATGTTAACAATTGCCGTATGTTGCATCGCGTTCAGCGCATCGAATTATCCCTATACACAGGATTTGAAGTGTTTAAGGGAAGTGCACGGTAGTGTTTTGGATGAAAATTGTTTTTTTCGAAAATCGAGCATTTCGATGATAACTCGTGAAAGTTCGAATGTTAGCCTTTGCCGTATATCGCATCGTGTTCAGCGCATCGACTTACCCCTACAGAGTGAATTTGAAGTGTTCAAGGGAAGTGTACGGTAGTGTTTTGGCAGAAAATTGCTTTTGTCGAAAATCGAGCAATTCGGTGATAACTCGACAGCGGTGAAATATTAGCAATTGCCGTATGTTGTATCGTGTTCAGCGCATCGAATTACCCCTATACAGTGAATTAGGAGCGTTTAAGGGAAGTGTACGGTAGTGTTTTGGCAGAATATTGCTTTTTTCGAAAATCGAGCAATTCGGTGATAAGTCGACAGCGGTGGAATGTTAGCGTTTGCCGTATGTTGCATCGTGTTCAGCGCATCGAATTACCCCTATACAGTGAATTAGAGGCGTTTAAGGGAAGTGTACGGTAGTGTTTTGGCAGAAAATTGCTTTTTTCGAAAATCGAACAATTCGGTGATAACGCGAGAGCGGTCGAATGTTAGCGAGTGCCGTATGTTGCATCGTGTTCAGCGCATCGACTTATCCCTACAGAGTGAATTTGAAGCGGTTAAGGGAAGTGTACGGTAGTGTTTTGCCAGAAAATTCGTTTTTTCGAAAATCGAGCAATTCGGTGATAACTCGCGAACGGTCGAATGTTAACAATTGCCGTATGTTGCATCGTGTTCAGCACATCGAATTGTCCCTATATACTGGATTTGAAGTGTTTAAGGGAAGTGTACGGTAGTGTTTTGGCAGAATATTGCTTTTTTCGAAAATCGAGCACTTCGGTGATAACTCGTGAACGGTGAATGTTAGCGTTTGCCGTATGTTGCGTCGTGTTCAGCGCATCGAATTACCCCTATACAGTGAATTAGAATCGTTTAAGGGAAGTGTACGGTAGTGTTTTGGCAGAAAATTGTTTTGCTTCGAAAATCGAGCAATTCGGTGATAAGTCGACAGCGGTGGAATGTTAGCGATTGCCGTATGTTGCATCATGTTCAGCGCATCGAATCACCCCTATACAGTGAATTTGGAGCATTTAAGAGAAATGTAGGGTAGTTTTTTTGGAGGAAAACACGTTTATGCGATATTCGTGCGTTTCACGATCAGAAAAGCACGTTTTTCACAGCCCTGACTCTTTTGATGATAACTCGGGAACGGTCGAATGTTAGTCTTTGCGATATGTTGCATCGTGTTCGGCGCATCGAATTAACCCTATACAGTGAATTTGAAGCGTTTAAGGGAAGTGTACGGTAGTGTTTTGCCAGAAAATTCGTTTTTTTCGAAAATCGAGCAATTCGGTGATAACTCGCGAACGGTCGAATGTTAACAATTGCCGTATTTTGCATCGTGTTCAGCGCATCGAATTATCCCTATACACTGGATTTGAAGTGTTTAAGGGAAGTGTACGGTAGTGTTTGGGCAGAAAATTGCTTTTTTCGAAAATCGAGCAATACGCTGATAACTCGACAGCGGTGGAATGTTAGTGATTGCCGTATGTTGCATCGTGTTGAGCGCATCGAAGTACCCCTACACAGTGAATTAGAAGCGTTTATGGGAAGTGTACGGTAGTGTTTTGGCAGAAAATTGCTTTTTTCGAAAATCGAGCAATTCGGTGATAACTCGACAGCGGTGAAATGTTAGCAATTGCCGTATGTTGCATCGTGTTCAGCGCATCGAATTACCGCTATACAGTGAATTTGAAGCGTTTAAGGGAAGTGTACGGTAGTGTTTTGGCAGAAAATTCGTTTTTTGGAAAATCGAGCACTTCGGTGATAACTCGTGAAAGGTCGAATGTTAGCGTTTGCCGTATGTCGCATCGTGTTCAGCGCATCGAATTACCCCTATACAGTAAATTAGAAGCGTTTAAGGGAAGTGTACGGTAGTGTTTTGGCCGAAAATTGCTTTTTTGGAAAATCGAGCACTTCGGTGATAACTCGTGAAAGGTCGAATATTAGCGTTTGCCGTATGTTGCATCGTGTTCAGCGCATCGAAGTACCCCTATACAGTGAATTAGAGGCGTTTAAGGGAAGTGTACGGCAGTGTTTTGGCAGAAAATGGCTTTTTTCGAAAATCGAACAATTCGGTGATAACGCGAGAGCGGTCGAATGTTAGCGAGTGCCGTATGTTGCATCGTGTTCAGCGCATCGACTTATCCCTACAGAGTGAATTTGAAGCGGTTAAGGGAAGTGTACGGTAGTGTTTTGCCAGAAAATTCGTTTTTTCGAAAATCGAGCAATTCGGTGATAACTCGCGAACGGTCGAATGTTAACAATTGCCGTATGTTGCATCGTGTTCAGCACATCGAATTGTCCCTATATACTGGATTTGAAGTGTTTAAGGGAAGTGTACGGTAGTGTTTTGGCAGAATATTGCTTTTTTCGAAAATCGAGCACTTCGGTGATAACTCGTGAACGGTGAATGTTAGCGTTTGCCGTATGTTGCGTCGTGTTCAGCGCATCGAATTACCCCTATACAGTGAATTAGAATCGTTTAAGGGAAGTGTACGGTAGTGTTTTGGCAGAAAATTGTTTTGTTTCGAAAATCGAGCAATTCGGTGATAAGTCGACAGCGGTGGAATGTTAGCGATTGCCGTATGTTGCATCATGTTCAGCGCATCGAATCACCCCTATACAGTGAATTTGGAGCATTTAAGAGAAATGTAGGGTAGTTTTTTTGGAGGAAAACACGTTTATGCGATATTCGTGCGTTTCACGATCAGAAAAGCACGTTTTTCACAGCCCTGACTCTTTTGATGATAACTCGGGAACGGTCGAATGTTAGTCTTTGCGATATGTTGCATCGTGTTCGGCGCATCGAATTAACCCTATACAGTGAATTTGAAGCGTTTAAGGGAAGTGTACGGTAGTGTTTTGCCAGAAAATTCGTTTTTTTCGAAAATCGAGCAATTCGGTGATAACTCGCGAACGGTCGAATGTTAACAATTGCCGTATTTTGCATCGTGTTCAGCGCATCGAATTATCCCTATACACTGGATTTGAAGTGTTTAAGGGAAGTGTACGGTAGTGTTTGGGCAGAAAATTGCTTTTTTCGAAAATCGAGCAATACGCTGATAACTCGACAGCGGTGGAATGTTAGTGATTGCCGTAGGTTGCATCGTGTTGAGCGCATCGAAGTACCCCTACACAGTGAATTAGAAGCGTTTATGGGAAGTGTACGGTAGTGTTTTGGCAGAAAATTGCTTTTTTCGAAAATCGAACAATTCGGTGATAACTCGACAGCGGTGGAATGTTAGCGATTGCCGTATGTTGCATCGTATTCAGCGCATCGAATTACCGCTATACAGTGAATTTGAAGCGTTTAAGGGAAGTGTACGGTAGTGTTTTGCCAGAAAATTCGTTTTTTCGAAAATCGAGCAATTCGGTGATAACTCGCGAACGGTCGAATGTTAACAATTGCCGTATGTTGCATCGTGTTCAGCACATCGAATTGTCCCTATATACTGGATTTGAAGTGTTTAAGGGAAGTGTACGGTAGTGTTTTGGCAGAATATTGCTTTTTTCGAAAATCGAGCACTTCGGTGATAACTCGTGAACGGTGAATGTTAGCGTTTGCCGTATGTTGCGTCGTGTTCAGCGCATCGAATTACCCCTATACAGTGAATTAGAATCGTTTAAGGGAAGTGTACGGTAGTGTTTTGGCAGAAAATTGTTTTGTTTCGAAAATCGAGCAATTCGGTGATAAGTCGACAGCGGTGGAATGTTAGCGATTGCCGTATGTTGCATCATGTTCAGCGCATCGAATCACCCCTATACAGTGAATTTGGAGCATTTAAGAGAAATGTAGGGTAGTTTTTTTGGAGGAAAACACGTTTATGCGATATTCGTGCGTTTCACGATCAGAAAAGCACGTTTTTCACAGCCCTGACTCTTTTGATGATAACTCGGGAACGGTCGAATGTTAGTCTTTGCGATATGTTGCATCGTGTTCGGCGCATCGAATTAACCCTATACAGTGAATTTGAAGCGTTTAAGGGAAGTGTACGGTAGTGTTTTGCCAGAAAATTCGTTTTTTCGAAAATCGAGCAATTCGGTGATAACTCGCGAACGGTCGAATGTTAACAATTGCCGTATTTTGCATCGTGTTCAGCGCATCGAATTATCCCTATACACTGGATTTGAAGTGTTTAAGGGAAGTGTACGGTAGTGTTTGGGCAGAAAATTGCTTTTTTCGAAAATCGAGCAATACGCTGATAACTCGACAGCGGTGGAATGTTAGTGATTGCCGTAGGTTGCATCGTGTTGAGCGCATCGAAGTACCGCTACACAGTGAATTAGAAGCGTTTATGGGAAGTGTACGGTAGTGTTTTGGCAGAAAATTGCTTTTTTCGAAAATCGAACAATTCGGTGATAACTCGACAGCGGTGGAATGTTAGCGATTGCCGTATGTTGCATCGTATTCAGCGCATCGAATTACCGCTATACAGTGAATTTGAAGCGTTTAAGGGAAGTGTACGGTAGTGTTTTGCCAGAAAATTCGTTTTTTCGAAAATCGAGCAATTCGATGATACCTCGAGAACGGTCGAATGTTAGCGTTTGCCGTATGTTGCATCGTGTTCAGCTCATCGAATTAACCATATACAGTGAATTTCAAACGTTTAAGAGAAGTGTACGGTAGTGTTTTTGGCAGAAATGTTTTTTTTTCGAAAATCGAGTAATTCGGTGATAACTCGACAACGGTGGAATGTGAGCGTTTGCCGTATGTTGCATCGTTTTCAGCGCATCGAATTATCCCTATGGAATGAATTTGATGCGTTTAAGGGAAGGGTACGGTAGTGTTTTGGCAGAAATTGTGTTTTTCGAAAATCCAGCAATTCGGTGATAACTCGCGAACGGTCGAATGTTAGCCTTTGCCGTATATTGCATCATTTTCAGCGCATCGAATTACCACTATACAGTGAATTTGAAGCGTTTAAGGGAAGTGTACGGTAGTGTTGTGGCAGAAACTGTTTTTTTCGAAAATCCAGCAATTCGGTGATAACTCCCGAACGGTCGAATGTTGCCTTTGCCGTATGTTGCATCATGTTCAGCGCATCGAATTACCCCTTTACAGTGGATTTGAAGTGGTTACGGGAAGTGTACGGTAGTGTTTTTGAAGGAAAACCCGTTAATGCGATATTCGTGCGTTTCTCGGGCGGAAAAGCACGTTTTTCACAGTCCTCACTGTTTCGATCATAACTCGAGAACGATCGAATGTTAGCATTTGCCGTATGTTGCATCGTGTTCCGCTCATCGAATTAACCATCTACAGTGAATTTCAAACGTTGAAGAGAAGTGTACGGTAGTGTTTTTGGCAGAAATTGTTTTTTTTTCGAAAATCGAGCAATTCGGTGATAACTCAAGAACGGTCGAATATTAGTGTTTGCCGTATGTTGCATTGTGTTCAGCACATCGAATTACCCCTATACAGTGAATTTGAAGCGTTTAAGAGAGGTGTACGGTAGTGTTTAGGCAGAAATTGTTTTTTCGAAAATCGAGCAATTCGGTGATAACTCGCGAACGGTCCAATGTTAACAATTGCCGTATGTTACATCGTGTTCAGCGCATCGAATTATCCCTATACACTGGATTTGAAGTGTTGAAGGGAAGTGTACGGTAGTGTTTTGGCAGAAAATTGCTTTTTTCGAAAATCGAGCAATTCGGTGATAACTCGACAGCGGTGAAATGTTAGCAATTGCCGTATGTTCCATCGTGTTCAGCGCATCGAATTACCCCTATACAGTGAATTAGAAGCGTTTAAGGGAAGTATACGGTAGTGTTTTGGCAGAAAATGGCTTTTTTCGAAAATCGACCAAATCGGTGAAAACTCGTGAGCGGTCGAATGTTAGCGAGTGCCGTATGTTGCATCGTGTTCAGCGCATCGAATTATCCCTATACACTGGATTTGAAGTGTTCAAGGGAAGTGTACGGTAGTGTTTTGGCAGAAAATTGCTTTTGTCGAAAATCGAGCAATTCGGTGATAACTCGACAGCGGTGAAATGTTAGCAATTGCCGTATGTTGTATCGTGTTCAGCGCATCGAATTACCGCTATACAGTGAATTTGAAGCGTTTAAGGGAAGTGTACGGTAGTGTTTTGGCAGAAAATTCGTTTTTTGGAAAATCGAGCACTTCGGTGATAACTCGTGAAAGGTCGAATGTTAGCGTTTGCCGTATGTTGCATCGTGTTCAGCGCATCGAATTACCCCTATACAGTAAATTAGAAGCGTTTAAGGGAAGTGTACGGTAGTGTTTTGGCAGAAAATTGCTTTTTTCCAAAATCGAGCAATTCGGTGATAAGTCGACAGCGGTGGAATGTTAGCGATTGCCGTATGTTGCATCGTGTTCAGCGCCTCGACTTACCCCTATACAGTGAATTAGAAGCGTTTAAGGGAAGTGTGTGGTAGTGTTTTGGCAGAACATTGCTTTTTTCGAAAATCGAGCGATTCGGTGATAACTCGCGAACGGTCGAATGTTAACAATTGCCGTATGTTGCATCGCGTTCAGCGCATCGAATTACCCCTAGACAGTGAATTAGAAGCGTTTATGGGAAGTGTACTGTAGTGTTTTGGCAGAAAATGGCTTTTTTGGAAAATCGAACAATTCGGTGATAACTCGACAGCGGTGGAATGTTAGCGATTTCCGTATGTTGCATCGTGTTCAGCGCATCGAATTACCCCTATACAGTGAGTTTGGAGCATTTAAGAGAAATGTAGGGTAGTTTTTTTGGAGAAAAACCCGTTTATGCGATATTCGTGCGTTTCACGATCAGAAAAGCACGTTTTTCACAGTCCTGACTCTTTTGATGATAACACGGGAACGGTCGAATGTTGGTCTTTGCGGTATGTTGCATCGCGTTCAGCGCATCGAATTACCCCTATGCAGTGAATTTGAAGCGTTTATGGGAAGTGTACGGTAGTGTTTTGGCAGAAAATTGCTTTTTTCGAAAATCGAGCAATTCGGTGATAACTCGACAGCGGTGAAATGTTAGCAATTGCCGTATGTTGCATCGTGTTCAGCGCATCGAATTACCGCTATACAGTGAATTTGAAGCGTTTAAGGGAAGTGTACGGTAGTGTTTTGGCAGAAAATTCGTTTTTTGGAAAATCGAGCACTTCGGTGATAACTCGTGAAAGGTCGAATGTTAGCGTTTGCCGTATGTCGCATCGTGTTCAGCGCATCGAATTACCCCTATACAGTAAATTAGAAGCGTTTAAGGGAAGTGTACGGTAGTGTTTTGGCCGAAAATTGCTTTTTTGGAAAATCGAGCACTTCGGTGATAACTCGTGAAAGGTCGAATATTAGCGTTTGCCGTATGTTGCATCGTGTTCAGCGCATCGAAGTACCCCTATACAGTGAATTAGAGGCGTTTAAGGGAAGTGTACGGCAGTGTTTTGGCAGAAAATGGCTTTTTTCGAAAATCGAACAATTCGGTGATAACGCGAGAGCGGTCGAATGTTAGCGAGTGCCGTATGTTGCATCGTGTTCAGCGCATCGACTTATCCCTACAGAGTGAATTTGAAGCGGTTAAGGGAAGTGTACGGTAGTGTTTTGCCAGAAAATTCGTTTTTTCGAAAATCGAGCAATTCGGTGATAACTCGCGAACGGTCGAATGTTAACAATTGCCGTATGTTGCATCGTGTTCAGCACATCGAATTGTCCCTATATACTGGATTTGAAGTGTTTAAGGGAAGTGTACGGTAGTGTTTTGGCAGAATATTGCTTTTTTCGAAAATCGAGCACTTCGGTGATAACTCGTGAACGGTGAATGTTAGCGTTTGCCGTATGTTGCGTCGTGTTCAGCGCATCGAATTACCCCTATACAGTGAATTAGAATCGTTTAAGGGAAGTGTACGGTAGTGTTTTGGCAGAAAATTGTTTTGTTTCGAAAATCGAGCAATTCGGTGATAAGTCGACAGCGGTGGAATGTTAGCGATTGCCGTATGTTGCATCATGTTCAGCGCATCGAATCACCCCTATACAGTGAATTTGGAGCATTTAAGAGAAATGTAGGGTAGTTTTTTTGGAGGAAAACACGTTTATGCGATATTCGTGCGTTTCACGATCAGAAAAGCACGTTTTTCACAGCCCTGACTCTTTTGATGATAACTCGGGAACGGTCGAATGTTAGTCTTTGCGATATGTTGCATCGTGTTCGGCGCATCGAATTAACCCTATACAGTGAATTTGAAGCGTTTAAGGGAAGTGTACGGTAGTGTTTTGCCAGAAAATTCGTTTTTTTCGAAAATCGAGCAATTCGGTGATAACTCGCGAACGGTCGAATGTTAACAATTGCCGTATTTTGCATCGTGTTCAGCGCATCGAATTATCCCTATACACTGGATTTGAAGTGTTTAAGGGAAGTGTACGGTAGTGTTTGGGCAGAAAATTGCTTTTTTCGAAAATCGAGCAATACGCTGATAACTCGACAGCGGTGGAATGTTAGTGATTGCCGTAGGTTGCATCGTGTTGAGCGCATCGAAGTACCCCTACACAGTGAATTAGAAGCGTTTATGGGAAGTGTACGGTAGTGTTTTGGCAGAAAATTGCTTTTTTCGAAAATCGAACAATTCGGTGATAACTCGACAGCGGTGGAATGTTAGCGATTGCCGTATGTTGCATCGTATTCAGCGCATCGAATTACCGCTATACAGTGAATTTGAAGCGTTTAAGGGAAGTGTACGGTAGTGTTTTGCCAGAAAATTCGTTTTTTCGAAAATCGAGCAATTCGGTGATAACTCGCGAACGGTCGAATGTTAACAATTGCCGTATGTTGCATCGTGTTCAGCACATCGAATTGTCCCTATATACTGGATTTGAAGTGTTTAAGGGAAGTGTACGGTAGTGTTTTGGCAGAATATTGCTTTTTTCGAAAATCGAGCACTTCGGTGATAACTCGTGAACGGTGAATGTTAGCGTTTGCCGTATGTTGCGTCGTGTTCAGCGCATCGAATTACCCCTATACAGTGAATTAGAATCGTTTAAGGGAAGTGTACGGTAGTGTTTTGGCAGAAAATTGTTTTGTTTCGAAAATCGAGCAATTCGGTGATAAGTCGACAGCGGTGGAATGTTAGCGATTGCCGTATGTTGCATCATGTTCAGCGCATCGAATCACCCCTATACAGTGAATTTGGAGCATTTAAGAGAAATGTAGGGTAGTTTTTTTGGAGGAAAACACGTTTATGCGATATTCGTGCGTTTCACGATCAGAAAAGCACGTTTTTCACAGCCCTGACTCTTTTGATGATAACTCGGGAACGGTCGAATGTTAGTCTTTGCGATATGTTGCATCGTGTTCGGCGCATCGAATTAACCCTATACAGTGAATTTGAAGCGTTTAAGGGAAGTGTACGGTAGTGTTTTGCCAGAAAATTCGTTTTTTCGAAAATCGAGCAATTCGGTGATAACTCGCGAACGGTCGAATGTTAACAATTGCCGTATTTTGCATCGTGTTCAGCGCATCGAATTATCCCTATACACTGGATTTGAAGTGTTTAAGGGAAGTGTACGGTAGTGTTTGGGCAGAAAATTGCTTTTTTCGAAAATCGAGCAATACGCTGATAACTCGACAGCGGTGGAATGTTAGTGATTGCCGTAGGTTGCATCGTGTTGAGCGCATCGAAGTACCCCTACACAGTGAATTAGAAGCGTTTATGGGAAGTGTACGGTAGTGTTTTGGCAGAAAATTGCTTTTTTCGAAAATCGAACAATTCGGTGATAACTCGACAGCGGTGGAATGTTAGCGATTGCCGTATGTTGCATCGTATTCAGCGCATCGAATTACCGCTATACAGTGAATTTGAAGCGTTTAAGGGAAGTGTACGGTAGTGTTTTGCCAGAAAATTCGTTTTTTTCGAAAATCGAGCAATTCGATGATACCTCGAGAACGGTCGAATGTTAGCGTTTGCCGTATGTTGCATCGTGTTCAGCTCATCGAATTAACCATATACAGTGAATTTCAAACGTTTAAGAGAAGTGTACGGTAGTGTTTTTGGCAGAAATGTTTTTTTTTTCGAAAATCGAGTAATTCGGTGATAACTCGACAACGGTGGAATGTGAGCGTTTGCCGTATGTTGCATCGTTTTCAGCGCATCGAATTATCCCTATGGAATGAATTTGATGCGTTTAAGGGAAGGGTACGGTAGTGTTTTGGCAGAAATTGTGTTTTTCGAAAATCCAGCAATTCGGTGATAACTCGCGAACGGTCGAATGTTAGCCTTTGCCGTATATTGCATCATTTTCAGCGCATCGAATTACCACTATACAGTGAATTTGAAGCGTTTAAGGGAAGTGTACGGTAGTGTTGTGGCAGAAACTGTTTTTTTCGAAAATCCAGCAATTCGGTGATAACTCCCGAACGGTCGAATGTTGCCTTTGCCGTATGTTGCATCATGTTCAGCGCATCGAATTACCCCTTTACAGTGGATTTGAAGTGGTTACGGGAAGTGTACGGTAGTGTTTTTGAAGGAAAACCCGTTAATGCGATATTCGTGCGTTTCTCGGGCGGAAAAGCACGTTTTTCACAGTCCTCACTGTTTCGATCATAACTCGAGAACGATCGAATGTTAGCATTTGCCGTATGTTGCATCGTGTTCCGCTCATCGAATTAACCATCTACAGTGAATTTCAAACGTTGAAGAGAAGTGTACGGTAGTGTTTTTGGCAGAAATTGTTTTTTTTTCGAAAATCGAGCAATTCGGTGATAACTCAAGAACGGTCGAATATTAGTGTTTGCCGTATGTTGCATTGTGTTCAGCACATCGAATTACCCCTATACAGTGAATTTGAAGCGTTTAAGAGAGGTGTACGGTAGTGTTTAGGCAGAAATTGTTTTTTCGAAAATCGAGCAATTCGGTGATAACTCGCGAACGGTCCAATGTTAACAATTGCCGTATGTTACATCGTGTTCAGCGCATCGAATTATCCCTATACACTGGATTTGAAGTGTTGAAGGGAAGTGTACGGTAGTGTTTTGGCAGAAAATTGCTTTTTTCGAAAATCGAGCAATTCGGTGATAACTCGACAGCGGTGAAATGTTAGCAATTGCCGTATGTTGCATCGTGTTCAGCGCATCGAATTACCCCTATACAGTGAATTAGAAGCGTTTAAGGGAAGTATACGGTAGTGTTTTGGCAGAAAATGGCTTTTTTCGAAAATCGAACAAATCGGTGAAAACTCGTGAGCGGTCGAATGTTAGCGAGTGCCGTATGTTGCATCGTGTTCAGCGCATCGAATTATCCCTATACACTGGATTTGAAGTGTTCAAGGGAAGTGTACGGTAGTGTTTTGGCAGAAAATTGCTTTTGTCGAAAATCGAGCAATTCGGTGATAACTCGACAGCGGTGAAATGTTAGCAATTGCCGTATGTTGTATCGTGTTCAGCGCATCGAATTACCGCTATACAGTGAATTTGAAGCGTTTAAGGGAAGTGTACGGTAGTGTTTTGGCAGAAAATTCGTTTTTTGGAAAATCGAGCACTTCGGTGATAACTCGTGAAAGGTCGAATGTTAGCGTTTGCCGTATGTTGCATCGTGTTCAGCGCATCGAATTACCCCTATACAGTAAATTAGAAGCGTTTAAGGGAAGTGTACGGTAGTGTTTTGGCAGAAAATTGCTTTTTTCCAAAATCGAGCAATTCGGTGATAAGTCGACAGCGGTGGAATGTTAGCGATTGCCGTATGTTGCATCGTGTTCAGCGCCTCGACTTACCCCTATACAGTGAATTAGAAGCGTTTAAGGGAAGTGTGTGGTAGTGTTTTGGCAGAACATTGCTTTTTTCGAAAATCGAGCGATTCGGTGATAACTCGCGAACGGTCGAATGTTAACAATTGCCGTATGTTGCATCGCGTTCAGCGCATCGAATTACCCCTAGACAGTGAATTAGAAGCGTTTATGGGAAGTGTACTGTAGTGTTTTGGCAGAAAATGGCTTTTTTGGAAAATCGAACAATTCGGTGATAACTCGACAGCGGTGGAATGTTAGCGATTTCCGTATGTTGCATCGTGTTCAGCGCATCGAATTACCCCTATACAGTGAGTTTGGAGCATTTAAGAGAAATGTAGGGTAGTTTTTTTGGAGAAAAACCCGTTTATGCGATATTCGTGCGTTTCACGATCAGAAAAGCACGTTTTTCACAGTCCTGACTCTTTTGATGATAACACGGGAACGGTCGAATGTTGGTCTTTGCGGTATGTTGCATCGCGTTCAGCGCATCGAATTACCCCTATGCAGTGAATTTGAAGTGTTTAAGGGAAGTGTACGGTAGTGTTTTGGCAGAACAATGCTTTTTTCGAAAATCGAGCAATTCGGTGATAACTCGCGAACGGTCGAATGTTAGCGTTTGCCGTATGTTGCATCGTGTTCAGCGCATCGAATTACCCCTATACAGTGAATTAGAGGCGTTTAAGGGAAGTGTACGGTAGTGTTTTGGCAGAAAATTGCTTTTTTCGAAAATCGAGCAATTCGGTGATAACTCGACAGCGGTGGAATGTTAGCGATTTCCGTATGTTGCATCGTGTTCAGCGCATCGAATTACCCCTATACAGTGAGTTTGGAGCATTTAAGAGAAATGTAGGGTAGTTTTTTTGGAGAAAAACCCGTTTATGCGATATTCGTGCGTTTCACGATCAGAAAAGCACGTTTTTCACAGTCCTGACTCTTTTGATGATAACACGGGAACGGTCGAATGTTGGTCTTTGCGGTATGTTGCATCGCGTTCAGCGCATCGAATTACCCCTATGCAGTGAATTTGAAGCGTTTAAGGAAGTGTACGGTAGTGTTTTGGAAGAAAATTGTTTTTTTCGAAAATCGAGCAATTCGATGATACCTCGAGAACGGTCGAATGTTAGCGTTTGCCGTATGTTGCATCGTGTTCAGCTCATCGAATTAACCATATACAGTGAATTTCAAACGTTTAAGAGAAGTGTACGGTAGTGTTTTTGGCAGAAATGGTTTTTTTCGAAAATCGAGTAATTCGGTGATAACTCGACAACGGTCGAATGTGAGCGTTTGCCGTATGTTGCATCGTTTTCAGCGCATCGAATTATCCCTATGGAATGAATTTGATGCGTTTAAGGGAAGGGTACGGTAGTGTTTTGGCAGAAATTGTGTTTTTCGAAAATCCAGCAATTCGGTGATAACTCGCGAACGGTCGAATGTTAGCCTTTGCCGTATATTGCATCATGTTCAGCGCATCGAATTACCACTATACAGTGAATTTGAAGCCTTTAAGGGAAGTGTACGGTAGTGTTGTGGCAGAAACTGTTTTTTTCGAAAATCCAGCAATTCGGTGATAACTCGCGAACGGTCGAATGTTGCCTTTGCCGTATGTTGCATCATGTTCAGCGCATCGAATTACCCCTTTACAGTGGATTTGAAGTGGTTACGGGAAGTGTACGGTAGTGTTTTTGAAGGAAAACCCGTTAATGCGATATTCGTGCGTTTCTCGGGCGGAAAAGCACGTTTTTCACAGTCCTCACTGTTTCGATCATAACTCGAGAACGATCGAATGTTAGCGTTTGCCGTATGTTGCATCGTGTTCCGCTCATCGAATTAACCATCTACAGTGAATTTCAAACGTTGAAGAGAAGTGTACGGTAGTGTTTTTGGCAGAAATTGTTTTTTTCCGAAAATCGAGCAATTCGGTGATAACTCAAGAACGGTCGAATGTTAGCGTTTGCCGTATGTTGCATCGCGTTCAGCGCATCGAATTATCCCTATACACTGGATTTGAAGTGTTCAAGGGAAGTGTACGGTAGTGTTTTGGCAGAAAATTGCTTTTGTCGAAAATCGAGCAATTCGGTGATAACTCGACAGCGGTGAAATATTAGCAATTGCCGTATGTTGTATCGTGTTCAGCGCATCGAATTACCCCTATACAGTGAATTAGGAGCGTTTAAGGGAAGTGTACGGTAGTGTTTTGGCAGAATATTGCTTTTTTCGAAAATCGAGCAATTCGGTGATAAGTCCCCAGCGGTGGAATGTTAGCGTTTGCCGTATGTTGCATCGTGTTCAGCGCATCGAATTATCCCTATACAGTGAATTAGAGGCGTTTAAGGGAAGTGTACGGTAGTGTTTTGGCAGAAAATTGCTTTTTTCGAAAATCGAGCAATTCGGTGATAACTCGACAGCGGTGAAATGTTAGCAATTGCCGTATGTTGCATCGTGTTCAGCGCGTCGAATTACCCCTATACAGTAAATTAGCAGCGTTGGAGGCAAGTGTACGGTAGTGTTTTGTCAGAAAATTGCTTTTTTCGAAAATCGAGCAATTCGGCGATAACTCGACAGCGGTGGAATGTTAGCGATTGCCATATGTTGCATCATGTTCAGCGCATCGAATTACCCCTATACAGTGAATTTGGAGCATTTAAGAGAAATGTAGGGTAGTTTTTTTGGAGGAAAACCCGTTTATGCGATAGTCGTGCGTTTGACGATCAGAAAAGCACGTTTTTCACAGTCCTGACTCTTTTGATGATAACTCGGGAACGGTCGAATGTTAGTCTTTGCGGTATGTTGCATCGTGTTCGGCGCATCGAATTAACCCTATACAGTGAATTTGCAGCGTTTAAGGGAAGTGTACGGTAGTGTTTTGCCAGAAAATTCGTTTTTTCGAAAATCGAGCAATTCGGTGATAACTCGACAACGGTCGAATGTTAGCGTTGGCTGTATGTTGCATCGTGTTCAGCGCATCGAATTATCCCTATACACTGGATTTGAAGTGTTTAAGGGAAGTGCACGGTAGTGTTTTGGATGAAAATTGTTTTTTTCGAAAATCGAGCATTTCGATGATAACTCGAGAACGATCGAATGTTAGCGTTTGCCGTATGTTGCATCGCGTTCAGCGCATCGAATTATCCCTATACACTAGATTTGAAGTGTTTAAGGGAAGTGTACGGTAGTGTTTTGGCAGAATATTGCTTTTTTCGAAAATCGAGCAATTCGGTGATAACTCGCGAACGGTCGAATGTTAGCGTTTGCCGTATGTTGCATCGCGTTCAGCGCATCGAATTACCCCTATATAGTGAATTTGGAGCATTTAAGCGAAATGTAGGGTAGTTTTTTTGGAGGAAAACCCGTTTATGCGATATTCGTGCATTTCACGATCACAAAAGCACGTTGTTCACATTCCTGACTCTTTTGATGATAACACGGGAGCGGTCGAATGTTAACAATTGCCGTATGTTGCATCGCGTTCAGCGCATCGAATTATCCCTATACACAGGATTTGAAGTGTTTAAGGGAAGTGCACGGTAGTGTTTTGGATGAAAATTGTTTTTTTCGAAAATCGAGCATTTCGATGATAACTCGTGAAAGTTCGAATGTTAGCCTTTGCCGTATATCGCATCGTGTTCAGCGCATCGACTTACCCCTACAGAGTGAATTTGAAGTGGTTCCGGGAAGTGTACGGTAGTGTGTTGCCAGAAAATTCGTTTTTTGGAAAATCGAGTATTCCGTTGATAAGTCGAGAACGGTCGAATGTTAGCGTTTGCCGTATGTTGCGTCGTGTTCAGCGCATCGAATTACCCCTATACAGTAAATTAGAAGCGTTTAAGGGAAGTGTACGGTAGCGTTTTGGCAGAAAATTGCTTTTTTCGAAAATCGAGCAATTCGGTGATAACTCAAGAACGGTCGAATGTTAGCGTTTGCCGTGTGTTGCATTGTGTTCAGCACATCAAATTACCCCTACACACTGAATTTGAAGCGTTTAAGGGAAGTGTACGGTAGTGTTTTTGGCCGAAATTGGTTTTTTCGAAAATCGAGCAATTCGATGATAACTCTCGAACGGTCGAATGTTAGCGTTTGCCGTATGTTGCATCATGTTCAGCGCATCGAACTACCCCTATGCAGTGAATTTGAAGCGTTTAAGGGAAGTGTACGGTAGTGTTTTGGAAGAAAATTGTTTTTTTCGAAAATCGAGCAATTCGGTGATAACTCAAGAACGGTCGAATGTTAGCCTTTGCCGTATATTGCATCATGTTCAGCGCATCGAATTACCACTATACAGTGAATTTGAAGCGTTTAAGGGAAGTGTACGGTAGTGTTGTGGCAGAAACTGTTTTTTTCGAAAATCCAGCAATTCGGTGATAACTCGCGAACGGTCGAATGTTGCCTTTGCCGTATGTTGCATCATGTTCAGCGCATCGAATTACCCCTTTACAGTGGATTTGAAGTGGTTACGGGAAGTGTACGGTAGTGTTTTTGAAGGAAAACCCGTTAATGCGATATTCGTGCGTCTCTCGGGCGGATAAGAACGTTTTTCACGGTCCTCACTGTTTCGATCATAACTCGAGAACGATCGAATGTTAGCGTTTGCCGTATGTTGCATCGTGTTCCGCTCATCGAATTAACCATCTACAGTGAATTTCAAACGTTGAAGAGAAGTGTACGGTAGTGTTTTTGGCAGAAATTGTTTTTTTTTCGAAAATCGAGCAATTCGGTGATAACTCAAGAACGGTCGAATATTAGTGTTTGCCGTATGTTGCATTGTGTTCAGCACATCGAATTACCCCTATACAGTGAATTTGAAGCGTTTAAGAGTGGTGTACGGTAGTGTTTAGGCAGAAATTGTTTTTTCGAAAATCGAGCAATTCGGTGATAACTCGAGAACCGTCGAATGTTAGCGCTCGCCGTATGTTGCATCGTGTTCAGTGCATCGAATTACCCCTATACAGTGAATTTGAAGCGTTTAAGAGAAGTGTACGGTAGTGTTTTGGCAGAAATTGTTTTTTTCGAAAATCGAGCAATTCGGTGATAACTCGCGAACGGTCGAATGTTAGCGTTTGCCGTATGTTGCATCGCGTTCAGCGCATCGAATGTCCCCTATACCGTGAATTTGAAGTGGTTACGGGAAGTGTACGGTAGTGTTTTTGAAGGAAAACGCGTTAATGCGATATTCGTGCGTTTGACGGGCAGAAAAGCGTGTTTTTCACAGTCCTCACTGTTTTGATCATAACTCGAGAACCGTCTAATGTTAGCGTTTGCCGTATGTTGCATCGTGTTCAGCGCATCGAATTACCCCTATGCAGTGAATTTGAAGCGTTTAAGGGAAGTGTACGGTAGTGTTTTGGAAGAAAATTGTTTTTTTCGAAAATCGAGCAATTCGATGATAACTCGAAAACGGTCGAATGTTAGCGTTTGCCGTACGTTGCACCGTGTTCAGCCCAGCGAATTACCCCTATACAGTGAATTTGAAGCGTGTGAGGGAAGTGTACGTTAGTGTTTTTGGCAGAAATTGTTTTTTTCGAAAATGGAGCCATGCGGTGATAACTCGAGAACGGTCGAATGTTAGCGTTTGCGGTATGTTGCATCATGTTCAGGGCATCGAATTATCCCTTTACAGTGGATTTGAAGTGGTTACGGGAAGTGTACGGTAGTGTTTTTGAAGGAAAACCCGTTAATGCGATATTCGTGCGTTTCACGGGCAGAAAAGCACGTTTTTCACAGTCCTCACTGTTTTGATCATAACTCGAGAACGATCGAATGTTAGCGTTTGCCGTATCTTGCTTCGTGTTCAGCGCATGGAATTGTCCCTATACACTGGATTTGAAGCGTTTAAGAGAGGTGTACGGTAGTGTTTTGGCAGAAAATTGCTTTTTTCGAAAATCGAGCAATTCGGTGATAACTCGACAGCGGTGAAATGTTAGCAATTGCCGTATGTTGCATCGTGTTCAGCGCATCGAATTACCCCTATACACTGTATTTGAAGTGTTTAAGGGAAGTGCACGGTTGTGTTTTGGCAGAACATTGCTTTTTTCGAAAATCGAGCAATTCGGTGATAACTCGCGAACGGTCGAATGGTAGCGTTTGCCGTATGTTGCATCGTGTTCAGCGCATCGAATTACCCCTATACAGTGAATTAGAGGCGTTTAAGGGAAGTGTACGGTAGTGTTTTGGCAGAAAATTGCTTTTTTGGAAAATCGAGCAATTCGGTGATAAGTCGACAGCGGTGGAATGTTAGCAATTGCCGTATGTTGCATCGTGTTCAGCGCATCGAATTACCCCTATACAGTGAATTAGAAGCGTTTAAGGGAAATGTACGGTAGTGTTTTGGCAGAAAATGGCTTTTTTCGAAAATCGAACAATTCGGTGATAACTCGAGAGCGGTGGAATGTTAACGAGTGCCGTATGTTGCATAGTGTTCAGCGCATCGAATTATCCCTATACACTGGATTTGAAGTGTTCAAGGGAAGTGTACGGTAGTGTTTTGGCAGAAAATTGCGTATTTCGAAAATCGAGCAATTCGGTGATAACTCGACAGCCGTGAAATGTTAGCGTTTGCCGTATGTTGCATCGTGTTTAGCGCATCGAATTACCCCTATACAGTGAATTTGAAGCGTTTAAGGGAAGTGTACGGTAGTGTTTTGCCAGAAAATTCGTTTTTTCGAAAATCGAGCAATTCGGTGGTAACTCGCGAACGGTCGAATGTTAACAATTGCCGTATGTTGCATCGTGTTCAGCACATCGAATTATCCCTATACACTGGATTTGAAGTGTTTAAGGGAAGTGTACGGTAGTGTTTTGGCAGAATATTGCTTTTCGAAAATCGAGCAATTCGGTGATAACTCGGGAACGGTCGAATGTTAGTCTTTGCGGTATGTTGCATCGTGTTCGGCGCATCGAATTAACCCTATACAGTGAATTTGAAGCGTTTAAGGGAAGTGTGCGGTAGTGTTTTGCCAGAAAATTCGTTTTTTCGAAAATCGAGCAATTCGGTGATAACTCGCGAACGGTCGAATGTTAACAATTGCCGTATTTTGCATCGTGTTCAGCGCATCGAATTATCCCTATACACTGGATTTGAAGTGTTTAGGGGAAGTGTACGGTAGTGTTTTGGCAGAATATTGCTTTTTTCGAAAATCGAACAATTCGGTGATAACTCGAGAGCGGTCGAATGTTAACGAGTGCCGTATGTTGCATAGTGTTCAGCGCATCGAATTATCCCTATACACTGGATTTGAAGTGTTCAAGGGAAGTGTACGGTAGTGTTTTGGCAGAAAATTGCGTTTTTCGAAAATCGAGCAATTCGGTGATAAGTCGACAGCGGTGGAATGTTAGCGTTTGCCGTATGTTGCATCGTGTTCAGCGCATCGAATTACCCCTATACAGTGAATTTGAAGCGTTTAAGGGAAGTGTACGGTAGTGTTTTGGAAGAAAATTGTTTTTTTCGAAAATCGAGCAATTCGGTGATAACTCAAGAACGGTCGAATGTTAGCCTTTGCCGTATATTGCATCATGTTCAGCGCATCGAATTACCACTATACAGTGAATTTGAAGCGTTTAAGGGAAGTGTACGGTAGTGTTGTGGCAGAAACTGTTTTTTTCGAAAATCCAGCAATTCGGTGATAACTCGCGAACGGTCGAATGTTGCCTTTGCCGTATGTTGCATCATGTTCAGCGCATCGAATTACCCCTTTACAGTGGATTTGAAGTGGTTACGGGAAGTGTACGGTAGTGTTTTTGAAGGAAAACCCGTTAATGCGATATTCGTGCGTTTCTCGGGCGGAAAAGAACGTTTTTCACGGTCCTCACTGTTTCGATCATAACTCGAGAACGATCGAATGTTAGCGTTTGCCGTATGTTGCATCGTGTTCCGCTCATCGAATTAACCATCTACAGTGAATTTCAAACGTTGAAGAGAAGTGTACGGTAGTGTTTTTGGCAGAAATTGTTTTTTTTTCGAAAATCGAGCAATTCGGTGATAACTCAAGAACGGTCGAATATTAGTGTTTGCCGTATGTTGCATTGTGTTCAGCACATCGAATTACCCCTATACAGTGAATTTGAAGCGTTTAAGAGAGGTGTACGGTAGTGTTTAGGCAGAAATTGTTTTTTCGAAAATCGAGCAATTCGGTGATAACTCGAGAACCGTCGAATGTTAGCGCTCGCCGTATGTTGCATCGTGTTCAGTGCATCGAATTACCCCTATACAGTGAATTTGAAGCGTTTAAGAGAAGTGTACGGTAGTGTTTTGGCAGAAATTGTTTTTTTCGAAAATCGAGCAATTCGGTGATAACTCGCGAACGGTCGAATGTTAGCGTTGGCTGTATGTTGCATCGTGTTCAGCGCATCGAAGTACCCCTACACAGTGAATTAGAAGCATTTATAGGAAGTGTACGGTAGTGTTTTGGCAGAAAATTGCTTTTTTCGAAAATCGAGCAATTCGGTGATAACTAGACAGCGGTGAAATGTTAGCAATTGCCGTATGTTGCATCGTGTTCAGCGCATCGAATTACCCCTATACAGTGAATTAGAAGCGTTTAAGGGAAGTATACAGTTGTGTTTTGGCAGAAAATGGCTTTTTTCGAAAATCGAACAAATCGGTGAAAACTCGAGAGCGGTCGAATGTTAGCGAGTGCCGTATGTTGCATCGTGTTCAGCGCATCGAATTATCCCTATACACTGGATTTGAAGTGTTGAAGGGAAGTGTACCGTAGTGTTTTGGCAGAAAATTGCTTTTGTCGAAAATCGAGCAATTCGGTGATAACTCGACAGCGGTGAAATGTTAGCACTTGCCGTATGTTGTATCGTGTTCAGCGCATCGAATTACCCCTATACACTGTATTTGAAGTGTTTAAGGGAAGTGCACGGTTGTGTTTTGGCAGAACATTGCTTTTTTCGAAAATCGAGCAATTCGGTGATAAGTCGACAGCGGTGGAATGTTAGCAATTGCCGTATGTTGCATCGTGTTCAGCGCATCGAATTACCCCTATACAGTGAATTAGAAGCGTTTAAGGGAAATGTACGGTAGTGTTTTGGCAGAAAATGGCTTTTTTCGAAAATCGAACAATTCGCTGATAACTCGAGAGCGGTCGAATGTTAACGAGTGCCGTATGTTGCATAGTGTTCAGCGCATCGAATTATCCCTATACACTGGATTTGAAGTGTTCAAGGGAAGTGTACGGTAGTGTTTTGGCAGAATATTGCTTTTCGAAAATCGAGCAATTCGGTGATAACTCGGGAACGGTCGAATGTTAGTCTTTGCGGTATGTTGCATCGTGTTCGGCGCATCGAATTAACCCTATACAGTGAATTTGAAGCGTTTAAGGGAAGTGTGCGGTAGTGTTTTGCCAGAAAATTCGTTTTTTCGAAAATCGAGCAATTCGGTGATAACTCGCGGACGGTCGAATGTTAACAATTGCCGTATTTTGCATCGTGTTCAGCGCATCGAATTATCCCTATACACTGGATTTGAAGTGTTTAGGGGAAGTGTACGGTAGTGTTTTGGCACAATATTGCTTTTTTCGAAAATCGAACAATTCGGTGATAACTCGAGAGCGGTCGAATGTTAACGAGTGCCGTATGTTGCATAGTGTTCAGCGCATCGAATTATCCCTATACACTGGATTTGAAGTGTTCAAGGGAAGTGTACGGTAGTGTTTTGGCAGAAAATTGCGTTTTTCGAAAATCGAGCAATTCGGTGATAAGTCGACAGCGGTGGAATGTTAGCGTTTGCCGTATGTTGCATCGTGTTCAGCGCATCGAATTACCCCTATACAGTGAATTTGAAGCGTTTAAGGGAAGTGTACGGTAGTGTTTTGCCAGAAAATTCGTTTTTTCGAAAATCGAGTAATTCGGTGATAACTCGACAACGGTCGAATGTTAGCGTTGGCCGTATGTTGCATCGTATTCAGCGCATCGAATTATTCCTATACACTGGATTTGAAGTGTTTAAGGGAAGTGCACGGTAGTGTTTTGGCAGAACAATGCTTTTTTCGAAAATCGAGCAATTCGGTGATAACTCGCGAACGGTCGAATGTTAGCGTTTGCCGTATGTTGCATCGTGATCAGCGCATCGAATTACCCCTATGCAGTGAATTTGAAGCGTTTAGGAGAAGTATACGGTAGTGTTTTTGGCAGAAATTGGTTTTTTCGAAAATCGAGCAATTCGGTGATAACTCAAGAACGGTCGAATGTTAGCGTTTGCCGTGTGTTGCATTGTGTTCAGCACATCAAATTACCCCTACACACTGAATTTGAAGCGTTTAAGGGAAGTGTACGGTAGTGTTTTTGGCCGAAATTGGTTTTTTCGAAAATCGAGCAATTCGATGATAACTCTCGAACGGTCGAATGTTAGCGTTTGCCGTATGTTGCATCATGTTCAGCGCATCGAATTACCCCTATGCAGTGAATTTGAAGCGTTTAAGGGAAGTGTACGGTAGTGTTTTGGAAGAAAATTGTTTTTTTCGAAAATCGAGCAATTCGGTGATAACTCAAGAACGGTCGAATGTTAGCCTTTGCCGTATATTGCATCATGTTCAGCGCATCGAATTACCACTATACAGTGAATTTGAAGCGTTTAAGGGAAGTGTACGGTAGTGTTGTGGCAGAAACTGTTTTTTTCGAAAATCCAGCAATTCGGTGATAACTCGCGAACGGTCGAATGTTGCCTTTGCCGTATGTTGCATCATGTTCAGCGCATCGAATTACCCCTTTACAGTGGATTTGAAGTGGTTACGGGAAGTGTACGGTAGTGTTTTTGAAGGAAAACCCGTTAATGCGATATTCGTGCGTTTCTCGGGCGGAAAAGCACGTTTTTCACAGTCCTCACTGTTTCGATCATAACTCGAGAACGATCGAATGTTAGCGTTTGCCGTATGTTGCATCGTATTCCGCTCATCGAATTAACCATCTACAGTGAATTTCAAACGTTGAAGAGAAGTGTACGGTAGTGTTTTTGGCAGAAATTGTTTTTTTCGAAAATCGAGCAATTCGGTGATAACTCAAGAACGGTCGAATATTAGTGTTTGCCGTATGTTGCATTGTGTTCAGCACATCGAATTACCCCTATACAGTGAATTTGAAGCGTTTAAGAGAGGTGTACGGTAGTGTTTAGGCAGAAATTGTTTTTTCGAAAATCGAGCAATTCGGTGATAACTCGAGAACCGTCGAATGTTAGCGCTCGCCGTATGTTGCATCGTGTTCAGTGCATCGAATTACCCCTATACAGTGAATTTGAAGCGTTTAAGAGAAGTGTACGGTAGTGTTTTGGCAGAAATTGTTTTTTTCGAAAATCGAGCAATTCGGTGATAACTCGAGCACGGTCGAATGTTAGCGTTTGCCGTATGTTGCATCGTGTTCAGCGCATCGAATAACCCCTATACCGTGAATTTGAAGTGGTTACGGGAAGTGTACGGTAGTGTTTTTGAAGGAAAACGCGTTAATGCGATATTCGTGCATTTGACGGGCAGAAAAGCGCGTTTTTCACAGTCCTCACTGTTTTGATCATAACTCGAGAACCGTCTAATGTTAGCATTTGCCGTATGTTGCATCGTGTTCAGCGCATCGAATTACCCCTATGCAGTGAATTTGAAGCGTTTAAGGGAAGTGTACGGTAGTGTTTTGGAAGAAAATTGTTTTTTTCGAAAATCGAGCAATTCGATGATAACTCGAAAACGGTCGAATGTTAGCGTTTGCCGTACGTTGGACCGTGTTCAGCCCAGCGAATTACCCCTATACAGTGAATTTGAAGCGTGTGAGGGAAGTGTACGTTAGTGTTTTTGGCAGAAATTGTTTTTTTCGAAAATGGAGCCATGCGGTGATAACTCGAGAACGGTCGAATGTTAGCGTTTGCGGTATGTTGCATCATGTTCAGGGCATCGAATTATCCCTTTACAGTGGATTTGAAGTGGTTACGGGAAGTGTACGGTAGTGTTTTTGAAGGAAAACCCGTTAATGCGATATTCGTGCGTTTCACGGGCAGAAAAGCACGTTTTTCACAGTCCTCACTGTTTTGATCATAACTCGAGAACGATCGAATGTTAGCGTTTGCCGTATCTTGCTTCGTGTTCAGCGCATGGAATTGTCCCTATACACTGGATTTGAAGTGTTGAAGGGAAGTGTACGGTAGTGTTTTGGCAGAAAATTGCTTTTTTCGAAAATCGAGCAATTCGGTGATAACTCGACAGCGGTGAAATGTTAGCAATTGCCGTATGTTGCATCGCGTTCAGCGCATCGAATTACCCCTATACAGTGAATTAGCAGCGTTTAAGGGAAGTATACGGTAGTGTTTTGGCAGAAAATGGCTTTTTTCGAAAATCGAACAAATCGGTGAAAACTCGAGAGCGGTCGAATGTTAGCGAGTGCCGTATGTTGCATCGTGTTCAGCGCATCGAATTATCCCTATACACTGGATTTGAAGTGTTCAAGGGAAGTGTACGCTAGTGTTTTGGCAGAAAATTGCTTTTGTCGAAAATCGAGCAATTCGGTGATAACTCGACAGCGGTGAAATGTTAGCAATTGCCGTATGTTGTATCGTGTTCAGCGCATCGAATTACCCCTATACAGTGAATCAGAAGCGTTTAAGGGAAGTGTACGGTAGTGTTTTGGCAGAATATTGCTTTTTTCGAAAATCGAGCAATTCGGTGATAAGTCGACAGCGGTGGAATGTTAGCGTTTGCCGTATGTTGCATCGTGTTCAGCGCATCGAATTACCCCTATACAGTGAATTTGAAGCGTTTAAGGGAAGTGTACGGTAGTGTTTTGCCAGAAAATTCGTTTTTTCGAAAATCGAGCAATTCGGTGATAACTCGCGAACGGTCCAATGTTAACAATTGCCGTATGTTACGTCGTGTTCAGCGCATCGACTTATCCCTATACACTGGATTTGAAGTGTTCAAGGGAAGTGTACGGTAGTGTTTTGGCAGAATATTGCTTTTCGAAAATCGAGCAATTCGGTGATAACTCGGGAACGGTCGAATGTTAGTCTTTGCGGTATGTTGCATCGTGTTCAGCGCATCGAATTACCCCTATACAGTGAATTAGAAGCGTTTAAGGGAAGTATACGGTAGTGTTTTGGCAGAAAATGGCTTTTTTCGAAAATCGAACAAATCGGTGAAAACTCGAGAGCGGTCGAATGTTAGCGAGTGCCGTATGTTGCATCGTGTTCAGCGCATCGAATTATCCCTATACACTGGATTTGAAGTGTTGAAGGGAAGTGTACCGTAGTGTTTTGGCAGAAAATTGCTTTTGTCGAAAATCGAGCAATTCGGTGATAACTCGACAGCGGTGAAATGTTAGCACTTGCCGTATGTTGTATCGTGTTCAGCGCATCGAATTACCCCTATACACTGTATTTGAAGTGTTTAAGGGAAGTGCACGGTTGTGTTTTGGCAGAACATTGCTTTTTTCGAAAATCGAGCAATTCGGTGATAAGTCGACAGCGGTGGAATGTTAGCAATTGCCGTATGTTGCATCGTGTTCAGCGCATCGAATTACCCCTATACAGTGAATTAGAAGCGTTTAAGGGAAATGTACGGTAGTGTTTTGGCAGAAAATGGCTTTTTTCGAAAATCGAACAATTCGCTGATAACTCGAGAGCGGTCGAATGTTAACGAGTGCCGTATGTTGCATAGTGTTCAGCGCATCGAATTATCCCTATACACTGGATTTGAAGTGTTCAAGGGAAGTGTACGGTAGTGTTTTGGGAGAATATTGCTTTTCGAAAATCGAGCAATTCGGTGATAACTCGGGAACGGTCGAATGTTAGTCTTTGCGGTATGTTGCATCGTGTTCGGCGCATCGAATTAACCCTATACAGTGAATTTGAAGCGTTTAAGGGAAGTGTGCGGTAGTGTTTTGCCAGAAAATTCGTTTTTTCGAAAATCGAGCAATTCGGTGATAACTCGCGGACGGTCGAATGTTAACAATTGCCGTATTTTGCATCGTGTTCAGCGCATCGAATTATCCCTATACACTGGATTTGAAGTGTTTAGGGGAAGTGTACGGTAGTGTTTTGGCACAATATTGCTTTTTTCGAAAATCGAACAATTCGGTGATAACTCGAGAGCGGTCGAATGTTAACGAGTGCCGTATGTTGCATAGTGTTCAGCGCATCGAATTATCCCTATACACTGGATTTGAAGTGTTCAAGGGAAGTGTACGGTAGTGTTTTGGCAGAAAATTGCGTTTTTCGAAAATCGAGCAATTCGGTGATAAGTCGACAGCGGTGGAATGTTAGCGTTTGCCGTATGTTGCATCGTGTTCAGCGCATCGAATTACCCCTATACAGTGAATTTGAAGCGTTTAAGGGAAGTGTACGGTAGTGTTTTGCCAGAAAATTCGTTTTTTCGAAAATCGAGTAATTCGGTGATAACTCGACAACGGTCGAATGTTAGCGTTGGCCGTATGTTGCATCGTATTCAGCGCATCGAATTATCCCTATACACTGGATTTGAAGTGTTTAAGGGAAGTGCACGGTAGTGTTTTGGCAGAACAATGCTTTTTTCGAAAATCGAGCAATTCGGTGATAACTCGCGAACGGTCGAATGTTAGCGTTTGCCGTATGTTGCATCGTGATCAGCGCATCGAATTACCCCTATGCAGTGAATTTGAAGCGTTTAGGAGAAGTATACGGTAGTGTTTTTGGCAGAAATTGGTTTTTTCGAAAATCGAGCAATTCGGTGATAACTCAAGAACGGTCGAATGTTAGCGTTTGCCGTGTGTTGCATTGTGTTCAGCACATCAAATTACCCCTACACACTGAATTTGAAGCGTTTAAGGGAAGTGTACGGTAGTGTTTTTGGCCGAAATTGGTTTTTTCGAAAATCGAGCAATTCGATGATAACTCTCGAACGGTCGAATGTTAGCGTTTGCCGTATGTTGCATCATGTTCAGCGCATCGAATTACCCCTATGCAGTGAATTTGAAGCGTTTAAGGGAAGTGTACGGTAGTGTTTTGGAAGAAAATTGTTTTTTTCGAAAATCGAGCAATTCGGTGATAACTCAAGAACGGTCGAATGTTAGCCTTTGCCGTATATTGCATCATGTTCAGCGCATCGAATTACCACTATACAGTGAATTTGAAGCGTTTAAGGGAAGTGTACGGTAGTGTTGTGGCAGAAACTGTTTTTTTCGAAAATCCAGCAATTCGGTGATAACTCGCGAACGGTCGAATGTTGCCTTTGCCGTATGTTGCATCATGTTCAGCGCATCGAATTACCCCTTTACAGTGGATTTGAAGTGGTTACGGGAAGTGTACGGTAGTGTTTTTGAAGGAAAACCCGTTAATGCGATATTCGTGCGTTTCTCGGGCGGAAAAGCACGTTTTTCACAGTCCTCACTGTTTCGATCATAACTCGAGAACGATCGAATGTTAGCGTTTGCCGTATGTTGCATCGTGTTCCGCTCATCGAATTAACCATCTACAGTGAATTTCAAACGTTGAAGAGACGTGTACGGTAGTGTTTTTGGCAGAAATTGTTTTTTTTCGAAAATCGAGCAATTCGGTGATAACTCAAGAACGGTCGAATATTAGTGTTTGCCGTATGTTGCATTGTGTTCAGCACATCGAATTACCCCTATACAGTGAATTTGAAGCGTTTAAGAGAGGTGTACGGTAGTGTTTAGGCAGAAATTGTTTTTTCGAAAATCGAGCAATTCGGTGATAACTCGAGAACCGTCGAATGTTAGCGCTCGCCGTATGTTGCATCGTGTTCAGTGCATCGAATTACCCCTATACAGTGAATTTGAAGCGTTTAAGAGAAGTGTACGGTAGTGTTTTGGCAGAAATTGTTTTTTTCGAAAATCGAGCAATTCGGTGATAACTCGAGCACGGTCGAATGTTAGCGTTTGCCGTATGTTGCATCGTGTTCAGCGCATCGAATAACCCCTATACCGTGAATTTGAAGTGGTTACGGGAAGTGTACGGTAGTGTTTTTGAAGGAAAACGCGTTAATGCGATATTCGTGCATTTGACGGGCAGAAAAGCGCGTTTTTCACAGTCCTCACTGTTTTGATCATAACTCGAGAACCGTCTAATGTTAGCATTTGCGGTATGTTGCATCGTGTTCAGCGCATCGAATTACCCCTATGCAGTGAATTTGAAGCGTTTAAGGGAAGTGTACGGTAGTGTTTTGGAAGAAAATTGTTTTTTTCGAAAATCGAGCAATTCGATGATAACTCGAAAACGGTCGAATGTTAGCGTTTGCCGTACGTTGGACCGTGTTCAGCCCAGCGAATTACCCCTATACAGTGAATTTGAAGCGTGTGAGGGAAGTGTACGTTAGTGTTTTTGGCAGAAATTGTTTTTTTCGAAAATGGAGCCATGCGGTGATAACTCGAGAACGGTCGAATGTTAGCGTTTGCGGTATGTTGCATCATGTTCAGGGCATCGAATTATCCCTTTACAGTGGATTTGAAGTGGTTACGGGAAGTGTACGGTAGCGTTTTTGAAGGAAAACCCGTTAATGCGATATTCGTGCGTTTCACGGGCAGAAAAGCACGTTTTTCACAGTCCTCACTGTTTTGATCATAACTCGAGAACGATCGAATGTTAGCGTTTGCCGTATCTTGCTTCGTGTTCAGCGCATGGAATTGTCGCTATACACTGGATTTGAAGTGTTGAAGGGAAGTGTACGGTAGTGTTTTGGCAGAAAATTGCTTTTTTCGAAAATCGAGCAATTCGGTGATAACTCGACAGCGGTGAAATGTTAGCAATTGCCGTATGTTGCATCGCGTTCAGCGCATCGAATTACCCCTATACAGTGAATTAGAAGCGTTTAAGGGAAGTATACGGTAGTGTTTTGGCAGAAAATGGCTTTTTTCGAAAATCGAACAAATCGGTGAAAACTCGAGAGCGGTCGAATGTTAGCGAGTGCCGTATGTTGCATCGTGTTCAGCGCATCGAATTATCCCTATACACTGGATTTGAAGTGTTCAAGGGAAGTGTACGCTAGTGTTTTGGCAGAAAATTGCTTTTGTCGAAAATCGAGCAATTCGGTGATAACTCGACAGCGGTGAAATGTTAGCAATTGCCGTATGTTGTATCGTGTTCAGCGCATCGAATTACCCCTATACAGTGAATCAGAAGCGTTTAAGGGAAGTGTACGGTAGTGTTTTGGCAGAATATTGCTTTTTTCGAAAATCGAGCAATTCGGTGATAAGTCGACAGCGGTGGAATGTTAGCGTTTGCCGTATGTTGCATCGTGTTCAGCGCATCGAATTACCCCTATACAGTGAATTTGAAGCGTTTAAGGGAAGTGTACGGTAGTGTTTTGCCAGAAAATTCGTTTTTTCGAAAATCGAGCAATTCGGTGATAACTCGCGAACGGTCCAATGTTAACAATTGCCGTATGTTACGTCGTGTTCAGCGCATCGACTTATCCCTATACACTGGATTTGAAGTGTTTAAGGGAAGTGTACGGTAGTGTTTTGGCAGAACAATGCTTTTTTCGAAAATCGAGCAATTCGGTGATAACTCGCGAACGGTCGAATGTTAGCGTTTGCCGTATGTTGCATCGTGTTCAGCGCATCGAATTACCCCTATACAGTGAATTAGAGGCGTTTAAGGGAAGTGTACGGTAGTGTTTTGGCAGAAAATTGCTTTTTTCGAAAATCGAGCAATTCGGTGATAACTCGACAGCGGTGAAATGTTAGCAATTGCCGTATGTTGCATCGTGTTCAGCGCATCGAATTACCCCTACACAGTGAATTAGAAGAGTTTATGGGAAGTGTACGGTAGTGTTTTGCCAGAAAATTCGTTTTTTGGAAAATCGAGTAATTCGGTGATAACTCGAGAACGGTCGAATGTTAGCGTTTGCCGTATGTTGCATCGTGTTCAGCGCGTCGAATTACCCCTATACAGTAAATTAGCAGCGTTGCAGGCAAGTGTACGGTAGTGTTTTGTCAGAAAATTGCTTTTTTCGAAACTCGAGCAATTCGGCGATAACTCGACAGCGGTGGAATGTTAGCGATTGCCATATGTTGCATCATGTTCAGCGCATCGAATTACCCCTATACAGTGAATTTGGGGCATTTAAGAGAAATGTAGGGTAGTTTTTTTTGAGGAAAACCCGTTTATGCGATAGTCGTGCGTTTGACGATCAGAAAAGCACGTTTTTCACAGTCCTGACTCTTTTGATGATAACTCGGGAACGGTCGAATGTTAGTCTTTGCGGTATGTTGCATCGTGTTCGGCGCATCGAATTAACCCTATACAGTGAATTTGCAGCGTTTAAGGGAAGTGTACGGTAGTGTTTTGCCAGAAAATTCGTTTTTTCGAAAATCGAGTAATTCGGTGATAACTCGACAACGGTCGAATGTTAGCGTTGGCTGTATGTTGCATCGTGTTCAGCGCATCGAAGTACCCCTACACAGTGAATTAGAAGCATTTATAGGAAGTGTACGGTAGTGTTTTGGCAGAAAATTGCTTTTTTCGAAAATCGAACAATTCGGTGATAACTCGACAGCGGTGGAATGTTAGCGATTGCCGTATGTTGCATCGTATTCAGCGCATCGAATTACCGCTATACAGTGAATTTGAAGCGTTTAAGGGAAGTGTACGGTAGTGTTTTGCCAGAAAATTCGTTTTTTCCAAAATCGAGCAATTCGGTGATAACTCGCGAACGGTCGAATGTTAGCGTTTGCCGTATGTTGCATCGTGTTCAGCGCATCGAATTAGCCCTATACAGTGAATTAGAAGCGTTTAAGGGAAGTGTACGGTAGTGTTTTGGCAGAAAATTGCTTTTTTCGAAAATCGAGCAATTCGGTGATAACTCGACAGCGGTGAAATGTTAGCACTTGCCGTATGTTGTATCGTGTTCAGCGCATCGAATTACCCCTATACACTGTATTTGAAGTGTTTAAGGGAAGTGCACGGTTGTGTTTTGGCAGAACATTGCTTTTTTCGAAAATCGAGCAATTCGGTGATAAGTCGACAGCGGTGGAATGTTAGCAATTGCCGTATGTTGCATCGTGTTCAGCGCATCGAATTACCCCTATACAGTGAATTAGAAGCGTTTAAGGGAAATGTACGGTAGTGTTTTGGCAGAAAATGGCTTTTTTCGAAAATCGAACAATTCGCTGATAACTCGAGAGCGGTCGAATGTTAACGAGTGCCGTATGTTGCATAGTGTTCAGCGCATCGAATTATCCCTATACACTGGATTTGAAGTGTTCAAGGGAAGTGTACGGTAGTGTTTTGGCAGAATATTGCTTTTCGAAAATCGAGCAATTCGGTGATAACTCGGGAACGGTCGAATGTTAGTCTTTGCGGTATGTTGCATCGTGTTCGGCGCATCGAATTAACCCTATACAGTGAATTTGAAGCGTTTAAGGGAAGTGTGCGGTAGTGTTTTGCCAGAAAATTCGTTTTTTTCGAAAATCGAGCAATTCGGTGATAACTCGCGGACGGTCGAATGTTAACAATTGCCGTATTTTGCATCGTGTTCAGCGCATCGAATTATCCCTATACACTGGATTTGAAGTGTTTAGGGGAAGTGTACGGTAGTGTTTTGGCACAATATTGCTTTTTTCGAAAATCGAACAATTCGGTGATAACTCGAGAGCGGTCGAATGTTAACGAGTGCCGTATGTTGCATAGTGTTCAGCGCATCGAATTATCCCTATACACTGGATTTGAAGTGTTCAAGGGAAGTGTACGGTAGTGTTTTGGCAGAAAATTGCGTTTTTCGAAAATCGAGCAATTCGGTGATAAGTCGACAGCGGTGGAATGTTAGCGTTTGCCGTATGTTGCATCGTGTTCAGCGCATCGAATTACCCCTATACAGTGAATTTGAAGCGTTTAAGGGAAGTGTACGGTAGTGTTTTGCCAGAAAATTCGTTTTTTCGAAAATCGAGTAATTCGGTGATAACTCGACAACGGTCGAATGTTAGCGTTGGCCGTATGTTGCATCGTATTCAGCGCATCGAATTATCCCTATACACTGGATTTGAAGTGTTTAAGGGAAGTGCACGGTAGTGTTTTGGCAGAACAATGCTTTTTTCGAAAATCGAGCAATTCGGTGATAACTCGCGAACGGTCGAATGTTAGCGTTTGCCGTATGTTGCATCGTGATCAGCGCATCGAATTACCCCTATGCAGTGAATTTGAAGCGTTTAGGAGAAGTATACGGTAGTGTTTTTGGCAGAAATTGGTTTTTTCGAAAATCGAGCAATTCGGTGATAACTCAAGAACGGTCGAATGTTAGCGTTTGCCGTGTGTTGCATTGTGTTCAGCACATCAAATTACCCCTACACACTGAATTTGAAGCGTTTAAGGGAAGTGTACGGTAGTGTTTTTGGCCGAAATTGGTTTTTTCGAAAATCGAGCAATTCGATGATAACTCTCGAACGGTCGAATGTTAGCGTTTGCCGTATGTTGCATCATGTTCAGCGCATCGAATTACCCCTATGCAGTGAATTTGAAGCGTTTAAGGGAAGTGTACGGTAGTGTTTTGGAAGAAAATTGTTTTTTTCGAAAATCGAGCAATTCGGTGATAACTCAAGAACGGTCGAATGTTAGCCTTTGCCGTATATTGCATCATGTTCAGCGCATCGAATTACCACTATACAGTGAATTTGAAGCGTTTAAGGGAAGTGTACGGTAGTGTTGTGGCAGAAACTGTTTTTTTCGAAAATCCAGCAATTCGGTGATAACTCGCGAACGGTCGAATGTTGCCTTTGCCGTATGTTGCATCATGTTCAGCGCATCGAATTACCCCTTTACAGTGGATTTGAAGTGGTTACGGGAAGTGTACGGTAGTGTTTTTGAAGGAAAACCCGTTAATGCGATATTCGTGCGTTTCTCGGGCGGAAAAGCACGTTTTTCACAGTCCTCACTGTTTCGATCATAACTCGAGAACGATCGAATGTTAGCGTTTGCCGTATGTTGCATCGTGTTCCGCTCATCGAATTAACCATCTACAGTGAATTTCAAACGTTGAAGAGACGTGTACGGTAGTGTTTTTGGCAGAAATTGTTTTTTTTTCGAAAATCGAGCAATTCGGTGATAACTCAAGAACGGTCGAATATTAGTGTTTGCCGTATGTTGCATTGTGTTCAGCACATCGAATTACCCCTATACAGTGAATTTGAAGCGTTTAAGAGAGGTGTACGGTAGTGTTTAGGCAGAAATTGTTTTTTCGAAAATCGAGCAATTCGGTGATAACTCGAGAACCGTCGAATGTTAGCGCTCGCCGTATGTTGCATCGTGTTCAGTGCATCGAATTACCCCTATACAGTGAATTTGAAGCGTTTAAGAGAAGTGTACGGTAGTGTTTTGGCAGAAATTGTTTTTTTCGAAAATCGAGCAATTCGGTGATAACTCGAGCACGGTCGAATGTTAGCGTTTGCCGTATGTTGCATCGTGTTCAGCGCATCGAATAACCCCTATACCGTGAATTTGAAGTGGTTACGGGAAGTGTACGGTAGTGTTTTTGAAGGAAAACGCGTTAATGCGATATTCGTGCATTTGACGGGCAGAAAAGCGCGTTTTTCACAGTCCTCACTGTTTTGATCATAACTCGAGAACCGTCTAATGTTAGCATTTGCCGTATGTTGCATCGTGTTCAGCGCATCGAATTACCCCTATGCAGTGAATTTGAAGCGTTTAAGGGAAGTGTACGGTAGTGTTTTGGAAGAAAATTGTTTTTTTCGAAAATCGAGCAATTCGATGATAACTCGAAAACGGTCGAATGTTAGCGTTTGCCGTACGTTGGACCGTGTTCAGCCCAGCGAATTACCCCTATACAGTGAATTTGAAGCGTGTGAGGGAAGTGTACGTTAGTGTTTTTGGCAGAAATTGTTTTTTTCGAAAATGGAGCCATGCGGTGATAACTCGAGAACGGTCGAATGTTAGCGTTTGCGGTATGTTGCATCATGTTCAGGGCATCGAATTATCCCTTTACAGTGGATTTGAAGTGGTTACGGGAAGTGTACGGTAGTGTTTTTGAAGGAAAACCCGTTAATGCGATATTCGTGCGTTTCACGGGCAGAAAAGCACGTTTTTCACAGTCCTCACTGTTTTGATCATAACTCGAGAACGATCGAATGTTAGCGTTTGCCGTATCTTGCTTCGTGTTCAGCGCATGGAATTGTCCCTATACACTGGATTTGAAGTGTTGAAGGGACGTGTACGGTAGTGTTTTGGCAGAAAATTGCTTTTTTCGAAAATCGAGCAATTCGGTGATAACTCGACAGCGGTGAAATGTTAGCAATTGCCGTATGTTGCATCGCGTTCAGCGCATCGAATTACCCCTATACAGTGAATTAGAAGCGTTTAAGGGAAGTATACGGTAGTGTTTTGGCAGAAAATGGCTTTTTTCGAAAATCGAACAAATCGGTGAAAACTCGAGAGCGGTCGAATGTTAGCGAGTGCCGTATGTTGCATCGTGTTCAGCGCATCGAATTATCCCTATACACTGGATTTGAAGTGTTCAAGGGAAGTGTACGCTAGTGTTTTGGCAGAAAATTGCTTTTGTCGAAAATCGAGCAATTCGGTGATAACTCGACAGCGGTGAAATGTTAGCAATTGCCGTATGTTGTATCGTGTTCAGCGCATCGAATTACCCCTATACAGTGAATCAGAAGCGTTTAAGGGAAGTGTACGGTAGTGTTTTGGCAGAATATTGCTTTTTTCGAAAATCGAGCAATTCGGTGATAAGTCGACAGCGGTGGAATGTTAGCGTTTGCCGTATGTTGCATCGTGTTCAGCGCATCGAATTACCCCTATACAGTGAATTTGAAGCGTTTAAGGGAAGTGTACGGTAGTGTTTTGCCAGAAAATTCGTTTTTTCGAAAATCGAGCAATTCGGTGATAACTCGCGAACGGTCCAATGTTAACAATTGCCGTATGTTACGTCGTGTTCAGCGCATCGACTTATCCCTATACACTGGATTTGAAGTGTTTAAGGGAAGTGTACGGTAGTGTTTTGGCAGAACAATGCTTTTTTCGAAAATCGAGCAATTCGGTGATAACTCGCGAACGGTCGAATGTTAGCGTTTGCCGTATGTTGCATCGTGTTCAGCGCATCGAATTACCCCTATACAGTGAATTAGAGGCGTTTAAGGGAAGTGTACGGTAGTGTTTTGGCAGAAAATTGCTTTTTTCGAAAATCGAGCAATTCGGTGATAACTCGACCGCGGTGAAATGTTAGCAATTGCCGTATGTTGCATCGTGTTCAGCGCATCGAATTACCCCTACACAGTGAATTAGAAGAGTTTATGGGAAGTGTACGGTAGTGTTTTGCCGGAAAATTCGTTTTTTGGAAAATCGAGTAATTCGGTGATAACTCGAGAACGGTCGAATGTTAGCGTTTGCCGTATGTTGCATCGTGTTCAGCGCGTCGAATTACCCCTATACAGTAAATTAGCAGCGTTGCAGGCAAGTGTACGGTAGTGTTTTGTCAGAAAATTGCTTTTTTCGAAACTCGAGCAATTCGGCGATAACTCGACAGCGGTGGAATGTTAGCGATTGCCATATGTTGCATCATGTTCAGCGCATCGAATTACCCCTATACAGTGAATTTGGGGCATTTAAGAGAAATGTAGGGTAGTTTTTTTTGAGGAAAACCCGTTTATGCGATAGTCGTGCGTTTGACGATCAGAAAAGCACGTTTTTCACAGTCCTGACTCTTTTGATGATAACTCGGGAACGGTCGAATGTTAGTCTTTGCGGTATGTTGCATCGTGTTCGGCGCATCGAATTAACCCTATACAGTGAATTTGCAGCGTTTAAGGGAAGTGTACGGTAGTGTTTTGCCAGAAAATTCGTTTTTTTCGAAAATCGAGTAATTCGGTGATAACTCGACAACGGTCGAATGTTAGCGTTGGCTGTATGTTGCATCGTGTTCAGCGCATCGAAGTACCCCTACACAGTGAATTAGGAGCATTTATAGGAAGTGTACGGTAGTGTTTTGGCAGAAAATTGCTTTTTTCGAAAATCGAACAATTCGGTGATAACTCGACAGCGGTGGAATGTTAGCGATTGCCGTATGTTGCATCGTATTCAGCGCATCGAATTACCGCTATACAGTGAATTTGAAGCGTTTAAGGGAAGTGTACGGTAGTGTTTTGCCAGAAAATTCGTTTTTTCCAAAATCGAGCAATTCGGTGATAACTCGCGAACGGTCGAATGTTAGCGTTTGCCGTATGTTGCATCGTGTTCAGCGCATCGAATTAGCCCTATACAGTGAATTAGAAGCGTTTAAGGGAAGTGTACGGTAGTGTTTTGGCAGAAAATTGCTTTTTTCGAAAATCGAGCAATTCGGTGATAACTCGACAGCGGTGAAATGTTAGCAATTGCCGTATGTTGCATCGTGTTCAGCGCATCGAATTACCGCTATACAGTGAATTTGAAGCGTTTAAGGGAAGTGTACGGTAGTGTTTTGGCAGAAAATTCGTTTTTTGGAAAATCGAGCACTTCGGTGATAACTCGTGAAAGGTCGAATGTTAGCGTTTGCCGTATGTTGCATCGTGTTCAGCGCATCGAATTACCCCTATACAGTAAATTAGAAGCGTTTAAGGGAAGTGTACGGTAGTGTTTTGGCAGAAAATTGCTTTTTTGGAAAATCGAGCACTTCGGTGATAACTCGTGAAAGGTCGAATATTAGCGTTTGCCGTATGTTGCATCGTGTTCAGCGCATCGAAGTACCCCTATACAGTGAATTAGAAGCGTTTAAGAGAAGTGTACGGTAGTGTTTTGGCAGAAAATGGCTTTTTTCGAAAATCGAACAATTCGGTGATAACCCGAGAGCGGTCGAATGTTAGCGAGTGCCGTATGCTGCATCGTGTTCAGCGCATCGACTTACCCCTACATAGTGAATTAGAGGCGTTTAAGGGAAGTGTACGGTAGTGTTTTGCCAGAAAATTCCTTTTTTGGAAAATCGAGCACTTCGGTGATAACTCGTGAAAGGTCGAATATTAGCGTTTGCCGTATGTTGCATCGTGTTCAGCGCATCAAATTACCCCTATACAGTGAATTAGAAGCGTTCAAGGGAAGTGTACGGCAGTGTTTTGGCAGAAAATTGGTTTTTTCGAAAATCGAGCAATTCGGTGATAAGTCGACAGCGGTGGAATGTTAGCGATTGCCGTATGTTACATCGTGTTCAGCGCATCGAATCACCCCTATACAGTGAATTTGGAGCATTTAAGAGAAATGTAGGCTAGTTTTTTTGGAGGTAAACCCGTTTATGCGATATTCGTGCGTTTCACGATCAGAAAAGCACGTTTTTCACAGTCCTGACTCTTTTGATGATAACACGGGAACGGTCGAATGGTAGTCTTTGCGGTATATACAGTGAATTAGAAGCGTTTATGGGAAGTGTACGATAGTGTTTCGCCAGAAAATTCGTTTTTTTGGAAAATCGAGTAATTCGGTGATAACTCGACAACACTCGAATGTTAGCGTTTGCCGTATATATATATATATATATATCCCTATACACTGTATTTAAAGTGTTTAAGGGAAGTGCACGGTAGTGTTTTGGCAGAAAATTGCTTTTTTCGAAAATCCAGCAATTCGGTGATAACTCGCGAACGGTCGAATGTTGCCTTTGCCGTATGTTGCATCATGTTCAGCGCATCGAATTACCCCTTTACAGTGGATTTGAAGTGGTTACGGGAAGTGTACGGTAGTGTTTTTGAAGGAAAACCCGTTAATGCGATATTCGTGCGTTTCTCGGGCGGAAAAGCACGTTTTTCACAGTCCTCACTGTTTCGATCATAACTCGAGAACGATCGAATGTTAGCGTTTGCCGTATGTTGCATCGTGTTCCGCTCATCGAATTAACCATCTACAGTGAATTTCAAACGTTGAAGAGAAGTGTACGGTAGTGTTTTTGGCAGAAATTGTTTTTTTTCGAAAATCGAGCAATTCGGTGATAACTCAAGAACGGTCGAATATTAGTGTTTGCCGTATGTTGCATTGTGTTCAGCACATCGAATTACCCCTATACAGTGAATTTGAAGTGTTTAAGAGAGGTGTACGGTAGTGTTTAGGCAGAAATTGTTTTTTCGAAAATAGAGCAATTCGGTGATAACTCGAGAACCGTCGAATGTTAGCGCTCGCCGTATGTTGCATCGTGTTCAGTGCATCGAATCACCCCTATACAGTGAATTTGAAGCGTTTAAGAGAAGTGTACGGTAGTGTTTTGGCAGAAATTGTTCTTTTCGAAAATCGAGCAATTCGGTGATAACTCGAGCACGGTCGAATGTTAGCGTTTGCCGTATGTTGCATCGTGTTCAGCGCATCGAATAACCCCTATACAGTGAATTTGAAGTGGTTACGGGAAGTGTACGGTAGTGTTTTTGATGGAAAACGCGTTAATGCGATATTCGTGCGTTTGACGGGCAGAAAAGCGCGTTTTTCACAGTCCTCACTGTTTTGATCATAACTCGAGAACCGTCTAATGTTAGCGTTTGCCGTATGTTGCATCGTGTTCAGCGCATCGAATTACCCCTATGCAGTGAATTTGAAGCGTTTAAGGGAAGTGTACGGTAGTGTTTTGGAAGAAAATTTTTTTTTCGAAAATCGAGCAATTCGATTATAACTCGAAAACGGTCGAATGTTAGCGTTTGCCGTACGTTGGACCGTGTTCAGCCCAGCGAATTACCCCTATACAGTGAATTTGAAGCGTGTGAGGGAAGTGTACGTTAGTGTGTTTGGCAGAAATTGTTTTTTTCGAAAATGGAGCCATGCGGTGATAACTCGAGAACGGTCGAATGTTAGCGTTTGCGGTATGTTGCATCATGTTCAGGGCATCGAATTATCCCTTTACAGTGGATTTGAAGTGGTTACGGGAAGTGTACGGTAGTGTTTTTGAAGGAAAACCCGTTAATGCGATATTCGTGCGTTTCACGGGCAGAAAAGCACGTTTTTCACAGTCCTCACTGTTTTGATCATAACTCGAGAACGATCGAATGTTAGCGTTTGCCGTATCTTGCTTCGTGTTCAGCGCATGGAATTGTCCCTATACACTGGATTTGAAGTGTTGAAGCGAAGTGTACGGTAGTGTTTTGGCAGAAAATTGCTTTTTTCGAAAATCGAGCAATTCGGTGATAACTCGACAGCGGTGAAATGTTAGCAATTGCCGTATGTTGCATCGTGTTCAGCGCATCGAATTACCCCTATACAGTGAATTAGAAGCGTTTAAGGGAAGTATACGGTAGTGTTTTGGCAGAAAATGGCTTTTTTCGAAAATCGAACAAATCGGTGAAAACTCGAGAGCGGTCGAATGTTAGTGAGTGCCGTATGTTGCATCGTGTTCAGCGCATCGAATTATCCCTATACACTGGATTTGAAGTGTTCAAGGGAAGTGTACGGTAGTGTTTTGGCAGAAAATTGCTTTTGTCGAAAATCGAGCAATTCGGTGATAAGTCGACAGCGGTGGAATGTTAGCGATTGCCGTATGTTGCATCGTATTCAGCGCATCGAATTACCGCTATACAGTGAATTTGAAGCGTTTAAGGGAAGTGTACGGTAGTGTTTTGCCAGAAAATTCGTTTTTTCGAAAATCGAGCAATTCGGTGATAACTCGCGAACGGTCGAATGTTAGCGTTTGCTGTATGTTGCATCGTGTTCAGCGCATCGAATTACCCCTATACAGTGAATTAGAAGCGTTTAAGGGAAGTGTACGGTAGTGTTTTGCCAGAAAATTCGTTTTTTCGAAAATCGAGCAATTCGGTGATAACTCGCGAACGGTCCAATGTTAACAATTGCCGTATGTTACATCGTGTTCAGCGCATCGAATTATCCCTATACACTGGATTTGAAGTGTTTAAGGGAAGTGTACGGTAGTGTTTTGGCAGAACAATCCTTTTTTCGAAAATCGAGCAATTCGGTGATAACTCGAGAACCGTCTAATGTTAGCGTTTCCCGTATGTTGCATCGTGTTCAGCGCATCGAATTTTCCCTACACAGTGAATTAGAAGCGTTTATGGGAAGTGTACGGTAGTGTTTTGCCAGAAAATTCGTTTTTTGGAAAATCGAGTAATTCGGTGATAACTCGAGAACGGTCGAATGTTAGCGTTTGCCGTATGTTGCATCGTGTTCAGCGCGTCGAATTACCCCTATACAGTAAATTAGCAGCGTTGCAGGCAAGTGTACGGTAGTGTTTTGTCAGAAAATTGCTTTTTTCGAAAATCGAGCAATTCGGCGATAACTCGACAGCGGTGGAATGTTAGCGATTGCCATATGTTGCATCATGTTCAGCGCATCGAATTACCCCTATACAGTGAATTTGGAGCATTTAAGAGAAATGTAGGGTAGTTTTTTTGGAGGAAAACCCGTTTATGCGATAGTCGTGCGTTTGACGATCAGAAAAGCACGTTTTTCACAGTCCTGACTCTTTTGATGATAACTCGGAAACGGTCGAATGTTAGTCTTTGCGGTATGTTGCATCGTGTTCGGCGCATCGAATTAACCCTATACAGTGAATTTGCAGCGTTTAAGGGAAGTGTACGGTAGTGTTTTGCCAGAAAATTCGTTTTTTCGAAAATCGAGTAATTCGGTGATAACTCGACAACGGTCGAATGTTAGCGTTGGCTGTATGTTGCATCGTGTTCAGCGCATCGAAGTACCCCTACACAGTGAATTAGAAGCGTTTATGGGAAGTGTACGGTAGTGTTTTGGCAGAAAATTGCTTTTTTCGAAAATCGAACAATTCGGTGATAACTCGACAGCGGTGGAATGTTAGCGATTGCCGTATGTTGCATCGTATTCAGCGCATCGAATTACCGCTATACAGTGAATTTGAAGCGTTTAAGGGAAGTGTACGGTAGTGTTTTGCCAGAAAATTCGTTTTTTCGAAAATCGAGCAATTCGGTGATAACTCGCGAACGGTCGAATGTTAGCGTTTGCCGTATGTTGCATCGTGTTCAGCGCGTCGAATTACCCCTATACAGTAAATTAGCAGCGTTGCAGGCAAGTGTACGGTAGTGTTTTGTCAGAAAATTGCTTTTTTCGAAAATCGAGCAATTCGGCGATAACTCGACAGCGGTGGAATGTTAGCGATTGCCATATGTTGCATCATGTTCAGCGCATCGAATTACCCCTATACAGTGAATTTGGAGCATTTAAGAGAAATGTAGGGTAGTTTTTTTGGAGGAAAACCCGTTTATGCGATAGTCGTGCGTTTGACGATCAGAAAAGCACGTTTTTCACAGTCCTGACTCTTTTGATGATAACTCGGAAACGGTCGAATGTTAGTCTTTGCGGTATGTTGCATCGTGTTCGGCGCATCGAATTAACCCTACACAGTGAATTTGCAGCGTTTAAGGGAAGTGTACGGTAGTGTCTTGCCAGAAAATTCGTTTTTTCGAAAATCGAGTAATTCGGTGATAACTCGAGAACGGTCGAATGTTAGCGTTTGCCGTATGTTGCATCGTGTTCAGCGCGTCGAATTACCCCTATACAGTAAATTAGCAGCGTTGCAGGCAAGTGTACGGTAGTGTTTTGTCAGAAAATTGCTTTTTTCGAAACTCGAGCAATTCGGCGATAACTCGACAGCGGTGGAATGTTAGCGATTGCCATATGTTGCATCATGTTCAGCGCATCGAATTACCCCTATACAGTGAATTTGGGGCATTCAAGAGAAATGTAGGGTAGTTTTTTTTGAGGAAAACCCGTTTATGCGATAGTCGTGCGTTTGACGATCAGAAAAGCACGTTTTTCACAGTCCTGACTCTTTTGATGATAACTCGGGAACGGTCGAATGTTAGTCTTTGCGGTATGTTGCATCGTGTTCGGCGCATCGAATTAACCCTATACAGTGAATTTGCAGCGTTTAAGGGAAGTGTACGGTAGTGTTTTGCCAGAAAATTCGTTTTTTCGAAAATCGAGTAATTCGGTGATAACTCGACAACGGTCGAATGTTAGCGTTGGCTGTATGTTGCATCGTGTTCAGCGCATCGAAGTACCCCTACACAGTGAATTAGAAGCATTTATAGGAAGTGTACGGTAGTGTTTTGGCAGAAAATTGCTTTTTTCGAAAATCGAACAATTCGGTGATAACTCGACAGCGGTGGAATGTTAGCGATTGCCGTATGTTGCATCGTATTCAGCGCATCGAATTACCGCTATACAGTGAATTTGAAGCGTTTAAGGGAAGTGTACGGTAGTGTTTTGCCAGAAAATTCGTTTTTTCCAAAATCGAGCAATTCGGTGATAACTCGCGAACGGTCGAATGTTAGCGTTTGCCGTATGTTGCATCGTGTTCAGCGCATCGAATTAGCCCTATACAGTGAATTAGAAGCGTTTAAGGGAAGTGTACGGTAGTGTTTTGGCAGAAAATTGCTTTTTTCGAAAATCGAGCAATTCGGTGATAACTCGACAGCGGTGAAATGTTAGCAATTGCCGTATGTTGCATCGTGTTCAGCGCATCGAATTACCGCTATACAGTGAATTTGAAGCGTTTAAGGGAAGTGTACGGTAGTGTTTTGGCAGAAAATTCGTTTTTTGGAAAATCGAGCACTTCGGTGATAACTCGTGAAAGGTCGAATGTTAGCGTTTGCCGTATGTTGCATCGTGTTCAGCGCATCGAATTACCCCTATACAGTAAATTAGAAGCGTTTAAGGGAAGTGTACGGTAGTGTTTTGGCAGAAAATTGCTTTTTTGGAAAATCGAGCACTTCGGTGATAACTCGTGAAAGGTCGAATATTAGCGTTTGCCGTATGTTGCATCGTGTTCAGCGCATCGAAGTACCCCTATACAGTGAATTAGAAGCGTTTAAGAGAAGTGTACGGTAGTGTTTTGGCAGAAAATGGCTTTTTTCGAAAATCGAACAATTCGGTGATAACCCGAGAGCGGTCGAATGTTAGCGAGTGCCGTATGCTGCATCGTGTTCAGCGCATCGACTTACCCCTACACAGTGAATTAGAGGCGTTTAAGGGAAGTGTACGGTAGTGTTTTGCCAGAAAATTCCTTTTTTGGAAAATCGAGCACTTCGGTGATAACTCGTGAAAGGTCGAATATTAGCGTTTGCCGTATGTTGCATCGTGTTCAGCGCATCAAATTACCCCTATACAGTGAATTAGAAGCGTTCAAGGGAAGTGTACGGCAGTGTTTTGGCAGAAAATTGGTTTTTTCGAAAATCGAGCAATTCGGTGATAAGTCGACAGCGGTGGAATGTTAGCGATTGCCGTATGTTACATCGTGTTCAGCGCATCGAATCACCCCTATACAGTGAATTTGGAGCATTTAAGAGAAATGTAGGCTAGTTTTTTTGGAGGTAAACCCGTTTATGCGATATTCGTGCGTTTCACGATCAGAAAAGCACGTTTTTCACAGTCCTGACTCTTTTGATGATAACACGGGAACGGTCGAATGGTAGTCTTTGCGGTATATACAGTGAATTAGAAGCGTTTATGGGAAGTGTACGATAGTGTTTCGCCAGAAAATTCGTTTTTTTGGAAAATCGAGTAATTCGGTGATAACTCGACAACACTCGAATGTTAGCGTTTGCCGTATATATATATATATATATCTCTATACACTGTATTTAAAGTGTTTAAGGGAAGTGCACGGTAGTGTTTTGGCAGAAAATTGCTTTTTTCGAAAATCCAGCAATTCGGTGATAACTCGCGAACGGTCGAATGTTGCCTTTGCCGTATGTTGCATCATGTTCAGCGCATCGAATTACCCCTTTACAGTGGATTTGAAGTGGTTACGGGAAGTGTACGGTAGTGTTTTTGAAGGAAAACCCGTTAATGCGATATTCGTGCGTTTCTCGGGCGGAAAAGCACGTTTTTCACAGTCCTCACTGTTTCGATCATAACTCGAGAACGATCGAATGTTAGCGTTTGCCGTATGTTGCATCGTGTTCCGCTCATCGAATTAACCATCTACAGTGAATTTCAAACGTTGAAGAGAAGTGTACGGTAGTGTTTTTGGCAGAAATTGTTTTTTTTCGAAAATCGAGCAATTCGGTGATAACTCAAGAACGGTCGAATATTAGTGTTTGCCGTATGTTGCATTGTGTTCAGCACATCGAATTACCCCTATACAGTGAATTTGAAGTGTTTAAGAGAGGTGTACGGTAGTGTTTAGGCAGAAATTGTTTTTTCGAAAATCGAGCAATTCGGTGATAACTCGAGAACCGTCGAATGTTAGCGCTCGCCGTATGTTGCATCGTGTTCAGTGCATCGAATCACCCCTATACAGTGAATTTGAAGCGTTTAAGAGAAGTGTACGGTAGTGTTTTGGCAGAAATTGTTTTTTTCGAAAATCGAGCAATTCGGTGATAACTCGAGCACGGTCGAATGTTAGCGTTTGCCGTATGTTGCATCGTGTTCAGCGCATCGAATAACCCCTATACAGTGAATTTGAAGTGGTTACGGGAAGTGTACGGTAGTGTTTTTGATGGAAAACGCGTTAATGCGATCCTCGTGCGTTTGACGGGCAGAAAAGCGCGTTTTTCACAGTCCTCACTGTTTTGATCATAACTCGAGAACCGTCTAATGTTAGCGTTTGCCGTATGTTGCATCGTGTTCAGCGCATCGAATTACCCCTATGCAGTGAATTTGAAGCGTTTAAGGGAAGTGTACGGTAGTGTTTTGGAAGAAAATTTTTTTTTCGAAAATCGAGCAATTCGATTATAACTCGAAAACGGTCGAATGTTAGCGTTTGCCGTACGTTGGACCGTGTTCAGCCCAGCGAATTACCCCTATACAGTGAATTTGAAGCGTGTGAGGGAAGTGTACGTTAGTGTTTTTGGCAGAAATTGTTTTTTTCGAAAATGGAGCCATGCGGTGATAACTCGAGAACGGTCGAATGTTAGCGTTTGCGGTATGTTGCATCATGTTCAGGGCATCGAATTATCCCTTTACAGTGGATTTGAAGTGGTTACGGGAAGTGTACGGTAGTGTTTTTGAAGGAAAACCCGTTAATGCGATATTCGTGCGTTTCACGGGCAGAAAAGCACGTTTTTCACAGTCCTCACTGTTTTGATCATAACTCGAGAACGATCGAATGTTAGCGTTTGCCGTATCTTGCTTCGTGTTCAGCGCATGGAATTGTCCCTATACACTGGATTTGAAGTGTTGAAGGGAAGTGTACGGTAGTGTTTTGGCAGAAAATTGCTTTTTTCGAAAATCGAGCAATTCGGTGATAACTCGACAGCGGTGAAATGTTAGCAATTGCCGTATGTTGCATCGTGTTCAGCGCATCGAATTACCCCTATACAGTGAATTAGAAGCGTTTAAGGGAAGTATACGGTAGTGTTTTGGCAGAAAATGGCTTTTTTCGAAAATCGAACAAATCGGTGATAAGTCGACAGCGGTGGAATGTTAGCGATTGCCGTATGTTGCATCGTATTCAGCGCATCGAATTACCGCTATACAGTGAATTTGAAGCGTTTAAGGGAAGTGTACGGTAGTGTTTTGCCAGAAAATTCGTTTTTTCGAAAATCGAGCAATTCGGTGATAACTCGCGAACGGTCGAATGTTAGCGTTTGCTGTATGTTGCATCGTGTTCAGCGCATCGAATTACCCCTATACAGTGAATTAGAAGCGTTTAAGGGAAGTGTACGGTAGTGTTTTGCCAGAAAATTCGTTTTTTCGAAAATCGAGCAATTCGGTGATAACTCGCGAACGGTCCAATGTTAACAATTGCCGTATGTTACATCGTGTTCAGCGCATCGAATTATCCCTATACACTGGATTTGAAGTGTTTAAGGGAAGTGTACGGTAGTGTTTTGGCAGAACAATCCTTTTTTCGAAAATCGAGCAATTCGGTGATAACTCGAGAACCGTCTAATGTTAGCGTTTCCCGTATGTTGCATCGTGTTCAGCGCATCGAATTTTCCCTACACAGTGAATTAGAAGCGTTTATGGGAAGTGTACGGTAGTGTTTTGCCAGAAAATTCGTTTTTTCGAAAATCGAGTAATTCGGTGATAACTCGACAACGGTCGAATGTTAGCGTTGGCTGTATGTTGCATCGTGTTCAGCGCATCGAAGTACCCCTACACAGTGAATTAGAAGCGTTTATGGGAAGTGTACGGTAGTGTTTTGGCAGAAAATTGCTTTTTTCGAAAATCGAACAATTCGGTGATAACTCGACAGCGGTGGAATGTTAGCGATTGCCGTATGTTGCATCGTATTCAGCGCATCGAATTACCGCTATACAGTGAATTTGAAGCGTTTAAGGGAAGTGTACGGTAGTGTTTTGCCAGAAAATTCGTTTTTTCGAAAATCGAGCAATTCGGTGATAACTCGCGAACGGTCGAATGTTCGCGTTTGCCGTATGTTGCATCGTGTTCAGCGCGTCGAATTACCCCTATACAGTAAATTAGCAGCGTTGCAGGCAAGTGTACGGTAGTGTTTTGTCAGAAAATTGCTTTTTTCGAAAATCGAGCAATTCGGCGATAACTCGACAGCGGTGGAATGTTAGCGATTGCCATATGTTGCATCATGTTCAGCGCATCGAATTACCCCTATACAGTGAATTTGGAGCATTTAAGAGAAATGTAGGGTAGTTTTTTTGGAGGAAAACCCGTTTATGCGATAGTCGTGCGTTTGACGATCAGAAAAGCACGTTTTTCACAGTCCTGACTCTTTTGATGATAACTCGGAAACGGTCGAATGTTAGTCTTTGCGGTATGTTGCATCGTGTTCGGCGCATCGAATTAACCCTATACAGTGAATTTGCAGCGTTTAAGGGAAGTGTACGGTAGTGTTTTGCCAGAAAATTCGTTTTTTCGAAAATCGAGTAATTCGGTGATAACTCGACAACGGTCGAATGTTAGCGTTGGCTGTATGTTGCATCGTGTTCAGCGCATCGAAGTACCCCTACACAGTGAATTAGAAGCGTTTATGGGAAGTGTACGGTAGTGTTTTGGCAGAAAATTCCTTTTTTGGAAAATCGAGCACTTCGGTGATAACTCGTGAAAGGTCGAATATTAGCGTTTGCCGTATGTTGCATCGTGTTCAGCGCATCAAATTACCCCTATACAGTGAATTAGAAGCGTTCAAGGGAAGTGTACGGCAGTGTTTTGGCAGAAAATTGGTTTTTTCGAAAATCGAGCAATTCGGTGATAAGTCGACAGCGGTGGAATGTTAGCGATTGCCGTATGTTACATCGTGTTCAGCGCATCGAATCACCCCTATACAGTGAATTTGGAGCATTTAAGAGAAATGTAGGCTAGTTTTTTTGGAGGTAAACCCGTTTATGCGATATTCGTGCGTTTCACGATCAGAAAAGCACGTTTTTCACAGTCCTGACTCTTTTGATGATAACACGGGAACGGTCGAATGTTAGTCTTTGCGGTATATACAGTGAATTAGAAGCGTTTATGGGAAGTGTACGATAGTGTTTCGCCAGAAAATTCGTTTTTTTGGAAAATCGAGTAATTCGGTGATAACTCGACAACACTCGAATGTTAGCGTTTGCCGTATATATATATATATATATATCCCTATACACTGTATTTGAAGTGTTTAAGGGAAGTGCACGGTAGTGTTTTGGCAGAAAATTGCTTTTTTCGAAAATCCAGCAATTCGGTGATAACTCGCGAACGGTCGAATGTTGCCTTTGCCGTATGTTGCATCATGTTCAGCGCATCGAATTACCCCTTTACAGTGGATTTGAAGTGGTTACGGGAAGTGTACGGTAGTGTTTTTGAAGGAAAACCCGTTAATGCGATATTCGTGCGTTTCTCGGGCGGAAAAGCACGTTTTTCACAGTCCTCACTGTTTCGATCATAACTCGAGAACGATCGAATGTTAGCGTTTGCCGTATGTTGCATCGTGTTCCGCTCATCGAATTAACCATCTCCAGTGAATTTCAAACGTTGAAGAGAAGTGTACGGTAGTGTTTTTGGCAGAAATTGTTTTTTTTCGAAAATCGAGCAATTCGGTGATAACTCAAGAACGGTCGAATATTAGTGTTTGCCGTATGTTGCATTGTGTTCAGCACATCGAATTACCCCTATACAGTGAATTTGAAGTGTTTAAGAGAGGTGTACGGTAGTGTTTAGGCAGAAATTGTTTTTTCGAAAATCGAGCAATTCGGTGATAACTCGAGAACCGTCGAATGTTAGCGCTCGCCGTATGTTGCATCGTGTTCAGTGCATCGAATTACCCCTATACAGTGAATTTGAAGCGTTTAAGAGAAGTGTACGGTAGTGTTTTGGCAGAAATTGTTTTTTTCGAAAATCGAGCAATTCGGTGATAACTCGAGCACGGTCGAATGTTAGCGTTTGCCGTATGTTGCATCGTGTTCAGCGCATCGAATAACCCCTATACAGTGAATTTGAAGTGGTTACGGGAAGTGTACGGTAGTGTTTTTGAAGGAAAACGCGTTAATGCGATATTCGTGCGTTTGACGGGCAGAAAAGCGGGTTTTTCACAGTCCTCACTGTTTTGATCATAACTCGAGAACCGTCTAATGTTAGCGTTTGCCGTATGTTGCATCGTGTTCAGCGCATCGAATTACCCCTATGCAGTGAATTTGAAGCGTTTAAGGGAAGTGTACGGTAGTGTTTTGGAAGAAAATTGTTTTTTTCGAAAATCGAGCAATTCGATGATAACTCGAAAACGGTCGAATGTTAGCGTTTGCCGTACGTTGGACCGTGTTCAGCCCAGCGAATTACCCCTATACAGTGAATTTGAAGCGTGTGAGGGAAGTGTACGTTAGTGTTTTTGGCAGAAATTGTTTTTTTCGAAAATGCAGCCATGCGGTAATAACTCGAGAACGATCGAATGTTAGCGTTTGCCGTATCTTGCTTCGTGTTCAGCGCATGGAATTGTCCCTATACACTGGATTTGAAGTGTTCAAGGGAAGTGTACGGTAGTGTTTTGGCAGAAAATTGCTTTTGTCGAAAATCGAGCAATTCGGTGATAACTCGACAGCGGTGAAATGTTAGCAATTGCCGTATGTTGTATCGTGTTCAGCGCATCGAATTACCCCTATACAGTGAATTAGAAGCGTTAAAGGGAAGTGTACGGTAGTGTTTTGGCATAAAATGGCTTTTTTCGAAAATCGAACAATTCGGTGATAACGCGAGAGCGGTCGAATGTTAGCGAGTACCGTATGTTGCATCGTGTTCAGCGCATCGACTTATCCCTACAGAGTGAATTTGAAGCGGTTAAGGGAAGTGGACGGTAGTGTTTTGCCAGAAAATTCGTTTTTTCGAAAATCGAGCAATTCGGTGATAACTCGCGAACGGTCGAATGTTAACAATTGCCGTATGTTGCATCGTGTTCAGCACATCGAATTATCCCTATATACTGGATTTGAAGTGTTTAAGGGAAGTGTACGGTAGTGTTTTGGCAGAATATTGCTTTTTTCGAAAATCGAGCACTTCGGTGATAACTCGTGAACGGTGAATGTTAGCGTTTGCCGTATGTTGCGTCGTGTTCAGCGCATCGAATTACCCCTATACAGTGAATTAGAAGCGTTTAAGGGAAGTGTACGGTAGTGTTTTGGCAGAAAATTGGTTTTTTCGAAAATCGAGCAATTCGGTGATAAGTCGACAGCGGTCGAATGTTAGCGAGTCCCGTATGTTGCACCGTGTTCAGCGCATCGAATTAGCCCTACACAGTGAATGAGAAGCGTTTAAGGGGAGTGTACGGTAGTGTTTTGCCAGAAAATTCGTTTTTTGGAAAATCGAGTATTTCGGTGATAACTTGTGAACGGTCGAATGTTAGCGTTTGCCGTATGTTGCATCGTGTTCAGCGCATCGAATTACCCCTATACAGTGAGTTTGGAGCATTGAAGAGAAATGTAGGGAAGTTTTTTTGGAGGAAAACCCGTTTATGCGATATTCGTGCGTTTCACGATCAGAAAAGCACGTTTTTCACAGTCCTGACTCTTTTGATGATAACACGGGAACGGTCGAATGTTAACAATTGGTGTATGTTGCATCGCGTTCAGCGCATCGAATTACCCCTACACAGTGAAATAGAACCGTTTAAGGGAAGTGTACGGTAGTGTTTTGCCAGAAAATTCGTTTTTTCGAAAATCGAGCAATTCGGTGATAACTCGCGAACGGTCGAATGTTAACAATTGCCGTATGTTGCATCGTGTTCAGCGTATCGAATTACTGCTACACAGTGAATTAGAAGCGTTTAAGGGAAGTGTGCGGTAGTGTTTTGGCAGAACATTGCTTTTTTCGAAAATCGAGCAATGCGGTGATAACTCGCGAACGGTCGAATGTTAACTATTGCCGTATGTTGCATCGCGTTCAGCGCATCGAATTACCCCTAGACAGTGAATTAGAAGCGTTTATGGGAAGTGTACTGTAGTGTTTTGGCAGAAAATGGCTTTTTTCGAAAATCGAACAATTCGGTGATAACTCGAGAGCGGTCGAATGTTAGCGAGTCCCGTATGTGGCATCATGTTCAGCGCATCGAATTAGCCCTACACAGTGAATGAGAAGCGTTTAAGGGGAGTGTACGGTAGTGTTTTGCCAGAAAATTCGTTTTTTGGAAAATCGAGTATTTCGGTGATAACTTGTGAACGGTCGAATGTTAGCGTTTGCTGTATGTTGCATCGTGTTCAGCGCATTGAATTACCCCTATACAGTAAATTAGAAGCGTTTCAGGGAAGTGTACGGTAGTGTTTTGTCAGAAAATTGCTTTTTTCGAAAATCGAGCAATTCGGCGATAACTCGACAGCGGTGGAATGTTAGGGATTGCCGTATGTTGCATCGTGTTCAGCGCATCGAATTACCCCTATACCGTGAATTTGGAGCATTTAAGAGAAATGTAGGGTCGTTTTTTTGGAGGAAAACCCGTTTATGCGATATTCGTGCGTTTCACGGTCAGAAAAGCACGTTTTTCACAGTCCTGACTCTTTTGACGATAACTCGGGAACGGTCGAATGTTAGTCTTTGCGGTATGTTGCATCGTGTTCGGCGCATCGAATTAACCCTATACAGTGAATTTGAAGCGTTTAAGGGAAGTGTACGGTAGTGTTTTGCCAGAAAATTCGTTTTTTCGAAAATCGAGCAATTCGGTAATAACTCGCGAACGGTCGAATGTTAACAATTGCCGTCCTTTGCATCGTGTTCAGCGCATCGAATTACCCCTATACAGTGAATTTAAAGCGTTTAAGGGAAGTGTACGCTAGTGTTTTGCCAGAAAATTCGTTTTTTCGAAAATCGAGTAATTCGGTGATAACTCGACAACGGTCGAATGTTAGCGTTGGCCGTATGTTGCATCGTATTCAGCGCATCGAATTATCCCTATACACTGGATTTGAAGTGTTTAAGGGAAGTGCACGGTAGTGTTTTGGCAGAACAATGCTTTTTTCGAAAATCGAGCAATTCGGTGATAACTCGACAACGGTCGAAAGTTAGCGTTTGCCGTATGTTGCATCGCGTTCAGCACATCGAATTACCCCTATGCAGTGAATTTGAAGCGTTTAAGGGAAGTGTACGGTAGTGTTTTGGAAGAAAATTGTTTTTTTCGAAAATCGAGCAATTCGATGATACCTCGAGAACGGTCGAATGTTAGCGTTTGCCGTATGTTGCATCGTGTTCAGCTCATCGAATTAACCATATACAGTGAATTTCAAACGTTTAAGAGAAGTGTACGGTAGTGTTTTTGGCAGAAATGGTTTTTTTCGAAAATCGAGGAATTCGGTGATAACTCGAGAACGGTCGAATGTTAGTACTCGCCGTATGTTGCATCATGTTCAACGCATCGCATTACCCCTATGCAGTGAATTTGCAGTGGTTACGGGAAGTGTACGGTAGTGTTTTTGAAGGAAAACGCGTTAATGCGATATTCGTGCGTTTCACGGGCAGAAAAAGCACGTTTTTCACAGTCCTCACTGTTTTGATCATAACTCGAGAACGATCGAATGTTAGCGTTTGCCGTATGGTGCATCGTGTTCAGCGCATCGAATTACTCCTATACAGTGAATTCGAAGTGGTTACAGGAAGTGTACGGTAGTGTTTTTTAAGGAAAACGCGTTAATGCGACATTCGTGCGTTTCACGGGCACAAACGCACGTTTTTCACAGTCCTCACTATTTTGATCATAACTCGAGAACCGTCGAATGTTAGCGTTTGCCGTATGTTGCATCGTGTTCAGCGCATCGAATAACCCCTATACAGTGATTTTGAAGTGGTTACGGGAAGTGTACGGTAGTGTTTGTGAAGGAAAACCCGTTAATGCGACATTCGTGCGTTTCACGGGCAGAAAAGCACGTTTTTCACAGTCCTCACTGTTTTGATCATAACTCGAGAACGATCGAATGTGAGCGTTTGCCGTATGTTGCATCGTTTTCAGCGCATCGAATTACCCCTACGGAATGAATTTGATGCGTTTAAGGGAAGGGTACGGTAGTGTTTTGGCAGAAATTGTGTTTTTCGAAAATCCAGCAATTCGGTGATAACTCGCGAACGGTCGAATGTTAGCCTTTGCCGTATATTGCATCATGTTCAGCGCATCGAATTATCACTATACAGTGAATTTGAAGCGTTTAAGAGAAGTGTACGGTAGTGTTTTGGCAGAAATTGTTTTTTTCGAAAATCGAGCAATTCGGTGATAACTCGAAAACGGTCGAATGTTAGCGTTTGCCGTACGTTGGACCGTGTTCAGCCCAGCGAATTACCCCTATACAGTGAATTTGAAGCGTGTGAGGGAAGTGTACGTTAGTGTTTTTGGCAGAAATTGTTTTTTTCGAAAATGGAGCCATGCGGTGATAACTCGAGAACGGTCGAATGTTAGCGTTTGCGGTATGTTGCATCATGTTCAGGGCATCGAATTATCCCTTTACAGTGGATTTGAAGTGGTTACGGGAAGTGTACGGTAGTGTTTTTGAAGGAAAACCCGTTAATGCGATATTCGTGCGTTTCACGGGCAGAAAAGCACGTTTTTCACAGTCCTCACTGTTTTGATCATAACTCGAGAACGATCGAATGTTAGCGTTTGCCGTATCTTGCTTCGTGTTCAGCGCATGGAATTGTCCCTATACACTGGATTTGAAGTGTTGAAGGGAAGTGTACGGTAGTGTTTTGGCAGAAAATGGCTTTTTTCGAAAATCGAACAAATCGGTGAAAACTCGAGAGCGGTCGAATGTTAGCGAGTGCCGTATGTTGCATCGTGTTCAGCGCATCGAATTATCCCTATACACTGGATTTGAAGTGTTCAAGGGAAGTGTACGGTAGTGTTTTGGCAGAAAATTGCTTTTGTCGAAAATCGAGCAATTCGGTGATAAGTCGACAGCGGTGGAATGTTAGCGATTGCCGTATGTTGCATCGTATTCAGCGCATCGAATTACCGCTATACAGTGAATTTGAAGCGTTTAAGGGAAGTGTACGGTAGTGTTTTGCCAGAAAATTCGTTTTTTCGAAAATCGAGCAATTCGGTGATAACTCGCGAACGGTCGAATGTTAACAATTGCCGTATGTTGCATCGTGTTCAGCGTATCGAATTACTGCTACACAGTGAATTAGAAGCGTTTAAGGGAAGTGTGCGGTAGTGTTTTGGCAGAACATTGCTTTTTTCGAAAATCGAGCAATGCGGTGATAACTCGCGAACGGTCGAATGTTAACAATTGCCGTATGTTGCATCGCGTTCAGCGCATCGAATTACCCCTAGACAGTGAATTAGAAGCGTTTATGGGAAGTGTACTGTAGTGTTTTGGCAGAAAATGGCTTTTTTCGAAAATCGAACAATTCGGTGATAACTCGAGAGCGGTCGAATGTTAGCGAGTCCCGTATGTTGCATCGTGTTCAGCGCATCGAATTAGCCCTACACAGTGAATGAGAAGCGTTTAAGGGGAGTGTACGGTAGTGTTTTGCCAGAAAATTCGTTTTTTGGAAAATCGAGTATTTCGGTGATAACTTGTGAACGGTCGAATGTTAGCGTTTGCTGTATGTTGCATCGTGTTCAGCGCATTGAATTACCCCTATACAGTAAATTAGAAGCGTTTCAGGGAAGTGTACGGTAGTGTTTTGTCAGAAAATTGCTTTTTTCGAAAATCGAGCAATTCGGCGATAACTCGACAGCGGTGGAATGTTAGGGATTGCCGTATGTTGCATCGTGTTCAGCGCATCGAATTACCCCTATACCGTGAATTTGGAGCATTTAAGAGAAATGTAGGGTCGTTTTTTTGGAGGAAAACCCGTTTATGCGATATTCGTGCGTTTCACGGTCAGAAAAGCACGTTTTTCACAGTCCTGACTCTTTTGATGATAACTCGGGAACGGTCGAATGTTAGTCTTTGCGGTATGTTGCATCGTGTTCGGCGCATCGAATTAACCCTATACAGTGAATTTGAAGCGTTTAAGGGAAGTGTACGGTAGTGTTTTGCCAGAAAATTCGTTTTTTCGAAAATCGAGCAATTCGGTAATAACTCGCGAACGGTCGAATGTTAACAATTGCCGTCCTTTGCATCGTGTTCAGCGCATCGAATTACCCCTATACAGTGAATTTAAAGCGTTTAAGGGAAGTGTACGCTAGTGTTTTGCCAGAAAATTCGTTTTTTCGAAAATCGAGTAATTCGCTGATAACTCGACAACGGTCGAATGTTAGCGTTGGCCGTATGTTGCATCGTATTCAGCGCATCGAATTATCCCTATACACTGGATTTGAAGTGTTTAAGGGAAGTGCACGGTAGTGTTTTGGCAGAACAATGCTTTTTTCGAAAATCGAGCAATTCGGTGATAACTCGACAACGGTCGAAAGTTAGCGTTTGCCGTATGTTGCATCGCGTTCAGCACATCGAATTACCCCTATGCAGTGAATTTGAAGCGTTTAAGGGAAGTGTACGGTAGTGTTTTGGAAGAAAATTGTTTTTTTCGAAAATCGAGCAATTCGATGATACCTCGAGAACGGTCGAATGTTAGCGTTTGCCGTATGTTGCATCGTGTTCAGCTCATCGAATTAACCATATACAGTGAATTTCAAACGTTTAAGAGAAGTGTACGGTAGTGTTTTTGGCAGAAATGGTTGTTTTCGAAAATCGAGGAATTCGGTGATAACTCGAGAACGGTCGAATGTTAGTACTCGCCGTATGTTGCATCATGTTCAACGCATCGCATTACCCCTATGCAGTGAATTTGCAGTGGTTACGGGAAGTGTACGGTAGTGTTTTTGAAGGAAAACGCGTTAATGCGATATTCGTGCGTTTCACGGGCAGAAAAAGCACGTTTTTCACAGTCCTCACTGTTTTGATCATAACTCGAGAACGATCGAATGTTAGCGTTTGCCGTATGGTGCATCGTGTTCAGCGCATCGAATTACTCCTATACAGTGAATTCGAAGTGGTTACAGGAAGTGTACGGTAGTGTTTTTTAAGGAAAACGCGTTAATGCGACATTCGTGCGTTTCACGGGCACAAACGCACGTTTTTCACAGTCCTCACTATTTTGATCATAACTCGAGAACCGTCGAATGTTAGCGTTTGCCGTATGTTGCATCGTGTTCAGCGCATCGAATAACCCCTATACAGTGATTTTGAAGTGGTTACGGGAAGTGTACGGTAGTGTTTGTGAAGGAAAACCCGTTAATGCGGCATTCGTGCGTTTCACGGGCAGAAAAGCACGTTTTTCACAGTCCTCACTGTTTTGATCATAACTCGAGAACGATCGAATGTGAGCGTTTGCCGTATGTTGCATCGTTTTCAGCGCATCGAATTACCCCTACGGAATGAATTTGATGCGTTTAAGGGAAGGGTACGGTAGTGTTTTGGCAGAAATTGTGTTTTTCGAAAATCCAGCAATTCGGTGATAACTCGCGAACGGTCGAATGTTAGCCTTTGCCGTATATTGCATCATGTTCAGCGCATCGAATTATCACTATACAGTGAATTTGAAGCGTTTAAGAGAAGTGTACGGTAGTGTTTTGGCAGAAATTGTTTTTTTCGAAAATCGAGCAATTCGGTGATAACTCGAAAACGGTCGAATGTTAGCGTTTGCCGTACGTTGGACCGTGTTCAGCCCAGCGAATTACCCCTATACAGTGAATTTGAAGCGTGTGAGGGAAGTGTACGTTAGTGTTTTTGGCAGAAATTGTTTTTTTCGAAAATGGAGCCATGCGGTGATAACTCGAGAACGGTCGAATGTTAGCGTTTGCGGTATGTTGCATCATGTTCAGGGCATCGAATTATCCCTTTACAGTGGATTTGAAGTGGTTACGGGAAGTGTACGGTAGTGTTTTTGAAGGAAAACCCGTTAATGCGATATTCGTGCGTTTCACGGGCAGAAAAGCACGTTTTTCACAGTCCTCACTGTTTTGATCATAACTCGAGAACGATCGAATGTTAGCGTTTGCCGTATCTTGCTTCGTGTTCAGCGCATGGAATTGTCCCTATACACTGGATTTGAAGTGTTGAAGGGAAGTGTACGGTAGTGTTTTGGCAGAAAATGGCTTTTTTCGAAAATCGAACAAATCGGTGAAAACTCGAGAGCGGTCGAATGTTAGCGAGTGCCGTATGTTGCATCGTGTTCAGCGCATCGAATTATCCCTATACACTGGATTTGAAGTGTTCAAGGGAAGTGTACGGTAGTGTTTTGGCAGAAAATTGCTTTTGTCGAAAATCGAGCAATTCGGTGATAAGTCGACAGCGGTGGAATGTTAGCGATTGCCGTATGTTGCATCGTATTCAGCGCATCGAATTACCGCTATACAGTGAATTTGAAGCGTTTAAGGGAAGTGTACGGTAGTGTTTTGCCAGAAAATTCGTTTTTTCGAAAATCGAGCAATTCGGTGATAACTCGCGAACGGTCGAATGTTAACAATTGCCGTATGTTGCATCGTGTTCAGCGTATCGAATTACTGCTACACAGTGAATTAGAAGCGTTTAAGGGAAGTGTGCGGTAGTGTTTTGGCAGAACATTGCTTTTTTCGAAAATCGAGCAATGCGGTGATAACTCGCGAACGGTCGAATGTTAACAATTGCCGTATGTTGCATCGCGTTCAGCGCATCGAATTACCCCTAGACAGTGAATTAGAAGCGTTTATGGGAAGTGTACTGTAGTGTTTTGGCAGAAAATGGCTTTTTTCGAAAATCGAACAATTCGGTGATAACTCGAGAGCGGTCGAATGTTAGCGAGTCCCGTATGTTGCATCGTGTTCAGCGCATCGAATTAGCCCTACACAGTGAATGAGAAGCGTTTAAGGGGAGTGTACGGTAGTGTTTTGCCAGAAAATTCGTTTTTTGGAAAATCGAGTATTTCGGTGATAACTTGTGAACGGTCGAATGTTAGCGTTTGCTGTATGTTGCATCGTGTTCAGCGCATTGAATTACCCCTATACAGTAAATTAGAAGCGTTTCAGGGAAGTGTACGGTAGTGTTTTGTCAGAAAATTGCTTTTTTCGAAAATCGAGCAATTCGGCGATAACTCGACAGCGGTGGAATGTTAGGGATTGCCGTATGTTGCATCGTGTTCAGCGCATCGAATTACCCCTATACCGTGAATTTGGAGCATTTAAGAGAAATGTAGGGTCGTTTTTTTGGAGGAAAACCCGTTTATGCGATATTCGTGCGTTTCACGGTCAGAAAAGCACGTTTTTCACAGTCCTGACTCTTTTGATGATAACTCGGGAACGGTCGAATGTTAGTCTTTGCGGTATGTTGCATCGTGTTCGGCGCATCGAATTAACCCTATACAGTGAATTTGAAGCGTTTAAGGGAAGTGTACGGTAGTGTTTTGCCAGAAAATTCGTTTTTTCGAAAATCGAGCAATTCGGTAATAACTCGCGAACGGTCGAATGTTAACAATTGCCGTCCTTTGCATCGTGTTCAGCGCATCGAATTACCCCTATACAGTGAATTTAAAGCGTTTAAGGGAAGTGTACGCTAGTGTTTTGCCAGAAAATTCGTTTTTTCGAAAATCGAGTAATTCGCTGATAACTCGACAACGGTCGAATGTTAGCGTTGGCCGTATGTTGCATCGTATTCAGCGCATCGAATTATCCCTATACACTGGATTTGAAGTGTTTAAGGGAAGTGCACGGTAGTGTTTTGGCAGAACAATGCTTTTTTCGAAAATCGAGCAATTCGGTGATAACTCGACAACGGTCGAAAGTTAGCGTTTGCCGTATGTTGCATCGCGTTCAGCACATCGAATTACCCCTATGCAGTGAATTTGAAGCGTTTAAGGGAAGTGTACGGTAGTGTTTTGGAAGAAAATTGTTTTTTTCGAAAATCGAGCAATTCGATGATACCTCGAGAACGGTCGAATGTTAGCGTTTGCCGTATGTTGCATCGTGTTCAGCTCATCGAATTAACCATATACAGTGAATTTCAAACGTTTAAGAGAAGTGTACGGTAGTGTTTTTGGCAGAAATGGTTGTTTTCGAAAATCGAGGAATTCGGTGATAACTCGAGAACGGTCGAATGTTAGTACTCGCCGTATGTTGCATCATGTTCAACGCATCGCATTACCCCTATGCAGTGAATTTGCAGTGGTTACGGGAAGTGTACGGTAGTGTTTTTGAAGGAAAACGCGTTAATGCGATATTCGTGCGTTTCACGGGCAGAAAAAGCACGTTTTTCACAGTCCTCACTGTTTTGATCATAACTCGAGAACGATCGAATGTTAGCGTTTGCCGTATGGTGCATCGTGTTCAGCGCATCGAATTACTCCTATACAGTGAATTCGAAGTGGTTACAGGAAGTGTACGGTAGTGTTTTTTAAGGAAAACGCGTTAATGCGACATTCGTGCGTTTCACGGGCACAAACGCACGTTTTTCACAGTCCTCACTATTTTGATCATAACTCGAGAACCGTCGAATGTTAGCGTTTGCCGTATGTTGCATCGTGTTCAGCGCATCGAATAACCCCTATACAGTGATTTTGAAGTGGTTACGGGAAGTGTACGGTAGTGTTTGTGAAGGAAAACCCGTTAATGCGGCATTCGTGCGTTTCACGGGCAGAAAAGCACGTTTTTCACAGTCCTCACTGTTTTGATCATAACTCGAGAACGATCGAATGTGAGCGTTTGCCGTATGTTGCATCGTTTTCAGCGCATCGAATTACCCCTACGGAATGAATTTGATGCGTTTAAGGGAAGGGTACGGTAGTGTTTTGGCAGAAATTGTGTTTTTCGAAAATCCAGCAATTCGGTGATAACTCGCGAACGGTCGAATGTTAGCCTTTGCCGTATATTGCATCATGTTCAGCGCATCGAATTATCACTATACAGTGAATTTGAAGCGTTTAAGAGAAGTGTACGGTAGTGTTTTGGCAGAAATTGTTTTTTTCGAAAATCGAGCAATTCGGTGATAACTCGAAAACGGTCGAATGTTAGCGTTTGCCGTACGTTGGACCGTGTTCAGCCCAGCGAATTACCCCTATACAGTGAATTTGAAGCGTGTGAGGGAAGTGTACGTTAGTGTTTTTGGCAGAAATTGTTTTTTTCGAAAATGGAGCCATGCGGTGATAACTCGAGAACGGTCGAATGTTAGCGTTTGCGGTATGTTGCATCATGTTCAGGGCATCGAATTATCCCTTTACAGTGGATTTGAAGTGGTTACGGGAAGTGTACGGTAGTGTTTTTGAAGGAAAACCCGTTAATGCGATATTCGTGCGTTTCACGGGCAGAAAAGCACGTTTTTCACAGTCCTCACTGTTTTGATCATAACTCGAGAACGATCGAATGTTAGCGTTTGCCGTATCTTGCTTCGTGTTCAGCGCATGGAATTGTCCCTATACACTGGATTTGAAGTGTTGAAGGGAAGTGTACGGTAGTGTTTTGGCAGAAAATTGATGTTTTCGAAAATCGAGCAATTCGGTGATAACTCGACAACGGTGAAATGTTAGCAATTGCCGTATGTTGCATCGTGTTCAGCGCATCGAATTACCCCTATACAGTGAATTAGAAGCGTTTAAGGGAAGTATACGGTAGTGTTTTGGCAGAAAATGGCTTTTTTCGAAAATCGAACAAATCGGTGAAAACTCGAGAGCGGTCGAATGTTAGCGAGTGCCGTATGTTGCATCGTGTTCAGCGCATCGAATTATCCCTATACACTGGATTTGAAGTGTTCAAGGGAAGTGTACGGTAGTGTTTTGGCAGAAAATTGCTTTTGTCGAAAATCGAGCAATTCGGTGATAAGTCGACAGCGGTGGAATGTTAGCGATTGCCGTATGTTGCATCGTATTCAGCGCATCGAATTACCGCTATACAGTGAATTTGAAGCGTTTAAGGGAAGTGTACGGTAGTGTTTTGCCAGAAAATTCGTTTTTTCGAAAATCGAGCAATTCGGTGATAACTCGTGAACGGTCCAATGTTAACAATTGCCGTATGTCACATCGTGTTCAGCGCATCGAATTATCCCTATACACTGGATTTGAAGTGTTTAAGGGAAGTGTACGGTAGTGTTTTGGCAGAACAATCCTTTTTTCGAAAATCGAGCAATTCGGTGATAACTCGCGAACGGTCGAATGTTAACGTTTGCCGTATGTTGCATCGTGTTCAGCGCATCGAATTACCCCTATACAGTGAATTAGAGGCGTTTAAGGGAAGTGTACGGTAGTGTTTTGGCAGAAAATTGCTTTTTTCGAAAATCGAGCAATTCGGTGATAACTCGACAGCGGTGAAATGTTAGCAATTGCCGTATGTTGCATCGTGTTCAGCGCATCGAATTACCCCTACACAGTGAATTAGAAGCGTTTATGGGAAGTGTACGGTAGTGTTTTGCCAGAAAATTCGTTTTTTGGAAAATCGAGTAATTCGGTGATAACTCGAGAACGGTCGAATGTTAGCGTTTGCCGTATGTTGCATCGTGTTCAGCGCGTCGAATTACCCCTATACAGTAAATTAGGAGCGTTGCAGGCAAGTGTACGGTAGTGTTTTGTCAGAAAATTGCTTTTTTCGAAAATCGAGCAATTCGGCGATAACTCGACAGCGGTGGAATGTTAGCGATTGCCATATGTTGCATCATGTTCAGCGCATCGAATTACCCCTATACAGTGAATTTGGAGCATTTAAGAGAAATGTAGGGTAGTTTTTTTGGAGGAAAACCCGTTTATGCGATAGTCGTGCGTTTGACGATCAGAAAAGCACGTTTTTCACAGTCCTGACTCTTTTGATGATAACTCGGAAACGGTCGAATATACAGTGAATTTGCAGCGTTTAAGGGAAGTGTACGGTAGTGTTTTGCCAGAAAATTCGTTTTTTCGAAAATCGAGTAATTCGGTGATAACTCGACAACGGTCGAATGTTAGCGTTGGCTGTATGTTGCATCGTGTTCAGCGCATCGAAGTACCCCTACACAGTGAATTAGAAGCGTTTATGGGAAGTGTACGTTAGTGTTTTGGCAGAAAATTGCTTTTTTCGAAAATCGAACAATTCGGTGATAACTCGACAGCGGTGGAATGTTAGCGATTGCCGTATGTTGCATCGTATTCAGCGCATCGAATTACCGCTATACAGTGAATTTGAAGCGTTTAAGGGAAGTGTACGGTAGTGTTTTGCCAGAAAATTCGTTTTTTCGAAAATCGAGCAATTCGGTGATAACTCGCGAACGGTCGAATGTTAGCGTTTGCCGTATGTTGCATCGTGTTCAGCGCATCGAATTAGCCCTATACAGTGAATTAGAAGCGTTTAAGGGAAGTGTACGGTAGTGTTTTGGCAGAAAATTGCTTTTTTCGAAAATCGAGCAATTCGGTGATAACTCGACAGCGGTGAAATGTTAGCAATTGCCGTATGTTGCATCGTGTTCAGCGCATCGAATTACCGCTATACAGTGAATTTGAAGCGTTTAAGGGAAGTGTACGGTAGTGTTTTGGCAGAAAATTCGTTTTTTGGAAAATCGAGCACTTCGGTGATAACTCGTGAAAGGTCGAATGGTAGCGTTTGCCGTATGTTGCATCGTGTTCAGCGCATCGAATTACCCCTATACAGTGAATTAGAAGCGTTTAAGGGAAGTGTACGGTAGTGTTTTGGCAGAAAATTGCTTTTTTCGAAAATCGAGCAATTCGGTGATAACTCGACCGCGGTGAAATGTTAGCAATTGCCGTATGTTGCATCGTATTCAGCGCATCGAATTACCCCTATACAGTGAATTAGAAGCGTTTAAGAGAAGTGTACGGTAGTGTTTTGGCAGAAAATGGCTTTTTTCGAAAATCGAACAATTCGGTGATAACCCGAGAGCGGTCGAATGTTAGCGAGTGCCGTAAGCTGCATCGTGTTCAGCGCATCGACTTACCCCTACAGAGTGAATTTGAAGTGGTTCCGGGAAGTGTGCGGTAGTGTTTTGCCAGAAAATTCGTTTTTTTCGAAAATCGAGCAATTCGGTGATAACTCGACAACGGTCGAATGTTAGCGTTTGCCGTATGTTGCATCGTGTTCAGCGCATCGAATTACCCCTATACACTGGATTTGAAGTGTTTATGGGAAGTGCACGGTAGTGTTTTGGCAGAAAATGTCTTTTTTCGAAAATCGAGCAATTCGGTGATAACTCGACCGCGGTGAAATGTTAGCAATTGCCGTATGTTGCATCGTGTTCAGCGCAGCGACTTACCCCTACAGAGTGAATTTGAAGTGGTTCCGGGAAGTGTGCGGTAGTGTTTTGCCAGAAAATTCGTTTTTTCGAAAATCGAGCAATTCGGTGATAACTCGCGAACGGTCGAATGTTAGCCTTTGCCGTATGTTGCATCATGTTCAGCGCATCGAATTACCCCTTTACAGTGGATTTGAAGTGGTTACGGGAAGTGTACGGTAGTGTTTTTGAAGGAAAACCCGTTAATGCGATATTCGTGCGTTTCTCGGGCGGAAAAGCACGTTTTTCACAGTCCTCACCGTTTTGATCATAACTCGAGAACGATCGAATGTTAGCGTTTGCCGTATCTTGCATCGTGTTCCGCTCATCGAATTAACCATCTACAGTGAATTTGAAGCGTTTAAGAGAAGTGTGCGGTAGTGTTTTGCCAGAAAATTCGTTTTTTTCGAAAATCGAGCAATTCGGTGATAACTCAAGAAAGGTCGAATATTAGTGTTTGCCGTATGTTGCATTGTGTTCAGCACATCGAATTACCCCTATACAGTGAATTTGAAGCGTTTAAGAGAGGTGTACGGTAGTGTTTAGGCAGAAATTGTTTTTTCGAAAATCGAGCAATTCGGTGATAACTCGAGAACCGTCGAATGTTAGCGCTCGCCGTATGTTGCATCGTATTCAGTGCATCGAATTACCCCTATACAGTGAATTTGAAGCGTTTAAGAGAAGTGTACGGTAGTGTTTTGGCAGAAATTGTTTTTTTCGAAAATCGAGCAATTCGGTGATAACTCGAGCACGGTTCAATGTTAGCGTTTGCCGTATGTTGCATCGTGTTCAGCGCATCGAATTACCCCTATACAGTGAATTTGAAGTGGTTACGGGAAGTGTACGGTAGTGTTTTTGAAGGAAAACGCGTTAATGCGATATTCGTGCGTTTGACGGGCAGAAAAGCGGGTTTTTCACAGTCCTCACTGTTTTGATCATAACTCGAGAACCGTCTAATGTTAGCGTTTGCCGTATGTTGCATCGTGTTCAGCGCATCGAATTACCCCTATGCAGTGAATTTGAAGCGTTTAAGGGAAGTATACGGTAGTGTTTTGGAAGAAAATTGTTTTTTTCGAAAATCGAGCAATTCGATGATAACTCGAAAACGGTCGAATGTTAGCGTTTGCCGTACGTTGGACCGTGTTCAGCCCAGCGAATTACCCCTATACAGTGAATTTGAAGCGTGTGAGGGAAGTGTACGTTAGTGTTTTTGGCAGAAATTGTTTTTTTCGAAAATGGAGCCATGCGGTGATAACTCGAGAACGATCGAATGTTAGCGTTTGCCGTATCTTGCTTCGTGTTCAGCGCATGGAATTGTCCCTATACACTGGATTTGAAGTGTTCAAGGGAAGTGTACGGTAGTGTTTTGCCAGAAAATTCGTTTTTTCGAAAATCGAGCAATTCGGTGATAACTCGCGAACGGTCGAATGTTAACAATTGCCGTATGTTGCGTCGTGTTCAGCGCATCGAATTACCCCTATACAGTGAATTAGAAGCGTTTAAGGGAAGTGTACGGTAGTGTTTTGGCAGAAAATTGGTTTTTTCGAAAATCGAGCAATTCGGTGATAAGTCGACAGCGGTCGAATGTTAGCGAGTCCCGTATGTTGCATCGTGTTCAGCGCATCGAATTAGCCCTACACAGTGAATGAGAAGCGTTTAAGGGGAGTGTACGGTAGTGTTTTGCCAGAAAATTCGTTTTTTGGAAAATCGAGTATTTCGGTGATAACTTGTGAACGGTCGAATGTTAGCGTTTGCTGTATGTTGCATCGTGTTCAGCGCATTGAATTACCCCTATACAGTAAATTAGAAGCGTTTCAGGGAAGTGTACGGTAGTGTTTTGTCAGAAAATTGCTTTTTTCGAAAATCGAGGAATTCGGCGATAACTCGACAGCGGTGGAATGTTAGGGATTGCCGTATGTTGCATCGTGTTCAGCGCATCGAATTACCCCTACACAGTGAAATAGAACCGTTTAAGGGAAGTGTACGGTAGTGTTTTGCCAGAAAATTCGTTTTTTCGAAAATCGAGCAATTCGGTGATAACTCGCGAACGGTCGAATGTTAACAATTGCCGTATGTTGCATCGTGTTCAGCGTATCGAATTACTCCTACACAGTGAATTAGAAGCGTTTAAGGGAAGTGTGCGGTAGTGTTTTGGCAGAACATTGCTTTTTTCGAAAATCGAGCAATGCGGTGATAACTCGCGAACGGTCGAATGTTAACAATTGCCGTATGTTGCATCGCGTTCAGCGCATCGAATTACCCCTAGACAGTGAATTAGAAGCGTTTATGGGAAGTGTACTGTAGTGTTTTGGCAGAAAATGGCTTTTTTCGAAAATCGAACAATTCGGTGATAACTCGAGAGCGGTCGAATGTTAGCGAGTCCCGTATGTTGCATCGTGTTCAGCGCATCGAATTAGCCCTACACAGTGAATGAGAAGCGTTTAAGGGGAGTGTACGGTAGTGTTTTGCCAGAAAATTCGTTTTTTGGAAAATCGAGTATTTCGGTGATAACTTGTGAACGGTCGAATGTTAGCGTTTGCTGTATGTTGCATCGTGTTCAGCGCATCGAATTACCCCTATACCGTGAATTTGGAGCATTTAAGAGAAATGTAGGGTCGTTTTTTTGGAGGAAAACCCGTTTATGCGATATTCGTGCGTTTCACGGTCAGAAAAGCACGTTTTTCACAGTCCTGACTCTTTTGATGATAACTCGGGAACGGTCGAATGTTAGCGTTTGCCGTACGTTGGACCGTGTTCAGCCCAGCGAATTACCCCTATACAGTGAATTTGAAGCGTGTGAGGGAAGTGTACGTTAGTGTTTTTGGCAGAAATTGTTTTTTTCGAAAATGGAGGCATGCGGTGATAACTCGAGAACGATCGAATGTTAGCGTTTGCCGTATCTTGCTTCGTGTTCAGCGCATGGAATTGTCCCTATACACTGGATTTGAAGTGTTCAAGGGAAGTGTACGGTAGTGTTTTGGCAGAAAATTGCTTTTGTCGAAAATCGAGCAATTCGGTGATAACTCGCGAACGGTCGAATGTTAACAATTGCCGTATGTTGCATCGTGTTCAGCGTATCGAATTACTACTACACAGTAAATTAGAAGCGTTTCAGGGAAGTGTACGGTAGTGTTTTGTCAGAAAATTGCTTTTTTCGAAAATCGAGCAATTCGGCGATAACTCGACAGCGGTGGAATGTTAGGGATTGCCGTATGTTGCATCGTGTTCAGCGCATCGAATTACCCCTATACCGTGAATTTGGAGCATTTAAGAGAAATGTAGGGTCGTTTTTTTGGAGGAAAACCCGTTTATGCGATATTCGTGCGTTTCACGGTCAGAAAAGCACGTTTTTCACAGTCCTGACTCTTTTGATGATAACTCGGGAACGGTCGAATGTTAGTCTTTGCGGTATGTTGCATCGTGTTCGGCGCATCGAATTAACGCTATACAGTGAATTTGAAGCGTTTAAGGGAAGTGTACGGTAGTGTTTTGCCAGAAAATTCGTTTTTTCGAAAATCGAGCAATTCGGTAATAACTCGCGAACGGTCGAATGTTAACAATTCCCGTCCTTTGCATCGTGTTCAGCGCATCGAATTACCCCTATACAGTGAATTTGAAGCGTTTAAGGGAAGTGTACGCTAGTGTTTTGCCAGAAAATTCGTTTTTTCGAAAATCGAGTAATTCGGTGATAACTCGACAACGGTCGAATGTTAGCGTTGGCCGTATGTTGCATCGTATTCAGCGCATCGAATTATCCCTATACACTGGATTTGAAGTGTTTAAGGGAAGTGCACGGTAGTGTTTTGGCAGAACAATGTTTTTTTCGAAAATCGAGCAATTCGGTGATAACTCGACAACGGTCGAAAGTTAGCGTTTGCCGTATGGTGCATCGTGTTCAGCGCATCGACTTATCCCTACAGAGTGAATTTGAAGCGGTTAAGGGAAGTGTACCGTAGTGTTTTGCCAGAAAATTCGTTTTTTCGAAAATCGAGCAATTCGGTGATAACTCGCGAACGGTCGAATGTTAACAATTGCCGTATGTTGCATCGCGTTCAGCGCATCGAATTACCCCTATGCAGTGAATTTGAAGCGTTTAAGGGAAGTGTACGGTAGTGTTTTGGAAGAAAATTGTTTTTTTCGAAAATCGAGCAATTCGATGATACCTCGAGAACGGTCGAATGTTAGCGTTTGCCGTATGTTGCATCGTGTTCAGCTCATCGAATTAACCATATACAGTGAATTTCAAACGTTTAAGAGAAGTGTACGGTAGTGTTTTTGGCAGAAATGGTTTTTTTCGAAAATCGAGGAATTCGGTGATAACTCGAGAACGGTCGAATGTTAGTACTCGCCGTATGTTGCATCATGTTCAACGCATCGCATTACCCCTATGCAGTGAATTTGCAGTGGTTACGGGAAGTGTACGGTAGTGTTTTTGAAGGAAAACGCGTTAATGCGATATTCGTGCGTTTCACGGGCAGAAAAAGCACGTTTTTCACAGTCCTCACTGTTTTGATCATAACTCGAGAACGATCGAATGTTAGCGTTTGCCGTATGGTGCATCGTGTTCAGCGCATCGAATTACTCCTATACAGTGAATTCGAAGTGGTTACGGGAAGTGTACGGTAGTGTTTTTGAAGGAAAACGCGTTAATGCGACATTCGTGCGTTTCACGGGCACAAACGCACGTTTTTCACAGTCCTCACTATTTTGATCATAACTCGAGAACCGTCGAATGTTAGCGTTTGCCGTATGTTGCATCGTGTTCAGCGCATCGAATAACCCCTATACACTGATTTTGAAGTGGTTACGGGAAGTGTACGGTAGTGTTTGTGAAGGAAAACCCGTTAATGCGACATTCGTGCGTTTCACGGGCAGAAAAGCACGTTTTTCACAGTCCTCACTGTTTTGATCATAACTCGAGAACGATCGAATGTGAGCGTTTGCCGTATGTTGCATCGTTTTCAGCGCATCGAATTACCCCTACGGAATGAATTTGATGCGTTTAAGGGAAGGGTACGGTAGTGTTTTGGCAGAAATTGTGTTTTTCGAAAATCCTGCAATTCGGTGATAACTCGCGAACGGTCGAATGTTAGCCTTTGCCGTATATTGCATCATGTTCAGCGCATCGAATTCTCACTATACAGTGAATTTGAAGCGTTTAAGAGAAGTGTACGGTAGTGTTTTGGCAGAAATTGTTTTTTTCGAAAATCGAGCAATTCGGTGATAACTCGAGCACGGTCCAATGTTAGCGTTTGCCGTATGTTGCATCGTGTTCAGCGCATCGAATTACCCCTATACAGTGAATTTGAAGTGGTTACGGGAAGTGTACGGTAGTGTTTTTGAAGGAAAACGCGTTAATGCGATATTCGTGCGTTTGACGGGCAGAAAAGCGGGTTTTTCACAGTCCTCACTGTTTTGATCATAACTCGAGAACCGTCTAATGTTAGCGTTTGCCGTATGTTGCATCGTGTTCAGCGCATCGAATTACCCCTATGCAGTGAATTTGAAGCGTTTAAGGGAAGTGTACGGTAGTGTTTTGGAAGAAAATTGTTTTTTTCGAAAATCGAGCAATTCGATGATAACTCGAAAACGGTGGAATGTTAGCGTTTGCCGTACGTTGGACCGTGTTCAGCCCAGCGAATTACCCCTATACAGTGAATTTGAAGCGTGTGAGGGAAGTGTACGTTAGTGTTTTTGGCAGAAATTGTTTTTTTCGAAAATGGAGGCATGCGGTGATAACTCGAGAACGATCGAATGTTAGCGTTTGCCGTATCTTGCTTCGTGTTCAGCGCATGGAATTGTCCCTATACACTGGATTTGAAGTGTTCAAGGGAAGTGTACGGTAGTGTTTTGGCAGAAAATTGCTTTTGTCGAAAATCGAGCAATTCGGTGATAACTCGCGAACGGTCGAATGTTAACAATTGCCGTATGTTGCATCGTGTTCAGCGTATCGAATTACTACTACACAGTAAATTAGAAGCGTTTCAGGGAAGTGTACGGTAGTGTTTTGTCAGAAAATTGCTTTTTTCGAAAATCGAGCAATTCGGCGATAACTCGACAGCGGTGGAATGTTAGGGATTGCCGTATGTTGCATCGTGTTCAGCGCATCGAATTACCCCTATACCGTGAATTTGGAGCATTTAAGAGAAATGTAGGGTCGTTTTTTTGGAGGAAAACCCGTTTATGCGATATTCGTGCGTTTCACGGTCAGAAAAGCACGTTTTTCACAGTCCTGACTCTTTTGATGATAACTCGGGAACGGTCGAATGTTAGTCTTTGCGGTATGTTGCATCGTGTTCGGCGCATCGAATTAACGCTATACAGTGAATTTGAAGCGTTTAAGGGAAGTGTACGGTAGTGTTTTGCCAGAAAATTCGTTTTTTCGAAAATCGAGCAATTCGGTAATAACTCGCGAACGGTCGAATGTTAACAATTCCCGTCCTTTGCATCGTGTTCAGCGCATCGAATTACCCCTATACAGTGAATTTGAAGCGTTTAAGGGAAGTGTACGCTAGTGTTTTGCCAGAAAATTCGTTTTTTCGAAAATCGAGTAATTCGGTGATAACTCGACAACGGTCGAATGTTAGCGTTGGCCGTATGTTGCATCGTATTCAGCGCATCGAATTATCCCTATACACTGGATTTGAAGTGTTTAAGGGAAGTGCACGGTAGTGTTTTGGCAGAACAATGTTTTTTTCGAAAATCGAGCAATTCGGTGATAACTCGACAACGGTCGAAAGTTAGCGTTTGCCGTATGGTGCATCGTGTTCAGCGCATCGACTTATCCCTACAGAGTGAATTTGAAGCGGTTAAGGGAAGTGTACCGTAGTGTTTTGCCAGAAAATTCGTTTTTTCGAAAATCGAGCAATTCGGTGATAACTCGCGAACGGTCGAATGTTAACAATTGCCGTATGTTGCATCGCGTTCAGCGCATCGAATTACCCCTATGCAGTGAATTTGAAGCGTTTAAGGGAAGTGTACGGTAGTGTTTTGGAAGAAAATTGTTTTTTTCGAAAATCGAGCAATTCGATGATACCTCGAGAACGGTCGAATGTTAGCGTTTGCCGTATGTTGCATCGTGTTCAGCTCATCGAATTAACCATATACAGTGAATTTCAAACGTTTAAGAGAAGTGTACGGTAGTGTTTTTGGCAGAAATGGTTTTTTTCGAAAATCGAGGAATTCGGTGATAACTCGAGAACGGTCGAATGTTAGTACTCGCCGTATGTTGCATCATGTTCAACGCATCGCATTACCCCTATGCAGTGAATTTGCAGTGGTTACGGGAAGTGTACGGTAGTGTTTTTGAAGGAAAACGCGTTAATGCGATATTCGTGCGTTTCACGGGCAGAAAAAGCACGTTTTTCACAGTCCTCACTGTTTTGATCATAACTCGAGAACGATCGAATGTTAGCGTTTGCCGTATGGTGCATCGTGTTCAGCGCATCGAATTACTCCTATACAGTGAATTCGAAGTGGTTACGGGAAGTGTACGGTAGTGTTTTTGAAGGAAAACGCGTTAATGCGACATTCGTGCGTTTCACGGGCACAAACGCACGTTTTTCACAGTCCTCACTATTTTGATCATAACTCGAGAACCGTCGAATGTTAGCGTTTGCCGTATGTTGCATCGTGTTCAGCGCATCGAATAACCCCTATACACTGATTTTGAAGTGGTTACGGGAAGTGTACGGTAGTGTTTGTGAAGGAAAACCCGTTAATGCGACATTCGTGCGTTTCACGGGCAGAAAAGCACGTTTTTCACAGTCCTCACTGTTTTGATCATAACTCGAGAACGATCGAATGTGAGCGTTTGCCGTATGTTGCATCGTTTTCAGCGCATCGAATTACCCCTACGGAATGAATTTGATGCGTTTAAGGGAAGGGTACGGTAGTGTTTTGGCAGAAATTGTGTTTTTCGAAAATCCTGCAATTCGGTGATAACTCGCGAACGGTCGAATGTTAGCCTTTGCCGTATATTGCATCATGTTCAGCGCATCGAATTCTCACTATACAGTGAATTTGAAGCGTTTAAGAGAAGTGTACGGTAGTGTTTTGGCAGAAATTGTTTTTTTCGAAAATCGAGCAATTCGGTGATAACTCGAGCACGGTCCAATGTTAGCGTTTGCCGTATGTTGCATCGTGTTCAGCGCATCGAATTACCCCTATACAGTGAATTTGAAGTGGTTACGGGAAGTGTACGGTAGTGTTTTTGAAGGAAAACGCGTTAATGCGATATTCGTGCGTTTGACGGGCAGAAAAGCGGGTTTTTCACAGTCCTCACTGTTTTGATCATAACTCGAGAACCGTCTAATGTTAGCGTTTGCCGTATGTTGCATCGTGTTCAGCGCATCGAATTACCCCTATGCAGTGAATTTGAAGCGTTTAAGGGAAGTGTACGGTAGTGTTTTGGAAGAAAATTGTTTTTTTCGAAAATCGAGCAATTCGATGATAACTCGAAAACGGTGGAATGTTAGCGTTTGCCGTACGTTGGACCGTGTTCAGCCCAGCGAATTACCCCTATACAGTGAATTTGAAGCGTGTGAGGGAAGTGTACGTTAGTGTTTTTGGCAGAAATTGTTTTTTTCGAAAATGGAGGCATGCGGTGATAACTCGAGAACGATCGAATGTTAGCGTTTGCCGTATCTTGCTTCGTGTTCAGCGCATGGAATTGTCCCTATACACTGGATTTGAAGTGTTCAAGGGAAGTGTACGGTAGTGTTTTGGCAGAAAATTGCTTTTGTCGAAAATCGAGCAATTCGGTGATAACTCGCGAACGGTCGAATGTTAACAATTGCCGTATGTTGCATCGTGTTCAGCGTATCGAATTACTACTACACAGTAAATTAGAAGCGTTTCAGGGAAGTGTACGGTAGTGTTTTGTCAGAAAATTGCTTTTTTCGAAAATCGAGCAATTCGGCGATAACTCGACAGCGGTGGAATGTTAGGGATTGCCGTATGTTGCATCGTGTTCAGCGCATCGAATTACCCCTATACCGTGAATTTGGAGCATTTAAGAGAAATGTGGGGTCGTTTTTTTGGAGGAAAACCCGTTTATGCGATATTCGTGCGTTTCACGGTCAGAAAAGCACGTTTTTCACAGTCCTGACTCTTTTGATGATAACTCGGGAACGGTCGAATGTTAGTCTTTGCGGTATGTTGCATCGTGTTCGGCGCATCGAATTAACGCTATACAGTGAATTTGAAGCGTTTAAGGGAAGTGTACGGTAGTGTTTTGCCAGAAAATTCGTTTTTTCGAAAATCGAGCAATTCGGTAATAACTCGCGAACGGTCGAATGTTAACAATTCCCGTCCTTTGCATCGTGTTCAGCGCATCGAATTACCCCTATACAGTGAATTTGAAGCGTTTAAGGGAAGTGTACGCTAGTGTTTTGCCAGAAAATTCGTTTTTTTCGAAAATCGAGTAATTCGGTGATAACTCGACAACGGTCGAATGTTAGCGTTGGCCGTATGTTGCATCGTATTCAGCGCATCGAATTATCCCTATACACTGGATTTGAAGTGTTTAAGGGAAGTGCACGGTAGTGTTTTGGCAGAACAATGTTTTTTTCGAAAATCGAGCAATTCGGTGATAACTCGACAACGGTCGAAAGTTAGCGTTTGCCGTATGGTGCATCGTGTTCAGCGCATCGACTTATCCCTACAGAGTGAATTTGAAGCGGTTAAGGGAAGTGTACCGTAGTGTTTTGCCAGAAAATTCGTTTTTTCGAAAATCGAGCAATTCGGTGATAACTCGCGAACGGTCGAATGTTAACAATTGCCGTATGTTGCATCGCGTTCAGCGCATCGAATTACCCCTATGCAGTGAATTTGAAGCGTTTAAGGGAAGTGTACGGTAGTGTTTTGGAAGAAAATTGTTTTTTTCGAAAATCGAGCAATTCGATGATACCTCGAGAACGGTCGAATGTTAGCGTTTGCCGTATGTTGCATCGTGTTCAGCTCATCGAATTAACCATATACAGTGAATTTCAAACGTTTAAGGGAAGTGTACCGTAGTGTTTTTGGCAGAAATGGTTTTTTTCGAAAATCGAGGAATTCGGTGATAACTCGAGAACGTTCGAATGTTAGTACTCGCCGTATGTTGCATCATGTTCAACGCATCGCATTACCCCTATGCAGTGAATTTGCAGTGGTTACGGGAAGTGTACGGTAGTGTTTTTGAAGGAAAACGCGTTAATGCGATATTCGTGCGTTTCACGGGCAGAAAAAGCACGTTTTTGACAGTCCTCACTGTTTTGATCATAACTCGAGAACGATCGAATGTTAGCGTTTGCCGTATGGTGCATCGTGTTCAGCGCATCGAATTACTCCTATACAGTGAATTCGAAGGGGTTACGGGAAGTGTACGGTAGTGTTTTTGAAGGAAAACGCGTTAATGCGACATTCGTGCGTTTCACGGGCACAAACGCACGTTTTTCACAGTCCTCACTATTTTGATCATAACTCGAGAACCGTCGAATGTTAGCGTTTGCCGTATGTTGCATCGTGTTCAGCGCATCGAATAACCCCTATACAGTGATTTTGAAGTGGTTACGGGAAGTGTACGGTAGTGTTTGTGAAGGAAAACCCGTTAATGCGACATTCGTGCGTTTCACGGGCAGAAAAGCACGTTTTTCACAGTCCTCACTGTTTTGATCATAACTCGAGAACGATCGAATGTGAGCGTTTGCCGTATGTTGCATCGTTTTCAGCGCATCGAATTACCCCTACGGAATGAATTTGATGCGTTTAAGGGAAGGGTACGGTAGTGTTTTGGCAGAAATTGTGTTTTTCGAAAATCCAGCAATTCGGTGATAACTCGCGAACGGTCGAATGTTAGCCTTTGCCGTATATTGCATCATGTTCAGCGCATCGAATTACCACTATACAGTGAATTTGAAGCGTTTAAGGGAAGTGTACGGTAGTGTTGTGGCAGAAACTGTTTTTTTCGAAAATCCAGCAATTCGGTGATAACTCGCGAACGGTCGAATGTTGCCTTTGCCGTATGTTGCATCGTGTTCAGCGCAGCGACTTACCCCTACAGAGTGAATTTGAAGTGGTTCCGGGAAGTGTGCGGTAGTGTTTTGCCAGAAAATTCGTTTTTTCGAAAATCGAGCAATTCGGTGATAACTCGCGAACGGTCGAATGTTAGCCTTTGCCGTATGTTGCATCATGTTCAGCGCATCGAATTACCCCTTTACAGTGGATTTCAAGTGGTTACGGGAAGTGTACGGTAGTGTTTTTGAAGGAAAACCCGTTAATGCGATATTCGTGCGTTTCTCGGGCGGAAAAGCACGTTTTTCACAGTCCTCACCGTTTTGATCATAACTCGAGAACGATCGAATGTTAGCGTTTGCCGTATCTTGCATCGTGTTCCGCTCATCGAATTAACCATCTACAGTGAATTTCAAACGTTGAAGAGAAGTGTACGGTAGTGTTTTTGGCAGAAATTGTTTTTTTTCGAAAATCGATCAATTCGGTGATAACTCAAGAAAGGTCGAATATTAGTATTTGCCGTATGTTGCATTGTGTTCAGCACATCGAATTACCCCTATACAGTGAATTTGAAGCGTTTAAGAGAGGTGTACGGTAGTGTTTAGGCAGAAATTGTTTTTTCGAAAATCGAGCAATTCGGTGATAACTCGAGCACCGTCGAATGTTAGCGCTCGCCGTATGTTGCATCGTGTTCAGTGCATCGAATTACCCCTATACAGTGAATTTGAAGCGTTTAAGAGAAGTGTACGGTAGTGTTTTGGCAGAAATTGTTGTTTTCGAAAATCGAGCAATTCGGTGATAACTCGAGCACGGTCCAATGTTAGCGTTTGCCGTATGTTGCATCGTGTTCAGCGCATCGAATTACCCCTATACAGTGAATTTGAAGTGGTTACGGGAAGTGTACGGTAGTGTTTTTGAAGGAAAACGCGTTAATGCGATATTCGTGCTTTTGACGGGCAGAAAAGCGGGTTTTTCACAGTCCTCACTGTTTTGATCATAACTCGAGAACCGTCTAATGTTAGCGTTTGCCGTATGTTGCATCGTGTTCAGCGCATCGAATTACCCCTATGCAGTGAATTTGAAGCGTTTAAGGGAAGTGTACGGTAGTGTTTTGGAAGAAAATTGTTTTTTTCGAAAATCGAGCAATTCGATGATAACTCGAAAACGGTCGAATGTTAGCGTTTGCCGTACGTTGGACCGTGTTCAGCCCAGCGAATTACCCCTATACAGTGAATTTGAAGCGTGTGAGGGAAGTGTACGTTAGTGTTTTTGGCAGAAATTGTTTTTTTTCGAAAATGGAGCCATGCGGTGATAACTCGAGAACGATCGAATGTTAGCGTTTGCCGTATCTTGCTTCGTGTTCAGCGCATGGAATTGTCCCTATACACTGGATTTGAAGTGTTCAAGGGAAGTGTACGGTAGTGTTTTGGCATAAAATGGCTTTTTTCGAAAATCGAACAATTCGGTGATAACGCGAGAGCGGTCGAATGTTAGCGAGTACCGTATGTTGCATCGTGTTCAGCGCATCGACTTATCCCTACAGAGTGAATTTGAAGCGGTTAAGGGAAGTGTACGGTAGTGTTTTGCCAGAAAATTCGTTTTTTCGAAAGTCGAGCAATTCGGTGATAACTCGCGAACGGTCGAATGTTAACAATTGCCGTATGTTGCATCGTGTTCAGCACATCGAATTATCCCTATATACTGGATTTGAAGTGTTTAAGGGAAGTGTACGGTAGTGTTTTGGCAGAATATTGCTTTTTTCGAAAATCGAGCACTTCGGTGATAACTCGTGAACGGTGAATGTTAGCGTTTGCCGTATGTTGCGTCGTGTTCAGCGCATCGAATTACCCCTATACAGTGAATTAGAAGCGTTTAAGGGAAGTGTACGGTAGTGTTTTGGCAGAAAATTGGTTTTTTCGAAAATCGAGCAATTCGGTGATAAGTCGACAGCGGTCGAATGTTAGCGAGTCCCGTATGTTGCATCGTGTTCAGCGCATCGAATTAGCCCTACACAGTGAATGAGAAGCGTTTAAGGGGAGTGTACGGTAGTGTTTTGCCAGAAAATTCGTTTTTTGGAAAATCGAGTATTTCGGTGATAACTTGTGAACGGTCGAATGTTAGCGTTTGCCGTATGTTGCATCGTGTTCATCGCATCGAATTACCCCTATACAGTGAGTTTGGAGCATTTAAGAGAAATGTAGGGTAGTTTTTTTGGAGGAAAACCCGTTTATGCGATATTCGTGCGTTTCACGATCAGAAAAGCACGTTTTTCACAGTCCTGACTCTTTTGATGATAACACGGGAACGGTCGAATGTTAACAATTGGTGTATGTTCCATCGTGTTCAGCGCATCGAATTACCCCTACACAGTGAAATAGAACCGTTTAAGGGAAGTGTACGGTAGTGTTTTGCCAGAAAATTCGTTTTTTCGAAAATCGAGCAATTCGGTGATAACTCGCGAACGGTCGAATGTTAACAATTGCCGTATGTTGCATCGTGTTCAGCGTATCGAATTACTGCTACACAGTGAATTAGAAGCGTTTAAGGGAAGTGTGCGGTAGTGTTTTGGCAGAACATTGCTTTTTTCGAAAATCGAGCAATGCGGTGATAACTCGCGAACGGTCGAATGTTAACAATTGCCGTATGTTGCATCGCGTTCAGCGCATCGAATTACCCCTAGACAGTGAATTAGAAGCGTTTATGGGAAGTGTACTGGAGTGTTTTGGCAAAAAATGGCTTTTTTCGAAAATCGAACAATTCGGTGATAACTCGAGAGCGGTCGAATGTTAGCGAGTCCCGTATGTTGCATCGTGTTCAGCGCATCGAATTAGCCCTACACAGTGAATGAGAAGCGTTTAAGGGGAGTGTACGGTAGTGTTTTGCCAGAAAATTCGTTTTTTGGAAAATCGAGTATTTCGGTGATAACTTGTGAACGGTCGAATGTTAGCGTTTGCTGTATGTTGCATCGTGTTCAGCGCATTGAATTACCCCTATACAGTAAATTAGAAGCGTTTCAGGGAAGTGTACGGTAGTGTTTTGTCAGAAAATTGCTTTTTTCGAAAATCGAGCAATTCGGCGATAACTCGACAGCGGTGGAATGTTAGGGATTGCCGTATGTTGCATCGTGTTCAGCGCATCGAATTACCCCTATACCGTGAATTTGGAGCATTTAAGAGAAATGTAGGGTCGTTTTTTTGGAGGAAAACCCGTTTATGCGATATTCGTGCGTTTCACGGTCAGAAAAGCACGTTTTTCACAGTCCTGACTCTTTTGATGATAACTCGGGAACGGTCGAATGTTAGTCTTTGCGGTATGTTGCATCGTGTTCGGCGCATCGAATTAACCCTATACAGTGAATTTGAAGCGTTTAAGGGAAGTGTACGGTAGTGTTTTGCCAGAAAATTCGTTTTTTCGAAAATCGAGCAATTCGGTAATAACTCGCGAACGGTCGAATGTTAACAATTGCCGTCCTTTGCATCGTGTTCAGCGCATCGAATTACCCCTATACAGTGAATTTGAAGCGTTTAAGGGAAGTGTACGCTAGTGTTTTGCCAGAAAATTCGTTTTTTCGAAAATCGAGTAATTCGGTGATAACTCGACAACGGTCGAATGTTAGCGTTGGCCGTATGTTGCATCGTATTCTGCGCATCGAATTATCCCTATACACTGGATTTGAAGTGTTTAAGGGAAGTGCACGGTAGTGTTTTGGCAGAACAATTTTTTTTTCGAAAATCGAGCAATTCGGTGATAACTCGACAACGGTCGAAAGTTAGCGTTTGCCGTATGTTGCATCGCGTTCAGCGCATCGAATTACCCCTATGCAGTGAATTTGAAGCGTTTAAGGGAAGTGTACGGTAGTGTTTTGGAAGAAAATTGTTTTTTTCGAAAATCGAGCAATTCGATGATACCTCGAGAACGGTCGAATGTTAGCGTTTGCCGTATGTTGCATCGTGTTCAGCTCATCGAATTAACCATATACAGTGAATTTCAAACGTTTAAGAGAAGTGTACGGTAGTGTTTTTGGCAGAAATGGTTTTTTTCGAAAATCGAGGAATTCGGTGATAACTCGAGAACGGTCGAATGTTAGTACTCGCCGTATGTTGCATCATGTTCAACGCATCGCATTACCCCTATGCAGTGAATTTGCAGTGGTTACGGGAAGTGTACGGTAGTGTTTTTGAAGGAAAACGCGTTAATGCGATATTCGTGCGTTTCACGGGCAGAAAAAGCACGTTTTTCACAGTCCTCACTGTTTTGATCATAACTCGAGAACGATCGAATGTTAGCGTTTGCCGTATGGTGCATCGTGTTCAGCGCATCGAATTACTCCTATACAGTGAATTCGAAGTGGTTACGGGAAGTGTACGGTAGTGTTTTTGAAGGAAAACGCGTTAATGCGACATTCGTGCGTTTCACGGGCACAAACGCACGTTTTTCACAGTCCTCACTATTTTGATCATAACTCGAGAACCGTCGAATGTTAGCGTTTGCCGTATGTTGCATCGTGTTCAGCGCATCGAATAACCCCTATACAGTGATTTTGAAGTGGTTACGGGAAGTGTACGGTAGTGTTTGTGAAGGAAAACCCGTTAATGCGACATTCGTGTGTTTCACGGGCAGAAAAGCACGTTTTTCACAGTCCTCACTGTTTTGATCATAACTCGAGAACGATCGAATGTGAGCGTTTGCCGTATGTTGCATCGTTTTCAGCGCATCGAATTACCCCTACGGAATGAATTTGATGCGTTTAAGGGAAGGGTACGGTAGTGTTTTGGCAGAAATTGTGTTTTTCGAAAATCCTGCAATTCGGTGATAACTCGCGAACGGTCGAATGTTAGCCTTTGCCGTATATTGCATCATGTTCAGCGCATCGAATTATCACTATACAGTGAATTTGAAGCGTTTAAGAGAAGTGTACGGTAGTGTTTTGGCAGAAATTGTTTTTTTCGAAAATCGAGCAATTCGGTGATAACTCGAGCACGGTCCAATGTTAGCGTTTGCCGTATGTTGCATCGTGTTCAGCGCATCGAATTACCCCTATACAGTGAATTTGAAGTGGTTACGGGAAGTGTACGGTAGTGTTTTTGAAGGAAAACGCGTTAATGCGATATTCGTGCGTTTGACGGGCAGAAAAGCGGGTTTTTCACAGTCCTCACTGTTTTGATCATAACTCGAGAACCGTCTAATGTTAGCGTTTGCCGTATGTTGCATCGTGTTCAGCGCATCGAATTACCCCTATGCAGTGAATTTGAAGCGTTTAAGGGAAGTGTACAGTAGTGTTGTGGAAGAAAATTGTTTTTTTCGAAAATCGAGCAATTCGATGATAACTCGAAAACGGTCGAATGTTAGCGTTTGCCGTACGTTGGACCGTGTTCAGCCCAGCGAATTACCCCTATACAGTGAATTTGAAGCGTGTGAGGGAAGTGTATGTTAGTGTTTTTGGCAGAAATTGTTTTTTTCGAAAATGGAGCCATGCGGTGATAACTCGAGAACGATCGAATGTTAGCGTTTGCCGTATCTTGCTTCGTGTTCAGCGCATGGAATTGTCCCTATACACTGGATTTGAAGTGTTCAAGGGAAGTGTACGGTAGTGTTTTGGCAGAAAATTGCTTTTGTCGAAAATCGAGCAATTCGGTGATAACTCGACAGCGGTGAAATGTTAGCAATTGCCGTATGTTGTATCGTGTTCAGCGCATCGAATTACCCCTATACAGTGAATTAGAAGCGTTTAAGGGAAGTGTACGGTAGTGTTTTGGCATAAAATGGCTTTTTTCGAAAATCGAACAATTCGGTGATAACGCGAGAGCGGTCGAATGTTAGCGAGTACCGTATGTTGCATCGTGTTCAGCGCATCGACTTATCCCTACAGAGTGAATTTGAAGCGGTTAAGGGAAGTGTACGGTAGTGTTTTGCCAGAAAATTCGTTTTTTCGAAAATCGAGCAATTCGGTGATAACTCGCGAACGGTCGAATGTTAACAATTGCCGTATGTTGCATCGTGTTCAGCGTATCGAATTACTGCTACACAGTGAATTAGAAGCGTTTAAGGGAAGTGTGCGGTAGTGTTTTGGCAGAACATTGCTTTTTTCGAAAATCGAGCAATGCGGTGATAACTCGCGAACGGTCGAATGTTAACAATTGCCGTATGTTGCATCGCGTTCAGCGCATCGAATTACCCCTAGACAGTGAATTAGAAGCGTTTATGGGAAGTGTACTGTAGTGTTTTGGCAGAAAATGGCTTTTTTCGAAAATCGAACAATTCGGTGATAACTCGAGAGCGGTCGAATGTTAGCGAGTCCCGTATGTTGCATCGTGTTCAGCGCATCGAATTAGCCCTACACAGTGAATGAGAACCGTTTAAGGGGAGTGTACGGTAATGTTTTGCCAGAAAATTCGTTTTTTGGAAAATCGAGTATTTCGGTGATAACTTGTGAACGGTCGAATGTTAGCGTTTGCTGTATGTTGCATCGTGTTCAGCGCATTGAATTACCCCTATACAGTAAATTAGAAGCGTTTCAGGGAAGTGTACGGTAGTGTTTTGTCAGAAAATTGCTTTTTTCGAAAATCGAGCAATTCGGCGATAACTCGACAGCGGTGGAATGTTAGGGATTGCCGTATGTTGCATCGTGTTCAGCGCATCGAATTACCCCTAGACCGTGAATTTGGAGCATTTAAGAGAAATGTAGGGTCGTTTTTTTGGAGGAAAACCCGTTTATGCGATATTCGTGCGTTTCACGGTCAGAAAAGCACGTTTTTCACAGTCCTGACTCTTTTGATGATAACTCGGGAACGGTCGAATGTTAGTCTTTGCGGTATGTTGCATCGTGTTCGGCGCATCGAATTAACGCTATACAGTGAATTTGAAGCGTTTAAGGGAAGTGTACGGTAGTGTTTTGCCAGAAAATTCGTTTTTTCGAAAATCGAGCAATTCGGTAATAACTCGCGAACGGTCGAATGTTAACAATTGCCGTCCTTTGCATCGTGTTCAGCGCATCAAATTACCCCTATACAGTGAATTTGAAGCGTTTAAGGGAAGTGTACGCTAGTGTTTTGCCAGAAAATTCGTTTTTTCGAAAATCGAGTAATTCGGTGATAACTCGACAACGGTCAAATGTTAGCGTTGGCCGTATGTTGCATCGTATTCAGCGCATCGAATTATCCCTATACACTGGATTTGAAGTGTTTAGGGGAAGTGCACGGTAGTGTTTTGGCAGAACAATGTTTTTTTCGAAAATCGAGCAATTCGGTGATAACTCGAAAACGGTCGAATGTTAGCGTTTGCCGTACGTTGGACCGTGTTCAGCCCAGCGAATTACCCCTATACAGTGAATTTGAAGCGTGTGAGGGAAGTGTACGTTAGTGTTTTTGGCAGAAATTGTTTTTTTTCGAAAATGGAGCCATGCGGTGATAACTCGAGAACGATCGAATGTTAGCGTTTGCCGTATCTTGCTTCGTGTTCAGCGCATGGAATTGTCCCTATACACTGGATTTGAAGTGTTCAAGGGAAGTGTACGGTAGTGTTTTGGCATAAAATGGCTTTTTTCGAAAATCGAACAATTCGGTGATAACGCGAGAGCGGTCGAATGTTAGCGAGTACCGTATGTTGCATCGTGTTCAGCGCATCGACTTATCCCTACAGAGTGAATTTGAAGCGGTTAAGGGAAGTGTACGGTAGTGTTTTGCCAGAAAATTCGTTTTTTCGAAAATCGAGCAATTCGGTGATAACTCGCGAACGGTCGAATGTTAACAATTGCCGTATGTTGCATCGTGTTCAGCACATCGAATTATCCCTATATACTGGATTTGAAGTGTTTAAGGGAAGTGTACGGTAGTGTTTTGGCAGAATATTGCTTTTTTCGAAAATCGAGCACTTCGGTGATAACTCGTGAACGGTGAATGTTAGCGTTTGCCGTATGTTGCGTCGTGTTCAGCGCATCGAATTACCCCTATACAGTGAATTAGAAGCGTTTAAGGGAAGTGTACGGTAGTGTTTTGGCAGAAAATTGGTTTTTTCGAAAATCGAGCAATTCGGTGATAAGTCGACAGCGGTCGAATGTTAGCGAGTCCCGTATGTTGCATCGTGTTCAGCGCATCGAATTAGCCCTACACAGTGAATGAGAAGCGTTTAAGGGGAGTGTACGGTAGTGTTTTGCCAGAAAATTCGTTTTTTGGAAAATCGAGTATTTCGGTGATAACTTGTGAACGGTCGAATGTTAGCGTTTGCCGTATGTTGCATCGTGTTCATCGCATCGAATTACCCCTATACAGTGAGTTTGGAGCATTTAAGAGAAATGTAGGGTAGTTTTTTTGGAGGAAAACCCGTTTATGCGATATTCGTGCGTTTCACGATCAGAAAAGCACGTTTTTCACAGTCCTGACTCTTTTGATGATAACACGGGAACGGTCGAATGTTAACAATTGGTGTATGTTCCATCGTGTTCAGCGCATCGAATTACCCCTACACAGTGAAATAGAACCGTTTAAGGGAAGTGTACGGTAGTGTTTTGCCAGAAAATTCGTTTTTTTCGAAAATCGAGCAATTCGGTGATAACTCGCGAACGGTCGAATGTTAACAATTGCCGTATGTTGCATCGTGTTCAGCGTATCGAATTACTGCTACACAGTGAATTAGAAGCGTTTAAGGGAAGTGTGCGGTAGTGTTTTGGCAGAACATTGCTTTTTTCGAAAATCGAGCAATGCGGTGATAACTCGCGAACGGTCGAATGTTAACAATTGCCGTATGTTGCATCGCGTTCAGCGCATCGAATTACCCCTAGACAGTGAATTAGAAGCGTTTATGGGAAGTGTACTGTAGTGTTTTGGCAGAAAATGGCTTTTTTCGAAAATCGAACAATTCGGTGATAACTCGAGAGCGGTCGAATGTTAGCGAGTCCCGTATGTTGCATCGTGTTCAGCGCATCGAATTAGCCCTACACAGTGAATGAGAACCGTTTAAGGGGAGTGTACGGTAGTGTTTTGCCAGAAAATTCGTTTTTTGGAAAATCGAGTATTTCGGTGATAACTTGTGAACGGTCGAATGTTAGCGTTTGCTGTATGTTGCATCGTGTTCAGCGCATTGAATTACCCCTATACAGTAAATTAGAAGCGTTTCAGGGAAGTGTACGGTAGTGTTTTGTCAGAAAATTGCTTTTTTCGAAAATCGAGCAATTCGGCGATAACTCGACAGCGGTGGAATGTTAGGGATTGCCGTATGTTGCATCGTGTTCAGCGCATCGAATTACCCCTAGACCGTGAATTTGGAGCATTTAAGAGAAATGTAGGGTCGTTTTTTTGGAGGAAAACCCGTTTATGCGATATTCGTGCGTTTCACGGTCAGAAAAGCACGTTTTTCACAGTCCTGACTCTTTTGATGATAACTCGGGAACGGTCGAATGTTAGTCTTTGCGGTATGTTGCATCGTGTTCGGCGCATCGAATTAACGCTATACAGTGAATTTGAAGCGTTTAAGGGAAGTGTACGGTAGTGTTTTGCCAGAAAATTCGTTTTTTCGAAAATCGAGCAATTCGGTAATAACTCGCGAACGGTCGAATGTTAACAATTGCCGTCCTTTGCATCGTGTTCAGCGCATCGAATTACCCCTATACAGTGAATTTGAAGCGTTTAAGGGAAGTGTACGCTAGTGTTTTGCCAGAAAATTCGTTTTTTCGAAAATCGAGTAATTCGGTGATAACTCGACAACGGTCGAATGTTAGCGTTGGCCGTATGTTGCATCGTATTCAGCGCATCGAATTATCCCTATACACTGGATTTGAAGTGTTTAGGGGAAGTGCACGGTAGTGTTTTGGCAGAACAATGTTTTTTTCGAAAATCGAGCAATTCGGTGATAACTCGACAACGGTCGAAAGTTAGCGTTTGCCGTATGTTGCATCGCGTTCAGCGCATCGAATTACCCCTATGCAGTGAATTTGAAGCGTTTAAGGGAAGTGTACGGTAGTGTTTTGGAAGAAAATTGTTTTTTTCGAAAATCGAGCAATTCGATGATACCTCGAGAACGGTCGAATGTTAGCGTTTGCCGTATGTTGCATCGTGTTCAGCTCATCGCATTAACCATATACAGTGAATTTCAAACGTTTAAGGGAAGTGTACGCTAGTGTTTTTGGCAGAAATGTTTTTTTTCGAAAATCGAGGAATTCGGTGATAACTCGAGAACGGTCGAATGTTAGTACTCGCCGTATGTTGCATCATGTTCAACGCATCGCATTACCCCTATGCAGTGAATTTGCAGTGGTTACGGGAAGTGTACGGTAGTATTTTTGAAGGAAAACGCGTTAATGCGATATTCGTGCGTTTCACGGGCAGAAAAAGCACGTTTTTCACAGTCCTCACTGTTTTGATCATAACTCGAGAACGATCGAATGTTAGCGTTTGCCGTATGGTGCATCGTGTTCAGCGCATCGAATTACTCCTATACAGTGAATTCGAAGTGGTTACGGGAAGTGTACGGTAGTGTTTTTGAAGGAAAACGCGTTAATGCGACATTCGTGCGTTTCACGGGCACAAACGCACGTTTTTCACAGTCCTCACTATTTTGATCATAACTCGAGAACCGTCGAATGTTAGCGTTTGCCGTATGTTGCATCGTGTTCAGCGCATCGAATAACCCCTATACAGTGATTTTGAAGTGGTTACGGGAAGTGTACGGTAGTGTTTGTGAAGGAAAACCCGTTAATGCGACATTCGTGCGTTTCACGGGCAGAAAAGCACGTTTTTCACAGTCCTCACTGTTTTGATCATAACTCGAGAACGATCGAATGTGAGCGTTTGCCGTATGTTGCATCGTTTTCAGCGCATCGAATTACCCCTACGGAATGAATTTGATGCGTTTAAGGGAAGGGTACGGTAGTGTTTTGGCAGAAATTGTGTTTTTCGAAAATCCAGCAATTCGGTGATAACTCGCGAACGGTCGAATGTTAGCCTTTGCCGTATATTGCATCATGTTCAGCGCATCGAATTACCACTATACAGTGAATTTGAAGCGTTTAAGGGAAGTGTACGGTAGTGTTGTGGCAGAAACTGTTTTTTTCGAAAATCCAGCAATTCGGTGATAACTCGCGAACGGTCGAATGTTGCCTTTGCCGTATGTTGCATCATGTTCAGCGCATCGAATTACCCTTATACACTGGATTTGAAGTGTTTATGGGAAGTGCACGGTAGTGTTTTGGCAGAAAATGTCTTTTTTCGAAAATCGAGCAATTCGGTGATAACTCGACCGCGGTGAAATGTTAGCAATTGCCGTATGTTGCATCGTGTTCAGCGCAGCGACTTACCCCTACAGAGTGAATTTGAAGTGGTTCCGGGAAGTGTGCGGTAGTGTTTTGCCAGAAAATTCGTTTTTTCGAAAATCGAGCAATTCGGTGATAACTCGCGAACGGTCGAATGTTAGCCTTTGCCGCATGTTGCATCATGTTCAGCGCATCGAATTACCCCTTTACAGTGGATTTCAAGTGGTTACGGGAAGTGTACGGTAGTGTTTTTGAAGGAAAACCCGTTAATGCGATATTCGTGCGTTTCTCGGGCGGAAAGGCACGTTTTTCACAGTCCTCACCGTTTTGATCATAACTCGAGAACGATCGAATGTTAGCGTTTGCCGTATCTTGCATCGTGTTCCGCTCATCGAATTAACCATCTACAGTGAATTTCAAACGTTGAAGAGAAGTGTACGGTAGTGTTTTTGGCAGAAATTTTTTTTTTCGAAAATCGAGCAATTCGGTGATAACTCAAGAAAGGTCGAATATTAGTGTTTGCCGTATGTTGCATTGTGTTCAGCACATCGAATTACCCCTATACAGTGAATTTGAAGCGTTTAAGAGAGGTGTACGGTAGTGTTTAGGCAGAAATTGTTTTTTCGAAAATCGAGCAATTCGGTGATAACTCGAGCACCGTCGAATGTTAGCGCTCGCCGTATGTTGCATCGTGTTCAGTGCATCGAATTACCCCTATACAGTGAATTTGAAGCGTTTAAGAGAAGTGTACGGTAGTGTTTTGGCAGAAATTGTTTTTTTCGAAAATCGAGCAATTCGGTGATAACTCGAGCACGGTCCAATGTTAGCGTTTGCCGTATGTTGCATCGTGTTCAGCGCATCGAATTACCCCTATACAGTGAATTTGAAGTGGTTACGGGAAGTGTACGGTAGTGTTTTTGAAGGAAAACGGGTTAATGCGATATTCGTGCTTTTGACGGGCAGAAAAGCGGGTTTTTCACAGTCCTCACTGTTTTGATCATAACTCGAGAACCGTCTAATGTTAGCGTTTGCCGTATGTTGCATCGTGTTCAGCGCATCGAATTACCCCTATGCAGTGAATTTGAAGCGTTTAAGGGAAGTGTACGGTAGTGTTTTGGAAGAAAATTGTTTTTTTCGAAAATCGAGCAATTCGATGATAACTCGAAAACGGTCGAATGTTAGCGTTTGCCGTACGTTGGACCGTGTTCAGCCCAGCGAATTACCCCTATACAGTGAATTTGAAGCGTGTGAGGGAAGTGTACGTTAGTGTTTTTGGCAGAAATTGTTTTTTTCGAAAATGGAGCCATGCGGTGATAACTCGAGAACGATCGAATGTTAACAATTGCCGTATGTTGCATCGCGTTCAGCGCATCGAATTACCCCTATACAGTGAATTAGAAGCGTTTAAGGGAAGTGTACGGTAGTGTTTTGGCATAAAATGGCTTTTTTCGAAAATCGAACAATTCGGTGATAACGCGAGAGCGGTCGAATGTTAGCGAGTACCGTATGTTGCATCGTGTTCAGCGCATCGACTTATCCCTACAGAGTGAATTTGAAGCGGTTAAGGGAAGTGTACGGTAGTGTTTTGCCAGAAAATTCGTTTTTTCGAAAATCGAGCAATTCGGTGATAACTCGCGAACGGTCGAATGTTAACAATTGCCGTATGTTGCATCGTGTTCAGCACATCGAATTATCCCTATATACTGGATTTGAAGTGTTTAAGGGAAGTGTACGGTAGTGTTTTGGCAGAATATTCCTTTTTTCGAAAATCGAGCACTTCGGTGATAACTCGTGAACGGTGAATGTTAGCGTTTGCCGTATGTTGCGTCGTGTTCAGCGCATCGAATTACCCCTATACAGTGAATTAGAAGCGTTTAAGGGAAGTGTACGGTAGTGTTTTGGCAGAAAATTGGTTTTTTCGAAAATCGAGCAATTCGGTGATAAGTCGACAGCGGTCGAATGTTAGCGAGTCCCGTATGTTGCATCGTGTTCAGCGCATCGAATTAGCCCTACACAGTGAATGAGAAGCGTTTAAGGGGAGTGTACGGTAGTGTTTTGCCAGAAAATTCGTTTTTTGGAAAATCGAGTATTTCGGTGATAACTTGTGAACGGTCGAATGTTAGCGTTTGCCGTATGTTGCATCGTGTTCAGCGCATCGAATTACCCCTATACAGTGAGTTTGGAGCATTTAAGAGAAATGTAGGGTAGTTTTTTTGGAGGAAAACCCGTTTATGCGATATTCGTGCGTTTCACGATCAGAAAAGCACGTTTTTCACAGTCCTGACTCTTTTGATGATAACACGGGAACGGTCGAATGTTAACAATTGGTGTATGTTCCATCGTGTTCAGCGCATCGAATTACCCCTACACAGTGAAATAGAACCGTTTAAGGGAAGTGTACGGTAGTGTTTTGCCAGAAAATTCGTTTTTTCGAAAATCGAGCAATTCGGTGATAACTCGCGAACGGTCGAATGTTAACAATTGCCGTATGTTGCATCGTGTTCAGCGTATCGAATTACTGCTACACAGTGAATTAGAAGCGTTTAAGGGAAGTGTGCGGTAGTGTTTTGGCAGAACATTGCTTTTTTCGAAAATCGAGCAATGCGGTGATAACTCGCGAACGGTCGAATGTTAACAATTGCCGTATGTTGCATCGCGTTCAGCGCATCGAATTACCCCTAGACAGTGAATTAGAAGCGTTTATGGGAAGTGTACTGTAGTGTTTTGGCAGAAAATGGCTTTTTTCGAAAATCGAACAATTCGGTGATAACTCGAGAGCGGTCGAATGTTAGGGAGTCCCGTATGTTGCATCGTGTTCAGCGCATCGAATTAGCCCTACACAGTGAATGAGAAGCGTTTAAGGGGAGTGTACGGTAGTGTTTTGCCAGAAAATTCGTTTTTTGGAAAATCGAGTATTTCGGTGATAACTTGTGAACGGTCGAATGTCAGCGTTTGCTGTATGTTGCATCGTGTTCAGCGCATTGAATTACCCCTATACAGTAAATTAGAAGCGTTTCAGGGAAGTGTACGGTAGTGTTTTGTCAGAAAATTGGTTTTTTCGAAAATCGAGCAATTCGGCGATAACTCGACAGCGGTGGAATGTTAGGGATTGCCGTATGTTGCATCGTGTTCAGCGCATCGAATTACCCCTATACCGTGAATTTGGAGCATTTAAGAGAAATGTAGGGTCGTTTTTTTGGAGGAAAACCCGTTTATGCGATATTCGTGCGTTTCACGGTCAGAAAAGCACGTTTTTCACAGTCCTGACTCTTTTGATGATAACTCGGGAACGGTCGAATGTTAGTCTTTGCGGTATGTTGCATCGTGTTCGGCGCATCGAATTAACCCTATACAGTGAATTTGAAGCGTTTAAGGGAAGTGTACGGTAGTGTTTTGCCAGAAAATTCGTTTTTTCGAAAATCGAGCAATTCGGTAATAACTCGCGAACGGTCGAATGTTAACAATTGCCGTCCTTTGCATCGTGTTCAGCGCATCGAATTACCCCTATACAGTGAATTTGAAGCGTTTAAGGGAAGTGTACGCTAGTGTTTTGCCAGAAAATTCGTTTTTTCGAAAATCGAGTAATTCGGTGATAACTCGACAACGGTCGAATGTTAGCGTTTGCCGTATGTTGCATCGTATTCAGCGCATCGAATTACCCCTATACAGTGAATTTGAAGTGGTTACGGGAAGTGTACGGTAGTGTTTTTGAAGGAAAACGGGTTAATGCGATATTCGTGCTTTTGACGGGCAGAAAAGCGGATTTTTCACAGTCCTCACTGTTTTGATCATAACTCGAGAACCGTCTAATGTTAGCGTTTGCCGTATGTTGCATCGTGTTCAGCGCATCGAATTACCCCTATGCAGTGAATTTGAAGCGTTTAAGGGAAGTGTACGGTAGTGTTTTGGAAGAAAATTGTTTTTTTCGAAAATCGAGCAATTCGATGATAACTCGAAAACGGTCGAATGTTAGCGTTTGCCGTACGTTGGACCGTGTTCAGCCCAGCGAATTACCCCTATACAGTGAATTTGAAGCGTGTGAGGGAAGTGTACGTTAGTGTTTTTGGCAGAAATTGTTTTTTTCGAAAATGGAGCCATGCGGTGATAACTCGAGAACGATCGAATGTTAACAATTGCCGTATGTTGCATCGCGTTCAGCGCATCGAATTACCCCTATACAGTGAATTAGAAGCGTTTAAGGGAAGTGTACGGTAGTGTTTTGGCATAAAATGGCTTTTTTCGAAAATCGAACAATTCGGTGATAACGCGAGAGCGGTCGAATGTTAGCGAGTACCGTAAGTTGCATCGTGTTCAGCGCATCGACTTATCCCTACAGAGTGAATTTGAAGCGGTTAAGGGAAGTGTACGGTAGTGTTTTGCCAGAAAATTCGTTTTTTCGAAAATCGAGCAATTCGGTGATAACTCGCGAACGGTCGAATGTTAACAATTGCCGTATGTTGCATCGTGTTCAGCACATCGAATTATCCCTATATACTGGATTTGAAGTGTTTAAGGGAAGTGTACGGTAGTGTTTTGGCAGAATATTCCTTTTTTCGAAAATCGAGCACTTCGGTGATAACTCGTGAACGGTGAATGTTAGCGTTTGCCGTATGTTGCGTCGTGTTCAGCGCATCGAATTACCCCTATACAGTGAATTAGAAGCGTTTAAGGGAAGTGTACGGTAGTGTTTTGGCAGAAAATTGGTTTTTTCGAAAATCGAGCAATTCGGTGATAAGTCGACAGCGGTCGAATGTTAGCGAGTCCCGTATGTTGCATCGTGTTCAGCGCATCGAATTAGCCCTACACAGTGAATGAGAAGCGTTTAAGGGGAGTGTACGGTAGTGTTTTGCCAGAAAATTCGTTTTTTGGAAAATCGAGTATTTCGGTGATAACTTGTGAACGGTCGAATGTTAGCGTTTGCCGTATGTTGCATCGTGTTCAGCGCATCGAATTACCCCTATACAGTGAGTTTGGAGCATTTAAGAGAAATGTAGGGTAGTTTTTTTGGAGGAAAACCCGTTTATGCGATATTCGTGCGTTTCACGATCAGAAAAGCACGTTTTTCACAGTCCTGACTCTTTTGATGATAACACGGGAACGGTCGAATGTTAACAATTGGTGTATGTTCCATCGTGTTCAGCGCATCGAATTACCCCTACACAGTGAAATAGAACCGTTTAAGGGAAGTGTACGGTAGTGTTTTGCCAGAAAATTCGTTTTTTCGAAAATCGAGCAATTCGGTGATAACTCGCGAACGGTCGAATGTTAACAATTGCCGTATGTTGCATCGTGTTCAGCGTATCGAATTACTGCTACACAGTGAATTAGAAGCGTTTAAGGGAAGTGTGCGGTAGTGTTTTGGCAGAACATTGCTTTTTTCGAAAATCGAGCAATGCGGTGATAACTCGCGAACGGTCGAATGTTAACAATTGCCGTATGTTGCATCGCGTTCAGCGCATCGAATTACCCCTAGACAGTGAATTAGAAGCGTTTATGGGAAGTGTACTGTAGTGTTTTGGCAGAAAATGGCTTTTTTCGAAAATCGAACAATTCGGTGATAACTCGAGAGCGGTCGAATGTTAGGGAGTCCCGTATGTTGCATCGTGTTCAGCGCATCGAATTAGCCCTACACAGTGAATGAGAAGCGTTTAAGGGGAGTGTACGGTAGTGTTTTGCCAGAAAATTCGTTTTTTGGAAAATCGAGTATTTCGGTGATAACTTGTGAACGGTCGAATGTTAACAATTGCCGTCCTTTGCATCGTGTTCAGCGCATCGAATTACCCCTATACAGTGAATTTGAAGCGTTTAAGGGAAGTGTACGCTAGTGTTTTGCCAGAAAATTCGTTTTTTCGAAAATCGAGTAATTCGGTGATAACTCGACAACGGTCGAATGTTAGCGTTGGCCGTATGTTGCATCGTATTCAGCGCATCGAATTATCCCTATACACTGGATTTGAAGTGTTTAAGGGAAGTGCACGGTAGTGTTTTGGCAGAACAATGTTTTTTTCGAAAATCGAGCAATTCGGTGATAACTCGACAACGGTCGAAAGTTAGCGTTTGCCGTATGTTGCATCGCGTTCAGCGCATCGAATTACCCCTATGCAGTGAATTTGAAGCGTTTAAGGGAAGTGTACGGTAGTGTTTTGGAAGAAAATTGTTTTTTTCGAAAATCGAGCAATTCGATGATACCTCGAGAACGGTCGAATGTTAGCGTTTGCCGTATGTTGCATCGTGTTCAGCTCATCGAATTAACCATATACAGTGAATTTCAAACGTTTAAGAGAAGTGTACGGTAGTGTTTTTGGCAGAAATGGTTTTTTTCGAAAATCGAGGAATTCGGTGATAACTCGAGAACGGTCGAATGTTAGTACTCGCCGTATGTTGCATCATGTTCAACGCATCGCATTACCCCTATGCAGTGAATTTGCAGTGGTTACGGGAAGTGTACGGTAGTGTTTTTGAAGGAAAACGCGTTAATGCGATATTCGTGCGTTTCACGGGCAGAAAAAGCACGTTTTTCACAGTCCTCACTGTTTTGATCATAACTCGAGAACGATCGAATGTTAGCGTTTGCCGTATGGTGCATCGTGTTCAGCGCATCGAATTACTCCTATACAGTGAATTCGAAGTGGTTACGGGAAGTGTACGGTAGTGTTTTTGAAGGAAAACGCGTTAATGCGACATTCGTGCGTTTCACGGGCACAAACGCACGTTTTTCACAGTCCTCACTATTTTGATCATAACTCGAGAACCGTCGAATGTTAGCGTTTGCCGTATGTTGCATCGTGTTCAGCGCATCGAATAACCCCTATACAGTGATTTTGAAGTGGTTACGGGAAGTGTACGGTAGTGTTTGTGAAGGAAAACCCGTTAATGCGACATTCGTGCGTTTCACGGGCAGAAAAGCACGTTTTTCACAGTCCTCACTGTTTTGATCATAACTCGAGAACGATCGAATGTGAGCGTTTGCCGTATGTTGCATCGTTTTCAGCGCATCGAATTACCCCTACGGAATGAATTTGATGCGTTTAAGGGAAGGGTACGGTAGTGTTTTGGCAGAAATTGTGTTTTTCGAAAATCCAGCAATTCGGTGATAACTCGCGAACGGTCGAATGTTAGCCTTTGCCGTATATTGCATCATGTTCAGCGCATCGAATTACCACTATACAGTGAATTTGAAGCGTTTAAGGGAAGTGTACGGTAGTGTTGTGGCAGAAACTGTTTTTTTCGAAAATCCAGCAATTCGGTGATAACTCGCGAACGGTCGAATGTTGCCTTTGCCGTATGTTGCATCATGTTCAGCGCATCGAATTACCCCTTTACAGTGGATTTGAAGTGGTTACGGGAAGTGTACGGTAGTGTTTTTGAAGGAAAACCCGTTAATGCGATATTCGTGCGTTTCTCGGGCGGAAAAGCACGTTTTTCACAGTCCTCACTGTTTCGATCATAACTCGAGAACGATCGAATGTTAGCGTTTGCCGTATGTTGCATCGTGTTCCGCTCATCGAATTAACCATCTACAGTGAATTTCAAACGTTGAAGAGAAGTGTACGGTAGTGTTTTTGGCAGAAATTGTTTTTTTTCGAAAATCGAGCAATTCGGTGATAACTCAAGAACGGTCGAATATTAGTGTTTGCCGTATGTTGCATTGTGTTCAGCACATCGAATTACCCCTATACAGTGAATTTGAAGCGTTTAAGAGAGGTGTACGGTAGTGTTTAGGCAGAAATTGTTTTTTTCGAAAATCGAGCAATTCCGTGATAACTCGAGAACCGTCGAATGTTAGCGCTCGCCGTATGTTGCATCGTGTTCAGCGCATCGAATAACCCCTATACAGTGAATTTGAAGTGGTTACGGGAAGTGTACGGTAGTGTTTTTGAAGGAAAACGCGTTAATGCGATATTCGTGCGTTTGACGGGCAGAAAAGCGCGTTTTTCACAGTCCTCACTGTTTTGATCATAACTCGAGAACCGTCTAATGTTAGCGTTTGCCGTATGTTGCATCGTGTTCAGCGCATCGAATTACCCCTATGCAGTGAATTTGAAGCGTTTAAGGGAAGTGTACGATAGTGTTTTGGAAGAAAATTGTTTTTTTCGAAAATCGAGCAATTCGATGATAACTCGAAAACGGTCGAATGTTAGCGTTGCCGTACGTTGGACCGTGTTCAGCCCAGCGAATTACCCCTATACAGTGAATTTGAAGCGTGTCAGGGAAGTGTACGTTAGCGTTTTTGGCAGAAATTGTTTTTTTCGAAAATGCAGCCATGCGGTGATAACTCGAGAACGGTCGAATGTTAGCGTTTGCGGTATGTTGCATCATGTTCAGGGCATCGAATTATCCCTTTACAGTGGATTTGAAGTGGTTACGGGAAGTGTACGGTAGTGTTTTTGAAGCAAAACCCGTTAATGCGATATTCGTGCGTTTCACGGGCAGAAAAGCACGTTTTTCACAGTCCTCACTGTTTTGATCATAACTCGAGAACGATCGAATGTTAGCGTTTGCCGTATCTTGCTTCGTGTTCAGCGCATGGAATTGTCCCTATACACTGGATTTGAAGTGTTGAAGGGAAGTGTACGGTAGTGTTTTGGCAGAAAATTGCTTTTTTCGAAAATCGAGCAATTCGGTGATAACTCGACAGCGGTGAAATGTTAGCAATTGCCGTATGTTGCATCGTGTTCAGCGCATCGAATTACCCCTATACAGTGAATTAGAAGCGTTTAAGGGAAGTATACGGTAGTGTTTTGGCAGAAAATGGCTTTTTTCGAAAATCGAACAAATCAGTGAAAACTCGAGAGCGGTCGAATGTTAGCGAGTGCCGTATGTTGCATCGTGTTCAGCGCATCGAATTATCCCTATACACTGGATTTGAAGTGTTCAAGGGAAGTGTACGGTAGTGTTTTGGCAGAAAATTGCTTTTGTCGAAAATCGAGCAATTCGGTGATAACTCGACAGCGGTGAAATGTTAGCAATTGCCGTATGTTGTATCGTGTTCAGCGCATCGAATTACCCCTATACAGTGAATTAGAAGCGTTTAAGGGAAGTGTACGGTAGTGTTTTGGCAGAATATTGCTTTTTTCGAAAATCGAGCAATTCGGTGATAAGTCGACAGCGGTGGAATGTTAGCGTTTGCCGTATGTTGCATCGTGTTCAGCGCATCGAATTACCCCTATACAGTGAATTTGAAGCGTTTAAGGGAAGTGTACGGTAGTGTTTTGCCAGAAAATTCGTTTTTTCGAAAATCGAGCAATTCGGTGATAACTCGCGAACGGTCCAATGTTAACAAGTGCCGTATGTTACATCGTGTTCAGCGCATCGAATTATCCCTATACACTGGATTTGAAGTGTTTAAGGGAAGTGTACGGTAGTGTTTTGGCAGAACAATGCTTTTTTCGAAAATCGAGCAATTCGGTGATAACTCGCGAACGGTCGAATGTTAGCGTTTGCCGTATGTTGCCTCATGTTCAGCGCATCGAATTACCCCTATGCAGTGAATTAGAAGCGTTTAACGGAAGTATACGGTAGTGTTTTGGCAGAAAATGGCTTTTTTCGAAAATCGAACAATTCGGTGATAACTCGAGAGCGGTCGAATGTTAGCGAGTCCCGTATGTTGCATCGTGTTCAGCGCATCGAATTATCCCTATACACTGGATTTGAAGTGTTTAAGGGGAGTGTACGGTAGTGTTTTGCCAGAAAATTCGTTTTTTGGAAAATCGAGTATTTCGGTGATAACTTGTGAACGGTCGAATGTTAGCGTTTGCTGTATGTTGCATCGTGTTCAGCGCATTGAATTACCCCTATACAGTAAATTAGAAGCGTTTCAGGGAAGTGTACGGTAGTGTTTTGTCAGAAAATTGCTTTTTTCGAAAATCGAGCAATTCGGCGATAACTCGACAGCGGTGGAATGTTAGGGATTGCCGTATGTTGCATCGTGTTCAGCGCATCGAATTACCCCTATACCGTGAATTTGGAGCATTTAAGAGAAATGTAGGGTCGTTTTTTTGGAGGAAAACCCGTTTATGCGATATTCGTGTGTTTCACGGTCAGAAAAGCACGTTTTTCACAGTCCTGACTCTTTTGATGATAACTCGGGAACGGTCGAATGTTAGTCTTTGCGGTATGTTGCATCGTGTTCGGCGCATCGAATTAACGCTATACAGTGAATTTGAAGCGTTTAAGGGAAGTGTACGGTAGTGTTTTGCCAGAAAATTCGTTTTTTCGAAAATCGAGCAATTCGGTAATAACTCGCGAACGGTCGAATGTTAACAATTGCCGTCCTTTGCATCGTGTTCAGCGCATCGAATTACCCCTATACAGTGAATTTGAAGCGTTTAAGGGAAGTGTACGCTAGTGTTTTGCCAGAAAATTCGTTTTTTCGAAAATCGAGTAATTCGGTGATAACTCGACAACGGTCGAATGTTAGCGTTGGCCGTATGTTGCATCGTATTCAGCGCATCGAATTATCCCTATACACTGGATTTGAAGTGTTTAAGGGAAGTGCACGGTAGTGTTTTGGCAGAACAATGTTTTTTTCGAAAATCGAGCAATTCGGTGATAACTCGACAACGGTCGAAAGTTAGCGTTTGCCGTATGTTGCATCGCGTTCAGCGCATCGAATTACCCCTATGCAGTGAATTTGAAGCGTTTAAGGGAAGTGTACGGTAGTGTTTTGGAAGAAAATTGTTTTTTTCGAAAATCGAGCAATTCGATGATAACTCGAAAACGGTCGAATGTTAGCGTTTGCCGTACGTTGGACCGTGTTTAGCCCAGCGAATTACCCCTGTACAGTGAATTTGAAGCGTGTGAGGGAAGTGTACGTTAGTGTTTTTGGCAGAAATTGTTTTTTTCGAAAATGGAGCCATGCGGTGATAACTCGAGAACGATCGAATGTTAGCGTTTGCCGTATCTTGCTTCGTGTTCAGCGCATGGAATTGTCCCTATACACTGGATTTGAAGTGTTCAAGGGAAGTGTACGGTAGTGTTTTGGCAGAAAATTTCTTTTGTCGAAAATCGAGCAATTCGGTGATAACTCGACAGCGGTGAAATGTTAGCAATTGCCGTATGTTGTATCGTGTTCAGCGCATCGAATTACCCCTATACAGTGAATTAGAAGCGTTTAAGGGAAGTGTACGGTAGTGTTTTGGCATAAAATGGCTTTTTTCGAAAATCGAACAATTCGGTGATAACGCGAGAGCGGTCGAATGTTAGCGAGTACCGTATATTGCATCGTGTTCAGCGCATCGACTTATCCCTACAGAGTGAATTTGAAGCGGTTAAGGGAAGTGTACGGTAGTGTTTTGCCAGAAAATTCGTTTTTTCGAAAATCGAGCAATTCGGTGATAACTCGCGAACGGTCGAATGTTAACAATTGCCGTATGTTGCATCGCGTTCAGCGCATCGAATTACCCCTATGCAGTGAATTTGAAGCGTTTAAGGGAAGTGTACGGTAGTGTTTTGGAAGAAAATTGTTTTTTTCGAAAATCGAGCAATTCGATGATACCTCGAGAACGGTCGAATGTTAGCGTTTGCCGTATGTTGCATCGTGTTCAGCTCATCGAATTAACCATATACAGTGAATTTCAAACGTTTAAGGGAAGTGTACGGTAGTGTTTTTGGCAGAAATGGTTTTTTTCGAAAATCGAGGGATTCGGTGATAACTCGAGAACGGTCGAATGTTAGTACTCGCCGTATGTTGCATCATGTTCAACGCATCGCATTACCCCTATGCAGTGAATTTGCAGTGGTTACGGGAAGTGTACGGTAGTATTTTTGAAGGAAAACGCGTTAATGCGATATTCGTGCGTTTCACGGGCAGAAAAAGCACGTTTTTCACAGTCCTCACTGTTTTGATCATAACTCGAGAACGATCGAATGTTAGCGTTTGCCGTATGGTGCATCGTGTTCAGCGCATCGAATTACTCCTATACAGTGAATTCGAAGTGGTTACGGGAAGTGTACGGTAGTGTTTTTGAAGGAAAACGCGTTAATGCGACATTCGTGCGTTTCACGGGCACAAACGCACGTTTTTCACAGTCCTCACTATTTTGATCATAACTCGAGAACCGTCGAAAGTTAGCGTTTGCCGTATGTTGCATCGTGTTCAGCGCATCGAATAACCCCTATACAGTGATTTTGAAGTGGTTACGGGAAGTGTACGGTAGTGTTTGTGAAGGAAAACCCGTTAATGCGACATTCGTGCGTTTCCCGGGCAGAAAAGCACGTTTTTCACAGTCCTCACTGTTTTGATCATAACTCGAGAACGATCGACTGTGAGCGTTTGCCGTATGTTGCATCGTTTTCAGCGCATCGAATTACCCCTACGGAATGAATTTGATGCGTTTAAGGGAAGGGTACGGTAGTGTTTTGGCAGAAATTGTTTTTTTCGAAAATCCAGCAATTCGGTGATAACTCGCGAACGGTCGAATGTTAGCCTTCGCCGTATATTGCATCATGTTCAGCGCATCGAATTACCACTATACAGTGAATTTGAAGCGTTTAAGGGAAGTGTACGGTAGTGTTGTGGCAGAAACTGTTTTTTTCGAAAATCCAGCAATTCGGTGATAACTCGCGAACGGTCGAATGTTGCCTTTGCCGTATGTTGCATCATGTTCAGCGCATCGAATTACCCCTTTACAGTGGATTTGAAGTGGTTACGGGAAGTGTACGGTAGTGTTTTTGAAGGAAAACCCGTTAATGCGATATTCGTGCGTTTCTCGGGCGGAAAAGCACGTTTTTCACAGTCCTCACTGTTTCGATCATAACTCGAGAACGATCGAATGTTAGCGTTTGCCGTATGTTGCATCGTGTTCCGCTCATCGAATTAACCATCTACAGTGAATTTCAAACGTTGAAGAGAAGTGTACGGTAGTGTTTTTGGCAGAAATTGTTTTTTTTCGAAAATCGAGCAATTCGGTGATAACTCAAGAACGGTCGAATATTAGTGTTTGCCGTATGTTGCATTGTGTTCAGCACATCGAATTACCCCTATACAGTGAATTTGAAGCGTTTAAGAGAGGTGTACGGTAGTGTTTAGGCAGAAATTGTTTTTTTCGAAAATCGAGCAATTCCGTGATAACTCGAGAACCGTCGAATGTTAGCGCTCGCCGTATGTTGCATCGTGTTCAGTGCATCGAATTACCCCTATACAGTGAATTTGAAGCGTTTAAGAGAAGTGTACGGTAGTGTTTTTGCAGAAATTGTTTTTTTCGAAAATCGAGCAATTCGGTGATAACTCGAGCACGGTCGAATGTTAGCGTTTGCCGTATGTTGCATCGTGTTCAGCGCATCGAATAACCCCTATACAGTGAATTTGAAGTGGTTACGGGAAGTGTACGGTAGTGTTTTTGAAGGAAAACGCGTTAATGCGATATTCGTGCGTTTGACGGGCAGAAAAGCGCGTTTTTCACAGTCCTCACTGTTTTGATCATAACTCGAGAACCGTCTAATGTTAGCGTTTGCCGTATGTTGCATCGTGTTCAGCGCATCGAATTACCCCTATGCAGTGAATTTGAAGCGTTTAAGGGAAGTGTACGATAGTGTTTTGGAAGAAAATTGTTTTTTTCGAAAATCGAGCAATTCGATGATAACTCGAAAACGGTCGAATGTTAGCGTTGCCGTACGTTGGACCGTGTTCAGCCCAGCGAATTACCCCTATACAGTGAATTTGAAGCGTGTCAGGGAAGTGTACGTTAGCGTTTTTGGCAGAAATTGTTTTTTTCGAAAATGCAGCCATGCGGTGATAACTCCAGAACGGTCGAATGTTAGCGTTTGCGGTATGTTGCATCATGTTCAGGGCATCGAATTATCCCTTTACAGTGGATTTGAAGTGGTTACGGGAAGTGTACGGTAGTGTTTTTGAAGCAAAACCCGTTAATGCGATATTCGTGCGTTTCACGGGCAGAAAAGCACGTTTTTCACAGTCCTCACTGTTTTGATCATAACTCGAGAACGATCGAATGTTAGCGTTTGCCGTATCTTGCTTCGTGTTCAGCGCATGGAATTGTCCCTATACACTGGATTTGAAGTGTTGAAGGGAAGTGTACGGTAGTGTTTTGGCAGAAAATTGCTTTTTTCGAAAATCGAGCAATTCGGTGATAACTCGACAGCGGTGAAATGTTAGCAATTGCCGTATGTTGCATCGTGTTCAGCGCATCGAATTACCCCTATACAGTGAATTAGAAGCGTTTAAGGGAAGTATACGGTAGTGTTTTGGCAGAAAATGGCTTTTTTCGAAAATCGAACAAATCGGTGAAAACTCGAGAGCGGTCGAATGTTAGCGAGTGCCGTATGTTGCATCGTGTTCAGCGCATCGAATTATCCCTATACACTGGATTTGAAGTGTTCAAGGGAAGTGTACGGTAGTGTTTTGGCAGAAAATTGCTTTTGTCGAAAATCGAGCAATTCGGTGATAACTCGACAGCGGTGAAATGTTAGCAATTGCCGTATGTTGTATCGTGTTCAGCGCATCGAATTACCCCTATACAGTGAATTAGAAGCGTTTAAGGGAAGTGTACGGTAGTGTTTTGGCAGAATATTGCTTTTTTCGAAAATCGAGCAATTCGGTGATAAGTCGACAGCGGTGGAATGTTAGCGTTTGCCGTATGTTGCATCGTGTTCAGCGCATCGAATTACCCCTATACAGTGAATTTGAAGCGTTTAAGGGAAGTGTACGGTAGTGTTTTGCCAGAAAATTCGTTTTTTCGAAAATCGAGCAATTCGGTGATAACTCGCGAACGGTCCAATGTTAACAATTGCCGTATGTTACATCGTGTTCAGCGCATCGAATTATCCCTATACACTGGATTTGAAGTGTTTAAGGGAAGTGTACGGTAGTGTTTTGGCAGAACAATGCTTTTTTCGAAAATCGAGCAATTCGGTGATAACTCGCGAACGGTCGAATGTTAGCGTTTGCCGTATGTTGCATCGTGTTCAGCGCATCGAATTACCCCTCTACAGTGAATTAGAGGCGTTTAAGGGAAGTGTACGGTAGTGTTTTGGCAGAAAATTGCTTTTTTCGAAAATCGAGCAATTCGGTGATAACTCGACAGCGGTGAAATGTTAGCAATTGCCGTATGTTGCATCGTGTTCAGCGCATCGAATTACCCCTATACAGTGAATTAGAAGCGTTTAAGGGAAGTATACGGTAGTGTTTTGGCAGAAAATGGCTTTTTTCGAAAATCGAACAATTCGGTGATAACTCGAGAGCGGTCGAATGTTAGCGAGTCCCGTATGTTGCATCGTGTTCAGCGCATCGAATTAGCCCTACACAGTGAATGAGAAGCGTTTAAGGGGAGTGTACGGTAGTGTTTTGCCAGAAAATTCGTTTTTTGGAAAATCGAGTATTTCGGTGATAACTTGTGAACGGTCGAATGTTAGCGTTTGCTGTATGTTGCATCGTGTTCAGCGCATTCAATTACCCCTATACAGTAAATTAGAAGCGTTTCAGGGAAGTGTACGGTAGTGTTTTGTCAGAAAATTGCTTTTTTCGAAAATCGAGCAATTCGGCGATAACTCGACAGCGGTGGAATGTTAGGGATTGCCGTATGTTGCATCGTGTTCAGCGCATCGAATTACCCCTATACCGTGAATTTGGAGCATTTAAGAGAAATGTAGGGTCGTTTTTTTGGAGGAAAACCCGTTTATGCGATATTCGTGCGTTTCACGGTCAGAAAAGCACGTTTTTCACAGTCCTGACTCTTTTGATGATAACTCGGGAACGGTCGAATGTTAGTCTTTGCGGTATGTTGCATCGTGTTCGGCGCATCGAATTAACGCTATACAGTGAATTTGAAGCGTTTAAGGGAAGTGTACGGTAGTGTTTTGCCAGAAAATTCGTTTTTTCGAAAATCGAGCAATTCGGTAATAACTCGCGAACGGTCGAATGTTAACAATTGCCGTCCTTTGCATCGTGTTCAGCGCATCGAATTACCCCTATACAGTGAATTTGAAGCGTTTAAGGGAAGTGTACGCTAGTGTTTTGCCAGAAAATTCATTTTTTCGAAAATCGAGTAATTCGGTGATAACTCGACAACGGTCGAATGTTAGCGTTGGCCGTATGTTGCATCGTATTCAGCGCATCGAATTATCCCTATACACTGGATCTGAAGTGTTTAAGGGAAGTGCACGGTAGTGTTTTGGCAGAACAATGTTTTTTTCGAAAATCGAGCAATTCGGTGATAACTCGACAACGGTCGAAAGTTAGCGTTTGCCGTATGTTGCATCGCGTTCAATGCATCGAATTACCCCTATGCAGTGAATTTGAAGCGTTTAAGGGAAGTGTACGGTAGTGTTTTGGAAGAAAATTGTTTTTTTCGAAAATCGAGCAATTCGATGATACCTCGAGAACGGTCGAATGTTAGCGTTTGCCGTATGTTGCATCGTATTCAGCGCATCGAATTATCCCTATACACTGGATTTGAAGTGTTTAAGGGAAGTGCACGGTAGTGTTTTGGCAGAACAATGTTTTTTTCGAAAATCCAGCAATTCGGTGATAACTCGCGAACGGTCGAATGTTAACAATTGCCGTATGTTGCATCGTGTTCAGCGTATCGAATTACTGCTACACAGTGAATTAGAAGCGTTTAAGGGAAGTGTGCGGTAGTGTTTTGGCAGAACATTGCTTTTTTCGAAAATCGAGCAATGCGGTGATAACTCGCGAACGGTCGAATGTTAACAATTGCCGTATGTTGCATCGCGTTCAGCGCATCGAATTACCCCTAGACAGTGAATTAGAAGCGTTTATGGGAAGTGTACTGTAGTGTTTTGGCAGAAAATGGCTTTTTTCGAAAATCGAACAATTCGGTGATAACTCGAGAGCGGTCGAATGTTAGCGAGTCCCGTATGTTGCATCGTGTTCAGCTCATCGAATTAACCATATACAGTGAATTTCAAACGTTTAAGAGAAGTGTACGGTAGTGTTTTTGGCAGAAATGGTTTTTTTCGAAAATCGAGGAATTCGGTGATAACTCGAGAACGGTCGAATGTTAGTACTCGCCGTATGTTGCATCATGTTCAACGCATCGCATTACCCCTATGCAGTGAATTTGCAGTGGTTACGGGAAGTGTACGGTAGTGTTTTTGAAGGAAAACGCGTTAATGCGATATTCGTGCGTTTCACGGGCAGAAAAAGCACGTTTTTCACAGTCCTCACTGTTTTGATCATAACTCGAGAACGATCGAATGTTAGCGTTTGCCGTATGGTGCATCGTGTTCAGCGCATCGAATTACTCCTATACAGTGAATTCGAAGTGGTTACGGGAAGTGTACGGTAGTGTTTTTGAAGGAAAACGCGTTAATGCGACATTCGTGCGTTTCACGGGCACAAACGCACGTTTTTCACAGTCCTCACTATTTTGATCATAACTCGAGAACCGTCGAATGTTAGCGTTTGCCGTATGTTGCATCGTGTTCAGCGCATCGAATAACCCATATACAGTGATTTTGAAGTGGTTACGGGAAGTGTACGGTAGTGTTTGTGAAGGAAAACCCGTTAATGCGACATTCGTGCGTTTCACGGGCAGAAAAGCACGTTTTTCACAGTCCTCACTGTTTTGATCATAACTCGAGAACGATCGAATGTGAGCGTTTGCCGTATGTTGCATCGTTTTCAGCGCATCGAATTACCCCTACGGAATGAATTTGATGCGTTTAAGGGAAGGGTACGGTAGTGTTTTGGCAGAAATTGTGTTTTTCGAAAATCCAGCAATTCGGTGATAACTCGCGAACGGTCGAATGTTAGCCTTTGCCGTATATTGCATCATGTTCAGCGCATCGAATTACCACTATACAGTGAATTTGAAGCGTTTAAGGGAAGTGTACGGTAGTGTTGTGGCAGAAACTGTTTTTTTCGAAAATCCAGCAATTCGGTGATAACTCGCGAACGCTCGAATGTTGCCTTTGCCGTATGTTGCATCATGTTCAGCGCATCGAATTACCCTTATACACTGGATTTGAAGTGTTTATGGGAAGTGCACGGTAGTGTTTTGGCAGAAAATGTCTTTTTTCGAAAATCGAGCAATTCGGTGATAACTCGAGAACCGTCGAATGTTAGCGCTCGCCGTATGTTGCATCGTGTTCAGTGCATCGAATTACCCCTATACAGTGAATTTGAAGCGTTTAAGAGAAGTGTACGGTAGTGTTTTTGCAGAAATTGTTTTTTTCGAAAATCGAGCAATTCGGTGATAACTCGAGAACGGTCGAATGTTAGCGTTTGCCGTATGTTGCATCGTGTTCAGCGCGTCGAATTACCCCTATACAGTAAATTAGCAGCGTTTCAGGCAAGTGTACGGTAGTGTCTTGTCAGAAAATTGCTTTTGTCGAAAATCGAGCAATTCGGCGATAACTCGACAGCGGTGGAATGTTAGCGATTGCCATATGTTGCATCATGTTCAGCGCATCGAATTACCCCTATACAGTGAATTTGGAGCATTTAAGAGAAATGTAGGGTAGTTTTTTTGGAGGAAAACCCGTTTATGCGATAGTCGTGCGTTTGACGATCAGAAAAGCACGTTTTTCACAGTCCTGACTCTTCTGATGATAACTCGGGAACGGTCGAATGTTAGTCTTTGCGGTATGTTGCATCGTGTTCGGCGCATCGAATTAACCCTATACAGTGAATTAGAAGCCTTTATGGGAGTGTCCGGTAGTGTGTTGCCAGAAAATTCGTTTTTTGGAAAATCGAGTAATTCGGTGATAACTCGACAACGGTCGAATGTTAGCGTTGGCCGTATGTTGCATCGTGTTCAGCGCATCGAATTATCCCTATACACAGGATTTGAAGTGTTTAAGGGAAGTGCACGGTAGTGTTTTGGATGAAAATTGTTTTTTTCGAAAATCGAGCATTTCGATGATAACTCGAGAACGATCGAATGTTAGCGTTTGCCGTATGTTGCATCGCGTTCAGCGCATCGAATTACCCCTACATAGTGAATTAGAAGCGTTTATGGGAAGTGTACGGTAGTGTTTTGCCAGAAAATTCGTTTTTTGGATAATCGAGTAATTCGGTGATAACTCGACAGCGGTGGAATGGTAGCGATCGCCGTATGTTGCATCGTGTTCAGCGCATCGAATTACCCCTATACAGTGAATTTGAAGCGTTTAAGGGAAGTGTACGGTAGTGTTTTGCCAGAAAATTCGTTTTTTCGAAAATCGAGCAATTCGGTGATAACTCGCGAACGGTCGAATGTTAACAATTGCCGTATGTTGCATCGTGTTCAGCACATCGAATTATCCCTATACACTGGATTTGAAGTGTTTAAGGGAAGTGTACGGTAGCGTTTTGGCAGAAAATTGCTTTTTTCGAAAATCGAACAATTCGGTGATAACTCGAGAGCGGTCGAATGTTAGCGAGTGCCGTATGTTGCATCGTGTTCAGCGCATCGACTTACCCCTACAGAGTGAATTTGAAGTGGTCCCGGGAAGTGTACGGTAGTGTGTTGCCAGAAAATTCGTTTTTTGGAAAATCGAGTATTCCGTTGATAAGTCAGAACACTCGAATGTTAGCGTTTGCCGTATGTTGCGTCGTGTTCAGCGCATCGAATTACCCCTATACAGTAAATTAGAAGCGTTTAAGGACTGTGTACGGTAGTGTTTTGGCAGAAAATTGCTTTTTTCGAAAATCGAGCAATTCGGTGATAAGTCGACAGCGGTGGAATGTTAGCGATTGCCGTATGTTGGATCGTGTTCAGCGCATCGAATTACCCCTATATAGTGAATTTGAAGCGTTTGAGGGAAGTGTACGGTAGTGTTTTGGCAGAAAATTGTTTTTTTTCGAAAATCGAGCAATACGGTGATAACTCGACAACGGTCGAATGTTAGCGTTTGCCGTATGTTGCATCGTATTCAGCGCATCGAATTATCCCTATACACTGTATTTGAAGTGTTTAAGGGAAGTGCACGGTTGTGTTTTGGCAGAACATTGCTTTTTTCGAAAATCGAGCAATTCGGTGATAACTCGCGAACGGTCGAATGGTAGCGTTTGCCGTATGTTGCATCGTGTTCAGCGCATCGAATTACCCCTATACAGTGAATTAGAGGCGTTTAAGGGAAGTGTACGGTAGTGTTTTGGCAGAAAATTGCTTTTTTGGAAAATCGAGCAATTCGGTGATAAGTCGACAGCGGTGGAATGTTAGCAATTGCCGTATGTTGCATCCTGTTCAGCGCATCGAATTACCCCTATACAGTGAATTAGAAGCGTTTAAGGGAAATGTACGGTAGTGTTTTGGCAGAAAATGGCTTTTTTCGAAAATCGAACAATTCGGTGATAACTCGAGAGCGGTCCAATGTTAACGAGTGCCGTATGTTGCATAGTGTTCAGCGCATCGAATTATCCCTATACACTGGATTTGAAGTGTTCAAGGGAAGTGTACGGTAGTGTTTTGGCAGAAAATTGCGTTTTTCGAAAATCGAGCAATTCGGTGATAACTCGACAGCCGTGAAATGTTAGCGTTTGCCGTATGTTGCATCGTGTTCAGCGCATCGAATTACCCCTATACAGTGAATTTGAAGCGTTTAAGGGAAGTGTACGGTAGTGTTTTGCCAGAAAATTCGTTTTTTCGAAAATCGAGCAATTCGGTGATAACTCGCGAACGGTCGAATGTTAACAATTGCCGTATGTTGCATCGTGTTCAGCACATCGAATTATCCCTATGCACTGGATTTGAAGTGTTTAAGGGAAGTGTACGGTAGTGTTTTGGCAGAATATTGCCTTTCGAAAATCGAGCAATTCGGTGATAACTCTTGAACGGTGAATGTTAGCGTTTGCCGTATGTTGCGTCGTGTTCAGCGCATCGAATTACCCCTATACAGTGAATTAGAAGCGTTTAAGGGAAGTGTACGGTAGTGTTTTGGCAGAAAATTGTTTTTTTCGAAAATCGAGCAATTCGGTGATAAGTCGACAGCGGTGGAATGTTAGCGATTGCCGTATGTTGCATCATGTTCAGCGCATCGAATCACCCCTATACAGTGAATTTGGAGCATTTAAGAGAAATGTAGGGTAGTTTTTTTGGAGGAAAACCCGTTTATGCGATATTCGTGCGTTTCACGATCAGAAAAGCACGTTTTTCACAGTCCTGACTCTTTTGATGATAACTCGGGAACGGTCGAATGTTAGTCTTTGCGATATGTTGCATCGTGTTCGGCGTATCGAATTAACCCTATACAGTGAATTTGAAGCGTTTAAGGGAAGTGTACGGTAGTGTTTTGCCAGAAAATTCGTTTTTTCGAAAATCGAGCAATTCGGTGATAACTGGCGAACGGTCGAATGTTAACAATTGCCGTATTTTGCATCGTGTTCAGCGCATCGAATTATCCCTATACACTGGATTTGAAGTGTTTAAGGGAAGTGTAGGGTAGTGTTTGGGCAGAAAATTGCTATTTTCGAAAATCGAGCAATACGCTGATAACTCGACAGCGGTGGAATGTTAGCGATTGCCGTATGTTCCATCGTGTTGAGCGCATCGAAGTACCCCTACACAGTGAATTAGAAGCGTTTATGGGAAGTGTCCGGTAGTGTTTTGGCAGAAAATTGCTTTGTTCGAAAATCGAACAATTCGTTGATCACTCGACAGCGGTGGAATGTTAGCGATTGCCGTATGTTGCATCGTATTCAGCGCATCGAATTACCGCTATACACTGAATTTGAAGTGCTTAAGGGAAGTGTACGGTAGTGTTTTGCCAGAAAATTCGTTTTTTCGAAAATCGAGCAATTCGGTGATAACTCGCGAACGGTCGAATGTTAGCGTTTGCCGTATGTTGCATCGTGTTCAGCGCATCGAATTACCCCTATACAGTGAATTAGAAGCGTTTAAGGGAAGTGTACGGTAGTGTTTTGGCAGAAAATTGCTTTTTTCGAAAATCAAGCAATTCGGTGATAACTCGCGAACGGTCGAATGTTAACAATTGCCGTATTTTGTATCGTGTTCAGCGCATCGAATTATCCCTATACACTGGATTTGAAGTGTTTAAGGGAAGTGTACGGTAGTGTTTGGGCAGAAAATTGCTTTTTTCGAAAATCGAGCAATACGCTGATAACTCGACAGCGGTGGAATGTTAGCGATTGCCGTATGTTGCATCGTGTTCAGCGCATCGAATTACCCCTATATAGTGAATTTGAAGCGTTTAAGGGAAGTGTACGGTAGTGTTTTGCCAGAAAATTCGTTTTTTCGAAAATCGAGCAATTCGGTGATAACTGGCGAACGGTCGAATGTTAGCGTTTGCCGTATGTTGCATCGTGTTCAGCGCATCGAATTACCCCTATACAGTGGATTAGAAGCGTTTAAGGGAAGTGTACGGTAGTGTTTTGGCAGAAAATTGCTTTTTTCGAAAATCAAGCAATTCGGTGATAACTCGCGAACGGTCGAATGTTAACAATTGCCGTATTTTGTATCGTGTTCAGCGCATCGAATTATCCCTATACACTGGATTTGAAGTGTTTAAGGGAAGTGTACGGTTCTGTTTTGGCAGAATATTGCTTTTTTCGAAAATCAAGCAATTCGGTGATAACTCGCGAACGGTCGGATGTTAGCGTTTGCCGTGTGTTGCATCGTGTTCAGCGCATCGAATTACCCCTACACAGTGAATTAGAGGCGTTTAAGGGAAGTGTACGGTAGTGTTTTGCCAGAAAATTCCTTTTTTGGAAAATCGAGCACTTCGGTGATAACTCGTGAAAGGTCGAATATTAGCGTTTGCCGTATGTTGCATGGTGTTCAGCGCATCAAATTACCCCGTATAAAGTGAATTAGAAGCGTTCAAGGGAAGTGTACGGCAGTGTTTTGGCAGAAAATTGGTTTTTTCGAAAATACAGCAATTCGGTGATAAGTCGACATCGGTGGAATGTTAGCGATTGCCGTATGGTGCATCGTGTTCAGCGCATCGAATTACCGCTATACAGTGAATTTGAAGCGTTTAAGGGAAGTGTACGGTAGTGTTTTGGCAGAAAATTCGTTTTTTCGAAAATCGAGCAATTCGGTGATAACTCGCGAACGGTCGAATGTTAGCGTTTGCCGTATGTTGCATCGTGTTCAGTGCATCGAATTACCCCTATACAGTGAATTAGAAGCGTTTAAGGGAAGTGTACGGTAGTGTTTGGGCAGAAAATTGCTTTTTTCGAAAATCGAGCAATTCGGTGATAACTCGACCGCGGTGAAATGTTAGGATTGCCGTATGTTGCATCGTGTTCAGCGCATCGAATTACCCCTACACAGTGAATTAGAAGCGTTTAAGGGAAGTGTACGGTAGTGTTTTGGCAGCAAATTGCTTTTTTCGAAAATCGAGCAATTCGGTGATAACTCGACAGCGGTGGAATGTTAGCGATAGCCGTATGTTGCATCGTGTTCAGCGCATCGAATTACCCCTATGCAGTGAATTTGCAGTGGTTACGGGAAGTGTACGGTAGTGTTTTTGAAGGAAAACGCGTTAATGCGATATTCGTGCGTTTCACGGGCAGAAAAAGCACGTTTATCACAGTCCTCACTCTTTTGATCATAACTCGAGAACGATCGAATGTTAGCGTTTGCCGTATGGTGCATCGTGCTCAGCGCATCGAATTACTCCTATACAGTGAATTTGAAGTGGTTACGGGAAGTGTACGGTAGTGTTTTTGAAGGAAAACGCATTAATGCGACATTCGTGCGTTTCACGGGCACAAACGCACGTTTTTCACAGTCCTCACTATTTTCATCATAACTCGAGAACCGTCGAATGTTAGCGTTTGCCGTATGTTGCATCGTGTTCAGCGCATCGAATAACCCCTATACAGTGAATTTGAAGCGTTTAAGAGAGGTGTACGGTAGTGTTTAGGCAGAAATTGTTTTTTCGAAAATCGAGCAATTCGGTGATAACTCGAGCACGGTCGAATGTTAGTGTTTGCCGTATGTTGCATTGTGTTCAGCACATCGAATTACCCCTATACAGTGAATTTGAAGCGTTTAAGAGAGGTGTACGGTAGTGTTTAGGCAGAAATTGTTTTTTCGAAAATCGAGCAATTCGGTGATAACTCGAGCACGGTCGAATGTTAGCGTTTGCCGTATGTTGCATCGTGTTCAGCGCATCGAATAACCCCTATCCAGTGAATTGGAAGTGGTTACGGGAAGTGTTCGGTAGTGTTTTTGAAGGAAAACGCGTTAATGCGATATTCGTGCGTTTGACGGGCAGAAAAGCGCGTTTTTCACAGTCCTCACTGTTTTGATCATAACTCGAGAACCGTCTAATGTTAGCGTTTGCCGTATGTTGCATCGTGTTCAGCGCATCGAATTACCCCTATGCAGTGAATTTGAAGCGTTTAAGGGAAGTGTACGGTAGTGTTTTGGCAGAAAATGGCTTTTTTCGAAAATCGAACAAATCGGTGAAAACTCGAGAGCGGTCGAATGTCAGCGAGTACCGTATGTTGCATCGTGTTCAGCGCATCGAACTATCCCTATACACTGGATTTGAAGTGTTCAAGGGAAGTGTACGGTAGTGTTTTGGCAGAAAATTGCTTTTGTCGAAAATCGAGCAATTCGGTGATAACTCGACAGCGGTGAAATGTTAGCAATTGCCGTATGTTGTATCGTGTTCAGCGCATCGAATTACCCCTACACAGTGAATTAGAAGCGTTTAAGGGAAGTGTACGGTAGTGTTTTGGCAGAAAATGGCTTGTTTCGAAAATCGAGCAATTCGGTGATAAGGCGACAGCGGTGGACTGTTAGCGTTTGCCGTATGTTGCATCGTGTTCAGCGCATCGAATAACCCCTATACAGTGAATTTGAAGCGTTTAAGGGAAGTGTACGGTAGTGTTTTGCCAGAAAATTCGTTTTTTCGAAAATCGAGCAATTCGGTGATAACTCGCGAACGGTCGAATGTTAACAATTGCCGTATGTTACATCGTGTTCAGCGCATCGAATTATCCCTATACACTGGACTTGAAGTGTTTAAGGGAAGTGTACGGTAGTGTTTTGGCAGAACACTGCTTTTTTCGAAAATCGAGCAATTCGGTGATAACTCGCGAACGGTCGAATGTTAGCGTTTGCCGTATGTTGCATCGTGTTCAGCGCATCGAATTACCCCTATACAGTGAATTAGAGGCGTTTAAGGGAAGTGTACGGTAGTGTTTTGGCAGAAAATTGCTTTTTTCGAAAATCGAGCAATTCGGTGATAACTCGCGAACGGTCGAATGTTAGCCTTTGCCGTATGTTGCATCATGTTCAGCGCATCGAATTACCCCTTTACAGTGGATTTGAAGTGGTTCCGGGAAGTGTACGGTAGTGTTTTTGTAGGAAAACCCGTTAATGCGATATTCGTGCGTTTCTCGGGCGGAAAAGCACGTTTTTCACAGTCCTGACTCTTTTGATGATAACTCGGGAACGGTCGAATGTTAGTCTTTGCGATATGTTGCATCGTGTTCGGCGTATCGAATTAACCCTATACAGTGAATTTGAAGCGTTTAAGGGAAGTGTACGGTAGTGTTTTGCCAGAAAATTCGTTTTTTCGAAAATCGAGCAATTCGGTGATAACTGGCGAACGGTCGAATGTTAACAATTGCCGTATTTTGCATCGTGTTCAGCGCATCGAATTATCCCTATACACTGGATTTGAAGTGTTTAAGGGAAGTGTAGGGTAGTGTTTGGGCAGAAAATTGCTATTTTCGAAAATCGAGCAATACGCTGATAACTCGACAGCGGTGGAATGTTAGCGATTGCCGTATGTTCCATCGTGTTGAGCGCATCGAAGTACCCCTACACAGTGAATTAGAAGCGTTTATGGGAAGTGTCCGGTAGTGTTTTGGCAGAAAATTGCTTTGTTCGAAAATCGAACAATTCGTTGATCACTCGACAGCGGTGGAATGTTAGCGATTGCCGTATGTTGCATCGTATTCAGCGCATCGAATTACCGCTATACACTGAATTTGAAGTGCTTAAGGGAAGTGTACGGTAGTGTTTTGCCAGAAAATTCGTTTTTTCGAAAATCGAGCAATTCGGTGATAACTCGCGAACGGTCGAATGTTAGCGTTTGCCGTATGTTGCATCGTGTTCAGCGCATCGAATTACCCCTATACAGTGAATTAGAAGCGTTTAAGGGAAGTGTACGGTAGTGTTTTGGCAGAAAATTGCTTTTTTCGAAAATCAAGCAATTCGGTGATAACTCGCGAACGGTCGAATGTTAACAATTGCCGTATTTTGTATCGTGTTCAGCGCATCGAATTATCCCTATACACTGGATTTGAAGTGTTTAAGGGAAGTGTACGGTAGTGTTTGGGCAGAAAATTGCTTTTTTCGAAAATCGAGCAATACGCTGATAACTCGACAGCGGTGGAATGTTAGCGATTGCCGTATGTTGCATCGTGTTCAGCGCATCGAATTACCCCTATATAGTGAATTTGAAGCGTTTAAGGGAAGTGTACGGTAGTGTTTTGCCAGAAAATTCGTTTTTTCGAAAATCGAGCAATTCGGTGATAACTGGCGAACGGTCGAATGTTAGCGTTTGCCGTATGTTGCATCGTGTTCAGCGCATCGAATTACCCCTATACAGTGGATTAGAAGCGTTTAAGGGAAGTGTACGGTAGTGTTTTGGCAGAAAATTGCTTTTTTCGAAAATCAAGCAATTCGGTGATAACTCGCGAACGGTCGAATGTTAACAATTGCCGTATTTTGTATCGTGTTCAGCGCATCGAATTATCCCTATACACTGGATTTGAAGTGTTTAAGGGAAGTGTACGGTTCTGTTTTGGCAGAATATTGCTTTTTTCGAAAATCAAGCAATTCGGTGATAACTCGCGAACGGTCGGATGTTAGCGTTTGCCGTGTGTTGCATCGTGTTCAGCGCATCGAATTACCCCTACACAGTGAATTAGAGGCGTTTAAGGGAAGTGTACGGTAGTGTTTTGCCAGAAAATTCCTTTTTTGGAAAATCGAGCACTTCGGTGATAACTCGTGAAAGGTCGAATATTAGCGTTTGCCGTATGTTGCATGGTGTTCAGCGCATCAAATTACCCCGTATAAAGTGAATTAGAAGCGTTCAAGGGAAGTGTACGGCAGTGTTTTGGCAGAAAATTGGTTTTTTCGAAAATACAGCAATTCGGTGATAAGTCGACATCGGTGGAATGTTAGCGATTGCCGTATGGTGCATCGTGTTCAGCGCATCGAATTACCGCTATACAGTGAATTTGAAGCGTTTAAGGGAAGTGTACGGTAGTGTTTTGGCAGAAAATTCGTTTTTTTCGAAAATCGAGCAATTCGGTGATAACTCGCGAACGGTCGAATGTTAGCGTTTGCCGTATGTTGCATCGTGTTCAGTGCATCGAATTACCCCTATACAGTGAATTAGAAGCGTTTAAGGGAAGTGTACGGTAGTGTTTGGGCAGAAAATTGCTTTTTTCGAAAATCGAGCAATTCGGTGATAACTCGACCGCGGTGAAATGTTAGGATTGCCGTATGTTGCATCGTGTTCAGCGCATCGAATTACCCCTACACAGTGAATTAGAAGCGTTTAAGGGAAGTGTACGGTAGTGTTTTGGCAGCAAATTGCTTTTTTCGAAAATCGAGCAATTCGGTGATAACTCGACAGCGGTGGAATGTTAGCGATAGCCGTATGTTGCATCGTGTTCAGCGCATCGAATTACCCCTATGCAGTGAATTTGCAGTGGTTACGGGAAGTGTACGGTAGTGTTTTTGAAGGAAAACGCGTTAATGCGATATTCGTGCGTTTCACGGGCAGAAAAAGCACGTTTATCACAGTCCTCACTCTTTTGATCATAACTCGAGAACGATCGAATGTTAGCGTTTGCCGTATGGTGCATCGTGCTCAGCGCATCGAATTACTCCTATACAGTGAATTTGAAGTGGTTACGGGAAGTGTACGGTAGTGTTTTTGAAGGAAAACGCATTAATGCGACATTCGTGCGTTTCACGGGCACAAACGCACGTTTTTCACAGTCCTCACTATTTTCATCATAACTCGAGAACCGTCGAATGTTAGCGTTTGCCGTATGTTGCATCGTGTTCAGCGCATCGAATAACCCCTATACAGTGAATTTGAAGCGTTTAAGAGAGGTGTACGGTAGTGTTTAGGCAGAAATTGTTTTTTCGAAAATCGAGCAATTCGGTGATAACTCGAGCACGGTCGAATGTTAGTGTTTGCCGTATGTTGCATTGTGTTCAGCACATCGAATTACCCCTATACAGTGAATTTGAAGCGTTTAAGAGAGGTGTACGGTAGTGTTTAGGCAGAAATTGTTTTTTCGAAAATCGAGCAATTCGGTGATAACTCGAGCACGGTCGAATGTTAGCGTTTGCCGTATGTTGCATCGTGTTCAGCGCATCGAATAACCCCTATCCAGTGAATTGGAAGTGGTTACGGGAAGTGTTCGGTAGTGTTTTTGAAGGAAAACGCGTTAATGCGATATTCGTGCGTTTGACGGGCAGAAAAGCGCGTTTTTCACAGTCCTCACTGTTTTGATCATAACTCGAGAACCGTCTAATGTTAGCGTTTGCCGTATGTTGCATCGTGTTCAGCGCATCGAATTACCCCTATGCAGTGAATTTGAAGCGTTTAAGGGAAGTGTACGGTAGTGTTTTGGCAGAAAATGGCTTTTTTCGAAAATCGAACAAATCGGTGAAAACTCGAGAGCGGTCGAATGTCAGCGAGTACCGTATGTTGCATCGTGTTCAGCGCATCGAACTATCCCTATACACTGGATTTGAAGTGTTCAAGGGAAGTGTACGGTAGTGTTTTGGCAGAAAATTGCTTTTGTCGAAAATCGAGCAATTCGGTGATAACTCGACAGCGGTGAAATGTTAGCAATTGCCGTATGTTGTATCGTGTTCAGCGCATCGAATTACCCCTACACAGTGAATTAGAAGCGTTTAAGGGAAGTGTACGGTAGTGTTTTGGCAGAAAATGGCTTGTTTCGAAAATCGAGCAATTCGGTGATAAGGCGACAGCGGTGGACTGTTAGCGTTTGCCGTATGTTGCATCGTGTTCAGCGCATCGAATAACCCCTATACAGTGAATTTGAAGCGTTTAAGGGAAGTGTACGGTAGTGTTTTGCCAGAAAATTCGTTTTTTCGAAAATCGAGCAATTCGGTGATAACTCGCGAACGGTCGAATGTTAACAATTGCCGTATGTTACATCGTGTTCAGCGCATCGAATTATCCCTATACACTGGACTTGAAGTGTTTAAGGGAAGTGTACGGTAGTGTTTTGGCAGAACACTGCTTTTTTCGAAAATCGAGCAATTCGGTGATAACTCGCGAACGGTCGAATGTTAGCGTTTGCCGTATGTTGCATCGTGTTCAGCGCATCGAATTACCCCTATACAGTGAATTAGAGGCGTTTAAGGGAAGTGTACGGTAGTGTTTTGGCAGAAAATTGCTTTTTTCGAAAATCGAGCAATTCGGTGATAACTCGCGAACGGTCGAATGTTAGCCTTTGCCGTATGTTGCATCATGTTCAGCGCATCGAATTACCCCTTTACAGTGGATTTGAAGTGGTTCCGGGAAGTGTACGGTAGTGTTTTTGTAGGAAAACCCGTTAATGCGATATTCGTGCGTTTCTCGGGCGGAAAAGCACGTTTTCAGCGCATCGAATTATCCCTATACACTGGATTTGAAGTGTTCAAGGGAAGTGTACGGTAGTGTTTTGGCAGAAAATTGCTTTTGTCGAAATTCGAGCAATTCGGTGATAACTCGACAGCGGTGAAATGTTAGCAATTGCCGTATGTTGTATCGTGTTCAGCGTATCGAATTACCCCTATACAGTGAATTAGAAGCGTTTACGGGAAGTGTACGGTAGTGTTTTGGCAGAAAATGGCTTTTTTCGAAAATCGAGCAATTCGGTGATAAGTCGACAGCGGTGGACTGTTAGCGTTTGCCGTATGTTGCATCGTGTTCAGCGCATCGAATTACCCCTATACAGTAAATTTGAAGCGTTTAAGGGAAGTGTACGGTAGTGTTTTGCCAGAAAATTCGTTTTTTCGAAAATCGAGCAATTCGGTGATAACTCGCGAACGGTCGAATGTTAACAATTGCCGTATGTTACATCGTGTTCAGCGCATCGAATTATCCCTATACACTGGATTTGAAGTGTTTAAGGGAAGTGTACGGTAGTGTTTTGGCAGAACAATGCTTTTTTCGAAAATCGAGCTATTCGGTGATAAGTCGACAGCGGTGGACTGTTAGCGTTGGCTGTATGTTGCATCGCGTTCAGCGCATCGAATTATCCCTATACACTAGATTTGAAGTGTTTAAGGGAAGTGTACGGTAGTGTTTTGGCAGAATATTGCTTTTTTCGAAAATCGAGCAATTCGGTGATAACTCGCGAACGGTCGAATGTTAGCGTTTGCCGTATGTTGCATCGTGTTCAGCACATCGAATTACCCCTATACAGTGAATTTGGAGCATTTAAGAGAAATGTAGGGTAGTTTTTTTGGAGGAAAACCCGTTTATGCGATATTCGTGCGTTTCACGATCACAAAAGCACGTTGTTCACAGTCCTGACTCTTTTGATGATAACACGGGAACGGTCGAATGTTAACAATTGCCGTATGTTGCATCGCGTTCAGCGCATCGAATTACCCCTACACAGTGAATTAGAAGCCTTTATGGAAGTGTACGGTAGTGTGTTGCCAGAAAATTCGTTTTTTGGAAAATCGAGTAATTCGGTGATAACTCGACAACGGTCGAATGTTAGCGTTGGCCGTATGTTGCATCGTGTTCAGCGCATCGAATTATCCATATCCACAGGATTTGAAGTGTTTAAGGGAAGTGCACGGTAGTGTTTTGGATGAAAATTGTTTTTTTCGAAAATCGAGCATTTCGATGATAACTCGAGAACGATCGAATGTTAGCGTTTGCCGTATGTTGCATCGCGTTCAGCGCATCGAATTACCCCTACATAGTGAATTAGAAGCGTTTATGGGAAGTGTACGGTAGTGTTTTGCCAGAAAATTCGTTTTTTGGATCATCGAGTAATTCGGTGATAACTCGACAGCGGTGGAATGGTAGCGATCGCCGTATGTTGCATCGTGTTCAGCGCATCGAATTATCCCTATACACTGGATTTGAAGTGTTTAAGGGAAGTGTACGGTACTGTTTGGCAGAAAATTCGTTTTTTGGAAAATCGAGCACTTCGGTGATAACTGGTGAAAGGTCGAATGTTAGCGTTTGCCGTATGTCGCATCGTGTTCAGCGCATCGAATTACCCCTATACAGTGAATGAGAAGCGTTTAAGGGAAGTGTATGGTAGCGTTTTGGCAGATAATTGCTTTTTTCGAAAATCGAACAATTCGGTGATAACTCGAGAGCGGTCGAATGTTAGCGAGTGGCGTATGTTGCATCGTGTTCAGCGCATCGACTTACCCCTACCGAGTGAATTTGAAGTGGTTCCGGGAAGTGTACGGTAGTGTGTTGCCAGAAAATTCGTTTTTTGGAAAATCGAGTATTCCGTTGATAAGTCGAGAACGGTCGAATGTTAGCGTTTGCCGTATGTTGCGTCGTGTTCAGCACATCGAATTATCCCTATACACTGGATTTGAAGAGTTCAAGGGAAGTGTACGGTAGTGTTTAGGCAGAAATTGTTTTTTCGAAAATCGAGCAATTCGGTGATAACTCGAGCACGGTCGAATGTTAGCGTTTGCCGTATGTTGCATCGTGTTCAGCGCATCGAATAACCCCTATCCAGTGAATTGGAAGTGGTTACGGGAAGTGTTCGGTAGTGTTTTTGAAGGAAAACGCGTTAATGCGATATTCGTGCGTTTGACGGGCAGAAAAGCGCGTTTTTCACAGTCCTCACTGTTTTGATCATAACTCGAGAACCGTCTAATGTTAGCGTTTGCCGTATGTTGCATCGTGTTCAGCGCATCGAATTACCCCTATGCAGTGAATTTGAAGCGTTTAAGGGAAGTGTACGGTAGTGTTTTGGAAGAAAATTGTTTTATTCGAAAATCGAGCAATTCGATGATAACTCGAAAACGGTCGAATGTTAGCGTTTGTCGTACGTTGGACCGTGTTCAGCCCAGCGAATTACCCCTATACAGTGAATTTGAAGCGTGTGAGGGAAGTGTACGTTAGTGTTTTTGGCAGAAATTGTTTTTTTCGAAAATGGAGCCATGCGGTGATAACTCGAGAACGGTCGAATGTTAGCATTTGCGCTATGTTGCATCATGTTCAGGGCATCGAATTATCCCTTCACAGTGGATTTGAAGCGTTTACGGGAAGTGTACGGTAGTGTTTTGCCAGAAAATTCGTTTTTTCGAAAATCGAGCAATTCGGTGATAACTCGCGAACGGTCGATTGTTAACAATTGCCGTATGTTACATCGTGTTCAGCGCATCGAATTATCCCTATACACTGGACTTGAAGTGTTTAAGGGAAGTGTACGGTAGTGTTTTGGCAGAACACTGCTTTTTTCGAAAATCGAGCAATTCGGTGATAACTCGCGAACGGTCGAATGGTAGCGGTTGCCGTATGTTGCATCGTGTTCAGCGCATCGAATTACCCCTATACAGTGAATTAGAGGCGTTTAAGGGAAGTGTACGGTAGTGTTTTGCCAGAAAATTCGTTTTTTCGAAAATCGAGCAATTCGGTGATAACTCGCGAACGGTCGAATGTTAGCGTTTGCCGTATGTTGCATCGTGTTCAGCGCATCGAATTACCCCTATAGAGTGAATTAGAAGCGTTTAAGGGAAGTGTACGGTAGTGTTTTGGCAGAAAATTGCTTTTTTCGAAAATCGAGCAATTCGGTGATAACTCGACCGCGGTGAAATGTTAGCAATTGCCGTATATTGCATCGTGTTCAGCGCCTCGACTTACCCCTATACAGTGAATTAGAAGCGTTTAAGGGAAGTGTACGGTAGTGTTTTGACAGAAAATTTCTTTTTTCGAAAATCGAGCAACTCGGTGATAACTCGACAGCGGTGGAATGTTAGCGATTGCCGTATGTTGCATCGTGTTCAGCGCATCGAATTACCCCTACACAGTGAATTAGAAGCGTTTATGGGAAGTGTACGGTAGTGTTTTGCCAGTAAATTCGTTTTTTGGAAAATCGAGTAATTCGGTAATAACTCGACAACGGTCGAATGTTAGCAATTGCCGTATGTTGCATCGTGTTCAGCGCATCGAATTACCCCTATACAGTGAACTGGAAGCGTTTAAGAGAAGTGTACGGTAGTGTTTTGGCAGAAAATGGCTTTTTTCGAAAATCGAACAATTCGGTGATAACCCGAGAGCGGTCGAATGTTAGCGAGTGCCGTATGCTGCATCGTGTTCAGCGCATCGACTTACCCCTACAGAGTGAATTTGAAGTGGTTCCGGGAAGTGTGCGGTAGTGTTTTGCCAGAAAATTCGTTTTTTCGAAAATCGAGCAATTCGGTGATAACTCGACAACGGTCGAATGTTAGCGTTTGCCGTATGTTGCATCGTGTTCAGCGCATCAAATTACCCCTATACAGTGAATTAGAAGCGTTCAAGGGAAGTGTACGGCAGTGTTTTGGCAGAAAATTGGTTTTTTCGAAAATCGAGCAATTCGGTGATAAGTCGACAGCGGTGGAATGTTAGCGATTGCCGTATGTTACATCGTGTTCAGCGCATCGAATCACCCCTATACAGTGAATTTGGAGCATTTAAGAGAAATGTAGGGTAGTTTTTTTGGAGGAAAACCCGTTTATGCGATATTCGTGCGTTTCACGATCAGAAAAGCACGTTTTTCACAGTCCTGACTCTTTTGATGATAACACGGGAACGGTCGAATGTTAGTCGTTGCGGTATGTTGCATCGTGTTCAGCGCATCGAATTATCCCTATACAGTGAATTAGAAGCGTTTATGGGAAGTGTACGATAGTGTTTTGCCAGAAAATTCGTTTTTTTGGAAAATCGAGTAATTCGGTGATAACTCGACAACACTCGAATGTTAGCGTTTGCCGTATATATATATATATCCCTATACACTGTATTTGAAGTGTTTAAGGGAAGTGCACGGTAGTGTTTTGGCAGAAAATTGTTTTTTTCGAAAATCGAGCAACTCGGTGATAACTCCACAGCGGTGGAATGTTAGCGATTGCCGTATGTTGCATCGTGTTCAGCGCATCGAATTACCGCTATACAGTGAATTTGAAGCGTTTAAGGGAAGTGTACGGTAGTGTTTTGCCAGAAAATTCGTTTTTTCGAAAATCGAGCAATTCGGTGATAACTCGCGAACGGTCGAATGTTAGCGTTTGCCGTATGTTGCATCGTGTTCAGCGCATCGAATTACCCATATACAGTGAATCAGAAGCGTTTAAGGGAAGTGTACGGTAGTGTTTTGGCAGAAAATTGCTTTTTTCGAAAATCGAGCAATTCGGTGATAACTCGACCGCGGTGAAATGTTAGCAATTGCCGTATATTGCATCGTGTTCAGCGCCTCGACTTACCCCTATACAGTGAATTAGAAGCGTTTAAGGGAAGTGTACGGTAGTGTTTTGACAGAAAATTTCTTTTTTCGAAAATCGAGCAACTCGGTGATAACTCGACAGCGGTGGAATGTTAGCGATTGCCGTATGTTGCATCGTGTTCAGCGCATCGAATTACCCCTACACAGTGAATTAGAAGCGTTTATGGGAAGTGTACGGTAGTGTTTTGCCAGTAAATTTGTTTTTTGGAAAATCGAGTAATTCGGTAATAACTCGACAACGGTCGAATGTTAGCAATTGCCGTATGTTGCATCGTGTTCAGCGCATCGAATTACCCCTATACAGTGAATTAGAAGCGTTTAAGAGAAGTGTACGGTTGTGTTTTGGCAGAAAATGGCTTTTTTCGAAAATCGAACAATTCGGTGATAACCCGAGAGCGGTCGAATGTTAGCGAGTGCCGTATGCTGCATCGTGTTCAGCGCATCGACTTACCCCTACAGAGTGAATTTGAAGTGGTTCCGGGAAGTGTGCGGTAGTGTTTTGCCAGAAAATTCGTTTTTTCGAAAATCGAGCAATTCGGTGATAACTCGCGAACGGTCGAATGTTAGCCTTTGCCGTATGTTGCATCGTGTTCAGCGCATCGAATTGCCCCTATACAGTGAATTAGAAGCGTTTAAGGGAAGTGTACGGTAGTGTTTTGGCAGAAAATTGCTTTTTTCGAAAATCGAGCAATTCGGTGATAACTCGACCGCGGTGAAATGTTAGCAATCGCCGTATGTTGCATCGTGTTCAGCGCATCGAATTACCCCTATACAGTGAATTAGAAGCGTTTAAGAGAAGTGTACGGTAGTGTTTTGGCAGAAAATGGTTTTTTTCGAAAATCGAACAATTCGGTGATAACCCGAGAGCGGTCGAATGTTACCGAGTGCCGTATGCTGCATCGTGTTCAGCGCATCGACTTACCCCTACAGAGTGAATTTGAAGTGGTTCCGGGAAGTGTGCGGTAGTGTTTTGCCAGAAAATTCGTTTTTTCGAAAATCGAGCAATTCGGTGATAACTCGACAACGGTCGAATGTTAGCGTTTGCCGTATGTTGCATCGTGTTCAGCGCATCGAATTACCCCTATACACTGCATTTGAAGTGTTTATGGGAAGTGCACGGTAGTGTTTTGGCAGAAAATTTCTTTTTTCGAAAATCGAGCAACTCGGTGATAACTCGACAGCGGTGGAATGTTAGCGATTGCCGTATGTTGCATCGTGTTCAGCGCATCGAATTACCCCTACACAGTGAATTAGAAGCGTTTATGGGAAGTGTACGGTAGTGTTTTGGCAGAAAATGGCTTTTTTCGAAAATCGAACAATTCGGTGATAACCCGAGAGCGGTCGAATGTTAGCGAGTGCCGTATGCTGCATCGTGTTCAGCGCATCGACTTACCCCTACAGAGTGAATTTGAAGTGGTTCCGGGAAGTGTGCGGTAGTGTTTTGCCAGAAAATTCGTTTTTTCGAAAATCGAGCAATTCGGTGATAACTCGACAACGGTCGAATGTTAGGGTTTGCCGTATGTTGCATCGTGTTCAGCGCATCAAATTACCCCTATACAGTGAATTAGAAGCGTTCAAGGGAAGTGTACGGCAGTGTTTTGGCAGAAAATTGGTTTTTTCGAAAATCGAGCAATTCGGTGATAAGTCGACAGCGGTGGAATGTTAGCGATTGCCGTATGTTACATCGTGTTCAGCGCATCGAATCACCCCTATACAGTGAATTTGGAGCATTTAAGAGAAATGTAGGGTAGTTTTTTTGGAGGAAAACCCGTTTATGCCATATTCGTGCGTTTCACGATCAGAAAAGCACGTTTTTCACAGTCCTGACTCTTTTGATGATAACACGGGAACGGTCGAATGTTAGTCTTTGCGGTATGTTGCATCGTGTTCAGCGCATCGAATTATCCCTATACAGTGAATTAGAAGCGTTTATGGGAAGTGTACGATAGTGTTTTGCCAGAAAATTCGTTTTTTTGGAAAATCGAGTAATTCGGTGATAACTCGACAACACTCGAATGTTAGCGTTTGCCGTATATATATATATATCCCTATACACTGTATTTGAAGTGTTTGAGGGAAGTGCACGGTAGTGTTTTGGCAGAAAATTGTTTTTTTTCGAAAATCGAGCAACTCGGTGATAACTCGACAGCGGTGGAATGTTAGCGATTGCCGTATGTTGCATCGTGTTCAGCGCATCGAATTACCGCTATACAGTGAATTTGAAGCGTTTAAGGGAAGTGTACGGTAGTGTTTTGCCAGAAAATTCGTTTTTTCGAAAATCGAGCAATTCGGTGATAACTCGCGAACGGTCGAATGTTAGCATTTGCCGTATGTTGCATCGTGTTCAGCGCATCGAATTACCCCTATACAGTGAATTAGAAGCGTTTAAGGGAAGTGTACGGTAGTGTTTTGGCAGAAAATTGCTTTTTTCGAAAATCGAGCAATTCGGTGATAACTCGACCGCGGTGAAATGTTAGCAATTGCCGTATATTGCATCGTGTTCAGCGCCTCGACTTACCCCTATACAGTGAATTAGAAGCGTTTAAGGGAAGTGTACGGTAGTGTTTTGACAGAAAATTTCTTTTTTCGAAAATCGAGCAACTCGGTGATAACTCGACAGCGGTGGAATGTTAGCGATTGCCGTATGTTGCATCGTGTTCAGCGCATCGAATTACCCCTACACAGTGAATTAGAAGCGTTTATGGGAAGTGTACGGTAGTGTTTTGCCAGTAAATTCGTTTTTTGGAAAATCGAGTAATTCGGTAATAACTCGACAACGGTCGAATGTTAGCAATTGCCGTATGTTGCATCGTGTTCAGCGCATCGAATTACCCCTATACAGTGAATTAGAAGCGTTTAAGAGAAGTGTACGGTAGTGTTTTGGCAGAAAATGGCTTTTTTCGAAAATCGAACAAATCGGTGATAACCCGAGAGCGGTCGAATGTTAGCGAGTGCCGTAAGCTGCATCGTGTTCAGCGCATCGACTTACCCCTACAGAGTGAATTTGAAGTGGTTCCGGGAAGTGTGCGGTAGTGTTTTGCCAGAAAATTCGTTTCTTCGAAAATCGAGCAATTCGGTGATAACTCGACAACGGTCGAATGTTAGCGTTTGCCGTATGTTGCATCGTGTTCAGCGCATCAAATTACCCCTATACAGTGAATTAGAAGCGTTCAAGGGAAGTGTAGGGCAGTGTTTTGGCAGAAAATTGGTTTTTTCGAAAATCGAGCAATTCGGTGATAAGTCGACAGCGGTGGAATGTTAGCGATTGCCGTATGTTACATCGTGTTCAGCGCATCGAATCACCCCTATACAGTGAATTTGGAGCATTTAAGAGAAATGTAGGGTAGTTTTTTTGGAGGAAAACCCGTTTATGCGATATTCGTGCGTTTCACGATCAGAAAAGCACGTTTTTCACAGTCCTGACTCTTTTGATGATAACACGGGAACGGTCGAATGTTAGTCTTTGCGGTATGTTGCATCGTGTTCAGCGCATCGAATTATCCCTATACAGTGAATTAGAAGCGTTTATGGGAAGTGTACGATAGTGTTTTGCCAGAAAATTCGTTTTTTTGGAAAATCGAGTAATTCGGTGATAACTCGACAACACTCGAATGTTAGCGTTTGCCGTATATATATATATATCCCTATACACTGTATTTGAAGTGTTTAAGGGAAGTGCACGGTAGTGTTTTGGCAGAAAATTGTTTTTTTCGAAAATCGAGCAACTCGGTGATAACTCGACAGCGGTGGAATGTTAGCGATTGCCGTATGTTGCATCGTGTTCAGCGCATCGAATTACCGCTATACAGTGAATTTGAAGCGTTTAAGGGAAGTGTACGGTAGTGTTTTGCCAGAAAATTCGTTTTTTCGAAAATCGAGCAATTCGGTGATAACTCGCGAACGGTCGAATGTTAGCGTTTGCCGTATGTTGCATCGTGTTCAGCGCATCGAATTACCCCTATACAGTGAATTAGAAGCGTTTAAGGGAAGTGTACGGTAGTGTTTTGGCAGAAAATTGCTTTTTTCGAAAATCGAGCAATTCGGTGATAACTCGACCGCGGTGAAATGTTAGCAATTGCCGTATATTGCATCGTGTTCAGCGCCTCGACTTACCCCTATACAGTGAATTAGAAGCGTTTAAGGGAAGTGTACGGTAGTGTTTTGACAGAAAATTTCTTTTTTCGAAAATCGAGCAACTCGGTGATAACTCGACAGCGGTGGAATGTTAGCGATTGCCGTATGTTGCATCGTGTTCAGCGCATCGAATTACCCCTACACAGTGAATTAGAAGCGTTTATGGGAAGTGTACGGTAGTGTTTTGCCAGTAAATTCGTTTTTTGGAAAATCGAGTAATTCGGTAATAACTCGACAACGGTCGAATGTTAGCAATTGCCGTATGTTGCATCGTGTTCAGCGCATCGAATTACCCCTATACAGTGAATTAGAAGCGTTTAAGAGAAGTGTACGGTAGTGTTTTGGCAGAAAATGGCTTTTTTCGAAAATCGAACAATTCGGTGATAACCCGAGAGCGGTCGAATGTTAGCGAGTGCCGTATGCTGCATCGTGTTCAGCGCATCGACTTACCCCTACAGAGTGAATTTGAAGTGGTTCCGGGAAGTGTGCGGTAGTGTTTTGCCAGAAAATTCGTTTTTTCGAAAATCGAGCAATTCGGTGATAACTCGACAACGGTCGAATGTTAGCGTTTGCCGTATGTTGCATCGTGTTCAGCGCATCAAATTACCCCTATACAGTGAATTAGAAGCGTTCAAGGGAAGTGTACGGCAGTGTTTTGGCAGAAAATTGGTTTGTTCGAAAATCGAGCAATTCGGTGATAAGTCGACAGCGGTGGAATGTTAGCGATTGCCGTATGTTACATCGTGTTCAGCGCATCGAATCACCCCTATACAGTGAATTTGGAGCATTTAAGAGAAATGTAGGGTAGTTTTTTTGGAGGAAAACCCGTTTATGCGATATTCGTGCGTTTCACGATCAGAAAAGCACGTTTTTCACAGTCCTGACTCTTTTGATGATAACACGGGAACGGTCGAATGTTAGTCTTTGCGGTATGTTGCATCGTGTTCAGCGCATCGAATTATCCCTATACAGTGAATTAGAAGCGTTTATGGGAAGTGTACGATAGTGTTTTGCCAGAAAATTCGTTTTTTTGAAAATCGAGTAATTCGGTGATAACTCGACAACACTCGAATGTTAGCGTTTGCCGTATATATATATATATCCCTATACACTGTATTTGAAGTGTTTAAGGGAAGTGCACGGTAGTGTTTTGGCAGAAAATTGTTTTTTTCGAAAATCGAGCAACTCGGTGATAACTCCACAGCGGTGGAATGTTAGCGATTGCCGTATGTTGCATCGTGTTCAGCGCATCGAATTACCGCTATACAGTGAATTTGAAGCGTTTAAGGGAAGTGTACGGTAGTGTTTTGCCAGAAAATTCGTTTTTTCGAAAATCGAGCAATTCGGTGATAACTCGCGAACGGTCGAATGTTAGCGTTCGCCGTATGTTGCATCGTGTTCAGCGCATCGAATTACCCATATACAGTGAATCAGAAGCGTTTAAGGGAAGTGTACGGTAGTGTTTTGGCAGAAAATTGCTTTTTTCGAAAATCGAGCAATTCGGTGATAACTCGACCGCGGTGAAATGTTAGCAATTGCCGTATATTGCATCGTGTTCAGCGCCTCGACTTACCCCTATACAGTGAATTAGAAGCGTTTAAGGGAAGTGTACGGTAGTGTTTTGACAGAAAATTTCTTTTTTCGAAAATCGAGCAACTCGGTGATAACTCGACAGCGGTGGAATGTTAGCGATTGCCGTATGTTGCATCGTGTTCAGCGCATCGAATTACCCCTACACAGTGAATTAGAAGCGTTTATGGGAAGTGTACGGTAGTGTTTTGCCAGTAAATTTGTTTTTTGGAAAATCGAGTAATTCGGTAATAACTCGACAACGGTCGAATGTTAGCAATTGCCGTATGTTGCATCGTGTTCAGCGCATCGAATTACCCCTATACAGTGAATTAGAAGCGTTTAAGAGAAGTGTACGGTTGTGTTTTGGCAGAAAATGGCTTTTTTCGAAAATCGAACAATTCGGTGATAACCCGAGAGCGGTCGAATGTTAGCGAGTGCCGTATGCTGCATCGTGTTCAGCGCATCGACTTACCCCTACAGAGTGAATTTGAAGTGGTTCCGGGAAGTGTGCGGTAGTGTTTTGCCAGAAAATTCGTTTTTTCGAAAATCGAGCAATTCGGTGATAACTCGACAACGGTCGAATGTTAGCGTTTGCCGTATGTTGCATCGTGTTCAGCGCATCAAATTACCCCTATACAGTGAATTAGAAGCGTTCAAGGGAAGTGTACGGCAGTGTTTTGGCAGAAAATTGTTTTTTTCGAAAATCGAGCAATTCGGTGATAAGTCGACAGCGGTGGAATGTTAGCGATTGCCGTATGTTACATCGTGTTCAGCGCATCGAATCACCCCTATACAGTGAATTTGGAGCATTTAAGAGAAATGTAGGGTAGTTTTTTTGGAGGAAAACCCGTTTATGCGATATTCGTGCGTTTCACGATCAGAAAAGCACGTTTTTCACAGTCCTGACTCTTTTGATGATAACACGGGAACGGTCGAATGTTAGTCTTTGCGGTATGTTGCATCGTGTTCAGCGCATCGAATTATCCCTATACAGTGAATTAGAAGCGTTTATGGGAAGTGTACGATAGTGTTTTGCCAGAAAATTCGTTTTTTTGGAAAATCGAGTAATTCGGTGATAACTCGACAACACTCGAATGTTAGCGTTTGCCGTATATATATATATATCCCTATACACTGTATTTGAAGTGTTTAAGGGAAGTGCACGGTAGTGTTTTGGCAGAAAATTGTTTTTTTCGAAAATCGAGCAACTCGGTGATAACTCGACAGCGGTGGAATGTTAGCGATTGCCGTATGTTGCATCGTGTTCAGCGCATCGAATTACCGCTATACAGTGAATTTGAAGCGTTTAAGGGAAGTGTACGGTAGTGTTTTGCCAGAAAATTCGTTTTTTCGAAAATCGAGCAATTCGGTGATAACTCGCGAACGGTCGAATGTTAGCGTTTGCCGTATGTTGCATCGTGTTCAGCGCATCGAATTACCCCTATACAGTGAATTAGAAGCGTTTAAGGGAAGTGTACGGTAGTGTTTTGGCAGAAAATTGCTTTTTTCGAAAATCGAGCAATTCGGTGATAACTCGACCGCGGTGAAATGTTAGCAATTGCCGTATATTGCATCGTGTTCAGCGCCTCGACTTACCCCTATACAGTGAATTAGAAGCGTTTAAGGGAAGTGTACGGTAGTGTTTTGACAGAAAATTTCTTTTTTCGAAAATCGAGCAACTCGGTGATAACTCGACAGCGGTGGAATGTTAGCGATTGCCGTATGTTGCATCGTGTTCAGCGCATCGAATTACCCCTACACAGTGAATTAGAAGCGTTTATGGGAAGTGTACGGTAGTGTTTTGCCAGTAAATTCGTTTTTTGGAAAATCGAGTAATTCGGTAATAACTCGACAACGGTCGAATGTTAGCAATTGCCGTATGTTGCATCGTGTTCAGCGCATCGAATTACCCCTATACAGTGAATTAGAAGCGTTTAAGAGAAGTGTACGGTAGTGTTTTGGCAGAAAATGGCTTTTTTCGAAAATCGAACAATTCGGTGATAACCCGAGAGCGGTCGAATGTTAGCGAGTGCCGTATGCTGCATCGTGTTCAGCGCATCGACTTACCCCTACAGAGTGAATTTGAAGTGGTTCCGGGAAGTGTGCGGTAGTGTTTTGCCAGAAAATTCGTTTTTTCGAAAATCGAGCAATTCGGTGATAACTCGACAACGGTCGAATGTTAGCGTTTGCCGTATGTTGCATCGTGTTCAGCGCATCAAATTACCCCTATACAGTGAATTAGAAGCGTTCAAGGGAAGTGTACGGCAGTGTTTTGGCAGAAAATTGGTTTTTTCGAAAATCGAGCAATTCGGTGATAAGTCGACAGCGGTGGAATGTTAGCGATTGCCGTATGTTACATCGTGTTCAGCGCATCGAATCACCCCTATACAGTGAATTTGGAGCATTTAAGAGAAATGTAGGGTAGTTTTTTTGGAGGAAAACCCGTTTATGCGATATTCGTGCGTTTCACGATCAGAAAAGCACGTTTTTCACAGTCCTGACTCTTTTGATGATAACACGGGAACGGTCGAATGTTAGTCTTTGCGGTATGTTGCATCGTGTTCAGCGCATCGAATTATCCCTATACAGTGAATTAGAAGCGTTTATGGGAAGTGTACCATAGTGTTTTGCCAGAAAATTCGTTTTTTTGGAAAATCGAGTAATTCGGTGATAACTCGACAACACTCGAATGTTAGCGTTTGCCGTATATATATATATATCCCTATACACTGTATTTGAAGTGTTTAAGGGAAGTGCGCGGTAGTGTTTTGGCAGAAAATTGTTTTTTTCGAAAATCGAGCAACTCGGTGATAACTCGACAGCGGTGGAATGTTAGCGATTGCCGTATGTTGCATCGTGTTCAGCGCATCGAATTACCGCTATACAGTGAATTTGAAGCGTTTAAGGGAAGTGTACGGTAGTGTTTTGCCAGAAAATTCGTTTTTTCGAAAATCGAGCAATTCGGTGATAACTCGCGAACGGTCGAATGTTAGCGTTTGCCGTATGTTGCATCGTGTTCAGCGCATCGAATTACCCCTATACAGTGAATTAGAAGCGTTTAAGGGAAGTGTACGGTAGTGTTTTGACAGAAAATTTCTTTTTTCGAAAATCGAGCAACTCGGTGATAACTCGACAGCGGTGGAATGTTAGCGATTGCCGTATGTTGCATCGTGTTCAGCGCATCGAATTACCCCTACACAGTGAATTAGAAGCGTTTATGGGAAGTGTACGGAAGTGTTTTGCCAGTAAATTCGTTTTTTGGAAAATCGAGTAATTCGGTAATAACTCGACAACGGTCGAATGTTAGCAATTGCCGTATGTTGCATCGTGTTCAGCGCATCGAATTACCCCTATACAGTGAATTAGAAGCGTTTAAGAGAAGTGTACGGTAGTGTTTTGGCAGAAAATGGCTTTTTTCGAAAATCGAACAATTCGGTGATAACCCGAGAGCGGTCGAATGTTAGCGAGTGCCGTATGCTGCATCGTGTTCAGCGCATCGACTTACCCCTACAGAGTGAATTTGAAGTGGTTCCGGGAAGTGTGCGGTAGTGTTTTGCCAGAAAATTCGTTTTTTCGAAAATCGAGCAATTCGGTGATAACTCGACAACGGTCGAATGTTAGCATTTGCCGTATGTTGCATCGTGTTCAGCGCATCAAATTACCCCTATACAGTGAATTAGAAGCGTTCAAGGGAAGTGTACGGCAGTGTTTTGGCAGAAAATTGGTTTTTTCGAAAATCGAGCAATTCGGTGATAAGTCGACAGCGGTGGAATGTTAGCGATTGCCGTATGTTACATCGTGTTCAGCGCATCGAATCACCCCTATACAGTGAATTTGGAGCATTTAAGAGAAATGTAGGGTAGTTTTTTTGGAGGAAAACCCGTTTATGCGATATTCGTGCGTTTCACGATCAGAAAAGCACGTTTTTCACAGTCCTGACTCTTTTGATGATAACACGGGAACGGTCGAATGTTAGTCTTTGCGGTATGTTGCATCGTGTTCAGCGCATCGAATTATCCCTATACAGTGAATTAGAAGCGTTTATGGGAAGTGTACGATAGTGTCTTGCCAGAAAATTCGTTTTTTTGGAAAATCGAGTAATTCGGTGATAACTCGACAACACTCGAATGTTAGCGTTTGCCGTATATATATATATATCCCTATACACTGTATTTGAAGTGTTTAAGGGAAGTGCACGGTAGTGTTTTGGCAGAAAATTGTTTTTTTCGAAAATCGAGCAACTCGGTGATAACTCCACAGCGGTGGAATGTTAGCGATTGCCGTATGTTGCATCGTGTTCAGCGCATCGAATTACCGCTATACAGTGAATTTGAAGCGTTTAAGGGAAGTGTACGGTAGTGTTTTGCCAGAAAATTCGTTTTTTCGAAAATCGAGCAATTCGGTGATAACTCGCGAACGGTCGAATGTTAGCGTTTGCCGTATGTTGCATCGTGTTCAGCGCATCGAATTACCCCTATACAGTGAATCAGAAGCGTTTAAGGGAAGTGTACGGTAGTGTTTTGGCAGAAAATTGCTTTTTTCGAAAATCGAGCAATTCGGTGATAACTCGACCGCGGTGAAATGTTAGCAATTGCCGTATATTGCATCGTGTTCAGCGCCTCGACTTACCCCTATACAGTGAATTAGAAGCGTTTAAGGGAAGTGTACGGTAGTGTTTTGACAGAAAATTTCTTTTTTCGAAAATCGAGCAACTCGGTGATAACTCGACAGCGGTGGAATGTTAGCGATTGCCGTATGTTGCATCGTGTTCAGCGCATCGAATTACCCCTACACAGTGAATTAGAAGCGTTTATGGGAAGTGTACGGTAGTGTTTTGCCAGTAAATTCGTTTTTTGGAAAATCGAGTAATTCGGTAATAACTCGACAACGGTCGAATGTTAGCAATTGCCGTATGTTGCATCGTGTTGAGCGCATCGAATTACCCCTATACAGTGAATTAGAAGCGTTTAAGAGAAGTGTACGGTAGTGTTTTGGCAGAAAATGGCTTTTTTCGAAAATCGAACAATTCGGTGATAACCCGAGAGCGGTCGAATGTTAGCGAGTGCCGTATGCTGCATCGTGTTCAGCGCATCGACTTAGCCCTACAGAGTGAATTTGAAGTGGTTCCGGGAAGTGTGCGGTAGTGTTTTGCCAGAAAATTCGTTTTTTCGAAAATCGAGCAATTCGGTGATAACTCGACAACGGTCGAATGTTAGCGTTTGCCGTATGTTGCATCGTGTTCAGCGCATCAAATTACCCCTATACAGTGAATTAGAAGCGTTCAAGGGAAGTGTACGGCAGTGTTTTGGCAGAAAATTGGTTTTTTCGAAAATCGAGCAATTCGGTGATAAGTCGACAGCGGTGGAATGTTAGCGATTGCCGTATGTTACATCGTGTTCAGCGCATCGAATCACCCCTATACAGTGAATTTGGAGCATTTAAGAGAAATGTAGGGTAGTTTTTTTGGAGAAAAACCCGTTTATGCGATATTCGTGCGTTTCACGATCAGAAAAGCACGTTTTTCACAGTCCTGAGTCTTTTGATGATAACACGGGAACGGTCGAATGTTAGTCTTTGCGGTATGTTGCATCGTGTTCAGCGCATCGAATTATCACTATACAGTGAATTAGAAGCGTTTATGGGAAGTGTACGATAGTGTTTTGCCAGAAAATTCGTTTTTTTGGAAAATCGAGTAATTCGGTGATAACTCGACAACACTCGAATGTTAGCGTTTGCCGTATATATATATATATCCCTATACACTGTATTTGAAGTGTTAAAGGGAAGTGCACGGTAGTGTTTTGGCAGAAAATTGTTTTTTTCGAAAATCGAGCAACTCGGTGATAACTCGACAGCGGTGGAATGTTAGCGATTGCCGTATGTTGCATCGTGTTCAGCGCATCGAATTACCGCTATACAGTGAATTTGAAGCGTTTAAGGGAAGTGTACGGTAGTGTTTTGCCAGAAAATTCGTTTTTTCGAAAATCGAGCAATTCGGTGATAACTCGCGAACGGTCGAATGTTAGCGTTTGCCGTATGTTGCATCGTGTTCAGCGCATCGAATTACCCCTATACAGTGAATTAGAAGCGTTTAAGGGAAGTGTACGGTAGTGTTTTGGCAGCAAATTGCTTTTTTCGAAAATCGAGCAATTCGGTGATAACTCGACAGCGGTGGAATGTTAGCCATAGCCGTATGTTGCATCGTGTTCAGCGCATCGAATTACCCCTATACAGTGAATTTGGAGCATTTAAGAGAAATGTAGGGTATTTTTTTTGGAGGAAAACCCGTTTATGCGATATTCGTGCGTTTCACGATCAGAAAAGCACGTTTTTCACAGTCCTCACTCTTTTGATGATAACACGGGAACGGTCGAATGTTAGTCTTTGCGGTATGTTGCATCGTGTTCAGCGCATCGAATTATCCCTATACAGTGAATTAGAAGCGTTTATGGGAAGTGTACGATAGTGTTTTGCCAGAAAATCCGTTTTTTTGGAAAATCGAGTAATTCGGTGATAACTCGACAACACTCGAATGTTAGCGTTTGCCGTATATATATATATATCCCTATACACTGTATTTGAAGTGTTTAAGGGAAGTTCACGGTAGTGTTTTGGCAGAAAATTGCTTTTTTCGAACATCGAGCAACTCGGTGATAACTCGACAGCGGTGGAATGTTAGCGATTGCCGTATATTGCATCGTGTTCAGCGCATCGAATTACCGCTATACAGTGAATTTGAAGCGTTTAAGGGAAGTGTACGGTAGTGTTTTGCCAGAAAATTCGTTTTTTCGAAAATCGAGCAATTCGGTGATAACTCGCGAACGGTCAAATGTTAGCCTTTGCCGTATGTTGCATCGTGTTCAGCGCATCGAATTACCCCTATACAGTGAATTAGAAGCGTTTAAGGGAAGTGTACGGTAGTGTTTTGGCAGAAAATTGCTTTTTTCGAAAATCGAGCAATTCGGTGATAACTCGACCGCGGTGAAATGTTAGCAATTGCCGTATGTTGCATCGTGTTCAGCGCATCGAATTACCCCTATACAGTGAATTAGAAGCGTTTAAGAGAAGTGTACGGTAGTGTTTTGGCAGAAAATGTTTTTTTTCGAAAATCGAACAATTCGGTGATAACCCGAGAGCGGTCGAATGTTACCGAGTGCCGTATGCTGCATCGTGTTCAGCGCATCGACTTACCCCTACAGAGTGAATTTGAAGTGGTTCCGGGAAGTGTGCGGTAGTGTTTTGCCAGAAAATTCGTCTTTTCGAAAATCGAGCAATTCGGTGATAACTCGACGACGGTCGAATGTTAGCGTTTGCCGTATGTTGCATCGTGTTCAGCGCATCGAATTACCCCTATACACTGGATTTGAAGTGTTTATGGGAAGTGCACGGTAGTGTTTTGGCAGAAAATTTCTTTTTTCGAAAATCGAGCAACTCGGTGATAACTCGACAGCGGTGGAATGTTAGCGATTGCCGTATGTTGCATCGTGTTCAGCGCATCGAATTACCCCTACACAGTGAATTAGAAGCGTTTATGGGAAGTGTACGGTAGTGTTTTGCCAGTAAATTCGTTTTTTGGAAAATCGAGTAATAAGGTAATAACTCGACAACGGTCGAATGTTAGCGTTTGCCGTATGTTGCATCGAGCTCAGCGCATCGAATTATCCCTATACACTGGATTTGAAGTGTTTAAGGGAAGTGTACGGTAGTGGTTTGGCAGAAAATGGCTTCTTTCGAAAATCGAGCAATTCGGTGATAACTCGACAGCGGTGCAATGTTAGCAATTGCCGTATATTGCATCGTGTTCAGCGCCTCGACTTACCCCTATACAGTGAATTAGAAGCGTTTAAGGGAAGTGTACGGTAGTGTTTTGACAGAAAATTTCTTTTTTCGAAAATCGAGCAACTCGGTGATAACTCGACAGCGGTGGAATGTTAGCGATTGCCGTATGTTGCATCGTGTTCAGCGCATCGAATTACCCCTACACAGTGAATTAGAAGCGTTTATGGGAAGTGTACGATAGTGTTTTGCCAGTAAATTCGTTTTTTGGAAAATCGAGTAATTCGGTAATAACTCGACAACGGTCGAATGTTAGCAATTGCCGTATGTTGCATCGTGTTCAGCGCATCGAATTACCCCTATACAGTGAATTAGAAGCGTTTAAGAGAAGTGTACGGTAGTGTTTTGGCAGAAAATGGCTTTTTTCGAAAATCGAACAATTCGGTGATAACCCGAGAGCGGTCGAATGTTAGCGAGTGCCGTATGCTGCATCGTGTTCAGCGCATCGACTTACCCCTACAGAGTGAATTTGAAGTGGTTCCGGGAAGTGTGCGGTAGTGTTTTGCCAGAAAATTCGTTTTTTCGAAAATCGAGCAATTCGGTGATAACTCGACAACGGTCGAATGTTAGCGTTTGCCGTTTGTTGCATCGTGTTCAGCGCATCGAATTACCCCTATACACTGGATTTGAAGTGTTTATGGGAAGTGCACGGTAGTGTTTTGGCAGAAAATTTCTTTTTTCGAAAATCGAGCAACTCGGTGATAACTCGACAGCGGTGGAATGTTAGCGATTGCCGTATGTTGCATCGTGTTCAGCGCATCGAATTACCCCTACACAGTGAATTAGAAGCGTTTATGGGAAGTGTACGGTAGTGTTTTGCCAGTAAATTCGTTTTTTGGAAAATCGAGTAATTCGGTAACAACTCGACAACGGTCGAATGTTAGCGTTTGCCGTATGTTGCATCGAGTTCAGCGCATCGAATAATCCCTATACACTGGATTTGAAGTGTTTAAGGGAAGTGTACGGTAGTGTTTTGGCAGAAAATGGCTTCTTTCGAAAATCGAGCAATTCGGTGATAACTCGACAGCGGTGGAATGTTAGCAATTGCCGTATATTGCATCGTGTTTAGCGCCTCGACTTACCCCTATACAGTGAATTTGGAGCATTTAAGAGAAATGTAGGGTAGTTTTTTTGGAGGAAAACCCGTTTATGCGATATTCGTGCGTTTCACGATCAGAAAAGCACGTTTTTCACAGTCCTGACTCTTTTGATGATAACACGGGAACGGTCGAATGTTAACAATTGCCGTATGTTGCATCGTGTTCAGCGCATCGAATTACCCCTACACAGTGAAATAGAACCGTTTAAGGGAAGTGTACGGTAGTGTTTTGCCAGAAAATTCGTTTTTTCGAAAATCGAGCAATTCGGTGATAACTCGCGAACGGTCGAATGTTAACAATTGCCGTATGTTGCATCGTGTTCAGCGCATCGAATTACTGCTACACAGTGAATCAGCAGCGTTTAAGGGAAGTGTGCGGTAGTGTTTTGGCAGAACATTGCTTTTTTCGAAAATCGAGCAATTCGGTGATAACTCGCGAACGGTCGAATGTTAACAATTGCCGTATGTTGCATCGCGTTCAGCGCATCGAATTTCCCCTAGACAGTGAATTAGAAGCGTTTATGGGAAGTGTACTGTAGTGTTTTGGCAGAAAATGCCTTTTTTCGAAAATCGAACAATTCGGTGATAACTCGAGAGCGGTCGAATGTTAGCAAGTCCCGTATGTTGCATCGTGTTCAGCGCATCGAATTACCCCTACACAGTGAATGAGAAGCGTTTAAGGGAAGTGTACGGTAGTGTTTTGTCAGAAAATTGCTTTTTTCGAAAATCGAGCAATTCGGCGATAACTCGACAGCGGTGGAATGTTAGGGATTGCCGTATGTTGCATCGTGTTCAGCGCATCGAATTACCCCTATACCGTGAATTTGGAGCATTTAAGAGAAATGTAGGGTAGTTTTTTTGGCGGAAAACCCGTTTATGCGATATTCGTGCGTTTCACGATCAGAAAAGCACGTTTTTCACAGTCCTGACTCTTTTGATGATAACTCGGGAACGGTCGAATGTTAGTCTTTGCGGTATGTTGCATCGTGTTCGGTGCATCGAATTACCCCTATTCAGTGAATTTGAAGCGTTTTAGGGAAGTGTACGGTAGTGTTTTGGCAGAACATTGTTTTTTTTCGAAAATCGAACAATTCGGTGATAACTCGTGAACGGTCGCATGTTAACAATAGCCGTATGTTGCATCGCGTTCAGCGCATCTAATTGCCCCTACGCAGTGAATTAGAAGCGTTTATGGGAAGTGTACGGTAGTGTTTTGGCAGAAAATTCCTTTTTTCGAAAATCAAGCAATTCGGTGATAACTCGCGAACGGTCGAATGTTAACAATTGCCGTATTTTGTATCGTGTTCAGCGCATCGAATTATCCCTATACACTGGATTTGAAGTGTTTAAGGGAAGTGTACGGTAGTGTTTTGGCAGAATATTGCTTTTTTCGAAAATCAAGCAATTCGGTGATAACTCGCGAACGGTCGAATGTTAGCGTTTGCCGTATGTTGCATCGTGTTCAGCGCATCGAATTACCCCTACACAGTGAATTAGAGGCGTTTAAGGGAAGTGTACGGTAGTGTTTTGCCAGAAAATTCCTTTTTTGGAAAATCGAGCACTTCGGTGATAACTCGTGAAAGGTCGAATATTAGCGTTTGCCGTATGTTGCATCGTGTTCAGTGCATCAAATTACCCCTATACAGTGAATTAGAAGCGTTCAAGGGAAGTGTACGGCAGTGTTTTGGCAGAAAATTGGTTTTTTCGAAAATCGAGCAATTCGGTGATAAGTCGACAGCGGTGGAATGTTAGCGATTGCCGTATGTTACATCGTGTTCAGCGCATCGAATCACCCCTATACAGTGAATTTGGAGCATTTAAGAGAAATGTAGGGTAGTTTTTTTGGAGGAAAACCCGTTTATGCGATATTCGTGCGTTTCACGATCAGAAAAGCACGTTTTTCACAGTCCTGACTCTTTTGATGATAACACGGGAACGGTCGAATGTTAGTCTTTGCGGTATGTTGCATCGTGTTCAGCGCATCGAATTATCCCTATACAGTGAATTAGAAGCGTTTATGGGAAGTGTACGATAGTGTTTTGCCAGAAAATTCGTTTTTTTGGAAAATCGAGTAATTCGGTGATAACTCGACAACACTCGAATGTTAGCGTTTGCCGTATATATATATATATCCCTATACACTGTATTTGAAGTGTTTAAGGGAAGTGCACGGTAGTGTTTTGGCAGAAAATTGCTTTTTTCGAAAATCGAGCAACTCGGTGATAACTCGACAACGGTCGAATGTTAGCGTTTGCCGTATGTTGCATCGAGTTCAGCGCATCGAATTATCCCTATACACTGGATTTGAAGTGTTTAAGGGAAGTGCACGGTACTGTTTTGGCAGAAAATTTCTTTTTTCGAAAATCGAGCAACTCGGTGATAACTCGACAGCGGTGGAATGTTAGCGATTGCCGTATGTTGCATCGTGTTCAGCGCATCGAATTACCCCTACACAGTGAATTAGAAGCGTTTATGGGAAGTGTACGGTAGTGTTTTGCCAGTAAATTCGTTTTTTGGAAAATCGAGTAATTCGGTAACAACTCGACAACGGTCGAATGTTAGCGTTGGCCGTATGTTGCATCGTATTCAGCGCATCGAATTATCCCTATACACTGGATTTGAAGTGTTTAAGGGAAGTGTACGGTAGTGTTTTGGCAGAAAATGGCTTCTTTCGAAAATCGAGCAATTCGGTGATAACTCGACAGCGGTGGAATGTTAGCGATTGCCGTATGTTGCATCGTGTTCAGCGCATCGAATTACCGCTATACAGTGCATTTGAAGCGTTTAAGGGAAGTGTACGGTAGTGTTTTGCCAGAAAATTCGTTTTTTCGAAAATCGAGCAATTCGGTGATAACTCGCGAACGGTCGAATGTTAGCGTTTGCCGTATGTTGCATCGTGTTCAGCGCATCGAATTACCCCTATACAGTGAATTAGAAGCGTTTAAGGGAAGTGTACGGTAGTGTTTTGGCAGCAAATTGCTTTTTTCGAAAATCGAGCAATTCGGTGATAACTCGACAGCGGTGGAATGTTAGCCATAGCCGTATGTTGCATCGTGTTCAGCGCATCGAATTACCCCTATACAGTGAATTTGGAGCATTTAAGAGAAATGTAGGGTATTTTTTTTGGAGGAAAACCCGTTTATGCGATATTCGTGCGTTTCACGATCAGAAAAGCACGTTTTTCACAGTCCTCACTCTTTTGATGATAACACGGGAACGGTCGAATGTTAGTCTTTGCGGTATGTTGCATCGTGTTCAGCGCATCGAATTATCCCTATACAGTGAATTAGAAGCGTTTATGGGAAGTGTACGATAGTGTTTTGCCAGAAAATCCGTTTTTTTGGAAAATCGAGTAATTCGGTGATAACTCGACAACACTCGAATGTTAGCGTTTGCCGTATATATATATATATCCCTATACACTGTATTTGAAGTGTTTAAGGGAAGTTCACGGTAGTGTTTTGGCAGAAAATTGCTTTTTTCGAACATCGAGCAACTCGGTGATAACTCGACAGCGGTGGAATGTTAGCGATTGCCGTATGTTGCATCGTGTTCAGCGCATCGAATTACCGTTATACAGTGAATTTGAAGCGTTTAAGGGAAGTGTACGGTAGTGTTTTGCCAGAAAATTCGTTTTTTCGAAAATCGAGCAATTCGGTGATAACTCGCGAACGGTCAAATGTTAGCGTTTGCCGTATGTTGCATCGTGTTCAGCGCATCGAATTACCCCTATACACTGGATTTGAAGTGTTTATGGGAAGTGCACGGTAGTGTTTTGGCAGAAAATTTCTTTTTTCGAAAATCGAGCAACTCGGTGATAACTCGACAGCGGTGGAATGTTAGCGATTGCCGTATGTTGCATCGTGTTCAGCGCATCGAATTACCCCTACACAGTGAATTAGAAGCGTTTATGGGAAGTGTACGGTAGTGTTTTGCCAGTAAATTCGTTTTTTGGAAAATCGAGTAATTCGGTAATAACTCGACAACGGTCGAATGTTAGCGTTTGCCGTATGTTGCATCGAGCTCAGCGCATCGAATTATCCCTATACACTGGATTTGAAGTGTTTAAGGGAAGTGTACGGTAGTGTTTTGGCAGAAAATGGCTTCTTTCGAAAATCGAGCAATTCGGTGATAACTCGACAGCGGTGGAATGTTAGCAATTGCCGTATATTGCATCGTGTTCAGCGCCTCGACTTACCCCTATACAGTGAATTAGAAGCGTTTAAGGGAAGTGTACGGTAGTGTTTTGACAGAAAATTTCTTTTTTCGAAAATCGAGCAACTCGGTGATAACTCGACAGCGGTGGAATGTTAGCGATTGCCGTATGTTGCATCGTGTTCAGCGCATCGAATTACCCCTACACAGTGAATTAGAAGCGTTTATGGGAAGTGTACGGTAGTGTTTTGCCAGTAAATTCGTTTTTTGGAAAATCGAGTAATTCGGTAATAACTCGACAACGGTCGAATGTTAGCAATTGCCGTATGATGCATCGTGTTCAGCGCATCGAATTACCCCTATACAGTGAATTAGAAGCGTTTAAGAGAAGTGTACGGTAGTGTTTTGGCAGAAAATGGCTTTTTTCGAAAATCGAACAATTCGGTGATAACCCGAGAGCGGTCGAATGTTAGCGAGTGCCGTATGCTGCATCGTGTTCAGCGCATCGACTTACCCCTACAGAGTGAATTTGAAGTGGTTCCGGGAAGTGTGCGGTAGTGTTTTGCCAGAAAATTCGTTTTTTCGAAAATCGAGCAATTCGGTGATAACTCGACAACGGTCGAATGTTAGCGTTTGCCGTTTGTTGCATCGTGTTCAGCGCATCGAATTACCCCTATACACTGGATTTGAAGTGTTTATGGGAAGTGCACGGTAGTGTTTTGGCAGAAAATTTCTTTTTTCGAAAATCGAGCAACTCGGTGATAACTCGACAGCGGTGGAATGTTAGCGATTGCCGTATGTTGCATCGTGTTCAGCGCATCGAATTACCCCTACACAGTGAATTAGAAGCGTTTATGGGAAGTGTACGGTAGTGTTTTGCCAGTAAATTCGTTTTTTGGAAAATCGAGTAATTCGGTAACAACTCGACAACGGTCGAATGTTAGCGTTTGCCGTATGTTGCATCGAGTTCAGCGCATCGAATAATCCCTATACACTGGATTTGAAGTGTTTAAGGGAAGTGTACGGTAGTGTTTTGGCAGAAAATGGCTTCTTTCGAAAATCGAGCAATTCGGTGATAACTCGACAGCGGTGGAATGTTAGCAATTGCCGTATATTGCATCGTGTTTAGCGCCTCGACTTACCCCTATACAGTGAATTTGGAGCATTTAAGAGAAATGTAGGGTAGTTTTTTTGGAGGAAAACCCGTTTATGCGATATTCGTGCGTTTCACGATCAGAAAAGCACGTTTTTCACAGTCCTGACTCTTTTGATGATAACACGGGAACGGTCGAATGTTAACAATTGCCGTATGTTGCATCGTGTTCAGCGCATCGAATTACCCCTACACAGTGAAATAGAACCGTTTAAGGGAAGTGTACGGTAGTGTTTTGCCAGAAAATTCGTTTTTTTCGAAAATCGAGCAATTCGGTGATAACTCGCGAACGGTCGAATGTTAACAATTGCCGTATGTTGCATCGTGTTCAGCGCATCGAATTACTGCTACACAGTGAATCAGCAGCGTTTAAGGGAAGTGTGCGGTAGTGTTTTGGCAGAACATTGCTTTTTTCGAAAATCGAGCAATTCGGTGATAACTCGCGAACGGTCGAATGTTAACAATTGCCGTATGTTGCATCGCGTTCAGCGCATCGAATTTCCCCTAGACAGTGAATTAGAAGCGTTTATGGGAAGTGTACTGTAGTGTTTTGGCAGAAAATGCCTTTTTTCGAAAATCGAACAATTCGGTGATAACTCGAGAGCGGTCGAATGTTAGCGAGTCCCGTATGTTGCATCGTGTTCAGCGCATCGAATTACCCCTACACAGTGAATGAGAAGCGTTTAAGGGAAGTGTACGGTAGTGTTTTGTCAGAAAATTGCTTTTTTCGAAAATCGAGCAATTCGGCGATAACTCGACAGCGGTGGAATGTTAGGGATTGCCGTATGTTGCATCGTGTTCAGCGCATCGAATTACCCCTATACCGTGAATTTGGAGCATTTAAGAGAAATGTAGGGTAGTTTTTTTGGCGGAAAACCCGTTTATGCGATATTCGTGCGTTTCACGATCAGAAAAGCACGTTTTTCACAGTCCTGACTCTTTTGATGATAACTCGGGAACGGTCGAATGTTAGTCTTTGCGGTATGTTGCATCGTGTTCGGTGTATCGAATTACCCCTATTCAGTGAATTTGAAGCGTTTTAGGGAAGTGTACGGTAGTGTTTTGGCAGAACATTGTTTTTTTTCGAAAATCGAACAATTCGGTGATAACTCGTGAACGGTCGCATGTTAACAATAGCCGTATGTTGCATCGCGTTCAGCGCATCTAATTGCCCCTACGCAGTGAATTAGAAGCGTTTATGGGAAGTGTACGGTAGTGTTTTGGCAGAAAATTCCTTTTTTCGAAAATCAAGCAATTCGGTGATAACTCGCGAACGGTCGAATGTTAACAATTGCCGTATTTTGTATCGTGTTCAGCGCATCGAATTATCCCTATACACTGGATTTGAAGTGTTTAAGGGAAGTGTACGGTAGTGTTTTGGCAGAATATTGCTTTTTTCGAAAATCAAGCAATTCGGTGATAACTCGCGAACGGTCGAATGTTAGCGTTTGCCGTATGTTGCATCGTGTTCAGCGCATCGAATTACCCCTACACAGTGAATTAGAGGCGTTTAAGGGAAGTGTACGGTAGTGTTTTGCCAGAAAATTCCTTTTTTGGAAAATCGAGCACTTCGGTGATAACTCGTGAAAGGTCGAATATTAGCGTTTGCCGTATGTTGCATCGTGTTCAGCGCATCAAATTACCCCTATACAGTGAATTAGAAGCGTTCAAGGGAAGTGTGCGGCAGTGTTTTGGCAGAAAATTGGTTTTTTCGAAAATCGAGCAATTCGGTGATAAGTCGACAGCGGTGGAATGTTAGCGATTGCCGTATGTTACATCGTGTTCAGCGCATCGAATCACCCCTATACAGTGAATTTGGAGCATTTAAGAGAAATGTAGGGTAGTTTTTTTGGAGGAAAACCCGTTTATGCGATATTCGTGCGTTTCACGATCAGAAAAGCACGTTTTTCACAGTCCTGACTCTTTTGATGATAACACGGGAACGGTCGAATGTTAGTCTTTGCGGTATGTTGCATCGTGTTCAGCGCATCGAATTATCCCTATACAGTGAATTAGAAGCGTTTATGGGAAGTGTACGATAGTGTTTTGCCAGAAAATTCGTTTTTTTGGAAAATCGAGTAATTCGGTGATAACTCGACAACACTCGAATGTTAGCGTTTGCCGTATATATATATATATCCCTATACACTGTATTTGAAGTGTTTAAGGGAAGTGCACGGTAGTGTTTTGGCAGAAAATTGCTTTTTTCGAAAATCGAGCAACTCGGTGATAACTCGACAACGGTCGAATGTTAGCGTTTGCCGTATGTTGCATCGAGTTCAGCGCATCGAATTATCCCTATACACTGGATTTGAAGTGTTTAAGGGAAGTGCACGGTACTGTTTTGGCAGAAAATTTCTTTTTTCGAAAATCGAGCAACTCGGTGATAACTCGACAGCGGTGGAATGTTAGCGATTGCCGTATGTTGCATCGTGTTCAGCGCATCGAATTACCCCTACACAGTGAATTAGAAGCGTTTATGGGAAGTGTACGGTAGTGTTTTGCCAGTAAATTCGTTTTTTGGAAAATCGAGTAATTCGGTAACAACTCGACAACGGTCGAATGTTAGCGTTGGCCGTATGTTGCATCGTATTCAGCGCATCGAATTATCCCTATACACTGGATTTGAAGTGTTTAAGGGAAGTGTACGGTAGTGTTTTGGCAGAAAATGGCTTCTTTCGAAAATCGAGCAATTCGGTGATAACTCGACAGCGGTGGAATGTTAGCGATTGCCGTATGTTGCATCGTGTTCAGCGCATCGAATTACCGCTATACAGTGCATTTGAAGCGTTTAAGGGAAGTGTACGGTAGTGTTTTGCCAGAAAATTCGTTTTTTCGAAAATCGAGCAATTCGGTGATAACTCGCGAACGGTCGAATGTTAGCGTTTGCCGTATGTTGCATCGTGTTCAGCGCATCGAATTACCCCTATACAGTGAATTAGAAGCGTTTAAGGGAAGTGTACGGTAGTGTTTTGGCAGCAAATTGCTTTTTTCGAAAATCGAGCAATTCGGTGATAACTCGACAGCGGTGGAATGTTAGCCATAGCCGTATGTTGCATCGTGTTCAGCGCATCGAATTACCCCTATACAGTGAATTTGGAGCATTTAAGAGAAATGTAGGGTATTTTTTTTGGAGGAAAACCCGTTTATGCGATATTCGTGCGTTTCACGATCAGAAAAGCACGTTTTTCACAGTCCTCACTCTTTTGATGATAACACGGGAACGGTCGAATGTTAGTCTTTGCGGTATGTTGCATCGTGTTCAGCGCATCGAATTATCCCTATACAGTGAATTAGAAGCGTTTATGGGAAGTGTACGATAGTGTTTTGCCAGAAAATCCGTTTTTTTGGAAAATCGAGTAATTCGGTGATAACTCGACAACACTCGAATGTTAGCGTTTGCCGTATATATATATATATCCCTATACACTGTATTTGAAGTGTTTAAGGGAAGTTCACGGTAGTGTTTTGGCAGAAAATTGCTTTTTTCGAACATCGAGCAACTCGGTGATAACTCGACAGCGGTGGAATGTTAGCGATTGCCGTATGTTGCATCGTGTTCAGCGCATCGAATTACCGTTATACAGTGAATTTGAAGCGTTTAAGGGAAGTGTACGGTAGTGTTTTGCCAGAAAATTCGTTTTTTCGAAAATCGAGCAATTCGGTGATAACTCGCGAACGGTCAAATGTTAGCGTTTGCCGTATGTTGCATCGTGTTCAGCGCATCGAATTACCCCTATACACTGGATTTGAAGTGTTTATGGGAAGTGCACGGTAGTGTTTTGGCAGAAAATTTCTTTTTTCGAAAATCGAGCAACTCGGTGATAACTCGACAGCGGTGGAATGTTAGCGATTGCCGTATGTTGCATCGTGTTCAGCGCATCGAATTACCCCTACACAGTGAATTAGAAGCGTTTATGGGAAGTGTACGGTAGTGTTTTGCCAGTAAATTCGTTTTTTGGAAAATCGAGTAATTCGGTAATAACTCGACAACGGTCGAATGTTAGCGTTTGCCGTATGTTGCATCGAGCTCAGCGCATCGAATTATCCCTATACACTGGATTTGAAGTGTTTAAGGGAAGTGTACGGTAGTGTTTTGGCAGAAAATGGCTTCTTTCGAAAATCGAGCAATTCGGTGATAACTCGACAGCGGTGGAATGTTAGCAATTGCCGTATATTGCATCGTGTTCAGCGCCTCGACTTACCCCTATACAGTGAATTAGAAGCGTTTAAGGGAAGTGTACGGTAGTGTTTTGACAGAAAATTTCTTTTTTCGAAAATCGAGCAACTCGGTGATAACTCGACAGCGGTGGAATGTTAGCGATTGCCGTATGTTGCATCGTGTTCAGCGCATCGAATTACCCCTACACAGTGAATTAGAAGCGTTTATGGGAAGTGTACGGTAGTGTTTTGCCAGTAAATTCGTTTTTTGGAAAATCGAGTAATTCGGTAATAACTCGACAACGGTCGAATGTTAGCAATTGCCGTATGTTGCATCGTGTTCAGCGCATCGAATTACCCCTATACAGTGAATTAGAAGCGTTTAAGAGAAGTGTACGGTAGTGTTTTGGCAGAAAATGGCTTTTTTCGAAAATCGAACAATTCGGTGATAACCCGAGAGCGGTCGAATGTTAGCGAGTGCCGTATGCTGCATCGTGTTCAGCGCATCGACTTACCCCTACAGAGTGAATTTGAAGTGGTTCCGGGAAGTGTGCGGTAGTGTTTTGCCAGAAAATTCGTTTTTTCGAAAATCGAGCAATTCGGTGATAACTCGACAACGGTCGAATGTTAGCGTTTGCCGTATGTTGCATCGTGTTCAGCGCATCGAATTACCCCTATACACTGGATTTGAAGTGTTTATGGGAAGTGCACGGTAGTGTTTTGGCAGAAAATTTCTTTTTTCGAAAATCGAGCAACTCGGTGATAACTCGACAGCGGTGGAATGTTAGCGATTGCCGTATGTTGCATCGTGTTCAGCGCATCGAATTACCCCTACACAGTGAATTAGAAGCGTTTATGGGAAGTGTACGGTAGTGTTTTGCCAGTAAATTCGTTTTTTGGAAAATCGAGTAATTCGGTAATAACTCGACAACGGTCGAATGTTAGCAATTGCCGTATGTTGCATCGTGTTCAGCGCATCGAATTACCCCTATACAGTGAATTAGAAGCGTTTAAGAGAAGTGTACGGTAGTGTTTTGGCAGAAAATGGCTTTTTTCGAAAATCGAACAATTCGGTGATAACCCGAGAGCGGTCGAATGTTAGCGAGTGCCGTATGCTGCATCGTGTTCAGCGCATCGACTTACCCCTACAGAGTGAATTTGAAGTGGTTCCGGGAAGTGTGCGGTAGTGTTTTGCCAGAAAATTCGTTTTTTCGAAAATCGAGCAATTCGGTGATAACTCGACAACGGTCGAATGTTAGCGGTTGCCGTTTGTTGCATCGTGTTCAGCGCATCGAATTACCCCTATACACTGGATTTGAAGTGTTTATGGGAAGTGCACGGTAGTGTTTTGGCAGAAAATTTCTTTTTTCGAAAATCGAGCAACTCGGTGATAACTCGACAGCGGTGGAATGTTAGCGATTGCCGTATGTTGCATCGTGTTCAGCGCATCGAATTACCCCTACACAGTGAATTAGAAGCGTTTATGGGAAGTGTACGGTAGTGTTTTGCCAGTAAATTCGTTTTTTGGAAAATCGAGTAATTCGGTAACAACTCGACAACGGTCGAATGTTAGCGTTTGCCGTATGTTGCATCGAGTTCAGCGCATCGAATAATCCCTATACACTGGATTTGAAGTGTTTAAGGGAAGTGTACGGTAGTGTTTTGGCAGAAAATGGCTTCTTTCGAAAATCGAGCAATTCGGTGATAACTCGACAGCGGTGGAATGTTAGCAATTGCCGTATATTGCATCGTGTTTAGCGCCTCGACTTACCCCTATACAGTGAATTTGGAGCATTTAAGAGAAATGTAGGGTAGTTTTTTTGGAGGAAAACCCGTTTATGCGATATTCGTGCGTTTCACGATCAGAAAAGCACGTTTTTCACAGTCCTGACTCTTTTGATGATAACACGGGAACGGTCGAATGTTAACAATTGCCGTATGTTGCATCGTGTTCAGCGCATCGAATTACCCCTACACAGTGAAATAGAACCGTTTAAGGGAAGTGTACGGTAGTGTTTTGCCAGAAAATTCGTTTTTTCGAAAATCGAGCAATTCGGTGATAACTCGCGAACGGTCGAATGTTAACAATTGCCGTATGTTGCATCGCGTTCAGCGCATCGAATTTCCCCTAGACAGTGAATTAGAAGCGTTTATGGGAAGTGTACTGTAGTGTTTTGGCAGAAAATGGCTTTTTTCGAAAATCGAACAATTCGGTGATAACTCGAGAGCGGTCGAATGTTAGCGAGTCCCGTATGTTGCATCGTGTTCAGCGCATCGAATTACCCCTACACAGTGAATGAGAAGCGTTTAAGGGAAGTGTACGGTAGTGTTTTGTCAGAAAATTGCTTTTTTCGAAAATCGAGCAATTCGGCGATAACTCGACAGCGGTGGAATGTTAGGGATTGCCGTATGTTGCATCGTGTTCAGCGCATCGAATTACCCCTATACCGTGAATTTGGAGCATTTAAGAGAAATGTAGGGTAGTTTTTTTGGCGGAAAACCCGTTTATGCGATATTCGTGCGTTTCACGATCAGAAAAGCACGTTTTTCACAGTCCTGACTCTTTTGATGATAACTCGGGAACGGTCGAATGTTAGTCTTTGCGGTATGTTGCATCGTGTTCGGTGCATCGAATTACCCCTATTCAGTGAATTTGAAGCGTTTTAGGGAAGTGTACGGTAGTGTTTTGGCAGAACATTGTTTTTTTTCGAAAATCGAACAATTCGGTGATAACTCGTGAACGGTCGCATGTTAACAATAGCCGTATGTTGCATCGCGTTCAGCGCATCTAATTGCCCCTACGCAGTGAATTAGAAGCGTTTATGGGAAGTGTACGGTAGTGTTTTGGCAGAAAATTCCTTTTTTCGAAAATCAAGCAATTCGGTGATAACTCGCGAACGGTCGAATGTTAACAATTGCCGTATTTTGTATCGTGTTCAGCGCATCGAATTATCCCTATACACTGGATTTGAAGTGTTTAAGGGAAGTGTACGGTAGTGTTTTGGCAGAATATTGCTTTTTTCGAAAATCAAGCAATTCGGTGATAACTCGCGAACGGTCGAATGTTAGCGTTTGCCGTATGTTGCATCGTGTTCAGCGCATCGAATTACCCCTACACAGTGAATTAGAGGCGTTTAAGGGAAGTGTACGGTAGTGTTTTGCCAGAAAATTCCTTTTTTGGAAAATCGAGCACTTCGGTGATAACTCGTGAAAGGTCGAATATTAGCGTTTGCCGTATGTTGCATCGTGTTCAGCGCATCAAATTACCCCTATACAGTGAATTAGAAGCGTTCAAGGGAAGTGTACGGCAGTGTTTTGGCAGAAAATTGGTTTTTTCGAAAATCGAGCAATTCGGTGATAAGTCGACAGCGGTGGAATGTTAGCGATTGCCGTATGTTACATCGTGTTCAGCGCATCGAATCACCCCTATACAGTGAATTTGGAGCATTTAAGAGAAATGTAGGGTAGTTTTTTTGGAGGAAAACCCGTTTATGCGATATTCGTGCGTTTCACGATCAGAAAAGCACGTTTTTCACAGTCCTGACTCTTTTGATGATAACACGGGAACGGTCGAATGTTAGTCTTTGCGGTATGTTGCATCGTGTTCAGCGCATCGAATTATCCCTATACAGTGAATTAGAAGCGTTTATGGGAAGTGTACGATAGTGTTTTGCCAGAAAATTCGTTTTTTTGGAAAATCGAGTAATTCGGTGATAACTCGACAACACTCGAATGTTAGCGTTTGCCGTATATATATATATATCCCTATACACTGTATTTGAAGTGTTTAAGGGAAGTGCACGGTAGTGTTTTGGCAGAAAATTGCTTTTTTCGAAAATCGAGCAACTCGGTGATAACTCGACAGCGGTGGAATGTTAGCGAGTGCCGTATGCTGCATCGTGTTCAGCGCATCGACTTACCCCTACAGAGTGAATTTGAAGTGGTTCCGCGAAGTGTGCGGTAGTGTTTTGCCAGAAAATTCGTTTTTTCGAAAATCGAGCAATTCGGTGATAACTCGACAACGGTCGAATGTTAGCGTTTGCCGTATGTTGCATCGTGTTCAGCGCATCGAATTACCCCTATACACTGGATTTGAAGTGTTTATGGGAAGTGCACGGTAGTGTTTTGGCAGAAAATTTCTTTTTTCGAAAATCGAGCAACTCGGTGATAACTCGACAGCGGTGGAATGTTAGCGATTGCCGTATGTTGCATCGTGTTCAGCGCATCGAATTACCCCTACACAGTGAATTAGAAGCGTTTATGGGAAGTGTACGGTAGTGTTTTGCCAGTAAATTCGTTTTTTGGAAAATCGAGTAATTCGGTAATAACTCGACAACGGTCGAATGTTAGCGTTTGCCGTATGTTGCATCGAGCTCAGCGCATCGAATTATCCCTATACACTGGATTTGAAGTGTTTAAGGGAAGTGTACGGTAGTGTTTTGGCAGAAAATGGCTTCTTTCGAAAATCGAGCAATTCGGTGATAACTCGACAGCGGTGGAATGTTAGCAATTGCCGTATATTGCATCGTGTTCAGCGCCTCGACTTACCCCTATACAGTGAATTAGAAGCGTTTAAGGGAAGTGTACGGTAGTGTTTTGACAGAAAATTTCTTTTTTCGAAAATCGAGCAACTCGGTGATAACTCGACAGCGGTGGAATGTTAGCGATTGCCGTATGTTGCATCGTGTTCAGCGCATCGAATTACCCCTACACAGTGAATTAGAAGCGTTTATGGGAAGTGTACGGTAGTGTTTTGCCAGTAAATTCGTTTTTTGGAAAATCGAGTAATTCGGTAATAACTCGACAACGGTCGAATGTTAGCAATTGCCGTATGTTGCATCGTGTTCAGCGCATCGAATTACCCCTATACAGTGAATTAGAAGCGTTTAAGAGAAGTGTACGGTAGTGTTTTGGCAGAAAATGGCTTTTTTCGAAAATCGAACAATTCGGTGATAACCCGAGAGCGGTCGAATGTTAGCGAGTGCCGTATGCTGCATCGTGTTCAGCGCATCGACTTACCCCTACAGAGTGAATTTGAAGTGGTTCCGGGAAGTGTGCGGTAGTGTTTTGCCAGAAAATTCGTTTTTTCGAAAATCGAGCAATTCGGTGATAACTCGACAACGGTCGAATGTTAGCGTTTGCCGTATGTTGCATCGTGTTCAGCGCATCGAATTACCCCTATACACTGGATTTGAAGTGTTTATGGGAAGTGCACGGTAGTGTTTTGGCAGAAAATTTCTTTTTTCGAAAATCGAGCAACTCGGTGATAACTCGACAGCGGTGGAATGTTAGCGATTGCCGTATGTTGCATCGTGTTCAGCGCATCGAATTACCCCTACACAGTGAATTAGAAGCGTTTATGGGAAGTGTACGGTAGTGTTTTGCCAGTAAATTCGTTTTTTGGAAAATCGAGTAATTCGGTAATAACTCGACAACGGTCGAATGTTAGCGTTTGCCGTATGTTGCATCGAGTTCAGCGCATCGAATTATCCCTATACACTGGATTTGAAGTGTTGAAGGGAAGTGTACGGTAGTGTTTTGGCAGAAAATGACTTCTTTCGAAAATCGAGCAATTCGGTGATAACTCGACAGCGGTGGAATGTTAGCAATTGCCGTATATTGCATCGTGTTCAGCGCCTCGACTTACCCCTATACAGTGAATTAGAAGCGTTTAAGGGAAGTGTACGGTAGTGTTTTGACAGAAAATTTCTTTTTTCGAAAATCGAGCAACTCGGTGATAACTCGACAGCGGTGGAATGTTAGCGATTGCCGTATGTTGCATCGTGTTCAGCGCATCGAATTACCCCTACACAGTGAATTAGAAGCGTTTATGGGAAGTGTACGGTAGTGTTTTGCCAGTAAATTCGTTTTTTGGAAAATCGAGTAATTCGGTAATAACTCGACAACGGTCGAATGTTAGCAATTGCCGTATGTTGCATCGTGTTCAGCGCATCGAATTACCCCTATACAGTGAATTAGAAGCGTTTAAGAGAAGTGTACGGTAGTGTTTTGGCAGAAAATGCCTTTTTTCGAAAATCGAACAATTCGGTGATAACCCGAGAGCGGTCGAATGTTAGCGAGTGCCGTATGCTGCATCGTGTTCAGCGCATCGACTTACCCCTACAGAGTGAATTTGAAGTGGTTCCGGGAAGTGTGCGGTAGTGTTTTGCCAGAAAATTCGTTTTTTCGAAAATCGAGCAATTCGGTGATAACTCGACAACGGTCGAATGTTAGCGTTTGCCGTTTGTTGCATCGTGTTCAGCGCATCGAATTACCCCTATACACTGGATTTGAAGTGTTTAAGGGAAGTGTACACTAGTGTTTTGGCAGAAAATGGCTTCTTTCGAAAATCGAGCAATTCGGTGATAACTCGACAGCGGTGGAATGTTAGCAATTGCCGTATATTGCATCGTGTTCAGCGCCTCGACTTACCCCTATACAGTGAATTTGGAGCATTTAAGAGAAATGTAGGGTAGTTTTTTTGGAGGAAAACCCGTTTATGCGATATTCGTGCGTTTCACGATCAGAAAAGCACGTTTTTCACAGTCCTGACTCTTTTGATGATAACACGGGAACGGTCGAATGTTAACAATTGCCGTATGTTGCATCGTGTTCAGCGCATCGAATTACCCCTACACAGTGAAATAGAACCGTTTAAGGGAAGTGTACGGTAGTGTTTTGCCAGAAAATTCGTTTTTTCGAAAATCGAGCAATTCGGTGATAACTCGCGAACGGTCGAATGTTAACAATTGCCGTATGTTGCATCGTGTTCAGCGCATCGAATTACTGCTACACAGTGAATCAGAAGCGTTTAAGGGAAGTGTGCGGTAGTGTTTTGGCAGAACATTGCTTTTTTCGAAAATCGAGCAATTCGGTGATAACTCGCGAACGGTCGAATGTTAACAATTGCCGTATGTTGCATCGCGTTCAGCGCATCGAATTTCCCCTAGACAGTGAATTAGAAGCGTTTATGGGAAGTGTACTGTAGTGTTTTCGCAGAAAATGGCTTTTTTCGAAAATCGAACAATTCGGTGATAACTCGAGAGCGGTCGAATGTTAGCGAGTCCCGTATGTTGCATCGTGTTCAGCGCATCGAGTTACCCCTACACAGTGAATGAGAAGCGTTTAAGGGAAGTGTACGGTAGTGTTTTGTCAGAAAATTGCTTTTTTCGAAAATCGAGCAATTCGGCGATAACTCGACAGCGGTGGAATGTTAGGGATTGCCGTATGTTGCATCGTGTTCAGCGCATCGAATTACCCCTATACCGTGAATTTGGAGCATTTAAGAGAAATGTAGGGTAGTTTTTTTGGCGGAAAACCCGTTTATGCGATATTCGTGCGTTTCACGATCAGAAAAGCACGTTTTTCACAGTCCTGACTCTTTTGATGATAACTCGGGAACGGTCGAATGTTAGTCTTTGCGGTATGTTGCATCGTGTTCGGTGCATCGAATTACCCCTATTCAGTGAATTTGAAGCGTTTTAGGGAAGTGTACGGTAGTGTTTTGGCAGAACATTGTTTTTTTTCGAAAATCGAACAATTCGGTGATAACTCGTGAACGGTCGCATGTTAACAATAGCCGTATGTTGCATCGCGTTCAGCGCATCTAATTGCCCCTACGCAGTGAATTAGAAGCGTTTATGGGAAGTGTACGGTAGTGTTTTGGCAGAAAATTCCTTTTTTCGAAAATCAAGCAATTCGGTGATAACTCGCGAACGGTCGAATGTTAACAATTGCCGTATTTTGTATCGTGTTCAGCGCATCGAATTATCCCTATACACTGGATTTGAAGTGTTTAAGGGAAGTGTACGGTAGTGTTTTGGTAGAATATTGCTTTTTTCGAAAATCAAGCAATTCGGTGATAACTCGCGAACGGTCGAATGTTAGCGTTTGCCGTATGTTGCATCGTGTTCAGCGCATCGAATTACCCCTACACAGTGAATTAGAGGCGTTTAAGGGAAGTGTACGGTAGTGTTTTGCCAGAAAATTCCTTTTTTGGAAAATCGAGCACTTCGGTGATAACTCGTGAAAGGTCGAATATTAGCGTTTGCCGTATGTTGCATCGTGTTCAGCGCATCAAATTACCCCTATACAGTGAATTAGAAGCGTTCAAGGGAAGTGTACGGCAGTGTTTTGGCAGAAAATTGGTTTTTTCGAAAATCGAGCAATTCGGTGATAAGTCGACAGCGGTGGAATGTTAGCGATTGCCGTATGTTACATCGTGTTCAGCGCATCGAATCACCCCTATACAGTGAATTTGGAGCATTTAAGAGAAATGTAGGGTAGTTTTTTTGGAGGAAAACCCGTTTATGCGATATTCGTGCGTTTCACGATCAGAAAAGCACGTTTTTCACAGTCCTGACTCTTTTGATGATAACACGGGAACGGTCGAATGTTAGTCTTTGCGGTATGTTGCATCGTGTTCAGCGCATCGAATTATCCCTATACAGTGAATTAGAAGCGTTTATGGGAAGTGTACGATAGTGTTTTGCCAGAAAATTCGTTTTTTTGGAAAATCGAGTAATTCGGTGATAACTCGACAACACTCGAATGTTAGCGTTTGCCGTATATATATATATATATCCCTATACACTGTATTTGAAGTGTTTAAGGGAAGTGCACGGTAGTGTTTTGGCAGAAAATTGCTTTTTTCGAAAATCGAGCAACTCGGTGATAACTCGACAGCGGTGGAATGTTAGCGAGTGCCGTATGCTGCATCGTGTTCAGCGCATCGACTTACCCCTACAGAGTGAATTTGAAGTGGTTCCGCGAAGTGTGCGGTAGTGTTTTGCCAGAAAATTCGTTTTTTCGAAAATCGAGCAATTCGGTGATAACTCGACAACGGTCGAATGTTAGCGTTTGCCGTATGTTGCATCGTGTTCAGCGCATCGAATTACCCCTATATACTGGATTTGAAGTGTTTATGGGAAGTGCACGGTAGTGTTTTGGCAGAAAATTTCTTTTTTCGAAAATCGAGCAACTCGGTGATAACTCGACAGCGGTGGAATGTTAGCGATTGCCGTATGTTGCATCGTGTTCAGCGCATCGAATTACCCCTACACAGTGAATTAGAAGCGTTTATGGGAAGTGTACGGTAGTGTTTTGCCAGTAAATTCGTTTTTTGGAAAATCGAGTAATTCGGTAATAACTCGACAACGGTCGAATGTTAGCGTTTGCCGTATGTTGCATCGAGTTCAGTGCATCGAATTATCCCTATACACTGGATTTGAAGTGTTTAAGGGAAGTGTACGGTAGTGTTTTGGCAGAAAATGGCTTCTTTCGAAAATCGAGCAATTCGGTGATAACTCGACAGCGGTGGAATGTTACCAATTGCCGTATATTGCATCGTGTTCAGCGCCTCGACTTACCCCTATACAGTGAATTAGAAGCGTTTAAGGGAAGTGTACGGTAGTGTTTTGACAGAAAATTTCTTTTTTCGAAAATCGAGCAACTCGGTGATAACTCGACAGCGGTGGAATGTTAGCGATTGCCGTATGTTGCATCGTGTTCAGCGCATCGAATTACCCCTACACAGTGAATTAGAAGCGTTTATGGGAAGTGTACGGTAGTGTTTTGCCAGTAAATTCGTTTTTTGGAAAATCGAGTAATTCGGTAATAACTCGACAACGGTCGAATGTTAGCGTTTGCCGTATGTTGCATCGAGTTCAGCGCATCGAATTATCCCTATACACTGGATTTGAAGTGTTTAAGGGAAGTGTGCGGTAGTGTTTTGCCAGAAAATTCGTTTTTTCGAAAATCGAGCAATTCGGTGATAAGTCGACAGCGGTGGAATGTTAGCGATTGCCGTATGTTGCATCGCGTTCAGCGCATCTAATTACCCCTACCCAGTGAATTAGAGGCGTTTAAGGGAAGTGTACGGTAGTGTTTTGCCAGAAAATTCCTTTTTTGGAAAATCGAGCACTTCGGTGATAACTCGTGAAAGGTCGAATATTAGCGTTTGCCGTGTGTTGCATCGTGTTCAGCGCATCAAATTACCCCTATACAGTGAATTAGAAGCGTTCAAGGGAAGTGTACGGCAGTGTTTTGGCAGAAAATTGGTTTTTTCGAAAATCGAGCAATTCGGTGATAAGTCGACAGCGGTGGAATGTTAGCGATTGCCGTATGTTACATCGTGTTCAGCGCATCGAATCACCCCTATGCAGTGAATTTGGAGCATTTAAGAGAAATGTAGGGTAGTTTTTTTGGAGGAAAACCCGTTTATGCGATATTCGTGCGTTTCACGATCAGAAAAGCACGTTTTTCACAGTCCTGACTCTTTTGATGATAACACGGGAACCGTCGAATGTTAGTCTTTGCGGTATGTTGCATCGTATTCAGCGCATCGAATTATCCCTATACAGTGAATTAGAAGCGTTTATGGGAAGTGTACGATAGTGTTTTGCCAGAAAATTCGTTTTTTTGGAAAATCGAGTAATTCGGTGATAACTCGACAACACTCGAATGTTAGCGTTTGCCGTATATATATATATATCCCTATACACTGTATTTGAAGTGTTTAAGGGAAGTGCACGGTAGTGTTTTGGCAGAAAATGGCTTCTTTCGAAAATCGAGCAATTCGGTGATAACTCGACAGCGGTGGAATGTTAGCGATTGCCGTATGTTGCATCGTGTTCAGCGCATCGAATTACCGCTATACAGTGAATTTGAAGCGTTTAAGGGAAGTGTACGGTAGTGTTTTGCCAGAAAATTCGTTTTTTCGAAAATCGAGCAATTCGGTGATAACTCGCGAACGGTCGAATGTTAGCGTTTGCCGTATGTTGCATCGTGTTCAGCGCATCGAATTACCCCTATACAGTGAATTAGAAGCGTTTAAGGGAAGTGTACGGTAGTGTTTTGGCAGAAAATTGCTTTTTTCGAAAATCGAGCAATTCGGTGATAACTCGACCGCGGTGAAATGTTAGGATTGCCGTATGTTGCATCGTGTTCAGCGCATCGAATTACCCCTACACAGTGAATTAGAAGCGTTTAAGGGAAGTGTACGGTAGTGTTTTGGCAGCAAATTGCTTTTTTCGAAAATCGAGCAATTCGGTGATAACTCGACAGCGGTGGAATGTTAGCCATAGCCGTATGTTGCATCGTGTTCAGCGCATCGAATTACCCCTATACAGTGAATTTGGAGCATTTAAGAGAAATGTAGGGTATTTTTTTTGGAGGAAAACCCGTTTATGCGATATTCGTGCGTTTCACGATCAGAAAAGCACGTTTTTCACAGTCCTCACTCTTTTGATGATAACACGGGAACGGTCGAATGTTAGTCTTTGCGGTATGTTGCATCGTGTTCAGCGCATCGAATTATCCCTATACAGTGAATTAGAAGCGTTTATGGGAAGTGTACGATAGTGTTTTGCCAGAAAATCCGTTTTTTTGGAAAATCGAGTAATTCGGTGATAACTCGACAACACTCGAATGTTAGCGTTTGCCGTATATATATATATATCCCTATACACTGTATTTGAAGTGTTTAAGGGAAGTTCACGGTAGTGTTTTGGCAGAAAATTGCTTTTTTCGAACATCGAGCAACTCGGTGATAACTCGACAGCGGTGGAATCTTAGCGATTGCCGTATGTTGCATCGTGTTCAGCGCATCGAATTACCGCTATACAGTGAATTTGAAGCGTTTAAGGGAAGTGTACGGTAGTGTTTTGCCAGAAAATTCGTTTTTTCGAAAATCGAGCAATTCGGTGATAACTCGCGAACGGTCAAATGTTAGCCTTTGCCGTATGTTGCATCGTGTTCAGCGCATCGAATTACCCCTATACAGTGAATTAGAAGCGTTTAAGGGAAGTGTACGGTAGTGTTTTGGCAGAAAATTGCTTTTTTCGAAAATCGAGCAATTCGGTGATAACTCGACCGCGGTGAAATGTTAGCAATTGCCGTATCTTGCATCGTGTTCAGCGCATCGAATTACCCCTATACACTGGATTTGAAGTGTTTATGGGAAGTGCACGGTAGTGTTTTGGCAGAAAATTTCTTTTTTCGAAAATCGAGCAACTCGGTGATAACTCGACAGCGGTGGAATGTTAGCGATTGCCGTATGTTGCATCGTGTTCAGCGCATCGAATTACCCCTACACAGTGAATTAGAAGCGTTTATGGGAAGTGTACGGTAGTGTTTTGCCAGTAAATTCGTTTTTTGGAAAATCGAGTAATTCGGTAATAACTCGACAACGGTCGAATGTTAGCGTTTGCCGTATGTTGCATCGAGCTCAGCGCATCGAATTATCCCTATACACTGGATTTGAAGTGTTTAAGGGAAGTGTACGGTAGTGTTTTGGCAGAAAATGGCTTCTTTCGAAAATCGAGCAATTCGGTGATAACTCGACAGCGGTGGAATGTTAGCAATTGCCGTATATTGCATCGTGTTCAGCGCCTCGACTTACCCCTATACAGTGAATTAGAAGCGTTTAAGGGAAGTGTACGGTAGTGTTTTGACAGAAAATTTCTTTTTTCGAAAATCGAGCAACTCGGTGATAACTCGACAGCGGTGGAATGTTAGCGATTGCCGTATGTTGCATCGTGTTCAGCGCATCGAATTACCCCTACACAGTGAATTAGAAGCGTTTATGGGAAGTGTACGGTAGTGTTTTGCCAGTAAATTCGTTTTTTGGAAAATCGAGTAATTCGGTTATAACTCGACAACGGTCGAATGTTAGCAATTGCCGTATGTTGCATCGTGTTCAGCGCATCGAATTACCCCTATACAGTGAATTAGAAGCGTTTAAGAGAAGTGTACGGTAGTGTTTTGGCAGAAAATGGCTTTTTTCGAAAATCGAACAATTCGGTGATAACCCGAGAGCGGTCGAATGTTAGCGAGTGCCGTATGCTGCATCGTGTTCAGCGCATCGACTTACCCCTACAGAGTGAATTTGAAGTGGTTCCGGGAAGTGTGCGGTAGTGTTTTGCCAGAAAATTCGTTTTTTCGAAAATCGAGCAATTCGGTGATAACTCGACAACGGTCGAATGTTAGCGTTTGCCGTATGTTGCATCGTGTTCAGCGCATCGAATTACCCCTATACACTGGATTTGAAGTGTTTATGGGAAGTGCACGGTAGTGTTTTGGCAGAAAATTTCTTTTTTCGAAAATCGAGCAACTCGGTGATAACTCGACAGCGGTGGAATGTTAGCGATTGCCGTATGTTGCATCGTGTTCAGCGCATCGAATTACCCCTACACAGTGAATTAGAAGCGTTTATGGGAAGTGTACGGTAGTGTTTTGCCAGTAAATTCGTTTTTTGGAAAATCGAGTAATTCGGTAATAACTCGACAACGGTCGAATGTTAGCGTTTGCCGTATGTTGCATCGAGTTCAGCGCATCGAATTATCCCTATACACTGGATTTGAAGTGTTGAAGGGAAGTGTACGGTAGTGTTTTGGCAGAAAATGACTTCTTTCGAAAATCGAGCAATTCGGTGATAACTCGACAGCGGTGGAATGTTAGCAATTGCCGTATATTGCATCGTGTTCAGCGCCTCGACTTACCCCTATACAGTGAATTAGAAGCGTTTAAGGGAAGTGTACGGTAGTGTTTTGACAGAAAATTTCTTTTTTCGAAAATCGAGCAACTCGGTGATAACTCGACAGCGGTGGAATGTTAGCGATTGCCGTATGTTGCATCGTGTTCAGCGCATCGAATTACCCCTACACAGTGAATTAGAAGCGTTTATGGGAAGTGTACGGTAGTGTTTTGCCAGTAAATTCGTTTTTTGGAAAATCGAGTAATTCGGTAATAACTCGACAACGGTCGAATGTTAGCAATTGCCGTATGTTGCATCGTGTTCAGCGCATCGAATTACCCCTATACAGTGAATTAGAAGCGTTTAAGAGAAGTGTACGGTAGTGTTTTGGCAGAAAATGGCTTTTTTCGAAAATCGAACAATTCGGTGATAACCCGAGAGCGGTCGAATGTTAGCGAGTGCCGTATGCTGCATCGTGTTCAGCGCATCGACTTACCCCTACAGAGTGAATTTGAAGTGGTTCCGGGAAGTGTGCGGTAGTGTTTTGCCAGAAAATTCGTTTTTTCGAAAATCGAGCAATTCGGTGATAACTCGACAACGGTCGAATGTTAGCGTTTGCCGTTTGTTGCATCGTGTTCAGCGCATCGAATTACCCCTATACACTGGATTTGAAGTGTTTAAGGGAAGTGTACGGTAGTGTTTTGGCAGAAAATGGCTTCTTTCGAAAATCGAGCAATTCGGTGATAACTCGACAGCGGTGGAATGTTAGCAATTGCCGTATATTGCATCGTGTTCAGCGCCTCGACTTACCCCTATACAGTGAATTTGGAGCATTTAAGAGAAATGTAGGGTAGTTTTTTTGGAGGAAAACCCGTTTATGCGATATTCGTGCGTTTCACGATCAGAAAAGCACGTTTTTCACAGTCCTGACTCTTTTGATGATAACACGGGAACGGTCGAATGTTAACAATTGCCGTATGTTGCATCGTGTTCAGCGCATCGAATTACCCCTACACAGTGAAATAGAACCGTTTAAGGGAAGTGTACGGTAGTGTTTTGCCAGAAAATTCGTTTTTTCGAAAATCGAGCAATTCGGTGATAACTCGCGAACGGTCGAATGTTAACAATTGCCGTATGTTGCATCGTGTTCAGCGCATCGAATTACTGCTACACAGTGAATCAGAAGCGTTTAAGGGAAGTGTGCGGTAGTGTTTTGGCAGAACATTGCTTTTTTCGAAAATCGAGCAATTCGGTGATAACTCGCGAACGGTCGAATGTTAACAATTGCCGTATGTTGCATCGCGTTCAGCGCATCGAATTTCCCCTAGACAGTGAATTAGAAGCGTTTATGGGAAGTGTACTGTAGTGTTTTGGCAGAAAATGGCTTTTTTCGAAAATCGAACAATTCGGTGATAACTCGAGAGCGGTCGAATGTTAGCGAGTCCCGTATGTTGCATCGTGTTCAGCGCATCGAGTTACCCCTACACAGTGAATGAGAAGCGTTTAAGGGAAGTGTACGGTAGTGTTTTGTCAGAAAATTGCTTTTTTCGAAAATCGAGCAATTCGGCGATAACTCGACAGCGGTGGAATGTTAGGGATTGCCGTATGTTGCATCGTGTTCAGCGCATCGAATTACCCCTATACCGTGAATTTGGAGCATTTAAGAGAAATGTAGGGTAGTTTTTTTGGCGGAAAACCCGTTTATGCGATATTCGTGCGTTTCACGATCAGAAAAGCACGTTTTTCACAGTCCTGACTCTTTTGATGATAACTCGGGAACGGTCGAATGTTAGTCTTTGCGGTATGTTGCATCGTGTTCGGTGCATCGAATTACCCCTATTCAGTGAATTTGAAGCGTTTTAGGGAAGTGTACGGTAGTGTTTTGGCAGAACATTGTTTTTTTTCGAAAATCGAACAATTCGGTGATAACTCGTGAACGGTCGCATGTTAACAATAGCCGTATGTTGCATCGCGTTCAGCGCATCTAATTGCCCCTACGCAGTGAATTAGAAGCGTTTATGGGAAGTGTACGGTAGTGTTTTGGCAGAAAATTCCTTTTTTCGAAAATCAAGCAATTCGGTGATAACTCGCGAACGGTCGAATGTTAACAATTGCCGTATTTTGTATCGTGTTCAGCGCATCGAATTATCCCTATACACTGGATTTGAAGTGTTTAAGGGAAGTGTACGGTAGTGTTTTGGTAGAATATTGCTTTTTTCGAAAATCAAGCAATTCGGTGATAACTCGCGAACGGTCGAATGTTAGCGTTTGCCGTATGTTGCATCGTGTTCAGCGCATCGAATTACCCCTACACAGTGAATTAGAGGCGTTTAAGGGAAGTGTACGGTAGTGTTTTGCCAGAAAATTCCTTTTTTGGAAAATCGAGCACTTCGGTGATAACTCGTGAAAGGTCGAATATTAGCGTTTGCCGTATGTTGCATCGTGTTCAGCGCATCAAATTACCCCTATACAGTGAATTAGAAGCGTTCAAGGGAAGTGTACGGCAGTGTTTTGGCAGAAAATTGTTTTTTTCGAAAATCGAGCAATTCGGTGATAAGTCGACAGCGGTGGAATGTTAGCGATTGCCGTATGTTACATCGTGTTCAGCGCATCGAATCACCCCTATACAGTGAATTTGGAGCATTTAAGAGAAATGTAGGGTAGTTTTTTTGGAGGAAAACCCGTTTATGCGATATTCGTGCGTTTCACGATCAGAAAAGCACGTTTTTCACAGTCCTGACTCTTTTGATGATAACACGGGAACGGTCGAATGTTAGTCTTTGCGGTATGTTGCATCGTGTTCAGCGCATCGAATTATCCCTATACAGTGAATTAGAAGCGTTTATGGGAAGTGTACGATAGTGTTTTGCCAGAAAATTCGTTTTTTTGGAAAATCGAGTAATTCGGTGATAACTCGACAACACTCGAATGTTAGCGTTTGCCGTATATATATATATATATCCCTATACACTGTATTTGAAGTGTTTAAGGGAAGTGCACGGTAGTGTTTTGGCAGAAAATTGCTTTTTTCGAAAATCGAGCAACTCGGTGATAACTCGACAGCGGTGGAATGTTAGCGAGTGCCGTATGCTGCATCGTGTTCAGCGCATCGACTTACCCCTACAGAGTGAATTTGAAGTGGTTCCGCGAAGTGTGCGGTAGTGTTTTGCCAGAAAATTCGTTTTTTCGAAAATCGAGCAATTCGGTGATAACTCGACAACGGTCGAATGTTAGCGTTTGCCGTATGTTGCATCGTGTTCAGCGCATCGAATTACCCCTATATACTGGATTTGAAGTGTTTATGGGAAGTGCACGGTAGTGTTTTGGCAGAAAATTTCTTTTTTCGAAAATCGAGCAACTCGGTGATAACTCGACAGCGGTGGAATGTTAGCGATTGCCGTATGTTGCATCGTGTTCAGCGCATCGAATTACCCCTACACAGTGAATTAGAAGCGTTTATGGGAAGTGTACGGTAGTGTTTTGCCAGTAAATTCGTTTTTTGGAAAATCGAGTAATTCGGTAATAACTCGACAACGGTCGAATGTTAGCGTTTGCCGTATGTTGCATCGAGTTCAGTGCATCGAATTATCCCTATACACTGGATTTGAAGTGTTTAAGGGAAGTGTACGGTAGTGTTTTGGCAGAAAATGGCTTCTTTCGAAAATCGAGCAATTCGGTGATAACTCGACAGCGGTGGAATGTTACCAATTGCCGTATATTGCATCGTGTTCAGCGCCTCGACTTACCCCTATACAGTGAATTAGAAGCGTTTAAGGGAAGTGTACGGTAGTGTTTTGACAGAAAATTTCTTTTTTCGAAAATCGAGCAACTCGGTGATAACTCGACAGCGGTGGAATGTTAGCGATTGCCGTATGTTGCATCGTGTTCAGCGCATCGAATTACCCCTACACAGTGAATTAGAAGCGTTTATGGGAAGTGTACGGTAGTGTTTTGCCAGTAAATTCGTTTTTTGGAAAATCGAGTAATTCGGTAATAACTCGACAACGGTCGAATGTTAGCGTTTGCCGTATGTTGCATCGAGTTCAGCGCATCGAATTATCCCTATACACTGGATTTGAAGTGTTTAAGGGAAGTGTGCGGTAGTGTTTTGCCAGAAAATTCGTTTTTTCGAAAATCGAGCAATTCGGTGATAAGTCGACAGCGGTGGAATGTTAGCGATTGCCGTATGTTGCATCGCGTTCAGCGCATCTAATTACCCCTACCCAGTGAATTAGAGGCGTTTAAGGGAAGTGTACGGTAGTGTTTTGCCAGAAAATTCCTTTTTTGGAAAATCGAGCACTTCGGTGATAACTCGTGAAAGGTCGAATATTAGCGTTTGCCGTGTGTTGCATCGTGTTCAGCGCATCAAATTACCCCTATACAGTGAATTAGAAGCGTTCAAGGGAAGTGTACGGCAGTGTTTTGGCAGAAAATTGGTTTTTTCGAAAATCGAGCAATTCGGTGATAAGTCGACAGCGGTGGAATGTTAGCGATTGCCGTATGTTACATCGTGTTCAGCGCATCGAATCACCCCTATGCAGTGAATTTGGAGCATTTAAGAGAAATGTAGGGTAGTTTTTTTGGAGGAAAACCCGTTTATGCGATATTCGTGCGTTTCACGATCAGAAAAGCACGTTTTTCACAGTCCTGACTCTTTTGATGATAACACGGGAACCGTCGAATGTTAGTCTTTGCGGTATGTTGCATCGTATTCAGCGCATCGAATTATCCCTATACAGTGAATTAGAAGCGTTTATGGGAAGTGTACGATAGTGTTTTGCCAGAAAATTCGTTTTTTTGGAAAATCGAGTAATTCGGTGATAACTCGACAACACTCGAATGTTAGCGTTTGCCGTATATATATATATATCCCTATACACTGTATTTGAAGTGTTTAAGGGAAGTGCACGGTAGTGTTTTGGCAGAAAATTGTTTTTTTCGAAAATCGAGCAACTCGGTGATAACTCGACAGCGGTCGAATGTTAGCGTTTGCCGTATGTTGCATCGTGTTCAGCGCATCGAATTACCCCTATACAGTGAATTAGAAGCGTTTAAGGGAAGTGTACGGTAGTGTTTTGGCAGAAAATTGCTTTTTTCGAAAATCGAGCAATTCGGTGATAACTCGACCGCGGTGAAATGTTAGGATTGCCGTATGTTGCATCGTGTTCAGCGCATCGAATTACCCTTACACAGTAAATTTGAAGCGTTTAAGGGAAGTGTACGGTAGTGTTTTGGCAGCAAATTGCTTTTTTCGAAAATCGAGCAATTCGGTGATAACTCGACAGCGGTGGAATGTTAGCGATAGCCGTATGTTGCATCGTGTTCAGCGCATCGAATTACCCCTATACAGTGAATTAGAAGCGTTTAAGGGAAGTGCACGGTAGTGTTTTGGCAGAAAATTGCTTTTTTCGAAAATCGAGCAATTCGGTGATAACTCGACCGCGGTGAAATGTTAGCAATTGCCGTATGTTGCATCGTGTTCAGCGCATCGAATTACCCCTATACAGTGAATTAGAAGCGTTTAAGAGAAGTGTACGGTAGTGTTTTGGCAGAAAATGGCTTTTTTCGAAAATCGAACAATTCGGTGATAACCCGAGAGCGGTCGAATGTTAGCGAGTGCCGTATGCTGCATCGTGTTCAGCGCATCGACTTACCCCTACAGAGTGAATTTGAAGTGGTTCCGGGAAGTGTGCGGTAGTGTTTTGCCAGAAAATTCGTTTTTTCGAAAATCGAGCAATTCGGTGATAACTCGACAACGGTCGAATGTTAGCGTTTGCCGTTTGTTGCATCGTGTTCAGCGCATCGAATTACCCCTATACACTGGATTTGAAGTGTTTATGGGAAGTGCACGGTAGTGTTTTGGCAGAAAATTTCTTTTTTCGAAAATCGAGCAACTCGGTGATAACTCGACAGCGGTGGAATGTTAGCGATTGCCGTATGTTGCATCGTGTTCAGCGCATCGAATTACCCCTACACAGTGAATTAGAAGCGTTTATGGGAAGTGTACGGTAGTGTTTTGCCAGTAAATTCGTTTTTTGGAAAATCGAGTAATTCGGTAACAACTCGACAACGGTCGAATGTTAGCGTTTGCCGTATGTTGCATCGAGTTCAGCGCATCGAATAATCCCTATACACTGGATTTGAAGTGTTTAAGGGAAGTGTACGGTAGTGTTTTGGCAGAAAATGGCTTCTTTCGAAAATCGAGCAATTCGGTGATAACTCGACAGCGGTGGAATGTTAGCAATTGTCGTATATTGCATCGTGTTCAGCGCCTCGACTTACCCCTATACAGTGAATTTGGAGCATTTAAGAGAAATGTAGGGTAGTTTTTTTGGAGGAAAACCCGTTTATGCGATATTCGTGCGTTTCACGATCAGAAAAGCACGTTTTTCACAGTCCTGACTCTTTTGATGATAACACGGGAACGGTCGAATGTTAACAATTGCCGTATGTTTCATCGTGTGCAGCGCATCGAATTACCCCTACACAGTGAAATAGAACCGTTTAAGGGAAGTGTACGGTAGTGTTTTGCCAGAAAATTCGTTTTTTCGATAATCGAGCAATTCGGTGATAACTCCCGAACGGTCGAATGTTAACAATTGCCGTATGTTGCATCGTGTTCAGCGCATCGAATTACTGCTACACAGTGAATCAGAAGCGTTTAAGGGAAGTGTGCGGTAGTGTTTTGGCAGAACATTGCTTTTTTCGAAAATCGAGCAATTCGGTGATAACTCGCGAACGGTCGAATGTTAACAATTGCCGTATGTTGCATCGCGTTCAGCGCATCGAATTTCCCCTAGACAGTGAATTAGAAGCGTTTATGGGAAGTGTACTGTAGTGTTTTGGCAGAAAATGGCTTTTTTCGAAAATCGAACAATTCGGTGATAACTCGAGAGCGGTCGAATTTTAGCGAGTCCCGTATGTTGCATCGTGTTCAGCGCATCGAGTTACCCCTACACAGTGAATGAGAAGCGTTTAAGGGAAGTGTACGGTAGTGTTTTGTCAGAAAATTGCTTTTTTCGAAAATCGAGCAATTCGGCGATAACTCGACAGCGGTGGAATGTTAGGGATTGCCGTATGTTGCATCGTGTTCAGCGCATCCAATTACCCTTATACCGTGAATTTGGAGCATTTAAGAGAAATGTAGGGTAGTTTTTTTGGCGGAAAACCCGTTTATGCGATATTCGTGCGTTTCACGATCAGAAAAGCACGTTTTTCACAGTCCTGACTCTTTTGATGATAACTCGGGAACGGTCGAATGTTAGTCTTTGCGGTATGTTGCATCGTGTTCGGTGCATCGAATTACCCCTATTCAGTGAATTTGAAGCGTTTTAGGGAAGTGTACGGTAGTGTTTTGGCAGAACATTGTTTTTTTTCGAAAATCGAACAATTCGGTGATAACTCGTGAACGGTCGCATGTTAACAATAGCCGTATGTTGCATCGCGTTCAGCGCATCTAATTGCCCCTACGCAGTGAATTAGAAGCGTTTATGGGAAGTGTACGGTAGTGTTTTGGCAGAAAATTCCTTTTTTCGAAAATCAAGCAATTCGGTGATAACTCGCGAACGGTCGAATGTTAACAATTGCCGTATTTTGTATCGTGTTCAGCGCATCGAATTATCCCTATACACTGGATTTGAAGTGTTTAAGGGAAGTGTACGGTAGTGTTTTGGCAGAATATTGCTTTTTCGAAAATCAAGCAATTCGGTGATAACTCGCGAACGGTCGAATGTTAGCGTTTGCCGTATGTTGCATCGTGTTCAGCGCATCGAATTACCCCTACACAGTGAATTAGAGGCGTTTAAGGGAAGTGTACGGTAGTGTTTTGCCAGAAAATTCCTTTTTTGGAAAATCGAGCACTTCGGTGATAACTCGTGAAAGGTCGAATATTAGCGTTTGCCGTATGTTGCATCGTGTTCAGCGCATCAAATTACCCCTATACAGTGAATTAGAAGCGTTCAAGGGAAGTGTACGGCAGTGTTTTGGCAGAAAATTGTTTTTTTCGAAAATCGAGCAATTCGGTGATAAGTCGACAGCGGTGGAATGTTAGCGATTGCCGTATGTTACATCGTGTTCAGCGCATCGAATCACCCCTATACAGTGAATTTGGAGCATTTAAGAGAAATGTAGGGTAGTTTTTTTGGAGGAAAACCCGTTTATGCGATATTCGTGCGTTTCACGATCAGAAAAGCACGTTTTTCACAGTCCTGACTCTTTTGATGATAACACGGGAACGGTCGAATGTTAGTCTTTGCGGTATGTTGCATCGTGTTCAGCGCATCGAATTATCCCTATACAGTGAATTAGAAGCGTTTATGGGAAGTGTACGATAGTGTTTTGCCAGAAAATTCGTTTTTTTGGAAAATCGAGTAATTCGGTGATAACTCGACAACACTCGAATGTTAGCGTTTGCCGTATATATATATATATCCCTATACACTGTATTTGAAGTGTTTAAGGGAAGTGCACGGTAGTGTTTTGGCAGAAAATTGCTTTTTTCGAAAATCGAGCAACTCGGTGATAACTCGACAGCGGTGGAATGTTAGCGAGTGCCGTATGCTGCATCGTGTTCAGCGCATCGACTTACCCCTACAGAGTGAATTTGAAGTGGTTCCGCGAAGTGTGCGGTAGTGTTTTGCCAGAAAATTCGTTTTTTCGAAAATCGAGCAATTCGGTGATAACTCGACAACGGTCGAATGTTAGCGTTTGCCGTATGTTGCATCGTGTTCAGCGCATCGAATTACCCCTATACACTGGATTTGAAGTGTTTATGGGAAGTGCACGGTAGTGTTTTGGCAGAAAATTTCTTTTTTCGAAAATCGAGCAACTCGGTGATAACTCGACAGCGGTGGAATGTTAGCGATTGCCGTATGTTGCATCGTGTTCAGCGCATCGAATTATCCCTATACACTGGATTTGAAGTGTTTAAGGGAAGTGTGCGGTAGTGTTTTGCCAGAAAATTCGTTTTTTCGAAAATCGAGCAATTCGGTGATAAGTCGACAGCGGTGGAATGTTAGCGATTGCCGTATGTTGCATCGCGTTCAGCGCATCTAATTACCCCTACGCAGTGAATTAGAGGCGTTTATGGGAAGTGTACGGTAGTGTTTTGCCAGTAAATTCGTTTTTTGGAAAATCGAGCAATTCGGTGATAACTCGCGAACGGTCGAATGTTAACAATTGCCGTATTTTGCATCGTGTTCAGCGCATCGAATTATCCCTATACATTGGATTTGAAGTGTTTAAGGGAAGTGTACGGTAGTGTTTTGGCAGAATATTGCTTTTTTCGAAAATCGAGCAATTCGGTGATAAGTCGACAGCGGTGGAATGTTAGCGTCTGCCGTATGTTGCATCGTGTTCAGCGCATCGAATCACCCCTATACAGTGAATTTGAAGCGTTTAAGGGAAGTGTACGGTAGTGTTTTGCCAGAAAATTCGTTTTTTCGAAAATCGAGTAATTCGGTGATAACTCGACAACGGTCGAATGTTAGCGTTGGCCGTATGTTGCATCGTATTCAGCGCATCGAATTATCCCTATACACTGGATTTGAAGTGTTTAAGGGAAGTGCACGGTACTGTTTTGGCAGAAAATTTCTTTTTTCGAAAATCGAGCAACTCGGTGATAACTCGACAGCGGTGGAATGTTAGCGATTGCCGTATGTTGCATCGTGTTCAGCGCATCGAATTACCCCTACACAGTGAATTACAAGCGTTTATGGGAAGTGTACGGTAGTGTTTTGCCAGTAAATTCGTTTTTTGGAAAATCGAGTAATTCGGTAACAACTCGACAACGGTCGAATGTTAGCGTCTGCCGTATGTTGCATCGAGTTCAGCGCATCGAATTATCCCTATACACTGGATTTGAAGTGTTTAAGGGAAGTGCACGGTCGTGTTTTGGCAGAACAATGCTTTTTGCGAAAATCGAGCAATTCGGTGATAACTCGACAGCGGTGGAATGTTAGGGATTGCCGTATGTTGCATCGTGTTCAGCGCATCGAATTACGCCTATACAGTCAATTAGAAGCGTTTAAGGGAAGTGTACGGTAGTGTTTTGGCAGAACATTGTTTTTTTTCGAAAATCGAACAATTCGGTGATAACTCGCGAACGGTCGCATGTTAACAATAGCCGTATGTTGCATCGCGTTCAGCGCATCTAATTACCCCTACGCAGTGAATTAGAGGCGTTTATGGGAAGTGTACGGTAGTGTTTTGCCAGTAAATTCGTTTTTTGGAAAATCGAGCAATTCGGTGATAACTCGTGAACGGTCGAATGTTAACAATTGCCGTATTTTGCATCGTGTTCAGCGAATCGAATTATCCCTATACACTGGATTTGAAGTGTTTAAGGGAAGTGTACGGTAGTGTTTGGGCAGAATATTGCTTTTTTCGAAAATCGAGCAATTCGGTGATAAGTCGACAGCGGTGGAATGTTAGCGTTTGCCGTATGTTGCATCGTGTTCAGCGCATCGAATTACCCCTATACAGTGAATTTGAAGCGTTTAAGGGAAGTGTACGGTAGTGTTTTGCCAGAAAATTCGTTTTTTCGAAAATCGAGTAATTCGGTGATAACTCGACAACGGTCGAATGTTAGCGTTGGCCGTATGTTGCATCGTATTCAGCGCATCGAATTATCCCTATACACTGGATTTGAAGTGTTTAAGGGAAGTGCACGGTAGTGTTTTGGCAGAAAATTTCTTTTTTCGAAAATCGAGCAACTCGGTGATAACTCGACAGCGGTGGAATGTTAGGGATTGCCGTATGTTGCATCGTGTTCAGCGCATCGAATTACCCCTATGCCGTGAATTTGGAGCATTTAAGAGAAATGTAGGTTAGTTTTTTTGGCGGAAAACCCGTTTATGCGATATTCGTGCGTTTCACGAGCAGAAAAGCACGTTTTTCACAGTCCTGACTCTTTTGATGATAACTCGGGAACGGTCGAATGTTAGTCTTTGCGGTATGTTGCATCGTATTCGGTGCATCGAATTACCCCTATTCAGTGAATTTGAAGCGTTTTAGGGAAGTGTACGGTAGTGTTTTGGCAGAACATTGTTTTTTTTCGAAAATCGAACAATTCGGTGATAACTCGCGAACGGTCGCATGTTAACAATAGCCGTATGTTGCATCGCGTTCAGCGCATCTAATTACCCCTACGCAGTGAATTAGAAGCGTTTATGGGAAGTGTACGGTAGTGTTTTGCCAGTAAATTCGTTTTTTGGAAAATCGAGCACTTCGGTGATAACTCGTGAAAGGTCGAATGTTAGCGTTTGCCGTATGTTGCATCGTGTTCAGCGCATCGAATTACGCCTATACAGTCAATTAGAAGCGTTTAAGGGAAGTGTACGGTAGTGTTTTGGCAGAACATTGTTTTTTTTCGAAAATCGAACAATTCGGTGATAACTCGCGAACGGTCGCATGTTAATTATACTTCTCTGTCTCGTCCTCGAGATCAAATATGGTAGTAATGCTTTACTATGTGGTCTCACAGAATTTCCCAACTAAAAAATTCGAAATTCCCGCTCGTGGCGCCCCATGTCTCACTCGGTCGGTAAGCGGGGGCTCCATCTTCATTATGTTTTTCTGTGCGGTCTCAAAAAGTACCGAAAAATTTTACGTCATTAAAATATTAATAAACAAGTCAAAATAATTGATCCAGAGGGAAAAAATGAGTTCACAACATCGATATCGACATCCCACCAAGAGACATCGAGAGGACAACAAGAAGTATGACGAGATTCTTCTTAAAAAGATTCGTCGTTTAGAAAGTGAGGTTAAGTCTAGCCGATCCAGACAACACACGAGGAGATCTCCATCACCAAAATATTCAGATGACGCAGAGAGCTCTGCATCTTCATATTCCTCTTACAAAAGAAGGAAAAGACGCCATGCGTCTAGATACCGATACGGCGGTGAGCGTGCCCCTAGAGGCACGACACGTCTCAGGTATGACAGCTCGCGCAGCTCGAGCTCAAGTCAATACAGCACAGAGCACTCAAAATCTGAGTCGCCTGGCATCAGACTTGATAAAGAAAATCGTACGAGAAAGCTCCAGGACCCAGACACCAGAGGTAACATAAATAATTCAGACAATGAAACACCTACGGTCATAGTCACTGATGCTGTGGTGCACACTGCTCCCACATCAACACAGCAAAGCAACGCTGACGGCACAGAGATCTCTAAGGTAAATGATCAAACACTGTCTGATGAGTTATTGAATCTTCTGGGTGACATTCCGTCTAATGAAACTGAATGGGGTCCAGAGATCCACTCAGCCATTGAAGCACGCTGGACAAAAATTTTGCAAGAGGGATTAAACAAGGACACTCGTGAAGAGTTGTTGAAAAAATATCCTCCTGCTAAAAATTGTCAATCATTAAGAGCACCAGAAGTAAATCCTGAAATTAAAGGAGTACTCAATGCAGTAGCATTGAAAAAAGACTCTTATCAGATCCATATCCAGACTCAATTAGCAGCTGCCATGACAGCTCTAGCCATTGGTATGCAAGTGGCTCTACAGGCTAAAGAGGCATGTCAAGCACCTGTCATTGATATAAATTATACACAGATGATATCAGTGCTAAATGACTCGAGCTGGATATTGGCAAATCTCCACCATCAAGTGTCATCAGCCAGACGTGCGATTATCATACCAACACTGAATCCACTGGTTAAAAAAGCAGTAAACTCCAGCGATAAAGTGGATAAATGGCTGTTTGGAACAACGTTTGCGGAGGCCCTGAAAGCAGCAGAGTCATTGGAAAAATCATCGAAGACGATCACCAAACCAAGTGTGGTCCATAAGCCACGTGCAGAGTATCCAGCTTATGGGGGCGCAGCTAATCGTCCACCGAGGAAGAAGACAACATCTACTGGACCTTTAAACTCCAAGGGCCCCTCCAAGAAGACTCCGACAGCCAGTCAGAGCTATCATCGGGAGGGGCGCATCACGAGGAGCTCTCGACATGCGAGACGATAAACGTAAGAGCAGTTGCGGGGAGGTTAAAATTATTTGTCCCCCAATGGGAAATTGTAACATCAGACCCCTTCATCTTGTCGGTGGTAAAAGGATATAAAATACCATTCGATTATCGTCCTTGTCAAAAGATAACTCCGTCAGAGCCAAGACTCTCAACAGAAGAGGCGCAGGTACTTCCTAAGATGATAGAAGAAATGTGTAAAGAAAGAATAGTCGATAAAGTAGACCCCTGTGTGGGCCAATTTGTATCGTCATATTTTTTAGTTGATAAACCGAATGGCAAAAAACGGTTTATCCTCAATTTGAAAAGATTAAATAAACATTTCAAAGCCCCTCATTTCAAAATGGAGGATTTAAAAGTAGCTCAGAGATTAATGAGAAAAGATTATTTTCTAGCAAAATTAGATTTAAAAGATTCATATTTTTTAATACCAATTGCAAAATCACATAGGAAGTACCTACGTTATTCTTTCCAGGGCATCCTTTATCAATTCAATTGTTTACCTTTTGGTTTAACCTCAGCTCCATATGTTTTTACAAAACTTCTTAAACCAATTGCACATACATTAAGATCTCAAGGACATTTATCAGTCATTTACTTGGATGATTTTTTATTGATGGGAGAAACAGAGCAAGAGTGTTTAGATAATATTCAAGCAACACGAGATCTTTTAGAATCTCTAGGCTTGGTTTTAAATGTTGAAAAATGTCAACTAACACCCGCTCGTAAAGCAGAGTTTCTGGGTTTTGTAATTGATAGCTCAGATTATTGTATTAAATTACCTGAAGATAAAAAAGTAAAAATAGTGAAAATGATCCAAAGATTCCAGGGACTGAATGTATGTAGAATTAGAGAACTAGCAAAATTGATTGGCACGTTGGTCTCTATATGTCCAGCATTAGAGTATGGAAAGATTTATCTAAAAATTTTGGAAAGAGAGAAATTTTTAGCGTTAAAAAGTTCTGGGAAAAATTATGCTTCAAAAATGAAAATTTCACCAAAAATTCATGGAGAATTAAATTGGTGGTTGAAAGAGATTCCATTTGCAAGTCGTAGAATTAGACTGGATGAATTTCTTCTAGAAATTTTTACAGATGCTTCGTTAACAGGTTGGGGTTCTTTCTGCAATGAGGAAAGAGCTCACGGCCATTGGAATAAGGATGACCAGCAACGCCATATCAATGAGTTAGAAATAATAGCAGCTTTCAAAGGGTTGAAATGGTTTGCTAAGGATTATTATAATTGTGAAATACTCCTTAGAGTTGACAATACAACTGCGATAGCATCTATCAACAAAAGAGGTAGTATTCAGTTCCCAAAGCTAAATAATCTCAGTAGAGAATTATGGCAATGGTGTGAACAGAGAAAAATTGTTGTTAAAGCATCATATATCAAATCCAAGGAAAATGTTGAAGCTGATGAGGAGTCTCGTAGACTACCATCAGAAACTGAGTGGGAATTAAGTCCCTCAGCGTTTAATAAAATCGAAAGGTGCTTTGGCCCCTTTGAAATCGATTTATTCGCCTCCAGTATCAATAATAAGTGCCAACAGTTCGTCTCTTGGATGAGAGATCCTGATGCATATGCTATAGATGCATTTACAGTCGATTGGTCCGGATGGTATTTCTATGCCTTCCCTCCTTTCTCCATTATCCTAAGGGTATTGCAAAAAATAATTACCGACAAGGCAGAGGGTCTTCTGATTGTTCCTCATTGGCCAGCCCAATGCTGGTACCCACTTTTTAGTAGTTTGCTAGTTCAAGACCCCATGATCTTTGAACCAAATAATAAATTACTATTTTCCCCTTTTAGGGAAACGCACCCACTAGCGAAGAGCCTTACCCTGGTGGCAGGTCGATTGTCTGCCAGGCACTTCGTAGACAAGGGTACCCAGAAGAGTCTCTGCCAGTAGTTCTTTCATCAATAGCACCAACGACGATGCGTCAATATCACACTGGACTCAAGCGTTGGTGGCTATTCTGTCAAACCAATAGTTCTCCACTTTTCGAGCATTCAATGTCAAACATTTTAAAATTTTTCACAATCCTAGAGCAAGAAGTTAAGTCTTTTGGAACGCTAAATAATTGTAGAGCTGCTCTATCATTTATTTTTGGAAAGAGTGTAACTCTGGACCCCAGGTTGAGTCGTTTTTTCAAAGGAGCTAGTGCTCTTCATCCACAAAAACCTAAATATTCAAAAATTTGGGATCCCCAAACAGTTCTCGACTATTTACAGACATTGTATCCACATGAAGGTCTCTCTTTGGACTTATTAACAAAGAAACTAGCTATGCTCCTGGCACTTAGCACAGGACAAAGAGTCCAAACTCTTTCATTAATTAGACTATCCGATATTCAGATATTAGAAGATAAAATTACAATACTTATCACAGATAAGATTAAAACAAAAATACAACCCAGGTTGACTCTCCCATATTTCACAGAGCAACCAAGTCTCTGTGCTGCATCTCTATTAGAATTTTATTTAACAATAACAAAGCAGCATCGAGGATTGGAAGATGATTTTGTATTTTTAACGTTTAAGAAGCCATTCCATACAGCCTCTACACAATCTATTAGCAGATGGTTGAAAGATGTATTAAAGGCAAGTGGAGTTGATATATCTATATACTCAGCTCACAGTACTAGGCATGCGTCCACGTCCTCAGCACAAGCAAAAGGCGTGAGTATTGACGAGATATATAACGCAGCAGGCTGGTCAAAACGATCACTTGTGTTTAGACGTTTTTATAATCTTCCAATCCAGGAAGATCGATTTGCAGCGGTAGTAGTACTGAACCAGTAAACTAAGACTCATAAAATTTTTCAAAATTCATAACTATGTCATGTATATGTAGACATTAATAAATAATTAATACGTTGGAAAATATCTTGGTTTAAAAAAAAAAAAAAAAAAAAAATACAGAGAGTCCTCATAAGGTCTATCTCACGCCGGAGATTGAATCACAATCTACTTTAAAGGTCTACCATATTTGATCTCGAGGACGAGACAGAGAAGTATAATTGAATGATCGATTGAACTTACCTGTAAGTGAAGATCGATCTAAATTATACGATCTGTCTCGTCCGAAGAGATCAAATATGGTAGTAATGCTTTACTATGTGGTCTCACAGAATTTCCCAACTAAAAAATTCGAAATTCCCGCTCGTGGCGCCCCATGTCTCACTCGGTCGGTAAGCGGGGGCTCCATCTTCATTATTTTTAAAACTTTTGAATCACAATCGTGGATTAATAGTTTCGGTCTTTAACTCCATAGGGTGGGATCTTTCTTATAACATTTGATGATATAATTACAATGTTTCTTAAGATATGGGAGGGGATTTGATCTCTTCGGACGAGACAGATCGTATAATTTAGATCGATCTTCACTTACAGGTAAGTTCAATCGATCATTCAATAATAGCCGTATGTTGCATCGCGGTCAGCGCATCTAATTACCCCTACGCCGTGAATTAGAAGGGTTTATGGGAAGTGTACGGTAGTGTTTTGCCAGTAAATTCGTTTTTTGGAAAATCGAGCACTGCGGTGATAACTCGTGAAAGGTCGAATGTTAGCGTTTGCTGTATGTTGCATCGTGTTCAGCGCATCGAATTACCCCTATACAGTCAATTAGAAGCGTTTAAGGGAAGTGTACGGTAGTGTTTTGGCAGAACATTGTTTTTTTTCGAAAATCGAACAATTCGGTGATAACTCGCGAACGGTCGCATGTTAACAATAGCCGTATGTTGCATCGCGTTCAGCGCATCTAATTACCCCTGCGCAGTGAATTAGAAGCGTTTATGGGAAGTGTACGGTAGTGTTTTGGCAGAAAATTGCTTTTTTCGCAAATCAAGCAATTCGGTGATAACTCGCGAACGGTCGAATGTTAACAATTGCCGTATTTTGTATCGTGTTCAGCGCATCGAATTATCCCTATACACTGGATTTGAAGTGTTTAAGGGAAGTGTACGGTAGTGTTTTGGCAGAATATTGCTTTTTTCGAAAATCAAGCAATTCGGTGATAACTCGCGAACGGTCGAATGTTAGCGTTTGCCGTATGTTGCATCGTGTTCAGCGCATCGAATTACCCCTACACAGTGAATTAGAGGCGTTTAAGGGAAGTGTACGGTAGTGTTTTGCCAGAAAATTCCTTTTTTGGAAAATCGAGCACTTCGGTGATAACTCGTGAAAGGTCGAATATTAGCGTTTGCCGTATGTTGCATCGTGTTCAGCGCATCAAATTACCCCTATACAGTGAATTAGAAGCGTTCAAGGGAAGTGTACGGCAGTGTTTTGGCAGAAAATTGGTTTTTTCGAAAATCGAGCAATTCGGTGATAAGTCGACAGCGGTGGAATGTTAGCGATTGCCGTATGTTACATCGTGTTCAGCGCATCGAATCACCCCTATGCAGTGAATTTGGAGCATTTAAGAGAAATGTAGGGTAGTTTTTTTGGAGGAAAACCCGTTTATGCGATATTCGTGCGTTTCACGATCAGAAAAGCACGTTTTTCACAGTCCTGACTCTTTTGATGATAACACGGGAACGGTCGAATGTTAGTCTTTGCGGTATGTTGCATCGTGTTCAGCGCATCGAATTATCCCTATACAGTGAATTAGAAGCGTTTATGGGAAGTGTACGATAGTGTTTTGCCAGAAAATTCGTTTTTTTGGAAAATCGAGTAATTCGGTGATAACTCGACAACACTCGAATGTTAGCGTTTGCCGTATATATATATATATCCCTATACACTGTATTTGAAGTGTTTAAGGGAAGTGCACGGTAGTGTTTTGACAGAAAATTTATTTTTTCGAAAATCGCGCAACTCGGTGATAACTCGACAGCGGTGGAATGTTAGCGATTGCCGTATGTTGCATCGCGTTCAGCGCATCGAATTACCCCTACACAGTGAATTAGAAGCGTTTATGGGAAGTGTACGGTAGTGTTTTGCCAGTAAATTCGTTTTTTGGAAAATCGAGTAATTCGGTAATAACTCGACAACGGTCGAATGTTAGCAATTGCCGTATGTTGCATCGTGTTCAGCGCATCGAATTACCCCTATACAGTGAATTAGAAGCGTTTAAGAGAAGTGTACGGTAGTGTTTTGGCAGAAAATGGCTTTTTTCGAAAATCGAACAATTCGGTGATAACCCGAGAGCGGTCGAATGTTAGCGAGTGCCGTATGCTGCATCGTGTTCAGCGCATCGACTTACCCCTACAGAGTGAATTTGAAGTGGTTCCGGGAAGTGTGCGGTAGTGTTTTGCCAGAAAATTCGTTTTTTTCGAAAATCGAGCAATTCGGTGATAACTCGACAACGGTCGAATGTTAGCGTTTGCCGTATGTTGCATCGTGTTCAGCGCATCGAATTACCCCTATACACTGGATTTGAAGTGTTTATGGGAAGTGCACGGTAGTGTTTTGGCAGAAAATTTCTTTTTTCGAAAATCGAGCAACTCGGTGATAACTCGACAGCGGTGGAATGTTAGCGATTGCCGTATGTTGCATCGTGTTCAGCGCATCGAATTACCCCTACACAGTGAATTAGAAGCGTTTATGGGAAGTGTACGGTAGGGTTTTGCCAGTAAATTCGTTTTTTGGAAAATCGAGTAATTCGGTAATAACTCGACAACGGTCGAATGTTAGCGTTTGCCGTATGTTGCATCGAGTTCAGCGCATCGAATTATCCCTATACACTGGATTTGAAGTGTTTAAGGGAAGTGTACGATAGTGTTTTGGCAGAAAATGGCTTCCTTCGAAAATCGAGCAATTCGGTGATAACTCGAGAGCGGTGGAATGTTAGCAATTGCCGTATATTGCATCGTGTTCAGCGCCTCGACTTACCCCTATACAGTGAATTAGAAGCGTTTAAGGGAAGTGTACGGTAGTGTTTTGACAGAAAATTTATTTTTTCGAAAATCGCGCAACTCGGTGATAACTCGACAGCGGTGGAATGTTAGCGATTGCCGTATGTTGCATCGTGTTCAGCGCATCGAATTACCCCTACACAGTGAATTAGAAGCGTTTATGGGAAGTGTACGGTAGTGTTTTGCCAGTAAATTCGTTTTTTGGAAAATCGAGTAATTCGGTAATAACTCGACAACGGTCGAATGTTAGCAATTGCCGTATGTTGCATCGTGTTCAGCGCATCGAATTACCCCTATACAGTGAATTAGAAGCGTTTAAGAGAAGTGTACCGTAGTGTTTTGGCAGAAAATGGCTTTTTTCGAAAATCGAACAATTCGGTGATAACCCGAGAGCGGTCGAATGTTAGCGAGTGCCGTATGCTGCATCGTGTTCAGCGCATCGACTTACCCCTACAGAGTGAATTTGAAGTGGTTCCGGGAAGTGTGCGGTAGTGTTTTGCCAGAAAATTCGTTTTTTCGAAAATCGAGCAATTCGGTGATAACTCGACAACGGTCGAATGTTAGCGTTTGCCGTATGTTGCATCGTGTTCAGCGCATCGAATTACCCCTATACAGTAAATTAGAAGCGTTTAAGGGAAGTGTACGGTAGTGTTTTGGCAGAAAATTGCTTTTTTCGAAAATCGAGCAATTCGGTGATAAGTCGACAGCGGTGGAATGTTAGCGATTGCCGTATGTTGCATCGTGTTCAGCGCATCGAATTACCCCTATATAGTGAATTTGAAGCGTTTGAGGGAAGTGTACGGTAGTGTTTTGCCAGTAAATTCGTTTTTTGGAAAATCGAGTAATTCGGTAATAACTCGACAACGGTCGAATGTTAGCAATTGCCGTATGTTGCATCGTGTTCAGCGCATCGAATTACCCCTACACAGTGAATTAGAAGCGTTTATGGGAAGTGTACGGTAGTGTTTTGCCAGTAAATTCGTTTTTTGGAAAATCGAGTAATTCGGTAATAACTCGACAACGGTCGAATGTTAGCAATTGCCGTATGTTGCATCGTGTTCAGCGCATCGAATTACCCCTACACAGTGAATTAGAAGCGTTTATGGGAAGTGTACGGTAGTGTTTTGCCAGTAAATTCGTTTTTTGGAAAATCGAGTAATTCGGTAATAACTCGACAACGGTCGAATGTTAGCAATTGCCGTATGTTGCATCGTGTTCAGCGCATCGAATTACCCCTATACAGTGAATTAGAAGCGTTTAAGAGAAGTGTACGGTAGTGTTTTGGCAGAAAATTTCTTTTTTCGAAAATCGAGCAACTCGGTGATAACTCGACAGCGGTGGAATGTTAGGGATTGCCGTATGGTGCATCGTGTTCAGCGCAGCGAATTACCCCTATGCCGTGAATTTGGAGCATTTAAGAGAAATGTAGGTTAGTTTTTTTGGCGGAAAACCCGTTTATGCGATATTCGTGCGTTTCACGATCAGAAAAGCACGTTTTTCACAGTCCTGACTCTTTTGATGATAACTCGGGAACGGTCGAATGTTAGTCTTTGCGGTATGTTGCATCGTATTCGGTGCATCGAATTACCCCTATTCAGTGAATTTGAAGCATTTTAGGGAAGTGTACGGTAGTGTTTTGGCAGAACATTGTTTTTTTTCGAAAATCGAACAATTCGGTGATAACTCGCGAACGGTCGCATGTTAACAATAGCCGTTTGTTGCATCGCGTTCAGCGCATCTAATTACCCCTACGCAGTGAATTAGAAGCGTTTATGGGAAGTGTACGGTAGTGTTTTGCCAGTAAATTCGTTTTTTGGAAAATCGAGCACTTCGGTGATAACTCGTGAAAGGTCGAATGTTAGCGTTTGCCGTATGTTGCATCGTGTTCAGCGCATCGAATTACGCCTATACAGTCAATTAGAAGCGTTTAAGGGAAGTGTACGGTAGTGTTTTGGCAGAACATTGTTTTTTTTCGAAAATCGAACAATTCGGTGATAACTCGCGAACGGTCGCATGTTAATAATAGCCGTATGTTGCATCGCGGTCAGCGCATCTAATTACCCCTACGCAGTGAATTAGAAGCGTTTATGGGAAGTGTACGGTAGTGTTTTGCCAGAAAATTCGTTTTTTCGAAAATCGAGTAATTCGGTGATAACTCGACAACGGTCGAATGTTAGCGTTGGCCGTATGTTGCATCGTATTCAGCGCATCGAATTATCCCTATACACTGTATTTGAAGTGTTTAAGGGAAGTGCACGGTAGTGTTTTGGCAGAAAATTGTTTTTTTCGAAAATCGAGCAACTCGGTGATAACTCGACAGCGGTGGAATGTTAGCGATTGCCGTATGTTGCATCGTGTTCAGCGCATCGAATTACCGCTATACAGTGAATTTGAAGCGTTTAAGGGAAGTGTACGGTAGTGTTTTGCCAGAAAATTCGTTTTTTCGAAAATCGAGCAATTCGGTGATAACTCGCGAACGGTCGAATGTTAGCGTTTGCCGTATGTTGCATCGTGTTCAGCGCATCGAATTACCCCTATACAGTGAATTAGAAGCGTTTAAGGGAAGTGTACGGTAGTGTTTTGGCAGAAAATTGCTTTTTTCGAAAATCGAGCAATTCGGTGATAACTCGACCGCGGTGAAATGTTAGGATTGCCGTATGTTGCATCGTGTTCAGCGCATCGAATTACCCTTACACAGTAAATTAGAAGCGTTTAAGGGAAGTGTACGGTAGTGTTTTGGCAGCAAATTGCTTTTTTCGAAAATCGAGCAATTCGGTGATAACTCGACAGCGGTGGAATGTTAGCGATAGCCGTATGTTGCATCGTGTTCAGCGCATCGAATTACCCCTATACAGTGAATTAGAAGCGTTTAAGGGAAGTGCACGGTAGTGTTTTGGCAGAAAATTGCTTTTTTCGAAAATCGAGCAATTCGGTGATAACTCGAGAGCGGTGGAATGTTAGCAATTGCCGTATATTGCATCGTGTTCAGCGCCTCGACTTACCCCTATACAGTGAATTAGAAGCGTTTAAGGGAAGTGTACGGTAGTGTTTTGACAGAAAATTTCTTTTTTCGAAAATCGAGCAACTCGGTGATAACTCGACAGCGGTGGAATGTTAGCGATTGCCGCATGTTGCATCGTGTTCAGCGCATCGAATTACCCGTACACAGTGAATTAGAAGCGTTTATGGGAAGTGTACGGTAGTGTTTTGCCAGTAAATTCGTTTTTTGGAAAATCGAGTAATTCGGTAATAACTCGACAACGGTCGAATGTTAGCGTTTGCCGTATGTTGCATCGAGTTCAGCGCATCGAATTATCCCTATACACTGGATTTGAAGTGTTTAAGGGAAGTGTACGGTAGTGTTTTGGCAGAAAATGGCTTCTTTCGAAAATCGAGCAATTCGGTGATAACTCGACAGCGGTGGAATGTTAGCAATTGCCGTATATTGCATCGTGTTCAGCGCCTCGACTTACCCCTATACAGTGAATTAGAAGCGTTTAAGGGAAGTGTACGGTAGTGTTTTGGCAGAAAATTCGGTTTTTGGAAAATCGAGCACTTCGGTGATAACTCGTGAAAGGTCGAATGTTAGCGTTTGCCGTATGTTGCATCGTGTTCAGCGCATCGAATTACCCCTATACAGTAAATTAGAAGCGTTTAAGGGAAGTGTACGGTAGTGTTTTGGCAGAAAATTGCTTTTTTCGAAAATCGAGCAATTCGGTGATAAGTCGACAGCGGTGGAATGTTAGCGATTGTCGTATGTTGCATCGTGTTCAGCGCATCGAATTACCCCTATACAGTGAATTAGAAGCGTTTAAGGGAAGTGCACGGTAGTGTTTTGGCAGAAAATTGCTTTTTTCGAAAATCGAGCAATTCGGTGATAACTCGACCGCGGTGAAATGTTAGCAATTGCCGTATGTTGCATCGTGTTCAGCGCATCGAATTTCCCCTAGACAGTGAATTAGAAGCGTTTAAGAGAAGTGTACGGTAGTGTTTTGGCAGAAAATGGCTTTTTTCGAAAATCGAACAATTCGGTGATAACCCGAGAGCGGTCGAATGTTAGCGAGTGCCGTATGCTGCATCGTGTTCAGCGCATCGACTTACCCCTACAGAGTGAATTTGAAGTGGTTCCGGGAAGTGTGCGGTAGTGTTTTGCCAGAAAATTCGTTTTTACGAAAATCGAGCAATTCGGTGATAACTCGACAACGGTCGAATGTTAGCGTTTGCCGTATGTTGCATCGTGTTCAGCGCATCGAATTACGCCTATACAGTCAATTAGAAGCGTTTAAGGGAAGTGTACGGTAGTGTTTTGGCAGAACATTGTTTTTTTTCGAAAATCGAACAATTCGGTGATAACTCGCGAACGGTCGCATGTTAATAATAGCCGTATGTTGCATCGCGGTCAGCGCATCTAATTACCCCTACGCAGTGCATTAGAAGGGTTTATGGGAAGTGTACGGTAGTGTTTTGGCAGAATATTGCTTTTTTCGAAAATCAAGCAATTCGGTGATAACTCGCGAACGGTCGAATGTTAGCGTTTGCCGTATGTTGCATCGTGTTCAGCGCATCGAATTACCCCTACACAGTGAATTAGAGGCGTTTAAGGGAAGTGTACGGTAGTGTTTTGCCAGAAAATTCCTTTTTTGGAAAATCGAGCACTTCGGTGATAACTCGTGAAAGGTCGAATATTAGCGTTTGCCGTATGTTGCATCGTGTTCAGCGCATCAAATTACCCCTATACAGTGAATTAGAAGCGTTCAAGGGAAGTGTACGGCAGTGTTTTGGCAGAAAATTGTTTTTTTCGAAAATCGAGCAATTCGGTGATAAGTCGACAGCGGTGGAATGTTAGCGATTGCCGTATGTTACATCGTGTTCAGCGCATCGAATCACCCCTATGCAGTGAATTTGGAGCATTTAAGAGAAATGTAGGGTAGTTTTTTTGGAGGAAAACCCGTTTATGCGATATTCGTGCGTTTCACGATCAGAAAAGCACGTTTTTCACAGTCCTGACTCTTTTGATGATAACACGGGAACGGTCGAATGTTAGTCTTTGCGGTATGTTGCATCGTGTTCAGCGCATCGAATTATCCCTATACAGTGAATTAGAAGCGTTTATGGGAAGTGTACGATAGTGTTTTGCCAGAAAATTCGGTTTTTTGGAAAATCGAGTAATTCGGTGATAACTCGACAACACTCGAATGTTAGCGTTTGCCGTATATATATATATATCCCTATACACTGTATTTGAAGTGTTTAAGGGAAGTGCACGGTAGTGTTTTGGCAGAAAATTGTTTTTTTCGAAAATCGAGCAACTCGGTGATAACTCGACAGCGGTGGAATGTTAGCGATTGCCGTATGTTGCATCGTGTTCAGCGCATCGAATTACCGCTATACAGTGAATTTGAAGCGTTTAAGGGAAGTGTACGGTAGTGTTTTGCCAGAAAATTCGTTTTTTCGAAAATCGAGCAATTCGGTGATAACTCGCGAACGGTCGAATGTTAGCGTTTGCCGTATGTTGCATCGTGTTCAGCGCATCGAATTACCCCTATACAGTGAATTAGAAGCGTTTAAGGGAAGTGTACGGTAGTGTTTTGGCAGAAAATTGCTTTTTTCGAAAATCGAGCAATTCGGTGATAACTCGACCGCGGTGAAATGTTAGGATTGCCGTATGTTGCATCGTGTTCAGCGCATCGAATTACCCTTACACAGTAAATTAGAAGCGTTTAAGGGAAGTGTACGGTAGTGTTTTGGCAGCAAATTGCTTTTTTCGAAAATCGAGCAATTCGGTGATAACTCGACAGCGGTGGAATGTTCGCGATAGCCGTATGTTGCATCGTGTTCAGCGCATCGAATTACCCCTATACAGTGAATTAGAAGCGTTTAAGGGAAGTGCACGGTAGTGTTTTGGCAGAAAATTGCTTTTTTCGAAAATCGAGCAATTCGGTGATAACTCGACCGCGGTGAAATGTTAGCAATTGCCGTATGTTGCATCGTGTTCAGCGCATCGAATTACCCCTATACAGTGAATTAGAAGCGTTTAAGAGAAGTGTACGGTAGTGTTTTGGCAGAAAATGGCTTTTTTCGAAAATCGAACAATTCGGTGATAACCCGAGAGCGGTCGAATGTTAGCGAGTGCCGTATGCTGCATCGTGTTCAGCGCATCGACTTACCCCTACAGAGTGAATTTGGAGTGGTTCCGGGAAGTGTGCGGTAGTGTTTTGCCAGAAAATTCGTTTTTTCGAAAATCGAGCAATTCGGTGATAACTCGACAACGGTCGAATGTTAGCGTTTGCCGTATGTTGCATCGTGTTCAGCGCATCGAATTACCCCTATACACTGGATTTGAAGTGTTTATGGGAAGTGCACGGTAGTGTTTTGGCAGAAAATTTCTTTTTTCGAAAATCGAGCAACTCGGTGATAACTCGACAGCGGTGGAATGTTAGCGATTGCCGTATGTTGCATCGTGTTCAGCGCATCGAATTACCCCTACACAGTGAATTAGAAGCGTTTATGGGAAGTGTACGGTAGGGTTTTGCCAGTAAATTCGTTTTTTGGAAAATCGAGTAATTCGGTAATAACTCGACAACGGTCGAATGTTAGCGTTTGCCGTATGTTGCATCGAGTTCAGCGCATCGAATTATCCCTATACACTGGATTTGAAGTGTTTAAGGGAAGTGTACGATAGTGTTTTGGCAGAAAATGGCTTCCTTCGAAAATCGAGCAATTCGGTGATAACTCGAGAGCGGTGGAATGTTAGCAATTGCCGTATATTGCATCGTGTTCAGCGCCTCGACTTACCCCTATACAGTGAATTAGAAGCGTTTAAGGGAAGTGTACGGTAGTGTTTTGACAGAAAATTTATTTTTTCGAAAATCGCGCAACTCGGTGATAACTCGACAGCGGTGGAATGTTAGCGATTGCCGTATGTTGCATCGTGTTCAGCGCATCGAATTACCCCTACACAGTGAATTAGAAGCGTTTATGGGAAGTGTACGGTAGTGTTTTGCCAGTAAATTCGTTTTTTGGAAAATCGAGTAATTCGGTAATAACTCGACAACGGTCGAATGTTAGCAATTGCCGTATGTTGCATCGTGTTCAGCGCATCGAATTACCCCTATACAGTGAATTAGAAGCGTTTAAGAGAAGTGTACCGTAGTGTTTTGGCAGAAAATGGCTTTTTTCGAAAATCGAACAATTCGGTGATAACCCGAGAGCGGTCGAATGTTAGCGAGTGCCGTATGCTGCATCGTGTTCAGCGCATCGACTTACCCCTACAGAGTGAATTTGAAGTGGTTCCGGGAAGTGTGCGGTAGTGTTTTGCCAGAAAATTCGTTTTTTCGAAAATCGAGCAATTCGGTGATAACTCGACAACGGTCGAATGTTAGCGTTTGCCGTATGTTGCATCGTGTTCAGCGCATCGAATTACCCCTATACAGTAAATTAGAAGCGTTTAAGGGAAGTGTACGGTAGTGTTTTGGCAGAAAATTGCTTTTTTCGAAAATCGAGCAATTCGGTGATAAGTCGACAGCGGTGGAATGTTAGCGATTGCCGTATGTTGCATCGTGTTCAGCGCATCGAATTACCCCTATATAGTGAATTTGAAGCGTTTGAGGGAAGTGTACGGTAGTGTTTTGCCAGTAAATTCGTTTTTTGGAAAATCGAGTAATTCGGTAATAACTCGACAACGGTCGAATGTTAGCAATTGCCGTATGTTGCATCGTGTTCAGCGCATCGAATTACCCCTACACAGTGAATTAGAAGCGTTTATGGGAAGTGTACGGTAGTGTTTTGCCAGTAAATTCGTTTTTTGGAAAATCGAGTAATTCGGTAATAACTCGACAACGGTCGAATGTTAGCAATTGCCGTATGTTGCATCGTGTTCAGCGCATCGAATTACCCCTATACAGTGAATTAGAAGCGTTTAAGAGAAGTGTACGGTAGTGTTTTGGCAGAAAATTTCTTTTTTCGAAAATCGAGCAACTCGGTGATAACTCGACAGCGGTGGAATGTTAGGGATTGCCGTATGGTGCATCGTGTTCAGCGCAGCGAATTACCCCTATGCCGTGAATTTGGAGCATTTAAGAGAAATGTAGGTTAGTTTTTTTGGCGGAAAACCCGTTTATGCGATATTCGTGCGTTTCACGATCAGAAAAGCACGTTTTTCACAGTCCTGACTCTTTTGATGATAACTCGGGAACGGTCGAATGTTAGTCTTTGCGGTATGTTGCATCGTATTCGGTGCATCGAATTACCCCTATTCAGTGAATTTGAAGCGTTTTAGGGAAGTGTACGGTAGTGTTTTGGCAGAACATTGTTTTTTTTCGAAAATCGAACAATTCGGTGATAACTCGCGAACGGTCGCATGTTAACAATAGCCGTATGTTGCATCGCGTTCAGCGCATCTAATTACCCCTACGCAGTGAATTAGAAGCGTTTATGGGAAGTGTACGGTAGTGTTTTGCCAGTAAATTCGTTTTTTGGAAAATCGAGCACTTCGGTGATAACTCGTGAAAGGTCGAATGTTAGCGTTTGCCGTATGTTGCATCGTGTTCAGCGCATCGAATTACGCCTATACAGTCAATTAGAAGCGTTTAAGGGAAGTGTACGGTAGTGTTTTGGCAGAACATTGTTTTTTTTCGAAAATCGAACAATTCGGTGATAACTCGCGAACGGTCGCATGTTAATAATAGCCGTATGTTGCATCGCGGTCAGCGCATCTAATTACCCCTACGCAGTGAATTAGAAGCGTTTATGGGAAGTGTACGGTAGTGTTTTGCCAGAAAATTCGTTTTTTCGAAAATCGAGTAATTCGGTGATAACTCGACAACGGTCGAATGTTAGCGTTGGCCGTATGTTGCATCGTATTCAGCGCATCGAATTATCCCTATACACTGTATTTGAAGTGTTTAAGGGAAGTGCACGGTAGTGTTTTGGCAGAAAATTGTTTTTTTCGAAAATCGAGCAACTCGGTGATAACTCGACAGCGGTGGAATGTTAGCGATTGCCGTATGTTGCATCGTGTTCAGCGCATCGAATTACCGCTATACAGTGAATTTGAAGCGTTTAAGGGAAGTGTACGGTAGTGTTTTGCCAGAAAATTCGTTTTTTCGAAAATCGAGCAATTCGGTGATAACTCGCGAACGGTCGAATGTTAGCGTTTGCCGTATGTTGCATCGTGTTCAGCGCATCGAATTACCCCTATACAGTGAATTAGAAGCGTTTAAGGGAAGTGTACGGTAGTGTTTTGGCAGAAAATTGCTTTTTTCGAAAATCGAGCAATTCGGTGATAACTCGACCGCGGTGAAATGTTAGGATTGCCGTATGTTGCATCGTGTTCAGCGCATCGAATTACCCTTACACAGTAAATTAGAAGCGTTTAAGGGAAGTGTACGGTAGTGTTTTGGCAGCAAATTGCTTTTTTCGAAAATCGAGCAATTCGGTGATAACTCGACAGCGGTGGAATGTTAGCGATAGCCGTATGTTGCATCGTGTTCAGCGCATCGAATTACCCCTATACAGTGAATTAGAAGCGTTTAAGGGAAGTGCACGGTAGTGTTTTGGCAGAAAATTGCTTTTTTCGAAAATCGAGCAATTCGGTGATAACTCGAGAGCGGTGGAATGTTAGCAATTGCCGTATATTGCATCGTGTTCAGCGCCTCGACTTACCCCTATACAGTGAATTAGAAGCGTTTAAGGGAAGTGTACGGTAGTGTTTTGACAGAAAATTTCTTTTTTCGAAAATCGAGCAACTCGGTGATAACTCGACAGCGGTGGAATGTTAGCGATTGCCGCATGTTGCATCGTGTTCAGCGCATCGAATTACCCGTACACAGTGAATTAGAAGCGTTTATGGGAAGTGTACGGTAGTGTTTTGCCAGTAAATTCGTTTTTTGGAAAATCGAGTAATTCGGTAATAACTCGACAACGGTCGAATGTTAGCGTTTGCCGTATGTTGCATCGAGTTCAGCGCATCGAATTATCCCTATACACTGGATTTGAAGTGTTTAAGGGAAGTGTACGGTAGTGTTTTGGCAGAAAATGGCTTCTTTCGAAAATCGAGCAATTCGGTGATAACTCGACAGCGGTGGAATGTTAGCAATTGCCGTATATTGCATCGTGTTCAGCGCCTCGACTTACCCCTATACAGTGAATTAGAAGCGTTTAAGGGAAGTGTACGGTAGTGTTTTGGCAGAAAATTCGGTTTTTGGAAAATCGAGCACTTCGGTGATAACTCGTGAAAGGTCGAATGTTAGCGTTTGCCGTATGTTGCATCGTGTTCAGCGCATCGAATTACCCCTATACAGTAAATTAGAAGCGTTTAAGGGAAGTGTACGGTAGTGTTTTGGCAGAAAATTGCTTTTTTCGAAAATCGAGCAATTCGGTGATAAGTCGACAGCGGTGGAATGTTAGCGATTGTCGTATGTTGCATCGTGTTCAGCGCATCGAATTACCCCTATACAGTGAATTAGAAGCGTTTAAGGGAAGTGCACGGTAGTGTTTTGGCAGAAAATTGCTTTTTTCGAAAATCGAGCAATTCGGTGATAACTCGACCGCGGTGAAATGTTAGCAATTGCCGTATGTTGCATCGTGTTCAGCGCATCGAATTTCCCCTAGACAGTGAATTAGAAGCGTTTAAGAGAAGTGTACGGTAGTGTTTTGGCAGAAAATGGCTTTTTTCGAAAATCGAACAATTCGGTGATAACCCGAGAGCGGTCGAATGTTAGCGAGTGCCGTATGCTGCATCGTGTTCAGCGCATCGACTTACCCCTACAGAGTGAATTTGAAGTGGTTCCGGGAAGTGTGCGGTAGTGTTTTGCCAGAAAATTCGTTTTTACGAAAATCGAGCAATTCGGTGATAACTCGACAACGGTCGAATGTTAGCGTTTGCCGTATGTTGCATCGTGTTCAGCGCATCGAATTACGCCTATACAGTCAATTAGAAGCGTTTAAGGGAAGTGTACGGTAGTGTTTTGGCAGAACATTGTTTTTTTTCGAAAATCGAACAATTCGGTGATAACTCGCGAACGGTCGCATGTTAATAATAGCCGTATGTTGCATCGCGGTCAGCGCATCTAATTACCCCTACGCAGTGCATTAGAAGGGTTTATGGGAAGTGTACGGTAGTGTTTTGGCAGAATATTGCTTTTTTCGAAAATCAAGCAATTCGGTGATAACTCGCGAACGGTCGAATGTTAGCGTTTGCCGTATGTTGCATCGTGTTCAGCGCATCGAATTACCCCTACACAGTGAATTAGAGGCGTTTAAGGGAAGTGTACGGTAGTGTTTTGCCAGAAAATTCCTTTTTTGGAAAATCGAGCACTTCGGTGATAACTCGTGAAAGGTCGAATATTAGCGTTTGCCGTATGTTGCATCGTGTTCAGCGCATCAAATTACCCCTATACAGTGAATTAGAAGCGTTCAAGGGAAGTGTACGGCAGTGTTTTGGCAGAAAATTGTTTTTTTCAAAATCGAGCAATTCGGTGATAAGTCGACAGCGGTGGAATGTTAGCGATTGCCGTATGTTACATCGTGTTCAGCGCATCGAATCACCCCTATGCAGTGAATTTGGAGCATTTAAGAGAAATGTAGGGTAGTTTTTTTGGAGGAAAACCCGTTTATGCGATATTCGTGCGTTTCACGATCAGAAAAGCACGTTTTTCACAGTCCTGACTCTTTTGATGATAACACGGGAACGGTCGAATGTTAGTCTTTGCGGTATGTTGCATCGTGTTCAGCGCATCGAATTATCCCTATACAGTGAATTAGAAGCGTTTATGGGAAGTGTACGATAGTGTTTTGCCAGAAAATTCGGTTTTTTGGAAAATCGAGTAATTCGGTGATAACTCGACAACACTCGAATGTTAGCGTTTGCCGTATATATATATATATCCCTATACACTGTATTTGAAGTGTTTAAGGGAAGTGCACGGTAGTGTTTTGGCAGAAAATTGTTTTTTTCGAAAATCGAGCAACTCGGTGATAACTCGACAGCGGTGGAATGTTAGCGATTGCCGTATGTTGCATCGTGTTCAGCGCATCGAATTACCGCTATACAGTGAATTTGAAGCGTTTAAGGGAAGTGTACGGTAGTGTTTTGCCAGAAAATTCGTTTTTTCGAAAATCGAGCAATTCGGTGATAACTCGCGAACGGTCGAATGTTAGCGTTTGCCGTATGTTGCATCGTGTTCAGCGCATCGAATTACCCCTATACAGTGAATTAGAAGCGTTTAAGGGAAGTGTACGGTAGTGTTTTGGCAGAAAATTGCTTTTTTCGAAAATCGAGCAATTCGGTGATAACTCGACCGCGGTGAAATGTTAGGATTGCCGTATGTTGCATCGTGTTCAGCGCATCGAATTACCCTTACACAGTAAATTAGAAGCGTTTAAGGGAAGTGTACGGTAGTGTTTTGGCAGCAAATTGCTTTTTTCGAAAATCGAGCAATTCGGTGATAACTCGACAGCGGTGGAATGTTCGCGATAGCCGTATGTTGCATCGTGTTCAGCGCATCGAATTACCCCTATACAGTGAATTAGAAGCGTTTAAGGGAAGTGCACGGTAGTGTTTTGGCAGAAAATTGCTTTTTTCGAAAATCGAGCAATTCGGTGATAACTCGACCGCGGTGAAATGTTAGCAATTGCCGTATGTTGCATCGTGTTCAGCGCATCGAATTACCCCTACGCAGTGAATTAGAAGCGTTTATGGGAAGTGTACGGTAGTGTTTTGCCAGTAAATTCGTTTTTTGGAAAATCGAGCACTTCGGTGATAACTCGTGAAAGGTCGAATGTTAGCGTTTGCCGTATGTTGCATCGTGTTCAGCGCATCGAATTACGCCTATACAGTCAATTAGAAGCGTTTAAGGGAAGTGTACGGTAGTGTTTTGGCAGAACATTGTTTTTTTTCGAAAATCGAACAATTCGGTGATAACTCGCGAACGGTCGCATGTTAATAATAGCCGTATGTTGCATCGCGGTCAGCGCATCTAATTACCCCTACGCAGTGAATTAGAAGCGTTTATGGGAAGTGTACGGTAGTGTTTTGCCAGAAAATTCGTTTTTTCGAAAATCGAGTAATTCGGTGATAACTCGACAACGGTCGAATGTTAGCGTTGGCCGTATGTTGCATCGTATTCAGCGCATCGAATTATCCCTATACACTGTATTTGAAGTGTTTAAGGGAAGTGCACGGTAGTGTTTTGGCAGAAAATTGTTTTTTTCGAAAATCGAGCAACTCGGTGATAACTCGACAGCGGTGGAATGTTAGCGATTGCCGTATGTTGCATCGTGTTCAGCGCATCGAATTACCGCTATACAGTGAATTTGAAGCGTTTAAGGGAAGTGTACGGTAGTGTTTTGCCAGAAAATTCGTTTTTTCGAAAATCGAGCAATTCGGTGATAACTCGCGAACGGTCGAATGTTAGCGTTTGCCGTATGTTGCATCGTGTTCAGCGCATCGAATTACCCCTATACAGTGAATTAGAAGCGTTTAAGGGAAGTGTACGGTAGTGTTTTGGCAGAAAATTGCTTTTTTCGAAAATCGAGCAATTCGGTGATAACTCGACCGCGGTGAAATGTTAGGATTGCCGTATGTTGCATCGTGTTCAGCGCATCGAATTACCCTTACACAGTAAATTAGAAGCGTTTAAGGGAAGTGTACGGTAGTGTTTTGGCAGCAAATTGCTTTTTTCGAAAATCGAGCAATTCGGTGATAACTCGACAGCGGTGGAATGTTAGCGATAGCCGTATGTTGCATCGTGTTCAGCGCATCGAATTACCCCTATACAGTGAATTAGAAGCGTTTAAGGGAAGTGCACGGTAGTGTTTTGGCAGAAAATTGCTTTTTTCGAAAATCGAGCAATTCGGTGATAACTCGAGAGCGGTGGAATGTTAGCAATTGCCGTATATTGCATCGTGTTCATCGCCTCGACTTACCCCTATACAGTGAATTAGAAGCGTTTAAGGGAAGTGTACGGTAGTGTTTTGACAGAAAATTTCTTTTTTCGAAAATCGAGCAACTCGGTGATAACTCGACAGCGGTGGAATGTTAGCGATTGCCGTATGTTGCATCGTGTTCAGCGCATCGAATTACCCGTACACAGTGAATTAGAAGCGTTTATGGGAAGTGTACGGTAGTGTTTTGCCAGTAAATTCGTTTTTTGGAAAATCGAGTAATTCGGTGATAACTCGACAACGGTCGAATGTTAGCGTTTGCCGTATGTTGCATCGAGTTCAGCGCATCGAATTATCCCTATACACTGGATTTGAAGTGTTTAAGGGAAGTGTACGGTAGTGTTTTGGCAGAAAATGGCTTCTTTCGAAAATCGAGCAATTCGGTGATAACTCGACAGCGGTGGAATGTTAGCAATTGCCGTATATTGCATCGTGTTCAGCGCCTCGACTTACCCCTATACAGTGAATTAGAAGCGTTTAAGGGAAGTGTACGGTAGTGTTTTGGCAGAAAATTCGGTTTTTGGAAAATCGAGCACTTCGGTGATAACTCGTGAAAGGTCGAATGTTAGCGTTTGCCGTATGTTGCATCGTGTTCAGCGCATCGAATTACCCCTATACAGTAAATTAGAAGCGTTTAAGGGAAGTGTACGGTAGTGTTTTGGCAGAAAATTGCTTTTTTCGAAAATCGAGCAATTCGGTGATAAGTCGACAGCGGTGGAATGTTAGCGATTGTCGTATGTTGCATCGTGTTCAGCGCATCGAATTACCCCTATACAGTGAATTAGAAGCGTTTAAGGGAAGTGCACGGTAGTGTTTTGGCAGAAAATTGCTTTTTTCGAAAATCGAGCAATTCGGTGATAACTCGACCGCGGTGAAATGTTAGCAATTTCCGTATGTTGCATCGTGTTCAGCGCATCGAATTTCCCCTAGACAGTGAATTAGAAGCGTTTAAGAGAAGTGTACGGTAGTGTTTTGGCAGAAAATGGCTTTTTTCGAAAATCGAACAATTCGGTGATAACCCGAGAGCGGTCGAATGTTAGCGAGTGCCGTATGGTGCATCGTGTTCAGCGCATCGACTTACCCCTACAGAGTGCATTTGAAGTGGTTCCGGGAAGTGTGCGGTAGTGTTTTGCCAGAAAATTCGTTTTTACGAAAATCGAGCAATTCGGTGATAACTCGACAACGGTCGAATGTTAGCGTTTGCCGTATGTTGCATCGTGTTCAGCGCATCGAATTACGCCTATACAGTCAATTAGAAGCGTTTAAGGGAAGTGTACGGTAGTGTTTTGGCAGAACATTGTTTTTTTTCGAAAATCGAACAATTCGGTGATAACTCGCGAACGGTCGCATGTTAATAATAGCCGTATGTTGCATCGCGGTCAGCGCATCTAATTACCCCTACGCAGTGAATTAGAAGGGTTTATGGGAAGTGTACGGTAGTGTTTTGGCAGAATATTGCTTTTTTCGAAAATCAAGCAATTCGGTGATAACTCGCGAACGGTCGAATGTTAGCGTTTGCCGTATGTTGCATCGTGTTCAGCGCATCGAATTACCCCTACACAGTGAATTAGAGGCGTTTAAGGGAAGTGTACGGTAGTGTTTTGCCAGAAAATTCCTTTTTTGGAAAATCGAGCACTTCGGTGATAACTCGTGAAAGGTCGAATATTAGCGTTTGCCGTATGTTGCATCGTGTTCAGCGCATCAAATTACCCCTATACAGTGAATTAGAAGCGTTCAAGGGAAGTGTACGGCAGTGTTTTGGCAGAAAATTGTTTTTTTCGACAATCGAGCAATTCGGTGATAAGTCGATAGCGGTGGAATGTTAGCGATTGCCGTATGTTACATCGTGTTCAGCGCATCGAATCACCCCTATGCAGTGAATTTGGAGCATTTAAGAGAAATGTAGGGTAGTTTTTTTGGAGGAAAACCCGTTTATGCGATATTCGTGCGTTTCACGATCAGAAAAGCACGTTTTTCACAGTCCTGACTCTTTTGATGATAACACGGGAACGGTCGAATGTTAGTCTTTGCGGTATGTTGCATCGTGTTCAGCGCATCGAATTATCCCTATACAGTGAATTAGAAGCGTTTATGGGAAGTGTACGATAGTGTTTTGCCAGAAAATTCGGTTTTTTGGAAAATCGAGTAATTCGGTGATAACTCGACAACACTCGAATGTTAGCGTTTGCCGTATATATATATATATCCCTATACACTGTATTTGAAGTGTTTAAGGGAAGTGCACGGTAGTGTTTTGGCAGAAAATTGTTTTTTTCGAAAATCGAGCAACTCGGTGATAACTCGACAGCGGTGGAATGTTAGCGATTGCCGTATGTTGCATCGTGTTCAGCGCATCGAATTACCGCTATACAGTGAATTTGAAGCGTTTAAGGGAAGTGTACGGTAGTGTTTTGCCAGAAAATTCGTTTTTTTCGAAAATCGAGCAATTCGGTGATAACTCGCGAACGGTCGAATGTTAGCGTTTGCCGTATGTTGCATCGTGTTCAGCGCATCGAATTACCCCTATACAGTGAATTAGAAGCGTTTAAGGGAAGTGTACGGTAGTGTTTTGGCAGAAAATTGCTTTTTTCGAAAATCGAGCAATTCGGTGATAACTCGACCGCGGTGAAATGTTAGGATTGCCGTATGTTGCATCGTGTTCAGCGCATCGAATTACCCTTACACAGTAAATTAGAAGCGTTTAAGGGAAGTGTACGGTAGTGTTTTGGCAGCAAATTGCTTTTTTCGAAAATCGAGCAATTCGGTGATAACTCGACAGCGGTGGAATGTTCGCGATAGCCGTATGTTGCATCGTGTTCAGCGCATCGAATTACCCCTATACAGTGAATTAGAAGCGTTTAAGGAAAGTGCACGGTAGTGTTTTGGCAGAAAATTGCTTTTTTCGAAAATCGAGCAATTCGGTGATAACTCGACCGCGGTGAAATGTTAGCAATTGCCGTATGTTGCATCGTGTTCAGCGCATCGAATTACCCCTATACAGTGAATTAGAAGCGTTTAAGGGAAGTGTACGGTAGTGTTTTGCCAGAAAATTCGTTTTTTCGAAAATCGAGCAATTCGGTGATAACTCGCGAACGGTCGAATGTTAGCGTTTGCCGTATGTTGCATCGTGTTCAGCGCATCGAATTACCCCTATACAGTGAATTAGAAGCGTTTAAGGGAAGTGTACGGTAGTGTTTTGGCAGAAAATTTCTTTTTTCGAAAATCGAGCAACTCGGTGATAACTCGTCAGCGGTGGAATGTTAGCGATTGCCGTATGTTGCATCGTGTTCAGCGCATCGAATTACCCCTACACAGTGAATTAGAAGCGTTTATGGGAAGTGTACGGTAGTGTTTTGCCAGTAAATTCGTTTTTTGGAAAATCGAGTAATTCGGTAATAACTCGACAACGGTCGAATGTTAGCGTTTGCCGTATGTTGCATCGAGTTCAGCGCATCGAATTATCCCTATACACTGGATTTGAAGTGTTTAAGGGAAGTGTACGGTAGTGTTTTGGCAGAAAATGGCTTCTTTCGAAAATCGAGCAATTCGGTGATAACTCGACAGCGGTGGAATGTTAGCAATTGCCGTATATTGCATCGTGTTCAGCGCGTCGACTTACCCCTATACAGTGAATTAGAAGCGTTTAAGGGAAGTGTACGGTAGTGTTTTGAGAGAAAATTTATTTTTTCGAAAATCGCGCAACTCGGTGATAACTCGACAGCGGTGGAATGTTAGCGATTGCCGTATGTTGCATCGTGTTCAGCGCATCGAATTACCCCTACACAGTGAATTAGAAGCGTTTATGGGAAGTGTACGGTAGTGTTTTGCCAGTAAATTCGTTTTTTGGAAAATCGAGTAATTCGGTAATAACTCGACAACGGTCGAATGTTAGCAATTGCCGTATGTTGCATCGTGTTCAGCGCATCGAATTACCCCTATACAGTGAATTAGAAGCGTTTAAGAGAAGTGTACGGTAGTGTTTTGGCAGAAAATGGCTTTTTTCGAAAATCGAACAATTCGGTGATAACCCGAGAGCGGTCGAATGTTAGCGAGTGCCGTATGCTGCATCGTGTTCAGCGCATCGACTTACCCCTACAGAGTGAATTTGAAGTGGTTCCGGGAAGTGTGCGGTAGTGTTTTGCCAGAAAATTCGTTTTTTCGAAAATCGAGCAATTCGGTGATAACTCGACAACGGTCGAATGTTAGCGTTTGCCGTATGTTGCATCGTGTTCAGCGCATCGAATTACCCCTATATAGTGAATTTGAAGCGTTTGAGGGAAGTGTACGGTAGTGTTTTGGCAGAAAATTGCTTTTTTCGAAAATCGAGCAATTCGGTGATAACTCGACAGCGGTGGAATGTTAGCGATTTCCGTATGTTGCATCGCGTTCAGCGCATCGAATTTCCCCTAGACAGTGAAATAGAACCGTTTAAGGGAAGTGTACGGTAGTGTTTTGCCAGAAAATTCGTTTTTTCGAAAATCGAGCAATTCGGTGATAACTCGCGAACGGTCGAATGTTAACAATTGCCGTATTTTGCATCGTGTTCAGCGCATCGAATTATCCCTATACACTGGATTTGAAGTGTTTAAGGGAAGTGTACGGTAGTGTTTTGGCAGAAAATGGGTTTTTTCGAAAATCGAACAATTCGGTGATAACCCGAGAGCGGTCGAATGTTAGCGAGTGCCGTATGCTGCATCGTGTTCAGCGCATCGACTTACCCCTACAGAGTGAATTTGAAGTGGTTCCGGGAAGTGTGCGGTAGTGTTTTACCAGAAAATTCGTTTTTTCGAAAATCGAGCAATTCGGTGATAACTCGACAACGGTCGAATGTTAGCGTTTGCCGTATGTTGCATCGTGTTCAGCGCATCGAATTACCCCTATACACTGGATTTGAAGTGTTTATGGGAAGTGCACGGTAGCGTTTTGGCAGAAAATTTCTTTTTTCGAAAATCGAGCAACTCGGTGATAACTCCACAGCGGTGGAATGTTAGCGATTGCCGTATGTTGCATCGTGTTCAGCGCATCGAATTACCCCTACACAGTGAATTAGAAGCGTTTATGGGAAGTGTACGGTAGGGTTTTGCCAGTAAATTCGTTTTTTGGAAAATCGAGTAATTCGGTAATAACTCGACAACGGTCGAATGTTAGCGTTTGCCGTATGTTGCATCGAGTTCAGCGCATCGAATTATCCTTATACACTGGATTTGAAGTGTTTAAGGGAAGTGTACGGTAGTGTTTTGGCAGAAAATGGCTTCTTTCGAAAATCGAGCAATTCGGTGATAACTCGAGAGCGGTGGAATGTTAGCAATTGCCGTATATTGCATCGTGTTCAGCGCCTCGACTTACCCCTATACAGTGAATTAGAAGCGTTTAAGGGAAGTGTACGGTAGTGTTGTGACAGAAAATTTCTTCTTTCGAAAATCGAGCAACTCGGTGATAACTCGACAGCGGTGGAATGTTAGCGATTGCCGTATGTTGCATCGTGTTCAGCGCATCGAATTACCCCTACACAGTGAATTAGAAGCGTTTATGGGAAGTGTACGGTAGTGTTTTGCCAGTAAATTCGTTTTTTGGAAAATCGAGTAATTCGGTAATAACTCGACAACGGTCGAATGTTAGCGTTTGCCGTATGTTGCATCGAATTATCCCTATACACTGGATTTGAAGTGTTTAAGGGAAGTGTACGGTAGTGTTTTGGCAGAAAATGGCTTCTTTCGAAAATCGAGCAATTCGGTGATAACTCGACAGCGATGGAATGTTAGCAATTGCCGTATATTGCATCGTGTTCAGCGCCTCGACTTACCCCTATACAGTGAATTAGAAGCGTTTAAGGGAAGTGTACGGTAGTGTTTTGGCAGAAAATTCGGTTTTTGGAAAATCGAGCACTTCGGTGATAACTCGTGAAAGGTCGAATGTTAGCGTTTGCCGTATGTTGCATCGTGTTCAGCGCATCGAATTACCCCTATACAGTAAATTAGAAACGTTTAAGGGAAGTGTAGGGTAGTGTTTTGGCAGAAAATTGCTTTTTTCGAAAATCGAGCAATTCGGTGATAAGTCGACAGCGGTGGAATGTTAGCGATTGCCGTATGTTGCATCGTGTTCAGCGCATCGAATTACCCCTATATAGTGAATTTGAAGCGTTTGAGGGAAGTGTACGGTAGTGTTTTGGCAGAAAATTGCTTTTTTCGAAAATCGAGCAATTCGGTGATAACTCGACAGCGGTGGAATGTTAGCGATTTCCGTATGTTGCATCGCGTTCAGCGCATCGAATTTCCCCTAGACAGTGAAATAGAACCGTTTAAGGGAAGTGTACGGTAGTGTTTTGCCAGAAAATTCGTTTTTTCGAAAATCGAGCAATTCGGTGATAACTCGCGAACGGTCGAATGTTAACAATTGCCGTATTTTGCATCGTGTTCAGCGCATCGAATTATCCCTATACACTGGATTTGAAGTGTTTAAGGGAAGTGTACGGTAGTGTTTTGGCAGAATATTGCTTTTTTCGAAAATCGAGCAATTCGGTGATAAGTCGACAGCGGTGGAATGTTAGCGATAGCCGTATGTTGCATCGTGTTCAGCGCATCGAATTACCCCCACACAGTGAATTTGGAGCATTTAAGAGAAATGTAGGGTAGTTTTGTTGGAGGAAAACCCGTTTATGCGATATTCGTGCGTTTCACGATCAGAAAAGCACGTTTTTCACAGTCCTGACTCTTTTGATGATAACACGGGAACGGTCGAATGTTAACAATTGCCGTATGTTGCATCGTGTTCAGCGCATCGAATTACCCCTACACAGTGAAATAGAACCGTTTAAGGGAAGTGTACGGTAGTGTTTTGCCAGAAAATTCGTTTTTTCGAAAATCGAGCAACTCGGTGATAACTCGACAGCGGTGGAATGTTAGCGATTGCCGTATGTTGCATCGTGTTCAGCGCATCGAATTACCCCTACACAGTGAATTAGAAGCGTTTATGGGAAGTGTACGGTAGTGTTTTGCCAGTAAATTCGTTTTTTGGAAAATCGAGTAATTCGGTAATAACTCGACAATGGTCGAATGTTAGCGTTTGCCGTATGTTGCATCGAATTATCCCTATACACTGGATTTGAAGTGTTTAAGGGAAGTGTACGGTAGTGTTTTGGCAGAAAATGGCTTCTTTCGAAAATCGAGCAATTCGGTGATAACTCGACAGCGGTGGAATGTTAGCAATTGCCGTATATTGCATCGTGTTCAGCGCCTCGACTTACCCCTATACAGTGAATTAGAAGCGTTTAAGGGAAGTGTACGGTAGTGTTTTGGCAGAAAATTCGGTTTTTGGAAAATCGAGCACTTCGGTGATAACTCGTGAAAGGTCGAATGTTAGCGTTTGCCGTATGTTGCATCGTGTTCAGCGCATCGAATTACCCCTATACAGTAAATTAGAAACGTTTAAGGGAAGTGTAGGGTAGTGTTTTGGCAGAAAATTGCTTTTTTCGAAAATCGAGCAATTCGGTGATAAGTCGACAGCGGTGGAATGTTAGCGATTGCCGTATGTTGCATCGTGTTCAGCGCATCGAATTACCCCTATATAGTGAATTTGAAGCGTTTGAGGGAAGTGTACGGTAGTGTTTTGGCAGAAAATTGCTTTTTTCGAAAATCGAGCAATTCGGTGATAACTCGACAGCGGTGGAATGTTAGCGATTTCCGTATGTTGCATCGCGTTCAGCGCATCGAATTTCCCCTAGACAGTGAAATAGAACCGTTTAAGGGAAGTGTACGGTAGTGTTTTGCCAGAAAATTCGTTTTTTCGAAAATCGAGCAATTCGGTGATAACTCGCGAACGGTCGAATGTTAACAATTGCCGTATTTTGCATCGTGTTCAGCGCATCGAATTATCCCTATACACTGGAGTTGAAGTGTTTAAGGGAAGTGTACGGTAGTGTTTTGGCAGAATATTGCTTTTTTCGAAAATCGAGCAATTCGGTGATAAGTCGACAGCGGTGGAATGTTAGCGATAGCCGTATGTTGCATCGTGTTCAGCGCATCGAATTACCCCCATACAGTGAATTTGGAGCATTTAAGAGAAATGTAGGGTAGTTTTTTTGGAGGAAAACCCGTTTATGCGATATTCGTGCGTTTCACGATCAGAAAAGCACGTTTTTCACAGTCCTGACTCTTTTGATGATAACACGGGAACGGTCGAATGTTAACAATTGCCGTATGTTGCATCGTGTTCAGCGCATCGAATTACCCCTACACAGTGAAATAGAACCGTTTAAGGGAAGTGTACGGTAGTGTTTTGCCAGAAAATTCGTTTTTTCGAAAATCGAGCAACTCGGTGATAACTCGACAGCGGTGGAATGTTAGCGATTGCCGTATGTTGCATCGTGTTCAGCGCATCGAATTACCCCTACACAGTGAATTAGAAGCGTTTATGGGAAGTGTACGGTAGTGTTTTGCCAGTGAATTCGTTTTTTGGAAAATCGAGTAATTCGGTAATAACTCGACAACGGTCGAATGTTAGCGTTTGCCGTATGTTGCATCGAGTTCAGCGCATCGAATTATCCCTATACACTGGATTTGAAGTGTTTAAGGGAAGTGTACGGTAGTGTTTTGGCAGAAAATGGCTTCTTTCGAAAATCGAGCAATTCGGTGATAACTCGACAGCGGTGGAATGTTAGCAATTGCCGTATATTGCATCGTGTTCAGCGCCTCGACTTACCCCTATACAGTGAATTAGAAGCGTTTAAGGGAAGTGTACGGTAGTGTTTTGGCAGAAAATTCGGTTTTTGGAAAATCGAGCACTTCGGTGATAACTCGTGAAAGGTCGAATGTTAGCGTTTGCCGTATGTTGCATCGTGTTCAGCGCATCGAATTACCCCTATACAGTAAATTAGAAGCGTTTAAGGGAAGTGTACGGTAGTGTTTTGGCAGAAAATTGCTTTTTTCGAAAATCGAGCAATTCGGTGATAAGTCGACAGCGGTGGAATGTTAGCGATTGCCGTATGTTGCATCGTGTTCAGCGCATCGAATTACCCCTATATAGTGAATTTGAAGCGTTTGAGGGAAGTGTACGGTAGTGTTTTGGCAGAAAATTGCTTTTTTCGAAAATCGAGCAATTCGGTGATAACTCGACAGCGGTGGAATGTTAGCGATTTCCGTATGTTGCATCGCGTTCAGCGCATCGAATTTCCCCTAGACAGTGAAATAGAACCGTTTAAGGGAAGTGTACGGTAGTGTTTTGCCAGAAAATTCGTTTTTTCGAAAATCGAGCAATTCGGTGATAACTCGCGAACGGTCGAATGTTAACAATTGCCGTATTTTGCATCGTGTTCAGCGCATCGAATTATCCCTATACACTGGATTTGAAGTGTTTAAGGGAAGTGTACGGTAGTGTTTTGGCAGAATATTGCTTTTTTCGAAAATCGAGCAATTCGGTGATAAGTCGACAGCGGTGGAATGTTAGCGATAGCCGTATGTTGCATCGTGTTCAGCGCATCGAATTACCCCCATACAGTGAATTTGGAGCATTTAAGAGAAATGTAGGGTAGTTTTTTTGGAGGAAAACCCGTTTATGCGATATTCGTGCGTTTCACGATCAGAAAAGCACGTTTTTCACAGTCCTGACTCTTTTGATGATAACACGGGAACGGTCGAATGTTAACAATTGCCGTATGTTGCATCGTGTTCAGCGCATCGAATTACCCCTACACAGTGAAATAGAACCGTTTAAGGGAAGTGTACGGTAGTGTTTTGCCAGAAAATTCGTTTTTTCGAAAATCGAGCAATTCGGTGATAACTCGCGAACGGTCGAATGTTAACAATTGCCGTATGTTGCATCGTGTTCAGCGCATCGAATCACTGCTACACAGTGAATTAGAAGCGTTTAAGGGAAGTGTGCGGTAGTGTTTTGGCAGAACATTGCTTTTTTCGAAAATCGAGCAATTCGGTGATAACTCGCGAACGGTCGAATGGTAACAATTGCCGTATGTTGCATCGCGTTCAGCGCATCTAATTACGCCTATACAGTCAATTAGAAGCGTTTAAGGGAAGTGTACGGTAGTGTTTTGGCAGAACATTGTTTTTTTTCGAAAATCGAACAATTCGGTGATAACTCGCGAACGGTCGCATGTTAACAATAGCCGTATATTGCATCGCGTTCAGCGCATCTAATTACCCCTACGCAGTGAATTAGAAGCGTTTATGGGAAGTGTACGGTAGTGTTTTGGCAGAAAATGGCTTTTTTCGAAAATCGAACAATTCGGTGATAACTCGAGAGCGGTCGAATGATAGCGAGTCCCGTATGTTGCATCGTGTTCAGCGCATCGAATTAACCCTACACAGTGAATGAGAAGCGTTTAAGGGGAGTGTACGGTAGTCTTTTGCCAGAAAATTCGTTTTTTGGAAAATCGAGTATTTCGGTGATAACTTGTGAACGGTCGAATGTTAGCGTTTGCTGTATGGTGCATCGTGTTCAGCGCATTGAATTACCCCTATACAGTAAATTAGAAGCGTTTCAGGGAAGTGTACGGTAGTGTTTTGTCAGAAAATTGCTTTTTTCGAAAATCGAGTATTTCGGTGATAACTTGTGAACGGTCGAATGTTAGCGTTTGCCGTATGTTGCATCGCGTTCAGCGCATCTAATTACGCCTATACAGTCAATTAGAAGCGTTTAAGGGAAGTGTACGGTAGTGTTTTGGCAGAACATTGTTTTTTTTCGAAAATCGAACAATTCGGTGATAACTCGCGAACGGTCGCATGTTAACAATAGCCGTATATTGCATCGCGTTCAGCGCATCTAATTACCCCTACGCAGTGAATTAGAAGCGTTTATGGGAAGTGTACGGTAGTGTTTTGCCAGTAAATTCGTTTTTTGGAAAATCGAGCAATTCGGTGATAACTCGCGAACGGTCGAATGTTAACAATTGCCGTATTTTGCATCGTGTTCAGCGCATCGAATTATCCCTATACACTGGATTTGAAGTGTATAAGGGAAGTGTACGGTAGTGTTTTGGCAGAATATTGCTTTTTTCGAAAATCGAGCAATTCGGTGATAAGTCGACAGCGGTGGAATGTTAGCGATAGCCGTATGTTGCATCGTGTTCAGCGCATCGAATTACCCCCATACAGTGAATTTGGAGCATTTAAGAGAAATGTAGGGTAGTTTTTTTGGAGGAAAACCCGTTTATGCGATATTCGTGCGTGCGTTTCACGATCAGAAAAGCACGTTTTTCACAGTCCTGACTCTTTTGATGATAACACGGGAACGGTCGAATGTTAACAATTGCCGTATGTTGCATCGTGTTCAGCGCATCGAATTACCCCTACACAGTGAAATAGAACCGTTTAAGGGAAGTGTACGGTAGTGTTTTGCCAGAAAATTCGTTTTTTCGAAAATCGAGCAACTCGGTGATAACTCGACAGCGGTGGAATGTTAGCGATTGCCGTATGTTGCATCGTGTTCAGCGCATCGAATTACCCCTACACAGTGAATTAGAAGCGTTTATGGGAAGTGTACGGTAGTGTTTTGCCAGTAAATTCGTTTTTTGGAAAATCGAGTAATTCGGTAATAACTCGACAACGGTCGAATGTTAGCGTTTGCCGTATGTTGCATCGAATTATCCCTATACACTGGATTTGAAGTGTTTAAGGGAAGTGTACGGTAGTGTTTTGGCAGAAAATGGCTTCTTTCGAAAATCGAGCAATTCGGTGATAACTCGACAGCGGTGGAGTGTTAGCAATTGCCGTATATTGCATCGTGTTCAGCGCCTCGACTTACCCCTATACAGTGAATTAGAAGCGTTTAAGGGAAGTGTACGGTAGTGTTTTGGCAGAAAATTCGGTTTTTGGAAAATCGAGCACTTCGGTGATAACTCGTGAAAGGTCGAATGTTAGCGTTTGCCGTATGTTGCATCGTGTTCAGCGCATCGAATTACCCCTATACAGTAAATTAGAAGCGTTTAAGGGAAGTGTACGGTAGTGTTTTGGCAGAAAATTGCTTTTTTCGAAAATCGAGCAATTCGGTGATAAGTCGACAGCGGTGGAATGTTAGCGATTGCCGTATGTTGCATCGTGTTCAGCGCATCGAATTACCCCTATATAGTGAATTTGAAGCGTTTGAGGGAAGTGTACGGTAGTGTTTTGGCAGAAAATTGCTTTTTTCGAAAATCGAGCAATTCGGTGATAACTCGACAGCGGTGGAATGTTAGCGATTTCCGTATGTTGCATCGCGTTCAGCGCATCGAATTTCCCCTAGACAGTGAAATAGAACCGTTTAAGGGAAGTGTACGGTAGTGTTTTGCCAGAAAATTCGTTTTTTCGAAAATCGTGCAATTCGGTGATAACTCGCGAACGGTCGAATGTTAACAATTGCCGTATTTTGCATCGTGTTCAGCGCATCGAATTATCCCTATACACTGGATTTGAAGTGTTTAAGGGAAGTGTACGGTAGTGTTTTGGCAGAATATTGCTTTTTTCGAAAATCGAGCAATTCGGTGATAAGTCGACAGCGGTGGAATGTTAGCGATAGCCGTATGTTGCATCGTGTTCAGCGCATCGAATTACCCCCATACAGTGAATTTGGAGCATTTAAGAGAAATGTAGGGTAGTTTTTTTGGAGGAAAACCCGTTTATGCGATATTCGTGCGTTTCACGATCAGAAAAGCACGTTTTTCACAGTCCTGACTCTTTTGATGATAACACGGGAACGGTCGAATGTTAACAATTGCCGTATGTTGCATCGTGTTCAGCGCATCGAATTACCCCTACACAGTGAAATAGAACCGTTTAAGGGAAGTGTACGGTAGTGTTTTGCCAGAAAATTCGTTTTTTCGAAAATCGAGCAACTCGGTGATAACTCGACAGCGGTGGAATGTTAGCGATTGCCGTATGTTGCATCGTGTTCAGCGCATCGAATTACCCCTACACAGTGAATTAGAAGCGTTTATGGGAAGTGTACGGTAGTGTTTTGCCAGTGAATTCGTTTTTTGGAAAATCGAGTAATTCGGTAATAACTCGACAACGGTCGAATGTTAGCGTTTGCCGTATGTTGCATCGAGTTCAGCGCATCGAATTATCCCTATACACTGGATTTGAAGTGTTTAAGGGAAGTGTACGGTAGTGTTTTGGCAGAAAATGGCTTCTTTCGAAAATCGAGCAATTCGGTGATAACTCGACAGCGGTGGAATGTTAGCAATTGCCGTATATTGCATCGTGTTCAGCGCCTCGACTTACCCCTATACAGTGAATTAGAAGCGTTTAAGGGAAGTGTACGGTAGTGTTTTGGCAGAAAATTCGGTTTTTGGAAAATCGAGCACTTCGGTGATAACTCGTGAAAGGTCGAATGTTAGCGTTTGCCGTATGTTGCATCGTGTTCAGCGCATCGAATTACCCCTATACAGTAAATTAGAAGCGTTTAAGGGAAGTGTACGGTAGTGTTTTGGCAGAAAATTGCTTTTTTCGAAAATCGAGCAATTCGGTGATAAGTCGACAGCGGTGGAATGTTAGCGATTGCCGTATGTTGCATCGTGTTCAGCGCATCGAATTACCCCTATATAGTGAATTTGAAGCGTTTGAGGGAAGTGTACGGTAGTGTTTTGGCAGAAAATTGCTTTTTTCGAAAATCGAGCAATTCGGTGATAACTCGACAGCGGTGGAATGTTAGCGATTTCCGTATGTTGCATCGCGTTCAGCGCATCGAATTTCCCCTAGACAGTGAAATAGAACCGTTTAAGGGAAGTGTACGGTAGTGTTTTGCCAGAAAATTCGTTTTTTCGAAAATCGAGCAATTCGGTGATAACTCGCGAACGGTCGAATGTTAACAATTGCCGTATTTTGCATCGTGTTCAGCGCATCGAATTATCCCTATACACTGGATTTGAAGTGTTTAAGGGAAGTGTACGGTAGTGTTTTGGCAGAATATTGCTTTTTTCGAAAATCGAGCAATTCGGTGATAAGTCGACAGCGGTGGAATGTTAGCGATAGCCGTATGTTGCATCGTGTTCAGCGCATCGAATTACCCCCATACAGTGAATTTGGAGCATTTAAGAGAAATGTAGGGTAGTTTTTTTGGAGGAAAACCCGTTTATGCGATATTCGTGCGTTTCACGATCAGAAAAGCACGTTTTTCACAGTCCTGACTCTTTTGATGATAACACGGGAACGGTCGAATGTTAACAATTGCCGTATGTTGCATCGTGTTCAGCGCATCGAATTACCCCTACACAGTGAAATAGAACCGTTTAAGGGAAGTGTACGGTAGTGTTTTGCCAGAAAATTCGTTTTTTCGAAAATCGAGCAATTCGGTGATAACTCGCGAACGGTCGAATGTTAACAATTGCCGTATGTTGCATCGTGTTCAGCGCATCGAATCACTGCTACACAGTGAATTAGAAGCGTTTAAGGGAAGTGTGCGGTAGTGTTTTGGCAGAACATTGCTTTTTTCGAAAATCGAGCAATTCGGTGATAACTCGCGAACGGTCGAATGTTAACAATTGCCGTATGTTGCATCGCGTTCAGCGCATCGAATTTCCCCTAGACAGTGAATTAGAAGCGTTTATGGGAAGTGTACTGTAGTGTTTTGGCAGAAAATGGCTTTTTTCGAAAATCGAACAATTCGGTGATAACTCGAGAGCGGTCGAATGATAGCGAGTCCCGTATGTTGCATCGTGTTCAGCGCATCGAATTAACCCTACACAGTGAATGAGAAGCGTTTAAGGGGAGTGTACGGTAGTCTTTTGCCAGAAAATTCGTTTTTTGGAAAATCGAGTATTTCGGTGATAACTTGTGAACGGTCGAATGTTAGCGTTTGCTGTATGGTGCATCGTGTTCAGCGCATTGAATTACCCCTATACAGTAAATTAGAAGCGTTTCAGGGAAGTGTACGGTAGTGTTTTGTCAGAAAATTGCTTTTTTCGAAAATCGAGCAATTCGGCGATAACTCGACAGCGGTGGAATGTTAGGGATTGCCGTATGTTGCATCGTGTTCAGCGCATCGAGTTACCCCTATACCGTGAATTTGGAGCATTTAAGAGAAATGTAGGGTAGTTTTTTTGGCGGAAAACCCGGTTATGCGATATTCGTGCGTTTCACGATCAGAAAAGCACGTTTTTCACAGTCCTGACTCTTTTGATGATAACTCGGGAACGGTCGAATGTTAGTCTTTGCGGTATGTTGCATCGTGTTCGGTGCATCGAATTACCCCTATTCAGTGAATTTGAAGCGTTTTAGGGAAGTGTACGGTAGTGTTTTGGCAGAACATTGTTTTTTTTCGAAAATCGAACAATTCGGTGATAACTCGCGAACGGTCGCATGTTAACAATAGCCGTATGTTGCATCGCGTTCAGCGCATCTAATTACGCCTATACAGTCAATTAGAAGCGTTTAAGGGAAGTGTACGGTAGTGTTTTGGCAGAACATTGTTTTTTTTCGAAAATCGAACAATTCGGTGATAACTCGCGAACGGTCGCATGTTAACAATAGCCGTATATTGCATCGCGTTCAGCGCATCTAATTACCCCTACGCAGTGAATTAGAAGCGTTTATGGGAAGTGTACGGTAGTGTTTTGCCAGTAAATTCGTTTTTTGGAAAATCGAGCAATTCGGTGATAACTCGCGAACGGTCGAATGTTAACAATTGCCGTATTTTGCATCGTGTTCAGCGCATCGAATTATCCCTATACACTGGATTTGAAGTGTATAAGGGAAGTGTACGGTAGTGTTTTGGCAGAATATTGCTTTTTTCGAAAATCGAGCAATTCGGTGATAAGTCGACAGCGGTGGAATGTTAGCGATAGCCGTATGTTGCATCGTGTTCAGCGCATCGAATTACCCCCATACAGTGAATTTGGAGCATTTAAGAGAAATGTAGGGTAGTTTTTTTGGAGGAAAACCCGTTTATGCGATATTCGTGCGTTTCACGATCAGAAAAGCACGTTTTTCACAGTCCTGACTCTTTTGATGATAACACGGGAACGGTCGAATGTTAACAATTGCCGTATGTTGCATCGTGTTCAGCGCATCGAATTACCCCTACACAGTGAAATAGAACCGTTTAAGGGAAGTGTACGGTAGTGTTTTGCCAGAAAATTCGTTTTTTGGAAAATCGAGCAATTCGGTGATAACTCGCGAACGGTCGAATGTTAACAATTGCCGTATTTTGCATCGTGTTCAGCGCATCGAATTACCCCCATACAGTGAATTTGGAGCATTTAAGAGAAATGTAGGGTAGTTTTTTTGGAGGAAAACCCGTTTATGCGATATTCGTGCGTTTCACGATCAGAAAAGCACGTTTTTCACAGTCCTGACTCTTTTGATGATAACACGGGAACGGTCGAATGTTAACAATTGCCGTATGTTGCATCGTGTTCAGCGCATCGAATTACCCCTACACAGTGAAATAGAACCGTTTAAGGGAAGTGTACGGTAGTGTTTTGCCAGAAAATTCGTTTTTTCGAAAATCGAGCAACTCGGTGATAACTCGACAGCGGTGGAATGTTAGCGATTGCCGTATGTTGCATCGTGTTCAGCGCATCGAATTACCCCTACACAGTGAATTAGAAGCGTTTATGGGAAGTGTACGGTAGTGTTTTGCCAGTAAATTCGTTTTTTGGAAAATCGAGTAATTCGGTAATAACTCGACAACGGTCGAATGTTAGCGTTTGCCGTATGTTGCATCGAATTATCCCTATACACTGGATTTGAAGTGTTTAAGGGAAGTGTACGGTAGTGTTTTGGCAGAAAATGGCTTCTTTCGAAAATCGAGCAATTCGGTGATAACTCGACAGCGGTGGAGTGTTAGCAATTGCCGTATATTGCATCGTGTTCAGCGCCTCGACTTACCCCTATACAGTGAATTAGAAGCGTTTAAGGGAAGTGTACGGTAGTGTTTTGGCAGAAAATTCGGTTTTTGGAAAATCGAGCACTTCGGTGATAACTCGTGAAAGGTCCAATGTTAGCGTTTGCCGTATGTTGCATCGTGTTCAGCGCATCGAATTACCCCTATACAGTAAATTAGAAGCGTTTAAGGGAAGTGTACGGTAGTGTTTTGGCAGAAAATTGCTTTTTTCGAAAATCGAGCAATTCGGTGATAAGTCGACAGCGGTGGAATGTTAGCGATTGCCGTATGTTGCATCGTGTTCAGCGCATCGAATTACCCCTATATAGTGAATTTGAAGCGTTTGAGGGAAGTGTACGGTAGTGTTTTGGCAGAAAATTGCTTTTTTCGAAAATCGAGCAATTCGGTGATAACTCGACAGCGGTGGAATGTTAGCGATTTCCGTATGTTGCATCGCGTTCAGCGCATCGAATTTCCCCTAGACAGTGAAATAGAACCGTTTAAGGGAAGTGTACGGTAGTGTTTTGCCAGAAAATTCGTTGTTTCGAAAATCGTGCAATTCGGTGATAACTCGCGAACGGTCGAATGTTAACAATTGCCGTATTTTGCATCGTGTTCAGCGCATCGAATTATCCCTATACACTGGATTTGAAGTGTTTAAGGGAAGTGTACGGTAGTGTTTTGGCAGAATATTGCTTTTTTCGAAAATCGAGCAATTCGGTGATAAGTCGACAGCGGTGGAATGTTAGCGATAGCCGTATGTTGCATCGTGTTCAGCGCATCGAATTACCCCCATACAGTCAATTTGGAGCATTTAAGAGAAATGTAGGGTAGTTTTTTTGGAGGAAAACCCGTTTATGCGATATTCGTGCGTTTCACGATCAGAAAAGCACGTTTTTCACAGTCCTGACTCTTTTGATGATAACACGGGAACGGTCGAATGTTAACAATTGCCGTATGTTGCATCGTGTTCAGCGCATCGAATTACCCCTACACAGTGAAATAGAACCGTTTAAGGGAAGTGTACGGTAGTGTTTTGCCAGAAAATTCGTTTTTTCGAAAATCGAGCAATTCGGTGATAACTCGCGAACGGTCGAATGTTAACAATTGCCGTATGTTGCATCGTGTTCAGCGCATCGAATTACTGCTACACAGTGAATTAGAAGCGTTTAAGGGAAGTGTGCGGTAGTGTTTTGGCAGAACATTGCTTTTTTCGAAAATCGAGCAATTCGGTGATAACTCGCGAACGGTCGAATGTTAACAATTGCCGTATGTTGCATCGCGTTCAGCGCATCGAATTTCCCCTAGACAGTGAATTAGAAGCGTTTATGGGAAGTGTACTGTAGTGTTTTGGCAGAAAATGGCTTTTTTCGAAAATCGAACAATTCGGTGATAACTCGAGAGCGGTCGAATGTTAGCGAGTCCCGTATGGTGCATCGTGTTCAGCGCATCTAATTACGCCTATACAGTCAAATAGAAGCGTTTAAGGGAAGTGTACGCTAGTGTTTTGGCAGAACATTGTTTTTTTTCGAAAATCGAACAATTCGGTGATAACTCGCGAACGGTCGCATGTTAACAATAGCCGTATGTTGCATCGCGTTCAGCGCATCTAATTACCCCTACGGAGTGAATTAGTAGCGTTTATGGGAAGTGTACGGTAGTGTTTTGCCAGTAAATTCGTTTTTTGGAAAATCGAGCAATTCGGTGATAACTCGCGAACGGTCGAATGTTAACAATTGCCGTATTTTGCATCGTGTTCAGCGCATCGAATTATCCCTATACACTGGATTTGAAGTGTTTAAGGGAAGTGTACGGTAGTGTTTTGGCAGAATATTGCTTTTTTCGAAAATCGAGCAATTCGGTGATAAGTCGACAGCGGTGGAATGTTAGCGTTTGCCGTATGTTGCATCGTGTTCAGCGCATCGAATTACCCCTATACAGTGAATTTGAAGCGTTTCAGGGAAGTGTACGGTAGTGTTTTGCCAGAAAATTCGTTTTTTTCGAAAATCGAGTAATTCGGTGATACCTCGACAACGGTCGAATGTTAGCGTTGGCCGTATATTGCATCGTATTCAGCGCATCGAATTATCCCTATACACTGGATTTGAAGTGTTTAAGGGAAGTGCACGGTAGTGTTTTGGCAGAACAATGCTTTTTTCGAAAATCGAGCAATTCGGTGATAACTCGTCAACGGTCGAAAGTTAGCGTTTGCCGTATGTTGCATCGTGTTCAGCGCATCGAATTATCCCTATACACTGGATTTGAAGTGTTCAAGGGAAGTGTACGGTAGTGTTTTGGCAGAAAATTGCTTTTTTCGAAAATCGAGCAATTCGGTGATAAGTCGACAGCGGTGGCATGTTAGCGATTGCCGTATGTTACATCGTGTTCAGCGCATCGAATCACCCCTATAGAGTGAATTTGGAGCATTTAAGAGAAATGTAGGGTAGTTTTTTTGGAGGAAAACCCGTTTATGCGATATTCGTGCGTTTCACCATCAGAAAAGCACGTTTTTCACAGTCCTGACTCTTTTGATGATAACACGGGAACGGTCGAATGTTAGTCTTTGCGGTATGTTGCATCGTGTTCAGCGCATCGAATTATCCCTATACAGTGAATTAGAAGCGTTTAAGGGAAGTGTACGGTAGTGTTTTGGAAGAAAATTGTTTTTTTCGAAAATCGAGCAATTCGATGATACCTCGAGAACGGTCGAATGTTAGTACTCGCCGTATGTTGCATCATGTTCAACGCATCGCATTACCCCTATGCAGTGAATTTGCAGTGGTTACGGGAAGTGTACGGTAGTGTTTTTGAAGGAAAACGCGTTAATGCGATATTCGTGCGTTTCACGGGCAGAAAAAGCACGTTTTTCACAGTCCTCACTGTTTTGATCATAACTCGAGAACGATCGAATGTTAGCGTTTGCCGTATGGTGCATCGTGCTCAGCGCATCGAATTACTCCTATACAGTGAATTTGAAGTGGTTACGGGAAGTGTACGGTAGTGTTTTTGAAGGAAAACGCATTAATGCGACATTCGTGCGTTTCACGGGCACAAACGCACGTTTTTCACAGTCCTCACTATTTTCATCATAACTCGAGAACCGTCGAATGTTAGCGTTTGCCGTATGTTGCATCGTGTTCAGCGCATCGAATAACCCCTATACAGTGATTTTGAAGTGGTTACGGGAAGTGTACGGTAGTGTTTGTGAAGGAAAACCCGTTAATGCGACATTCGTGCGTTTCTCGGGCGGAAAAGCACGTTTTTCACAGTCCTCACTGTTTTGATCATAACTCGAGAACGATCGAATGTTAGCGTTTGCCGTATCTTGCTTCGTGTTCAGCGCATGGGATTGCCCCTATACACTGGATTTGAAGTGTGCAAGGGAAGTGTACGGTAGTGTTTTGGCAGAAAATGGCCTTTTTCGAAAATCGAACAAATCGGTGAAAACTCGAGAGCGGTCGAATGTTAGCGAGTGCCGTATGTTGCATCGTGTTCAGCGCATCGAATTATCCCTATACACTGGATTTGAAGTGTTTAAGGGAAGTGTACGGTACTGTTTGGCAGAAAATTCGTTTTGTGGAAAATCGAGCACTTCGGTGATAACTCGTGAAAGGTCGAATGTTAGCGTTTGCCGTATGTCGCATCGTGTTCAGCGCATCGAATTACCCCTATACAGTGAATGAGAAGCGTTCAAGGGAAGTGTACGGTAGCGTTTTGGCAGATAATTGCTTTTTTCGAAAATCGAACAATTCGGTGATAACTCGAGAGCGGTCGAATGTTAGCGAGTGCCGTATGTTGCATCGTGTTCAGCGCATCGACTTACCCCTACCGAGTGAATTTGAAGTGGTTCCGGGAAGTGTACGGTAGTGTGTTGCCAGAAAATTCGTTTTTTGGAAAATCGAGTATTCCGTTGATAAGTCGAGAACGGTCGAATGTTAGCGTTTGCCGTATGTTGCGTCGTGTTCAGCGCATCGAATTACCCCTATACAGAGAATTAGAAGCGTTTAAGGGAAGTGTACGGTAGTGTTTTGCCAGAAAATTCGTTTTTTCGAAAATCGAGCAATTCGGTGATAACTCGCGAACGGTCGAATGTTAGCCTTTGCCGTATGTTGCATCGTGTTCAGCGCATCGAATTACCCCTATACAGTGAATTAGAAGCGTTTAAGGGAAGTGTACGGTACTGTTTTGGCAGAAAATTGCTTTTTTCGAAAATCGAGCAATTCGGTGATAACTCGACCGCGGTGAAATGTTAGCAATTGCCGTATGTTGCATCGTGTTCAGCGCATCGAATTACCCCTATACAGTGAATTAGAAGCGTTTAAGAGAAGTGTACGGTAGTGTTTTGGCAGAAAATGGCTTTTTTCGAAAATCGAACAATTCGGTGATAACCCGAGAGCGGTCGAATGTTAGCGAGTGCCGTATGCTGCATCGTGTTCAGCGCATCGACTTACCCCTACAGAGTGAATTTGAAGTGGTTCCGGGAAGTGTGCGGTAGTGTTTTGCCAGAAAATTCGTTTTTTCGAAAATCGAGCAATTCGGTGATAACTCGACAACGGTCGAATGTTAGCGTTTGCCGTATGTTGCATCGTGTTCAGCGCATCGAATTACCCCTATACACTGGATTTGAAGTGTTTATGGGAAGTGCACGGTAGTGTTTTGGCAGAAAATTTCTTTTTTCGAAAATCGAGCAACTCGGTGATAACTCGACAGCGGTGGAATGTTAGCGATTGCCGTATGTTGCATCGTGTTCAGCGCATCGAATTACCCCTACACAGTGAATTAGAAGCGTTTATGGGAAGTGTACGGTAGTGTTTTGCCAGTAAATTCGTTTTTTGGAAAATCGAGTAATTCGGTAATAACTCGACAACGGTCGAATGTTAGCGTTTGCCGTATGTTGCATCGAGTTCAGCGCATCGAATTATCCCTATACACTGGATTTGAAGTGTTTAAGGGAAGTGTACGGTAGTGTTTTGGCAGAAAATGGCTTCTTTCGAAAATCGAGCAATTCGGTGATAACTCGACAGCGGTGGAATGTTAGCAATTGCCGTATATTGCATCGTGTTCAGCGCCTCGACTTACCCCTATACAGTGAATTAGACGCGTTTAAGGGAAGTGTACGGTAGTGTTTTGACAGAAAATTTATTTTTTCGAAAATCGAGCAACTCGCTGATAACTCGACAGCGGTGGAATGTTAGCGATTGCCGTATGTTGCATCGTGTTCAGCGCATCGAATTACCCCTACACAGTGAATTAGGAGCGTTTATGGGAAGTGTACGGTAGTGTTTTGCCAGTAAATTCGGTTTTTGGAAAATCGAGCACTTCGGTGATAACTCGTGAAAGGTCGAATGTTAGCGTTTGCCGTCTGTTGCATCGTGTTCAGCGCATCGAATTACCCCTATACAGTAAATTAGAAGCGTTTAAGGGAAGTGTACGGTAGTGTTTTGGCAGAAAATTGCTTTTTTCGAAAATCGAGCAATTCGGTGATAAGTCGACAGCGGTGGAATGTTAGCGATTGCCGTATGTTGCATCGTGTTCAGCGCATCGAATTACCCCTATATAGTGAATTTGAAGCGTTTGAGGGAAGTGTACGGTAGTGTTTTGGCAGAAAATTGCTTTTTTCGAAAATCGAGCAATTCGGTGATAACTCGACAGCGGTGGAATGTTAGCGATTTCCGTATGTTGCATCGGGTTCAGCGAATCGAATTTCCCCTAGACAGTGAAATAGAACCGTTTAAGGGAAGTGTACGGTAGTGTTTTGCCAGAAAATTCGTTTTTTCGAAAATCGAGCAATTCGGTGATAACTCGCGAACGGTCGAATGTTAACAATTGCCGTATTTTGCATCGTGTTCAGCGCATCGAATTATCCCTATACACTGGATTTGAAGTGTTTAAGGGAAGTGTACGGTAGTGTTTTGGCAGAATATTGCTTTTTTCGAAAATCGAGCAATTCGGTGATAAGTCGACAGCGGTGGAATGTTAGCGATAGCCGTATGTTGCATCGTGTTCAGCGCATCGAATTACCCCCATACAGTGAATTTGGAGCATTTAAGAGAAATGTAGGGTAGTTTTTTTGTAGGAAAACCCGTTTATGCGATATTCGTGCGTTTCACGATCAGAAAAGCACGTTTTTCACAGTCCTGACTCTTTTGATGATAACTCGGGAACGGTCGAATGTTAGTCTTTGCGGTATGTTGCATCGTCTTCGGTGCATCGAATTACCCCTATTCAGTGAATTTGAAGCGTTTTAGGGAAGTGTACGGTAGTGTTTTGGCAGAACATTGTTTTTTTTCGAAAATCGAACAATTCGGTGATAACTCGCGAACGGTCGCATGTTAACAATAGCCGTATGTTGCATCGCGTTCAGCGCATCTAATTACCCCTACGCAGTGAATTAGAAGCGTTTATGGGAAGTGTACGGTAGTGTTTTGCCAGTAAATTCGTTTTTTGGAAAATCGAGCACTTCGGTGATAACTCGTGAAAGGTCGAATGTTAGCGTTTGCCGTATGTTGCATCGTGTTCAGCGCATCGAATTACGCCTATACAGTCAATTAGAAGCGTTTAAGGGAAGTGTACGGTAGTGTTTTGGCAGAACATTGTTTTTTTTCGAAAATCGAACAATTCGGTAATAACTCGCGAACGGTCGCATGTTAACAATAGCCGTATGTTGCATCGCGTTCAGCGCATCTAATTACCCCTACGCAGTGAATTAGAAGCGTTTATGGGAAGTGTACGGTAGTGTTTTGCCAGTAAATTCGGTTTTGGAAAATCGAGCAATTCGGTGATAACTCGCGAACGGTCGAATGTTAACAATTGCCGTATTTTGCATCGTGTTCAGCGCATCGAATTATCCCTATACACTGGATTTGAAGTGTTTAAGGGAAGTGTACGGTAGTTTTTTGGCAGAATATTGCTTTTTTCGAAAATCGAGCAATTCGGTGATAAGTCGACAGCGGTGGAATGTTAGCGATAGCCGTATGTTGCATCGTGTTCAGCGCATCGAATTACCCCCATACAGTGAATTTGGAGCATTTAAGAGAAATGTAGGGTAGTTTTTTTGGAGGAAAACCCGTTTATGCGATATTCGTGCGTTTCACGATCAGAAAAGCACGTTTTTCACAGTCCTGACTCTTTTGATGATAACACGGGAACGGTCGAATGTTAACAATTGCCGTATGTTGCATCGTGTTCAGCGCATCGAATTACCCCTACACAGTGAAATAGAACCGTTTAAGGGAAGTGTACGGTAGTGTTTTGCCAGAAAATTCGTTTTTTCGAAAATCGAGCAATTCGGTGATAACTCGCGAACGGTCGAATGTTAACAATTGCCGTATGTTGCATCGTGTTCAGCGCATCGAATCACTGCTACACAGTGAATTAGAAGCGTTTAAGGGAAGTGTGCGGTAGTGTTTTGGCAGAACATTGCTTTTTTCGAAAATCGAGCAATTCGGTGATAACTCGCGAACGGTCGAATGTTAACAATTGCCGTATGTTGCATCGCGTTCAGCGCATCGAATTTCCCCTAGACAGTGAATTAGAAGCGTTTATGGGAAGTGTACTGTAGTGTTTTGGCAGAAAATGGCTTTTTTCGAAAATCGAACAATTCGGTGATAACTCGAGAGCGGTCGAATGATAGCGAGTCCCGTATGTTGCATCGTGTTCAGCGCATCGAATTAACCCTACACAGTGAATGAGAAGCGTTTAAGGGGAGTGTACGGTAGTCTTTTGCCAGAAAATTCGTTTTTTGGAAAATCGAGTATTTCGGTGATAACTTGTGAACGGTCGAATGTTAGCGTTTGCTGTATGGTGCATCGTGTTCAGCGCATTGAATTACCCCTATACAGTAAATTAGAAGCGTTTCAGGGAAGTGTACGGTAGTGTTTTGTCAGAAAATTGCTTTTTTCGAAAATCGAGCAATTCGGCGATAACTCGACAGCGGTGGAATGTTAGGGATTGCCGTATGTTGCATCGTGTTCAGCGCATCGAGTTACCCCTATACCGTGAATTTGGAGCATTTAAGAGAAATGTAGGGTAGTTTTTTTGGCGGAAAACCCGGTTATGCGATATTCGTGCGTTTCACGATCAGAAAAGCACGTTTTTCACAGTCCTGACTCTTTTGATGATAACTCGGGAACGGTCGAATGTTAGTCTTTGCGGTATGTTGCATCGTGTTCGGTGCATCGAATTACCCCTATTCAGTGAATTTGAAGCGTTTTAGGGAAGTGTACGGTAGTGTTTTGGCAGAACATTGTTTTTTTTCGAAAATCGAACAATTCGGTGATAACTCGCGAACGGTCGCATGTTAACAATAGCCGTATGTTGCATCGCGTTCAGCGCATCTAATTACGCCTATACAGTCAATTAGAAGCGTTTAAGGGAAGTGTACGGTAGTGTTTTGGCAGAACATTGTTTTTTTTCGAAAATCGAACAATTCGGTGATAACTCGCGAACGGTCGCATGTTAACAATAGCCGTATATTGCATCGCGTTCAGCGCATCTAATTACCCCTACGCAGTGAATTAGAAGCGTTTATGGGAAGTGTACGGTAGTGTTTTGCCAGTAAATTCGTTTTTTGGAAAATCGAGCAATTCGGTGATAACTCGCGAACGGTCGAATGTTAACAATTGCCGTATTTTGCATCGTGTTCAGCGCATCGAATTATCCCTATACACTGGATTTGAAGTGTATAAGGGAAGTGTACGGTAGTGTTTTGGCAGAATATTGCTTTTTTCGAAAATCGAGCAATTCGGTGATAAGTCGACAGCGGTGGAATGTTAGCGATAGCCGTATGTTGCATCGTGTTCAGCGCATCGAATTACCCCCATACAGTGAATTTGGAGCATTTAAGAGAAATGTAGGGTAGTTTTTTTGGAGGAAAACCCGTTTATGCGATATTCGTGCGTTTCACGATCAGAAAAGCACGTTTTTCACAGTCCTGACTCTTTTGATGATAACACGGGAACGGTCGAATGTTAACAATTGCCGTATGTTGCATCGTGTTCAGCGCATCGAATTACCCCTACACAGTGAAATAGAACCGTTTAAGGGAAGTGTACGGTAGTGTTTTGCCAGAAAATTCGTTTTTTGGAAAATCGAGCAATTCGGTGATAACTCGCGAACGGTCGAATGTTAACAATTGCCGTATTTTGCATCGTGTTCAGCGCATCGAATTACCCCCATACAGTGAATTTGGAGCATTTAAGAGAAATGTAGGGTAGTTTTTTTGGAGGAAAACCCGTTTATGCGATATTCGTGCGTTTCACGATCAGAAAAGCACGTTTTTCACAGTCCTGACTCTTTTGATGATAACACGGGAACGGTCGAATGTTAACAATTGCCGTATGTTGCATCGTGTTCAGCGCATCGAATTACCCCTACACAGTGAAATAGAACCGTTTAAGGGAAGTGTACGGTAGTGTTTTGCCAGAAAATTCGTTTTTTTCGAAAATCGAGCAACTCGGTGATAACTCGACAGCGGTGGAATGTTAGCGATTGCCGTATGTTGCATCGTGTTCAGCGCATCGAATTACCCCTACACAGTGAATTAGAAGCGTTTATGGGAAGTGTACGGTAGTGTTTTGCCAGTAAATTCGTTTTTTGGAAAATCGAGTAATTCGGTAATAACTCGACAACGGTCGAATGTTAGCGTTTGCCGTATGTTGCATCGAATTATCCCTATACACTGGATTTGAAGTGTTTAAGGGAAGTGTACGGTAGTGTTTTGGCAGAAAATGGCTTCTTTCGAAAATCGAGCAATTCGGTGATAACTCGACAGCGGTGGAGTGTTAGCAATTGCCGTATATTGCATCGTGTTCAGCGCCTCGACTTACCCCTATACAGTGAATTAGAAGCGTTTAAGGGAAGTGTACGGTAGTGTTTTGGCAGAAAATTCGGTTTTTGGAAAATCGAGCACTTCGGTGATAACTCGTGAAAGGTCCAATGTTAGCGTTTGCCGTATGTTGCATCGTGTTCAGCGCATCGAATTACCCCTATACAGTAAATTAGAAGCGTTTAAGGGAAGTGTACGGTAGTGTTTTGGCAGAAAATTGCTTTTTTCGAAAATCGAGCAATTCGGTGATAAGTCGACAGCGGTGGAATGTTAGCGATTGCCGTATGTTGCATCGTGTTCAGCGCATCGAATTACCCCTATATAGTGAATTTGAAGCGTTTGAGGGAAGTGTACGGTAGTGTTTTGGCAGAAAATTGCTTTTTTCGAAAATCGAGCAATTCGGTGATAACTCGACAGCGGTGGAATGTTAGCGATTTCCGTATGTTGCATCGCGTTCAGCGCATCGAATTTCCCCTAGACAGTGAAATAGAACCGTTTAAGGGAAGTGTACGGTAGTGTTTTGCCAGAAAATTCGTTGTTTCGAAAATCGTGCAATTCGGTGATAACTCGCGAACGGTCGAATGTTAACAATTGCCGTATTTTGCATCGTGTTCAGCGCATCGAATTATCCCTATACACTGGATTTGAAGTGTTTAAGGGAAGTGTACGGTAGTGTTTTGGCAGAATATTGCTTTTTTCGAAAATCGAGCAATTCGGTGATAAGTCGACAGCGGTGGAATGTTAGCGATAGCCGTATGTTGCATCGTGTTCAGCGCATCGAATTACCCCCATACAGTCAATTTGGAGCATTTAAGAGAAATGTAGGGTAGTTTTTTTGGAGGAAAACCCGTTTATGCGATATTCGTGCGTTTCACGATCAGAAAAGCACGTTTTTCACAGTCCTGACTCTTTTGATGATAACACGGGAACGGTCGAATGTTAACAATTGCCGTATGTTGCATCGTGTTCAGCGCATCGAATTACCCCTACACAGTGAAATAGAACCGTTTAAGGGAAGTGTACGGTAGTGTTTTGCCAGAAAATTCGTTTTTTCGAAAATCGAGCAATTCGGTGATAACTCGCGAACGGTCGAATGTTAACAATTGCCGTATGTTGCATCGTGTTCAGCGCATCGAATTACTGCTACACAGTGAATTAGAAGCGTTTAAGGGAAGTGTGCGGTAGTGTTTTGGCAGAACATTGCTTTTTTCGAAAATCGAGCAATTCGGTGATAACTCGCGAACGGTCGAATGTTAACAATTGCCGTATGTTGCATCGCGTTCAGCGCATCGAATTTCCCCTAGACAGTGAATTAGAAGCGTTTATGGGAAGTGTACTGTAGTGTTTTGGCAGAAAATGGCTTTTTTCGAAAATCGAACAATTCGGTGATAACTCGAGAGCGGTCGAATGTTAGCGAGTCCCGTATGGTGCATCGTGTTCAGCGCATCTAATTACGCCTATACAGTCAAATAGAAGCGTTTAAGGGAAGTGTACGCTAGTGTTTTGGCAGAACATTGTTTTTTTTCGAAAATCGAACAATTCGGTGATAACTCGCGAACGGTCGCATGTTAACAATAGCCGTATGTTGCATCGCGTTCAGCGCATCTAATTACCCCTACGGAGTGAATTAGAAGCGTTTATGGGAAGTGTACGGTAGTGTTTTGCCAGTAAATTCGTTTTTTGGAAAATCGAGCAATTCGGTGATAACTCGCGAACGGTCGAATGTTAACAATTGCCGTATTTTGCATCGTGTTCAGCGCATCGAATTATCCCTATACACTGGATTTGAAGTGTTTAAGGGAAGTGTACGGTAGTGTTTTGGCAGAATATTGCTTTTTTCGAAAATCGAGCAATTCGGTGATAAGTCGACAGCGGTGGAATGTTAGCGTTTGCCGTATGTTGCATCGTGTTCAGCGCATCGAATTACCCCTATACAGTGAATTTGAAGCGTTTCAGGGAAGTGTACGGTAGTGTTTTGCCAGAAAATTCGTTTTTTCGAAAATCGAGTAATTCGGTGATACCTCGACAACGGTCGAATGTTAGCGTTGGCCGTATATTGCATCGTATTCAGCGCATCGAATTATCCCTATACACTGGATTTGAAGTGTTTAAGGGAAGTGCACGGTAGTGTTTTGGCAGAACAATGCTTTTTTCGAAAATCGAGCAATTCGGTGATAACTCGTCAACGGTCGAAAGTTAGCGTTTGCCGTATGTTGCATCGTGTTCAGCGCATCGAATTATCCCTATACACTGGATTTGAAGTGTTCAAGGGAAGTGTACGGTAGTGTTTTGGCAGAAAATTGCTTTTTTCGAAAATCGAGCAATTCGGTGATAAGTCGACAGCGGTGGCATGTTAGCGATTGCCGTATGTTACATCGTGTTCAGCGCATCGAATCACCCCTATAGAGTGAATTTGGAGCATTTAAGAGAAATGTAGGGTAGTTTTTTTGGAGGAAAACCCGTTTATGCGATATTCGTGCGTTTCACCATCAGAAAAGCACGTTTTTCACAGTCCTGACTCTTTTGATGATAACACGGGAACGGTCGAATGTTAGTCTTTGCGGTATGTTGCATCGTGTTCAGCGCATCGAATTATCCCTATACAGTGAATTAGAAGCGTTTAAGGGAAGTGTACGGTAGTGTTTTGGAAGAAAATTGTTTTTTTCGAAAATCGAGCAATTCGATGATACCTCGAGAACGGTCGAATGTTAGTACTCGCCGTATGTTGCATCATGTTCAACGCATCGCATTACCCCTATGCAGTGAATTTGCAGTGGTTACGGGAAGTGTACGGTAGTGTTTTTGAAGGAAAACGCGTTAATGCGATATTCGTGCGTTTCACGGGCAGAAAAAGCACGTTTTTCACAGTCCTCACTGTTTTGATCATAACTCGAGAACGATCGAATGTTAGCGTTTGCCGTATGGTGCATCGTGCTCAGCGCATCGAATTACTCCTATACAGTGAATTTGAAGTGGTTACGGGAAGTGTACGGTAGTGTTTTTGAAGGAAAACGCATTAATGCGACATTCGTGCGTTTCACGGGCACAAACGCACGTTTTTCACAGTCCTCACTATTTTCATCATAACTCGAGAACCGTCGAATGTTAGCGTTTGCCGTATGTTGCATCGTGTTCAGCGCATCGAATAACCCCTATACAGTGATTTTGAAGTGGTTACGGGAAGTGTACGGTAGTGTTTGTGAAGGAAAACCCGTTAATGCGACATTCGTGCGTTTCTCGGGCGGAAAAGCACGTTTTTCACAGTCCTCACTGTTTTGATCATAACTCGAGAACGATCGAATGTTAGCGTTTGCCGTATCTTGCTTCGTGTTCAGCGCATGGGATTGCCCCTATACACTGGATTTGAAGTGTGCAAGGGAAGTGTACGGTAGTGTTTTGGCAGAAAATGGCCTTTTTCGAAAATCGAACAAATCGGTGAAAACTCGAGAGCGGTCGAATGTTAGCGAGTGCCGTATGTTGCATCGTGTTCAGCGCATCGAATTATCCCTATACACTGGATTTGAAGTGTTTAAGGGAAGTGTACGGTACTGTTTGGCAGAAAATTCGTTTTGTGGAAAATCGAGCACTTCGGTGATAACTCGTGAAAGGTCGAATGTTAGCGTTTGCCGTATGTCGCATCGTGTTCAGCGCATCGAATTACCCCTATACAGTGAATGAGAAGCGTTCAAGGGAAGTGTACGGTAGCGTTTTGGCAGATAATTGCTTTTTTCGAAAATCGAACAATTCGGTGATAACTCGAGAGCGGTCGAATGTTAGCGAGTGCCGTATGTTGCATCGTGTTCAGCGCATCGACTTACCCCTACCGAGTGAATTTGAAGTGGTTCCGGGAAGTGTACGGTAGTGTGTTGCCAGAAAATTCGTTTTTTGGAAAATCGAGTATTCCGTTGATAAGTCGAGAACGGTCGAATGTTAGCGTTTGCCGTATGTTGCGTCGTGTTCAGCGCATCGAATTACCCCTATACAGAGAATTAGAAGCGTTTAAGGGAAGTGTACGGTAGTGTTTTGCCAGAAAATTCGTTTTTTCGAAAATCGAGCAATTCGGTGATAACTCGCGAACGGTCGAATGTTAGCCTTTGCCGTATGTTGCATCGTGTTCAGCGCATCGAATTACCCCTATACAGTGAATTAGAAGCGTTTAAGGGAAGTGTACGGTACTGTTTTGGCAGAAAATTGCTTTTTTCGAAAATCGAGCAATTCGGTGATAACTCGACCGCGGTGAAATGTTAGCAATTGCCGTATGTTGCATCGTGTTCAGCGCATCGAATTACCCCTATACAGTGAATTAGAAGCGTTTAAGAGAAGTGTACGGTAGTGTTTTGGCAGAAAATGGCTTTTTTCGAAAATCGAACAATTCGGTGATAACCCGAGAGCGGTCGAATGTTAGCGAGTGCCGTATGCTGCATCGTGTTCAGCGCATCGACTTACCCCTACAGAGTGAATTTGAAGTGGTTCCGGGAAGTGTGCGGTAGTGTTTTGCCAGAAAATTCGTTTTTTCGAAAATCGAGCAATTCGGTGATAACTCGACAACGGTCGAATGTTAGCGTTTGCCGTATGTTGCATCGTGTTCAGCGCATCGAATTACCCCTATACACTGGATTTGAAGTGTTTATGGGAAGTGCACGGTAGTGTTTTGGCAGAAAATTTCTTTTTTCGAAAATCGAGCAACTCGGTGATAACTCGACAGCGGTGGAATGTTAGCGATTGCCGTATGTTGCATCGTGTTCAGCGCATCGAATTACCCCTACACAGTGAATTAGAAGCGTTTATGGGAAGTGTACGGTAGTGTTTTGCCAGTAAATTCGTTTTTTGGAAAATCGAGTAATTCGGTAATAACTCGACAACGGTCGAATGTTAGCGTTTGCCGTATGTTGCATCGAGTTCAGCGCATCGAATTATCCCTATACACTGGATTTGAAGTGTTTAAGGGAAGTGTACGGTAGTGTTTTGGCAGAAAATGGCTTCTTTCGAAAATCGAGCAATTCGGTGATAACTCGACAGCGGTGGAATGTTAGCAATTGCCGTATATTGCATCGTGTTCAGCGCCTCGACTTACCCCTATACAGTGAATTAGACGCGTTTAAGGGAAGTGTACGGTAGTGTTTTGACAGAAAATTTATTTTTTCGAAAATCGAGCAACTCGCTGATAACTCGACAGCGGTGGAATGTTAGCGATTGCCGTATGTTGCATCGTGTTCAGCGCATCGAATTACCCCTACACAGTGAATTAGGAGCGTTTATGGGAAGTGTACGGTAGTGTTTTGCCAGTAAATTCGGTTTTTGGAAAATCGAGCACTTCGGTGATAACTCGTGAAAGGTCGAATGTTAGCGTTTGCCGTCTGTTGCATCGTGTTCAGCGCATCGAATTACCCCTATACAGTAAATTAGAAGCGTTTAAGGGAAGTGTACGGTAGTGTTTTGGCAGAAAATTGCTTTTTTCGAAAATCGAGCAATTCGGTGATAAGTCGACAGCGGTGGAATGTTAGCGATTGCCGTATGTTGCATCGTGTTCAGCGCATCGAATTACCCCTATATAGTGAATTTGAAGCGTTTGAGGGAAGTGTACGGTAGTGTTTTGGCAGAAAATTGCTTTTTTCGAAAATCGAGCAATTCGGTGATAACTCGACAGCGGTGGAATGTTAGCGATTTCCGTATGTTGCATCGGGTTCAGCGAATCGAATTTCCCCTAGACAGTGAAATAGAACCGTTTAAGGGAAGTGTACGGTAGTGTTTTGCCAGAAAATTCGTTTTTTCGAAAATCGAGCAATTCGGTGATAACTCGCGAACGGTCGAATGTTAACAATTGCCGTATTTTGCATCGTGTTCAGCGCATCGAATTATCCCTATACACTGGATTTGAAGTGTTTAAGGGAAGTGTACGGTAGTGTTTTGGCAGAATATTGCTTTTTTCGAAAATCGAGCAATTCGGTGATAAGTCGACAGCGGTGGAATGTTAGCGATAGCCGTATGTTGCATCGTGTTCAGCGCATCGAATTACCCCCATACAGTGAATTTGGAGCATTTAAGAGAAATGTAGGGTAGTTTTTTTGTAGGAAAACCCGTTTATGCGATATTCGTGCGTTTCACGATCAGAAAAGCACGTTTTTCACAGTCCTGACTCTTTTGATGATAACTCGGGAACGGTCGAATGTTAGTCTTTGCGGTATGTTGCATCGTCTTCGGTGCATCGAATTACCCCTATTCAGTGAATTTGAAGCGTTTTAGGGAAGTGTACGGTAGTGTTTTGGCAGAACATTGTTTTTTTTCGAAAATCGAACAATTCGGTGATAACTCGCGAACGGTCGCATGTTAACAATAGCCGTATGTTGCATCGCGTTCAGCGCATCTAATTACCCCTACGCAGTGAATTAGAAGCGTTTATGGGAAGTGTACGGTAGTGTTTTGCCAGTAAATTCGTTTTTTGGAAAATCGAGCACTTCGGTGATAACTCGTGAAAGGTCGAATGTTAGCGTTTGCCGTATGTTGCATCGTGTTCAGCGCATCGAATTACGCCTATACAGTCAATTAGAAGCGTTTAAGGGAAGTGTACGGTAGTGTTTTGGCAGAACATTGTTTTTTTTCGAAAATCGAACAATTCGGTAATAACTCGCGAACGGTCGCATGTTAACAATAGCCGTATGTTGCATCGCGTTCAGCGCATCTAATTACCCCTACGCAGTGAATTAGAAGCGTTTATGGGAAGTGTACGGTAGTGTTTTGCCAGTAAATTCGGTTTTGGAAAATCGAGCAATTCGGTGATAACTCGCGAACGGTCGAATGTTAACAATTGCCGTATTTTGCATCGTGTTCAGCGCATCGAATTATCCCTATACACTGGATTTGAAGTGTTTAAGGGAAGTGTACGGTAGTTTTTTGGCAGAATATTGCTTTTTTCGAAAATCGAGCAATTCGGTGATAAGTCGACAGCGGTGGAATGTTAGCGTTTGCCGTATGTTGCATCTTGTTCAGCGCATCGAATTACCCCTATACAGTGAATTTGAAGCGTTTAAGGGAAGTGTACGGTAGTGTTTTGCCAGAAAATTCGTTTTTTCGAAAATCGAGTAATTCGGTGATAACTCGACAACGGTCGAATGTTAGCGTTTGCCGTATGTTGCATCGTGTTCAGCGCATCGAATTATCCCTATACACTGGATTTGAAGTGTTCAAGGGAAGTGTACGGTAGTGTTTTGGCAGAAAATTGCTTTTTTCGAAAATCGAGCAATTCGGTGATAAGTCGACAGCGGTGGAATGTTAGCGATTGCCGTATGTTACATCGTGTTCAGCGCATCGAATCACCCCTATAGAGTGCATTTGGAGCATTTAAGAGAAATGTAGGGTAGTTTTTTTGGAGGAAAACCCGTTTATGCGATATTCGTGCGTTTCACGATCAGAAAAGCACGTTTTTCACAGTCCTGACTCTTTTGATGATAACACGGGAACGGTCGAATGTTAGTCTTTGCGGTATGTTGCATCGTGTTCAGCGCATCGAATTATCCCTATACAGTGAATTAGAAGCGTTTAAGGGAAGTGTACGGTAGTGTTTTGGAAGAAAATTGTTTTTTTCGAAAATCGAGCAATTCGATGATACCTCGAGAACGGTCGAATGTTAGCGTTTGCCGTATGTTGCATCGTGTTCAGCTCATCGAATTAACCATATACAGTGAATTTCAAACGTTTAAGAGAAGTGTACGGTAGTGTTTTTGGCAGAAATGGTTTTTTTCGAAAATCGAGGAATTCGGTGATAACTCGAGAACGGTCGAATGTTAGTACTCGCCGTATGTTGCATCATGTTCAACGCATCGCATTACCCCTATGCAGTGAATTTGCAGTGGTTACGGGAAGTGTACGGTAGTGGTTGTGAAGGAAAACCCGTTAATGCGACATTCGTGCGTTTCACGGGCAGAAAAGCACGTTTTTCACAGTCCTCACTGTTTTGATCATAACTCGAGAACGATCGAATGTGAGCGTTTGCCGTATGTTGCATCGTGTTCAGCGCATCGAATTACCGCTATGGAGTGAATTTGATGCGTTTAAGGGAAGGGTACGGTAGTGTTTTGGCAGAAATTGTGTTTTTCGAAAATCCAGCAATTCGGTGATAACTCGCGAACGGTCGAATGTTAGCCTTTGCCGTATATTGCATCATGTTCAGCGCATCGAATTACCCCTATACAGTGAATTTGAAGCGTTTAAGGGAAGTGTACGGTAGTGTTGTGGCAGAAACTGTTTTTTTCGAAAATCCAGCAATTCGGTGATATCTCGCGAACGGTCGAATGTTAGCCTTTGCCGCATGTTGCATTGTGTTCAGCACATCGAATTACCCCTATACAGTGAATTTGAAGCGTTTAAGAGAAGTGTACGGTAGTGTTTTGGCAGAAATTCTTTTTTTCGAAAATCGAGCAATTCGGTGATAACTCGAGCACGGTCGAATGTTAGCGTTTGCCGTATGTTGCATCGTGTTAAGCGCATCGAATCACCCCTATCGAGTGCATTTGGAGCATTTAAGAGAAATGTAGGGTAGTTTTTTTGGAGGAAAACCCGTTTATGCGATATTCGTGCGTTTCACGATCAGAAAAGCACGTTTTTCACAGTCCTGACTCTTTTGATGATAACACGGGAACGGTCGAATGTTAGCGTTTGCCGTATGTTGCATCGTGTTCAGCTCATCGAATTAACCATATACAGTGAATTTCAAACGTTGAAGAGAAGTGTACGGTAGTGTTTTTGGCAGAAATTGTTTTTTTTCGAAAATCGAGGAATTCGGTGATAACTCGAGAACGGTCGAATGTTAGTACTCGCCGTATGTTGCATCATGTTCAACGCATCGCATTACCCCTATGCAGTGAATTTGCAGTGGTTACGGGAAGTGTACGGTAGTGGTTGTGAAGGAAAACCCGTTAATGCGACATTCGTGCGTTTCACGGGCAGAAAAGCACGTTTTTCACAGTCCTCACTGTTTTGATCATAACTCGAGAACGATCGAATGTGAGCGTTTGCCGTATGTTGCATCGTGTTCAGCGCATCGAATTACCGCTATGGAGTGAATTTGATGCGTTTAAGGGAAGGGTACGGTAGTGTTTTGGCAGAAATTGTGTTTTTCGAAAATCCAGCAATTCGGTGATAACTCGCGAACGGTCGAATGTTAGCCTTTGCCGTATATTGCATCATGTTCAGCGCATCGAATTACCCCTATACAGTGAATTTGAAGCGTTTAAGGGAAGTGTACGGTAGTGTTGTGGCAGAAACTGTTTTTTTCGAAAATCCAGCAATTCGGTGATATCTCGCGAACGGTCGAATGTTAGCCTTTGCCGCATGTTGCATTGTGTTCAGCACATCGAATTACCCCTATACAGTGAATTTGAAGCGTTTAAGAGAAGTGTACGGTAGTGTTTTGGCAGAAATTGTTTTTTTCGAAAATCGAGCAATTCGGTGATAACTCGAGCAGGGTCGAATGTTAGCGTTTGCCGTATGTTGCATCGTGTTCAGCGCATCGAATAACCCCTATACAGTCATTTTGAAGTGGTTACGGGAAGTGTACGGTAGTGTTTGTGAAGGAAAACCCGTTAATGCGACATTCGTGCGTTTCACGGGCAGAAAAGCACGTTTTTCACAGTCCTCACTGTTTTGATCATAACTCGAGAACGATCGAATGTTAGCGTTGGCCGTATGTTGCATCGTGTTCCGCTCATCGAATTAACCATCTACAGTGAATTTCAAACGTTGAAGAGAAGTGTACGGTAGTGTTTTTGGCAGAAATTGTTTTTTTTCGAAAATCGAGCAATTCGGTGATAACTCGAGAACCGTTGAATGTTAGCGCTCGCCGTATGTTGCATCGTGTTCAGTGCATCGAATTACCCCTATACAGTGAATTTGAAGCGTTTAAGAGAAGTGTACGGTAGTGTTTTGGCAGAAATTGTTTTTTTCGAAAATCGAGCAATTCGGTGATAACTCGAGCACGGTCGAATGTTAGCGTTTGCCGTATGTTGCATCGTATTCAGCGCATCGAATAACCCTATACAGTGAATTTGAAGTGGTTACGGGAAGTGTACGGTAGTGTTTTTGAAGGAAAACGCGTTAATGCGATATTCGTGCGTTTGACGGGCAGAAAAGCGCGTTTTTCACAGTCCTCACTGTTTTGATCATAACTCGAGAACCGTCTAATGTTAGCGTTTGCCGTATGTTGCATCGTGTTCAGCGCATCGAATTACCCCTATGCAGTGAATTTGAAGCGTTTAAGGGAAGTGTACGGTAGTGTTTTGGAAGAAAATTTTTTTTTTCGAAAATCGAGCAATTCGATGATAACTCGAAAACGGTCGAATGTTAGCGTTTGCCGTACGTTGGACCGTGTTCAGCCCAGCGAATTACCCCTATACAGTGAATTTGAAGCGTGCGAGGGAAGTGTACGGTGGTGTTTTGGCAGAACATTGCTTTTGTCGAAAATCGAGCCATTCGGTGATAACTCGACAGCGGTGAAATGTTAGCAATTGCCGTATGTTGCATCGTGTTCAGCGCATCGACTTACCCCTATACAGTGAATTAGAAGCGTTTAAGGGAAGTGTACGGTACTGTTTTGGCAGAAAATGGCTTTTTTCGAAAATCGAACAAATCGGTGAAAACTCGAGAGCGGTCGAATGTTAGCGAGTGCCGTATGTTGCATCGTGTTCAGCGCATCGAATTATCCCTATACACTGGATTTGAAGTGTTCAAGGGAAGTGTACGGTAGTGTTTTGGCAGAAAATTGCTTTTGTCGAAAATCGAGCAATTCGGTGCTAACTCGACAGCGGTGAAATGTTAGCAATTGCCGTATGTTGTATCGTGTTCAGCGCATCGAATTACCCCTACATAGTGAATTAGAAGCGTTTATGGGAAGTGTACGGTAGTGTTTTGCCAGAAAATTCGTTTTTTGGATAATCGAGTAATTCGGTGATAACTCGACAGCGGTGGAATGGTAGCGATCGCCGTATGTTGCATCGTGTTCAGCGCATCGAATTATCCCTATACACTGGATTTGAAGTGTTTAAGGGAAGTGTACGGTACTGTTTGGCAGAAAATTCGTTTTGTGGAAAATCGAGCACTTCGGTGATAACTCGTGAAAGGTCGAATGTTAGCGTTTGCCGTATGTCGCATCGTGTTCAGCGCATCAAATTACCCCTATACAGTGAATGAGAAGCGTTTAAGGGAAGTGTACGGTAGCGTTTTGGCAGATAATTGCTTTTTTCGAAAATCGAACAATTCGGTGATAACTCGACAACGGTCGAATGTTAGCGTTTGCCGTATGCTGCATCGAGTTCAGCGCATCGAATTATCCCTATACACTGGATTTGAAGTGTTTAAGGGAAGTGTACGGTAGTGTTTTGGCAGAAAATGGCTTCTTTCGAAAATCGAGCAATTCGGTGATAACTCGACAGCGGTGGAATGTTAGCAATTGCCGTATATTGCATCGTGTTCAGCGCCTCGACTTACCCCTATACAGTGAATTAGAAGCGTTTACGGGAAGTGTACGGTAGTGTTTTGGCAGAAAATTCGGTTTTTGGAAAATCGAGCACTTCGGTGATAACTCGTGAAAGGTCGAATGTTAGCGTTTGCCGTATGTTGCAGCGTGTTCAGCGCATCGAATAACCCCTATACAGTGATTTTGAAGTGGTTACGGGAACTGTACGGTAGTGTTTGTGAAGGAAAACCCGTTAATGCGACATTCGTGCGTTTCTCGGGCGGAAAAGCACGTTTTTCACAGTCCTCACTGTTTTGATCATAACTCGAGAACGATCGAATGTTAGCGTTTGCCGTATCTTGCTTCGTGTTCAGCGCATGGAATTGTCCCTATACACTGGATTTGAAGTGTGCAAGGGAAGTGTACGGTAGTGTTTTGGCAGAAAATGGCCTTTTTCGAAAATCGAACAAATCGGTGAAAACTCGAGAGCGGTCGAATGTTAGCGAGTGCCGTATGTTGCATCGTGTTCAGCGCATCGAATTATCCCTATACACTGGATTTGAAGTGTTTAAGGGAAGTGTACGGTACTGTTTGGCAGAAAATTCGTTTTGTGGAAAATCGAGCACTTCGGTGATAACTCGTGAAAGGTCGAATGTTAGCGTTTGCCGTATGTCGCATCGTGTTCAGGGCATCGAATTACCCCTATACAGTGAATGAGAAGCGTTCAAGGGAAGTGTACGGTAGCGTTTTGGCAGATAATTGCTTTTTTCGAAAATCGAACAATTCGGTGATAACTCGAGAGCGGTCGAATGTTAGCGAGTGCCGTATGTTGCATCGTGTTCAGCGCATCGACTTACCCCTACCGAGTGAATTTGAAGTGGTTCCGGGAAGTGTACGGTAGTGTGTTGCCAGAAAATTCGTTTTTTGGAAAATCGAGTATTCCGTTGATAAGTCGAGAACGGTCGAATGTTAGCGTTTGCCGTATGTTGCGTCGTGTTCAGCGCATCGAATTACCCCTATACAGAGAATTAGAAGCGTTTAAGAGAAGTGTACGGTAGTGTTTTGACAGAAAATTTCTTTTTTCGAAAATCGAGCAACTCGGTGATAACTCGACAGCGGTGGAATGTTAGCGATTGCCGTATGTTGCATCGTGTTCAGCGCATCGAATTACCGCTATACAGTGAATTTGAAGCGTTTAAGGGAAGTGTACGGTAGTGTTTTGCCAGAAAATTCGTTTTTTCGAAAATCGAGCAATTCGGTGATAACTCGCGAACGGTCGAATGTTAGCCTTTGCCGTATGTTGCATCGTGTTCAGCGCATCGAATTACCCCTATACAGTGAATTAGAAGCGTTTAAGGGAAGTGTACGGTAGTGTTTTGGCAGAAAATTACTTTTTTCGAAAATCGAGCAATTCGGTGATAACTCGACCGCGGTGAAATGTTAGCAATTGCCGTATGTTGCATCGTGTTCAGCGCATCGAATTACCCCTATACAGTGAATTAGAAGCGTTTAAGAGAAGTGTACGGTAGTGTTTTGGCAGAAAATGGCTTTTTTCGAAAATCGAACAATTCGGTGATAACCCGAGAGCGGTCGAATGTTAGCGAGTGCCGTATGCTGCATCGTGTTCAGCGCATCGACTTACCCCTACAGAGTGAATTTGAAGCGTTTGAGGGAAGTGTACGGTAGTGTTTTGCCAGAAAATTCGTTTTTTCGAAAATCGAGCAATTCGGTGATAACTCGCGAACGGTCGAATGTTAGCCTTTGCCGTATGTTGCATCGTGTTCAGCGCATCGAATTACCCCTATACAGTGAATTAGAAGCGTTTAAGGGAAGTGTACGGTAGTGTTTTGGCAGAAAATTACTTTTTTCGAAAATCGAGCAATTCGGTGATAACTCGACCGCGGTGAAATGTTAGCAATTGCCGTATGTTGCATCGTGTTCAGCGCATCGAATTACCCCTATACAGTGAATTAGAAGCGTTTAAGAGAAGTGTACGGTAGTGTTTTGGCAGAAAATTACTTTTTTCGAAAATCGAGCAACTCGGTGATAACTCGACAGCGGTGGAATGTTAGCGAGTGCCGTATGTTGCATCGTGTTCAGCGCATCGACTTACCCCTACCGAGTGAATTTGAAGTGGTTCCGGGAAGTGTGCGGTAGTGTTTTGCCAGAAAATTCGTTTTTTCGAAAATCGAGCAATTCGGTGATAACTCGACAACGGTCGAATGTTAGCGTTTGCCGTATGTTGCATCGTGTTCAGCGCATCGAATTACCCCTACACAGTGAATTAGAAGCGTTTATGGGAAGTGTACGGTAGTGTTTTGCCAGTAAATTCGTTTTTTGGAAAATCGAGTAATTCGGTAATAACTCGACAACGGTCGAATGTTAGCGTTTGCCGTATGTTGCATCGAGTTCAGCGCATCGAATTATCCCTATACACTGGATTTGAAGTGTTTAAGGGAAGTGTACGGTAGTGTTTTGGCAGAAAATGGCTTCTTTCGAAAATCGAGCAATTCGGTGATAACTCGACAGCGGTGGAATGTTAGCAATTGCCGTATATTGCATCGTGTTCAGCGCCTCGACTTACCCCTATACAGTGAATTAGACGCGTTTAAGGGAAGTGTACGGTAGTGTTTTGACAGAAAATTTCTTTTTTCGAAAATCGAGCAACTCGGTGATAACTCGACAGCGGTGGAATGTTAGCGATTGCCGTATGTTGCATCGTGTTCAGCGCATCGAATTACCCCTACACAGTGAATTAGGAGCGTTTATGGGAAGTGTACGGTAGTGTTTTGCCAGAAAATTCGTTTTTTCGAAAATCGAGTAATTCGGTGATAACTCGTGAAAGGTCGAATGTTAGCGTTTGCCGTCTGTTGCATCGTGTTCAGCGCATCGAATTACCCCTATACAGTAAATTAGAAGCGTTTAAGGGAAGTGTACGGTAGTGTTTTGGCAGAAAATTGCTTTTTTCGAAAATCGAGCAATTCGGTGATAAGTCGACAGCGGTGGAATGTTAGCGATTGCCGTATGTTACATCGTGTTCAGCGCATCGAATCACCCCTATAGAGTGCATTTGGAGCATTTAAGAGAAATGTAGGGTAGTTTTTTTGGAGGAAAACCCGTTTATGCGATATTCGTGCGTTTCACGATCAGAAAAGCACGTTTTTCACAGTCCTGACTCTTTTGATGATAACACGGGAACGGTCGAATGTTAGCGTTTGCCGTATGTTGCATCGTGTTCAGCTCATCGAATTAACCATATACAGTGAATTTCAAACGTTGAAGAGAAGTGTACGGTAGTGTTTTTGGCAGAAATTGTTTTTTTTCGAAAATCGAGGAATTCGGTGATAACTCGAGAACGGTCGAATGTTAGTACTCGCCGTATGTTGCATCATGTTCAACGCATCGCATTACCCCTATGCAGTGAATTTGCAGTGGTTACGGGAAGTGTACGGTAGTGGTTGTGAAGGAAAACCCGTTAATGCGACATTCGTGCGTTTCACGGGCAGAAAAGCACGTTTTTCACAGTCCTCACTGTTTTGATCATAACTCGAGAACGATCGAATGTGAGCGTTTGCCGTATGTTGCATCGTGTTCAGTGCATCGAATTACCGCTATGGAGTGAATTTGATGCGTTTAAGGGAAGGGTACGGTAGTGTTTTGGCAGAAATTGTGTTTTTCGAAAATCCAGCAATTCGGTGATAACTCGCGAACGGTCGAATGTTAGCCTTTGCCGTATATTGCATCATGTTCAGCGCATCGAATTACCCCTATACAGTGAATTTGAAGCGTTTAAGGGAAGTGTACGGTAGTGTTGTGGCAGAAACTGTTTTTTTCGAAAATCCAGCAATTCGGTGATATCTCGCGAACGGTCGAATGTTAGCCTTTGCCGCATGTTGCATTGTGTTCAGCACATCGAATTACCCCTATACAGTGAATTTGAAGCGTTTAAGAGAAGTGTACGGTAGTGTTTTGGCAGAAATTGTTTTTTTCGAAAATCGAGCAATTCGGTGATAACTCGAGCACGGTCGAATGTTAGCGTTTGCCGTATGTTGCATCGTGTTCAGCGCATCGAATAACCCCTATACAGTCATTTTGAAGTGGTTACGGGAAGTGTACGGTAGTGTTTGTGAAGGAAAACCCGTTAATGCGACATTCGTGCGTTTCACGGGCAGAAAAGCACGTTTTTCACAGTCCTCACTGTTTTGATCATAACTCGAGAACGATCGAATGTTAGCGTTGGCCGTATGTTGCATCGTGTTCCGCTCATCGAATTAACCATCTACAGTGAATTTCAAACGTTGAAGAGAAGTGTACGGTAGTGTTTTTGGCAGAAATTGTTTTTTTTCGAAAATCGAGCAATTCGGTGATAACTCGAGAACCGTTGAATGTTAGCGCTCGCCGTATGTTGCATCGTGTTCAGTGCATCGAATTACCCCTATACAGTGAATTTGAAGCGTTTAAGAGAAGTGTACGGTAGTGTTTTGGCAGAAATTGTTTTTTTCGAAAATCGAGCAATTCGGTGATAACTCGAGCACGGTCGAATGTTAGCGTTTGCCGTATGTTGCATCGTATTCAGCGCATCGAATAACCCTATACAGTGAATTTGAAGTGGTTACGGGAAGTGTACGGTAGTGTTTTTGAAGGAAAACGCGTTAATGCGATATTCGTGCGTTTGACGGGCAGAAAAGCGCGTTTTTCACAGTCCTCACTGTTTTGATCATAACTCGAGAACCGTCTAATGTTAGCGTTTGCCGTATGTTGCATCGTGTTCAGCGCATCGAATTACCCCTATGCAGTGAATTTGAAGCGTTTAAGGGAAGTGTACGGTAGTGTTTTGGAAGAAAATTTTTTTTTTCGAAAATCGAGCAATTCGATGATAACTCGAAAACGGTCGAATGTTAGCGTTTGCCGTACGTTGGACCGTGTTCAGCCCAGCGAATTACCCCTATACAGTGAATTTGAAGCGTGCGAGGGAAGTGTACGGTGGTGTTTTGGCAGAACATTGCTTTTGTCGAAAATCGAGCCATTCGGTGATAACTCGACAGCGGTGAAATGTTAGCAATTGCCGTATGTTGCATCGTGTTCAGCGCATCGACTTACCCCTATACAGTGAATTAGAAGCGTTTAAGGGAAGTGTACGGTACTGTTTTGGCAGAAAATGGCTTTTTTCGAAAATCGAACAAATCGGTGAAAACTCGAGAGCGGTCGAATGTTAGCGAGTGCCGTATGTTGCATCGTGTTCAGCGCATCGAATTATCCCTATACACTGGATTTGAAGTGTTCAAGGGAAGTGTACGGTAGTGTTTTGGCAGAAAATTGCTTTTGTCGAAAATCGAGCAATTCGGTGATAACTCGACAGCGGTGAAATGTTAGCAATTGCCGTATGTTGTATCGTGTTCAGCGCATCGAATTACCCCTACATAGTGAATTAGAAGCGTTTATGGGAAGTGTACGGTAGTGTTTTGCCAGAAAATTCGTTTTTTGGATAATCGAGTAATTCGGTGATAACTCGACAGCGGTGGAATGGTAGCGATCGCCGTATGTTGCATCGTGTTCAGCGCATCGAATTATCCCTATACACTGGATTTGAAGTGTTTAAGGGAAGTGTACGGTACTGTTTGGCAGAAAATTCGTTTTGTGGAAAATCGAGCACTTCGGTGATAACTCGTGAAAGGTCGAATGTTAGCGTTTGCCGTATGTCGCATCGTGTTCAGCGCATCAAATTACCCCTATACAGTGAATGAGAAGCGTTTAAGGGAAGTGTACGGTAGCGTTTTGGCAGATAATTGCTTTTTTCGAAAATCGAACAATTCGGTGATAACTCGAGAGCGGTCGAATGTTAGCGTTTGCCGTATGTTGCATCGCGTTCAGCGCATCGAATTACCCCTACATAGTGAATTAGAAGCGTTTATGGGAAGTGTACGGTAGTGTTTTGCCAGAAAATTCGTTTTTTGGAAAATCGAGTATTCCGTTGATAAGTCGAGAACGGTCGAATGTTAGCGTTTGCCGTATGTTGCGTCGTGTTCAGCGCATCGAATTACCCCTATACAGTAAATTAGAAGCGTTTAAGGAAAGTGTGCGGTAGTGTTTTGGCAGAAAATTCGTTTTTTGGAAAATCGAGTAATTCGGTGATAACTCGACAACGGTCGAATGTTAGCGTTTGCCGTATGTTGCATCGTGTTCAGCGCATCGAATTATCCCTATACACTGGATTTGAAGTGTTCAAGGGAAGTGTACGGTAGTGTTTTGGCAGAAAATTGCTTTTGTGGAAAATCGAGCAATTCCGTGATAACTCGACAGCACTGGAATGTTAGCGATTTCCGTATGTTGCATCGTGTTCAGTGCATCGAATTACCCCTATACAGTGAATTTGAAGCGTTTAAGGGAAGTGTACGGTAGTGTTTCGCCAGAAAATTCGTTTTTTCGAAAATCGAGCAATTCGGTGATAACTCGCGAACGGTCGAATGTTAACAATTGCCGTATGTTACATCGTGTTCAGCGCATCGAATTATCCCTATACACTGGATTTGAAGTGTTTAAGGGAAGTGTACGGTAGTGTTTTTGAAGGAAAACCCGTTAATGCGATATTCGTGCGTTTCTCGGGCAGAAAAGCACGTTTTTCACAGTCCTCACTGTTTTGATCATAACTCGAGAACGGTCGAATGTTAGTGCCCGCCGTATGTTACATCGTGTTCGGCGCCTCGAATGACCCCTATGCAGTGAATTTAAAGCGTTTAAGGGAAATGTACGGTAGTGTTTTGGATGAAAATTGTTTTTTTCGAACATCGAGCAATTCGATGATTACTCGAGAACGGTCGAATGTTAGCTTTTGTCGTATGTTGCATCGTGTTCAGCTCATCGAATTAATCATATACAGTGAATTTCAAACGTTTAAGAGAAGTGTACGGTAGTGTTTTTGGCAGAAATGGTTTTTTTCGAAAATCGAGGAATTCGGTGATAACTCGAGAACGGTCGAATGTTAGCGTTTGCCGTATGTTGCATCGTGTTCAGCGCATCGAATTACCCCTATAGACTGGATTTGAAGTGTTTAAGGGAAGTGTACGGTAGTGTTTTTGAAGGAAAACCCGTTAATGCGATATTCCTGCGTTTCACGGGCAGAAAAGCACGTTTTTCACAGTCCTCACTCTTTTGATCATAACTCGAGAACGGTCGAATGTTAGCTTTTGTCGTATGTTGCATCGTGTTCAGCTCATCGAATTAATCATATACAGCGAATTTCAAACGTTTAAGAGAAGTGTACGGTAGTGTTTTTGGCAGAAATGGGTTTTTTCGAAAATCGAGGAATTCGGTGATAACTCGAGAACGGTCGAATGTTAGTACTCGCCGTAAGTTGCATCATGTTCAACGCATCGCATTACCCCTATGCAGTAAATTTGAAGTGGTTACGGGAAGTGTACGGTAGTGTTTTTGAAGGAAAACCCGTTAATGCGATATTCGTGCGTTTCACGCGCAGAAAAGCACGTTTTTCACAGTCCTCACTGTTTTGATCATAATCGAGAGCGGTCGAAAGTTACCGTTTGCCGTATATTGCATCGTGTTCAGCGCATCGAATTACCCCTATGCAGTGAATTTGAAGCGTTTAAGGGAAGTGTACGGTAGTGTTTTGGCAGAACAATGCTTTTTTCGAAAATCGAGCAATTCGGTGATAACTCGCGAACGGTCGAATGTTAGCGTTTGCCGTATGTTGCATCGTGTTCAGCGCATCGAATTACCCCTATAGACTGGATTTGAAGTGTTTAAGGGAAGTGTACGGTAGTGTTTTGCCAGAAAATTCGTTTTCTCGAAAATCGAGCAATTCCGTGATAACTTGCGAACGATCGAATGTTAGCGTTTGCCGTATGTTGCATCGTGTTCAGCGCATCGAATTATCCCTATACACTGGATTTGAAGTGTTCAAGGGAAGTGTACGGTAGTGTTTTGACAGAAAATTGCTTTTGTGGAAAATCGAGCAATTCCGTGATAACTCGACAGCACTGGAATGTTAGCGATTTCCGTATGTTGCATCGTGATCAGTGCATCGAATTACCCCTATACAGTGAATTTGAAGCGTTTAAGGGAAGTGTACGGTAGTGTTTTGCCAGAAAATTCGTTTTTTCGAAAATCGAGCAATTCGGTGATAACTCCAGAACGGTCGAATGTTAGTGTTTGCCGTATGTTGCATTGTGTTCAGCACATCGAATTATCGCTATACAATGAACTTGAAGCGTTTAAGAGAGGTGTACGGTAGTGTTTTGGAAGAAAATTTTTTTTTCGAAAATCGAGCAATTCGATGATAACTCGAGAACGGTCCAATGTTAGCGTTTGCCGTATGTTGCATCGTGTTCAGCGCATCGAATAACCCCTATACAGTGATTTTGAAGTGGTTACGGGAAGTGTACGGTAGTGTTTGTGAAGGAAAACCCGTTAATGCGACATTCGTGCGTTTCACGGGCAGAAAAGCTCGTTTTTCACAGTCCTCACTGTTTTGATCATAACTCGAGAACGATCGAATCTGAGCGTTTGCCGTATATTGCATCATGTTCAGCGCATCGAATTACCCCTATACAGTGAATTTGAAGCGTTTAAGGGAAGTGTACGGTAGTGTTGTGGCAGAAACTGTTTTTTTCGAAAATCGAGCAATTCGATGATAACTCGCGAACGGTCTAATCTTAGCGTTTGCCGTATGTTGCATCATTTTCAGGGCTTCGAATTACCCCTTTACAGTGGAGTTGAAGTGGTTACGGGAAGTGTACGGTAGTGTTTTAGCAGAAACTTGTTTTTTTCGAAAATCGAGCAATTCGGTGATAGCTCAAGAACGGTCGAATGTTAGTGTTTGCCGTATGTTGCATTGTGTTCAGCACATCGAATTATCGCTATACAATGAACTTGAAGCGTTTAAGAGAGGTGTACGGTAGTGTTTTGGAAGAAAAATTTTTTTTCGAAAATCGAGCAATTCGATGATAACTCGAGAACGGTCGAATGTTAGCTTTTGTGGTATTTTGCATCGTGTTCAGCTCATCGAATTAATCATATACAGTGAATTTCAAACGTTTACGAGGAGTGTACGGTAGTGTTTTTGGCAGAAATGGTTTTTTTCGAAAATCGAGGAATTCGGTGGTAACTCGAGAACGGTCGAATGTTAGTACTCGCCGTATGTTGCATCATGTTCAACGCATCGCATTACCCCTATGCAGTGAATTTGAAGTGGTTACGGGAAGTGTACGGTAGTGTTTTTGAACGAAAACGCGTTAATGCGATATTCGTGCGTTTCACGGGCACAAACGCACGTTTTTCACAGTCCTCACTATTTTGATCATAACTCGAGAACCGTCGAATGTTAGCGTTTGCCGTATGTTGCATCGTGTTCAGCGCATCGAATAACCCCTATACAGTGATTTTGAAGTGGTTACGGGAAGTGTACGGTAGTGTTTGTGAAGGAAAACCCGTTAATGCGACATTCGTGCGTTTCACGGGCAGAAAAGCACGTTTTTCACAGTCCTCACTGTTTTGATCATAACTCGAGAACGATCGAATGTGAGCGTTTGCCGTATGTTGCATCGTGTTCAGCGCATCGAATTACCCCTATGGAGTGAATTTGATGCGTTTAAGGGAAGGGTACGGTAGTGTTTTGGCAGAAACTTGTTTTTTTCGAAAATCGAGCAATTCGGTGATAGCTCAAGAACGGTCGAATGTTAGTGTTTGCCGTATATTGCATTGTGTTCAGCACATCGAATTACCCCTATACAGTGAATTTGAAGCGTGTAAGAGAAGTGTACGGTAGTGTTTTGGCAGAAATTGTTTTTTTCGAAAATCGAGCAATTCGGTGATAACTCGAGACCGGTCGAATGTTAGCGCTCGCCGTATGTTGCATCGTATTCAGCGCATCGAATTACCCCTATACAGTGAATTTGAAGCGTTTAAGGGAAGTGTACGGTAGTGTTGTGGCAGAAACTGTTTGTTTCGAAAATCCAGCAATTCGGTGATAACTCGCGAACGGTCGAATGTTAGCCTTTGCCGTATGTTGCATCATGTTCAGCGCATCGAACTCCCCCTATACAGTGAATTTGAAGTGGTTACGGGAAGTGTGCGGTAGTGTTTTTGTAGTAAAACCCGTTAATGCGACATCCGTGCGTTTCACGGGCAGAAAACCACGGTTTTCACAGTCCTCACTGTTTTGATCATAATCGAGAGCGGTCGAATGTTACCGTTTGCCGTATCTTGCATCGTGCTCAGCGCATGGAATTACCCCTATGGAGTGAATTTGAAGCGTTTAAGGGAAGTGTACGGTAGTGTTTTGGAAGAAAATTGTTTTTTTCGAAAATCGAGCAATTCGATGATAACTCGAGAACGGTCGAATGTTAGCGTTTACCTTATGTTAGATCGTATTCACCACTGCGAATTACCCCTATTCAGTGAATTTGGAGTGGTTACGGGAAGTGTACGGTAGTGTTTTTGAAGGAAAACCCGTTAATGCGATATTCCTGCGTTTCACGGGCAGAAAAGCACGTTTTTCACAGTCCTCACTGTTTTGATCATAACTCGAGAACGGTCGAATGGTAGCTTTTGTCGTATGTTGCATCGTGTTCAGCTCATCGAATTAATCATATACAGCGAATTTCAAACGTTTAAGAGAAGTGTACGGTAGTGTTTTTGGGCAGAAATGGGTTTTTTCGAAAATCGAGGAATTCGGTGATAACTCGAGAACGGTCGAATGTTAGTACTCGCCGTATGTTGCATCATGTTCAACGCATCGCATTACCCCTATGCAGTGAATTTGAAGTGGTTACGGGAAGTGTACGGTAATGTTTTTGAAGGAAAACCCGTTAATGCGATATTCGTGCGTTTCACGCGCAGAAAAGCACGTTTTTCACAGTCCTCACTGTTTTGATCATAATCGAGAGCGGTCGAAAGTTACGGTTTGCCGTATATTGCATCGTGTTCAGCGCGTCGAATTACCCCTATGCAGTGAATTTGAAGCGTTTAAGGGAAGTGTACGGTAGCGTTTTGGCAGAACAATGCTTTTTTCGAAAATCGAGCAATTCGACGATAACTCAAGAACGGTCGAATATTAGCGTTTGCCATATGTTGTTTCATGCTCCGCTCTTCGAATTACCCCTATACAGTGACTTTAAAGCGTTTAAGAGAAGTGTACGGTAGTGTTCTGGCAGAAAATTTTTTTTTCGAAAATCGAGCAATTCGGTGATAGCTCGAGAACGGTGGAATGTCTGCGTTTGCCGTATGTTGCATCGTGTTCAGCACATCGCATGCCCCCTATGCAGTGAGTTTAAAGTGTTTAAGGGAAGTGTACAGTAGTGTTTTTGAAGGAAAACCCGTTAATGCGATATTCGTGCGTTTCACGGGCAGAAAAGCACGTTTTTCACAGTCCTCACTGTTTTGATCATAACTCGAGAACGATCGAATGTTAGCGTTTGCCGTATCTTGCTTCGTGTTCAGCGCATGGAGTTACCCCTACGGAGTGAATTGGAAGCGTTTAAGGGAAGTGTACGGTAGTGTTTTGGAAGAAAATTGTTTTTTTCGAAAATCGAGCAATTCGACGATAACTCGTGAATGGTCGAATGTACGCGTTTGCCGTGTTTTGCATCGTGTTGAGCGCATCGAATTACTCCTCCACAGTGAGTGTGAAGTGTATAAGGGATGTGTACGGTAGTGTTTTCGAAGGATAACCCGTTTATGCCATATTCGTGCGTTTCACGGACAGAAAAGCACGTCGTTCACAGTCCGCGATTTTTCGATGACTTGGGAACGGTCGAGTGGTAGCGTTTGTCGTGACTTGCATTATGTTCAGCATATCGAATTAGCCCTATCCAGTGAATTTGAAGCGTTTCAGGGAAGTGAACGGTCGTGTTTTGCAGAAAATTGGTTTTTTCGAAAATCGAGCAATTCGACGATAACTCAAGAACGGTCGAATATTAGCCTTTGCCATATGTTGTACCATGTTCCGCTCTTCGAATTACCCCTATACAGTGAATTTGAAGTGGTCAAGGGAAATGTACGGTAGTCTTTTGGCAGAAATTTTTTTTTTCGAAAATCGAGCAATTCGATGATAACTCGCGAACGGTCGAATGTTAGCGTTTGCGGTATGTTGCATCATGTTCAGGGCATCGAATTATCCCTTTACAGTGGATTTGAAGTGGTTACGGGAAGTGTACGGTAGTGTTTTTGAAGGAAAACCCGTTAATGCGATATTCGTGCGTTTCACGGGCAGAAAAGCACGTTTTTCCCAGTCCTCACTGTTTTGATCATAACTCGACAACGATCGAATGTTAGCGTTTGCCGTATGTTGCATCGTGTTCGGCGCATCGAATTACCCCTACACAGTAAATTTGAAGCGTTTAAGGGAAGTGTACGGTAGTGTTTTTGGCAGAAATTGGTGTTTTTGAAAATCGAGCAATTCGATGATACCTCGAGAACGGTCGAATGTTAGTACTCGCCGTATGTTGCATCATGTTCAACGCATCGCATTACCCCTATGCAGTGAATTTGAAGTGGTTACGGGAAGTGTACGGTAGTGTTTTTGAAGGAAAACCCGTTAATGCGATCTTCGTGCGTTTCACGCGCAGAAAAGCACGTTTTTCACAGTCCTCACTGTTTTGATCATAATCGAGAGCGGTCGAATGTTACCGTTTGCCGTATATTGCATCGTGTTCAGCGCATCGAATTACCCCCATGGAGTGAATTTGAAGCGTTTAAGGGAAGTGTACGGTAGTGTTTTTGGCAGAAATGGGTTTTTTCGAAAATCGAGGAATTCGGTGATAACTCGAGAACGGTCGAATGTTAGTACTCGCCGTATGTTGCATCATGTTCAACGCATCGCATTACCCCTATGCAGTGAATTTGAAGTGGTTACAGGAAGTGTACGGTAGTGTTTTTGAAGGAAAACCCGTTAATGCGATATTCGTGCGTTTCACGCGCAGAAAAGCACGTTTTTCACAGTCCTCACTGTTTTGATCATAATCGAGAGCGGTCGAATGTTACCGTTTGCCGTATATTGCATCGTGTTCAGCGCATCGAATTACCCCCATGCAGTGAATTTGAAGCGTTTAAGGGAAGTGTACGGTAGTGTTTTTGGCAGAAATTGTTTTTTTCGAAAATCGAGCAATTCGATGATAACTCGCGAACGGTCGAATATTAGCGCTCGTCGTATGTTGCATCGTGTTCAGCGCATCGAATTACCCCTACACAGTGAATTTGAAGCGTTTAAGAGAAGTGTACGGTAGTGTTTTGGCAGAAACTTGTTTTTTTCGAAAATCGAACAAGTCGATGATACCTCGAGAACCGTCGAATGTTAGCGTTTGCCGTATGCTGCATCGTGTTCAGCACAGCGAATTACCCCTATACAGTGAATTTGAAGTGGTTACGGGAAGTGTACGGTAGTGTCTTTGAAGGAAAACCCGTTAATGCGATCTTCGTGCGTTTCACGCGCAGAAAAGCACGTTTTTCACAGTCCTCACTGTTTTGATCATAATCGAGAACGGTCGAATGTTACCGTTTGCCGTATATTGCATCGTGTTCACCGCATCGAATTACCCCTATGCAGTGAATTTGAAGGGTTTAAGGGAAGTGTACGGTAGTGTTTTTGGCAGAAATTGTTTTTTTCGAAAATCGAGCAATTCGATGATAACTCGCGAACGATCGAATCTTAGCATTTGCCGTATGTTGCATCATGTTCAAGGCATCGAGATACCCCTTTACAGTGGATTGGAAGTGGTTACGGGAAGTGTACGGTAGTGTTTTCGAAGGAAAACCCGTTAATACGATATTCGTGCGTTTCACGGGCAGAAAAGCACGTTTTTCCCAATCCTCACTGTTTTGATCATAACTCGAGAACGGTCGAATGTTAGATTTTGTCGTATGTTGCATCGTGTTCAGCTCATCGAATTAATCATATACAGCGAATTTCAAACGTTTAAGAGAAGTGTACGGTAGTGTTTTTGGCAGAAATGGGTTTTTTCGAAAATCGAGGAATTCGGTGATAACTCGAGAACGGTCGAATGTTAGTACTCGCCGTATGTTGCATCATGTTCAACGCATGGCATTACCCCTATGCAGTGAATTTGAAGTGGTTACAGGAAGTGTACGGTAGTGTTTTTGAAGGAAAACCCGTTAATGCGATATTCGTGCGTTTCACGCGCAGAAAAGCACGTTTTTCACAGTCCTCACTGTTTTGATCATAATCGAGAGCGGTCGAATGTTACCGTTTGCCGTATATTGCATCGTGTTCAGCGCATCGAATTACCCCCATGCAGTGAATTTGAAGCGTTTAAGGGAAGTGTACGGTAGTGTTTTTGGCAGAAATTGTTTTTTTCGAAAATCGAGCAATTCGATGATAACTCGCGAACGGTCGAATGTTGCATCGTGTTCAGCGCATCGAATTACCCCTACACAGTGAATTTGAAGCGTTTAAGAGAAGTGTACGGTAGTGTTTTGGCAGAAACTTGTTTTTTTCGAAAATCGAACAAGTCGATGATACCTCGAGAACCGTCGAATGTTAGCGTTTGCCGTATGCTGCATCGTGTTCAGTACAGCGAATTACCCCTATACAGTGAATTTGAAGTGGTTACGGGAAGTGTACGGTAGTGTCTTTGAAGGAAAACCCGTTAATGCGATCTTCGTGCGTTTCACGGGCAGAAAATCACGTTTTTCACAGTCCTCGCTGTTTTGATCATAATCGAGAACGGTCGAATGTTAGCATTTGCCGTATGTTGCATCGTGTTCAGCTCATCGAATTAACCTTATACAGTGAATTTCAAACGTTGAAGAGAAGTGTACGGTAGTGCTTTGGAAGAAATTGTTTTTTTCGAAAATCGAGCAATTCGCTGATTTCTCGAGAACGGTGGAATGTTCGCATTTGCTGTATCTTGCATCGTGTTCAGCACATCGACGTACCCTTATACAGTAAATTTGAAGTGGTTAAGGGAAATGTACGGTAGTGTTTTGGCAGAATTCGGTTTTTTCGAAAATCGAGCAATTCTGTGATAACTCGAGCACGGTCGAATGTTAGCGTTTACCTTATGTCAGATCGTATTCACCACTGCGAATTAGCCCTATACAGTGAATTTGAAGCGTGTGAAGGAAGTGTACGGTAGTGTTTTTTTCGAAAATGGAGCAATTCGGTGATAACTCGAGAACGGTCGAATGTTAGTGCTCGCCGTATGTGGCATCGTGTTCAGCGCATCGAATTACCTCTATATAGTCAATTTGAAGCGTTTTCGAGAAGTGTACGGTAGTGTTTTTGGCAGAAATTGTTTTTTTCGAAAATCGAGCAATTCGATGATAACTCGCGAACGGTCGAATGTTAGCGTTTGCGGTATGTTGCATCATGTTCAGGGCATCGAATTATCCCTTTACAGTGGATTTGAAGTGGTTACGGGAAGTGTACGGTAGTGTTTTTGAAGGAAAACCCGTTAATGCGATATTCGTGCGTTTCACGGGCAGAAAAGCACGTTTTTCACAGTCCTCACTGTTTTGATCATAACTCGAGAACGATCGAATGTTAGCGTTTGCCGTACCTTGCTTCGTGTTCAGCGCATGGAATTATCCCTACGGAGTGAATTGGAAGCGTTTAAGGGAAGTGTACGGTAGTGTTTTGGAAGAAAATTGTTTTTTTCGAAAATCGAGCAATTCGATGATACCTCGAGAACGGTCGAATGTTAGCGTTTGCCGTATGTTGCATTGTGTTCAGCACGTCGAATTCCCCCTATACAGTGAATTTGAAGCGTTTAAGAGAAGGGTACGGTAGTGTTTTGGCAGAAACTTGTTTTTTTCGAAAATCGAGCAATTCGGTGATAGCTCAAGAACGGTCGAATGTTAGTGTTTGCCGTATATTGCATTGTGTTCAGCACATCGAATTACCCCTATACAGTGAATTTGAAGCGTGTAAGAGAAGTGTACGGTAGTGTGTTGGCAGAAATTGTTTTTTTCGAAAATCGAGCAATTCGGTGATAACTCGAGACCGGTCGAATGTTAGCGCTCGCCGTATGTTGCATCGTATTCAGCGCATCGAATTACCCCTATACAGTGAATTTGAAGCGTTTAAGGGAAGTGTACGGTAGTGTTGTGGCAGAAACTGTTTGTTTCGAAAATCCAGCAATTCGGTGATAACTCGCGAACGGTCGAATGTTAGCCTTTGCCGTATGTTGCATCATGTTCAGCGCATCGAACTCCCCCTATACAGTGAATTTGAAGTGGTTACGGGAAGTGTGCGGTAGTGTTTTTGTAGTAAAACCCGTTAATGCGACATTCGTGCGTTTCACGGGCAGAAAAGCACGTTTTTCACAGTCCTCACTGTTTTGATCATAATCGAGAGCGGTCGAATGTTACCGTTTGCCGTATCTTGCATCGTGCTCAGCGCATGGAATTACCCCTATGGAGTGAATTTGAAGCGTTTAAGGGAAGTGTACGGTAGTGTTTTGGAAGAAAATTGTTTTTTTCGAAAATCGAGCAATTCGATGATAACTCGAGAACGGTCGAATGTTAGCGTTTACCTTATGTTAGATCGTATTCACCACTGCGAATTACTCCTATTCAGTGAATTTGGAGTGGTTACGGGAAGTGTACGGTAGTGTTTTTGAAGGAAAACCCGTTAATGCGACATTCGTGCGTTTCACGGGCAGAAAAGCACGTTTTTCACAGTCCTCACTGTTTTGATCATAACTCGAGAACGGTCGAATGGTAGCTTTTGTCGTATGTTGCATCGTGTTCAGCTCATCGAATTAATCATATACAGCGAATTTCAAACGTTTAAGAGAAGTGTACGGTAGTGTTTTTGGGCAGAAATGGGTTTTTTCGAAAATCGAGGAATTCGGTGATAACTCGAGAACGGTCGAATGTTAGTACTCGCCGTATGTTGCATCATGTTCAACGCATCGCATTACCCCTATGCAGTGAATTTGAAGTGGTTACGGGAAGTGTACGGTAATGTTTTTGAAGGAAAACCCGTTAATGCGATATTCGTGCGTTTCACGCGCAGAAAAGCACGTTTTTCACAGTCCTCACTGTTTTGATCATAATCGAGAGCGGTCGAAAGTTACGGTTTGCCGTATATTGCATCGTGTTCAGCGCGTCGAATTACCCCTATGCAGTGAATTTGAAGCGTTTAAGGGAAGTGTACGGTAGTGTTTTGGCAGAACAATGCTTTTTTCGAAAATCGAGCAATTCGGTGATAACTCGCGAACGGTCGAATGTTAGCGTTTCCCGTATGTTGCATCGTGTTCAGCGCATCGAATTACCCCTATACACTGGATTTGAAGTGTTTAAGGGAAGTGTACGGTAGTGTTTTGGCAGAACAATGCTTTTTTCGAAAATCGAGCAATTCGGTGATAACTCGCGAACGGTCGAATGTTAACAATTGCCGTATTTTGCATCGTGTTCAGCGCATGGAATTATCCCTATACACTGGATTTGAAGTGTTTAAGGGAAGTGTACTGTAGTGTTTTGGCAGAAATTGTTTTTTTCGAAAATCGAGCAATTCGCTGATTTCTCGAGAACGGTGGAATGTTCGCATTTGCCGGATCTTGCATCGTGTTCAGCACATCGACGTACCCTTATACAGTAAATTTGAAGTGGTTAAGGGAAATGTACGGTAGTGTTTTGACAGAAAGTTGGTTTTTTCGAAAATCGAGCAATTCGACGATAACTCAAGAACGGTCGAATATTAGCGTTTGCCATATGTTGTATCATGCTCCGCTCTTCGAATTACCCCTATACAGTGACTTTAAAGCGTTTAAGAGAAGTGTACGGTAGTGTTCTGGCAGAAAATTTTTTTTTCGAAAATCGAGCAATTCGGTGATAGCTCGAGAACGGTGGAATGTCTGCGTTTGCCGTATGTTGCATCGTGTTCAGCACATCGCATGCCCCCTATGCAGTGAGTTTAAAGTGTTTAAGGGAAGTGTACAGTAGTGTTTTTGAAGGAAAACCCGTTAATGCGATATTCGTGCGTTTCACGGGCAGAAAAGCACGTTTTTCACAGTCCTCACTGTTTTGATCATAACTCGAGAACGATCGAATGTTAGCGTTTGCCGTATCTTGCTTCGTGTTCAGCGCATGGAGTTACCCCTACGGAGTGAATTGGAAGCGTTTAAGGGAAGTGTACGGTAGTGTTTTGGAAGAAAATTGTTTTTTTCGAAAATCGAGCAATTCGACGATAACTCGTGAATGGTCGAATGTACGCGTTTGCCGTGTTTTGCATCGTGTTGAGCGCATCGAATTACTCCTCCACAGTGAGTGTGAAGTGTATAAGGGATGTGTACGGTAGTGTTTTCGAAGGATAACCCGTTTATGCCATATTCGTGCGTTTCACGGACAGAAAAGCACGTCGTTCACAGTCCGCGATTTTTCGATGACTTGGGAACGGTCGAGTGGTAGCGTTTGTCGTGACTTGCATTATGTTCAGCATATCGAATTAGCCCTATCCAGTGAATTTGAAGCGTTTCAGGGAAGTGAACGGTCGTGTTTTGCAGAAAATTGGTTTTTTCGAAAATCGAGCAATTCGACGATAACTCAAGAACGGTCGAATATTAGCCTTTGCCATATGTTGTACCATGTTCCGCTCTTCGAATTACCCCTATACAGTGCATTTGAAGTGGTCAAGGGAAATGTACGGTAGTCTTTTGGCAGAAATTTTTTTTTTCGAAAATCGAGCAATTCGGTGATAGCTCGAGAACGGTCGAATGTTAGCGTTTGCCGTATGTTGCACCGTGTTCAGCTCATCGAATTAACCTTATACAGTGATCTTCAAACGTTGAAGAGAAGTGTACGGTAGTGTTTTTTTCGAAAATGGAGCAATTCGGTGATAACTCGAGAACGGTCGAATGTTAGTACTCGCCGTATGTGGCATCGTGTTCAGCGCATCGAATTACCTCTATATAGTCAATTTGAAGCGTTTTCGAGAAGTGTACGGTAGTGTTTTTGGCAGAAATTGTTTTTTTCGAAAATCGAGCAATTCGATGATAACTCGCGAACGGTCGAATGTTAGCGTTTGCGGTATGTTGCATCATGTTCAGGGCATCGAATTATCCCTTTACAGTGGATTTGAAGTGGTTACGGGAAGTGTACGGTAGTGTTTTTGAAGGAAAACCCGTTAATGCGATATTCGTGCGTTTCACGGGCAGAAAAGCACGTTTTTCCCAGTCCTCACTGTTTTGATCATAACTCGACAACGATCGAATGTTAGCGTTTGCCGTATATTGCATCGTGTTCGGCGCATCGAATTACCCCTACACAGTAAATTTGAAGCGTTTAAGGGAAGTGTACGGCAGTGTTTTTGGCAGAAATTGGTGTTTTTGAAAATCGAGCAATTCGATGATACCTCGAGAACGGTCGAATGTTAGTACTCGCCGTATGTTGCATCATGTTCAACGCATCGCATTACCCCTATGCAGTGAAATTGAAGTGGTTACGGGAAGTGTACAGTAGTGTTTTTGAAGGAAAACCCGTTAATGCGATATTCGTGCGTTTCACGCGCAGAAAAGCACGTTTTTCACAGTCCTCACTGTTTTGATCATAATCGAGAACGGTCGAATGTTACCGTTTGCCGTATATTGCATCGTGTTCACCGCATCGAATTACCCCTATGCAGTGAATTTGAAGCGTTTAAGGGAAGTGTACGGTAGTGTTTTTGGCAGAAATTGTTTTTTTCGAAAATCGAGCAATTCGATGATAACTCGCGAACGATCGAATCTTAGCATTTGCCGTATGTTGCATCATGTTCAAGGCATCGAGATACCCCTTTACAGTGGATTGGAAGTGGTTACGGGAAGTGTACGGTAGTGTTTTCGAAGGAAAACCCGTTAATACGATATTCGTGCGTTTCACGGGCAGAAAAGCACGTTTTTCCCAATCCTCACTGTTTTGATCATAACTGGAGAACGGTCGAATGTTAGATTTTGTCGTATGTTGCATCGTGTTCAGCTCATCGAATTAATCATATACAGCGAATTTCAAACGTTTAAGAGAAGTGTACGGTAGTGTTTTTGGCAGAAATGGGTTTTTTCGAAAATCGAGGAATTCGGTGATAACTCGAGAACGGTCGAATGTTAGTACTCGCCGTATGTTGCATCATGTTCAACGCATCGCATTACCCCTATGCAGTGAATTTGAAGTGGTTACAGGAAGTGTACGGTAGTGTTTTTGAAGGAAAACCCGTTAATGCGATATTCGTGCGTTTCACGCGCAGAAAAGCACGTTTTTCACAGTCCTCACTGTTTTGATCATAATCGAGAGCGGTCGAATGTTACCGTTTGCCGTATATTGCATCGTGTTCAGCGCATCGAATTACCCCCATGCAGTGAATTTGAAGCGATAGTGTTTTGGAAGAAAATTGTTTTTTTCGAAAATCGAGCAATTCGATGATACCTCGAGAACGGTCGAATGTTAGCGTTTGCCGTATGTTGCATTGTGTTCAGCACGTCGAATTCCCCCTATACAGTGAATTTGAAGCGTTTAAGAGAAGGGTACGGTAGTGTTTTGGCAGAAACTTGTTTTTTTCGAAAATCGAGCAATTCGGTGATAGCTCAAGAACGGTCGAATGTTAGTGTTTGCCGTATATTGCATTGTGTTCAGCACATCGAATTACCCCTATACAGTGAATTTGAAGCGTTTAAGGGAAGTGTACGGTAGTGTTGTGGCAGAAACTGTTTGTTTCGAAAATCCAGCAATTCGGTGATAACTCGCGAACGGTCGAATGTTAGCCTTTGCCGTATGTTGCATCATGTTCAGCGCATCGAACTCCCCCTATACAGTGAATTTGAAGTGGTTACGGGAAGTGTGCGGTAGTGTTTTTGTAGTAAAACCCGTTAATGCGACATTCGTGCGTTTCACGGGCAGAAAAGCACGTTTTTCACAGTCCTCACTGTTTTGATCATAATCGAGAGCGGTCGAATGTTACCGTTTGCCGTATCTTGCATCGTGCTCAGCGCATGGAATTACCCCTATGGAGTGAATTTGAAGCGTTTAAGGGAAGTGTACGGTAGTGTTTTGGAAGAAAATTGTTTTTTTCGAAAATCGAGCAATTCGATGATAACTCGAGAACGGTCGAATGTTAGCGTTTACCTTATGTTAGATCGTATTCACCACTGCGAATTACCCCTATTCAGTGAATTTGGAGTGGTTACGGGAAGTGTACGGTAGTGTTTTTGAAGGAAAACCCGTTAATGCGATATTCCTGCGTTTCACGGGCAGAAAAGCACGTTTTTCACAGTCCTCACTGTTTTGATCATAACTCGAGAACGGTCGAATGGTAGCTTTTGTCGTATGTTGCATCGTGTTCAGCTCATCGAATTAATCATATACAGCGAATTTCAAACGTTTAAGAGAAGTGTACGGTAGTGTTTTTGGGCAGAAATGGGTTTTTTCGAAAATCGAGGAATTCGGTGATAACTCGAGAACGGTCGAATGTTAGTACTCGCCGTATGTTGCATCATGTTCAACGCATCGCATTACCCCTATGCAGTGAATTTGAAGTGATTACGGGAAGTGTACGGTAATGTTTTTGAAGGAAAACCCGTTAATGCGATATTCGTGCGTTTCACGCGCAGAAAAGCACGTTTTTCACAGTCCTCACTGTTTTGATCATAATCGAGAGCGGTCGAAAGTTACGGTTTGCCGTATATTGCATCGTGTTCAGCGCGTCGAATTACCCCTATGCAGTGAATTTGAAGCGTTTAAGGGAAGTGTACGGTAGTGTTTTGGCAGAACAATGCTTTTTTCGAAAATCGAGCAATTCGGTGATAACTCGCGAACGGTCGAATGTTAACAATTGCCGTATTTTGCATCGTGTTCAGCGCATCGAATTATCCCTATACACTGGATTTGAAGGGTTTAAGGGAAGTGTACTGTAGTGTTTTGGCAGAAATTGTTTTTTTCGAAAATCGAGCAATTCGCTGATTTCTCGAGAACGGTGGAATGTTCGCATTTGCCGGATCTTGCATCGTGTTCAGCACATCGACGTACCCTTATACAGTAAATTTGAAGTGGTTAAGGGAAATGTACGGTAGTGTTTTGACAGAAAGTTGGTTTTTTCGAAAATCGAGCAATTCGACGATAACTCAAGAACGGTCGAATATTAGCGTTTGCCATATGTTGTATCATGCTCCGCTCTTCGAATTACCCCTATACAGTGACTTTAAAGCGTTTAAGAGAAGTGTACGGTAGTGTTCTGGCAGAAAATTTTTTTTTCGAAAATCGAGCAATTCGGTGATAGCTCGAGAACGGTGGAATGTCTGCGTTTGCCGTATGTTGCATCGTGTTCAGCACATCGCATGCCCCCTATGCAGTGAGTTTAAAGTGTTTAAGGGAAGTGTACAGTAGTGTTTTTGAAGGAAAACCCGTTAATGCGATATTCGTGCGTTTCACGCGCAGAAAAGCACGTTTTTCACAGTCCTCACTGTTTTGATCATAACTCGAGAACGATCGAATGTTAGCGTTTGCCGTATCTTGCTTCGTGTTCAGCGCATGGAGTTACCCCTACGGAGTGAATTGGAAGCGTTTAAGGGAAGTGTACGGTAGTGTTTTGGAAGAAAATTGTTTTTTTCGAAAATCGAGCAATTCGACGATAACTCGTGAATGGTCGAATGAACGCGTTTGCCGTGTTTTGCATCGTGTTGAGCGCATCGAATTACTCCTCCACAGTGAGTGTGAAGTGTATAAGGGATGTGTACGGTAGTGTTTTCGAAGGATAACCCGTTTATGCCATATTCGTGCGTTTCACGGACAGAAAAGCACGTCGTTCACAGTCCGCGATTTTTCGATGACTTGGGAACGGTCGAGTGGTAGCGTTTGTCGTGACTTGCATTATGTTCAGCATATCGAATTAGCCCTATCCAGTGAATTTGAAGCGTTTCAGGGAAGTGAACGGTCGTGTTTTGCAGAAAATTGTTTTTTTCGAAAATCGAGCAATTCGACGATAACTCAAGAACGGTCGAATATTAGCCTTTGCCATATGTTGTACCATGTTCCGCTCTTCGAATTACCCCTATACAGTGAATTTGAAGTGGTCAAGGGAAATGTACGGTAGTCTTTTGCCAGAAATTTTTTTTTTCGAAAATCGAGCAATTCGGTGATAGCTCGAGAACGGTCGAATGTTAGCGTTTGCCGTATGTTGCATCGTGTTCAGCTCATCGAATTAACCTTATACAGTGATCTTCAAACGTTGAAGAGAAGTGTACGGTAGTGTTTTTTTCGAAAATGGAGCAATTCGGTGATAACTCGAGAACGGTCGAATGTTAGTACTCGCCGTATGTGGCATCGTGTTCAGCGCATCGAATTACCTCTATATAGTCAATTTGAAGCGTTTTCGAGAAGTGTACGGTAGTGTTTTTGGCAGAAATTGTTTTTTTCGAAAATCGAGCAATTCGATGATAACTCGCGAACGGTCGAATGTTAGCGTTTGCGGTATGTTGCATCATGTTCAGGGCATCGAATTATCCATTTACAGTGGATTTGAAGTGGTTACGGGAAGTGTACGGTAGTGTTTTTGAAGGAAAACCCGTTAATGCGATATTCGTGCGTTTCACGGGCAGAAAAGCACGTTTTTCCCAGTCCTCACTGTTTTGATCATAACTCGACAACGATCGAATGTTAGCGTTTGCCGTATGTTGCATCGTGTTCGGCGCATCGAATTACCCCTACACAGTAAATTTGAAGCGTTTAAGGGAAGTGTACGGTAGTGTTTTGGCAGAATTCGGTTTTTTCGAAAATCGAGCAATTCGGTGATAACTCGAGCACGGTCGAATGTTAGCGTTTACCTTATGTCAGATCGTATTCACCACTGCGAATTAGCCCTATACAGTGAATTTGAAGCGTGTGAGGGAAGTGTACGGTAGTGTTTTTTTCGAAAATGGAGCAATTCGGTGATAACTCGAGAACGGTCGAATGTTAGTGCTCGCCGTATGTGGCATCGTGTTCAGCGCATCGAATTACCTCTATATAGTCAATTTGAAGCGTTTTCGAGAAGTGTACGGTAGTGTTTTTGGCAGAAATTGTTTTTTTCGAAAATCGAGCAATTCGATGATACCTCGAGAACGGTCGAATGTTAGTACTCGCCGTATGTTGCATCATGTTCAACGCATCGCATTACCCCTATGCAGTGAAATTGAAGTGGTTACGGGAAGTGTACAGTAGTGTTTTTGAAGGAAAACCCGTTAATGCGATATTCGTGCGTTTCACGCGCAGAAAAGCACGTTTTTCACAGTCCTCACTGTTTTGATCATAATCGAGAACGGTCGAATGTTACCGTTTGCCGTATATTGCATCGTGTTCACCGCATCGAATTACCCCTATGCAGTGAATTTGAAACGTTTAAGGGAAGTGTACGGTAGTGTTTTTGGCAGAAATTGTTTTTTTCGAAAATCGAGCAATTCGATGATAACTCGCGAACGATCGAATCTTAGCATTTGCCGTATGTTGCATCATGTTCAAGGCATCGAGATACCCCTTTACAGTGGATTGGAAGTGGTTACGGGAAGTGTACGGTAGTGTTTTCGAAGGAAAACCCGTTAATACGATATTCGTGCGTTTCACGGGCAGAAAAGCACGTTTTTCCCAATCCTCACTGTTTTGATCATAACTCGAGAACGGTCGAATGTTAGATTTTGTCGTATGTTGCATCGTGTTCAGCTCATCGAATTAATCATATACAGCGAATTTCAAACGTTTAAGAGAAGTGTACGGTAGTGTTTTTGGCAGAACTGGGTTTTTTCGAAAATCGAGGAATTCGGTGATAACTCGAGAACGGTCGAATGTTAGTACTCGCCGTATGTTGCATCATGTTCAACGCATCGCATTACCCCTATGCAGTGAATTTGAAGTGGTTACAGGAAGTGTATGGTAGTGTTTTTGAAGGAAAACCCGTTAATGCGATATTCGTGCGTTTCACGCGCAGAAAAGCACGTTTTTCACAGTCCTCACTGTTTTGATCATAATCGAGAGCGGTCGAATGTTACCGTTTGCCGTATATTGCATCGTGTTCAGCGCATCGAATTACCCCCATGCAGTGAATTTGAAGCGTTTAAGGGAAATGTACGGTAGTGTTTTGGCAGAATTCGGTTTTTTCGAAAATCGAGCAATTCGGTGATAACTCGAGCACGGTCGAATGTTAGCGTTTACCTTATGTCAGATCGTATTCACCACTGCGAATTAGCCCTATACAGTGAATTTGAAGCGTGTGAGGGAAGTGTACGGTAGTGTTTTTTTCGAAAATGGAGCAATTCGGTGATAACTCGAGAACGGTCGAATGTTAGTGCTCGCCGTATGTGGCATCGTGTTCAGCGCATCGAATTACCTCTATATAGTCAATTTGAAGCGTTTTCGAGAAGTGTACGGTAGTGTTTTTGGCAGAAATTGTTTTTTTCGAAAATCGAGCAATTCGATGATAACTCGCGAACGGTCGAATGTTAGCGTTTGCGGTATGTTGCATCATGTTCAGGGCATCGAATTATCCCTTTACAGTGGATTTGAAGTGGTTACGGGAAGTGTACGGTAGTGTTTTTGAAGGAAAACCCGTTAATGCGATATTCGTGCGTTTCACGGGCAGAAAAGCACGTTTTTCACAGTCCTCACTGTTTTGATCATAACTCGAGAACGATCGAATGTTAGCGTTTGCCGTACCTTGCTTCGTGTTCAGCGCATGGAATTATCCCTACGGAGTGAATTGGAAGCGTTTAAGGGAAGTGTACGGTAGTGTTTTGGAAGAAAATTGTTTTTTTCGAAAATCGAGCAATTCGATGATACCTCGAGAACGGTCGAATGTTAGCGTTTGCCGTATGTTGCATTGTGTTCAGCACGTCGAATTCCCCCTATACAGTGAATTTGAAGCGTTTAAGAGAAGTGTACGGTAGTGTTTTCGAAGGAAAACCCGTTTATGCCATGTTCGTGCGTGTCACGGCCAGAAAAGCACGTCGTTCACAGTCGGCGATCTTTCGATGACTTGAGAACGGTCGGATGGTAGCGTTTGCAGTATGTAGCATAGTGCGCAGTATATCGAGTTACCCCTACACAGTACATTTGAAGTGGTTAAGGGGACTGTGCGGTAGTGTTTTGGCAGAAAATTGTTTCTTTCAAAAATCGAGCAATTCGATGATAACTTGAAAACAGTCGAATGTTAGCGTTTGCCGTATGTTGCATCGTATTCAGCGCATCGAATTTCCCCTCTAAAGTGAATTTCAAGCGTTCAACGGAAAGGTAGGGTAGGGTTTTGGTAGATTTTTTTTTTTTTTTAACGAGCAATTCGATGATTACATGAGAACGGTCGAATGTTAGCGTTTGCCGTATGTTGCATCATATTGAGCGCATCGAATTGACCCTATACAGTGAATTTGAAGTGTATAGGGGAAGTGTACGGTAGTGTTTTGGCAGAAAATTTTTTTTTTCGACAATCGAGCAATCCGACGATAACTTGAGAACGGTCGAATGATAGGGTTTGCCGTGACTTGCATCGTGTTCAGCACATCGAATTGCCCCTATCCAGTGAATTTGGGGCGTTTCAGGGAAGTGAACGGTCGTGTTTTGGCAGAAAATTTTTTTTTTCGAAAATCGAGCAATTCGGTGATAACTCGAGAACGGTGGAATGTTAGCGTTTGCCGTATGTCGCATCATGTTCAGCGCATCCAATTACCCCTATACAATGAATGTGAAGTGGTTACGCGAAGGGTACGGTAGTGTTTTGGAAGGAAAACCCGTTTATGCGATATTCGTGCGACTCTCGGGCAGCAAAGCACGTTTTTCACAGTCCTCACTGTTTTGATGATAACTCGAGAACAGTCGAATGTTAGCGTTTGCCCGATGTTGCACCGTGTTGAGCACATCGAATTACCCCTCCACAGTGGATTTGAAGCGTTTAAAGGAAGTGTACGGTAGTGTTTTTTAAGGAAAACCCGTTTATTTTATATACGCGCGGTTCACGGGCAGAAAAGCACGGTGTTCACAGTCCTGACTCTTTTGATGATAACTCGAGAACGGTCGAATGTTAGAGTTTGCCGTATGTTGCATCGTGTTCAGCGCATCGCATTACCCCTACACAGTGAATTAGAAGTGGTTACGGGAAGTGTACGGTGGTGTTTTTGAAGGAAAACCCGTTAATGTTTTTCACGTTTTTCACAGTCCTCACTATTTTGATGATAGCTCGAGAACGGTCGAATGTTAGCGTTTGCAGTATGGTACATCGTGTTCAGCGCATCGAATTACACCTATGCAGTGAATTTGAAGCGTTTAAGGGAAGTGTCCGGTAGTGTTTTGCAAGAAAAACCCGTTTATGCCATATTCCTGCGTTTCACGGGCAGAAAAGCACGTTTTTCACAGTCCTCACTGTTTTGATCATAACTCGAGAACGGTCGAATGTTAGCTTTTGTCGTATGTTGCATCGTGTTCAGCTCATCGAATTAATCATATACAGCGAATTTCAAACGTTTAAGAGAAGTGTACGGTAGTGTTTTTGGCAGAAATGGGTTTTTTCGAAAATCGAGGAATTCGGTGATAACTCGAGAACGGTCGGATGTTAGTACTCGCCGTAAGTTGCATCATGTTCAACGCATCGCATTACCCCTATGCAGTAAATTTGAAGTGGTTACGGGAAGTGTACGGTAGTGTTTTTGAAGGAAAACCCGTTAATGCGATATTCGTGCGTTTCACGCGCAGAAAAGCACGTTTTTCACAGTCCTCACTGTTTTGATCATAATCGAGAGCGGTCGAAAGTTACCGTTTGCCGTATATTGCATCGTGTTCAGCGCATCGAATTACCCCTATGCAGTGAATTTGAAGCGTTTAAGGGAAGTGTACGGTAGTGTTTTGGCAGAACAATGCTTTTTTCGAAAATCGAGCAATTCGGTGATAACTCGCGAACGGTCGAATGTTAGCGTTTGCCGTATGTTGCATCGTGTTCAGCGCATCGAATTACCCCTATAGACTGGATTTGAAGTGTTTAAGGGAAGTGTACGGTAGTGTTTTGCCAGAAAATTCGTTTTCTCGAAAATCGAGCAATTCCGTGATAACTTGCGAACGATCGAATGTTAGCGTTTGCCGTATGTTGCATCGTGTTCAGCGCATCGAATTATCCCTATACACTGGATTTGAAGTGTTCAAGGGAAGTGTACGGTAGTGTTTTGACAGAAAATTGCTTTTGTGGAAAATCGAGCAATTCCGTGATGACTCGACAGCACTGGAATGTTAGCGATTTCCGTATGTTGCATCGTGTTCAGTGCATCGAATTACCCCTATACAGTGAATTTGAAGCGTGTAAGGGAAGTGTACGGTAGTGTTTTGCCAGAAAATTCGTTTTTTCGAAAATCGAGCAATTCGGTGATAACTCCAGAACGGTCGAATGTTAGTGTTTGCCGTATGTTGCATTGTGTTCAGCACATCGAATTATCGCTATACAATGAACTTGAAGCGTTTAAGAGAGGTGTACGGTAGTGTTTTGGAAGAAAAATTTTTTTTCGAAAATCGAGCAATTCGATGATAACTCGAGAACGGTCCAATGTTAGCGTTTGCCGTATGTTGGGTCGTGTTCAGCGCATCGAATAACCCCTATACAGTGATTTTGAAGTGGTTACGGGAAGTGTACGGTAGTGTTTGTGAAGGAAAACCCGTTAATGCGACATTCGTGCGTTTCACGGGCAGAAAAGCACGTTTTTCACAGTCCTCACTGTTTTGATCATAACTCGAGAACGATCGAATCTGAGCGTTTGCCGTATGTTGCATCGTGTTCAGCGCATCGAATTACCCCAATGGAGTGAATTTGATGCGTTTAAGGGAAGGGTACGGTAGTGTTTTGGCAGAAATGGTGTTTTTCGAAAATGCAGCAATTCGGTGATAACTCGCGAACGGTCGAATGTTAGCCTTTGCCGTATATTGCATCATGTTCAGCGCATCGAATTACCCCTATACAGTGAATTTGAAGCGTTTAAGGGAAGTGTACGGTAGTGTTGTGGCAGAAACTGTTTTTTTCGAAAATCGAGCAATTCGATGATAACTCGCGAACGGTCTAATCTTAGCGTTTGCCGTATGTTGCATCATTTTCAGGGCTTCGAATTACCCCTTTACAGTGGAGTTGACGTGGTTACGGGAAGTATACGGTAGTGTTTTAGCAGAAACTTGTTTTTTTCGAAAATCGAGCAATTCGGTGATAGCTCAAGAACGGTCGAATGTTAGTGTTTGCCGTATGTTGCATTGTGTTCAGCACATCGAATTATCGCTATACAATGAACTTGAAGCGTTTAAGAGAGGTGTACGGTAGTGTTTTGGAAGAAAAATTTTTTTTCGAAAATCGAGCAATTCGATGATAACTCGAGAACGGTCGAATGTTAGCTTTTGTGGTATTTTGTATCGTGTTCAGCTCATCGAATTAATCATATACAGTGAATTTCAAACGTTTACGAGGAGTGTACGGTAGTGTTTTTGGCAGAAATGGTTTTTTTCGAAAATCGAGGAATTCGGTGGTAACTCGAGAACGGTTGAATGTTAGTACTCGCCGTATGTTGCATCATGTTCAACGCATCGCATTACCCCTATGCAGTGAATTTGAAGTGGTTACGGGAAGTGTACGGTAGTGTTTTTGAAGGAAAACGCGTTAATGCGATATTCGTGCGTTTCACGGGCACAAACGCACGTTTTTCACAGTCCTCACTATTTTGATCATAACTCGAGAACCGTCGAATGTTAGCGTTTGCCGTATGTTGCATCGTGTTCAGCGCATCGAATAACCCCTATACAGTGATTTTGAAGTGGTTACGGGAAGTGTACGGTAGTGTTTGTGAAGGAAAACCCGTTAATGCGACATTCGTGCGTTTCACGGGCAGAAAAGCACGTTTTTCACAGTCCTCACTGTTTTGATCATAACTCGAGAACGATCGAATGTGAGCGTTTGCCGTATGTTGCATCGTGTTCAGCGCATCGAATTACCCCTATGGAGTGAATTTGATGCGTTTAAGGGAAGGGTACGGTAGTGTTTTGGCAGAAACTTGTTTTTTTCGAAAATCGAGCAATTCGGTGATAGCTCAAGAACGGTCGAATGTTAGTGTTTGCCGTATATTGCATTGTGTTCAGCACATCGAATTACCCCTATACAGTGAATTTGAAGCGTGTAAGAGAAGTGTACGGTAGTGTTTTGGCAGAAATTGTTTTTTTCGAAAATCGAGCAATTCGGTGATAACTCGCGAACGGTCGAATGTTAGCCTTTGCCGTATGTTGCATCATGTTCAGCGCATCGAACTCCCCCTATACAGTGAATTTGAAGTGGTTACGGGAAGTGTGCGGTAGTGTTTTTGTAGTAAAACCCGTTAATGCGACATTCGTGCGTTTCACGGGCAGAAAAGCACGTTTTTCACAGTCCTCACTGTTTTGATCATAATCGAGAGCGGTCGAATGTTACCGTTTGCCGTATCTTGCATCGTGCTCAGCGCATGGAATTACCCCTATGGAGTGAATTTGAAGCGTTTAAGGGAAGTGTACGGTAGTGTTTTGGAAGAAAATTGTTTTTTTCGAAAATCGAGCAATTCGATGATAACTCGAGAACGGTCGAATGTTAGCGTTTACCTTATGTTAGATCGTATTCACCACTGCGAATTACCCCTATTCAGTGAATTTGGAGTGGTTACGGGAAGTGTACGGTAGTGTTTTTGAAGGAAAACCCGTTAATGCGATATTCCTGCGTTTCACGGGCAGAAAAGCACGTTTTTCACAGTCCTCACTGTTTTGACCATAACTCGAGAACGGTCGAATGGTAGCTTTTGTCGTATGTTGCATCGTGTTCAGCTCATCGAATTAATCATATACAGCGAATTTCAAACGTTTAAGAGAAGTGTACGGTAGTGTTTTTGGGCAGAAATGGGTTTTTTCGAAAATCGAGGAATTCGGTGATAACTCGAGAACGGTCGAATGTTAGTACTCGCCGTATGTTGCATCATGTTCAACGCATCGCATTACCCCTATGCAGTGAATTTGAAGTGGTTACGGGAAGTGTACGGTAATGTTTTTGAAGGAAAACCCGTTAATGCGATATTCGTGCGTTTCACGCGCAGAAAAGCACGTTTTTCACAGTCCTCACTGTTTTGATCATAATCGAGAGCGGTCGAAAGTTACGGTTTGCCGTATATTGCATCGTGTTCAGCGCGTCGAATTACCCCTATGCAGTGAATTTGAAGCGTTTAAGGGAAGTGTACGGTAGTGTTTTGGCAGAACAATGCTTTTTTCGAAAATCGAGCAATTCGGTGATAACTCGCGAACGGTCGAATGTTAGCGTTTGCCGTATGTTGCATCGTGTTCAGCGCATCGAATTACCCCTATACACTGGATTTGAAGTGTTTAAGGGAAGTGTACGGTAGTGTTTTGGCAGAACAATGCTTTTTTCGAAAATCGAGCAATTCGGTGATAACTCGCGAACGGTCGAATGTTAACAATTGCCGTATTTTGCATCGTGTTCAGCGCATCGAATTATCCCTATACACTGGATTTGAAGTGTTTAAGGGAATTATACTTCTCTGTCTCGTCCTCGAGATCAAATATGGTAGTAATGCTTTACTATGTGGTCTCACAGAATTTCCCAACTAAAAAATTCGAAATTCCCGCTCGTGGCGCCCCATGTCTCACTCGGTCGGTAAGCGGGGGCTCCATCTTCATTATGTTTTTCTGTGCGGTCTCAAAAAGTACCGAAAAATTTTACGTCATTAAAATATTAATAAACAAGTCAAAATAATTGATCCAGAGGGAAAAAATGAGTTCACAACATCGATATCGACATCCCACCAAGAGACATCGAGAGGACAACAAGAAGTATGACGAGATTCTTCTTAAAAAGATTCGTCGTTTAGAAAGTGAGGTTAAGTCTAGCCGATCCAGACAACACACGAGGAGATCTCCATCACCAAAATATTCAGATGACGCAGAGAGCTCTGCATCTTCATATTCCTCTTACAAAAGAAGGAAAAGACGCCATGCGTCTAGATACCGATACGGCGGTGAGCGTGCCCCTAGAGGCACGACACGTCTCAGGTATGACAGCTCGCGCAGCTCGAGCTCAAGTCAATACAGCACAGAGCACTCAAAATCTGAGTCGCCTGGCATCAGACTTGATAAAGAAAATCGTACGAGAAAGCTCCAGGACCCAGACACCAGAGGTAACATAAATAATTCAGACAATGAAACACCTACGGTCATAGTCACTGATGCTGTGGTGCACACTGCTCCCACATCAACACAGCAAAGCAACGCTGACGGCACAGAGATCTCTAAGGTAAATGATCAAACACTGTCTGATGAGTCATTGAATCTTCTGGGTGACATTCCGTCTAATGAAACTGAATGGGGTCCAGAGATCCACTCAGCCATTGAAGCACGCTGGACAAAAATTTTGCAAGAGGGATTAAACAAGGACACTCGTGAAGAGTTGTTGAAAAAATATCCTCCTGCTAAAAATTGTCAATCATTAAGAGCACCAGAAGTAAATCCTGAAATTAAAGGAGTACTCAATGCAGTAGCATTGAAAAAAGACTCTTATCAGATCCATATCCAGACTCAATTAGCAGCTGCCATGACAGCTCTAGCCATTGGTATGCAAGTGGCTCTACAGGCTAAAGAGGCATGTCAAGCACCTGTCATTGATATAAATTATACACAGATGATATCAGTGCTAAATGACTCGAGCTGGATATTGGCAAATCTCCACCATCAAGTGTCATCAGCCAGACGTGCGATTATCATACCAACACTGAATCCACTGGTTAAAAAAGCAGTAAACTCCAGCGATAAAGTGGATAAATGGCTGTTTGGAACAACGTTTGCGGAGGCCCTGAAAGCAGCAGAGTCATTGGAAAAATCATCGAAGACGATCACCAAACCAAGTGTGGTCCATAAGCCACGTGCAGAGTATCCAGCTTATGGGGGCGCAGCTAATCGTCCACCGAGGAAGAAGACAACATCTACTGGACCTTTAAACTCCAAGGGCCCCTCCAAGAAGACTCCGACAGCCAGTCAGAGCTATCATCGGGATGGGCGCATCACGAGGAGCTCTCGACATGCGAGACGATAAACGTAAGAGCAGTTGCGGGGAGGTTAAAATTATTTGTCCCCCAATGGGAAATTGTAACATCAGACCCCTTCATCTTGTCGGTGGTAAAAGGATATAAAATACCATTCGATTATCGTCCTTGTCAAAAGATAACTCCGTCAGAGCCAAGACTCTCAACAGAAGAGGCGCAGGTACTTCCTAAGATGATAGAAGAAATGTGTAAAGAAAGAATAGTCGATAAAGTAGACCCCTGTGTGGGCCAATTTGTATCGTCATATTTTTTAGTTGATAAACCGAATGGCAAAAAACGGTTTATCCTCAATTTGAAAAGATTAAATAAACATTTCAAAGCCCCTCATTTCAAAATGGAGGATTTAAAAGTAGCTCAGAGATTAATGAGAAAAGATTATTTTCTAGCAAAATTAGATTTAAAAGATTCATATTTTTTAATACCAATTGCAAAATCACATAGGAAGTACCTACGTTATTCTTTCCAGGGCATCCTTTATCAATTCAATTGTTTACCTTTTGGTTTAACCTCAGCTCCATATGTTTTTACAAAACTTCTTAAACCAATTGCACATACATTAAGATCTCAAGGACATTTATCAGTCATTTACTTGGATGATTTTTTATTGATGGGAGAAACAGAGCAAGAGTGTTTAGATAATATTCAAGCAACACGAGATCTTTTAGAATCTCTAGGCTTGGTTTTAAATGTTGAAAAATGTCAACTAACACCCGCTCGTAAAGCAGAGTTTCTGGGTTTTGTAATTGATAGCTCAGATTATTGTATTAAATTACCTGAAGATAAAAAAAGTAAAAATAGTGAAAATGATCCAAAGATTCCAGGGACTGAATGTATGTAGAATTAGAGAACTAGCAAAATTGATTGGCACGTTGGTCTCTATATGTCCAGCATTAGAGTATGGAAAGATTTATCTAAAAATTTTGGAAAGAGAGAAATTTTTAGCGTTAAAAAGTTCTGGGAAAAATTATGCTTCAAAAATGAAAATTTCACCAAAAATTCATGGAGAATTAAATTGGTGGTTGAAAGAGATTCCATTTGCAAGTCGTAGAATTAGACTGGATGAATTTCTTCTAGAAATTTTTACAGATGCTTCGTTAACAGGTTGGGGTTCTTTCTGCAATGAGGAAAGAGCTCACGGCCATTGGAATAAGGATGACCAGCAACGCCATATCAATGAGTTAGAAATAATAGCAGCTTTCAAAGGGTTGAAATGGTTTGCTAAGGATTATTATAATTGTGAAATACTCCTTAGAGTTGACAATACAACTGCGATAGCATCTATCAACAAAAGAGGTAGTATTCAGTTCCCAAAGCTAAATAATCTCAGTAGAGAATTATGGCAATGGTGTGAACAGAGAAAAATTGTTGTTAAAGCATCATATATCAAATCCAAGGAAAATGTTGAAGCTGATGAGGAGTCTCGTAGACTACCATCAGAAACTGAGTGGGAATTAAGTCCCTCAGCGTTTAATAAAATCGAAAGGTGCTTTGGCCCCTTTGAAATCGATTTATTCGCCTCCAGTATCAATAATAAGTGCCAACAGTTCGTCTCTTGGATGAGAGATCCTGATGCATATGCTATAGATGCATTTACAGTCGATTGGTCCGGATGGTATTTCTATGCCTTCCCTCCTTTCTCCATTATCCTAAGGGTATTGCAAAAAATAATTACCGACAGGGCAGAGGGTCTTCTGATTGTTCCTCATTGGCCAGCCCAATGCTGGTACCCACTTTTTAGTAGTTTGCTAGTTCAAGACCCCATGATCCTTGAACCAAATAATAAATTACTATTTTCCCCTTTTAGGGAAACGCACCCACTAGCGAAGAGCCTTACCCTGGTGGCAGGTCGATTGTCTGCCAGGCACTTCGTAGACAAGGGTACCCAGAAGAGTCTCTGCCAGTAGTTCTTTCATCAAGAGCACCAACGACGATGCGTCAATATCACACTGGACTCAAGCGTTGGTGGCTATTCTGTCAAACCAATAGTTCTCCACTTTTCGAGCATTCAATGTCAAACATTTTAAAATTTTTCACAATCCTAGAGCAAGAAGTTAAGTCTTTTGGAACGCTAAATAATTGTAGAGCTGCTCTATCATTTATTTTTGGAAAGAGTGTAACTCTGGACCCCAGGTTGAGTCGTTTTTTCAAAGGAGCTAGTGCTCTTCATCCACAAAAACCTAAATATTCAAAAATTTGGGATCCCCAAACAGTTCTCGACTATTTACAGACATTGTATCCACATGAAGGTCTCTCTTTGGACTTATTAACAAAGAAACTAGCTATGCTCCTGGCACTTAGCACAGGACAAAGAGTCCAAACTCTTTCATTAATTAGACTATCCGATATTCAGATATTAGAAGATAAAATTACAATACTTATCACAGATAAGATTAAAACAAAAATACAACCCAGGTTGACTCTCCCATATTTCACAGAGCAACCAAGTCTCTGTGCTGCATCTCTATTAGAATTTTATTTAACAATAACAAAGCAGCATCGAGGATTGGAAGATGATTTTGTATTTTTAACGTTTAAGAAGCCATTCCATACAGCCTCTACACAATCTATTAGCAGATGGTTGAAAGATGTATTAAAGGCAAGTGGAGTTGATATATCTATATACTCAGCTCACAGTACTAGGCATGCGTCCACGTCCTCAGCACAAGCAAAAGGCGTGAGTATTGACGAGATATATAACGCAGCAGGCTGGTCAAAACGATCACTTGTGTTTAGACGTTTTTATAATCTTCCAATCCAGGAAGATCGATTTGCAGCGGTAGTAGTACTGAACCAGTAAACTAAGACTCATAAAATTTTTCAAAATTCATAACTATGTCATGTATATGTAGACATTAATAAATAATTAATACGTTGGAAAATATCTTGGTTTAAAAAAAAAAAAAAAAAAATACAGAGAGTCCTCATAAGGTCTATCTCACTCCGGAGATTGAATCACAATCTACTTTAAAGGTCTACCATATTTGATCTCGAGGACGAGACAGAGAAGTATAATTGAATGATCGATTGAACTTACCTGTAAGTGAAGATCGATCTAAATTATACGATCTGTCTCGTCCGAAGAGATCAAATCCCCTCCCATATCTTAAGAAACATTGTAATTATATCATCAAATGTTATAAGAAAGATCCCACCCTATGGAGTTAAAGACCGAAACTATTAATCCACGATTGTGATTCAAAAGTTTTAAAAATAATGAAGATGGAGCCCCCGCTTACCGACCGAGTGAGACATGGGGCGCCACGAGCGGGAATTTCGAATTTTTTAGTTGGGAAATTCTGTGAGACCACATAGTAAAGCATTACTACCATATTTGATCTCTTCGGACGAGACAGATCGTATAATTTAGATCGATCTTCACTTACAGGTAAGTTCAATCGATCATTCAAGTGTACTGTAGTGTTTTGGCAGAAATTGTTTTTTTCGAAAATCGAGCAATTCGCTGATTTCTCGAGAACGGTGGAATGTTCGCATTTGCCGGATCTTGCATCGTGTTCAGCACATCGACGTACCCTTATACAGTAAATTTGAAGTGGTTAAGGGAAATGTACGGTAGTGTTTTGACAGAAAGTTGGTTTTTTCGAAAATCGAGCAATTCGACGATAACTCAAGAACGGTCGAATATTAGCGTTTGCCATATGTTGTATCATGCTCCGCTCTTCGAATTACCCCTATACAGTGACTTTAAAGCGTTTAAGAGAAGTGTACGGTAGTGTTCTGGCAGAAAATTTTTTTTTCGAAAATCGAGCAATTCGGTGATAGCTCGAGAACGGTGGAATGTCTGCGTTTGCCGTATGTTGCATCGTGTTCAGCACATCGCATGCCCCCTATGCAGTGAGTTTAAAGTGTTTAAGGGAAGTGTACAGTAGTGTTTTTGAAGGAAAACCCGTTAATGCGATATTCGTGCGTTTCACGGGCAGAAAAGCACGTTTTTCACAGTCCTCACTGTTTTGATCATAACTCGAGAACGATCGAATGTTAGCGTTTGCCGTATCTTGCTTCGTGTTCAGCGCATGGAGTTACCCCTACGGAGTGAATTGGAAGCGTTTAAGGGAAGTGTACGGTAGTGTTTTGGAAGAAAATTGTTTTTTTCGAAAATCGAGCAATTCGACGATAACTCGTGAATGGTCGAATGTACGCGTTTGCCGTGTTTTGCATCGTGTTGAGCGCATCGAATTACTCCTCCACAGTGAGTGTGAAGTGTATAAGGGATGTGTACGGTAGTGTTTTCGAAGGATAACCCGTTTATGCCATATTCGTGCGTTTCACGGACAGAAAAGCACGTCGTTCACAGTCCGCGATTTTTCGATGACTTGGGAACGGTCGAGTGGTAGCGTTTGTCGTGACTTGCATTATGTTCAGCATATCGAATTAGCCCTATCCAGTGAATTTGAAGCGTTTCAGGGAAGTGAACGGTCGTGTTTTGCAGAAAATTGGTTTTTTCGAAAATCGAGCAATTCGACGATAACTCAAGAACGGTCGAATATTAGCCTTTGCCATATGTTGTACCATGTTCCGCTCTTCGAATTACCCCTATACAGTGAATTTGAAGTGGTCAAGGGAAATGTACGGTAGTCTTTTGGCAGAAATTTTTTTTTTCGAAAATCGAGCAATTCGGTGATAGCTCGAGAACGGTCGAATGTTAGCATTTGCCGTATGTTGTATCGTGTTCAGCTCATCGAATTAACCTCATACAGTGATCTTCAAACGTTGAAGAGAAGTGTACGGTAGTGTTTTTTTCGAAAATGGAGCAATTCGGTGATAACTCGAGAACGGTCGAATGTTAGTACTCGCCGTATGTGGCATCGTGTTCAGCGCATCGAATTACCTCTATATAGTCAATTTGAAGCGTTTTCGAGAAGTGTACGGTAGCGTTTTTGGCAGAAATTGTTTTTTTCGAAAATCGAGCAATTCGATGATAACTCGCGAACGGTCGAATGTTAGCGTTTGCGGTATGTTGCATCGTGTTCGGCGCATCGAATTACCCCTACACAGTAAATTTGAAGCGTTTAAGGGAAGTGTACGGTAGTGTTTTTGGCAGAAATTGGTGTTTTTGAAAATCGAGCAATTCGATGATACCTCGAGAACGGTCGAATGTTAGTACTCGCCGTATGTTGCATCATGTTCAACGCATCGCATTACCCCTATGCAGTCAATTTGAAGTGGTTACGGGAAGTGTACGGTAGTGTTTTTGAAGGAAAACCCGTTAATGCGATCTTCGTGCGTTTCACGCGCAGAAAAGCACGTTTTTCACAGTCCTCACTGTTTTGATCATAATCGAGAGCGGTCGAATGTTACCGTTTGCCGTATATTGCATCGTGTTCAGCGCATCGAATTACCCCCATGCAGTGAATTTGAAGCGTTTAAGGGAAGTGTACGGTAGTGTTTTTGGCAGAAATGGGTTTTTTCGAAAATCGAGGAATTCGGTGATAACTCGAGAACGGTCGAATGTTAGTACTCGCCGTATGTTGCATCATGTTCAACGCATCGCATTACCCCTGTGCAGTGAATTTGAAGTGGTTACAGGAAGTGTACGGTAGTGTTTTTGAAGGAAAACCCGTTAATGCGATATTCGTGCGTTTCACGCGCAGAAAAGCACGTTTTTCACAGTCCTCACTGTTTTGATCATAATCGAGAGCGGTCGAATGTTACCGTTTGCCGTATATTGCATCGTGTTCACCGCATCGAATTACCCCCATGCAGTGAATTTGAAGCGTTTAAGGGAAGTGTACGGTAGTGTTTTTGGCAGAAATTGTTTTTTTCGAAAATCGAGCAATTCGATGATAACTCGCGAACGGTCGAATGTTAGCGCTCGTCGTATGTTGCATCGTGTTCAGCGCATCGAATTACCCCTACACAGTGAATTTGAAGCGTTTAAGAGAAGTGTACGGTAGTGTTTTGGCAGAAACTTGTTTTTTTCGAAAATCGAACAAGTCGATGATACCTCGAGAACCGTCGAATGTTAGCGTTTGCCGTATGCTGCATCGTGTTCAGCACAGCGAATTACCCCTATACAGTGAATTTGAAGTGGTTACGGGAAGTGTACGGTAGTGTCTTTGAAGGAAAACCCGTTAATGCGATCTTCGTGCGTTTCACGCGCAGAAAAGCACGTTTTTCACAGTCCTCACTGTTTTGATCATAATCGAGAACGGTCGAATGTTACCGTTTGCCGTATATTGCATCGTGTTCACCGCATCGAATTACCCCTATGCAGTGAATTTGAAGCGTTTAAGGGAAGTGTACGGTAGTGTTTTTGGCAGAAATTGTTTTTTTCGAAAATCGAGCAATTCGATGATAACTCGCGAACGATCGAATCTTAGCATTTGCCGTATGTTGCATCATGTTCAAGGCATCGAGATACCCCTTTACAGTGGATTGGAAGTGGTTACGGGAAGTGTACGGTAGTGTTTTCGAAGGAAAACCCGTTAATACGATATTCGTGCGTTTCACGGGCAGAAAAGCACGTTTTTCCCAATCCTCACTGTTTTGATCATAACTCGAGAACGGTCGAATGTTAGATTTTGTCGTATGTTGCATCGTGTTCAGCTCATCGAATTAATCATATACAGCGAATTTCAAACGTTTAAGAGAAGTGTACGGTAGTGTTTTTGGCAGAAATGGGTTTTTTCGAAAATCGAGGAATTCGGTGATAACTCGAGAACGGTCGAATGTTAGTACTCGCCGTATGTTGCATCATGTTCAACGCATCGCATTACCCCTATGCAGTGAATTTGAAGTGGTTACAGGAAGTGTACGGTAGTGTTTTTGAAGGAAAACCCGTTAATGCGATATTCGTGCGTTTCACGCGCAGAAAAGCACGTTTTTCACAGTCCTCACTGTTTTGATCATAATCGAGAGCGGTCGAATGTTACCGTTTGCCGTATATTGCATCGTGTTTAGCGCATCGAATTACCCCCATGCAGTGAATTTGAAGCGTTTAAGGGAAGTGTACGGTAGTGTTTTTGGCAGAAATTGTTTTTTTCGAAAATCGAGCAATTCGGTGATAACTCAAGAACGGTCGAATGTTAGCGTTTGCCGTATGTTGCATTGTGTTCAGCACATCGAATTCCCCCTATACAGTGAATTTGAAGCGTTTAAGGGAAGTGTACGGTAGTGTTTTTGGCAGAAATTGTTTTTTTCGAAAATCGAGCAATTCGATGATAACTCGCGAACGGTCGAATGTTAGCGCTCGTCGTATGTTGCATCGTGTTCAGCGCATCGAATTACCCCTACACAGTGAATTTGAAGCGTTTAAGAGAAGTGTACGGTAGTGTTTTGGCAGAAACTTGTTTTTTTCGAAAATCGAACAAGTCGATGATACCTCGAGAACCGTCGAATGTTAGCGTTTGCCGTATGCTGCATCGTGTTCAGTACAGCGAATTACCCCTATACAGTGAATTTGAAGTGGTTACAGGAAGTGTACGGTAGTGTCTTTGAAGGAAAACCCGTTAATGCGATCTTCGTGCGTTTCACGGGCAGAAAATCACGTTTTTCACAGTCCTCGCTGTTTTGATCATAATCGAGAACGGTCGAATGTTAGCATTTGCCGTATGTTGCATCGTGTTCAGCTCATCGAATTAACCTTATACAGTGAATTTCAAACGTTGAAGAGAAGTGTACGGTAGTGCTTTGGAAGAAATTGTTTTTTTCGAAAATCGAGCAATTCGCTGATTTCTCGAGAACGGTGGAATGTTCGCATTTGCTGTATCTTGCATCGTGTTCAGCACATCGACGTACCCTTATACAGTAAATTTGAAGTGGTTAAGGGAAATGTACGGTAGTGTTTTGGCAGAATTCGGTTTTTTCGAAAATCGAGCAATTCGGTGATAACTCGAGCACGGTCGAATGTTAGCGTTTACCTTATGTCAGATCGTATTCACCACTGCGAATTAGCCCTATACAGTGAATTTGAAGCGTGTGAGGGAAGTGTACGGTAGTGTTTTTTTCGAAAATGGAGCAATTCGGTGATAACTCGAGAACGGTCGAATGTTAGTGCTCGCCGTATGTGGCATCGTGTTCAGCGCATCGAATTACCTCTATATAGTCAATTTGAAGCGTTTTCGAGAAGTGTACGGTAGTGTTTTTGGCAGAAATTGTTTTTTTCGAAAATCGAGCAATTCGATGATAACTCGCGAACGGTCGAATGTTAGCGTTTGCGGTATGTTGCATCATGTTCAGGGCATCGAATTATCCCTTTACAGTGGATTTGAAGTGGTTACGGGAAGTGTACGGTAGTGTTTTTGAAGGAAAACCCGTTAATGCGATATTCGTGCGTTTCACGGGCAGAAAAGCACGTTTTTCACAGTCCTCACTGTTTTGATCATAACTCGAGAACGATCGAATGTTAGCGTTTGCCGTACCTTGCTTCGTGTTCAGCGCATGGAATTATCCCTACGGAGTGAATTGGAAGCGTTTAAGGGAAGTGTACGGTAGTTTTTTGGAAGAAAATTGTTTTTTTCGAAAATCGAGCAATTCGATGATACCTCGAGAACGGTCGAATGTTAGCGTTTGCCGTATGTTGCATTGTGTTCAGCACGTCGAATTCCCCCTATACAGTGAATTTGAAGCGTTTAAGAGAAGGGTACGGTAGTGTTTTGGCAGAAACTTGTTTTTTTCGAAAATCGAGCAATTCGGTGATAGCTCAAGAACGGTCGAATGTTAGTGTTTGCCGTATATTGCATTGTGTTCAGCACATCGAATTACCCCTATACAGTGAATTTGAAGCGTGTAAGAGAAGTGTACGGTAGTGTTTTGGCAGAAATTGTTTTTTTCGAAAATCGAGCAATTCGGTGATAACTCGAGACCGGTCGAATGTTAGCGCTCGCCGTATGTTGCATCGTATTCAGCGCATCGAATTACCCCTATACAGTGAATTTGAAGCGTTTAAGGGAAGTGTACGGTAGTGTTGTGGCAGAAACTGTTTGTTTCGAAAATCCAGCAATTCGGTGATAACTCGCGAACGGTCGAATGTTAGCCTTTGCCGTATGTTGCATCATGTTCAGCGCATCGAACTCCCCCTATACAGTGAATTTGAAGTAGTTACGGGAAGTGTGCGGTAGTGTTTTTGTAGTAAAACCCGTTAATGCGACATTCGTGCGTTTCACGGGCAGAAAAGCACGTTTTTCACAGTCCTCACTGTTTTGATCATAATCGAGAGCGGTCGAATGTTACCGTTTGCCGTATCTTGCATCGTGCTCAGCGCATGGAATTACCCCTATGGAGTGAATTTGAAGCGTTTAAGGGAAGTGTACGGTAGTGTTTTGGAAGAAAATTGTTTTTTTCGAAAATCGAGCAATTCGATGATAACTCGAGAACGGTCGAATGTTAGCGTTTACCTTATGTTAGATCGTATTCACCACTGCGAATTACCCCTATTCAGTGAATTTGGAGTGGTTACGGGAAGTGTACGGTAGTGTTTTTGAAGGAAAACCCGTTAATGCGATATTCCTGCGTTTCACGGGCAGAAAAGCACGTTTTTCACAGTCCTCACTGTTTTGATCATAACTCGAGAACGGTCGAATGGTAGCTTTTGTCGTATGTTGCATCGTGTTCAGCTCATCGAATTAATCATATACAGCGAATTTCAAACGTTTAAGAGAAGTGTACGGTAGTGTTTTTGGGCAGAAATGGGTTTTTTCGAAAATCGAGGAATTCGGTGATAACTCGAGAACGGTCGAATGTTAGTACTCGCCGTATGTTGCATCATGTTCAACGCATCGCATTACCCCTATGCAGTGAATTTGAAGTGGTTACGGGAAGTGTACGGTAATGTTTTTGAAGGAAAACCCGTTAATGCGATATTCGTGCGTTTCACGCGCAGAAAAGCACGTTTTTCACAGTCCTCACTGTTTTGATCATAATCGAGAGCGGTCGAAAGTTACGGTTTGCCGTATATTGCATCGTGTTCAGCGCGTCGAATTACCCCTATGCAGTGAATTTGAAGCGTTTAAGGGAAGTGTACGGTAGTGTTTTGGCAGAACAATGCTTTTTTCGAAAATCGAGCAATTCGGTGATAACTCGCGAACGGTCGAATGTTAGCGTTTGCCGTATGTTGCATCGTGTTCAGCGCATCGAATTACCCCTATACACTGGATTTGAAGTGTTTAAGGGAAGTGTACGGTAGTGTTTTGGCAGAACAATGCTTTTTTCGAAAATCGAGCAATTCGGTGATAACTCGCGAACGGTCGAATGTTAACAATTGCCGTATTTTGCATCGTGTTCAGCGCATCGAATTATCCCTATACACTGGATTTGAAGTGTTTAAGGGAAGTGTACTGTAGTGTTTTGGCAGAAATTGTTTTTTTCGAAAATCGAGCAATTCGCTGATTTCTCGAGAACGGTGGAATGTTCGCATTTGCCGGATCTTGCATCGTGTTCAGCACATCGACGTACCCTTATACAGTAAATTTGAAGTGGTTAAGGGAAATGTACGGTAGTGTTTTGACAGAAAGTTGGTTTTTTCGAAAATCGAGCAATTCGACGATAACTCAAGAACGGTCGAATATTAGCGTTTGCCATATGTTGTATCATGCTCCGCTCTTCGAATTACCCCTATACAGTGACTTTAAAGCGTTTAAGAGAAGTGTACGGTAGTGTTCTGGCAGAAAATTTTTTTTTCGAAAATCGAGCAATTCGGTGATAGCTCGAGAACGGTGGAATGTCTGCGTTTGCCGTATGTTGCATCGTGTTCAGCACATCGCATGCCCCCTATGCAGTGAGTTTAAAGTGTTTAAGGGAAGTGTACAGTAGTGTTTTTGAAGGAAAACCCGTTAATGCGATATTCGTGCGTTTCACGGGCAGAAAAGCACGTTTTTCACAGTCCTCACTGTTTTGATCATAACTCGAGAACGATCGAATGTTAGCGTTTGCCGTATCTTGCTTCGTGTTCAGCGCATGGAATTACCCCTACGGAGTGAATTGGAAGCGTTTAAGGGAAGTGTACGGTAGTGTTTTGGAAGAAAATTGTTTTTTTCGAAAATCGAGCAATTCGATGATAACTCGCGAACGGTCGAATGTTAGCGTTTGCGGTATGTTGCATCATGTTCAGGGCATCGAATTATCCCTTTACAGTGGATTTGAAGTGGTTACGGGAAGTGTACGATAGTGTTTTTGAAGGAAAACCCGTTAATGCGATATTCGTGCGTTTCACGGGCAGAAAAGCACGTTTTTCCCAGTCCTCACTGTTTTGATCATAACTCGACAACGATCGAATGTTAGCGTTTGCCGTATGTTGCATCGTGTTCGGCGCATCGAATTACCCCTACACAGTAAATTTGAAGCGTTTAAGGGAAGTGTACGGTAGTGTTTTTGGCAGAAATTGGTGTTTTTGAAAATCGAGCAATTCGATGATACCTCGAGAACGGTCGAATGTTAGTACTCGCCGTATGTTGCATCATGTTCAACGCATCGCATTACCCCTATGCAGTGAAATTGAAGTGGTTACGGGAAGTGTACAGTAGTGTTTTTGAAGGAAAACCCGTTAATGCGATATTCGTGCGTTTCACGCGCAGAAAAGCACGTTTTTCACAGTCCTCACTGTTTTGATCATAATCGAGAACGGTCGAATGTTACCGTTTGCCGTATATTGCATCGTGTTCACCGCATCGAATTACCCCTATGCAGTGAATTTGAAGCGTTTAAGGGAAGTGTACGGTAGTGTTTTTGGCAGAAATTGTTTTTTTCGAAAATCGAGCAATTCGATGATAACTCGCGAACGATCGAATCTTAGCATTTGCCGTATGTTGCATCATGTTCAAGGCATCGAGATACCCCTTTACAGTGGATTGGAAGTGGTTACGGGAAGTGTACGGTAGTGTTTTCGAAGGAAAACCCGTTAATACGATATTCGTGCGTTTCACGGGCAGAAAAGCACGTTTTTCCCAATCCTCACTGTTTTGATCATAACTCGAGAACGGTCGAATGTTAGATTTTGTCGTATGTTGCATCGTGTTCAGCTCCTCGAATTAATCATATACAGCGAATTTCAAACGTTTAAGAGAAGTGTACGGTAGTGTTTTTGGCAGAAATGGGTTTTTTCGAAAATCGAGGAATTCGGTGATAACTCGAGAACGGTCGAATGTTAGTACTCGCCGTATGTTGCATCATGTTCAACGCATCGCATTACCCCTATGCAGTGAATTTGAAGTGGTTACAGGAAGTGTACGGTAGTGTTTTTGAAGGAAAACCCGTTAATGCGATATTCGTGCGTTTCACGCGCAGAAAAGCACGTTTTTCACAGTCCTCACTGTTTTGATCATAATCGAGAGCGGTCGAATGTTAGCGCTCGTCGTATGTTGCATCGTGTTCAGCGCATCGAATTACCCCTACACAGTGAATTTGAAGCGTTTAAGAGAAGTGTACGGTAGTGTTTTGGCAGAAACTTGTTTTTTTCGAAAATCGAACAAGTCGATGATACCTCGAGAACCGTCGAATGTTAGCGTTTGCCGTATGCTGCATCGTGTTCAGTACAGCGAATTACCCCTATACAGTGAATTTGAAGTGGTTACGGGAAGTGTACGGTAGTGTCTTTGAAGGAAAACCCGTTAATGCGATCTTCGTGCGTTTCACGGGCAGAAAATCACGTTTTTCACAGTCCTCGCTGTTTTGATCATAATCGAGAACGGTCGAATGTTAGCATTTGCCGTATGTTGCATCGTGTTCAGCTCATCGAATTAACCTTATACAGTGAATTTCAAACGTTGAAGAGAAGTGTACGGTAGTGCTTTGGAAGAAATTGTTTTTTTCGAAAATCGAGCAATTCGCTGATTTCTCGAGAACGGTGGAATGTTCCCATTTGCTGTATCTTGCATCGTGTTCAGCACATCGACGTACCCTTATACAGTAAATCTGAAGTGGTTAAGGGAAATGTACGGTAGTGTTTTGGCAGAATTCGGTTTTTTCGAAAATCGAGCAATTCGGTGATAACTCGAGCACGGTCGAATGTTAGCGTTTACCTTATGTCAGATCGTATTCACCACTGCGAATTAGCCCTATACAGTGAATTTGAAGCGTGTGAGGGAAGTGTACGGTAGTGTTTTTTTCGAAAATGGAGCAATTCGGTGATAACTCGAGAACGGTCGAATGTTAGTGCTCGCCGTATGTGGCATCGTGTTCAGCGCATCGAATTACCTCTATATAGTCAATTTGAAGCGTTTTCGAGAAGTGTACGGTAGTGTTTTTGGCAGAAATTGTTTTTTTCGAAAATCGAGCAATTCGATGATAACTCGCGAACGGTCGAATGTTAGCGTTTGCGGTATGTTGCATCATGTTCAGGGCATCGAATTATCCCTTTACAGTGGATTTGAAGTGGTTACGGGAAGTGTACGGTAGTGTTTTTGAAGGAAAACCCGTTAATGCGATATTCGTGCGTTTCACGGGCAGAAAAGCACGTTTTTCACAGTCCTCACTGTTTTGATCATAACTCGAGAACGATCGAATGTTAGCGTTTGCCGTACCTTGCTTCGTGTTCAGCGCATGGAATTATCCCTACGGAGTGAATTGGAAGCGTTTAAGGGAAGTGTACGGTAGTGTTTTGGAAGAAAATTGTTTTTTTCGAAAATCGAGCAATTCGATGATACCTCGAGAACGGTCGAATGTTAGCGTTTGCCGTATGTTGCATTGTGTTCAGCACGTCGAATTCCCCCTATACAGTGAATTTGAAGCGTTTAAGAGAAGTGTACGGTAGTGTTTTCGAAGGAAAACCCGTTTATGCCATATTCGTGCGTTTCACGGCCAGAAAAGCACGTCGTTCACAGTCCGCGATTTTTCGATGACTTGGGAACGGTCGAGTGGTCGTGACTTGCATTATGTTCAGCACATCGAATTAGCCCTATCCAGTGAATTTGAAGCGTTTCAGTGAAGTGAACGGTCGTGTTTTGCAGAAAATTGGTTTTTTCGAAAATCGAGCAATTCGGTGATAGGTCGAGAACGGTCGAATGTTAGCGTAGAATGTGAAGTGTAGAAGGGAAGTGTCCGGTAGTGTTTTCGAAGGAAAACCTGTTTATGCCATATTCGTGCGTTTCACGGCCAGAAAAGCACGTTTTTCACAGTTCGCGATCTTTCGATGATAACTTGAGAACGGTCGAATGTTAGCGTTTGCAGTCTGTATCATAGTGCGCAGTACATTGAATTACCCCTATACAGTACATTTGAAGTGGTTAAGGGGAATGTGCGGTAGTGTTTTGGCAGAAAATGCTTTTTTCCAAAAATCGAGCAATTCGATGATAACCTGAGAACGGTCGAACGGTGGCGTTTACCGTATGTTGCATCGTGTTCAGCGCATCGAATTACCCCTATACAGTACATTTGAAGGTGGTTAACGGGAATATGGGGTAAACTTTTTGGCAGAAAATTGTTTTTTTCAAAAATCGAGCAATTCGATGATAACTCGAGAACGGTCGAATGGTAGTGTTTGCCGTATGTTGCATCGTGTTCAGCGCATCGAATTACCCCTACATAGGGAATTTGAAGTGGTTACGGGAAGTGTACGGTAGTGTTTATGAAGGAGAACCCGTTAATGCGATATTCGTGCGTTTCACGGGCAGAAAAGCACGTTTTTCACAGTCCTCACTGTTTTGATGATAACTCGGGAACGGTCGAATGTTAGCATTTGCCGTATGTTGCATCGTGTTCAGCACATCGAATTACCCCTCCACAGTGAATTTGAAGTGGTTACGGGAAGTGTACGGTAGTGTTTGTGAAGGAAACCCCGTTTATGCGATATTCGTGCGTTTCACGGGCAGAAAAGCACGTTTTCACAGTCCTCACTGTTTTGATGATAACTCGAGAACGGTCGAATGTTAACGTTTGCCGTATGTTGCATCGTGTTCAGCGCGTCGAATTACCCGTATGCAGTGAATTTAAAGTGTTTAAAGGGAGTGTACGGTAGTCTTTTTGAAGGAAAACCCGTTTATGCTATATTCGCGCGGTCCACGGGCAGAAAAGCACATTTTTCACAGTCCTGACTCGTTTGATGATAACTCGAGAACCGTCGAATGTTAGCAGTTGCCGTATGTTGCATCCTGTTCAGTGCATCGAAGTACCCCTACACAGTGAATGTGAAGTGTATAAAGGAAGTGAACGGTCCTGTTTTGACAGAAAATTGGGTTTTGTCGAAAATCGAGCAATTCGGTGATAGCTCGAGAACGGTGGAATGTTTGCGTTTGTCGTATGTTGCACCGTGTTCAGCACATCGAATTACCCCTATGCAGTGAATTTAAAGTGTTTAAAGGGAGTGTACGGTCGTGTTTTTGAAGGAAAACCCGTTAATGCGATATTCGTGCGTGTCACGGGCAGAAAAGCACGTTTTTCACAGTCCTCACTGTTTTGATGATAACTCGAGAACGATCGAATGTTAGCGTTTGCCGTATGTTGCATCGTGTTCAGCGCATCCAATTACCCCTATGGAGTGAATTTGAAGCGTTTAAGGGAAGTGCACGGTAGTGTTTTGGCAAAAAACTCATTTTTTGAAAAAAACGAGCAATTCGCTCATTTCTCGAGAACGGTGGAATGTTAGCATTTGCCGTATCTTGCATCGTGTTCAGCACATCGACTTACCCTTATACAGTAAATTTGAAGTGGTTGAGGGAAATGTACGGTAGTGTTTTGGCAGAAAGTTGGTTTTTTCGAAAATCGAGCAATTCGACGATAACTCAAGAACGGTCGAATATTAGCGTTTGCCATATGTTGTATCATGCTCCGCTCTTCGAATTACCCCTACACAGTGAATGTGAAGTGTATAAGGGAAGTGGACGGTAGTGTTTTCGAAGGAAAACCCGTTTATGCCATATTCGTGCGTTTCACGGCCAGAAAAGCACGTCGTTCACAGTTCGCGATCTTTCGATGACTTGAGAACGGTCGAATGATAGGGTTCGCCGTGACCTGCATCGTGTTCAGCACATCGAATTGCCCCTATCCACTGAATTTGGGGCGTTTCAGGGAAGTGAACGGTCGTGTTTTGGCAGAAAATTGTTTTTTTCGTAAATCGAGCAATTCGGTGATAACACGAGGACGGTGGAATGTTAGCGTTTGCCGTATGTTGCATCGTGTTCAGTGCATCGAATTACCCCTACACAGTGAATGTGAAGTGTATAAGGGAAGCGGACGGTAGTGTTTTCGAAGGAAAACCCGTTTATGCCCTATTCGTGCGTTTCACGGCCAGACAAGCACGTCGTTCACAGTTCGCGATCTTTCGATGACTTGAGAACGGTCCAACGCTACCATTTGCCGTGACTTGCATCGTGTTCAGCACATCGAATCGCCCCTATCCAGTGAATTTGGGGCGGTTCAGGGAAGTGAACGGTCGTGTTTTGGCAGAAAATTGTTTTGAAGTGAAACTTCTTATGGGAGGGTTTTGAAATCTCGATCGGCAACCTTTTTGGTAACGCTCGCTCTAACGTAGTAAGTAAGAGTGAGAGGCCTCCGGGAATCGAGCGAGAGTGAGACGGACTACCTTACGTCTCGTCTATCGGGCGAGAGTGAGAGGCCTTCGTGTATCGTGCGAGAATGAGACGGAAGACTTTCTGTCTTTCAAGTCACCCCCCCCCCCTTTCCGCTCTACTCGGCCCATCATTTTTCAAACTCTCAAGCCGTGAAAATTTTTGTTTTTCAAAAATCGACGAACTATTGACGCTCCGTCGAACGGCTCCGTTGGAGCACTGCGGCAGAGAAGACGATGATTGTTTAAATAAAGAATTTTCGTCGCGTAGCTTGAAGCGAACTAGGGGCCCATAACCAGTATTGATGAGATTCGGAAGACAACTTCAGAAATGCATCCGAGGAGTGTAAAATGACGTAAAAAAGAAGGATATAGTCCAACGGTGTGAGGTCGTTGCCTGAGGATGTTCTGTCGAGAATTCATATATCGCGCATGGAAAACAATATATAGGTGGGATATATATGAACTAGTGGTGTGTGCCCCATTTTTGGGCATTTGGTTTTCCAGCACAACCTACTAAATTTGTTCTTCTTCAATATACTACGGTTAATCAGTGTGACCCCTATTATTATCATAACGAAAGCATGCCTATTTGAGAATTCCAAACTGACTCATTTATGAAGCAGATAATTATGAATACTTGACTAAACGCATGGTGAGCATGAGGATGAGACTTATGCGTGTTACTTGAGTGAGAGTAAGACGCTCATAGGAATGCGGCTGCAAAACAAAAACTTTAATATTTTACCCAGTGGAACAGAATAAACAATTGTAATTGAAATTGAAAACGCTTCGATTGGGACCGTCATGACAGCGCTGGGTCCATTCGTTCACTTATTACATACATAATTGTGAAGACTGCTATACCTCCTTAATTATGCAAATTATCGGAAAAAGGCATTATACACAAAATACGTATTTTTATATGGCAAACAACTTCCCTTATATGAATTTTGCGCTAACTCTAATAGTTTGGGCAGTAGAACATTATAAACAATTGACAGTGTTAATAACAATATAAGTACTGGACCACTTTTACTCAAAATTTAATCAGTTATAAAATATGTTTATATCTTTCAACTGTGACATTGAGTGCCTGGATTACAACATTTTTGTGTGAATGAACGTTCATTATCACTATTTTCGATTTTTGTTCAACATGAATTTCTCAAAAACAGGGGAACTACTCCATGGATTCGATGAAAAATCTAATCAGCTCTAAGTTGCACGAAGACGCAACGATTGCGCTATTGAGCACCTCGCTCGCATCGTCCGTTCGCGAGATATCGTTCGACAAAATTTTTGGCCACGGGCAGACACCTTCACACACACACACACACACACGCACATGCACACACATGCATTATCGTAAAAATGATCGGGGAGTGTGGTGGAGACCTTGAAACGCGAAGATATGATTTTCGGGGTGATTACAATAACTCCCCTGCGGGAAGTTAATTATATACATATGTATTTTCAGTGCAAAATGTAATATTACAGATATATGGCGATACACTAATAGAAACATTTCCTAAAATCACAACACCATGTTCTTAAGAGAACAATATTGAGTTGAAAATTTTACCACGCCCGTTGTTCCAAACTGATTAAAGTCAAGTTCCATCAGAGGACTTTCCGTTCCAACATACAACGACTATGCTGTCAACAACCTTGAGTGAACAGTTCTCAATATTATCAACATAATATACAAACCCAGCGATTCCAAAAATTTAACAATGCGGATAACAGCTGAATTTGATTCAAGGCCACATGCAACATAATAACTGTACGAAGCCGGCCATGGATGCTTCGCAGGCGTATTTCTGTTTTCCGCCGCTCTGACTGGTGTCGCATCGGTTTTCGATAATTTCGATATATATCGATAGTTTCTTTCGCTTCTCCTTTTTGGTATAGCATAGAGATGGCGACTGTGACTGCCAACGATGCTGTCTTTCGGTGTGACGAAAGTTCGAGATATTGCGAGATTATCGATATATTCTGAGATTGTCGTTGTTAGAATAGGACCAGTGCTTCGCTGGTGGCCGCCAATCTGTATTCTCGTTCGATTTCGATTGTGTCATCGGTAATCGAGATTTTCACTTCGACTTTCGAGTTTTCGAATTCGATAATCGATTTATTTTCCTGGTCGAAGCTCACAATTATTTATATAGACTAGTTCCTTGCCGATGGCCGCTACGCAGCCACATGCACTTCCCAATGCCACTTCGATGTCAATTTTCATCATGGTATCGATAATCGAGATTTTGTCTTCTCGCGCAGAAAGCGGACAGCGGATTATGTTTATAGCATTCTATATTTCACCAAATTAGAACATGGCGAAAATAATAGAGTTTATTCACCTTCACTTGCTGCCGTATACTCCAGTGGGGGCTGCATAAGTTGGAGTAGAGCTGGACAAAATACCTATGATTCTAGATGGAGATTTTAATGTTAATTTTGCTTCAGAGGATTCCAAACCATTAATTCAGTTCTTGCAACAGAAATTGTCATTGGAAATGAACAATTCACCAATTGAATCGACTACCCGCCATGGTACCACGATCGATGCAGTTTTCTCACGTTACATCGAAAATTTGGAGTCAAGAGTCTTCATTACCTATTTTAGTTACCACAAACCTATCATTTCGTTGATGAAGAGTCTACCAGAAAATGAAGGTGAAGCTGATTGAGATTTAATTCATTATATTCATACTAATATTATTGTATCTTGAAAAAAGTATAATTATTATGATGAATAAATTAATATTTACTATCAAGAAGTGTTTGACACGTGATTAAAATGATTCCTCTCCCTCTAAACATAGAAAATTAAATAATCCTTGCCGATCCAATCATTCAGTTTCACTTCTATGGCGTGTCTTCATGACACACCATTTTTTTTTTTTTGAAAATCGAGCAATTCGGTGATAACTCGAGAACGGTGGAATGTTAGCGTTTGCCGCATGTCGCATCGTGTTCAGCGCATCCAGTTACCCGTATACAATGAATGTGAAGTGGTTACGGGAAGTGTACGGTAGTGCTTTGGAAGGAAAACCCGTTTATGCGATATTCGTGCGACTCTCGGGCAGCAAAGCACGTGTTTCACAGTCCTCACTGGTTTGATGATAACTAGAGAACAGTCGCATGTTAGCGTTTGCCGTATGTTACATCGTGTTCAGCACATCGAATTACCCCTATACAGTGAATTTAAAACGTTTAAATGAAGTGTTCGGTAGGGTTTTTGAAGGAAAACCCGTTTATGCTATATACGCGCGGTTCACGGGCAGAAAAGCACGTTTTTCACAGCCCTGAGTCGTTTGATGATAACTCGAGAACGGTCGAATGTTAGAGTTTGCCGTATGTTGCATCGTGTTCAGCGCATCGAATTACCCCTACACAGTGAATTTGACGTGGTTACGGGAAGTGTACGGTGGTGTTTTTGAAGGAAAACCCGTTTATGCGCTATTCGTGCGTTTCACGGGCAGAAAAGCACGTTTTTCACAGTCGGCGATCTTTCGATGACTTGAGAACTGTCCGTAGCATAGTGCGCAGTACATCGAATTGCCCCTATACAGTACATTTGAAGTGGTTAAGGGGAATGTGCGGTAGTGTTTTGGCAGAAAATTGTTTTTGTCAAAAATCGAGCAATTCGATGATAACTTGAGAACGGTCGAATGTTAGTGTTTGCCGTATGTTGCATCGTGTTCAGCGCATCGAATTACCGCTACATAGTGAATTTGAAGTGGTTACGGGAAGTGTACGGTAGTGTTTTGGAAGGAAAACCCGTTTATGCGATATTCGTGCGTTTCACGGGCAGAAAAGCACGTTTTTCACAGTCCTGACTGTTTTGATGATAACTCGAGAACGGTCGAATGTTAGCGTTTGCAGTATGTTGCATCGTGTTCAGCGCATCGAATGACCCCTATCCAGTGAATTTGAAGTGATTAAGGGAAATGTACGGTAGTGTATTGGCAGAAATTTTTTTTCTCGAAAGTCGAACAATTCGACGATAACTCAAGGATGGTGGGATGTTAGTGTTTGCCGTGACTTGCATCGTGTTCAGCATATCAAATTACCCGTATACAGTGAATTTGAAGTGGTTAAGGGAAGTGTACGGTAATGTTTTGGCAGGAAATTGGTTTTTTCGAAAATCGAGCAATTCGACGATAACTCAAGAACGGTCGAATGTTTGCGTTCACCGTATGTTGCATCGTGTTCAGCACATCGAATTACCTCTATACAGTGAATTTGAAGTGTACAAGGGAAGTGTACGGTAGTGTTTTTGAAGTAAACCCCGTTTATGCGATATTCGTGCGTTTCACGGGCAGAAAAGCACGTTTTTCACAGTTAGCGATCTTTTGATGATAACTCGAGAACGGTCGAATGTTAGCGTTTGGAGTATGTAGCATAGTGTGCAGTACATCGAATTACCCCTATACAGTACATTTGAAGTGGTTAAGGGGAATGTGCGGTAGTGTTTTGGCAGAAAATTGTTTTTTTCAAAAATCGAGCAATTCCATGATAACTTGAAAACAGTCGAATATTAGCGTTTGCCGTATGTTGCATCGTATTCAGCGCATCGAATTTCTCCTCTAAAGTGAATTTGAAGCGTTCAACGGAAATGTAGGGTAGGGTTTTGGTAGACTTTTTTTTTTTTTTTTAACGAGCAATTCGATGATAACATGAGAACGGTCGAATGTTAGCGTTTGCCGCATGTTGCATCATATTCAGCGCATCGAGTTGCCCCTATACAATGAATTTCAAGTGCATAGGGGAAGTGTACGGTAGTGTTTTGGCAGAATTTTTTTTTTTTCGACAATCGAGCAATTCGACGACAACTTGAGAACGGACGAATGTTGGCGTTTGCCGTATATTGAGTCGTGTTCAGCGCATCGAATTACCCGTATATATTGAATTTGAAGCGTTTAAGGGAAGTGTACGGTAGTGTTTTGGCAGACATTTTTTTTTTTCGTCAATCGCGCAATTCGACGATAACTCAAGAACGGTCGAACGTTAGCGTTTGCCGTAGGTTGCATCGTGTTATAGCGCATCGAATTACCTCTATGCAGTGGATTTGAAGCGTTGAAGGGAAGTGTACGGTAGTGTTTTTGAAGAAAATTTTTTTTTTTCGAAAATCGAGCAATTCGCTGATAACTCGAGAACGGTCGAATGTACGCGGTTGCCGTGTGTTGCATCGTGTTCAGCACATCGAATTACGTCTATGCAGTGAACTTAAAGTGTTTAAAGGGAGTGTACGGTAGTGTTTTTGAAAGGAAACCCGTTTATGCTATATTCGCGCGGTTCACGGGCAGAAAAGCACATTTTTCACAGTCCTGACTCGTTTGATGACAACTCGAGAACGGTCGAATGTTAGCGTTTGCCGTATGTTGCATCGTGTTCAGCGCATCGAATTACTCCTATGCGGTGAATTTGAAGCGTTTAAGAGAAGTGCACGGTAGTGTTTTGGCAAAAAATTGTTTTTTTCGAAAATGGAGCAATTCGCTCATTTCTCGAGAACGGTGGAATGTTAGCATTTACCGTATCTTGCATCGTGTTCAGCATATCGAATTACCCCTATACAGTGACTTTAAAGCGTTGAAGAGAAGTGTACGATAGTGTTTTGGCAGAAATTTTTTTTTTTCGAAAATCGAGCAATTCGGTGATAGCTCGAGAACGGTCGAATGTTTGCGTTTGCCGTATGTTGCATCGTGTTCAGCACGTCGAATTACGTCTATGCAGTGAATTTAAAGTGTTTAAAGGGAGTGTACGGTAGTGTTTTTGAAGGGAAACCCATTTATGCTATATTCGCGCGGTTCACGGGCAGAAAAGCACATTTTTCACAGTCCTGACTCGTTTGATGACAACTCGAGAACGGTCGAATGTTAGCGTTTGCCGTATGTTGCATCGTGTTCAGCGCATCGAATTACTCCTATACAGTGAATTTGAAGTGGTTACGTGAAGTGTACGGTAGCATTTTTGAAGGAAAACCCGTTAATGCGATATTCGTGCGTGTCACGGGCAGAAAAGCACGTTTTTCACAGTCCTCACTGTTTTGATGATGACTCGAGAACGGTCGAAGGTTAGTGTTTGCCGTATATTACATCGTGTTCAGCGCATCGCATTACTCCTATGCGGTGAATTTGAAGCGTTTGAGAGAAGTGCACGGTAGTGTTTTGGCAAAAAATTGTTTTTTTCGAAAATCGAGCAATTCGCTCATTTCTCGAGAACGGTGGAATGTTAGCATTTGCCGTATCTTGCATCGTGTTCAGCATATCGACTTACCCCTATACAGTGACTTTAAAGCGTTGAAGAGAAGTGTACGATAGTGTTTTGGCAGAAATTTTTTTTTTTCGAAAATCGAGCAATTCGGTGATAGCTCGAGAACGGTCGAATGTTTGCGTTTGCCGTATGTTGCATCGTGTTCAGCACGTCGAAGTACGTCTATGCAGTGAATTTAAAGTGTTTAAAGGGAGTGTACGGTAGTTTTTTGAAGGGAAACCCATTTATGCTATATTCGCGCGGTTCACGGGCAGAAAAGCACATTTTTCACAGTCCTGACTCGTTTGATGACAACTCGAGAACGGTCGAATGTTAGCGTTTGCCGTATGTTGCATCGTGTTCAGCGCTTCGAATTACCCTTATACAGTAAATTTGAAGTGGTTAAGGGAAATGTACGGTGGTGTTTTGGCAGAAATTTTTTTTTTTCGAAACTCGAGCAATTCGACGATAACTCGTGAACGGTCGAATGTACGCGGTTGCCGTGTGTTGCATCGTGTTCAGCGCATCGAATTACCCCCAGACAGTGAATGTGAAGTGTATAAGGGAAGTGTACGGTAGTGGCTTCGAAGGAAAACCCGTTTATGCCATATTCGTGCGTTTCACGGCCAGAAAAGCACGTTTGTCACAGTTAGGTATCTTTCGATGATAACTTGAGAACGGTCGAATGTTAGCGTTTGCAGTATGTAGCATAGTGCGCAGTACATCGAATTACCCCTACACAGTACATTTGAAGTGGTTAAGGGGAATGTGCGGTATGGCGGTGTTTTGGCAGAAAATTGTTTTTTTCAAAAATCGAGCAATTCGATGATAACTTGAAAACAGTCGAATGTTAGCGTTTGCCGTATGTTGGATCATATTTAGCACATCGAACTGCCCCTATACAGTGAATTTGAAGCTTTCAACGGAAATGTAGGGTAGGGTTTTGGTAGATTTTTTTTTTTAACGCAATTCGCAATTTAAACAATTCGATGATAACATGAGAACGGTCGAATGTTAGCGTTTGCCGTATGTGGTGATAGATGATCGACGATCGTGACGTCTTATTTCAGATTTTATACGATCTCAATATGAAACATCCTTCGGTACATTCAATGAGACTCCAGTAAATACTCTTGGAAAACACAACTCATCTAATTCGTCCATTTTGTGCCATGCAAAGGGAGGCTTATCTTGTTCGAGCGCTACGATATTCACAACTGGTGCATATTTTTCTACTACTTCGGCATTGTGCTCAATGAGCAAAACGTCATAATTATTGATTTGTGCATAATTCATTGATTGATCAATGATTTTGGGTGAACACTCAACCTGATCATCACCTACTTCAACGTGTGGGACAGTAGTTTTTTCTCCTGATTCCGACGAGTCGTTTATTGTCACATCATCAACTACATCATTGTTGTCAACTATGAAATTCATCGAACAATCATCATTTTGGAAGTTCTGAAAATACCCGTCATCTATTTTGATGTTGTACTTTTCATATAATCGCGTAGTGATTAAATATTCAAGTGCTTTACAAATTACAGCCAGTCTAATCGATTCAAACATATAATGACTTTTAGGTTTAATATGTCTCTTTAATTTTTCTTTGGATTGTCTGCATTTCATCGAATTTACGAAGTTACACAGTATGCAGTTTGGAATTAGGGGGAATTGACGCCCATTGCTTGTTGATAATTTATACATCCGGCCACGATAAGCATAGCTTTTGCAGGTTTTGCAAATGAATTTGGATTGGAAATTATTGATTCGTGTGAAGCATTCCCGTCCATACTTTTCAGTGATTTTTCGTTTGTTCAATGTCACCACAGAACACCGGAAAAACAGTCCTTCTCAGCATCAGCACACAAATGAAGGTGTTTCTGAACGAAACTGCATAAACCGGCGCATGAGTTTTGCCGTAATACTCCCCTTTTCATTATTTGTTTGCAACTGCATCTCAAGATTATTGCGAAACTTGAGTACATCGATTCCTCTATTTTCTCTCTGTGATTTCGTATTTTTTTCCAACCCATGGACTCGATTTTGCTCATTCGCTCGTCTGTTTCTCATTCTTTGCTTATTGGAGACTTTTTATCTCTGTTTATTGTGTTCTTTAGAACCATGAATTTGTCTCCTATTTATCTGTCGTTCTTTTTTTTATGCAGTTCTTGAGATCGCAATATCTTATTAGGAGCAATATTACGTAGCATTTCATTTTGAATATATTTCAAATTATTCCGCAACATTTTGTTTCTCGTAACATTATTCGCGAATTCTCGAGATTTGTATACCTGATTTTTTCGCCAAATGCGATTTCTGCAAACGTTTTTGTTACTTTCATTCTGTGCATACTGAATTCTTTTTCGTAGAACGTGATTTCTTATGATATTCCGGTTACGTTCTTTGGTGGAATATTTTTGGCATGGTCAAATAATTACGTTCTTTGGTGGAATATTTTTGGCATGGTCAAATAATTATCATTCTATTTCGGTTTTTCATACGTTCTTCCAGTTTCAGTGGGTTATTCTGTCGCCTGCGTTGCATACTTTTCTTGTTTTTATCATTTTTCTCTTTCCTGAATTCGTCATCAGTGATTTTTAGTTTGATATATTTCCGTTGCTTCCAATTTTCTTGTTCTCTGAATTCCTCACTTTGCCGTTTATGTCGCAGTCTGTTTTTGTTCATCTGATTTTCTTTTATTAGATATCCAAGATCCATGTAAGCGTTTAATTCTTTCCTGATTTTTCTTCCTTTCTGAAATCCTGTACATTGTATTTTCCCGTTTTATTTTTATTCCTTCAATTTTATTCTGCTTTTTAGTTTTCAGTGTCCTTTTTTCCTCATCAACGTGCATAGCAGCGGGATCGACATCAAACAAATTATGACAATCGCCGGCATCCGATTTTGCTTTTTGACACCTTGGATTTTTTGTTTTTTTTTTTTATTTTTTGCTCATGGGATTGTCGCTTGACTCTCATTTTCACATTTGATTACTCAGTTCCTGAGTGTCCGTTAGCCAAGACCAACAATTTATTGATATTATTGACTGTCTTGTATCATCCATCTCTTCGTGCTTACACTTGCCGTGTCGTTTTTAAGCAACAATTGCGTGAATAACTGGCTAGAAATGGAACAGCTTCCAGGAAGCTGAATATTCGACATTAACAGCTCGTAGAGAGCTGACAAAGATGAACAGCTGGTGTCAAGCTGGAAATTTAGCAACAACAGCTCAGGCAGAGCTGATAAACAGGAACAGCTGATATGCAGCTGATTTTCAAACGAAAACAGCTCGAGAAGAGCTGATGAATAGGAACAGCTGATATAACGCTGATATTTGATCGGAAACACGATGAGAGGAGCTCAAAGAAGCAACTGCTCATGTGAAGCAGAAATTTATCCAATACAGCTAGAGGAGAGCTGAGACAATGAACAGCTGATATGAAGCTGAATGAGAGAGTGAAAAAGCAAGAGCAGCTTGAATGAGCTGGAATAATACGGGTGTAAGATGGTCCTTGGGTTGCTGAATAGTTAGACAAGATGATTCAATAGCCCAGAAAAAACCAACTTATTGAAATGTCGAATATTACTGCTTACCAAACACTGCATTCGGATGGTATAACATTCAATTTCAAAAAAAGGGACGGAAAACCTGCGGAAGAAAATAAATAAAATAATTAAAAATAAATAAACAATTAACAATAATATTGAAGAGAAATGGAAAAACTGGAAGAGAAGCAAAGCAAGAAGGAAACAAACAGGAAGGGATAATGATACATGCAGTTATAGGATATCGGCCGCGAATGCTATTCAATTAACTATATCCAAGGTTTTGAGCATTCGATTGCAATGAACAAAATGCTTCAATTCATGAAAATAAACTACGTAATTATTGATGGTTACGAATTATGATAGGAACTCAGGTTAATAATGGTAGAATTATGTTTTATGTACCTCAGAACAGGATCAATATTGAAACACAAATTCCAAGAAACAAAAGCATAGGAACCAATTGAATATTGAAAATAAGTAAATAAATAAATCAAAGGAGCAAGAAAATGGAAGATCAAGCAGAAAGGAACGTAGAAAAACAAGAATGAGACTGCAACAATATAAGAGTGCAGAGACTAATGAACATTGAATATAAGCACTATATAAATGAGAGTGTTATGGATGAACCAAGAGGAGTAGAGAATTGAGCACAGTAAAATACAAGCAACTAGAAGGAGACAGAGAGAAGAAAGCTTAAAGAGAAAGAAAAAATCCAAAAATGCAAAAAGTGATCAAAATTAGAGGTTAAAAGAGGAAAAGATTGTTGAGCGCCCAGACCACTCGAAATCCTATGATCAGTGAAATTGATCGATTGGAAATTTTCAGGAGACCGAACAGTAACAACTTACAGAAATATTGCGTCGAAGTTTTTATTTAATGAATTTGTTCAGGTTAAACAGTCGCCAATGCAGTTACATCGATCTGTAGTCAGTATAGCAATACCGTGGAAGTAAAAGTAGACATTAGTGGTTAGTACAAATTGCCCAATATTTCACCGTCATTTTGTCACTGGAAACCATCCTCAGCGCCATCTGACGGGAGTAAAATGATATGTCATTGTGTCGACAAAAAATCTGCAAAAACTTCGGTGAAATATTGTTGAAGCTCTATCATTTAACGGCAATTGCACTTCGATCATTACCTCTGGGTACTTAGCCGACAAAGTACACGAAGTATGAACAGTACTTGATGTAATCGATTGTACATCGAGTGTACATTATTGTACATTGTTTAATTTTATTTGTACATCTCCTGTTTATTTATAAAAAATTAATGAATATTTCGTGTGTTTTTAGCCGACACATAATATAAAATAAGTTAAGTGAAGTGAATTCCCCGTGGATTTTGTAGGAAATCGTTTGTACATTCCAAAAAATATAATTTGTTTGTTTGTACATACGTTGTTACGTCTGTACAAACAATTAATTATTTTGTCATAAATCCTCCCCCCCCCCCCCCCCCGTGGCCGCCCTGACGGGATCCGCGCATGTGCAGTGGTCAATCAGGTGTCCATTGCTTCGAATTATGTCTAAAAAATGTGGCTCTGGTTGGGGTTCACATAACCAGCAATCGACCCAGTCCTTTCTCTAATCCAAATTAATGTTTCTAATGTAATTGAAAAAGTAATCACCTTTCCCCAGGGGCAAAATTGACATTCGAGGCGAAGCCGAGGATCTTCAGCACGTGGGGGAGGGTGATTAGATTTTCCAGGAGTGCCTGGAACTGTTTTTTCTAGTCGAGCACTAAAATGGTGGTTTTCTCCTTCCTGACCAGAAAATGAATGTTTTTTATATTAAGTAATGTGTTGATTTATAGATAATTAGAAAAATCGTATCAGTAGTGCAGTGCAAGTGACTTAACGAAAAATCTGAAATGTAGCTTCGTAGTAATAAATCCAATTTGAAATTAACAATATTCAATTTCCAGTTGTCGACTTGTAATTATCAATTAAGAATAATAAATTGAAAATCAAACATTATGAAAATGAAGAGTTAAGAATGTTTCATCCGGACCCATTTCTTCCCTATTTTTAACATGTATACCTGCTTATAGACTATAATCTTGAATAATCAAAATTCAAGCATGTAATTTAGAAATAATATTTAAAGTAAGGAAAAGAATTGCTCAACTTAGTTCATCGCTTCAGCAGCGATTTTTGCTTAACAAAAACTCGCAACGCAATAAAAATTGTTCACAGTTCCAAAGGTCGAGGAATTTGAAACTCAGCAATTTTGGCACCGAATGAAAGCCAAAAAACGCCTGGCGACAGTGACAGCAAGGCGTTCACCCCACCCCAAATTCATGATTTCCTTGGGACATTCACGCCCCAATCGGCCCCACAAAATCAGACTCTAATCACCACCCGAACGAGAACCACGGTTGCTCAAAATCTGGACTTATACCATTTTGATTTATTCTGCGGAGAATTTGACATTTCCAGAGTGGAACGATCTTTTAGTTCGGACCGTAGTCAAACTTATCAGTCTAATAAAGTTTGACGAAAATCGGAAAATCCCTTCTGAAGTAGGAATACGAATTAAATTGGGCAAACTATAGTCTTAAATCGATATAATTTCCGGGCCGCAATAAAAAAAAACAGTTTTTGGGTGAAGTCGGTTTTTAGTTTCTCATAATAAACATTCTGAAAGTGTGAAAACGGAAGAAGATAAATATCAGCGCCGTCTACAAAACGTCGCAGAGATATACCAATCGAGGAATCTGTACATAAACTGACCTCGGCCAACGAAATCTGACCATCTCTAACCATTATTTGTAATCGGCTGTAAAACCAAGCCACGAGAAAATACACATGAAAAATAAGGTAAGGTAATCTAGGTCTAATCTGAGTATTTCTATTTTACTATCATTCATTCCCTATTTCCAAATTCGAGTCGTAACTCCTAGATTCCTACCGAAAATTCCCCATAAATACCTCCAAGTTGTAAATAGAGGATGATATCGCATCGAATCCACGATTATAAAATTATCGAAGATTGATAACGAGACTTGTTGGCTCTTTATTCTTTAATCTGAATAAAGGTAAGTCTCGAGAATAATAGTAAAATAATAGGAAAGAAAATAATATTAAAAACAACATTAATTTACAGGAAAATTTTGGATATAACAACCCAAAATTAAATGGCGCAGTCGGTAGGACAGATAAAGATTATCTCCCATTTTACTTGATCGAATCCCTGTAACAAAAAGAGAGAGAACAATTAATAATCAAAATCATCAATTGCAATATTATCATTTTAAAACAAATTCCACTCAATTTAAAAATAGTAACTAACACTTTCCTTTCTCATCACTAATAATTATAGTATATATATAGAAATAATAGAAATAATTAAAGAAAGAACAAGAATCTACATTTGCACCCCATATACACAAAATGGCTTTTAACACGTCATATCTGGGTGATAGTACCAACGGTGTGGGTGGGGCACCGCATGAGGTGTACATAGAAGCCCGAGACCTTGCTAGCAATGTGCCAATATTCTCGGGACTTCCTAATACTACTAAATATGCACATTTTGAGAACGCTTATCGAGATTGTCTAGATTATTTTCCCACTGACAGTGAGAGGGTAAAAATTTACATCAAAGAATTTAGTAGGAGCATAAAAGGGCCAGCAAGATTGAAATTGGTGCGGCATCCCATTACGACTCCCGAAGACATCCTAAAAATTCTTTCTCACTTCTATAAGAAATCTCACGATACCACCTATTTCAACCACAAGATTAACTCGCCATGCATGTATGAGGGTGAACCCTTAGAAGATTTTGGTTTGAGACTGGCTGTATTAGTAGAGCGAGGTAAAAAGGCCGCCGTAAAAGATAGTAGTTTTCGGTCAGTTTCACCTGTCACGGAACCACCGAAAACTCGCTCAGAAACGCCCGAAAATTCCAGAGACCAGCAGTCAACCTCCAATACACAGAACCATTTAATCGGAGAACGTGTTCGTCGGAACGGCGCTTCGACGAGCAAATCACCTGTGCGCCTTCAATTGTCTTCCCCAAAGAGACACTGCCACCTGAAGAATCGACAACAATTAGACGTATCAAAAAGGGGCCAGTAATCGATCTTTCAGGACCAGGTCTGATGGATATCAAAATACGTACCCTGATTGACACCGGCTCGACTGTAAACCTACTGGGATTGCATTGTCGAAAACCAGAGACCGTCATTGATAATACAGAACGAATCAACTTGTTGGGCCTGGGGAATAAAATACAATCTACAATTGGTACCATTACAATCCCATATGATAATCAAACTAGTGTGAAATTCCACATAACATCCCAGATGCCAGGAGAATGTGATGCAATCCTAGGAAATGAGTTCCTAGAAGCTACCAAAGCCCAAATTTCATTCTTTAATAATACCATCACTTTACAACAGGCTCATACTCGTCCGATGCACTTCTGTTTACCGACCTGCAGTGAAAAGAAATCCCATATCCCAGAAATTTCAGTAAACGAAGAGGGCCCCTGTTTGAAATTGAGAATTCACGGAGTACGAGAGGAGAAACCATACTACTCGATTGACACAGGGGCAGATGTGAATCTTATCCTAGAATCTGCCCTAAAGTTGAACACACCCATTAATGTAACAAGGTCAGGACAATTCAACGGTATCGCTACCAAAGGAATTAAAACCAGAGGAACTATTTATCTAAATATTTTCGGGAAAGCACACCTTTTCCACATAATTGATAACGATCTACCATTCGAAGGCATAGGCATTCTAGGCTTACCATTCCTCATACAAGAGAAAATTGAAGTTCGATATCTGCAAAGAAATATATCACTCGCCTGGATGCCTGCCAAACCTCTCTATTGGAACAAACGATTGACCCTCACCGAGCCCGTCATTATAGCGCCTAGGTTAAAAATGGTAGTACCAATCACTATCTCCAATCCTGAACTAGGGGAAGGATATTTAGCTAGGATATCACTACCCCAAGGAGTATACCTAGGTGAAGCTATCGTCAAGGTACAAGGAGAAATCGCCACCGTCCTAATCATTAATACCACGAATGAGTTCATTACATTGAATATCCCACCACAACGAATCCAATCATTCTATACTTCCAATCCAGAACTTCCTATTGCCAGCTGTAATTACATCGAAGAACATTATGTTAATAGTGAGGGAAGAACCACAAAAATCCTTGACGCGCTGTGTTTGGATGAACTAAAAACTTTCGAAAGACAAAAATTCATCAAGCTAATACGAAATTTCTCTAACGTTTTCTACGTACCAGGGGATCAACTTGGAAAAGCTAAAAATTTTAATTGCAAAATCCGCACTACTGATGAAAAACCGGTCCATAAGAAACAATATAAATTTCCTGCACAACACAACGAAGAAGTCAACAAACAAATCAATGATCTCCTAAAACATAAAATTGTAAGATATTCCAAATCACCGTATCATTCACCCCTATGGATCGTACCTAAAAAGGCCGATTCCAAGGACAACAAAAGATGGAGAATGGTCATCGATTTTCGAGATTTGAATGAGAAAACCATAGGGGATTCATACCCTCTACCAGACATCAATGGAATCTTATCACAATTAGGAGGAGCAAAATACTTCTGCATTTTTGATGTAGCCAGTGGCTTCCATCAGATAGAAATGGATAAATACGACAGTGAGAAAACTGCTTTTACAGGTCCTAATGGGCATTATGAATACGCTCGTATGCCTTTCGGCCTGAAAAACGCCCCAGCCATTTTCCAGCGAATGATGGATCAAGTCATGATGGGCTTGAAGGGAGCGGAACTTTTCGTATACCTGGACGACAGCGTTATCTATGGTTCGACCATTGACCAGACTCTCTTAAGAGTAGAGAGATTATTTAGAAGACGCGAGGAACATGGACTTACCCTACAGCCTGACAAGTGTCGTTTCCTACAAACCCAAGTCGGTTATCTAGGACATATCATCAGCGAAGAAGGAATCCGTCCTGATCCAAAGAAAGTAGAAGCACTAATTCACATGTCTCCCCCGAAAAATACACATCATTTACGGAAATTTTTGGGCTTCACGAACTATTATCGCAGATTCGTGGAAAATTACTCAGAAGTGGCACAACCCTTAACCAATTTACTGAAGAAAAACACAAGATACTTATGGACAGAACAAGAACAAAGAGCTTTCGAAAGCCTGAAAACAAGGATCAAGGAAGATTCTACCCTGTATCATCCAGACCTCCATCAACCCTTTATTGTAACCGCCTCAGCTTCAGGAAGCGGACTTGGCGCTATCCTAAGTCAAAAGGACGGAAAGGGAGACGAACATCCAATTTTGTATGCATCTAGAACTCTCAAGGATGCAGAAACCAGATATTCGAGCTCAGAATTGGATTGTCTGACCGTTGTATATGCCTTAGGGTAATTCAAACCATTCATCTATGCAGTACCGTTCACAGTCGTCACTCATTCCCTGGGTTTGAACTGGCTCAGATGTTCCAGTAACCCAACGTCTCGTCAAGTCAAATGGAAAACCTGGTTGAACGACTTTACTTTCGAGGTAGAAATCAAGAAAGCAAAAAGGGATATGACTGCAGACATATTCGCCTGCAATCCTTTTGAAAATCCTTTAAACGAGAAAAACTCAGCCACTGTACTCGTCGTATCACCTCTGAAAGAAAAACAAACCATGTCTATCCTAAAACCAATAAGGAACCCACAACAAAACGGTCCAAGGCCCATACCCAAAAAGGTACGGATACAGAGCGATTGCGACCTTCAACCGGCTCTTCAACCATCGGGATCAGGCAACACAATAGGTCAACGGGTTCGAAGTAGGAAAACTTCGGAAATAAACTATGGGAAAAGAGAACCAATTTCTTACCGATTAACACGTCCCTACACAAAAAAAAAATTGGGAGAAGCGAACCTGTCTGTCTTGAACAGGATACCCCCGCCGTACACATACCACCACAAGAAACCATACCAACTACGAGAAAAGAACCAGAAATTAACAGCACCCTAATACCATCAGATGATCCAATACCTGATGAGGGGGTATCATCCAAAAATAACACTTCATTGGAAGGTCTCCCCATCAACCCAGAGACAAACGAGGAAGAGGACGACGTCTTCATAACCCAAAAACCTCCTCAAGAAATAGACATCTCCGGAATAGTCGAAGCTACCCCGACAAATGAAGAAGAGGATGATGACCTTCTGGAAGAATTACAAGAGATTGGTCCACCATCAACAAAAAGCCCTACACTCGAAGAGAGTGTGCAGAAATTTAACCAATACTTGGATTCGCTAAGGGCAAAAGGGAAGGAAGTACTAGATCCAGACACGCACACAGAATCCACCAAAGAAAATCTATGGCCTGGGACAACTTCGTACCCTACTACCATGAATCAAAACTATCAGACCAACCAGAAGAGAATAATACAGACCTAGAAGAGAGGTTACAGAAGCTGCATGATAAATCATCTCCATTGACAACCAGATCACCATCAACTTTGGATCTTGAGAAAGAAGAAATACTGACAAAGTCACCACCGCAAAACACCTACACCTTACCACGAAGATCGATAATTACACAAGGGGACACTACGCGTCGATCACTGTGTCCAACACCGAAAACCAAACCACCACCATTGGCTGGATTCTCACCAGTTTACACCAACCTGTCACCAACTGAAATGCCCGACCTAGACAGATCTCAGAAGCTAAAAGAGTCAGTGCCAACTACCCCAAATCAAACCAAAATTGCTACCAGGAATGGAGTTGACCGATCACAGTTTTCGCCTCACTGACGCCAGTTGCGATTTCTCTGAGGACGCCGAATCCTCCCAACGGAACATGGAAGAGGGAATAAATCTAATTCCACCAAGCGATCATTGGGACTCACAAATTAACTTGCAAGAGACACGAGATGGAATCACCTTTACCACTGGCTATATAGCTCACTTCATAGCAGCCGACTGTGAAGTTACTAAACCAAACACACAGCTCTTAATAGACCTAAAAATGATCGATTTGGGAAATCTGCGCAAACAGAAACCACAACCGGGCCAAGTCATGGTAACTCAACACGGCAAATTGCGAATATTTACTATGGTCGCAAAAGAACACCACTTCGACAAAGTGAAGCCAAGGACACTGAGACTCTGTCTCCAAAATTTAAGAGAAGCCCTGGAAAAATACGAAATGACAGAAATAAAGATGCTAGATAATGGAGATGAAATTGACGATTACACAGACTTGCGTTACTACGTGGAAGAATTGCAAGGGGACCCTACGCAGATAACTCTATGTCATGGAGACATAAGAATGCCCCCTGAAATGTTAAGAGATGAAATCATCAGGGAATGTCACGAAAGTTTACCGGCAGGTCACAACGGTATCGTCAATACATTTAAAAGAATCAGAGAACGTTTTTATTGGCCTGGCCTCAAACAATACGCAGAGAAATTCGTCACCAGATGTAAAACCTGCGCATTAAAAAAGGAGTTAAGGATAAAGACAAAACAACCAATGCTCATCACTGAAACCCCGTCTGAATGCTCCGAGAAGATATCCATCGATACAGAGGGCCCAATGCCACACACTAAAAATGGGAATATACATATCCTCAGCATACAAGACAATTTTTCAAAACATTGTAGGGCTGTCCCTCTACCGGATATCAGGGCACATACTATCGCAGAAGCACTCACTGCACAATATGTCGCCATTTTCGGATGTCCCAAAATTATCCTCAGCGATAGGGGTACGAGTTTCACTAGTAAACTCATCGCAAGGATGAGTCGCCTCTTACGTTTCCACCACATTACCACTTCAGGTTAGCGACCACAGACCAATGGCGCACTAGAGTGAAGTCACCATACCCTTGCAGAATACCTGCGAGCCGATACTGATGAAATTCAGGATTGGGACATGTTACTACCTTATGCTATGCTATGCTACAATAGTACAGTTCATAATGCCACAAAATCTACACCATTTGAACTAACATTTGGGAAAAGGGCTCGACTACCAACTAACATTTCCGATGCATCCCAAATCGAAACCGATGGTGATTTTCTCCTTGACATGGCAAGAAAAATGGAGAGAATTCGGACAATAGCAATTCAAAACCTGATAGCAGCCAAACATAAATCGAAAAAATATTACGACAGGAATGTCAAACCCATCAAACTCCAGAAAGAGGGCTTTGTCTATGTTCAAAAGGAACCATGTCAAAGGACAAGGTAAACTGGACAACCATTTCACCGGTCCTTACGAAATCATCGACATCACAGAAAGAGGAAATGTAATCTTAGAAACAGAAGAAGGAAAAAGGTTCCAAAAACATCCAAACAAATTAAAACCCTGCGTAAACGAAAAATGAGAAATAGTTAACCTCTGATAACCTTCCCCTTTTCGAACCTCAGATTATCATGCGCCTTCTCATCTACAGGAAGAAAAAGGAAATGGAACTACAACCAAAGGATAACAAAAGGATAAACATCTACGTTGATGGTTCCTGTTCTAAGAACGGAAACAAAGATGCCGTAGCCGGAATAGGCGTATGGTTTGGAAATCAACACCCCCTCAACACAACAAAGACCCTCCATCAACAAAGAGTAACCAACATAGTAGCAGAGATTTCAGCAGCCAGGGAAGCCTGCGAGATTTGCCTACAACACAACATCCCAAAAGTGAAGATCATCACTGACTCGGAATACTTGATCAACTGCATAACCGAATACATCGAAAAATGGGAAGCTAACGGATGGTTAAACGCAAAACGTAAACCGGTCGGAAATCAGGAATTACTATGAGACCTAAAACGATTAATTTAACAATTAGATGTAGAATTCGAATACGTACCAGGACACCAGGGTATATATGAAAATGAACAAGCAGATACACCCGCAAAACTTGGTTCCAAAATGTATCACCCTTCCAAGAAAATGGGACAGAAAACCAAATTACTGAAATACTATGATCCAATAGATAAACCCCCATACGCACCCTTCCTCTATATCGCAACCTGCAGATATTAATCACCTTCCTTCAACTATCTACAAAAGTAAAAGATAAACCACATCGTTGATCTAATTACAGAAATAAGAATACCCTCAAGATGAAGGTTTTGTGGGCAACCCTCATAACCATGTTCCTTCAACAAAGCCAAGGATTGACGGCCACGTACCAAATACATCCTTTGACACCTAATCCTGGTCTATACTATGAAAAGATCGATGAAATCAGATTCATAAGCAAATCATGGAAGTTAATGATCACCCTACATGTACAAGGAGTACTAAACATCGGCCTACCTGGGCTAGAAATAGCCAGACAGAATAACCAAACGTGTGCCGAACAATTCACCCACGAAAATTGCATTCACTATCTCCGAATGGATTTCCTCGAAGATATAAACCAAGAGCTAGCTACTATGAAAAATCACCTCAAAAACATCTTAGAACAGCCTAATATTGAACCCAGCGTATTGAAACGTAAACCTAAAGCCCCTCTGTTGGGAATCATAGGCACAATTTCACGTAAACTATTTGGCACTATGGATTACAATGACCACCAACACATGAAAAGGGAAATCGACCGTCTCTATCAAGATCAAAGTGAAATCAGACGTCTGATAGAAAATTCTACACATATAATCCAAGCGGAAATTAACAAAGTCAAAGAATCCCAACTGAGAGACCACCAAAACATCAAAGGAATGGAACATGGTCTAGAAAGCCTGCATAACAATATTGAGAAAACTCAAAATACTATTACACGGCTAAAATATATGGAAAGGCTCAATCATATGGGGATAAACATTGAGTATGCCGCTCGTAAGTATTTAGATAACGCCAACAAAATGGTCCAAGCCATCGAAGATGCGAAACACGGAAAAATCAGGCCATATCTGCTCTCCCATGAACGGTTAATCATGGCACTAAACGAAATAAAAAAAGAAAACTCGAACGATTTATTTCCAATCCATAAGAACAAGTTGGACCTCGCCACCCTGTCGCAGATAAGCAACATCGAGACTGCCTACCATCAAGGGAGATTTTTGGTCACACTCAAAATACCATTAATGTCAAGAGAATCATTCGAGTTGTATAAGATAATACCCTGCAAAATCCCCCAGATGCTCCCAAAATCACGAAAAATAGCCACACACATTAGTCCAAAAACAGGCTATATTAGGGTATCAAGATTAACCTGTCGGTACAGCCTGATAAACCAAGATTTCCTAGACGAATGTGTACCACTAGAAACGTATTTAGCATGCCAAAAGGGGGTACCTTTACGAAAACCCGACAGTCAAACCACTTGCGAGTACAAATTACTTCTGAATAACGAATTACAATCGAAAGAAGACCTCTATAAAAACTGTGACATAAGGCTTACAAATAACATAGAAACATGTTGGACAAAACTAAATACTGTAGATGGTTGGGTCTACTCTATAATGGAACCTGAGTCTATAGAAATAACCTGTGATGACCAACCATCATCTCCACAGACTAACCGGGACGGGCATCTTAGTACTCAACCCAAACTGCATTGCAGAGACTTCAAGAGTACGGCTGGAAACTACTAACGTCGTGCAGTCCGAACTTCTAATGATCCATGGCATACCTACAACGTTAAAGATAACAAGATTAGTCCCAATACTTTGGGAAGAGCCCAAAGCACCGGGTTCTTTGTTCCACACAAAAGATACTCCCACACGAAAATAAGACTGAGCTGTTCGATAAGTCAATGCAAGAAACCATTGACACAGCAAGAAACATCGGCTTACACCATCAAGAACAATCACAGCATAAACTCCTGACTATGACAAGCTTCGGCATTTCGGGCGGACTTGGCATAATCCTCAGCCTGCTCGGTGTGATGGCCTACAGAAAAGGCTTAAACATATGTTTAATCTTCCGCTGCTGCTCATCACTCAAGAAACTATGCCGCCAGAAAAGGACTCCTGAGATCGCCATGACAAATGCATCAAGTCACGTACTCCAACCACCCATCGAGGTAACAGTGCTGACAACACCATCAGGAACAACAACGGGACAGCCGCAATTTCCGGCGAAACAAAACGGAATCCACCAGTTCACCATTCTGCATACGTAGAACATGTCCAGTAACCTGCGAATCGAAAAACAAGTAAGCGTAGGGCCAGTAACAATGTTGACTCCAAATGAAAGGGTCATATTTTCGTTTAACGAATAAAGTGCGTGACGTGAAAAATTAATCTAACCTTATTCAACAAAAACTAGACAAACTAGTATTCATCGTACATACAAGAAACTAATATAAATAACCACTCACCTAGATAAAAATCGTCTTCATCTAAAAAAGAAAAAAAAAAAAAAAAAAAGAAAACAAAACAAAACAATTTTAATTGGGTAAAAATATTGGTATAATTATGATTATTATCATTAAGAAAATAAGCATCAAAAAGTGCTGTGAAGGTCCATTTAGTTCCTTCCACGGACATTACACTCAATACACCAATAAATTCTGCAACAAACAGCAATAGAAAAATAGATTGACACAAAAAAAAATGTAAAAAAATAAATAAATAAATAAAAAATAAAAAAAAACACACACATATATACATAACAACATAAAAATATATATCGACTATAAACTCAACAATTAAAATCAATAGGACACGACCGACCCTAACACTCATGTCCTGCTAGACCCACCCTTACCAATCTGCCTCTATCTCGCCTATCCCTACCTCGCTGCATATCCATCGCCTTGTCCATTTGGTGGGGGTCAACCTCGCACAAATATTGAAATGCAGCGCGCAACAACTTAACCTTGTCCCGAGCCCAAACTTCCAACCGATCGACCTCCTCCAGATAACCCAAAAACTGCTCATACCATGAAGCCTGGCACTGGAATTCCTTAAACTAAGAAAAAAAAAAAAAAAAATTTATTAAAAAAAAACAAAATAAAATAAATAAATAAAGTTTAACATATGTATGAATAACCCATAAATGCATATACACATCCGTATACATATATACATATAAATATATGTATCTGTACATATGGATGTGGACATCATGAATCTGTATATAAATACGTATGTATAAAACATATATATATGTGGATGAACACAATATAAATAGAGCTCAAATTAAAGAACTACTATATTTTCCCCCCATATACGCACAACTCTATTTCCCTGCCTTTAAATTGAATTAAATTAAATTTAAATTAAATTTAAAGTTAAAATTTAAAATTTAATTTAAAATTTATATATAAAAATTTATAAAATTAAAATTTATGTTAACTTAAATTAAATTTGTAATCCCTACCTTTCTTTCTCACCTACACAGCATCCAACTTTCACGCCATAATAAACACTCCATTCTATTTTCCTTATAATAAAAATTCTCCATCAACGGCAACAAAATATCCAATAAATTAATTAAGGAAATAATTATAGTCCAATACATATACATCGAGTAAGGAATAACAAATAATATTAAATGATAAATACTATTTTATATAGAGTATCACATATGCATACATGTGTGTATGTTTGCACATGTATGAGTATATATACGCATACATGTGTGTATGTTTGCACATGTATGAGTGTATATATGCATACATGTGTGTATGTTTGCACATGTATGAGTGTATATATGCATACATGTGTGTATGTTTGCACGTGTATGAGTGCATATATACATGTGTGTATGTTTGCACATGCATTTTTTTTTTTTTTTTTTTTTTAAAGAAAAAAGAGAAAGAAGGAAGCCAACCTCCTTCCTGACGCTTCCTTCTTTCTCTTTCCTCCCCTTTTTTTAAAATCTTTAGTGAAAACAAACCAAAAAAAACTGACAAATTAAAAGTACAAATACAGAAAAAAAAACAAAAACAAGGGACAATACCCCTTGGCTTACACTAGTAGAAGGACAACCTTCTATATCCCAGTATCCCCAAATCACAACGGAACATCTGCGGAGCAATACTTCGTTGCGTAGGGGACGACAGCCGCGGCTTCCTCAGTAGCGAATCCTTTCCGGTCGTTCACGGTAAGACGATCCTCCATTTACTCTGGGTTTTTCCGAAGCTGCTCGTTGGACGTCGAAACGCGGACACGTAAAGAGAACATGTTCCGCGTTTTCCTTCATTCTCGGACACTTTGGGCAATCCGGAGAATCCTCATGCTTAAATTTGTGAAGATATTCCCGAAAGCACCCGTGTCCTGAGAGCATCTGGGTTAGGTAGTAATTGACTTGTCCATGTGATCGGCCAAGCCAAACATCTAGCTTCGGAATAAGTCGGTGAGTCCACCGGCCTTTGCTCGAGGCGTCCCACTGCAGCTGCCATCGCTGGATGCTGTGGTTTCGTTCTTCTGTCCTCAGTTCCACTGAGCTCAGCTCAGTTGATGTTTTGCGTGTGTAGAATCGCCTACGCTCTTCCGCTAGCACTTCAAAAGGTAGCATCCCAGCAATGACACACACAGCATCGTTCGATACTGTGCGGTATGCGCTGACCACTCTAAGGGCACTCAGCCTTAACTTAGACTGGAACAATTTGCCGCCGAGATGCTTGGCTTCGTAATGCATCACTCCATATAGGAATACCATATGTTAATACCGACGTGACAACTGATGATAGCAGGAGCCTTCTCCTCTGTTTTGGCCCTCCAATATTTGGCATAAGTCTTGCAAGAGCAGTCTTCACTGCTCCTGCCTTACTGCTTGCATGTTGAGCTTGCTGTCTAAAGCTAAGTCGGGCATCAATCATAATTCCCAGGTACCGTATGTAGGGCTGGGAAATTATTTCGTGCTCACCGACTTGCAGTGTAATTGTCTCTATTTTCTTCCGGCTCGTAATGAGGAGTGCCTCAGTCTTATGCTCCGCAAGTTGTAACCCAATCGAGTCCATCCATTGTCGTATCTTGTTAAAGACATTCTCGAAAATGAGCTGGAGCGTGGAAAGGTGCTTGTCCACGATGACTATGGCTACGTCATTCGCAAAAGCTACGAGTTTGGCCCCCGCCGGTAATGCTATTTTGAGCAAGTCGTCATATACGATAATCCACAAAAGAGGACCCAACACTGAGCCTTGAGGTACCCCCCCAGTCACCCTACATGTTTTAGGACCAACCTCTGTGTCATATCTGAGTACTCTGTCGGTAAAGTCATTACCTACCATCTTTTGCAAATATGCCGGTACTTGCAGCTTCGACAATGCCGCGAGGATGGGATCCCACCGTACCGAGTTGAAGGCATTTTTGATGTCCAGGGTAACAACCAAGCAATACTGCTTCGTACCTCCTTTCCATCGCCTGCCATCGACTGCTTTTTTTGCTGTTTTGACCACCAGGTCTATAGCATCCAACGTGGATCGTCGTCGTCTGAAACCGTATTGAGCTTCGGCCAATAGGGGTTCCACCACTCCCTCAATTCTCTGATGTATAATGCGTTCCAGGATCTTGCCCGCCGTATCCAGCATACAGAGTGGACGATATGATGATGGCTCGTCCGGTGACTTTTTCCCCTTGGCGATAAGCACGAGTCCCTGTTGCTTTCATCTGCTGGGGAAAATACCTTCCTGGATGCATGTATTATACATTTCGAGGAACATGCCGGGTGCTGCATTGATGGCGGCTTTCAACGCTATATTTGGCACACCATCGAGACCGGGGGCCTTGTTGTTGCCCACTCTACTACAGGCCTGCAATAGTTCCGCAGCTGTAATCGGCGGTATTCCGTCGATAATAGCACCCTCCACCTGCTTTTCAGTCACACTCATTTGCTGGGGGAATAAGACTGAGACAATTCTCTCCAGGAGCCTAGGACAGGTTGGTGATGGCATCGGCTGGCTCTTGAGCCGCGTCATAACCACCTTGTACGGTCTGCCCCAAGGATCCTTCTCCACTTCCTCCAACAGTTCGTTCCAGCAGTCTCGTTTGCGAAGCTTGATGGCCTTAGTAAGCTTACGCTTAGCGGCTTTAAACTCCACGTCGAGACTTTCGGGGTTGGACTTCTTCCTTGCGCGTTGCCAAGCTCTCCTCGCTGCGAAACATTCCCTGCGAAGGGTCACGATTTCACTGCTCCACCAATACACCGGTGGCCGTCGGTTTCCACTAAATTTCCTGGGCATAGTGGCATTGCAGGCGTCGGTGACTCTCCGCATGGTTTCGTCTACTTTTCCTGTGGCATTCTTACTGTCTAATCGGGCAGTCTTCAGTGCCATAAGGAAGGTGGCAACGTCAAATTTTCGCACATTCCAGCCGACTCCATTTGTTCTTTCCGGTGTGGGTGCGGATCTCCAATCAACCGGCACCTCCCAGAGTACTGCCTGATGATCACTGGCAGTGTAGATCTCGGATACTTCCCATGCACAGTTTCCTTTCATCAGGCTGCTGCTGACGAAGGTGAGATCTATACATGAGCTCGCTTGTCCTCTGCGAAATGTCGGTTTATTTCCATCATTCAATAGGAAAATATGTAGGGTCGACATGGCTTCCAGTAAAGCCCGTCCTCGTTGATTCGTCTCCTTGCTGCCCCAGTCGACTGCCCAAGAGTTGAAGTCTCCCGCAATTGCAACTGGGGAATGCTGTTTTGCATCCACGACGAGTCTATCTAGGAATGCTGTGAAGTCTTCATAGCAAAGGTTTGGTGGTGCATAGCAGCTATAAAGATAGATACCATTCACCTTGGCCACAACGAATCCAGACTGTTGGTCTCCGTCATATGTTTCAAGCGGCAGAGCACCGCAGGACCAAATGACGGCTTTATTGCTAGTATCAGTAACCCAGTTTTGGGTATATAGCTTCCTGTAAGGTTCCGAAATGACGGCAACATCAATTTTCAGGTCTCGAACCGTCTGCGTCAGCAGATCGTGTGCTGTGGTGCAGTGAGCCAGGTTCACCTGTAACACCCGCACTCTGACTGTGTACGGATCTTCTGGAGTCCACCCTGGTAGACTGGACATTTGATACTACCAGTTACATGGGCATTGTCTTTCGTGGGCTCCAGTTCTACGCATAGAACGCATTTTGGAGACGCTTTACAATCGGCTCTTCTGTGCCCTTTTTCGCCGCATTTGTAACACAGGTCTGATCGGTCAATGGAGCTCTTGCAATTGACGGCAAGATGCTCGTAGTGCCAACACTTGAAGCATTTGATGGGCCTTACCACTGACACGATCCGAGCATATACCAGGCTTATTCGTATTTTACTACCCTTACTCAGTATATTTCTTGCAGTAGCGTCAGGGAGTACCACCGTAGCAGATTGTGTTCCTCTGTAGGCCTTGCGAAGAGACTTGATGGCACTCAATGAGATATCACTATCTGCGCCATCAGCTTTCCTCAGGGCATCAAGTATGTCTTCTTTGGTAGTGACGTCATCGAGGTCTTTGATTTCGAGTTCCTGTTGAGGTCCCTTATTGAACACCTTAGCTTCGTTTTGGAGGGCTCCAACTAGTGCCTTCTCCAGCTCAACACCTTCGTCCTTCTTTCCTCTCGCTAGAATTAAAAGAACATCTCCGGAGGCTGTTTTACGGATTTTGTCCACGCATGAGCTAGCCGCGTAGACACTTTGGTCCTTCTTTATACGTCCTAATATTTCAGCGTACGTATCTTTCCCCATGGGCCGAATAATTAGCGCATCAGGGCGGATTACTGCTTTCTTCTTCGTCCGAGGCTGATTCTGGTGTGTCTTCGCCACTTTTCCCTGCCTTTGGACCTTTGTCCAACTGGAACTTTCGCCCGTATCCGAGGTAACGTTCTGGATAGTAGGGTTTCGAACTACTCGGTCATTCTCCGTAGCCTCGGTTGAGTTTGCAGTCTCAGAGTTCTCCAAGGTCATTTCCTTCCTTCTTTTCACCTGTCGTGGAAGTTTTCTCTCCTCCAGAGGTAAGATATCTTTTCTCTTCGGCTGCCCACTTAGGTGAGGTGAAGTTTAGGCGTCAGCAGTCTGCACCATTGGTTGTGGGATCACTTTTTTGTCAAGTGCCACGAAACGGTCATAACTGCTTTTCATCTTATTGACCTGCAACTTAATGTGCTTGTGAACGTTTGCCTTCGGAGTGATATACTCCAACAAGTCTTTTAAAAGGTTATCAATCTTAACCATTTCAGCTTGCCTTTTCTTCAGAAGTTCTTCACTTGGGGTAGTAGACCCATCAGAGGCCAAGTGGTCCACCTCTTGAGGGCTGCAGTAGTCGGATCTCGACGAGCTCGAGCCTGCTTTGGCACTCTCACCCGGTATCCCTCCCCTGCACCGTAATCATTTTTCCAATGGTTGTACTGGCCATGGTTTCTTCTTTAATATGTAGGCTGTGATAGGGAGCCCACCCTTGGCACCCTTGGTTTCGGGAGTTAGGTTTCTCCCAACATGTATGAGTGTATGTACGCATACATGTGTGTACGTATATATTGCGACCAATAATTATGGTATAATTTGAATATCATAACTATAATAGGATAATTAATTAAAAGGGTACTTACCTTCTTTAACCCAAGATAAATACATATGCACCTGGGGTGAATGTACCTCAGCGTGGCCACCCCGGTTACCCACAACACAATTTCGCATAAGAATTAGGAATAGCATAAGAAATGACGTAAGAAACCGAATCTCAAGAAAAAAAGGGGGGAAACCTCTCTCTTTTTCTTGTGAGGGGGTTGTTGTATCCGGACCCATTTCTTCCCTATTTTTAACATGTATACCTGCTTATAGACTATAATCTTGAATAATCAAAATTCAAGCATGTAATTTAGAAATAATATTTAAAGTAAGGAAAAGAATTGCTCAACTTAGTTCACCGCTTCAGCAGCGATTTTTGCTTAACAAAAACTCGCAACGCAACAAAAATTGCTCACAGTTCCAAAGGTCGAGGAATTTGAAACTCAGCAATTTGAAACTCAGCAGAGATATACGAATCGAGGAATCTGTACATAAACTGACCTTGGCTAACGAAATCTGACCATCTCTAACCATTATTTGTAATCGGCTGTAAAACCAAGCAACGAGAAAATACACACGAAAAATAAGGTAATCTAGGTGTAATCTGAGTATTTCCATTTTACTATCATTCATTCCCTATTTCCAAATCCGAGTCGTAACTCCTAGATTCCTACCGAAAATTCCCCATAAATTCCACTAAGTTGTAAATAGAGAACGATATCGCATCGAATCCACGATTATAAAATTATCGAAGATTGATAACGAGACTTGTTGGCTCTTTATTCTTTAATCTGAATAAAGGTAAGTCTCGAGAATAATAATAAAATAATAGTAAAGAAAATAATATTAAAAACAACATTAATTTAAAGGAAAATTTTGGATATAACAACAATTAAAAATTGCTAATGAGAAATGAACAACTAACAATCGAACATTGACAATTTAAATCGAAAATTAGAAAATCAAGATACGCGATAGCGTATCGGGACAAATCCATGTTTCTTTTGAATTTCCCTCTCTCTCCCCTCCAGTCGGCCCGCATACGCTATGAGTATCTTTACGCCTCAGAACTTACCCCCTCCACTACCGCCAAATTATAAAAATTCATATCAAATAAACCCAAACTCCTAGGCGAAAATTATGCTTAGTTACATTATATAATGTATCCATTAGCTGTCCAATGTCCCCTTCAATTAATTTTTTTATCGTCAATTAGTGCAAAATCCGGTTCCATAGCAAGGGGCAATGCTCAATTTTCCGGATTTTCGCGATATTATGATTGTGTGTGACATATTTCGCGTTGTGTTGGCAACCCTGTCAATCACTGCGCATTGCGACGTTCCTACATTACCACGCGGTCGGTAATTTGAAAAAAAATGAGGACGCTAGATAAGAATGCGAGACCTTGTGGGCTCCTGCCGAACTAGAAAACATGGTGGATTTCAGTGTTTTGGTTGACCAAAAATAAATCTCCAGTTTATTTATAAGAAAATAATGCAATGTTCGTGGGTTGTTAGCCGAGATATAATATCAAATGAGTTAAGTGAAGTAAATTACCCATGGATTTTGTCGAAAATCGTTCGGACATTCCAAAATACATAATTTGTTTGTTTGTACATGCGTTGTTAAGTCTGTACAAACAGTTAATTATTTAGTTATGTATCCTGCCCCGTAAGGCGATCCGCGCATGTGCAGTCGCCAATCAGCTGTTCATTCCTCCGAATTATGTCTAAAAAGTATGGCTATTGTTGGGTTTCACATAACCTGCAATCACCCCGGTTCTTCCTCTTATCCAAGTTAATGTTTCTATTGTAATTGAAAAACTAATTATTAATTCCCCAGGTGCAAAATTCACATTTTCCTGACCAGAAAATTAATGTTTTTTATATTAACGAATGTGTTAATTTTTAGATAATTAGGAGAATCGTGTCAGTAGTGCAGTGCAAGTGATTTAACGAAAAATCTGAAATGTAACTTCTTACTGACAAATTGAATTTGAAATTAACAATCTTCAATTTCCAGTTGGCGATTTGTAATTATCAATTAATAATGATAATATGACAATCAAATATTATAAAAATTAAAAGTTAAGAATTAAAAATTGCTAACTCTAAATGAACAATTAAAAATCGAACATTGACAATTTAAAATGAAAATTATAAAATTGATAATTTACAATTTCAAATTCACAATCAGAAATTGGGAATTACGATGATTTGACAATGGTGAATTCATAACTGAAAATTGAAGATTGTAAATTGTCACTCAGAACTTGGCAATTAGGAGTTATGAAAAAGAACGACTAACAATTGAAAATTGGAAATTAAAAATCGACAATTCAGAACTGCAGATTGAAAATTGACAATTTAAAATTGAATGCTTATAATGCAAAATTGATGATTAAAAGTTGATATAATAAATTGACGATTAAAAATCGACATCTGGTAAATGACAGTTCAAAACCAACAATTAAAAATTTACCAATAAAACTTGGCAATTGATAACTACGATTGAAAATTAACAATTGAACATTGTCAGTTGAAAGTTGCAGCATTGTTAATTCTCAGTGCTCAACTCTCAATCCCCAGTTTCAATTACCGATTTCACATTCTCAATTTACCATTGTGAACTTTGAATTTGCAATCGTCAATTTTAAAATATTAATTTCCGATTGGCATTAATCAACTGTCATTTTTCAATTTACCCTTTTCGCATAGCCATTTTTCAATTTAGAACTATCAATTTTTAATTGTCCATTTGGAGTTATCAATTTTGAGATATCAATTTCCAATCGTTAGGCTTAAGGGCCAATTTTAAATTACCAGTTTACAGCGGGCAATTTTAATCGTTCATTTTTTACCTATCTGTGACAATTACAAATGCTCACAATTGAAAATTGACGTTTGAAGATTACAAATTCACAAATGGAAATCAGCAATGAAATATTGGTAATTGATGACTGAAAATAAAATATTGAAAATTGGAATTCAACAACCCAAATCGAAACGTGAAAATTGTGTCGGCCAAAAACACACGCACATTTCATTAATTTTTTATAAATAAACAGGAGATGTACAAAAAAATTAAACAATGTACAATCATGTACTATGGATGTACTATCGATTACATAAAAGTACTGTTGGAGGTTTTTTGAAATTTTCAATGTAAGGAAGCCAGTTTCGCATGAGGCGCACACATGTGGTTTGGGTATTTACAATTAGCTGGAGTGGGGGGTTGTAACTTCACCTTAGGTAGCGGGAGGGTTGGAAGATAATTAAAACAATCATATTGGTATCTCTTCCTTTTTCAATGGTGAACAATGGTACGTTATATATAAATTTTTGGTATGTGTAGTTTCTGCAAAAACAATTTATGAAAAAATGATCTAAAGTTAGCGGGGGGATTGATGCAAAAAATCTGAAAAAATTGGCTTTGTAGAGAATTCAATGGTACACAACGGTAAAATATTCTTAACGCTAAAAAAAATTGTTAACTATGGCCAAGTCCAATTTTTACTGATGGGTTCTACAGTTCCGGAGTCTATGCTGGAGGAGGAGTGGGGGGTAAGGCCAAGTGAGAGAGGCGGAAATCCGAAAATGCGCTCTAGCGACAGAGGTTAGCTGTCAAAATCAAATCCAAATTTTGAGTTTGGTGCGTTAAGCAATAAATACCATATTCACATTCAAATGCGAGATAACGTTGGAGCATGTTTAGAGATTCAATGGAATATACGCGTGGAAGGAGGGAGAGAAAATCAGGATTAGTTAATTAACCATTTTAATTGGTATCTGAGGTGATGGTAGCATTTCTGAATGTCACGAAACTTGAAAAAATAGGTGGGCCTTCAGAAAGGGCAATCTGGAGTTTTGTCACGTCGTAGAAGTACACAAAACTTGATTAATAAACCATAATTAATTAATCAACAATCATTATTGTCATCTGAGGCTGTGATTGGTCTCTCGAGTGTGACAAAACTTCTAAAAACTGGATGGACCCTCATTAAAAATCATGATTAATTAATTAATAATTTCCATCGTCATCTAAAGTGATGATTGGTTTCCTGAATGTGACAAAACTTGGAAAAAATAGGTGGACCTTCAGAAGAATCATATTTGTCTGATAGAAGCCATCAAGTTAGGGTAAATGCAAGTCTCTGAAGAGTTTGAGGTTACATCTGGCGTGCCGCAAGGGTCACATCTAGGACCCATACTTTTCATGTATGCTGATGATTTGAAAATCTATCGGGATATTGCAAGAGCAGAAGACGGCCGTATATTGCAATCAGACCTGAATGAGCTGCATAATTGGTGAGCGACTAGTCTTAATCTGAACATCAATAAATGTGCCAGTATGTCTTTCTCGCGATCTCGATTTTCCAGGCCTGCTGAGTCTTTTTTACGAGACCAACCTCTTCTAATTGTTGAGACTATTAACGATTTGGGGATTGTTATACACAGCAAACTCAAATTGGCTGAATATATTGCTAAGACTATCACAAAAGCGTATTGTATACTTGGTCTAGTTCTTCGCTCTGGAAGGGAGAATTCACCAATCCCCATACACTAGTTTACCGTTACTCGACCCTCATTAGACCGATCTTGGAATATTGCAGGATTGTCTGGTGTCCCTATAGTGCTGTCGTTATCAAGAGACTCGAGAAAGTACAGAACAAGTTCTGCCATTATCTGCTATCGTGGCTTCTACGAAGAGGACAAGAGCCATCTAAAGGAGAGTTACTTCATAATCTTCAACTGAATAGCCTGAGTTGTCGACGTCTACGAAATGATCAGTCGTTTTTCTATAAAGCGGTGAAAGGACTGATTGAATCTCCTGAGATACTTCAAAGTGTGGGTTTCTGCTGTCCAAGGCCTGGATTAAGAAATAATAATATCCTTTTACTTTATACTGTAAAAACTAGTAAAAATTATATCCAAAAGCGCCGGGTAATAGAACCGCTGGATCAGTAAATGATTATTGTATGTCACTGAATCTTTTTGGGTGTTCATATCCAACTTCTGCGTCGAATGTTGAATCTCAGATCAAAGACTGATAATCTGAAGTGACTCGTACAATTATAAAGTTACTTCTCAAACTTTGTTCTATCGTACATGATCAGTAACAATTATATGGAAAACTACAAAGAAATACATGAATTATAACATTTCCGTTTGTATAAAGCCGATTCGTATTAAAATAAATAAATACATAATTTGTTGATTAAGGTTTGTGCGCTTCTAGGTGGTGACCAAACTCCAGAGTGGCCTTCTGAAGGTCCACCTATTGTTTCCGTGTTTGATCATATTCAGAAATGCTACCATCACCTCAGATAACAATTTAAATTGTCAATTAACTAATTCTGATTTCGTCTCCCTCCTTCCAGGCGTATATTCCATTCAATCTGTAAAAAAGGTCCAACGTTATCTCGGATTTGAATGTGAATATGGTATTTATTGTTTAACGCATCAAACTTAAAATTTGGAGGTGATTTTGACAGCTAACCTCTGTCGCTCGAGCGCATTTTCGGAGTTCCGCCTCTCTCACTTCGCCTTAGCCCCACTCCTCGTTCATCATAGACTCCGGAACTGTAGAACGCATCAGTAAAAATTGCACTTGACCATAGTTAACAAATTTTCTCAGCGTTAATAATATTTTACCGTTGTGTACCATTGAATTCTCTACAAAACCCTTTTTCTCAGATTTTTTCCATCAATCCCCCCCGCTAACTATGGGTCATTTTTTCATAAATTGTTTGTGCAAAAACTACGCATACCAAAAATTTATAAATAACGTACCATTGTTCACCATTGAAACAGGAAGAGATACCAATGTAATTGTTTCAATTATCGTCCAACCCCCCCGCTAACTATGGTGCAGTGGGCTTGTACCCCCCCTTTTATCATTGTAACCCTCTGGTGACAGAATTTGGAAGGTCTTCTGCGAAACTTCCTAAGTGAAACCTAAAGATTGTAGGTTGACAATTGAAAATCGTCAGTTAAGAACTGGTAATTGACGACTGGAGATTGGAAATTGCTAATTAAAAATAGATGATGGAAAATTGACAATTAAAACGCGAATGTTGACAATTTTGAATTCACCCATGAGAATTCAAAATCGCTTGTAAACTGTAAATTTTCAATTATTAATAGTCAGTGTCAATCTTCATAAGTTTCAATTGTCAATTTCCATATTTCCATTATAAGTTTCAATTCTCATATTTAAAAATTGAGGATTGCAAATTCAAAGTTGACAACGGTAAATTGAGAATGTAAAATCGGTAATTGAAACTGGGGATTGAGAGTTGAGCATTGAGAATTAACAATGCTGCAACTTTCAACTGACAATGTTCAATTGTTAATGTTCAATCGTAGTTATCAATTGCCAAATTTTATTGGTAAATTTTTAATTGTTGGTTTTGAACTGTCAATTATCAGATGTCGATTCCGAATTGCCAATTAATTATATTTAGCAACTTTTAATCATCAATTTTGTATTATAAGCATTCAATTTCAAATTGTTAATTTTAATTGTCAATTTTCAATCTTCAATTCTGCATTGTTAATTTGTAATTTCCAAGCTTCAATTCTTAGTGGCTCTTTTTCATACCTGTTAATTGCCAAGTTCTGAGTGATAATTTTCAATCTTCAATTGTTAATGGTCAATTCTTAATTGTGAAATCATCGTAATTCTCAGCTTCTAATTCTGAATTTGAAATTGTAAATTATCAATTGTCTAATTTTTGATTTAAATTATGGATGTTTGATTGTTAATTCTTCATGTCCAGTAGGGCTCGTCATTTAAAACTTTTTTTCTTTTTTCTCTCCAAAAACAACCTAAACCGTTAGTATTCTACGTAATAATGATCATGCTGAAAGACGGGCGCAGTCGGATAATTCTAAAAGGTGGCGCATCGAGTCTGTTTGTTTTGCATTTACTTAACACGTAAAATTTTTCGTATTTTGATGTTTCCAGACAATGTTTCCAACAAATTAAATTCTCTACAACAAAGCTCCCATAAATATTCCCTTTAAATCTCATCATTTCCGAGATAATTGTACAATGATTCACCTTGCCTTTCTTCCATATAACACATAAACTAATATCAGTTTTAACATGGTTAGTTATATCAAACAATCAATAGCTACATAGAATCAGTCGGATTTGATCAATTCTGTAGTGAATTGGTCAATTATACTACATATTTTCATCAAAGTCGAGGTGTATTTTTTACATAATTCTCATCTGAGAAATTTTCATCGTACTTTTCTTTCGTCCTAATCAATCTAGAATTAGCCTCTTCCTTCTTCATTCGTCATTATCACTGAGAAGATTTTCTTCCAGTGAAACAGAGTTTGTGAAATTCTTCTTATTACAATTGGGGTATTTTTTCCGATGGTCTTTGACCATCTGCAGAAGATATTGGTATTGCTCTTCATCACGAGTAATTAATCCAGTATACTCTTCAGCAAGTGCCACCCCACGTTCCGCGACATCATTGACAACCTTCAACTCTTTGAAAATTTTGGAACACTCAATAAAGCTCTCATCATCTTGCCAATCGATCAGACTCTTATCAAGGAAATCATGGGGAAGTTCACACATTTCGAATAGACGCATTGATTTTGTCGAGATAAAATCACTGAGGTCCATCTCTCGCAATAATTGGCACTGTTTCTCACTCAAAATAATACGTTTCACATCTACGTTCGGGTTTTCTCGCTGTTTGATTGCATTCACCATTTTCAGTTTGATCTCAACAGAGACCGAGGGATCAAACATAGCCAAGGCTGCGAGTTCGTCGCTTAAGTACCACAAGTGTCGTTGCATTTTACTCAGAACTGCCCTAGAGACATCAGCATTTACTTCTTGAAATTGGATCAGTTCTTGTATCAATAACAAATCACGCTGAGGAGCTCTGATGGCGCAAGGAGCAGTAAACCATATGCCAACGTAAAATTGTATAATGAACGTACAAATGTGACGCAGAGCACTGATGTCACGAGACCGATAATTTTTGAAGAATTGATTCTGGAAGAGAAACATTTTGAGGCAGTAGATTGCTTTCGCAAGCCACCGAGCATGATGGTTTACTCCAGGTTTCTTGAATTTGATACCTCGAGGCGGTATCCCGCCCAAGAAAATACATGCCAATTCCAAAAACTCTTGATAATCATCTCGAGGTTGAGATATCTAGAAGAATTAGGTCAACAATCAGTTGAAATGCAAAAATGAGGGAAATATTTTACATCAAATAATACACAGCGCTATTACAGTACCTCATACTGCTCTGCAATGAAAGCCAAAATTCGATCTTTGCTCGGATTCAGGATCGCAGCAACCTCATCATCATTTATTCCAGTTTGATATTGAGTTTTATCAATTTGAGCCCATTCTTTCTGAAATCTCTGGAACAACAATACACTAGGACCACTAGTTCCTCTCCAGTAGACTTCGTATGCACGTTTGAATAACAATTCCGCGATGTGATGACGGCAAGCCAGGTGTAGGAAAGGTCTTCCCAAACGCTGTGGCATCCTGATGAAAATTAGATCAATGATTTCATAGGATTGCTCGGAAAAAGCATGAGTGATTTTCGCGATTATTCCTGGATTAAAGGAATAATTAGATTTGAATCTTATGCATAGTTCAACTGAAATATCTTTCAATCAGGAATAAAGCTAGAGAAAGGTTGATTATTTCTCTTCCCAGAGTCAAATTATGACTGCTACGCAATTCGCCTCAAACTGTCATCAATGTACGAAAAATAATTTGATTTGAAATGAAACTTTGAAGGAATAACGAGAATACTGAGGCAGCTTTGTGGTAGTTATTTCATATTAGTGGACAAGACTCAGCAAGATTGGTTTCAATTCATTGATCGATTAGCTTCATTCAAAAATGTAACATCAGGTATTTTAATTTGAGAGGAATGCAAGCATTAATTATAACGAAAACATTCTGAAAACTGGAGTAGTATTTTGACGCGACGTATGGGAAATATCGAACCAATTGGTATTTACTACAGAAAATTTTATAGATTTTTTTTCGAATGTTATTTGTGTTGGGGCTCGGTTCATTGGGAATGATGCAAGTACCTCGAGCTTATGCCGAGAGGTATTTTATTTAGAGAAAAATAAACATATTAATGTTGTATAAAAATCTATCCAAATCAAATTTCTTTCAGTAAAAAATCAGGGCCACTTTTCAGCTTGAACAAAATTTGACCTTTCTCTCCTCAGTTATTATTATGGGAAATTGATGAAAAGGATTGACTGGAGGAAAATTCGAAAAGGGAAGTACAATTATTTCGTAGGAGAATTTTCTATAGAAAATCCGAATCCCGGAAAACGAATTTGCTAAAAAATTCTAGTGAATTTCTATAAAAAAAATAAGTCAGTAGCATTTGGGTTTGTCCATGAAACTTTTTTCATTGAAATATGTTCTACAGAAACTTCTCGACATAGATTTTTCAAGCTTTTTTCATTTCGTTTCCATCTTTTACTGATTAAAAAATATGAAAAACAATTTAGGAAATTCATGTCGAGAAATTTCTATAGTAAGGATTTCAATAAAAAAGTTTCATAGGAAAATACAAATTTTATTGACCTTCTTATATGAACTATTGTTAATAGAAAACGCCGAAGATTCATCAAATTTTCCATAGAAGTTTAATAGAATTTCCTAGCAAATTCGTTCTAGTTGTTAAAAGATTCTTCATATATTTCTATGAAAAATTTTTATACGTGTTTTCATCCGAATATCTCAACCGAATAGGAGAGAATATGGATGAGATTCCCTCGTGAAATCTTAATATAATTTATGAAAAATCCATAGATTTTTCTGCCACATTTGTTCACTTTTAGCAATATCGAAAAATAAAACCTTTATCTTACCTGTGTTGGAACTAGTGGTGTCAAAACAAAGAGCTTTTATCTTGTCAGCCACGTTCCACTCATTAATGGTCTGAATAATCGCTTCCGCCATATCTATTCCTTTTCCAGCATCAAGAGCTGGTGCGCCTAATAGCTGTTCTTTCCCGAGACCAGTGACAATAATCGGTAGGCGATCAATTTTGCCTTCTCCAGTGACATTTGGAAGCAATTTTCCATCCCAATGTAATACCAGAAATTTTCCGGCATTCAGATTCATCTTTAGTTGCTGGGCCATTTTTTTACGATGATCATTTCGCTGTCGCCGAAATGTACTTTCACTGAAGGTATAAGTATTCACGTCTAGACCAAGACGCTGAAGGATAGCTCCTGTGAAGAGTGTCGCTGCCGGATTGCTAATACGTATTCTGTCACTTACAGCTGCTATGGTAGCGTCGATAAGTTTTAACTTCTTAGGCGGCGGTTGGACAAGCTCGTCCTCGAAATTAGAAGGAATTCTTTCCAACGGCTGCGGGCTGCAGGACTGAATGGAGGAGATACTTGAGAAACTCGGACCCCCTTCTAACGATTGGCTCAGAACTAAAAAATGGTACTTGGAGTTATCTATATTGAAATCATGCAGTACCGTCGAGGTACGCCTACCTGAACATGGACGAATAGCGCGATAACTAATTAACTTCATAACTAAAGTTAGTCACGCGTTCCATCCTTAGATGTTCTGACACGGAGACATCCACGGTATACGATAAGAATGAAAATAATGATAAGCACAATACCTTCTTCCTCTGCATGACCTTCTGTACCATCGTCAATATTCTCAGGTGATGAATCGAACATTGAAGTGGATGCTTCGATCTTCACCGAATCGTTTGTATTATCATCTTCAACATCCCTGCACTCTGTGAATGATTTTCTCGTGGGACTCTCAGAAGGCACCGATGCACTCATTGGAAGAAAACCGCGTCGATTTGGATTCCTTTGTGAGATCAAAAATATCCGTTCATTTTCGCCCAGCTTATCTATGACATCTTTTTCCGCAATATCAAATAAATTATTCAGCTGCTTTTTGAAGTCTTCTTCTTTCCTTTTGTGAGTTGAAGAGGTCCTCTTACCATTTTTTTTCAGAGCTTTCCAATCCGAATGTAGTTTTTCCACTTTCGATATTGCATATTGCAAACCGCACACTGGGATATTTCCTTGATGTCATTTTAATTGAACTTCCTCAACCGTTTCCCTTGCACTTTGTCGAATGGTGAGATGACATTCAAGATGTTTGTGAAAAAAAAATTGCAACACTTGGCGAATCGTCGGTAGCTTTCGTCCTATCATCACTGCATTAGAGGGGCCCACGAAATCAATGATTTTCTCTTTTTCTTTCTCCATTTTAGGCGCGATAAATACACGGTTGGAATTTTTTAACACGATCTAACCCTTTGTTTTTCTTAAAACAGAGGAATCCAACATACCTCATATCATATTTTGGATTATTCCGCCAACTACCAACACTAATACAAAACACTCACGAATGTAACTCAGTCGATAAAAAAGAGTGAGAATTTCCCTTTTTACCAATGGGGATGTGACAAGCGGCGCTGTTGGTAAAAAAATCTGATTTTTTGGGAATTGAAATGTTTACTTGGAAAATTTCTCATATTGATATAATTCGACTGATTCTATTTCGTATGAATAATTTGCTAGAGAATTTAATTTGCTGTAAAAATGTTCTCCAACTTTTTTTCGTGAAACTCAATGATTCCAGAGATATTGTCAATAAAGTGCAAATTTTCACATTTTTCGTAATTTTTTACTGAGTAGAGCGCCTCTATTTGCGAATATCTCGAAAATGGTGATAGTTAGGGTAATTATTCATAAGAGTTTTTTTGTAGAGCATTTAATTTGCGGTAAAAATGTTTTCCTACTATTTTCTGTTAAGCTCTATAGTTTGCGAGATATTGGCAATCAAGTGCCAATTTTCACGACAATTGTCACTTGTAACTAAGTGGAGTACCTTCATTCGTACAAATAGACATTAATCGGCATCTTAGACTCAAGCTTACTATTCAATTGAAATGCCCCCACGAATAAGATCTTCCACAATCGCAAAGCAAATGTTAAAACCCTAAAAATACCAAAAGAGAAAAAAATTATGTGTTAATCAAATGGGAAACAAACATTCTCGATGCGCCACCTTTTAGAATTATCCGACTGCGTCCATCTTTCGGCATAACCGTTGTTATGTAGAATACTAACATTTCAGGTTGTTTTTGGAAAGAAAAAAAAAAAAAAGTTTTAATTGACGAGCCCTAATGTCCAGTCAGCAATTTTTAGTTGTCAACTTTCCATTTTCATAATGTTTGATTGTCAATTTATCATGATTACAAATCATTAATAATTACAAATCGACAACTGCAAATTGAAGATCGTTAATTTCAAATTCAATTTGCTAGGAAGAAGTTACAGCATGTATACAACGGTCATTCATGTATAAATAATTACTGTTAAATGGTATCGTTGAAGCAGAACACTTTTGATCACTCAAAGGCGAAAAAATCAGTGAAATCAGAAAAAAATCAAAAACTTTTTGAAAAAGATGGGCCAAGTCCATATTTTGAGGTGGTGTACAGCCCACTAGATAAGACGACTGAAATGGCAATATTCATTGACATCTGGCTTTGACATTACATATTGAAAAAATCAAACAAATATGAAAATCCGCCAAGCTCGTGAATTGCTCTGCAGTTAATCTTAACGTCACTAATGCACATCATATGCATGTCAAAAACCGGAAAAATTGATCCAGAAGAGAAAAATTGGTGGATAAACAGCGTCAGGACCAACGGACTTGGAGCGGTTTTTAAAAAGCATATCAAAGAAACAGGTAGTCCGTTGTATTACTCGATTAGTAGCGTTCGTAGTGAACTATAATTGATGAACCCGAATAGGTCTAACAGCCCCACACTCAATACAGCAGCAAAACAACGAAAGTATATAATGAAATATATTCAAATTACCATGGTACGCATTGCGCGAACTACGCAAACTCGAGTATGTCGGACAAACTGCGCCAAGTCCGTTGGTCCTGACGCTGTTCTTCCCTCAATTTTTTCCTTCTGGATCAATTTTTCCGGTTTTTGACATGCATATTATGTGCATTCGTGACGTTAAGATTAACTGCAGAGCAATGCATAAGCTTGGCGTATTTTTAGATTTGTTTGATTTTTTCAATATGTAATGTCAAAGCAAGATGGCATGAATATTGCCATTTCAGTGGTCTTATCTAGTGGGCTGTACACCACCTCAAAGCATGGACTTGGCCCATTTTTTTCAAAAAGTTTTTGATTTTTTTCTGATTGATAATTCACAATGCTAAATTCACAATTAGAAATTGGCAATTACGATGATTTGACAATTAAGAATTCACAACTGAAAATTGAAGATTCAAAATTGTCACTCAGAACTTGGCAATTGAGAGTTATGAAAATAACCCCTAAAAATTGAAAATTAAAAATGGACAATTGAGAATTTTCAATGCAGTTGCCGTACTCGTAACGATATACCCTTCCCTACTTGTTTTTACATTACGAAGGTATAGCTACAATTCGGGATGTGTGATTGAGATTAGATGCCGCAAATTGCAATTGGAATATCAAATTTGAAATTTATGATTTAGGATCTGAAATTTGGGATGGGGGGATTCAGAATTAGCATTTTGAAATTTGAGATTCGAGATTTTGGATTGGATTAGCAGATGGTGGAGTTAAGATTTCACTTTTGGAATTTTGGAGTTGCCTTTGAATTTGGAATTTGCCTCGGAATTTTTCGTGCATGGTGATTGAACTTCACCACAAATGTTTAAAAAATTGTTTTCTGAATATTTTCGCCGGTACAATTAAGTGTTCATGGCAGGAGAACACGTGAAAAGAATATTATTCCAACTTTAGGTTGGATATGTTCAATTTTTTTTCACTAATGACTGAATGTTCTTTCGACGTCAAAAAACGTCATAAATTGCACTAAGTCAGTACTCTCGTTGCTTAGAGCAGTATTGATTGCTATCAAAGATATAGAGAGTGTTACTCACAGTCAAAAAAACAAATATGAACATGGAGGGCAACTCGGTCATACTTAAGAGTATAAATTAGTTGGTCGATGAATTTCGTGGAAGTGCCAGTATCTGCACAAGGTGTATCGAGTTGGCAGTCCTAGGAACTCAAATCGGGTCGTCACCGAGATCATAATTAGGTGCTTTTTTCGTGTTCAATCCATTCTTTTGGTGCTTGCAAAAAAACCATTAAAAATGGCGTTTTTCCAAATAGGAACGTCGAGTTAGCAGCCCATCCCTTTTATAAAGCAAACAAAAAAAAACTCCTGCTGAATAATTAGGTGCTATTGTGGTGCTTTCAAATGCAGAAGAGAAAAAAAAATTATGATTGTTTTTTTTAATTTCTAAAAAAGTCATTAATTTAATTTTTATAATAATTGGGACAAGTCAAACTAAATCATGTGGGTCGAATACTTGAATTAGGAGCTCTCCAATGGCAATTGTTGGAAATTTGGTGCTGTCCTATAATACCCTGAATCACCTACCCAGGTGCCCTCAGTCAGTGCATTTTGTTATTGGGGACCGGATCAGGCATTTTCATGGGCGCGGGAGTCTCACTGGGTTAGGTGCTCTCGAAAATAGTCGATTCGAAATTTAGTGCTATCCCATAATACCTCAAATTACCTTCTCTGCTGCCCTGAGTTAATGAATTTTCTATCAGGGACCGAATCAGACACTTTAATGGGCTTAGGAGTCTCACAGAATTAGGTGCTCTCGGAAAAAGCGACTTTGGAATTTGGTGCTGTTTGGGGTAACTTGCCCTCCCTCGCTGTTAGCGGATGGGCTGCTGCGGGAGCCAGGGGTGGGGGGCTTACACCCTCTCCCCGTCTGTCACGTGACAGGGGGAGGGGGTCCTACGTCAGAGGTGGGGGGCATAATTTTTATTTTGGGGGGCATAATAGTAGAACATACTATACATACATACACACACATTCGTACATATACATACCTAACATACTCATACATACCCAACATACTCATACATACCCATACATACATACAGAGTTAATTCATTAACGATCGAATCCAACCGTCCACTGCTTGAATACGCGTTGTGTAAACAAACATAAACAAGAGACATTCCTCTGCGTTTCAATACCAGCATCTGTCCATACATGATTCCCACCTTCGAATATTAGTGGTGATGAATTTTAGGCAATTCTTAAAAATATGTAAAAATTCATAACTTGAATTACGAAATGGGTTTATTCGATGACTCTCAGGTTCTGCAGTTTAAACACTCTCCAGCGGATGATGTCATACACACACACACACAGCTGATGCGGTGAATCCATATGCGGTCGATATATGCGATGCAATGAATGCTGAAGGCACCGATAAAGTTCAACCAAAAGGTAAATGCCTACTTTTCAAATTTCTATTGTTTGTGATTTTTTCTTAGTCGAATCACCTGTTTTTTCCCCCATGCTGTGATTAGTTTTGTAGGAATACATTATGTTCGATTAATTGAAAACGAATGCATGCACAAAATAATATATTTCACATAATTTGTATGATTTACAGAATGATCATGTTGTACAAAAAAAATCGATTCCGAAAAGGGCAAAAAAGATAATGTATCACCAGTAAAAAAATAGTAACAAGTCAAGATTGATTGACAATTTTCGAAAATCACTATTCTTAGGATTCAAACTTTTTATACTGCAGTCACTACGAGACTAAGTGAAATTCACCAGAGAGTTCTCATCTTCTTCCGAATCCTTCACCAACTCTTTATAAGCTTCTCGCTCCGCTTGATCCATTACTCTCAATTCTTCCAATGGTTCAATTTCAGCACTATCTTCATTGTATGACCTGCACTCAGAAGAAGTTTCACCATTACATGAACTGCATTCAGGAGATATTCCTTCTTCTTGATCCATTGCTCTCAATTCTTCAGAATGGTTCAATTTCAGCACTATCTTCATTGTATGATTCGCATTCAGAAGAAGTTTTACCGTTACATGAACTGCATTCAGGAGATGTTCCTGGGCCATCATCTTCACCATCATTATCATGCGTGCCTGCCATCGGTTCATGAAGGAAGGTGTACACTTTTGACTACAATAGTGCGAACACCAGCTATTGTGAGAGACTTTTCACTGGTATTATTAATTTGCTGCATAACTCTTCGTACGTTTTCTATCAGAGTTGGTACAGGCAATTGCAAAAACCATATGAAAGGTATTAAGCAATTTGGTAGAAGTTGATGATAGGAAATGTCGATCCTCGGATGATTTGCAGCATCATCATAGGAAGAAACCACCTCTTCCCAAACGTGAAATGACAAATATTGCGGCATAATGTGTTTAAATGAAATATCGATAAAGTTGTCTGCTCGATTAAAGTTAAAACTGAACTGACTAATAGAGGATTTGTCGAGATAGAAACGTCTTGATCTGATCGCAAGATTGGAGGGAGAGTTTTGAAGAAATTATACGAAGTACTCTCACTCGTTTTTTTTTTTAATGAAAGAGGTGTGCAGATTTTGTTCACATCATCAACGCTGATACTGGCAGGCAGGGCAGTCGGGTATATACGTGACACTTCCAGTGGTGCTGTCTGGTAAAGGCGAGTGTCCATAACAATGACGTAAGGCTGCAATGCTTCGATCCCTCTTCATCATCTCAGGCAATTTTTCTCACGCTGCATTGATACTATCCTTAGCAATGATTTTAATAAAGTGTTTGGGAAGGAACGAAATTTCGTCACTCGTAAATGACGTCAAATTTTGATGGTCACAGTACCTTTTCAATGATTTCTGCAATGACCCCGCATCGTACGTTGTATACAATTTCTTCAGACGTTATACATTTTCCATTGCACAATGTTTGATACAAGTTTCATCGAAAAGAGTCATATGACCTACACATTTCATTTCCACCTCCATGTTCTCCAATGTGTTATATCCTAGATCGACCAAATCCTCAACAGGTATATTTTTCAGCATTATAAGCTGCTCGTGTCGTTCAACCGTTACATTCCTCCGATCGGAGTACTACTTGAGTGAAGAAGTGACCGAATCATTATTGAACCCAGTTGTATGCTACTTGAAATAGTAGTGCTCGAATTCATTCAGAAGATCGATATAAGTTTCCCTGAAAAGATGGAATGGTCAGACAACGATAGTGATGGACAAGATTCTACACGTCTGTTACCTTCAGATGAGTACGATTCGGACACTCGATTTTACATATCATCTGAAGACTCATGGCCTATAGAAAATTGTGAAGACTCATGGTCCATGCAAAGTTCTGAGGAATCAGAGTCAACAGGTGACGTGATTCTCCCAGAGTCACCTGAGCTAGCAGACGAGGGGTCAATCGCTGAATCATCAGCGAACCCAGAACTAACAGTGGACCCAGAGAAATCAGCAAACTCTGAACCGCCGACCAACGCAGAACTAGAATCTCCAGCGAGCCCAGACCCGGAATCACCAGGGAATCCAGAACCACCAGCGAACCCAGAGCCGGAATGACCAGCGAGTCCAGATTCACCCGCGAGCCCAGAACCACCAACGAACCAAGAAGCACCAGGGAGCCCAGAGCCAGAGTCTCCAGCGAGCCCAGAAGCAGCAGAAGATCGAGGTGGAATTGTCATTCTGGATTCATATGAGGGCCATGAGTCTTCAGAGAAAAATGAAGAGCATTTTGCTCGCGTAGGTTAACACTGTGACTCATTGCAGTATACTTTCGAAGTTTCAAGTCATGAAAAACCCATATACATTTATGCACCTAAAATATGGAGTGATTACATGTCTGATGCGGAATTAAAAAGAAACTTGCGCCATGCAATCAATAGAGAGTTACGAATAGGCGGTACATTTGTTACGATTGGTGATGTACGCGCAAAATTGTTCTGTTGTCGTCATGGAAATTATTTATTTCGTTCTATGCAGTCTAACACCCGTAAGAAGTTGCCAGCCAACATTAAAATCATCAAAGAGGTATGAAAAAAAAAAAAAAATTACAAATTATAGTCGATAAGTTTTTGCAAATATGTTTGGAAAAAAAATGATTTGGAAAAACAATTTTGCCAAATGGAAGTTTACAAACAAACATCCGAATGTGCAATTACTAATGATGTTTCTGTTTTTTTCCAGTGATGAGTAATTGCTACCTCCAGAAGCAGTGCCTGTTTGAATGGCACAAAAAAAAAAGTGCTTATTCTAATCCAAACAAAAAAAATTATGTTCATCGTGATTTTACGACTATATATTATTATTATATGCCGTGCAGGTATTTTTGTTCCCATTTGAAAATAAATTTTTGTATTGAATAAAACTGTTCGCCGAGTTTGGAAGTATTTTTTGAGTATTCATTTCAATCCTCCCAATTCTCCGGAGTTGAAACACATGAGCATTGTGCTCTTGAAGTGAGTATTTCACACGTCTCTGTTCGACCATCCAAACATGTGATGTCATCTGTAGATGGAGGACGCGAGGGGAAGACGTGATGCAGGTTTTAGTATCGTCATTACGTTTCGAACCACTCCAGAGATCAGCTTAAAAGTTTGTGTGTTGGATTATTCAGGGCATTAACGTAAGTATTCGTAATATAATGTTGTGTCCAGTGAACAATAGTGAAATTATCTAAAATGAAACATTGTGTTGTGATTTTTTAGTGCAGAACAATGAATTCATCAAAATTCGAACTTCCTGAGGCGCTGGTCGAAGCGGAGGATTATGATTTGAAGATGGAAACATGGTACCTGGACCAAATTGAGAACGATTGGGAAAATCTGGCTCCCTTTCACGGACTTGTTGGACATCTCGAGGTTCCCATGTACCTGGTGTACAAGTTTATGCCGTACCTGGGAGATTTTTACCATGTGCACAAGGTGAATGAAAAGTTGTTTCAAACGTTTTAGTTTGTATTTTGCAAAAGTTATACAATACTAGTGCTTTAGTTTTGAAGTTTTCTATTTGCAATTCCTTTTTTTGCATTTTTTTTCTTCACCATTTGCTTTTCGCAAATTTTTTTTTTTTGCAAAACTTTTTTTCGCAATTTTGTTTTTTTACAAAATTTCTTTTTTGCACATTTTTTCTGCAATTTTTTTTTTGCAATTCTTTCTTTTGCAAATTTTTTCGAGATTTCTTTTTTTATTCAATGGTGTTCATTTCACATTTTTTAATGCATTGATTTTCATATACAGTCTGATAACCTTCGTGAGGAAATGAAGAAGTTTTTGATGTTCCTGATGGTGGTGAGACGTGAGTTATCTTACGCAGGAAACCTCATCCCAGCAGCCTGGCTAATTTTGAGTGCGCTTCGTCGTCGCATTGTTTGAAGTATGTGCCGCATTATTTTTCTGCTTCCATTTTACCTGATCTTTGATTAATTCTTACTACTATTTGTGTGTTTCAGATGCTATTTACTCAAGATGTGCGTAGACTTATTTATTTTATTACGGTTATGTTAGGTACAATAAAGAGAAGAAACTTTTTTGTTGTGTTTTTTATTTCACCAGCGTCCTTTTCTCAGATTATTACATTAGTGTATAATATCTACGTTTCTATATCGTTGCAGCTGAAGATACATGGGTTCAATTTTCCTTCTAGAAACGTAATCTTTAAACCTTCGGTGGCAGCCGATGTACGCACCATTTCCAATTTTTGCGGATCCATCAGCAAAGCATCAGATAACCGTTTCGGTAGATAAAAAAGGTTTTCTACATCCAATACAACCACAACTTTGTTCCCATATTTTGTGGTAACGACTTTCAATTCCTTCACTAAATACTTCACGTTGAGGTTGAACTCCGTTCGTTCCTTAGTAGGTAAAAAATCTCCCGTCATATCAGTTTTGTTGATGTTATCCAAATTTATAGCTGGATGTACTGAACCGATGCAACTGAAGGTACATGGACTGAATGGTCCCTCTAGAAAAATAATGTTTAAAAGCCTTGAAGTAGCAGCAATATTATGCATTTCAAATTGTTGAAGATTCGTTTGGAGAAAATCAGAGACACGTTTGGATAAAAACAGAATGCACTCTTCATTCAGCATAGCAGTCACTTTTTTCCCATATTTGGTCAGACTAAATTTCAGATCGGTCACCAAATATTCCTGTTTGAGAGTCAGCTCTGCTTGCTGGATGATAGGTAAGATCCCATCGTGTATAGCAATTTTATTGATGCTCTCCATCATGTCTGGTTGATGAGTCGCCATTGCACACTGTTTTCACTTGCTTCAATAGGAGAAACGTTCAAGGCTCGTTGTCAGCAGAAGACTAAATGATTTTTATGGTGTTATATTTACCTATAATCCATTATAGGTGGAGGGAGGGATAATATTCTTGGATCTCAATGGAAAAAAAAATCCATAAAATTTCTTGAGAAATGAGTGTGCGTACATAATATCCACCGTATAAATTGAGCTGGAGTTTCATTGAGCTGGGTAGTTCGGTTCAGACATGGAGTGTACCATGTTACCCTGTGCAACTGTGCTTGAAATCCTCGAACATGCTTATCGAAATGTACTCTCTCAAACCATAGATCAATGGCTGAACAAATGTGATCTTTATATTCAATATTATACTAAAGCTCTTAAAAAGGTACATTTATCTGTTGGTGTGAAGAATCAGATTGTCTCTACAAGTGCAAGGATCCAAGGATACTATGAAAAATTTAATAGGAAACAACAACATCATGGTGGTCGATTGCAATCTGGCAGTTCTCAACAATCACTCGATGACAGGGTCCGTTGGCGAGATGGACCGTTGGCTGTTCAAGGTCGAATTCGCACTGGGACCATCATAAATTTAATCCACAAAGATCTCATGAACTTCTTGACTGATGCGAAAGACGCAACGATTGTCCATTTGAAAAATGTTCTCGAAAGTCATGGTAATATCAAAGTAAATACGATTTTATCTTGTAAATTTCAAATTCGGAAAGAAGATGTGATTACTGAAGAAGAACATTTTCCTACCAGGAATGAAATAATCCTACCAGCTACAGACCTCGACACATGGTTCCAAGATAATGTGACTGAACAATTGCTAACAAAAGTTGAAGATTTCCAAGAACGTGACTCTGGATGGCAATTAATTGAAGTCAATGACCGCCGGAGTCCTCGCCATGTAGGCGTCTAATTACGTAACTGATTAAGTCATGGTAATTATTCTTCGGATGGGTTTTGGCACTATTGCAAAGTCTGGAAGGACGAGCTGAGTCTATATCCTCATTTATAGAATTTTTCTCGGGCCAAGATGGCCGCTGGAGTCCTGGCCATGCACGCGTCTAATTAATCACCTAATTGAGTAAAGTTAATTATCCTTGGGATGGGTTTTGGGACTATTGCAAAGTCTGGAGCGATGCTCTGAGCCTATCCCCTGATTCACAGAATTTTTCTCGGACTAACATGGCCGCTGGAGTACTAGCCGTTCACGCGCTTAATTAATTAATTAATTATTTTTGAATGCTTATGATATACTTAAGAGATTAATTACGGTTCATAATATATAAATTGTTAATTAATTTTTTTTTCAATATCTGTGAGTTTTGCAAACTGCAGCATGGCATACCCGACTTTGCCAAACCCCTAAATGTATCAACAAACAATAATTTAAGCTTGTTTCTGGTGGCCTTGCCAGCTTGATAAAATGTTGGCAAAGCCCTAAAAAACAAAAAAAATGATAAGAAAAATTTAACATTTTCGAAAAAAATTCACGAAAAACTAAGAGATTGCGTTGTCATTGACCAAATTTGGTTTCGCCACTTGGGCCTTGCCAGCTTGAGATGCCTGAATGAATCTACCAAGTGAAGATATCAAAGACCTTAAATTTCGAAATCACAAATTCAAGGAAGCGATGCCATTCGTCATTTACGTCGATTTGGAATGTATTCTACAACCCAATGATGATGCAAAGGTGTACCATAAGCATATCCCATACAGTGTTGCATTCTACGTACAGCGTTTCTTTGATAATAAATTGTCTTCCTTCAAAATCAAACGTGGTGATTATTGTATTATCTGGTTTATGAATGAACTGGAGCAGGCTGCAGTAATTGTGAATGATATATTGAAGGTTATTGTGGTGATGCAGAAACTTGCGATTGAACAAATACGAGATTTTGAGACACCTAAAATATGTCATATATGTGAGAAGCCGTTCAATCCACTATCTGACATTCGACATCGCGATCATTGCCACTTACCGGTCTATATCGAGGTGCAGCGCATGCGAAATGTATTGGAAATTAGCAAAACTCTCACGACATACCAGTCATTTTTCATAATCTATCAGGTTATGATGCACATTTTTTAATAAAGGACTTAGTTGCACATTTCAAGGGTTCGGTGGAGCTGTTGCCCATAACAAAAGAACAATATATTTCATTCAGAACCACTGTTCCAAACACAAAAGTGTGCTTACGATTCATTGATTCCTTCAAGTTTATGGCCAGCAGCTTAGAAAAGTTGGCTTCACATTTGAATGATACAGATAAAATAATCACACGTGAGCATTGCAATACTGACGAGGAATTTCGTCTATTGATACGCAAGGGTGTTTTTCCCTATGAATATGTAGATAGCTGGGCAAAATTAAATACTCAGCAATTACCACCGAAGGAAGCTTTCCATTCTACACTGAATAATGAACCCATTACGCAAGAAAATTATGTCCATGCACAAAGAGTATGGGAAAAATTCAATATTTCGACACTTGGAAAATACTCTGACTTATATTTAAAAACTGATGTGTTATTATTGGCTGATATATTTGAGAATTTCCGCAAAAGCTGTATTACTGTATATACCTTGGATCCATTGCATTACTATACAGCTCCAGGACTTGCAGTCGATGCAATGTTGAAGTGTACTGGTGTGAACATTGAACTTCTCGTGGATGTTGATAAACTCTTGTTTATAGAAAAAGGTGTGCGAGACGCAATAGCTCAGTGCAGTAATCGTTACGCATACGCCAACAACCGATACATGGGTGAGAATTATAATCCGAATTAAGAAGGATCTTATCTGATGTACTTCGATGTAAATAATTTGTACGGTGCAGCTATGAGTCAATCCTTACCTTATGGTGGATTTGAATGGGAGAATCCTCCGGGATTTGATGTTTTCAATATTCCTGACGAATCACCAAGTGGAGAAGTCGATTTGGAATTTCCCACAGAACTTCATGAAGTGCACAAGGACCTGCCTCTGTGCCCAGAACATTTCATCCCGCCGAATCGAAAAGACAGTAAATTGATAACAACACTGTAGCCGAAAAAATGTATGTTATACGTTACCGTAACTTGAAACAATGTCTATGTTTAGGTATGAAATGATCAAAAATTCATCGAGTATTGAAGTTCAAGCAAGCAACATGACTTCAGCCCTATACCGATCTGAATACAACAATGAGACAAAACTCAAAAAATGAATTCGAGAAATTTTTTTCAAATTAATGAACAATGCAGTGTTTGGTAAAACTCTAGAAAATGTAAGGAAGCATAAAGATGTAAAATTAATTACCAAGTGGGGTGGAAGGTATGGGGCGAAGGCTCGCATTGCTCAACCGAATTTTCACAGCAGCCTTATTTTTGATGACGATATGGTAATTATTCAATTGGATCGAATGCAGATTACATTCAATAAACCAATCTACATTGGATTGGCAATTTTATATCTTTCAAAAATTTATATCTATGATTTCATTACAATTATGTGATGCAAAAATTGTGTAATAGTTCAAAATTAATATATATAAACACAGACAGTCTTATTTTAATGTTTCTGATATTTGTGATGTTATAAAAGAAGATATTGCCCGGTTTGATACTTCTGATTATCCAGCGGACAATGTGTATAACATGCCAAGAGTGAATAAAAAAATTGTATGTCTACTGAAAGTCGAATGTAATGAAAAACTTATGACTGATTTTATTGGGCTGCGTGCCAAACTCTATACATATAAAATATTAGGGGAATCACAAGAGAAATAAGTGGGACGCCGTTTTTGCTAACCCATTAGCAAAATGCTTCCGAATGGCTTTCATCTTCCAGGTTCGGACTGAATCCGTTGCTCTTCAGGCGTATAATTCGCGGACGAATAATGCAATCGTTACTATTAGCGAACTCGGTGAAGATGGCATTGAGACGAATCTTTTTAACCCTAATGAGGTCAGTTCCAATCAGTAGCGTTTGAGTAATTGTCAAACAAATCGGGATTTTTTAAAAATCAGTATCTTTAAAAGTATAACACGGATCGAAATTTAATTAACGCCAAATGATGTGGACTTCTGAACTCTATAGTTGTTGAAAAACATATATACAAACATACATACATACATACATACAAGGCCTAAAAACTGAGGTTTCTAACTAGACAACGTGGCTTTGAAAGGTTCAAACTGCCATTGTTTTGAAGGAATCATAGTGCTACGTCAGAAAAAGTGCGAAAAATTCAATTCAATACAATCCAAAGCTTCGATTTTGGATCCTAAACACCGAAAAATGGACATTAAAGATCGAGCGATTACAAAGCTTCTTTTCGGAAGCAAAAAAGAGCTAAAGGTGTGAAAAATGCGACCATGAAAACAATAACATTCGATGATTATAAAAAATGTCTTTTTGAACATAAAAATGTTGAAAAACTTCAATACTTGATCCAGAGTCATGAACATCAAGTTGACACTGTTAAACAGAACAAATTAGCGCTGAGTGGAATGATGATAAAGAGAATTTTGTTACATGATTCAACTGATACAGTATCTTATGGTTCCATAAAATTGTTGAGGATTGGGTTTGGATGACACAACCAGGTAAATTAGGACTGTAGGAGAGTGGAGCCAAATTTTTAAGAACGATTGGAGTAAGAAATAAATTATGTCTAATATCGTTTCTAGTGTATCATCACTTATTTAATGGGAAAATTCCACTCGGTTACAATAATTAATGATAGTGAATTAGAAAAAAAGTAATAAAATTAAACCAGGTAGTTATCAGCTGACCTTGTGGTGTTGGGTAGTCCGCTAGTCTGTACCAAGTTTGGGTCAAATAATTTGAATAATTCTATCTTTTTTAATTCTCACTCTCTTGGCCTTGACTTCGTTCGTGAGAGTAACAATAATTGTGCAAGATGATTTGATTAAATGAGTAAAATGGTGAGATTGTTCAGTGAGCATAGGATTCCGTGAAGTTATGTGAGTCTTTCAAGTGTATTTCAGGTGAACTTAAGAACCACAATTAGGACATCAATCGCCACATGGTCGTGGTGATATATGCTGCAGAGGTAGTTGCCCAACAATTAGTTGGACACGGATCCCTCCAACGCACATATGCCCCTGTGCGATGCCTGATTATGAGTTCTAGTGTGATTGAAGATGCAAAGGGTTGAATGTAGAGCTGAAAATGAGTGCGTAAAAGATGCCTAAATGTGAGTTCCACGTGAGTACTAATTTGGAGGTTGGATGCTCAACCAACGTCAATGCAAAGTTGATGAGATTCGGGTGCATACGTGACCGTGAATTGATTGTAGAGTCTTTACGATTACCAATATTATTGATTGGAACCGTCTTGATAGTAATTTGAAGTGTCCCTGGGTTTTGTCTTTATGCACGAGGTGAGTGGAAATTCTGGTAATGTAGTACTCAATTCGATATTTTTTCTTCTGACGAAAAAATACGCTCATCAGCAATTACTTGATAACATGATTTTGTGATGCGTTTGGTGAGATGCGACGATTGACGTTGAGTTTTGGATGATAGTAATCTCTTTCTTCTCCTTTTAACTTCTTTTTCACTTCACTCCACGTGCTGTGTTGAGTGGTGCGCCATAACCTCGAGGGCTTTTTTGGTTTATAGAGCGCATGATCTCCCGACTTTCTTCGACCAATAGGAGAAAGTCGTTTCTGCCGGCACACTACAATTGCGCACCCGAGCATTTCCTGGGTGGGAGTTTTTTTGATTTGAATAAGTTTGAACAATTAGTCTTTAAACATGTCTTTATTAGGTGTGAATAAAGTATGAAACATTTTATTGGTATCTATCCAACTGTTATGTGTATTATCAAAACCCAACAATTTTACATATTCCTTGTTTCCCTCCTTTTTCAACAAGATATACATCTGGGTACTTGACTCCATTTAATTCCTGCTCATAAAAACCACCTTCAATTGCTTCATCTTTCCAATCAATTAGTTTACAGGTTACTGGATTTGTGTTCTGCACTTTTTTTATTGTAAAAATTTCTGTTGTCCAGTTTGGTGTATATCCTTTCTCGAAGACAGTCTTATACGTCCTGATGCGAACTTTATCTCCCACTCGGAACTTCCTCTTCGCTGTTCGATTTCCTCGTATTTTCCCATAATCATTCTTCAACAATGATTTCTCGTTCTGCGTGGTGACGTCCTTCGGCTTCATTTTGATGGTTCGATGTTTTGTATCCTTATATTCACTTACTAGATCACCGACAATATCAATCCACTTGTATGTTCCTCGCATAGAGAATTGCTTCCACATTTTATTGTTCAGAGTTCGATTGAATCGCTCGCAGATTGATGCCTTCCAATTGCTGAATGTAGAATACATGTTGATATTTTTTTTTTTCATAAGTGTTTTGAACTCTGTATTGTACAATTCCTTGCCTTGATCTACATGCAACTTTTGAGGAATACGTCCTTCTTTTAGAATTGAATTCATGGCTATAGTAACATCAACACCATTTTTCGGTTTCAGAGGTCGAGACCATGCATATGTTGAGAAAATATCGATGACAGTCAAAAGATATCGACAATTTTTGTTGGCCTGTGCATATTTCACCATATCCACTAGCTCAGCCTGCCAAGTCTCGTTCAATGCACGAATTTCAACGCGCCACCTTGGATAATTCCGTCGAGCCGGGCGATGCAGCTCTTCTGTTATTGTCAATTTTTTTGAACCCATTTCTCACTAAAAATTCACAATCCTGCGTTCCTCTAGCTTTTCTTCAAGTTCGTTGAGTCTATTTTGAAATTTCAATTGTTCTAGAACACAAATTTTTAGACTTTCTTTTACAACATTTTTGACATGTTCTCGCAGAAAATTCAATGAAGTTCCATCAAAATTTTCGACTGGATCAGCTATGTCGCATAATCTCTTGCCTTCAATGCTGAAATGATGGAAATCTGGTGTTCGTTTGAATCCATCTCCAGGTGGACCTCTTCTGTCAACAGAATGGATCTTGGTATTATTCAATAATGTACGTCCGAATACATCAACACTCCTGATTAAAATGAACTGAGTTGCAGGAGAGGATTCTAATATATAATTCGATGATGGAGTGAATTTCGTTGGTATGACTGGTGTTACCAGCGGCTTGAGAGGCCATGAGTACTCGTAGTCTATCTACCAATTCATTTGCATTATCCCAGTAGATGTAGTTCATTTTGCTGTTGATTGTTGATGTGGCAATCATGTATGGTGGAAGAAGAGCTTTACCAACTCTAGAAGACATGGGTGATGTAAGTAATGGGTGAATAACTTTCTGCAATTTGGAATGATTATTTTTGGTTTTGATGGGCTTATTAGCGTTATAGTAGGCTCGATGCGCACTTGTAGTCTCTATAATTTCAGCATACATTGTCTTATCAGTTTCTGTAACTTCAGTCAATTGGGGACTTCATGGAAATCAAAGATACTAAACCAGGTGTCAGGGGATATTCTTTAGCCTTCAATACTAAAAGTACCTATTGAATTTCCAATTTTCCAACCGTCTGCGACCATACGAACACCAAATGCAGTTGCTTTTCTCCAATGGTTCCAAATTTATCGAGAAAATGTAGTGCCAGGTTTGGAGAGTTTTTGTATGGTATGTCATCAATAGCATCTACCTTTGATGTATCACCGTCAGATTCCGAAGAATTGTGTTGAAATGATGAAAATATCTGTTGGCTTGTAGAAGGATATGGTGACAGTTGTCGTCGATGGCTTGGAGTACTTGCAAGGAATTTATAACGGGAACTTGCATTGTCTGCAGCTGCAGTTACGAATAAATCAGTATAATCATCATCTGCTTCACTCTTCCATGGCACCATGGTTCTTTCAGGCAATGAAATTTTGCTGGATTTTTTTCTTGATTTTTTCAGCTGCGACTCATCCACCAATTTTTCGAGCGGAGTGATGACTGGTTTTAAAATTTCAGTGACAGCACGTTCTGAGACATCCTTGTCTTGTTTAATCATTCTATATTTATGACGAATTGCTGTACTTGCCTCAGCAATATGATGCAAAACCTCGAACTCTTGTTGCAAATCTTTGCGTTGCATGTTGTAGGATAAGCGTTCAGTCTAATACTGTATGGAATCTCAATACTCAAGTGCTATTTATACATATATAACAATCGAAACCTCTTCGATATCTTCCCTCATACAATTCACAATCCTTATTAATTGTGATGAACTCCTACTTATTTTTATTCCAACATGCTGCACACAAGTCTTTGAACTGTTTGTATGACATATCTGTATTGACATGATCATCATAAATATGTTTCAAGTTCATGTCATCTTGACGAAAGAGGATAAGCATATTTGTATTGTCACGCACCAAATATTTTGGAATAGGGGTGTAAGTTTGAGAGAGATAGAAACAATCGACATCTTAATGCAAACCCATACAAAAAAATGCACGCATGTTATCTTGTTTTTCACATGCGACATCATCGAAAATCATTATATAATTTCGTCTAGTCTCATCGGGTTTGACTACCTCGTCATGATCACTGAAGGGAAAGAAGCCAATTACTTTCACAGAATCCAACAATTTTTTGTAAAATTGATATTTCGGTTGATGGAGAGACTTTGAGTATAAATAGACATTTTCAAATTTTAATCCATTGGGATGGGTAATGAGTGCAAATAGAGCATTGGTTTTGGCACAATTAGAGGGTCCACATATGACAGCTCGCACACTATGGGCAGTAATGGTCCATGACGATTTTTCTTTTTTATCCTCTTTTCCTGAGTAATTTCATCGAAATTCATCACCGGCAGTTTAGCACTTTGTTCCTTGAACTCCATCTTACCGACTGTCGTGAAAATCTTTATATTCGTTGTATTTATATATTTTGGTCAGTCTGTCTAAAACTATGGACGCATGCAGACATAACAAAAAATTGCGGAGAGGTAAAGGGTTGGTCCATGGGCTGATCATTAACCTCCCTATTGAGTTACACGTACCCGGTATCAGTACTGCGAACCTGGAATAAAGTTGGCAAAACGAGTGGGTCGTAGTGATCCCGGTATATATCCTTTGGATCAAGCGTGTAAGGAACACCATTTAGCTTATTCACGGAATAGAGAGAACTTACCTGCTAGACACGCAGCTGATAGAGTCCTTGCTCATAAAGCCTGGCAACGAGTTCTCGCAAAAGACGCAACTCTTACTGAGAAAGCTGTAGCTTTGGGCGTGAGCAGCACCATGCGAACCAAAAAGAAGTTTCACCGCGTAACAAGAGGATGAAAAAAGGGAGAAGGACAAAGAAGAAGTTGGGAACTGGGTGCAAGAAGAAGATACCATTGCGTCATATTATAGAGGCTGCTAAGGGATCAATGCTTCCTGGACTGAATGGAGTGAAGAGTGCACTGAAAGGTGCACGTGAGGCAGTTAAACGTGCTGGAGGAAGGAAAAAAATGAAGACAACACCCCGTACTTTACCTATACCAGCCAAAATAGGTGGAGTTTTGCCAGCCTTCGTTGTACCGCTTTTCGCAGGTCTCAGTGTGATAGGCGCTTTAGCTGGTGGCGCTGCAGGTATTGCGAAGGCAGTCAACAGCGCCAAGCGGGTCGCCAAAGAACTCGAAGAGAGTAAACGACATAATCGCACTATGGAAGCCATTGCTCTGGGAAACGGAGCAATGGCTTATGCTTGAAACAGGATTAGGTTTGCATTTGCGACCAAAAAACTGCTAAGACTACCGCACCGAGCCCTCACTGATAGCGACCTCTTAAAGTACGCTGAGACTATGGAAATTCCACATTTCCGCGGTGTTTACATGCGAAATGATATGCCTCGAAAGGGCCCTCGCAAATATGAATCAGCTATAGCCAATCTTGACAATAAAAGTGGGTTGCGTCCAAAAAGAAGAATAGTGAAGTTATCTACTTTGATAGCTTCGGCAATTTACGCCCACCTCAAGACTTGATTGATTATTTCGGTGACGGTAGTATTGTGAAGTATCGTTACAAAAATTGCCAAGATTATGATACTGTCATATGTGGTCCCTTATGTTTAAAATTTCTTGCCACGAATGGAATATAAAACATCAAACAAATGGAAAAGTTCTCTAGTGTAGTTCTAACCACAATGAGTGATTCATTAACATTAACTTTGTTGGGCAGATGCTCTATACTTGACGCGTAGTATTTTCCACCTATCGCATTATCACCTACAAAATCGTACAGTGTGGGACTTGGGCAATTGCTCACCTACAATTCAATTCCCAATATCGATGATGGCCGAAATAAATTCTACTTCAAAAAGGATCGAATTTCACAACAATTAAGTGGGATATGGGTTCGATCCTCTACGAGTCGAACCAATAACTTCCCGATCGTTGCCCCGTATAGTTACAAAATTTTGGCTCAAATTGTGAACGTTTTAAACTCTTCAAAATTACCAAATATGTGAAATTTTATAATTCTTAAAATATAGAGAAGAGAAAACTTGGAACAGAGATTTTCCAAAAATATATCCTTTCTTGCGATAGATTTAGATAAACAATTCAATTTGTGAAAACTATGAGGGTGAGCATAAAAAGTCATAAAATCAAATGTGTACTTTTACGTCTGGAACAACTTTCATTTAACACCTCATTTCGTATCTCTAATTATTGTCGCGGTACAGCGACATAAACCATTCAATTTGTTAGTAACAATTAACTATGGGTGTTAGGAAAAAAGTCCTACAACATCATATGTTTTCTTTTTACGTGTGGAACAACTTTCATCTGACACTTTGTTTCGTATCTCCAACCGTTTTTGCGATGAAGCGATCTAAACAATTGAATCTCTTAATAACAATTTCTATCGGTGTCAGAAAAAAAAGTTATGACATTAAATGTGTATTGTTACATGTGGAACAACTTTCATTGGACACTTTGTTCAGTATCTCCATTCATTCTTACGATCGAGCGATATAAACAATTGATTTTGTTAATAACCATTAACTATGAGTGTCAGCGAAAAAAGTCATAAAGTATTGAATGTGTATCTTTATCTGTGGAACAACTTCCATTTGACATTTTCTTTTGTATCTCTCTATCCGTTCTTGCGATATAGCGATATGAACAATTGAAATTGTTAATAACAATGAACTATCGGTTTCAGCAAACAAAGTTATAAAACATGAAATATGTATTTTTGTGTGGCGAACAAATTGGATAATGATCTGCGTATCTTTATTTATTTATGTTCAAAATCTAATCCGGGCTGAGTTACGCGGAAAGCTATCCAATAAGTATAAAAAAACGCAAATCGCATAATTTGTCTAGGAGAAATCGTTCGAAAAAATTTTGCTCACATACACACACACACACACTCACATACACACTAGACGGGGCTTTGGTGTAGTGGGTAGAGTGTCTGCCTACTATTCTAAAGGTCCCGCGTTCGATTCCCGCTCACTGCAAATATTTTTTCTGAAAAATATTTTCTCACGGACTCCGACCGATGGCAGGAACATTCCGTGTGTGCTATCGGCGGTATCCATGAAGTGAGACCGTGAACCGGGACCGAACGCGACCCGTCGCGCGGGGGGGGGGGTTCCATCTTAGACGCCCGCCATCGCATCACAGGGGTTTCTGGCGGTTTACCCTGTGATTAGAAATACGATGAGCTGAAATGGCGAAGTCGGCCCCAGCCGCAATGGGTGGGTACTCTGATCCGTAGTATTGCCCATGAAGTAATGCCTAACAGCGGTTACGTGGGTGAATACGAATAGAGAAAGGGTAGAAAAAAAAGAAAAAAAAAACACTCACATACACAAAGGGTCGAGGCTTTGGCGTAGTGGTAGAGTATCTGCCTACTACTCCGAAGGTCCTAGCTTCGCGCCCGGCCGCCGGAGAATATTTTTTCAAAATATTTTCTCATGGATTCCGACCGATGCAGGAACTTCCGTGTGTGCTATCAGCGGTACCCATAAAATGAGACCGCCCGGCCGAGCGGGAACCTAACCCGACGCAGGGGGGCTGGGGTGGGTTCCATCATAGGCGCCGGGCATCGTAGCACAGGGGTTTCTGGAGGTTTACCCTGTGTTTAGAAATACGATGGCCTAAAAAAATGGCGAAAGTCGGCCCCAGCCGCATGGGAGGGTGTCCGGTACGCCCCCTGAAGGAATGCTTACACGGCCGGTACCGGGGGCGTACAAATGGGAGGGACGGAGGAAGAAAAAACACTCACATACACACTCACACAGACAAACATCTCGCTCAAAATGGTTGGAAACGTTTCTGGGGGTCATGAAACGTGTAGATCAAGTGAAATTCCCAGTTTTGATTTTCAACCCATACCAATAACTTCCCTAAGATCGGGAAGTTAATAATCATACCAACCGGCCACTATGAAATCGATGACATCAACAAGTTTTTGAAGAATAATCTCTCATCTTGGAAAATCCGTTTCGACTTGAGAGTGAACGACCAGACACTCACAGTGGAGATTGAAATATCAAGTGATGTGATAATCAATTTTACACCATTAGATTCAATCGGACAACTTTTGGGTTACCAAGGAGAGGTTCTTGCATTTTCTACATCCTACAGAGCTAGGACACCTCCAAACATCTTTAATGCCAATTCATTACGTATTGAGTGTAATCTTACTGCAAGTGCCTACATCAACATTAAACGTGGGCATACAATTCATGAATTCTTTCCAAGTATTCCACCTGGATATAAGATAATTGAAGTACCTGCATACGTCTTTTACGTGCCGGTCGTCGTGCAGTCAATAGACCATCTCCAATTGAAAATTTTCGATCAGGATAACGGTTTTGTCAATTTTCGCAACGAAGTTATCACAGTGAGACTTCACATAAAATCCAATTGAACAAATGGGTATTGTATTTGAGAAGAGAATTGGTCGCAGTTATATAAGTGGGGAGAGATTCCTAAACACAAACAATCAAAGACGACCACTCTTAAAGTTGACATCGCAGAACGTCAAATATCTGACGAGTCTGGGTCTAAGCCTTCGCAAAAAAGTGTAAAGTCTTGCTGCATTTTCATTGGCTGCTGTTATCATCGTCTACCATCGAAGAAATCTTGAAAATTCAGCAACCGATCGCCTTTGATGAGTGTGATGAATTTCTCATTATGAAATTCATTCACATCGACCATTTGCATCATCCTTCAACAATAACGATGAAATTCGTATTTCCGTACAACATCAGGATCTCTGTCTACTGCCCACCAAGAGTGCACTCCACATTATTGGACGATTGACAAAAACGGATAATAACGCTGTGGTACATACGCAGTTTGTCAACAATGCCATCTGGCATTTATTTGAAGAGATACGCTATGAGCTGAATGCTGTGGAAATTGATCGATGCAAAAATGTTGGTCTCACAGTACTAATGAAAAATTATATTTCTCAAAGTCCTAGCCACAAATTTCTTATGGAAAATGCTGGTTAGATTATGGATGATGAGAAAACGATAATTGACGACAATGGATATTTTGATGTATCCATTCCATTGAGCATGATCTTTGGATTTGCAGAAGATTATCAACGAATTGTTGTCAATGCAGAACATGAATTAATTCTCACACGTTCTCATAACGATGTGAATGTCGTTATTCAAGCAATTGCTGTGGAGAACGAAGTAGTACCTGAAACATTCAAAATCTCTCTGACAAAAATCGACTGGATGGTTCCTTATGTGAAACCATCGGATACTTTGAAAGTGCAACTTCTCAAGCAGATTGCCACTAACAAACCCGTTCCCATCAGTTTTCGAGCTTGGGAATCGTACGAGAAGCCTCTTCTACCTAGGGCATCTAAACATGTCTGGGTTGTTAAATGTTGAACACAATTGGAGAAACCTCGTTATGTAATTGTAGGCTTTCGCTCATCCAGAAAAAATGACATTATGAAAGATGCTAGCACATTTGATCATTGCAAAATTCGCGATGTTAAATTGTTCTTAAATTCACAGAGCTATCCATATGGGAATATGGACCTTGGCATTCTGAATAATCAGTATACTCTGCTCTACAACATGTACACCAATTTTTCAACTATCATATTACGATAAAGAACCTGAGCCACTATTCAGCAGAGCGAAATTTCTGAAAAATGCACCTCTAATCGTCATCGACTGCTCCAAGCAAAACGAGTTCCTGAAATCTGGACCGGTAGATATACGGTTGGAATTTGAATCGGCGGACAGCTTCCCAGAAAACACAGCAGCCTATTGTTTGATTGTACAGAACAGAATTATTGAATATAACCTCCTCAGCGGTGCGGTGAAAAAATGAATCTAAAACAGGAAAGGTAACTATGGAAATAAAAAAAAATGTTCACTATGAAGAATGTTGTTTATTTATCATCATTTAAAATAGTATCATCACCCATATAACGTCTTGCTTCTTTTAATTGTTCAAACATCACTTTTACACCAATTTTTGAGGCATGCAAAATGCCAAGCATTGGTGCAGCTGTACTGGTCTTCCAGAGATCATGCTCTCTTTTCCTTCTCTGCAATCCTCTGCCCATCAAAATTCACCATCCAGTGATCCTTGCGCAATCCATCGAGACTTGACAAAATCATCTTCCACTCGCACAAATAATTCTTCGATGCAGTTGAGAATTACAACGAGTTTTTTATGAATATGGTCGGATAATGGTAGCAGAGAGTCGTTGGAAGATTCTTTTTTATTTCTCTTCCTCACTTCAGCATAATTTCTTTCCAAAAACATACAGTCACTAATAACATCCCAAATATTGCCTGGCGGAACATCACCAAAATATTTTTCCACAATCTCTTCAACGTCCGGATAATATGGCGGAGTAGTAGTTAAATAACGCACATCATCTGGTGAGAGATGCTCCATGGTTGCACCTAATGCCCAAAGTAAAAAGGCAGGTCTTATATCCATAAATCCCCCCCCCCCCATAAATCCTAAGAAAATAAACGGGATGTAGGTATGACCCTCTACGGGTGAAACCAATAACTTCCCGATCATTCCGCCGTATATGTTATATGCACAATTTCCGTCCATGTCTCAAATCATGGTCTTTATAAAGTTTTCCACAGAAACAGAAACAGAAGTTTCTACAGAAAACTCTAGAAAGTTTTCAAAATTAAAAAAAAAATTATTATTCGTAATATGAAGTAGTTAGGTAAACAATACAATTTGATAATAACAATCAACTATGGGTGTTGGCACAAAACTCATGCAACATCAAATGTGTATTTTTAGGTGTGGAACGAATTGCATTACACCCTTTGTTTCGTATCTCGAACCGTTCTTGGTATAGAGCGATCTAAACAATTGAATTCTTTAATAACAATTAACTATCGGTGTTAGCAAAAAAAGTTATACGACATAACATATGTATTTTTGTGTGTGGAACAACTTTCATTGACTAATTTGTTTTGTATCTTTAACCGATCTCATGATGCAGCGAAATAAACAACCCTTTTTGTTAATAACAATGAACTACGGGTGTTATCAGAAAAAGTCTTACAACGTCAAATGTGTATATCGTGGGGGGGAAACAACTTTCATTTAACACTTTTTTTCGTATCTCGAACCGTTCTTGCGATAGAGCGATATAAACAATTGCATTTGTTAATAATAATAGAACGAATCATTTGTCGCGTAAATTGTTCCTTTCAGACCTGGAGAACAGTAAGTCGCGTCGATCAAACAAAAAAACGTGAATCGCTACGGTGGTTCCGCCGGAAACGTTAAACAAAGTTTTTGTTTACACACATACACACACACATACACATACAGACACTTCTCGGAATTCACTTCACGATGATGCAAAACGTCGAGAAACGTGAAAGTTTCATGGCTCTGGCACTTTTCATTTTCGAGGTCATTACAATAACTTCCCTAGATAGGGAAGTTAATATTCCCTTTTACAGTGCAAATAAATTCTTTACTTTGCATGGCTATCATCGTAATCTCTCAAAGTAAACCCGGCAGTGATGAGAACATAAATTAAAAATGGAAAAAATGATCTAGAATTTACTGCAAGCGTAACTTGACAAAATTTCGAACTAAAAAGTTCAGTTTATGGCAATCTCAAATGTGTGAAAATGAAAATAAATTATGAAAATTCGAAAATTGATGATATCATCCAAATTTGAATATCGCAGAAAACGGCTCATGCAATTTCCTGAAAATCAAAATTATGAAAATGCTAATCATAACAATTTTTTTTTAATTTGAAATTTTTGAAAATTTTGTGTTTAATTTGAAATTATTGGATTTTTCTTCAATTAGAAATCAGTGCAATTTTTTTTCTAATTTGAAAGTGTTAAATTTTTTGTTTCAAATTTGAAATCGTTGAAATAGTATCATGTGCACCGATAGTGGAATGGACCACATTCCTGACCGATGTGTACATAGGATTTTTTCATACACCTGCAAAGAAAAAATCGGATTTTGCGTCGTGAGAAGCGGCCGAAAATTGACTTTTACGCCCTGGCAGCGTTTTCCGCCCTAGGGCTGTAATACAGGCATTTCCGGTCCGCTTCTCGGGACGGAGAATACGATTTTTCTGTGCAGGTGAGTGAAAGATTGCTGAAAACTTTAGGATCCTTCCTAAAATTATCCCAAAAGTTTTCGAAATCAAAATTTAAAAATTGTCACAAATCAAAAATTTTCATTTCCATCATAAAAGAAATTGAAGTTAGTTAAATTCTCGAAGATATAAGACGGAAAATAAACTAAGTTAGGAAATCATTCAGCCCATTAAAATTCAAAACCCAAATATCCAAATAATCTGTTATTTCTTCAAGAAACTTTTTCTTTCACTTCTACAAGTACTATAATGATGTTTCTTCACAGCCTGTTTTAAACTTGTACAAAAGGTATGCTTGTATTTGAAACTCACTGCGTACTAAATATTCGACGCGATTACGTTAATTATTCAATATCTGACACATAATCATTTATTGTCATTCAAAATCAGCGGGGTATTGACGCTCAACAGCAGTACCCATTGGTACGGCTCGAATCGAAAAGTAATTCGAACCGATATTCCATCATCATTTCTATTCAACCTGACAAAATACGTAGCATACAAGTCCTAACACATATAATCGTAATCATAATTATAACATTATTCACTAGCAAACGACTAAAATACATGAGTGCGCAAAGCATTAATTTGTGAATTCAACCGGCTATTTACTGTGTTTTATTCAATTTTGTCATCTATCATTCACCATTTGAATCCGTTGTGTCGCCAGCACGTTATATTGGAATAAGCAAACTCCTTCATTTGAGGACTTACGAGTAATTCCGAGCAATACTTGTAATTACTGAAAATGTTTTTCAATGCAACGTGAAAATTCACTCTATGAAAAATAGCGCCAAAATTTCAATTTTGCGTTATTACCGAAATTTGTCATGGGTTCAAAAAGATTTCGCTATTTAATCAGTTATAGAAATTCGCACCAATCGACATTTTTTTACCTCATGAAAAATTCTCAATATAAATTTTCAAAACTGCTACGAAAGCCCCTTAAACAATATAGCGAGAAAATCGGGATGTTCCACTAATACATGTAGTTTCTCCCATCAAAGAAAACATTGTTGGCGAAGTATATGTTATTTTATACTTTCAGTACAAAACAATGTCAACGAAGCAATATTACGTAAACGTTATCAACGATATGGAGACAATATTTTGTATTACATTTGTTTATAGAACGGCCAAGAAAAGGCGCTAAACTTAAAACGACAGATTTCGCTATTCAATCGGTTATAGAAATTCGCAACAATCGACATTTTTTTATCTCATTAAAAAATCTTAAGATAAATTTTTAAAACACATACAGAAACCCGTTAACCAATGTAGGAAAAAAAATGCAGATTTTCACTAATACATTTAGTTTCTAACATCAAAGAGAACATTCTTGACAAAGTATATGTTCTTTTATACTTTTAGTACAAAACAATGGCAACCAAACAATATTCCGTAAACGTTATTAACGAAATGGAGAGAATATTTTGTATTAGATTTGGTTTAGAGAATCCTCCAAGTAATGGAGCAAACGATATATTCACTTGTCAACAACCTCAAACCTACGATGAATTCTGAACGATTGTCTTTTCATATCAGATCTACTTACTCCAATTGAAAAATTAGGAAATAAAAACGAACTCGAAGCATAACAACAAAGTCATTCAATATTGATTATTTGTTCTCCAACCCCGTCATTCTATTAGTTCTCTATTTTTGTTTCTGGAAATTGTACAAACAAAGACTTGTTTTATATGAAAAACATATGTTTCCACATTTTTTCGTTAATTCGACAATATTTTATGCCTCAAGTCTCATATATTTAAAGCAAAAAACTTTGAATTTTTCGAAAGATGTTTATGATTCACCTGACATGAAAAGAAGCAATTAAATTTAAATAATTATATTAAGTTATGAGCTTTCATAAGGGAACGAAATGTCAGTATGTTCAAACACACATCTGTTTCATTGTTTTTGTTATTTCAATCTAATCTAATTTTGGTCAACACAATTAAATTGGAAGATCCGAATTGTGATGAGAATAATATTTTGAGCGATGGATGGCGTAACTCTAAAGCAGAATATCACTCGTTTCTTAGGAGTAATTCTTGAGTACTCATTCGATAAATCTGAAAACAAAACATGAACTGTCAATCAGTGGCAGCCACCACATAAGAGTATCCATATAATTAATTTACAGAATTACTCTATAAACAAGACGTCTTAAAGATTCCGTGTGAGGAGAGTTTCAGAATGAATATGAAGATTTTTCGAAAAAAATGATATATAGATATATGGACCTTAGAATACGATAGGAACACTAGAAGTAGCACAGCCATGCGAATTAATTGTAGCAAATTATTGTCGAACATAATAATCATTAATGATATGCCCACCGTGACCCCCTCCGCAGGGTTCCTTATCTCTTTGACGATTATACTGACTCTTCCAGTACCGAAGAAGAAAAGCATGAGGGCAATGATTACAAAAGCATGTATGTAGTAGCGTAGAACAAGAGTGAATCTTGAAGGATGTGATGGTAATTATGCAAGAAATCACGGAAAATTTATTCTTCATTTCGACCAATAGCTTATATATTGAGTAATTCAACGACGTTGACTTCAGCCTACGAACATTTTTTATTATTTCTTTCATTGTTGGCTACTTGAAATGGTTTAAGCTTTTATTGGAATGAACCGATTGAACACTGCGAAATCCATTATTGAAATTACAAAAATTCGAAAAATAACTAAATGTATTTTAAAATAGGGTAAAACTCATTAAAATATCGTAACTGCGAGAAATTTCAAATGTTAGGAAGTCACAACATTATAGACCGAAACTTTATAATTTTAAAACACTTCAACGAATTAGGAAGTCCCGATTCCTGGAATCATCAGTTCCCTAAATGTCTAAAATCGCTACTGTTTACAGTTCTGTAAATTTGAATTATTGCGTAGATTTCCAGGACTTTGCTTCATAGTTGAAGTGTTCAAAAAAATTAATTTCTAAAATGCCACAAGTTTATTACTCGAAGAATGCGAAAACTTCAAAGAATTTGAACTTTGAGAAAATCCCTGACCCCTTCAAATTCTCAAAAAGTTACATTTTGCTTTTTTCAAAGTTCCAAGGAGTGCAAATTGGTTTTTCATCTGACAATTTTTAAAATATTCTTATGGCTTAGAAAATTTGAAAACGTGCCAGAGTTTGAATTCATCAAAATGATCTAAATTCTCAAATGTGTTAATATTTAATCTTTTGTAAGTTTTGAAGTAATTATTTTACATTTTCATAATTAATAGGGAAAATTATTTTCGAAAAAATTTGACAGTTTTTAAGAATTGAAACTCTTAAGAATTGTAACTTCCCCGAACTTACAATTTCCCCCTAAATATTATGTTTTCAAATTTGTTTAAATTTCACAAATTGTTGGATATGGAAAAAGTTTGAGATCCCAGGAAAGTTCTTTGAAATTTGAGAAAAATCATTGAGAGATGGTAGTAATTTTCTGAATGAATGATTTTTTGGAAATTGTAAGGTTGTGATAATTTTTAAAGTTGATAAAATTTTTTTTTTTGTGTAGGGTTATTTTGGGTCGCTGTATAACTGCCTGGGTCTTTAACGACCGCTCTGGACTTATTAAAGTCGCCAGATGCTCACGACTGTTTCCTCTGTAACTCGAAGTTACGGGTGTTATTCGTTCACAGTGAGGGTAGGATCATTCGGTTGCGAACACTTTTTGGAACTTTTTGGGGGTGGAACTGTTAACTTTTTCGGCTCATGAGTTCGAATCGAGGCACGTGACGAAAATTCTTTTTTGAAAAAATTTTCACCCAAAGCCGGATTCGAACCCATGATCCTAGGATAGATTTGGAGTAGGCAGAGCACTTTAGCCCACTACGCCAAACCGGCTTGACTTGACTTGAAAATTGTTTATTAACATTTGTCATATATACATACTATATACAGTATTAATATCTTACGTGTTACGCTCTAGATCACCAGCCGTTGGCTTTATATCCAATTTGAACGAAGTGTAACCTAATTTTTCATTATTACAGATATTTGTGGTTATTTACATGATGACTCGATATAAGGTAAAATTACTTCTAAAAAACCTTATAAGTAATGGGTGCATGAGGGGCGGGAGAGAAAGGGATATATGGAAAGGTGGGACAAAACAGGTGGTCAGCGGGAGCAATTGGATTTTATGTCAATATTGATGTTTTGGAGCTGGGGATTAGGATGGGATTGTAGCTTAAATTTAAATGTCTCATTAATTCTATCGATAAATTCGCCTATGGTTGCCATGCCGAGCGTTTCGTGTAATTCCACAATAGTCGTTCTTCTTTTAAAATTTCCTATTATTCGTAGGAATTTATTTTGAATCACTTGAAGATGATTAATGAAGGTGATAATGGGCCTAATTAACCCTTTGTAGAGAGTAAGTTTGAGGGATTGACTGAGCGCGGGTGATTTTAGCAAATTATACAATCTTACTAGGATAACTTTAGTCTTGACCTTGAATTTCGGTATCACCTCTACAGATTATAGTGGCAAAATATTATGGCACATTTGATCACAACAAATTGTTATTGTCACAATTCATTACAGTTATATTTATTATTTGCACATTTGATTACGGCTCAATTAGTTACTGGCAAACTTCATTAAAAGTACAAAAAAAAAATATAATTATTAATTCATGATTTATATTCTTAATTTTAGGATAATATTGAGTATCATATTTAAATCTAGGAATATTCTGTACATTCTAACAGCTGTAAATACGTTACACAAAACAATCTATATGAAACATTTCATTTTCGATTCTTCATTCAAAACTAATACTCGGTTGTGTACGGTGTTTTTTTTTGTGACCTACTTCTATTTAGTCCAATTTCCTAGAATTCAGTTTGTAGTGGGAATTAATTCTTGTGAGTGTTGTATCATAGTAAAAGCCGTTCTTCATTTGTGATTTCATGCGTACTGATATTACAATGCCTCTGCATTTTATTAACGGTCAATGTGGCAAGAAAATGCTTCTTCACGAAGGGTATCTGTTTAATTTATTGCGTGTCAATCGTTCCACAAATGTGCATCATTGGAGGTGCATTGATTATAAAACAGATCACAAGTGTAATTCTTTGGCTCGCACTACATCTGATTCAAAAACTGGTATGTAGTTTTTCACCCACTTTTCCGTTTTTGGTCGTCTATTTTCCTTTACTATTTGTGTTTATTTTCGTTTTCTTCCATAGGCACCATCCTAAGTGTGCATGAGCACGAACATGTTGCTAATAAGGCCAAAGTTAACGCTCGTAAATTGGTGAATGAATGCAGAAAACGTGCTCATGGGAAAGAAGCTCCTAATGTAATTGTTGGTGAGGTTATGGCTGGGGCATCAAGGAGTGTTGCTGTTGAACTGCCCTGTCCTCTCACTATGAGAAAAAATATTCAACGACACCGCAGAGAACTTTATGCGCAATTGTTGATGCAAAGTTAACGCTCGTAAATTGGTGAATGAATGCAGAAAACGTGCTCATGGGAAAGAAGCTCCTAATGTAATTGTTGGTGAGGTTATGGCTGGGGCATCAAGGAGTGTTGCTGTTGAACTGCCCTGTCCTCTCACTATGAGAAAAAATATTCAACGACACCGCAGAGAACTTTATGCGCAATTGTTGACTCCTAATACACTGGCTGATCTACAAATTCCTGAAGTTTATCAGAAAACGTTGCAAGGTGATGTTTTTTTATTGTACGACAATGAAACTCGTAAGAATCGTTATTTAATTTTTGCCACAATGGAAAATTTGCGACGATTCAGCTCCTGTAAAATTTGGTTGTCTGATGGAACATTTTCGTCTGTTCCCAAAATTTTTTCTCAACTTTACACCATTCATGGAGGTATAACGGAAGATGATGAATCAACGGGACAGTCCAAGTTCAAATCTGTGCCTTTGGTCTATGTATTAACGACTAGCAAACGAGAGAATACATATAAACGTATCTTGAATGCACTTATTGAAATTGCCGAAGTTGATTTGAAGCGAGAAAAATCTATATTCGATTTCGAATTGGGCTTCATAGGTGCTGTCAGGTCCGTGTTTCCAGATGCTGATCTTCAGGGTTGCTTTTTTCACTTTACGCAATGCATAATTCGTGAGCTTGGTTCATTGGGTTTGAAAAAACAGTACAATAAGGTTGAAGAATTTGCATTGCATGTGAAAATGCTTATTGCACTTGCATTTGTTAATCCTGATCATGTGACCAGTGCTTATGATACTTTAGTGTCTTCGCAATATTTTATAGACCATCAAGATATTTTCAAAGATTTATTAAGATATTTTGAAGACACATGAAGTGGTTCTCAGCGACTCAGAAAACGTACATCTCCACGCTTCTCTATAAGTTTATGGAATTGTTATAATGCAGTTGTCAATCAGGAACCGAAGACAAACAATTCCATGGAGGGTTGGCACAATTGTTTCCATCAGCGTGTCGGCAAAAAACATGAACAACTTGGCAAATTCATCCATGCACTTCAAGTGGAGCAAGCTTCGATGGAGGCTATCTGGGAGCAGTCTCTTGCTGGGCGATCCGTGGTTCAGGCAAAAAGGAGGAAATATCTTGACTACGATGCTCGTTTGTCGTCGGTGGTGAGTGGTTGGGTCGAAGATGTGGATATTTCGGAATATTTGCGTGCTATTGCTCACAATATTAATCCGTGAGAAAGTGAGAACACAAATTTTTTGGTACTTTTTGTTGTCGTGCAATGCGTTCACGTTAGTGTGTAATTCAGTTTAAAATTCACTTGTTTCTTTGTGTTTGTAATGGAATACAAACACAAAGTCACTAATTAACTGTGCCATGCTCAAATATGCTGGTAATCAATTGTGCCATGATCAAATATGCCTGTAATCAATTGTGTCATGATCAAATGTGCCTGTAATCAATTGTGTTGTGATCAAATGTGCCATAATAATTATGGTATAATCAATTGTGCCATGATATTTAGAGGCGGAATCCTTGATTTCAGATATATGCTTTTTCCACAGGAGTTTGGAATCGACGTGTAAGCCTAAATACTTTACAGAGTCGGTTGGTGTGATCTTATCGCTACGAATAGGTAAAGTCGGCTTGGCCTTGGAGCTAGTAAATAAGATTGCTTCTGTTTTAGCAGCATTCACTTGAATTTTCCATTTCGTTAATTCACTGATCGTGAGAGAAGCAGCTTTTTCTATTCTTCTAATAGCTTTGTTGATCGATTTGCTAGCTGAGTACAAAGCAATGTCATCAGCATAGCCTGCGATGGATACATTTCTCGCAATTCTGCTAAAAACAGAAGCAATGTACAAGTTGAATAAAACAGGCGAGAGAATAGACCCTTGTGGGACTCCCGCGCCAATTTCTATTTTATCCAAAAGCGAAGTTTCGACTCGAACTCGGATATATCTATTTGAGAGATATGATAGTAAAATTTTACATAGATATTTAGGGACATTTAATTCTTCGAGTTTGTATATAAGGCCTGTGGGCCGAACAGAATCAAAGGCCTTCTCGCTGTCCAGGAGAAGAAGAACGGTATCTTGTCTTCGGTCGAGTGCTCTGATCGAAAACCAAATTGATTGATAGGCATTAGTTGTAACTCTTCTATGGGTTTTTTGAGACGAGCTAAAATTATTCGCGCAAAAAGTTTAGCCAATACCGGTAGGAGGCTAATAGGCCTATAGCTCACCGGATGCGAAGGGGGCTTACCGGGCTTTAGAATCGGAATGACCACCGCTCCTTTCCAGAGTTCCGGGAAATATTGTCTGAGGAGGCATGCATTGTATATCTTTGTGAGTGAACTTATTGCTTTAATTGGTAGGTTTTTTAGTGTTATATTGGGAATATTATCCACACCCGGGGCTGATTTATTTTTTAGTTTTTTGATAGCGGAAATGATTTCATGGGGATTTGTAAGGAATTTAATGGGAGGTTCGATAGGAGCTTTGAGGATAGTTTTTCTCACATGACCTGTGACTTGTTGTTCAAAAGATTTGTTTCCTCGGGAGGCCGACAATTCGTGTATTTTTGCGTAGTGTTTGCAAAGTGTATTAGCCTTATCATGGTCTTCTGTGTGAAGTGTGTTGTTTGACTTTAGTGTGGGGATTTTTCTTTTACCGGTGTTATTAAAATATATTGCTACGGGCCAAATAGAGTGATCTTTTAAGTTTATGTTTCTGAGTTTGTTGTCCCAAGATGATTGTTTCCATTCGGTTAATTTAAGTCTGATTTCTTTTATCAGCTGATTAAGTTCGGATTTAAGGTAGCGATTTCGCGTTTTTTGCCATCTTGACCTAATGTAATTTTTTAGTTTTATTAATGAGGCTATTTCGGGTGGGATAGGAGTGTGGGTGGATTTGGTTGAGCGGATGGGAGTGGAGGAATTCAGGACTGTTTGAATGACTTGAGTGAAACGTGTTATGTGTTGATCTATTGCTTCAGTGTTGTTACAAGTAGGGATTGGTGTGTAAATCTCATCATTTAAGATATCCTTGAACTTATTCCAGTCGGTTTTTGCGTAGTTTAAAATTTTTGATGATTCTGGGGAGGTCGGTCTGCCAAATAGGGAGAAAAACAGTGGTAGGTGATCGGATGGGGATTCGGAAAGTGTGGTGAAATTATTAATGATAGAGATGTTGTTTGTTAGTAGGAGGTCAATAGTGCTAGGAGTGTTAAAATTATGAGGGTAGTGTGTAGGAACGTCTGGAAAGAGCAGATTAATTTTTTGTTCCGTCAAAAAATTTGAGAGAATCTTACCTGATTCGTTCGGCCTTGCAGAGGTCCAAGCGGTGTCCTTCGCATTAAAGTCTCCACTAATAATTGTTGCAGTACTATCGGAGAGTAGGTGCCTCAATAGATTCATATCTAGTGAGACATCTGGTGGATTATAAATCGAGTAGATCCTCGTTATTCTGTTGTCCACTTGGACCTCTACTCCCACGTATTCGGTGATCGATAGCAGATCGTGCGGAAGAGTTTTGTGCCGTAAGCTCTTGTGGATCGCTACCGCAACACCACCACCTGCTTTGGCCGTTCTGTCTTCCCTGATCAGCGAGAAGTCTGGAAAGTTAATTTTCTTCGTTTTGCTGTTTAGTTTAGTCTTTGAAATCAGATAAATTTTAATGTTATTGTTATTGACGATGTGTAATAACTCGTCCAGATTGGGCTTAAACGCAAAAATATGAATTGCTAATATGTTGGTTATGTTTGCGGGGGAATCGTAGATGTGTCTGAGGAGGGTGAGAACAGGTGGACATAGGATGCGATGATTGTGATCCTATCAATTGGTGTAAGAGCTATTTGGAGTTTAGAGCTCATCTCTTTAAGCTCTGAAGGGATTTCGGGAATTCTTAGGGTTTTTAGCTCGTCAAGGACTTGCTTCGCTGTAATTATATAGTTTTTCGTCCTACTTAAATAAGATTCCGGAACAAGTGTTTCCATTGGAATGGTCCTAGGTTCAGAAGTGGGTGCGGCAACGTTCCTTCTCGAGGTTTCCACGGATGGGAAGAACGAAGCGTAGGTGGGCCTGGACGTGTTGGCAGTGGAGACAGGGGTTGGCTCAGGGACTGCAGGAGACTGGAGGAAATGGATGTTCCTTTCCAGATTCTGGATCGTGGCCGAGTGAGGTGTAGCGGGCAATTCCAATGGCGCTATGCTGGGCCTGGCCGACTGTGCTCGTTTTTTTCTGAGTTTCCATGAATTTCAGGCGCATGGAACACTCTCTATAACTGGCCGTGTGGGCTAGTCCGCAGTTCGCGCACTTTAGAGTTTTCGAAGTGCAGGCTTTGACGTCATGGTTTGACGCACACTTTACTCATCTGAGGTTCAGGTTGCAGTATTGGCTTGCATGGCCAAACCGTTGGCACCTGAAGCACTGGGTCGGTTGCTCGGATTTCACGAACTTTTCTATTTTGTAAGTGTGATAGAAAATAGTTTTAATAGCAGCAAAGCTGCTCAAGGTTATTTCAGGGCCAACCGTGATAGCGAATATCGGTAGTGGCCTGTTGTCTTTGGTGTCACCGTCTTTGTTTACTTTCACGAACTGGCGAACGGAAAGTACGTTGATGTCGTGTTTTGATAACTCGGCTTGAATTTCGTCTTCTGAGAAACTGCTTGAAAGCCCTTTCAAAATATATTTTTTCGGTCGCTCACTTTTAAGACCGAAAGTGCAAAAATTTGATGTTTTGCCTTTTCAGGATACTTGCGATTTTATTGTAGTCCTCGGTCGTTCGTAGATGGACGATCGTGGTACTTCCATTAAATTTCATCCTGAAATTTTTATCTGCGGCGTTGGTCTGCACTAATTGATTAATTTTTTTGTCTCCAGTTTTTCATTCTCGATGATTAATGGACGGACAGAAGTTTGTTTTGGAGTCTCTTGAGGTCCATCTGAAGTGTCGAAAGGTTTGGCGAGGCGAGCGGGAACTGGACTTGCACTAGTCGAATGTTTCGTAACGGTTTTTTCGGGTCTTCCATCGGAGGACTCATTTTGGCTTTCCTTTTTGGAGCCAAGGGAGTTTTGAGGTTTTTTAAGTTTGACACGTTTGTGCCAAAACTTTTACTCGATTTAGAATTTTACTGTACTGTAAGCGCTGTACGTTAAAAATTTATAGTTAATAAATGACTACCGCAGAGAGCGGTAGACATGCGTCCGCACTACACCGACTCAAAACAAATACTGACGCCAAACCGGCTTGACTAGACTTGAAAATTGTTTATTAACATTTGTCATATATACATACTATATACAGTATTAATATCTTAAGTGCTACGCTATCCATCACCAGCCGTTGGCCTTATATCTCATTTGAACGAAGTTTAACCTAATTTTTCATTATTACAGATATTTGTAATTATTTGCATGATGACTCGATATAAGGAAAAAGGACTTCTAAAAAACCTTATAAGTAATGGGTGCATGAGGGACGGGGGCGAAAGGGATATATGGAAAGGTGGGACAAAACAGGTGGTCAACGAGACCAAATTGCTTTCTTATCAATATTGATGTTTTGGAGCTGGGGATTAGGATCGGAATGTAGTTTAAATTTAAATGTCGAATTTATTCTATCGATAAATTTACCTATGGTTGCCATGTCCAGCGTATTGTGCATGCCGACCATTTTATTATTCATAAAAATTTATTTTGGACAACTTGAGGATGGTTTAAGTGGGTTTGTGCTGCATCGTGCCAGGCAGGACAACCATACGAGATAGGTCTGATTAACTCTTTGTATAAAGTAAGTTTCAGAGGTTGACTGAGCGTTGGACATTTCAGCAAATTATACAATCGTACTAGAATAATTTTAGTCTTGACCTTGATATCAGATATAAGTTTTTTCCACCGGAGGTTGGAATCAAGGTGTAAACCTAAATATTTCACAAAAACGGTTGGGGCAATCTTATTGCTACGCAAAGTTAAAGTCGGTTTGGCCTTGGAGCTAGTAAATAAGGTTGCTACTGGTTTAGCAGCATTCACTTTTCCGTTTATTTCAATCGCTGATTGTAAAAGAAGCAGAATTTTCTATTCTTCTAACAGCTTTATTGATCGATTTGCTAGCTGAGTACAAAGCAATGACATCAGCATAACCTGCAATGAATACATTTCTAGGTATTCTGTTAAAAACAGAAGCGATGTATCGGTTGAATAGTACAGGGGAGGGGATAGACCCTTGTGGGACTCCCGCGGCAATTTGAGTTTTAACGGAAAGTAGTGATTTGACTCTAACTTGAATATATCTATTTGAAAGATATGATAGTAGAATTTTACATAAATATTTAGGTACATTTGAGCTGTCGAGTTTATATATAAGGCCTGTGGGTCATACAGAGTTGAAGGCCTTCTCGCTGTCCAGGAGTAGAACGGTATCTTCTATCCGGTCTTTCGCGGATTTTATGTCATTTTTGATTCTGACCAATTGGTGGCAGGTCGAGTGTTCTGAACGGAAACCGAATTGGTTTGTAGGTATTAAGTGTAGCTCGTCGATAGATTTTATGAGACGTATTAGAATTATTCACTTAAAGTGTTTTGCGGGTACCGGTATCACACTGAGTTCGAGCGCAAAAATGTTAATGGCCAAAACATTTATTATGTTTGTAGGGGGATCGTGTGTGGTTCAGCGGTGGATTCGAACAGGTATGCATAGGATGCGATGAGTGTGATTCTATCAACGGGGTGTCAGGTCTTTGGATTTTAGAGATCATGTTCTTAATCTCTGAGAGGTTTTCGAGAATTCTAAGGAATTTTAGGTCATCAAGGACTTGTTTCGCTGTATTAATAAAGTTTTTAGTGTTACTTAAATGTAATTCCGGATCATGAGTCTTCATCGGAATGGTCGTAGGTTCAGTGGTGGGTGCGCCAACATTCGTTCTTAAGGTTTCCATCGTTGAAAAACAAGAAGCGTAGGATGACCTGGACATCTTCGTGGCTGTAGAGATTGGCGTAGGCTCGAGGACTGCTGGAGACTGGTGGAAATGGATGTTGCTTTCCAGGTTTTGCACCGTAGCCGAGTGTGGGCAGTTCCCGCTCTGCTCTTTTTGGTGCTGGTGGTTGGACTCTTTTTTCATGAGTCTCGACAAATTTGCTTCGTGAGACGCACTCACGATAGCTCGTTGTGTGAGCTAGACCACAATTTGCGCACTTCAGGGAGTTGCTGGTGCAGGTTTTGATGTCGTGATTGCCTGCGCATTTCACACATCTGGGATTTAAATTACAGTGCTGACTGGCGTGTCCAAATTTTTGGCACCGGTAGCACTGTGTTGGTTGTTGGGTTTTGATGTATTTTTCTATGTTAAATGTATGATAGAAACTGGTTTTAATACCAGCGAGGCTGCTCAAGGTTACATCAGGCCCAACCGTAATTGCAAACACCGGTAGTGGCCTACTCTCTTTGCTGTCTCCGTCCTTGTTTGTTTTCACAAACTGCCGGGCTGATAATATCTTTATGCCGTGTTTGGATATTTCCGCTTCAATCTCGTGCTCAGTAAAACTGGTGGGAAGACCTTTTATGATAAATTTCTTTGGACGCTCACTTTTTAGACTGATAATACCTTTATGCCATGTTTGGATATTTCCGTTTCACTCTCGTGCTCAGTAAAACTGGCGGGAAGACCTTTTATGATAAATTTCTTCGCACGCTCACTTTTTAGACCGAAAGTGTAAAAATGTAAATTTTGCCTTCTCAGGATACTTGCGATTTCATTATAATCCTCCGTCGGTTGTAGATGGACGATGGTGGTACAACCATTGAATTTCATCCTGAAGTTTTTATCCGAGGCGTTGACTTGCAGGAAGTTGATTAATTTTTTGGTCTCCAATTTGTCATTTTCCATAACTATTGGAGGCACTGATGTTTGTTTTTGAGCCTGTTGTGGCCCGACAGGAGTGTTCGAAGGTTTGTTGAGGCGAGCGGGTTCACAGCTCGCACTAGTTCACGGTTTCATAACGGTTTTTTTTGGTTTGTGTTGGGTCTTCCGCAGGAGGAGTCATGTTCGCTTTCCTTTTGGGAGCCAGAGAAAGTTTGAGATTTTTGAAGTTTGACACTTTAGTGCCAGAACTTTGACAAGATTTATAAATTCACTGTACTGTAAGCGCGGTACGTTTGGAATTTATATTTCGTAGAGAGCGGTAGATATGCGTCCGCACAACACCGACTCAAAACAGATGCTGACCACGCCAAACTGCCCCCCTTGATAAAATTTAACAATCTGAGAATTTCAGGTATTGTAAACTTTTCTATATTTTTAATTTTTTTCATTTAAATTTCTCTCAACGGTCGGAATTTTCAACTTTAGTTAAATCGTATGCTCGAGACCAAACATGAAGGAGGATAAGAAATAAACAAGTGGAGAATATACAATCTATAGCAACGCACACGGCATTTCGCTTGTCAAGATTCTTGCCAGCCCTTGACTGGCGAGCTCCTCTACCACGGTTCATTCCCTGAAGACCAATTGCTCTTTCAGTCCCACCGACCACTTGTTGCAAAAAATTCACCTTCTCTTGGAGGTCTGCAATGGCTTGTGTACCTGGTTCTCATTGCATTAGGGGAAAGGGGGCTGCTGGACTTGTGGCGTAGGCTCTTGTGGAGCTGGTGGCGGAAACAGTTGTTGATCGGGTGGCAGAGGTCCTTGCGAATCCGGTAGCAGAGGCCCTCTTTGAGCGGGTGGGGGAGGTCCTTGTGGAGCAGGTGGCGAAGGCAATTGTGGAGCCGGTGGCGAAGGCACTTGTGGAGCCGGTGGCGAAGGCACTTGTGGAGCCGGTGGCGAAGGCAATGGTGAAGCCGGTGGCGAAGGCACTTGTGGAGCAGGTGGCGAAGGCAATTGTGGACCCAGTGGCAAAGGCACTTGTGGAGCAAGTGGTGAATGCCGGTAACGGTAGCAGGTAGCAGAGGCGCTTGTTGAGCACTTGGGGAGGCCCTTGTGGGGCAGATGGCGGAGGGACTTGTGGAGTCGCTCGTAGAAGTACTGGTGGAGCCCTTGTGCTAGAGGCGGCTGCCCCTGTGATGCAGGTATCGACATGTTCGGTGGAAGTAGTGGGACTTCAGCTGTAGCAATTAGAGCTTGTAATGATTGTGCCGACACTCACGATGTTAGTAGACACTCCTGTGATGGTCCTTGCGCTGATGTTGTTGGTAGTGGTATGAATCGCCCTATTGATGGTAGCCTTGGGAATTCATGCTGCGAAAAAAGTCATTCAGTGGTAAATGATAATTATCCAAATGCCGCGAATTCTGTTCCAAGGATATTTCTGGATCATCCATTGATCGTCAATTACAAGTCAATTCTCAGTAGAACCACTTTAAATGGTCTAAATAGTCCAATACTCTGATAGTGTTCAAATAATGACAGTAACGAAATCTGTGATTGTGGGGAATACAATTAAACAATATATCGGCAAGATTTTCAAATTTTAAATATACACAAATTTTTACGTTTTCTGTATTTTTAAGGTTTATAAAATTTTCGAATTTTCGAAAAATTCAAACTCTCACAATTTTCAAATTTTTAGATTTTTCAATTTTTGAAACTTTTAAAACTTTTTAAATTCTTTGTCTTCAACATTTTTCCATCTTTCTAATTTTCTTTAAATTTCTTGGAATCACTGGAATTTTTCACATTTTTGAGAAGTTCTAAAAATCTTGAAATCGTGAATTTAAAAATTTTACAAATTTTTGACATTTTTTAATTTTTTGAAATTTTTCATTTTCAGAAATTTTTGACATGGCCCAATTTTTGAAATATTGTAAGTTCTGAACTTTCGAATTTTTAAAGTATTGGTTTTTGAGATTCATGGAGATTTGAAAAGTTTGAACTTTTGAAATTTTGGACATTGCAAAATTATGGAGGTTTTTGAACCTTATGAAATTTCTCCTAAAGTCCACGATTTATGAAGTTGTTAGAATTTTTTATACCTTCAAAATTTTTGGGATGTTGAGAAAAGTTTGACGACAATTTGGACAAAAAATAATCATGAAATTCTCCATCCAATTCATTAAATATGAAGATAATTACTGATGTCGGTGAAAACAAAGCCAAGTATGATAATAATTCAAATGTCTAACCGCCAAATGTCACGTGCATATACGGTTGCGAATAACCAAGATAAAACGATTATTAATAGCATATCCTGTCTCTCATGATCTTCACAGTGGAACATAGCACGATTATTAATAATATTGTACTTGCTTACATGATCGTTGGTGTTTACGCTATAACGGCGCGCCGGCATCATGAACGGTCGGAAAAAGTAGATGATGGCGGGTTTGAGTATCATTGACGCGCACTTTATCATGCGCATGCGCATTACCACACTATTTCCGGAATAGACGGGGCTTTGGTGTAGTGGGTAGAGTGTCTGCCTACTATTCCAAAGGTTCCGCGTTCGATTCCCGCTCACTGCAAATATTTTTTCTGAAAAATATTTTCTCACGGAATCCGACCGATGGCAGGAACATTCCGTGTGTGCTATCGGCGGTATCCATGAAGTGAGACCGTGAGCCGGGACCGAACGCGACCCGTCGCGCGGGGGGGGGGGGGGGGGAGGGTTCCATCGTAGACGCCCGCCATCGTATCACAGGGGTTTCTGGAGGTTTACCCTGTGATCAGAAATACGATGAGCTGAAACGGCGAAGTCGGCCCCAGCCGCAATGGGTGGGTACTCTGATCCGTAGTATTGCCCATGTAGTAATGCTTACCAGCGGGGACGTGGGTGAATACAAATAGAGAAAGAGTGGGAAAAAAAAAAAAAAAAAAAAAAAAAAAAAAAAAAAAACACTATTTCCGGACGAGTACAAGTCTTCGGACACTAAACACTTTTCTTTTGAAAAATTGAAGGCTTTTCCTATTACCTCTGAATAACAAACTTGAATCGACGCTTTTAGGAACAAAACTGTTAAGTGTATGGGCGTATTTCAAATAGTGACATTTCTATAGGTGAAAGGTATGCGTGCGAAAACTGGTACCTTGGCGGTATACGCTTGGGCACTCTGACTCACTTCAACAGCGGGGAGGTTGGAGGATAATTAAAGCAATCATATTGGTATCGCTTCCTTCTTCAATGGTGAAAAATGGTACATTATTTATAAATTTTTGGTAAGCGTAGTTTTTGCAAAAATGTTGAAAAAAGGACCTGTAGTTGGGGGGGGTTTCAATTACTCATAGCAGAGCAGACATCGCCTCAGATAGCAATTGAAATTGTTACTTAATCCGATTAATTAGTCATGATTTAGTAATTTGTTGGAGATGGTGTTCCGTATCTACAATATGTCATGAGATACAGCGTTATAAACAATTAAAATTGTTAATAACAATAGAACTAATTGTTATTTCACCTTGACACTTCTTTCCGGCCTATTCACCATGGAGAGGCATCGATAGAGAAAATGAAAACATCGAGTTCGATTTTCTGTCTAAGATAATTAATTCATCAATTAATTATGCGTGTCGAGAAAAAAAGTCATTCGATATTAAATGTGTATTTTTTTCGGGGAACAACATTCATTAAATACCTTTTTTTGTATCTCAAACCGTTCCTGCGATAGAGCCATATAAACAATTAAATTTGTTAATAACTATTAACTATCGGTCTTAGCAAAAAAAGTTATACCACACCAAATATGTGTTTTTGTGTGTGGAACAATTTACATCAACTAATTTGTTTAGTATCTTCAACCGTTCTCATGCCGCTGCGATATAAACAATCTTTTTTGTTACTAACAATTAACGATATAAACAATCTTTTTTGTTATTAACAATTAACCACGGGTTCTATCAAAAAAAGTCATGAAACGGTAAAATGTGTATTTCGTGGCGGGAAACAACTTTCATTCATTCAACACTTTGTAAGTGGATTTTCGCGGGTGTTTCACCAGGACAATCCACCGAACTACATAGTGCCGTCTCCAACGCACATAGTTGGGCGCCAGTCCAACTTTTCCGGAGTTAGACAGAAACCGGCCTCTTGGGGAAAATTATCTACCCAGAGGACTTGCGACGTGGCCTCTCGCAATGCCGAGCTAGCATCAGCTTGTCACGGTAGAGGGGCGAGGTCCACGAAGGCCGGAGTGTATCATGCGTCGGTGCCACGCACCTTTTCAGGACGTGGCATAGCAACAACGTATAATAGCCTTTTTTACGGGTATTACCCGGGCTTTCCTTTAGCGATATTTCTATTTCTAGGATGGTTCTTTCTCCTCCTATGTAGCTCGACTCTAGGAGAAGGTCCGGATCACTTGCGTATCCTTCGGGACCCCTCAGGGCTCGGGACGTCAAGAGGCTGATCTGACCAAGGAGTTATCTCCCAACCTCATTACGACCACCCACACCCTTGACCACCAATTACCGCACTATCAACGCGAGTCACTTGCCCTTATTACTAACCTGGTGGTGCGTGTTCTGACTGGCAGAATCTCCTTATTCCCGTCGACCGAATCACGGCTCACTCAGGGGTTCAATGGGGGCTAAGATAACTCTGAGAAGCGAGAGGTTTGTATCTCTCGTCTCAAAGAATCCGTTTTCTCTAATCGGGAGATGCGGGTGCATCTCCCTATGTCCGCCACGATCGATATACTCGAAGGGACGCCATTTTCCTGGCCTTATGCAAGCCAGTGCCACTAAGCCCGCTCTCACCGAGGGTTGCAGCCACTCGGCTCAAGCGTCCGCCTGCGACTCTCACGAGATCTCCTAGAGCCTTTCTCCCCTTAGTCTGGATATCTCGGCGGCGGTGGGAACTACGTTACCCCACCACGGCTAATCAACCCGACGGGGTCACGGAGGCGCTAGTCGTCTCACCTAGCCCTCGGTCTCTAGTCTACCCCGGCATCGCCTGTGGATCCGCTAGGTTGGGACGCCCGTACGTCGGCCTTTAACTCTCCGCCAAGAGAGCGGAATCCACATATGGCGATCATCTAATAACGTCCTCCAGATGATGGGGCGCAGTCTCACCCAGACCCGCTTATCCACGTCCTTCTTTGGTCTCAGCATGTTCCCACAGCCTTATTTCGGCTGTCACCAGATGGCACTTCATTCGTACTTTGAAGTTTTGAATGTCCTATTTATGGGGGTTTCAACCCTAACGAGCACATGTCGTTACAACTTTCTTTCGTATCTCAAACCGTTCTTGTGATAGACTTGGAGAACAGTAAGTCGCGTAGATCAAAAAGAAAAAAACGTGAATCGCTACAGTGGTTCCGCCGGAAACGTTAAACAACGTTTTTGTTTACACACACACACAGTCGGGGCTTTGGCGTAGTGGTAGAGTATCTGCCTACTACTCCGAAGGTCCTAGGTTCGCGCCCGGCCGCCGGATAATATTTTCTCAAAATATTTTCTCATGGATTCCGACCGATGCAGGAACTTCCGTGTGTGCTATCGGCGGTACCCATAAAATGAGACCGCTCGGCCGAGCGGGAACCTAACCCGACGCACGGGGGGGGGGGTGGGTTCCATCATAGGCGCCGGCCATCGTAGCACAGGGATTTCTGGAGGTTGACCCTGTGTTTAGAAATACGATGGCCTAAAAATGGCGAAAGTCGGCCCCAGCCGCATGGGTGGGTGTCTGGTACGCCCCCTGAAAGAATGCTTACACGGCCGCTACCGGGGGCGTACAAATGAGAGGGACGGAGGAAAAAAAAAGAAAAAAAAACACACACACACAGACTCCTCTGAAATCACTTCAGGATGATGCAAAACGTCGAGAAACGTGGAAGTTTCATGGATCTGGCACTTTTCATTTTCGGGGTCATTACAATAACTTCCCTAGATCGGGAAGTTAATATTTCGTCATATTTTCGAATTTTACAAAATTTACGCGTGTATGTGGCTTCTACGTAGACGTAGAAATTCCCCGAAATATCGCAGAAACAAAAATCTGATGATTCTATCCTATGGTAAAAATCAAAAGCGAAGAAAAATCTCGAAATATGTCGATATCGCGTAAGACGAAATATCTCGAAAACCGTAAGACCGAAACCAACGCCACACCAGTCAGTGTGGCGAAAAGAGGAAATGCGTGTGCGAAGCACGCACCATCGCTCTCGTTATTGAAAAAAGAAACGAATTTAAAAACCAGGCATACAACTGTTTGGTTCTACTGTATCATTTCCTTGCGCATTGATTCATTCATTCGATCGCGTATGGATTCACCGCATCAGCTGTGTATATGAAATCATCAGCTGGAGAGTCTTTAAACTGCAGAACCTGAGAGTCATCGAATAAAATCATTCCGTAATTCAAGTTATGAAATTTTACATGAATTTAATTTATGAAATGTTACACATATTTAAGAATTGCCTAAAATTCATCACCGCTAATATTCGAAGGTAGGAATCATGTATGTACAGTTGCTGGTATTTAAACGCAGAGGAATTCCTCTTGTTTACGTTTGTTTACACAACGCGTAAACACGCTTATTCAAGCAGTGGACGGTTGGAGTCGACCGGTAATGAATGAACTCTGTATGTTGTTTTTTTTCTACTCTTTCTCTATTCGTATTCGCCCACGTAACCGCTGGTAGGCATTACTTCATGGGCAATACTACGAATCAGAGTACCCACCCATTGCGGCTGGGGCCGACTTCGCCATTTCAGCTCATAGTATTTCTAATCACAGGGTAAACCTCCAAAAACCCGTGTGATACGATGGCGGGCGTCTACGATGGAACCCTCCCTCCCCCCCCCCCCCCCCCCGCGCGACGGGTCGCGTTCGGTCCCGGCTCACGGTCGCATCTCATGGATACCGCCGATAGCACACACGGAATGTTCCTGCCATCGGTCGGAGTCCGTGAGAAAATATTTTTCAGAAAAGATATTTGCAGTGACCAAAGTCCCATCAACTCTGTATGTATGTATGAGTATGTATAGGTATGTATACGTACGTATGTGTGTGCATGTATGTATAGCATGTTGTCAACCTCCTGCGTGACGTCCGACCGCCGCCCCCGTATATTTCGCGATTGCATGACATCACCCCCCCCCCTTTCCAAATAAAAGCGATGCCCCCCCCCCTCTGACGTAGGACCCCCCCTGTCACGTGACAGCCGGGGAGAGGGGGCAAGCCCCTCACACCCCCCCCCCCCCCCCCCCCCCCCGCTAATAGCGAGGGTGGGCAAGTTACCCCCACCACTCCCACTTCCCCTCTTCGCCTTATCCAGAACCCGCACCGTCTACCTACTAACAATTAATTGTTACGGCGAAAATATTCAGAAAACAATTTTTTTAAACAATTGTGGTGAAGTTCAATCACCATGCACGAAAAGTTCTGAGGCAAATTCCAAATTCAAAGGGAAATCCAAAATTCCAAAAGTGAAATCTTAACGCCACCATCTGCTAATCCATTCCAAAATCTCGAACCTCAAATCTCAAAATCCGAATTCTGAATCCCCCAATCCCAAATTTCAGATGCTAAATCATAAATTTCAAATTTTATATTCCAATTGCAATTTGCAACATCTAATCTCAATCACACATCCCGAATTCTAGCGATACTTTCAAAATGGAAAAACAAGTAGGGAATGTTATATTCAGAGTTCGGCATGTGCATTGAAAATTCTCAACTGACGATGTTTAATTTTCAATTTTTAGTGGCTCTTTTTCATAACTCTTAATTGCCAAGTTCTGAGTGACAATTTTCAATCTTCAATTTTCAGTTGTGAATTCTTAATTGTCAAATCATCGTAATTGCCAATCTCGAATTGTGAATTTGACATTGTAAATTATCAATTTTCGATTTAAATTGTCAATGCTCGATTGTTAATTGTTCATTTGCAGTTAGCAATTTTTAATTTTTATTTTTTCATTTTCATAATGCAAACATTCAATATGCAATTCAGAATACAAGTCAAAATTGACAATTTATCATTCTTCATTGATAATTCCAAGTCAACAACTGGAAATTGAAGATGGTTAATTTCAAATTGAATTTGTTAGCACGAAGATACATTTCAGATTTTTCGTTAAGTCACTTGCACTGCGCTACTGACAGGATTCCTCTAATTATCTAAAAATTAACACATTAATTAATATAAAAACCATTCATTTTCTGGTCAGGAAGGAGAATACCACCATTTTAGTGCTCGACTAGAAAAAACAGTTCCAGGCACGCCATGAAAAACTAATCACCCTCGCCCACGTGCTTACGATCCTCGGCTTCGCCTCGAATGTCAATTTTGCACCTGGGGAAAGGTGGTTAGTTTTTCAATTAGATTAGAAACATTAATTTGGATTAGAGGAAGAACTGGGGTGATTGCTGATTATGTGAAACCCAACAAGTGCCATATTTTTTAGACACAATTCGAACTAATGAACAGCTGATTGACCACTGCACATGCGCGGATCTCATTACGTGGAGGGTGGGGGGGGGGGGGGGGGGAATTACGACAAAACAATTAATTGTTTGTACAGACGTAACAACGTATGTACCAATAAACGAATTATATTTTTTCGAACGTACAAATGATTTCCTACAAACGCCACGGGGAATTTACTTCACTTAACTTATTTAATATTATCTGTCGGCGAAAAACACACCGAAATTTCATTATTGTTTTATAGATAAACAGGAGATGTACAAAAAAATTAAAGAATGTACAATAATGTACACTCTACGTACAATCGATGGCATCAAGTACTGTTCATACTTTGTGTACTTTGTCGGCTAAGTGCGGAGAGGTTCGATCATTTGGTTAGATTTAAAGATGTACATTTTTTCCCATAATCAGTTTCTAACCAATAACTCGAGAAAAAAATCGTCAAATATCATTGGTAAAGATAAAAACTTTGTTTTTATGTTATTCCGACCGCGATATATATATCTAATTGAAAAAAAAAATTGAAAAAATCGATATATATATATGTATATGTATATTTATATATATATATGTATATGTATACAACCTAATTTTCAAAAAATTTCCAAATACAGAAAAACTTAACTATAGAGTGACATGGAAAGAGCAGTAAAAAATGCAATTTGCTCGAGCTGAACCGTTATAACACCATTGCGTTTCAATATTGTGTTGACTGCAGCCTCCTTTAAAATATCATCTCTGTTGTAAATTGGGGGTGTCATATTTTTGATTTTATCAAAGAATCCTTTATGTCAAAAGGAAATTGACGAAACTTATCGTTTATGTAACATTAATATGTTGCACCTAATATGAATCAATAATCCCAGTGATGGAATGAATTCCGTTTCATTGGTTTAAATTATCCGTTCGATCGAAAATTCGTTCTTCATCTATCTGCGCCATTCTTTGTTTATCAATCAACCATTTGAATCAGTATTTGACAGTTCCCCACGGGTTATTTTTTATAGAAATTGACTGTGTTCTATGTTTGAATAATCAAAAAATAAAAAATACAATGAGTGCTCAAGATTCTGATTGTGAGATTGTAAGATTTATATGTTTGAATTCTCTCATCATTTTTAATCCTCTTTAAATTTGTGAATTTTTCATCTTCAGATAACTGGAATGACGGAGATTGTATGGATAACGTAGAGACCATGGATAACCCAGATAAGGAATATCTATTCTCATTATCGGAAGACCTATTAAATATCCAAGTGAAGGATTTATTGTTGTGAGTATTTAATTTTTGATATATAGTTTTCCATTTTTTATTAGTTCAGCTTAGTTAATAGTGATTTATGGGGATCCTTGGAGATGATGAGATGGTTTAGGTGTACTTAGAGGGTATCCCCAAATAAGTTAGAGAGGGATTTAAAATCACTTAAATTATGTTTTAAGTGTTTTAGAAGGTTTAAGTACATTTTGCTTTTATTTTACGGGCTTTAGAGGAGGTGTAAAGATAGGTTTTTTGGGGAATAGGTGTGGAAAAGTTAACATGTTGACTATATGACGAGGCAAAGTTCAAAATTTTTTTAAAACCAATTTAAAGTTCGGTATTTTTGGTCCAAAATGGCATGAAAGATATTCATCTGACCTCAAAAATAACATTTTCTTTGATTATGCTCCAAAATTTCACTAATCGAAAATTGGATTTTCCCAAAAGTTAACATATGGACTATATGGCAAGGCAAAGTTCAAAATTTTTTATCGTCATTGAAGTTGATTTTCTCTCGGTAAACTATTGTTTGGAGATTTCTCGATCTTGATTGTTGTTAAATTTTCAAGTTAGATCGACTAAGCATATACTATGTGGATACAACTAACTTCGGCCAATTTATCATGCAAATCGTGAATTATGTATAAATGAATATGCCTTTAATTTGAAGTTCATTTCCATTTTTTCAGGGGTTGTGTATACTTTATGTTATGGTATGTTATTGTTTTTTTTTGGAGGGGGGATGTTATATATGGAATTTCTTATGTTGTTATTGGGATATCTTCTTCAAAGGCCTTTAAAATTTTTTATATGATTTGAATAGAAATATATGTTCTTTTTCTTGTTCGACTGGAATAATGATAAATTATAAATGATTTTTGTTTATAATTTATTACAGGGAAATTGTAGGTTACGTCAAGGATGTTGATGGATTAATCAATCGGAAGACCGGGAATGTCTTATCCTTTGTCATCGATAATAATGAGAATGTTACATTAAAAATTGTTGTCTGGGGGAATGGAGCCTAGAACCTCAATCCAAAAATGGGAAAAAATGTGGTAAAATGATTTCTCCTTATATATTTTCTAAGTTAAGATGTCGCACTAATTGAAATTTAAATGATTTAATAATTTTCTTCAAATGGCTAGGTGTTACAAATTAATGGTGCTACTGCGAAGGAATCGAATCCACAGTTCAATACCACCACAAGAGGTAACCTACAACTCAATATCTATTCTAATACGGAAGTAACAATATTAGGAAATTTCAATCCTCCACTACAACTGATTCCTAAATTTTCGTTATCGGATCCTGGAAGAATAGTAGCAACAGATTGTCGTGAGTAATGTTGTGTGTGCACTGCGAAAATTATAAATTGTTAATCTATTTTACAGAGAAAAATGATTCTTAAATGTTATGTAAGATGAACGAGAAGACTAGAACCGATTTTTATAAGAAGACACATAGATATAGAGATAGAAAGATTGGGATAGAGATAGAGAGATAGAGATGGAGAGATAGTGATAGAGCGTTAGAGATAGAGAGATAGATTAAGAGAGGTAGAGAGATAGAGATAGAGAGGTAGAGATAGAGAGATAGAGATGAAACATATATATGGATAGAGACATTGAGATAAGTACATCCATACCATGTATTCCAAATCTTTGAAAATATAACATGCTACAGCATTTGAAGTGATAATTGTAAATTTTTTGAAACTTGTAAACTTTGACATTTTTTTGAAGAATTAAAGAATCTGACGTTTGAAAATTGTAACGTTTTAATAGTTTGAAATGGTTAAAAAAAATCAGATTTTTACATGTTCTATCTAAAAGTTTCAAAAACCGACAAAATACAGAAAAAAAAATTGAAAATTCCAAAAGTGTCACGAACTTCAAAAATTGTAAAAATTTCAAAAATTCGAAAAAATTGAAATATTGGAAGTTCTATTTATTTCACAAATTTGAAACAAATAACGTACAGTAATTTCGCGAAATCTTCACAAATATTCTTAAATTTTCTTAATGCATATGTTAGGACGTACATACGCCTTAAGATGACGGGGCTTTGGTGTAGTGGGTAGAGTCTCTGCCTACTATTCTAAAGGTCCGGCGTTCGATTCCCGCTCACTGCAAATATTTTTTCTGAAAAATATTTTCTCACGGACTCCGACCGATGGCAGGAACATTCCGTGTGTGCTATCGGCGGTATCCATGAAGTGAGACCGTGAGCCGGGACCGAACGCGACCCGTCGCGCGGGGGGGGGGGAGGGTTCCATCGTAGATGCCTGCCATCGTATCACAGGGGTTTCTGGAGGTTTACCCTGTGGTTAGAAATACGATGAGCTGAAATGGCGAAGTCGGCACCAGCCGCAATGGGTGGGTACTCTGATCCGTAGTATCGCCCATGAAGTAATGCCTACCAGCGGTTACGTGGGTGAATACGAATAGAGAAAGAGTAGAAAAAAAAAACATACATACAGAGTTCATTCATTACCGGTCGACTCCAACCGTCCACTGCTTGAAAACGCGTGTTTCTTTTGTCAGCTGCATTTGTATGTGTATTCGCATTACCATCAAAATTGAATTTTGAAAGATTCAAATTTGCTCCAAACAATTGTATTTGGGGATTGTCAATAATTTTTACTGTAGGCTGTTGTATATCCTGTGACAGTGATGTATCCGTCATGTCCAAATGTGGTGCTTCTTTACTGCCTTTGTTGTTGGTTCTGGTTACAGCTGTAAAGATAGTTTCCCCATCACATGCAACAATTTCATCATGTTTATTGTATATTTTATGTAGTTTAACACATCCCGGGTGATAAAAGTTAAGGCATTTTTTACATGCAACTGTGTCCGTTTTGATGTCTTTACGGCACATGGAGCAGAATTTGAAATTGTTTGGCATTTTTGGGGTTAGATTATCACCACTTCAGAAATTGACGAATAATTCTATTATTTCGCGTTATCAAAGAACACTTTCATGAAATGCGCTGCGTGTACAGTTTTGCTACACTTTCAAACATTCGTTGTTATTTGTCACTCAGTGTTTATTGTATGTAAGTCTAAATAAGTCACTGCATTACAGAAACACGTGTAGGCAGATGAGATAGAGAGATAGAGATAGAGAGATAGAGATAGAGAGATAGAGATAGAGAGATAGAGATAGAGAGATAGAGATAGAGAGATAGAGATAGAGAGATAGAGATAGAGAGATAGAGATAGAGAGATAGAGATAGAGATAGAGATAGAGATAGAGAGATAGAGATAGAGAGATAGAGATAGAGAGATAGAGATAGAGAGATAGAGATAGAGAGATAGAGATAGAGAGATAGAGATAGAGAGATAGAGATAGAGAGATAGAGATAGAGAGATAGAGATAGAGAGATAGAGATAGAGAGATAGAGATAGAGAGATAGAGATAGAGAGATAGAGATAGAGAGATAGAGATAGAGAGATAGAGATAGAGAGATAGAGATAGAGAGATAGAGATAGAGAGATAGAGATAGAGAGATAGAGATAGAGAGATAGAGATAGAGAGATAGAGATAGAGAGATAGAGATAGAGAGATAGAGATAGAGAGATAGAGATAGAGAGATAGAGATAGAGAGATAGAGATAGAGAGATAGAGATAGAGAGATAGAGATAGAGAGATAGAGATAGAGAGATAGAGATAGAGAGATAGAGATAGAGAGATAGAGATAGAGAGATAGAGATAGAGATAGAGAGATAGAGATAGAGAGATAGAGATAGAGAGATAGAGATAGAGAGATAGAGATAGAGAGATAGAGATAGAGATAGAGATAGAGATAGAGAGATAGAGATAGAGAGATAGAGATAGAGAGATAGAGATAGAGAGATAGAGATAGAGAGATAGAGATAGAGAGATAGAGATAGAGAGATAGAGATAGAGAGATAGAGATAGAGAGATAGAGATAGAGAGATAGAGATAGAGAGATAGAGATAGAGAGATAGAGATAGAGAGATAGAGATAGAGAGATAGAGATAGAGAGATAGAGATAGAGAGATAGAGATAGAGAGATAGCGATAGAGAGATAGAGATAGAGAGATAGAGATAGAGAGATAGAGATAGAGAGATAGAGATAGAGAGATAGAGAGATAGAGATAGAGAGATAGAGATAGAGAGATAGAGATAGAGAGATAGAGATAGAGAGATAGAGATAGAGATAGAGAGATAGAGATAGAGAGATAGAGATAGAGAGATAGAGATAGAGATAGATAGATAGATAGATAGATGTGATTTAGATGTGATTTAGATGTGATTTATTTAGCTTCAAGCTACATTTCAGTCTTCACAATTAGCGTACAGGGTACTTGTCTTTTACATACTCCTTCATTTCTCGCTTAAATGCGCTCTCACATAACGATTTTACATCCCGCGGGATCTGATTATATAATATCAAGCCTTTAAACATGACATCATTTTGCGCAAATTTTGTTCTCACATATTTCACTTTTATATCATTATTCTGTCTGGTTTTCATACGCCATTCTTCTCTACCTGTTTCTTCACGATTTGCATAGCCTTCATGCACATATTTTATGACATTATACACAATTCTCTGCTCCACACTCATGAACCCTAATGCATCCAACATATCTTTCACCTTTGTGCGTTTTGAACAATGCAATATTGCACGCATAGCTCGATTTTGCATTTTTTGCAATACCTGCTTACTTCCCTCGCTCATTGTAAATACGATCGTTGAACAATATTCGAAATGAGGCGCTATTATAGATTTATAAATTATATTTCTTGCGAGTATACTAATATGTCTTCCCAATCTGTTTAGAACACCTATTTTTTTCCCAATTTTCTTCACCATGTACTCCTCATGTTGTTTGAATGTGAGATTCGAATCTATTACAATACCAAGATATTTCATTTCGAATGTCCGATCTAGTTTTGTTCCATTTTTACTGTATATTATGATATTTTTCCCTTTTTGTTGTTTTTGGTGATGCACAACCATGAATTTTGTTTTCAGTATATTTATTTTCAATGTATTATTTTCCAGATAATTCTCTAAAATGTGTAGGGATTCCGTGAGTTTTTCTTCAATTTCGTCCGAATTATCTCGCGATATGTAAATAACCATATCATCCGCAAACAATCTGATATGACATTTCAATTTAGTACTCACTATAATGTCATTTATATAAATCAGAAACAGTAGAGGCCCCAGAACAGAACCCTGAGGCACCCCTCTTGACACCTCTACGGTTTCCGACTGTTCAGACTTATAATAAGTACTTTGAGTACGCCCCAACAAGTAAGATTGGAAAAACTCCCATGCTTTACCTTTAATGCCATATTTTCTCAATTTTAATAACAATAACTGACGATCCACTGTCTCAAAGGCTCTTTTAAGGTCTATAAATATGGCTCCCACAATACTTCCCCTACTAATATCCTTCTTCCAGTCAGATATCAGCTGCTGAACTGCTTTTTCACATGACCGTCCCGATCTAAAACCAAACTGCTCATCGATGAATAAATCATTTTTTTCAAAATAATTCGTAAGCTGTTGCGCGACCATCTTTTCTAAAAGTTTTTCGTATTGTGGTAGCATATTTATAGGCCTGAACTCATCTATTTTACTTGTGTTTTTTATTTTCTGTATCGGTATTATCTGAGAGTGTTTCCATCTATCCGGAACGTAACCCTGTTGAATCAAATCATTCATAATTTTCAAAAGGGTATTTCCTGCTGAGTTGTTAGCCGATCTCAAAATTTCAGTCGAAATCCCTTCACATGTTCCTTTTTTATTTTGTAACTCTTTAATCATTTTATTAAACTCTTTGGCAGAAAGCAGATCAAATGTGTCTAAAGTCGAAGTGGTGCAGGATATTTTTTCTAAAGTTGGTTCAGTGCTATTGATACTATTTACAATTTCATTAATACTTTGGACGAAATAATTATTGAATGTATTGGCAATCTCCTTATCATTAATAATTTTACGTCCATTCCAATCAATTTCCGTTGGTAATGCGCTATTTTTCTGTTTATTTAATATTTGTTTCAAAGTTTTCCACATCTCTTTTGGGTCATTTTTATTTCCATCAATTTCATTTTCAAAATAAAGTTTTTTAGCTTCGCGTATTTCTGATACAACAAGATTGCGCATACATCTATACTTCTTCCAGTTATTCTCTGTATTAATCAATATAGCGGTATTGAATAAGTTATTTCGTTCTTTTATAAGTCTTTTGATCTCATTATTGAACCACTTTTTGTCCTTAATTTGGTCTTTTTTAACAATCGTTTTTACCGGTGCTTGACTATTCAATACTTCTGTTACTGAATCAATCATGATGTTTGCTTTCATTTCTATATTCCCAATTTCGCCAATATTTGAGAATCTATGATTAATTTTATCCCTCAATTCATTCTCAAAACTATTTACATTAAAATTTCGAAAGTCTCTAAACGATACTTCTTGTGAATAACCATTTGTCCCAATATAACCTAAGCTAAATTCTATTACAGCATGATCCGTAATTTTTGGACTGTGCAGTACTTTTGCGTCAATATATTCATTACTAAATAACAGGTCGATCACTGTCGCTGACTTTTTGTCGATTCTTGTTGGTTCGTTGATAAACTGTTTCATTCCTAAACCCTTAAAAATAGATTCTAGTTTTCTTGCATAAAATGACTTTTGTTTAAAATTGATATTAAAATCACCGATACAAATACACTCATCTACTACCCCTACAGATTCACAAATGTTCTCTATAAAATTTATGAAGTCTGAGTCACATGAACTTGGTGAATGATACGTGCTTATTATTACTCCATGAAAATTATAAGTATTAGCATCATTAATTTTCACCCCTAATACCCAACAGTTATTCTCGATTTTGCTATTTACAATAGTTTTATATTTTATATCTTTTCTTATGTATATAATGACTCCACCTGTTGCTCTATTTTCTGAGTTACATCTAATTACGTCATATCCATCAATTAAAATCTCCTCATCGTCTATGTCTTGAGTAACTCTAGCTTCTGTGAGAATAACTAGTGATGAATTTTTTGGTTTCATTATTAACTGCTGAAATTCGTCTTTATTTTGCATTAAACTACGGATGTTCGTATACGTTACTAAAAAATTTGTCTTATTTTGATCTACAACTGATCGATCTAATTTCTTATTGATTTTTTTCTTTTCTGTATGGCTAAAAAATGCTTATATGTAGGACAACTTTTGTCAGTAACCGTGTGCTCAATATCGTCTACAGTCAATCGTAATTCCATCTGATATTTTGTGCAAGTGACACATTTTAACAAGTCATTTGTACAAATGGATGTTGGGTGGTTTTCAGCACATTTTCCACAAGTGTCAGATTTTTTACAATATTTGGCTATATGGTAAAACCCCCAACATTTAAAACACCTAGTGATTTTAATATAATCGAACGTTTTGCATTTCTGCCATCCAATATTTAAGTAACCATTGTTAAGGATATGTTGATGTGTCTCATGTTTCGTTTCAATAATAGCTGACATGTTGTTGTATTTTTCCATGAACCATTTACTCACTAATCTTATTTTATCGGTCTCAAAAAGAGTATCTAAATTATTTTGTTGTACAATGCTTTTAAGTAAATCGTCGTCTGATTTTTCCATAAAAATCTTGTCAATATTAATAATTTTAATTTTATATTTAGTATCTCTAGGAATCGTTATAGAACACTGGGTGCCCAACTCTGTTTCAATAGCTTCTGCTACTCGTTTCCTTTCTACTACATTTCTACAGCCAATAACAATTTTTCCCTTATGTGTTTTTTTCATTTTGCATTCCTTGATATTTAAGCTATTAATATCAATGTTCTCTTTGATCATATTCTCAGTATTTGTACATTCAATAGAGTTTTTCGGGGTAATAACAATCACTGGCTCCGTATTTTGGATTTTATTTAGTCCTATTGTTTTTTTTGTCACGTTCGCATAACTGTCAGTGGGCAATTGGGAATTTTTATCACATGCAGTAGAGAGATAGAGATAGAGAGATAGAGAGATAGAGATAGAGAGATAGAGATAGAGAGATAGAGATAGAGAGATAGAGATAGAGAGATAGAGATAGAGAGATAGAGATAGAGATAGAGAGATAGAGAGATAGAGATAGAGAGATAGAGATAGAGAGATAGAGATAGAGAGATAGAGATAGAGAGATAGAGATAGAGAGATAGAGATAGAGAGATAGAGATAGAGAGATAGAGATAGAGAGATAGAGAGATAGAGAGATAGAGATAGAGAGATAGAGATAGAGATAGAGAGATAGAGATAGAGATAGAGAGATAGAGATAGAGAGATAGAGATAGAGAGATAGAGATAGAGAGATAGAGATAGAGAGATAGAGATAGAGAGATAGAGATAGAGAGATAGAGATAGAGAGATAGAGATAGAGAGATAGAGAGATAGAGATAGAGAGATAGAGATAGAGAGATAGAGATAGAGAGATAGAGATAGAGAGATAGAGATAGAGAGATAGAGATAGAGAGATAGAGATAGAGAGATAGAGATAGAGAGATAGAGATAGAGAGATAGAGATAGAGAGATAGAGATAGAGAGATAGAGATAGAGAGATAGAGATAGAGAGATAGAGATAGAGAGATAGAGATAGAGAGATAGAGATAGATAGATAGATAGATAGATGTGATTTATTTAGCTTCAAGCTACATTTCAGTCTTCACAATTAGCGTACAGGGTACTTGTCTTTTACATACTCCTTCATTTCTCGCTTAAATGCGCTCTCACATAACGATTTTACATCCCGCGGGATCTGATTATATAATATCAAGCCTTTAAACATGACATCATTTTGCGCAAATTTTGTTCTCACATATTTCACTTTTATATCATTATTCTGTCTGGTTTTCATACACCATTCTTCTCTACCTGTTTCTTCACGATTTCCATAGCCTTCATGCACATATTTTATGACATTATACACAATTCTCTGCTCCACACTCATGAACCCTAATGCATCCAACATATCTTTCACCTTTGTGCGTTTTGAACAATGCAATATTGCACGCATAGCTCGATTTTGCACTTTTTGCAATACCTGCTTACTTCCCACGCTCATTGTAAATAAGATCGTTGAACAATATTCGAAATGAGGCGCTATTAGACTTTTGTATATTATATTTCTCGTCATCATCGATAGACAATTGCCAATTCTATTCAGAACGCCTACTTTTCTGCCAATCTTTTTAACCAAGTATTCCTGATACTGCTTAAACGTGAGATTGCTATCCATAATCATTCCCAAATATCTGATAGCTTTCACTCGTTCTATTATGGACCCATTCTTACATTTAATGACCACATTCTTACCCACATTTTGTCTTTACCGATTGATTATCATACTTTTCGTTTCTGTTACATTCATTTTTAATTTGTTCTTTCCAAAATAGTCTTCTATCATATGTAATTGTATGTTCAATTTTCGTTCGAAGTCTGATGAACTTTTACCATGAACATACAATACCATGTCATCAGCAAACAAGCGAATTTTACAGGCCCAATTTTGTAATGAACAATATCATTAATATAAATTAAAAATAATATTGGACCCAGCACCGAACCCTGTGGTACTCCCCAATTGACATCCAATTCATCCGATTTTTGTAACTTATATAATACACTCTGTGTACGGCCCGTTAAGTACGACTGAAACCAGTTCCATACTATAGCAGTTATTGCATATTTTATCATTTTTTTCAATAATCTATCTCGGTCTATTGTCTCGAAGGCCCGTTTCAGTTCAATAAAAACTGCAGCTATAACGTTTCCTCCATCAATTTTCTTTTTCCAATCTGAAATCAAATTTTGCGTAGCTTGTTCGCAAGATTTATCTTCTCTGAAACCATATTGTTCTTTTATTAAGATATTATGTACTTCTAGGTAATTCATAAGTTGTTTAGCTACGATTTTTTCTATCACTTTTTCATATTGCGGCAGTTGATTTATTGGTCTGAATTCCTCCGCTATGTCAGTCTCGTTAATTTTTTGAATTGGTGTTATTTCTGAATGCTTCCATTCATTCGGAACAACCCCATGTTTTAATAATTTATTAAAAAGTAGTAGCACAAAGTTCGGCGCTGCGTCCATGACCAACTTCATTATATCGGTTGAGATCCCTTCACTAGTTCCTTTCTTTTTCGGTAAATTATACATTAATTTTTTGAGATCTTCAATCGTCAATAGCTGAAAATTTCCAAATTTCTGATCTGTAAATAAGCTTAAATCTGTATGGTTAAAACTGGAAACAATATCTTCTATACTATTTACAAAATATTCATTAAATTTAGTAGCAATCATTTTTTCATCATTTACAAATTCACCATTGCAATTAATCGCTTCCGGCAAGGCACATTTTTTATTTCTATGTAAAGCTTCTTTTAAAGCTCTCCACATTTATTTCGAGTCATTCTTGTTCGCATCAATTTTCTCTTCATAAAATTCTTTTTTCGTTTTTTGTATGAATGCCACCGTCTCATTTCTTTTCTTTGTATAGTTCAACCAATTAATATCTGTTTCATCACTAGCATAAATTTTAAACAAATTTTGTCGTTCTTTCATCAGTTTTTTTACTTCGCCATTAAACCATTTTTTCTCCTTTATCCCATCCTTCAATACTATTTGTGTTACTGGCGCTTCTTTATCTAAAGTCTGTATTATAGTATTTATAAAAATATTTGTTTCATCATCTAAATTAGTTCCTATTTTTTCAATTTCTTTTGTGATCCTCATTATTTGTGTAAAATTCAATTTAAAATTATTGTCATTAAATTTTTTATAATCTCTCATTATTATCCTACTTACAGTATTTACAGTCTCCACATGTCTCATTCCTATTTCAATACTTGCATGATCCGTAATGTTTTCACAGTAATTGATCTTCGTATTTATATCAGTATTACTGAACACCAGATCAATGGTCGTTGCACTATTCTTATCAATTCTAGGCGGCTTATCAATCAGTAGCCTCATACCCAGCGCAGCGAACATATTCTTTAGTTTGTTTGCATAATAAGAATCTTTACGTATATCTATGTTGAAGTCCCCAACACAAATACAGTTCTCAAAGTTTTCTACAGACTCACATATACTTTCTATAAAATTTATACAATCCGAGTCGCTGGAACTTGGCGAATGATATATGCCGATTAATATGCATAATATAATAATTATATAATATATATATATATATATATATATATAATATAATATAATAATAATATAATATACGATGAATAATATTTGTTTCATTCATCGTATATAGAATTATTGAACAATACTCAAAATGTGGTGCTATAACCGTTTTATAAATTGTATTTCTTGCCATGATATGTTATTATCAATATGGTTTCCGATTCTATTTAAGACACCAATTTTCTTGCCAATTTTCTTTACCATGTACTCTTGATGTTCCTTGAAAGTAATGTTTGCATCTATTATAATGCCGAGAGATTTCATTTCAAAAGTCCGTTCTATTTCAATTCCTCTTTTACTCCGTATTATAATATTTTCGCCTTTTCTCTGTTTTTGATGATGTAATACCATAAATTTTGTTTTCATTACATTCATTTTTAATTTATTATCTTCCAAATAATTTTCTAACATATGTAGGGACTCTGTAAGTATGGCTTCTATCTCGTTTGAGCTAAAGCCCGATATAAAAATGGCCATATCATCAGCAAACAATCTAATCGCACATTTCATTTTAGTACTCCTTATGATGTCATTTATGTAGATCAGGAACAACAGAGGTCCAAGGACAGAGCCCTGAGGCACCTCTATTGTTTCCGATTTACCAGACCCATAACAAAGACTTTGAGTACGCCCCGATAAATATGATTGGAAGAACTTCCATGCATTACCTTGTATTCCATATTTTTTCAATTTTATTAATAACAGTTTCCGATCTACTGTCTCAAATGCTCTTTTTAGGTCTATGAATATGACTCCCACAATTTTCCCATTACTAATATCTTTCTTCCAGCCAGATATCAGTTTTTGAATAGCTTTTTCACACGAACGTCCGGATCTGAAACCAAATTGCTCATTAATAAGTAGTCCATTTTTTTCAAAATAATCCGTCAATTGTCGCGCAACCATCTTTTCCAGCAATTTTTCGTATTGTGGGAGCATATTGATAGGCCTAAATTCGTCTATTTTATTCGTATTATTTATTTTTTGTATAGGCAATATTTGGGAGTGCTTCCACCCATCCGGTACATAACCCTCTTGAATCATTTCATTCATGATTTTTAAAAACGTTTCCCCTATTGAGTTATTTATTGATCTTATAATACCGGTTGAGATCCCTTCACATGTTCTTTTTTTGTTTGGTAACTCTTTTATAATTTTCTTGAACTCATTGGCAGAAATTGGATCAAATGTCTCTAGAGTTGAAGCAGTGTATTTTATTGCTTCCATTTCAATATTTGTTTTCATGTTCGGTTCAACGCTATTGATACTATTTATAATATCAGCCACACTTTGTACGAAATAATTATTGAAAGTATTAGCAATCTGTCTGTCATTACTAATTAAACATCCGTTAATATCAATTTCAGTTGGTAGAGTGTTATTGTGTTTCTTATTCAATACGTTTTTCAGGGTTTTCCCCATTTTTTTCGGGTCGTTTTTATTGTTGTCAATCTCATTTTCATAATAGCGTTTTTTAGCTGATCGTGTTTCTGACACTACAAGATTTCGCTTAAATGTGTAATTCAGCCAACTAGCCTTCGTCTTATTCGTTATAGCAGTTTTAAATAAATTATTTCGTTCCTTTATCAGTCTTTTAATCTCATCATTGAACCACATTTTATCCAAAATTTTATCTCTTTTTATAATCGTTTTCATTGGTGCTTGTGAATCCATAATTTCTAATACTGAATCAATCAACGTAGTTGCCTTCTCTTCAAGATTCCCAATTGTATTAATATTCGAAAACTTACATTCAATTTTATTTTTTAATTTTTGTTCAAAACTATTTGCATCAATCAATGTGACTATGGCTAAATAAAAGGTCTATTAATGTTGCTGAGTTTTTGTCAATTCTTGTAGGTTCTTTATCAATTGCTTCATTCCTAATCCTTTAAACATAGATTCCAATTTTCAATGAACTATTTACAATAATTTGATATTTCACGTCTTTTCTTATGTACATAATTACTCCGACTGTTGTTCTATTTTCGGAATTACATCTAATTACTTGATATCCATTGAATGAAATCTCCTCATCTTCAATGTCTTGAGTAACTCTAGTTTCGGTAAAAATGACTATAGTTGAATTTTTTGGTTTTATTATTAATTGCTCTACTTCATCTTTATTGTGAATCAAACTACGAATGTTTGTGTAAATTATCAAAAAGTTTTCATTTTTACTATGTACAGATGAATCTTTTATTTTATTATTGAATGTTTGTTTCTTTGTATGGCTAAAAAAATTTTATACGTTGGGCAACTCTTATCAGTGACAGAGTATTTAATATCATCCTCAGTCAACCGTAAATCACTTTGGTGTTTTGCACAAGTAACGCACTTTAACAAGTCATTTGTACAATTTGATGTTGGATGGTTTTCAGAACATTCTCCGCAAATGACCGACTTTTTACAATATTTGGCTATATGATAGAACCCCCAGCATTTGAAACACCTAGTAACTTTGACATAGTCAAACGTTTTACAACTGTGCCATCCAATATTGAGATATCCCTTGTTCAGGATATGTTGATGTATCTGATCAATCACTTCAATAACAGCTGATATTTTATTGAATTTTTCCACTAGCCATTTACTCACCAATTTTATTTTATCACTATCACGAATAGAGTTCAGTTTGTTTTGTTGTACGATACTTTTAAGTCAATCGTCATTAGATTTCCCCATATAAATAGAGTCAATATTGATAATTTTTATTTTGTATTTAATCTCTCTAGGAATTGTAACGGAGCACTGCGTACCCAATTCTATTCCAATGGCTTCTGCGACTTTCTTTCTCTCTTCTACATTACTACAACCAATGATAATTTTGCCATTATTTGTTTCTTTCATTGTACATTCATTGACGTTCAAACTATTAATATCAATTTTTTGTTTAATCATATTCGCTGTGTTTGCACACTCAGTTAAATTTTTCGCGGTAACAACGATCACTGGTTCATTATTTAGGTTTTTGTTTATTGCTTTTTTTCTCTGGGTAACTTTAGCATAAGTATTAATGGGCTGTGGGGCAACTTTATCACGTGTAATAGGTACCGTGACTTGACCTTGTTCTGTGTTTTCACTTTGTTGCACAGTGATAAGTGTCACAATAAGATTTTTCATTTCATCGATTTCCCGTTTCATTATATTCATCTCATTCGTAATTTTTTTGTCCATTGATGACAACTCGCGCGTCAAAAGAGTTTTCACTTCATTTTTGAACACTTCACTACAATTATTTGAAACTTTTATCTCGTCAATTTTATATGTCAACATATCTATTTTGTTACTTATCAAGTCATTATATACCTCTCCCGTCTCTGTCTCGTCTCCCACTCTCCTTCTCTTGTTCCTATTCTCATCATTGGCTGTGCTGTGCGCTTGGAAATTGAATTTGTACTTAGAAGAGTTCAATATGTCTTCAAATAACGGACTTTGGGTTTGATCATTTTTTGCTTCCGGTATAACTTGCGTATCACACAATACGATGTCCTCAGCTGGCACTGGATGTACAATTGCATTATGTGTACGTGATGCAGATTTAGTTCTGATTTTGCCTTCACACGGAACGAGTTCATTATCCGAGTTATAGATTTTATGAAGCTTAATGCATCCTGGATGATAAGATTTCAGACATGTGAGAAATTCAGCAATGTCCAAACTAATTTTTTTATGACATTTGGAACAGTTTTTCTTGTTACGGAACACTTTGAAACACTTACATAGCTTTTTGTACGATACTTTTTGAGGAGCACCTGAATACCCTAATAGAGAGATAGAGATAGAGATAGAGATAGAGAGAGAGATAGATAGATAGATAGACAGATAGATAGATAGAGAGACAGAGAGATAGATAGATAGATAGATAGGGAAATAGAGAGATAGAGAGATGGAGGGATTGCTTGTTTATTAGCTTTCCGCTACATTATTCATTCCAGAGAGTGGGTTTGACTCTCTACGGGTCGAACCAATAACTTCCCGATCGTTCCTCCGTATATGTACAAAATTTCCGTTTGTGTCTCAAATTGTGAACGTTTTAAATCTTTCAAAATTACCAAATATGTGAAATTTTTTAATTCTTGAAATATAGAAAAGAGAAAATTTGGAAAAGAGATTTTATAAATAGAGTTAGATAAGCCATTCAATTTGTAAAAACTGTGAGGCTTAGCATAAAAAGTCACAAAATCAAATGTGTACGTTTACATATGGAACAACTTTCATTTAACACCTCATTTTGTATCTCTAATTATTGTCGCGATAGAGCGACATAAACCATTCAATTAGTTAATAACAATTAACTATGGGTGTTAGCAAAAAAAGTTATTAAACATCAACTGTGCATTTTCATGTGTGGACTGACTTTCATTGGACACTTTGCTCCGTATCTCTAAACGTTCTTCCGATAGAGCGCTATAAACAATCCATTTTGTTAATAACAATTAACTACGGGTGTTAGTAAAAAAAGTCATAGAACATCAAATGTGTATTTTTTGGCGGAGAACAACTTTCATTTAACACTTTTTTTCGTATCTCAAATCGTTCTTGCGATAGAGTGATATAACCAATTCAATTTGTTGATAACAAGTGAACGGATAATTTGTTGAAAAAATCACACCTTCCAGACCTGGAAACCACTGAAACGCGTCAATCGAAAAAAAGGGAATCCCTCGAGTGATTCCGCCAGAAACGTTAAACAAAGTTTTTTGTTTACATACGCACACACATACAGCCATTCCTCTGAAATCCCTTCAGGATGATGCAAAACGTCGAGAAACGTGAACACTTTATCCATCTGGCACTTTTCATTTTCGGGTTCATTACAATAACTCCCCTGGATCGGGAAGTTAATAACAATTAACTATGGGTGTTAGGAATAAAGTCGTAAAATATCAAATGTTTATTTTTACGTGCGGAATAACTTTCATGTAACACTTTGTTGCGTATCTCCAACCGTTTTTGCGATAGAGCGATCTAAACAATTGAATTTCTTAATCTCAATTACTATCGGTGTCAGAAAAGTAAATTATAAAACATTAAATCCGTATTGTTACGTGCCGAATGATTTTCATTGGACACTTCTTCCGTATCTCTATTTATTCTTGCGATCAAGCGATATAAACAATTGATTTTGTTAATAACAATTAACTATGGGTGTCAGCGAAAAAAGTCATGAAAGATCGAGTGTGTATTTTTACGTATGGAGCAACTTGCATTCAACAGTCTTTCGTATCTCTAACCCTTCTTACCGTAGAGCGATCTGAACAATTGAATTTGTTAATAACAGTGAACTATCGGTTTCAGCAAAAAAGTTATAGAACATGAAATATGTATTTTTGTGTGTCGATCAAATTTGATTGGATAATTTTCTGCGTATCTTTAATCGTTCTCACGATGCAGCGATATGAACAATTCATTCGTTAATAACTATAGAACCGCTGGGTCGATTATGTTCAAAATCTAATCAGGGCTGAGTTAGGCGGAAAGCTGTCCAATAAGTTAAAAAAAAACCCAAATCGCATAATTCGTCTAGGAGAAATCCTTCGACAAAATTTTGCTCACATAAGCACACACACACACACACAGCCAAACATCTCGCTCAAAATGGTTGAAAACGTTTCTGGGGGTGATGAAACCTGTGAAATTTCCAGTTTCGATTTTCCGGCCCATACCAATAACTTCCCTAAGATCGGGAAGTTAAAAATGATGGACAGACTTTCATAGAGCTTTAGAAATTTTAGGAATTTTAGAAACTTTAAAAACGTTGACAAGGTTTGCTCGAATTTTCCAGAACTCCTGCAATTATCAACATTCTTTATAATTCTTCAATTATGTTCAGATATTTTAGGAATGCCATTTTTTTCAAAAATGTTAGAAATATTGTAAGAATTCAAGAATATTGAAAAAAGGAACCTTAATTTGTTTCTCACTTGAAAAAAATGCAATCAATTTCAAAGAGGTTGGAAATTTCAGAAACTCAAGAATTGTAAGAAGTTTAGGAATCTGAAGAATGTTGAAAATTCAGAAAATTAGAGTAAATTGAGAAATGTGAGACATTTTGAAAATTCCGGGAATTTCATAAATTTTAGAGATGTTAAGAAATGGATAAATTTCAGGAATTTCATAAATTTAGAAAGTTTTGAAAAGTTTAGAAATTTCGGAGATAGCAATTGAGAGATAGAATTCTGATCATTTGAGACATTCAAAAGTTTTAGCGAATATGCAATGTTTCAGAACTCACCGAGCGTTTGGTTTGTGTAAATTTCTTCCAGCTCTTCCTCTACCATGATTTCCGACTCCCCCACGATTTCCTCTATCTCCATGATTCCCTCCCCTCCCGCGAGGTTCTCCTAAACCGCGAGTCTCTCCTCTTCCCACATGATGGCCCCGGTGTTGTTGGTGTTCATCATGGGCTCTGCAAGTTATCTACCCTCCTTTGCAGATCTGCAATCACCTGCAGATAATTTGCATTTCCTGGGGCCTGATTGGCATGCTGATCCTCGAACGGCTGCAATACAGGCTGCTGCACATCATGGAGATCGCCAATTCGTCCTTGAAAAGGCGGCTGGGGTGGTCCTGTTGGCGGAACGTGGGGTGGTCCTGCTGGCGGAAGCTGGAGTGGAGCTGCTGGCAGGGGCCGGGGTGGACCTGCTGGCGGGGGCCGGGCTAGCTTTCCTGGCAGGGGCTGGGGTGGCCCTTCTGGCAGGGGCTGGGGTGGACCTGCTGGCTGGGGCTGGGGTGGACCTGTTAGTTGGGTTTGAGGTAAACCTGCTGGTGGGGACAAAGGTAGCCCTGGAGGAGATGGTTGACGAGGTCCTTGCATAGCTGCCTGGGGTTCTCTTCGCCTGAATGACGGCAGTGGTTAGTTAAACGCACCTGTAGGGAAATGTACGAAATAAGAACAGTACTAAAATAGACGAAAAATCCAAAAACATTAGATGTTGAGTTGAAAATGTCTGAAACTGATAATTCAATTGAGCTCAGTTGTTCCATTTAAAAATCTAGGGGTTGTGCTGGTAAATCAGTTGGGATGAAACGGAGGTATCGGACAATAAATTATTTTCAAAATTCTGGATCTTTCAATTTTTTTGAAAGGTTTAGGACCATTCCATTCTTTCAATCCTTTTTAACTTCCCGATTATGCGGGAAGTTATTGTAATGTCACCGAAATCCATATTTTTTCTTTCATCCTGTGAGTGAGGTTTTAAGTAGACCAAAATGATGCCCAACAAATTTTGAATCGATGTGTGTGTGTTGTGACTAGGTCAAGGCCCCCCTAAAATTGCCCCCTAAATATTATAAGGTGACTATTAAACTGCCACCGCTGGCCTCCCAACTATCCCATGGTTATCCCCCTTACGCCACTTTTTCCGCTGTCACCCCTTCGAGCGGCCAGTACGTCCGGGCACACACAAACACACAGTGGACAATAGAGGACTACTCTGCATACGATAAACCCGATGATTGGGTCAACTAGAGCCGAAGCGACCCGAACCGTGCCTCTCTTCTCACGGGGAATACCGAGGATACTCGAAGAGAGCCCTATCGAAGGATGAAAAAGGAAGGAAGAGACACTTGAGTTAGCAGCATTGTCCCGAGTGGTTTACTCGTAATAATGGTTACCAATCATGCTGCCATATTAGTTGATTGGGGAGAAAACGTATCAGCAGAACCTGAGGACCCATATAGTGCGATCCCAGGAAGCAGGATTGGAGATACAGCCCCAGGACATAAACCCACAACGAGCAAAAGGTGGAATTGCATCCCAATCAGCCGTGAGTACCGGCGTTTGTGCCGAGCAGATATTTCCCCCAACGAGTTCCCCCTTCACGTATTGTCCCTTCCCCCCAGCGGTGAGCCAGCGCGTATTAGAATCTTCATAAGCCGTACCGATCATTACATAACTTTGGATAACTAATTGTAGGCTGAGGGGCCCCTTAAACAACCTCGAGTATTGTTGTCCCTATTTCCCTTAACTATTCGAGACACCCCTTGGCGTGTACGAATCCAGCCAGGCCTTACCCGTTTTCCCCCGAGAATTCAGCCAGCCGGCATAAAAGGCCCTAAACCGACAGTTGTATGAGAAACTGTATTATTATTTACAATATACTCTACGTTTTTATTACACTTTTACCTCTTTGCCATTATCTCCCCACTTTTTAACTTCCCGATATATCGGGAAGTTCTTGTAATGACCCCGAAAACAACTTTTTTTTTTGACTTTGTAACTGGTGTTTTAAGTATACCAAAATGCTTCCCATCAAATTCCGAGCAAATGTCTGTGTGTGTGTGTGTGTGTATGTATGTATGTATGTAGCCTAAATTTTGATGCCGGATTGCTCATGAACGAATAACGTCATGGAAATTATGAAGATCGCAATCGAAGCGTTTTCATGTAACTTAGAGTTGATTAGATTTTGGAGAACATCGGTGCAGCCTATGTATTGTTATAAACAATTGTAATTGTTCATAACGCTCTACCGCACGAACGGTTGGAGCTAGCGGGAAAATTCTATAGGAAAAGTTGTTCCACATGCAGAAATACACATATTATGTAGAATGACTTTTTTCATAATTTGCATAATTAAGGAGGTATGGCCAGTTGAATAAAGATGTATGCAATCAGTGTTAGGCGAACTGAGATTGGAAGATTGGAACCCGGGTTCGATTCCGGGTACCGTGTTTTTTTTTATTTTATAGAAATAACTTCCCGATTTTGCAGAAGTTATTGTAATGACCCCGAAATCGATTTTTAACTTCCCGATTTTTCGGAAAGTCATCGTAATGTCCCGAAATGCCAAATTTGTAATTTCATTATCTAACTAGGGCTTTTAGGGCTCCAAGTATACCAAAATGATCCCCGTCAAAATCTAAGTTGGCGTCTGTGTGTGTGTGTGTGTGTGTGTGTGTATGTGCACAAAGTTTTGTGCAACGATTGCTCATGGCCGAATAAAGTTATGGAAGTTCTCAAGGTTGCACTCGAAGCGTTTCCGTGTAACTCAGAGCTGATTAGATTCTGCTTGAAAACGGGGCAGTATATATATTGTTATTAACAATTTTAATTGTTTATAATGCTCTATTGCATGAACTATTAGAGTTAGCGAAAAATTTATACAAGAAAAGTTATTCCCCATATAAAAATACGTATTTTATGTGCAATGACTTTTCTCGACAATTTACATAATTGAGGAGATATGACCGTCTGAGCAATTATGTCTGTAATGAGTTAACGAATGAACACAGCGCTATCATGACAGTCCCAATCGAAGCGTTTCCGTGCAAAATCGAGCGGATTATACTTTAGACGGGATTCGTGCCGTATACGCAGGGTTATTAACAATTGTAATTGTTTATACTGTTCCAATGAGTAAAATATTAAAGTTATCGGGAAACTTCGTAAGAGAGCATTATTCCTTATATGAAAATACACCTTTTATATATGATGACTTTTTTCCATAATTTGCATAATTAAGAAGGTATGGTCGTCTAAGCAATTTAACATACGGAAACAATGCATATTACCAGGGTTGTTCGTTATAAAAAAACGCACGTTCAATGTGACATTTTTCAATATAGGTTAGAACATATCGCGAATTGAACCAGAATATACGTGGCGAGTGGATATGCCAACAATTTCGGGAATGATGTCAAAGAGCGTGATAATTAAGAAAGTACAGAGGTAGGGAGGGTAACTGTGCGGCTGAATTCCAGTTGAATATTTGCATGGGGCTTAAAAATCAAACTGAATCGATAGCGTGCAGTAATTATGAGTTGCCTGTTCAATTATTGATATCATTGTTGGGTTTGCTCATCACCATGGTTTAGGTCTTATGCTCTGTTGCAATACCAAATCGGGAAGTTCTGTTTGTGCCCCGTATGGGCACACACACTTGCACACCACTAGTTCTCTATATTAGATTAGCCGATGCTATTAATAGGTATTCTGAAAATCGGCATCGTTACAGTGTGTGTATGTCTGTATGTATGCTTCCGAAATTTTGATCCTAGGTTTCTCACGAACGAATTCAGCTATCCAGACTGTCAATATTCGAATCGAAGCACTTTCATGTAACTTAGAAGGGCTTAGATTTTGGGTGACATTGGTGTGGTACGTATATTGTTATTAACAACTTTAATTGTTTATGACGTTCCATTGCATAAACTATTAGAGTTAGCGTTAAATTTATATGAGAAAAGTTGTTCCCCATATAAAAATACGTATTTTATGTAGAATTACTTTTTTCGCAAATTTGCATAATTAAGGAGGTATGACTGTCGCCACAATAATGTCTGCGGTGAGTGAACGAATGAACACAGCGCTGTCATGAAGGTCTCAATCGAAGCAGTTCCATTCAGAATCAAGCGGATTGCATTTTGGATGACATTCGTGGAGTATATATGCAATGTTATTAACAATTGCACTTGTTTATACGGTTCCACTGGGTAAAATATTAAAGTTAGCGGGAAACTTTTCGCGAGAGACCTATTCCTTATATGAACATACACATTTTATGTAGAAGGATTTTTTCCCATAATTTGCATAATTAAGGGGGTATGGCCGTCTCAACAATTATGTATGTAATAAGTGAATGAATGAACCCAGCGCTGTCATAAACTTCTCAATCGAAACCTTCCGTTCAGAATAGAGCGCATTACATTTTCAATGGCATTCGTGCAGTACATGCAATGTTATTAACAATTGCAATTGTTTATACGATTCGACTGGGTAAACTAGTCAATTTAGCGGGAATTTTATCTGAAGAAAACTATTTTTTATATGAAAATACATCGTTTACGTGCAATTACTTTTTTGCCTAATTTGCATAATTAAGGAGGTATGGGCGTCCGAGCAATTTGATATACGGGTACTATGCATATCACCAGGGTCGTTCCTTATATAAAAATGCACATTCAGTATGACTCTTTTCAATATAGGTTAAAACATATCGTGAGTTTAACTAGAATATACTTCCCCGTATGGGGCACATACATGTAGGATTCATGTCAGTAATTTTATCAAACAAGTATAACTATTTATTCGTGGTAAAAAGATACATAATTCCATCAGAAAAGTTCACGCTCATTGTTCCGCACTCATTCAATCATACCGATTCAATTTGAACAATGTCAACCGGCTTTCCAATTACTCGCGCGTCAAAATAGACATTATCACTTTAATGTCCAACTAACAACTACTCACCTCCCATTCACTTACAGGTCCTTAAATATCCAAAAACGCCCATCGCTGTCCCTTTCCCATTCACTGTTAACTACACTCATTTTTTTGCACTCTATTTTGCCTCGGTTTCACTTACTTATGCATTCTTATTCATTCTAACCGTCGTTTACCTAGAAGACCCTAACGGTCCCTTATTTTATTGTTTCATAACCTCGAACTCATTATTGCTACAACTGTTCGCCCATTTTCCGAGGCCCACACATTCTTAATTGTTTTATTATTTTAATCCCGGCAGATGTTCACTTATTTCTAAAGAATACCCCAAAAACCTATTCCCCACTGGCGACACTCACTTTTGCACGAATATTCCCCAGTGAAAATTTAGTCTCCTACATACATTTGCACACCACTAGTTTCTCGATGAGTATTTAACCGATTTTGTTGTGTTTTTTTCAAAGAGTGTGCCTTCACCACATCTACAATATGGTTGCAAAACATTAAGTCAATTAGTTTGGGTACAATGAGAAATTCCTATTTTTTCACTTTTGACTTTGATTTTACTTTTTGCGTTTGTTCGCACTCTAGCGTCCGCAAAAATTAACATAAAAACTTGAAATTTGGAACAAAGGTTCCTATTGTGGTGGTTAAGAACCCTGTTGAATGGCAATTTGATCGTATCATTAGTTTTCCAGATTTCAATTTTTTCGTATTCACGCTTTTTATTTTATTTCTGGATAATTATTCAACCGATTTCGTTGTTTTTTTTTTCAAAAGGTGTGCCTTGACGAGATCTATGATATGGTTAAAAACATTGAGTCTATTAGTTTGGGTAATATGAGATATTCCTATTTTTTAACTTCCCGATCTAGGGAAGTTATTGTAATCACCCCGAAAATGAGAAGTGCCAGATCGATGAAATTTTCACTTTTCTCGACGTTTTGCGTCATCCTGAAGTGATTTCCGAAGGGGTTCTGTATATGTGTATGTGGTGCGCCGAAACTTTGTTTAACGTTTCCAGCGGAACCACCGGAGGGATTTTTTTTTTATTGACGCGTTTCAGGGGTCTCCTGGTCTGAAAGGAGGGATTTTTCCAAAAACCGATTTGTTTAATTGTTATCAACAAATGCAATCGTTTATATCACTCTATCGCAAGAACGGTTTGAGATACGAAAAAAGTGTTCAGTGAAAGTTATCTCCCGCCACGAAATACACATATGACCTTTCATCACTTTTTTTCATAACACCCGTAGTTAATTGTTATTAACAAAAAGGATTGTTTATTTCGCTGCATCATGAGAACGGTTGAAGATACGAAACAAATTAGTCAATGAAAGTTGTTCCACACACAAAAATACATATTTCATTATGTCTAACTTTTTTTGCTAACACCGATAGGTAATAGTTAATAACAAATTCAATTGGTTAGATCCCTCTATCGCAAGGATATTCATATGGTTCGAAATACGACACAAAGGGTGTAATGCAAGTCGTTCCACACGTAAAAATACACATTTGCCGTTCTATAACTTTTTTGCCAATATCCATAGTTGATTATTATCAACAAATTGTATTGAGTATCTAACTACTTCATATTAAGAATTATAATTTTTTGTAATGTTTCATATTTAATTTGATTTGAGGCGTGGACGGAAATTGTTGATATAACATATGCGGCGGAACGATGGGGAAGTTGTTGATATAACATATGCGGTGGAACGATCGGGAAGTTATTGGTTCGACCCGTAGAGGGTCATACCCACATCCCGTCTATTATCTTTTCACTTTGGTTTTACTTATTGTGTTTGTTCGCACTCTAGAATTCCCAAAAATTGTGATAAAAACTTGAAACTTGGAACAGAGGTTCCTTTTGTTATGGCGGAGAACCCTATAGAATGGTGATTATCATTAATTCTCTAGATTTCAATTTTTTCATTTTTACGGTTTCTTCATTACTTCATTTCTCGATAAGTATTCATCCCATTTTCTTTCCAAACTTGAACCTTAACGAGATCTATGAACTGGTTCAACACCATTGAGTCAATTACTTTGGGTAATATGAGATATTCCTGTTTTTGCTTCCGTTCCCCTGGAAAGGGCTTTTGCAATACTGGAACATTTTCATTTTGTGTACAATCGGACCATTCGGAAGCTTACCACCAATGAAATTGGGGGAAATTAAAAAAACGATGACATGTTTAACACATGCGAATGGGGGGACCCGAGCACCGCCTGCTTGTTTGCAAATTTTCATGATTTTCACAATTGTAGTTAGAGTTATTGAAGTTCTTGCTTATTTTAAGTTTCGCATGATTAAAATCGCTACAATTGCTCGAATTTTCGATTTTTCTTCGTAACTTTCAGATAGTTAAAAGTTGCGAAATTATGAACCTACTTCATTTGGTTCTTCCCTTTCGGATATTCTCAGAATGTTTAAGGTTTTGAAGAATTTAAAGTTTTTGAAATTTTCAAAATTGGTCGATTAAACATTATTTTAACGCCTTACCGACATCATCGGCCGAATGAGCTAGGCGCACCGTTTTGTATGCTTAAGAGGCTACGCAATTTGGATGGTAACTTCAATCAGAGTTCATGATTTCAACTGATTATTTTTTTAGAATAAAACAACTATTTTGCAAAACGCGAATTCATACTCGCTTCATAACCATCTTAGGCAGAGCGTATGAATTTCCGTTGTCCAAAATAATCGTTTCACCCTAAAAAATAATTGGATTGAAATTGTCTACTGTGATGATAACTGCCACTGAAGAAACATACCCTCTTAATGTCATGTCTCATGATATAAACGACTCGTATTGCAGGATGTAGCAGAAATTACTGAACAACAACAAAAGCGCAGAGCTGACGCAGGGCGCTTAATCGTGGAGCTCTATATAATTATTGTGGCATATGACCTCGAGAAACCTGCAGCTTTTTTAATGGGTTTCAAGGACATCACATTTGCAGTTTCCTCACCACTCGCAGCACTAGAGCTATGCTTCCGGATTAATCATGCCTTAGGTGCAAACTATTCACCGCTCCCCTGAAAAATTTGGCTATTAATCCAGCACGGAGTGTATAAATTGACAATTAAAGGTCAAACTGGACTATCTACGATCGCTGCACTTTTGTCTAAACTAGAAGACAGTGTGGGTGTGATGAATGTTGCTTAGCTTAGTTTAATCTCACTTCTGTAATTAAGTTGCGTACTGTAACCCATTGCCTGTTTACTAAGCCTACCCTTCTGTGACGCTTCAGTTTTAGACAAAGAATTGAAAACTCACATTACAACTCATCATAAAACTGAAAGAAGAGAATTATTCCGATGTTACCACTGTAACATACCCATTTATAATAATGTTTTTTCTTACGTTAAACATTTAAACTCGAAACATTCGTCGGATAGAACCCTTGCGTCAGACGTAGCGGAAAAAAGCATTGAGGACGAATCGACATTATTTGATTCTTTAGAAGTAAGGCAAGCTTCCTTGAAGCTTTTGGAAGGAGAAGATATCCCTTCGAAAGAAAATTATTCAAATACATCCGAAGACTTAGATGCATCAACGATTCCTAAGTTTCATTTCGTCCAGGTTAGTAAAAAAGTTAACAGTATTGTTAAGAAATTCGTTTCACAAGTGTATGGTGAAAAAAAATTCAAAAATCCTTCGCCAAAGAAATTATCGGCATGAGATCAGAGCTACACCTCACCATTTTTCAACAGATACGCGGTCAGTGGCAATGTACTAGTGACTGTTAAGAATGTCACTTTCATTTTACAGCTCATCGAGACAAGTTTAAAAAGCGATAAAAAAAACCCATAAATCCATAACAATTTTAGAAAAATTGGATACCTTCATCACACCTACATCAACAACAGTAACATATGACGTAAAAGTGAAACAATCGGATAAAACATTCAAACAAGCGGGCGGTCCTCGCGTCCCCCATTCGACTGTGTCAAATATGTCACCGTTTTTGTTCATTTCCCCCAATTTCATTGGTGGTAAGCTTCCGAGTGGTCCGATTGTACACAAAATCAAAATGTTCCAGTATGTTTTTTTTTTATTCATTTACGCTTCGATGCGATTATGCATATGTGGCGACCCTCCCACGGTGCCGATGGAAACCGAATTCTTCCCAAACTGTACAGCATTCACTTAGTTTGACCCAATAAATGCAATGCCTACCAGACGTTACATCGCTTGGGTCAATCTACAATTGAAGGAAAACCACGGAAAACCTCAAATTGTACAGCCGTTTCTTTGACGAAACTCCCGTTCGACTATGAATCCTTATGAACTCGAACGCTGGACAATTCCACTCTACTATACCAATCAGAGAGTCCCCAAGCGGGGACTCGATCCATGGACCTCCTGTGCCAAAGGCCCACTCAACCACTCGAATGTTCCAGTATTGAAGAACCTTTTTCCAGACGAGTGGAAACAAAAACAGGAATATCTCATATTACCCAAAGTAATTGACTCAATGTTGCTCAACCAGTTCATAGATCTCAGGCACGGAGAGCACGAAACGTATCCGTGAGCAAGGAAAGAGGTAACAGCTAGTCACAGCGAGAAACATGAGTATGTTAGCGCTCTACGTCTGTGCCGTGCGCGGATGTGTCACCCAATCCTGGCTAACTCAGGAACGTATTTCAGCTCACTCGGAGGGCCCATGGGTGCTGGTCGCTCTTAACTGATAATTTGTGGCTGTTTAATAGTAATGTGAAAATCATCTGTTCAAAGTTCTAAGAGGCGGCAAATTAATGAAAATGCTGTGAAACAATCTAAAACTGGTGATCAGAAAAAACGTACAACACCAAGCACTACTCGCCGCTTGTCAACACCATCGGTGAAGAGAAAAAGAAAATCTTGTTATATGAGAAATTATCGAAGAGGAAAGTCTGACATTCGCGCGCGTTGCTGTCACGACGTACGGGCCGTCGCTAGCGCTTGACGTTACAGTGGGGACAGCCAACGTGCCTGAGAGGGGTAAAGCTCATATTTTGGAAATAAAATGCGAAGAATACTTATCGAGAATGAAGTAATAAAAGAACCGTGAAAAAAAGGAACCTCTGTTTCGAATTTCAAATTTTTATCTGAATTTTTGCAAACGCTAAAGGGCAAAAAGCAAAAATAACTATAAAAAACAGAAAAATTGAAATATGTCCGATTTCTTGTGAGCAGCCTACTAGATGTTCTGCGACCATTCCCTGGATATCATTGAGACGCACATTTGGATAAAAAAGAAATTGAAAAATATTCATTAGATTCTAAAAAACTTACCGGCAGATTTCACTGAAATTGCGCCCACAGCTGAACGTACTCAATACCAATACCTCACATTTTTTCAGATTTTATCCTCAGAATTTAGTCCTTTTTATGTTCCATTTTGTAAGTGAAGATTTTCGAAAATAATTGATACATACAGACACTATGCTCAAACTTAGTATTTTTACGTTTCAAACCATTATATATCGGTTACAAGCATAGTTAGCGAAAGTGAAAATTGACCAATTGCAATGCTTCCATTCGGAAGCAAAAATGGATATACCCGCACCAAAAAGCCGATTCTTAGAAAAGATGAAATTAAACAACTTATAAAGGAGAGAAGTGACTTATTTCACATTGCTATCACCAATAAGACGGAGCATAATTGGCTGAAATATACGAATACACAAACCATGTTGTGTCAGAAATACGGGTAGCTAAAAAGTTCTATTACCGAAATTGACAACGATAAAACTGATTGTAAGAAAAAGTGGAAAACATTGAAAAATGTGATGAGTAAGAATAGAAATATCGCTTTACCGAAATTGAATTTAATGGACATGTGATTGCTAATGACATAAAGATTGCAAATACATTCAATAATTATTTCATAGAAAGTGTGGATGATATTGTGAATAGTATAAATACTGTGCATTTAAATCTAGAACAAGTCGAATACACCAATCTGACCTTGGAGACATTTGATCCAATTTCTGCCAAAGATGAATAATTCTCAACTACCATACCTTAGATGGTATGGCAATTTTATTAAACTGTTGTTAATTAAGTTTGAATAATGAGGAATTTTGCTACGGAATAAACAATCAACCATTATCGGGAAAAAGCCGTGCGGCATAAAAAACCCAAATTTATTAAAGTTTACACTAAAATGGCTGCACGTACATTGTTATTCAATTACACACACATGGCCGTCGCCATACATTCTCATACGTACACTGTCAACGTTGTTCGGTAAAATTTGTTCACAAATGGGGAAAATCAAAGATTCACGGTGTGACACTTATGTTTGTGTCTATTAATTACTGCATCAATTTAACCGTTCGTTAAACAGATCGGCAGTTGAGTTTAACCTCGGTAGACACCCGTGGGTTTAGAGGTCACAAATTGGCATAAACACCCGGCGTTTGAGCACTTTCCCTTTGGAGGAAAAAGTGCTCGAATGGGTCACTATTTAGGTAAATGTGATTGTCCATTCATTAGTTATTGTTTTGGGGGTAATTCTGGGGATAGTACAGGTACACTGGGTTCACGATTTGTTTAGAATTTAAATCACAATTTGAATTATACTCGATATGAAAACGCAGACCACGTTGCTCGTGACTTGCCGGCACAGTAATCCCGGATTCCGTTAGGCTTCCCTCAAGCCCAACCCCCCTCAAGTTTAAACTCGCTCGCGCAGGCGCAGTGGCATGTTCCATTCACAACGGGCGACCGTTGTCAACGGAACAAAAGATTTTGACAAAATCATAAATGATTTAGCGACTAAAAAAGGAACAAGTGAAGGAATATCAACCAGTATTATAACGTCTATCAATAACTCTGTCGGAGCAATATTTTTGGAAATTATGAACGAAATCATTAAAGAAGGGTACGTACCAGATGGGTGGAAACACTCCCAATTAATACCTATACAGGAAGTCAATAATACGAAGAAAATTGAAGAATTCAGACCTATTAATATGCTCCCACAATACGAGAAATTCCTGAAGAAAATAATTGCTCGCCAACTTACGGAATATTTTGAAAAAAATTAATTGTTCCTTGACGAGCAACATGGTTTTAGACCGGGACGCTCTTATGAAAAGGCAATCCAGCCGCGTATATCTGACTGGAAGAAAGATATCAGTGATGGAAAAATTGTGGGATCCACATTTATAGATCTGAAAAGAGCATTTGAAACAGTAGATCGGGAATTGTTATTACTGAAATTGGAAAAATACGGAATAAAAGGTAAAGTTTGGAGGTCGTTTCAATCGTATCTGTCGGGTCGTACTCAAACAACGCATTATAAATCAGGTCAATCAGAAACGATGACCTGGTGAGAATGGGAGTGCCTCAGGGTTCGGTTGTTGTTTACACTCGTGTAAAGTTAAACGCTAGATTTATTGATAATCTTAATAAATGTGAGAATGGTACAAGAGTATTTGGCACGTTGGTGTTGCTCTATTAGAAACCTGTGGTCAACTGACTCTCAACTTTGCCTCGAAGCGCGCCACTCCGTTGGCAGCAACTGACGGGCAGGCAGGGAGGTATTTGGAAGGTAATAAGTTCAAAATAAATATAAAAAAACTAAATTTATGGTATTACATCATCAAAAGCAATAATAAATTGTTTTCTAAATTACGTTAAATAGTTCTTCTTATATGTTATGCTCTTTCATTTAAGTTTATTTAGAATAAAAAATACGTTAGAGTTTAACCGCCACAAGACCCGTTTCCTCGAAATTTTAAAAGGGAAGCAACAAATTTCAAGTCACTTAAAATTACAGGACATTTTTCGAGAAAAGACCACATTCAAAATCCGTTCAAGAGGTACGTAGACCGGAAAAGCCTGCTCGTAAATGTCGAGAGGAAACTTTCGATCGAGTCCCTTGTCTAAATTATGGCTATAAGATAAAACCTAGAAAACCCCGCAAACATATGAACACGCGTTTCCCGAAATTTCCCCAAAGTCGTAAAAGTCTGAAACACACCAAAATCCATCACCAACTCGCCCCCGATTACGTCAGAAACCTAGTTCTTCTAACGTGGTGGGATTCAAATAAATGACCCAAATTCTTACCGTTAAAATACTAACTCGTGGTTCAGAAAAGACTCTCCAGGACCTCTAACTAATTCAATTACAGTTCTTACAAACTATTGCTAATTCCCCAAATCTTCGAAACGCGATTTAGCTAGTTAAGAAAAAGTAAACAATTTGATCTTAACCCTAATTTAAAAAACAATGATAATTTTATACTAATTTCAAATAATCGGGTATAATAAATAGTGTAAAAAATTAGTTAGGACTGTGCAGATTAAATAACCTTCGTTTTGAACGTCAGAGGCGGATCAAGCCTGGTCGGGGCCCCTGGCGGTATAATTTAGGAGGCCCTTTTTTTTTATCAAATCAACAAAAATGCACTCTTCAAAAAACTGGCTGTCATTTTCTTTTATTATTCTTTAACTTGAGAACGTTACAACGAATATATATTGAATTAGAGCATAAACTATAACAAGCAGGCGGTCCTCGGGTCCCCCCATTTGAATGTGTCAAATATGTCACCGTTTTTTTTTCATTTCCCCCAATTTCATTGGTGGTAAGCTTTCGAATCGTCCAATTGCACCCAAAATGAAAATGTTTCAGTATTGAAGAATCTTTTTCCAGGCGAAGGGAAGCAAAAACAGGAATATCTCATATTACCCAAAGTAATTGTCTCAATGCTGTTCAATCAGTTCGTAGATCTCGTTAAGGCTCATATTTTGGAACAAAAATCGGATGAATACGTTTCGAGAAATTTAGTAACGAAAAAACCGTAAAAATGAAAAAATTGGAATCTAGAAAATTAATGATGCGATAGAATCACCATGCAATAGGGTTCTTTTTCGTAACAAAAGGAACCTTCGTTCCAAATTTCAAGTTTTCTTCACAATTTTTGCGGACGCTAGAGTGCGAACAAGCACAGAAAGTAAAACCAAAATGAAAAGTTAAAAAACAGGCAGGTCATCCTCGGGTCCGCGGCATTCGAATGTGTCAAATAGGTCACCGTTTTTTTCACTTCCCCCAATTGCATTAGTGGTAAGCTTCCGAATGGTTCGATTGCACGCAAAATGGAAATGTTCCAGTATTGAAAAATCGTTTTCCAGACGAACGGAAGCAAAAACAGGAATATCTCTTATTACCTAAAGCAATTCTCTCAATGCCGTTGAACCAGTTCATAGATCTCGTTAAGTCTCATATTTTGGAAAAAAATGGGATGAATACGTTTCGAAAAATGAAGTAATGAAAAAACGGTAAAAATGAAAAAATTGAAATCCAGAAAATTAATGATGCGATTGCATCGCAATTCAATATCGATCTTCCCCATAACAAAACGAACCTGTTTTCGAAATTTCAAGTTTTTATCACAATTTTTGGGGACGCTAGAGCGCGAACAAACACAAGAAGTAAAACCAAAGTCAAAAGTTAAAAAATAGGAATATCTCATATTACCCAAACTAATAGACCCAATGTTTATCAACCATATCATAGATTTCATCAATACACACCTTTTGAAAAAAAACACAACAAAATGGGTTGAATGATTATCGAGAAATAAAATAAAAACCGTGAAAATGAAAAAATTAAAATCTGGAAAACTAATGATACAATCAAATCGCCATTCAATGGCGCTCTTCAACACAACAAGATGAACCGGATTCCAAATTTCAAGTTGTTATCACCATTTTTCCGGACGCTAGCGTGCGTACAAAAGCAAAAAGCGAAGGAAACTGTATAAAACTGAAAAATTGAAATATCTCCAATTTCTTGTGAGCAACCTACTAGATGTTCTTCAACCATTCTCTGGATCTCGTTGAGACGCACATTTTGATTTAAAAAAAATTAAAAATATCCATTAGTTTCTGAGATATGAGCGACCGAAGAAAAAACCACAAAAGTCGATTTCTAAGAGACTTACGGACCAATTTTACTGAAGTTGCGCCCACAGCAATATGTGCTCAATACCAATAATTGCTAATTTTTTCAGGTTTTATTCTCAAAATTTAGTCCGTTTTATGTTAAAGTGAAGATTTTCAAAAAAAATGATACATACAGACACTATGTATCAATTAATCACTTAAACTTCGTATTTTTACGTTTCAAACCATCACATATCGTTGACAAGCATAATTAGCGAAAGTGAAAATTAACCGATTGCAATGCTTCCATTCGAAAGCACAAAGCGACGTGAACCATTAAAATTGTCATTGTTCCCATGGTGCCTGTAGTCACTGCATTTTTATCAATGCCTCCTGTTTTGGATGAAATTTTTACGCACATTGATGCATGCAAGGTAAATGACAGAATCATCTCACCTCTTCAAGGCGAAATTTGGAAAGAATCGCAGAAAAATTCAACGGACAGATAGTTTTCCCTTCGATTCTTTATTTCGATGATGCGGAGATAAATAATCCATTGGGAACCCATCGTGGAGTACATAAAATCGGCGCATTCTATTTTTCATTGCCTTGCATACCTGAAAAATTCAATAGTGTCCTGAAAAATATTTTTCTTTTACAGCTCAATAATACAGAAGATTTTAAGAACGTTCCAAACGAATTAATTTTAACGCTCATCATCTCTCATTATCAGAATATAAAAATTTAATTATAAGAGGTGATAAGTTGGGACAACACCAAATTTTGAGGTTTAAGGCAGCATTCAATATCGACTTCAGCTGTCGATTGTGTCTCTCTCCGAAAATCAAGCGCCATAAACAAGTAGAAGGGAATGAAAAACTTCTAAGTGTTAGTCATGATCATGAAAATGATGTCAAGATAAAAGCCCATGGTGTATCTGGCAAGTGTGTATTCGATGACTTGAAAGATTACTGTGGCGTGGCAAATACATCTCTCGATCTCACGCATGATTTATGGGAAGGAATTTGGCGTTATCTTTTTGGGTTTCTCTTGTACCAATTCATTTATGTTCTTAAATTTTTCACATTAAAAGAACTAAATGCTAGCATTAAAAAATTCAAGCCTGAACGTGACACAAATATACCACCCCGCCCCCCCCCCCCCTCAAAGAAAAACCAGTGAAAAAAAAAATAATTATACTCTGCTTCTGAAATGAAAATACTGGTGCCGAATTTCGGTTTGTGCAGGCCACAAAATCCCAGAAAAAAGTCAAGAGTGGAAATTGTATCACTTACTCCGCGAAATTAGTCGTATCATTACCAGTAATTCATTAACTGAAAATTATGTAACTATCCTTCGTGTTCTTATTAAGAAATTTTTGACATTGTATCGAAAACTCACTTCTGAAAATTTAAAATCGAAATTCCACCACGTGATACATTATCTTCTAAGAATTCTCTTGTTAGGACGCCCTCGCTTCTATTCCTCAATGAGATACGAAGCTAAACCTACAGATCTTGGAGATGCATCAAAATCTACTCCCTGTCGATTGAATCCACCCCATACCCTTGCAATGAGTCATCAACTCGCCTTCTCCGATCGACTGCTCAATAAAGTAGGATTTTTATCTAGATTCTCATGCGGTCCAATAGTCGATGAGGCACTTAGTAATTTACCAGATTATGAACATTTCCGCGACATCGTTCCCATCGGCTTACTAAACAGGCACGTGATTGTTTCTTCGATATCAGTATATGGTACAAGATACGCAAGTGATATGTGCATAACTCTGGAGGTGATTAGTCACCTTGAATGCTTATGTGGGCAAATTATGTACATTGTCGTAACATATGTACATATGTCTTCATTTGCAGGCGTTCGAAGTCAGCAATACTGATCAGTGGGGATGTATTCCAAAATCAGTTATCTCAATATAAACATCACAATGTGCATAGTTTTCCGAATGAGAAACTATATGTTGTTAATTTCTAAGTATTCGCCCAAACTTACAAAACTCAAATTTCAGAGCGACTGAAACTGTTCAAGAGGAATGAAACTATCACCGAGGAACTATTGAAACAAATGATACTACACACAGAAAAAACGAATCATCATTAAGGATTCAAAAGTCCCGACTTCGAAAATCGTAAATCACGATTCCGGAATCGTAATTTATGATTCCGGAATCATAAAATACGATTCCGGAATCATAAAATACGATTCCGGTGTAGTAAATTACATTTTTGAATGCATGTATATGTCTGCATTCAAATATGTCTGTATGTGTATGTGTGATTTAGAATTATGAAATTCCGGAATTTTAAAATTTTAAAATTTTAAAATTTTAAAATTTTAAAATTTTTCTATTTTTAAATTTTCAAATTGATAATTTTTTAAATTTTTACATTATTAAATTTTTGAATTTTTGATTTTTTGAATTAATTTTTATTTTCTTAATTTGAAATTGAATCAAATTAAATTTTTGCATGTGAAAATCTTAACATTTGAAGGTTTCAACACTCAAAAATGTCAAAATTTCAAAATTTCAGAATGTTATGTACCCGAGCGGTGATGGGTTCTCGGATTAATCTCACACGTTTAACGAAAAATAACTTTATTATAAATCTAACTTCAACAATAATTAAAAGAAAGTACAGTTCTTATTGATACGGAAAGTATCAGGAGAACATGACTTGTCAATAATTCTCGAATTAAAAGGCCTCGATGTATTCCAGAGCTGAGTATTTAAACTCCTCAGCTCGGATTGCAACAGGCCATACACCGTGTAGCGGGTGTATGGTTACAACGTCGAACAAGCCTCAGAATGCTGACACTGCAACCTTGAAATCCACTGTATGTTATGTATGATTACGTTTCTCATAACATTTTATTTCCAAATGTGGGTTTGGATATTATGTGCCACTTTTTTGTTATCATAATATCTAAATTCCATTGGGAAATAATGCTAGCCTTTTTTAGGGCACAACACCCCTTCCCGCTAGGGAAGAATATTACTACTTCTAGTAATATTCTCTTTTGACCTTATTCATCGAATGATACAATTTTGAATTACAAAATTGCACAATTATAACTAATACAATTGATGACGATGATATCCTGGAATCAAGACCCTCTCTCAGACGCTGGCCACGGTTTGCGACACCAGCAATAAAGGGACAGTCCCAGGATCACGGCACGGACTATCATCACAATGGTGAAGATCGCTGAAGGGTGCCGCATAAATTCTCCATAATCAAAATGGTTATGGTCATCTAGCAGAGTCTCCTTCACAGCTTCCAATTCTACATGGAGTTTATTTAACTCTTCCATGTTCCCAATCACATTGGTCAGCTGAACTTCATCTGGTTTGATAGCCCGTTGTTTCAATTGCATACTCATGTCCTCATCCGATGTCAAGTTCAACATGGGATGTACCTGAGTATCGGACTGTATCGAATGAGTTTTCCGACCTTTGATTGTGAAATCTGAAGCTACTACTTCACAAAAATCTTCCACTCTCAGAATCCCTGATCCTTGAAGCGTCTTGCGGTTTTCTCGATTCCTGCAGTTGACCACTATTCTCTCAGGCTCTGGAGCTATAAAAACCATGCGTTTTCATTTCGCATTTTTATAAGGAGCAGTCCTTGCAGTCGCACGTGCTTTATGTTGCAGATATCTGGAGTTTTCTCTGGATTCATGTACATGTGTACTTCGCAAGGGCTCGTACTTTTAACCTTCTGAATAGGAAAAGAATCGGTACACAGGTACTGTCCGCGTAACTTTTTACATTGACCTAGTTGTTCCTCAGTCATTGGCACCTACTGCTCGGTGGCCCCATGAATAACCATTAATTGATTCGTTCGCTCCAAATATGAATGATACTCGGTCGTTGTCCGTACAGAAATCTCATGTGTGAGCATAATATCGAATGCTTGAAAATTGACCAGTGGTATTTCTACCATCGTGACCACCTTCGATTCCATCATATGCACACCGATGGTGGATACCTCCTGCAGATGATACATTCCGCGTATGTCCAGCTCGAGGAGGAAGCTAAAACGCTTTGGTAAATTAGCTGATTTCAAAACGGTGACTAACGCTGTCTCCGTAAATGTTTTGGTATCGAACAATCATGGTCTAGTATTCGTTAGTAAATTTTTTATCCGCGCAGCATCTTCGATGACCCCTCTGTCTAGTATTTCTACTATCATCAAATGTTCATCCAATTCAATCTTGTTGATCATTTCCCCCACAAGGATGGTGCCATTTCGGAGCATTAAATCCTGTCTTCTGATGGACTCCATCAAGATATCTTCATTCTTCTCAATCGCCTTTTCAGTACTCTCAAACTGCATAAGGGTGGAGTGAAGGATTTGTAACTGTTTCCGTGAACTATCAAAAGTTCTTTCTGCGCCAATTTCAAGTCGCGAGGGTCTCTCATTGATGATATGTGCGTCTTCAGCATCCATGGTGCCAATCAATGATTTGGCAATTGTTCCTAAGCCATCTATAAGACCACGGCGGACTTTAGAAGAAGTTCCTAAGCGATCTGTAACATCACGGCGGAGTTTAGAAGAAGCTCTGCTATTTTTTAATAACCTAGAAATAGTCTGCCTGACTTCTGCAAAGTCTTCTATCCATTTATTCACAATCAATAGGAAATTTTTCCCATTTTTGTTAGCCTTGACGCAAAGTTGCTTAGTTTCCTCCAGATGTTTATCGATCTGATCAGCTCTCAGCATCCAAGGGTCTACATCTGTTACAGCAGCTATGGCCATATCTGATTGCTCAGATGCATTTTCCCAATTGCCTCAAAGTGCATGCCAAGGGTATGGACGAACTCTTCGATCACGTGTCCCTCCCCTCGTACCTTGTCGATCATGTTTCCCAACAAGATGAAAATCAAAATTGAAAAGTCTAAGTGTCTCAATTTTGCATTTGTTGGCTTTTTTAAAACTTTTTGGTTTTCCAGTGGTTTTCCAAAATTGTGATGCTGTTCAATTGGCGGACATGTTGGCATAGTTGGAGTCTTCAAAAGCCGTTTTGCCTGTACTGGCTTGCACAGTTCCTCTGCTCTCATAGTGTCCTTTTCTATTGTGTACCCCACAACTCGATTTTCTACTATGTTTTGCCTAATTTTTTGGTGTCGTAGCCTACCAAGTACCGCTATTAACCACGGCAAATATGTGTTGGTTGCAAATGTCACATTCACAATATGCGGAAGGAGCAATGCAAAGATTTGATCATCTCTTTGGACTTCCCACTATGGGACTTTTCGTATACTGACCTCTAAATAGGGTCTACCATAATGACCTAATTCAAAGGTTATCCATGTATTTTCCTTTGAAAATACGTTATCCTTGCTATAAAGCAATTCCAGGATCTCTTGATAATTTTTCCGAGGCTGGGGTCCATATAGTCATGCTTCTATAAATGGTCGACGTCTGTTTATATGTTGGCAATTCAACACATCTGCCAAAGAGCAACTCAAATGGTGTCTTTTTGGTCGCTGAATGCGGTGTTGTGTTGTATGCAAATGTTGCATATGGCAACCATGTATCCCAATCAGTCTGATCTTCCCGGATGAAACCTCTTAAAAATTCTGCTAACGTTCGGTGTGACCGCTCCACAATCCCATTCGTCTGTGGATGATACGCTATTGTCTGAATCTTTTTAATTTTCAACAGCTTGCAAACATTTTTGAAAATGTCACTAATAAAATTCCTCCCCTGGTCAGTAAGAAGTCTCTGTGGTGTTCCGAATTCCAATGCAATTTTTTCCACGAATGCGCGTCCTACTGTATTGGCCTCTTGATCCGGAATAGGTATGGCCCTGCTGAATTTGGTGAGTGCATCTTGGAAAGGCACGATGCATTTATTTCCTGCCTGTGTGAGAACTAAAGGCCCAGCTATATCCATAGAACACTGCTCAAAAGCGGTGTCAGGACTTTCTCCAATCACCATTGGTACCTTGGTAACTTGACCCAATTTGTTCATTTGGCACTCTTTACAGTACTTGACGTAGTTGTCTACATCTGCCTTCATCCCATTCCAGAACTATTTTAATTTGAGTTTTGCGTACATCAGTTGCACTTCTGGATGCCCTGCAATCGGTGGATCATCATACTCCCGTAATATCGTAGGAATGTCTTCCTCGGCTGTTGCAATGACCGAGTCTTCGGTCTCTGTCTTTGCATGTGCTCGAGTTACGATATTTATGCGACTCAGGGCATCAGCATTTGTATTCAATTTCCCATCCTTGTGTACTACTTCGTCTTCATACTCCTCTAACAAAATTCTCCAATGAATGAGACGGGATCCTGGGTCCTTTACGTTGAAGATCCATTTTAAAGGTCTGTGATCTGTGACTACAATGAACTTCCGGCCATATAAGTAGGGTCTAAAATGTTTGACACCCCATACTATAGCCAAAAGCTCCTTTTCTATAGTGCTGTAATTCAGCTCAGCTTTGTTGAGAGTCCTGCTGGCGTAAGCTATTGGCAAATCTTTGCCTATTTCTCCTTGAGAAAGGACGGCTCCTATTGCTTTGTTGGAAGCATCTGTCGTCAATGAGAAGGTTTGCTTGAAATTTGGGTACTGGAGTATTGGCGCTGTAATCAGGCATTCTTTGAGATTATCAAAAGTTGCCTGCTCCCTCTCTCCCCAGATCCAGGTGACTTTCTTCTTACGAGTTCTGTAAGTGGCTTGCCAATTTTCGAGAAATCTTTAATAAATTTCCGGTAATAGCCTGCTAGGCCCAGGAAGGACATGATCTCCTTTTCATTCTGGAGAGCTCGAAAATTAGAAACTGCCTCGATTTTGTTGGGATCAGTCTTGATGCCATCATTGGTAATCACGTGACCCAGATATACCACTTCCTTCCTCAAAAAGTTACACTTATCTGGTTGTAATTTCAGATCAGCCTCTCTTAGACGCTCTAAAACTTCTGCCAACCTCCTATTGTGTTCTTCCAGGCTTTGGCCAAAGATTACGATGTCATCTAGATAAATAAAGCATCGGATTCCTTGAACCCCGGTCAACACAGCATTCATCAGCCTCTGAAAGGTAGCTGGTCCTCCTTTCAACTCGAACGGCATACGATTGAACTCCTAGTGCCCATACGGTGTAGAAAATGCAGTCTTACATTTGTCCTCCTCCCTTACAGGAATCTGATGAAATCCGGAAGCCAAGTCCAATAGTAAGAAATACTTTGCGTTTCCCAATCGGTCTAAGATATCCGAAATATTCGGCAATGGAAATGAATCTCCAAGCGTGACGTCATTTAGGCGCCTGAAATCAACAACCACACGGAACTTAACCTTCCCAGATGCATCCAGTTTCTTCGGAACAACCAGCAATGACGCATTCCACTGGCTTTTGCTAGGGCGCACAACCACATTTTGCAGCATGTCCCGCACCTGCCAATCAACTTCTCCCATTTGAGAATTTCGTAATCGATGCGTCATATTGGTAGACGCCACCTGCTTTTTCCGCACAATTCCAGTGTGCTTATCCTCTGTGGGTACCTGGATCAAAACCTCGGATCTAGCTACAATTTTCCTAGGCTCCTTATCTGGAAACAGTTTAAACTGGCGCCCATTGCCCACCAATTCTTGTCCATGGATTGTTTCCACATTTAAACTAGGTGAAGACAAGAAATCTTCCCCTAGTGTGCCCCAAACAAGGGAATGTTTCAGGTACCACCTGGAACACATGTCTCAATTTTTTGTTCCCAATTTGGATGTATATTACAGCCTCACCCAGAGTTGCTACATCCTGTCCTGATATTCCTCTAAGCACACGAACAATGAAGGCTTGCCACCTGAATCAGCTAAGAACATTGTCGGTCGCTTCAGTTTGTTTGCAGATATTACAATCTGTGATCTAATTTCAGTTGCTGTTGCTGGTATAATCATTTCTCTGTTGGCGATGGATGTTTTCTCAACTTCTGAAGGCTCCAGCATCATAACCTGGTAAGCTCCAACCGGTAAAACTTGATCTTCGTCTATTTTAGCAACTTTTTCTTGCTGTTCTGGTTGTAGTTTGGTTCGGAATTGTTTGAGCTAGCTGCAGTTTTCGGGTTCCCAATCCCAATTTTCTGTCCATCTGTCACTCCTAATTTTTTTTTCAGTATTTTGCAATCAGTGATCTCATGACCTGAATATTTGCGATATTTACAAACATTACCAAAAGCGTTGATACTGCGGCGTTCGGTTGCGACTGGTAGTGTCGATTTTCGCTGACCGCCTTCAGTGTTACGGCAATCCTTAGCCATATGACCGCTTGTTCCACAATTGAGACAATTTCCGATGGACTGTCGACCACTGGAGAGTCGGTTTCCCCGTGTTGAGTTTTTCTGTGGAGAAAATCCTACACTCTTCTCTTTGTGAGAGCCAGAGATAGTTTTCTCCCTTACCAAGATCTCTAATTGACCTCGTAATCCTCGTTCAAACACAAGCGTAGCCATACTCATTAGCACGCTTTTGGCAGCCATCCTCTCTCCTTCCGAAAGCTCAGGGTGAATACTCAATAGACCGTTCAAATAGTCCAACGTCACTTCTTCAGTTCGGGCTACGAATCGTGTAATATCCTCATTATCTTTCTACTGCAGTCTACTGAATTCTACTTGTAAACCAACAAGATTTTTTGTTTTACCAAACAAAGTTTCTAACTCCGTCTTGAGCTCAGCAAACGTTGTTATCTTTGTATATTTCATCTATATTTCATGGCAGCAGCTTCTAACTTGCTACCTAGAATCCCTTCAAGTAAATAGTATTGAAGTTCAGGAAAAATCAATTGTTTTGTACTTTTCACACATTTTAGAAAGCAATCTAATTTGTCTGCAGTTTCCCGACCGAAAACACGAAACATTTGGAGTGCACCTTTCAAATCCAGATATTTGTGCACATTATGGCTAGAGTTGAGTTGATTTTGAGCTACGATCCATGCATCTAATAGAAGCCCTTATGCGAGATTTCTCTTCTTTTCCATTCCTTCCCAACGACGCATCTCTGCTTCTAACCGCCAATCAGCTTCTCTTTTTGCACGTCCTAAATCTACTATTTCTTCACATAAGTGATTTACCTTATCCTTGAGGACTTCTGCTCGTCGCGGCGGACGGTCCTCATTAATATTCCCTTCATCTTGAAGGAAAACATTCGGAGGTGTGGAGTACTCCTGAATGGGACTTTCATGCCCTTCTTCTTCCACAACGTCAATGTCATCGAATGGATTCCCTGGTGGATTATTATTACGATTATTACCGTTTAGGGGTCTTTCCCTTCTCTGCGTGCTATTAGCTTGCTCTGCTGCTGGTAGTTCATCCAGCAAGATGTCCTCACCGTTCCGATGGATCTCCGCTTACACCGTATGACAAAGATTACCAGCGAGCATGCTCGAATGCTGTGACTGTGTGTAGCGTCTCTGCATATGGTTATTATTAGCGTCGGAGCCAAGCAATGCTCTCCTTATGCCTGGTCCCGTGAAGGAATAAGAGTCAAAAGCCGATTCTTCTCGTTGGCTGCTCTGACTATTCCCTCTACTCATCTGTGACTATTTACTTAATTGGCCAATATAAATAATCTGCTCACGTAGCTACGTTTTTTCAGAATTAGCCCTTTTGATGCTCGACTCACTGCAGACCTGTGTCCCTCCGAATGCTGGACTTCTATGCTCTCCTCTGCGACGTTACCGATATGGTAATATTAACTCTTGTGATGCTAGGCTCACTGTAGACCTGTGTCCCTCCGGATGCTGGACTGCTATGCTGTCCTCTGCGACGTTACCGATACGGTAATATTACTACTCTCTTACGAGATGTAGGTTTTGGCCAGTCTACCCTCAGGCAGTTCGATTTCCGATTTATCCCCGAAGTCGGTGTGTGAAAAGACGATGGTTGACCAGACCTCCGTCCTCCCTAAGTACACGCTGCCACCAATTATGTTAAGTACCCGAGCGGTGATGGGTTCTCGGATTAATCTCATACGTTTAACGAAGGATAACGTTATTGGAAATCTAACTTCAACAATAATTAAAAGAAACTAAAGTTCTGATTGATACGGAAAGTATCAGGAGAACATGACTTCTCAAAAGTTGTCGAATTAAAAGGCCTCGATGTATTCCAGAGCTGAGAATTTAAACTCCTCAGCTCTGATTGCAACAGGCCATACACCGTGTAGCGAGTGTATGATTACAACGTCGAACAAGCCTCAGAATGCTGACGCTGCAACCTTGTAATCCACTGTATGTTATGTATGATTACGTTTCTCATAACATTTTATTTCCAAATGTGTCTTTGGATATTATGTGCCACTTTCTTGTTATCATAATATCTGAATTCCATTGGGACATAATGCTAGCCTTTTTCAGGGCACAACAAGAATTTGAAACTTTAAAAATTTAAGAATGTAAAAATTTAAAAATTGAAAGGTTTAAAATGTCGAAATTACAAAATTACAAAATTTCGACATTCTCACATCCCAAGGTTTTGGGATTAAGAAGTTTCAAAACCTGACATTTTGAATTTTCAAAATGTTAAAAAAATTTACTTTTATAGGTAAGTTACATAGAAAAAATCGTAATTGATGGCGATTCCTTATACGTAAATCACACAAAAATGTAATTTACAACACCGGAATCGTAAATTACGATTCCGGGGTTGTAAATTAGGATTCCGGAATCGTAAATTACGATTCCCGAATCCTGATTTACCATTCTTAAAATCGTAATTTACGATTCTCAAAATCGTAATTTACCATTTTTGAATCGTAAATGACGATCAAAAAAAAATCAAAAACATTTTGAACAAAATCGGCCAAGTCCATGTTTTGAGGTGGTGTACAGCCCACTAGGTAAGCCCACTAAAATGGCAATATTCATTGCCATCTGGCTTTGACATTACATATTGAAAAAATCAAACAAATATGAAAATACGCCAAGCTCATCAATTGCTCTGCAGCAAGATTTTTTTCTGATTTCATTAATTTTTTCGCCTTTGAGACATTAAAAGTGTTCTGCTTCAACGATACCATTTCACAGTATTTATTTTCACATGGATGACCGTTTTATACATGATGTAACTTCTGACTAACAAATTGAATTTGAAACTAGTGGTGTGCAAATGTGTGTGCCCCATAGGGGGCATAAACAAAACTTCCCGATTTGGTATATCAGCACAGCATAAGCATGCAACCATGGTGATGAGCAATCTCAACAGTGATATCAATAATTGAACTTGCGACTATTAATTACTGCACGCGATCGATTTAGTTGGATTTTTTAAGCCCAGTAAAAATATTCAACTGGAATTCGTCCGTCTAGTCACTCTCTCTACCTCTGTAGGTTCGTAATTATCCCGCTCTTTGGCATCCTTCCCGCAATTGTCGACATATTCATTCGCCACGTATATTGCATTTTAACTCGTGATATGTTTTAACCTATATTGTAAAAAGTTATACTCAATGTGCATTTTTAACTTCCCGATTATTTGGGAAGTTATTGTAATGACCCGAAATCGATGTTTTTCCTTTCATCCTGTGACTGGGCTTTTAAGCATATCAAAATGATGCCCAACAAAGTTTGAATCGATATCTCTGTGTGTGTGTGTGTGTGTGCGTATGTCTGTATGTATGTGTGTTTCCGAAATTTTGATCCTAGGTAGCTATCGATACCGTCAATATTGGAATCTAAGCATTTTCATGTAACTTAGAGGGGATTAGATTGTGGGTGAAATTGGTATAGTATGTATATTATTAACAATTTTAATTGTTTATCACGTTCTATTGCATAAACTATTAGAGTTAGCGCAAAATTTATATGAGAAAAGGTATTTCCCATATAAAAATGCGTATTTTATGTAGAACTACTGTTTTCGCAAATTTGCATAATTAAGGAGGTATGACCGTCTCAACAATTATGTCTGTAGTGAGTGAACGAATGAACACAGCGCTGTCATGAAGGTCTCAATCCAAGCCTTTCCGTTCAGAATCGAGCGGATTGCATTTTGAATGGCATTCGTGCCGTACATGCAATGTTATTAACGATTGCAATTGTTTATACGATTCCACTAGGTAAAATATTAAAGTTAGCGGGAAACCTATCTCACGGAAACGATTTCTTATATGAAAATACATCTTTTACGTGAAATGACTTTTTTCCATAATTTGCATAATTAAGGAGGTATGGTCGTCCGAGCAATTTGAAATACGGGAACAATGCATATCACCAGGCTCGTTCCTTTTACAAAAATGCACATTCAGTATGACTTTTTTCAATATAGGTTAAAACATATCGCGAGTTGAACTAGAATATACTTGGCGAATGAATATGTCGAGAATTCCGGAAAGCATGTCAAAGAGCGGGATAATTAGGAACGTACAGAGGTAGAGAGGGTAACTAGGCGGACGAATTCCAGTTGAAGATTTTTAGGCGGCTTAAAAATCAAACTAAATCGATCGCCTGCAGTAATTATTAGTCACAAGATCAATTATTGATATCACTGTCGAGTTCGCTCATCACCGTGGTTGCATGCTTATGCTGTGCTAGGCTGCGGGGCACACACATTTGCGTACCACTAGTTGTATATTGAACGACCCTGGTGATACGCATTGTTCCCGTATGTCAAATTGCTCGGACGAACATACCTCCTTAATTATGCAAATTATGGAAAAAAAGTCATTTCACGTAAACGATGTATTTTCATATAAGAAATAGATTTCTTAAGATAAGTTTCCCGCTGAATTGAATATTTTACCCAGTCGCCATATCACCCCCACCATTCTCACAGCCCCACCAATTTATAGTTTATGCAATAGAACGTAATAAACAATTAAAATTGTTAATAACAATATACATACTACGCGAATTTCATCCAAAATCTAATCCCCTCTAAGTTACATGAAAATGCTTCGATTCCAACATTGACGGTCTCGAGAGCTTCATTCGTTCGTGAAAATCCTCGGATCAAAATTTCGGAAACACACATACATACAGACATATACACACATATACACGCACACACAGACATCGATTCAAAATTTGTTGGGCATCATTTTGGTATACTTAAAACCCCAGTCACAGGATGAAAGGAAAAATATGGATTTCGCGGTCATTACAATAACTGCCCGATTAATCGGAAAGTTGATTAGAAAATTGATAATTTATAATTTCAAATTCACAATTAGAAATTGGGAATTACGGTGATTTGACAATTAAGAATTGACAACTAAAAATTGAAGATTGAAAATTGTCTCTCAGAACGTGGCAATTAAGAGTTGTGCAAAAGAAACACTAGGAATTGAAAATTGGTAATTAAAAATTGACATCTGATAATTGACAGTTCAAAACCATCAATTAAAATTGCGTCTCGTAAGAAATATTCAGCCCTGGAAGATCGAGATCGAAATCGCGAGAAACACATACTGGCACATTTATTGATGTTCAGATTAGGACTAGTCGCTAAGCACCAATTATGAAGCTCATTCCGGTCTGATCGCAATATACGGCCATCCTCTTCTCTTGCAATTTCCCAATAGATTTTTAAATCATCAGCATACATGGAAGGTATGGGTCCTAGGTGTGACCCTTGAGGCACGCAAGATGTGACCTCAAACTCTTCAGAGACATAAGCATTTACCCTAACTTGATGTCTTCTCTCAGACAAATATAATTCTTCTGAAGGTCCACCTATTTTTTCCAAGTTTCGTCACAGTCAGAAAGGCCACCATCTCCCCAAATAACAATTCAAATTGGTAATTAATTATTCATGATTTTCTAATTAACTTTTGTGCACTTATAGGTGGTGACAAAACTCCAGAGAGCCCTTTCTGAAGGTCCACCTATTTTTTCCAACTTTTGTCACATTCAGGAAACCAATGATCACCTTAGATGACAATGGAAATTCTTAATTAATTAATCATGATTTTTAATGAAGGTCCAAACCAAATTGGTTTTGCAAACATTACGCATACCAAAAATTTATAAATAACGTACCATTGTTCACCATTGAAAAAACAAGGGATACCAATATGATTGTTTTAATTATGTTCCAACCCCCGCTAACTATGGTGAAGTATTACCGACTGCGTGGTAATGTAGGAACTTCGCAATGCGAACTGATTGACAGGGTTGCCAATACAACGCGAAACATGTCACACATAATCATAATGATATCGCGAAAATCGAGAAAATTGAGCATTGTCCGTTGCTATGGAAGCGGATTTTGCACTAGTTGGCGATAAAAAAACAAATGGAAGGTGACATTGGACAGCTAATGGATACATTATATCATGTAACTAAGCATAATTTTCGCCTAGGAGTTTCGTTCAATTTTATATGAATTTTTATAATTTGGTGGGAGTGGAGGGGCTAAGTTCTGAGGAGTAAAGATACTCATAGCGTAGGCGGGCCGATTGGAGGGGAGAGAGAGGGAAATTCAAAAGAAACATGGACTTGGCCCGATACGCTATCGCGTATCTTGATATCACACTGTGGAGACAATGCAGATAACTTTATTCCTCACAACGAAATATAAATTTCAATATACTTTTACAACAAATCGTAGAGCCGCATTTTTCACTCTTCGACATAGATTAATCCATGGGGTGTAACTTTCTGACGCACTTCTAAACCTTTCACAGGTTCAATTTTCCTACTCGTGTCATCACACTTTACCCAAGTACCTGTAGTTCGCAAGGAATATGCAATAAAGTGTCCTGGCCCATTCGCAATTCCCCCAGCCAATCTGAAAAATAAAGATCAATATTCATCCACTTGCATTGGAGTTTTTTCAAGACGTTCATAAAAAAGGATTGAGCACCTCACCGAAATTTTTCATCAACAGACAGTGTTTTCGGGAAATCCTCGAGTACCGATTGCATGGGTTGGTCTTCCACTTTTTCTTGCCCGGGAATCACAACTTTCGTTCTGATATCTACATCAATCAAAATATGTTTGTTGCATTCCGTGGTTTCTGGCACTAATCCTGAACATTTCTTCATTGTGCACCGGCTATTATGAACAGTATGAGTGAACTGTACAGCTTTTTGTGAAGCCTTGTATGTGTCATTCACAATTTCGCGTTCATTGATCGTTAGAAAGGGAACATGTTTTGTTAGAGGTGGACACTGACGATTGCTACAAATTTTATCCGAACTGCACTTAGTTCTGGGCCTAGTAAGTCACTCCGACTCTTTTTGAGGCAGTCTTCAGCATCCAGCTCATATGCTGAGAGAATGGTAGCTACAGGATTTCTATGGATTGGATAAAAATTCCGGAGAATTTTCAATCGTTCGGAGTAGAGCTGATTGCTGGGTCCGTTCGCTTGGAATTCTGTTAATAATATTATTAATAATTCCAAATTTTCGATGTAACGTGAGAAAACTGCATCGACCGTGGTACCATGGCGTGTACTCGATTCAATTGGTGAATTGTTCATTTCCAATGACAATTTCTGTTGCAAGAACTGAATTAATGGCGTGGAATCCTCTGAAGCAAAATTAACATTAAAATCTCCACCTAGAATCATAGGTATTTTGTCCAGCTCTACTCCAACTTCAGCAGCCCCCACTGGAGTATACGGCAGCAAGTGAAGGTGAATAAACTCTATTATTTTCAATCTTCTGATTTGGTGAAATATCGAGTGCTATAAGCATAATCCGCTGTCAGCTTTCTGCGCGACATTCAGGTGCACACATTTCTCCAACAGATGACAACCCAATTGAAAGCAATTCTAGTTGTTTCAAGTTCAGGTCCATATTGGGTGTCGTGATGTTTTTTGTTGAATACGAATTTCATTTCCAACGGATAGAGTCTTCAAGTCATTTTTAAACCATAATCTATCACATACACGACGCGTAAAACCGAATGGATTATTTATAAAATCACGGTGAAAATTCTTATGAGCAGTTTTAAACTCATTAAAGTCTGAATATTGTAATCGATCACCACTATGTACATCACAATCAGGAGGAGGATGAGTCGAAGTCGTTGCTAATAGTTCATTCTCTCGATTATTTACACTATCGTCCACACTGTCACGTAAGAGGTTAGCACGTGTTTGCCTCCGTTCCCTGCTATCTCGTTCAATTTCAGTTCTACTTTTTTTCCGTTTTCTATTCTGATCAATTCCTTCACTCGCCCGTTTTTTCTCCCGCCACGTTTTTGCCCTTTCTGCACCCGACTACGGCATATTTGCACAAAACTCTCGATTTAAGTAATGAAGACACGCACAAAAACAAAATACGTTGCTTATGATCACTGTGTTAGAAACCAACAGCTGTTTTCCGCGATCGCGACGCCGCCTGAACGCAGAGAATGACATGAAAGACAGGAAGTCTTCCGTCTCATTCTCGCACGATACACGAAGGCCTCTCACTCTCGCCCGATAGACGAGACGTAAGGTAGTCCGTCTCACTCTCGCTCGATTCCTGGAGGCCTCTCACTCTTACTTACTACGTTAGAGCGAGCGTCACCAAAAAGGTTGCCGATCGAGATTTCAAAACCCTCCCATAAGAAGTTTCACTTCAAAAAATCGATTGCACCGCGATTATGGATACTGTGAAGATAGCGGAGGTCAGCAGCCAGGGTTTGAATCGATTTAATAAGATCAACTTTCTCTCTACGTGCTAATCCATGATTTTCGTTATTTGTCTCCATTTTTGCCTGTCGGTAGATGCGTTTAGTCCTGATGAAATGTGGAACATTTTGACCAAATTCTACGTGTTCCTCGATCAATTGTTCCTGGTAATTAGAAGCACATGTGCCTTGGACCGACTGTCCAACCTCTTTCCGTTCAACTCCTCTCAAAAGACGCTGCACCTCACGATGATAATCGTTCCTAGTGTTACGAGTGTAATTAATGAATTTTAAACCATGCTTATCAGGTGGTTTATTGGCAACTCCAATGATTGTATTTTTGCACTTCTCCTTGTCTTTGCAGTATAAAGAGACTTTGCAAAAATACCCATCGGCGGGATCCACTTGTTCCAACCTAACATGTGAATTTTTCGCCAGAAATGCGCAAGGAAATATATTTTGTCCAAAATGCTTTGGAGAATACTGCGGCCCAAACCTCTTTCTTCAGCTTCTTGCTAGGACTTTTGGGCTTTCCTGCCGGCTTTATTTTATCCCAATCAGGGGTTTCCCAGAGAAAAGGAAATTCATCCTCTCGACGTGATGTGTCAAATTCATCAGAGTCGTGCCAATCGCTCTCATCTTCCATGTTTTGCCTCACAGATTCCTCACAGATATCTTCATTTTCATAGAGAAGAATTTGTGGTGCGTCACCTGTGTCCTGTCTCACGCGATTATTCAGCGTTTTGATTGACCACCTTCCACCCAAATCCTCATACATTTGTTTCCAGACATTGTGCGAAAATATTGGGATGTCATCGGTGGCGAAATACTCAATGTATTTTTCGAGGAGGGTAATACATTTCTCTCGCAAGACCGCTCGTGGACGCCCCGACATCTCTTAAACTGGAGAAGAATGGAACCAATTTTAAAAAATGGAAATATCTTGCAGATGAGTAGGTTCTAAAAAAAAACTCGAAAGAATGTGTGGCCTACAGAAAAGTTCTCACTTCATTTGTCACTAGGTGACTAATTATCGGAGATAAATCAATAATTGTCAGGATGTGACAAATTATGCTGCACCATGTTGATTGATTGATTTATCCTCAATAGTTACGTATTCATCTTGATAACAAGGGAGTTGAGGAGAAAATGTCAAAACTTTTCGTAGCTGCGGAAAATCCGCAATAAAAAATGTCTTTTGTCATCTTATAGAATGACTAATTATTGAGAGAAATCTGTATCTAGGAGGATATAAAACCTCGAGTTGTACCAAGTGAATTGATTAATTGTTCTGAACACTTACAAATTTATCTTGATAATGCGTGCATTGAGAAGGAAATGTCAAACTGTAGGAGTTTGCTGGTAGGGGTTTGCCAAATCACAACCCAGAGAAATAATTGTAATATTAAAAAATATATTTCCCTGAAAAAATATGTACAAAACTTTAGATATAATAGAGAACGTGGTAATTGTACTTTGCGCAAGGGGAACTTGGTTGGCTCGTGTCGTATTGATAACTGGCTCGTAATTTTTTGATGTACGGAATGTGACCTTGGTCAGGTGCGACATCACTAATCCGAATTGGGGTCTAGTATTCGACCAGGTCCGTACGGTTCGTGTGTAATGTAGCGGGACGCTACACATCTCCCCTGCTTAAGAACAGTGAGGTTTTTGTATCTCCTGGAACATAAATATTTGTAAACAACTGGTCCAAAAATTATAATAATGACCAACATTTTATATGCAAAGAAAAACGAGTAAATTGTTGGTGGGGGACTCAAGTAGCGTGCGCATCGAGGATCCTAACCCGTCGAACGGGGTTTGCCTTCCGGCTGGGGCCTGATTGCTCTGGATCCTGGTGTTGTCGGCGCGGACAGTTCTCTGGAGCCGCTGCTAGAGCCTCTTCTAGGTCCTCTGGTAGGACGAAAGCAGGCTTGAGGCGATCCAAAGAGATCGGGGTGTCTGCTAGGTAGGCTCCTCTGCCTCGAGCCTTGCAGTGCACGACGAAATGTTTTGGATGCTTGCTGACCACCCTAAAGGGGCCTGAATATGGTGCGGACTGAGGACCTGCGTTGATGTCCATCCTTATGAACACATGAGTGCAGTCAGCTAGACTTTTATGGACGAAAGTCGGCTTATTTCCATTCCATGTTGTTGGTTTTGGGGCTAGTGTGACGAAAAGCTTGCGTAGGTCTTTTAAAACATGCGGAACGTCCATCGGACGGGAAAAATATTTTGCCTGGGAGACGTACATTTTCTCGGTAAGTTAATTCTGCTGGGGTGCCCTGGATATCCGGCTTCCAGGCAGCTCGCAAACCTAGGAGTACCATGGGTAGCGCGTCGTACCAAGCATCACCGTGACAGCGTAAGGCTGCTTTCAGCTGACGGTGGAGGCGTTCAACAAGACCATTGGCTTGTGGATGGATCGGTGTAGTGAGCTTCCTTTGGATGCCCAGAAGCTCTGTGACCCGACGGTATGCCTCCGCGACGAATTGGCCACCTCTGTCTGTGGTGATTCTGAGGGGAACGCCGAACCGAGCTATCCAGTGATAGAGAAGTGCCCAGACCACCGTTCCGGTAGATATGTCTGCCAGCGGGATAGCCTCGGGGTACCTTGTGAACCTGTCCACGATGGTAAGGCAATCCTTGTGTCCCTTGGATAGCGGCAGCGAGATCAGATCAATATGTATGTGCTCGAAACCCTGTGATGGCAGAGCAAATTCCCCGAGTGGTGACGCAGTATTTCTGGAAACTTTGTTTCTCTGACATGCGACGCAGTGCCTGCTCCACTCCATGCAGTCTTTGTTTCTCTGACATGTGACGCAGTGCCTGCTCCACTCCATGCAGTCTTTGTTTCTCTGACATGCGACGCAGTGCCTGCTCCACTCCATGCAGTCTTTGTTTAGGCCTGGCCAGACGAAGCGATCTGCCACCAACTTGCGGGATGCTTTTCCTCCTGGATGAGCCAAGGAGTGTAATGATAGAAAGACGGAGGGCCCGAGGGACGTACGGGCGGATTGCTCCAGATGCGGAAACCTCGCAGACCAGCTCCACGGTTTCTCCAGGAAGTCTGAGGTGACGGAGTTGAAGTGCACCTGGTTGACGAAGGAGCTGTTGAAGTTTCTGGTCTTCAGCTTGGGCTTGCGTAAGCTGTTGGTTATTGATAGCTGCCGAAACCGCCTCCACCCGAGACAATGCGTCCGCTTCCACATTCTCTGCACCGGCTATGTGCTGTATATCCGTGGTGAACTGGCCTATGAAGTCTAATCTCCTGAACTGCCATGGGGAGGCCTCATCGGGCTTCTGCTTAAACGCATGCAGGAGGGGTTTGTGGTCAGTAAAAATTGTGACATGCTTACCCTCAAAGACGTGCTTGAAGTGGAGAACTGCCTCGTATACCGCCTGAAGCTCCCTATCGTACGCTGCGTGTTTGGTCTCATTTAGCGACGGCTTCTTAGTGAAGAATGCCAGTGGCTGTCAGGAGTTCTCGTGTCGCTGTTGCAGAACTGCACCGACGGCGTGGTCGGAGGGATCAATAAAAACTGCCCATGCGGCTTCGCTCGAAGGGTGGGCGAGCAAGGTGACGTCCGCCAGGGCTTGCTTGGCTGCTACGAAAGCTGCCTCCAGGGTTGGGGTCCAAATGACTGGATGATTGCCTTTTACTTGTGGTCCCTGGTTCAGGGCGTTTAAGGGTGCCAGGATCGCAGCTGCTCTTTGGATAAATTTTCTGTAAAAGTTGATTGTCCCTAGAAACCTACGGAGACCTATGACTGTCGTAGGTTTGGGGAAGTCCAGGATTGCCATGACCCGATCCTGCGGCGGCCTAATCCTTCGGCGTTGATAGTATGCCCAAGAAATATGACCTCCGGCTTTCCCAGCACCGTTTTTGCAATGTTGACCACTAGTCCAAACTCATCCAGCTTTTGAAACAGTGTCCGAAGATGATCTTGGTGCTCTTCAGGACTTTTGGAAGCGATGAGGATGTCGTCTATGTACGGGAAAGCGAAAGATCCCTGGTGACCTCATCAATCAACCGCTGGAAGGTCTGAGCTGCGTTTCTGAGTCCAAACGTCATGGAATGGGAACTCGAAAAGTCCAAACGGTGTGATGATTGCCGTTTTCTGGACGTCTTCTGGGGAGACTGGTACTTGATTAAAAGCTTTGACCAAATCGATAGTCGAGTAAATTTTTGTGCCAAACAGGTTTGCTGTGAAGTGGTCCAGATATCTGACCGGGTATTTGTCTGGGATAGTCCTGTCATTCAAGGCGCGGTAATCTCCACGTGGTCTCCATTCTCCGTTTTTCTTGGCGACCAAATGAAGAGGCGAGGACCATGGACTTTTACTGCGTCGAGCCACTCCACACGTCATCATGTTCGAAAATTCCGTCCTGGCTATGCCTAGCTTGTTTGGGGCTAGTCGTCTTGCTCGAGCTGATACTGGAGGGCCAGGAGTGGTTCGAATGAAGTACTGGATAGGGTGCCGTATCTCCCGGACAGATCCGACTGGCTTCATGAACCGAGGAAACTCTTGTAGCAGGCCCATGAATGGTGAAGTTTGTTTGACTACCTGGACCTTGACTGAAAAAGTTTCCAGATTGGCTAGGTGCCCCTGTGAAACTACACCTGTTAGGCTGTCTATGAGTTGGCCTTTGCAAAGATCTGGGAGGAACCCAAAATGATGCAGGAGGTCAACTCCAATGATGGGTTTGCTAACATCGGCATCCACAAAATTCCAAACTATATCCCGCCGCAATCCCAAGTTTAATGAGATTGGGACGAACCCGTAGGTATTGATTGCGGTGTTGTTGGCTGCTAAAAGCTGGAAACCTGTGCTTTCGAGCGGTTTGTTACCACGTCTACGGGGGAAGACGGAAACGTCCGAGCCGGTATCAACCAAGAATCGCACTCTAGATAGTCGGTCCGTGACAAAAAGGCGACGGGATTTGTGTAGAGAGTCGGTGTCCGTCGTTAGCGACTCTCGGAACCGTTTCCCTGGAATCTGCAACCTGGTTCGCATTTCAGAGCCTTGTTCCCAAATCTAAAATGGTACCAGCAGGTTTGAGAGTCTGGGTTCACACGAGATGCGGATCTTCCCCGAGGTCTATTGCGAGAACGGTTTCTACCAGTGTTGCTTTGTCTTTGAGAGCGGCTCGGTCGAAACTGTGCTTGCTGGAGCGCGGCGATCTGAGAAGACATCTTTGCTACCTGTGCGGTCAGCTGCGCGATTTCCGAGCTGTCTTGGCCTCTCGACAGTGCTACCACCGCGTTTGGTGCATAAATCTCCTGCAATTTGTCAGCCAGCTTGGCCAGTTCGTTTACTGCGGCTCCATCCTGGACAGGGAGGCATAGGCGTGTCTGCTCTGGTAAGTGCGACAACCAGCGTGCCTTCAAAACCTCTTCGTCCAGGTCTGGCACCAGGCCTCTCAGGTGCCGAAGGTACTGTGAAGGTGTTCGGTCACCGATGGTCTCTCTGTCTAAAAGCTGTAGGAGTCTAGCTTCCCTAGATTTATAAAAAACAGCGATTAGGGCCTTTTTCAGCTCTTGGTAGGGGTTATTGATAGGCGTGTGGAGGATTAGATCCTCAATGTTTGCTGCTACCTGGGTGTCTAGAAGAGGAATAGTGCGGTAATACTTATCGATTTCCTCCACGACATCATTGTTGCGAAACTGCGCCTCCAATTGAGAAAACCATAGTGCCGGTCGTTCCTGGTTGAATGGGGGTGCTGTTATGTCTCGCCTGTTTGCCATGTCCTTGTCTTGCGTGTTATGTATAGTGAGCCTTGGGGTAAGTATTCCCGGTAATACTGGGTTTTCCGGCTTGCTCATTTGTTACTGACTACTTAAAATTCACTGCTGCTGAAAACAACTTATAAATTTTGGCGCGGCACAACGTCCAATAATTCACAAAAAGGGGGTGCCCTGCAATGCGCCAAAAATTTAAGCCGTCCCACAGTTTTAAATTTTCATTTTAATGATGATTTTCCGTTAAAAACTGTTGAATTGTAGTCCTGTTATCTTTTTATTTTTCGAGCAGGGGAAGTATTGGCCGCGCGGGGGGAACTATTGTCCGTATTAGCCAGGCGGGAAAACAATTGACCACGCGAAGCTGACGGTTACTGTGCGGCGGCTGACAATACTTTTGCCGGCGTGCCGAACACTTTAGTCTCCCGTCGCCATGCAACTATTGTCCGCGGAGGGAAAGAACGTTATCTATTTCACTCCTTTATTGTTTCATTTTAAAGTATTGAATCACTAACCTGGCGATATTTTCCTGCGTTAGTTGATGGTTTTTTTATTCGGATCTGTACATTTAGCCCTGGGATTCAGTCGGAAAATTTTTCAACGCGCACGTGCTTCTTTCACCTTCTGATTTTTAGAATTATTTAATTCAGATCACGTCGGGGTCACCAATGTAGGAGTTTGCTGGTAGGGGTTTGCCAAATCACTACCCAGAGAAATCATTGTAATATTAACAATTATATTTCCCTGAAGAAATATGTACAAAACTTCAGATATAATAGAGAACGTGGTAATTGTACTTTGCGCAAGGAGCACTTGGTTGGCTCGTGTCGTATTGATAACTGCCTCGTAATTTTTTGATGTACGGAATGTGACCTTGGTCAGGTGCGACATCACTAATCCGAATTGGGGTCTAGTATTCTACAAAACGCGATGCTACAAAACGACCCTTTTCATAGCCAAAGAAATTAGCAAAAAAAATAGTCTCTCGACATTTATGCCAAACATCACTCATTATGACTATAATTTCATTATTATCCAGATGTGAGAAATTGATTTAGAAATACTTCGCTACTAACCTATGTAATTCAGATAATTTGACATTATTATTCCCTTCCAATTTAAAACATTGAAGTTAAAAAGGTTAATGATTCTCATGGGTTTTCCGAGAATCAATTCCTCAGCGTTCGTTGTGCTGCGGATGAATCAATCTAGCCTAAAAAATAGAACAGGTATAAATATTTCATATACAGATGAAGAACATAGAGATTAGAATTGACTATATTGTTAATTTCTATATTAATTTCATTATTTTGAATTATAGTAACTAGTTCCAACAATGCGACACACGTTTGGATATTTCCATTATTATTAAAAAATGAGAAACCATACAAATATGGTTAAATTGATACATAAGTGGCATACATTAGTTCTGTTTACCTGAACATATGACGTTATAAAAGGATTGTGGGCTTCAAGTTAAATTGTTAAAATTTTAGTACGCAAGATTTTGGCTTAATTTAAAATTTGGCGAACACCGAAAAACGCGTTGGGATATTATTGAATTCAGCCACCATCGGCTAAACTGGATATTTTCTTTCACGATTTCCTCCGAGGGGCGACCAACTCGTGAAGTCATGGTGTCACTGGGGGCTGAAATCAGTCAAGAAGTCATTGAAATCATTGAAGTCAATTTGAAATCAAATGAAATCATGAAGTCAAATTTATGTGTTTAAATCCGGCGCTTGTGCCATCTACTGAGAGAAAATTTTTATGTATTTGTTTCCTTGGAGTCCCCGAAGTCTATACGATACTTTGTGATGGTCGGGTGTTGACTAGTTGTATCCCACTCATAAACAACATGCGCATTAATCGGTTATAAACTGTGATCGACTCTGCTGTTTGTTTTCCTCGAATCTCAGTCGTTCTATTGAGGTTATATCATTGGGTTTTATTCTCATGTCTTGTTTTAATAGCTCAAGAAGTTAATTCATAGAAGTGCATAAACTATTATTTTTACTGAATCTATAGATGAATAATGAGGACAATTATTCAACTGTGTCATTACTACCCTTGAAGCCTGGATAGTGTTATTGAGATTATATTGTTCAGTGTCGTGTCGCTCTTAGCTTAACAAGCTAGTTGGGAAAAAACATTTTTTTTCATTAAATCGTCCTATTTTTATTGATTACCGATCAGTATCAGTAAAATTTCATGTATTTTAGTGCAATGTACCAGGTTCTTTTTTTTAATATATTTTATTATCATATGTACCGGGGATAAAGTGCTAAATTCTATGAATTACAATTGACGTAGTTTAATTGATCATTTCTTTTTCAGTTGATAAAAAAAAGTTGATAAAAATGGGAGAGGATGAAAGTGTTTCATTCTGGAGCACACTGGAGAGGGCAAGACAAGGATTTAAATTACCAGATTATGTCAAAAATATTTTGAGTTTAAATCACTTGGACAATCCCATCTCATTCCAAAAAATTGATGAAAAAACCATCGATCAGTTGGAAACGTTTGCTGCAGAGACAATGGGAGACTTTTTGGGGGAGACTGAAGACTTGAAACTTTTTTATGGCAATTATTTCAAAACACCAGATAAATTCAAATTCTTAATTGGTGATTGTCACCTTATCACCGATTTTGTAGGATTTTTGTCAAGTCCAAAGATTTGGATTTCTGGAAATCCACCTCAGTTATCCCACATACTCCTCTCAAACCAGTCAAGGCCTCCAAACAGAACCTAGTTGCACCTCAGACGCTCGTGCGTGGGCCTAATATAAATTTGGAACGAGATGAAATTTTGAAGGAGTTGAAGAATACGTTGGAGTCAATAGTTAAGAAACAAACTGCCCACAAGGATAAAGAAAATGAGGTTGATGTTATTGAGGATGATGCTGATGCCAGTGGTATCAAGGTCGAGTTTCAATTGACTTGTTTAATGTGACAGTTTGTGTCAAGGAGCGCTACGAAGGGGGTGAATTACCTGTTTCATACACATACAGTGCGAACATAGAGTGTCATATCTGTAAAAAAGTGCTCGCATTCTCCAAAGTACCTGCTGAAAATGGGAAAAAACCGAAATGGGTGTTGACTAATTATTTTCGCCATCTGAAATCGAAGCATGGGATATCTGATGATGCTGCATCACCAAAAAAGACCAAACCAGGACGAAAAAGGAAAACTTTGTCTGTCCTGGACCTGATGAGTTCGTCAACGAAAATACAAAAAGGAGATGAGTTGAAAGCTATGTCCCCAAGTACGAGTAACCCTCAGAATCCTTCGACTTCTTCCTTCTCATCTCAAGAGATTAATTCTTCAAAACAGTTGCTGGACCAAGAAGTTAATTCAAGACAAATGTGCCCACTGAAACCTATCATTTCAGGTATTTTTACTAATCATTGTTTTGTTAATAGTAGTAAAACAAGCAGGCGGTCCTCGGCTCCCCCCATTCGACTGTGTCAAATATGTCCCCGTTTTTTTTATTTCCCCCAATTTCATTGGTGGTAAGCTTCCGAATGGTCCAATTGCACGCAAAATAAAAATGTTCCAGTATTGAAAAAGCTTTTTCCAGGCGAACGGAATCAAAAACAGGAATAGCTCATATTACCCAAAGTAATTGACTCAATGTTATTTGAACAGTTCATAGATAACGTTAAAGCTCACATTTTGGACAAAAAAAGGGGATGAATACTTATCGAGAAATGAAGTAACGAAACAACGGTAAAAATGAAAAAATTGAAATCTAGAAAATTAATGATGCGATTGAATCGCTATTCAATAGGGTTCTTCACCATAATAAAATAAACCTCCGTTCCAAATTTCAAGTTTTTATCCCAATTTTTGCGGTCGCTAGAGTGCGAACAAAAACAGAAAGTGAAACGAAAGTCAAAATTTATAAAACAGGAATATCTTCTATTATCCCACCTAATTGACTCAATGCTTTTCAACAATATCATAGATCTCGTTAAGGCACACATGTTGAAAAAAAAAAACAAAAAAATCGATTGAATAGATATCGAGAAATAAAATAAAAACCGTGAAAACGAAAAAATCGATATCTAGAAAACTATTGATTCGATCAAATCACCATTCAACAGAGTTCTTCACCACAACAAAAGGAACCTTTGTTCCAAATTTCAAGTTCTTATCTCAATTTATACGTTAGCGTGCGTACAAAGACAAGAAGTAAAATCAAAAGCAAAAGTTAAAAAATAGGAATATCTCATTGTACACAAACTAATTGACTCAATATTTTGCAACCATATTATAGATCTCGTTAAGACACACATTTTGAAAAAAAAAAACAAAATCGGTTGAATAATTATCGAGAAATAAAACAAAAACCGTGGAAACGAAAAAATTAAAATCTGGAAAACTAATCATAGAATCAAATCGCTGTGTAACAGGGTTCTTCACTACAACAAAAGAAATCTTTGTTTCAAATTTTAAGTTTTTATATCAATTTTTGGGGACGCTAGAGTGCGTACAAAGGCCGAAAGCAGAAAAAACAGAAAAATTGAAATATCTCCAATTTCTTGGGAGGAACCTACTAGATGGTCTTCCACCATTCCCTAGATCTATTTGAGATGCACATTTTGAAAAAAAAATTAAAAAATATTCATTATTTTCTGAGATATGAACCATCGGAGGAAAAAACGAAAAAGCGATTTCTAAGAAATTTATGGGCCGATTTCAATGAACTTGCGCTCACAGGTAGATGCATTCAATACCAATAACTGACAATTTTTCCCGATTTTATTCTCGAAATTTCGTCCTTTTTATGTTAAATTTTGGAAGTGAAGATTTTTGAAAAAAATTGATACATACAGACAGTATGCTCAAACTTCGGACTTTTACGTTTCAAACCATTATATATCGTTTACAAGCATAATTAGCAAAAGTCAAAATTGACCGATTACAATGCTTCCATTCGGAAGCAAAAAGAAGATAATATTTTAATCCCACAACCTATGAGTTCGCATGGGTACATCGACATTGGTCAATATCGACGGGGCTTTGGTGTAGTGGGTAGAGTGTCTGCCTACTATTCTAAAGGTCCCGCGTTCGCTTCCCGCTCACTGCAAATATTTTTTCTGAAAAATATTTTCTCACGGACACCGACCGATAGCAGGAACATTCCGTGTGTGCTATCGGCGGTATCCATGAAGTGAGACCGTGAGCCGGGACCGAACGCGACCCGCCGCGCGGGGGGGAGGGAGGGTTCCATCGTAGACGCCCGCCATCGTATCACAGGGGTTTCTGGAGGTTTACCCTGTGATTAGAAATACAATGAGCTGAAATGGCGAAGTCTGCCCCAGCCGCAATGGGTGGGTACTCTGATCCGTAGTATTGCCCATGAAGTAATGCCTACCAGCGGTTACGTGGGTGAATACGAATAGAGAAAGAGTAGAAAAAAAAAAACATTGGACAATATCGAAAGACGATGTCTCCGCCATTGATGACTGATTGTGGCAATTTGAAAGTACCTCAAGATATTTACCACGAGGTAAAAAGTTATATTCAAGAGTTATTTGTATTTTTACATTGTGACTTTTGCCAAAAAATCCTCCTCATAGATGGAACGGATGTCTAAATGTAATTTACGAGAAGTAATAAATAGATGAGTTTATAATTATTATGTATTATTTTCAATTATAATTATAGCTTATTCATTAATTTGTTCTTTGCGATTTTAGTGATTTAATTTTTTTTGAAATCATTGAATTCAGTGATTTCATTTTTTTTTAAATCATTGATTTCATTGTGTTGAAATCATTGAAATCGCTTGAAGTCATGAAATTATCTGAAATCATGTGAAATCATTGACTTCGGGACTTCACTGAAATCATTGAAATCAATGTGAAAATCAGTGAAGTTTGACTTCATTTTGCAGTCATGGTGTCACTCGAAAGTCGAGTTGTTAACCCCTCGATTTCCTCCCCAATCAAGAATGGAAGTTAGTCTGAATCTCAGATAAATAAATCCAATCGATCAACGGAAAATTAAATGATAATGGTACAGTTCCTTTACCGACCTTACCACCTGAGCTTTAGAACTGAAAATATTGATTTTTATTGATTTCTTGGAATTCCGAGATATCCGAAGATAATAAAAATATCTTTACAATTAAATTGCCAATTCATAAGCCACTCTCGGAGTGGAGTCTCGTCCAAGACGTGATCCGAGAGTGCTCTCAGCAATGGTTAAAAATCTGTCCAATTTCCCCCTCTACTGACAGAGGGTCCCGATATCACATCCTCAGCATACTCAGAGTCCCTCCGGTTAATAAAAAATATTTTTAAAACTAATTTCCAATTGATAAGCCACTCTCGGATTGCAGTCGCGTCCAAGACTTGATCCGAGAGTGCTCTCGGCAATGTTTAAAGACCTGTCAAATTCCCCCCACTACTGACTGAGGGTCCCCATATCACCTTCACTGTTTTGAGAGTCGCTCCAATTAATCAAAATATTAATACAATTAAATTGCCAATTGATAAGCCACTCTCGGTTTGGGACTCTCGTCCAATACTTGATCCGAGACTGTTCTCAGCAAAGTTTAAATTAATATCAAAAACCCCCCTCTACTGACAGGTGGTTACCATATCACCCCCACCATTCTCACAGTCCCATCAATTAGTAGCAAATATTACTAAATTACTCTTCCAATTGATAAGACACTCTCGGATTGCAGTCTCGTCCAAGACTTGATCCGAGAGTGCTCTCACCAATGTTTAGAGACCTGTCAAATTCCCCCCCCCCCTTCTGGCAGAGGGTCCCCATATCACCCTCACCCTACTCCAATTAGTAAAAATATTTTGTTAATTAATTTGCTGATTCATAAGTGACTCGGATTGGAGTCTTGTTCGAGAGTTGGTCCGAGAGTGCTAACTGCAATGTTTAAATTACATTCAAATACCATAATGCACCCCCCATCCGTACCCATCGTTAATTAAACATTACTGAATATTAAATTTATTAATTAGTACTCAATACTCGGATGTACTGTCGGTCGAGTGTTAGTTCGGAAGTGGGGCGCCCTAACCTCCGAAAATCCGAGAGTCGTTTCAGTGTCCATTCCGAGCGTTAGCAGTCTCGGACGAATCTACCAGGGAACCGTATAAACAATTGCAACTGTTAATAGCATTGCATATATCCTCCACGCATGTCATCCAAAATGCAATCCGCTCGATTTTCCACAGAAAGGCGTCGATTTTGACTGTCATGACAGCGCTGTGTTCATTCGTTCACTCACTACAGACATAATGATTGAGACGGTCATACCTCCTTAATTATGCAAATTTGCGAAAAATGTCATTCTACATAAAATACACATTTTTATATGGGGAACAACTTTTCTCATATAAATTTTGCGTTAACTCTAATAGTTTATGCAATAGAACGTGATAAACAATTAAAATTGTTAATAACAATGCACATACTACGCGAATTTCATCCAAAATCTAATCCCCTCTAAGTTACATGAAAATGCTTCGATTCCAACATTGACGGTCTCGATAGCTTCATTCGTTCGTGAGAAACCTAGGCTTCAAATTTCGGAAACACACATGCATACAGACATATACACACACATACACGCACACACAGACATCGATTCAAAATTTGTTGGGCATCATTTTGGTATACTTAAAATCCCAGTCACAGGATGAAAGGAAAAATATGGGTTTCGGGGTCATTACAATAACTTCCCCAATAATCGGGAAGTTAATTAGAAAATTGATAATTTATAATGTCAAATTCACAATTAGAACTTGGGAATTGCGATGATTTGACAATTAAGAATTGACAACTAAAAATTGAAGATTGAAAATTGTCTCTCAGCACTTGGAAATTAAGAGTTATGCAAACGAACCACTAGGAATTGAAAATTGGAAATTGAAAATCGACATCTGATCATTGACAGTTCGAAACCAACGATTAAAAATTCGTCTCGTAAGAAATATTCAGCCCTGGAAGATCGAGATCGAGATCGAAAAACATGCTGGTACATTTATTGATGTTCAGATTAAGACTAGTCGCTAAGCACCAATTATGCAGCTCATTCCGGTCTGATTGCAATATACGGCGATCCTCTTCTCTTGCAATTTCCCAATAGATTTTTTAATCATCAGCATACATGGAAAGTATGGGTCCTAGTTGTGACCCTTGCGGCACACCAGATGTGACCTCAAACTCTTCAGAGACATAATCATTTACCCTAACTTGATGTCTTCTATCAGACAAATATGATTCTTCTGAAGGTCCACCTATTTTTTCCAAGTTTCCTCACAGTCAGAAAGGCCACCATCTCCCCAGATAACAATTCAAATTGGTAATGAATTATTCATGAATTGCTAATTAACTTTTGTACACTTCTAGGTGGTGACGAAACTCCAGAGAGCCCTCTCTGAAGGTCCACCTATTTTTTCCAAGTGTTGTCACATGCAGAACGACCACCATCACCTCAGATGAGAATGGCAATTGTTAATTAATTAATCATGATTTATTAATTAATTCGCGTGCAATTTCGAAGTTGTGACAGAACTCCAGAGTGGCCTGTTGAATGACCGCCCATTTTTCCCAAGTTTCGTTACATTCAGAAAGGCCACCGTCATTTCAGATGATGATCAAAATTGTTAATTAATTAATCATCATTTTCTAATTAACTTTCGTGCACTTGTAGGTGGTGACAAAACTTTAGAGAGCTCTTCTGAAGGTCCGCCTATTTTGTCCAAGTTTTGTTACATTCAAAAAGGCCACCATCACCTCAGATCACCATAATAATTGTTGATTAATTAATTATGGTTTGTTAACCAACTTTTGTGTACTTCTACGTCGTGACAAAACTCCAGAGTCCCCTTTCTGAAGGCCCGCCTATTCTTTCCAAGTTTTGTGACATTCAGAAATGCTACCATCACCTCAGATTACAATTAAAATTGTTAATTAACTAATCCTGATTTCCTCTCCTCCTTCCACGCGTCGATTCCATTGAATCTCTACAAATGGTCCAACGTTATCTCGGATTTGAATGCGAATATGGTATTTATTGTTTACCGCATCAAACTCAAAATTTGGAGTTGATTTTGACAGCTAACCTCTGTCGCTCGAGCGCATTTTCGGATTTCCGCCTATCTCACTTGGCTTTATCCTCACTCCTCGTTAAGCATAGACTCCTGAACTGTAGAACCCATCAGTAAATATTGCACTTGACCATAGTTAACAAGTTTTTTTAGCGTTAATAATATTTTACCATTGTGTACCATTGAATTCCCCACACAACTAATTTTTTTCAGATTTTTTGCATCAATCCCCCCCCCCCCCCCCCCCTAACTATTGGTCATTTTTTCATAAATTGGTTTCGCCAAAATTACGCATACCAAAAATTTATAAATAACGTACCATTGTTTACCATTGAAAAAACAAGGGATACCAATATGATTGTTTTAATTATGTTCCAACCCCCCCGTTAACTATGGTGAAGTATTACCGACTGCGTGATAATGTAGGAACTTCGCAATGCGAAGTGATTGACAGGGTTGCCAACACAACGCGAAACATGTCACACATAATCATAATGATATCGCGAAAATCCAGAAAATTGAGCATTGTCCGTTGCTATGGAACCGGATTTTGCACTAGTTGACAATAAAAAAACAAATTGAAGGTGACATTGGACAGCTAATGGATACATTATATAATAGGCATAATTTTCGCCTAGGAGTTTCGTTGAATTTTATATGATTTTCTATAATTTGGCGGGAGTGGAGGGGGTAAGTTCTGAGGCGTAAAGATACTCATAGCGTAGGCGGGCCGACTGGAGGGGAGAGAGAGAGACGGACATTCAAAAGAAACATGGACTTGCCCCGATACGCTCTCGCGCATCTTGATTCGATTTTTCTGTGTATTATCGATCATTACAATACAGAATTTTTCATCATTTGAAACCACGACATTGATCAAACTTAATCCAAGCGTTTTCGATACTAACTTTTGTTCCTTTGGGTGCTTCGGTGATGTATGTGAATGAATTCATTGTTTGTTTTTTCTCACTAAAACAAGACTAAATCAAAGTTATGTACCAAACTAGTCTAAGATCGGGTTTCAAATGGTAGCGTGCGCTATGAATAATCATAAGCCAATAATGGATATGTATGCTGCTTGAAATGATGATTACGAACTGGACAAATGTATCCATAAATATCGACAAATTGAGGGGTGCTTATGTGAATCTTTCAGATTCTCTTATATAAAGTGGAATCACATGCATATTTTTTTTCACTCATAGGATAATACGAGTATTAGTTTCCCTCATTGGATAATGGTGTCTATTTCAGAAGACATTTGCTTATGTCGGTAAATGACTGCAACAACAATTGAACGTATCACGGAAAAGTCCCTCATTTGTAACAGCCATTCAGTAAATCACTTGGATTTTATATTGCTAACGGCGTAAGTGCATATCCTTGTAGGAAATTTTCCAAAATTTAGTACAAGTAATAATCGAGTTACGGGGATTATAGAAATTGATTTCCCATCGTCAATGAAGGATTTGTCATATTGATCATATTCTTGGTGTAAATATTTGTTGAGCTATTAGACGCATCTTTTGCTTCGAAGTGAATACGTTGACTTATTTATCCAAAAACATAATCATGAAGGAAAATTTCCGTAATTATATCACTAACCCATCATTTGATTTTATCAGTACACCACTTTTGGTGAGAGAACGTTCAAATTCTTTTATGAAGTATAGACAACGTATTCAAAAGTAACAGAAACATGATACTGAGATATAATATATCTGACTGGAAAAATCCCATGTTTTCATAAATCATATAAAATATGGGAGGCATAGATTATAATTTTAATTGAAAAGGGAATGGAATTATACGCAATGGTGTATTTATCCTAAGAATTTAAGTGATGGAACTATATGAAAACAGTATAATCTTAACAGTCCCAGTTATGCCTAAGCAGCCACAGAATTTTGCGCTAATTCTGAACATAGTTAAAAGAATAAAGTCCTGAAGGTTACAAAGATTAGCGATACTTCGGTAGAATATTCTAAAATATGTTCTAAACAAAATTATTAGTATTAACAAGCATTAGCATTATAAACAAAAATTTTCATTGTGTTTTCTTTAAATTTTGATGTTTGATACAAAGTACCCCTTTCGTACTTTTTTTTATCTGCTTTCTAAGTAGGAAACTATCTCACGTCATAACAATGCCTTATTATTGTACGGAAATAAAATGCATTTTTGTGAATAATTTGTACGTTGTTACCCTTACAGTACATAGATGGTGACGGATCTTATGAACTTCCTGTACGGATGACGGTATACTTGTCATAAAAATGCTATTTTCTTTGATAAATAAGAAGTGAACTGTTGCTTAGACAATTCAAGATTATCGTAACAATTGTCCATAGATTTTTAATTTCATGTATATCAACTTGAATCAATTCTTTGATGCCTCAAAGTAACTGTAGAGTTATTGCTAATTGTTGAAATGATTGTCGTGAAAGAATGAATTCTTCATGAACTCTTCATCAATACTGTTCGATTTGACGTGAAAATTTCTTGTATATCGATTGTAGCTAAATATGCTAGACAGAATATACAAATATCCACTTCGAGGTGATAGTTTTCAACTTATAGTAGTCACACTAGACCTCTACACTCGTCAATTTTGTTTAAATGGATAGGTTTTCTTGAAGGATTGACCAACAATCCATGTGAAAATGTAGATACTCGAAGCGAGTAATTGCATTAACACTGAAAGAAAATAATACAGTACAGGTAAGTAATGGCGAGAGATTGCGATGGCACCGGTTGTGTTACTCTAGCCGGCGCATGATTATTCGTAGTTTTCGATGCAATAATATGTGAGGATTCATCATTTCTCTTGAATTTGTAAGTTTCTTCTCAATAATCATCCATTGTCTCACCGTGAACAAACGTTGATGTCCGCGAAAATGTTTACATATTTGGTAGTAGTATATACATGTTTCCTGCGAACACAGTCTAGTACGGCTTATTTGGCAAAATTGAATTTTTGTCTCAGTGTGTTTCCTTTTGGAAACGCCCAGGATCTTCCTCACATTTTCGCGCATTTTTTTTCCTTTTTTTTGTGCATGGGATACGACGTAGACTTTACCTCCATGTGGTGCCTCCTGCGTTCACTAAAAAAGTCTGAAGCTTCTTTTAGCTACAAAATGCTTTTCATGATATTTTTTGTATAACAAATAAGATGAAATTGAATATGCGTAGGGTATATATATATTTACCAAACTTGTTAATTTCCATTCGTAATTGATTATAACGCTGTATCGCCTAAACGGTTGAATCTCATAATTGATTGCTATTCCGCCATGGCGGAGTCCCTAGCGGCTTCAGTTACTACGCTGAGAACTCAGGTTCGATTCCGGGTACCGTGCTTTTTTTGCTTCCGCATGGAAGCATTGCAATCGGTCAATTTTCACATTCGCTAATTATGCTTGTAAACGATATATAATGGTTGGAAACGTAAAAATACGAAGTTTGAGGATAGTGTCTGTATGTATCAATTTTTTTCAAAAATCTCCACTTACAAAATTTAACATAAAACGGACTAAATTTTAAGAATAAACTCTGCAAAAAATACCAATTATTGGTATTGAGTACATATAGCTGTGGGCGCAATTCCAGTGAAATCTGTCGGTAAGTTCCTTACAAATCGACTTTTTTTGTTTTTCCTTCGATCGCTCATATCCCAGACTAATGGATATTTTTTAGTTTCTTTTTTATCAAAATCTGCATCTCAATCAGATCCAGAGAATGGTGGAAAAACATCTTGTAGGTTGCTCATAAAAAATTGGAGATATATCATTTTTTCTGTTTTTCACAGTTTCCTTTGCTTTTTGTGTTTGTTCGCACTCTAGCGTCCCCAAAAATTGAGATAAAAGCTTGAAATTTGGAACAGAGGTTCCTTTTGATACGGTGAAAAACCCTATTGAATGGCGATGCAATCCCATAATGAATTTTCTAGATTTCAATTTTTTCATTTTTCCGGTTTTTTCATTACTTCATTTCTCGAAACGTATTTATCCGATTTTTTTCCAGAATATGAGCCTTAACGAGATCTATGAACTAGTTGAACACCATTGAGATAATTACTTCGGGTAATATGATAGATTCCTCTTTTTGCTTCCGTTCGCCTGGAAAAAGCTTTTTCAATACTGGAACATTTTCATTTTGTGTGCAATCAGACCATTCGGAAGCTTACCACCAATGAAATTGGGGAAAATAAAAAAAACGGTGACATATTTGACACATTCGAAGGGGGGGACCCGAGGACTGCCTGCTTGTTCTTTTTTTTTTAGAAATGTTAAGTGCCCGCTTTTGCAGAAGTTATTGTCATGACCCCGAAATCGATTTTTTTCCGTCATTTGACTAGAATTTTAAAGATACCAAATAATTTCCGAAATTTTTAGGATTTACAAAATTTACAAAATTTTCACATTTTTTAAAATGATTGAAGTTTTTAATAATTTTCAATGATTTTAAATTTATCGAAGATTTCATGACCTTTTTCATTTTCAAAAATTTTAAAAATTTTGAAATTGCCAAAAATTTTGAAATTTTGATTAATTTTATAACTTACTTTTTTTTACAAATTCAAAAAAAGTTGAAGTTCTACAAATTTTCAAAACTTGTTAGCAATTGTAATGGTTTATACGGTTCCACGAGGTAAAATATTAAAGTTATAGCGAAACTTCCCGAAAGAGAATTATTCCGGATATGAAAATACACCTTTTATGTGTAACCACTTTTTTCCATAATTTGCGTAATTAAGGAGATATGATTGTCGTCTGAAGAATTTGAAATATGGGAAGAATGCATATCACCAGGGTTGGTCTTTATATAAAAATGCATATTCAGTATGACTTTTTTCAATATAGGTTAGACCATATCGCGGGTTAAACTAGAATATACTTGGCGAATGAATATGTCGACAATGGCGGGAAGGATGTCACAGAGCGGGCTAATTAAGATAGTACAAAGGTACAGAGGGTCACTAGGCGGATGAATTCCAGTTGAATGTTTTGATGGGGCCTAAAAATGAAACTAAGCGATCGCGTGGAGTAATGATTAGTAACAAGTTCAATTATTGATATGACTGTTGCGTTTGCTCATCAACAGGTTCTTATGCTCTGCTACAATACCAAATGGGGAAGTTTTTGTTTGTGCCCCGTATGGGGCACACATATTGGCACACCACTATTTTTTTTTGAAGTAAAACTTCTTGTTTTGTCTTATGCGACGACCTTGAATCATTGGAAAAGCGGGGCCGCCTTGTATAAAGTATTGGTATTAGCGAAAAAAGGATAATGCTTTCCCATAACTCAGCTCAACCATATCAACAAAATGGCTTCATTTTTCGTTAAATATATTTGGAACATCATAGTGCACTTGATTTTAAAATAACCAACTATATTTCACTTAGTGTTGCGTCCGTGTGCAAAATAACAATGTTGGCTTCATCCGTGAAACCAAACATGTCAAAAAGTACGTAAAACGGTTTCGCGCATACACATGGCGCCTTTTTTTAAAATTTTTGATAATTTTTGTTAATATATTCTGCAGGAGTGAGATGGGCAGTTTTGAGCAGTGTGCTGTCTAACACCGAGAACTTTTCAATTGCACTTTTCGAAATTTCTACCGACCAGGCTACGGACTAAACAACAGTCATTTATTTTAATGTAAACATCATACATGAACAAAAGGAATCAACAATTACGTGAATTCGTCTGTGCAGTTATTTATCTAGTATGCCAAGGGATACAAACATTTGAAACTGGGAACGAAACAATTCTGAATATACCAACAAATTCGGCACAATAAAGCTTTACAGTTTTCGAATCATCTGAGGCTTTGTGGATCCGTTTCAGAAGATAGCGTTTGCGAAAATCCAGTCGAGGTATGAGGTGACACGAGTGTAGATACCCGGGTAAGCTGGTTCGCCGCATCGTATTCCCCATGAGACTATTCCGATATTTACCCATCTGCCATTAGCCAGCTGATGTACAAGAGGACCACCAGAATCACCCTGAAATACATAGATACATTATTACGAAGATTTTTAGTAAAATAAAAGGATGTGTGGACCTAAGGGTGTACTGGCAACGGTACAGATATAGTGAATTCTGGACAATGGTCAAACAACAGTTAGGGATTGAAATTGGCGAATGCACAAACTCCTACCCCCCCCCCCCCCCCCCCCCAGGCCGTCGTTCTTGCGATAAGACCGGACCACGACACTTGTTGTTGTTACATAGGTGTTCGGCGCTTTCCGGTATACAATCGGGACAAGGCCAAAAATTAGGTTGGTTGCTGTGAACTGTGAGGGGCAGAGGGGAAAGGGATTGACATCCCGGTATTGCGTAGGTATGTCAATCACAATAAATCACCAGTTATGTCATTATTCCAATGAAGCCTCATTTTACCGGGTGTCCAAATTCAAATTATGACGCGGTATCTCACGAAATGCCATAGATAAGCAAAAGTGTGCCCAATGCTTGTTTATACTGTTCCACCGGGTAAAATATTAAAGTTATCGACTTTATTGCGGCCGCACTCCTATTGGCATCTCACTCCCACTCTATAAAGCCCGTAAGTCTGACCATGCATCTACTCAAATATTCATCATTATCTGCTTCATTAATGACTCGATTTAAATTTCTCAAATCTGCAAGTTTCCAATATGACACTACTAATGAACCGGGGTATATTGGAAAAGAATGAATTTAGTATGCTGTGCTGAAATACCAAATCGGGAAGTTTTGTTTGTGCTTCGTATGGGTCATACACATTTGCACACCACTGGTTGATTAATTTAGTCCGTATTCTCAACCATTCTCACGATGCTGCGATGTAAACAATCAGAAAAAAATCAAAAACGTTTGAAAAAAATGGGCCAAGTCCATGTTTTGAAGTGGTATAGAGCCCACTAGATAAGACCACTGAAATGGCAATATTCATTGCCATCTGGCTTTGGCATTACATATTGAAAAAAACAATTTTGAAGTGAAACTTCTTATGGGAGGGTTTTGAAATCTCGATCGGCAACCTTTTTGGTGACGCTCGCTCTAACGTAGTAAGTAAGAGTGAGAGGCCTCCGGGAATCGGGCGAGAGTGAGAGGCCTTCGTGTATCGTGCGAGAATGAGACGGAAGACTTTCTGTCTTTCATGTCATTCTCTGCGTTCAGGCGGCGTCGCGATCGCGGAAAACAGCTGTTGGTTTCTAACACAGTGATCATAAGCACCGTATTTTGTTTGTGTGCGTGTCTTCATTACTTAAATCGAGAGTTTTGTGCAAATATGCCGAAGTCGGGTGCAGAAAGGGCAAAAACGTGGCGGGAGAAAAAACGGGCGAGTGAAGGAATTGATCAGAATAGAAAACGGAAAAAAAGTAGAACTGAAATTGAACGAGATAGCAGGGAACGGAGGCAAACACGTGCTAACCTCTTACGTGACAGTGTGGACGATAGTGTAAATAATCGAGAGAATGAACTATTAGCAACGACTTCGACTCATCCTCCTCCTGATTGTGATGTACATAGTGGTGATCGATTACAATATTCAGACTTTAATGAGTTTAAAACTGCACATAAGAATGTTCACCGTGATTTTATAAATAATCCATTCGGTTTTACGTGTCGTGTATGTGATAGATTATGGTTTACAAATGACTTGAAGACTCTATCCGTTGAAAATGAAATTCGTATTCAACAAAAATTTCCAGAATTCAGAAGTAATAGCGAGCTGGCATGCACCAGCTGTCGCCAGGCTTTGAGGAGAGACAAAATTCCAACATTGTCGAAATTGAATGGCTTTGTATATCCCCCGATCCCTGCACATCTTCCGAAGTTACATTTAGTGTCCGAGAGACTCATTTCTCCTAGAATTCCATTTATGCAAATTCGCAGATTGCGTCATGTGCATGGACAATTTGGAATTTTGGGGCAGGTGATCAATGTTTCAGTGGATGTCAATACAATGGTCAATCACTTGCCCAGGAACATTGACGACGATCACTGTGTGTACGTTCATATCAAGAGAAAAAAAATTCATCGATCAAGCTACTTGACAGGTTTAATAAACAAGAGAAAGATTACAATATAGCTAAGATGCTTAGTACCGAGTCCATTGTATCAACTGTACGACATCAAAGTTGATGAATCTGTCTTTAATGAGGATTGTGTCGTTCATCAGATACCTATAGATGAACTGAGTGATGACATCCCCATGGAGGAGAGCCTGTTCGCTCAGCAACACACATTACTCTGGAATGACGATAAATATTTGAGGATTGCTCCTGGAGAAATGAATGTCCCTCACAGTCTATTATTTTATGAGCATGCAGAAGAGTTATCTTTCTCTACTATCTATCTCCGACAATTCCGGCGCTTTAGTGAAGATCTCAATGTGACTCCATTGATGATGGCTACCAGTGAGTTAAGGAGATCTGATCGACGTGGGGTTACACCTCATCATTTACTTTATATGGCAATGAAAATTATGAGGTTTAGAGTCCGTGACAGTCTATCCATTGCTTTTAAACACGTAGGTAAAGACACAAAAATTACACGTGAACAAATTCAATCAGAGGAGTATATAAATCATTGTATAGAAAGCAACTTGGCTTTTCTACGTTGTATCCCTAACTCGACTTGGTATTGCGCTGAAAGAAAGAGAGACTTATTCGCAATGATCAGACAACTCGGAAAACCCACGTTACTCCTAACTATGAGTGCTAATAAAGTTGGTTGGCCCTCATTATTACAATTATTATATAAATTGAAGAATAATGGAGCAGAAATTACAGAACAAGATGTTCAGGAACTCCATTATATTGAAAAGAGCACACTCATCAATGAAGATGCTGTAACATGTGCCATCTATTTTAATAAGCTCATCAATGTTATAATGAACATACTTCAGTCCAAAAAGTCTTCTCCCTTCGGGAAATATCGTGTTGTCCATTATTCTAAAAGAATTGAATTCCAGCATCGTGGGAGCCCCCATGCACACATTCTGCTATGGCTTGAGAATGCTCCAGCGGATCCACTAGGTGCTGACCGACTAAAAGCTATTGAACTAGTTGATACATTGATATCAGTGGCCACTTCAGAATCGTCGGGGAACATCAAACTACAGACACATAAGCACACGTTCACATGTTACAAAAAAATAGCTGCGAACGCTCATCAAAAATGCAGATTTGAAGCTCCATTCATGCCATGCAGATACACAACTATACTGACACCAATGCAGAAAGAAGAACCAGGATTCCACACGTATAAACAACATTACAACACGATAAGAACAAACTTAGAGAACAATGACTATGCTGATATTGATAGTTTCTATCAGGGAAATGGAATACTATCAGATGATTACTACATGAATGTGCTTCGAGCTGGCATCAATCGTCCCAGAGTATTTCTTAAACGTCAACCCATGGAACAGTGGCATAATCCATTCAACCCATTCATTTTCAATATTTTGAAATCAAACATGGATGTGCAATTTATCACCGAAGAATACTCATGTGCTGCATACGTAGTGGAATACGTCAATAAAACGAACCGTGGAATGAGCAATCTCCAACGTAACATCACTGAAATAATGGATGAACATCCAGAGTTCGATATTGTCGAAATTACTAGGAAAATGAGCGTTGACATGCTAAATACTGTCGAAATTACCAGTCAGGAAGCTGCATGGTACCTTCTGCGTGAACCGATGTCAAACTCTTCTTCAGTTGTTACCTATATTTCAACAATATGGCCGATCGAAAGACAAAGAATTCGAAAAATTCAGAAAGAACTCAATGAAATGGATGCTCATGATGATGCAACAAACATATGGAAAGAAAATTGGTTTGACAAGTACGAAAAGAGACCTGAAGAGCTAGAAGATGTCAATTTGGCCCAGTTTGTTGCTCATTACACACTGAATAATCAGGGGAATTGGGCACGAAGGAAAGAACCTCGGATTATTCGGTACAGAAACTACGACATGGCTGATGATTTCAATGAATACAAACGGGAAATGGTGACTTTGTATATTCCATTCCGAGACGAAGAAAATGAAATTCTTGCAGAAACTAAATTCATACAGATTTACGACGACAACGAAATATTGATTTTGGCGCGACATAAAGAATTCTCATCGAATTTAGATATCCAGAAAACCATCGAGATATCCCGAGAGTTGTGTCGTGAAGATGAATTGAATCAAGATGATGATGCTGAAGGAGACAACGTAGGTCGCCTTTTTCCTGAAGCAAATCCTTTTCAAGAATTGTATAACGCTGACCACCTAATGAACGACGATCTGCGGTTAGCAACACTTAACAAACTGGGTGCTATCGCAAAGAAGAGGGATAATGTAATGTCTAATGAACAATTTTACGAACTAATGAGAATGGCCAATCAGAGGCAGAAAGCACTCCTGATGCATGTGATTGCTAATCTCCTCTCATCAAACCGATCACCACTCCAAGTTTTCTTCACTGGGCCAGCAGGATGTGGGAAGACATTCCTCATTAGACTCCTCATGGAAATTTACAACCGCTTCACAGATAATGATGGTTTTTGCAATGCTTACATCGCATGTGCATCAACAGGAAAGGCTGCAATAGCAATTGATGGTACGACAATCCACACTGCATTGAAAATATCCCTTTCCAAACTATTACCATTATCAATTGAAGTGGCTCAACAGTACAGAATGCTCTTCAAATACGTCCAAGTTATACTCATCGATGACGTCAGTATGGTAGGAGCGGAATTGCTGTCTCAAATTGACGCACGGTTAAAACAAATAACAGGAAATTTCCAAGATAATTTTGGAGGAATGGACATCATTTTCATAGGTGATTTGCGTCAGTTACCTCCAGTGCGTGCTACACCCATCTATCAAGCAACAAAACGACGCATAGCAGCACCAACACTTTGGCGTGACTTGAAGTTCTATGAATTGGATAAAGTCATGAGACAAGCGAATGCTGATTTGTCCTCTTTATTAACTAAAATTGGAAATGGCGAAGAATTGGATCAAGAACAGATACACCTAATCGAATCTCGTTTTTATACAAGAGAGGAAGCAGATCGTCTTTGTCCACATGGAATTCGGCTATATTTGACAAATAATGCTGTAAACGAATACAATTTGACAAATTAATCTTAATAAATCTTAATTCTGCAGAGAATAAAACAGTCTCAATAGCTACTGATGTATTCACCGGCTGCCATAATGCTGAGCAACAATCATTTGTACGACAAAAATCGCATAAAAAAACGGTAATAGACACTGGAGGTCTGCCCTACGAGATAATACTGGTGTTAGATAAATGGTATATAATAACAACCAATCTGGACGTCTCGGATGGTTTAGCAAACGGCGCAGTTGGTAAACTAGTTCATATCGAAACTGATGAGGCAGGGGCAGTAACTCGTGTGTGGCTGGAATTTCCAGATTCACCAAAGACGGGGCAGAAGATCCGGAGAAAAGCTGCTGCGTTCATCCAAGCAAACAACATCAGCCACACGGCAGTTCTCATTGCACGAAGAACTACTACGATATATATGAACAATAATAAAACGATTTTCGTCAAAAGAAATCATCTGCCATTGGTATCAGCGTGAGCTATTACTATCCACAAGTCTCAAGGTGGTACGTTTAATCAAATCGTCTATGAATACGAAAAGACACATTCACAACAACTCCTTTACGTAGCCTTGTCCCGTGTCACAAGTATACAGGGATTGTACATCGTTGCGAAGGACGGAAAGAACAATTTTTATCATGGACGGAAAAAAGCTCAATCAATGGACAAGCTACAATCAGAATTTAGAAGATTATCAACAAATCCATTGATAACTTCGACTGACATTCTCCGAGAGTTCATCAGCAGACCAGGCTTATCAATAACAACCCTCAATTGCCAAAGCTTAGGAGCTCATAGCGGAGATTTCAATGATCCGGTGATTCTACGGTCTCATATATTGATACTTTCAGAGACGTGGAAGGAAAACGATCAAGAAATTGATGTTCCCAATTTTAATTGTGTCGTACAGTTCAAAAGACATAATGTGAGAGCAGGGGGTGTCGCATTACTTTGCAGTACTGCTCATGGAACGAACATCATGACACCCAATATGGACCTGAGCTTGGAACAACTAGAATCGCTTTCAATTGGGTTGTCATCTGTTGGAGAAATGTATGCAGCTGAATGTCGCACAGAAAGCGGACAGCGGATTATGCTTATAGCACGCTATATTTCACCAAATCAGAAGATGGCGAAAATAATAGAGTTTATTCACCTTCACTTGCTGCCGTATACTCCAGTGGGGGCTGCAGAAGTTGGAGTAGAGCTGGACAAAATACCTATGATTCTAGGTGGAGATTTTAATGTTAATTTTGCTTGAGAGGATTGCAAGCCATTAATTCAGTTCTTGCAACAAAAATTGTCATTGGAAATGAACAATTCACCAATTGAATCGACTACACGCCATGGTACCACGATCGATGCAGTTTTCTCACGTTACATCGAAAATTTGGAGTCAAGAGTCTTCATTACCTATTTTAGTTACCACAAACCTATCATTTCGTTCATGAAGAGTCTACCAGAGAATGAAGGTGAAGCTGATTGAGATTTAATTCATCATATTCATACTAATATTATTGTATCTTGAAAGAAGTATAATTATTATGATGAATAAATTAATATTTACTATCAAGAAGTGTTTGACACGTGATTAAAATGATTCCTCTCCCTCTAAACATGGAAAATTAAATAATCCTTGCCGATCCAATCATTCAGTTTCACTTCTATCGCGTGTCTTCATGACACACCATTTTTTTCAAAAAGTTTTTGATTTTTTTCGGATTTCACTAATTTTTTGGCCTTTGAGTGATCAAAAGTGTTCTGCTCCAACGATACCATTTAACAGTATTTATTTATACATGAATGACCGTTTTATACATGATGTAACTTCTTACTAACAAATTGAATTTGGAATTAACCATCTTCAATTTCCAGTTGTCGATTTGTAATGATCAATTAATCATGATAAATTGACAATCAAACATTATGAAAATGGAAAGTTGACAATTAAAAATTGCTGACTGGATAATTGACTGAATAATCGAAAATTAGAAAAGTGATAATTTACAATTTCAAATTCACAATTAGATATTGGGAATTACGATGATTTGACAATTAAGAATTCACAACTGAAAATTGAAGATTGAAAATTGTCCTTCAGAACTTGGCAATTAAGAGTTACGCAAAAGAACCACTACGAATTGAAAATTGGAAATTAAAAATCGACAATTGAGAATTGAAGATTGAAAATTGACAATTAAAATTAACAACTTGAAATTGAATGCTTATAATACAACATTGATGATTAAAAGTTGCTAAATATAATTAATTGGCAATTAAAAATCTACACCTGATAATTGACAGTTCAAAACCAACAATTAAAAATTTACCAATACACCTTGGCATTTGATAACTACGATTGAAAATTAACAATCGAAAATTGTCCGTTGCAAGTTGCAGCATTGTTAATTCTCAATGGTCAACTCTCAATCCCCCGTTTCAATTACCGATTTTATATTCTCAATTTACCGTTGTCAACTTTCAATTTGCAATCTTCAATTTGTAAATATGACAATTGAATCATATAATGGAAATATGGAAATTGACAATTGAAACTTATGAAAACTGACACTGACTATTAATAATTGAAAGTTTACTGTTTACAAGCGATTGTGAATTCTCATTGATCAATTCAAAATTGTCAACATTCGAGTTTTAATTGTCAATTTTCCATCATCTATGTTTAGTTGGCAATTTTCAATCTTCAGTTGTCAATGACCAAATCTTAACTGACGATTTTCAACTGACCTTCCAAATTCTGTCGCCAGAGGGTTACAATGATAAATGGGGGGTGGGGGTACAACCCCACTTCACCATAGTTAGCGGGGGGGGGGGGGGGTCGGAAGATAATTAAAACAATCATATTGGTATCTCTTCCTTTTTCAATGGTGGACAATGGTACGTTAGTTATAAATTTTTGGTAAGCGTAGTTTTTGTAAAAACAATTTATGAAAAAATGATCTGAAGTTAGCGGGGGGGATTGATGCAAAAAATCTGAAAAAAATTGGTTTTGTAGAGAATTCGACGTTACGCAACGGTAAAATATTATTAACGCTAAAAGAAATGGTTAACTATGCTCAAGTGCAATTTTTACTAATGGGTTCTACAGTTCCGGAGTCTATGCTGTACGAGGAGTGGGGGTTAGGCCAAGTGAGAGAGGCGGAACTCCGAAAATGCGCTCGAGCGACAGAGGTTAGCTGTCAAAATCACCTCCAAATTTTGAGTTTGATGCGTTAAACAATAAATACCATATTCCCATTCAAATCCGCAATAACGTTGGACCATTTTCACAGATTCAATGGAATGTACGCGTGGAAGGAGGGAGAGGAAATCAGGATTAGTTAATCAACAATTTTAATTGTTATCTGAGGTGATGGTAGCATTTCTGAATGTCCCAAAACTTCAGTAGGAATAAGTCGGTGGGCCTTCAGAACGGGCACTCTGGAGTTTTGTCACGCGGTAGACAAAAGTTGATTAACAAACCATAATTAATTAATCAACCATTATTATTGTCATCTGAGGTGATCATTGGTCTCTCGAGTGTGGCAAAACTTCTGAACACTGGGTGGACCTTCATTAAAAATCATGACTAATTAATTAACAATTTCCATTGTCATCTAAGGTAATGATTCGTTTCCTGAATGTGACAAAACTTGGAAAAAATGGGTGGACCTTCAGAAAGGGCTCTCTGGAATTTTATCACCACCTAGAAGTGCACAAAAGTTTATTAGCAAATCATGAATAATTAATTACCAATTTGAATTGTTATCTGAGGTGATGGTAGCATTTCTGAATATGATCAAACACGGAAAAAATAGGTGGACCTTCAGAAGGCCACTCTGGAGTTTGGTCACCACCTAGAAGCGCACAAACGTTAATCAACAAATTATGTATTTATTTATTTTAACACGAATCGGCTCTATACAAACGGAAATCTCATAAGTCATGTATTTCTGTATAGTTTTTCATATAATTGTTACTGATTATATACTATGGAACAAAGTTTGAGAAGTAACTTTATAATTGCACGAGTAACTTCAGATTATTACAGACTTTGATCTGAGATTCAACATTCGACGCAAAAGATTGATATGAACACCCAGAAAGGTTCAGTGACATACAATAATCATTTACTGATCCAGCGATTCTATTACCCGGGCCGTTTTGGATATAATTTTTACTAGCTTTTACAGTATAAAATAAACGGATATTAGTATTTCTTAATCCAGGCCTTGGACAGCAGAAACCCACACTTTGAATTATCTCAGGAGATTCGATCAGTCCGTTTACCACTTTATAGAAAAACGCCTGATCATTTCGTAGACGTCAACAAGTCAGGCTATTCAGTTGAAGATCATGAAGTAACTCTCCTTTAGATGACTCTTGTCCTCTTCGTCGAACCCACGATAGCAGATTATTGGCAGAATTTGTTCTGTACTTTCTCGAGTCTCTTGATAATGACAACAGTATAGGGACACCAGACAATCGTGCAATATTCCAATATCGGTCTAATGTGGGTCGAGAAACGGTGAACTAGTGTATGGGGATTGGTGAATTCTCCCTTCCAGAGCGAAGAACTAGACCAAGTATACGATACGCTTTAGTGATAGTCGTAGCAATATATTCAGCGAATTTGAGTTTGATGTCTGTAACAATCTCCAAATCGTTAATAGTCTCAACAATTAGAAGAGCTTGGTCTCGTAAGAAATACTTAGCAGGCCTGGAAGATGGAGTTGGAGATCGCGAGAAACACATACTGGCACATTTATTGGTGTTCAGATTAAGACTAGTCGCTAAGCACCAATTATGCAGCTCATTCACGTCAGATTGCAATATACAGCCATCGTCTTCTCTTGCAATATCCCGATACATTTTCAAATAATCAGCACACATGAAAAGTATGGGTCCTAGGTGTGACCCTTGCGGCACGCCAGATGTGACCGCAAACTCTTCAGAGACATAAGCATTTACCCTAACTTCATGTCTTCTATCAGACAAATATGATTCTTCTGAAGGTCCACCTATTTTTTCCAAGTTTTGTCAGATTCAGAAATCCACCATCTGCTCAGAGGACAATAATAATCGTTGTTTAATTAATTGTGGTCGGTTAATCAACGTTTGTGCACTTCTAGGTGGTGACGAAACTCCAGAGTGGCCTTCTGAAGGTCCATCTATTTTTTCCATGCTCGATCATTTTCAGAAATGCTACCATCACCTCAGATAACAATTCAAATTGGTAATTAATTATTCATGATTTGCTAATTAACTTTTGTGCGCTTCGAGGTGGTGACAAAACTCCAGAGAGCCCTTTCTAAAGGTCCACCTATTTTTTCCAAGTTTTGCAACGTTCAGAAATGCTACCGTCAGGCACTTGAATAGATGGTAGTGTCCATTAAAAATAGATAGTTCTAAATTGAAAAATGGCTATGCGAAATCGGTAAGTAAGAACGGTAAGTAGATTGAACAATGACAGTTGAACAATGCCAATCGGAAATCAATATTTAAAAATTGACGATTGCAAACTGACAATATTCAATTGTTAATCTTCAATCGTAGTTATCAATTGCCAAGTTTTATTGGTAAATTTTTAATTGTTGGTTTTGAACTATCATTTACCATATGTCGATTTTTAATTGCCAATTCATTGTATCAACTTTTAATCATCATTTTTCCATTATAAGCATTCACTAAATTATCCACATAAAATACGCATTTTTATATGGGGAACAACTTTTCTCATATAAATTTTGCGCTAACTCTAATAGTTTATGCAATAGAACGTGATAAACAATTAAAATTGTTAATATCAATATATATACCACACTAATTTCACCCAAAATCTAATCCCTCTAAGTTACATGAAAACGCTTCGATTCCAATATTCACGGTCTCGATAGTTTCATTCGTTCGTGAGAAATCTAGAATCCAAATTTCGGAAACACACATACACACACACACACACACACACACACACACACACACACACAAGGGAGAAACCTAACTCCCGAAACCAAGGGTGCCAAGGGTGGGCTCCCTATAACAGCCTACATATTAAAGAAGAAACCATGGCCAGTACAACCATTGGAAAAATGATTACGGTGCAGGGGAGGGATACATAAAACATGAAATATAGATTTTTGTGTGTCGAACACATTTGATTGGATAATTTTCTGCGTATCTTTAATCGTTCTCACGATGCAGCGATATACACAATTCATTTGTTAATAACTATAGAACCGCTGGGTCGATTATGTTCAAAATCTAATCAGGGCTGAGTTAGGCGGAACGCTATCTAATAAGTGTAAAAAAACCCAAATCGTATAACTTGTCTAGGAGAAATCGTTCGACAAAATTTTGCTCACATACGCACACACACAGACAAACAGACGGGGCTTTGGCGTAGTGGGTAGAGTGTCTGCCTACTATTCTAAAGTTCCCGCGTTCGATTCCCGCTCACTGCAAATATTTTTTCTGAAAAATATTTTCTCACGGACTCCGACCGATGGCAGGAATATTCCGTGTGTGCTATCGGCGGTATCCATGAAGTGAGACCGTGAGCCGGGACCGAACGCGACACGTCGCGCGGGGGGGGGGGGGGGGGAGGGAGGGTTCCATCGTAGACGCCCGCCATCGTATCACAGGGGTTTCTGGAGGTTTACCCTGTGATTAGAAATACGATGAGCTGAAATGGCGAAGTCGGCCCAGCCCCAATGGGTGGGTACTCTGATCCGTAGTATTGCCCATGAAGTAATGCCTAACAGCGGTTACGTGGGTGAATACGAATAGAGCAAGAGTAAAAAAAAAAAAAAAACACAGACAAACATCTCGCTCAAAATGGTTGGAAACGTTTCTGGAGGTCATGAAACGTGTAGATCGAGTGAAATTTCCAGGTTCGATTTTCCGACGCATACCAATAACTTCCCTAAGATCGGGGAGTTAATAAACATTAAATTAATCATTTTTGTATTTTAGCGAGAAAATTTGATGACAGGGGTGAGCAAATAGTGGCTGGAGAAGTTCCACATATGATATCGCGAATAGAAGTAGAAGGTACTTTTTCAATCATTCTAAAAATATTCATAAAGTATCGAGGATGTAACTAAAGTTTTATTGTCATGTCCACAGATCCACGTCAGGAAATACCACTGGTATGGATGGAAGTGATTTCCCACGACATATGCAGAGTCTACAGAAGTCATTCAACATGAGTTGGAAAATGCAGAAACGAAAATGAAGAAAATGGTGAGGAACAAGAAGACGCTTCAGCAAAAGACATCTTGATACGAGACGAGGATTGAAAAATTTAGAGAAATCTTCACCACGATGCGTGAAGCCAAGAATCTTGCAGCAGAGGGTATGTACAGTCTGGATGGTCTGAATGCTATTGCTCTTGAGCTTTTTCAACGTATGCATGAAAATGTAAAAATGGGCAAACGGTCTAAGGAGAAATATCCTCCACAATTGAGGTGTTTTGCGTGGACTCTGCATTTTGATTCACTCAAGACTTATAATTGTGTTAGAGATACGTTGGCAGCAGCACTTCCCCACCCCAGGGTTCGACGTTCTTGGTATAGGACTATAGATGGAGAACCTGGGTGTTCGGAGGAGTGTTTTAATACTTTGAAATTAAAAAGTCAGGAGTACCGTAGCCAAGGTAAGCGCCTCATTTGTGCATTGACGATTGATGAACCGGGAATCAAATGTGGTGTGCAGGCGCGTGAGGAACAGGCGAATTCGTCGATACGTAGATATTGGTGTTAAAGCAGCTCGAAAATACGACTTTGCCATCGGGAAGAATGCGTTAGTTTTTCTTGTCGTGTCCTTCAATAAATCGTAGAAAGTTCCAGTAGCTTCTTTCTTTATCGACGGTATATCTTCCCAAACCAGACCAAATCTCATTAAAGACTCTTTAGTAAAATTGGAGAATGTAGGGGTTGAATTTGCTTCGTTGACTTTGGACGGTCCGGCCGAACATTTTGCTACATTTTATCAACTTGGCGCGGTTATGACTATGGACTCAAATACAAAACCGTATTCTCCTCATCCTGTTGACAGACAACCTAATGTCCATGTGGTGGTTGATCCACCTCATGATCTGAAGAATGTTCGTAATACTTTAGGGGATTGGAAGATTCTTCTAGATGATGAGGACCCTAAAATTGAATGGAGATACACTGAGGCATTAGTTTTACTTGAACAAGATGAAGGATTACTCTTCGGAAATAAATTACGCACAGCGCACATTGAATACAAAAAAATGAAAATGAAAGTTTACTTAACCGCACAAACGTTGAGCTCAAGTGTAGCAGACTCGATCGAGCTATGTTGCTGCATTTCGAGAATGTACTGCATTTACCTCAACTTAAAGGCTGCGAGGAAACTGTCAAATTCACACGTAAAGTTGATTTAATTTTTCAGTGTTTAACGTCCCGACTTTTCGGGAAGTTATTGTAATGACCCCGAAATCAATTTTTTTCTTGACTTTGTAACTGGTGTTTTAAGTATACCAAAATGCTTCCCATCAAATTCCGAGTAAATGTCTGTGCGTGCGTGTGTGTGTATGTATGTATGTGGCCAAAATTTTGGTCCCGGATTGCTTATGAACGAATAACGTCATCGACATTATGAAGATCGCAATCGAAGCGTTTTCATGTAACTTAGAGGTGATGAGATTTTGGAGAAAATCGGTGCAGCCTATGTATTGTTATAAACAATTTTAATTGTTCATAACGCTCTACCGCATGAAGGGTTGGAGCTAGCGGGAAAATTCTACAACAAAAGTTGTTCCACATGCAGAAATACATATATTATGTGGAATAACTTTTTTTCATAATTTGCATAATTAACGAGTTATGGCCAGTTGAATAAAGATGTATGGAGTCAGTGTTAGGCGAACACGAATGAGAGTGGAACATTAGAAAACGCAGTATATATTTTAAAATAACCAACTATATTTCACTTAGTGTTGCGTCCGTGTGCTAAATAACAATGTTGGCTTCATCCGTAAAACCAAACATGTCAAAAAGTACGTAAAACGGTTTCGCGCATACACATGGCGCTTTTTTTTTTAATTTTTGATAATTTTTGTTAATATATTTTGCAGAAGTGAGATGGGCAGTTTTAAGCAGTGTGCTGTCTAACACCGAGAACTTTTAAATTGCACTTTTCGAAATTTCTACCGACCAGGCTACGGACTAAACAAGTCATTTATTTTAGTGTAAACATCATACATGAACAAAAGGAATCAACAATTACGTGAATTTGTCTGTGCAGTTGTTTATCTAGTATGCCAAGGGATACAAACATTTGAAAATGAGAACGAAACAATTCAGAATATACCTGAATATATATATAATAATGTTAATTGTTCATAACGCTCTACCACATGAACGGTTGGAGCTAGCGGGAAAATTCTATAACAAAAGTTGTTCCACATGCAGGAATACACATATATTAAGTGGAATAACTTTTTTTCATAATTTGCATAATTAAGGAGTTATGGCCAGTTGAATAAAGATGTATGGAGTCAGTGTTAGGCGAACACGAATGAGAGTGGAACATTAGAAAACGCAGTATATACATATATATATATATCTTATCTCTTATATATAAAATTCTCATGTCACGGTGTTAGTCATTATACTCCCGAAATGGCTCTACCGATTTTCGTGAAATTTTGTATACATATCGGTTAGGCCTGAGAATCGGACAAAATCTATTTTTCATCTCCCTAAATGTTAAGGGTGGTCCATCCCTAATGATATTCCTCGTAAATGGCACCACCGATTCTCCTGAAATTTTGTGTACATATTCGTTAAGTTTGAAAAGCAGGCAACATATATTTTTGATCCCCCTAAATGTTAAGGGTGGTTCACACTTAATTTTTTTATTTTATTTTTTCGACAACATTTTTTGTTTTTTTTTTTATGATACAGCATATAGAAATACATACACATTTTTTATTCTATCAACAAATCCGCAATAGCGTTGCTAGGTAACAATGGAATATAATAATTTTACATAACCCGGCAAACGTTGTTTTGGCATGTATATTTTTTGTAGACAACATTTTTACATTACCAAAAATGCCGGGTTAGACCGTTTTATATATTGTACATGAAATTTTTTGATAATAGTTTTAAACACAATCGACAACTTGATCGTATTTAATAAACATCCCTTTTTTAGTATCGTGAAAGGTACGTCAAATAATAGGCAAATGAATATAATTTTAAGTCACTGTTTTTTAGAAATACACTGACAGAAGGATTTATTCATTGTTAATAATTCATTGAAAAACAATTAGTTAATTTATTATATTTAAAGAAAAAAATTTTACACGTCTATAAATATTTAGTTAGGAAGACAGTGCATTTATTAATAGATAATAAGTATTTATTAATAGTTAACAAATGTTTATATCACAACTACCATTATTACTATTGATATGCTCTGTCTACAGTGTTACTATCTACAGGTTTCAGATCAGCAAGCTTTGATAGTGCTTAATTTCCACACTTCGCGGTTTGTGGACCTAAGCTGTGGAATACCATCCCCATTCATGTCCGCAATCTTCTGCCTCTCACTCAGTTCAAGACCCATTTGAGGATCTGGCTCCAATCCTTGGATATCTGATGATGCTCCCGCATTCAGCAACGTCTTCGGATTGTGCAATGATCATAATTACTACTATTATTGAGTTTCTGATCTCCTCTTTATTTTTTAAGTTCCCGATCTAGGGAAGTTATTGTAATGACCCCGAAAATGAAAAGTGTCAGATCGATGAAATTTTCACATTTCTCGACGTTTCACATGATGCCGACACGATTTCAGAGGAGTGGTCGTATGTGTGTGTGTGCGTGTGTGGACAAAAACTTTGTTTATCGTTTCCGAAGTAACCACCGTAGCGATTTACGTTTTTTTTTTATCGACGCGCCGTACTGTTCTCCAGGTCTGAAAGGAACGATTTATGTGAAAAATAATTTGCTCTATTGTTATTAACGAATTCAATTATTTATATCGTTCTATCGCAAGAACGGTTTGAGATACGGAAAAAAGTGTTAAATGAAAGTTGTTTTCCCCCACGAAATACACATTTGACGTTGTAAGACTTCTTCTCATAACACCCGTAGTTCATTGTTAGTAACAAAAAAGTTTGTTTATATCGCAGCGGCGTGAGAACAGTGAAAGATACGAAACAAATTAGTTAATGGAAATTGTTCCAAACACACAGATACAGATTTCATATCGTATAGCATTTTTTGCTAATACCGATAGTTAATAGTTATTAACAAATTAAATTGTTTACATCGCTCCATCGCAAGAATGGTTCGAGATACGAAAAAAAGTGTTAAATGAAAGTTGTTTTCCCTCACGAAATGCACATTTGACGTTGTAAGACTTTTTCTGATAACACCCGTAGTTCATTGTTAGTAACAAAAAAGATGGCTTCTATGGCAGCGGCGGGAGAACAGTTGAAGATACGAAACAAATTAGTTGATGCAAATTATTCCACATACAAAAATACATGTTTGATCTTATATAACTTTTTTTGCTAACACCGATAGTTAATAGTTCTTAACAAATGCAATTGCCTAGATCGCTCTATCGCCAGTGCGGTTGGAGATGCGAAACAAAGTGTCTAATGAAAGTCGTTCCACACGTAGAAATACACATTCGACGTTCCGTGACTTTTTTGCCAACACCCATAGTTGATTATTATCAACAAATTGTATATTATCTAGTAGTTTATCTAACTACTTCATATTAAGAATTATAATTTTTTTTAATATTTAGAAGTTTCAAAAACTTTATAAAGTCCATGATTTGAGATATGGACGGACATTGTTGATATAACATATGCGGCGGAACGATCGGGAAGTTATTAGTTCGACCCCTAGAGGGTCCTACCCTCATCCCGTTTATTTTTTTTTGGAGTGAAACTTCTCATGGGACTACAGAAGGTGTTACGCTGTCCGGACACTTACGGAGGGTCAAGGGTGGGTAGTGGCGTGGGTCACGGTTGGGGGGGGGGGGCGACGGTCGAGGGTGGAAAGATTCCGAAAGGTCCCGAATAATTCCGAAAGGATTCCAAAGGTTCCCGAAGATTGTCGAAGGATGCCGAAGATTGCCGAAGATTTCCGAAGTGTGCCGAAGGATTCCGAATAGTTTCGAAAGGTGCCGAAGATTTCTGAAGGCTTCCGAAAGGATTCCGAAGGGTGCTGAATGATTCCGCCAGCACGCCGACGATTGCCGAGCGATGCCGAAGATTCCCGAAGGATTCCGAAGGGTGCCGAAGGAATCCGAATGATTCCGAAGGTTCCCGAAGATTGCCGAAGGATTCCGAAGAGATTCCGAAGGTTCCCGAAGATTGCAGAAGATTGCCGAGGGATTACGAAAGAATTACGAAGGATTCCGAATGATTCGGAAAGTATTGCGAAGGATTCGGAAGATTGCTGAAGGTTGCCGAGGCATTCTGAAAGGTGCAGAAGGATTCCGAATATTGTGGAAGCTTGCCGATGATTCCCTACGATTGCCGAAGATGGCCGAAGGATTCCGAATCATTCCGAAAGGATTCCGAATGGATTGCGAAGGGTGCTGAGGGATGCCGAAATAAGTCCGAAGATTGCCGAAGGATTCCGAAATGATTCCGAGAGATTCCGAATGATTCCGAAAGAATTCCGAAGGATTCCGAATGATACCGAAAGGATTCCGAAGATTCCCGACGATTACCGAAGGATTCCGAAGGGTGCCGAAGGGTGCCAAAGGATTCCGAAGGTTGTCCAAGGCTTCCGAATGTTGCCAACAGATTCCGAAAGGTGTCGAAGGATTTCGAAGGGTGCCAAAGGATTCGGATTACGGGCTAGGGTCGAATGCGGGGGGGGGGGGCGGGGCGAATGCCGGGCGTTGACAGCGGAAAGGCGCGGAGGTTTTTTTACAATGATAAGTCAAAATCAAATGTTCTAATCTTCTCCTGTCCTACAAATGCTTTACCATTCTACACCTTCATTATTTTATCAAAAGTATTATTTCAAATGGATAAGGAAAAATTCATACTCATGTTCTGAAGTTCCACTTCTCTGGCGCATCAGGAACTACACGCCATTTTTTTTTATTAGATCTCCATTTTGCTCTGTTCTTTCCTTTCAGTAATGCTTATCATCTCAATAATACGTAACCTAACCTATTCGTGCATTTGCTGTCGATCACTTATGTTTTACTCTTACAGCTATTTAATCATTTATCTTTCATTATTTTATGTCATGTATTTTTTATTTTCTGTTATACTTTTCTATGTAGTCTAATCACGTATTCTGTTCGTTTAACTATCTAAACAATAAACTTCATTATCTATCTATGTATCGACAGTGAGCAATGCCAAAAAGACGCAAAGGGGCAAATTTGAGTCGTCCAACGGTCAATTCTACCGCCGCGCGATATGGAAGAGCACGAAGATCAGGCGAACAAATCGAAGAAAATAATGGAAATGCGCGTGTGAGCATGGTGCAGTTACGTCAATCACAATCGCAAGAGGCACGAGATGAACGTAATCAACAAAGACAACTACAACGAAGAGAAACGCGTAGATTCATAGTTAATAGATGTAGAAGAATTGACCAACAACGCCAACAAGTTCATCGAGCATTTACATCAGGGTCATTACTTCGACTAGCATTCCAGTACGGGCCTGACATTGAATATTATGCTCATTCCAAGATTATTGGTACTTTGGAAAAGGAATGCCTGTATTGGCATGCACTTAAATTAAAAAATGAACCAGTTGGGATGTGTTGCTCATCAGGAAAAGTACAACTATCCGAAATTGAAACACAACCTGAACCAGTGCGCGGTTTACTTCTCGGTACCGATCCAGATTCTAGCCTGTTCCTGAACTCAATTCGTACATTCAATTCATGCTGCCAAATGACATCGTTTGGAGCAACAGAAATAGTTAACAATATTGCTTCAAACGGTCAACAATTTAATCCCACGTTCAAAATCAAAGGCCAAGTGTATCACAAAGTGGGCTCCTTGCTTCCAATGCCAAACGAATCTCACAAATTTATACAAATCTACTTTATGGATGGCGAGGACGCCAAACGTGCAATCGCCAATCGTGTGGATGCACGTTGTAACTACCATAATCTCAATTCACCTTTCGCCAGTCGTATCGTCGGCGAGCTGGACGCTCTGTTAAATGAGCACAATGACTTATTGAAATTATTTAAATCACACATGCACAAGCTACAAAGTGACAATCACGCTATTGTCATCAATCCTGATGGAGCACCAGCTGGAGAGCATAGACCTAGATTCAACGCACCTGTTGTTGACGACGTTGCTGGAATGATGGTTGGCGAGCGTACAGTTACGCGACCAATCGTGATTCGAAGAAGAAATGATGATCTTCAGTTCATCAGTGACACCCACCGTTCACATGACGCTCTCCAATATCCACTAATTTTGTGGAAGGGACAAGACGGATATTGGGTAAACATTAAACAACGAGATTTCGTAACAGGTAATTCATTCATCATTAAGGACAAAATTAATGTATTATTAAAGAATAAATCTTCAATTAATTTGAGTATATATTACTACAGGAGCAGAAACAAATAAGAACGTCAGCTCGAAGGATTTTTATTCGTATTGTTTGATGATTAGACGCGGCCGAGACAACATCATTTTACGTTTTCGTGGGCTTTGTCAACAATTCATGGTCGACATGTATGTGAAGATAGAAAGTGAACGACTACGATACTTGCGACATAGTCAACAGAAGCTGCGTGCGGAAGAATATATCCACTTGCGAGATGCTATTGCGAACAACGCGGACACTGCTGAAATTGGTAACTTTGTTATTTCACCATTTTCCATGTATTTGGGTCCACACGATGTTGGATGTATTCAGTGGAGTGGCAAAAGCGTGGATTACCTCATGCTCACATTCTCATTTGGTTGGTCGATAGAAAACGTCCTGAAGACATCGATAGTTTAATTGCTGCAGAGGTTCCAGATCCGTCTACTGATCAATTACTATTTGATATTGTCACTACAAACATGATTCATGGTCCTTGCCGAAATCTGAATCGGTCATCACCTTGCATGGTAGACGGGAAATTTACGAAACGTTTTCCTAAACATTTCACTAACGATACGGTCACACATATTGACGGATATCCAATATATCGTCGAAGAAGTACCGAAAATGGCGAACAATCGTTCATTAGAACTATCAAAAACGCAGGAATTGACATTGACAATCGGTGGGTGCTACCATATTCACTGGTACTGAGAAAAACATTCAACGCTCATGTTAATGTTGAGTCACGCAGTTCGGTGAAGAGCATCAAATCAGAAAAAAATCGAAAACGTTTTGAAAAAAATGGGCCAAGTACATGTTTTGAGGTGGTTTACAGCCCACTACATATGACCACTGAAGTGGCAATATTCATTGCCATCTGGCTTTCACATTACATATTGAAGAAATCAAACGAATATGAAAATACGGCAAGCTCATGAATTGCTCTGCAGTTAATCTTAACGTCACTAATGCACATAATATGCATGTCAAAAACCGAAAAAATTGATCCAGAAGAAAAAAATTGGTGGAAAAACAGCGTCAGGACCAACGGACTTAGCGCGGTTTTTAAAAGGCGTATCAAAGAAACAGGTAGTCCATTGTATTACTCGGTTAGTAGCGTTCGTAGTGAACTATAATTGATCGACCCGAATACGTCTAACAGCAGCACACTCAATGCAGCAGCAAAACAATACATTATAGACTAAATAGATTATTCAAAAATGACATACGCAACCTCGGTTTCAAATACTATCGCAGCGATGACTATAGAACAATTATTCGTACTAAAGACTCTGTATAGGCCACATTATGAGCCATGAAAGATCTTACTTCTGTTGACCTTTCATGATGGGGAGACTAAGGAAAAGAATGAAAACTCCCGAGTGCATAGCTATATTCGGACAAGCATATTCAGTCAAATTGACGACATAAATCATGTGGTAGTCGGAGGGGCTCATACAGGTGTATGACGTTTGGTAGTCGGAGGGGCTAATACATAATAACATCCACATGTGTACAATCGTACATGATAATCTGGTATAGGCGAAAGTACATAATAAAATATATTCAAATTACCATGATACACAAACTCGAGTGTGTCGGCCACACCGCGCCAAGTCCGTTAGTCCTGACGCTGTTTTTCCAGCAATTTTTTTCTTCTGGATCAATTTTTTCGGTTTTTGACATGTATATTATGTGCATTAGTGACGTTAAGATTAACTGCAGAGCAATTCATGAGCTTGGCGTATTTTCATATTTGTTTGATTTTTTCAATATGTAATGTGGAAGCCAGATGGCAATGAATATTGCCATTTCAGTGGTCTTATCTAGTGGGCTGTACACCACCTCAAAACATGGACTTGGCCCATTTTTTTCAAAAAGTTTTTGATTTTTTTCTGATTTCACTAATTCTTTCGCCTTTGAGTGATCAAAAGTGTTCTGCTTCAACGTTACCATTTCACAGTTTTTATTTATACATGAATGACCGTCTTATACATGATGTACTTTCTTACTAACAAATCAAATTTGAAATTAACCATCTTCAATTTCCAGTTGTCGATTCGTAATTATAAATTGATCCTGATAAATTGACAATCATACATTATGAAAATGGAAAGTTAACAATTAAAAATTGCTGACTGGAAATCAACAATTAAAAATCAAACATTTACAATTTACATCGAAAATTATAAAATTGATAATTTACCATTTCAAATTCACAATTAGAAATTGAAAATTACGATGATTTGGCAACTAAACATTGAAGATTGAAAATTGTCACTCAGAACTTGGCAATTAAGAGTTATGAAAAAGAACCACTAAGAATTGAAAATTGAAAATTAAAAATCGACAATTGAGAATTGAAGATTGAAAATTGACAAATAAAATTAACAATTTGAAATTGAATGCTTATAATACAGAATGGGTGATTAAAAGTTGCGAAATATAATTAATTGTTAATTAAAAATCGACATCTGATAATGGACAGTGCAAAACCAACAATTAACAATTTACCAATAAAACTTGGCAATTGATAACTACGATTGAAAATCAACAATTGAACATTGTCAGTTGAAAGTTGCATCATTGTTAATTCTCAGTGCTCAACTATCAATCCCCACTTTCAATTATCAATTTTACATTCTCAATTCACGGTTGTCAACTGTGAATTTGCATTCTTCAATTTTTAAATATTGATTTCCGATTGTCAGTATTCAATTGTCATTTTTCAATCTACCGTTCTTACCTACCGATTTTGCATAGCCAATTTTCAATTTAGAACTCGCAATTTCTAATTGGACATTTGGAGTTATTAATTTTGAGATATCCATTTCCAATCTTCCGGCTTGATTGCCAATTTTAAATTACCAGCTTTCAGGGGGCAATTTCAATCGTTATCTTGCTACCTATCAACTTGGTAATTGTCAATTTTCACTTGAACATCACTGATTGAAAATTAAAAATGAGAAATAGACAATTGAAAGTTGAGTGCTCACAATTGAAAATTGACGTTTGAAGATTACAAATTGACAAATGGAAATCAACAATTAAATGTTGGTGATTGACAATTGGTAATTGATGACTAAAAATGAAATGTTGAAAATTGGAAATCAACAACTCAAATCGAAATGAGAAAATTGTCGGTTGAACAACTGCAAGTGAAAATTGACAACGAAAACTCGACAATGTACAATTACAAATTGGCGACTAAGCATTGATGATTGAAACGATCTAGTATAAATTGAACATTCCAAACTGGTAATTGAAAACTGAAAATTGAGAATTAAAGATTATGAAGATAAAAATTGACAATTGTCGATTGCCAATGAACAATCGAATAAAATCGAAAATTGAATATTGAAGATTGGAAACTGAAAATTGAAAATCTCTCATTGGAAATTGACAATTGAAACTTATGAAAATTGAGACTGACTATTAGCAATTGAAAATTTACAGTTGACAAGCGATTTTGAATTCTCATTTATCAATTCAAAATTGTCAACATTTGAGTTTTAATTATGAATTTTCCAACATCTATGTTTAATTAGCAATTTTCAATCTTCAGTTGTCAATTACCAATTCTTAACTGACGATTTCAATTGTCAACCTACAATCTTTAGGTTTCAATCAGGGAGTTTCGCAGGAGACCTTCCAAATGCTGTCGCCAGAGGGTTACAATGATACAACCCCACTTCCCCATAGTTAGCCGGTGGGGGGGGGGGGGGTTTGGAAGATAATTAAAACAATCATATTGGTATCTCTTCCTTTTTCAATGGTCAACAATGGTACGTTATTTATTTTTGGTATGCGTAGTTTTTGCAAAAACAATTTATGAACAAATTACCTATAGTTAGCGGGGGGGATTGATGCAAAAAATCTGAAAAAATTAGTTGTGTAGAGAATTCAATGGTACCCAATGGTGAAATATTGTTAACGCTGAAAAAAATTACCTATGGTCAAGTGCAATTTTTACTGATGGATTCTACAGTTCCGAAGTCTATGCTGAGAGAAGAGTCAGGGTAAGGCCTAGTGAGTCTCACCGAATTAGGTGCTCTGGAAAAAAGTCGATTCCAAATTTGGTGCTTTCCAACAATCACCTGAATCACCTTCCCTGCTGCCCTGAGTCCGTGGGTTTTGCTATCAGGGACCGAATCAGTTACTTTAATGGGCTTAGGAGTCTCACAAGATATTATGGGACAGCACCAAATTAGAAAGTTGCCTCTCCGAGAGCACCTGATTCAGTGAGACTCCCGGGCCCATGAAAATGGCTGATTCGGTCCCTGATAGCAAAATCCACTGACTGGGCATCTGGGTAGGTGATTCAGGGTATTATGGGACAGCACCAAATTTTCAACGACCGCCATTGAAGAGCTCCTAATTCGAGTATTCGATCCACATTACTTAGTTGGACTTTTCCCAATTATTATAAAAAATAAATTAATGACTTTTTTGGAAATTAAAAAAAAAATAAAAAAAATTTGTTTTCTCTTCTGCATTTGAAAACACCAAAATCGCACCTAATTATTCCGCAGGAGTTTTTTTTTGTTTGCTTTATAAAAGGGATTGGCTGCTAACTCGACGCCCCTATTTTTTTTTTTTTTTTGATGGTGTTATTTAACGTCGCTGTGGAACTACCACGGTCATAAGCGACGGCTCTGGACTTGTGATAGTCGTTAGATGCTCACGACTTTTTCCTGTGTAACTCAAAGTTACGGATGTCATTGTTTACATTGAGGGTAGGATCATTCGATTGTAAACTGTTATTGTACTATTAATTGTTGAACTATTGGGATGCACTCTTGTTGTTCACTTTCTTCGGTTCGTGGGTTCGACTCGAGCGGCGTGACGAAAATTCTTTTTTGAAAAAATTTACGCTCACAGCGGGATTCGAACCCATGATCCTAGGATCGATTTGAAGTAGGCAGAGCACTTTAGCCCACTACGCCAAACCGGCCCACCAAATGAATAATTGTTTTATTGAAATTAAATAAATAGTTAAAATGTAGTCTTTGTCAATTTTGTTTCCAATCAACTTCAGAATTCTCTAAGAAAAAACTTTCAAAATGAATATTTTGGAAAACACGATTTTTAATGGTTTTTTGCGAGCACCAAATAATGCATTGAACACCAAAAAAGCGCCTAATTATGAGCCCGGTGAAGACCTGATTTGAGTACCTAGGACTGCCGACTCGATACACCTTGTGCAGATACTGGCACTTCCACGATATTCATCGACTAACTAATTTATAATCTTAAGTCTAACCGAGTTGTCCTCCATGGTCATATTTGTTATATACATTTTTGGCCTGTGAGTAAAACTCTCCATATGTTTGATAGCAATTAATACTGCTCTGAGCAACGAGAGTACTGACTTAGTGCAATTTGTGACGTTTTTTGACCTCGAAAGAACATTCAGTCATTAGTACAAAAAAATTGAACATATCCAACACAAAGTTGGAATACTATTCTCTTCACGTGTTCTCCTGCTATGAACAATTAATTGTTATGGCGCAAATATTCAGAAAACAATTTTTTTAAACAATTGTGGTGAAGTTCAATCACCATGCACGAAAAATTCTGAGGCACATTCCAAATTCCAAGGCAAATCCACAATTCCAAAAGTCAAATCTTAACTCCACCATCTGCTGATCCAATCCGAAATCTCGAATCTCAAATCTCAAAATCCGAAATCTGAATCCCCCGAAATCTGAATCCCAAAGTTCAGATCCTAAATCAAAAATTTCAAATTTTATATTCCAATTGCAATTGGCAGCATCTAATCTCAATCACACATCCCGAATTCTAGCTATATTTTCAAAATGTAAGAACAAGTAGGGAAGGGTATATTCAGAGTTCGGCATGTGCATTGAAAATTCTAAATTGTTGATTCTCAATTCTCAATTTTTAGTGGTTCTTTATCATAACTCTCAATTGCCAAGTTCTCAGTGACAATTTTCAATCTTCAATTTTCAGTTGTGAATTCTCAATTGTCAAATCATCGTGATTGCCAATTTCTAATTGTGAATTTGACATGGCAAATTATCAATTTTCTAATTTTCGATTTAAATTGTCAATGTTCGATTGTTAATTGTTCATTTCCAGTTAGCAATTTTTACTTGTTAACTTTTCATTTTCATAATGTTTGATTGTCAATTTATCATTCTGAATTGATAATTACAAATCGACAACTGGAAATTGAAGATTGTTAATTTCAAATTGAATTTGTTAGTGAGAAGTTACATTTCAGATTTTTCGTTAAGTCACTTGCACTGCACTACTCACACGATTTTTCTAATTGTCTAAGAATTAAAACATTACTTAATAAAAAAAACCTTCATTTTCCAGGAAAAAACAGTTCCAGGCACGCCATGAAAAACTCATCACCCTCCCCCACGAGCTTAAGATCCTCGGCTTCGCCTCGAATGTCAATTTTGCACCTGGGGAAAGGTGGTTAGTTTTTCCATTACATTAGATACATTAATTTGGATTAGAGAAAGAACTGGGGTGATTGCTGGTTATGTGAAACCCAACAATAGCCATATTTTTTAGACATAATTCGAAGTAATGAACAGCTGATTGCCCACTCCACATGCATGGATCGTCATACGGCGGGGGGGGGGGGCGAGGATTTATGCCAAGATAATTAATCGTTTGAACCGACGTGCCAACGTATGTACAAACAAACAAATTATATTTTTTGGAATGTACAAACGATTTCCTACAAAATCCACGGGGAATTTACTTCACTTAACTCGTTTTAGATTATATGTCAGGCTAAAAACACACGAAAATTTCATTAATTTTTTATAAATAAACTGGAGATGTACAAAAAAAATTGAACAATGTACGATAACGTACAATCGATTACATCAAGTACTGTTAATACTTTGTGTACTTTGTAGGCTAAGTACCCAGGGGTAAAATGCGCTCGAGCGACACAGGTTAGCTGTCAAAATCAACTCCAAATTTTGAGTTGGATGCGTGAACCAATAAATACCATATTCGCGTTCAAATCCGAGATGACGTTGGACTATTTTTACAGATTCAATGGAATATACGCGTGGAAGGGGGGAGATGAAATCGGGATTAGTTAATTAACAATTTTAATTGTTATCTGAGGTGATGGTAGCAGTGCTGAATGTCACCAAACTTGGAAAAAATACGTGGGTCTTCAGAAGGGGTACTCTAGAGTCTTGTCACGACGTAGAAGTACACAAAAGTTGATTGACAAACCATAATTAATTAATCAAAAATTATTATTGTCATCTAAGGTGATGATTGGTTTCCTGAACGTGACAAAACGTGGAAAAAATAGGTGGACCTTCAGCAAGGGCTCTCTGGAGTTTTGTCACCACCTAAAAGTGCACAAAACTTAATTAGCAAATCATGAAAAATTACTTACCAATTTCAATTGTTATCTGGGGTGATGGTAGCATTTTTGAATATGATCGAGCATGGAAAAAATAGGTGGGCATTCAGAAGGCCACTCTGGAGTTTCGTCACCACCTAGAAGTGCACAAACGTTGATTAACGAACCACAAATAATAATCAACAAGTATTATTGTCATCTGAGCAGATGGTGGCCTTTCTGAATGTGACGAAGCATGGAAAAAATAGGTGGACCTTCAGAAGAATCATATTTGTGTGATAGAAGACATCAAGTTAGGGTAAATGCTTATGTCTCTGAAGAGTTTGAGGTCACATCTGGCGTGCCGCAAGGGTCACACCTAGGACCCATACTTTCCATCTATCCTGATGATTTAAAAATCTATCGGGAAATTGCAAGAGAAGAAGATGGCCGTATATTGCAATCAGACCTGAATCAGCTGCATAAATGGTGCTTAGCGACTAGTCTTAATCTGAACATCAATAAATGTGCCTTCGCGGTCTTGATCTCGATCTTCCAGGCCTGCTGAGTATTTCTTACGAGACCAAACTCTTCTAATTGTTGACACTATTAACGATTTGGGGATTGTTATAGACAACAAACTCAAATTCGCTGAATATATTGATAAGACTATCACTAAAGCGTATCGTGTACTTGGTCCAGTTCTTCGCTCTGGAAAGGAGAGTTCACTAATCCCCATACACTAGTTCAGCGTAACTCGCCCCTCATTAGACCGATCTTGGAATATTGTATAAGGCCGATTGGCGTTAAAATAAATAAATGAATAATTTTTTGATTAACGTTTGTGCACTTCTACGTAGTGACGAAACTCCAGAGTGGCTTTCTGAAGGTCCACCTATTTTTTCCATGCTCGATCATATCCATCACCTGAGATAACACTTCAAATTGGTAACTAATTAGTCATTATTTGCTAATTACCTTTTGTGGACTTCTAGGTGGGGCCGAAACTCCAGAGAGCCCTTTCTGAAGGTCCACCTATTTTTTCCAAGTTCTGTCACATTCAGGAAACCAATCATCAACTTAGATGGCAATGGAAATTGTTAATTAATTAATCATGATTTTTAATGAAAGTCCACCCAGTTTTTAGAAGTTTTGTCACACTCGAGAGACCAATCATCACCTCAGATGACAATTAAAATTGTTCATTAACTAATCCACGCGTAGATTCCATTCAATCCGTAAAAATGGTCGAACGTTATCTCGGATTTGAATGTGAATATAGTATTTATGGTTTAACGCATCAAACGCAAAATTTGGAGTTGAGTGTGACAGCTAACCTCTGTCCCTCGAGCGCATTTTCGGATTTCCGCCTCTCTCACTTGGCCTTACCCCACTCCTCGTTCAGCATAGACTGCTGAACTGTAGAACCCATCAGTAAAAATTGCACTTGACCAGTTAACAAATTTTTTTAGGGTTAATAATATTTTACCATTGTGTACCATTGAATTCTCTACACAAGTAATTTTTTTCATCAATCTCCCCCCCCCCCCTAACTACAGGTCATTTTTTCATAAATTGCTTTTGCAAAACCTACGAATACCAAAAGTTTATAAATAACGTACCATTGTTCACCATTGAAAAAGGAAGACATACCAATATGATTGTTTTAATTATGTTCCAACCCCCCCGCTAACTATGGTGAAGTATTGCCGATTGCGTGGTAATGGAGGAACTTTGCAATGCGAAGTGATTGGCAGGGTTGCTAACACAACGCGAAACATGTCACACATAATCATAATGCTATCGCCAAAATCCAGAAAATCGAGCATTGTCCGTTGCTATGGAACCTGATTTTGCACTAGTTGACGATACAAAACCAAATTGAAGGTGACATTGGATAGCTAATAGATACATTATATAATGTAACTAAGCATAATTTCCGCCTAGGACTTTCGTTTAATTTTATATGAATTTTTATACTTTGGTGGGAGTGGAAGGGGTAAGTTCTGAGGCGTAAAGATACTCATAGCGTATGCGGGCCGACTGGAGGAAAGAGAGAGCGAAATTCAAAAGAAACATGGACTGGGCCCGACACCCTATCGCGTATCTTGATATATTTGCAAGTATGTCAATAAAGGAAGTGATATGGCCGTATTTAGAATTGAAAATACTAATGTAAATGCTCTTCGGCTGAATCAAAATGATGGAATTACGAATTATCAAATTGGCCAGTATATCAGTTCCAATGAAGCTGTCTGGCGTATTTTCGGTTTCCCAATTCATGAACGAGATCCAACAGTTATCCATTGAGCTGTTCATCTTGACAACGGCCAGCGCGTATATTTCACAAACGAAACAGCGCTTCATCGTGCTACAAATCCACCAAAAACGACGCTTACCGAATTTTTTTAACTGTGCAATCGTGATGATGCTTTTGGTATCTTCGCACAAACAGTGCTCTATTCTGAGGTTCCAGGATATTTCACATGGGCTCAATCGAACATTCGATTACCCGCAAGAAAGGTTGATGCGTGCCCCTGTTTATTCAAATCAAATACTTTGGGTCGTGTATATACAGTCAATTTACGGCAGACTGAGTGGTTTTATCTACTACTGTTGTTGGACCACAGTATCCAACGTATAAAGACACATGTCTTGCTCCAGGCTTGCCAGAAGACGAGAACCATTGGGATAGTATGCTCGCTGAAGCAGGGTTAAACTGTACAGGAACACAAATTCGTCTACTATTTGCTATAGTATTGACTACATGTTTCCCGGGCCGAGTGCAAATGTTGCGGGATAAGCGCAAACATTCAATGACTGATGATATATTGTATCGACATCGTACAAGATGTAACGATATAGCGATATAATTCAGTGATCGCATGTATAATGAAGCGTTGATTGCTATCGAGGATCTTTGCATTGCTATTATGAATTCACCAATTAGTCCTTTCGTTATGACATCGCCGAATCGAAGCGCATCTGGTTTACTCAACACAGATATGAATCGTGAACTACAGTACGATACCATAGAAATGGCAGGCATTGTTAGTCGCAATGTTCCACTGCTAAATGACGAAGAAAAAATTATTTATGACCGCATTATGCTCGCGGTTTCGGTAGGACAAGGAGTATTTTTTTTGGATGCACCAGGTGGAACTGGCAAAACATTGCTTATTTCGGTACTTCTTGCCGACATACGCTCAAAAAATGGTATCGCATTGGCCGTTGCATCTTCTGGCATTGCATCAACTTTATTAGATGGAGGCAGAACAGCTCATTCAGCACATAAGCTGCAATTCAACATTCAAAATAATCCAGATGCAGTGTGCAACATAAAAAAACAATCGTCTATGGGCACAGTGCTGAAACAATGTAAAATTATTATTTGGGATGAATGCACTATTGCACATAAATATTCGCTCGAGGCATTGGATAGGACATTGAGGTATATACAAAACAATAACTATTTGGCGGCACTTTCTTACTGCTTTCGGCTGATTTCAGACAAACTCTTCCCATTATTCCACGTTCAACGTACGCTGATGAAATCAATGCTTGCTTAAAATCATCGCGACTGTGGCATCATGTTGAAAAAGTACAACTGACAATGAACATGCGTGTGCAAATACTTCGGGATCCATCCGCCGAAACGAGCTTTAAATAACTGCTAGATATTGACGATGGCAAAGTTGCTGTACATGAAAATACTGGATGTATAAAATTACAGACGAACTTCTGCACAATCGTCGACTCGCAAAATAATCTCATCGATCACATATTTCCCGATGTACACCCACAATATCAAAATCATAAGTGGTTGGCAGAAAGAGCAATTTTGGCCGCAAAAAATATGGACGTCAATGGATTACATTTAAAGATACAACAGTTGTTGCCTGGGGGCTTGGTGTCATACAAATCTATCGATGCAGTTTGTGACACTAGCGAAATTGTGAATTATCCAATTGAGTTTTTAAATTCATTTGATTTGCCAGGCATGCCACCACACCATTTACAATTGAAGGTTGGAGCTCCGATCATTCTACTTCGTAACTTGAACCCACCACGGCTGTGTAATGGTTTACGATTAGTAATTAAGAAATTAATGAAAAATGTCATTGAAGCCATCATTTTGAAAAGTTTCGAGGCGAAAATGTGTTGCTGCCACGAATCCCTATGATTCCTACAGAAGTGCTAATTGAATTCAAACGTACTCAATTTCCAATTAGATTGTCATTCGCTATGACGATCAATAAGTCACACGGCCAGACATTATCTGTATGTGGCTTTGAGATTTGGAAACACCATGCTTTTCTCACGAACAACTATATGTGGCATGTTCTCGCGTGGGAAAACCATCCAGTTTATTTGTACTGGCTAAAGACGGACTAACCAAGAATATTGTACGCTCCATTGCGCTAAGAGATTAATCTTTCTTTTTTGAAACTGTCAAAATTGATAAAGAATTGTTGTAATTTTAAATTTATTAGTGAAGTTAATAAAGATTAATTTATTAACCTAAATAAAGTATACTTCAATTATTTGCAACGCGTTAGCTTATAAGTATTCCCGCACACTTTATGACAAGGTCAAGTGCCCCCTAAAATTACCCCCCCTTACGAGCTACAGAACTGGCAAAAACTAGAAGAAATAGATAGGGAATTTCACCGCTGATCTCACAGTCATCCCAATAAGACCCTCTCACCTCCCCCCCCCCCCCCCCCCGACCGCAAGGAGCCATTCAACACCGACAATGTCGCTACTCACACTAGCCCACTTCCCCGCCAGCCACACACACACGCCAACACACACCTAGGAGCGCCTACTACTGACCGATCAGAGGGAACTAAGGATTGCTGTAGAAAGAGCACGCAAGGAACGGACACTTGACCAAAGCGCGTTATCCCGAGAGGTTCGGCAAAAGTATTAGAGATATTAGTGGTGTAAAGTATCAGTGATACGCAAGGGAAAGGAAGATCGGGAGCACCCGATGACCCATTCAGACGCCCAGGACTTCGGAATAGGAGACAAGGGCCCGAGTCGGGAATAAACCCAAGATAAGGAGGAAAAGCCTGCTTGTCGGCGTTAAGCGGCCACGTCAGTGAAAGTCATCTTTGCATTGTGGCATACTCCCTAAATCAACCCCTCCCCGCTGATAAAGTCCTTCCCCCTAGCGGTGAATTATTGGAAAATTGAGAGTTCATATTAGGCTTAAGTTCCCCGTAACTTTGGTCCCTCTTTTGTGTCTTGATTAAGACTAGCTTCTTCCCTCCACGTGTAATAGTATAGCCAGGCCTCCCCCACTCCCCGGGACTTCAGCCAGCAGGCAAAAGAGGCCCCCAAAAAACGACAGTTGTATGAGAAACTGTATTATTATTCATAATGGACTCTACTTTTTGTGATTATTGTTTGCTTATTTTCTATTATCTCCCCCCTTTTTTTTATATTAGATAAGTCGATACTATCAATAGGTATGTGAAAATCGGTAAGGTTACAAATTGGTGCCCAACGTGGGGCCTGGCATAATTGAAAAACGTGGAAGTGTCTTCCCCCCCGCTAAGTAATATTTCAATTTACCCCCCGAAATATTTGAGAATCACTGAGAGTCGACAATCGGTCGAATTTCAGTGTCGTTGTCATAGCCAATTCACCGTTGAGGGACCATGAGGACCTTCTTTTGTATTTTGTCACCTTTCAATTCATCTCTGGCCCGAATTTCCGAGCGAAATTCGAATTACCTCGGGGTTGAGTTTTCTTGAATTAAATTTACCTCTGATAGGCATTTTCGCGCGACTATCGAGCCCTCTCTCATTCTCTATCTGTCCTAATCCCAAAATAGTTCCGAATGTCGAGTCACGCGAAATTAAATTGTTATAAATTGAAATTAAATGTCAGATTGTTAAACAATCATCCCTCAACCCTTTCCGCTGCAGTAACCAACCCCCCGTAATCACCCCTTTTTCTCCCATTTGGAACTAAATAGCGTTGGAACGCCTTCGGGTATTATTCGATACTAATAAAGTTCGGGTAAAACCAGCGCCTTTTACGAGGGAAAATGGACGAGAACGTGACCCCCCCTGTAACCACGGAAGTACCCAACACCGCAGTACTGCGACAACCAGTACGACCACAACGGACAGCCCTCTCCCCGGACCCTGCACCGACCAACCACAGGTACCCCCTTCCGTTCCCCCCGCCCCAGATGTCTCCAGTCGCACCGAACAGGCCGTTAACGGGGTAGAATTAGAGGGTTATTTTAGAGACCTGACCCCTAAGGCCCAAATTATTTTATGTGACGCGTGGGGAATAAATCCTGGGGGCAAGCGAACAGTCCTGTGTGACCGGCTCGTGCGCCACGAATTACGCGCAAAGTTTGGGCCCGGTGCTGCCAAGTGGGACGCCGATACCGACGATATGGGAACTCCCCTCACAACAACCGTGTTTCTCATTACCCCTGAGCGGGATGGTTCCTTCCGCCTGTTGAGAACGCGACATTTCCCCCTGCCCAGCCTTCACGTGCCTATCCCCTTGATCGCACCACCGGCAATCCTTACAACCATCCCCCCCCCCCATTCAACCGGGACCCCCTCGTAACTGTGCCACACCCCGAACTCACGCATCGAGCCATCACCAGTCAGAGCCTGCACATTACCTCCGACAACCCTCCTCTTCCTGCTGCCCATTCGACATACCATGTGGATAACCCCATCTTCACCGCATTGACGGGACAGCGTGCAGGTACGACCCACACTGCGGTCGGGACCATGCCAGGTCCCCTCACGATCCCACGCCCCAGACCCAGTCACGTCGACCCGATCCACTCATCACCCTACCCCTACTCCGATAGCCCTACCAATACCCCCTTCTTTCCCTCCCATTCACCCTGTCACAAGTGCCCCCAGACCGCGTTCAGGAGCCCCTATTATCCCTACGCTCAACAAACGTCGTTGTTGGATACGTTCCGCACAACGTTCCGTCAGGACTAGTCCTTCGAGCCTAGTAGTCGGGAATTGAAAATTAGTGGTATTTTTAAGCGGGATGGAATTAGCTTTTCGGGAAGTAGCAATGAGGATCCTTATGATTTCCTTGACCGTCTCAAGGACTACGGATTGCGGAATAACCTGAGCGATAGTGAGGCAGTCCGAGCCTTGTCTTCGGCGTTTAAAGGAATCGCTCAGACATGGTACAGTACAGAACAGCCACACATTTACACATTTGAGGACTTCCTTCGTGTCTTCCAGAAGACATTTTGTCCCCTAGGGAGAGAGGAGAGTATTTGGCAGGACATACTGCGCCGTACGCAGAGTCCCGGAGGAACCGGACGCGAGTACATTATCTGCATGTGCGGGCTATTCAGCAATTTACACCCCCCGCCCCCACTTGAGTCCCAGTTGAATATTGTACACACGCAACTTCACCCCAAGTACGCGGAACGAATTTGGCGCGGACGATTCAGCGACTACGACCAATTATTGATAGCCGCCCATGAAGTCGAGCTAACCCTCCTCAATGTTGCTCGGTACAGACCACCCCCCACTCCCGAGGAAAGCTTCGCACCTGCTTATGCATATTCGCCCCCTGCCGTAAGACGGGGGCAAAACCAGAGGTGCGTTTCAAGAAATAACGCGTTGGGTGCCGTGCCTATGCGGCTGAGATCGCCCCCCAACAATTTGCGGTAAACCCCTACGCGCCACCCCCTGCGTATGCTGTAGCCCAGCAGAGGCGTCCAACGCAACCACCCACCGCCACGCCTTTCTCTCTACAGAACCCTCAACCCCTTATGAGTCTTCCCATCCAAGCGCCCCAGCAAAATGGGCAAAATAACACCTATCCAACAAGGTCTTCGAGCTGCTACCGGTGCAAACAACCCGGCCACTTTGCCCGGGAAGGTCCCACTATCCTCCCACAGGGCCCTTCGAACCACTGTCCCCAACCGGAACGATGGAATCAATTACCCCGGAAAACAAGGGTGCGGTGGGGCCAACCAACCAACCCCCCCGCAACGAAGTAGACGACGAGTTACCAGAAGAGTTAATGGGCGGCTAAGACAAGCAGCCACACCACACTGGACTCAGACCTTGATTACACCCCCCCCCCCTGCAAGCCGATACCTACGGGCGATCCTCCCACCCCATCTGACCAAAGCGACCCCGGTACCTCCCACAGACCCCCCTTTGCTCTTCATCCAGACCCATCCCGGAAATCGAAACCCAAGCCCGCCTCCCTGCCAGTCTCGCCCCCAGTACCCAAAATGGAGATTCCCACCCTAATCTGACAGTCCAAACTCTCTCTGACTCCCAAGGAAACCACCCCCCCCCCCCCCCCCACTCAAGCCCAGAGCCAGCCCATCCCTACAGACCCCACTAAAACCACTCAAGACATCAGCTCCATCACCACACCGTCAGCTGACATTTCCTCTCTTACCCCCCCCCCCAACCCCATCAATAGAATAAGTGACCCGATCCACCATCCCCTGACCCCAATAGAAGATCCCAACACGCCCTTTGACGAACCTCCCCAGCTGATGACAATGACCACCAACGACCCCAACAACCCCGACTTTATATCATACGAAGATTTTTTGACCCTCACGTATGACAACCCCCATGAGCAGAGGTACTTCGTAGCCCTCGATCTTGAATGGCGAAAGTACCGAACTCTGCAAGACATGGGTGCAAGTAAGTCGTTTATTAGCACTACTGTAGGACCAGAATTGAAGGCTTTCGCTTGAAGAAGTTACCCTAGGGGATGGGAGCACAAAATCCCTGGAGGGATGTGTTGCTATGAGGCTGTCGGTAGGGCCCCACACGGAACTAATATCGTTTAGGCTAACAGATGCCCTCGCATATGATTGCATTCTGGGAATCGATGCTCTGTATAAGCTCGGTTTAACCCTGAAGTACCGGCGACCCCGCACGGACGACCCGGATGAACCCCTTGTCGTCAGTACGGCTCACCTCCTGAAGATTTGGAAAAAAGCCGTCCGCCATATCCATTTCCTTTAAAAATCTACCTCCCTGTACATTATCCCAACTAGCAGTAATTCCCCCCGACGTAAAGGAAAAACTTAGAGCAGAATTCAAGAGTTGGATTGCGCCTGCCCCCGTGGTCGCCCAGGTCTGCCCACGGTTGACTATGCACATCGACACCCAAGACCATCCCCCCATCCGCGGAGCGACACGGAGATACGCCCCACACCTACTCAAGGCAGCCCAAGGGAAAATCCGACAGCTACTGAAAGCAGGCATAGTAGAGCCCTCCCAAAGCGCTTGGTGCAGCTGGCCAGTCCTGGTTAAGAAACCTGATCAAACGTACCGGTTGTGTATCGATTACCGTCCCCTAAACGCAGTGACCAAACACCTTGCTCTCCCCATGTCCAACCTAGACGACCTTCTCGACTGCGCCCATGGAGCTGTCTACGTGTCCAAGATTGACATCAGCCAAGCATTCCACCATATTTACGAATCAGTAATACTTCGCTGGGGGAAACCCCAATTTTTTCTTAGCGATAACGGAACCGAGTTCGTCGAGAAAGACCTCGCCAAACCCCTTGCTCAACTAGGTATTACGCACATCACAACCCCCGCGCTAACCCGGTAGAGCGGGTTAATAGATCCCTGAAGCCGATGATGGGTATCTACGCCGAAGAGAACCACCGAGATTGGGATCAACACACCCAAGGGTTGGCCTTTGCCCTTAATACCTCCCTAGGAGTCTCACCCGCCTTTCTCAATCTAGGACGGAACCCCTTACCCCCGAGTGCCCTGGTTGGACCCCCCAAAACAGAAAACCTAATATTCCCTAAAGCCTAATATTCCCCCGGGATCATAGAAAACGCGCCTCAAAAAAATGATATATTTTTATGATCTCGCGCGGAAATTTATGGGGGAAGCATTTGCTCGCCAGGCAGAGCAATACAACAAGGGGCGATCTAACACAAGCTTTGCACATGGGGACCTCGTGCTGCGAAAGAATCGACAATTGTCCCAGGCATCTACTTATTTTACAGCGAAATTAGCACCGAAGTATGATGGGCCATTTCTAGTAGTGAATGTGATCTCCCCCGTGATGTATGACCTAGAGGACCCCGATGGCTCACGAGTCAATAGAATCCACATCGAAGGCCTTAAACCATTTCACCCCCGTGATTCGATAGATCCCCCGAGCGACGATGCGGAACCAAGGGAGCCGGATCCCCGTGAGACGTCCAGCCTATCGCAGGCCGATGGGGGAACACCAGGAAGACACGGGGCTGTTCCACATTCCTCCACAGACCCGACAACCCCTGCGTCCAGCGATGTACGAGAGGGAAGAGGACGGAGGGGCGAGTCCGGAGAGCCTGGAAGCAGAACCCGCCATGTGTCTCCCCCCGAGACCTCAACAAGGAGAGTCCCTCAGACACCTGCCACCAACGATGGCCCCACGCACCGACGGCGATTCCCTCACTCCGAGGTGTATACTCTTCAAGTATACCTATATACACCTCAGGTAACTGAGGTAGAAAAGACCGAACAAGCCTATACCTTCTAATCATAACAATACCGGTCAATGACAACAACGTATATAAAATGATGGCTCTAAACTCTGAATATTCAATGTGCACAGATTGACGAAAATTGCGAATGTAGGAAGGTCTCGATAGCTTAGCGGTCCAAAGCAACCACCCGGATAGTGGGAAGACCCGGGTGCAAATGCTGGTCGATCGCTTCGCGCATTCCAATTTTTTTCAAATTGTGCATATTGAATTTTTCTTAATTAATATTTTCTTAATTGAAAAAATTTCAATAGGAGCGAAAATTGAGAACGAAACATTAGGCACATGTAATGCTTTCTCAGGTTCCTCACTCCAAGGTGTATATTCTTCAAGTATACCTATATACACCTCAGGTAACTGAGGTAGAAAAGACCGAAAAATCCAATACCTTCTAATCATAGCAATACCGGTCAATGACAACAACGTATATTATTATCTAATTATTATTTTTTTTTTGTTACTACCCAATGTACGTCGGGTATGTACAACTCAACCCCTACCGGTTGTAGCCGGAGGAAATATCGGAGCACGGAGGAGCCCTGCAGGAATGACTTTCCGCGTGCACCAATTAGGGTAACTTCATAACCCGCACAGGGTCATTGTATATTTCGGTTGTATGATAAATAAAGGAAATGATATCAAAAGGATCAATCTCCGGGCCTTTGTTCGAATTCCGGCATCCTGGTACGTCAACCTCGTTTTTTGATTTTTTGTTCTTGTCAAGTACAGCCCCCACACCTCTTCTCTACCACTTATACTCACCACAGACATCCCCCTTATTATCACGTTCCGCTTCCTCTTATCTCTCTCATCCATCTCCTGTTTATCCTCCAACACCCCCACTCTCTTTCTCCATTCCACAGCATCCTCCTTCCTTTGGGAGCCCCCTTCATCTCCACCCACCTTGTCCTCCAATAGTACCTCCAACCTTCCTAACCTCTCTTCAATCTCGTTTACTTCCTCTCTCCTCTCTTGTTCTTTCATCCTGTCACTCTCACCGATCTCCCCTATCTTCTGCCATATCCTCTTTTTCTCCTCCTTCCATTCTTCTCGCCATTTACTCATCTCCTCATTCATTCCCCTTATCCCATCTATAATTTCCTCTCTTTGCTCTTGCATCTCGCTCAAACATCCCATCACCTCCTTTTTTAGCGAAATGATCATCGATGCCACCTCATCTATACCTATTTCACCCCTTTCTTTTCCTACCTCCTTCTTCCTTATTCCCTCCGGAGTTCTCTTTACCTTTTGTGCACTCTCAGACCGCCCTCCCCCTTTCCCCTCCTCACCCCCTTCTAACCACTCCATTTCCCTTTTCTTTTTTTCCTCCCCTCCTGACTTTCCCTCGCTTCCTGAGCCAGTTTTTGACATTGCGGCAAATATATTTTTGATCTTATAAAAATGTAATTGTAATTTAATTTCATTAAAAAAATGTCATTTAACAATTAAGATTGTCAGAGTTTCCAAAAATTTGAATCATTATGAATCTTCATTTTGAAATATCGATGTAAATATTGGTTGTATGAGAAAATTATAAGCGACAATTTTTTCGTAAAATTTAATTTTTCACAACTTTTGTTCGCAATTTTTTTTCATAAAACTTATATTTTTGCTATATAATTTCATAAATTCAAACTAATCATTTCAAAATCCGGCGGCAAAACCCTGGCCCTAATGATACCTTTAAGATTTTTCATCATTAAGTAATTTCATTAATTCTATTTATGTGTGTTTTGTACAGTGAGCAATGTCAAGAAATCGGAAAGGGGCTGATTTGAGCCGTAATGCAAGTAAATCTCGATACTTGGGAAATAGAAGATCCGAAAGGACCGAAGAACAAATCCAGCAACAACATGCTGATGCACGTGTCAGAATGGTGTAATTGCGTCAAGAAGAGTCAGAAGATACACGAGCTGAACGCAATGAAGTAATAAGATTAGAACAACGACAATCACGCCGTTTCACAGTCAATAGACGCAGAACAAATGACCAACAACGACAACAGGTACATCCAGCATTTACATCTGATTCATCCCTGCGTCTAGCATTCCAGTATGAGCCCGATATTGAATATTATGCTCATTCAACAGTGGTAATTGGTGCTATGGACAAGGAATGTGCACATTGTCATGCTCTGAGATTCAAAAATGAGCCAGCTGGGAAGTGTTGCACGTCAGGAAAAGTGCAAGTACCTGAAATTGAAACACCACCTGAGCCATTGAACGGTTTACTTATCGGCACGGATCCAGATTCTAACGTGTTCCTGAATCCAATTCGAACATTCAATTCATGCTTTCAAATGACATCGTTCGGAGCAATAGAAATAATTCGAAATACTAATGCAAATGGTCAACAATACAATTCTACACTCAAAATCAGAGGCCAAGTTTATCATAAAATGGGCTCACTGCTGCGAATGCCAAACGAACCACATAAGTTTTTACAAATCTACTTGATGGACGGCGAGGATTCCGGAAACGCACTTGCCAATCGCGTGAATGCACGTTGTGATTATAATAACCTTGATTCATTTTATGCCAGACGCATCGTCGGCGAGCTGGATGCTCTATTGAACGAGCACAACGAATTGTTGAAAATATTCAAATCACACATGCATAAATTACAAAGCGATAATCACGCTATCGTCATTAATCCTGAGATAAAACACCAGGTGGAGAGCATATTCGTAGATTCAATGCACCCGTTGTTGATGATGTTGCCGGAATTATGGTTGGCGATCGTACAGGTGCACGAGAAATTGTGATTCGTAGAAGAAATAATAATCTTTAGTTCATTGCTGATACACATAATTCATATGACGCTCTTCAATATCCGCTAATATTCTGGAAGGGACAAGACGGATATTGCGTAAACATAAAACAACGAGATCCCGTATCAGGTACTTCATTGATTATGAATTTGATCATTAATCATTGAACAAAACAATTAAATTATTGAACGTAATTAATTTAAATTAATTTTTATGAATATATTATTACAGGAGCTGAAACAAACAAAAACGTTAGCTCAAAAGATTATTATGCATACCGATTAATGATTAGACGCGGCCTGGACAACGTCATTCTACGATGTCGTGAGCTTTGTGAACAATTCATGGTCGACATGTACGCGAAGATTGAGGGCGAACGACTGCGATACTTACGATATAATCAACTAAAGCTGCGTGCGGAAGAGTACATTCATTTGCGAGACGCTATCAACAACAACGCCGACGTAACCATGTCATTTTACCATCATCGTACGTAGGCAGTCCACGTCATATGCAAGAATATATACAGAATGCTCTGACTTTCATGCGTGAATATGGACGACCATGTTTATTTATCACGTTCACATGTAATCCAAAATGGCCAGAAATTGCATCTTTGCTATTGCCTGGCCAAAATGCAATACATCGCCATGACATTACAGCACGTGTGTCCAGACAAAAGTTGAAGTCTTTAATAAGTTTCATTACTAAATTACATGTATTCGGTCCCACACGTTGCTGGCTGTATTCGGTTGAGTGGCAAAAGCGAGGATTACCTCATGCACACATTTTGGTTTGGTTAATCGACAAAATCCGTCCTGAAGAAATCGATAGTATCATTTCTGCGGAAATTCCAGATCCGTTCACTGATCAACTGCTGTTTGATATTGTTACAACAAACATGATCCATGGTCCATGTGGTACTCTTAATAGTTCATCGCCTTGCATGGCAGATGGAAAATGTACTAAAAATTTCCATAAAGATTTTACTAATGATACGGTCACAAATGTCGACGGATACCCAATATATCGTCGAAGAAATCCCGATAATGGCGGACAATTATGTATTAAAAATATCAGCAACACAGACATTGATATTGACAATCGTTGGGTGGCGCCATATTCGCCTCTGCTGAGCAAGACATACAATGCTCATATTAATGTTGAGTTCTGCAGTTCTGTAAAGAGCATCAAATACATTTGCAAATATGTCCATAAAGGCAGTGATATGGCTGTGTTTAGAGTGGAAAATACTAATGTGAATGCTGCTCCAGTGAATAAAAACGATGACATAACGCTCTACCAAATTGGTCGGTACATCAGCTCCAATGAAGCTGCTTGGCGTATCTTTGGTTTCCCAATTCATGGACGAGATCCAGCATTTGTTCAGTTATCCATCCATCTTGAAAACGGTCAGCGTGTATTTTTCACAAATAAGACAGTTTTCTTTCTCTTAAATTTTCGATTTATCTTTACTTAAATTTAATAAATGCCTTCAGAGGGGGAGGCGGTGGTTACTGGACGAAGTTGAGAATGGAAACTCTCTATGTGCCCGGTAGCTTAGTTGGAAAAGTGCCCGGCGTGTAACTGGGAGTCTCGGGTTAGAATCCCGACTGGGACTATAGAGATTTTTTTTCTCTTAAATTTTCTATCTATCTTTAATTAAATTTAATAAATGCCTTCAGACGGGGAGGCGGTGGTTACTGGTCGAATTTGAGAATGGAAAGTCTCTATATGTCCGGTAGCTTAGTTGGAAAAGTGCCCGGCGCGTAACTGGGAGTCTCGGGTTCGAATCCCGACTGGGACTATCGGGATTTTTTTTCTCTTAAATTTTCGATCTATCTTCAAGTTTTTTTTTCAGAAAAAAGACGAATAATAAATCCACCAAAAACCACACTCACTGCATTTTTTGAATTGTGTAATCGTGCGGATGATTTTGGAACCTTTGCACGAACATTACTCTATTCACAAGTACCACGCTATTTCACATGGACTCAAACAAAATATGGATGCCCCGCAAGCAAGGCACACCAGTTGCTGCATGTCTCAATTTGTTTAAATCAAACGCCTTGGCGCGATTATTTACAGTCAATGTAAGACAGACTGAGTGCTTTCATCTTCGACTGTTGTTGGTTAATGTTACTGGCCCATTATCATTTCAAGATATACGTAAAGTGAATGGGCAATACTATCCAACGTATAAAGATGCATGCCTTGCACTTGGCTTGCTGGAAGACGATAACCAGTGGGACTGTATGCTTGCTGAAGGTGCATTGAACTCTACAGCAATACAAATTCGACTACTATTCCCTATAGTGTTGACTACATGTTTCCCAGCCCGAGCACAGATATTGTGGGATAATCACAAATATTCAATGACTGATGATATATTGCATCAACATCGTACACGGTGCCACGATCTAACAATAACATTCAGCGACGCAATGTACAATGAAGCATTGATTGCTATTGAGGATCTTTGCATTGTCATTGCCAACTTACCACTCACTCATTTCGGTATGAATTTGCCAAATTGAACTGCATCTGATTTAATGAATACTGAAATGAATCGTGAACTGCAGTACAGCACTGTAGAAATGGCAGCGATTGTTGCCCGCAATGTCCCACTAATGAATGAGGAACAAAGAACCATTTATGATCGCAGTTTCAGCTGGACAAGGTGGGTTCTTGTTTTTGGATGCACCGGGTGGAACTGGCAAAACATTCGTTATTTCGCCAATTCTTGCTGAAATACGATCAAATAATGGCATCGCATTGGCCGTTGCATCATCGGGGATTGCTGCAACTTGATTGGATGGGGGCAGAACAGCTCATTCAGTATTGAAACTGCCACTAAATATTCAGAATGGCTAAATATTCATGGCCACCGTGTTGAAACAGTGCAAAATTATCATCTGGGATGAATGTACTATGGCACACGAACATTCGCTTGAGGCGGTGAATAGGATATTGAGAGATATCAAAAACAACGACAAACTATTTGGCGGAACACCGTTGGTCCTTTCAGGTGATTTCAGGCAAACACGTCCAGTCATTCCACGTTCAACATACGCTGATGAGATCAACGCTTGCTTAAATTGATCTCCATTGTGGCGTAATGCTGAAAAAGTGCAGCTGAAAGTCAATATGCGCGGTCAAATGCTTCAAGATCCATCCGCTGAAACATTTTCAAAAAAAGTCTTACATATCGGTGATGGAAAAGTTGCTATAGATGAAACTGGATACGTGAAATTACCGACCGATTTCTGAACGATCGCTGATTCGCAAGATACTCTCATTGAACAAATATTTCCCGATGTACACACACAGTACATAAATCATGAGTGGCTTGTAGAAAGAGCTATTTGAGCGGCAAAAAATATAGACGTTGACAATTTAAATCTGAAGATACAAATGTTGTTGCCAGGGAACTTGGTATCATATAAATCTATTGATACAGTTTGCGAGGGCAGCGAAGCAGTAAATTTTCCCATAGAGTTTTTGAACCCACTGGATTTGCCAGGCATGCCACCGCATAATTTACAATTAAAGGCTGGATCTGTGATTGTCTTGCTTCGTAAATTGAACCCGCCCCGGCTGTGCAACGGTACGCCATTAGTCATTCAAAAATTAATGAAAAACGTGATCAAAGCCAGCGTTTTAAATGGCGACTTCCGAGCTGAAAATATATTAATACCACGGATTCCTATTATACCTACAGATGTGCCAATTCAATTGAAACGTATTCAGTTTGCGATTAGATTGGCATTTGCAATGACTATCAATAAATCCCAAGGTCAAACGAGGTTTATTTGTGGCATAGATTTATGTTGGAACCGAGATTCCCTACCTAGCCAGTCCGTCAGGTGCTGCCACTGGAGTGGCGCGCCGTGAGGCGAAGTTACGGCGGCGTAGCCGCCATTACAGTTAGTGCGTTGTAGGCATTCAACAGAGTAGTACCCACGTGCCATATACCTTGTACTATCGATACTATTACTTACACTAGACTAAATTCAGAGTTATAATTTACACAAGTGACTCAAGATCATTTCACTTGAAACCCAGAAACTCCAACAGGTTATGGGCTATTGAGATTTGTTGGGTGTTTTAAAGTAAAAGTAAAAATAGAGAGGAGAAAAAAAAGCAACTAAACAGACACTAGAAGGGAAGAGGATCCAGAGAAAACAACAGAGAATAGAAGACAGAGGTAAGTGGGATTTTTCTCACAAATATCCGATACAAGTGAAAAAAGTGTCGAGAGGGAAAATATTCAATTGGAAAAGTGATAAGAGAAGAAAACAATTGCTTCACAAGTGATGCAAGGGGGGCAAGCCCACCTAAATAGATGATAAGAGGGGATTACATGTAATCATCAGAGGGAAAAGAGAAAATATGTGAAAGTTTTTTCAAATTACATTTGAAAAGTGGGGCGAAGGGGGGGCCGCGCAGACAATGGGTACTGACCTCTCTCTCGCACACCACGCGAGCAGGAACCGACCTGTTGCTGTGCGGCGGCGGGGCGCTGTGACGCCACCGACCTCTCTCTCGCACACCACGCAAGCAGGCACCGACTTGTTTGCCTTGCAAATCGGAGGGAGTCGCCATATTGACATATGAGCGGCAAAATTAATATGGATAGAATAAAATTTTTTTTCTTTTCTTTCCTCTTGAAAGTTGAAACAGACGTAGATAAGAGAAGTTTTCTTCTCTTTGAGTAAATAAAGTATAGTTTAGCCAGGTTTTTCAAGACAATCTAAGCAGAATCAGAGAAATTAAATTATTGTTTAGAATTTTCGATGAGAGACAGCATAATACCAATTTTTTTTACGGTTGTCGAATAACACTAAAAAGAAATTTGGGTGAGATAGATAAAATTTTAGAGGGGAGATTCAAACAATTCATGGGTTCAATGAATTGGGAGGGAGAAAATATAATGATAATTCCTAGCACCCATGAAATCTTTCCATCTGCCAGAAAGAACAAAATGGGGTCAGATTTTGTATAAAAACCGTGACCACTCAGAATAAATAGAATTTTAGAATAAAACAGAATAAATAGAAGGTTATAAGAAAATACCCAATTTCAAACAAACATAGTGCAGGGCAAGTGGAGTATATATGTTGTACGTTGAAAACCAGCACTTGTAAACGAGCAGAGGGGAACTTGCACAGTGCCTTACACGCGTGCGTGGCCAACCGCCTCCGAGCAAATTACATTGTGTTCGTGTAATATACGGTCGGTACAGGTGTGCGTGTGTATGCTTGTGCTGCGGAGGGAACCTATTCTCAGTTTCGAGTCAGTCTGGACGCTGTGCGGGTTCTGAAGCACGAAATGAAGCATTACAAACTCAAACTGGAAAACGGACACTTACCTGGTGTACGAGTAGGTCAGAAGTTAGAGTTAGAGTTAGAGTCAGAATCAGAGTCATACTCGTATCAGAGACAATAATCTAGATGTTGCAATCTATATATGCAACCTAATTTTTTCATTTCAAAATCCTGTACAAATGGCAGATCAAAGAGACCACTGAGTAAGAGTATGACTACGAGGACAACCAGGAAACACAAGAGCTGCATTCAGATGATAATGAATCTAAGCACTCGGAGGTCCAGAGCCAGACTGGTGCAACCAGAGCATCAGACGTAGAGACAGAGTTCAGGGAGGGAGAGGGACCCCTTCTCAGAACTATGATGAAGAGCCTGGGGGAGATCCTCATCTCCCAAGAAAAGGTGGCCCAGGAGCTGGCCAAAGTGGTCGAAACACAGAGCAAGGCGACCAGCGACCTATTACTACTGACCCACAACCTGAAAGGTGTCCTCAGGTCCCTGGACAAAACAGCCAATTTAAATTGAGAATCAGCGAAAGGACTGCATGCACTGATGGAGCAGGTGACCATCACTTCCAAAAACCTGGCAAAAGCTGAGCGTAGCAAACTGAGGAGAGCAGAGGTGCCAAAAAAACAAAAGTTACAATGTCAACCCCAATGTACCCATAGAGCAATCCACCCCAATTTAGAGCCCCCTGCGAAAACGAGGAGAATGGAGATTTCCAACATACAGGGACTAACAAATAACAGAATAGATGAAACAGAGCAAATTAGTTCAACAAGCCAGGAGGGAGCAGAGGTAATTATCACAATAATAGATCACACCCATACAAACAAAATAGAGGGGGAAATCAGATTCAGAGAAAGGGGTACAAGAGAGCGTACAATGATACAGCAAATGACAAAAGTAACTATAGAGGCAGAGCAAAGAGAGCAGACAATCAGCCAACTGAGAGAGGAATAAAAAGAGTGAGAGAAACGTCTAGCTCAGGTGACTCTCCAGATAAACATGATATAACGTTTATAGCAGATTCGGGGGCAACCGATCATACTGTTAGTTCCGATGTCAGATTAAGAAATTTTCAGGAGGTACCAAATAAGTTTATTAAGAGCGCAAACAAAAATGCCACAGCTGATATTATAATAAATGGCAAAGAGGAAATGCTGTTGGTGCCCGAGTCACCCGATGATAGAGTGATTAACTTAACTAATGTAATTGCATCTGAGGATATCTCAGACAATCTTCTGTCACTTAGACAGTTAGCGGACAGAGGACTGAATATTTATCCCGACGATAAAACATTGCGAGTATTTAACAAAATTACAGACGAGACAATATTAAGGGGCATTTACGACAAACCAAGTTGGCTAATAAACTGTGAAATCCTAAAAGATGATGAGAAGATTGAAACACGTAAATGCTACCTAGTGAAAACAGTAACTGCTGATAAGAAACAGAATCAATCAATCAGAGACCTAGAGACTGTAGAGATAGAGACAGATGCAGAGCTAACAGACAAAAAGGTTACACCCCCCCCCCCCCCCCCAAGAACAAACAGGCGAAAAGGGAACAACTACAGACACAGAGGAGCCAGCTGAAATCACAGAGACAATTGAAGATATCAACCTCAGAGACTCAGAAGAGTATACAATGTGTGAAAAGGAGGATGTGGGCGATAATATCGACACCCCAGATCCAGGAATGATGTGGCACATCAGATTGGCCAATGCTTCATTGAGAGTCCTAAGAAAAGTCCAAATGAAAACAGAGTGCTTGAAAGGAGTCAGGTTCAAGGACTCGATACTATGTTGTGAAGTATGTGTACTGGCAAAGATAACCAAACTGCCTTTCAAGGAAGACAGAACCAGAGTTGCCAGACCACGTCAGACGATACACACAGACACCATGGGACCAATCAAACCAACATCATATCCTGGGAACAAGAGGTTCATCAACCTCTATGTGGACAATTACTCCAGGATGGCAAGAGCATACTCACTGAAGTCGAAAGACGAATCTGGACAAGCCCTAGAGAAAATGCTGATATCATTCAGAAACCAAATAGGGGGAGATGAAAAGATCTGTCACATAAAATCAGATCAAGGGACTGAGTTTACAGGCGAAAAAGTTCATAGAAATCCTGGACAAGGAAAAGATAGAGCTGGAACTGACGCCACCATAGACACCAGAGCACAATGGAATAGCAGAAAGATTTAACAGGAGTATTCAAAGAAAAGTCAGAGCATACATGGTAAACTCAGGTCTACCTCAGAGTAGGCGAGAGCTGGCTGTTGAAGATACTGTTCACGTATACAACAGAACACTCCACAAGTCCATTGAATTCCAGCCACCAATGCAAAGATTCACTCCTGAAGCTAAAAGCCATGTGGAGAAACTGACAAGATTCGGATGTATTGGATTCATAAAAGATCCGAAACCAGACACCAAATTTAGGAAAAGAGCAATCAAAGCTGTGCTGGTGGGATATACAAACACAGGATATCTATTGTGGCATCCTAGCAGTAGGAAAAATCTGGAATCCAGACACGTCAGCTTCAATGAGAAACGAGTGTACGCAGATGAAGATAAACAGACATCAGAAAACCAGAAACAGAAGTTAGTAGGAGAATCAGAGGAAATTAGTTGGAATGTACAAGAGGAACATGAGGGAGACAGAACTCCCCAGGAAGAGAAAACAGAAGCAAAGAAAAGAGGAAGACCACGCAAATCCCAACAGAGGACCAAGCCCGAAGATCAGAAGAGAGAATTGGTAAAGTCGGCTCCAACCACCAGAAGCAAGAGGAAAATAGAAGCAGAGGCGCAGAAAGGAAACGTATATCTGAGCAAGGAAATCATCGATATTTCTCAACCCGGAATGAAAGTAATCCCAGGACAGACGCAATGCCTCATGACCAAGGCAATACCAGAACCAGTAACATACGCAGAAACCATGCAAACAGATGAAAGAGATCAATGGAGAAGATCAGTGCAAGAAGAACTCAGATAGATGAAAGAAAACCAAGTTTGGAAACTGGTGAACAAATCAGAGATAACAGAGAGTCACGCAAACATCATAGATTCTAGACGAGCAGTTAAGAGAAAAACAGAAGCAGACGGGTCCATTCGGTTCAAGGCCAGATTGGTCATCAGAGGATTTAAAGACAAGAATCTGTACGACCTAAGTGAGACGTACGCTACAGTTTCAAGGCTGCCTGTAATCAGAGCTACCTTGGCAGTTATTAACAAGTCTGATTTAGATGTGTGTCATCTGGACGTCAAGACAACCTTTCTGAATGGGATCCTAGGAGAAGAGATTTACATGAAGATTCTCGATGGAATGAAACTTGAAAATGATGAAAACCGAACGAAGATCTGCAAACTGGAAAGGGCCCTATATGGCCTAAAAAGCAGTCCCAAGAGATGGAATCAGAGATTCGGAGAGGAGATGATAAAACTGGGTCTGGAGAACGATCTGCATGAACCATGTCTATACACCTGGAGGAAGGAAGGAAGAATGGTGACCTTAGTACCCTATGTGGATGACAACCTATTAACTGGGAATGACACTGAGAAAATGACAGAGATTCAGAGACATCTGAACAGAACATTTGAGATGAAAGACCTTGGGGACCCAAAAGTGTTTTTGGGAATGGAAATTAAGAGGAACAGAGAAAAAAAACGAATGAGCATCAACCAACCCAAATACATTAAGGAGATGTTGGACAAATCCTATATGTCAGAGTGCAAGCCTCAGAGTACACCAATGGTAACCAAACAGGTAACCAACCGAAACCGACGAAAGGAAGCTGCTGAGAAAATTGATAACCAGGATATTGAGATCACGAGAGCACAGAGAAGCTATAGTGAGCTTGATGTACCTGGCTAACGCCACTCGTCCGGACATTTCCTTTGCTGTGAATTATCTAGCGAGAAAACAATCAGAGCCAACCGAAGAAGATTGGAAGAGTGTCAAAAGAGTATTCAGGGACCTGAAAGGTACTCCCAACAAGGGACTTGAATTCAGGGGAAAAGAAGAAAACCTAGAAGGATTCACAGACGCAAGCTTTAGAGAGAATCAGGAAGACGTCATCCGCTGGATACTTTGTGAGAATGTTCGGAGATGTAATCACAAACAGAGTACGGTCACTCAATCAACCTGTCATGCGGAATGCCTGGCTATGAGCGAGTCATGCTCTGAACTAATTTCACTGGAGAAAGCAATTAGATGTATTATTGGGAAAACTTTCTACCCAATAACCCTTTGGTGTGACAACAAAGCAGCCAGAGAATGCGCTAAGAAAGCGGGAAGTCACAAGCTGAAAGCTTTTGATGATAGTGTAGAAATTATCAGAGACCAGCTGAGAGAAAGAGAGAAAAATGGGATTAGAAAAACTATAGCAGAGAACCATGGGGATTTCATAAAAGAATGCGTGAATCAGAGCAAGATCAGAGTAGAATGGATAGCCACCAAAGAGAACTTAGCCGATTGCATGACCAAACCATTGGCACATACCATTGATACACAAATATCTGACTGATAAATTTATGACGTCGAATAAAATGAGATGTGAAGTAGAATTTACACTCGAGTCTAATTAACCTGCTTTCTTTCATACAAAAATTAAAATCAAAGCTTGAGGAATACAGCGGCTGCAATATCCAAATTGTCGACATTGAAATCTATGGAATCATTGCAATCAGGCATGAAAATAACTTATTATATATAAAAAAATTTTCCTTCCATATCACTCAAACGAGTGCGACACAGACACGCAGGTCGAGCGCGAATGCCCGAATAAAGAAGAAAAGGATTTCCAACGTGGTAATATGTCGCTTTATGTATGGAATTCACACGCTCGACCTGTGAACGCATTACATGGCGATTCCTTTTCATCACCGTTCAAATAATATAACACACAATTCTGTTAAAAATAATTATAGTATATTATCATCCATATTTTCTATAAATATTAGAACAACAAAAGGCACTACAACTCGCATGACAGGGCAACCTTAAAATATTATTTCAAAACAAAATTCCCTGACACCGTGAAATCCCAAATGATGAAATAAGAGCACCCAGCTTGAAACTGCAATCAATCATGAACCCAATTACAAAAATTGGGAAATTAAACCAAGTCAGCACTGTTTGACCATACCAAACAACAATTAACCAACCAAAAAAAAAATTGAGAAATAATCAAATCGAGAGCACTTGCAAACGAAGCAAGCAACTTTTCCACCAATCAGACTTAATCAAGTGATACACTGAGTAACAACCTGGTGGAATAAGATCACGGACTCGATCTGACGTTTCCAACCTCGGGAAAAATCTTATTTAAAATCTGATTTCGAACCTGGGTGTGTCGAACTAAACGGTAGAAAACGGCCAGTCGGAACCGATCAGGGATACCATTTCCTTAAATCGATAGTAGTGCCTTATCCAAATGTAAAAGGAATCATCGTTACTTTTGTGCAAATACAGACAGTCTCACAACCTTTCGAATAAATAGATTTCATACGTTATATCAATACATTAAATAAAAATTATCAATCAAACATTACGAACTCCACAATTTCAAAAACAAAAGGGTGGAAGAAAGTGTCCTGAATAAAGTAACCATAAGGGCTTAACAACTCAGCTGGTGGCAAAATAGAAGGGACAGCTAAGGATCCACGCAAGATAAAATCTATATCCTATAAACATTCCAAAAAGTAAGAGCAAAAATTATGACATCATTGTTTAATTTATCTATTAGTACTGCAATAGTCATAACGATTTGGATAACCATTAAATAAACTGTTTCAAACCTCTAAACCTGATTTAGTTAAAATAGAATTTAGTTTAATCTTTAAACAGTTATGTAATGGTGAATTTTTATTTAGCTACAAAAGATAAGAAACAAATAAAAAAAAACATACAACCAATAGTGTCAAAATTAAAATCTACATTTTTAGCAAATGAGCTTATGAAAATTGAGAAACCTCACATGTCATCACACGGGAGATACTCTCCAGACATAACACGGCCAAGCTGGAGGGAATGGAGGGAGATTGTGTGTTGGAACCGAGATTCCCTACCTAGCCAGTCCGTTAGGTGCTGCCACCGAAGTGGCGCGCCGCGAGGCGAAGTTACCGCGGCGCAGCCGGCATTACAATTAGTCCGTTGTAGGCATTCAACAGAGTAGCACCCACGTGCCATATACCTTGTACTATCAACACTATTACTTAGACTAGAATAAATTCAGAGTTATAATTTACACAAGTGGCTCAAGATTTCACTTAAAACTCAGATAATCCAACAATTTGAGAACACCATGTTTTTCACACGGACAATTATACGTGGCATGCTCTCGAGTGGGTAAACCATCCAGTTTGTTTGTGTTAGCTAAAGATGGACTAACAAAAAATATTGTTCACGCTATAGCATTACCAGATTAATATTGTTTGTTAGTGTTACTGTCGTAATTGATTAATTAATGATATATAATTTTAAATAATAAATTATAATAACTTAAAAATAATGTTTGCCTTTTGTTATTTTCATACTTCCTCATCGTTCACAGCGCTTCATGCCTATTTCACGCATATACCACATTCTTACGCACTTACAATAAGTAAGCTATTTTTTGTCTACACTAAAAATTACTTAAAAATTATTTATATGGCAGAAGAACGTTCGCCGGGTCAGCTAGTATATATATATATATATATATATATATACATATATATATACATATATATATATATATACATATATATATACATATATATATATATATATACATATATACATACATATATATATATATACATATATATATACATATATATATATATATATATATATATATATTTACCAAACTTGATATTTTCCATCCGCAATTGATTATAACGCTGTATCGCCTGAACAATACATCTTTTTTTTTATAGAAATGTTAACTTCCCGATTTTGCAGAAGTTATTGTAATGACCCCGAAATCGATTTTTAACTCCCTGATTTTTCGGGAAGTTATTGTAGTGCCCCCAAAATTCAAATTTCTAATTTCATTATGTAACTAGGGCTTTAAGGATACCAAAATGATCCCCGTCAAATTCTAAGTTGGCGTCTGTGTGTGGATGTGTGTATGTATGTATGTATGTGTACAAAATTTTGCACAACGATTACTCATGGACGAATAAAGTTGGAAGTTCTCAAGGTCGCATTCAAAGCATTTCCATGTAACTTAGAGCTGATTAGATTTTGGGTGAAATTGGTGTAGTATACATATTCTTATTAACAAGTTCAATTGTTCATAATGGTCTATTACATAAACTATTATAGTTAGCGTAAAATCTATCCAAGAAAAGTTGTTCCCCATATAAAAATACATATTTTATGTAGGATGAATTTTTTTGAGAATTTGCATAATTAAGCAGGTATCACCGTCTGATCAATTATGTCTGTAATGAGTGAACGAATGAACACAGCGCTGTCATGGGGAGTCCTAATCGACGCGTTTCCGTGCAAAATCGAGCGGATTGCACTTTGGATGGGATTCGTGCCGTATATGCAAGGCTATTAACAATTGTAATTGTTTATTCTGGTCCACTGGGTAAAATATTGAAGATTTTTACTGATGAGTTTTACAGTTCCGGAGTCTATGCTGAACGAGGAGTGGGGGTAAGGCCAAGTGAGAGGGGCGGAACTCCGAAAATGCGCTCGAGCGACAGAGGTTAGCTGTCAAAATCACCTCCAAATTTTGAGTTTAATGCGTTAAACAATGAATACTATATTCACATTCAAATCCGAGATGGCGTTGGATCATTTTTACAGATTCAATGCAATATACGCGTGGAAGAAGGTAGAGGAAATCAGGATTAGTTAATTGATGGTAGTATTTCTGATTGTCACAAAACTTGGAAAAAATAGGCGGGCCTTCAGTAAGGGCACTCTGGAGTTTTGTCACGACGTACACAAAAGTTGATTAACAAACAATAATTAATTAATCAACAATTATTATTGTCATCTGAGGTGATGATTGGTCTCTCGAGTGTGGCACTTCTAAACACTGGGTGGACCTTCATTAAAAATCATGATTACTTAATTAACAATTTCCATTCTCATCTAAGGTGAGGATTGGTTTCCTGAACGTGAAAAAACTTGGAAAAAATAGGTGGACCTTCAGAAAGGGCTCTCTGGAGTTTTGTCACCACCTAGAAGTGCACAAAAGTGTATTAGCAAATCATCAATAATTAATTACCAATTTGAATTGTTATCTGAGGTGATGGTAGCATTTCTGAATATGATCGAACACGGAAAAAATAGGTGGACCTTTAGAAGGCCACTCTGGAGTTTCGTCACCACCTAGAAGTGCACAAGCGTTAATCAACAAATTATTTATTTATTTATTTGAACGCCAATCGGCTTTATACAAACGGAAATCTTATAATTTATGTATTTCTTTGTAGTTTTGTATATAATTGTTACTGATCATTTACGATATGACAAAGTTTGAGAAGTAACTGTATAATTGCACGAGTCACTTCAGATTATCACAGTCTTTGATCGGAGATTCAACATTCGACGTCAAAGTTTGATATGCCAAACAGCCAAAAAGATTCAGTGACATACAATAATCATTCACTGATCCAGCGAGTCTATTACTCAGGCCTTATTGGATATAATTTTTACTAGTTTTTGCAGTATAAAATAAACGGATTTATTATTTCTCAATCCAGTCCTTGGACAGCAGAAACCCACACTTTAAAGTATCTCAGGAGATTCGATCAGTCCGTTTACCACTTTACAGAACAACGACTGATCATTTCGTAGACGTCGACAACTCAGGCTATTCAGTTGAAGATCATGGAGTAACTCTCCTTTAGATGACTCTTGTCCTCTTCGTCGAAGCCACGATAGCAGATAATGGCAGAATTTGTTCTGCACTTTCTCAAGTCTCCTGATAATGACAGCAGTATAGGGACACCAGACAATCGTGCAATATTCCAAGATCGGTCTAATGTGGGTCGAGAAACGGTGAACTAGTGTATGGGGATTGGTGAATTCTCCCTTCCAGGGCGAAGAACTAAACCAAGTATACGATACGCTTAAGTGATAGTCTTAGCAATATATTCAGCGAATTTGAGTTTGTTGTCTATAACAATCCCGAAATCGTCAATAGTCTCAACAATTAGAAGAGGTTGGTCTCGTAAGAAACACTCAGCAGGTCTGGAAGATCGAGATCGAGATCGCGAGAAACACATACTGGCACATTTATTGATGTTCCAATTAAGACTACTCGCTAAGCACCAATTATGCAGCTCACGCAGGTCTGATTGCAATATACGGTCATCTGCTTCTCTTGCAATATCCCGATAGATTTTCAAATCATCGGCATATATGAAAAGTATGGGTCCTAAGTGTGCGGCACGCCAGATGTGACCTCGAACTCTTCAGAGACAGTGACGGGGCTTTGGCGTAGTCGGTAGAGTGTCTGCCTACTATTCTAAAGGTTCCGCGTTCGATTCCCGCTCACTGCAAAAATATTTTTTCTGAAAAATATTTTCTCACGGACTCCGACCGATGGCAGGAACATTCCGTGTGTGCTATCGGCGGTATCCATGAAATGAGACCGTGAGCCGGGACCGAACGCGACCCGTCGCGCGGGGGGGGAGGGAGGGTTCCATCGTAGACGCCCGCCATCGTATCACAGGGGTTTCTGGAGGTTTACCCTGTGATTAGAAATACGATGAGCTGAAATGGCGAAGTCGGCCCCAGCCGCAATGGGTGGGTACTCTGATCCGTAGTATTGCCCATGTAGTAATGCTTACCAGCGGGGACGTGGGTGAATACGAATAGAGAAAGAGTGAAAAAAAAAAAAAAAAAAAAAAAAAAAAAACTCTTCAGAGACATAAGCATTTACCCTAACTTGATGTCTTCTATCAGACAAATATGATTCTTCTGAAGGTCCACCTATTTTTTCCAAGTTTTGTTACATTCAGAACGGCCACCATCATCTCAGATGATGATTAAAATTGTTAATTAATTAATCATGATTTTCTAATCAACTTTTGGGTACTTGTAGGTGATGAGAAAACTCCAGAGAGGCCTTTCTGAAGGCCCGCCTATTTTTTCCAAGTTTTGTGACATTCAGAAATGCTACCATCACCTCAGATAACAATTACAATTGGTAATTAACTAATCCTGATTTCCAGTCCCCCCTTCCACGCGTATATTTCATTGAATCTGTAAAAATGATCCAACGCCGTATCGGATTTGAATGTGAATATGGTATTTATCGTTTAACACATCAAACTCAAAATTTGGAGTTGATTTTGACAACTAATCTGTGTCGTTCGAGCGCATTTTCGGTTTTCCGCCTCTCTCACTTGGCCTTACCCCCACTCCTCGTTCAGCATAGACTCCTGAACTGTAGAACCCATCAGTAAAAATTGCACTTGACCATAGTTAACAAATCTTTTTAGCGTTAATAATATTTTAGCATTGTGTACCATTGAATTTTCTACCAAACTATTTTTTTCAGATTTTTTTGCAACAATCCCCCCCCCCCCCCCCCCCGCCAACTATAGGTCATTTTTTCGTAAATTGTTTTTGCAAAAACTACGCATACCAAAAATTTATAAATAACGTACCATTGTTCACCATTGAAAAAGGAAGGGATACCACTATGATTGTTTTAATTATCTTCCAACGCTCCCACTACCTATGGTGAAGTTACAACTTCCCACTCAAGCTAATTACATACCCAAACCACATGTGTGCGCCTTATGCGAAACTGGCTTCCTTACATTAAAAATTTCAAAAAACCTCCAACAGTACTTTTATGTAATCGATAGTACATCCATAGTACATGATTGTACATTGTTTAATTTTTTTGTACATCTCCTGTTCATTTATAAAAAAATAATGAAAGTTCGTGTGTTTTTGGCCGACACAATTTTCGCGTTTCGATTTGGGTTGTTGAATTCCAATTTTCAATATTTTATTTTCAGTCATCAATTACCAATATTTCATTGCTGATTTCCATTTGTGAATTTGTAATCTTCAAACGTCAATTTTCAATTGTGAGCATTTGTAATTGTCACAGATAGGTAAAAAATGAACGATTAAAATTGCCCGCTGTAAACTGGTAATTTAAAATTGGCCCTTAAGCCTAACGATTGGAAATTGATATCTCAAAATTGATAACTCCAAATGGATAATTAAAAATTGATAGTTCTAAATTTAAAAATGGCTATGCGAAGTCGGTAAGTAAGAACGGTCGATTGAAAAATGACAGTTGAATAATGCCAATCGGAAATCAATATTTAAAAATTGACAACTGCAAATTCAACGTTCACAATGGTAAATTGAGAATGTAAAATAGGTAATTTAAACTGGGGATTGAGAGTTGAACAGTGAGAATTAACAATGCTGCAACTTTCAACTGACAATGTTCAACTGTTAATTTTCAATCGTAGTTATCAATTGCCATGTGTTATTGCTAAATCTTTAATTGTTGGTTTTGAACTGATTTTTAATTTCCAATTTTCAATTGTTAGTCACACATAATCATAATGATATCGCGAAAATCCAGAAAATTGCGCATTGCCCGTTGCTATGGAACCGGATTTTGCACTAATTGACGATAAAAAAATAAATTGAAGGGGACATTGGACAACTAATGGATACATTATATAATGTAACTAAGCTTAATTTTCGCCTAGGAGTTTCGGCTTATTTATATGAATTTTATAATTTGGCGGTAGTGGAGGGGGTACGTTCTGCGGCGTAAAGATACTCATAGCGTATGCGGGCCGACTGGAGGGGAGAGAGAGAGGGAAATTCAAAAGAAACATGGACTTGGCCTGATACGCTATCGCGTATCTTGATATAAGTACTACACCAATTTCACCCAAAATCTAATCCCCTCTAAGTTATATGAAACTGCTACGATTCCAATACTGACGATCTCGATAGCTCTATTCGGTCGTGAGAAACCTACGATCAAAATATCCGAAACACGCATACATACAGACATACACACACACGGGCATCGATCCCAAATTTGTTGTGCATCATTTTGGTATACTTGAAACCCTAGTCACAGGATGAAAGGAAAAGTATCGATTTCGGCGTCATTACAATAACTGCCCGAAAATCGGGAAGTGAATAAGTGAATGAATGAACTCAGCGCTGTCATGAAGGCCTCAATCAGAGCATTTTCGTGCAGAATCGAGCGGATTACATTTTGCATGGCATTCGTGCACTATATGGAATGTTATTAACAATTACAATTGTTTATACTGTTCCGCTGGGTAAAATATTAAAGTCATCCTTTGTATTGCGCCGCATCGCTATTGGTGACTCACTCCCACTCAAGAGACGCGCACAAGTCGCATCTTCCTGCTCACCATGCGTCTACTCAAATATTCCTAATTATCTGCTTCATGAATGAGCCAGTTTAGAATTGTGAAATCTGCAACTGTTCATTATGACACTAAGAGGGGTCAGACTGATTAACGAGGGTATATTGGGAAGAATAAATGTAGTACGCTGTGCTGAAATACCAAATCGGGAAGTTTTTTTGTGTGCCCCGAACGGGGCGCACACACTCATGCTTTCACCACTAGTTAATAGACCGATTCAAGATAAGTAAATATACTAAAAGAGTTGAAAACCGATTTTTGTAGTATTTCTGATGATTTCTATTCCTTGCAAATTTACCCAAGAAATTACCAACTACGCTCAGTAACCATGCGTAGCCCCTCCAATCGACTGATGCGCAGGGGCATGCGGAATTGATAGGACTCTGGGTTTACTTGTCTGTCCATCTACCTCACGCGCTGGGAGGCGATCGGCTATCCAGTTATATAGACATCAGGCGGTAAGGCCCATAACGTGCTTCAAGTGCTCGCACTACGAGCATCTGGCCATCAATTGTACGAGCCCTGTTGACCGATCAGAACTGATCCAGAAGTGCGGTGAGAAAGGGCCCCAACACTCTGAATGCAGCGCCTCTCCCAAATGCGTTCGATGCGTGGAACGCAAGCCCACGAAGGATCATACCCACGTAGCTGGCACCACCAAGTGCGCCGTCTATCAGAGTGCACTTCAGAAGATTGGAATGAAACCATAAGGCGAGTGTTAAAATTCAACATTGCCCACTGCGCAGCCGCACAGAATCTGCTAATGCAGACCGTCCGGGTCCTGAAGATTGACGTCGCCATCATTTGGGAACCATATAGGAACCTATATAGCCAAGCTTGGGTTACCGGTATTAGCCGTGAAGCCGCCATTCGGACTTGCGGTGCTTTACCGTTTGAAGGATACGACGTTAACGAACAGTCTGGATTTGTGGTGTTTAAGGTGAATGGTATCTATTTTTATAGCTGCTATGCACCACCAAGCCTTTCTTATGAAAACTTGACAGTCTTTACAGTGGGGCGCCTCGAGCAAAGGTCGGTGAACTCATCGACTTATTCCGAAGCTGGATGTTTAGTTTGACCGATCACCTGGAGAAGTCAACTACTAGCTAATTGAGATGCACACACAGACAAACATCTCGCTCAAAATGGTGGGAAACGTTTCTAAGGGTCATGAAACGTGGAGATCAGGTGGAATTTCCAGTTTTGATTTTCGGACTCATAACCATAACTTACCTCTAGATCGGGAAATTAAAAATTTGAGCTGAAATGTGATTATTTGGAGGTTCGGGGTTGATCAAGAATCTCATCCTCTTAATAATATATGTGGGCATTGTAATGGGACAGAGGTCAGCACTCCCTGGAGTCCATTGAATTCGCGGTATAGTATTGGGAGTGGGGAGGAGCGGATTGCGGTTCGATCAAACTGAAATTTGAATCGTGTGCTCTCTCGCTTCCCGGTAACCCTACGATACAGACGTATGGTCCGGCCTGAAGGGCATTTTTGTTTCTTTTATTGTATTTGTTCCCTTGTTAATCTAAACTTTGCTACGAGTATAGAGGTGCGTGCATTACATCGTGCTTTCCTTCTTCTGACCGTCTCTTTCTGAATGTGTTAATTTACATAATTTATCGATAATTGATCCTTTCTTTGTGCTCGATTAGTAAAAGTCTACATATTACGTAATTCATGTCAACGTGCGAAAATTGTATCTTCGAAACAAGGTGGTTTGTATAAATCAATTTAATGCTGGAAATAAGGGAAGCCAATATTTTGTACTAGGGGGTTGCGCCCCCTGCTCGCTGCGCACACTCCCCCCCCCCCCCCCCGGAGGTTAAATCCCCTGCTGACTGCGCATGCCCCCTTCCCCCCCCCCCCCCGGGGGTTAAACCCGATTGTCGCTGCGCACGCTCCCCCCCCCCCCCCCCCGAGAGGTAATTTTCACATAACGTCTACTAAATAACAATCATTTTGTACGGCTGGACTAGAATCACTCAGTGATGTTCGAATCGGTTTCTGGAGCTCGTCGAGAATGCTCTTGAGATTTTTCTCTTTTCTCAATATTCCTTCTCCCTCGCACAAAGAATTTTGAGACATTCTCTTGTCATAATTGCGTTGCTCTGCTAAATTGATCAGTCGAGTAGCTTTCTCCACCAGTAATTGAGCATTAATGATAATACAGACTGTGTCATGAGTACTCTGCATGCCAGTATTGCCGGAGTCCTTATGACCAATATTATCGAAAGCTACGGTGCTGAAAACTCCTTTATCAATATGAGAAGGTAGGGGAACAAGCTGAGATGTCTTGGAGCAGGTTTCCACTGCATACTCAGCTAGTCTGGACCGATGTCCTAGAACTGATTCATATGAAATGGAGAGCCCAAGGTGATTCAAGCTTTTTACCAAAGCGCTACTCCTTGACACAGAATGAATGCTTACGCCAACTAACACGTGGAGTGGAGTTTTTTTTAATCCTCTGTGCATGATAAAATACATAATTTGGTATAAGGTCTGCATTTTTAAAATTTTTAAATTGGGAACTTTCATACTTCCTGAATCCGTACTTGACGTTTCTTCAACATTTTCATCTACAATTTTGGCATTGCATAAGGTACTTAGGAATTCCGCAACAGGCTCAGGGATTCGCAGATTATCATTTGCATAGGTCAAGTCAACTGCATCGCAGAATTTTTCTTCTAGGTTGAACTCCATATCATTCATAGTTTTTCGGAGGATTTCCGCACTTTCTCTGAGAGGATTTTTACGCCGTAGCACATCGAGAACATCCGCGATTGTCACTTTCGCATGCAAAACCACTGTAGGAATTCTCGGAATTCTAGAAACGGAAAATTGAAGATCCTCTCCTGCCAATTCAATCAAGTATCGTTTGACATCAGCATTGCTGAGAGAAAAATCTTGAAGTATCCATTGATTAACGGTAGTACGGATATCAGTTAAAGTTACAGCTTCGCCAGCTTTTAACTATGGCATCCACTCCAACAGCCATTGAGATACCATGCTTTTCCTCTGCTTGAATTCGGCATGGAGATGCCCTGACGATCTTCCATCCAAGTTGTAATTGTTATTATAAATGCCATTGGTAGAATCATCATTGGCACTTTTATCTATATCAGTACCGTGATCAGTAACGATATCATGATAAATATCGTTATTGCACTCGTCACTATTATCAGCATCCCAATTCTCTGATGGACAGTTCTGTTGATGTCTGTCGAATTTTTACTCGTACCCTCTTCGGCAGTTTTTGTGATAACAAAGGCCCGCATTTATAATATCATTGGTATTAGAGAAAATGACCAATCGGGAATAAACATGACCCCGAAAAGAATTTGCAATTTTTAACAAGTGCTCAGCTGTCGATCTATTCATGAGTTTACTAGTGATTTGAACCCCCTTGCACTTGACCTGATTGCAAATGACGCAACAATTGTTATTATTGATAATTTGTTGAGATCTCGTCGTTCTCCTCGGTACTTATTGCTGGTAACACACTGATTCATTTCCATTCAAGTCCACTTGTCTATTATTACCTATGAGTTTGTTTTCAGCTAGAGTTATATTTCTCTGTAGTGTGTACTTACGCTAACACTCATTATTCATATGATAGCGAAAAATGGCCTCAGCTGGCAACTGCCTTAACTGAGTCCAAACTGAGTCCTTCCTCTGTGCTGCAGTCTCCCTAATTTTTTCTCGACCCACAGACCCGCTGACTAATTTTCCATCCGTTTTCATGCAAATGATACATACATGCAAAGTTTCCTTAATCTGCAAGTTTTCGGGCACTTTCACGCGGAATTCAGTCATCCTTTTTTGATTGATTTTCCCCTCTGTTTATCCGTAAAAACAACCACTCTCATGCATCAAATATCACCAGGATACCTGATATTTCACTATGTTATGTTTCAATTAAATCTGCAAATGAGTAATTCGTCATTTCACATCGCTAAAAACCCACGGGTTTTCAACCTTTCCGCGTGGACGACCCACGATCGACTGGCCTAATGAAAAATATTTACGAAATAAAAATGCTCTATTTGAAAATACTGTTTCTAAGAATCCAAAAATGTAAACAATACAATAGAAGACGTATTCTATGTGTCCCGAGTTCAATGACAGCACGCGCGGTGGCCGCTACATACTTTAAGGACTCATAGAGCGCCAGTATTGCCCATCCCCCGGATGTTTTTTAAGTATTATTTGGAACAAATCGAAATGAAGAGACAAATTGAAATGAAAAATGTTCGTCATTTGATGATGCACAAATTATGTTGACAAACATTTTTGCATAATCACCACCGTTAATGAGATAATTAAGGTCCAATGATGACTTGGACACCGATTCCGCTCAGCATTTTTTTTAATTTTTTTTTTATTTTATTTTTTTTATTTTCGGAATTGTCACAGAATGACCAGCTTTATCTCCAGTCAATATTGAACAGTATAACGCTTTTTTTATTACTTTGCGAACAATGAGGCGTGTGCCATTACAGAGACCATCAGCAATGCAAATATTTCGTACTAATCTGACTACTGCTCCAATCTCTAACTTCAATTTAAATTTTGCTAATTCAGATATATTCAGCTTATTAAGTTATTCCGGTTGGAATCGCAACATAATATCTTCACCACTCACGGCATCGCTCTCACATGATGTTGCAATATCTTCTCCAATTGACTCTATCAGTTCTCCAGGAAATTTTCGCAACACTTGTTCATTCAGCATATTCACTTGATCGTTCAATGCCGCTAGAAGAATCGTATTTCCAAGATTCTGCTCATCGAAATTTCCGTTATATATAAATTCTATTAAATTATCACAAAGAAAATTCTCAGGTATGCCAGACTGATCAATAATTCCGCTTCCAACATCAAGTAAGATTTTATTGAAATCTTCATCTTGAATACGCATATTAATTTTGTAACGAGATTTTCTCGTTAGGGTTGAAACCCCCGTAAATATGACATTCAAAACTTTAAAGTACGAACGAAGTGCCATCTGGTGACAGCTGAAATAGGCCTGTGTGAAGATGCTAAGACCAAAGAACGATATGGGTAAGCGGGTCTGGGTGAGACAGGGCCCCCATTTTCTGGAGGACGTTATTAGATGATCGCCATATGTGGATTCCGCTCTGTTGGCTGAGAGTTGAAGGCCAACGTACAGGCATCCCAACCTAGCGGATCCACAGGCCATGGCGGGGTAGACTAGAGACCGAGGGCTAGGTGAGACGACTAGCGCCCAGGGTTGGGCAAGTAAAATACATGAAGTAAAATACCCGGTATTTTAATTAGAAATTATTCAACTAATTAATTAGAAATTATTCAACAACCAATTGAAACATTCCGTCCTAGTGCTAGGGTTTAGAATGAATGTTAGGTGTTGTCATTAAATTTTCGATCATTTTAGCGTGGTCCGCCACGATCATTTGGAACGTGGATTTAATGTTTTCTCTCACTTCAATGCCCAAACACCCTAAAGGTAGCTCTATGATGATCTAGTGTGAAAAGTTATCAGAATTTTTTAAAAAATTCGATTAGATTTGCAACAAGATTCGTTTTCTTTCTGTTCTAGTCGTTCAAGTTTTTCGAACAAAAAATGTGAAGTCTCTAATTGTTCAAAAAATGTGCTGAACTCTCTAGTTGAATATTATGTTTTTATGTGAAAAATCGTCCATTTTTCAAACTTCCCTACCAATAAAGATAAAAACCTCCTTTTTCATTAAAAAGTTACAAAAAATAATAGAAAAGATTGGAATTTGTTTCGTTATGAATAGTACCGTTGTATTTCTGTGACAATTCCATTAAAAACAAAATGCAGATGTGATACAATTTATATAAATAAAAATAAATCTATTCTATTCAGCAGTATCGATTCCTCAACATTTCTGTTTAGAAAACGTTGCCGAAATATCAGAAACTCATCAGACATCAGCTCTCCTTGGAGTCTGCCAGCTCTGCAAAAATCAATTTCCCCGGTGCCGAGTGAGCTTAAGAAACGATCAGCGAACGATTCTTCAACCGCAGCTGACCTATTCTCCACATCACCCCATCAAAACAACAGAGCGTCTCCAGGTTCTCGTCTTCCGCCATCAAAAACATTTAAGAATTCGCTATCTCAGAAACGCACACTCCATTCCTTCGGTGATTACATCTCTGAGAAGGAAAAGATTCGTATTGGCGATGCTCAGGGGAAGTTGTTTTATGGGTGCAATATACCTTTCGATATCGCAGATTCCAAACATTTTTTACATTTTTGTAAAGTCTTACGCCCTGGCTACAGTCCACATTCAGCCGAAGATCTCGCGAACCGGGGGATCCACGATATGTTCAGTCAGCAAGCGGAGAATAGGGCAGTGTGCTTACGTTCTGAGGCTATATTAATGATCACAAAGACAAAAATCGACCAGGTGCCACAAAGTATTGCTTTCATTACTAATAACCAAGGACTGACTTACTTGAACACTTGGAGCCTGCACGCTGATCAATTTTCAATTTCAATTTTCAATTTCAATTTTCAATTTCAATTTTCAATTTCAATTTTCAATTTCAATTTTCAATTTCAATTTTCAATTTCAATTTTCAATTTCAATTTTCAATTTCAATTTTCAATTTCAATTTTCAATTTCAATTTTCAATTTCAATTTTCAATTTCAATTTTCAATTTCAATTTTCAATTTCAATTTTCAATTTCAATTTTCAATTTCAATTTTCAATTTCAATTTTCAATTTCAATTTTCAATTTCAATTTTCAATTTCAATTTTCAATTTCAATTTCAATTTCAATTTCAATTTCATTTTCAATTTCAATTTTCAATTTCAATTTTCAATTTCAATTTCAATTTCAATTTTCAATTTCAATTTTCAATTTCAATTTCAATTTCAATTTTCAATTTCAATTTTCAATTTCAATTTTCAATTTCAATTTTCAATTTCAATTTTCAATTTCAATTTTCAATTTCAATTTTCAATTTCAATTTTCAATTTCAATTTCAATTTCAATTTTCAATTTCAATTTTCAATTTCAATTTTCAATTTCAATTTTCAATTTCAATTTTCAATTTCAATTTTCAATTTCAATTTTCAATTTCAATTTTCAATTTCAATTTCAATTTCAATTTTCAATTTCAATTTTCAATTTCAATTTTCAATTTCAATTTTCAATTTCAATTTTCAATTTCAATTTTCAATTTCAATTTTCAATTTCAATTTTCAATTTCAATTTTCAATTTCAATTTTCAATTTCAATTTTCAATTTCAATTTTCAATTTCAATTTTCAATTTCAATTTTCAATTTCAATTTTCAATTTCAATTTTCAATTTCAATTTTCAATTTCAATTTTCAATTTCAATTTTCAATTTCAATTTTCAATTTCAATTTTCAATTTCAATTTTCAATTTCAATTTTCAATTTCAATTTTCAATTTCAATTTTCAATTTCAATTTTCAATTTCAATTTTCAATTTCAATTTTCAATTTCAATTTTCAATTTTCAATTTCAATTTTCAATTTCAATTTTCAATTTCAATTTTCAATTTCAATTTTCAATTTCAATTTTCAATTTCAATTTTCAATTTCAATTTTCAATTTCAATTTTCAATTTCAATTTTCAATTTCAATTTTCAATTTCAATTTTCAATTTCAATTTTCAATTTCAATTTTCAATTTCAATTTTCAATTTCAATTTTCAATTTCAATTTTCAATTTCAATTTTCAATTTCAATTTTCAATTTCAATTTTCAATTTCAATTTTCAATTTTCAATTTCAATTTTCAATTTCAATTTTCAATTTCAATTTTCAATTTCAATTTTCAATTTCAATTTTCAATTTCAATTTTCAATTTCAATTTTCAATTTCAATTTTCAATTTCAATTTTCAATTTCAATTTTCAATTTCAATTTTCAATTTCAATTTTCAATTTCAATTTTCAATTTCAATTTTCAATTTCAATTTTCAATTTCAATTTTCAATTTCAATTTTCAATTTCAATTTTCAATTTCAATTTTCAATTTCAATTTTCAATTTCAATTTTCAATTTCAATTTTCAATTTCAATTTTCAATTTCAATTTTCAATTTCAATTTTCAATTTCAATTTTCAATTTCAATTTTCAATTTCAATTTTCAATTTCAATTTTCAATTTCAATTTTCAATTTCAATTTTCAATTTCAATTTTCAATTTCAATTTTCAATTTCAATTTTCAATTTCAATTTTCAATTTCAATTTTCAATTTCAATTTTCAATTTCAATTTTCAATTTTCAATTTCAATTTTCAATTTCAATTTCAATTTTCAATTTCAATTTTCAATTTCAATTTTCAATTTCAATTTTCAATTTCAATTTTCAATTTCAATTTTCAATTTCAATTTTCAATTTCAATTTTCAATTTCAATTTTCAATTTCAATTTTCAATTTCAATTTTCAATTTCAATTTTCAATTTCAATTTTCAATTTCAATTTTCAATTTCAATTTTCAATTTCAATTTTCAATTTCAATTTTCAATTTCAATTTTCAATTTCAATTTTCAATTTCAATTTTCAATTTCAATTTTCAATTTCAATTTTCAATTTCAATTTTCAATTTCAATTTTCAATTTCAATTTTCAATTTCAATTTTCAATTTCAATTTTCAATTTCAATTTTCAATTTCAATTTTCAATTTCAATTTTCAATTTCAATTTTCAATTTCAATTTTCAATTTCAATTTTCAATTTCAATTTTCAATTTCAATTTTCAATTTCAATTTTCAATTTCAATTTTCAATTTCAATTTTCAATTTCAATTTTCAATTTCAATTTTCAATTTCAATTTTCAATTTCAATTTTCAATTTCAATTTTCAATTTCAATTTTCAATTTCAATTTTCAATTTCAATTTTCAATTTCAATTTTCAATTTCAATTTTCAATTTCAATTTTCAATTTCAATTTTCAATTTCAATTTTCAATTTCAATTTTCAATTTCAATTTTCAATTTCAATTTTCAATTTCAATTTTCAATTTCAATTTTCAATTTCAATTTTCAATTTCAATTTTCAATTTCAATTTTCAATTTCAATTTTCAATTTCAATTTTCAATTTCAATTTTCAATTTCAATTTTCAATTTCAATTTTCAATTTCAATTTTCAATTTCAATTTTCAATTTCAATTTTCAATTTCAATTTTCAATTTCAATTTTCAATTTCAATTTTCAATTTCAATTTTCAATTTCAATTTTCAATTTCAATTTTCAATTTCAATTTTCAATTTCAATTTTCAATTTCAATTTTCAATTTCAATTTCAATTTCAATTTTCAATTTCAATTTTCAATTTCAATTTTCAATTTCAATTTTCAATTTCAATTTTCAATTTCAATTTTCAATTTCAATTTTCAATTTCAATTTTCAATTTCAATTTTCAATTTCAATTTTCAATTTCAATTTTCAATTTCAATTTCAATTTCAATTTTCAATTTCAATTTTCAATTTCAATTTTCAATTTCAATTTTCAATTTCAATTTTCAATTTCAATTTTCAATTTCAATTTTCAATTTCAATTTTCAATTTCAATTTTCAATTTCAATTTTCAATTTCAATTTTCAATTTCAATTTTCAATTTCAATTTTCAATTTCAATTTTCAATTTCAATTTTCAATTTCAATTTCATTCAATTTCAATTCATTTTCAATTTCAATTTTCAATTTCAATTTCATTCAATTTCAATTTCAATTTCAATTTCAATTTTCAATTTCAATTTTCAATTTCAATTTTCAATTTCAATTTTCAATTTCAATTTTCAATTTCATTTCAATTTCAATTTTCAATTTCAATTTTCAATTTTCAATTTCAATTTTCAATTTCAATTTTCAATTTCAATTTTCAATTTCAATTTTCAATTTCAATTTTCAATTTCAATTTTCAATTTCAATTTTCAATTTCAATTTTCAATTTCAATTTTCAATTTCAATTTTCAATTTCAATTTTCAATTTCAATTTTCAATTTCAATTTTCAATTTCAATTTTCAATTTCAATTTTCAATTTCAATTTTCAATTTCAATTTTCAATTTCAATTTTCAATTTCAATTTTCAATTTCAATTTTCAATTTCAATTTTCAATTTCAATTTTCAATTTCAATTTTCAATTTCAATTTTCAATTTCAATTTTCAATTTCAATTTTCAATTTCAATTTTCAATTTCAATTTTCAATTTCAATTTTCAATTTCAATTTTCAATTTCAATTTTCAATTTCAATTTTCAATTTCAATTTTCAATTTCAATTTTCAATTTCAATTTTCAATTTCAATTTTCAATTTCAATTTTCAATTTCAATTTTCAATTTCAATTTTTTTCAATTTCAATTTTCAATTTCAATTTTCAATTTCAATTTTCAATTTCAATTTTCAATTTCAATTTTCAATTTCAATTTTCAATTTCAATTTTCAATTTCAATTTTCAATTTCAATTTTCAATTTCAATTTTCAATTTCAATTTTCAATTTCAATTTTCAATTTCAATTTTCAATTTCAATTTTCAATTTCAATTTCAATTTCAATTTTCAATTTCAATTTTCAATTTCAATTTTCAATTTCAATTTCATTTCAATTTTCAATTTCAATTTCAATTTCAATTTTCAATTTCAATTTTCAATTTCAATTTTCAATTTCAATTTTCAATTTCAATTTTCAATTTCAATTTTCAATTTCAATTTTCAATTTCAATTTTCAATTTCAATTTTCAATTTCAATTTTCAATTTCAATTTTCAATTTCAATTTTCAATTTCAATTTTCAATTTCAATTTTCAATTTCAATTTTCAATTTCAATTTTCAATTTCAATTTTCAATTTCAATTTTCAATTTCAATTTTCAATTTCAATTTCAATTTCAATTTCAATTTCAATTTTCAATTTCAATTTTCAATTTCAATTTTCAATTTCAATTTTCAATTTCAATTTTCAATTTCAATTTTCAATTTCAATTTTCAATTTCAATTTTCAATTTCAATTTTCAATTTCAATTTTCAATTTCAATTTTCAATTTCAATTTCAATTTCAATTTTCAATTTCAATTTTCAATTTCAATTTTCAATTTCAATTTTCAATTTCAATTTTCAATTTCAATTTTCAATTTCAATTTTCAATTTCAATTTTCAATTTCAATTTTCAATTTCAATTTTCAATTTCAATTTTCAATTTCAATTTTCAATTTCAATTTTCAATTTCAATTTTCAATTTCAATTTTCAATTTCAATTTTCAATTTCAATTTTCAATTTCAATTTTCAATTTCAATTTTCAATTTCAATTTTCAATTTCAATTTTCAATTTCAATTTTCAATTTCAATTTTCAATTTCAATTTTCAATTTCAATTTTCAATTTCAATTTTCAATTTCAATTTCAATTTTCAATTTCAATTTCAATTTCAATTTCAATTTTCAATTTCAATTTTCAATTTCAATTTTCAATTTCAATTTTCAATTTCAATTTTCAATTTCAATTTTCAATTTCAATTTTCAATTTCAATTTTCAATTTCAATTTTCAATTTCAATTTTCAATTTCAATTTTCAATTTCAATTTTCAATTTCAATTTTCAATTTCAATTTTCAATTTCAATTTTCAATTTCAATTTTCAATTTCAATTTTCAATTTCAATTTTCAATTTCAATTTTCAATTTCAATTTTCAATTTCAATTTTCAATTTCAATTTTCAATTTCAATTTTCAATTTCAATTTTCAATTTCAATTTTCAATTTCAATTTTCAATTTCAATTTTCAATTTCAATTTTCAATTTCAATTTTCAATTTCAATTTTCAATTTCAATTTTCAATTTCAATTTTCAATTTCAATTTTCAATTTCAATTTTCAATTTCAATTTTCAATTTCAATTTTCAATTTCAATTTTCAATTTCAATTTTCAATTTCAATTTTCAATTTCAATTTTCAATTTCAATTTTCAATTTCAATTTTCAATTTCAATTTTCAATTTCAATTTTCAATTTCAATTTTCAATTTCAATTTTCAATTTCAATTTTCAATTTCAATTTTCAATTTCAATTTTCAATTTCAATTTTCAATTTCAATTTTCAATTTCAATTTTCAATTTCAATTTTCAATTTCAATTTTCAATTTCAATTTCAATTTCAATTTTCAATTTCAATTTTCAATTTCAATTTTCAATTTCAATTTTCAATTTCAATTTTCAATTTCAATTTTCAATTTCAATTTTCAATTTCAATTTTCAATTTCAATTTTCAATTTCAATTTTCAATTTCAATTTTCAATTTCAATTTTCAATTTCAATTTTCAATTTCAATTTTCAATTTCAATTTTCAATTTCAATTTTCAATTTCAATTTTCAATTTCAATTTTCAATTTCAATTTTCAATTTCAATTTCATTTCAATTTCAATTTTCAATTTCAATTTTCAATTTCAATTTTCAATTTCAATTTCAATTTTCAATTTCAATTTTCAATTTCAATTTTCAATTTCAATTTTCAATTTCAATTTTCAATTTCAATTTTCAATTTCAATTTTCAATTTCAATTTTCAATTTCAATTTTCAATTTCAATTTTCAATTTCAATTTTCAATTTCAATTTTCAATTTCAATTTTCAATTTCAATTTTCAATTTCAATTTCAATTTCAATTTTCAATTTCAATTTTCAATTTCAATTTTCAATTTCAATTTCAATTTCAATTTTCAATTTCAATTTTCAATTTCAATTTTCAATTTCAATTTTCAATTTCAATTTTCAATTTCAATTTTCAATTTCAATTTTCAATTTCAATTTTCAATTTCAATTTTCAATTTCAATTTTCAATTTCAATTTTCAATTTCAATTTTCAATTTCAATTTTCAATTTCAATTTTCAATTTCAATTTTCAATTTCAATTTTCAATTTCAATTTTCAATTTCAATTTTCAATTTCAATTTTCAATTTCAATTTTCAATTTCAATTTTCAATTTCAATTTTCAATTTCAATTTTCAATTTCAATTTTCAATTTCAATTTTCAATTTCAATTTTCAATTTCAATTTTCAATTTCAATTTTCAATTTCAATTTTCAATTTCAATTTTCAATTTCAATTTTCAATTTCAATTTTCAATTTCAATTTTCAATTTCAATTTTCAATTTCAATTTTCAATTTCAATTTTCAATTTCAATTTTCAATTTCAATTTTCAATTTCAATTTTCAATTTCAATTTTCAATTTCAATTTTCAATTTCAATTTTCAATTTCAATTTTCAATTTCAATTTTCAATTTCAATTTCAATTTCAATTTTCAATTTCAATTTTCAATTTCAATTTTCAATTTCAATTTTCAATTTCAATTTTCAATTTCAATTTTCAATTTCAATTTTCAATTTCAATTTTCAATTTCAATTTTCAATTTCAATTTTCAATTTCAATTTTCAATTTCAATTTTCAATTTCAATTTTCAATTTCAATTTTCAATTTCAATTTCAATTTCAATTTTCAATTTCAATTTTCAATTTCAATTTTCAATTTCAATTTTCAATTTCAATTTTCAATTTCAATTTTCAATTTCAATTTTCAATTTCAATTTTCAATTTCAATTTTCAATTTCAATTTTCAATTTCAATTTTCAATTTCAATTTTCAATTTCAATTTTCAATTTCAATTTTCAATTTCAATTTTCAATTTCAATTTTCAATTTCAATTTTCAATTTCAATTTTCAATTTCAATTTTCAATTTCAATTTTCAATTTCAATTTTCAATTTCAATTTTCAATTTCAATTTTCAATTTCAATTTTCAATTTCAATTTTCAATTTCAATTTTCAATTTCAATTTTCAATTTCAATTTTCAATTTCAATTTTCAATTTCAATTTTCAATTTCAATTTTCAATTTCAATTTTCAATTTCAATTTTCAATTTCAATTTTCAATTTCAATTTTCAATTTCAATTTTCAATTTCAATTTTCAATTTCAATTTTCAATTTCAATTTTCAATTTCAATTTTCAATTTCAATTTTCAATTTCAATTTTCAATTTCAATTTTCAATTTCAATTTTCAATTTCAATTTTCAATTTCAATTTTCAATTTCAATTTTCAATTTCAATTTTCAATTTCAATTTTCAATTTCAATTTTCAATTTCAATTTTCAATTTCAATTTTCAATTTCAATTTCAATTTCAATTTTCAATTTCAATTTTCAATTTCAATTTTCAATTTCAATTTTCAATTTCAATTTTCAATTTCAATTTTCAATTTCAATTTTCAATTTCAATTTTCAATTTCAATTTTCAATTTCAATTTTCAATTTCAATTTTCAATTTCAATTTTCAATTTCAATTTTCAATTTCAATTTTCAATTTCAATTTTCAATTTCAATTTTCAATTTCAATTTTCAATTTCAATTTTCAATTTCAATTTTCAATTTCAATTTTCAATTTCAATTTTCAATTTCAATTTTCAATTTCAATTTTCAATTTCAATTTTCAATTTCAATTTTCAATTTCAATTTTCAATTTCAATTTTCAATTTCAATTTTCAATTTCAATTTTCAATTTCAATTTTCAATTTCAATTTTCAATTTCAATTTTCAATTTCAATTTTCAATTTCAATTTTCAATTTCAATTTTCAATTTCAATTTTCAATTTCAATTTTCAATTTCAATTTTCAATTTCAATTTTCAATTTCAATTTTCAATTTCAATTTTCAATTTCAATTTTCAATTTCAATTTTCAATTTCAATTTTCAATTTCAATTTTCAATTTCAATTTTCAATTTCAATTTTCAATTTCAATTTTCAATTTCAATTTTCAATTTCAATTTTCAATTTCAATTTTCAATTTCAATTTTCAATTTCAATTTTCAATTTCAATTTTCAATTTCAATTTTCAATTTCAATTTTCAATTTCAATTTTCAATTTCAATTTTCAATTTCAATTTTCAATTTCAATTTTCAATTTCAATTTTCAATTTCAATTTTCAATTTCAATTTTCAATTTCAATTTTCAATTTCAATTTTCAATTTCAATTTTCAATTTCAATTTTCAATTTCAATTTTCAATTTCAATTTTCAATTTCAATTTTCAATTTCAATTTTCAATTTCAATTTTCAATTTCAATTTTCAATTTCAATTTTCAATTTCAATTTTCAATTTCAATTTTCAATTTCAATTTTCAATTTCAATTTTCAATTTCAATTTTCAATTTCAATTTTCAATTTCAATTTTCAATTTCAATTTTCAATTTCAATTTTCAATTTCAATTTTCAATTTCAATTTTCAATTTCAATTTTCAATTTCAATTTTCAATTTCAATTTTCAATTTCAATTTTCAATTTCAATTTTCAATTTCAATTTTCAATTTCAATTTTCAATTTCAATTTTCAATTTCAATTTTCAATTTCAATTTTCAATTTCAATTTTCAATTTCAATTTTCAATTTCAATTTTCAATTTCAATTTTCAATTTCAATTTTTCAATTTCAATTTTCAATTTCAATTTTCAATTTCAATTTTCAATTTCAATTTTCAATTTCAATTTTCAATTTCAATTTTCAATTTCAATTTTCAATTTCAATTTTCAATTTCAATTTTCAATTTCAATTTTCAATTTCAATTTTCAATTTCAATTTTCAATTTCAATTTTCAATTTCAATTTTCAATTTCAATTTTCAATTTCAATTTTCAATTTCAATTTTCAATTTCAATTTTCAATTTCAATTTTCAATTTCAATTTTCAATTTCAATTTTCAATTTCAATTTTCAATTTCAATTTTCAATTTCAATTTTCAATTTCAATTTTCAATTTCAATTTTCAATTTCAATTTTCAATTTCAATTTTCAATTCCAGTAGTCCAGTATTGACAGTAAGTACAAAAATAAACAAACCTTGTGAACTGTTCTGATACCACACGGAATGAAAGATCCCCTCACTCGAATGGCCCAACCGGCAACCGGATCCAGCGCGACTCAATAGCAACCTGTAGTGGAGCGGCGCGATTTCTACACGGGTAGGGTGCCACCGTTCTATTGTCCTAATATTGTTTGATTATTTTGTTCAGGTTCAAAAAGCTCCCGATCGCAAAATAGTGCATCAATAGTTTTCTAAGAAAAAAATCATCCCGTATAGTGCCGCCGCTCCAGTCCTCTAATTGAAAATTGAAAGTTTCCCATTTCAAAAAAACTCCTGGAGTGCCATAAATCCAGACCCAAAAAAGACCCCTGTTTGTGAAACTCAGAAATTACACAAATATCCCCATTGTTTGACTATTTCTTCCGAGTTTAAAAAGCTCTCTTTCAAAATACCTCGTTCCAGGCAATGCATTTTACCCGCCCCTATATCTGAAAAAATCGCCTAGTGTGCCACAAATCTAAACCCGTCTTTATACAACTCTGAAATTATGAAAATCCGCCAATTGTTCGATTATTTTTTGCAGGTTGAGAAAAAATACTCCCCATCTTAAAACTCTTCGTTCCATGTAGATCATCGAGCCCTCCCCTGTATTTGAAAAAATCACGACCCCTCCCCTAGGATGCCATCATCCTGGTCCCGGAAAGTACTATTCGAAAAACTTTTTCGAAAGTGAAAAATGATGAAAATCCACCAATTGTTTTATACATTTTTTTAGATTCAGACAAGCTTCCCGGCTCAAAATGGCTCATCCAAGGTATTTCATTATGCTCTCCCCTATACCTAAAAAATTAAGAACCCTCCCGAATGTGCCACCGATCTAGACCCCTATTTGTAAAACTCGGAAATTATGAAAACTTGCCCAGCGTTTGATTGTCTCGTTCAAGTTCAAAAAGCTCAAAATACATCAGAATATCTCGTTCCATGGTATCCGTTATGCCCTCCCCTATATCTCAAGGAATTATGAACCCTCCTCTGGGGTGCCACAGATCCAAATGCCTATTTGTAAACCTCTGAAATTATGAAAATCCACCAATTGTTTGATTATTTTTCCACGTTTGAAGAAGCCCCTCATATAAGAAAACGTCACGCCACGTCATTCCTCATGCCCTCTATTGTAATTGAGAAACAGATGAACCCTTGCCTAGGGTGCTACAGATCCGGACCCCTATTTGTGGAAGTCATGATTTCCGAGATTTTCAAATAGGCGACTAGAAACGTGGCACCCTAGGGGAATGTTCATGAGTTTTGTCGATATAGGGGAAGGCCTAGTAAACCACGTAGAATGAGGAATTTGAAGATGGGAACCTTTTTTGTCCTTAATAAAAAATCAAACCTCTATAAAATTTTCATTACTTCAGAGATTTTCAAATAGGCGACTAGAAATGTGGCAGCCTAGGGGAGGGGTCGTGTTTTTCCATATATCGGGGGAGGCCTAGTAAACCACGTGGAATGACGTATTTCAAGATGAGGAGCTTTTTTGATAATGAACAAAAAATCAAACGTTTTTTCTTCTAATCTGAGATTTTCAAATAGGCGACTAGAACTGTCGGACCCTAGGGGAGAGTGCATGATTTTGCCAGATGTAGGGGAAGGGCTAGTAAACCACCTGGAGTGATGTATTTCAAGATGGGGAGCTTTTTTAATATAAAAAAAAAATCAAACATCTTTCGAATGTTTTTCATTTCCAAGATTTTCAAATAGACGACTAGAACTGTGGCACCGTAGGGGAGAGTTCATGATTTTGCCGATAGTTTTAGTCTCCTATTTGAAGATCTCGGAAATGAGGAACATTCGAAAGACGTTTGATTTTTTTCCAATATTAAGGAAGCTCCCCATCTTAAAATACCTCATTCCACCTGGTTTACTAGGCCTTCCCCTATATCTGGAAAAATCATGAACTCTCCCCTAGGGTGCCACGGACCTAGCCTCCTATTTGTAAAAGTTGGAAATGATGAAAATCCGTCAATTGTTTGACTATTTCTTCCAAGTTCAAAAAAGCTCGCCATCGCAAAGTACCTCATTCCACGGCATTCATCATGCCCTCCTCTATATCTGAAAGAATCACGAACCCTCTCCCAGGGTGCCGCTGCTCCGGTCGCCTATTTGAAAAACTCGTAAATTAAGAAAATTTGCTAGTTGCTTGGTTTTTTCAAATTCAAAAAAGCTCGCCATTCTGAAATACGTCATCCCTTAGGATTAACTATGCCATGCCTTGTGTCTGAAAAATATACGGACCCGCTGCTAGGGTGCCACAGTTCTAGTCGTCTATTTGTAAAACTTGAAAGTTGTGAACATTCTCGAATGTTTTGATTATTTCCTAAAAGTACAAACTAAATAACAAACATGATTAGTAAATTGCAAGGATTCATTAATTGTATCCTCTATCCCCGTTGATAGCGTAATTTCATATTATGGGATAAAAGAACGGGAGTACCGGGAGTCACGCAATGGCGTAGCACTTGGGGGGCCGTGCGTCTGCTACCTCCGTCTGCTAGATTCATCGTCATGCTAAATGAAAGAGGAAACTCGGCTTCTGTGAAAAATTCAATTTCAAACAAGCAGGTCGTCCTCGCCCCCCCCCCCCATTCGAATGTGTCAAATATGTCACCGTTTTTTTTTATTTCCCCCAATTTCATTGGTGGTAAACTTCCGAATGTTCCGATTGCACACAAAACGACAATGTTCCAGTATTGAATTTTTTTTTTCCAGGCGAACGGAAGCAAAAACCGGAATATCTCATATTACCCAAATTAATTTTCTCAATGCCGTTGAACGAGTCAATAGATCTCGTTAAGGCTTGAATTTTGGCAAACAAATCGGATGAATACGTATCGAGAAATGAAGTAATGAAAAAACCGTAAAAATCAAAAAATTCGAATCTAGAAAATTAATGATGCGATTGTATCGCCATTCAATAGGACTCTTCGCCATAACAAAACGAACCTCTGTTCCAAATTTCTAGGTTTTCTCACAATTTTAGCGGACGCTAGAGTGCGAACAAACACAAAAAGTAAAACCAAAGTCAAAAGTTAAAAAATAGGAATATCTGATATTACCCAAACTAATAGACCCAATGTTTTGCAACCATCTCATAGATCTCGTCAAGGCACACCTTTTGAAAAAAAAACAACAAAATCGGTTGAATAATTTTCGAGAAATAAAATAAAAACCGTGAAACCGAAAAAATTGAAATCTTGAAAACTAATGATACAATCGAATCACCATTCAATGGGGTTATTCGCCACAACATGAGGGACGTTTGTTCCCAATTTCAAGTTTTTACCTCAATTTTTGCGGATGATAGCGTGCGCACAAAACCAAAAAGCAAAGAAAACTGTATAAAACAGAAAAATTGGAATATCTCCAATTTCTTGTGAGCAACCTACCAGATGTTCTTCAATCATCCCCTAGATCTCGTTGAGACGCACATTTTGACAAAAAAGAAATTAAAAAATATCGAGTAGTGTCTCAGATATGACCGATCGAAGACAAAACAAAAACAGTCGTTTTCTAAGAAACTTACGGACAGATTTCACTAAAATTGCGCCCACATCGATATGTACTCAGTACCAATAATTGATAATTTTTTCAGATTTGATGCTCAAAATTTAGTCCGTTTTATGTTAAATTTTGTAAGTGAAGATTTTCGAAAAAAATTGATACATACAGACACTATGCTCAAACTTCGTACTTTTACGTTTCAAACCATTATATATCGTTTACAAGCATAATTAGCGAAAGTGAAAATTGACCGATTGCAATGCTTCCATTCGGAAGCAAAAACATCGACATTTTCGAGCAAGGTGGTGAAGTCGGCCACGCGAGAAGTAAGAGTGCAAATACTGTCCCAAAAAGCAGATTTGCATGCCCGACACGAGTAAAAGAAGGTACCCTTCCTGATATGATAAAAGCATTAAACCCGAAGCAAAAAGAATTCGTAATGCATATACTACACTGTTATAGGATTGGCCAATTACCCTTCAAGATATTCTTGAGTGGTGCCGCCGGTGTTGGAAAAAGCATGGTGATTAATACACTACATCAGTTAATCACTAATTATTTCCACAAATTACTTGGTGGAAATGTGGATAAAATTAGTGCAGTGCCATGTGCACCATCGGGTAAAGCAGCATTCCTCATCTACGGCGGTTACGTTACATTCTGCATGTGTATTACCCTGTGACAAGTATAGTAGTACTAACCTAGTGGAATTGTCGAGCGACTTGGCTAATACCATTCGAGAGAAATTATCAAATGCGGAGCTGTTGATAATCGATGAAATTTCAATGGTTGGTTCTAGAACACTCGGTTTCGTAGATACACGGTTGAGACAAATTAAAGGTGTAAATAAACCGTTCGGAGATATGTTTGTGATAGTTGTGGGTGATTTGAATCAATTGGCTCCAGTCAAAGATGTATCGGTATTTCAGGTCTCGAAGGCCAATCCAATGGCTGCTTTTATGGATATTAATCTTTTGTGGGTTGATTTCAAATTTTATGAATTAACTCAGATAATGCGACAAAAAGATGATGTACCATCGTTAAATGCATTGAACAAGGTGGCTCGCGGTGAAATGTCTGAGGACGATGTGAAATTGATCAAGTCTAGAGAAATTAAAAATGAGATTGATGTGCCCTCTACAGTCATAAGATTGTATGCCCCTAACAAAAATGTGAAAATCTATAATGCTGAAAGAATCGCTCGACGTAGTGGGAAATTGATAGTATCTACAGCGGAAAACATCTTCCCGAAAGATGTAGATACACAAGCCCAATGATTTCTTTAAAAAATGCAAAAGAAAGAAGAAAATGCATATGAATTACAAGACAAGGTGGAACTTAAAGTAAATATCAGATATATGATAATAAATAATGTGGATGTAGAAGATGGTTTAGTGAATGGAGCTTGTGGGATACCTAAATTGATTACTTTCCATCAGGATACAACAATTCCATCCATTCTATGGTTACATTTTCAAATTCCAATAGTGGGCGCGAAAGCCCGTACACGCTTTCGCGATGATATGAAAAAGGAAAATATTGGTGATAATCTAACACCAATAGAACGAATTTCTATTCGTGTAGACTTGGCAGATACTTGCAAGTATCAGATTGTCAGGAATCAGTTTCCAGTCATTGCCGCTGAAGCCATGACTATTCATAAAAGTCAAGGACAAACATGCGATGAGATATGCTTAGATTTTACCAAAAAAAAGTGAAGATCGAAACAATTATTATACGTTGCACTTAGTCGCGTCACGAAATTGAGCGGTTTGTATATTCTAGGAACATTCAATGTACCTGTAGCTCAGGAGCGTGGTGAGCAGTCTACAACACCCGTTTTGCATGAATTGAATCGATTGAGAAATACAAGACAATTGAAATTAGCATATGATAATTTACAGCGCTGCAACGCTTTGGAAATGGTTTATCAAAATGTTGGCACTCTGAAGCATAAATTTGTTTATATCATTCACGATTTTTCGTACCATCGTGCGGATGTACTGATCTTCAGTGAAACATGGAGCCATCATAATGATATACTAGATATTGAAAACTATAAAATCATGTCCCGCTCTGATTATGATCACACTTGTCGCGGATTGATTTGTTATATGAGAGACCAATTAGAAGTCATGAACGTGATGGATACATGTGAGTTCACCACCACCGCTAACGTTCAGATGTTTACGGTGAAATTGCCACAATGTTATTTGATTTCTGGATACAAATCGCCAAAAACAACGAAAAAAATGTTCGAAAAAGTTGTCGATCAAATGATGGTTACCATTCTGAATAAAGGTAAGAAAATTGTAATAGAAGACTTCAATTATAATATTTTCGATCATAAGGATGGTCGGAATAGCTATTTGGCTAATTATTTGAAGGGTTATCAGCTCCAAACGAGATTACCGCGAGATGCCATCACGACAAATTTGAACACACAAATAGATGTAATTTTTGCAACCTTTCCTAAGATCCTCGCTGGAGTTTATGAAACTTATTTCAGTTATCATAAATCAATTTATGCAATCTTGCAAGAAGTAGAGACAATTCCAAATTACCAGGAAGTGCTACCCAAAGTCGAATGTAAAAATGATCAGGTAATCAGCGTGAATGATAGTGACGATAGAGGAAAGGACCACGCAGAGGAATACATCATGATCGGGAATCAGAGCATCAATGAAAATTATTACGACCATGATGGATCGATCAGACTCCGTCGCAATGATGAATATGAATATGCCATATCAGAAAAAGCCTGTAGGAATGTCACTAGACCTATTTTTCATTTGCGATGCCACGAGATAAATTTCTTCCACGAAATACTTATTAGGGCATCAGTTAATTGTGGTGTTGTTAATAATACACAAGACACAGGTTTTGTACACTATTTTGTGCGAAATCGGATACCCATTGATGAATTCGTTAGCAACATTCAAATCGTTTATACCGGCGCTGTAGGACACAACGCTATAGGACATTGGATATGCACAAAATATGACGGAAATAGCAATCTTCATATCTATGATAGCATGAATGGAGAAAGATTGCAGGACGATCAAAAGCATTATTTGAAAGCATTATATCCATTTCCAAAAAACATAATTCATCATAGAGTTCAGCAGCAGCAGAATTCCACTGATTGTGGGTCGTTTGCGATATATTTTGCAACACTTCTGTATTACGGTAAAGACCCAAGCATACACACAAAGGGCTGCTATGATCCATACCTACTGTGACATGATGTATCGACGATTCTTTTGAATCGAGACGTTTCACGTTTCCCAGCAGAAGGATATCAGCCTGTTTAAACTCCACAACTTAAAAAATCATAGAATAGTTTCATCGCTCATAAATGTTCCACTGTTCTAAAGAAGCGAAATACAGTACGGAGAGGTAAATGAATGAAGGTTGTACCTCACGCTCATGGGCGAGGTTGGGGCCCATGAGAATACTTTTTAAATAAATTACAGTTTTATCCAGATGTTTGGTCAGGAATTTTTCGTTTTAAGGGGAAGCAACCATTGTCGTGACCTCAAAAATCCTAAGTCGAAAATTCATAGATATAATAAGTATTACAATATCAAAAAGCCACTAAACCACTTCAGAAAATTACGCATATACATGTGTAGGTGTGTATAACTGATTAGATTCAACTCAGTTTACGCGACTTTCCGTCGATATCCGTTGATCGACGCGGTCAGGACAGTGTAGCTCGTGACCTACCCGTCCGGCTGTTAGTTGTCTGAACGAAGGCATTTTCGACCCGATTGGTATATAATGTAAACCGCGCTTTGGAATATTTAACTCCCTCAGTTAATTGTGTCTGGAAGCTCAACATTGCTTTGACACTTTGTGTAGTTTATATTTTGTCTCTCATATTGTCTTCCCAATCCCTTTTAAAGGATGTCCACTACCATTTCAAGAGATATTCATTTACTGATCTGGAGGATAGCTCTTGTAAAACCCCCGAAAATAAGGCGGGAATTTCATGATTTCTTCAGGTGTTATATATATCAAAATCTTTTTCAAACATTTCCAGAAACATATGACTGTGTGTGCATCGCGAGGAGAGGTGATCGGGAAGTTATTGATGTGCCCCGTCGAGGGTCAAACCCACATCCTATATATTTTATATTTTGGTTCGCGGCGCGGAACACTAACTAACACACACGCGAATATGCGAGAGAAATGGCATTGTCTCGAGGGGTCGAGTTTATTATTATGGTCATGCATTAAACACGTGAACACGGGTGGTCAAATTAATAAAGTTTATCCCCGCATTTTAATTTGCATGGTTCCGGAGCCACGAGGGGTAATTAAACTTGCCTCAATAATCAGGCATGGACTTACCACTTGTGGCAGGAGCAGAGGTGTTGCGCGTGTGCCGGTCCGTGAGCGAATGGAACGTAGACGAGGCTGCGCACAGGACGTGCCGCATTTCTCCGGCAGGTGGCAGCTCCCTATCGACCACCGGAGTCTAGTAGGGAGCTGTACTTCCGCCTTTCAAATGGCGGTACGGGTTGAGCGACGGAATTCCCGCGCGGATTCCGTCACAAAGTTTCAAGTGAAAAACATAAAAGTTGAAATAACTCGAAAACTTTCTACGGACACATATGTATTTTTTGGTTTCCTCTTATAGATGGCGTGATGAGGAAGATTTAAACTAGTGATCTGTGCATGTGTGTGCCCCACTCGGGGCACAAACAACACTTTCCGATTTGGTTTTTCAGCGCAACCTACTAAATCGATTCTTCTCCAACATACTACCGTTAATCAGTGTGACCCCTGTGATTATCATAAAGAAAACATGCCTATTTGAGAATGCCAAACTGACGCATTTATGAAGCAGATAATTATGAATCTTTCAGTAGACGCATGCTGACCATGAGGATCAGACTTATGCGAGTTACTTGAGTGAGAGTGAGATGCCAATAAGGATGCGGCTGCAAAACAAAACCCTCAATATTTTACCCAGTGGAACAGTATAAACAATGAGAAAAAAATCAAAAACTTTTTGAACAAAATGGGCCAAGTCCATGTTGTCAGGTGATGCACAGCCCACTAGATAAGACCACTGAAATGGTAATATTAATTGCCATCTGGCTTTGACATTACATATTGAAAAAATCAAAGAAATCTGAAAATACGCCAAGCTAATGAATTGCTCTGCTGTTAATCTTAACGTCACTAATGCACATAATATGCATGTCAAAAACCGGAAAAATGAATGCAGAAGAAAAAAAATGGTGGAAAAACAGCGTCAGGACCAACGGACTTGGCGCGGTTTTTAAAACGCATATCAAAGAAACCGGTAGTTCGTTGTATTACTCGGTTAGTAGCGTTCGTACTGAACTATAACTGATCGACCCGAATACGTCTAACAGCAGCATACTCAATACAGCAGCAAAACAATACATTATGGACTACATCGATTATTCAAAAATGAAATACGCAACCTCGGTTTCAAATAGTAGCGCACCGATTACTATAGAAGAATTATTCGTACTAAAGACTCTGTACAGGCCACATTATGGGCCAGGTAAGATCTTACTTCAGTGGACCTTTCATGATGGGGAGACTAAGGAAAAAAATGAAAACTCCCGAGTGCATTCAACCACTATGACCGCTAGGGATGTTTTGAGAGCTCCAATGACTTTGAATATTCTTTATTTCTAATTCCCCATGGTCATGAAATATTTACAACAACCATAGCTATATTCGGACAAGCATATTCAGTCAAATTGACGACATAAATCATGTGGTAGTCGGAGGGGCTCATACAGGTGTATGAAGTTTGGTAGTCGGAGGGGCTAATACATAATAACATCCACATGTGTACAATCGTACATGATAATCTGGTATAGGCGAAAGTACATAATAAAATATATTCAAATTACCATGGTACGCAAACTCGAGTGTGTCGGCCACACCGCGCCAAGTCCGTTGGTCCTGACGCTTTTTTTCCAGCAATTTTTTTCTTCTGGATCAATTTTTCCGGTTTTTGACGTGTATATTATGTGCATTAGTGATGTTAAGATTAACAGCAAAGCAATTCATGAGCTTGGCGTATTTTCCGATTTGTTCGATTTTTCAATATGTAATGGCAAAGCCAGATGGCAATGAATATTGCCATTTCAGTGGTCTTATCTAGTGGGCTGCACACCATCTCACAACATGGACTTGGCCCATTTTGTTCAAAAAGATTTTCATGTTTTTCTGATTTCACTAATTTTTTCGCCTTTGAGTGATCGAAAGTGTTCTGCTTCAACGATACCATTTCACAGTATTTATTTATACATGAATGAACGTTTCATACATGATGTACCTTCTTACTAACAAATTGAATTTTAAATTAACAATGTTCAATTTCTAGTTGTCAATTTGTAATAATCAATGAATCATAATAAATTGACAATCAACAGTATGAGAATGGAAAGTTAACAATTAAAAATTGCTCACTGGAAATCAACAATCAAAAATCAAACATTGACAATCTAAATCGAAAATTAGAAAATTGATCATTTACAATTTCAAATTCACAATTAGAAAATGGGAATTACGATGATTTAACAATTAATAATTGACAACTAAAAATTGAGATTGAAAATTGTCACTCAGAACTTGGCAAATAACAGTTATGAAAGAGAACCATTAGGAATTGGAAAGTGGAAATTAAAAATCGACATCTGATAATTGACAGTTCAAAACCAACAATTGAAAATTGACCAATAAAACTTGGCAATTGATAACTCCGATTGAAAATTAACAATTGAACATTGTCAGTTGAAAGTTGCAACATTGTTCATTCTCGGTGCTCAACTCTCAATTCCCAGTTTCAATTACCGATTTTACATTCTCAATTTACCGTTGTCAACTTTGAGTTTGCAATCTTCAATTTTTAAATATTGATTCCCGATCGTCATTATTCAACTGCCATTTTTCAATCTACCGTTTTTAGTTACCAATTTTGCATAGTTAATTTTCAATTTAGAACTGTCATTTTCTAATTGTCCATTTGGAGTTATTAATCTTGAGATATGCGTTTCCAATCTTCCGGCTTAATTGCCACTTTTAAATTACCAGCTTTCAGCGGGCAATTTTAATTGTTATCTTTCTACATATCAACTTGGTAATTGTCAATTTTCAGTTGAACATCACTGATTAAAAATTAAAAATGAGAAACAGACAATTAAAACTTGTGTGCTCACAATTGAAAATTGACGTTTGAAGATTACGAATTGACAAATGGAAATCAACAATTAAATGTTGGAAATTCATAATTGGTAATTGATGACTACAAATAAAATATTGAAAATTGGAAATCAGTAACTCAAATCGAAATGTGAGATTGTCGGTCGAACAACTGCAAGTGAGATTTAAGACCGAAAACTCGACAATTTACAATTGCAAATTGGCGACTAAGCATTGATGATGGAACCGAACAAGTATAAATTGACCATTCCAAACTTCTAATTGAAATCTGGAAATTTGAAATTGAGAATTAAAGATTATGAAGATAAAAATTGACAATTGTCGATTGCTAATGAACAATCGAATAAAACCGAAAATTGAATATTGAAGACTGAAAACTGACAATTGAAAATCACTCATTGGAAATTGACAACTGAAACTTATGAAAATTGACCCTGACTATTAACAATTGAAAATTTGCAGTTAACAAGCGATTTTGAATTCTCATTTATCAATGCAAAATTGTCAACATTCGAGTTTTAATTCTCAATTTTCCACCATCTATGTTTAATTAGCAATTTTCAACCTTCAGTTGTCAATTACCAAACCTTAACTGGCGATCTTCAATTGTCAACCTACAATCTTTAGGTTTCAATTAGGGAGTTTCGCAGGAGACCTTCCAAATTCTGTCGCCAGAGGGTTACAACGATGAAAGGGGGGGGGGGTACAACCACGTCACAATAGTTAGCGAACCGACGTCAGAATAGCTGAGTGGACTGAGCGCGCAGTCTTAGCGCTGCCGCTTCGGTTCCTGGTTCAAATCCCCCATATAGGGCGAGAATTTTTTCGGAATGTCTGATGAGCGGGAGGTTACTCATAGAGTAGCCGCCTGTACCGACACAGGTTTTCTGTGGTTTCCTGTGTCTTATCATGCGAATGCGGTGCAGCGTATGGACCACACGCCCATATATCCATAAGGGATCGAAGGCGTTAAAGATGAAAAAAAAACAATAGTTAGCGAGGGGGTTGGAAGACAATTGAAACAATCATATTGGTATCTCTTCCTTTTTCAATGGCGAACAATGGTACGTTATTTATAAATTTTTGGTCTTGGTAGTTTTTGCAAAAAAAAATTATGAAAAAATGACCTATATTTAGCGGGGGGGGGGGGGATTGATCCAAAAAATCTGAAAAAATTAGTTGTGCAGAGACTTCAAGGGTACAAATGGCAAATATTATGAACGCTAAACAAATTTGTTAACTATGGTCAAGTGCAACGTTTACTGCTGGGTTCTATAGTTGCGGAGTCTATGCTGAACGAGGAGTGGGGGTAAGGCCAAGTGAGAGAGGCGGAAATCCGAAAATGGGCTCGAGCGACAGGAGCTAGCTATCAAAATCAACTCCAAATTTTGAGTTTGATGCGTTAAACAATAAATACTATATTCACATTCAAATCCGAGCTAACGTTGGACCATTTTTATAGATTCAATGGAATAACGAGTGGAAAGGCGGAGAGGAAATCAGGATTAGTTATATAACAATTATAATTGTTGTCGCGGATCGCGTATTTTTTACAAAAAAGCCCAAAATAATGAAAAGAGAAATAGTGAAGTGAACACGGAACGACGAGAAGAACAACATTCTTGAAACTCGCCCAATGTTGTACAGTGACCCCGACGAGTAGAGATGCACAGATCGATCGAGTATCGAGATTTCAAAATGCACGAAACATCTCTAGTAAAATAGAGGAATATAAAGCAACAGAAAACTCTCGAAAACTGGAAAAAATGTAAAAGGTCGTAAAAATTGGCCCCAGGGAGTGCGTAGACGACGCCCTCCGCCCCGCTGCAAGGCGTAAAAATGGAGCGTTCGGGTTACAGCGGCTTGCTGGACGGAGGACCCTTAGCACTATCTGAAAATGTATAGCTTTGGGTACATTTTTTTTCCTCTTATGATGAAATTACATGAAAGTTGAACGGAGCGGCATTGCGATATCACAGAATTTGTGATTCCCACAACCATTTAAATGACATCTTTATGGTCGTCTTCGAAGAAATTCTGGCATATGCTCCAGTTTGATTTGGTTTCAACATAAATTGTTCGAGTGCACATAGCGATTCTGAGTAAAAATCAGGGTACGTTAGCAGGCTACACGTGCAAGGGAAATGTGTCCACTCCTTGAACTTCGCCCGAAAGTCAACCCCCATTTATTTTTTTTCGACCTGCAACGGCAATAAAAATTGACCACTGACCTCGAGAAGAGTCAGTACCAGATTTTTCCAAGTTGTGTGGAAACCCTGCAGCTCTGTTTCTTTGGGGCCCCCCTTAGCCTGTTCAAATTACACTCTCGAGTATCCTGAAGACATCAAAATCACAGTCACTCAATATACCATTGAACGACTTTCTTCTTCAGTTTTGCACTGTTAAGAGAATACCGAAGAATTAATTCCAGTAAATTTAACCGAGAAATACCCAAAAAGTGCATTTTCCGAAATCTCCAACTACATCGAACGATCAACCGAAGTTCCATCTCTCTCGCTCACGCGTGGACCAGAGGACCTCCTGAGGAGACCAGCCACCAACTGAAACCGAGTGATCGCTACCCACCGATTCTTTTTCGATTACCACTGTAAGTCACACAACTTTGGTTATTCATTCTTGCTTCTTTTCGTTTCTATTTTTCTATTATTTCTACTTTTCTACCTGTTTTATCTTGGTTTCTCTTCTTTTACAAATAAATAGTGTTTTAAAGTCAAAAAGCGAACGCGTGTGTTTCTTTCACTATGATCTACAGTTCTATGACCCCTACGTTATAAACTATCTTACACTTTAGTGTTTTATCCCACACAATCCGATCCTTTTTTCCTTCAAAATCACTTAGTATTCGTGATTAGTTGCGGTCTGTTCGTTGCTAGGGTTCACCGTCCACCCGCGTTTTCTACACGATTTTCAACGTTAGGATCATAACATCGTTATCTGAGGTGATGGTAGTATTTCTGAGTGTCAAAAAACTTGTAAAAAATAAGTGGGCCTTCAGAAAGGCCACTCTAGAGTTTTCCTCACGACGTAGAAGTACACAAAAGTTGATCAACAAACCATAATTAATTAACCAACAATTATTATTGGCGTCTGAGGTGATGGTGGCCTCTTTGAATGTAACAAAACTTGGATAAAATAGGTGGACCTTCAGAAGAGGTCTCTAAAGTTTTGTCAGCACCTACAAGGGCACAAAAGTTAATTAGAAAATCGTGATTAATTAATTAACAATTTCAATTATCATCTGAGATGATGGTGGCCTTTCTGAATGTAACAAAACTTGGAAAAAATCGGTGGTCATTCAACAGAGCACTCTGGAGTTTTGTCACCGCCTAGAAGTGCGCAATACTTTATTATAAAATCATGATTAATTAATTGACAATTTTAATTGTCATATGAGGTGATGGTGACCGTTTTGAATGTGACAAAACTTGAAAAAAATAGGTAGTCCTTCAGAAGGCCACTATGAACTTTGGTCACCACTTCGAAATTGCACGCAAATAAATTAACAAATCATGATTAATTGATTAACAATTTCCATCGTCATCTGAGATGATGGTGGCCTACCTGAATGTGACAAAACTTGAAAAAAATGGGTGGGCCTTCAGAAGGTGACTGTGGAGTTTCGTCACTACTTCGAAATTGCACGCCAATTAATTACCAAATCATGATTAATTTATTAACAATTTCCCTGGTCATCTGAGGTGATGGTGGTCTTCCTGAATGTGACAAAACTTAGAAAAAGAAGGTGGACCTCTAGAAAGGCCACTCTGGAATTTTCCTCACAATATAGAAGTACACAAAAGTTGATTAACAAACCATAAGTAGATAATGAACAATTATTATTGCCATCTGAGGTGATGATTGGTCTCTCGAGTGTGACAAAATTTCTAAAAACTGGGTGGACCTTCATTAAAAATCATGATTAATTAATTAACAATTTCCATTGTCATCTAAGGTGATGATTGGTTTCCTGAATGTGACAAAACTTGGAAAAAATAGGTGGACTTTCGGAAGGCCATACCAAATTATTTATTTATTTATTTTAACGCCAATCGGCTTGATACAAACGGAAATATTATAATTTATGTATTTCTTTGTAGTTTTGTATATAATTGTTACTGATACTGTACGACATAACAAAGTTTGAGAAGTAACTTGATAATTGCACATGAGTCACTTCAGATTCTCACAGTCTTTGATCTGAGATGCAACATTCGACGCAAAAGTTTGATATGAACACCCAAAAAGATTTAGTGACATACAATAATCAGTTACTGATCCAGCGATTCTATTACCCGGGCCTTTTGGATATAATTTTTACTAATTTTTACAGTATAAAGTAAACGGATATTGTTATTTCTTAATCCAGGTCTTGGACAGCAGAAACCCACACTTTGAAGTATCTAAGGAGATTCTATCCGTCCGTTTACCACTTTGTAGAAAAACGAGAGAACATTTCGTAGACGTCGACAAGTCAGGCTACTCATTTGAAGATCATGAAGTAACTCTCCCTTAGATGACTCTTGTCCTCTTCGTGGACGCCACGATAGCAGATAATGGCAGAATTGGTTCTGTACTTTCTCGAGTCTTTTGATAATGACAGCAGTATAGGAAAACCACACAATCGCGCAATATTCCAAGATCGGTCTAATGAGGGTCGAGTAACCGTGAACTAGTGGATGGGGATTGGTGAACTCTCCCTTCCAGACCGAAGAACTAGACCAAGTAGACGATATGTTTTAGTGATAGCCTTATCAATATATTCAGCGAATTTGAGTTTGTTGTCTATAACAATCCCCAAATCGTTAATAGTCTCAACTTTTAAAAGAGGTTGGTCTCGTAAGAAATCCTCAGCAGGCCTGAAAGATCGAGATCGAGATCACGAGAAACACATACTGGCACATTTATTGCTGTTCAGATTAAGGCTAGTCGCTAAGCACCAATTAAGTAGCTCATTCAGGTCTGATTGCCATATACGGCCATCTTCTTCTCTTGCAATTTCCCGACAGTTGTCAAATCATCAGCATACATGAAAAGTATGAGTCCAGGGTGTGACCCTTGCGGCACACCAGATGTGACCTCAAATTCTTCAGAGACATAAGCATTTGTCCTAACTTCGTGTCTTCTATCAGACAAATATGATTCTTCTGAAGGTCCACCTATTTTTTCCAACTTTTGTCACTTTCAAAAAGGCCACCATCTGCTCAGATGACAATAAGAATTGTTCATTAATTAATTGTGGTTTGTTAATCAACGTTTGTGCACTTCTAGGTGAGGACGAAACTCCAGAGTGGCCTTCTGAAGGTCCACCTATTTTTTCCATGCTCGATCATATTCAGAAATGCTACCATCACCTCAGATAACAATTCAAATTGGTAATTAATTATTCATGATTTGCTAATGAACTTTTGTGCATTTCTAGGTGGTGACAAAACTCCAGAGAGCCCTTTCTGAAAGTCCACCTATTTTTTCCAAGTTTTGTCACATTGAGGAAACCAATCATCACCTTATATGGCAATGGAAATTAATAAACTATTTATCTTCTAATTAAAATACATCTTCTATGTCGTGAGGAAAACTCGAAAGTGGCTTTTCTGAAGGTCCACCTATTTTTTCCAAGTTTTGTCACATTCAGAAAGGCCACCATCACCTCAGATGACAATGGAAATTGTTAATTAATTAATCATGATTTCTAAGTGCTGACGAAACTCCACAGTGGCCTTCTGAAGGACTACCTTTTTTTTCGTGTTTTGTCACATTCAAAAACGTCACCATCACCTCATATGAAAATTAAAATTATCGATTAATTAATCATGATTTTTTAATTAACTTTTGTGCACTTCTAGGTGGTGACAAACCACCAGAGTGCCCTTTTGAATGACCACCGATTTTTTCCAAGCTTTGTTACATTTAGAAATGCCACCATCATCTCAGATGATGATTGAAATTGTTGATTAATTAGATATGGTTTGTTAATCAACTTTTGTGTACTTCTACGTCGTGGGGAAACTCCAGAGTGGGCTTTCTGAAGGCCCACCTATTTTTTCCAAGTTTTGTGACATTCAGAAATGCTACCATCACCTCAGATAACAATTAAAATTGTTAATTAACTACTCCTGATGTCCTCTCCCCCCTTCCATGGGTATATTCCATTGAATCTGTAAAAATGTTCCAACGTTAGCTCGGATTTGAATGTGAATATGGTATTTATTGTATAACGCATCGAACTTAAAATTTGGAGTTGATTTTGACAGCTAACCTCTGTCGCTCGAGCTCATTTTCAGATTTCTGCCTCTCTCACTTGGCCTCACCCCCACTCCTCGTTCAGCATAGACTTCGGAACTGTAGAACCCATCAGTAAAAATTGCACTTGACCATAGTTAACAAATTTTTTCAGCGTTAATAATATTTTACCATTGTGTACCATTGAATTCTCTACACAACTAATTTTTTTCAGATTTTTTGCATCAATCCCCCCCCCCTCGCTAACTATAGGTAATTGTTTCATAAATTGTTTTTGCAAAAACTACGCGTACCAAAAATTTATAAATAACGTACGATTGTTCATCATTGAAAAAGGAAGAGATACCAATATGATTGTTTTAATTAACTTCCAACCTCCCCGCTAACTATGGTGAAGCAATTTTTGTTCAAATTACCGATTGCGTGGTAATGTAGGAACTTCGCAATAGGAAGTGATTGTCAGGGTTGCCAACACAACGCGAAACATTTCACACATAATCATAATGATATCGCGAAAATCCAGAAAATTGAGTATTATCCGTTGCTATGGAACCGGATTTTGCACTAGTTGACGATAAAAAACAAATTGAAGGTGACGTTGGACAGCTAATGGATACTTGATATAATGTAACTAAGCATAATTTTCGCCTAGGAGTTTCGGTTAATTCTATATGAATTTTTATAATTGGGTGGGAGCGGAGGGGGTAAGTTCCGAGGCGTAAAGATACTCATAGCGTATGCGGGCCGACTGGAGGGGCGAGGGAGGGAAATTCAAAAGAAACATGGACTTGGCCCGATACGCTCTCGCGTATCTTTATTGAAATTGATAATACCATTGCATATACTGCACAAATGCCATGCAAAATGTGATCCGCTCGATTTTGCATGAAAACGCTTCGATTAGGACGGTCATGACAGCGCTGGGTATTTTGGTTCAGTTATTACATACATAGTTGTGGGGACTGCTATACCTCTTTAATTACGCAAATTATCGAAAAAAGGCATTCTACATAAAATATTTTTTTTTTCTATGGCAAATAACTTTTCTCGTTATATATATATAAGAATTTTGCGCTGACTCTAATAGTTTATGCAGTACAACATTATAAGCCATTGACATAATTAATAACAATATAATTACTAGACCACTTTTACTCAAAATTTGATCAGTTATAAAATATGCTTATATCTTCCAACTGTGACATTGAGTACCTGGATTACAACATTTTTGCGGGAACGAACGTTCATTATCACTATATTCGATTTTTGCTCAACACGGATTTCTCACAAACAGGGGAACTACTCAATGGATTCGACCAAAAATCTAATCAGCTCTCAGTTACACGGAGACCCAACGATTGAAAGAAAAAAATTAATGGAATCGCACGATCTGTTTCCGATGAAACGTAAACGAAAAATTTTGCCGCATACGGACGAACACATACACACACACACACACATACAGACAATTCTCTGAAATCACTTCAGGATGATGCAAAACGTCGAGAAGCGTAAAAATTTCATCGATCTAGCACTTTTCATTTTCGGGGTCATTACAATAACTTTCCCAAATCAGGAAGTTAAAAAAAAAAGAAATGAATCGGTTCAATATTGAAGGAGATATGGAGCAAACACCAAAAAAAATGAATTAAGATTTGTCAAAAACATATGGTGCGATCCAGCTGAAATTTGGTAGGGTGTAATAGGGACTTTAGAAATCAATTTTACCCGTGTAAATGATTAAATTAGTAAATCGAGGTGCCAAAAATGGCATGTTCACAGACAGACGGCGGCCTCAAATTTTGTATTTTTACATTTCGGACCATTCTAGATCATTTCCACATGGAATTAGAAAATGTGAAAATCGACCCTTGACAAAGCTTCCATTCGGAAGCAAAATCAGAAAAATTGAAATATCTCCAATTTCTGGTAAGCAACCTACTAGATGTTCTTCGACCATTTCCTGAAGCTAGTTAAGACGCATATTTTGATAAAAAAAATCACAACTACTCGGGTGTGCATGCGTGTGCCCCACTCAGGGCGCACACGAAACTTCCCGGTTTGGTATTTCAGCACAGCGTACTAAATTTTTTCTTCTTCAATATACCCCGCTTAATCAGAAGTGCCGTACTGAAAACTTGCGGATTTGAGAATCGCGAACTCAGTCATTAATGAAGCAGATAGTTTATAACTAACTCTGATAGTTTATGCAGTAGAACATTTTAAACAATTGACATTGTTAATAACAATATATGTAATGGACTGATTCCATTGAAAATCTGATGAAATCTAAGTTCCATAAAACTCTTTGCATTGAGTCATAAACAACATCGATCGAATAATTCATTCTCAAGAAATCGTTAACCATAAATTTTGACCGCATACAGACATCGTCACACACAGAACCACACACACACACACACACACACACATACATACCTTTTGTTTTAAATACTCTACAACGGTTAGAAATACCATAAAACGTGGAGATCTGTTGGGAAATCGATTATTCATTTCCGGGGGCAAGACAATAGCTTCCCTATCGGGAAGTTAAAAAGAGAAGGAAGGCAGCATGAGGCACGCGGTTGGCTTCCTTCGTCTTTTTTTTCCTTTGTAAAAAACACACCACACCCACACATCGGGAAGTTCATCGTGCGATCCGTCGAGGGTCACACCTACATCCCGTTTATTTGTATTGTTGTAGCGACAAAATTATAACAATTCGTTATTACAAATGATCCTCTAGTCAGTATTAATTTGTACGAGAACGAAAAGAGGACGTAAAAATATATAGGAAAGGCACAAGTTATTCAATCGGGCTCGAGGGTGCATTTCTCAAATTATTTCCTCGTCGATTCCACTCTTTAGAAGGAACACTCCGTGTTTGTCATCGGCGTTGCCCAAAAAATGAAAACGCCAAACCGGACGGGACCGCGAAATAGGGGGTTCCACAATTGGTGCTCATTATCGTCGCGCAAGGGTTTCTGGAAATATATCCTGTGTTCAAAAATATAATGGCTGAAATGGGGAAAGTTAGGTCCGGTCAGGTGCCCAGGTGTCCAGTACTGCCTCCCGATGTAATGCTTCATAGCATCTATGGTGACACTACAGGATAATGGCGAAAAAGAGTCACTTCGACACCCAACAGACTTGTTTGGGAGCCATTTTGATAAATTCGAGGCCGAAGTATATTGCGACATGGCGACTTGTCATTTCCGCGTCAGTTTCGAACAGTCCAATAGTCAATGAAACATTCTCCTAATCAGCATCCGGAGTTGGATCGACATATCTACGCCTCCTCACTCTCTATTATAGTAAGTTATCTTTATGGTCTCTTGTTGAACAATTGTAATGTCCTGTTCTCATAATCTGATGAAGACTGAATTGAAAGCGGAAAATCGGGAATTCATAATTGTAATTCAGTGAACACCCGGGTTATCGGGAATCCCGTGATTAGCACACTTTAGGACGAAAAAGTTTCACCAATCGGCCGCTGAACCTTGCTTAACATTGAACTTCCCTGAAATCCGGGAAATTCCAAAGATTTCGGATCATTACAAACGTATGCAATCAGTCCAAAATCGCAGAAACTTTCCTTAATTTCTAGCCTATGAATATATCGCCGTGCCCATGAATTGTCATGAAAATACAAATTTCCAAAATTTTTATCATGTCAAAAAACTTCAAGACTTTAGAAATGAAAAAACTGAAATAACTACAATTGAACGATTCATTGAACCACATACATGAATAATTCGAATGCTACTATTCGCAGAGTAGCACCTGCTTACTACTTATGCTCATTATTCGGCTTCAAAAGTGATCGAACATGATCGATAAACTCACTTGACATGAATCGCTTCCACCATGATAGGCACCCGCACACAGGGTACTATTCGATGTTCGTGGCACCATACTTTTACTGCATAATTTTTGAGGCCACACGGGGACGGTTACTTCCATCAATACTGCACTCGCTGGCCCTCCGTAATACTGAGTACCCCAACCTTTAAAATCAATTGAACACTAAATGAAACTGCTGGGGGTGATGAGTGTATATCTATGTGGGGTCAATAACAAGTCTTCCATCTCTTAAATTTGTCTTCAACGTTGGCAAAAGTGATAAAAAACGGCAAATATTCAATAACTTGTAAGACCTGAGGTGGTTCGCATGCAGATCCTACACAGTTTTCATAATTTGAAGGCAATAGTAAGCTGGGATAAACTCCCATTCCAGGAGAACCTGAGAATACCCTTATTCTAATTTTCTTATCTTTAAAGGTTTCCAATTTCAAATTTTTGAAATCATGTAGAGTTTGAGAATGGTATTGTCTATTGATCCTATACATTTTTCCATTTGTAAGCGATGATGTAGAATCTTGGGACTTTTGTGAATGTGATAATTTTGGTCCGTTTTTTGGATAACTGAGAATTGGTTCAATTATTAGACATCGGAATAATAGTACCGCATGAGTGACGGTTCTTGTTCGATAAAACCATATATTTGAATCAGATAAAAATAAAAAAACAATTGAAAAAATGGGGCAAGTACACGTTCTATGGTGATGTACAAAGTTGCATATGTTTTAGGTTACAACCCTTATTAATTGACGGGGCTTTGGTGTAGTGGGTAGAGTGTCTGCCTACTATTCTAAAGGTCCCGCGTTCGATTCCCGCTCACCGCAAATATTTTTCTGAAAAATATTTTCTCACGGACTCCGACCGATGGCAGGAACATTCCGTGTGTGCTATTGGCGGTATCCATGAAGTGAGACCGTGAGCCGGGACCGAACGCGACACGTCGCGCGGGGGGGGGGGGGGGGAGATTCCATCGTAGACGCCCGCCATCGTATCACAGAGGTTTCTGGAGGTTTACACTGTGATTAGAAATACGATGAGCTGAAATGGCGAAGTCGGCCCCAGCCGCAATGGGTGGGTACTCTGATCCGTAGTATTGCCCATGAAGTAATGCCTACCAGCGGTTACGTGGGTGAATACGAATAGAGAAAGAGTAGAAAAAAAACAACCCTGATTAACTTCCCCGTCTAGGGAAGTTATTGTTATTCCCCTGAAAATAAAAAAGTGAAATTCTCAATATATTTTCCGTTTTCTCGATGTTTCACACCATCCTGAGTCATTTTTCGAAAAGTATTTGTATGGGTGTGGGTGTGTGAGTGTGTGTTGGTTTTTTATGTGAAACATCTAATGCGGCGCATGGGATCGGAAAAGTTTGCTTCCGGCATGGGCAATTTCCAGGACATATACATAGACTCCACTGCTTACTCATCCCCCCACTCTGCCAACGACGCAAAGGCGATGCACACAAGTTGTATGTACATATTAAGATAAACTTCAGTGTTTGAAATCGTTTGAAAATGATTGGAAAATTTTTTAACAAATTAAAAAATTTTTGATAGAATTTTTCAAAAATTTGGCAAAATTTCGAAAAAAAATTTTAAGATGTTGAAAAAATTTGAGAAATTTTGAAAAAAAATTATATTTTTTTTCAAGCGAAGCTTTTTTTACCGACAGTCGATGGGTCACGTATAAAACTTATTCATAAAGATGGGGAGTGAGCCGAAAAAAAGTGAAATCGGTACCGTCACCGTACTGTTAACTCCCCCTCCATTCGACCCAAGTGACGCTGCATACAGCGTCGTAGACGCGTGCGCAACAGAAATCTCTCTCATTCTTTGATCTTGCTCTCTCTCTCTCTCTCTTGCGCTCATTTATCTTCTACTTCATCCTCGCATGTATCCACTATTCTTACTAACTCCCCTTCTACATTTACATCTCCCTATGCATCTTCTCCCCTTTCCTCTTCACTTCCTCCCTCTCCTTCTTTACTTCCTCCCAGTCCCTCTTCGCTTCCTTTTATTCACTTATCACTTCCTCCCATGCCGTCTTCACTTTATCCCATTCCCTCTCCACGTGTTTCCTTTCCCTCTTCACTTCCTCCCATTCCCTTGCTATCGCCAATGTTTAACCCTCGTGAGTCTTCAGATGTCCTGAGGGGTTTAAGGGTCTGTCACCTCAATGTGAACTCTCTTCGAGCACACATTGAAAGAGTTAGGCTGTTTCTTCATACTCGTCCACCATTCCATGTAATAGCGATGTCGGATACAAAGCTTGACCCCTGTATTGTTGACGATATTGTTACTCTTGAAGGCTACAGACTTTTCAGGCGCGACCGTAATACTCGTGGCGGTGGAGTTGCCCTTTTTATCAATCGCTGTTTTAGGGCACAAGTTCTAGCTTTCTCATCTCATGTTTGGGTGAAGAAACCGGGTCTGCCTGAGTATCTTTTCTGTGAGATTGCGTCTCAGGGAACTCTACCTATTTTCACTGCAGTGGTCTATAGGCCACCTCATGCACCTTTTCTAGAGGGCTCGGATTTCTTGCCCACTCTACATATGCACCTTCACGAATATAGCACTAAGGTTATCCTTGGAGACTTTAATGCAGATCAATTATCGTCCTCCAGTGCTGATGCGTTGTTGGTCCGTTCTATTTGCACTGAAAATTGTCTTCAGCTTGTGCCTCATGGGCCCACACATCACACTACTGAGTCAGATACCTGGCTCGATCTTTGTCTGGTAGATCAAGAGGATGACCTCATTACTTACTGGAAAACTGACGTTCCTTTTATTGATGGGCATGACCTTATTACGGCCACTCTGAGGGTTGATGTTCCTTATGTATCACTGAATAATGACGTAACCTATCGTGACTTCACTAAACTGGATGCACCAGGGCTCAATTCTCACCTGCTGTCTTGTGACTGGTCAATTTTTTCTCATTCATCATCTCTGGATGATATGGCTCTTGTTCTCTGTTCTCACCTGGCGAGTGCTGTTGATGTTGCAGTTCCTGTAAAGACTGTTAGGGCAAAAACTAAACGTAAGCCTTGGTTTACACAGCGGATCAATAAACCGATGGCTGAGAGAGATCGACTGTATCGAATTTACCGGCGTCGCCGCTCTCGCGACATGTTAGTTGCTTACCGTTCTGCTCGTAACCTGGCTCCTAGGCTAGAGTCAATCTCTAATCCGTCCTCGATATGGAGGGAACTGCGGCGCCTCGGTGTGGTGGGTGTTAGTGGTGAGCCGGCGGATTTGGACCAGGAGGTCCTCAATGAGCATTTCGCGAGTGTTTCGTTTAATGCAACTGAACCTTCCGTGTATAACTTCCTTGTCGCATTGGGAGAGTGGGAGGGGAGCACAAATTCTGTAAGGTTCTCTTTCAGATCAGTAACCGAGGAGGAGGTCTTGAATGCCATTAAACATTTCTCCTCGGAGGCTAAAGGATCGGATGGAATTCCTCAGTCTGTCATCGTGGCTGTGTTACCATTCCTGAAGCCTTTCCTTGTGCTCTTAATTAATAGATCATTCTCGTCCTCTTGTTTCCCCATGGTGTAGAAAAAGTCGCTGATAGTGGCCCTAGGCAAAATAAGAATCCCCTGTCTGCGAGCGATTATAGGCCGATAGCACTGCTCTGTTTTCTCTGAAAAGTACAAGAAAAGATTGCCTCTTTGCAGATCCTGGCTTATTTTGATGAGAATTCGGTACTCGATCCTTTTCAGACTGGCTTTCGTCCTCATAACAGCACACAATCCGCTTTGCTGAAGTTGGTGGATGATATCCGGGTCGGCATTGATCGTCGTCAATTGACGATGCTTGTGCTGTTCGATTTCAGCAAAGCATTTGACTCGGTAGGTCATGTGCTGCTTCTTAAAAAACTCCTATCCTGTGGTCTCTCACCCGATTCTATTCGATGGTTAGCGCCATACCTAGGCGGCCGCTCTCAAGCGGTGCTGGGTGGTTCGTCCGGTCTATCCACCTTTCGTCCTCTCAATCGGGGGGTACCACAGGGTTCTGTGCTTGGCCCGTTGCTGTTCCTCATTTTTATAAATGATATCAGCATCGATCTAGCAAGTGGTTGCAAGCACATAATTTATGCCGCTGATTTACAAGTCTACATGAGTTTTCCCCGGGATGAACTTGCGGAATGCATCTTGGAAATGAGTGAGGTGGCCGATGGGATGGCAAATTGGGCTGAGTGTAACAGCTTAAAGCTTAATGTGTCTAAGACTAAAGCCATTATATTCGGTTCGCAGTCATACGTCAATGAAGTCTATGCTAGGCCTAATCTCGTTCTCAGAATTGAGACAGCAAATTGGCATGGAGGGAACACGTGGCCGGGGTATGCCAGAGGGTGCATTCCCTGATGTATCGTTTGCGTTTTTTTTAGAGCTAGCACGACACTGGAATTGCGTAAGCACCTTGTCCAGGCTCTTGTTTTTCCGCTGGTAGACTATTGCTGCCTGGTATATGCTGGTCTGTCTGATGAGCTAGCTGGAAAGATTCAACGACTCATCAATATAGGGGTCAGATACATCTTCGGAGCTAGGAGGGATGAGCACATCACCCCCTATCGGGAGCGGCTTGGCTGGTTGACATGCGGAATGCGAAGGAGCTACTTTCTTGCATGTTTCACGTATGGAATATTGAGATATAAAGAACCTAGCTATCTTGCGGGCTTCTTCGTTGCCAACCAGAGCAGTCGTCCGACTCGGGGTGATGTGTGTCCCGTCATGATTCAACCCTTCACGACTGAAACTCTTCGTCGCTCTTTCCACGTGTCAGCTGCATATTTGTGAAATGAGTTACCTTCAGTCATCCGCGATCAGTCCACCCTGGAGTCTTTCAAGCTTGCACTCAGGGGTCATCTGCGTGGTCTCCAGTGAGTGCTGTTTATGTCCAGTCTTTCTTTCTCCTTTCTTTTTCTTGCTCTCTTTCCTGCTTCACCTTGCCCTCTTTTCCCTCCATTATCCGTCCCTTTTCCTTCTTGTCACTCCTCCTCTGCCCTCGGTTAATCTTGTCATCTCTCTTCCTGCTCTTCTTCTCTTCCTGCTTTTCCTTTTCTTCTTTTTATGCATTCATCAACTAACCTGCGATTTTGGAGCCCATTACTTGCACTTTATATGGTAGTGTGCTATCAATTGTTACTCACAAACCTACTGTATCTTCTTTATACTACGTATGGCTGTGACTTTAGTCACTTTCTTTTGTACAACATAATGTACAGTAATAAACTTCAATCAATCAATCAATCAATCTCTCTGTCGCTCAGCGTAAAAGCGTTATATGTGTTACACGCCAAGAAAAGTTTGCTAACGTATATATCGTAGTGAAAGATTAAAAATCGAAGATTACACCTGACTTTCCAAATTAATATATATATATATATATATATATATATATATATATATATATATACATATTAATTTGGAAAGTCAGGTATATGTATAGCGAGGGAGGAACAGACAGATTAATCGAATGAGAGTGCACTATGGAAAATTAAGATGAATTCGAAATAGGCCGCCACGTGACACGGGCCAATGCGTAAAAGCTTCGATTCTTTAGGCTGACCCACGACGACTCCGAGTTTTTTTTTAATTGCAAAAATTTTGCTAAAAATTCGAAGACATTCGGAACATCGTTCGAAAAATTTGAAAAAAAATTGGAAAAATTTACAGCAAAATTGGGACAACTTCGAACGAAATGGGAGAAAAATTCCAAAAATTTTGGAAATGTTTGCAAAATTGGAAAATGTTCCTGAAGGTTTCGGAAAATTTTCAAAAATTAGAAAAATCCTTTCAAACATTTAAAAGAATTGACTATTTGAAAATTTCAAATAATTCTCGAGAAATCGTCCAAATTTTCGGATCAAGTTAGATCAAAATTAGTGTTACCATGTTTCACATCTTCCAGGTGTCCCATGACGCCTCATTTTTTTCAACTTCCCGATAGAAGAAGTTATTGTGATCACCCCGAAATCGAACTTTTTCGTCCTACAGAGGTTTTAAGTGAACCGAAATGCTCCCCATCAAATTCTGAGCAAAAGTCTGTGTGTGTGTAGGCCCGCCTGTGGACAAAGTTTCGCGCTCAACTTCCTTACAAACGGTTGAAGTTATCGAAGCTGTTAAGATCGCGTTCGACACGTTTCCATGCCACTTAGATCTGATTAGTTATGGGCTACAATCGCTCTAGCCTATATATTGTTATTAACAATTTTAATGGTTTATAACACTCTACTACACAAACTATTCAAGATAGCGGAAAATTTATGTAAGATAAGTTATTCCCCATATGAAAATACACATTTTATGGCGAAACACTTTTTTTCATAATTTGCATAATTAAGGAAGTATAGCCGCCATAATACTAATTCATGTAATAACTGAAAGAATACAGTTAGCGCTGTTCGGAATATCTCAATCGGAGTGTGTCCACGCACAAGAGAGCGGCTTTCGATGCAGATGATATTCGGGCAGTGCATATATTGTTATTAACAATTTCAATTGTTTATAACACTCTACTGCACAAACTATTCAAGTTAGCCGAAAATTTATATGAGCTAAGTTATTCCCCATATAAAAATACACATTTTATTTTGACTTACTTTTCATAATTTGCATAATTAAGGAGGTATAGGCGCCGGAACACTAATTCATGTAATAGCCGAATGAATACTTTTTGAAAACCGCGTCCGCCATCTTGGAAATTTTTAGTAGGAGCTCAAAGAAAGTGTCAAAATTCGTATGCACCCATGGACTCAGAATGCGATTTTGAGTCCATTGGGATATAGTTGCGAGACCGTTTTTCGGAAACCGCGTCCGCCATCTGGGAAATTTTTAGTAGGGGCTCATAAAAAGTGTCAAAATTCATATGCACCAATCGACTTAGAATTCGATTTTGAATCGATTGAGATATACGTGGCGAGACCGTTTTTTGGTCTCAGCTTTCGGCCCTAGGCATCGACGATGGCGCCATACGTGGCAGGGGTCGTCAGTTAGCTTGTTCCCATAATTTGCATAATTAAGCAGGTATGGTCGTTTGAGCAATTTGAAATACGGGAACAATGCATATCACCAGGGTTGTTCCTACAAAAATGCACATTCAATATGACCTTTCCCAATATACGTTAGAACATATCGCGAGTTTAACTCAGATATACTTACCGAAAGAATATGTCGACAATTGCGGGAAGGATGTAAAAGAGTGGGATGATTAAGAAAGTAACTAGGCGCACGAATTCCAGTTGAATATTTTTATGGGGCTTAAATATCAAACTAAATCGATCGCGTGCAGTAATGATTAGTCGCAAGTTCAATTGCTGATATCACTGTTGCGTTTGCTCATCGCCATGGTTGCGTTCTTATGCTGTGCTGAAGTACCAAATCGGGAAGTTTTATTTGTGCCCTGTATAGGGCACATACATTTGCAGACCGCTAGTTTCAGAATAAGTTAGAACATATCGCGAGTTAAACTAGAATATATTTGGCGAATGAATATGTGAACAATTGCTGGAAAACTGTCGAAGAGCGGGATAGCTAAGTAAGTACAGGGGCATTCTTTGTCAAACCGGCCACTCATTTTTTCGACCATCAGTGATTTCCTTCAAAACTTTTTCCCAGGTTCTGGGCATGGAAAAAACCATCCCTGATTTTTTTTAGAATTTTAGTACTCCTGTCTCTATTTTTTATAGGGGAATTTTGTTTTTCACTAAAACAACGAATAACTCCGGTTCTATGCGTCACAAAAAAAAAATTTCAAGACAAAAAAGTACGTCCTTCTTCTGAGCATCAACATAAAAATAACGTCACACATCGGAAACCAGTGCCAACCCCATTTTAGCGATAACAAAATCTAAAATTTTTTTTTTCAACCTTTCGGACGCTCTCGATTTTTTCAAAATTCTTTTATATATTTTGCGTTGAGGTTTTAAGAGGTCACACAAAAATTTTCATCGTGGGACCTCGAAATTTGAATGCAATATGTTATTTTGTCCCCTATCGAATCTAATTAAATTGAATATTTCAACATTTTCACCTTAATCTAAGCACAGAAACCAATTCTTAGTAATAACCGTTTTTGTAGAGCGTAATGAGCACTATAAAAAATATTCAATAACATTTTCCCGTATCTAGCTTCAAATCGGAGACATGCATTGGAAATCCAGCTTTAAATTGGATTATTTAACACTTTTATCGTAATATTCCGTAAATTGAGTATGATAGCGATATTTAGAACAAAAATTCGTTCCTCGCACAGAGTATTTGGATGGTTTTTTTTCGAACTTTTTTTTTGTGACGCATCGAACCGGAGTTATTCGTTGTTTTAGTGAAAAAACAAAATTCCCCTATAAAAAATAGAGAGAGGAGTACTAAAATTCTAAAAAAAATCAGGGATGGTTTTTTCCATGCCTAAAACCTGGGAAAAAATTTTGAAGGAAATCACTGATGGTCGAAAAAATGAGTGGCCGGTTTGACAAAGAAGGCCCCTACAGAGCTACAGAGTGTAATCAGACAGACGAATTCCAGTTGAATAGTTTGATGGGCTTAACGATCAAACTAGAGTGAACCTGTGCAGGAATTATTAGCGAAATTTCAATTATTGATATCACTGTTAAGTTTGGTCATCACAATGATTGCGTGTTTATGCTGTATGAAATACCAAATCGGGAAGTTTTGTTTGTGCCCCATATGGGGCACACATATTTGCACACTACTAGTTTTTTTTTCGGTCTCCGTCCGTCTCATTTGTACGCCCCGCGTAGCGGCCGTTTAAGCATTCCTTCATGGGGCGTACCGGACACCCACACATGCGGCTGCGGCCGACTTTCGCCATTTTCGGCCATCGTATTTCTAAACACAGGGTAAACCCCTGCTACGTTGGCCGGCGTCTATCACGGAACTTACCCTCCCCCTCCCTTGCGGCGGGTTAGGTTCCCGCTAGACCGGACGGTGTCATTTTAGGGGTACCGCCGATAGCACACACGGAACGTTCCTGCATCGATCGGAAGCCATGAGAAAATATTCTCCGGCGGCCGAGCGCAAACCTAGGACCTTTGGCGCAGTAGGCAGATACTCGACCACTACGCCAAAACCCCGACTTGTGTGTGTGTGTCTGTTTTTTTGTTTTTTTGTGAGAAAAAAAAAGAAAGAAGAAAGCCAACCGCCTGCCTCACACTTCCTTCTTTCTCTTTCCTTCCTCTTATTCTATTTTTTTCCTTCATTACACAAAATTACAAAATTTAACAAAATAAAAAATAAAGTGCAAGGGAAAATATCCCTTATCACATCCAATACACTTCGGGTGTCCCCGGACCACGACGGAACATCTGCGAAGTAATACTTCGTTGTCTAGGAAATGATAGCCACGACTTCTTCAGTAAAGAATCGTTTCCGGTTTTCCACGGCAAGATCATCCTTAATCTGGATTTTTCCGTAGCTGCTTCTCGCGGCACAACTCCTTCAGAACTTCCATTGCAAACACGCTTGGCGAGTTCCACGCTGACAGCGTCGGATGACAGCATGACTTCCACGAGATTTTTAACGTTTATGGCTTTGTCTGCAGTAGTTTCCCATATACATCGTTGCAAACCGAAACGCGGACATGCAAAGAAAACATGTTCCGCATTTTCATGCCTTCTCTGACACCTTAGGCAATCGAGGGACTCCTCATGCTTGAAATTGTGAAGATATTTCCGAAAGCATCCGTTTGCTGGGAGCATTTGGGTCAGATAATAGTTGACTTGCCCATATGATCGGTCAAGCCAAACATCCAGCTTGCGTTGTGTGTGTGTGTGTGTGTGTGTTTGCATGTGTGTATGTGTTTGTGGGGACCAAAGATTTAGTCCAACGTTTCCGGCTGAACCACTGGAGAGATTTCCCTTTTTGAAGTGAAACGTCTTTGGTGGCGTTCGGATATTTCGACGAGAATGGATAGTGAATTGGAAAAAATGAAACTCTTGGAGATTTCGTTACACGAGCGAGAAAAAATACATATTGTAGAGAGAAAAGGAAAAGAGCTATACATCATATATATTTGTTTACGGCATTTAGGCTTTTCGCGTCTCCCTTTTCTGCGGTCCTTCGTCTTTAACCCCCACTCACACGCTAAGTCTGAAGCAGCACGCGTGTGTATCTAATATTTTGCGTTTTGTAATTAATTACATTATTTACACCTGTGTTCCGTGACTATTTGATGATTTCCTTGATCTGTTCTAATGTAAGTATATTTAAACTAGAAAAATAATCTCAAAAATGATATTTCTAAACCTAGAAAACAAAAATAATTCGATGACAAATCGGTACGACGCATAACTACAGTCCATATTATCAGAGAATCCTTTAGCAAGTAAGTAGTTGTGTGTGTGTCCGTGTATGTGTGCATGTGTGTTCGTGTTTTTTTTTTTTTTTAAAGAAAAAAGAGAAAGAAGGAAGCCAACCTCCTTCCTCACGCTTCCTTCTTTCTCTTTCCTCCCTTTTTTTTTTAATCTTTATTGAAAACAAACAAAAAAAAAAAACTGGCAAATTAAAAGTACAAATACAGAAAAAAAAACAAAAACAAGGGACAATACCCCTTGGCCTACACTAGTAGAAGGATAACCTTCTATATCCCAGTATCCCCAAATCACGACGGAACATCTGCGGAGCAATACTTCGTTGCGTAGGGGACGACAGCCGCGGCTTCCTCAGTAGCGAATCCTTTCCGGTCGTTCATGGTAAGAAGATCCTCCATTTACTCTGGATTTTTCCCAAGCTGCTCCTCGCCGGGCAGCTCCTGCAGAACCTCCATTGCGAAATCGCTTGTCGCGTTCCATGCTGCCTCTGATGACAGCATAACTTCCACAAGATTTCCAGCAGTAATGGGTTTGCCTGCGCTATTTTCCCATATAGACCGTTGGACGTCGAAACGCGGACATGCAAAGAGAACATGTTCGGCGTTTTCCTGAATTCTCTGACACTTCGGGCAATCCGGGGAATCTTCGTGCTTGAATTTGTGAAGATATTCCCGGAAGCACTCGTGTCCTGAGAGCATCTGGGTTACGTAGTAATTCACTTGTCCATGTGATCGGTCAAGCCAAACATTCAACTTCGGAATAAGTCGACGAGTCCACCGGCCTTTGCTCGAGGCGTCCCACTGTAGCTGCCATCGTTGGATGCTGTGGTTACGTTCTTCTCTCCTCAGTTCCACTGGGCTCAGCTCAGTTAATGTTTTGCGTGTGTAGAGTCGCCTACACTCCTCCGCTAGAACTTCAATAGGTATCTTCCCAGCAATGACGCACACTGCTTCGTTGAATACTGTGCGGTATGCGCCAGCCACCCTCCGGGAACTGAGCCTGTAGACTGGAACAACTTGCCGTCATGCTGCTTGACTTCGTAGGGCACCAGTCCATATGGGGATAAAATATGTTAATGCCGATATGACAACTGATGATAACAAGAGTCTTCTCCTCTGCTTTGGCCCTCCAATGTTCGGCATGAGTCTTGCAAGGGCAGTCCTCACTGCACCCGCCTTACTGCTTGCATGCTGGGCTTGTTGTCGAAAACTGAGTCGGGCATCAACTATAATTCCTAGGTACCGTATATAGGGCTGGCAAGTCATTTTGTGCTTGCCGACTTGCAGCGTGATTGTTTCCAGTTTCTTTCGGCTTGTGATGAGTAATGCCTCAGTCTTATGCTCTGCAAGTTGTAGACCAATCGAGTCCATCCATTTCCGTATCTTGTTAAAAACATTCTCGAAGATGAGCTGAAGCGTGAATCGATGTCTTTCCACGATGGTTATAGCCATGTCATCTGCAAAAGCCACGAGCTCTGCTCCCGTCGGCAGTGCCAGTTTCATCAGTCCGTCGTACACGATGCTCCACAGAAGGGGCCCCAACATTGAACCTTGAGGTACACCCCCAGTCACCTTATATGTTTTGAGACCTATTTCTGTGTCATCCTTGAGGACTCTGTCGGTGAAGCAGTTACCTACCATCTTTTGGATATATGCCGGTATTGATAGCTTCAATAATGCCGACAAGATGGAATCCCACCGTACCGAGTTGAAAGCGTTCTTGATGTCCAGAGTAACAACCAAACAGTGTTGTTTCGCAACTCCGTTCCACCGTCCGCCCTCAATCGCTCTTTTCGCTGTTCTCACGACGAGGTCAGTAGCATCCAACGTAGATCGTCGTCGCCTGAAACCATATTGACCGTCGGCCGACAGGGGTTTCACCGCTGTGTCAATTCTCTGGTCTACTATGCGCTCCAGAATCTTGCCCGCCATATCCAGCATACAGAGGGGACGATATGACGATGGTTCGTCCGGTGGATTTTTCCCCTTGGGGAGAAGTACGAGACTCTGTTGTTTCCATCCGCTGGGAAAAACACCTTCCTGGATTCACGCATTATACATTTCGAGAAACATTCCGGGTGCTGTATTCATGGCGGCCTTCACCGCTATATTTGGCACACCATCGAGACCGGGGGCCTTGTTGTTGCCCACTCTACTACCTGCCTGCAATAGTTCCTCAGCTGTAATCGGCGGTATTCTGTCAATGGTATCACCCTCCACCTGCTTTTCAGTCACACTCGTTTGTTGGGGGAATAAGACTGAGGCAATTCTCTCCAGAAGTCTAGGACAGGTCGGTGATGGCATCGGCTGGCTCTTGAGTCGCGTCATAACCACGTTGTACGGTCTGCCCCGAGGATCCCTTTCCATTTCCTCCAACAGCTCGTTGCAGCAATCTCGTTTGCGAAGCTTTATGGCCTTGGTGAGCTTCCGCGTAGCCGCTTTATACTTTATTTCAAGGCCGTCTGAATTGGATTTCTTCCTTGAACGTTGCCAAAATCTTCTCGCCGTGAAGCATGCCTTGCGAAGCATAGCTATTTCGTCGCTCCACCAAGACACTGGTGGCCGTCGATTTCCACTGGCTCTCCTGGGTATACTCGCGTCGCAGGCATCGGTGACTCGCCGCATGACTCCATCCACTTTTTCAGTGGTATTTCTACCACTTACTGAGTCGATCGTTAATGCCACACAAAAACTGGTAATGTCGAATTTCTTCACATTCCAGCCGATTTTGTTTGTTAACTTCCCGATTCTCGGGAAGTTATCGTAATGACCCCGAAATCGACATTTTTCTTTTCATTCTGTAACGGGGTTTTAAGTATACCACAATGATGCCCAAGAAATTTTGAATCGATGTCTGTATATGAGTGTGTATGTATCACACATGGAATTCGGGACCATTCGGCATTTTGGGCAGCAGCGAAGACCCCCACCTCCCGTAAAGTCACTGTACCGTGGAAGTTACAGTAAAAGTTCAAATCATCCGAGCAACACGTGTTTCTCATCAATTTAGATCTTTACCGAGTCAATCATCTTCAGTCATTAAGAAAATTATCGATTGCAATTATCGAGAGACAGTCATCACCCCCCTTTTTTTGTTAAAGTCAACGTTTGCTCGTGTAAAGAGACGAGTGTAAAAACACCTATATCACTCTACACCGAGTAAATCAATCTGACTAAATCATCTAATTATTCATTACTAATTAACTAAACTCAGTTATCAACTAGCGTAATTATAATTCCAGTGGAAGTAAGGAGTTATTTTATTAAATTCCCGATTTTCGGGAAGTTATTGTAATGACCCCGAAATCGATATTTTTCTTTTCATCCTGTAACTGGGGTTTTCAGTATCCCAAAATGATGCCCAACAGATTTCGAATCGACGTCTGTGTGTGTATGTGTATGTCTGTATGCATGTGTGTTTCCGAAATTTTGATCCTAGGTTTCTCACAAACGAATGAAGCTATCGAGACCGTCAATGTTGGAACTTAGAGGGGATTAGATTTTGGGTGCAATTGGGACAGTATATATATTGTTATTAACAATGTTGATTGTTATTAACAATGTTGATTGTTATTAACAATGTTAATTAATAGTTTATCTCGTTCTATTGCATAAAGCATTAGCGTTAGCGCAAAATCTATACAAGAAAAGAATATTTATATATGTTCCCCATATAGAAATGCGTAATTTATGTACAATGATTTTTTTCGCAAATTTGGATAATTAGGGAGGTATGACCGTCTCAACAATTATGTCTGTAGTGAATGAACGAATGAGCACAGCGCTGTCATGAAGATCTCAATCGAAGCATTTACGTTCAGAATCGAGCGGATTGCATTTTGGATGGCATTCGTGGAGTATATATGCAATGTTATTAACAATTGCAATTGTTTATACGGTTCCACTGGGTAAAATATTAGAGTTAGCGGGAAACTTATCTACAGAAAACTATTGCTTATATGAAAATACCCATTTTATGTAGAATGACTTTTTTCTATAATTTGCCTAATTAAGGGGGTATCGCCGTCTCAACAATTATGTATGTAATAAGTAAATGAATGAACCCAGCGCTGTCATGAAGTTCTCAATCGAAACCTTTCCGTTCAGAATGGAGCGCATTACATTTTGGATGGCCTTCGTGCAGTACATGCAATGTTATCAACAATTACAATTGTTTATACGATTCCACTGGGGAAAATATTAAAGTTAGCGAGAAACTTATCTGAAGAAAACTATTTCTTATATGAAAATACATCTTTTACGTGAGATGACTTTTTTCCATCATATGCATAATTAAGCAGGTATGGTCGTCCGAGCAATTGGAAATACGGGAACAATGCATATCACCAGGGTCGTTCCTTATACCAGAATGCACATTCAGTGTGACTTTTTCCAATATAGGTTAAAACATATCGCGAGTTGAACTAGAATATATTTGGCGAATGAATATGTCGACAATTGCGGGAACGATGTCAAAGAGCGGGATAATTAGGAGCGTACAGAAGTAGAGAGGGTAACTAGAGGGACGAATTCCAGTTGAATATTTTTATGCGGCTTAAAAATCAAAGTAAATCGATCGTGTGCAGTAATCAGTAGTTGTCAGTTCAATTATTGATATCACTGTTGGGTTTGCTCATGACCATGGTTGCGTTCTTATGCTGTGCTGAAATACCAAATCGGGAAGTTTTCTTTGTGCCCCGTATGGGGCACACACATTGCACCCGACTAGTTTTATTCGATGTGGGCGCAGACCTCCAATCAACCGACACCTCCCAGAGTACCGCTCGATGGTCACTGGTAGTGTAGATCTCGGATACCTCCCATGCACATTTTCCTTTGAGCAGGCTGCTGCTGACGAAGGTGAGATCTATAAATGAGCTCGGTTGTCCTCTGCGAAATATCGGTTCATCTCCATCATTCAATAGGATGACATCTAAGGTCGAACAGGCTACTAGTAAAGCACGTCCTCGCTGACTCGTCTCCTTGCTACCCCAGTCGAATGCCCGGGAATTGAAATCTCCCGCAATGGCCAACGGCAAATGCTGTTTCGCATCCACCACCAGTCTATATAGGAATGCTGTGATGTGTGCATAACAAAGACTTGGTGGTGCATGGCAGCTATAAAAATAGATACCATTCACCTTGGACACCACAAATCCAGACTGTTCGTTACCGTCGTAGCCTTCAAACGGCAAATCACCGCAAGACCAAATGGGGGCTTTATGGCTAATGTCGGTCACCCAAGCTTGAGTATAGAGGTTCCTATACGGTTTCGAAATAACGGCAACATCGATCTTGAAGTCCTGAAGGGTCTACGTCAGCAGATCCTGTGTGGCTGCGCAGTGGGCAAGGTTCAATTGCAACACTCGCACTATGGTTTCATACGGATCTTCTGAAGTGCACCCTGATAGACCGCGCACTTGGTGGTGCCAGCTACATGCGCATAATCCTTTGTGGGCACCCGTTCGACGCATAGAACGCATTTGGGAGACGCGTTGCATTCAGAGTGTTTGTGCCCTCTTTCGCCGCACTAGTACATATATTTTACTGCCCTTGCTCAATATTTTCCTTGCCGTAACTGTACGAAGTATTACCGTAGCTGCTTGTGTTCCTCTCTCTGACTTCCGGAGGGACCTGATGGCACTCAGTGGGATGTCACTATCTGCGCCGTCAGCTTTTCTCAAGGCATCGAGAATATCCCCTTTGGGTGCGGCCTCATCGAGGTCTCTTATTTCCAGTTCTTCTTGGCGTTCTTTATTGAGGACTGTTGTGTCATTTTTGAGCCCTCCAACCAGGGTCTTCTCCGGCTCTATGGTTTGCTCTTTCTTTCCTCTGGCAAGAATTAACAGAACAGCACCTCCGGCTGTTTTGCGTATTTTGTCCACGCATGCGCTAGCCGCATAGATACTCTGGTCTTTCTTTATTCGGCCCAAAATTTCCGGGTACATCTCCGTACCGGTCGGACGAATAGTCAGCGCATCCGGTCGGATTGCTATTTTTTTTTCTTCGGCCTACTCTGCATAACTCCTTTACGGGGGGGCTTTGGGACGGTCTCCGTTTTTTCCTTCGTCTCTTGATGTTCTCTCAAACACTTTCATCGTCTTCTATCTCCGGATTCGATACTTCGTCCGTGGCCCTGTTTCCACTTGATGAAGTCTCATTACTCACCAGCTCCTCCACATTCATGGGTCCTGTTGTTAGAGCACTTTTGGGCTTCCTTCCCGCTGCGTCATCGGGCGGCGTTCTCTCCTTTCTTTTATCCCGTCTTGTCGGCGTAGCTTGGGATATTCCCGGTCTTTCTATGGGATCATGGCCGCTCCGTTGATTTGCCTGGAACAATCTGGAACCTGGCGGTGTCAGACATGCCGCTGCTGGCAAAGGTGTTTTGAATCCTCCACTTTCCGTCATGGCTCTTATCCGCTTTGCGGATATTTGGATCTTCCGAGCAAAATTGCGGATTTCTTCATTGATAGTCCTTCGATTTTTGTCCGTAAGAAAATTCACCAGCGTGGCCAGATCATTGCTGATCCGATGTAGTCTTCATCGTCGTTTGGAATCTACTTGTAGCATTTGGGGCCAAGTGGGCCACCCGGGGACGATCAGGTGATGGTTGGCGCTTCCCACAATCCGAGGAGTCAGCGCCGGCCACCAGGGCTTTCACCTTATCGGAACCGATGACGGAATTTCCCTTTTGGGGGTTGTCAGCGTGGAATACAATTGTGTTATCATCACTGTTTATATTTGCTTCATAGGCTGTTATAGGGAGCCCACCCTTGGCACCCTTGGTTTCGGGAGTTAGGTTTCTCCCAACCCCCCGCCCCCCCCGTCGGTGTGTCTATGCGCGTGTGTTCTGTATGTGTGTGTGTATGTGTGAGTGACAATACACGGTTGAAGTCAAGTTATGTGTCACTTACGTAAATTCGACCATGGATCGATACTTATATCGTTTATCGATATCTCGTAAAATGTGGCACCGAGCAAAGAAAGTAATGACTTATGTATTTTCACGAGAGGGATAACTTTTGTTCGATACTTTAAAGATGATATTAAGATGAAGATGTTATTACAATAACATAAAAAATGATGATATTAAAACAATATTAAAAATGAAGATGATATTAAATAATTGACTATTTTTTTACGCGAAGTTCATGATGTTTTATTTTTATATTTCTTTTGAAATTACTCTCCCCCCCCCCCTCTCCTTCTCTGGTTCTTACGACTTTTCACCTATTCTTCAGTTTATAAAGAGTTTCACCTCTACCACGTGTACGATGCTACACATTCTATTTTTCTTTAATCGACGCGTCTTGCTGGTCTCCAGATCCGAAAGACGCGAAAAAATGATGCTTTTAATTGTTATCAACAAACTGAATTGGTTCCATCGGTCTATCGCAAGAACGGTTGGAGATACAAAAAAAAGTGGGTAATGAACGTTGTTCGCCTGATCTCCGCGTTTTCTGACCCACAGAAACGTTTACGATTTTGAGAGAGATGTTTATCTGTCTGTATGTGCGCAAGTCCATGTTTCTTTTGAATTTCCCTCTCTCTCCTCTCCAGTCGGCCCGCATACGCTATGAGTGTCTATACGCCTTAGAACTTACCCCCTCCACTCCCACCAAATTATAAAAAATCATATAAAATTAACCGAAACTCCTAGTCAAAAACGTCACCTTCAATTTGTTTTTTTATCGTCAATTAGTGCTCAATTTCTGCCTTTTCGCCATATCATTATGATTATGTATGACATGTTTCGCGTTGTGTTCGCAACCCTGTCAATCACTTCGCATTGTGAAGTTCCTACATTACGGCGCAGGAAGTAATTTGGAAAAGAATGAGGACGTTAGATAAGAATGCGAGGCCTTCTGGGCTCCTGCCGAACTACACAACATGGCGGATCTGAGTGTTTTGGCTGACCAAAAATAAATCTCCTGTTTATTTATAAAAAATAATGAAATATTCGTGTGTTTTAGCCGAGACATAATATAAAATAAGTTGAGTGAAGTAAATTACCCATGGATTTTGTAGGAAATCGTTCGTACACTCCAAAATATATAATTTCTTTGTTTGTACATGCGTTGCTAAGTCTGTACAGACAATTAATTATTTTGTCATGGATCCTCTCCCGTAACGCGATTCGCGCAAGTGCAGTGGCCAATCAGCTGTTCATTACTCCGAATTATGCCTAAACAATATGGCTCTTGTTGGGTTTCACATCACCAACCATCACTCCGGTTCTTTACCTAAGCCAAATTAATGTTTCAAATGTAATTGAAAAGCTTGGGGAATCACCTTTCCCCAAGTGCAAAATTGACATTGGAGGCGAAGCCGATGATGGTAAGCACGTGGAGGAGGGTGATTAGGTTTTCATGGCGTGCCTGGAACTGTTTTTTTATAGTGGAGGACGTCGAGGACAGAGAAAAGCGCTAAAATGATGGTTTTCTCCTTCCTGACCAGAATATTAATGTTTTTTATATTAAGGAATGTGTTAATTTTTAGATAATTAAGAAAATCGTGTCAGTAGTGCAGTGCTGGTGACCTAACGAAAAATCTGAAATGTACCTTCTTACTGACAAATTGAATTTGGAATTAAGAATCTTCAATTTACAGATGGCGATTTGTAATTATCAATTAATAATGATAAATTAACAATGAAACATTATGAAAATGAACAGTCAACAATTAAAAATTGCTGACTGGAAATGAACAATTCAAAATCGCACATTGGCAATTTAAATCGAAAATTAGAAAATTGATAATTTACAATTTCAAATTCACAATTAGAAATTGGGAATTACGATTATTTAACAATTAAGAATTCACAACTAAAAATTGAAGATTGAAAATTGTCACTCAGAACTTGGCAATTAAGAATTACGAAAAAAAACCACTAAGAGTTGAAAATTGCAAATTAAATATCGACAATTCAGAATTGAAGATTGAAAATTGACAAATAAAATTAACAATTTGAAATCGAATGCTTATAATGCAAAATTGATGATTAAAAGTTGCTAGATATAATTAATTGGCAATTAAAAATGGACATCTGATAATTGACAGTTCAAAACCAACAATTAAAAATTTACCAACAAAACCCGGCAATTGATAACTACGACTGAAAATTAACAATTGAACATTGTCACTCGAAAGTTACAGCATTGTTAATTCTCAGTGCTCAACTCCCATCTCCAGTTTCAATTACCGATTTTACATTCTCAATTTAGCATTGTCAATTTTGAATTTGCAATCTTCAATTTTTAAGTATTGATTTCCGATTATCAGTATTCAACTGTCATTTTTCAATCTACCATTCTTACTTACCGATTTTGCATAGCCAATTTTCAATTTAGAACTATCAATTTGTAATTGTCCATTTGGAGCTATCAATTTTGAGATACCACTTTATAATCTTTAGGCTTAATTGCCAATTTCAAATTACCAATTTCAATTGTTAATTTTTTACCTATCAACTTGGTAATTGTCAATTTTCAGTTGAACATCACTAATTGAAAACTAAAAATGAGAAATCGACAATTAAAAATTGAATGCTCATAATTGAAAATTGACGTTTGAAGATTACAAATTGACGGATGGAAATCAACAATCAAATGTTGGTAATTGACAATCGGTAATTGATGATGACATTGAAGTTAGCCAATTTCAAATTGAGGAAAAACTTTGCTACAGGATATCTCATAACACACAGGTGGCATTTGAACGAATGACCATTCACATGATTCAGGATCAATTTATTTTTTCGTAATGAGTCCTGAATTTCGTGACGATGACTTCAAAATACCTATACGTGAAGTACATGCCTCGGAAGAACCAGTAAATACTTATACCACAGGATATTTCACTATATAATGAGCATATTGAAAAAAAATATATATTCGCGTTTTAAGCTTGACAATATCTGGTCGTGATGGATCTCCATTTTTTCCAAATTTTTTAAAACAATAACATATTCGTTGGAGTATAGTGGAATTTTGTCAGGTTGTAAAACACACGTAAATGACCTCATCGAGAATTGAAACAGAATCACGGTTGAAAAAGTTGAAGACCCTCTCGCGATATATATATTTTTTTTTTTAGCAAATTTCATTAACAATTTATCCCGTGGTCAATTTTAGGTTTTAATCATTAGCATCAGATATCTTCATTGCAAATCATGTAGTTTGTTTTTATAACAATACCTTTTTTGAATGTCAACGAAATCTAATTGTGACTATAAGTTAAAATTGATTTCGATTTTTTTAGTTATCATAATTACGAGGATGGGAAGCTCAATTTTTGACCAATGAATATCTCATATTCAAGTTACCATATCATACATATCTGAAATTCGGCAATTCACGGCGGTTTCAATGTACACCTGAATTCCCAGTTTTTCGGATATCTCCATCACATATGACGCGTTTTTTCAAAGCGAGAACTAATTGTGAGTCTCCGTAAAATGTACATGTGATTGCAATTTTGAAATGATTTGAATCTGTTCCGTCCATATCCGTATTCTAAAAAGGACAATGTGCGACACATATCGATTATCTAGAAGTCTGCCACGCTTATTCCCTATTGGCTGAGGCTCATAATTCACTAGGGACTAGGGAATCAATTGGTTGAGGCTCCTATCGACTAGGGAATAATTTTACGCGCCAAAATTTGTATTGCACGTGGGTCGATGATTGTCGTGAAAGATCGGGTTGAAGCACGGAGGCACCCGAACTTTTGTCTGGCAATTTGCAATTTCCGCCGCCATACTTTCTCTTTCTCCACTACCCTTGGTGTCGGAGGAGCGTCAGTGAAAGAAAATCATTATCTCCTCATTACAATGGCATCGGAAACGTGGGAGTTTACGATGAGTGAAGAAATGGACGGATTCGGAGCGGGCGACACAGCTGTGTATATATTTATTACCCTTATAAAATAATAAATTTTCATTTTTTATTGTGGCTTTTCACCATAACCTCAAGACTCCCCGTGGCTCTCATATTTCATTCCATCACATGCAGTATTATTAGTTAATAGATATTAAATTGTAAATAAAAAAAACATCGTGGGGCTTATTAAAAATCAATCAATTATTTTATTAAATACAAAATTGTGTTTTTAGGGATATCACAGGGTACGTCGATTGCATCGAGGGAATCAAGAAGGTAAAACCTCCTCAGAATCATCTTCCTGGGCTACGGCGTAATAATGACCGATACGGGTTGGGACACGGGGGAAGATACGGGTTGGAACACGGGCCACCCGGGTACCCGTAACATTGCTAGATTCTACATAAATCGAACCTTTGACATATCAGCTGTCATGGTAAATAAGGATTGAAGCAGCTCCTTGCAATCGATTAATTAGAGAAGGTTAAAATGGACACCCCCGAAAATTTGTCAATTTTTCGTTTACAAAAACTTTTTGAAATTGATGTTTTTTTTTTAATTCGAAATTTCCACTTTTTGGAATTTTAAAAATGTACAGTATTATTAGGACATAAAGTTTGTGCAATTCCTAGCATTTTTAACATTTCTAAATGGGACTTTGCATGGCTTATAGAATTTTTAGTTTTTGAAAATTTTGGAATTTGGATAATTGTTTTGGAATTTTCATTTTTTTAAAATGTGACTGATCGTTCCCATTTTTGATCTTCCTAGAATGTATGGAATTGCAATTTTTTTGAAATCTTTACGAATCAATTCGTGGAATTTTTGAACTTTTTGACATTCTTGAAATTTTTTATATGGGTGTGAGGGCAAAATGGATATGCCAAAAAAATGGTAATTTTTAATTTATATGTAATTTTTTAAATTCGCAATTTTGTTTTAAAAATTGGAAATTTTCCATTGGTTGGAATTATTGAAATTTTGATGTATTTAAAACATGAAATTTTTGCAATTGCCCTAACGGACGTGTCGATTCTGTTTCGATCCAGTTCCGTTTTATGGTTTGAAAATCTCGAAAATTTTGAAAATTTCGCAAATGTTTGAAATTTTTGAAGACTTCAGAATTTTAAAAAATTTCAAAATTCAAAAACTTTTTTAAATCTCCAGAGATTTTGAAGGCTTTTTAAGATGTTACATATTTATCAATTTTTGACATTTTTGAGAGTGTCAAAATTATTATTTTTTTCATTTTTTTTTACTTTTTCAAATTTTGAACATATTTACCATATTCAAAATTCTTCAAATTTTGCGTGTTTTTAAAATTTTTTAACCTTTCAAAACTTTTGAAGTTGCCAGAATTTTTCAAAATTTAATGTTATCAAGTTTTTTGAAATTCTCAAGATTTTTGACATTTTTAAAATTGTTGAAACTATAATTTTCAAATTTCTTGAAATCTTCTAAATCTTTTTTTTTAGTTATTTCGAATTTTAAAAATTTTGTTTTTTCCAAGTTTTTTGCCTGTTCCAACTTTTAAAAATTTTGAAAATCAAAACATCAAAAATTAAAATATTTAAAACGCAAAAAATCAGAAATTTAAAAAAAAATTAAATCTGAAAAAATTCTGACATTTTTAACATTGTCAAAATTATAGATCTTCCTAATTTTTTAGTTTTTCAGAATCTCGCAAATTATTTAGGGTTTTTGATTTTTTTCAATTTTGACCGTTTCGAAAAATGATAAAAATTGAGAAAATAAATCAATTTAACAGTTTTACAAAATTGTAAACATTCAAAAATGTTAATAAATTCCAAAATTTTCAAAATTTTCGGGAATATATATCCATTTTGTGGTCACAAAAAGTTGGAAAATTCCAGTCCTCAAAATGTGAAAATTCCATAACCTTAGAAAATTTCAAAAAAATTTCAAATGCCAGAAATTGGCAAAATGTCTGAAATGTAATGTCTGAAAAATACTAAAATTCAAAAGCTCCAAGAAGTGAAAATTTGCAATTCTTAACAAAAAGTACCAATTTCAAAAAGTTTCTATAAACGAAAAATTTACCACTTTTGGGGGTATCTGTTTTGCTTCTACCTCCTCTCATTAACTAATTGCAAGGAGCGATCGCAATTCTTATTAAACATGAGAGCTAATCTGTGAAAGGTTAGATTTCTGTAGAATCTAAAAATTTCACGGGTACACGGGTCACCCGTGTTCCAACTCGTATCTTCCCGCGTGTCCCAACCCGTATCGGTCATTATCACCCCGTAGCCCAGGTTACCTCTACGGGGCACCCGTAACTAACCGTGTTTGGTGCGAATAGTCACACCGATTTTTTAAAAACTAGGGGTTCGGGGTGCCCAACATTGGAAGCGATCCAATGCTAGAAATGTGTGTGGATGTGTGTGTGTGTGTGTGTGGACTTAACAACTTTGTCAAACGTACCTACGTTAAGCTGGCAGTTGAAAGTAGCGTAATTGAGGTTTTATTATTGATTATTATCATATTTTAGTTGGTAACTTTTTGGTAAGTGGGTCAGAAAATATCGTGAGAAATGGACAATATTTGATTTTCGATGTCAAATAATTTAAAGTCAGAGCTAACTGAAGCTGTCAAAAAACATTTCGGACTAACGTTATTTTTGGGAAAAAAGGGTTACTGTTAACTTTTTTGCAAGTGGGTCGGAAAATAAGTTGCAAAATGGTGAAAATTTAATTTTTTTATTCCTGGAATTATTTTTTAAATTGAAAAATACTGACAAACGATGATAATATCATTTATTTCCCTATCGTGCACAGGTTCTCGAGATCACTATGGGCACTATTGGTTCAGCGAACACTCGATTCGTTGTGGCCTCTGAGAATCTTCTTAGTACCGAGTTTCACGTGCAATCAGTGAGTATCATCAAGCATCTTGGACTTTATGAGGGAGAACAAAAAATAACGGAGAAGAATTGGATACATAAGGAATCCGTTCGTTAACGTGATTGCTACTAATGGCAGCTATGGATCCGGCTTGATCGTGATGGACAAACACAAGCTGCCTGTGCGAATATCCAACTTCGCTCCCGATTCGAACTTCAAACAGGGGGTTTGTGTCGATGTTCAAGGCGAACTAGTGTCAAACAAACTTGGTGGACACTTCCTCAGAGTGGCTAATATGATTCATATCAAAATCTCAGATGAAATGAAACATAGGGTTATGAGTATGAGTGAGATGAAGAAAGCATGCATTTCTGCAACATCAAAACGCTATTCTGAGGAAGCTGTGCCAAGTCCAATACGTTTTTCGAGTTTTCCTAATGAGAACAAGCCTCCGACAGACAAAAGTAAGCTTGAATAATCTGTTCAAAGTCCATTTGTCCAATTTTATTGTTATTTTGAACAGTCTAATTTTACTACTCTATTTCATGACCATCTTCAACCATGAACTTCGAACGACATTGAAAAAACAATTGTTCTGAGAGAAAAACCACTGGCCCTTCAAGACACAAAAATTGTTTGAATCATACATTTGGACAATTGTTTTGAAACATATGGAGAATAGCATTTTCAGTAACATTTTGTGCCAATTATTTAATTGTATTGTTTTCATAATTGTTGAGTAAGCGTGGAAAAAAATCAATACTCATACCAGTGGTAAAATCATGCAGGGCTTGACCCTTTTTCGTTACTATTATCAGTTTGTTTCATTATTTTGATTAAAAAAAAAGAAATGCATAATCATTTCAAAGTCTATTCGTCCAATTTCATCTTTATTTAAAACCGTCTAATTTCATTACTTCGGCATTTTTCTCTTTACTATTTTTTAGTTTTTTCTTTAACAATTTTTTCTCTTCTACTTTCTATTTGATTGTATTATTTTCATAATTGGTGATTAAGCGTGCCCAAAACGACTCACTTTCCAAAAAAGAAATATAAAATAGTCTCTTGGTTCTTATCTTTGGAAAACTTTGAAACGTTTGTCAAGAGGAACATTGCTCATAATTTTTTGTTATGGATTATTCAAGAACAAGGAGTGACCTTATAGTTTGGTGCCATAACAATTTTCCACTCATATCATTTTAGGATTTATGAAAATTGTCAGTTATTATATATATTATAGTATTGTGACGTGGAGAGATTTGACTCTCACGTCGATTTTAATGCAAAAAAGTCAGCAGAAAGTTATATCAGCATTTTTCATGAGAAAGAACCATCGAATGTTCGATATGCAAGGTAAGCAGTCCCACGATGGCTGGCAGTGTCGAATAACTGCTAGCCATGGTCCTGTAGCCCATGAATCATCAGGTCAACCCCAAAGCTAACAAAGGGGCCAGCAATTGTAGTGGGATTGTGCGACTGCTTCCCCTGATTTTTGGATATCAGCAGGAGGCTATGAAGCCGATGTGACGACACTCCACGACTAGGCGCAAGATAGGACACTTGGTCCTGATAATCAGTTAGACTTCGCGTACTGAACCCCTTTAGAACATTGGTCTTATACTCTTTGACTTTGAATTAAACCTAATACTTTATAAAGATACCGGTGTGCTAGTTTGGAATCATTTCACCCTATTTATATTCCGAAATCGAACGGGCCTCTACCGAGAGCATAGTCGAGCACAAAAGGGTCAACTGGCGACCCGAGGATCCAGCATTTGATACACGGGTTATTGTGAACTCATTGACAATAGACAGCATCCTCAAACGTCACATTGGCGCCCAACATTAACGGCACTCATTTCGGGAACGCGAGTGCTTGGTTACCGTGAAACAAAGTAGTTATGTGACAAAATTTCAGACGATTTTTCACACCGGGGTATTCAAGGTATTCAGACACTTTTGACGTAAGAAAAAAGCCGATTTATTTTCCTTCCTCTCGTATTGGGGCGGAAAATCAGAATAAGAAAAAGGGACAGGAATTCATACGTGCAGTGCTAATAGTGCGAAAGTGACACCTCACACGCAGGCCGCAGAAACAACACCAGATTTTGCTGAAGGAAAAAAATCTGCTGAGAGATTTTGCTGAGGATGTACATCGGGGTGCTACTGGCCATCATCGCATTTGGGTAAGTCCTGACAATTTCAAGATTCCTCCTATTCGCGCAAAAAGATCCTTGACCAGTCGCGGAGGTCGTAGGGATCGTAGAGACAATAGATACCGACCATATCTGAACGGAATAGACTTTCGAAACATAAATTCCACTATGACTGACGAGACAACCGGAAATACAGCCGAAACCACGTTGACCGGAACTCCTTCAACTCCAACTATCACCACGACTACTATGACCACAACGACATACTCGACCGGAACGACAATGTCGACAGGGAGACAAATCCCGACGTCTTTTCCATCTGGGTTTTCCCCCCATCATTTTGGACCACAAGGAAACTTCAGTGGAGGTTTCTTTTCCGCATCCACTCCTGTCTCCGGAAATGACAGAATTCCCTTTTTGACTGATCCGGGATTGAGGGGAAACAACGCGACGGCAGCAACACCTGCCGGGTCTGTCTTGAATATGGGTTCTCACCCGGGTTACGGATATCCGTCAGGGAATTTTGGAACCGTACACCACCCGTACGCTTCTCATCACGATCTCAGGAACGCGCTCGGGCCTCTTCCAAAGTTTGAAATGGGAGATGATGTGGAAAGATTCATTAGTTCACTCCAATATGCGCGAGCAATTTTAGGGGGGTATAATGAAAAATTATTTATATACCAATCCTTAACCAAAGACGGTCCCCAGGCAAGAACCGTAATAGAGGCCATTTTACCGTCTATTGCCACTATCGAAGAACTGATAGTAAAACTTCGCCTGACTTTTGGTACCAGAGATAATTTGCGCCAAATACTGGCAAAAATGTCTCGGCTGGTACAACAGGAAGGCGAATCGGTTGCTCATTTCTCAGCTAGGTTTAGGGACTTAGAAATGAGGGCACGTAGCCGGCTCGCGACGGATGTGAATAGTGATTTCGGCATCACTATGAGCGGAATCTCGCAGAACGCGTGCGAATCTTTCATTGTTGGGCTTAGACGGGAGATTAGCCTTATGATGTTCGGCCTGACACCAGCACGCGTTGACGAAGCGGTGGGGATAGCCGTGTCAATCGAGAGGAGACTCCAGGAAATCGATGAATTAGATCGATTCCGAAAAGTACAAGTGAATAAGAAAATCATGCAAAGTCCGAACAAAGCCCACGCGTTTGGAACAAATCTGGATAGTGATATTTACAAGGCTTACATGGTAGAATCTAATATCAGGGCCACAACTTCTCACTTAGCAAGTAACATCGTCGATAGAGAGAACCAGACTAATGATGATTCGCGGGGCGTAAAGCAAAATGCTGACCAAGGTCATACTAACCGGAAAACGCGAAAAAAAGGTGATTCTACTCAATCACTCTGCCACCGGTGTCAGCAAGCGGGATATTTTGCGCGTGAATGCACAGCACCGGCACCCGTACCGCGACAATCCGGACCACAGGAGAATCCGACGGGGGTTGATGCTACATCCACCCCTGCTCATCAGGGCCCCAGTCATTTAAACTAGATAAGAGTCCGAGGGAATCGCGCGACGTCGGACTCCAGGAAATGGGCGAGTCAGTCGCGCAAACGAGAAGATGTTTTAAAACCGCCCATGTAATTCGTAAGGTATTAAACGTTCCCCCGACTCAGGTAGATTTGAAAGTCGGAAAAATGAACAAGGGGACGGGGCGTTTTTTCATCGACACAGGGGTAGATGTCAACTTAGTAAGAAGTAATATAAGTTGCATCTCCACACCAACGTAAACAATTCAGAGATAACAATTGTTAAGGGTGTTACGCTGGAACGCATCAAAACTAGAGGCTTCGTAACTCATAATGTGGAAGGAGTCGAAGAGAAATTTGATGTTGTAGACCCTGACTTTCCTCTTTTAGAAGATGGATTAATTGGCAGACCATTTCTAAAAAGTAGGGCAGTCCAGATAGACTATGGGAAAGATTTGCTAAAGATAGGGGATACGATACATACGTTCAACTCAGAAACGATAGTTCTTCCGCCTAGAACAGCAAAATTAGTCTATATTAGAGTTCCAAGGTTTCAGTCCCAAATTGGATATATTCCGCGGCAAGACATAAAACCCGGGCTATATTTAGAGGAGGCTATAATTCATCCAAAGGGAGGGATATCCTATATGTACGCGTGCAACACTCTGGAAACGAAGGAAAAAATTACTATTCCATTGATTCAACCCAAAGAAATAGAATGCGTTGCGACGGGAGCAGAGATTAAACAAATTTCCGCGAATAGGAGTGAAGCAGGCGATTCGATGGTTCGTGCTAGAAACCGCACAGAAATGACCATCGATGACCTTGTATGGCACTACGATGTCGTGACACATCAGCTGGTCGGTCCGCATCCGATTACCGCTACTCTATCGCACGACGTTATCAGAGTAACGCGAAACGGCACTGATACACACGTCGCGAAGGATCGCGTAGTATACGCTAATCAACAACCCTGCGAAGAATGCGTCGGAGAAGTATTTCCGGATGATTCCGCATCTGGGATACCTCGGGAAGGAAGAGGAAGTTCTCCAGTGGAAAGCCGATATTGCGAGATATCAAGTACTTCAACTGTGCGCCAAAAGAGAGGACGACCACGGAAGAACCTTGACGAACAACATCGGGATGCTGACGAACCACCGGTGAAAAGGGCAAGGAACTTACGTCCGTGCCCAGAAATTCCACATGGGCGTAACAACCAAGGGGAATGGAATGAGTCCGATTCAGACTTTAACACCGACGGAACGGAGACTGAAGATGGCAATAGTCTTTTCGACTCAATCCAGCCTCTAATCGGTAAGCGCGAAGACGACTGGAAAGGTCCATACCGTATTCTCGAAATGCTAGAGAATAATAATATTAAACTTCAAACGGAAAAAGGGATTTAGGGTAGTTCACCGGGAAAAATCGAACCAAAGCCCGGATTCGAAGAGCTAGTCCTTTATAGGGTTTCCATCCTGTATGTAATGAATGAAATTTCGGAGGCAGGAGGGGGGGAAGTATTTATGAAATTCTAGAGAGTGAACCTAGTAAAAGACGAGACGATCAGTAAAATCGCGAAAGGCAGTCTAAGTTTACACATGATAACAGAACGACTCAGACTGACGTTTGAAGGTATGGGAATTACGGGTTTACTCCTTATAGCGGGTATAACCTATAAGTCTTCACTATGGTCAAGGGTTGTGAGGGTTTTTGGACGTTTATTGGGATTTCCAGGGTTTGCCGGACGCAAGCGAGCAGACCATCGTCACAGCAGGAGGTAGCATCAGCGGACACGAGTATTGAGGGAGCCATCATCAGTTCGACATCCAGCTTCGAGGGCTAGGACACAATCCGTATTGTATCTATACCAGACCTAGATTGGCCCAGGATTCCCAACGACAGGACGACGATGGTGTGGGGACCTCAGCTGCAGATGGCTGACGTAGGCGCACAGGCTCGACTTACTCCTGAAGGATGGGAGCTAGTTAGGATGCCATGGGGCAATCTACCGTGGAGAAGGACCCAGTCAGTAGAAGAACGATTAATTGGGTGGTGACGTAATCCACCTACACCATCCATAAGGACGACGTGAACCTCCGAGAACATCAAACAATCCTCATTATCTTAATATTATGTCAGCTACAATTAAGCAATTATGGGGCAATATCTTTTTGTAAGGGTTCAGTAATTAGGTTTCCTTTTTTTTAGTCTCCTTTGCATTGTATTCATACGATCTTCAATGTCTTTGAAATAAGGTTAAAAATTAGGGATTTTATCTTCGTTGCTCATAAAGCAGGTATTTCGAAAGGCCCATACGGCACGTAGGTCAAAATCTAGCATTTTCCTTCCACCTATATTCTTTGATGGGATACTAATAGTTTTAGCAGGGGAGTGTGACGTGGAGAGATTTGACTCTCACGTCGATTTTAATGCAAAAAAGTCAGCAGAAATTTATATCAGCATTTTTCATGAGAAAGAACCATCGAATGTTCGATATGCAAGGTAAGCAGTCCCACGATGGCTGGCAGTGTCGAATAACTGCTAGCCATGGTCCTGTAGCCCATGAATCATCAGGTGAACCCCAAAGCTAACAAAGGGGCCAGCAATTGTAGTGGGATTGTGCGACTGCTTCCCCTGATTTTTGGATATCAGCAGGAGGCTATGAAGCCGATGTGACGACACTCCACGACTAGGCGCAAGATAGGACACTTGGTCCTGATAATCAGTTAGACTTCGCGTACTGAACCCCTTTAGAACATTGGTCTTATACTCTTTGACTTTGAATTAAACCTAATACTTTATAAAGATACCGGTGTGCTAGTTTGGAATCATTTCACCCTATTTATATCCCGAAATCGAACGGACCTCTACCGAGAGCATAGTCGAGCACAAAAGGGTCAACTGGCGACCCGAGGATCCAGCATTTGATACACGGGTTATTGTAAACTCATTGACAATAGACAGCATCCTCAAACGTCACAGTATAAAATCTTTTCAAAGTCTATCCGTCCAATTTCATCTTTATTTAAAAACAGCCTAATTTCATTACTTCAGCATTTTTCTCTTTATTCTTTTTTAGTTTTTTCTTTAACTATTTTTTCTCTTCAACTTTTTATTTGATTGTATTGCTGTCATAATTGGTGATTAAGGGTACCAAAAGCCACTCACTTTCCAAAAACGAAATATAAAATAGTCTCTTGGTTCTGATCTTTGAAAAACTTCGAAACGTTTGTCCAGAGGAACGTTGCTTATAATTTTTTTTATGCCTTATTCAAGAACAAGGGGTGATCTCATCGTTTGGTGCCATAACAATTTTCAATTCATATCATTTTAGGATTTATGAAAATTGTCAGTTATTATATATATTATAATGGAAAATTAATAGTTAAATTGGTTTTTTCAATCATACTGGCCGTAAAATTATGCAGGGCAATTTTTATCCTCTTCCATTACTATAACCTTCTTTCTATTTTTGAAAACCCCTCTTCAGTTACTATTATCTTTTTTTTTCATTATTTTGATTATCAAAAAAAAAAAAAGGAAAACCGTTGATCGAACTTGCAAAGATTAGTGACGAAATTGTATCTGTCTGTGGTACAAATGTATTAATATGTAAGGATATGTGATTCATTATATAGTATATAATATTCAAACCAAAAGAACCTGTTAATGTTCAAGATTATATCGTTTACATTTCGAATGTGATATTATAAACATTTAAATATTAGATAAGCATATAGATTCAACTACTATTACAAGTATGCTTCCTCTATGGACATAATTTTTTCAAAACGCCTGTTAGTTTATATATTGTTGGATCGCTTGCGAGTTAAGTATATAATTTGATGTTATTCATTTCATTCCTGCAATTTATAATACTAATTTATTGCGATATTCTTTGATGGTTCCTCAACGAAGATAATTATTTGAAAACGCCTGCTTATACAATGTCGGATCATTTGCGACTCAACTATATGATGTGGTCTTATTCTATTTGTTTATGCAGTTCATAATAATATTGGAATAATAATTTATTGTGACATTTTTTGAATGTGAAATAAAAAAAAGGGGGATACACTGTTGTTGTCATTGTCTAACCTTGAAATTACCAATTTAAGTTTAGGAGTTCTTAAAACTTATGGTACGGTATTTTGACATCGTTTCATTCCGTCTCTCGCTCCCTCTCTCTTTTATTTTTGGAAATTTCGCGGTTGCTGAATTTTCTTGCTTACCGACAGGGTATGTGCGACTAATCTTGGCCCCACTTATAGTGCAATAACTTATCATCGCCTAAACCTCTCTCATTACCTCCAACTACTGGACTACGTAATGTATTTTTCGAGGTATCATTCGTATGAGTTCTCTATAAAACACTCTTATAGTATTATTGCGACGTGTGCAACTTCCCAGTCGCGAACTAACTTTATTAGTGACTAAAAAATCCTAATATCGGAAACCTTTCAGAGCAGTGTATTTGTGATAAAGAAAACGCCAGAATTGCGTTGATACAAGTGGCGAATTGAGCTCTGCCAGCTTTTACATTTTACATCCCATACCGGATATGCAAGATACACATGTCAGTACAATTACTTTAACAACTATCAATGCCCTGATTATCAACTTGAATTTTTGCTTCTCTTTTCGCAATTACTTTTATCTTCATTAAAGAAATTGATTATTTAACGACTGATGTTCACCCATTTTTAATTTGAGAACTAGCCAGTTATTTATCTAAGAATTTCGTTGGGACAGATGAGCTAGTGTCATATATAGTCGATTATGAAAAGGTTATGTTTGACTCTCAGGTTTTCGAAAGGAAAATAGTATACATTCGGTTATATTATATTTCTTAGCCATGCAAAAGGATAGGAAAGCAACGGAAATCCTTGAAAAAATATAATTGTTAACGTCTGTGCAAGAATTCGCTGTTTTTTATCTTCCCGATTTTGAGGGGTTATTGTTTTGGGTCTGAAAATCGAAATCGGAAATTTCACCTGATCTCCAGGTTTCATGACCCTTAGGTTCTGTATTAAGTTAATCTCTATTAAAGTTAAAATGAAGCGTCGTGATTGGCCGCAATTAAATTTTCGACCAATCAGAAACCCTTATGTCCAAATTAAAAATGGCGCTCAGTAATCAAAAACTGGCCCTTACAAACATTTTTGACCATTTTTAGCGCGATATTTGTCTGTGCGTGTGTGCGTATGTGAGCAAGACTTTGTCTACCGATTTCTCTTGAACAAATTATCCGACTTGGGTTTTCTTATACTCATTCGATAGGTTTCCGCCTAACTTAGAACTGATTAGATTTTGAACATAATCGACCCAGTGGTTTTTGAGTTATTAACAAATCGAATAGTTTATATCGTTGCTTCGTGAGAACGGTTAAAGATGCGGAACAAATTTTTTTATACAAGTTCGTCCACACATAACGATACATGTTTGATGCGATATAATTTTTTTTTTGCGAAAATCGATAATTAATTGTTGGTAACAAATTCAAGTGTGTAGTTCGCTCTATAGCAAAAACGGTTGGAGATACAAAATGTAGTGTCCAATGAAAGTTGTTTCACACACGAAAATACATATTTGATGTTACATGACTTTTTTTGCCCATAGTTAATTGTGATTAATACATTGCATCGGTCATCTTACTACTACATATTAAGCATTGTAATTAAGATTGTCAATATTTGGAAATTTTGAAAAGTTTAAAAAGTTCATAATTCGAGACATTAACCGAAATTTTGGATATAACATATACGGGGCAACGCTTGGGAAGTTATTGGTTCGATCCGTAGAGGGTGAAACCCACATCCTGTTTCTTTTATATATATATATATATATATAAATTCATACGGGCATTAACTGCCTGATTAAGGCATATTGAAAGGGGAAAGAATCACGGACTGGATCATATACGCTCCGTGCGTTACGCCGTCTGTGGGACGTGGAGTGAGTGGAGACAGTGAAAATTCAGTAAAGTACTCAATATACAATTCGGAAAAAAAAACAATATTTTAGCAACAATAACGAAGTCTAAGGTACTTTGTTGCGTAGATGGAAGCTCAAATACAACTGTGAATCAACAATTACATTTTTATATATTCCCGAAAATGAGGGTGTATACTGTATGGCGAACGGACAAACCTAACCTACGGATCGAAGCCATCAAACCACATGTGTACGTAGTTCGATCCGTACAATGCCGGAATTAAAAAACTATTCAAATGTAAAAAAAAATTTAGTTTGCAATTCTCTATTTTAGTACGAAAAAATAACTGTCACGTTACTGCCGATCGCTGAGAGAGGCAGATGAAGCGTTTTCGACCTGTCCCCTACAGATAACGCACGGAGCGTATATTATTCGATTCATGGGGAAGAGCAGACTTTTTGGGCTCTTTCTTCAGAAACCTTCAGGTCGTAGATTAGGTTTTAAGAAAACGGATAAAATTAATTCAAAATATATATCGTAAATGAGAACGGTTCAAGTCTTTTAATTTCACCGGAATATTATTCGTACCCTGAAACTGCAGAGTCTTGGCGCAAAAGAATTTCTGCCGTGAAAAATAATCTTTTGACGATGTATTTCTTAAACCCGTGGCGTATCTTACTTCATTATGCGTGACAGTCAATATATATGCCCGAATCACCCAAATTACTACGCTCAACCATAGATGTTTATTGACAATTGTGCAAATGGCAATAATGTATGATGGAATGACAATCGAGCACCCACTAACTGCTTTTTTTGGCACTTTTGAAGTCTTCGAATAAATTCTCAACGTACCTTCACTTTTGGCCTTTTGAAATTATACCGTATCTATATAATGCCAATTGGCAACACTTCCTACATTTATCTACCAAATACAAATCTTTTCATAACCAAATCGTAAGGACTCATGCATCAAGATATGTTTCCACCATGGAAATATGTTGATTATCATTTGGAGTACACGTGCGTCGCAACACTGTGTTTAATTTAGAAAAAAAAAATCTAGACAGTTTTTCTCATTTTATTTTGCAGCAAAACAACATTGAAGTATTATTGGTATTAAGAATCCCCAGCACCATCAACGTACATTCAGGTCCTGAGATTACTGCAGCATCAAATGTGAGGAAGCCCTTCGACTTATTTTTATAGTTGTTTTCGCTCATCAATTAAATATGATAATTAACATTATGTATGATTATCATTTATTTCGCATAACACTTTGGTCCCTATAATGACATTTCTCATCTTGATCAATCAAAGTGACGGTTCAATGAAACTGAATCGCTATCATTGATCGTTTTCGCATAAATTTTCTATAGACCAAATATTTTAACTGAGTATCTTGAAAAATTGACGGCTACTTTATTATACGGAAAGCAGCCCGATAATGTTCTGTTGGTGTCTTTTTCCTTCGATTTGATTTATTACAATGCCATTCAGAATATCACGACTAAAATTAATAATAATTTTTTTGTTATCCATATTTGTTTTGAATTTTCCTGCAATATACATTTCTTGCAATATCATTTTGGTTTCATTTCAGGTCACAGATAGTAGAGAGGTCAAGCATTGCAGCTCATTACACCGTAGAATATATTATGCGCTGTTAATATGATTATATAAAATCATTGATTCTTATGTTGTGAAAGTAAAATTGATTTATTTTATATTTATCTGCTAGTTATCTTTTCCATGGAATCACTCCTATACTAAAACTCCTAATCTATCCTGAAAAAATTACCTACCAACTCAGATCACTGATTATCCCAAAAGTTAATATAGATCAAGATTAAAGATTACCCTGAACATCAGATTCAGAACAGATCAACATACCAGATCGTCCTGAAGATTCAGTACATTGCAAGATCACAGATTCAATAATACAGAAAGACCTATATAGAGCTTACACCTATATAGAGTTCATCCATACTACAGTTATTATAAATACATTACTGAAGAGTTACATAATTACGACTGACACAGAAGTATAATGAAAGCCTAATCCATATCAATATTATTTAGACCAAAGAGTATATAATAGAAAATCAGAACACTGATAGACCGGCAGTGACTGATCGACCATTTAAGGAATTTCACATCGCTATTAACACAATACCAAAATGCAAAATTGTACGTACTCCATCTGAAGAGGAGTTTCAACGGGTCAAACGACAAAAGAATGCGGCTCGCCAACGAGTTTATGGAGAACGCATCAGAATGAATGAAAATAGTAACTCACGTCAAATTATTAGAAGTTCACATATTATTGAACTCCCAGAATTCACAGCGAATCCATGAAATTCCTCCAACTGGTATTACCAATGATATAGATGGATTACCAGCCGACAATCAAAATCAGCTAAGTACTAGCAATGGTGGCAATAATCAGATCAATAACGTGCGTGAACAGTATATTGGTGAAATGGATCACATATGTCAATACTGTAATGCTAAACATTTTGCCGCGGAAAGAGTTGCGTATAAAAGAAGTGCGTTCAATGACTGTTGAAATCATGGAGAAGTATCACTTGACCCTTTGCCAGATCCCGCAGTTCTGTTGCCAAATTTATTCAATGGGAACCATGAAAAATCAAGTCACTTTCTCCAGCGAATACGAAGTTATAATAACTCTTTCGCCTTTGCTTCATTCAATGCAAATTTAGTCAATTTTGATAACAGAAGGCCGGGACCGTTCTGTTTTAAAATTCATGGTCAAATCTATTCTTAAATTAATACATCACTGTATCCAGATTCAGCTGAAATGCCTTCTTTTGGCCAACTATTCATTGTCGATCAAAATGAAGCTATGGATGTCCGCTGCAGACAAACTTCAACATTAGATCAAGAAGTTACTCAAGCTATTGACGATGCTCTCCGTCAGGTAAACGCATTCGCCCATTCTTTTCAAATGATGCATGAAGAGTTGGAACAATCAAGACTTCACAACAGGACACCAACGGATCCTGAAATGCATTTTTCAAGTGACGTATATCACGACACGGCGATCACCAAGAGGAAGTGCGCATATCAGCTCTATGTCCTGAAGTCAGAGCTGTCAAAGGAGAGACCATCAACGGGCAAGAAATCAGAGAACTCGGGAGGCTTTCAACTGAAGAGATTAAGACCCAAGATCTTCTCTGGAAAATTCCATGAGTGGAAACAATTTAGTGATTTTTTTCAGTCAATGGTGGGAAGGGACAATAGCATCCCAGCAGGCCAAAACTGATCAGACTGAAGGACAGTCTTCGTGGTTCAGCAGCCTGTCACATCGCCACGCTGGCAGTTATCGACGAGATTCATGAGAAAGCGTGGCAGAAGCTCGTCAAGAGGTACGAGGACCCGAGGATGATTGCGCAGGCTTCGTTGAACCGGCTGTTGTCGATGCCCAAGGTCACCAAGCCCATGCAAAAGAGCCTCACCCATAGCACAGCGATCGCACAGGAGACGCTGGACCATCTACTCGCCATAACAACCCTCACCAACGGCGAGATGCTAGAACAGCTGATTGCTCATCTCCTCAAAAAGTCCTTGGATACGCAAACGCTCAAGGATTGGGAGGTTCTGCTGAAGAAGCACAAGGGTTTCCCATCCTTAGAGGATTTTATCACCTATCTCCAGTCGTGCGCGCGCAGTCATAACGCTGGCAGCACCCTCAATGCTACCCTCGATCAGCCTAGTACATCAACGAACCCGAAAAGACGAGCTCACGTCACTTCAACTCAACCAGGGGAGGAAAAAGATTCACCAAGGCTCCTCAAATCCAAAAATTGTGCTCGCTGCGAAGGAACACACTTCATCGCTGCCTGTCCAGATTTCCAGAAACTCACCCCACAGGCAAGGAACACCTTCGTGACACAGAATCAGCTATGCTACAACGGTCTAGAACCCCACATCATCAAAAAGTGCACGTACCAGAAGTTTTACCTCAAATGCAAGCGAAGGCATCACACCCTGATCCATGGAGGAAGTACATTCACCTTGGACGCAACAAGTGACAGCCAATCACCAGAGGAAACACACCACACGACTGCCATCATTCTCGTGTGAGTCAGCCAAAATTGGATCCCTAGAAAATCCCCAGCTAGCGGATCCCAAATATCACCAGTCTGGACCAATAGAGATAATCATCGGAGCTGACAATTATGGGCGGATCATCAAGGACACAGTTGTCAGGTCGAGGTCCACCGACGTCATCGGCCAAAACACAACATTTGGTTGGATACTATCAGGTCCAATCAAACCATATCAAGAGTTGCTCACCCAAACTCTCCTTATCTGCAGTACGGGGAGACACGAACGAGCAGCTTCTAGAACTTCTCCAAAAGTTTTGGGTCCAGGAAGAACTACCACCGCAGTCATCAACCAATCCAGAGTTGTCAGCAGAGGAAGTTGCTTGCGAAATTCAATTGCAAGTAACACACAGCAGAGATGAATCAGGGCGCCATGTGGTAAGGCTACCACTGAGGACGTCATCAGCAGCCCTTGGAGAATAAAACAAGCCGGCGGTTCTCGGGTCCCCCATTCGACTGTGTCAAATATGTCACCGTTTTTGTTTACTTCCCCCCTATTTCATTGGTGGTAAGCTTTCGAATGGTCCGATTGCACACAAAATCAAAATGTTCCAGTATTGCAAGGCCTTTTTCCACACGAGCGTAAACAAAAAAAGGACTATCTCATATTACCCAAAGTAATCGACTCAATCTTGTTCAACCAGTTCATAGATCTCGTTAAGGCTCATATTTTGAAAATAAAATGGGATGAATACTTACCGAGAATGAAGTAGTAAAAGAACCGTAAATATGAAAAAATTGAAATCTAGAATATTAATGATACGCTTGAATCGCCATTCAATAGGGTTCTTCGCCATAAGAAAAGGAACCTCTGTTCCGAATTTCAAGTTTTTATCTCAATTTTTGCAAACGCTAGAGTGCTAAAAGCAAAGATAACTGTAAAAAACAGAAAAATTGAAATATGTGCGATTTCGTGTGAGCAACCTACTAGATGTTCTTCGGCCATTCCCTGGATCTCGTTGAGACGCACATTTTGAGAAAAAAGAAATTAAACAATTTTCATTAGTTTCAGAAATATGAACAATCGAAGAAAAACAGGAAAAAATCGATTTCTAAGAAACTTAGCGGCAGATTTCACTGAAAGTACGCCCACAGCTAGGCGTACTCAATATCAATAACGGACAATTTTTTCAGATTTTATGCTCAAAATTTAGTCCTTTTTATGTTCAATTTTGTAAGTGAAGATTTTCGAAAAAAATTGATACATACAGACACTATGCTCAAACTTCGTGTTTTTGCGTTTCAAACCATTATATATCGTTTCCAAGCATAATTAGCGAAAGTGAAAATTGACCGATTGCAATGCTTCCATTCGGAAGCAAAAAAAGAGCTCTCCAGCAACTCAGCTCAATCACCAGGCGCCTTAGAAAAGACAGACCCTACAAGAAACTGTACTATGAGTTTATCAACGGAGTCGCTGGGGCACATATAGAAGGCACCAAGGAATCAAGAACCTCAACAAGTCTATTATCTGCCGCATCAATATTGAGAGAAGACACGATCACCACAAAACTAAGGGTCGTGATCAACCGATCCAGCCCGAGCTCATCAGGTGTATCACTAAATGGCGTGCTCTACCCAGGTGCCAAGCTCCAGGCTAATGCAATGGAGGTACTCACCAGAAGGAGAAAACATCTATTTGTCTTCGGAACAGACATAGTGAAAATGTTCCGATAAATTCGAATACATCTTGACGATTAGCCCCTCCAAAGAACCCTGTGAGTCAATAAAAAGAACGAGCTCATCACCTGCGAGCTAACGACAGTCACCTACGGACTCAACTGTTTACCGAGGCTATCGCTAAGAGCTCTTCGATTTAAATAGCCACTGATGGGGGCACGTTCCCAGGAGCAGTCGAGGCACCCACGAAAGGCCGTTATGTTGATGACATATACGGTGGAGCAGATTCCATTGACAATCTCCAAGAAATAGCCATTCAATTAAAAAGACTCTGTACGGCGGGAGGCTTCCCCCTGCAGAAGTGGAGCAGCAACTGTCCAAAAGCCCCACAGGAGCTAGGCTTAACAATAGAGGAGACACTCATCCAGTCCGACGAGTCCATTATCACGGTTCTTGGATTGTGTTGGAAACAATCAACCGAACAATTCACGTACAAATCCAAGGACTTCAAAAACAATGAAAATCACCGAGCGAGTTGTGTTATCAGAGATAGCACAAATATTCGACCCCTTGGGATTTATCGCACCAGTGGTCATCAGAGGGAAGATCTTCATCCAAAACCTTTGGAAATTGAAAATCAACTGGGACGATCCAATCCCCCCAGAGCAAGCAAGCCTATGGATGACGTTCAGAGAAAGTATCACCCAAATCAACCACATCACGGTTCCAAGGTGGCTGAGAAGATCACCAGGCACAACGAGAATCCAAATCCATGGATTCTCAGATGCATCAACAACCGCGATGAGTACTGTGGTCTATCTGAGGACAGAGAGACCCAACGAGGAGGAAACAGCAGTCTTGGTGTGTGCAAAAACCAAGGTTGCACCACTTAAGAGCATCACCATCCCTCGGCTGGAACTGACAGCAACGCTGCTACTAACCCAACTGGTAGCAGCCACTCAACGCATGCTCGAGCTAGAAAATCCAGAAATCCTACTCTGGATAGACTCATCAGTAGCTCTAGCATGGATCAACAGCCCAGCACCAAAATGGAAAGAGTACGTACGAAATAGAGTACAGAAAATCCAGGACACTCTCCCAGAGGCATCAGGGAAGCATATCAGCGGGAAGGAAACCCCAGCTGATTATGCATCAGGAGGAATCTCACCAACAGAGCTCTCCAACCATCACCTGTGGTGGACAGGCCCAGAATGGCTGAGGCAGCCCCCCAGCAACTGGCCTGAATCACCAGCTGAGACTCCACTAGACACTGTGCTAGAGGCCAAACCAGTTCGAGCCAATCCAGTTATTATCCAGGTCAACGCCTTGGCAGAGTTGCTCAATCGATATGACACCCTCTCCAAGGCACTTCAAGTGACAGTCACCATCCAGAGAGCCATCAACAGGTTTAGGAGGCAGCCAGTCCCCCAGACACCTGTGCCGACGACCAGAGAACTCAACGAAGCCAGGTTGTTCTGGGTGAAAATCACTCAAAACCAGTATTTCCCCAAAGAACTTCAACTTCTAGCTAGGAGCCAGCAACTACGAAAGAATCACCCCTCAGCTAAGCTGACACGAACCCTAGATGAGACTAGGAGGAAGGCTCAAGAACTCCAATCTGTCTCCAGAGGAAATTCACCCAATTATCCTGCCACGCCACTCACGACTAACCACGTTAGTCATAGTAGAAGCTCATCCAAGAACCCTCCATGGAGGGACTCAACTAACTTTGGCACATACACGCCAAAAATATTCGATAATTGGAAGCAGAGGCACAATCAGAGCGTACAGCTAACGCTGCATCATCTGAACCAGGCAACGAGGACAACGATCAGAACAGCTAATGGGTCAGCTAGCAGCACCGAGAGTATCACCATCGAGACCATTTCTCCATACAGGGGTGGACTATGCCGGTCCACTCGCCATATTGAAATGGAGACCAACGACCACACATAACACAGTAATGTACAGCGACAATGCCTGGGTTGTGAGGAGCCTCCAACGAACTAAACAGACTGTACCATCGAGAATCACCAGAAAACCAACATCTCCAAGCAGCACTTGTCACCAATGGGACACAATGGAGTTTCTCACCACCCAGGACATCCCATTTCGGTGGCGAATGGGAGGCTGCAGTGAAATCAACTAAAATTCACCTTAAAAGGACGCCTGGACCCTCAACATACACTTATGAGGAACTCAACAGCATCGTAGTCCAGGTTGAGGCCTGTCCCAATGGCAGGCCAACCCGCTCCATGTCAGACGACCCAGACAATCTCCAGGCGCTCACCCCAGGTCAGTTCCTAATTGGTGAGTTATTTCAACAACTCCCAGAGCCAGCTCTCTCACTAGAAGCTCACCCAAAATTACCAATATGGAAGCCGGTCACCCAGAAAGTTCAACAATTCTGGGCAAGATGGTCCTGAAAGTGCCTCCAACGATACCAGGGGATCTACACGTGGAATCAACGACAGAGGCGCATGCAGGTGGGAGACATGGTCCTCATCATTGAGGAAAATGGCCCACCAACAGGATGGCCAATCGGTAGAGTCACCAGGGTCCATCCAGGAACCGATGGACTCACCAGAGTAGCCACAATCAGAGTGGCTAGAGCAACAGTCCCCCAAACAGCACGAGCAGAGAGAGTCACTCCGACAATCACCACACTAACACGAGGTATCGCTAAACTCTGCCTTCTCCCCGCAGATCCACCACCAGCAAAGGAGCCTCCAGAAAATTGATCCATTATCGCTGATGGTAAATCACCCCCCAGGGTGTTCGAAGTGGAGATGATTCAATATGGATGGTCGGTCACCTTCGATGGAATTCGGGACCATTCGGCATTTTGGGCAGCAGCGAAGACCCCCACCTCCCGTAAAGTCACTGTACCGTGGAAGTTAGAGTAAAAGTTCAAATCATCCGAGCAACACGTGTTTCTCATCAATTTAGATCTTTACCGAGTCAATCATCTTCAGTCATTAAGAAAATTATCGATTGCAATTATCGAGAGACAGTCATCACCCCCCTTTTTTTGTTAAAGTCAACGTTTGCTCGTGTAAAGAGACGAGTGTAAAAACACCTATATCACTCTACACCGAGTAAATCAATCTGACTAAATCATCTAATTATTCATTACTAATTAACTAAACTCAGTTATCAACTAGCGTAATTATAATTCCAGTGCAAGTAAGGAGTTATTTTATTAAATTCCCGATTTTCGGGAAGTTATTGTAATGACCCCGAAATCGATATTTTTCTTTTCATCCTGTAACTGGGGTTTTCAGTATCCCAAAATGATGCCCAACAGATTTCGAATCGACGTCTGTGTGTGTATGTGTATGTCTGTATGCATGTGTGTTTCCGAAATTTTGATCCTAGGTTTCTCACGAACGAATGAAGCTATCGAGACCATCAATATTGGAATCAAAGCATTTTTACGTAACTTAGAGGGGATTAGATTTTGAGTGAAATTGGTGGAGTATATATATGGTTATTAACAATTTCAATGGTTTATAATGTTCTACTGCATAAACTATTAGAGTTAGCGTAAAATTTATATAAGAAAAGTTGTGCCCCATATAAAAATACGTATTTTATCGAGAATGACTTTTTTCCACAATTTGCATAATTAAGGAGGTATGACCGTCTTAAAAATTACGTCTGTAATGAGTGAACGAATGAGCACAGCGCTGTCATAACAGTTCCAATCGAAGCGTTTCCGTGCACAATCCAGCGGATTACACTTTGGATGGGATTCGTGCAGTATATGCAATGTTATTAACGATCCCAATTGTTTATAGTGTTCTATTGCACAAACTATTAGAGTTAGCGTAAAATTAGTATAAGAAAAGTTGTTCCCCATACAAAAATACGTATTTTATGTAGAATAACTTTTTTCGACAATTTGCCTAATTAAGCAGGTATCATCATCTCAATAAAAATGTCTGTAATGAGTGAACGAATGAACATAGCGCTGTCATGACGGTCCCAATCGAAGCGTTTCCGTGCAAAATCCAGCGGATTACACTTTGGATGGGGTCCGTGCAGTATATGCAGCATTATTAACAATTGTAAGTGTTTATACTGTTCCACTGGATAACATATTAAAGTTATTGGAAAACTTGTCAAGAGAGAATTATTCCTTATATGAAAATACACCTTTTAGATATAAGGACTTTTTCCATAATTTGCATGATTAAGCAGGTATGATCGTCTGAGCCATTTAATATACGGGAACAATGCAGATCATCAGGGTTGTTCCTCATGCAACTAGAATATACTTGGCCAATGAATATGTCGAGAATTGCGGGAATGATGTCGAAGAGCGTGATAATTAAGGATATTCCACCTATATTGGCGAAGATGTACGAATTGCTTGAAATTTTGACATAATGTTTTTGAAGCCTTAACAGATGCCTGTGTGAAATTTGAGATTGATTCACAACACCGTTTTGTAGTTATTAATTATCAAACTTCTCAATTAATACGGCCTCTTATGGGAAAAATAAAAGCTTCTGTAAATACAAATGCAAAATGTACGAATTTGTTGACATTTTGGAAATTTACTATTGAAGCAGATATCAAACGATGGTAAAAATTTCATCCCGATTGACTAAAATTTTTTTCATGAATTTGTTTAAACAATATAATATTGATTCGCAAAATCAAATACAATATCATAATTTTCTATGGTAACCACTTCAACTAATTAACGCATTGAAATATTGATTGAAAATTATTGACGATAAATATAACGAATTATAGAAAGGGTCATAAACTTTTGTTTTGACTATACGGGTTGAATATCCTTAAGAAAATACAGAGGTAGGAAGGGTAACTATGCGGACGAATTCCAGTTGAATATTTGTATGGGGCTTGAAAATCAAACTGAATCCATCGCGTGTAGTAATCATTCGTTTTCAGTTCAATTATTGATATCACTGTTGGTTTTGCATACCGCCATGTCTCGCAATCGCGAAGTCTTGTTTGTGCCCCGGGTGGGGCACACACATTTGCACCCCACTAGTTTATTTGTTAACCGAACAGACAAGTGCCATCGGCGATATCCAAGTCGGTGGAATGAACTCAGAGACAATTAACCGCGTGTTCTTTTTTTTAAATATCACCAATTTCACCGCCAAACCATACAACCTCCTAGGTTTCAGTCCCTCTCCAAACACTACTTTTTTGCATAAAATACACGGAACTGTTCGAAAAAAAAAAATTTTCTAGGTTAGACCATTTTTTAACGATAATAAATTACTTTGCTATGAACAAATGGCTGGTTCTTGCAGTGGTTCTACGAAATCGTCATTTTCGATCACCTTTTCACAAAGTACATACTTTTTTCCATAATCTCTGAAATTTTCAGCTTGGGACGTACCGTGGAATAAAGGGAAATAAATTCAATTTCCGTAGTCGGTATTCCGCCTTTTAGGCAGTATATCTGTGTACGGCACAAGAGGTTCCTGAGTCAACATCGGCCCGAGAAGATATCATGAATTATTAAAAGCTAAGAGTCAAAATCTTGATTTAAACTGTTGTTTCACATCGTTTTTTGCCAAAATCTGCCAATACAGTTTTGATTTCATAAACAAATGACTTCGGCATTGTTTACGAAAACAATTTTTCAATGTCGCGCTATTAAAACAAGGAATCATAAGATGGTCAGGTGATCGTTGATCTGGTATAGTGGGCGCAACGCTATACTCGTATGCGAGAGATCTCGAGTTCGTTTCCTGGCCACTCACATATTGACTTTTTAACTGTTAAAATCGTAACCGATAACGCGCCTTATTTTTCATTGAAACGGAAAATTTAATAAACACAGCAGAATGTGAACAAAACAAAGGTCACACTTGCGAGCCGCGGGGGGGGGGGCGGTGAGTGAAAATATAAATGCGTTGTTCTTCTAATTTTGAAGTTTGAAGTTAGTTTTTTCAACTTCCCGATTTTCGGGAAGTTATTGTAATGACCCCGAAGTCGATATTTTTCCTATTATCCTGTGACTGCGGTTTTAAGGATACCAAAGTGGAGCGCAACAAATTGTGAATCGATGTCTGTATGTGTGTGTGTATGTGTATGTATGTATGTGTGTGTGTTTCCGAAATTTTGATCCTAGGTCTCTCACGAACGAATGAAGCTATCGAGACCGTCAATAGTGGAATGGAAGCATTTCCATGTAACTTAGAGGGGATTAAATTTTGGCCGAAATTGGTGTAGTCGTTGTATTGTTATAAACAATTTGAAGTGTTCATAATGTTCTATTGCATAAACTATTAGATATAGCGTAAAATTTATATAACACAAGTTGTTCCACATATAAAAAAATACGTATTCTATGTAGAATGACTTTTTTTGATATTTTGTATCATGAAGGAACTATGACCGTCTCAAGAATTATCTATGTAATGAATGAAGGAATGAACTCAGCGCAGTCATGGCGGTCCCCATAGGAGTGTTTCCATGCAAAATCGTGCGTATTACACTTTGGCTCAGATTCGTGCAGTATATGCAATGTTATTAACAATTTTAATTACTTATAATATTCTATTACATAAACTATTAGAGTCACCGCAAAATTTATATGAGAAAAGTCGTTCCCCATATGAAAATACGTATTTTATGTGGAATGACTTTTTTCCACAATTCGCATAATTAAGGAGGTATGACTGTCTCAACAATTATATCTGTAATGAGTGAATGAATGAACTCAGCGCTGTCATGATGGTCCCCATCGAAGCGTTTCTGTGCAAAATCGAGCGGACTACACGTGGATGGGATTCGCGCAGTACTTGCAATGTTATTAACAATTGCAATTCTACTGGGTAAAATATTAAAGTTAGCGGGAAACCTATCTGAAGAAAACTATTTGTTATATGAAAATACATCTTTTACGTGAAATAACTTTTTTCCATAATTTGCAGAATTAAGGAGGTATGGTCGTCCGAGCAATTTGAAACACGAGACAAATGCATATCACCAGGGTCGTTCCTTATACAAAAATGCACATTCAGTATGACTTTTTTCAATATAGGTTAAAACATATCGCGAGTTGAACTAGGACATACTTGGCGAATGAATAAGTCGACAATTGCGGGAAGGATGTCAAAGAGTGGGATCATTAGGAACGTCCACAAGTAGAGAAGGTAACTAGGCGGACAAATTCCAGTTGAATATTTTTATGCGGCTTAAAAATCAAACTAAATCGATCGCATGCAGTAATTATTAGTCACAAGTTCAATTATTGATATCACTGTTGAGTTTGCTCATCACCATGGTTGCGTGTTTATGCCCTGCTGAAATACCAAATCGGGAAGTTTTGTTTGTGCCCCGTATGGGGTACACACATTTGCACACCACTAGTTTTTGTTTTTTTTTTTGGTCCTTTTGGCGTTCGAATTTTGGACTCAAAGGAAATCGAAAGTTTTCAAATTCGAGACTTTAGTGCACGATGTTTTACAAGAATTATAAATTCACTGTACTGAGGCGCGGTACATTTGGAAAGTAGTGGTGTGCAAACGTGTGTGCCACATGCAAGACACAAACAAAACTTCCCAATTTGGTATTTCAGCACACCAAAAGAAGGTAACCATGGTGATGAGGAAACTGAACAACCAAATTCTGCACGCGATCGATTTCGTTTGCTTTTTAAGCCCCATAAAACTATTCAACTGGAATTCATCCGCCTAGTCATCCTTTCTACCTCTATACTTTCCCGCTCTTTGACATCCTCCCCGCAATTGTGGACATATTCATTCGCCAACTATATTCTAGTACAACTCGCGATATGTTCTAACCTATAGTGAAACTAAAACCTTATAAACAATTCAAATTGTCAATAACGATATAAATACTGGTCTAGTTACAGTTGACTCTCCCATAAGGTCAGACCCGATTAGGTTGAGGATCCCTTAAGTGCATTGCGCAACTGACTGTTAGGTACTCAATGTATTAATTTTGACGGAAAATTCTTTTCGAGGCTATTCAATAAAACTAAAAAGGGATCACAAATTTCGCGGGAAATTCTTTGAAACGAGTATCAGGAGTTTTAACTCTAAGAAAGGTATTGGTTACAAATGAAGAGTTCAATATCCGAACAATTCGATTGTCCGAATTTTTTTCTTATATCTAATCTAAATACTTTACAATGGATTATCATTAGAACGGTCAATTAATAAGAATTTCTCGATAGTCAAGGCTTCATCTTTATATCTAACAAACATGACTTTTCCGGAAACATAACCTCGATGTTAATTTTTTACCCGGAGATGTTTTCTTTGTAAACAGCAGATTGACTTGAATTTCAGATTTCAAACATTTTAAATGTCAAAAATTTGAATTTTAAAAAGTTTGAATTTTCGAAACATTCAATTTTAAAAAATGCCAAACTTAAAAAATACCAAAAGTTAAATTTCAAACGATTCAGTTACAATTACACATTTTCAAAATTACTTACTCATTTTCACTAAATATTCTGTATCTAAATCATCAGAATTCTGAGAATCTCAAGATGATTTTAATTCATAAATTCAAATATGTACCTATGATTGCGCACCAGTTTTTTTTTGCCCGAGACGTCTGAGCGCTCGCGCAAAGAGTCACCTGTCGAGCGGGATTGGGGGAAGTAGGGGGCTCAACCTTAACGGAGCGCTGAAAAATCGCTCGGTCCCGAGCGATGAACTTAGGGGAGAGTCGACTGTATATCCAAAACCCGATCCCCTCTAAGCTACCTGGAACCGCTTATAACACTTTATTTTACAAGGGAGCACACTCTCTTGGGACACACGTGTACTCGAAACCTACTCCATAATCGCCATCTCTAACGTCTACTTCCTAACCCTTTAATGGGGCGCCAGGCGAATCTTTTGGTTCCCAGGTATCACCCGACTGGGCTCATCCCAGGCTTGTGCCGTTTGGATGAGAGGGTAACTCCTAATTAACTTTACTTGCGCACTGACTGTGCTCTAATCTCGGTGGTTTGTTAACCCAGATCCGTTACTAAGGTGGGCTGGGACATCGAGATCCCTAATCCCACGGGTCTCTACTCTACTGCCGATTTGGTAGAGAGGGCGGGGTACCAGTGGTCCTCTTACTAGGTCTTTCTCTACCCATATAATCACCGCGCTTTAAGATGCCCCTTCTGAGGGCACGTACGCACGTGATAGGGTGTTTCTCGCTGATGATGGTGCGATAGCCTTGGGGGCGACCTTATGGCTTAGCCGCTCTCGGTTACGTCATTCTCTGGGGCTCACATCTATGTATGAGGCTACACGATACAGGTTCCTTCATGGTGGCTGGATGGGGAATATCGGATGATCTTGGGGTATTCCTGTGATCAGCCGGAGACAGGAAACTAGGTGATATTCCACGGTGGAAATCCGAGTGACGCACAAGGTCGTGGTGTGGAACTCTACTCGCCATTGGCTCGTTCTCCGCGTGCTCACATTATGGTCTCGTCTCACTCGGGTCCACTATACTGTGTGCTCCCATTCGAGCAATGGCACAACCAACTCTCGCGAAGGCCCAACCTCGACTCTTCCTTGACTGCTCTCTACCCTGGAAAGCGCGGTGGCGCTTAGGTCGCCACACATTCAGTTTGATTCCTCGTTGGCTTGGGCGAGGGAAAGAACTGTGGGATTTCCTTCGGGATGCCGAACCCTTAACTTAACCCGGGTACCCTCGGTGGGGAGTTACCGAACCCCCCGAGGGATCCCGTATTTCGGCATCACCTGTATACGAAGGCGCGTGGTGTCAACCCGTCTTATCCTGCAGCTCTCTCTATCACAGATTCAGGTCTGGTCTGCTTCCTCGTCGCCACTCGCACCCCGGTTTCTCCAGCTCTAAGCTGGAGCCTGGTTATAGTGGTGCTGGGCTTCCTTCCACAGATTCCCTTGCCTAAGTCCTCATCTTCCGAGTGGTCGTGGTCCTGAACGACCTGTCCTCTGTTCTCCTCTTATCCTCACCCTCAGCGGCGGAATTATTTTCCGTCACAATTCTCCAATTCTTAAACGACGCCTATGGCGGAGCGATTAGCTCTGTAGCAGATGGTGTTGCATTTCGTTCTTTTCTCCTCATGCGGTTCTCGTCCTCGCACTTCATCCTCTCTGGGGTCTTGCCATGTCGTTGCTGTTGTTTGGAGGGTGGTGTCCTCCCGGGATTCGTCGCAGCCTGCGAATCCCCGGGGATTGTATTCTTCCGCTATGGCGTCTCGCTCGGACTCACCCGAAGGGGTCGTTGCTCTACCGTACAGTTTGGAGACTCACCTGCGAGGGTCTGTGGTCTGCCCTGGAACATTCAGACTCACTCAGGGGGCTTTGCTCTCGATAGGACGGTGAGACTAGCTTCACCCGAAGAATCGTCCGCTCTGCGAGTGGCCTGTCTCCATTTTTGCCTGTTTGCTCAGACTCACCCGAAGGGGTCGTCGCTTTACGATACAGCTTCGAGACTCACCTGTGAGGGTCTGTGCTCTGCAGTTCAGCATTCAGAGTCACTCTCAGGGGTTTTTGCTCTACGATAAAGTGTCAAGACTGGCCGGAGGGGTCTTTCACTTCACGACAGATCGCTTGCCCTGGTGGCTCACTCTACGGCATCGATCTGAACGATACCGGGGTTAAGGCCAGCTTTCCTAGACCCGATCACGTCTCACCCATCACATCGTCCGTGCTTGACCCTCTCTGTCTCCCGACGACGGTCCTGCTCTTCGCGCTCCCACAGGGTGTTCCTCCGGTCGCAGCGGGGAGGTGGTGAGCCCTGGCGGGTTGAGGAGCGCTTGCTTCGCTGAGGGTCGAGTTGCTCAGTTCTGTAGGACGCTGGGTGCAGGCACTCCCGTTGACCGGCCATTAGTTCCCTGGTCCTTTTGCGGTAATCCCTCCGGATGTCATCGGGTACCTTTACCCCCAGGTTGGGAACATAATGGCCTTCGGCCATCCACCTGCCCTTACGGCCGGGGCAGTTGGACAGACGTTTCCCTCTCCTCCCACATTTACAGCAGAATTCTCCCAGTGGTAAGGGGCAGTAGCTGTATAGGTGTTCAGTGGAGGGGCAGTTCCAGCACTTCTGCCGTGAGTATGGGGGTTCCTCCCTCAGGGTTCATGTGAGTTTTGTGGTTCCCTGGCCCTCTCTAGTTCCAGACCTTGGTCCTCGTCCGGGTATTCGTGGAGTTGGGGGGGGGGGAAGGTTCCGCGCCGCGGGCTAGCGCCTGTTCCAACTTGGGCCGACGCTCCTTGCGCCGCCGGTTCTTGATCACCTTGGCGTGGCTATCCGTGTTGGGCGATATGGCGGTCGATACGTTGAGGTTTGCTCAGACCGCAAATCCTGGCAGCTGCTGGTCCAACATCTTAGTCCACTCCCATATGGCCTCAGAGGGTCCCACGCGGGACCTTCGGGCATTGGGTTGGGGATTTCCTGGATGGGTGCCCGTTCCAGCGCCTCGTCCAGGTCGAGCCAAGATTCGCTCCGTTGTAGTGGTGGCGAGGCTGGCCTCCCCTTGGGTTGGGGTAAAGGTGTTTCCCCCAGGATGACACAATCGTCATCGGTACCTGCTCCTTCCTCGTCCAGGGTGATGCTCTCGGGGGTCTTCATACGGCGCTACTAGGGAAGCCGTAATGTGGTTGGCCGCACTAGACAACGTACGTGCTCGAATCAGGATGAGATCCCCTAACTCATACGTGATCTTTCGGTGACGTCGGTTATAATGCTGGGCCTGTTGCCGTTTGGCCTCATCGAGGGCGTACATGATGCCCTCTCAGAGGGTGGACAATCGCTTCATGCGATCCTTCCATTCCTCTAGGGTTGGGGACACCATACCAGTTCCTTCTTCCGCTTCCCGGCGCAGCGAGTTGGCACGGGCTGGCTCGCGGCCGAAATTGGCTAGAGCTCGTCTTGAGCACGCGGTTGACCCTCGCCACCGGATTGGCTTGGCGATGGTAGGGTGGGGTGGTGTGTAACTCTATCCCCGCTCGGCTAGAGCGCGGATTTCCCGATTGACGAAATCTGTGCCGTTGTCGGTAAGTAGCTTTCGAGGGGTTCCCCAGCGATTGATTACCACCTTTTCTAGGCATTGCCTGATCTTCTTGCCCGTGGTTTTGCGTAGGGAACACACTTCGATCCACTTCGTGAATAGATCCTGAATGATTAGGGCATAGCAGTTTAGTATAATCTCCGCAGCCACGGTGACGCAAGGTCCCTCCATTCGGCGTGGACTCATAAGGCCTGCTGGCTTTTTCTGGTCGGCTTTACTTCGCTGGCAGGGGCCGCATTGTCGTACAAATGCCATGACGTCCTCCAGCATTTTTAATCAGAAGTAATTCATGGCGGTTCTGCGATAAGTCTTATCGATATCAAGGTGTCCAGATTGGGGCCACTATGGCACTCCTCAATGACCTTGCTCCTCCATTCTCTTGGGACGACCAGTTCCCAGACAGCTAGATCTGGTATGTCTCCACCGTATAAGGAGGAAGGCCGGTGGAAATATAACTGGTCAGCTTCTACCTTCCAGTCGGGAAATCGGTGGGGATGATGTACCACGTTGTGTTTCCTCGTCAGGTACGACTTGTCCTGTGTTTCCCTGGGGGTCTCGGCGAGGGCATCTCCCAACTTGCTGAGCATATCTACTCCTTTGGGAATGCGTGACAACGCATCTGGGACATGGTGGAAAGCTCCCTTGCGATGGACTCCGTTGAAATTTGAACCCATGAGTTCCAACGGCCATCTAGCAAGTCCCCCGGAGGGGTTCCGCAGCTGGTGCAGCCACCGAAGACTATTGTGGTCCATGATGACCGTGAATGAGTAGCCTTCTAGATAGCACCGGAATTTCCGTATGGACCACACGATGGCAAGGCATTCTTGCCCCGTCGTTGTGTATTTCTTCTCCGCCTCCGTTAACGCCCTGGTGGCATAACCCGTTTCTGGTGGTCGATATCTTGCGTTAGGACGGCACCTAGTCCAGCGGTACTGGCGTCTGTCTGCAGACAGAAGCGTTTCGAAAAGTCGGGATACGCTAGGGTTGGTGCTGATGTCACATGACTCTTCAGCATCTCGAACGCCTGTTGCTCCTCGGCTGTCCATATTCATGACTTGTGTTTCCTGGTCAATCGCGTGAGTGTCTCCGCAGTAGCTGCGAATGATGGTATGAACCTTCTATACCAGGAAGCCATCCCCAAGGATCTCCTCAATTGCTTGATGTTTGCGGGTGCTGGATGCTCGGTGATAGTTGCTGTCTTTTCCGGGTCTGTTTGGAGTCCTTCGCGGTTCACCAAAAGTCCCAGATATTGCACTTGAGAACGGCAAAATTCGCGTTTCTCCCGGTTAATCACAAGTCTAGCGGCCATGAGTTTATCCAAGACCTTGGTTAGCCAGTGAAAGTGTTCCTCAAAGGTCTTGGTGACGATGATAATGTCATCCAGGTAGACAAACACATGTGGGTACATTTCAGGTCCAATTTGCGTATCAATTAGACGCTGGAATGTAGCCAGTGCGTTAGTAAGGCCGAAAGGTATCCTTTTAAATTGGAAGAATCCTCGGCCGGGTACGATAAAGGCGCTGATTTCTCGAGACTCTTTAGCCAGGGGTACTTGAAAGTAGGCTTGACTAAGGTCCAGGGTCGTCAGGTAATGGGCCTGCCTTACCTGATCCAATATAGCCGTCATATTCGAGATCGGATAGGCGTCCTTCTTGGTTACGTTATTCACTTTGCGGAAATCGTTACAAAATCGGTATTTCCCGTTGGATTTCTTAACCAAAACCACTGGGTTGGACCAATCGCTTTGTGATGGTTCGATAACGTCGTCGGCCAGCATTTGATCCAGCAATGGCGCCCCTGGGTTTCTGTTCAATCGGCTCGTGGCCCCCCACATCTATTCCGTGTTCAGCGAGGGTGGTGAGACCGATGCTGCCGGTGGGTGGAGCGATCAGACGATCCAAGAGGTTCGTCAGATTCGCGGCTTGGCCTGGGCCTAGTGTCCTCAACCCACAACACAGAATTACGCTCAGGCGGTCCGTCACTGGTGTGAATGCAATGACGTCGGCTGGGTTTTCTCGATACCAACGGGTCTGGGTTTGGAAGTCAATGACCATCCCCATTGCTGCTAAGCCATCCAATCCTAGGATGACTTCCTCCGATAACTTCTGGAGGGCATAGGCGGTTAGGGTGAACTCCCGGCCATCCAACTGTAGAGGTACAGTGAATGCCTGGTCCACTTGTTACTCCTGGAGCTGCTAGAATAACTTTTCTCTTAGGAACCGCCCATGGTTCTACGCCGCAGGTCCCTAGGGCAGTTATCACAGGCTTCCCGAAGTATGACTTCGACGCTCCGGAATCTATTAGGGCTCGATAGATTTATCCAACGATAGTTACTGTGGCGTGAAAGGCGAGCGCGGTTTTGGCGACGGCACACGAGGTGGTAGGTAACTCTTCCCTCGAGCCTAACACATCGCTCTGTACGGCAGCCAGTTTAGACGCACTATGGTTGCACCAAGGACATGACTTGGTAGCTACGCCGGAGTATCCACATCGGTGACAAAACCTCCTCAGGGGTTGTGAACACGCCTGAAAGAAGTGCTCTGTCTGCCCGCAGTTCCAGCACAGCATACTGTCCGAGGGGCTTGCAGCCACTCTCGGACTCCCCCGGCTGGGGGTCTCGTGGTTTCCCGGCGTCCTTGGGAGCGTCTGGACGGCGGTGCTCAACTCGATATTGAGTGGCTTTTGCCGGACTGTGTCTCCCGGTCGGTCACCACTGCGCTTCGGTGGGAACCCGCGGCTGACACGCATGGATTGGAGAAGTTCTTGTAGCAGTTCACCAGCTGATGGTTCCTCATCCGAGTTGCTCTCTCCACTCCCTTCTCCTATAGAAAAGCCTAGGGTTTTCAGATTGCATCGAGGGGCCGCTTTGGCCTTCTCTCGAGTCGTGCTCGGTCGATAAACATACGCCGGGCACAGTGAGGACTCTGGATTCGGCGGGCCCGATCCTCGAGGTCGTCCATGGTCGTTCCCCGGGTGATTGGCGTAGTCACTCGTAGCACGGTAACCAAGTTCCGGTGGGTGTACTTAACCTGCTCGTTCTGCGGCCAGGTGGGGTTCAGTCTGGCGAAGAGCCCGCGCATGCATGCAAAATAATTGCCTACCGGCTCCCCGTCGCCCTGTGTTCGGTTGGCAAGTTCTTCTCGAAGTGCCATCTCGTAGTCTCGACAGGCATATCGAGTTCTGAAAGCACTCGACCTGCTGGGTTAGGTGGGCTCGATACCAGGTTAGGGCCCCTCTCTTTAGGAAGAATGGGATGGCCTTGACCAAATCGCTATCCCGGATCGCGAGAAAGGCTCGACCTTCCTCAATTCGAGAAAGGAAATCCTCGATATCCTCCCCTCGCTGTCCGGAGTACTGCGCAAGCTTCTACTTCTTCATCACGTTGTTCAGGCTGGCGGCGCCTTTGTCATCCGAGCGGCCTCCGTAATGGGGAACGTAGTTTCTGCGTGGCCGTTTTCGCTCACCACGGTCTGGTTCCCGGGCGTATGGATACTGATCCTCGTGACTCCGGGAAGCTTCCCGGTCATCTCGGTGTGGTACGTCGCCTCGGTGATCCTGGCAATCTTCCGGGGTGTTCTGAGGATGTGATCGATCCTCCTGAAAACGGCTTGTGCCGCGTCGATAGGGGAATCAGGCCGCTGGGTAGTTTCCACGATCACCCTGGTGGGTTCCTCGGGCGTTCGTGTCAGGTCCACGGGCGTTATCCCTCGGCTTCCGGGGTCCGACAGGACGCTCCAGGTGTCGACAGTTGTGTGGAGGGGTCAGCACTCGACCAGCCGTTGGAGCTGGTGGTGTTGGACCCTGCACGGTCACGGTAGGGACACCTCGCTGATTATCAGGGGTCGCCTTCACAGGCAAGGGTTGTGTCGGTTGATCGTCGGCCGCGACCAGGTTAGGTTGACTGTTACATTTCCTCGGTCGCCCTGGCCTCTTACCTTCTGTGTTGGTGAAGGCGTCTCTCAGACCCGTCTCCGACGCGGCTTTATGTCCTGGGGATCCGCCTGGCTGCGGTTCCAGGGGTTAGGAGTAGCTTGGATCGCTTTGCCCCTGGCTTCGCAGGGAGGGTATTCCCCCATCCCTCCAAATCCGTTTTCCCCGACGATATCTTCCTCTTCGAGGTATCCTCTGGGTCACTCATCGTTTGGTTGCGCGATCATTATCCTGCGATAATACTAAGGTTTTCGGAACGAAGTTTCTTAGCGCACGGTATAGAAGTTTTTTATCGCATGCTCCACAGTCCCCACTACGGCAGACTCATTGAGTCGAGTATGCCTATAGCTAAATTCCGTGGAGTTTTTGTACACGTGAAGCATGTTCACCCTTGAATTCAAATCCAACCCCTTTTACCTTTGAAATATTATCATAATCATATATATTAACGTCCCGATAGGGAAAGTTATTGTAATGATCCCGAAAATGAAAAGTGTCAGATCGATGAAACTTTCACTTTTCTCTATGTTTGGCATCATTCTGAGACGTTTTCAATGAAACGTGTATGTGTGTATGTGCGTCTGTGAGCATTTTTTGTGCCATGGTTTCTCATGAACAGCTGGAGCGATTTGAATTTTTATTTTCAAAAATTATATATAGCCGTTGCGGAGAGCGGAAAGGAGTGTCGAGTCTAACACAGAACGTGTTCAATTGTTATTACCAACTTCAATTATTACCAACTGCAACATCACAATCGCCAAAAAAGTTTTTAATGCCCTTGTTACGAAAAGTACTATTTGGCCATACATAGGTTTTTTTTAATGTTCAGAGGCAAGTGACGAATTTCATCATTAATTGACTCATTTATGTATAACAAGACGAAAGCGGAGTGCTCGTTGGTAATAAGTTACTAATATCCAATGTCAATCTCATTTTTCCGAGAAATTCTGTTGGTTTTCTGTTAGAAAAATAGTTATTACCATCTAGTCATTGTATGAAGAAAATTGTAATATTCCCATCAATTTCATGAATATTCCGGGCGCATAACGATATTGAGAATTCATTATGACTTAATGATGCAATCGCATCATTCAATTTTCGCGCTTAAAAATAGTTTTTTTCCGTCTCCGCGAGAGGCAGTAGTGAGGCTGAGAGTGCCTTCAGCAGGATTTAACCCCAAAGTTCTCAATCTCAACAACAGTGAGAGAAAGTGGTATATCAATTTATTTCGTTAACTGGAAATTTTCTTGAATGAAAAATGTGTTCCCCACCCATTTTACGACAAAATATCTTCCTCATTGAAGACATTGATACTCAAATATATGGTAACAAGTTACCCTCAAAATCACAAGTTTACAAAACTTTGTTTTTCGACATGCGAATCGTAAAATAGAAAGAATCTAAATGTGTTGAAAAGTTGAAGAAATTGTACGATGAATGGCGCAATCTCCAAAAACGTGCCGGCAAAGATTACAATCTGGAGCATGAGAAAACGTTCAATTCAACCCTTCCAAATCTCTTTGACATCGCTAATGCAAACATTGATGAGCTGATTGACGACCTGCGGAGAGATTTTTTAATTCACCAGAGGAAAGACGGCTGAATAGGATACATCAATGATATTGAATCCACGTATGATATTCAAGAGAAACTCTGATTACGCAGGGAAGAGCTGCAGGCAGCGAGATTAGTGAAAAATCAAGCAGACTTAACTTATGTTGATAAATAACATATTTGGATTATCCGCTACACTGATGGAAAATGACTGTTAAAATTGGAAGGAAAAAAACGTGAAAGTTTTATCTAGGAAAATTCGCTGACTATTGTTCTGAATTCTCAATCTATTTAAAATTAAATGAAATTTAATGTGTTTTAGACTGAATTTAAAAACTCAAGCTGTAATTGACATGTGAATGTTCATTCCATATAAAAGTGGGCAATATTCTTGAATTTCGCCGATAAATTAAAAATTCCATAATTAATTTTAGTTTGAATCAAATACAAATTTCCAATATCCAAAATTGATGCAAGTCTAGAGTAATTTATGAACAATTTATGAACGTAGAGCCTTCAATTTTCGACAATTATCACATTTGCTAATATGTTACCTTGAATTTGAGAAAATCTCAGTAAATGAATATTTTAAATATTACACTTGATGAAAAATTTTCTTGCGTGATTTTAGATGACACGCTTGAATTGGCGCCGAGTGGAGACACTTGCGGAATGCCCCTGAGTCAGCGGAGCTTTGGTACTTATTCAAATGCGTCATTCGATGATTTTGAGCCAGATGCTGGTCCATCTGAACCGAAAAGATCTGGAGGAAACATCAAAGTCGTAAATGAAAAAGTAGTCCCTGCCTTAGACTTGTGCCGAGTCACTGACAGAAATGCCGTCCACCTCATCATTGCTATTGCCCAGTCTCTGAAACACGATGTCAAACCTTAATCGTCAATCGAACGTCCATTCATAATTCAAGAGAATTATTGCGTGAAGTAAAAGCCAAGAATGTGAAAGAAGTATTCAAAAATGCCGACCTCAAACCAATTGTGTTGCACTGGGATGGTAAAATGCTCCCCAATTTATTGAAACGAGAAGTACATGATCGACTACCAATTCTAATTACCAACGGTACTGAAGGTGAACAATTGCTGGGGATCCCAGAACTGGAAGATGGGGCAGGTAAAAGTCAGGCAGAAGGTATTTATGAACTAACTGATGATTGGGGTTTTGTTGGGAAAATCAAAGCCATTTGCCGTGACACAACCGCTTCAAACTTGGGTCACATCAGCGGTGCAGCAATTCTGTTGGAGACGAAACTCCTGTATCTCCCATGTCGACGACACAAATATGAATTGATTCTCAAGAGCGTTTTTGACGGAAAAATGCCTCCTTCTTCGGGTCCAAATGTACCTCTTTTTTAAAAAATTCAAAGTTCTTGGCCTAACTTGGATCAAACCAAATATAAACCTGGTTTGGAGAATGAAAAATTGAAGGCCATGTTGGGGAATTATGTAGAGACAATTACTCATTTCGTGGAAAATACCTTGGAATTCAATCAGCCTCGAGATCATTATGAAGAGCTTCTGAATCTCACTAGAATATTTCTTGGAGTAGTTCCAGCTGACCAGGTGAAATTTCGTTTTCCTGGAGCATTCCATTATGCTCGTTGGATGGCTAAAGCCATTTATTCTTTAAAGATTTACTTATTCCGTGAAGAATTTCATTTAACTACAAGGGAAGAAAAAGCGCTTTGATTTAAGAAATGTTGACAGTTGGTATTGCAAGCAGATGGATAGTTTCATAACCGCAAAAACTTCCAAGTTCTTCGTGAGATTGGAGATCAATCCAGACTTTCTGCAATTGAATCCATCAAAGTGGCACGAAGACTCCGATTATGTGGCTGGATTAGGAGTGGTCAAAGGTTTGGCATTTAATGAGTTCTTATAATAACATTTTGAGAAAAAGGGGAAGTCAAAAACAGTATATTTTACAGGTATTGAAAGAATACAGAAAGTTGATAAAAGGTTCTACAAAAGAAGAAGTTATGAAAGAATTCTAACAAAAAGATCTCCCTTCTAAAATTGATTCTGTATTATGAAGATCAATGAATGAAATCATCTGAAATTAACGAATAAACTGCACCATTGGAGAGAAGATAGTTCAATACTTTTTACTATTCTGTTTCTTCCTCCTGTTCCTTCTCCATTTGCGTCATTATATCATCAAAAAGGCGTAGTTACATAGCTTTTTTCGGTTCATATGAAAACGCAACTGGAATGACTTCCCTTTTTAACTTCCCGATTATTCGGGAAGTTATTGTAATGACCCCGAAATCGATATTTTTCCTTTCATCCTGTAACTGGGGTTTTAAGTATACCAAAATGATGCCCAACAAATTTTGAATCAATGTCTGTGTGTGTGTGTGTGTTTGTGTGTATATGCCTGTATGTATGTGTTTCCGGAATTTTGATCCTAGGTTTCCGACGAACGAATGAAGCTATCGAGACCGTCAATATCGGAATCGAAGCATTTTCATGTAGCTTAGAGAGGACTAGGTTTTGGGTGAAATTGGTGTAGTATGTATATTGTTCTTAACCATTTTAATTGTTTATCACGTTCTGTTGCATAAACTCTTAGAGTTAGCGCAAAATTTATATAAGAACAGTTGTTCCACATATAAAAATGCGTAATTTATGTAGAATGATTTTTTTCGCAAATTTGTATAATTAAGGAGGTATGACCGTCTCAACAACTATCTCAGTAGTGAGTGAACGAATGAACATAGCGCTGTCATGAAGGTCTCAATCGAAGCATTTCCGTTCAGAATCGAGCGGACTGCATTTTGGATGACATTCGTGGAGCATATATGCAATGTTATTAACAATTGCAATTGTTTATACGGTTCCACTTAGTAAAATATTAAAGTTAGCGGGTAACTTATCTAAATAAAACTATTCCTTATATGAAAATACACATTTTATGTGAAATGACTTTCTTCAATAATTTGCATCATTAAGAGGGTATGGCCGTCTCAACAATTATCTCAGTAGTGAGTGAACGAATGAACATAGCGCTGTCATGAAGGTCTCAATCGAAGCATTTCCGTTCAGAATCGAGCGGACTGCATTTTGGATGACATTCGTGGAGTATATATGCAATGTTATTAACAATTGCAATTGTTTATACGGTTCCACTTAGTAAAATATTAAAGTTAGCGGGTAACTTATCTAAATAAAACTATTCCTTATATGAAAATACACATTTTATGTGGAATGACTTTCTTCAATAATTTGCATCATTAAGAGGGTATGGCCGTCTCAACAATTAAGCATGTAAGAAGTGAATGAATGAACCCAGCGCTATCATGAAGTTTTCAATCGAAGCATGTTATTGACAATTGCAATTGATTTTACGATTCCACTGTGTAAAATATTAAAGTTAGCGGGAAACTTATCTGAAGAAAACTATTTCTTATATGAAAATTGTTGGATTAGATGGGTTTCGTGAAATAATTGAACACTCTCGTATAAAGTTTAAGTCTGATTTAATGTAATTATTAATAGTGGGAATGATACAACAGATATTTGACACGTTGATGTTACTCTAACGAGAGGCTATATTCAACTGAACTTGATGGCGGCTGCGCCGTGGTAACTTCACCTGGCGGCGCGCCACTCCGGTGGCAGCACCTGACGGGCTGACAGCGTAGGGAATCTCCGTTCCAACACTCGCTCCATTCCCTACGGCTTAACCATCTGATTCCTCCAGTTTCTCATACTAATTTTTGTCTGGAAGAAAGCAGATTAATTAGTCTCTGATCTCAAGTCTACTTCCCATGTCATTTATTCTACGTCATAAACCTATTAACCAAATATGTATGTATATCTACTGCTAAGGGTTTGGTCATACAATCGGCTAGATTCTCTTTGGTTGCTATCCATTCTACTCTGATCTTGCCCTGATTCACGCATTCTTTTATGAAACCCCCATAATTCTCTGCTATAGTTTTTCTAATCCCATTTTTGAAGTGAAACTTCTCTGCGCTCGTTGGGCTGTAATTCCAATATTGAATGAAACGAAAAAGCGACAGGAAAAGAGAGGGGATGACGCGCGTGATGGTAGAGTCGGGCGGAAGGAGACATGAGAGAGAAACGAAAAAACGACAGATTCGGAGTAAGAAAAAACGAGGGAGGAGCAGCATGGGTGGAGGGGCATTAACTCAAGATATTTAAATAATTTACAACCACGGGTTTTCATTTCATATTTTTCATACCACAAACCAATTGTATCTTTTCTTAAACATGGAAATATGGAACTGAATGAATGGATTTTTTATAAATATCCTTTTTCATTAACCTAACACCTTTAAAAATTGCAAAATAATGAAGAATAGTGGCTTCTGTTATCGGGGAAATATTTCTATCCCATAAAACTTGCTGGATAGGGTGAGTAATTTCATTTCAAGTGCCCATCGAGATCCATGAAGTTTCATTTCTATCGCCTAGCTGTCTAGGCTGACAATTTTTTTTCTCTCTTTCTCTCAGCTGCTCTCTGACAACTTCTACGCTACCATCAAAAGCTTTCAGCGTGTGGCTTCCCTCTTTCTTGGTGCATTCTCTAGCTGCTTTGTTGTCACACCAAAGAGTGATTGGGGAGGAAGTTTTCCAATAATGCACCTAATTGCTTTGTCCAGCGAAATTAGTTCAGAGCATGACTCGGTCAGAGCTAGGTATTCCGCAGGGCAGGTTGATTGAGTCACAGTATTCTGTTTGTGGCTTCGCCAAGTGATTACGTCTCCGAACATTCTCACAATGTATCCAGCGGATGACGTTGAGTCTTCCTAATTGTCTCTAAAACTTGCATCTGTGAATCCTTCTAGGTCTTCTTTTTTTCCCCTGAATTCAAGTCCCTTATTGGGAGTACCTTTCAGGTACCTGAACACTCTTTTGACACTGTTCCAATCCTATTCGGTTGGCTCTCATTGTTTTCTCGCTAGATAATTCACAGCAAAGGAAATGTCCGGACGAGTGGCGTTAGCCAGGTGCATCAAGCTCCCTATAGCTTCTCCGTACGGTGCATTAGTGATCTCAGGAGCCTGGTTATCAATTTTCTCAGCAACTTCCTTTCTTCTGTTTCGGTTGGTCACCTGTCTGGTTACCATTGCTGTACTCTGAGGCTTGCCTTCTGACATATTGAATTTTTCCAACATTTCTTTAATGTAGTTGTGTTGGTTGATGCTCATTCGGTTCTCTCCTCTGTTTCTCTTGATTTCCATTCCCAAAACGCTTTTGGCTCTCCAAGATCTTTCATCTGAAATACTCTGTTCAGATGTCTCTTAATCTCTGTCATTTTCTCAGTGTTATTCCCAGTTAATAGGATGTCATCCACATAGAGTACTAAGGTCACCATTTTTCCTTCCTTCATCCAGGTGTATAGACATGGTTCGTGGAGGTCGTTCTCTAGGCCCAGTTTTATCATCTAGTCTCTAAATCTCTGATTCCATCTCTTGGGACTGGTTTTTAGGCCATATAGGGCCCTTTCCAGTTTGCAGATCTTTGTTCGGTTTCCGTCATTTTCTGGTACCATTCCATCGGGAATTTTCATGTAAATCTCTTCTTCTAGGATCCCATTCAGAAAGGCTGTCTTGACGTCCAGTTGAATCGCACATCTAAATCATACTTGTTAATGACTGCCAAAGTAGCTCTGATTATAGGCAGCCTTGAAACTGGAGCGTAAGTCTCACTTAGGTCATACCGATTCTTGTCTTTAAATCTTCTGATGACCAATCTGACCTTGAATCGAGTGGATCCGTCTGCTTCTGTTTTTTTTCCTGAATACCCATCTGGAATCTATTATGTTTGCTGGACTCTCTGTTATCTCTGATTTGTTCACCAGTTTCCAAACTTGGTTTTTTTTTTCATTGATTTAAGTTCTTCATGTACTGCTCTTCTCCATTCATGTTTTTCATCTGTTTGCATGGCTTCTGAGTATGTTACTGGTTCTGGTATTGCCTTGGTCATGAAGCATTGCGTCTGTCCTGGGATTACTTTCGGGTTGAGTAATATCAATGATTCCCATGTTCAGATATATGTTTCCTTTCTTCGCCTCTGCTTCTATTCTCCTCTTGCTTCTGGCAGTTGGAGCTGAAATTTTCAATTTTCTCTTCTGATCTTGGGGTTTGGTCCTCTGTTGGGATTTGCGTGGTCTTCCGCTCTTCTTGGGTTCTGTTTTTTCTTCCTGGGAAGTTCTGTCTCCCTCATGTTCCTCTTGTACATTCCAACTAATTTCCTCTGATTCTCCTACTAACTTCTGTTCCTGGTTTCCTGATGTCTTCTTGTATTCATCTGAGTACACTCGTTTCTCATTGAACCTGACGTGTCTGGATTGCAGAATTTTCTTACTGCTAGGATGCCATGATTGCTCTTCTGGGGATGTTACCTTTTTGCCTGTTGTCGTAGTTACAATTTTTACTACGTAGCATTCACTTGTTTCAACCTTCTGATCATCTTTTATGATTTTACAGTTTATTAGCCAATTTGGTTTGTTGTAAATCCCCCTGAATACTGTCCCGTCTGTAATTTTGTTAAACACTCTCAATGTTTCGTCGTCGAGATAAACACTCAGTCCTTTGTCCGCTAACTGTCTAAGTGACAGGAGATTGTCTGAGATATCCTCAGATGCAATTACATTAGTTAAGTTAATCACTTAGTTAAGTTAATCTCTCATCGAGTGACTCGAGCATCAACAACATTTCCCCTTTGCCATTTATTATAATATCAGCTGTGGCATTTTTGTTTGCGCTCTTAATAAACTTATTCGTTAACTCCTGAAAATTTCTTAATCTAACATCGAAACCGACTATATGATCAGTTGCCCCCGAATTTGCTATAAATGTTATATCATTTTTATCTAATGTCTTACGTGAGTCAGACGTCTCTCTCACTCCTTTTATTCCCCTTTCACTTGGCTGATTGTCTGCTCCCTTTGCTCTGCCTCTATAGTTACTTTTGTCAGTTGCCCTATCGTTGTACACTCTCTTATACCCTTTTCTCTGATTCTGATTCCCCTTTATTCTGTTTGTATGGATGTGATCTGTTATTGTGATAATTACCTCTGCTTCCTCCTGGCTTGGGACGATAGTTTGGACATTCTTTCCCTTTGTGCCTTTTAATTGCTCTGCAGAAGTAGCAATACCACAGTTCCTTGTTTCCCAGGGGGGGTCCAGCCAGTGTCCCTGTTCATTGCAACGGTGACACTAGGTTACGATCTCCCCTTGGTTAGTCGTTGCTCTCTGAACCTTCTTCTCCTCACTCTGTCCTGCTTTTGAATCTGCTTCCAACTGCAGCAGAAAGTTTTTAATGTCATTGTATGTCATTTCTTTGTGCTGCGTCTGCCTAGTCAGTATTTCAGCAGCTCTGATTTCTGGTGTTACCTCAGCGACAGCCTGGTAAAAGGCTGACCTTTTTGCTTCCGAATGGAAGCATTGCAATCGGTCAATTTTCACTTTTCCTACTTATGCTGGTAAACGACATATAATGGTTTGAAACGTAAAAATACGAAGTTTAAACATAGTGTCCGTATGTATCAATTTTTTTCAAAAATCTTCACTTACAAAATTTAACATAAAAAGGACTAAATTTTGAGAATAAAATCTGAAAAAATTGTCAGTTATTGGTATGGAATGCATCTACTTGTGAGCGCAAGTTCATTGAAATCGGCCGGTACGTTTGTTAGAAATCGCTTTTTTCGTTTTTCCGTCCGATGGTTCATATCTCAGAAAATAATGAATATTTTTTAATTTTTTTTCTTTCAAAATGTGTATCTCAACTAGATCTAGGGAATGGTGGAAGACAATCTAGTAGGTTCCTCACAAGAAATTGGAGATATTTTCTGCTTTCTGCCTTCGTACGCACTCTAGCCTCCCCAAAAATTGATATAAAAACTGAAAATTTGAATTAAAGATTCCTTTTGATATCGTGAAGAACCCTGTTAAACAGCGATTTGACCGTATGATTAATTTTCCAGATTTTAATTTTTTCGTTTCCACGTTTTATTTCTGGATAATTATTCAGCCGATTTTGTTCTTTTTTTCTTCAAAATGTGTGTCTTAACGATATCTATAATATGGTTGCAAAACATTGAGTCAATTAGTTTGGCTACAATGAGATATTCCTATTTTTTAACTTTTGATTTTGGTTTTACTTTTTGTGTTTGTACGCACGCTAGCGTCCGCAGAAATTGAGATAAGAACTTGAAATTTGGAACAAAGGTTCGTTTTGTTGCGGTGAAGAACCCTGTTGAATTGTGATTTGATCGGATCATTAGTTTTCTAGATATTGATTTTTTCGTTTTCACGTTTTGTATTTTATTTCTCGATATCTATTCAATCGATTTTGTTGTTTTTTTTTCAAAATGTGTGCCTTAACGAGATCTATAATATGGCGAAAACTATTGAGTCAATTAGTCTGGGTACAATCACATATTCCTGTTTTTTAATTTTTGATGTTGGTTTTACTTTTTGTGTTTGTTCGCACTCTAACGGCCGCAAAAATTGAGATAAAAAATTGAAATTTGGAACGAAGGAAGAAGCCTATTGAATGGCGATTTAATCGGATCATTAGTTTTCTAGATATCGATTTTTTCGTTTTCCCGGTTTTTATTTTATTTCTCGATATCTATTCAATCGATTTTGTTGGTTTTTTTGCTTCCGAATGGAAGCATTGCAATCGGTCAATTTTCACGTTCGCTAATTATGCTTGTAAACGATACATAATGGTTTGAAACGTAAAAATACGAAGCTTGAGCATAGTGTCTGTATGTATCAATTTTTTTCAAAAATCTGCACTTACAAAATTGAACATAAAAAGGACTAGATTTTGAGGATAAAATCTGAAAAAATTGTCAGTTGTTGGTATTGAGTACGTCTAGCTGTGGGCGCAATTTCAGTGAAAACTGACGGTAAGTTTCTTAGAAATCGATTTTTTGTTTTTTTTCTTCGATTGTTCATATCTCTGAAACTAATGAATATTTTTTAATTTCTTTTTTATCAAAATGTGCATCTCAACGAGATCCAGGGAATCGTCGAAGAACATCTAGTAGGTTGCTCACAAGAAAGCGGACATATTTCAATTGTTCTGTTTTTTACAGTTATCTTTGCTTTTTACACTCTAGTGTTGGCAAAAATTGAGATAAAAACTTGAAATTCGAAACAGAGGTTCCTTTCGTTGTGGTGAAAAATCCTGTCCAATCGCGATTTGATCATGTCGTTAGTTTTCTAGATCTTAATTTGTTCATTTTCACGGTTTTTATTTTATTTCTCGATAATTATTGAACCGATTTTGTTGTTTTTTTTTCAAAATGTGTGCCTTAGCGAGGTCTATGATATGCCTGAAAAAGATTGCGTCAATTATTTTGAGTAATATGAGATATTCCTGTTTTTTCACTTTTCACTGTGGTTTTACTATTTGTGTTTGTTACCACGCTAGCGTCCGCAAAGAGTATCATAAAAACTTGAAATTTGGAACAAAGGTTCCTCTTGTTGTGGTCAAGAACCCTATTGAATGACGATTTGATCGTATCATTAGCTTTCTAGATTTCAATTTTATCGGTCTCACGGTTTTTATTTTATTTCTTGATAATTATTCAACCGATTTTGTTGTTTTTTTTTCAAAATGTGTGCCTTGACGAGATCTATGATATAGTTGAACGACATTGAGTATATTAGTTTCGGTAATATGAGATATTCCTATTTTTCAATTTTTGACTTTGGTTGTACTTTTTGTGTTTGTTCGCACTCTAGCGTTCGTAAAAATTGAGATAAAAACTTGAAATTCGAAATAGAGGTTCCTTTTGTTATGGCGAAGAACCCTATTGCATGGCGATTCAATCGCATCATTAATTTTCTAGATTTCAATTTTTTCATATTTACGGTTCTTTTATTACTTCATTCTCGATAAGTACTCATCCCATTTTATTTCCAAAATATGAACCTTAACGAGATCTATGAACTAGTTGAACAACATTGAGTTAATTACTTTGGGTAATATGAGATATTCATGTTTGTGTTTCCGTTCGCCTCAAGATTCTGTGTTGAATTTTTGACTTTGATTTCATTGTTTGGGTTTGTTCCAAAAATTGATATAAAAACTTGAAATTTGGAACAGAGGTTCCCCTTCTCATACTTAAGAACTCTATTCATTTAGAAATTAATCGCCCTTTTCGCGTACTAAATTTTGATTTTAGTCTATCATATTTTTTTCTTTTAATTGTTTGCTGTTCTCTTTTTCACTCATTTGTTCTTTACTAAACTTCGTCAGTTTATCTTCCCTAGATCTAACCTATTCTGGAATTTCATTCAGAAATAACAATCTTTTTTTGCTTGCGAATGGAACCATTGTAATCGTTCAATTTTCACTTTCGCTAATTATGCTTGTAAACGATATATAGTGGTCTGAAATGTAAAAATACGAAGTTTGAGCATAGTGTCTGTATGTATCAATTTTTTTCGAAAATCTTCACTTACAAAGTTCAACATAAAAAGGACTAAGTTTTGAGACTAAAATCTGCAAAAATGGTCAGTTATTGGTATTAAGTATAGTTAGCTGTGGGCGCAATTTCAGTGAAATCTGCCGGTAAGTTTCTTGGAAATCCACTTTTTTTGTTTTTTCTTCGATCGTTCATATCTCTGAAACTAATGAATATTTTTTAATTTCTTTTTTATCAAAACGTGCGTCTCAACGAGCTCCAATGAATGGTTGACCTACATCTAGTACGTTGCTCACAAGAAATTGAAGATATTTCAATTTTGCTGTTTTTTTTTCGCTTTTTGCTTTTCTACGCACTCTAGCGTGTCGAAAAATTGAGCTAAAAACTAGAAATTTGATGCAAAGATTCCTTTTGTTGTGGTGAAGAACCCTGTTGAATAGCGATTTGATCATATCATTAGTTTCCTAGATTGGAATTTTTTCGTTTTTACGGTTTTTATTTTATTTCTCGATAATTATTCAACCGATTTTATTGTTGTTCTTTCAAAGTGTGTGCCTTAACGAGATCTATAATATGGTTGCAAAACATTCAGTCACTTAGTCTGGGTACAATGAGATATTCCTATTTTTTAACTTTTCACTGTGGTTTTACTTTTTGTGTTTGTTCGCAGTCTAGCGTCCGCAAACATTGAAGTAAGCACTTGAAATTTGGAACAAAGGTTTATTTTGTTGTGGTGAAGAAACCTATTGAATGGCGATTTAATCGCATCATTACTTTTCTAGATTTTAATGTTTTCGTATTCACGGCTTTTATTTTATTTCTCGATAATTATTCAATCCATTTTGTTGGTTTTTTTTCAAAATGTGCGCCTTAACGAGATCTATGATATGGTTGAAAAGCATTGAGTCAAGTAGGTTGGGTAATATAAGATATTCCTGTTTAATAAGTTTTGACTTTGGTGTTACTTTCTGTTTTTGTTCGCATGCTAGCGACCGCAAAAATTGAGATAAAAACATGAAATTTAGAGCAGAGGTTCCTTTTATTATAGTGTAGAACCCTATTGAATAGCGATTCAATCGCGTCATTAATTTTATAGATTTCAATTTTTTCATTTTTACGGTTGTTTCATTACTTCATTTCTCGATAAGTATTCATCCCATTTTTTTCCAAAATGTCAGCTTTAACGTTATCTATGAACTGGTCGAACAACATTGAATCAATTACTTTGGGTAATATGAGCTATTCCTGTTTTTGATTCCATTCGCCTGGAAAAAAGCTTTTTCAGTACTGGAACATTTTTATTTTGTGTACAGTTGGACCATTTGGAAGCTTACCATCAATGAAATTAGGGGAACTAAAAAAAAAACGGTGACATATTTGACACATTCGAATGGGGGGACCCGAGGACCGCCTGCTTGTTTCTATCTCTGTTAACTCTATCTGATTTTCACTAGCTTCATAATCTCTTACTATTGACACGGACCTATCACAAACATCATTCACAGGCTCTTTCGGTCGCATTTTGATTGCGTACAACTTCGTTCGGATCGCAGTTGCGTTGACATTGTTCTCAAGTCTTCGTGACTTTCTTAACAGATTCACAATCGGCTCTGGATCCGTCTCTTTTAAAATGTTGTTATGATAACAATCATCTATTCTGTTAATTATTATGTCTCTGGCTGAATTCTTTCTCTTTCTCGTCAAATTGTCATTAATGACCGTTGAGTTTGCTTCTGATTTATCGATAGTGTCTAGTAAGTCATGACTCAATAGTTCTGATTTTAGGGAATCATACCACAAATTTATGAATTTCTGATTTTAGGGAAGTTATTGTAATGACCCCGAAATCGATATTTTTCCTTTCATCCTGTGACTGGGGGTTTAAGTATACGAAAATGATGCCCATTAAATTTTGAATCGATGTCGGTGGGCGTGTGTTTGTGTGTATATGCCTGTATGTATGTGTGTTTCCGAAATTTTGATCCTAGGTTTCTCACGAACGAATCAAGCTATCGAGACCGTCAATATTGGAATCGCCGTGTTTCATGTAACTTAGAAGGGATTAGATTTTAGGGGAAATTGGTGTAGTATGTGCATTGTTATTAACAATTTCAATTTTTTATGACGTTCTATTGCATAAACTATTAGAGTTAGCACAAAATTTATATGAGAAAAGTTGTTCCCCATATAAAAATGCGTATTTTATGTCTAATGACTTTTTTCGCAAATTTGCAGAATTAAGGAGGTATGGCCGTCTCAACAATTATGTATGTAATAAGTAAATGAATGATCCCAGCGCTATCATGAAGGTCTCAATCGAAACCTTTCCGTTCAGAATGGAGCGGACTACATTTTGGATGGCATTCGTGTAGTACATACAATGCTATTAACCATTGCAGTTGTTTATACGATTCCACTGGGTAAAATATTGAAGGTAGCGGGAAACTTATCTCAAGAAAACTATTCCTCATATAAAAATACAGCTTTTACGTGAAATGACTTTTGTCCATAATTTGCATAATTTAGGAGGTATGGTCGTCCTAGCAATTTGAAATACGGGAATAATGCATATCACCAGGCTTATTCCTTATACAAAACTGCACATTCAGTATCATTTTTTACAATATAGGTTAAATCATATCGCGAGGTGAACTAGAATATACTTGGCGAATCAATATGTCGACAATTGCGGGAAGGATGTCAAAGAGCGGGATAACTAGGTACGTACAGAGGTAGAGAGGGTAACTAGGCGAACGAATTCCAGTTGAATTTTTTATACGGCTTAAAAATCATACTAAATCGATCGCGTGCAGTAATTATTAGTCACCAGTTCAATTATTGATATCACTGTAGCGTTTGCTCATCACCATGGTTGCATGCTTATGCTGTGCTGAAATACCACATCGGGAAGTTTTGTTTGTGCCCCGTACGGGGCACACACATTTGCACACCACTAGTTTACTTTATGATTGAAGCCCTGTTCTACCGCCTGTCTTATTGAACTAATTTGTTCTGTCTCGTCTATTATGTTATCTGTTAGTCCCTGTATGTTGGAAGTCCCTATTCTCCTCTTTTTCGCGGGGGGCTCTGAATTGGGGGTGGATTGCTCTATGGGTACATTAGGATTAATATAGTAACTTTTATTTTTTGTCACCTCTGCTCTCCTCAGCTTGCACCGCTCGGCTTCTGCCAGGTTTTTGGAGACGATGGTCAGCTGCTCCATCAGCGCATGCAGTCCTTTGGCTGACTCCCAATTCAGGTTGGCTGTTTTGTCCAGAGACCTGAGGACACATTTCAGGTTGTGAGTCACTATTGATTGTTCGCTGTTCGTTTTATTTTGCGTTTCGACCGCTTTAGCCAGTTCCTGGATTACATTTTCCTGGGAGACGAGGATCTCCCCCAGGTTCTTCATCATCGTCCTGAGAAGGATCTTCTGCACCTAGTTGGACTCTCCTTTGGGTGGCTCAGGTGTGCTCCTCTGGACCTCTGGATCTTCTTCCTTTCTAGACTCTGTCTCTACGTCTGATGCTCTAATTGATCCCGTCTGGCTCTGGACCTCCGAGCGCTTAGATTCAGTGTCATCTGAGTCCAGCTTTTGTATTTCCTGATTGTCCTCGAAGTCATACTCTGACACCGTGATGTCCTTTTGATCTGCCATCTGTACAGGGTTTTGAAATGAAAACATTAATTTGCAGATATATATACATATATATATATACATATATTCTCCTAGAAATCAAGTTTCTCTAATGCTTATCTCTGATACGGGCATGACTCTGATCTAACCCTAACTCTAACTTCTAACCTACTCGTACACCAGGTAACTGTCCGTTTTCCAGTTTTAATTTGCAATGCATCATTTCGTGCTTCAGAACCAGTCTGCCTGCACAGCGTCCAGACTGACTCGAAACTGAGAATAGATTCCCTCCGAAGCACAAGCATACACGCGCACACCTATACCGACGGTATATTACACGAACGCACTGCAATTTGCTCGGAGACGGTTGGCCACGCACACGTGTAAGGCACTGTCGAAGTTCTCCTCTCCTCGTTTACAGGTGGTGGTTTTAAACGTACCACATATATATTCTCCACCTCTTGTCCTGCACTATGTTTGTTTAATGTTTGGGTATTTTCTCATAGTCTTCTATTTATTCTGTTTTATTTTAAAGTTCTGTCCCCATTTTTGGTGTTTTTGGCAGATGGGAAAATTTCATGGGTTTTAGGAATTATCACTGTATTTTCTTCCTCCTAGTTTATTGAACCCATGTTTTAACCTCTCCTCTGAAAATCTTATCTATCCCACCCAAATTTCCTTTTAGTGGTATTCAACAATCATAAAAAAATCCTCGTATTATGCTTTATCTCATCCAAAATTCTAAAAAAAATTTTAATCTGATTCTGATTAGATTGTCTTGAAAAACCTTGTTAATCTATTCTTCATTTACTCAAAATACTTCTCTCATCTACTTCTATTTCAAATCTCAAAAAAAAAAATTTATTCTCTTCATATCGAGATACGCGGTAGCGTATCGGCCAAGTAACCTTTTTTTTCGCCCTATTTATCAATTCCCTCTTTGCATCTCATCTCAGAAACAGATCAACCGGCCGAGAGCTGCTGCGTATTTATACACTTCCCAACTACCCACACCACTACGCCTTGATAAAAACATTCCATTCAAAATGAATCGGCACTAATTACGCGGAAAATAACGTCAGTTTTATCATATAAATCACGTATGTCCGTTCCACTCGTATCCCTACTTTATTTTTTGGATTTTTATTAACGTAGATACATACCACTCAATTTTTCTTATGTACATAAGACATTCACTGTACTTATGTACATAAGTACATTTTTCGCGATTCACAAGTTCTTCACACAGAATCAAGTTTGCCAGTTGCCTGTAACCTAAAGTTGGTATTCACGTCAGGTTGTACGCCGCAAAGAGAATTGACTGAATAAAGTAGAGGCTCAGTTCTCGGCGTTTGGCTGACCCCCAAAGCGCTAGATGACTCGGCCGCGGTATGGCGCCGCAGTTCATTTCCACAGCTAAGTGAACGATAGCGGGGGATTGGAAGATAATTATGACAATGATGTTGGTATCGCTTCCTTTTTCGATGGTGAACAATGGCACGTTATTTATATAATTTTCGTATGCGTAGTTTTCGCAAAAACAAATTATAAAAAGGACCTATAATTGGTGCAAAAAATATGAAAAAAATTAGTTGGGTAGAGAATTCAATGTGAAAAAATTATTAACGCTAAAATAATTTGTTAACTATGGTCAAGTGCAATTGTTAATGATGGGTCCTACAGTGCGCGAGTCTATGCTGAACGAGGAGTGGGGGTAAGGACACGTGGGCCAACTGACAGAGGCCGAAATCGGAAAAGGCGCTCTAGTGACTGAGGCTAGCTGTCAAAATGAACTCCAAATTTTGAGTTTGATGCGGTAAACAATAAACGGAATGTGGGTGTGACCCTCTACGGGTCGAACCAATAACTTCCCGATCGGTCCGCCGTATATGTTATATTCACAATTTCCGTCGATGTCTCAAATTATGGTCTTTATAAAGTATTCGAAATTTCTAAATATTAAAAAAAATTATAATTCTTAATATGAAGTAGTTAAATAAACAATACCATTTGTTACTCAAAATTAACTAAGGGTCCTGGAAAAAAGGCATTGAACATCAAGTGTGTATTTTTACGTGTGGAACGACGTTCATTAAACACGTTGTTCCGTATCTCCAACCGTACTTGCGATAAAGCGATCTAAACAACTGAATTTGTTAATAGCACCTAACTATCGGTGCTAGGAAAAAAAGTTATACGACATCAAATATGTATTTTTGTGTGTAGAACAATTTTCATTACTCAATTTGTTTCCTATCTTCGACCGTTCTCACGCCGCTGCGATATAAAGAATCTTTTTTGTTATTACAAACTACGGGTGTTAGCAAAAAAAGTCATTCAGCGTCAAATGTGTATTTCGTGGCGGGGAACAAGTTTCGTTAAATACTTTTTTTCGTATCTCGAACCGTTCTTGCGATAGAGCGATACAAACAATTCAATTTGTTCACAACAAGTGAACGAATTATTCGTTGAAAAAATCACTCGTTTCAGACCTGGACACCACTGAAACGCGTCAATAAAAAAAAAATCAAATCCCTCCGGTGGTTCCGCCGGAAACGTTAAACAAAGTTTTTGTTTACACAAACACACACACATACAGAGACCTCTCTGAAATCACTCCAGGATGATGGAAACATCGAGAAATGTGAAAATATCATGGATCTGGCACTTTTCATTTTCAGGGTCATTACAATAACTTCATTTTTGCGTATGTATTCAATGGAATATACGCGCGGAAAGAGGGAGAGGAAGTCATGATTAAGTAATTAACCATTTGAATTGTTATCTGAAGTGATGGTGGCCTTTCTGAATGTGGCAAAACTTGTAAAAAATGGGTGGATCTTCCAAAGACCACTCTCGAATTTTGTCACCACTTGGAAATGCAGAAACGTTCATTAATAAATCGTGATTAATTAATTAACAATTTTTCTTGTCATATGAGGCGATGATGACCTTTCTGAATGTGACAAAAGTCGGAAAAATGGGTCGACCTTCCAAAGACCACTGTAATAATTAATAATCGCACTTGACCATAGTTAACAAATTTTTTTGGCAATAATAATATTTTACTACTGTTTACCATTGAATTGTCTACACAACTGATTTTTACCGATTTTCCGCAACAATTCCCCCCGACAATCATAGGTTATTTTTTCATAATTTGTTTTTGCAAATACTACGCATAGCAAGGTTTCATAAATAACGTACCATTTATCACCATTGAAAAAGGAAGCAATTGCAATATAATTCTTTTAATTATTTTCCACACTCCCGCTAACTATGCTGAAGCATATAGCATGCATTCGTATTGGAAAATATATTCCAATATGGGAGAATCGCCTATTTGAGTTTTTTTTTAAAGTAGTGAAATCTAGAAAAAAAACAAAATGAATTTTGTTTAAAAAAGCGCGAAGTAACCATGTGATTGTGCTGCTGATTATCTCTGTGGTATCTGAAAAAAATAATGAAATATAAAAGAAGCGCCAAGTGAAATATACTTATAAGCAGAAAAATTAGCACAGGCAAGACCAAGATACTTGGCGCGGTTGGCAGAACGGACCAACATGAAGGCGACGACTCGCTCCCTGAGTAGGTACTAATACTCAGTCAGATTCTTACTGTAATTTGTATAGCTAGACTCCCTGTTTGCTCGCTATTATTAAGTGATACTCAGCAGTGATCATTGATAAGCCAAAAACGGCCGCGCCAAGTATCTTGGTCTTGCCTGTGCTAATTTTTCTGCTCATCAGTATATTTCCCTTGGCGCTTCTTTTATATTTCATTAGTTTTTTCAGATACCAGAGAGATAATCACCAACACAATAAAATGGTTACTTGGCGTTTTTGAAGTGAAACTTCTTATGGGAGGGTTTTGAAATCTCGATCGGCAACCTTTTTGGTGACGCTCGCTCTAACGTAGTAAGTAAGAGTGAGAGGCCTCCGGGAATCGAGCAAGAGTGAGACGGACTACCTTACGTCTCGTCTATCGGGCGAGACTGAGAGGCCTTCGCGTATCGTGCGAGAATGAGACGGAAGACTTTCTGTCTTTCATGTCATTCTCTGCGTTCAGGCGGCGTCGCGATCGCGGAAAACAGCTGTTGGTTTCTAACACAGTGATCATAAGCAACGTATTTTGTTTTTGTGCGTGTCTTCATTACTTAAATCGAGAGTTTTGTGAAAATATGCCGAAGTCCGGTGCAGAAAGGACAAAAACATGGCGGGAGAAAAAACGGGCGAGTGAAGGAATTGATCAGAATAGAAAACGGACAAAAGGTAGAACTGAAATTGAACGAGATAGCAGGGAACGGAGGCAAACACGTGCTAACCTCTTACGTGACAGTGTGGACGATAGTGTAAATAATCATGAGAATGAGAATTAGCAACGACTTCGACTCATCCTCCTCCTGATTGTGATGTACATAGTGGTGATCGATTACAATATTCAGACTTTAATGAGTTTAAAACTGGACATAAGAACTTTCACCGTGATTTTATAAATAATCCATTCGGTTTTACGTGTTGTGTATGTGATAGATTATGGTTTAAAAATGACTTGAAGACTCTATCCGTTGAAAATGAAATTCGTATTCAACAAAAATTTCCAGAATTAAGAAGTAATAATGAGCTGGCATGCACCAGCTGTCGCCAGGCTTTGAGGAGAGACAAAATTCCAACATCGTCGAAATTGAATGGCTTTGTATATCCCCCGATCCCTGCACATCTTCCGAAGTTAGATTTAGTGTCCGAGAGACTCATTTCTCCTAGAATTCCATTTATACAAATTCCCAGATTGCGTCATGTGCATGGACAATTTGGAATTTTGGGGCAGGTGATCAATGTTCCAGTGGATGTCAATACAATGGTCAATCACTTGCCCAGGAACATTGACGACGATCACTGTGTTTACGTTCATATCAAGAGAAAAAAAATTCGTCGATCAAGCTACTTGACAGGTTTAATAAACAAGAGAAATATTAAAATATGGCTAAGATGCTTAGTACCGAGTCCATTGTATCAACTGTACGACATCAAAGTTGATGAATCTTTCTTTAATGAGGATTGTGTCGTTCATCAGATACCTATAGATGAACTGAGTGAAGACATCCCCATGGAGGAGAGCCTGTTCGCTCAGCAACACACATTACTCTGGAATGACGATAAATATTTGAGGATTGCTCCTGGAGAAATGAATGTCCCTCACAGTCTATTATTTGATGAGCATGCAGAAGAGTTATCTTTCCCTACTATCTATCTCGGACAATTCCGGCGCTTTAGTGAAGATCTCAATGTGACTCCATTCATGATGGCTACCAGTGAGCTAAGGAGATCTGATCGACGTGGGGTTACACCTCATCATTTACTCTATATGGTAATGAAAATTATGAGGTTTAGAGCCCGTGACAGTCTATCCATTGCTTTTAAACACGTAGGTAAAGACATAAAAATTACACGTGAACAAATTCAATCAGAGGAGTATATAAATCATTGTATAGAAAGCAACTTGGCTTTTCTACGTTGTATCCCTAACTCGACTTGGTATTGGGCTGAAAGAAAGAGAGCCTTATTCGCAATGATCAGACAACTCGGAAAACCCACGTTATTCCTAACTATGAGTGCTAATGAAGTTGGTTGGCCCTCATTATTACAATTATTATATAAATTGAAGAATAATGGAGCAGAAATTACAGAACAAGATGTTCAGGAACTCCATTATATTGAAAAGAGCACACTCATCAATGAAGATGCTGTAACATGTGCCATCTATTTTAATAAGCTCATCAATGTTATAATGAACATACTTCAGTCCAAAAAGTCTTCTCCCTTCGGGAAATATCGTGTTGTCCATTATTTTAAAAGAATTGAATTCCAGCATCGTGGGAGCCATGCACACATTCTGCTATGGCTTGAGAATGCTCCAGCGGATCCACTAGGTGCTGACCGACTAAAAGCTATTGAACTAGTTGATACATTGATATCAGTGGCCACTTCAGAATCGTCGGGGAACATCAAACTACAGACACATAAGCACACGTTCACATGTTACAAAAAAATAGCTGCGAACGCTCATCAACAATGCAGATTTGAAGCTCCATTCATGCCATGCACATACACAACTATACTGACACCAATGCAGAAAGAAGAACCAGGATTCCACACGTATAAACAACATTACAACACGATAAGAACAAACTTAGAGAACAATAACTATGCTGATATTGATAGTTTCTATCAGGGAAATGAAATACTATCAGATGATTACTACATGAATGTGCTTCGAGCTGGCATCAATCGTCCCAGAGTATTTCTTAAACGTCAACCCATGGAAAAGTGGCATAATCCATTCAACCCATTCATTTTCAATATTTTGAAATCAAACATGGATGTGCAATTTATCACCGAAGAATACTCATGTGCTGCATACGTAGTGGAATACGTCAATAAAACGAACCGTGGAATTAGCAATCTCCAACGTAACATCACTGAAATAATGGATGAACATCCAGAGTTCGATATTGTCGAAATTACTAGGAAAATGAGCGTTGACATGCTAAATACCTTCGAAATTACCCGTCAGGAAGCTGCATGGTACCTTCTGCGTGAACCGATGTCAAAGTCTTCTTCAGTTGTTACCTATATTTCAACAATATGGCCGATCGAAAGACAAAGAATTCGAAAAACTCAGAAAGAACTCAATGAAATGGATGCTAATTATGATGCAACAAACATATGGAAAGAAAATTGGTTTGACAAGTACGAAAAGAGACCTGAAGAGCTAGAAGATGTCAATTTGGCCCAGTTGGTTGCTCATTACACACTGAATAATCAGGGGAATTGGACACGAAGGAAAGAACCTCGGATTATTCGGTACAGAAACTACGACATGGCTGATGATTTCAATGAATACAAACGGGAAATGGTGACTTTGTATATTCCATTCCGAGACGAAGAAAATGAAGTTCTTGCAGAAACTAAATTCATACAGATTTACGATGACAACGAAATATTGATTTTGGAGCGACATAAAGAATTCTCATCGAATTTAAATATCCAGAAAACCATCGAGATATGCCGAGAGTTGTGTCGTGAAGATGAATTAAATCAAGATGATGATGCTGAAGGAGACAACGTAGGTCGCCTTTTTCCTGAAGCAAATCCTTTTCAAGAATTGTATAACGCTGACCACATAATGAACGACGATCTGCGGTTAGCAACACTTAACAAACTGGGTGCTATCGCAAAGAAGAGGGATAATTTAATGTCTAATGAACAATTTTATGAACTAATGAGAATGGCCAATCAGAGGCAGAAAGCACTCCTGATGCATGTGATTGCTAATCTCCTCTCATCAAACCGATCACCACTCCAAGTTTTCTTCACTGGGCCAGCAGGATGTGGGAAGACATTCCTCATTAGACTCCTCATGGAAATTTACAACCGCTTCACAGGTGATGATGATTTTTGCAATGCTTACATCGCATGTGCATCAACAGGAAAGGCTGCAATAGCAATTGATGATACGACAATCCACACTGCATTGAAAATATTCCTTTCCAAACTATTACCATTATCAATTGAAGTGGCTCAACAGTACAGAATGCTCTTCAAATACGTCCAAGTTATACTCATCGATGAGGTCAGTATGGTAGGAGCGGAATTGCTGTCTCAAATTGACGCACGGTTAAAACAAATAACAGGAAATTTCCAAGATAATTTTGGAGGAATGGATATCATTTTCATAGGTGATTTGCGTCAGTTACCTCCAGTGCGTGCTACACCCATCTATCAAGCAACAAAACGACGCATAGCAGCACCAACACTTTGGCGTGACTTGAAGTTCTATGAATTGGATAAAGTCATGAGACAAGCGAATGCTGATTTCTCCTCTTTATTAACTAAAATTGGAAATGGGGAAGAATTGGATCAAGAACAGATACACCTAATCGAATCTCGTTTTTATACAAGAGAGGAAGCAGATCGTCTTTGTCCACATGGAATTCGGCTATATTTGACAAATAATGCTGTAAGCGAATACAATTTGACAATTCTTAATTCTGCAGAGAATAAAACAGTCTCAATAGCTACTGATGTATTCACCGGCTGCCATAATGCTGAGCAACAATCATTTGTACAACAAAAATTGCATAAAAAAACGGTAATAGGCACTGGAGGTCTGCCCTACGAGATAATACTGGTGTTAGATAAATGGTATATAATAACAATCAATCTGGATGTCTCGGATGGTTTAGCAAACGGCGCAGTTGGTAAACTAGTTCATATCGAAACTGATGAGGCAGGGGCAGTAACTCGTGTGTGGCTGGAATTTCCAGATTCACCAAAGACGGGGCAGAAGATCCGGAGAAAAGCTGCTGCGTTCATCCAAGCAAACAACATCAGCCACACGGCAGTTCCCATTGCACGAAGAACTTCTACGATATATATGAACAATAATAAAACGATTTTCGTCAAAAGGAATCATCTGCCATTGGTATCAGCGTGTGCTATTAGTATCCACAAGTCTCAAGGTGGTACGTTTAATCAAATCGTCTATGAATACGAAAAGACACATTCACAACAACTCCTTTACGTAGCCTTGTCCTGTGTCACAAGTATACAGGGATTGTACATCGTTGCGAAGGATGGAAAGAACAAATTTTATCATGGACGGAAAAAAGCTCAATCAATGGACAAGCTACAATCAGAATTTAGAAGATTATCAACAAATCCATTGATAACTTTGACTGACATTCTCCGAGAGTTCATCACCAGATCAGGCTTATCAATAACAACCCTCAATTGCCAAAGCTTAGGAGCTCATAGCGGAGATTTCAATGATCCCGTGATTCTACGGTCTAATATATTGATACTTTCAGAGACGTGGAAGGAAAACGATCAAGAAATTGATGTTCCCAATTTTAATTGTGTCGTACAGTGCAAAAGACATAATGTGAGAGCAGGGGGTGTCGCATTACTTTGCAATACTGCTCGTGGAACGAACATCATGACACCCAATATGGACCTGAACTTGAAACAACTAGACTCGCTTTCAATTGGGTTGTCATCTGTTGGAGAAGTGTGTGCAGCTGAATGTCGCACAGAAAGCGGACAGCGGATTATGCTTATAGTACGCTATATTTCACCAAATCAGAAGATGGCAAAAATAATAGAGTTTATTCACCTTCACTTGCTGCCGTATACTCCAGTGGGGGCTGCAGAAGTTGGAGTAGAGCTGGACAAAATACCTATGATTCTAGGTGGAGATTTTAATGTTAATTTTGCTTCAGAGGATTGCAAGCCATTAATTCAGTTCTTGCAACAAAAATTGTCATTGGAAATGAACAATTCACCAATTGAATCGACTACACGCCATGGTACCACGATCGATGCAGTTTTCTCACGTTACATCGAAAATTTGGAGTCAAGAGTCTTCATTACCTATTTTAGTTACCACAAACCTATCATGTCGTTCATGAAGAGTCTACCAGAGAATGAAGGTGAAGCTGATTGAGATTTAATTCATCATATTCATACTAATATTATTGTATCTTGAAAAAAGTATAATTATTATGATGAATAAATTAATATTTACTATCAAGAAGTGTTTGACACGTGATTAAAATGATTCCTCTCCCTCTAAACATAGAAAATTAAATAATCCTTGCCGATCCAATCATTCAGTTTCACTTCTATCGCGTGTCGTCATGACACACCATTTTTTTTTTAAACAAAACTCATTTTGTTCTTTTTTCTAGATTAATTTTGCCGCTCACGTTCCAATATTCCGGCTCCCTCCTTTTGCGCGGCAAACAGGTCGGTGCCTGCTCGCGTGGTGTGCGAGAAAGAAGTCGGTGACGTCACAGCGCCCCGTTGCCGCGCAGCAATAGGTCGGTTCCTGCTCGCGTGGTGTGCGAGAGAGAAAGCGGTACCCATTGTCTGCGCGGCCCCCCTACACCCCACTTTTCGATTGTGATTTCGCATATTTTCTGTTTTCACTCTTATAATTACGTATATTCCCCTCTTATCACTCATTTAAGTAAGTCTGCTCACTTGTATTACTCTTTTCAGTAAGCATTCTCCCCTTGTATCACCTTTTTCAGTAAGCATTCTGCCCTTGTATCTTTTTTTTTTGCATCCGAACGGAAGCATTGCAATCGGTCAATTTTCACTTTCGCTAATTATGCTTGTAAACGATATATAATGTAAAAATACGAAGTTTGAGCATAGTGTCTGTATGTATTAATTTTTTTCGAAAATCTTCACTTAGAAAATTGAACATAAAAAGGACTAAATTTGGAGGATAAAATCTGAAAAAATTGGGAGTTATTGGTATTGAGTACATCTAGCTGTGGGCGCAATTTTAGCGAAATCTGTCCATAAGTTTCTTAGAAATCGATTTTTTTTGTTTTCTCTTCGATCGCTCATATCCCAGAAACTAATAGATATTTGTTAATTTCTTTTTTATGAAAATGTACGTCTCAATGAGATCCAGGGAATGGTTGAAGAACACCTAGTAGGTTGCTCACAAGAAATTGGAGATATTTCAATTTTTCTGGTTTTTACAGTTTTCTTTGCTTTTCGATTTTGTATGCACGCTAACATCCGCATAAATTGAGACAAAAACTTGAAATTCAGAACAAAGGGTCCTTCTGTTGTGGTGAAGAACCCTACTGAATGGCGATTTGATCGTATCATCAGTTTTCCAGATGTCAATTTTTTCGTTTTCACGGTTTTATTTTATTTCTCGATAATTATTCAACCGTTTTTGTTGTTTTTTTTATCAAAAGGTGTGCCTTGACGAGATCTATGACATAATTGAAAAACATTGAGTCTATTAGTTTGGGTAATATGAGATATGCCTATTTTTGTTTCCGAATGGAAGCATGGCAATCGGTCATTTTTCACTTTCGCAAATTATGCTTGTAACGATATATAATGGTTTGAAACGTAAATGTACGAAGTTTGAGCATAGTGTCTGTATGTATCAATTTTGTTCGAAAATCCTCACTTAGAAAATTGAACATAAAAAGGTATAAATTTCGAGGATCAAATCTGTAAAAATTAACACTTATTGGTATGGAGTACGTCTAGCTGTGGGCACAATTTCAGTGAAATCTGCCTGTAAGTTTCTTAGAAATCGGTTTTTTTCTGTTTTTTTTTTCGATTGTGTATATCTCTGAAACTAATGAATATTTTTTAATTTCTTTTTTATCAAAATGTGCGTCGCAACAAGATCCAGGGAATGGTCGAAGAACATCTAGTAGGTTGCTCCCAAGAAATCGGGCATATTGCAATTTTAATGTTTTTTTACAGTTATCTTTGCTTTTTGCACTCTAGCGTTTGCAAAAATTGAGATAAAAACTTCAAATTTGAAACAAAGGTTCTTCTTGTAATGGCGAAGAACCGTATAGAATGGCGATTCAATCGCCTCATTAATTTTCTAGATTTCAATTTTTTCATATTTACGGTTCTTTTATTACTTCATTCTCGATAAGTATTCATCCCAGGTTATTTACAAAATATAAGCCTTAACGAGATCTATGAACTGGTTGAACAACAGTGAGTCAATTACTTTGGGTAATATGAGATATTCCTGTTTTTGTTTCCACTCGTCTGGAAGAAGGTCTTTCAATACTGGAACATTTTGATTTTGTGTGTAATCGGACCATTCGGAAGCTTAACACCAATGAAATTGGGGGACATATAAAAAACGGTGCCATATTTGACACAGTCGAATGGGGGACCCGAGGACCGCCGGCTTGTTTTCATTTGTACCGAATATTTGTTAGGAAAATCCCACTTACCTCTGTCTTCTTTTCACTTTTATGTTTTCACTGGATCTCTGTGTTAGTCTAATTCTTTCTGCTAATTAGATTTTTGCACTTTATTTCACTTAAACGCCCAATAAATCTCCAAAGCCCATAACCTGTTGGATTAGATGGGTTTGGTGAATTAATTGAACACTTTCGTATAAAGTTTAACTCTGATTTAATGTAATAATATTAATAGTGGGAATGATACAAAAGATATTTGGCACGGTGATGTTACTCTAATGAGAGGGTATATTCAACTGAACTTAATGGGGGCTGTGCCGTGGTAACTTCACCTAGCGGCGCGCCACTCCGGTGGCAGCACCTGACGGGCTGACAGCGTAGGGAATCTCCGTTCCAACAAAAATACATCTTTTACGTGGAATAACTTTTTCCCATAATTTGCATAATTAAGGAGGTATGGTCGTCCGCGCAATTCGAAATACGGGAACAATGCATATCACCAGGGTCATTCCTTGTACAAAAATGCAGATTCAGTATGACTTTGTTCAATATAGGTTAAAACATATCGCGAGTTGAACTAGATTATACTTGGTGAATGGATATGTCGGCAATTGCGGGAAGGATGATGTCAAAGAGCGGGATAATTAGGAACGTACAGAGGTAGAGAGGGTAACTAGGCGGACGAATTCCAGTTGAATATTTCTATGCGGCTTAAAAATCAAACTAAATCGATTGCGTGCAGTAATTATTAAACACAAGTTCAATTATTGATATCACTGTTGAGTTTGCTAATCACCATGGTTGCATCACCGCGGCATGCTTATGCCGTGCTGAAATACCAAATCGGGAAGTTTTGTTTGTGCCTCGTATGGGGCACACACATTTGCACACCACTAGTTATATTTCGTAGACAGTGGTTAACATGCGTCCGCGCGGCACAGACTCAAAAAAAATACTGGCCATTCTGATGTCGATTGTGTAGATTCGGTGAATTCCATATCTAAAGGTTGGTCAGACGGTATAAAAGTAACGGAGTGAAGAATAAGAGTATAAGTACTTTACCCTAGTGTACGTATTATAACGAAAATAGGATCCAAGACTTACGTACTTGACGCGGTTGATTTCAAGTTATGAGAAACCGTCCTGTAACACCCACAATCTAAAAATTCCACTTAGCAGTATGGAATCTCTTTGGTTCATCATGTAAGCTGCGTTAAGTACGTAAGTCCTGGTTCTTTTTTTAAAAAAACGCCGTTTTTGGATTCTTGTATCATTAGATTTCACCAGAAGAAATGCGCACCCGCATTATCATTCATATATCATGAGAAGTAGCATTCCAAAAAAGTGTAATTCGTACCATAAGGTAAAAAAAAGTTTCATTGAATTTATGCAATTCTAATTACTTATTAAGATCGTTACAAATAAACGGGATGTGGCTTTCACCCTCTACGCATCCAAGCAATAACTTCTCGATCGTACCCCCGTATATGTTATATACAAAATTTCGGGTTGTGTCTGAAATTATGAGCGTTTTGAACTTCTCAAGATTACGAAATATGTCCAATTTGATAGGTCTTGAAATGTAAAACGATTTTTTAAAAATATAGTCTTTCTTGCGATAGAGTTAGAGAAACAGTTCAATTTGTGTAAAACTATGAGTGTTAGCATAAAAAGTCATAACAAATCAAATGTGTACTTTTACGTGTGGGACAACTTTCATTCAATACCACAGTTCGTATTTCTCATTATTATCGTGATAGAGCGACATGAACCATTCAATTTGTTATTCACAATTAACTACGGGTGTTAGCAAAAAAAGTCATTAAATATCCAACGTGTACTCTTACGTGTGGAAGTACTTTCATGGGACTCTTCGTTTCATATTTCTAATCATTCTCAAGATCGAGCTAATAAGATATAAACACTCCATTTTGTCAATCGCAATTAACTACGAATGGTAAAAAAATAATCATAAAACATCCGATGTGTATTTTTATGTGTGGAACGACTTTCACTGGACACTTTATCTTGTATCTCGGACCGTTGTCACAATAAGGCGCTCTACACAATCCATTTTGTTAATAATAATGAACTATGAGTATTGGTAAAAAAAGCCGTAAAACATCGAATGGGTATTTCGTGGCGGGGAACAACTTTCATTAAACACTTTTTTTCGTATCTCAAACCGTTCTTGCGATAGTGCGATATAAACAATTAAATTTGTTAATAACAAGTGAACGAATCATTCGTTGAAAAAATCACTCGTTTCAGACCTGGACACCACTGAAACGCGTCAATCAAAAAAAAAATCAAATCCCTCCGGTGGTTCCGCCGGAAACGTTAAACAAAGTTTTTGTTTACACACACACACACACACACACGCAGACACCTCTCTGAAATCACTTCAGGATGATGGAAACGTCGAGAAATGTGAAAATTTCATGGATTTGGCACTTTTCATTTTCAGGGTCATTATAATAACTTCATTTTTGCATATGTATTCAATGGAATATACGCGCGGAAGAAGGGAGAGGTAATCATGATTAGTTAATTAACCACTTGACTTGTTATCTGAGGTGATGGTGACCTTTTTGACTGTGACAAAAGTCGGAAAAATGGGTCGACCTTCAAAAGACCACTCTAATAATTAATAAATGTACTTGACCATAGTTAACAAATTTTTTTAGCAATAATACTATTTTCCTACTGTTTACCATTGAATTCTCTACACAACTGATTTTTACCGATTTTCCGCAACAATTCCCCCGGACAATCATAGGTTATTTTTTCATAATTTATTTTTGCAAATACTACGCATACCAAAGTTTCATAAATAACGTACCATTGTTCACCATTGAAAAAGGAAGCAATACCAATATGATTCTTTTAATTATCTTCCACACCCCCGCTAACTATGGTGAAGCATATAGCATGCATCCGTATTGGAAAATATATTCCAATACGGGAGAATCGCCTATTTGAGTTTTTTTTTAAAGTAGTGAAATCTAGAAAAAAATCAAATTAATTTTGTTTAAAGAAACGCCAATTAACCATTTTCTTGTGTTGTTGATCGAATGGGCATTTTTATGTGCGGAACGACTTTCATTAAATAATTTATTTCGTATCTCTAACCGGTCTCACGGTGCAGCGATATTTATGGTAATAACTAAAAAACTGCTGTGTCGATTATGTTCAAAATCTAATCAGATCGAAGTTACGCGAAACCCTATCGAATGATTATCAAAAAACCCAAATCGGATGGTTTATTCACGAGAAATTGTTCTACATATTTCTCACATACGCACACATCGACACCTACACACAAACAGCTTGTTCAAAATGGTCGGAAACGTTTCTAAAGGTCATGAAACGTGGAGATCGGGTGAAATTTCAGATTTCGATTTTTGTGACCCATTACAATAACTTCTGTCAAGATCGGGAAGTTAATAAATTGAAAATCTTTGGATAGTCGACAAATCTAAATTAATTCATATATAAAAAATACTAGAAAGCTATACTTCCTCGTTTAATTATTTAAGTCATATTCATACTACCGTAAGAGAGAAAAACAGAGAAACTAATATGAAAGAAAAAAAGACGAGAATACCACAAGTATCCCTGACGATGTACTGTAACGATCAGGTGGGGCTGCTCGTTAGGAAGTAGGAGTAAGATAGGACGAGATGAAAATCCGGGAACCAGGAGTCGCATAAGGGAGAAGGAGAAAGATTCGCGTCCACCTTCGGGTGGCTATAGTTGAATGTTAGCATTAAACTTTTAAGGGAATAATCGAGAGGACAGGGAATTTTGGGGGTTACCTGGTCTATTTTTGAGGGACCCGTAGGGCATCGCGCAGAAGGGCCGAGATATGAGTCATCCGATGACTCTATGGGAAAAACCCCTATTGTTAATCTCGCGGGCATGAGATAGGTCCGAATGAAATGTCGGCGCTCAAAGTTTAGTAGGGTTGGAAGAAGTTTGTATGTTTAGGTGGAAGGTCGTTGTGAACAAAGCAACCATTGTTCAGACGAATTGAAAGGTCGCTATCGGGTCTGCGAAATTTGCGCGTTTTTGAGAATTTAGAGTCTCCGAACTTCGAAAAATCCCCGAGAAATCACCCGCGAGAAGCGCCAAAAATCCCGGTAATCAAAATAATCCCTACCTATTCGGTTAAAAAAAAACGAAAATGTAGAGTTATTATGAAGTAAGAATTTAGGTCATGCAAAATGTTAGATTTAAAATTTTGGTTAGTTCGCGCGCTCAAAGTCCCGAAATTGTCCGCGCCCTTTCGGAAAGGTTCGGCAAAAGGAGGGGCGGGTCGCGATTTTTCACACCTTGGTCTGATTGAATACGCGCGGGTAAGGTCAGTCGATCTGAGATCGAACGAAGACACACAAGTGTCAACAAACACCACGAGTAAAAGTAAGTGTATATTTTTGAGAAGTGCCGACCGGAAAATGGCGAGAAAAAGAGGAAAAACCCCTAAGACAGCCGCATTTGTGAGTTTCTTATCATAATTTGAGTCATTCGTCCAATCAATTCTCATTATTTCTTCCACTGAAAATTCATTGGCTCTTATTCGTGAGTTGTTTGTTACAATTTTTTGAATGCATTCTCATGGCTTCTTCCAATGAACTTTCATTGGCCTTCAACTTTGAGGTTTTCCCATGGATTTATGGATATTTCCAACGACTTTTCATTGGCTCCTGATTCCTGTAATTTATAGCTATTAGTAATTATTCCAATGAGAGTTCATTGACTCGAATTTTATGGGATTTTTCCACCTGTTTGTGGACCCATTCCAATGAATTATCATTGGCTCTGAGTGGATGAGTTATTGGGCTTTTATTCCAATGAACTTTCATTGGCCCTCATTTTGAGGTTTTCCCATGTACTTATGGGGTTTTCCAGTGAAAATTCATTGGTTTTTGATCAGTGTAGTTCATAGAGGTTAGTAGTTATTCCAATGAGTTCTCATTGCTTCTAAAATTTATAAGAATTCCCACCTGTTTGTGGGCCTATTCCCATGGACTTTCATTGGCTCCGACATAACTAGTGAATTTGTGAATAAACGAAGGAACTTCTTCAGTGAATTCTCGCGGGTTGTTCATGAGTGAATTTTTGGTTATAATTGGGGGATGTTCTCCAGTGAGTTGTCACTGGTTTTTACGGAGTGAAATTTTGGTTAGAATTTGGGGAATTTCTCCAGTGAATCCTCACTGGTTTTTCATGAGTGAATTTTTGAATATAAATTGGGGAATTCTTCCAGTCAATTCCCACTGGTTTGGATGGGATGAGTTTTTGGAAATAAATTAAGAACTTTTTCCAGTGAATTCTCACTGGTTTTCGCTGAGTGAATTTTTGGTTATAAATTTTTAGTAGTTGTTATAGAAGGGATTTTGGGATACATATGAAGGCGTTTTCCCCAGTGAATTCTCATGGGTTTTGAATGAGTGAGTACTTTGGTAGGCTCTAAGGAATTGTTCCAGTGAATTCCCACTGGCTTTTTATTTAGTGAATTCCTTTGGATAATTTGAGGAATTCTTCCAGTGAATTCTCACTGATTTTTAATCAGTGAATTTTTAGTGAATGTAAGGAAGTTCTCCAGTGATTTCTCACTGGTTTTTAATGAGTGAATTTTTAGTGAATGTAAGGAATTTCTCCAGTGAACTCTCACTGGTCTTTTTGTGAATGAAAATTTTGTATAGGAATTAAGGAATGCTTCCAGTGGATTTTCACTGGTTTTTCGCTGAGTGAATTTTTGCATATAAATTGGAGAGTTTTCCAGTGACTTCTCACTGGTTTTTCATTGAGCGAATTTTGGGATGCAAATTTGGGGAATGTTTCCAGTGAATTTTCACTGGGTGTTATGGGAGGAAGTTTGGAGATAACTTAAGGAAATTTTCCAGTGGCTTTTTCGTTGGCTCCAGATTCCTGAAAATCTGGCAAAATTTAGGGTAGGGAATTCGCCGTTTCCCATCCGACTCCGCTAAAAAAAAAAAAGTGTAAGTCGGGGAGATTTTATCCGAAACCCACCGTTTTGGTCGCGTTCCCTTCGTTAGGGTTTTCCGGAGGATTTATATCCCCGGTCCGATATTGTTTTTCCGCGGAACGGTATTCGCGTCAGAGCGGTCCGAAATTAAAAATGATTTTCAAGTTTCCCCCGGGAAATAAATTTTCGCGCACTGAGTTTTTCGTCTATCTCTCTTCCTCACTTAGGATTAGGGATCTCCGACTCCTTTGTTCGGAGTATTATTATGAGGTTCTTGGAATTAGTATTGTTATTTTGACCTTTTCGCCTGCAGAGATATGTAACTACGGCGGAATGAATAAATTTTGATTAATTAGTTTTCAAAAATAAAAATTTGGTTAGTGGATTATCTTCGTTGGAGGCTTACTTTCATTGCGAGTTTTTACTTTCCTTTTTTTTGTGTGGTTACCTTTAGTTGCCTAATGAGCCTAATGACCCCATTTCCACCCGAAATCCAGCCCTCTCTTCACAACCTAGCACACTGAGCAAACCGGGTACCGTTACCTTTCCCCGAAGATCAAGTTTTTCACATTCTCTGTTGTTTGGTATGAGCATTCGAAACAGTTTTGAATTTTGTTGTTCGTTTTGGGTTTGAGGTTTGATAATTCCGGTAAAAATTATCTGGCGCCCATCTTTCTTTTGTTGTGACGAAATTCCTTGATATAGGGGAAGTAGGGCGAAGGTGACGGGCTTTTCTACCCCACTAGAAAAAGTCACGTTACAGTACATACCTTGACACACTCCGTCTTTTCTTTGAAGATTCATAGATCAAATGAAAAACTCTAAGCCGAATATTATTATTTACCAAGTTATTAGTAATGCCATTACCTGTAACTATTGCACTTTTGTTTTCAACAATGAAACCAGTAGGTGGTAGACAAATCGGCCATATGTAGGTGTTGAACACAGTGGGTCTATGTATTCTAATAATTGAAATGTCATTGTCGTAATTCGATGGATTAAAATCTGGATGGCTCCTTATATAAGAGATTCTAAAGTCCAGAGCACGAGACTCCTCGTTGTTGGAGAAGTCGTACTCGCCGAGTCTCACAATAATATCTCGTGTCCTGATACTGAAAAAAAAGGAAACAGCATATAAAATCATATTCGTTGTGTATTCAGACAAAAATGATGGCGAGAAACATCTGTTGCATATTCCTGGTAGCAGAAGTTTTTGTTTTGGTTCCGAAGAGGAGGATTCGATTTCTAACTTCTACACCTTCCAAAAGTTATTGCAATCACCTCAAAGTCGAAATTTATTCTACGCAAGAATACAGTTCCAGGTATGGGGCATTCTCCGTGAAACCGGACAGTCATTTTTAGTGATCTCTCAGAATGACTCGCCAATTTTTCTGGGTATTCTGTGTCTCGAAAAAAGTGTACTGAATTTTTTTCACAACTTTTCGACTGCTAATTTTTTTCCAGTAATTAAATCCTCTTGTCTAAGGGAAATACCTAATTTCTCCGGTTATAAACGTCGGAAGATGATGAATAAAAAAAAAAGTGCATTTTTCCGATCTTCAAAAGGGGGAAATCATCAAAAATCTCTAACCGTTGGAAGATCCATTTTATGACAATTACAGAGGGATAGTAATTTATGTCATAAGGCTGAAATCCGACGTTTTTCCAGACTGTGGTTGAGTCCATCGAAGCAAGGAGAGCGGGAAGAGGGGGGGGGGGGTCCAGGGGACGAATACCCCCGGCGGGGGTTGGGGGGCGGAGCCCCCCATTCATCGAAACACATAAATCAAAAGATACATCAATCATAATAGTTTTAAATTTGTTACTTTGATATGAACAATAACACTTACTGATTTTCTAAATAGGAATATATATTTTGAAGTAATAAAAATATATACATTCCGTAAATATATAACATTATAAACACTATAATACCACTAGTTTGCAATTGTTTGAAAATATAAACTAATCAACACCGGAACATTTTCCCTTTTGGCTATTTTGATACTTGAATCGAAATCAAGTTTGCAACTTTTCTTATCATATCAGTTAAGAACTAATAACTAGAATATAATTCATCTCTTTTTTGAACAAAAACAAAAAGAACGCAATCTTACTATCTAAAAGGGTACATTTTTGGTTAAGCCCTTAGTTCCTAACTAAGAGTTTAACGTAGTTGTTAGAGGCAGTAATTAGTTTTTAAAGATCATTGATAGACTATGGGTCGAAATATAGGTGATCATCTTTTTTCAGTATTCATCTCTTTCTAAAGTTTGATCAAGGGACTGTAGAAGTGGCAGCGGGGTCCCCCATCGCACGCGCATTTCCCTTTGTTGTGTACCTTTTTATGGTTCCTGCAATAACTTTCAGGTAGCGAGTCCGTCGCCCGTGGAGCGCTAAAGCACTCTGCTCTGTAAGTGCGGGAGTTTTCAAATAAGCCGAAACACAGATTTGAATTCTAATATCAATATTGGATTTTAATCGAAGTTCAATTTCTCGTATTTAACAAACTTATAAATATACAGTGTTGTTATTAGTTATTAGCGTTCTTTCTCGCAGCCAAATTTAATCGAGGTTCACAATCAATCTTGCCTTTTCAACTCGAAGGAAAATTCTAACTTGCAAATCTTAAACAACTATTTTTCAACTCGTTGTTATCGATTCGATATTGGTGGAGGAACTGACTCATGATTTTTGCCACCCCGTTTATCGCTAACCTTTCGAAGCATCCATGAGGCGGCAACCATTTAAGAGGGTGGAGGAGATCCAGCAAATCATCAACTAGGAAAGAGGCCCAAAAACGGTGGAGGCGGTATCAAGTTCCGCCAAGGAAGAGAGGGAGTTTCCGATGATTTCCCGCTGCGTGGGGAATCGATTTCTGATGGGTATCAGACCCCGGTCAAAAAAAATACACATCACGTGATTGACCTGAGTTTTGAGGCTGTAGAAAGATAACAGCTGCAAGAAGACCCACCTACTTACATGGCTAGATCAATGCCTTCAATCGAAACAACACATTTTATGATAGCTTTACCCTGGTACATTTAGAATTGAGGAAAGAGGGATTAAAATTCAAAGGAGAACCTACGCACAACTTCACTAATGCGAATTTTATGAAAGGTAATCGTTTGGAACAAAACCTAAAAGCGGAAGCAAGGTAAGGTAAGTAAAAAATGGGGTTTGGCCCAAGCTCTGGTGACACGTGAGTCCCAGCGGCCCATAAATATCAGAAATGGAACAATAGAATATAAGGTACCTTTTCGGAGCGATTCTTTGAAGGGTCATGTTTAAATTGGAGGATAGTTATTTACTTTAGGGCCTGCACATCCGCTACAGCTGTGGGGGAATATATTGATGAACACCTCATAAATACTTCTCTTTATAAAAATATCTTTGACATAAAAACTTATATAACTTAATTATAATACCCAATTATTATGATCATTCTGTAATTGGATTATGTGATCCATAATTTTACATTCGAGTAACTGATTAAAAGTCCCATTCTTTTCTCTCATCTTGCATTCGAATTTGGCCTCTCTTATTCTAGTAAAACGGCTGATTATCTAGGGACCTTTATATAGAACTATATGAAACTAGCCGAGCACGTTACACCTTCAATGCCGTGACTATAGACACAATGCGATACAGTAGACATGATGCTATAAACCCAAGCAGTTACTGTAGTCGCGATGCTACAGACACAACGCGTACCTCAAACAGCCGGCAATGCATTGCGGCAGAGGAAAAACATTCAAAAAAAGCCGGCAATGCATTGCACCACTAATAAACGGGATGTGGGTATAACCCTCTACGCGTCGAACCAATAACTTCCCGATCGTTCCGCCGTATATGTTATATGTAAAATTTCCGTCCATTTCTCAAATGATGGACTGTAGAAAGTTTTCAAAATTAAAAAAAAAAATTATAATTCGTAATATGAAGTAGTTAGATGGGGGTTGGCACAAAACTCACGGAACATCAAATGCGTATTGTTAGGCGTGGAACGACTTGCATTACACCCTTTGTTTCGTATGTCGAACCGTTCTTGGAATAGAGCGATCTAAACAATTGAATTCTTTAATAACAAGTAACTATCGGTGTTAGCAAAAAAAGTTATACGAGATAAGATATGTATTTTTGTGTGTGGAACAACTTTCATTGATTAATTTGTTTTGTATCTTTAACCGTTCTTTTGATGTAGCGAAATAAACAACCCTTTTTGTTAGTAACAATTAACTATAGCGGTTAGAGAAAAAAATCAATAAACATCAAATGTGTGTTTTTATGTGTGGAATGACTTTCATTAGACACTTTTTTTCGTATCTCGAACCGCTCTTGCGATAGAGCGATATAAACAATTCAATTCTTTAATAACAATTAACTATCGGTGTTAGCAAAACAAGTTATACGACATACAATATGTATTTTTGTGTGTGGAGCAACTTTCATTGACTAATTTGTTTCGTATCTTTAACCGTTCTCATGATGCAGCGAAATAAACAACCCTTTTTGTTAACAACAATTAACTATAACTGTTAGAGAAAAAAGTCAACAAACATCAAATGTGTGCTTTTATGTGTGGAACGAGTTTCGTTGGACACTTTTTTTCGTATCTCGAACCGTTCTTGTGATAGAGCGATATAAACAATTGAATTCTTCAATGGCAATTAACTATTGGTGTTAGCAAAAAAAGGTATGAAACATGAAATCTGTATTTTCGTGTGGGGAACAATTTTCATTGACTCATTTGTTTCGTGTCTTCAACCGTTCTCACGCCGCTGGGATATGAACAATCTCTTTTGTTACTAACAATTAACTACGGGTGTTATCAAAAAAAGTCATACAAAGTCAAATGTGTATTTCCTGGCGTGAAATAGCTTTTGTTTAACACTTTTTTTCGTATCTCAAACCGTTCTTGCGATGGAGAGATATAAACAATTGAATTCGTGAATAACTATTAACTATCGGTGTTAGCAAAAACAGGTATACCACATAAAATATGTATGTTTGTGTTTGGAACAATTTTCATTGACTTATTTGTTTCGTATCTTCAGCCGTTCTCACGCCGCTGCGATATAAACAATCTTTTCTGCTACTAACAATTAACTACGGGTGTTATCAGAAAAGGTCATTAGAGGTCAAATGTGTATTTCGTGGCGGCAAACAACGTTCTTGCGATAGAGCGCTATAAACAATTGAATTTGTTAATAACAATAGAACGAATCATTTTTCGGGTAAATCGTTCCTTTCAGACCTGGAGAACAGTAAGTCGCGTCGATCAAAAAAAAAAACGTTAATCGCTACGGTGGTTCCGCCGCAAACGTTAAACAAATTTTTTGTTTACACACATACACACATACAGACACTTCACTGAATTCACTTCAGGATGATGCAAAACGTCGAGAAAGGTGAAAATTTCACCTTTCATTTTCGGGGTCATTACAATAACTTCCCTAGATCGGGAAGTTAAAAATGAGGAAAAACATCAGTTTACCTCCGGAAAACCGACTGAAGAAAGGCCTAAAATGAGCATGAGTGAGGAAATATAGTGAGGAAAAATATTTTTTATTCTTCCAGTTGGAGACTTTTATTTTTTTTTATATTTTTGCATATTATTTTCCAGACTCCTACGACACCACAAAAGAATGACAGAGTGGAAAAACAAAATTTCATAATTCCATTAGTAGAAAAATTGAAGTCGATACGGACATTTATTGCAGGTCTCAGCACGCTCTACAAAAACCTCACAATCATATGTGTGATATATCTCTCAAATTTCGAGATATTGATTGAAAACCTTCCGTTGAGCGAAATCTATTTGCCCTTTTTCATCGCTGGACTATGAAATTCATCTAGCTGAAGTACAAAACATCGAACAATGAGTAATATACTCTACAGCATAAGGAATTCTCATTTTCCTGTAGGAATTGCTCACAGTTTTGAACTTCCGCCTAATTGCCTGTAGTTCATTGGAAAGAGACCCTAACAGCCTCAAATATCGTCTACTTGACATACAATAAAGTCAACTGAAAAGTGTGATCAAGTCGAGAGGTATGAGATGTTCTCTTTTACTTGGCTAAAATTATAAGTATGGTAAAATTCCGTGATAGATGCTGTAATCACTTAAAATTGGACAACCATTGTGTCAAAAAACCATTGCGTAAAACATCGGATACTTTAATGGCAAACATCCCTACATTGAAAGGTGCTGAATTGTGCAATGCTTGTCGGCAAACCCAGTAACCATACCCAGAATGAATCAAACGTTGAAGAAATTGGAGTGAGTGAATCTGTGGATGTATCATGTACCGTACCTAAAAATAAAGTCATTATAGAATAATCCATCGATGAGCTTAAAGCACCGATTCATTTTCCTGGGATGGAAAAACTTTCGTCTGGTCTATCAGACGTATCTTTGTCCCAGCCATCTGGTGCCCGTCACCAATCTCTCGTAAAATCACAGTCAACAATAATCAGTTCCCCAACAACTCTTAATCAGACAACGATGGCAAGTGATGACACATATTGTCCGACTCCTCCGTAACTACCGGAAGTCCCCTGCAATGATGTTGATGATACGAAAAGCATCAACTTCACACGAGCTGGAGAAGAAATGTTGAAACAATGGCAAGAGAGATATTCCCCGAGACATCCAACGTGGACAAATACTTAATTCTTTCGGTGGTTCCCACGAGTTGGAGTATCAGGACGACTGTTCAGTTCTTCAATAACACTCGATGGGTGGTGCAAAAAGCCAAAGCCTTAGTTGATGAAGAAGAAATTTTGAGAGCTCCTCAACAACGTGTCGGTAGAAGAATGGATCAGAACACAATTGATGTCATTAAAGCTTTTTATGAACATGATTATTCAAACGGTAAACTATTAGGCGGTGCGAAAGATTTCCTATCAGTAAAACAGCCGGATGAATCACGATTGCATTTACAGCAACGTTGTCTCTAATGTAATTTGGAGATGTCTACCAATTATTCTTATTAGTTTATTCCAATGTAAAAGTTGATTTGTTAAAGTTTGCAAAACTCCGACCTGAGCAATTTGTCTTTGCTGGACAATACGAAACACGCTGTGTATGTCTCTGTCTATATCATGAGAATTTGAATCTCATGGTGGATGCTTTGGTTTTTCCGAGTCTTACGGCGAATGCAGCACATAAATTGTCATCGTATGAAGATTTGGTAGCTCTTATTACCTGCAACAAGCCAACACCTCAGTGTCATTTTGGAAAATGTCAAAAATGTGGTGACTCAACGGTTCTGAAAGATTTTGTTCGGGAAATCCTTGATAAGAATTATATCGATCGAGTGGATGACGCATGTATGAAGCATGTCAATGATTTCAAAATACGTGTAGCGTTGCACTTCTTTGTTACTGCGCATGGAAAAGGACTATGTGATGGTATTGGCGCCAATTTGAAGAGATCTGCTACTCGACCCAATGCTCAAGCTAAATCCCCTGCAGATCAAGTTCTGGACCTACATGTATTATTTACATGGGCTGTTAAGCATTTTCACACAACGAAGATCATGTTCAGTCTTACTGTTGGCCAGCTTAAAGCGGCTCAATATCTCACATATAGGTTCAAGAATGCAAAACCCATCCCAGGCATCCAGAAAATCCAAGCATTTGCGGTCAATGATGAAAATCAAGTGGCCTTAAGAAAATATTCGTTCTCTACGGATTTTGCTCTATTTCCTAAGAAGCGGCATCACTCCAACAAAAGGAAGAGATGATCGTCGTATAGCCAACTGCAGAAATAATTATTTCAATTGAGGGTTATGGAGTTGTCAATCGTTAAGTTCCTAATTTCTGTTGAGAAAATCTGAAATAAATTGAATGATGGAACGGTCGGTGAAGATTTAACAATATTTTTAGGGTTGAAAATGCGAAAATTGAAATAATTTAAACGAATGAGTGTTATTTCATGGAGCTATAGTCTATTATTCATTTCTCGAAACGTTTTTTCCTTCGGTTAGATGAATTTAGTAGCCCAGCGATGATAAGTGCGAATAGATTTTGGTCGATGAAGGGTTTTCAATCTATAGTTCGAAATTTAAGAGAGATATCCAACATATGATCATGACTTTTTTTGTAGAGCAAATTGAGATCTACAACAAAACTCATTATAAAAACTTTGCTATCTCGCTTAGTTGTGGAGCTATTCCCACAAGACTCATTCGAGGACTGTATTGACTTGAATTTGTCTACGAATTGAACTATGAAATTATGTGTTTCCTGTTTGCCAGTTTTTCCGTCATGTCCTACGAGTCTAGAGAATAATATGGAAAAATATAAAAAACTAGTGGTGTACAAATATGTGTGCCCCATGCAGGGCACAAACAAAACTTCCCGATTTGGTATTTAAGCACAGCATGAGAACGCAACCATGGTGATGAGCAAACGCAACAGCGATATAAAAAATCCGAGGTCAGTTCTAGCAATTGAAAAATTGAATGACACTAGTTTTATACACAAGCTACCAGTATCGTTCGAAAAAAAGGACATAATGATTTGGTTTTGTCATTGGTTCATTGAGAAGTTATGAACAGCTACGTTCTTTCTTCTCGTATGATGTACGTAATTTTTTAAACGGCCATACCTCCTTAAATATGCGAATTATTGAAAAAAGTCATTCAACATAAAATGTGTATTTTTGCATGCGGAATAACTATTGTTAAGTGATCATTCTGCCAGTTCATACGATTTTCGTAATAGACCGTTATAAACTATTGGAATTGTTTATAACAATATATGTACACGGTCAATTGCCTCCAAAATCTAATCCTCTCCGACTTACATTAGACCACTCCGATTCAGACCCTGATGGCCTGCACGGCTTCATTCTTTCACTTATTAACTTCCCGATAGGGAAGTTATTGTAATCATTCCGAAATCAAACTTTTTCATTTCGACCTGTAACTAGTGTCTTAAGGGTACCATAATGATCCCCGACAGATTCTGAGTCAATGTCTGTGTGTGTGTGTGTGTGTATGTTTATATGTATCTGCCCTAAATTTTGGTCAACGATTTCTCACGAATGGATACACCAAGCAAGGCCATCGAGGTCTCAATCGACGCATCTTCATATAACTTAGCCCTGATTAGTTTTTGATAGATATTGGTTGAGAATATATATTGTTATTAACAATTTCAATTGTTCATAACGCTATATCTCGTAAACGGTTGGACTTAGGGAAAAAATTAGTTAATATAAATTGTTCGTCTGACAAACATACACATTTAATATGTATTGACTTTTTCCCATAATATACATAATTAAGGTGATAGGGCCGTTAGAAAAAAATAATTCATGTGACGAGTGCATGAATGGAGACTAGATGGCGTCGGCGATCGCAAAAATTGGTCTCTCCAGTAAACATGGACCGACTCAGAATATAAGACCTGTATATCACTTTTGTGTATCAATGCTGCCATGGAACGTGAAGTCGAGTGAAGCCAGAGATAAGGACTTATTGAACTTCTTCAACGTAGTTGTTGTATATTCGTGGTTTTGAAATGCTTCAATGAGACTTGAAGGCTTTCATGAGAAGTAAATGTCCTTCACGTAGAAGAGGGAGTTATCTCTTGATTATGAAAAAAATCACAAAAGGCAGCGACGTATAGAGAAATAAAAAAAAAATCGGTAAATACTGAAGTGAAAAGTCTCGTAAACGTTTGAAACAGACATGATCTCGAAAACTCGAGTTACCACATCGGAACGTTTGCATCGTGTCCTCACTGAGGGCACAAATACATCCCACCCACTAGTTACATACATAATTTTTCAAACGCCCATACCTCCTTAATTATACAGATTAGGAAAAAAAAGTCATAACATGAGGAATACCTTTTCTTTCAGAAATTTTTCGCTAACTTTGATAGTTTAGGCAGTAGAACGTTATAAACAATTAAAGTTGTTAATAACAACATATATACTGCATCAATTTGATCAAAAATCGAATCCCCTCAATCGATTCTGCATGAAGACGTTTCGATTGTGACCTTGAGCATCTCAATAGCTTCATTTGTTCGCGACAAACCTAGGATCAAACTTTTGTGCACACACATTCAGACACACACACACACACACAGACATTGACTCAGCCTCTATTGGGCATCATTTTGGTATACTTAAAACCCCAATTACAGGCCGAAATGAAAAAATTGGATTTCAGGGTGATTACTATAACTTCCCTATCGGGAAGTTACAAATTAAAAGTGTCCGAGATCATGAAGAATGACTGTCCGGTTTCGCGGAGAATACCCGTATGCGGACATCCGTCTGTATGTGCGTGTCTGTGTGTAAGTTTTAAATCGAGATGGTTTCGGTGGAACCCGCATAGGGTATATTTATTCAATCACTAGATCCTTATAAGACACTTCTAATATTTTTGGACCTTTTTTAGCAGAATGTACGCGTGTTATTGATGAAAAAAGGTGAAAAGTATTCTAATAGGTCAATCAATGCAGATTGGCAAGACATTGTTTATATCTAGTTGGCTTGAAAGCGATGCAGAATGTACCAGCCGATAACGGAGGTCTTCCTAATTAAGAAAAAAAATATGTCCCTAACTCCGACCGCCAAATTTATAGATAATTAATAACTTCCACTAATTAAGTCAGACAATACTTCAATCCATATTTCTATAGATTTTTTCACCTTACCACGAAGAAAAAAGCATTACCGCCAACACATTCAATTTATTGTGTCATTGAGTCGAGAATCAGTGCCGGAAAGTACGCGGTTTTCTATAACGAATTATTTTTTTTAATTTTAGGAATTTGGCTATTTGACGCAAACATTTCGAATTCAAAACCCATCTTGTATATTAGACTCGTTGACTCGATGCAAAATATTTATTGTGTAAAAGTAAATAATTTATAAATTTTGAAATATAATAATAGAATTTTCAGAGTTTTGAATTTAATAATTGATAAAACAAAAGTTAATTTTATATGTATCACAAGCTGACCCGGTGGACTTCGTCCCACCTTAAGTAGTTATCTATATTGGCATCACAGCAGAGAAATGAAGTTCCTGCTGGTGATTGAATAAAATTCGTTAATCATTATAATCGATTTAATCTGTTCTATTTACACATAAACTAAATCACTTGAATAATTAACTGGGAATGTTTTTTCGCAACATATTTCCACGTAATCTGAATTACCTGAACAACTATCTAAGAACTTTTTCATAAACTACATTTTTGGTTTTGTTTTTTGGGGCGTAAACAAATAATGATGATGGCTTTCCAACACGTGAACATGCGACGTACAGTTGTCCGTGCCAAAAACAGGGGAATTCCAAATTGATCCCGCAAATTTCCAATGACTGGCCTTGTGATTTGTTGATTGTCATCGCGAACGCTAGGCGCACTGGAAATTGCAGCCGCTTGAATTCGAAGTGTAAATCAGTTGGAATCATCGGAATGCGTGGAATCAAAACATTCTCTCCCCTGTACTTGCCCTTGATAATGGCCGCCTCGATGACATTATTCGTTAACGTATTCACAGCCAGTCTTGTTCCATTGCATAGCCGGGCGTGATTAATGTTACGTAACATGATGATCACTGAACCAACTTTCAATTGCAAATTGTGAGGCGGTAATCCAGACAATTCCAGTGAGTTCAAAAACTCTGTGGGATAGTTAACTACTTCATCTTGGTTCAATTGATTTGAAGGACAACAACTGTCCCGGAATGAAATTCTGAATGGTTGTGTTGAGATCATCAACATCTCTGTTTTTTGCCGCCAGTATAGCTCTTTCACTCAGCCAATCATGATTTTTGAAATTATGGGATATATCCGGAAAGACACTGTGTATGAGATCTTCTTTTGAGTCTGTCAAGTCACAAAAATCGCTGGACAATGTGATAAGTCCTGTTGAAGCATCAACCGCAACTTTTCCATTCCCAACATTCAGCAATTGGTTTGAAAATTCATCTGCAGTACGATCCTGTTGCAAGAAAAGTCGCATGTTCGTTGTTAATCATAGTATTTTGACATGTCGCCACAAATTGGATGATTTCAAACACGCATTCAGCTCATCAGCGGCAGTGGATCGGGGAATAACCGAAAGAGTCTGCCGAAAATCACCGGATAATAGAATAGGATAATAGAATAGATAGCACCACCAAAATTTTTTCGGTTATCACGAAGATCTTTGAGTGTCCTATCCAGTGCCTCTAGTGACCTTTTGTGAGCCATTGTGCATTCGTCCCAACTGATCAATTTACATGTTTGTAGAACCTTCGCCATTGCGCTATTTTTGGAAATATTACATGTTGGTGTCTCATTGATTTACATGTTTAGTGGTAAGTTTAACGCAGAATGTGCAGTTCGTCCACCTTCTAATAAAGTTGCTGCTATTCCAGATGAAGCCAATGCTAGGGCAACTGCATGCTGTGATCTAATCTTCGCCAAAATCAATCAAATAAAAAAAGTCTTTCCCGTCCCTCCAGGAGCATCTAGAAAGTAAACACCACCAGTTCCATTGTTCACAGCTGTCATCAAAGAATCGTACGCTATCAGTTGTTGTGGATTCAACTGTGAAAATTTTCTACGTACTTCTTCAGCTAGTGATTCAGTATCGTATTGTTGTTCTCTTTCCAATTCATGGTTGAATGCATCGTGCATTGGGCGATGAGGTGATATCATGCCCAAATGCAACAATACTTTATTCCCCATCAATAAACACATATCCTCGATCTTGATCAGTGCTTCGTTGTGCATTTCTGCGTTCAGTTCCAATGTTGGAGTTGATTTCTGCTGGCGCACACGATGCAAAATATCTTCAGACATGTGGTCCTTATATGTGGCCCACAAATTTGTGGAGCCGAAGGAAAACATGTACATAGAATGAGCGCAAATAACGTGCGAATTTGATTTGGTGATGACGATATAACTGAATCTCTGAGTGTATTATCCCACTGTGAGTCGTTCTCAAGCAACTGTAAAAGCTGACATGCCTCACGATAAGTTTCACACAGATGCCCATTAACGGTTCTCAGACATTGAAACGACGTCGGACCATGAACGTTTACCAAGAGTAATCGAAGATAGTAACATTCAGCGTTACTTGGGTGCACAGTGTAGATGCGGCCAAGAGCGTCTGAAGAAAATACACCTGGATGTCCTTCAACTGGTATCCCTTGTTGCCGACGTTGCAATGATTTCGATGCTGCATTCCATGTATAATAGCGTGGCATTTCAGCATACATTAAAGTGCTAGCAAAATGATCTGTTTGTGAAACAGAGAAAAAACTTGTCAACGTTGTCGACGGCGCCTGAGCTGCTATGTTCTCTGCATTTTGTGGATTAAAATAACCTCGTTGCCAATTTTCGAGATGTACTGCCAAATGTTGAACTGCAGGGTATCTTTCGTGGATAGGAAACGAAAAGATACGCCCAATCGACTCATTACTGCTCACATAGCGACCCATCTGATACTGAGATACTTCGTCTTTCTCATTTTGAACTCCTAAAATGGCCATGTCGCTCCCTTTATTTACATATTTACATATGTACTTGATCGACTTAACTGAATTACAGTATTCCACATTGATGTGAGCTTCAAATGTCTTGGATAAAATATGCGAATATGGCACAATCCACCGATTATCAACATGAACATCTCGTCCTTTGACTTTCACAACCGTAGATCATCCATTCTCTGCAATTGATTGCCGACGATACAATGGGTATCCATCATTGCCTGTTACAGTTTCTGAAATCAGATCTCTGGGATATCGCTTGGAACACTTGCCATTGACCATACATGGTGATTCATCGTTGAAAATTCCGCAAGGCCCAAGTATCATATTCTGAGTAACCACTGCATGTAATTTATGGTCAACAGCTGGATCAGGTATTTCGGTTGCGATAATGGAATCGATTTCATCCGGTCTGATTGTGTCGACCAAATCAAGATATGGGCATGTGGCGATCCACGTTTTTGTCATTCAACGGAGTACATTCAACAACGAACCTGGCCATACACACGATGTTTGACGATGAAATCCATTAGTGACTTCAATTTTTGTTTAAAAACTCTGGCAATGATGTCATGCCTGTCAACTGATTTTTGGCCAGTTAGTAATTCTCTCGTAATTTCTACCCACAGAGGGTTACATGTAAGTGTTATAAATAGGTCCGGCCGGCCATAATATCTTACACACGACATCGCATCTTGCGCGTACTCATGCATATGGCGAGCACTTCCGATGTAAGTCGCTGGCAAAATTGTCATCCTTCCCAAATTATTGAGATCACCGTTGGCGTGGATTGCATCGCGGAGATGAATGTACTGTTCAGATCGTAGCTGTTTTTGGTTCAAACGAATATATGTTAATCGTTCAGTCTCGATTTTGACATACATGTCAACGGCGAACTGATGGAAGAGGCTGCAGCACTTCACAATGTGATTCTCTTCGCCTTTGCGGATCATAAGTCTGTATGAATAAAAATTCATAGCACTTAATTTTTTGTTGGTTTCGGCTTTTGTAAAGAATGAAAGTATGCTAATTTTGGTCCAATATAAAAATTATTTGGCCCAACGATTTTTCATCCCATCGTATTTTGATTCCAATAAGTGTAGAGAATTGGAAAATGCAATAGAATAATTTCCCATAATGTCTATACTTTCATAATTCCTCAAATATTCAACATTTTCGATTTCAATTCTCGATTTAAATTTTCAACTCAGTAGCGAAGTGGCTAACTGAGCCAACTCGATTCGTAGGTAACGTTTAGTTTTCACTGTGCAAATCGCGTTGGCTCAGTTGACTACTTCGCTACTGAATTTTCAAATGTTCATTTCAATTTCACTCTTCATCTTGCATATCAACGCTAATTACAATGTCAATTTCGTTTGCAAATTTTAAATTTATTTTCATATTAATTTAATTATAGATATTAATTTAATTTCAATTTTCAATTTCAATTTTCAATTTCAATTTTCAATTTCAATTTTCAATTTCAATTTTCAATTTCAATTTTCAATTTCAATTTTCAATTTCAATTTTCAATTTCAATTTTCAATTTCAATTTTCAATTTCAATTTTCAATTTCAATTTTCAATTTCAATTTTCAATTTCAATTTTCAATTTCAATTTTCAATTTCAATTTTCAATTTCAATTTTCAATTTCAATTTTCAATTTCAATTTTCAATTTCAATTTTCAATTTCAATTTTCAATTTCAATTTTCAATTTCAATTTTCAATTTCAATTTTCAATTTCAATTTTCAATTTCAATTTTCAATTTCAATTTTCAATTTCAATTTTCAATTTCAATTTTCAATTTCAATTTTCAATTTCAATTTTCAATTTCAATTTTCAATTTCAATTTTCAATTTCAATTTTCAATTTCAATTTTCAATTTCAATTTCAATTTTCAATTTCAATTTTCAATTTCAATTTTCAATTTCAATTTTCAATTTCAATTTTCAATTTCAATTTTCAATTTCAATTTTCAATTTCAATTTTCAATTTCAATTTTCAATTTCAATTTTCAATTTCAATTTTCAATTTCAATTTTCAATTTCAATTTTCAATTTCAATTTTCAATTTCAATTTTCAATTTCAATTTTTTCAATTTCAATTTTCAATTTCAATTTTCAATTTCAATTTTCAATTTCAATTTTCAATTTCAATTTTCAATTTCAATTTTCAATTTCAATTTTCAATTTCAATTTTCAATTTCAATTTTCAATTTCAATTTTCAATTTCAATTTTCAATTTCAATTTTCAATTTCAATTTTCAATTTCAATTTTCAATTTCAATTTTCAATTTCAATTTCAATTTCAATTTTCAATTTCAATTTTCAATTTCAATTTTCAATTTCAATTTTCAATTTCAATTTTCAATTTCAATTTCAATTTCAATTTTCAATTTCAATTTTCAATTTCAATTTTCAATTTCAATTTTCAATTTCAATTTTCAATTTCAATTTCAATTTCAATTTCAATTTTCAATTTCAATTTTCAATTTCAATTTTCAATTTCAATTTTCAATTTCAATTTCAATTTCAATTTCAATTTTCAATTTCAATTTTCAATTTCAATTTTCAATTTCAATTTTCAATTTCAATTTTCAATTTCAATTTTCAATTTCAATTTTCAATTTCAATTTCAATTTCAATTTCAATTTCAATTTCAATTTCAATTTTCAATTTCAATTTTCAATTTCAATTTTCAATTTCAATTTTCAATTTCAATTTTCAATTTCAATTTTCAATTTCAATTTTCAATTTCAATTTTCAATTTCAATTTTCAATTTCAATTTTCAATTTCAATTTTCAATTTCAATTTTCAATTTCAATTTTCAATTTCAATTTTCAATTTCAATTTTCAATTTCAATTTTCAATTTCAATTTTCAATTTCAATTTTCAATTTCAATTTTCAATTTCAATTTTCAATTTCAATTTTCAATTTCAATTTTCAATTTCAATTTTCAATTTCAATTTCAATTTCAATTTTCAATTTCAATTTTCAATTTCAATTTTCAATTTCAATTTTCAATTTCAATTTCAATTTCAATTTTCAATTTCAATTTTCAATTTCAATTTTCAATTTCAATTTTCAATTTCAATTTTCAATTTCAATTTTCAATTTCAATTTTCAATTTCAATTTTCAATTTCAATTTTCAATTTCAATTTTCAATTTCAATTTCAATTTCAATTTCAATTTCAATTTCAATTTTCAATTTCAATTTTCAATTTCAATTTTCAATTTCAATTTTCAATTTCAATTTTCAATTTCAATTTTCAATTTCAATTTTCAATTTCAATTTTCAATTTCAATTTTCAATTTCAATTTTCAATTTCAATTTTCAATTTCAATTTTCAATTTCAATTTTCAATTTCAATTTTCAATTTCAATTTCAATTTCAATTTTCAATTTCAATTTTCAATTTCAATTTTCAATTTCAATTTTCAATTTCAATTTTCAATTTCAATTTTCAATTTCAATTTTCAATTTCAATTTTCAATTTCAATTTTCAATTTCAATTTTCAATTTCAATTTTCAATTTCAATTTTCAATTTCAATTTTCAATTTCAATTTCAATTTCAATTTTCAATTTCAATTTTCAATTTCAATTTTCAATTTCAATTTTCAATTTCAATTTTCAATTTCAATTTTCAATTTCAATTTTCAATTTCAATTTTCAATTTCAATTTTCAATTTCAATTTTCAATTTCAATTTTCAATTTCAATTTTCAATTTCAATTTTCAATTTCAATTTTCAATTTCAATTTTCAATTTCAATTTTCAATTTCAATTTTCAATTTCAATTTTCAATTTCAATTTTCAATTTCAATTTTCAATTTCAATTTCAATTTCAATTTTCAATTTCAATTTTCAATTTCAATTTTCAATTTCAATTTTCAATTTCAATTTTCAATTTCAATTTCAATTTCAATTTTCAATTTCAATTTTCAATTTCAATTTTCAATTTCAATTTTCAATTTCAATTTTCAATTTCAATTTTCAATTTCAATTTTCAATTTCAATTTTCAATTTCAATTTTCAATTTCAATTTTCAATTTCAATTTTCAATTTCAATTTTCAATTTCAATTTTCAATTTCAATTTTCAATTTCAATTTTCAATTTCAATTTTCAATTTCAATTTTCAATTTCAATTTTCAATTTCAATTTTCAATTTCAATTTTCAATTTCAATTTTCAATTTCAATTTTCAATTTCAATTTTCAATTTCAATTTTCAATTTCAATTTTCAATTTCAATTTTCAATTTCAATTTTCAATTTCAATTTTCAATTTCAATTTTCAATTTCAATTTTCAATTTCAATTTTCAATTTCAATTTTCAATTTCAATTTTCAATTTCAATTTTCAATTTCAATTTTCAATTTCAATTTTCAATTTCAATTTTCAATTTCAATTTCAATTTCAATTTCAATTTTCAATTTCAATTTTCAATTTCAATTTTCAATTTCAATTTTCAATTTCAATTTTCAATTTCAATTTTCAATTTCAATTTTCAATTTCAATTTCAATTTCAATTTTCAATTTCAATTTTCAATTTCAATTTTCAATTTCAATTTTCAATTTCAATTTTCAATTTCAATTTTCAATTTCAATTTTCAATTTCAATTTTCAATTTCAATTTTCAATTTCAATTTTCAATTTCAATTTTCAATTTCAATTTTCAATTTCAATTTTCAATTTCAATTTTCAATTTCAATTTTCAATTTCAATTTTCAATTTCAATTTCAATTTCAATTTTCAATTTCAATTTCAATTTTCAATTTCAATTTTCAATTTCAATTTTCAATTTCAATTTTCAATTTCAATTTTCAATTTCAATTTTCAATTTCAATTTTCAATTTCAATTTTCAATTTCAATTTTCAATTTCAATTTTCAATTTCAATTTTCAATTTCAATTTCAATTTCAATTTTCAATTTCAATTTTCAATTTCAATTTTCAATTTCAATTTTCAATTTCAATTTTCAATTTCAATTTTCAATTTCAATTTTCAATTTCAATTTTCAATTTCAATTTTCAATTTCAATTTTCAATTTCAATTTTCAATTTCAATTTTCAATTTCAATTTTCAATTTCAATTTTCAATTTCAATTTTCAATTTCAATTTTCAATTTCAATTTTCAATTTCAATTTTCAATTTCAATTTTCAATTTCAATTTTCAATTTCAATTTTCAATTTCAATTTTCAATTTCAATTTTCAATTTCAATTTTCAATTTCAATTTTCAATTTCAATTTTCAATTTCAATTTTCAATTTCAATTTTCAATTTCAATTTTCAATTTCAATTTTCAATTTCAATTTTCAATTTCAATTTTCAATTTCAATTTTCAATTTCAATTTTCAATTTCAATTTTCAATTTCAATTTTCAATTTCAATTTTCAATTTCAATTTTCAATTTCAATTTTCAATTTCAATTTTCAATTTCAATTTTCAATTTCAATTTTCAATTTCAATTTTCAATTTCAATTTCAATTTCAATTTTCAATTTCAATTTTCAATTTCAATTTCAATTTCAATTTCAATTTCAATTTTCAATTTCAATTTTCAATTTCAATTTTCAATTTCAATTTTCAATTTCAATTTTCAATTTCAATTTTCAATTTCAATTTTCAATTTCAATTTTCAATTTCAATTTTCAATTTCAATTTTCAATTTCAATTTTCAATTTCAATTTTCAATTTCAATTTCAATTTCAATTTTCAATTTCAATTTTCAATTTCAATTTTCAATTTCAATTTTCAATTTCAATTTTCAATTTCAATTTTCAATTTCAATTTTCAATTTCAATTTTCAATTTCAATTTTTTCAATTTCAATTTCAATTTCAATTTCAATTTCAATTTTCAATTTCAATTTTCAATTTCAATTTTCAATTTCAATTTTCAATTTCAATTTTCAATTTCAATTTTCAATTTCAATTTTCAATTTCAATTTTCAATTTCAATTTTCAATTTCAATTTTCAATTTCAATTTTCAATTTCAATTTTCAATTTCAATTTTCAATTTCAATTTCATTTCAATTTTCAATTCAATTTTCAATTTCAATTTTCAATTTCAATTTTCAATTTCAATTTTCAATTTCAATTTTCAATTTCAATTTCAATTTCAATTTTCAATTTCAATTTTCAATTTCAATTTTCAATTTCAATTTTCAATTTCAATTTTCAATTTCAATTTTCAATTTCAATTTCAATTTCAATTTTCAATTTCAATTTCAATTTCAATTTTCAATTTCAATTTTCAATTTCAATTTTCAATTTCAATTTTCAATTTCAATTTTCAATTTCAATTTTCAATTTCAATTTTCAATTTCAATTTTCAATTTCAATTTTCAATTTCAATTTTCAATTTCAATTTCAATTTCAATTTTCAATTTCAATTTTCAATTTCAATTTTCAATTTCAATTTTCAATTTCAATTTTCAATTTCAATTTTCAATTTCAATTTTCAATTTCAATTTTCAATTTCAATTTTCAATTTCAATTTTCAATTTCAATTTTCAATTTCAATTTTCAATTTCAATTTCAATTTCAATTTTCAATTTCAATTTTCAATTTCAATTTTCAATTTCAATTTTCAATTTCAATTTTCAATTTCAATTTTCAATTTCAATTTTCAATTTCAATTTTCAATTTCAATTTTCAATTTCAATTTTCAATTTCAATTTTCAATTTCAATTTTCAATTTCAATTTTCAATTTCAATTTTCAATTTCAATTTTCAATTTCAATTTTCAATTTCAATTTTCAATTTCAATTTTCAATTTCAATTTTCAATTTCAATTTTCAATTTCAATTTTCAATTTCAATTTTCAATTTCAATTTTCAATTTCAATTTTCAATTTCAATTTTCAATTTCAATTTTCAATTTCAATTTTCAATTTCAATTTTCAATTTCAATTTTCAATTTCAATTTTCAATTTCAATTTTCAATTTCAATTTTCAATTTCAATTTTCAATTTCAATTTTCAATTTCAATTTTCAATTTCAATTTTCAATTTCAATTTTCAATTTCAATTTTCAATTTCAATTTTCAATTTCAATTTTCAATTTCAATTTTCAATTTCAATTTTCAATTTCAATTTTCAATTTCAATTTTCAATTTCAATTTTCAATTTCAATTTTCAATTTCAATTTTCAATTTCAATTTTCAATTTCAATTTTCAATTTCAATTTTCAATTTCAATTTTCAATTTCAATTTTCAATTTCAATTTTCAATTTCAATTTCAATTTCAATTTTCAATTTCAATTTTCAATTTCAATTTCAATTTCAATTTTCAATTTCAATTTTCAATTTCAATTTTCAATTTCAATTTTCAATTTCAATTTTCAATTTCAATTTTCAATTTCAATTTCAATTTCAATTTTCAATTCAATTTTCAATTTCAATTTTCAATTTCAATTTTCAATTTCAATTTTCAATTTCAATTTTCAATTTCAATTTTCAATTTCAATTTTCAATTTCAATTTTCAATTTCAATTTTCAATTTCAATTTTCAATTTCAATTTTCAATTTCAATTTTCAATTTCAATTTTCAATTTCAATTTTCAATTTCAATTTTCAATTTCAATTTTCAATTTCAATTTTCAATTTCAATTTTCAATTTCAATTTCAATTTCAATTTTCAATTTCAATTTTCAATTTCAATTTCAATTTCAATTTTCAATTTCAATTTTCAATTTCAATTTCAATTTCAATTTTCAATTTCAATTTTCAATTTCAATTTTCAATTTCAATTTTCAATTTCAATTTTCAATTTCAATTTTCAATTTCAATTTTCAATTTCAATTTTCAATTTCAATTTTCAATTTCAATTTTCAATTTCAATTTTCAATTTCAATTTTCAATTTCAATTTTCAATTTCAATTTTCAATTTCAATTTTCAATTTCAATTTTCAATTTCAATTTTCAATTTCAATTTTCAATTTCAATTTTCAATTTCAATTTCAATTTTCAATTTCAATTTTCAATTTCAATTTCAATTTCAATTTTCAATTTCAATTTTCAATTTCAATTTTCAATTTCAATTTTCAATTTCAATTTCAATTTCAATTTCAATTTCAATTTTCAATTTCATTTCAATTTCAATTTTCAATTTCAATTTTCAATTTCAATTTTCAATTTCAATTTTCAATTTCAATTTTCAATTTCAATTTTCAATTTCAATTTTCAATTTCAATTTCAATTTCAATTTTCAATTTCAATTTTCAATTTCAATTTTCAATTTCAATTTTCAATTTCAATTTTCAATTTCAATTTTCAATTTCAATTTTCAATTTCAATTTTCAATTTCAATTTTCAATTTCAATTTTCAATTTCAATTTTCAATTTCAATTTTCAATTTCAATTTCAATTTCAATTTTCAATTTCAATTTTCAATTTCAATTTCAATTTCAATTTTCAATTTCAATTTTCAATTTCAATTTTCAATTTCAATTTTCAATTTCAATTTTCAATTTCAATTTTCAATTTCAATTTTCAATTTCAATTTTCAATTTCAATTTCAATTTCAATTTTCAATTTCAATTTTCAATTTCAATTTTCAATTTCAATTTTCAATTTCAATTTTCAATTTCAATTTTCAATTTCAATTTTCAATTTCAATTTTCAATTTCAATTTTCAATTTCAATTTTCAATTTCAATTTTCAATTTCAATTTTCAATTTCAATTTTCAATTTCAATTTTCAATTTCAATTTCAATTTCAATTTTCAATTTCAATTTTCAATTTCAATTTTCAATTTCAATTTTCAATTTCAATTTTCAATTTCAATTTTCAATTTCAATTTTCAATTTCAATTTTCAATTTCAATTTTCAATTTCAATTTTCAATTTCAATTTTCAATTTCAATTTTCAATTTCAATTTCAATTTCAATTTTCAATTTCAATTTTCAATTTCAATTTTCAATTTCAATTTTCAATTTCAATTTCAATTTCAATTTTCAATTTCAATTTTCAATTTCAATTTTCAATTTCAATTTTCAATTTCAATTTTCAATTTCAATTTTCAATTTCAATTTTCAATTTCAATTTTCAATTTCAATTTTCAATTTCAATTTTCAATTTCAATTTTCAATTTCAATTTCAATTTCAATTTTCAATTTCAATTTTCAATTTCAATTTTCAATTTCAATTTTCAATTTCAATTTTCAATTTCAATTTTCAATTTCAATTTTCAATTTCAATTTTCAATTTCAATTTTCAATTTCAATTTTCAATTTCAATTTCATTCAATTTCAATTCAATTTTCAATTTCAATTTTCAATTTCAATTTTCAATTTCAATTTTCAATTTCAATTTTCAATTTCAATTTTCAATTCAATTTTCAATTTCAATTTTCAATTTCAATTTCAATTTCATTTCAATTTCAATTTTCAATTTCAATTTTCAATTTCAATTTTCAATTTCAATTTTCAATTTCAATTTTCAATTTCAATTTTCAATTTCAATTTTCAATTTCAATTTTCAATTTCAATTTTCAATTTCAATTTTCAATTTCAATTTTCAATTTCAATTTTCAATTTCAATTTTCAATTTCAATTTTCAATTTCAATTTTCAATTTCAATTTTCAATTTCAATTTTCAATTTTCAATTTCAATTTTCAATTTCAATTTTCAATTTCAATTTTCAATTTCAATTTTCAATTTCAATTTTCAATTTCAATTTTCAATTTCAATTTTCAATTTCAATTTTCAATTTCAATTTTCATTTCAATTTTCAATTTCAATTTTCAATTTCAATTTTCAATTTCAATTTTCAATTTCAATTTTCAATTTCAATTTTCAATTTCAATTTTCAATTTCAATTTTCAATTTCAATTTTCAATTTCAATTTTCAATTTCAATTTTCAATTTCAATTTTCAATTTCAATTTTCAATTTCAATTTTCAATTTCAATTTTCAATTTCAATTTTCAATTTCAATTTTCAATTTCAATTTTCAATTTCAATTTCAATTTCAATTTTCAATTTCAATTTTCAATTTCAATTTTCAATTTCAATTTCAATTTCAATTTTCAATTTCAATTTTCAATTTCAATTTTCAATTTCAATTTTCAATTTCAATTTTCAATTTCAATTTTCAATTTCAATTTTCAATTTCAATTTCAATTTCAATTTTCAATTTTCAATTTCAATTTCAATTTCAATTTTCAATTTCAATTTTCAATTTCAATTTTCAATTTCAATTTTCAATTTCAATTTTCAATTTCAATTTTCAATTTCAATTTTCAATTTCAATTTTCAATTTCAATTTTCAATTTCAATTTTCAATTTCAATTTTCAATTTCAATTTTCAATTTCAATTTTCAATTTCAATTTAATTCAATTTCAATTCAATTTTCAATTTCAATTTTCAATTTCAATTTCAATTTCAATTTTCAATTTCAATTTTCAATTTCAATTTTCAATTTCAATTTTCAATTTCAATTTTCAATTTCAATTTTCAATTTCAATTTTCAATTTCAATTTTCAATTTCAATTTTCAATTTCAATTTTCAATTTCAATTTTCAATTTCAATTTTCAATTTCAATTTTCAATTTCAATTTTCAATTTCAATTTTCAATTTTCAATTATTTCAATTTCAATTTCAATTTCAATTTTCAATTTCAATTTCAATTTCAATTTCAATTTTCAATTTCAATTTTCAATTTCAATTTCAATTTCAATTTTCAATTTCAATTTTCAATTTCAATTTTCAATTTCAATTTTCAATTTCAATTTTCAATTTCAATTTTCAATTTTCAATTTTCAATTTCAATTTTCAATTTCAATTTTCAATTTCAATTTTCAATTTCAATTTTCAATTTCAATTTTCAATTTCAATTTCAATTTCAATTTCAATTTCAATTTTCAATTTCAATTTTCAATTTCAATTTTCAATTTCAATTTTCAATTTCAATTTTTCAATTTCAATTTTCAATTTCAATTTTCAATTTCAATTTTCAATTTCAATTTTCAATTTCAATTTTCAATTTCAATTTTCAATTTCAATTTTCAATTTCAATTTTCAATTTCAATTTTCAATTTCAATTTTCAATTTCAATTTTCAATTTCAATTTTCAATTTCATTTTCAATTTCAATTTTCAATTTCAATTTTCAATTTCAATTTTCAATTTCAATTTTCAATTTCAATTTTCAATTTCAATTTTCAATTTCAATTTCAATTTCAATTCAATTTTCAATTTCAATTTTCAATTTCAATTTTTCAATTTCAATTTCAATTTCAATTTTCAATTTCAATTTTCAATTTCAATTTTCAATTTCAATTTTCAATTTCAATTTTCAATTTCAATTTTCAATTCAATTTTCAATTTCAATTTTCAATTTCAATTTTCAATTTCAATTTTCAATTTCAATTTTCAATTTCAATTTTCAATTTCAATTTTCAATTTCAATTTTCAATTTCAATTTTCAATTTCAATTTCAATTTCAATTTTCAATTCAATTTCAATTTCAATTTTCAATTTCAATTTTCAATTTCAATTTTCAATTTCAATTTTCAATTTCAATTTTCAATTTCAATTTCATTTCAATTTTCAATTTCAATTTTCAATTTCAATTTTCAATTTCAATTTCAATTTTCAATTTCAATTTTCAATTTCAATTTTCAATTTCAATTTTCAATTTCACAATTTCATTTTCAATTTCAATTTTTCAATTTCATTTTTCAATTTCAATTTTCAATTTCAATTTTCAATTTCAATTTTCAATTTCAATTTCAATTTCAATTTCAATTTCAATTTTCATTTCATTTCCATTTCAATTTTCCAATTTCAATTTTCAATTTCAATTTTCAATTTCAATTTTCAATTCAATTTTCAATTTTCAATTTTCAATTTCAATTTTCAATTTCAATTTTCAATTTCAATTTCAATTTCAATTTTCAATTTCACATTTTCAATTTCAATTTTCAATTTCAATTTTCAATTTCATATTTTCAATTTCAATTTTCAATTTCAATTTTCAATTTCAATTTTCAATTTCAATTTTCAATTTCAATTTTCAATTTCAATTTTTCAATTTCAATTTTCAATTTCAATTTTCAATTTCAATTTTCAATTTCAATTTTCAATTTCAATTTTCAATTTCAATTCAATTTCAATTTTCAATTTCAATTTTCAATTTCAATTTTCAATTTCAATTTTCAATTTCAATTTTCAATTTCAATTTTCAATTTCAATTTTCAATTTCAATTTTCAATTTCAATTTTCAATTTCAATTTTCAATTTCAATTTTCAATTTCAATTTTCAATTTCAATTTTCAATTTCAATTTTCAATTTCAATTTTCAATTTCAATTTTCAATTTCAATTTTCAATTTCAATTTTCAATTTCAATTTTCAATTTCAATTTTCAATTTCATTTTCAATTTCAATTTTCAATTTCAATTTTCAATTTCAATTTTCAATTTCAATTTTCAATTTCAATTTTCAATTTCAATTTTCAATTTCAATTTTCAATTTCAATTTTCAATTTCAATTTTCAATTTCAATTTTCAATTTCAATTTTCAATTTCAATTTTCAATTTCAATTTTCAATTTCAATTTTCAATTTCAATTTTCAATTTCAATTTTCAATTTCAATTTTCAATTTCATTTCAATTTCAATTTTCAATTTCAATTTTCAATTTCAATTTTCAATTTCAATTTTCAATTTCAATTTTCAATTTCAATTTTCAATTTCAATTTTCAATTTCAATTTTCAATTTCAATTTCAATTTCAATTTTCAAGTTCAATTTTCAATTTCAATTTTCAATTTCAATTTTCAATTTCAATTTTCAATTTTCAATTTTCAATTTCAATTTTCAATTTTCAATTTTCAATTTTCAATTTCAATTTCTCAATTTCAATTTTCAATTTCAATTTTCAATTTCAATTTTCAATTCAATTTTCAATTTTCAATTTCAATTTTCAATTTCAATTTTCAATTTCAATTTTCAATTTCAATTTTCAATTTCAATTTTCAATTTCAATTTTCAATTTCAATTTTCAATTTCAATTTTCAATTTCAATTTTCAATTTCAATTTTCAATTTCAATTTTCAATTTCAATTTTCAATTTCAATTTTCAATTTCAATTTTCAATTTCATTTTCAATTTCAATTTTCAATTTCAATTTTCAATTTCAATTTTCAATTTCAATTTTCAATTTCAATTTTCAATTTCAATTTTCAATTTCAATTTCATTTCAATTTTCAATTTCAATTTTCAATTTCAATTTTCAATTTCAATTTTCAATTTCAATTTTCAATTTCAATTTTCAATTTCAATTTTCAATTTCAATTTTCAATTTCAATTTTCAATTTCAATTTTCAATTTCAATTTTCAATTTCAATTTTCAATTTTCAATTTTCAATTTCAATTTTCAATTTCAATTTTCAATTTCAATTTTCAATTTCAATTTTCAATTTTCAATTTCAATTTCAATTTTCAATTTCAATTTTCAATTTCAATTTTCAATTTCAATTTTCAATTTCAATTTTCAATTTCAATTTTCAATTTCAATTTTCAATTTCAATTTTCAATTTCAATTTTCAATTTCAATTTTCAATTTCAATTTTCAATTTCAATTTTCAATTTCAATTTTCAATTTCAATTTTCAATTTCAATTTTCAATTTCAATTTTCAATTTCAATTTTCAATTTCAATTTTCAATTTCAATTTTCAATTTCAATTTTCAATTTCAATTTTCAATTTCAATTTTCAATTTCAATTTTCAATTTCAATTTTCAATTTCAATTTTCAATTTCAATTTTCAATTTCAATTTTCAATTTCAATTTTCAATTTCAATTTTCAATTTCAATTTTCAATTTCAATTTTCAATTTCAATTTTCAATTTCAATTTTCAATTTCAATTTTCAATTTCAATTTTCAATTTCAATTTTCAATTTCAATTTTCAATTTCAATTTTCAATTTAATCATTTTGATGTTAAAATGATAACCGTCTTCGCCTTGCCAAAAGATCAGAGGATATTGTAGTGCACGTAGCTCCGGTGCGTTTCAGATACGCATTTAAATGCATTGCTGCGAGGATGAAGAACGATGTCTCTAGACTGCAAATTTTCCCCGACAATAACCACGGCCACTTCGTCGATCGTTGGTGAATTGAATCTTCCTGCGTGCTTGCCCGCTGTAGTTTTATCGGCCCTGAAAACGATATTATGATTGTCCGTTGGCATCCGACCCAACGCAATTTTGAACAACTTAATCAATTCGTTATTCTGATGAAGAACCGTTTGTAGATCTTCGCCAATTTCTCGTTTCGTGTGTGGGTTATGAGCACGACGTTGATTGACTTCACTTTCCGAATTACCCATGAAATAAATTTGTAAAAATTGATGATCCACATCTGGCGATGGCAACAACGCCCCGAATAAGTGGTATATTTGTCCTTAAATCTGCAATTAGAATATGCAATCGATTGGTTCTATTTATTCTAATTTTTTGTGCAATTATCCATGACGCGAAAAAAGCTTTAGTTGTAATGAGTACCTTGAAAGTAGGCATAAAATTTTTCTGTATAATCTGAGAAGCGCCGAATGACGTAATTTGGAAGCAATTGTATTTTCTAATGTGCGTCAAAAAGTGTGCAGAGGTCGGGCTTGTTCTTGAAACCGATCCATGTAATGGCTCTGGTGGCGGTACTAATTGCGGCAATTGTAGTTTTCCACGTGCACAACATAATCCAGGAGCTTCTTTGCCAAATTTGAACGCCTTACAGTGTGGACAGACGCTTGACATTTGTCCAATCATCATTGACTTGTCCGCACTGTAATCAATTTCCGGATTGTAATGAAACGCCGCTCGTTCCAGGTTTACAGAAACGTTACGACGACGCAATCCTTCATGGTCTTTGTGTCGTTCTTGGTGACGATGCGCTTAGAGTGTACGACTTTGCTGTATTCTCAACCTGTTCATCTGAGGTTCATTATCAGTCACTCTTAATCTAGGATCACGACCATTTTCATTGAAGTCCTCTCGCTGTTTATCAGTTTGATTCAAACGAAAAGTTGATTGCCGTTGTGTTGCATGACTGCGACGACCTATGTCCACTCGTCGTTTTCTTGGCATTGGT